>CM076681.1:37278065-40258065 GCA_038501925.1 Xenopus petersii | reverse complement strand
CACCACAAGCCTAATCAAACATGATTTGTGCTTTCAAAGTTGGCCACAAGGAGTCACCATCTTGTAACTTTGTTAAACATCTTTGCAAGACCAAGACACTGCACATGCTCAGTGTGGTCTGGGCTGCTTACGGATCGTCATAAATGATGAAAACAGCACAAGTAAAATAATATCTGCCAGAAGCCAATACAACAAGACTGATCAATAATCAGAGTATACAGACTGCACTGGATCCTGTGTTGTCATGTAATCTAATGCAGATTTTATAGTTTTTGTATTGTTTAATACAAACTTTCTCCAACTCTGCAGAACCAGTGGCTGCAGCAAAATAATCCTCCAAATAGAATCCCAGTTTATCTGTTTAAATCTGGCTCCATGATCTTTGTCCCTGTAACTGGAGTTGGCAACATTAAGGGCAGAGACACGCTGCTATTTTGTTAGATTAGCGACAAATCACTTCTTCCGGCGACTAATCTCCCTGAACTGCCTTCCCGCCGGCTAGAATGTAAATCACTGGTGGGGTGGCACTCGCTTCGTTTTCCGTAATCGTCTGAAGTTGCCAGCGGGAAGGCAGTTGTGTGAGATTAGTCGCCTGAAGAAGAAGCGATTTGTCGTTGGGCGACTAGTCTCCCGAATTGTAACGTGTGTCTCTGCCCTAAAGGGGTTGTAAACCAAAATAAAATCCAATACAAATCTTTACAGTCGCTGTCTGATCTACAGGGAAACAAACAAAGCTGCTTGAGTTCTGCATGTCTGGGAAGGCATGGGCTCCCCCTGCTGTTCATAAGTATGAATGTTTCCTGCTCAGCAGTTAGGGACCGTCTGACAATTCCTATCCACAGCAGTAAATGAAGGGAGAATATCATTTCTTATAAAAACGGTACATATTTTTTTAATTTAAGTATATTGGAGATAGGTTTCTTTTTCATTAAAGAAAGTAAAAAAAATAATTTGCCTTTACATTCCCTTAAAGGTAACGTTTAGTATGTTACAGAATGGCAAATTCTAAGCAACTTTTTGTTTTTATTATTTATTTTTTTATAGTTTTCCTTCTGATTCTTTGCAGCTTTCAAATGGGCGTCGCTGACCCTTCTAAAAAGCAAATGCTCTAAGGCTCCAAATGTATTATTAATGCTACTTTTTATTACTCGTCTTTCTATTCAGACCTCTCCTATTCATATTCCAGTCTCATTCAGATTGATGCATGGTTGCTAGGGTAATTTGGACCTTGGCTACAGATTACTTCAACCTGGACATTACTACACACAGACTCTTATGGAGTCCCTTTGGCAGCAAATACTGCAGGTCTCTTTCTAAATGGGATAGACTTTTCCTTTGATGTATTCATTCTTCTCTGCCCTCCCCAGAATGAACAAGCAGATAAGAGAATTTTGACCCATCCATTTGTGTCTCCAAACTGTAACAACTCAATACTCTGAAATGTGCTACATGTGCCACCAGCTTTGGGCTATAAGGTATTTAATCAAATTATTTACTTTAAGTTACTATCATGAATGTGTAATTGGAGCACCCTCTGCTGTTTGGCGGAAGCTTCCTTTGACACTTCACTGGAGGAGACGTTCAGGAGACGTTTCATACAAACAAAAGCAGCAAACGAAATTGTAGCTGTTCTATCCAATGCCTGTCTGAACTGGCCAGCAGAAAATGATCTTGTTTCACAAGATCATTTTATTTTTGCATTTAACAATAAAATACAAATAATATTATTGGAAGGAAAATAAAAAGGGGGGGGAAGTGCAGTGGTTGGTGGGGGTAGGGGGGAGTGGTGGTTGGGCCACCAATTGGCCAGTCCACCAATTGGCCAGTCCGGAATTTTATGCTACACCAGGTGAGTTAGTCCATCTCTGTGATCTTACTGATTTTTAATAAAACGTAAATTGCAAAAGGCTCAGAAGAGCAATCTGACATTCTTACAGGGGTGGGTAAATGCCACATAAAGAGAATGTATATACGGCGCTACTCAAAAAATAACTGATAAGTCAAAAATACAAAATCTGAATTTTAAATTAATTATAGAGGATTTACTCACATTTCACCCCAGTCCCAAGGTGCAAGTCCAAAACAGTATTTCAAAAAAAGATGTGAGGACCTCCAATAATAAAGAAGCAGTTAATTAAAAAATTAGAAAATTTTATTAGGACATAAAAACCTAATGCGTTTTGTGCCGTGGCACTTACTCATAGAGTAAATGCTCCCCTTAAAAGTAGAACAGTGACACTCAGAGATCTGTGTTATTAAAATCTTTTATTTACAGTGTAAAAATGTATAAAATGTCACAGTATTCTGACAAGTGATGTATTTATGATGAGTTTGTAGGAGACAGACAGACACCTCCAGTTGAATCCCTGGAGCAGAGTTAATTTGGTTGCATTACAGCAACAGTGGTGTTTGGCCCCAACAACATATATTACAACCTAAACATGTTAACCCCTGCACTGCTGACAGATATAATGTATCATGACAGGTTAAATCTACACATATACACAGATGTATGATATTGTAAACCAGCAACGCTTGGGGCTGATGTTGCTCCCCTGCTGTAGTATCATGTAAGATATGACACGTGACCTAGTAATGAGTAAATTTGTACATTTATTTACCTGGAGATGAAGCTTAAATCAAGTTTATTGTTGTACTAAAATATACACATTCCCCATGTAAACATCACCCATGATTATAATTTATCCAGTGATATTTGAGAGCACATTTCCTGCATTTCTGTTTTCTTTGCTCTCACGCAACCAACGTGTGTGTTGATGAGCCCTTAAAGTAGCCAACAGCAAGCTGCCCCCCTCCAGATGCTTTTAACTACAACTCCCAGAACCCCTTGCCTGCTGTTGGGCATGTAGGGACACTAGACACTCTCCAGCCCTTCTTGTGATTCAATCCCCAGTATCCCATCAACAGTCCAGGCAAATCCTTGAAACGAGAATGGCTGCCGGTTGCCTTAAAGGTATACTGTCATGGGAAAACGTTTTTTTTTTCCAAAAAGCATCAGTTAATAGTGCTGCTCCAGCAGAATTCTGCACGGAAATCCAATTTTCAAAAGAGCAAACAGATTTTTTTATATAAAATTTTGAAATCTGACATGGGGCTAGACATACTGTCAATTTCCCAGGTGCCCCCAGTCATGTGACTTGTGCTCTGATAAACTTTAGTCACTCTTTACTGCAAGTTGGAGTGATATCAACCCCCCCTCCCAGCAGCCTAACAAAAGAACAATGGAAAGGTAACCAAATAGCAGCTCCCTAACACAAGAAAACGGCTGCCTGGTAGAACAACACTCAAAATAGTAAAATCCAGGTCCCACTGAGACTGATTGTTACATTAAGTAGGAGAAATAACAGTCTGCCAGATAGTTCCATCCTAAAGTGCAGGCACAAGTCTGAGGCAGCTGGGAAACTGACAATATGTCTAGCCCCATGTCAGATTTCAAAATTGAATATAAAAAAAATATGTTTGCTCTTTTCAGAATTGGATTTCAGTACAGAATTCTGCTGGAGTAGCACTATTAACTGGTGCGTTTTGAGGGGGAAAAAAAACATTTTTTCCCCATGACCGTATCCCCTTTAATGTCAGACTGTCTCGTCAATGCCACTTTTTTTATGTACATATTTTGCCTATAAAAGCATTGTTTTTAGCATACACTCTTCATTCCCAACCTTTACTATGAAATCCCACATGTTGTGGAAACCTCATAGCTTTCGCTGTGCGATAAGAGAGAATCTTCATTCTGGATCTTATTTCACAAACCCTCCCAAGACCTTTACAGCACATAGGCAAATTGGACTTCACACTCCACATTAATAATCCACTTTTAACCCCCAATTCCTCATGCCTTTCCCCAGCCGTCTCAGTGTTGCTGGAAGAACAATCCTTTGTGATGTATCATTCTTTCAGCTCCCCAAACCCAGCAAGCTGAGACTAATTTGCAGGCTGCAATGTCTTCATTTTCCATTCTACAATTTCCTGTTGTGCCGTGTTTATTGGTCTGTCCCTTGTGGACTTCAGACATAAAAGGGGCCCCAAACAAATCCAACAGGGCGAGGGAGCGTCCAACAAATCCTTGTTCTTACAAAGGAAAGGCTCCAGCTGGTCCTTATGAAGATATCCCAAATGGTGAGAAAGTCTCAGATCCCTTTTTGACATTCCCATACACAGTGCTGCTACTGTAGTGCAAATCCTGCACGGAATAAAGGGAGTGTGAAGACTACACATTTGTTTCTAGTGCCAGTAAGCGTCCCATTCGCTCCATGTTCTTCTCTATGGTGGCACGGCATGTAATTTCTTTGGCACATTCAACAGGGAACCATCCTTTTTCTCCGTCTCGAAGCCTTTCACCTTCATACCATCCTAAAAATAAACATTTGTAAATATCAGGCATGAAATGTAATTTGGTATTGGTTTATTTTTGCTCCTGCCTGGCCCATGTTTGCCATAGCATTATATCACCTTAGGAAAGCCACTGAAACTGAATTTTGGACATTCCCTGATTCAAAATTGCGCAGTATAAATAAGGCTGACCAAGATATTTTAAAGGGGAACAATTGCAAAAATGAAAATTTAATAAAGCTTCAGCATACTGAGTTTTCTAAATATAACAAATTCAAAATTCTGTACTGTTTTTGAAACAATCAAGTTTATGT
Organism: Xenopus petersii; assembly: GCA_038501925.1. Classification (NCBI taxonomy): domain Eukaryota; kingdom Metazoa; phylum Chordata; class Amphibia; order Anura; family Pipidae; genus Xenopus; species Xenopus petersii. The sequence goes on along the minus strand of CM076681.1, from coordinate 40,253,398 downwards.
TTACTATTCCTCTCTCAGCATCTGTTTCTCTTTCATTTTCTCTTCATACAGGAGTTGGGTGTCAGATATTCATTGACAGTTAGATCTAATATATCTTATAGGGGGCTCCTTTTGCCTAGAAGATGTATAAGAGCTCACTCTATTTAAATCACCAAACATCAAGTCTCTTTACATGTGCAAAAGGCAGTTATTTTATTAGATTTTGTACTGGAATCAGTTATTTGAGTGAGCTCTAATTCATTTGCTAGGAAAGGAAGCCCCCTATAATATTTATTGGATCTAACAATGCATATCTGACACCCAACTGCTGCATGAAGAGAGAATGACTAGAAACAGATGCTGAGAGAGGGACAGGGGACATAAACTTGATTATTTCAGAAACAATGCAGAATGTTTGATTGTATTTAGAAAGTTTCTTATTTCAGTGTGACAAAGCTCATATTACATTTTCGTCATAGTTCCCCTTTAAGTAGTTTAGATTCCCCTTTAAGTGTATAGTTGGATGTGTGCTGGCAGCCAGAGTATGGGGTAGAGTTGCATGCATTCCCTATTTTTTAAGAGGCAGTTCCTGACTTTAATTCGTTTTACTTTATGGCCCAAAGCATTTCCCAGTGATTGTCTCTAAGATCTCAGCCTGGCTTCATAATACATTGGAGCGTGTTGCATGGTGACATCTAAGTGAACAGCACTGAGACAAGCAAGTGATGACACGGAGCCCAAATCCCAGAAGAGAACCCCAGGAACAGACAGGAGAAATGTTTACAGGCGGAGGGAAAAAAAAGGCATTTGTTTAAACCCTAAGTCAACAAGTCTATAGTTGCAACCAAAGCTGCTAGACTAGTTAGTCACAGATCTTTCCCCAAAGTGTTTATCCAAGTGTTTGCCATATGGCTTTAGCTCATGTTACTGGGGCCAGCATATTTGAGCTTTCTGGCAGTTTTTGGTAGAGCATCTATCCTAAGTCATTCCAGGCACCCTGCATGTTGTTTGTAAATGGGGTATTTGCCCGCACTTGCCATGCTGCAGACAAACGTCTCATGCCCCCAACTTCTGTACAAGGAGTCACGACATCTGTTTGGTGTAGGACACAATCAACACAATAATAATTTAAATGTGCAGCAGTTCATATATATTTACCAGAAGCTTCTGGAACCCCAAAAATGATAGTATCCTAGTTATAAAATGCCAGATAAATCCAAGACATACAGCATATGGAACCTACCATCATTAACCTTCTGATAAACCAGAACCACATCAGCGACTTGTAGCGAAAGTTCATCTGGTTGCTTGGCTGTGTATGTCCGGGTAATTTCCACCTGAGTTAGGGCTAAGAAGGCAATAACAGCGCTGGTCAAATATCACCAATAAAAAACACACCCTGTAATGTTTGTGAAAGTTCTCGTTCATCCAGGTCATGGTATATCTATAGAAATAAGTCAAATCTACTGGACTAACTGACTGGATAGCTTCAAAGGAATTACTCCCAGTCTTTTGCTCCATTATGTGGATGATACATGGGCTAAAATACACACTCAGGAGGTACAGACTTTCACTGAACACATCAACACAGTGGACCACAACATCAAGTTTACACGAGAAGATGTGCACGATAACACACTGGCTTTTTTGGACTGTTTAGTAAGAGTCAGAGAAGGTGGTAAGCTGGAAATAGAGGTCTACAGGAAACCTACCCACACAGACCAGTACCTGCTGTGTGACTCCCACCTTTCACTAGATCAAAAACTGAGGGTCATCAAAACTCTACATCACAGAGCAGACAAGATCCCCGCCAGCATAGAGGCTAAGTTGAAAGAGAGGGAACATCTCAGAGGGGCCCTGAAGACATGTGGGTATCCAGATTGGGCTTTTGTGAAAACCTGTAGAAGAAGCAATAACACCAAGACTACTGGTGAAGGTGGAAAAAAGGACATGAGAAAGAACTTGGTCCTCCCATATGTAGCTGGGGTATCAGAAAAACGTAGGGATGTGGTGTTTATTAAAAATCCTTCTATCTGCTTTAAACCCAGCAACACATTGAGGCAGCAACTAGTTCACCCAAAAGACCCAACCCCAAAGCACAAGAAGAGTAACATTGTGTACGCAATATGTTGACGCTATATAAATACATGTTAATAATAATAATGTGCAGTGCAGTGCAGTGAGGAATGCTCTGATTTGTACGTGGGAGAAACAAACGTATAGCACTGCACAGAAGAGCCAGCTCCTCCGGTCAGGACTAAGCCGTGTACCTACATCTAAAATAAAAAGGACACACGTTTGAAGACTGCCAAGTCCAGATTCTAGACAGGGAGAGCGACTGGTTTAAAAGAGGTGTTAACGAAGCCATATATATATATAAAAACTGAAAAACCAAGTCTGAATAGAGGCAGGGGGGTGCAACATCTATTGTCTGCCACATATAATGCTGTTTTGGCTTGGCTCCTCTCCCTGGAAGGTTTAATAACAAATCAAAGCTCCAATCATGCTAATACAAATCAACACCTAACTTCATGACATCATTGTGGATTATGATAAACAGATTATACTGATTGGAGCAACATTCCAGAGGATATAAAGCGAAGCAAGATCCTATACAATATCTAGGATATCTCAGTTATTCTGAATTGAGAAAGCCAGTTGGATGAATGGTGAAACTTCAAGAAAAAACACAGCAAGTCCAGTTGATTTGACTTATTTCTATAGACACCCTGTAATGTATCTTTGGCATCGCTAATTCTGAACAAACCAGCAGAGGGCACTATGACACAAGGCAAATTGACTTACTTGTTCTGTCTGTGTTTGCTCTGGCTTTGCTGTGCACCAGTGCAGTTATCCAACGTGCTCGGTCACTCCTGCCAGATATATTGCACAGTTACTAAAAGACCAACAGCAAGGATGCACCTTGTGTGTGAAACCACATCCACACCAAAAATGTTATCCGTCTACCATCTATCTATCATCCATCTATTTATCATATATCGATCTTTCATCCATCTATGTATAATCTATCATCCATCTATCTACTGTATATCATCTGTCTACTGTATATCATCTATCTACTGTATATCATCTATATCTCAGAAGGGTGCTCTATCCCCTTTATTGTATAGCATCTATCTACTGTATATTTACCAATCTATATACTGTATATCATCTATCTACTATCTATCTACTGTACATCATCTATCTACTGTATATCTATCTTTGTAAGTTATTTATTGTTTTCCAAGTTATACAAGCGTAATTTTAAGAGCATGACGATACATGAATTAAATATATCTATCTACTATCTATCTATTTTCAGAAGGGTTCTCTATCTCCTTTACTGTATAGCGTCTATCTACTGTATATCATCTATCTCAGAAGGGTGCTCTATCCCCTTTTGTTTCACTGTGTAATAGTGGACTTCATAGGAAGGGACCATGAATGTGTCAATTAGAATTAATGTATTTTACTTGCTTTTAGATAAAATCAGCCGTTAAGAAGGTCACAGGCACAGCAAATGATGTGACCCCCCCATTCCACTGCCTGCTACCTGAGCACCTGAGGGGATTTTTGAAAACTGCAGTTTCCCCACTAAAGCTATCAAGTTGCTGATGGGCAGGGACCTGCAAACTGCACAGTTTCACCTCTCCCACAATGAAAGTCTGAACGCAGGTCTGAATACATGACACCTGTAGGAATACTATGGGCTCTTTACAAACATAGACGCTAAATTGCACCAGTGTGCAGTCACCAAACAGAGGAAAAAAAAAATATATATATAAATATATATATATATATATATATATATATATATATATATATATATATCCATTGCAAATAGTATAACACTGCTGAGCCACCAGTGGTTATTGTTCTGGAGTAATATGAATGTTCTATGCATATTACAGTTAGGTTCATAAATATTTGTACGGAGACAATCTCTGCCTTTGAGTCAATTGTCCAATTGCTTTTGAGCCCGAAATGAATTGATTGTGTTAAAAAAAGGCTTTAGTTCCTCACATTTTTATGCAATCTTTTTGTTCAACTGAATAAAAGCTGAAAGTCTGCAGTTCTACTGCATCTGTGTTGTTTCATTTAAAATTCATACAGAACCAAAATTAGAAAAAAGTCTCTATCCAAATATTAATGGACCTAACTGTATCTATCATTAGTCATTTAGCCGGCCACCCCATACCCCAGTTATTTATATACAGTTATGGGTCCTGGGATTTTCCTTATAAGGAGTGTTTCTGTAATTTGGATCTTCATACCGTAATTCTATTAAAATGTCATTTCAACATGAATTAAACCCAATATAATTGTTTTGCCTCCAATAAGGATTAATTATATCTAAGTTGGGATCAAGTACAAGCTACTGTTTTTACAGCGAAAAAGAAAATAATGTTTTGAAAAATGTAAATTATTTGATTAAAATGGAGTCTATGGAAAATGGTCTCCCCGTAATTAATGGGTAACAGGTTTCCAGATAACGGATCCCATACCTGTATTTTTTTAAATCGTATATTGACTGGTGCTTGTGGGCCACCTATAAAACAATCTGGTATATTAAACGCTGCACTTTTATTGTCAAAGCCAATTTCTAATACTTATTAGGCTTTTTCTAGATTCACACAGCTGGTCCCCTTTAACATGACATGCTAATGAAAGCCGGCTGAACTTTGCCATGGATATAAAGCAGGAGAGTGCTCTGTACACAACCCAGCTGCCTTTCCATCCAAGGAACAACATAGGGAAACAAGGAGGAAAAAGTTGCCACTATGCACAATTAGCAATCTATATAAAAGCAAGCAGGAAAGATGGAAGCCTACTCCCTACAAGCACAAGCTGTTCCCATGGGCAGCACATGTTGGGGTGTCAGTGGTGAATGCTTTTAACTCCCGCTACTCCCAAGGAATCAGAGCAGCATTCCGTAACTACTAACACACCGAGACACAGATGATAGAAAACACACACAGAACAACACTGAAAAACCGTCTCCTAATGTCTTTTCCTATGAGGCACCATCTGACTTGAGATCTAAAGCCAACAGTATGTTTTATATTTCATTCAATTAGTAAGTAATGAAGGCAAACATATGTGCAATTGCTATGAAATAGGTAAAGGTTTTGCCGAGGTCACTACTTGGTTTAGATGGGGATTTCTCTCATTCTAGAGCAAACCAGACTCAGTGATAACAAGAATGCTATAACCAGGTAGAAGTTCTGTAATAGAAATGTGCTGATTTTAGAAACAGAAAGTGCAAGGTGGTTCTCTGAAAACACTGCAACTTCATAGTGAATACGGAGAACTTTAAAAAAAGTATTCCAAAGCAAGTAGTTATAAAAGTAGAACATTTTTTATTAGGATATAAAAAAGGGCCTGATGCGTTTTGTGCCCCATCAGCCACAAAAACGCATTTATGTCCTACTAAGAAACTTTTTATAACTACTTGTTTTGGAATACTTTTTAAAGGTCTCCTTATTCACTATAACATTTAAGTACTTTGCCCTTGGACTGGGGTTAATTATATTGGACCTCAGTTGTTCTTTTTGTTATTATACAGTTACCACTTTGGAAACCTGCTCTTTGGGAGTGCTGTCATTTCATTGGAAACACTGCCTGAATATTTGGTTAACCCTTACAATTCATATTTGGTGCACAGTGTAACCAGCTTGTAACCACTCAGAACCATCCAGATTATTTATATGTTACACAAGTGCTAATTACGCTGATTATTATATTTGTGAATGCTATGAAAGGCATCTGCATATGTGATAAGTGTATGTGGCCCTTTAAATTTGTAACCAGCATAAGTCCGTCAGGTTCTACTCATAATTCCTGTTCTTTCTAGAGATGATTTCTGTTGAGAATGCAAAGTATTTCAGGGGTAGTCTAAAGTGTTATCTCAATGACATGCAATGCCAAAACAGCAGAGAACCATAACTGTCTGAAAGCTTTTTACAAAGAGTTTCCATATGAAATAAACCCAATCTCCCATTTTCTGCCCAACCCTACACTCTTTCCATCCCTTTATCTGTGCATTAATAACATTTTCTCCACGTAGGGAAACCTTGTCTTTTACCACTGAGCTCAGGATAGTTAAGTAAGGTACTTACAGAGTTTCAGCTCCAAGAAGTATCTCCACCTCCTCCCCGGCATAGTTGGTAAGCATGGTCAGAGTGAAGAGATGGTTGGCCGAGCTTTGCCTGGAGTACAATATGGGAGTGCTGTTTTTTACAGGAGATGGAGGCTCTTCATTATCATACGGCTCTACTAGGAGCTTTTCCCGTAAGCAATAGTCTGTCACATTGTAGCTCTCCTCGCTGCAAGAAAGCCATATTTAGGAAATAAGTAACTGAAAATTAAATTAGTATTGGATAGAATAACTCTGCAGAGGATATACAATGTAAAAGAATGAGATATTGGTGACAAGAGAGAATCAGCCACCAAGGGAAATCACAAAATATCAGGTCTGTCATCGGACAGTGGAGTTCCTTTTTTGTCAGCCATTCAATAAAAATTCACAAGAATTCTCATGACACCAATTGACCATACCATAAAGCTCAGGAGCTTGCAAGTCACCCCACTTTTATTAGTGAAAATGGGACTCAACTCAACTCCCTATCTCAGGTTGCCTCACCTGACAGCCCAAGCTGTGACTCTAGCCTTAAATAGTTGGAGGGAGAAGTTGAGAAGATTAGTAGTTTAGTCTCATACGGAAGTAAAATTAACACTACCCCAGACTCAGTGTCTACGTAACCTAGCATACATTTTAGTCTGATGTTCTTCAACTGCAGATCTACAATTTTCAGCCATTGTGAGGGCCTCAATCTGAAGAAACCTGAAGTGCAGTTACACAAAAGCCAGTAAAAGACCCTGGAACCTGCTGCTTTTTTTAAGAAGTTGAAATTTGCACATTGCTTTTATAGATGCTTTTACTTACTATTACAGTATTTCATAATGAACTCGAGCAAATATTAGCTGTTTGCAACAAGGGGTGTTTAGCAGTTTCCTTTGAATGCTCTGCTACAATCCCAATCTCATCCTGCTGACAGCTACAGCTAATGTACTGTATCATGTAGTTCAGAATTCAATGGGTTTCAGGCTGACTATAAGTCATTTACAAGATGACTTGAGAACAATTTTGTATGAGCCATTGATCCAACAGTATTGTAGGACAGCAAATTAATGTTTAACTTGATTTATCCTAATTAACCTTCAATCTTGGCTTGTAGGAGTATCTATGAGAGCAATACGACATTATGGGGCAGATTTATCACAATGTGAGATTAGAACTCACCACTGAAAAACTCACTCACTTTTTATTCATTCCTATGGGATTTTTAGAATCGTTTTTATAAATGGCGTTTACTATTTGATAGATATGCTTTTAAAAATCCAATAGGAATGAATAGAAAGTGAGTGAGTTTTTCAGTGGTGAGTTCTAATCTCACACTTTGATAAATATGCCCCTATTCGTCTTAGTCAAGGCAGAAGCCTGTGCATTTAAAGGGCATGTAAAGGCAAACAAATAAAATCCAATTTTTTACTTTGTTTAATGAAAAAGAAACCTATCTCCAATATATTTTAATGAAAAAATGAATAACGTTTTTATAAGAAACCTGACTGTATGCAGTGGAATTCTCCCTTCACTTACTGCTGTGGATAGGAATTGTCAGATGGTCCCTAACTGCTCTGCAGGGAAACAATCATACTTATGAACAGCAGGGAGAGCCCCCGACCTTACTTCCCAGCCATGCAGAACTCAAGCAGCTTTGTTTGTTTCCCTGTAGAACAGTCGGTGACTGTGTGGAGATTTGTATTGGATTTTATTTTGGCTTTACAACCCCTTTACTGTTTCAACTCCAGCTACAGGGACAAAGATCATGGAGCCAGATTTAAACAGATAAACTGGGATTCTATTTGGAGGATTATTTTGCTGCAGCTACTGGTTCTGCAGAGTTGGAGAAAGTTTGTATTAAACAATACAAAAACAATAAAATCCCCATTTTATGACAACATGACAACACAGGACCCAGTGCAGTCTGTATATTCTGATTATTAATCAGTCTTGCTGTATCAGCTTCTGTAAGATATTATTTGACTTGTGCTGTTTTGATCATTTATGACGATCCCAAAGCAGCCCAGACCACACTGTGCACAGTTTTGGTCTGGCAAAGATGTTTACCAAAGTTACAAGATGGTGACCTCCTGTGGCCAACTTTGAAAGCATAAATCATTTGTTTGATTAGGATTGTGGTATAGTAAGTTCAAGTTTATGTTTAGTATACAAAATACTGCATTTCTATTTTCTATTTCAGACTTTACTTCCCCTTTAATGGTTCTTAATTTTGGCCTTCATCTTCTAACTTAGGTGGGTGTGTCTGGGGAGCCTGGTGTCTACAAGTAAAGAGTTTTGCCCTAAAGGGACAACGATTATAGTGAAATTTAGGGACCCCATAAACAAGGTTTAGTCAGTTACAGGACTAGCATTTGTCAGGACTATGTAAGCTATATAGAGCAGCTTGTGCTCCAACAAGGATTATAGCTAGCGGTAGGTCTCCAAAGGTAATACTAGCCTAAAGTGAAGGGACCACAGTATTGATGGAATTCAGGATTAGGGGATCCGGACCACTGGCTAGTTGCTCATGGACTCAATTGAGGATATTAGTGCCCACAACAAGACCTTCCTACTAAGAATCTCCACAGTGGTGTGACAGAACCTGGCTCTTCATATGACTATATCATGATCACATATAATACAGATATGGGGCCTGTTATCCAGAATACTTGGGGCATGGGTTTTTTGAAAAGGGATCTTTTCTATGATATGGATCTCCAAATCTTAAGGTTTACTAACAAAAAATCCTTTCAACATTAATTAGTCCCAGTAAGATTATGGATTCATTATATCTTAGTTAGGATCAAGTACAAGGTACTGTGTTATTAAAACAGAGATAAAGGAAATAATTTTTTAAATTCAACTATTTGATTAAAATGGACTCTACGGAAGTTGCCCTTCCTGTAATTCAGAGCTTTCTGTATAATGGGTTTCCGGATAATGGATACCATACCTGTACTACCTCATTGATCTGTGAGCATTAACCCATTGGTCTGCTAGCCACGGAGCAGACTACAAGTCTCGGGGGAGGGGCGGCCATGACCCTGCTTCATTGCGAGTAGTACTGGTCACAGATTATGTCAGAAGGGGAGGAGGAGTTTCGAGTGGGCGGAGCTATGGAGGGCATTTTGAGGTGAAGAGAGCAAGAGGGGACACCATTTTAGGACATCGCGCAGGAGGAGAAGTACACAGCAATGGCGGAGCTGGATGACCTGTTGGCAAGACTACGGACTGAGGCGCAGAAGAGGGGAGATGACTTGCTGCGACAGCTGATACCGCAGACGGAAACTGAACCGGCGCCAGCCATACCGAGGTGCTCGCGGAGAGCACGGGCCCCCAACAGACTTAGTCCGTCGCCAGCCGGTAAGAAGAGCCATGAGGTGGAACCTGGGCGCAGCATGGCGGCAGAGGCCAGGGTCGGAAGCAGCGGCGGGAGGAGACAGAGGTCCCCATCACCACAGCCGAGTACCTCAGCAGCTCCGGGTGAGTCGAGGCAGGGCAGGAGTCGGCAGGAAGGAGCAGCAGCATGGCGGGCAGCCCAAGGAGGGGAAGTCAGAGGAGCGGAATGACCGCTGGAGCCAGGGACAGCCAAGCGGAGCAGGCAAGTGAGCAGGGGAGACTGACAGGTCCCGGAGCGCAATGGGGAAGGCGGGAGAGAGAGGATGCGGCGGGCTCCTGTGAAGGGGGCAGCGCTGTGGGGGCAAGTTTGTTCAGCGCCCCAGAAGGAGCGCAGTGTGGCACGAAGAGAATGTACTGCCTTTTGGGGGGGAATAGTGACACTTCTGCGGGCACCCTGAGAGGGGGGGCCTTGGGGGGAAGGGCAAGGAGAGACATGCAGAACACTGACCAAGGGGACATTAGGGTTGCAGCAGGCACACAGGAGGCCGGTTTTGGGCTAGTGAGACAGCGGTGGGGGGGGGGAGGCCACAACCGTGCTGAGGGGTACGGCAGATAAGGGTGGGCCCTCTTCACTTGTTTCATTGCAGGTCCCAGGACATGGCAGCACGGGTATACAGGATGGAGAGGGGACAAGACGTGAAGAAAAACCGAATACAAGTAATGTGCCAGGTACTGATCAGATAGCTACTAATATAATTGCATTGAATATACAGCAGGGAAAAGGGCCAGGGAGTGGGGAACAGACTGGTCCCGAGGAGTCCTTTTTTGAGTGTCTGCGACAGATTTTTTCCCAGTGGCAAAAAGGGCAAGGTGGAGGGGAACCTGGGGTGCTAGGAGGGAACAAGGTGGCACTCGAGTCAGGAAAATGGGCAGACGGCTGCTACAAGGGTGACAGAGGCGGCAAGCTCTGTATCCTCATTATTTGGGCAAGGGGAGGCGAGCAGTGGGGAAAAGAGCAAGGAGAAAAAATTGCCACTGTCAGATTCTGCAAAAGGTAGCACATATGTTTGCTACGAGGGCCCATTGGGGGCTCACCTTAAACAAGAGGTAAAAGAAAGAATTTGGAAGAGGGAGTATGCTGACATTTTTACGCTGTTGCCTCTGGAACGCTTTGGGATAGACCGATACGAAAAAGGGAAGGAACATAGGAAGGAGGAGGATGAAGCGAGACGCAGATTTAGGCTGATTCCCAGAACCTTCGGGAATTGGCTCAGGCTTTTTCTATATTGGCAAGTGTTATAGGGGAAAAGCACCCGGAGGTGTGTTCCGCATTATTCTGTTATTTGGACGGGACTTGGGAGGCGCACCGAGTGTATGGCGGTTACGCGTGGCTTCGCTATGATGAACAGTTTCGTCAACGCATAGCGGTTCGGGCGGACCTCAATTGGGATCATAGGGACATTGGGCTTTGGATGCGTTTAATGAACAATAAAGGGTACCAAGGGTATACGGGAGCAGTGGGGGGTTCAATTCAGCCCTTTCCCAGCGGCTCCGGCGGACACAGCTCTACTCCGGCCGGGGCGCACAAAAAAGGAGTATGTTGGCTGTTTAATGACAGCCAATGTAAGTGGGGAGCGTCATGCAGATTCAGGCATGAATGTTCATGGTGCGGGGGAATCATCCTGTCAGCAGATGTTTTAAAAAGACAAAGGGAGCTGGGAGCAGAGCAAAAGAGGGTGACTCCGGTGAACCTCGGGGCGATGCTTCCATGGTTAAATAGATACCCTAAAAAAGAGTAGGCCTTGCTGTTGAAAGATGGGTTCAAGTGGGGTTTTCGAATACCAGAAAGAGAAGGGGGTGTGGGGGTTGTTTCGCTCAGAAATTTAGGCTCAGCAATGGCGGACCCGGATTTGGTTCTTACAAAGTTACACAAGGAAGTGTCATTGGGTAGGATGGCCGGCCCATTTGAAGAACCACCATTGGCGGGGTTGAGAGTATCCCCATTGGGCTTGGTGCCCAAGAAAGAGCCAGGAAAATTCAAGCTCATCCACCATTTATCACACCCAAGGGGCGATTCAGTGAACGATGCAATTGACAGTGAACTGGCAAAAGTTTGTTACACATCATTCGATGAAGCAGTGCGGTTGGTTAGAGAGGCGGGCAGGGGCGCTTTGATAGCAAAAGCCGACATTGAGTCGGCATTCAGCCTCCTGCCGGTTCATCGTGAGTCGCTTCATTTACTGGGTTGTTTTTTCGCTGGAGGTTACTATGTGGATAGGAGCTTACCAATGGGCTGTTCAATTTCTTGCTCATATTTTGAGGCTTTCAGCACTTTTTTGGAATGGGTGGTACTCCAGAGGGCTGGAGTGGATGCGATAATTCATTATTTGGACGATTTTCTTTGCGTGGGCCCCGGGAATTCGACTCTCTGTGCGATATTGCTACAGATGCCACAAGAAGTTACGGCCGAATTTGGGGTGCCATTAGCACAAGAAAACTTGCCTGAGATTTTTGGGCATAGAGATCGACAGTATTCGACAGGAGTGCAGGATTCCAAAAGAAAAGATAGAGGGGCTTACAGAGGAGGTGAAATATGCATGGGTAGCAAAGAAGCTGACCTTGAGGCAACTGCAGGGCATAAGGCTGATTTAGAGGTTTGGTTAACATTCTTGCAGGAATACAATGGGCGGTCCTATTGGTTGTCTGACCCTAAGTCCAACAGGGATTTGGATCTGTTCACGGATGCATCCGGAGCACTGGGCTTTGGGGCATATTTCAAGGGCGCCTGGTGCGCTGCACCGTGGCCACAACATTGGGTGGCAGCTCGATTGACAGTGAATTTAACCCTGTTGGAGTTGTTTCCTATAGTAGTGGCAGTGGAAATTTGGGGGCAGCAATTGGCCAACAACTCAGTGGTATTTCACTCAGACAATATGTCCACTGTTATGGCAATAAATAACTTCACATCAGGATCGCGCCCAGTGCTGGGGCTACTGAGACATTTGGTACTGCGTTGCCTTCAGCTTAATATTGCCTTTAGAGCAAGACATGTACCGGGATGTGATAACAATGTTGCTGATGCGTTGTCTCGTTTTCAGTGGGACAAGTTTCGGAAGCTAGTGCCAGAAGCGGACATCCAGGGAACACCTTGCCCGCACCTCGTTTGGCATCTATTATAGTAGGTATGCTGGACTTGGTGGAACGGTCAGTGGTGCCATCCACGTGGGCAAGATACAAAAAGACTTGGGAAGAGTGGTTTCGTTTGGAGACAGAATTGGGGATGGAAGGAGAGGAAGTGGATAGAATAGATTGGGGCGGCAACGGAAGCGGCCAGGTGGGGCTTGAGAGTAAAATGGGGGGGATGGTTCTCTGAGCTAAGGGGTTGCGGCTAGAGAATATCAAGGGCCATGGGTGAAGAAAGGCAGGCTGAAAGGGGGCTCTATATGTCAGTTACCGGTATATATATATATATATATATATATATATATATATATATATATATATATGTATTTGAGATGTATGTATACCGTATGTTGTGATTCATAAGTGTATGAACTTGAAAAAGAGTTATGTATTGTTATGTTATTATTATTAAAATATTACAAGGGGTATAATTGCTTATTGCAAATATTATAAATAAATGAATTTGTTCTTGTGTTATAATGCTGGGAGATCAATAAAAGCTGTGGCCAGTATAATTCCAATGAAGCGGGCGTCAATTGTTTTTATTGATGAAAAAGGAAGCACGAGGTAAGGGATGCATGGGTCATGGTTCTATAAAGAAAATTACAGTGTTAAGTCTAAGTGCCTTTCTCCCACCATACCCCCCTGTTACCAGCCACCTTCATTCTGCTTATATTTCTACCTGTTTACTTTCGTCTCTTTCTTGGAACGTGGAACTGAGGTGAGAAGGCACACAGTGAGGCAGATGCTGGTCACTGGGGAAAGTAAACTATGAATTTGTATGCTAAAGATAATGACAATATGGGCTGTTTTCATTGTATTTTCTGTATAAGCTCACCACCTGTTTATGGCTCAAATCTTCAGATAGGAAACACATTGGAAGGAAATCAATCAATCCTAACATGAAAATGACTGTAACATCTGCAATTTCTGATCCTGCGCCAGTTACTATAGGCTGAGCGTTGTTTCTTACAGAGCCAATGCACACACGGCGTGTATATGTAAGGCATTTCTGCTGCGGGGGCCCCTGTCAATCAAATTAGACCCCAGGATGGGATAATTAACCCCAGGATGGGATAATTAACTCCTACTTAAACAGAAAGATAATATTTCACCTTATGCATCCTCAGTAATAAATTACTTTGGAATTTCACACCCAGACCTACTTCTGCTGCAGAACTAAAGTTTGCACTGCATTATACTCTACCTACGGTCTTTGTAGGGCATTCTGTTTATAGTTGGCATGTTCTAAAAGGAACAGTTAATATAAACTCAATATTCCTTAAATATGCTGAACAAGGTATTTCATGTGCAGTTTTTCTGCTGCCTAGGGCAAGGCGTTCCCTTCTGTGCTTCACTAACTAGTGAAATACAAGTACAGTATATACAATTTCTCTCTAAACCCAGCTTAGATAAATACATGTAATGTTAAAAGCACATTCTACCTGTGTGCCGAACTTTCCCATATTGTGGCCAAAAGGATAGCTTGTGCATGCGCATATATTTTGTTCCCAAATATGGGACTGATAGCAAAGCTACAATGATTGTTAGTAAACAGGTGCCAAGAAATTGTGCACAATTCTTTATGACACAAATGAATATCTTGTCAATTTTATTCCTACAAACAGTGGTACTTTCTTAAAGTCACCTCGGCATTCCATGACCTGAATAACAGCAGTTCATTGTGTTAAACAGTATTGTACAATAGGGGGGAAATTATTCTATATATTATTGTCCATTTAATTTTTTTTATTTCCTGCAAATCATTTCATTGCACCATTGTGAGTGTATGTAAAGTTGTAGAGAGACAATCTCACTAAAGAAATGTGCTCACTATTAGAATTAGGGTTGCTCTCGAATACACTTACTTTAAATAATTTCTTGGCATGGGGGGGGGGGGGCTGTTAATAGAAATGCTTCCTGCCATTGTAAGTCACATGCAGGGGAAAAAAGTTAAAAATGAATCTAACAGAGCTCTGTCCTATGACTCTATAAATCACGGAAGGACTAACTGAGGTTCTCCAGTCATTACCAAAATTCCCATCATAATTTTTGGCCACACTGTGCTAAATCTTTCATACTCCTCACACTGTCATTAACAACAGCTGACACAGGGGCCGTAGAGCTGCTAAATACTTTGCAGGAATTGCCTGGAAAGAAATAAGTCAGAGCTGTCAGCAAAATGCGTGACCTTTAACCTTCCGAATTTTGTGTGATTGACCCAGATCCACCCAACCCGATACAAATATCACGCTAATTGTGCAACAAGACAGCTTTGCGAATTTATAATGTTATAATCATTCTTATTATTTCGGTTGATGTTCTACCTGCAAATGGCTACTTAAGTTTGCTAATATCCCACCCATCTCCCATGCTGTGCAACAATGCATGGCACACAGGGCGTTGGCGCATGGGGTGGTATCATGAGCTTTAAACACCACTTTTTTAAATGTAGTGATACGTGCTCATCACCCACCCAAGTATTACACATTTCAAAGGCAACAATCACATAACAAGCACCTGTACATGCACTTGATTTATACATAAAGCATGGTTTCAGTGGTGTTAAGGTGGCCATAATGTAGAGATCCGCTTGTTTGCAAACAAGCGGATCTCTCCACAATATGTCCACAACGATCTGATCATAATGCATCTGATACGGGTGGTCGGAACGCAGGACCGCATACATGCACAGATGCGGCTGCAATCCGACGGGATTTTTTTAACCTGCATTGAGACTTTTGGGCAGATATCGATCGGGAAAGCCCATCAGATGGCCCCACACGACTTGGTCTGTCTGCAACTTTTATCGGCCCATGTATGGGGCCTTTAGGGCTATTTAAAAATGCAGCATGCAGCCAATGAGTTTCACTGCAAACACAGTAGCTGTATGTGAAATATAAAACAGACTTTGCTGTCAGTATCACATTTACCCAATAAACAACAAGAGATGCTGTTAATAGAGAGGCCACATCAAGCACCCTCTAAAGCTAGCCCAACCTGCCGCTAACCATTCAGATCAAATAAAGTAGTAAAAGAACAGATCAGCCGATGTTCTGCCCCTGACAGCAATCGTACAAAAGTTATGTCTGACAAAGCTGGTGACAGTCTCCCTCTGAAAATCGTACGATCGGCAATACATGCAGAGATATTATCAGCAGCCGACAGAAATCTTTTACCCTGTCCGATCGACCAAACAACCAACCTCCACAGGACGAAAAATGTCGCGACTCTCCACACATAGTCTGAAAATCGTACGAATCGAAGATTCGTATGATTGGATCTTTGCGTCTATGGCCAGCTTAAGGCATTGCAACAGGCTCTAATATACCTGCACATTAATTTAATCTTGATAAACTACATCAACTTCACAGGGCTGTTTGTTCATTTGAATCATTTCAGTCTACTATGTGGGTCGATACCCAATCCTGAACGTGAAAATAACCAAGACCAAGTGAGTCATATATTAAGGGGCAAATTTATTAATGGTCGAATTGAAAATTCTAATTGAAAATTCAAAACTCTCAAATTAAAATTGTGAATTGTCCAAACACGATTCGAGTTTTAATTCGAATTTCGAGATTTCCCACACTCTGGCCCTTTAAGAACTCTAATTCGACTTTTCACCACCTAAAACCTGCCGAGTTCAAGTATAAGTCAATGGGAGAGGTCCAGGGACCAATTTAGACATGTTAGTAAGCCTTCCTGACATTCAAGTTTTTTTCGGAGAAAAAGCTCAAAACGAGTTTAGTCGAATTCGATTCGAGTTTTCAAGACAGTAAAATTCGTATTATTCGTTTATACCTGTATAAAGTCTGAGCATGCTAACTCAGTAGGATGGAAAGTAGAACTGTCAGGTTAAAAAATAAGAGCCAATATGTATAATGTTAATATTTAACCGACAAGATAAGAAACCTTTCCCACACATTTCTCTAATCTAACTTTCTGTGAAAGGAGCATGACGGAAATACTTTTCAAGAGCACAATACTATGGGTCACTAGCTTTGCAAATTAAATTTGGCGCTCAGTTTAGTGCCAAGACCTAGTTGTAATATATATAAAAGAAATATCTTTGTTTGACGCTATTTTCTGCGCTAAGCGGAAACAAACTGAGAAGCAGAAGCAGTGCCATTTTTCCAATTTCTTGGTTCTTGCAAGGTAGTCGGTTACACATAAAACCCCACTGCTTATATGGAAGTCAAAACAGTCACAACAAAGTGTGAATGGTGGGGATTCCTTAAACAGATTCTGTTTATTTTGTTATGCTCCTGTTGTAAATAAGTTGTGTATATATATATATATATATATATATATATATATATATATATATATATATATATATACACACATACACACTGTTTAATGGTTTTCTGAGCTGTCAATTTATTTTCCCATCTATATGATATATTCAACCAATTATGTGTGCTGTCCGTGGGGGGGTTGGGGTTGGATAGTCACAGAGCCACTTGCTCAGCGTTCAGGCTAAATGGTTGGATTACAAGTGTACATGGCCAGCTATTTATCTACCCAACTTGCAATACGTGACAAGTGCTAGTCAATTTACACAGTTGCGTTTATGAGGTTAGTTCTCTCAGCTATTGTGGTACGATATTACCTGCCGTGTTTTCAATCATAGTTAAACAAATGCGCCTGGAATATAACAAAAGACTTACATCACAAGGAGCTTTAAAAAAAATACCTCTTTTTAAACTATTCTTTTGGAATCGCTGCACAGGGACTGGAGGAAAATACAGTTGCTTTTGCAATAAGGAGGCTGACGCTTCTGTAAGGATTAAATACAAAATGAATCTTGTTTGCAGCTGCACACAGGTAACATTCCATGGCATTGTCAAAGTTTTGGTCGGGATCCAATGTATGAACGCCGGCTGCAGTTTCTCAAATATATCTGTTATCCACAAGGCACCGTGCCAGAAACCTCAGCAGTTTACTGGAATCCCAGTGTAACCTGACAAAGAACAGAACGCTGCACAGTGAAATACCCAAGCCAAAATACTGTTAGCCTTGAACTCTGCATATTTACATTTTCCCGGTTCTAATATGCCAAGTATTTTTTTTCCATATCACCCACTGGAAACTCAGCCATGACTATGATCACAATGAATTTGGTGCCCATCACACAGGCATGCCAGTTATGGAATGCTTGGCTCGCTAAACAGTAAGAGATGAAAATACCTACCAAGGAAAACAAGGAAACAGAATATGTGACCAATTATACGACTGCAGATCGGCCAAGCATGTGCACCAAACACAATTTCCTACAGCAATAATGCTTCTTGGTGTATAAATACTGTACAGTGATGAAAGTTTTAACTACTGATGTGGTTAAACCTCCTGGCCTTTAATGTCAGGGATAGGGATTTATCTTGCACATGCTTTGTACTGATTCACAACTTGATTTAACTGAATCAATCCAAATTGTACAACCCAAATAGATAATAGAAATAATCTTACGTAAAGTAAATGAAGAAAGATTCACTCAACACACTGCTTTTTTCCCCTTGTAGGTACATGGTGAGTTACATATGGACTTACAGTGATTCCCATGCAGTTTGGCTGTGGCAGTGTTCCTGAGAAAAAAAGTTGTAAAACACAGAGGAATAAAGCTGCACACTCCCATTATCATTATATCAATCCAGTTTCGTTCTAGCAATGAGCATAGATTTGTGGCGAAATTCCACACCTTGCCACCTGTAAATTTTTTTTTGCAAAACGGCGCCGAAAAACCTATCGGCATCCATGCATTTCGCAAATTTTTCCCCTTTTTTTCACAGTTTTGCAAATTCTTGGGCGAAGTGAAATGTGACAGATTTACATATCACTAGCAATAAGTGTCAATACAGTCCTCACCCCATGACATTTCCTATCCTTCCTGATATCAAGCAGATATTGGTAAGACTGTCCATCATTTAGGCCTTATGCTTTTCCTATAGCTGACCATACACACACAAAAAATATAACAAATAAAACACTATGGTGGTGGGTCGGAGAGGCTGATCCAAATTAGGGGTCTGAACAGACCTGTCAGGAGACTACATCTATGTTCAAAGTTCTCTGCTATATGTTCTACTGAAAGGAGAAACAAACCCGTAACATAAAAAAACCCATACCCCCCTACCCATTGTAGACCCCCTCCCCCCAAGCCTAGGTGGTACCCGGGGCAAATGCCCCTAAGTCTCTACTTATCCCTCAGTGCAGATTATGTCCCGCACAGTTCACGGCAGCCATCTTCTTTTCTTAAACTTTGGAAGCAGACCTTCGTTGGAGTAATTTTCTGGAAATTATAGTGACTTTCGGCACATGCACAGTTGTTTGGGACAGGAAATTTACTCCAACTGTGCATGTGCCGAAAACAAAGTTCTGCTTCCGAAGTTTAACGAAGAAAAGAAGATGGCTGCAGTGAACTGCGGGGTACAGAATCTGCACTGAGGGTAAGTAAAAAGTTAGGGGCATTTGCTCCGGGTACCCCCTAAGCTGGGGGGGAGAAGGGAGGGGAGTCTACAAAGGGTAGGGTGGTAGGGGGTTTTTTTTGTTACAGGTTTGTTTCTCCTTTAAGCTTCTTAAGAAGATGGATGAAATAAGAGGATCAGCTGGGAGAGGACCATAGCCTAATACAGTCTTTGCCATTTAGAAGTTTCAATCCATATCTGGCCAAACCCTAACCACATAAGGGTTAGGGAGACTTCATTGAGGTCCCATTCATGGGCTAAGAGTGCCCAAGTCAGCAGGCAAAAATAGCCTTTTATGCTTCTATATAAAATATAAAATTTAAGGTGTATCATATATGGTCTATATAATAGAAACATGTATAGATGGATCAGAGGGTGATGTGTCCCATATGTTGTAATTAAAACTGCTTGGTTTCTTAGTAAATATGATGCAAATGTCTCAGTTTACAAAAAAATAAAATTTAATTTATGATTCTGAGACAATTTGCAATTGTTTTTTTATTATTTGTGGTTTTTGAGTTATTTAGCTTTTCTGCAATCTGGCTGCTAGGGTCCAAATTGTCGTAGCAACCATGCATTGATTTGAATAAGAAACTGGAATATGAATAGGAGAGACCTGAATATCAGTGGCCCCCATCTGAAAGCCAAAAGATTCAGAAGAAGAAGGCAAATAATTAAAAAAAAGACTATAAAAAAGAAAAAATTAAGGCCAACTGAAAAGTTGCTTAGAATTAGCTATTTTATAAAATACCAAAAGGTGAACCACTCTTTTAATAAATTACCTTAAGCTGAATTTAAGTTTTCCTAATCAATAATGAATTAATTTTAAGACTGACAGACAAGAAACCTGTTAAAGCCGACTTTACGATTTTAATGACAATAAATGAGAGAAATGTGGTCACATGGTGCTGACTAATGGCACAGTCAGGAAACCCGAGAGATTTCCTTCAATGACAGATTGATAAAGTTGTTTTTATTGGGGCTGTTAAACTTTGGTACAGCTGTTGCAATACTTAGTCTTCTTCTGCTGCAGGGTTCTCTTGTAATGGCATAAATATTGTTTGATTAAAGTTTATTTTGTAACAATATAAAATTATACAACTTTATTCAAGCTATGTTTAAAAGGGGGGGTCACCTTTAAGCTAACTTTTAGTATGTTATAGAACAGCCATTTCTAAGCAACTTTTCAATTGTTTTAGAATTATTTGGCTTTTTCTTCCGACTCTTTCCCCAAATGGGGGTCACTGACCCCATCTGAAAAAAACAAATGCTCTAAATTTGAAAATAGTTTTCATTACTCATCTTTCTATTAGGTCCTCTCTAATTTATGATCCCATCTCTTATTGTTCATACAGTTCATGGTTGCTAGGGTAATGTGGAACCTAACTGCCAACTGGAGAGCTGCTGAATAAAAAGCGAAATAACTCAAAAAACGCAAAAAATTTAAAATTAAAACATTTTTCATAGCTTGAACTTTATTCAAGCTATGTTTAATAGGGGGGTTCACCTTTAAGCTAACTTTTAGTATGTCATAGAACAGCCATTTCTAAGCAACTTTTCAATTGGTCGTCATAATGTATATTTTATAGTTTCAGAATAATGTGGCTTTTTCTTCCGACTCTTACCCCAAATGGGGGTCACTGACCCCATCTGAAAAAAACAAATGCTCTAAATTTGAAAATACTTTTCATTACTCATCTTTCTATTAGGTCCTCTCTAATTTATGATCCCGTCTCTTATTGTTCATACAGTTCATGGTTGCTAGGGTAATGTGGAACCTAACTGCCAACTGGAGAGCTGCTGAATAAAAAGCTAAATAACTCAAAAAATGCAAAAAATTTAAAATTAAAACATATTGCAAATTATCTCAGAATATCACTCTCTACATCATATTAAAAGTTGGCGATTAACCCCTTTAAATTGCATACTCTCACTGTAGGGGGAAATCATAGAACTAGCAGAGAATTTCCCAGTAGATTCTCACTTGAGAATCCATGTAGGAGACACCATGCATGTTTTAACTGGAAAGTAACAGTGGCAAAATGTATGGAAAAAATTATAATTTCCTTACGCTGTTATATTTAAACATACGTCTGAAAGCTGGAGGAAAGTTGGTATGAAGAAGAAGGTGTGACTCTAACACAAGGACCTTGTTTGACTACTGCTTATAAATAGACATTGGCCTGGGATACATAACTGCACCAGGGAACTCTGAAGTATCCTTGTCATACGGCAAACAACATATTCATTCTGATCAGAACAAAGCAATAATTATTATATAAACAGCCTCCAACTGGGGAAAAACAAGAAAGAGCAGTAGCATAACATTTGGCATGGTGGCAATAGCAACTACATACATAAACACTAAACAGGCATCAGGGTGTATGGCTATACAGTATCTATACCAACGGTATGGCTTTTCTAAGCAGGTTGTGTAAAGTGATGCTTTGTATTGCACTGTAAGGCAACTGTCACTATGTGTCATTCCAGGGTGATCTACTGCGTACGAGAATATCCCGGCCAATACAAATCTATTGACTCTGTGCACATGCATTGTCATTCACGGTACTGTATAGTGTCTGCAGCATGAAAGCACTAAAACGAAATTTTCTATAGAGCAGTCTGAAAGAAACCAGCTTTAAACATTAAAATATTCAATAAAAAGCTTTCGAGGTTTGCTGCTTGAGTTGCTGAGCTCTTGCATGGTGTTTGGCAGAGATTTGATCATTGGGATTTCCTTCAACAAGAGCTCACAGGAAGGCCAAAGCAATCAAGTATTTATTTTAAGATTCCCAATAGGAACTGTGCTGAAAATGGGTGTTTATACCTGTTTATCCTGGGAAAGAAAACTACTGGAGAGAGTGTTACAAGGTGGGAACAGTTTTTCCTTCTCTAAAACTAATAATGTTTATAATCTTCTGGGCGACCACAACTTTGCTTTCATGATGCACACTCAGCCTCTCTTCCAATAATGCTGCCGAATACTCTCTAGAGAAAGCCAGCACTCCCTGGGGATGCAGCCGGACAGATGCTCACGGGATGTACAGTGGCCTTTTAAAGGAGAAATCAACATGTAGCATAAAAAACCCCTATCCCTCTATCCCAGGTAGACCCCCCTCCCTCCTCCCCCCAGCCTACCTGGTACCCGGGCAAATGTCCCTTACGTTTTACTTACCCCTCAGTGCAGATTCTGTCCTCGGAAGTTCACGGCAGCCATCTTATTTTCTTTGTTGAACTTCGGAAGCAGACCGTCATCTTTGGTGCATGCGCAGTTGGAGTAATATTCCGGTCCTGAACATTCCATAACATTTTTGGAATATTACTCATGTGCCGAAAACGACGGCCTGCTTCCAAAGTTTAAAGAAGATGGCTGCCGTGAACTTCCGAGGACAGAATCTGCACCGAGGGGTAAGTAAAAAGTTAGGTACCAGGTAGGCTGGAGGGGGGGGTCTACCTAGGGTAGAGGGGTAGGGGTTTTTTATGTTACGGGTTGAATTCAACAATTTAACAATGAGCACTAACTCTCTTCCCAGAGAGTGATGCATGTGCAGGATAGCTACAGCCCTCATTAAAGGGACGTACATGCTTGAATTAACCTTTAATAAACATTGGTATTCAGAGTCAATCTGCAACTGGTCTTCATTATCTATTTTATTTGTGTGTGTGTGTGTGTTTTTTTTTTTTGTGCATTTATACATTCTGATACTGACGAGCCTTTTTATCATTCAGTCAGTCAATCAATTTACTGCAGAGTAAGCAGGATCTTAGAAATAGGTTAAGACACATTCAATTGTAAAAAAAAGAGTTGGGGAGCAACATGAGCATGGAAAGAATATCTGGGGGGTGGATTGGCAGTCTGTTTGGTAGTAAATCTGCTTTTATACAACCAAAACTTACCTCCATGCCAGGAATTCAAAATTAAACACCTGCTTTGAGGCCACTGGGGCAACATACAAGGGGTTGGTGAGCAACATGTTGCTCTCGAGCCACAGGTTGGGGATCACTGATCTAAAGCTACACTGCCAGATCTGCTAGTGATTCTGAGTTTGATTTGCCACCAATTCACAGGGTCAAATCATGATGCTCTAATTGTTGGTCATGGGGCTAGTGATAAGATCACCTACAGGCACATCCAACATGGACCACATCAGCAGGCCAATAATCAGCCAAAACAATCTGGAGGAACCAAGTTGGCAGCTTTATCAGCCACTGTATGGCCACCTTTACGATACTACATCATTGTTCTTCTCCTCATTCATTTAAAAATACCTTTGAATCAATGTTTCATCAGGCTTCGTAGTACCAACCAATGAACACCTATTATATCATATACTGTTAGGTATCATATACCATTTGCATGCCTTGTGTTAAACTTGTACTGAGCCATAGAACTGTTTATATCCAAAACGTAATGCTGCATTTCATTCTATTATTATTTTGAGGAATCCAAAGAGAGTTTAATTACTGAGGGATTGCGACATGGCACAATGCACCCCACACCTTAGCCCAGCCACACAATAAATAGCAGATGTATTAGTGTCATTGTTATAAGAAATGGAAATATTGCCTGTAATTTAATCAATGCTTGATGACCTATCCTTGAAATACCCCAGGATATCCTTGCTTTGTATCAGCCTCGCTGCCTGTGCAATTCCGGATTCCATATTATTAGTGACATCATTCTAAGCAGAATATTTTGGAACGGTATCAGGATATGACAGTGATACCACATGTGTGTGTCTCTGCTACTATTCA
Source organism: Xenopus petersii (assembly GCA_038501925.1). Lineage (NCBI taxonomy): Eukaryota > Metazoa > Chordata > Amphibia > Anura > Pipidae > Xenopus > Xenopus petersii. Next base: position 40,229,548 of record CM076681.1, on the reverse strand, counting down.
TTTGCTTCCCCCCCCCCACAGAATAAAATGGTAAGTGCAGCTGTAATAACTTAAAACTGAGGAACACTTTACTGCAAGTAGATAATGAGAAAAAACAGTTATATGGAAGATGCTTAGATTTACATAAACCATGTCAGAGTTCTAGAGTAATAAACAACACTTCACCCCTTACAGAACAAAGACTTCAGAATACACCAAACTACTGGGAAAGTCTATTTGCAAGGCACCAGTAAAGGCAGAAAGACATTTACCTCTTTTTTTTGGTTATGATGAGCACGTCGTTGAAGAGAAAGAAGTAGAGCTGTTGCTTTGTTGTTCTTTTGGAAAAGATACCAGTGTCCTCTACATAGGCTGTAAGTTCTCCTCTCTTCAGTAACCATCTGGAGGATGAAACCAATGGAAATGGCTGCAAAACAGACAGTATACAATTTAGAACAGCAATGGGAGCTTTACTGCTGTTTGAATAGGAACGATATCACAGAAAATGATTGTTATACCTTAATTTCAAGGTCCCTTTAAGTGGAAGACGCTGCAACTTAATTTGTGGCTGGTCATTTGCATCATATAAAACATTTCCAACACCATTTTTCAGGTGGTGAATAGTGGTGCAAAAACAATCATTATTTAAAAGCTTCATTATTTTTATTATTTATTTATGCTTTTATAAATATGGCCCTTTGTCCAAGAAAGCTTGTAAGCTCTTACAAGTAGGACACTGTTAACTTTCTATTTATGTCAGCATTTGTATATAATCTATATGTTCCATATATACACACTTCTATTTTCTAGTACTTTGAAATACGTTGGGGTTTCATCAATGCTTGTTAATACCTGATAAGCTGATAGGGTGCTTATGTATTTTATACATATTATACAGTATTATATAATGCTATTGCCTGGGAGTAAGAAGTGCTAAAGAATCACTGTATTTAATTATGTGCTCTTATTATCCGTTCTGTTAAAATGAAATGAAAAAATGCAAATGGTTAATCACTACAAACAGTAAAGTAATAGGCTTCCTGATCCATGGCCAAAACATGGGCTTGCTGAATACATGATCAAATACCTCCAAACCGTGCCAAGATGCTAAAAGCAGTCTGCCAGACGTGGTAACTCCTTTTCTATTTGAAAAGGGCATTTCTTGTGAAGAGCCTGTGTAACAGGACACTGGTAATAGAGTCAGTAGAGTAACATTCGTTCTTTAATATTCAAAATACTATTTCAATTAATCTAGTCATTTTTTATTCAAAGGGTCAGCTACGAAATGTGTTCACAGACACGTCAGAGATCTGTACCATAGGGATCCCAGTGTAATTATTGATCCCTGAGGCTCATAATATTGAGTCACATGGCAGTGACAGCAAATATATTTCCATATGGTCTTGGGTATGTTTTTTAAACTTTGGGGTGCAATGAGATGAGGTTGTGACCACAAAATACATATAGACAAATACAAGATGTCCTCTGCACTCAACCCATATCTCAAAAATATTTTAACTTAAATGATGTGTAACGATTAATAGCACGGCCTCCGATAAACATATAGATTTACAGTGGGATGGATACTTTTGGGTTTTCTATATATATCTCTTATGATATTGCAAATTATATAGCACGATATTTCTAATAATTTCAAGCACCACTATGAATTTTAACTTTTTAAGTATCTGTTATTGTATTTTAACGCTGTTCTATTTATCACAGTGAGCACCTTGGCATATTAATGTAATTTTTATCCATTTTAGATATTTAAATGGTAATATTATTACTTTTCAGCACATGTCACTTTTTGATGATGTAACTTCCTTAATTGATTCATCACTATTGGCTACTTATACCCCTATGGGTATAGGGTGGAGTTGCCTTGAGAAAGGTCCTAGAGGGGACCGAAACGTCACGTTGGCTGTACTGCACATATTTAACCACATAAAGAATTTTTCACAGAAATCCCTGGAGTTGCTGGTCATTTGAACATTGTATGGATTTTTTACCGTGCACCCAGGTAATCGATGTGATACAGTGTGCCACCCAGACGAATACAGATATATATATATATATATATATATATATATATATATATATACACACACATATATATATATATGCACCTCAGTTGTCCACACACACTATCTTGATTATAACTGTTGCCTGGTGCTGTGTTTGAAACATTCACAAAGGCAGAAGGTAGCACGCATGCTTTATATATATATATATATATATATATATATATATATATATATATATATATATATATTTGAGAACGGTCCAAGACCTGGATAGAAACGTCGATACATGTAAAATATTTTAATATTTGATAAATAAATCAAACTTTTTAAAAAAATTCCAGTGTGCGCTGCTAACTACCAAATGGATATCTGAATAATTGACATGGCAGCAGCACCTGGTACTTGACCATCCGAAGGTGTGCGAGAGACTTATTTTTATTTTATATATATCGAAAAAAAAAACGAAAGTTTCGGCTGGAACACCAGCCTTTTTCTTTTTTTTTTATATACTTTATCTTTATTTCCATTTTTCCATTGTAAAAAGGAATTACAACATGTAAAAATATCACAATTTGTCCATATTATATACATATTCCAAAACATCTCAGTTTCCACATCATTATTTTTACATTAGAATATAATTCCAAGATACAGAGTAAAAGAAAACAGGGGGAAGAAAAAGAGAGAAAAAAAAAGAAAGAAAGAGGAGAAGAAAAAAAAAACCCAAGACATAAAGTCATCCCACCCCTTTTTTATTTTCAACTTCTTTTAGTTTCAGTGTAGTTTTTAGGTGAGTTTAACTATTTTATATTCTGATGTGTCTTTATATCTTATCCATGCCGACCATGTAGCAATATATTTTTCCTGTGTACTATTGTCATAAGAGATCATTTCCTCCATTTTCCTCATGGATTCGATTTCTTGTATCTTGTATCCACTCCTCTATTGAGGGGGGGTGGGTCGATTTCCATTTCCTCGGTATCACTACTCTTGCTGTTTGTAAATCAAATCTTATGAAAGTAATGTATCAGTGTTTGCAGATGACACAAAATTATCCAGCCCAATTAATTCCATCCAGGATGTGGCATCCTTGCAACATGATCTTGACAAACTGGCAATCTGGGCAGCTAAGTGGCAAATGAGATTCAATGTTGATAAATGTAAAGTCATGCACCTGGGATATAAAAATATTCAAGCCACTTATACCCTTAATGGGACTGCACTAGGCAAATCCATTATGGAAAAGGACCTTGGAGTCCTTGTAGATGATAAACTTGGCTGTATCAAGCAATGCCAGTCAGCAGCATCAAGGGCAAATAAGGTCTTGAGCTGTATTAAAAGGGGCATAGAGTCAAGGGAGGAGGGGGTCATTCTTCCACTGTATAGAGCACTTGTAAGGCCCCATCTAGAATATGCCGTACAGTTTTGGTCTCCATCACTCAAACAGGACATTATTGTATTAGAGAGGGTACAGAGAAGGGCAACTAAGCTGGTAAAAGGTATTGAAAATCTTAGCTATGAGGAAAGACTGGCCAAATTGGGGATGTTCACGCTGGAGAAGAGGCGCTTAAGGGGAGATATGATGACTATGTATAAATATATAAGGGGATCATATAATAATCTCGCTAATGCTTTATTTACCAGTAGGTCTTTCCAGCTGACACGAGGTCACCCATTCCGATTAGAAGAAAAGCGGTTCAGCCTAAATATTCGGAAGGGGTTTTTTACAGTGAGAGCTGTGAAGATGTGGAATTCTCTCCCTGAATCAGTTGTACAGGCTGATACATTAGATAGCTTTAAGAAGGGGTTGGATGGCTTTTTAGCAAGTAAGGGAATACAGGGTTATGGGAAATAGCTCATAGTCCAAGTTGATCCAGGGACTAGTCCGATTGCCATTTTGGAGTCAGGAAGGAATTTTTCCCCCTCTAAGGCAAATTGGAGAGGCTTCAGATGGGTTTTTTGCCTTCCTCTGGATCAACTGGCAGATAGGTAGTTAATACAAAAAAAAAAAAAAGGTTGAACTTGATGGACATGTGTCTTTTTTCAACCTTACTTACTATGTTACTATGTAATCTTCTTTATAGAGCCTGGCAACATGGACAGTAACCACACCTCAGGTGCCTCAGATGTCCCCCTGTTACTTGTGTCAAATGTTTATTAATCTGCTCCCAGTACCTTCTTATTTTTGGGCACGTCCACCAGATGTGTAGAAATGTTCCAGGTTCCGTGGTGCATCTCCAACATTGATCTGTAGTTGCTGGATATATTTTTTTTAATTTTGTTGGATATAAGTACCACCTTGTAAGAATTTTAAAGTTAGTTTCTTGCATCTTCACTGCCATGCTCATCCTATGGGTAAGTACATAAGCCATTTTGCCAATCGTTATCTGTGAAAGCTCTTCCAATCTCTTTCTCCCAATTTATGGCATAAGTTGGGCGGTTTTTTAACTTTATCTGATTTATAATTTCAACTCCTAGTGATACAGTGTGTGTTGGAGGTACATTTATTTGTATCAATTTCTCAAAAGGAGTAGCACTCTTTTTCTTGATCTCTTATACCAATGCATCAATTGCGTGTATTGAAAACTATGTATTGGTTTCTGTTCTAGTGGTGTAATTAATTTGTTCAGGGGTATCAATCCTTCTTCATTCATCACCTCACAAGCTCTTAGACACTTACCCTCCATCGCGTTTAAAAATCCTCCAGCTGTTATACCCGGATTAAACTGGGGGTTCCCAGTTATCGGCAGAGCTGGATCTGCGTAATTTATGATCTCATCATATTGTCTTTTTATTTGATCCCAGTGTCTTAAAGTATACCTTGTTATTAACGGATATTTATCATATGGTTGACGGTTTAGTTTAGGTATCCAGGGGAGCGATGCCAGTGTCGTTTTAGCCAGGGATTGTTCAATCTGGACCCAGTCTTTGTTGTCTTTGTGATGCTGCCAATCCAGTATCCTAGTCATTGTGATACCTTGAGAATAGGTTCTAAGGTCTGGTAGGCCTAATTCACCCTTCTCTTTTGGTCTTGTCAAGATATTTCTCGATATTCTGCTCAGCTTTTTTCCCCCTAGGAATTTTGTAATTATTCTCTGTGTTTCCACATAGAATATATTTGGAATCTGACATGACAATGCTTGCATTACATACAGTAATCTAGGAAGTATGTTCATCTTGATTACATTTACCTTGCCACCACCAGCCTTTTTCAAAGTGAAACAACTATACAAATACCAGTTAATATAAAGGAACTGGAGGGAAAGTGGCATCACGCCATATATTTATAACAGCCCCTATTATGTGTGTTATACTGAATTAACACTGATTCGACTTTACTTTCATCATGTTAAGTCGGGTAAAATCACAAATTTGACTCTACAGCCTGTGCAAAAGCTCAATCCAGCTGATGACTGGAAATAGAGAAAGATGGTGGCACGGCATCTGTTAATTACTCCCCCCCCCCCCGTCAGTTTGGTGCATTTTTCCCCAAAAAGATCACCGGCCCAGAGGTGAGACTGAATTAACGTTTCCATGTCCTTTTGTATAAATAACTTACTAAATATGCTTATTGTGGGGTTTTGTAGATTCCTGCAGAACCCTGTACACCATGTTTTTTAAATTTTTCTGTTGAATAGCAAATGGACCAGAATATTTCAGCACAAGATGCCTTCACCAACGTGACATTGATCTGAGGAACTCATTCACAGTATGGGAAACTGCAGCCGATTTCTAGGTTAGTCGTGACCCAATACATGTACTGAATCAGAATAATGGCTTTTTATTTTGGCTGATACATTTTAGAGTATGATGTTCAGCCAAAGCAATTGATGTCAGCCCCCCCACACAGTTCATATTAAACTGGACAGAAATCTGTTCAAGCACAGCCAGCAATTTGCTTTCATTGTTTATTGTTTGTATGAGCAGCAGTTATCATTGGTAGGTTAACATTCTGATGTCTGAGGTCACAGCTTTAGGGGGCTACTGACTACCATTTGGCTGCCATATTGTGCAATGGAAGAGCGGGAGAAAGTTACCCATCGGAGATGAGCTATTCTCTCCCCTGAGCTGGAAAGTCAGTTAAGATAAATTTAATGGATCGCAGATGGCGACTGCTGGATTTTTGGGAAGGGCGTGGTGTGAAATTCTCGAGCACAAACCAAAAAAAAAATTTTTTTTTCCATAATAATACAAATAATTTAACAGGACTTGCTTTAGCTGTACTTTTGCTCAGGGTGGAGCCTTTACTTGCAGATCTAGCAACACATTTATTTTTATTATAATTTAACAGATCTGCAATATCAGATGAGACCTTTGTACATTCCCCAAATCCAAATGTATTAACAGAAAGTTTTTTCAACAATGATCTAATGATGTAATCATTGCTTTTCACCAGTATTAAATGTATAAAATGCAAATATTATTGTCTGGGCTGCTGTAAATCTCACTGAAACACAATCATATTATTTCCAGGGCAGGTGGTAATTAATCTCAATGTGTTTGAGATATCTGTGGTTCCAGAGCTTTGTAAAATATTTTTGGCGGATTAAGATATCTGAGCTCGTACTAAAAAAACACATATATAATCCAAATGTCTGCTTTTCAGCAGATCTCGTTCAGATTCCCCAAAAGAATATATGAATGTAATATTGCGTCATTTAACATTGTCTTGCATTGAGCGCGTGATTGAGTGTGACTCTTTATATACTGTATGTGTCTATATATATATATATATATATATATATATATATATATATATATATACATATATATATCTATCTATCTATCTATCTATCTATATATATATATATATATATATATATATATATATATATATATATATATCTATATCTATATCTATCTATATATATATATATCTATATCTATCTATCTATATATATATATCTATCTATATATCTATATCTATCTATATATATATCTATATCTATCTATATATATATCTATATCTATCTATCTATATATATATATATATCTATCTATATATATATCTATCTATATATATATCTATCTATATATATATCTATCTATATATCTATATCTATCTATATATCTATATCTATCTATAGATCTATATCTATCTATAGATCTATATCTATCTATATATCTCTATCTATCTATCTATCTATCTATCTATCTATCTATCTATCTATCTATCTATCTATCTATCTATCTATCTATCTATCTATCTATAAGCCAAATGGTCAGCTTGTATCACTGCTGCTTCACTTACAAGACTGTGATGAGTCCCACTGACTTTGAATGGGGTGATTTGTGGCTAGGGATTGCCCAGTCACTACCCATAATCTGAAAGGGCACAACGTGAAAGTGCTTATTCTAAAATTACTTGTGTTTAGGATCTGGATGAGTTCTGTACATAGTGCTAGATGGGAAAATTGAATGTTAGGCGCAGAGTCAGTGCCAATGGGCATGAGGCAGTCCTGTCATTACCACCTACCATAGAACAGAGGTAGCTCTGTATTCATGGTTTCATTCACGCAGGTCTCTGCACTCAGGGGCCTGTAGCAATTGCTGTACTGATATTTCCATATAAGGAAATTTAGAATCTGTGCCTGACTCACTTTTGTACACAGGCTTCAATGAACCTATAAGATATATATAAGAGTGGGACAGTGCTGCCAGGTAGAACCACTAGTTTGTCCACATTTCTACATATATTATATGCATGCAGTACGTTTAAGTTTGAACAAACAAGTTAGCCAATACCTTAATCTTAAATTCCAGCTGAGAATTGATTGTAACCATCATTTCCATCCTCTCCATTTTCCTTGCTCCTTCATTACACAGACGGACCAGCTAAGAATAGGCAAAGGAAGTAAACATGTAATTTCAACGTAATCTTATATGATTCTTTCCATTCATTTTATTTCATTTATTTATTTATTTTTAAACCAACCAACTTCAGCTGGCAAGTACTTTGAAGTCAAATGACTTAGGGAAATAACACACAGGCTTCTTATGAAGCTTAAAGCATTCGCAGTAGCCAATATCCTTAGACGATGGATTTGCTTTGGTTGAACAAAAGGGATTCAACTAAATTTCAATCTTGCAGAGAGGACTAGGATTTGGCCAAATAGTGGATCCTGTTTTTTCAGAATCAGCACATCAGAACATACAAACTCCTTGAAGAAAGTGAGATGGTCAGAACTAAATCCAGGAACCCTAGCACTATAGGGTTAATTTCTTAGAGGCCACATTAGCTATTTAATCACATATAAAGGAATGTAAATACACAACATAGGTCCCAAGAGAAGGTCAGGAATTCAATAGCTATAAAAACTGCCTAGATTCAGTAACGGCAAGCAAGATAGTACAGTTCAAGGACCCTAAAGGCCTCAGAATATAAATCCTTAACACCTCTCTAGTCTGAAGAAATATAACTCCTTTAAGCACATAGTATACCACTGGCTGGTATGTATAATGTCCTTGGGTGGTGCTAAGTCTTAAAGGACCAGTAACATCAAAATTTTTTTTAAAAAAATTTGGTAGAATACAACGAAAAAAAACACCAAGACAAATTAAAATTTCAAATTGCAAAGCCTTTATTAAGAAATAACTTACCGAAACTCCACTTCCTGTCCTCTTCAGAAACGGCGATATGGCGACCATCCATAGTGCAGTGCTGGATTTGTCCTCCCTGGCTAGCTCCCATAGTCTGACAGCAGGAAGATGGTGCTGGAAAGCGGCCCGGCTGGATGAAGAGCTGAAGTGCCCTCACAACATGTTCTCTCCCTCCCCGGCCCCTGGGTGCTTCACATGCAGGCGGCAGATGTCGGTGGCAGTGACTGGGAGCTGAAGTTTATTTATTGGAGCTGGAATTTTTTTTTTCTCTCTGAGCGCTCGTCGGTTTACTGAGGAGCTGTTGTAAGTTTCCGTGGGAGCAAGGGATGTAACTTTGGCAGTGTACAGTGAGGAGGATTCGCTGCTGGGGCTTTTTCTCTGCTTTGTGGCTGAGCGGGGGAGTCGGGAAGGAGCCAGAGCCGTTGGAATGTGTACAATGCCGGTCTCTTGGCGAAGGATCATTTCTTTGCAGCTGCTAGAGAGTGTGCGGCTGTTGTCGGGCCGGTGTCTATGTGAGGCGCAAACGTGAGCGCACACCGACAGCCGCATGCTTTTTTCACAGGCAGCAGCAGCACTCGGACATTGTCATGCATGGATCTGCATCCCGCCGCTGCTCGGAAGCCTCCTTAGTCCCGCTCTGGAGAGAAGCCGATGGGATTGTACCGATTCCCCCTTTTGGTTCCACTCAAATCACCAGGGCTCCCCTCCTCCTCCTCCGGTTTATCACCACTCCTCCTTTCACCTCCGTTGTTCCGGCTTCAGCTCCCAGTCACTGCCACCGACAACTGCCGCCTGCATGTGAAGCACCCAGGGGCCGGGGAGGGAGAGACCATGTTGTGAGGGCACTTCAGCTCTTCATCCAGCCGGGCCACTTTCCAGTAGGGATGTAGCGAACGTCGGAAAAAAAGTTCGCGAACATATTCGCGAACTTGCGCAAAAATGCGAGCGGTTCGCGAACGGTTCGCGAACCCCATAGACTTCAATGGGAAGGCGAACTTTAACATCTAAAAAAGACATTTCTGGCCAGAAAAATGATTTTAAAGTTGTTTAAAGGGTGCAACGACCTGGACAGTGGCATGCCAGAGGGGGATCAAGGGCAAAAATGTATCTGAAAAATCTGCCTGTGTGTGCTTGGAAGAGATAGTGTAGGGGGAGAGCTGTTAGTGATTTCAGGGACAGATGATAGTAAGTTTGCTGGCTAGTAATCTGCTTGATACTGCTCTGTATTGGAACAAAAAAATAAATAAAAGCAGTCCTTACAAGGACTACTGTTATTGCAGCAGTCAGCAGATGAGATCAGAAGCAGGACAGCTGCCCACTGCAGCTACATACAGAGCACTGCAGTAGAAGGTAGATTACTAGCCAGCAAAGCTACCTAAGCTTAAATGTCCCTCAAACCCCTGCAGACTTCTGTCCCTCCAATAACAGAGCAGTATCAAAACGATTACTAGCCAGCAAACTTTCAACTGTCCCTGAAATCACTAACAGGCAGCAGCTCTCTCCCTACACTATCTCTTCAGCACACACAGGCAGAGTGAAAAAAAGCTGCAGGGCTTCGGTTTTTATAGGGAAGGGGAGTGGTCCAGGGGAGAGCTTCCTGATTGGCTGCCATGTACCTGCTGGTCTGGGGTGAGAGGGCAAAAAAAAGCGCCAACAATGGCGAACCCAAAATGGCGAACGTCGCGCGACGTTCGCAAACTTCCGGCGAGCGCGAACACCCGATGTTCGCGCGAACAAGTTCGCCGGCGAACAGTTCGCGCCATCTCTACTTTCCAGCACTGTCTTCCTGCTGTCAGACTATGGGAGCTAGCCAGGGAGGAGAAATCCAGCACTGCACTATGGATGGTCGCCATATCGCCGTTTCTGAAGAGGACAGGAAGTGGAGTTTCGGTAAGGTATTTCTTAATAAAGGCTTTGCAATTTGAAATTTTAATTTGTCTTGGTGTTTTTTTTCGTTGTATTCTAACGAATTTTTAAAAAAATTTTTTTAATGTTACTGGTCCTTTCACATGCATAAAATATGGACTTGGTGAATATACTGTAGTATAAAAGAAGGTTTAAATAACCAAGCAAATATAATTAGATCTCACTGAACACTTCATTGAAGTCTAGAGTAATTCTTATCAAAAGATTAAAAAATTTAGAACTTACCTTACCAACTTCTTTTAGGGCATGCTTACTTGCCTCATACTTTGCAGAATCTTTTGGGGTTTTCTGACATATTGTCTGGAATAGAATATACTTAAGAGTTACATTCTGCATTCTCTACATGCTCAGATAAAGTATGATTTCAAAATACAGGACCTTTCACAGAAAAAATATTACAATTTGCCCTTGTCAAAGATTGAGGACCTACAGTATAGGAAAGCCCTGGAGCTACAAACACAGGGGCTGCATGACAACGGATCTGAATGACCAGCAGTCAGAATACACTGGTTTTGTTTAAAGTTTGGCAGATTCAGATGGAGCTGTGATTGAGTGAGAAGGAATGAGTTAAGGCAGGGAAAAGAGAGGGATGTGATAAAAGGGGAAGAAGCAATTCACTTCATCTTCTAAGCTGGTAGAAACATCCGCACCCTTTTTGCATATTTTATGAAATGTCAGGAGTTTCTCTTTTTTATGTTCTCAGATTATCTATTAATAACCGAATGTGGATGTTTTCCTACATGTACTGCTATATATTTGTTTTGCAGACTGTTATTTTGTGGTTTGGGTACTGTCAGTGCCGGGCTAATCCGACCAAGCACCCTAGGCGACCCGGCCGGCCACCGCACTCCCCTCCATGCTCGAACGCCTGAACGCAGTGTGCGCACACATGCGCAAAGCACCGGAGGGGAGAGCAGGGGACAGCACCGGAGCTAAGATGGAGGGGAAAGCACCGGAGAGGGAGGAGAGAGTGCCAGAGGGTAAGGGAGAGGGAAAAAAAACACGAGAAGGGAGAGCAAAGAGCTGGAGGGGACGAGAAAGAGCCGGAGGGGAGGGAAAGCATCGAACATTTACTAGGGATAGGCAGAAGACAGGTACCTGCCCAGCGCCCCCCTTTCATTGCGCCCTAGGCAGGTGCCTCTTCTGCCTACCCCTAGTTTCGGCCCTGGGTACTTTTATACAGTATAAACATGAGAGCCTGCATGGTATTATTCATGTTAAATGAATGTCAAATGCTTGATCCAGGTAATGTTTGTGATCACCATTGGGGTCAGGAAGGAATTTTTTCCCTCTTGAGGCATAATTGGCATTGGTTAATGGAAATGCAAGAGTGTTAAAGACTGGCTCATTTTAGTCCTGCCCTTTTCAAAACAGTTACAAATTTACCCTGTGTGGCTAAACTAGAAGTAAGGAAACTAATAGGAATAAAGAATAAAGTATTTAAAAACTACAAGTCAGAGGGGAGAAAAGATTCTTTTAAACAATATAAATACTACAAGTGTTGTTAAAAAATTTGGAAGGCAAAAATGGGGAACTCAATGCTTTGCAGACAAAGAGTAAACCCGCTAAAATTTTAAACTTATCAGTAGTAAAAGCATGTGGGTTGAGATTGTGGTTCCATTAAAAATGGAAATAATTTGGTTATAAAGGACACAGGAAAAGCTGTTTTTTTCTTCATTGTACATTGTGGAGTTATAGTTAGCTGGTGAAGGATATAGAAAGTCTGTCATGAAGAATGTCTGGTTAGGTTTAAAGGGAGATATGATAATTATCTATAAATATATAAGAGGAACACACATTAAACTCTCCGATGCTTTATTTATTTTAAGTAGGTCCTTCCAGAATATAAAAGGGCATCCATACAGATTAAAAGAAAGGAGGTTACAATTATACTTAAAAAATATATTTTCCCAGTAAGGGCTGTGAAGTTGGGGAATTCTCTCCCTGAAGTGGTTGCACTGGCACATACATTAGACAACTTCAAGATTGGGCTGAGTTAATGAAACCTTGCACAAAGTTGATCCAAGAACTGTTACGATCTTGGGGTCAGGAAGGAACTTCTGCCTCTGACCTAAATTGAAAGGCTTCAGATAGGGCTTGCTGCCTTCCCCTGGACCAACAAGCAGTTAGGTAGCTTTTATTTAGACCAAAGGTTGAACTCAATGAACATGTCTTACTTCAACCTAAATGACTATGATATACTGGTCAAATATAGTTCAGTGAGAAAAAGTTATCATCATTCATTTTGAGGAGAAAAAAAAAACGAACTTTTCTCCAAATTCTGTTCCACTTTTCTCCCCATAGACTTCAATAGAGTTTTCAAGTGATAAAACATGAGATAACTTTTTCTGAATTGAATTGCACCTCAAAATGAACATGAACCATGACATGATAAACCTTTTTCTCACTGAATTGAATGTTTCTATGTTATGCTTAGATTTGTTAATTTTGAACAGTTGCATTCCATAAAAAAATCGCTGTACATTTCCAAACATAAAGCCTACGCTAAGGAATCTTTGGATTGCTTTTATGATATGATTTTTGAGAACTATGCTTTAAATATTAATCGTTTTGAGGTTGATAATGAGCAAATATATCAGTAGATCTACAAACAAAGATAGCCTCTCAGACTATAGAGCACATGAAAACTATGCCAGGTATTCAGCAATTTGCAGTCGTTTTTTTATACTTATCCAATGTGGAAGTAAATTAATAATACGTCATCACCGCTTTCTTGTGTCTGCACTCTATGACTTGTTTATTTGTTAACAATAATGTGCCTCTACATAAAGGGAAATGTACCATCAGCTTTTAACTTTTTCTAGTGCTTACATCCATGAGGAGAGGAAGGCGAGTAACTCTCTGCATAGGAAGGATAAGGAACGAGATCATGGGAAGATTCCTGCAGTCTTCATGCGATTCAATTTTAGACAGCACTTCTTTAAAAGGTGCATTGGTAAATCTGTATTAGAATAATAAATAAAATGAATGAACTATAATGCGATAAACCAAAAAAAAAAAAACACAAATAAATACAGCCAGCAGAAAAGCGAGACTTTTGTAGCCCGAGCTAAGCTCTCTTTAGCTAATAACAAGATATAGATAAAATATTAGTTTATTTTAGCCATAGTCTCAAGAATAACGTTTTTACCCCAAAATCTCACCATAACTAGACTTCCAGTTGGGCTTTTAGAGATATCTAGAATAGGCACTCTCAAAATCTAAATGACCAGGCAAAGGCCCCTCCCCCACTACTTCAAGATGCCCTAGGGGGTACCACCCACAGTATAGAACCTACAGCTGCAGGCGATGCCATCTTGAAGGAGTCAGTGACCAAATTTTTCGTGTTACTTTTTTGGCTGCCTCTTCAGACCTTTCTCTAACTTTCCAGCCACCACTTTGCCAATAGTAATTTAGGCAATATATTTAATCCCTCAAACTGTGCTTATAATATTTTAGTTACATTTTTGACATTTAATCCATAAACTAAGAATAGAAATATTAATATACTCAAACAGAAATTTGCTTTACTGTAAAGTTCATGGAATACAATTTTTAGACTTACTTTAAGAAACAGATATAAGCATAATAAATGTTGAATTTAATCTGCCCTGGCAATATTGAGCAGAAAATGATAGTGATACAGAACACAGAGCAGGGACAAGCTTCCACCCCCAACAAAAACAACCACTGAAAAATGGGGAAGGTTAATTCTACCACGCCATCATACATTAATCTTTGCAGCGTCCTTTGCTGGTAGACTTCATTAGTGCAATACTTTACATAGGGATCAAATGTTGACTTGGCATGTTTTTCAACTATATCACTTATGTCTTCTATGAGAATGTTTCTTTGATGCCTTCCTTCCAACTCTCTGAAAAACCTGTACAATAAAACAAAACACAAAGTTATTGGTAAAGGAACAGAGAGTAGGAGTAAGGAAATTTGGCTATGATATTTTAACACTCATTCCAGCTCAAAATCACTTATTACAAATAAAGCAAAAGCACCTGTAATTGACACTTAATGGCCTACTTTTCGTACAGGGGAAGATGAATGCTTTAGACCTGGAACAATTATTCAAATAATAATAAAAAGGAAGAAACAAGGTATTATATTACAGCAAGGTCGCTGGTTGCCAAGCACAATGTTTATTCATGCTAATCCCAGTCGTAACTATGATGTTGAGTAATAAGATCAGCTCAGAGGCACAGCACAGGCAGCATTTGCAGAACATTAAGTTCTTTTGGTCTTTTTGGAACTTCCAAAAGACATTTAAAAATACTTATTTAAAAAAAAAAGAAAGAAAACCAGTTAAAACTAAAAGAGTTTCCACATCCTAATTTAGGCTTATTTCTGAATACATTTAAAGCAGTTTGACAAGACTTTTAAGAATTAGGATTGTGAAATATATAAAGAATGTTTTGTTTTAAAAAACATTATGTCATGTAGAAAGTAAGGTTAGACTTATCTATTATAAATATACATCTATAATTATAGTACATCACTGAAGAGAAGCTAGTGATCTGACAAGGACTGGCCCACATTCTGATTTTTTAGTGTGTTAGTCCTTATGACTTTGAATAAACGCCTTAATCTGCTGCTCTTCTGGCATGTCATCTAGTATGATGACAATTCTTCAAATCATCATCTTCAAGACCATAAAATATCAAGCCCTATAGAAAACATGCAAGACATTTTTACTATTGTCTACTGTGTAAAGTTGAGATGAAATGGTAGATTCTGGTAAGTCTTCCACATTGTGATCAACCATACAGGACCTGAGTGTGTATGAGCTGAGATACCTCCTCGTAACTTCACAAACTCAATATCAAGTCACTTAGATGTAATCAACAGTCATTCCTATAAACTTTGCATAGTACAGGCTCAATGTTAGCTATAGGGCCTAAAATGCTAGCTGTACAATCAGAATATTTCCTACTGTTATATTGACCAGTCCCATTCAGCCTTTGGGGGAAATTCACTATGCGCCGAAGCGCCTAACGCTAGCATCAATTCGCTAGCGTTGGCCATTTTGGTTACTTGCAAATTCACTAACGGACGCTAGCGTAACTTCACTAGCGTAACTTCGCACCCTTACACCTGGCTACGTAACTACGCAAATTCACTAACGCGCGCATTGTTCTGAACGCTACCTTTTACGCTAGACTTCCTTCGCCACCTCAGACCAGGCGAAGCGCAATAGAGTAGATAGGGATTTCTTCAAAAAAAGTTAAAAAATTTTCTAAGTCCCAAAAAACGCTGGCGTTTTTTCTATATTATGGGTGATAGGCTGAAAAAGATCGAATTTTTTTTGGGGCTCCCCTCCTTCCCCCCTACATTTCCTAACTCATGGCACCTTAACTATACAGTGGGCATATGTGTAGGGCAAAATAAAAATTTTATTTGATGTTTTGAAGGTTTCCCAGGCATTTGTAGTGCTGCTACATATTCCTCCATTGAAATTAGAATTTGGCGCCGTATGCAAATTAACCATCGCTAGCGTAACTTCGCTTTGATTAGCGAATCAACGCTAGCGCAACTTCGCAACCTTACGCTATCCCTGAGTGCAATTTTGGATTTTAGTGAATTTGCGAAGCGCTGGCGAAACTACGCCTGGCGAAGTGTGGCGAAGTGCGGCGAAGTTACACCTGGCGCAACCACAAATATTAGTGAATTTGCCCCTTAATGTTTCCTACTAGAGCAACCACCATTTAAAATTCCAATATCAAGTGACTAATCAGGTGACATTGTTTTAGGAATGTTGTAATCAATGCGAGGACAAATGCAAAGGAGCTGCACCATAGCAATGGTTTCATTTTCATTTCTATTCAAAACACTTGCAAAGATTAAAGCATTAAAGAAGATTAAGAACATTTTTTTTAGGATTAACATTTTTCACAAGATTAATAGATTGCTGTCCGTACAACAAATTACCTTACCTACCAAGTAAACATATTGACCTGTAAGTAACATTTCCTCAAACACAGTTAGTAATCCATCAGGTTTGTATGTGTAATGTTAGTGCGAATAAAATCTTGTATGGAGGTACTTTATTCGTCTCAAAGTTGACTTAGCAATACAGAGCTTTGGCAATAGATTTTATGGAGACTCATTTTTAAAATATTAAATCTCCCCAGTTGAAGGCAATTGCAACTTTATTGTATTTAGCACCTCCAGCTTTGTGTAGAAGCAGGAAATAATATATATATAGGAATACAGGTTGGTCCTCATTAACATTATATGTTATATTTTCTCTGTCTCCCTACTATATCTGCTATCCCGTAGCCACACTCCCTTCCCAGAGACGATTATCCCACTGTTACTATAGGCACCATTTCTCCCTACTATACCTGCTATCCCACAGCCACAGTCCCTTCCCAGAGTATATTATCCCACTGCTACTATAGCACAATCTCTCCCTACTATACCTGCTATACCACAGCCACAGTCCCTTCCCAGGGGCTATTACCCCACTGTTATTATAGGCTTACTACAGTCCCTTCCCAGAGACTTATTCCCACTGCTTTATTGTTCCCTACTATACCTGCTATTCTACAGCCACAGTCTCTTCCCAGATGCTATTATCCCACTACTACTACAAACACCATCTCACCATACTATACCTGCTATTTCCATAGCCACAGCCCCTTACCAGAGACTATTATCCCACTACTACTATAGACACCATCTCACCCTACTATAAATGCTTTTTCCATAGCCAAAGTCCCTTCCCAGAGACTATTATTCCCACTGCTATCATAGAAAACTATAAAAAAAAAAAGAAAAAATGAAGGCCAATTGAAAAGTTGCTTAGAACTGGCCACTTTGTAGCATACTAAAAGTTAAGTCAAAGGTAAACCACCTCTTTAACTGTATGCTAAAGGCTATTGAAGTGGTGCCTCGTTTATATAAATAAATTGCCCAAACTTTGTCTTTAAAACAGTTTTACCAAGCCTTGTTATACCAAAACTCATTACAGTCCCTTGTTCCTTTTTATTTTGGATTTTCATTTAAGACAACATGTTAGTATATTCTGCATTCATATTAATCTAATGCACTTTGCACTCTCCCTATTACAAGGGTGTCAGCATTAGATAAAGGTCTTATTTACTGGCGAAACCTGTATGGGTAAGCTGTGTGGTTTTGCTGTGTTATGCCAAAAGTCAATAATGAGTTAAAAATTTAAAAAAGTAGTATAAGAAAGGTATTAACTACAAAACAAAGCAATCTGCATACCCTTTGTTTCCACTTTTTTAAGCGAGTGAAAGAATATCACTGTAGCATAAAAATAACACACCTGTACAATGGATCCTAATCATATATATTAATGCATTCTAAAATAAATGTATTGTTTTCACGAGTTACTGTCTAGGGGAAACCAGTTGGCTGCATTTTCTCTTGAGCAGATTCATATTAACTCATGTAAACGGAATGGAGTACAAGTAAACATATAACCTATTCCATGCACAGATAGAATGTTTGCAAATGAACCTTTGCAATGCATTACATATTTCAGAAAAATGTCAAGAAGGAATATGATAGGAGTTTGCCTGCCTGTAACTGTTATGTTTTTGTAGCTGAGGATGAGTAGAGTATAACAGTGTTTATTAGCAGGTTCGTGCAGCCATTACACAACTACTGCTTTATTAGTTCACGGAGATCAACAAACAATCGAATACCTCCAGTTTTCTTCATTGTTAAAACAATTGGTAAAACCCATTCGGAAGATTCTGATTTTTCAATCACATCTTGTTCTACCAGTTTCTTTAGTTCCTTTAAGACAGTCTCCCTCATACGGCAATCGCCTCAATTTCTGGCTTTTACATCTGCTCTCAACTTTGCACAACCCAGTGAAGTGTTGCTTTGTGGTGAATTTTTAGACACTAGCTGTGTGGCAGGCACTGGTGCTGTAGTAATGAGACCATCAACTAATTGTAAGTTTAATGCAACAAAGAGATTCCTTACAAGTATAGCAGTACCTTTATTCACAATGTAAAAGTCACATTTTGCAGTATTTGATTCAAAACGTGTGAAAGGAGCCGATCATCACTAAAAGAGCAGAGCGCTGCCAAATGGATCTGAAGAAGAAGGGAAGCTGCCTAATGATGGCAAATAGACCAGAAGAGAATGAAGGAGGAGAATGAAGAAGACCTTTAAAGGTAAGTTCCAATGAACACTAATGGTCTTTTATTATAACTTGGAGGGGGGACTTGGCCACCAATGTTTTTTTTTAACTTAAAGGGAGGTCCTGATGACCAATTAATTTTTAAACATGCCCTGTCAGGCAGAAACATACCTTTCCAGCTGTAATTCTATGAATTAGGTACAAAGCAGTGTGATGTGGAACCTGCACTGTACCCCTGCTATTCATCCGATATTGACCCCCTGTGTTATCTCTGTATTCTGTATCCCCATTAACTCAACTGCTTATCACCAAAGAGGGTGCCCAGATCTATTATTCAGTAATACCATGTCTTACATGCCTTTAGTTATGCTGATGTTCCCATGGAAACCTCCAAAATATTGAGTCGCTACAAATATGATCACAAAAATGTCAATGAATTTAATCTCTTTCATTAAGAAATGTTTCATATAAAAATACAATATACACATATGAACATATTTATTATGTAATATAAAACATTATGTTGATAGCAGATTACAGTCTATGTTCCCTTGAGCTTTGGTGTTTTATTCCAAGGCAAAAAAAAGTAATTGGCATGCCAAAAACTGTCCCTCCCACCCTCCCCGTGCCAATAGACTTAGTTGCTTTTGCCTTCACTGTCATTGGACCCAGGTCTTATCCATACTCTGAATAGACCAAAAAAAGGTTGGGCAATATTTCAGAACACTGATGTCGTCTTCATGTGACTCATCACTTCGTCGGTGTAGGAAGGCGTTCTCTGTTTCTTACTGGTGTCATAGACATCAGATCCAATGTTAAATCTATATGTGGGACAGAAATGGATTTGCCTTCCTTAAACCCTTTAGTCACCTCTGCTGACAGCTGGTCATGCTGCAGAAGGACCTCATGTCATTCTCTGGAAGGTTCTTTAGGGTGGAATCAACTTCACTCCGACACATTGATCAAGTGGAAACTGAAGTCCCCAAACCAGAAGACCTCATCAAACCGACCGGCCACATCGTCCTGATCGGAGTAAATGGGGTTTGTGTTGGGAACTTTTTTACGAAGCTGGCTTCTTTGCTTCACTTTGGGATCTACTGCTACATGGGCATTGATGAAAAGGAAAGAGATTCCAAAGAATGTAAATGAAGCAGCCAGAACTCCTTTAGTCCTAATCATTGGGAAGAATCTAATGGTTACAGTGGCACATTCAACCTTGGAGCAAATACACGAGATCTCATCTTATAAACAGCAACAGGTACAGGACACCGTGAGCTGCTGAGTGGAGCAAGACATAACAATGACCAAGTGTCAGCTGCACACGGTATTCCCATTCTGGCCTGTAGGGGCAGCTGTCTTGCACCCCAATTACATTCAAGTCTTATGCAGACTCGGCGTCTGGAAGATTATTTTTTTCCATTCATATGCTAGGTGCTGGTAAATATTTTAAGACTCTTCTGTGAAAGACATCGGTCCAGTTCATCTTCTCCAAGTAACCCTTCAAGAACCTCTCTTCTAGATGCTTCCTGGCTGGTAGAAACTCCAGTATGCTCCTTAGTGGTGTCATTGAAATACTGGTCAATGACTAATCCAAGGATAAATACCAGGAGAACAAAGAGATAGAATAGGAAGTTCTTCTCAAACATCTCTTCTTCATTATCATCTATGTCACCATAGTCTGGGATTCCTTCATGGAATTCCAGTGATGCATGATGGGTATATGCAAGTGCCGTGAAGATCATCAATGCAAATAGATGGGCCCAACTCATCCTCCTCCTGTAGGGATGTCTCCAGTAACATCCAACAGTCCAGTCAATGGCAACTGCCAAGAGAAACACTATCAGGACAACTGAACTCAATGGGTAGGTCTCCTCATTGGAATCTTCAACATCTCCAGATTGAAATTCTTCTGGTACGACAATTTCAGTCTAAGTCAGTGATGAACGATCGGAGGAATAAAGACATTGTTCCAATAGAATAAGTAAAGCAATGAATATGGAAAATAATTTTTTTAGGAAAAGGATGCTGAGCTATAGTCAGCAGATGTTGCGGATATAGTGGCCACTGTGACTGCATACTAATCTGGTTGTGGTTGCCATGGAGATTCCACAGTAGAAGCTAAAGCCAAATCATAAAGTATCATAACTTAAGAGATGTTTTACTAAAAATTACTTTTTGAACTTTTTTTTTTTTGCTCAAGAAGGTTTTTATTGAAAAGCAGGTAAACAGATACAAGACATAGGCAAACATGCCATATTGTTATAATCACATACACAGGTTATCACTTCAGTCGTATAGTAACAGGGATAAAGAAGCTGGTTACACGAAATAATAAACTACACCCTAGGCCGTAACTCCCTCCTGCGCCTTGAGCCAGGAGCCCCACACAACTTCATATTGAGGGAGGTTACCATTTTTTTTTACATATAACATGTTCTGTATTGTGTAGATCTCGGACTGAGTTATACCAGTACTCAAATGTCGGGGGGTCAGAGCTTTTCCAATGACAAGTAATACCTTTTCTAGCTAGGAATAAGACTCTTTGTAGGTACAGCTGCTTATCAGAAGGAATATCATGGGTAGACATAATCCCCAGTAGGCACATCTTGGGATCTTTGGGCACGGGGAGACCTATCTGTTGGGACAAAGTGTCCAGTATAGTGGACCAGTATTGTACTAGGTGGGTACAGTCCCACATCGTATGCAAAAAAGTGCCTTGGTGGAGGTTGCAGCGGTTGCACAGAGGGGATATAGTCGGATTAATTATATGCAATCTAGTTTTGGTGTAGTACGCCCTATGCAGTATGTAGAGTTGTATTAGCCTGTACTTGTAGTTAAGGGAGACCAGTGAGGGTACCTTTAAGGCCTGGGCCCATTGGGCGTCAGTGAGATAAACTAGGTCAAGGTCCCACTTTTCCTGTGCTTTGATCATATAACGTTCAGCCCTGTGCTTTTGCGTTACCTTATACAGTTTAGACACCAGCCCTTTGTGGGTAGTAGCTTCTATAGCTTGTGCCAGCAGGGAACAGCCAACTTGGATGGGCTTGGTTTTGTTGTGCTTGGTCAGTGCTGAACAGATGGCACTGTATGTTAGCCACTGTGAATTAGGAAGGAGGTGTTCGGATTTCAAAGTCTTAAAAGGGACTGGACTGCCCTCCCCCCATACCTTGCCTATAACGGTCAGATTCCCAGTTGCCCACACTTTATGGAGCTCCACCTGACGCATCGTTGGAAAGGCTGAATTATTCGTAATCGGGGTGTGGGGATGCATGGAATAGAATTCTATCTGCCTATGCGCAATAGACCATACTTTCTGTTGCAGAGTAAGTATGGGATGACTTCGTGAGTTCCCTCTGGGGGAGCCTCTGGCTAGTAGGCCCTGGAATGGCGTCTCAAATTGTGGGGTAACTGCGGACCAAAGACGCAGGAGGCTCTCATCCGCGGTGTGGGGAATCAACTGCCTGCAATGGGCTAACTGGGCTGAGATATAATACTGGAACATGTCTGGAAATGCTATACCCCCTGCCAGTTGTGGGAGTCTTAAGATTTCAAAGGAGAGTCTACTACGGCCATTCCCCCATATAAAGCTTCTGAGAGTATTATTGAGAGCTGTAAAGAATTTTTTTTCAATCCAAATCGGGGAATGCCAGAGGGGATACTGTATCTTTGGGGTGACTAGCATTTTGATCAGTTGTATGCGGCCCATTGGGCCTAGTGGGAGCTTCGCCCATAGGTCGGTCTTGTTTTTAGCCCAGGCGAGCAAGGGTTCCACATTGTGTAGGTAGTACTGTTTCACCGGTAGGGCTACCTGTATCCCTAAGTAGGTAAACTGTTTCACCAACTGCAAAGGGCAGTGTGCGAGATTTTCAGAGTCGGTTAACGGGTCTAAGAGGAACAGGACCGATTTTGTGGGGCTAAAACACAACCCGGAGAGGGCACCAAATTGGGCTGTGAGATTGGTCAAGGTAGTAAGTGAGGAGCCCCTGTCCCCCAGGTATATCAGTGTATCGTCTGCGTAGAGCTGGATTTTTTCCATCTTATGCCCTACGCTAAGGCCAACTATACCCGGGTGAATTCTCACTGCCTGGGCGAATGGCTCGATTGCCAGGGCAAACAGCAAGGGGGACAGGGGACACCCCTGCCGAGTACCCCGTCCCAGGCTAAAGAGGGTCGAGGAGCTTGCATTCACTCTAAGAAAAGCATTAGGTTGTGCATACAGTAGTTTAACATACATGGTAAACAATGTGCCAAAGCCCATTATGGACATCACCTCCCAGAGATATGACCATTCCACAGTGTCGAAGGCCTTGGCAATATCAAGTGCCGCCACTGCCCTCGTCTTACTGTTAGGGTGCGACATGGATAAGTTAAGGTATAGTCTCCTGAGGTTAATAGCCGTAGTCTTACCCGGTATAAACCCTGTTTGATCACACCCCACCAGGCTGGTTATTACCTTAGCTAGACGATTTGCCAGGACCTTCGCTAGTATTTTTACGTCTGCCGTCAGAAGTGAAATTGGGCGATATGACTCACATTTATGAAGGTCCTTACCGGGCTTGCCTATCAATACAATTGCCGCCTCGTACATTGAGGGGGGTAACTTACCCTGGGCCAGTGCTTCTGAGTAAACTCTCTGAAGGATGGGGGCCAGGACCCTTATGTGTCTCTTATAGAGCTCCACAGGCAGGCCATCAGCACCTGCCGCCTTACCCTGAGGGAATGAATCTATGGCACTAGTGATCTCCTCCGAGGTGATTTCCATATCGAGGAACCTGCTATGTTCCCCATCCATTTTGGGCAGGCCTAATCGGTTGAGGAATTGCTGGATAACATCCTGGGTAGCTGTCAGTTTGGAGGAGTATAATTCCCTATAAAAGGCTACAAGTATGTTTTCTATTTCTAGTGGATCTGTTTTGAGCTGCCCTGTCGCGTCCTGAAGGGCTGTTATAGGGTCAGGGCCCCCCTGGTGTTTGGCCATATATGCAAGCATTTTACCAGCTTTCTCTCCGTGCTCAAAGACGTTAATCTTTGAGAAAAGATGTTTACGGTGTGCCCTCTCCCACATGTGTTGAGCATATTGCTCCTGTAAGTGTTTCAGGGCCTGTAAGTTAGAATCTGACGGATGTTGACTTGCCTCCCAGTCCGCCCCAGCCACTTGAGCTTCAAGCACTGCTGTGGCAGCCCTGGATCTTTGTTTATGGCAGGTGATCTGAGCATTGAGGACCCCTCTAATATATGCCTTAAGTGCTTCCCATAGTGTAAGTGTATCAGTAGAGCCAAGATTAGCTTCTAAAAAGGTGTTAATAGCATCATCCAGATCCTGCTGGTTATTAAGTATAGTAAACCAAATCGGATTAAAGGACCATCTCGTCCGGGCCGGGGGCTGGGATAGATTGAGCGGGGTAAGCAGGGGGGCGTGATCCGATATGCCCCGGGGTAAATACCTAGATGTTTCTGCCCTAGTGGCAAGTGCCGCCGTAGTAAACAGCATATCTATCCTAGATAGTACACTGTGGGATGTGGAATAGCAGGAATACTGGAGAACATTTGGATGCTGACATCTCCACAGGTCCAAGAGCCCAAGCTCCTGCATAAGAGGCTTTAAGTTGGAGCGCACCTCCAGTACTTGGGAGCCCGCCCGCCTCACTCTGTCCATGCTGGGATACATGACCGTGTTGAAATCCCCTGCACATACAGGAATGGCCCGGGGGAAGTCTACTTGGTATTTGGCCCACTCTTTGATACAGGTGTCTGCATATGGGGGTGGGATGTAAAAGTTAGCCAGTAATAACTCAGTTTGGCCCACCAGGCAATGTAGGAACAGGTAGCGGCCTTTTATATCTGAACGCAAATGAAGCAGTTTAAAGGGGACTTGCTTGTGGACTAGTATAGAGACCCCCGAGGAGTAATTCGAGTAGGTGGAGTGGTAAGCCCACCCCACCCACGGACGGCGGAGCGCCAACGTTCTACTCCCCGTTAGGTGGGTTTCCTGCAGCAGGGCAATATGGGCGCTATTCTGCTTCAAGAAATCCAACACTAGTTTCCTTTTTATGGGGTTATTCATACCCCTGACATTCCAAGAGAGTACGTTAACTGCCATGGGGTCGTGTGAGCTCAGCTAACAGCCCGGGGTGTCTCGGGGCCCTAGACCCCAATTTGGACATGCCTACCCGCAAAGTAGTCGTGCATTCCTGTCTTGAGCATGTGACATATACAACATTTAGAACGTAACATTTGTGAATTCCCCAACAACCGTTTCCCTCCCTTTCCACCATTAAACGCAGGCAGAACTTGTAACCCATACACAAACCACAAAGTTTCTAAATGCGTTGCTCGAACAACACTGGGGGGGTGTAAGGCCTACTTAGGCCCAAAAGAGCCGAGAGGTAGGTGCTAGAACTCAGGCCGCCCTCTCTCCTCTCTCCCGGGGCTAGTAGTAGCGCCACGATGAGGTATTGTACCCCTGAATCTACAGAGAAAAGTGCCTTAGGGATCCCCCTGCATGATAAGAAAAGAAAGGCCATATACAACCTGCCCAGGGTGTCGTGTTGAGTCCTGTGTCCATAGTCCAGCACATCCGGGTGGTACTGTAGCAGTGCTACGGAGGAGGCCTAGTTGGTTAAGGAGAAGCCGGGACCATATGCGTCACAGGGGGTCCAAAACCGGCACATGAAGGGACCAGGTGGGATGGCAAAAAGGGAAAGCCAACTGGATAATGGAGCATAGGGAAAAACAGAAGAAAAAGGCAAAGGGGCCAAAAGAAACAACAAAGAGAAAAACCAAAAAAAATGAAGAATGAGGCGCCGGACTGGCGGTGCTGTGGAGTCGTCACGATGCCCGTCTGTGGGGATCTCTCAGCCGTGGGTCGTCTCAGGGTTTGGCGTTGCGGGAGTCGAGCCAGTCGTTCAGATCCTTGGGTGTGATAAAGAAGTGGTTAGAGCCTTCAGCTGTGACACGGAGCCGCGCCGGATACATCATGGCGTACTGCAGGTTCTCTGCTTGCAGCCTCCGCTTGGCATCCTGGAACTTGGCCCTCAGCTTCTGGACCTCCGACGAGAAATCGGCATAGATAGAGATCCTGGAGTCCTGGTAGTGTAAAGTATTCTTTTCCCGAGCCAGCCTTAGGATGGTGTCTCTATCCATGGCGTTTAACAGGCGCGCCAGGAGAGGCCTCGGGGGAGCCCCAGTCTGGGGGGGTCGTGAGGGGACCCTATGCGCTCGTTCCACCGCAAAGGTCGCCGACAGTTTGTTACGATCAAATGTAGTCACCAGCCAGTTAGTCACGAACTCCTCCGAGGATCCATTCTCCGCCCTTTCTGGAAACCCGACCATCCTTATGTTATTTCTGCGAAGGCGGTTTTCCAGGTCATCAGTTTTTTGTATACAGGCAGCCACGTCTGTATTCAGGCTCTGCAGGGCCTGGGGAAGCGGAGCACACGTGTCTTCCAGATCACTGATCCTTTGTTCTGCTGCGGTCGTGCGCTCGCGCAGCTTCTGGAGATCCTGCTTGATAATGGACAGATCAAGCCTAATCTCATCTGTTTTCGTATTAATTAGTGCAGTGCAGGTCTCCTTCGTGTTTTTGATCTCCGTCATAATGTCAAAGAGGGTCGGCTGCTGCACTTGGTCTTGGTCCAGCTCGTCGTCCTCGTGGTTAGAGGTTCCGCCGCCATCTTGGTTAGCTTTGCCATCCCGGGCATATTTTTCCAGGCGTGATGCGGCCTCAGAGGCGCGCTTCTGGGCCCGGTTCTGACCCATGAGTAGTCTCTGCGGTAAGGGCTCGCAGCTGGGGTTCTGGTGATCCGTGTTTGCAAGTTTGTGTCAGGGGATCTGCAGGATTATTGCGCCCCGGGAACGGAGCTGAGCCGATACACGTCCTCTCACATGCAGCAGTTGGCCACGCCCCCCTACTTTTTGAACTTTAATTTTAAATTCAAAATAAATTTACATTATTACCCTAAATATACTCTTTTTGTCTCAAATGTAAGATCATTTTATTATTACACCTTGTGGCTAATTGTAATTAACTATAGTGAAAAGCCGATTAACCAATCAAATAATATCTTATGGTTTTTTTCTGACTCTATAATGGGTGCATATTTTCCCATAGGTGAATTGGAGGCGAACAACTGAACACGTCTTTCTTACTAGGACATCTAAATTATACTGCACTGAAAACTACAATAAATTTGGCTCCCATAGGTAGTTGCGGCCTATAATTAAAGGAAAGAAAGACTGTGAATGTGGCTGGAATTTCTTTTAGGGCTTTTGTGAGTAACCAAAAACATTGGCCTTTACAGCTAGACTGAGTGGAATTGTTTCCCACTTTGTTTTACAATCAATAACATCACCTCTCTAGCAGGAATGGATGCCAGGCTTAGCATTTTATTGCTGAACTACACAATAGGGTCAGCTTTAAAAAGACAAATGGTGGGAAAATGGGCAAAAAGGTTTACAAGACTATCCACATGGATTCACACGGGTCTGAACAAAATAAATTATGAAGTACCATGATGGGGAATGTGTGCTCTTTCCTATTCTCTAAGTATCACAGAGCTGTAGCAGATGCCAATGCTGGCTACAGGACTGCACTACATCAATGGTCAAGAAGCAGGTCTTCATTTCAAACACAATTTTGTGAATGTTCTGTAATGTATTGGCAAATGCATAATACATATATTTCAATCATATACTGTATGTCTGCCCATGTGTTCCTTAATAAAAAGAGGCATTCAATTACACGCGATTGGTCATAAATTAGTGAATCATTTAAATAAGGGATGTCCAATGGTGCCCATGGGCCTGAGGAAGAGGAATCATTTTATGTCCTCCTGCCTGCCTGATGGTTTAACATTTGACTCATTTGAATGAATATAGCAAACAGTCTGCACTATTGGCTTTAAAAATCATACATTTTCAATACAAATGGAATTTTATACATATATAGCATTGGGTAACATTATAAAATCCTCAAAAAAAAATATTTTAACAACTCCACATCGGATTCATACAGCTTTCTTTGCTTTGGTAGACTATAAATAACTATTATGGACAATATATGGAAAACTGCTAGTGTGTGTGTGATCAGTATTCATTCCCGATCATATGTTTCTTATTTTGGACATCCCTACATCACTGAGACTGATTAATGGCTGTGGAATAAATTACAGAATGCAATTGTTTACTAGTTTCCCTTTCAGCACACAGCAGATATCAAACTGGGTATCTGGAAAATGGGGAAGCCAAGGAAATTTCATGGATGCTAAAGAATGCGTGCTGACAGCCACATATTGTATGGGAAGGCCCCCAACAAAACACACATGGCTGGGAACCGCCAAATGCTTAAATCATTTTCTTCTTTTAAGGGGAAAACAGATTCCAAGGAGCTTCCACAGAGACAAGGCATTCTGCCTGCATTCAGAACTCTACAGAGATAGCTTTGTTCCATAGATATTGAGGTCCGCTCTATTCAGAGGAGTCCCTGACATATGCAAGAGGGAATATTTATACCAAACCCTTTGACTTTTGTTTGCATTCTTTCCATAGATTTGCACATTCCTGGACAGTGATACATTTTAATTACAGACATCTATTTTACCTTTTTCCCTGCATGAACAAGCTAAGTCTTGGCCAACAAGGAACACTCATTTTATTACATTACCAGTTTGGTTTTTAGTTTGTGTTTAACGATGGTCTTAACAGTCACTAATAATTTCACAGGTATGAGGCCAAAGGCCAGGAAGTTATATCTCAAAGTACAGCAGTCACGATTTTCTATATTATTACTACTCAGGTTAGAAGTGCCAGAGGGACTACACAAACATAGAACTGAACACTCTTCCATTCCTGCATGTCTAAACCCACAGTACATGGACGCGTACGTTCTGCAAGAGTCATAGTTAATATGTAATCCTGACCCTGGCAAAAATGTTTCTTTTACTATAAATATCAGAGGAACATGTCAAGCTGCTGTGAAGATGGGTCTTTTTTCAGGACAAAAACTGATCAGATGCTGCAGGCTTAAAGTTTAATACCAAAATACCAGACATTAGATAATTAGGCCATGTCTCTACTTGAAGAGGGTTCTTTGAAGACGTGGCTAGCTGAAAATTGCTCAAAGGTTACAAATTGAACATGTCTGTCCTTATGTAGCCTTTAATAAAGGAGCTTCAGTACTATGATCTAGCTACGTGTTATACTATGAATGTTTGCTCTCCAAACTAGGAACATTAAACTAACTATAGTGATCCTGACACATTCAGAGAATGTATAGGCTCCTATCCCCATATTTACTTAGTGAAGAATTCTGGTCTCAAAAGCCTGTTATGATGGTATACCCACAGGAATTATATGCATTAAATTGACACATGCAGCAACTAGGTACTTTAGGACAAGAAAACGTGAATTAATTGGGTGGGGTTCCAATATATTAGGCATCCCTAGCACAGACTTAAGACTTGGGCAAATTAGTAGAGTATAAGCAAAATGGGTACATTTCTTTGCACAAGCCCGTAACCATTTAGACTGTCTGGAGATACGTGTATAAAATTTTCTCTAGTCATTGTACAAACACATTCAAGTACACAAATCTGAATTCATGTAATAGTGGTACCATAGGGGTTATCAAAGGTGTCTGGGACTGTGAGGGGCGTTCAGAGAGGAAGCATCTTTGGGCAGCAGGGATCATACACTGGTACTGGCTAGCACAACCTGGGAAGAGTCAGGAGGAAATGTGCCTCACTGCAGTATTAACCTAATAAAAAATACATTCATATGTAAGTGTGGAAGTTCAGGTATGTTTATGCCGCTTTTCTACAGCCAAAGTCAGCGACCTCCCCACATCACATCTAAAGCACAGGCAGCACTGATTTATCAGCAAACAGAAACAAACACTAGAAAACTATAAGACAATTATCATAAATGGTTGAGGACAGCTATATTCCATTTTGTGCCTGTAACAAGGCAAAGCACTTACTTTTTGCTTGCCTCATACACATCAGTAATGTTGGAAAAGAGATGGTGGCTTTCTGTTTTTGTCATGGTGGCGCTGAGCTGCTTTGAATTCTTAAACATCCGGATTAAAATTTCCAGGCTGAGAAGATAGGAATGCTCAGAAGATATAACTTCAAACATTGCCTGTGGGAAAGCAAGCAAATTAATACATCCATATTCAAACATATATGAAATATATGAATAATATTTGGTAAGTTCTAAAGAGTCATATTCAAAAGTGTCATAAAGAGGTGTGTCTTTAGAGTAAACCAAACACTGTCTTTATGGGACGAAGGACAGACATAAACTGTGAGTAATTAAAATATATTAGGCAAGTACCGTAAATACTGCCAACAGTTTACACAACATTCTTCAGTCATTGTCATTTATTCCTGTCCAACTGAAATTTATAGTCTAATGTCCTTTAGATATGAACAAACTAGAGTCAGTTTCATTGGGATTAAAAGAATATCAACACATCTGTAAAATTTCTGTTGAGCCATATCTGGGACCCAATATGGCAGGAATATCACTGTTTAGTGTTTAGCAGTCTGAATTCCTAAATTGACACTTACTGGGGCTTGATTTTACTCTGCTAACTCAGATTACAAGGAAACACTATGGGGGTTATTTACTAAAATCCAAACATTTCTACTTACTTTCTTAAAACCACTTTGACCAAAATCCCAACCACATTTTTACCATATTTATAAATAAATTAATTCCAAAAAAATGTGGTCGGGGAAAAGACTATAGAATTTTGAAAAAATCCAATTGTATGATTTTTTTCAGATTTGACTTATCGCCTTAAAACCACAAATTATTCAGATTATTGTACAAAACCCAGTGCAGATCATGATACCTTCCAATTGTAAAAGGGACATCTGCTATCGACTTCTACATGATCTCGGCAGGTTTGAGATGGAGAACTTTTTTATGTTTAATAAATCACAAAAAAATTGAGTTTTCTGCTCTACGAGAAAATTGTGTTTTCCCCTTTAAAACTCTGACCAGAAAAAAAAAAATCGGACTTTAGTAAATGACCCCCTTAGTGTAAAAACAAAACAATGATCTGTTGCTGCTTAATAACTTAAAAAATAAAACAAATTGAATTTTCAGCACTGGTTATTTTGCTTATACTGAAAAAAATGGATATGGTGTATACTGTACCTTTAACCGTCGCTGCAGTATATTTAAAGCCTCAAAAAAAGTGGTAAAATTCTTTTTTAATATATTGGTGTAAATACCTCTTGTCTTTTTCTTTCTTCCTGGCTGACACTTTGAGACAGTCCATTCTTTCTCACCTAGAGAAAAGGGAAATGTATTTAACATACAGCATTTGT
Organism: Xenopus petersii; assembly: GCA_038501925.1. Lineage (NCBI taxonomy): Eukaryota > Metazoa > Chordata > Amphibia > Anura > Pipidae > Xenopus > Xenopus petersii. The sequence goes on along the minus strand of CM076681.1, from coordinate 40,198,553 downwards.
AGGATGTAAACATAAACAAATCCTACTGGAAAAGGAAGTAAGCGCTGAGAGTGCTTTATTTGAGGTACAACTTAAACTCACGCATCTCATTACTGCCATAGAGCATTCATATATATTCAAGGAGTCTGAGAGTCAAAGTATAAATGATACTGGTTATAAGAGCTCACATAAAGTGACTTTATTAAACTGATACATTCCTGCCAACTTTCTAATTCAGATAAAATGTGACTGTCACAAGAACTACCAGGGCCATGGCATAACATGAGTAGAAATATGTTACCTATAGAAAAAAATATTATTTAAAATACCCTATGGTTTTCAAGAAACATTTCTAAACTGGCTGGCTACTTGAAGAATGAAAAAAGAGTAGTCAGCACACGGATTCTCAATATTCTTTCCTTTGTGGTGCGCGTTCTGCAATGGCCACTTCCCATTGACCAACCATGTAGTGTAGAGATTTGAACAGCACCATCAACTTAGAAGTAGTTTAAAAAGCCTTTATTTGTGCTCTTATGGGCATCCCCGCAACGTTTCAGGCCATGCGGCCTTTTATCAAGCTTGATAAAAGGCCGCATGGCCTGAAACGTTGCGGGGATGCCCATAAGAGCACAAATAAAGGCTTTTTAAACTACTTCTAAGTTGATGGTGCTGTTCAAATCTCTACACTACATGGCTACTTGAAGATACCGTGATACAGGGACTGGGAAACCCTTGTTTCTCCCAGAAGACACGGCAGATAAGGAGACTAACCGGGCTGTATTCAGTTGCGGAAGCTAATTCAGGGGCTGGAATTGATGAGACACCACCTGTGTAAGAGGGGAGTGGCTATAGGTGAGCTGTCTAGCCAGGAAGCAGGAAATGGGGGTGTGCTTGTGCAGCTGGAAAAGCTGAAATAAAAAACTTGTAAGTGAATGCTCATATTATTCTGGATTAAATAGAATTAATACTAGCTGAGCCACAGTCAAAAGCATGGTGTGTATATAGTCTCTCTCCTGCTGTCGAAGGAGAGAACTTTTTCTGTTTAGTTGCTTATGTAGTGCAAATTGAAAACTAGACAATGTTGCGGAAAACCTTGTTGGGAATAAAAGAGTTTTACACACCTGCATGAAAACTTTATTGGGTGCCGTTATCTCCTCCTTTATACAGTTAAATAATATTGTGTTCACATAAAGCTAAGATTAAAAAAAAACCCTGATTTCTACAATTTCTACCAATTCTCTCGTTTGACCGTACAGGACAAAGATGTGAACATATTCCACCAATAAGCACGTAGACACGAAGGAGCATAAGGCTGAGGTCTTTAGGGATAATAAAGAGTTTAACAGCTGACATGTAGGAAACTTTTAAGAGTTACGAATGTCGCCATGAATGCACAAAGTGAGCTCGTACAGCCGAGTGGCAAGAATGATATCATTATGCAGGAAAAAATGTCCACGTGAAGTTTGCTAATAAGTATTTAAGACAGACTGAGACCATGTGGAAATGGGTTTGTGGTCAGGCACAATTGGAGCCACTGTCAAAATAAAAAGCTTGCAGTCTAGTACACTCTTAACACAGACTGAGCATTAGGGTTGCTAAAACTATGAAGAATAAGAAATGCATACAAGCAACACAACAAGGGCTTCTAAATGAATTACAAATAGAGAAAGAAAGAAAAGATCAGTTGTTAGGACAGTAATATAAAAGTCAAGGCTAAATCACGACTACAGTAGGATTATGCCAATGGCATATCAGCAACCCAAGTGATTCCCACTAGTGATAAAGGGAACTTAGCATTCCCATAAGGTGCCATTTGTCTCCATACAGAATGAAGGCAAATCTGCATTTATCTGGTAGTTTGGTTGTCAAGCCAAATAATTGTCTTATTAGGACATGCTCAGTACAAGAACTTGATTGTGGTTTTTGTGTACTGGTTCATCTGAATAAATGAGACCTGATATCACATATTAACACAAGGTACAATGTGCAAACAATTGGATTTTCTAAGAATGATTGTTTTTGGGAATGAAACGTTTACACCAAAAAAAAGATTAATTAAATATTAATTTTTATGTGCCTCCAGTTTGATAAAGCCAAGTGAGAAGCAGGAGTGGGTGCTCTTTTCCAAGGACTGCTAGTAAACAGGACCTGCATCGACCAACAAAGCTTTGTCACAAAAACTAAAGTTGAGTTAATCATGGCATTAAGAACACACAATTTCGGTAAAAAGCAAAAATATCCATTTTTGTTGCACTGTGTCTCTCCAATATCTTCAGGTGTCACTAAGCCTTCTCATTCTGCCCTAGAACCAGCCCAGGGAAGGAGGAGATTTGCTAACACACCAGGAACTATAGAAAAACCTTCAGAAAAAGGAAACTGCCGGGCAAAGAGTTTAATGTAGATATGGAGACAACAGGGTTCCACATAATTTGCTGTGCCCCAGACTCCACCACCCATGCCCTGACTTCAAGTTCTGGAACCTTTCAGAAGCCTACATTTATTTCAGGAATCGTATAAGTATATTGTGCCTTTGATACTGTATTTAATATAAATTTGTCATTAAATACATTCATAAATCAAATCCATGTTGAGCTGCATCATGTTACTGCTTGCAGCTGTTCATTAATACTGAATCAAAATGTGCCAAAGTGAATTTCAATAAACAAGATGACGCAAAAGAACAAAGAGATTCCTGTAAGGCAGTGAAGCACTAATCAGTCACCTGTAAGACATCTCCTCAATATGACAGGACTGGATATTGGATTTACACATCAATGTGTGATACATGGGATCTCATAGGTGTATCATGCTAATGTAATGTATAAAATGTGTGACTGCTGCTAACTAACAGCAAACAACCAGGGGATTAAAATGATCTAAATAGAAATATATCAGTGAATCAACTGTTGACAAATAAAACAAATCCACTCCATGCTGTGACATCCTTTCATTCAACTCTATATTTAGTCTTATAAAGGTTCACTCTACCTTCATTCTTTATCTTCCCTTTGTAGTTGTCCAGTAGAATCACTGACAGCTGAATATATAATTATGTCCCTATATGCTCTATGTCCTCTCCTATATTCAAGTATTCTTGGTTCAGCCACATCCCCCATGTTATTATCTGCCAAAATGTGGCCAAGTGGCACAGAGAGCATGACATGACCCTAGTGTGTTAATAGCCAGTCAGTCAACACATTACTAACATGTTATTAACAGGAACAACTTTCTATGCTTTTGATAAAGGAGTCATCTCACAATATACACCATATGTATTAAGTCAAGAGTATTATATCAGGGCCACCATCCGAAAACAAGGGGCCCCATACTACTTAAAATGCTTGCCCACAGGGGGCCGTTATTAGTCTACTGCCCACCTGAACCTCTTTGGTAGTGAGTCCTGCCAGATAAGTAGAAAAAGGCTTCAACAGAAAATAAAATGGGCACCTAAATCCCATACCTCTGTCACCCATGAATCACCCCCTCTGCCATGGATCCCAAGTTGACTTTCTCCTGTTCCTCCTTGACGGTGGCTCTGAAACCTTTTTCCTTCATGAAAGATTTGGCCAAAAACTAATCCGAATTTGCATATGCAAATTAGGGGTGGGAAGGGGAAAACATTTTTTACTTCCTTGTTTTATGACAAAAAGTCATGCGATTTCCTCCCTGCCCCTAAATATCCAGGTCCCAGCTCTGGGACCAAGGAACTCTGAGTCAAGCTGATTTTCTTGTACACAGGTCAATCTAAAAGCACAGTTGATTTAAAATGAAAATTTAATATACTGAAGGCAATAGAATTCTCATGGAATTTCAGCTGGTCTTTGAATGTTTTAAGATTTGTTTGTTGATTATGTTTAGCAGTTCTTTAGTTTGGCATGTTCACAGGGTCCCATTTAGCCTAACAAAAAAGGCATCAGATGGGAAGTCAGAATTGAAATTTTATATGAGAGAGTCTGTAGAAGGCTCAGAAATAAAAAAGCGATACAAATTTAGCCTCTGAAAGCATTGATTTATTTTGGTTACCAGGGTCAGTGACTCCCAACAACCAAAAGACACTTGGAATTATATTTCAGAAATTAGCAGAATATGAATTCAAAAGATTCAGCTGAACAGCTGCTAAAAACTGGACAATGTAGAACTTCCCCTTTAAAGCATATGTCCGTAAATTCTACAGCAGTGCACACAAATGATTTAACACATTTCCATAACAAATCAGATTTAGGAAGCTATTGTTAAAAACTATAAAAACAATCTCCTAATCCCTACAAAGTCAGAACAGACTCGTGTGGTCACAAAAGTGTTACAAATTATTGTAAACAAAAAGAACACAATCGCACATTGTAGAGATGCCCTGTGACTTAGAACTGAACTGCCAAATGTAAGGTCAATGGCTGATGATTAATGACGTACTCAGTCTTTGGCCCAGTTGCATATTTAGAGGAAGGCAAGGGATACAGAAAGTCAACAGTAAACAATCAGTGGTACAGAACAGTATGTCACTTATATTCTGTGCTTGAGTAACAAAATATTTCATTGGAGGAACACACAAACATTGCACATATCCTGTAAGCTTCCACTGGAATGGCAAACTAAATCAGATCTTTGGCATGTGGAAAGCCTGTGCTCCATGTGAGAGAACAGAGTTTAGGATATATGGATATTGTGTGATAATTATTAGCTTTATTTTTCATTTAAACACACAATAATATGTTGTTGCTAACTCTCCATGATGTAGAGGGGTGGGTAGATACCACCATGTGGTTTCTCCTCAAATCTTATTTACGCCGAGATTTTGGAAAGATGACATTTCTACTTTCCTAGACATTGAAGGTCAGTCAGGGAAATATTGGGGGAACACTTATTTGCTGTCTCCTGTAACTATGTTAGAATGGCAGATACACCAATGCTCTCCTAAATATGTAACTCTGTTGTGAGATAATGGAAGCCCTGGCCAAAGGTTGGACCTCTTCTTACTTGATCTGAACAAGTCCAACAACCTTTGCTTTTAAGGGCCCTGTATCTTTGTAGAATAGGTTAACTTTTGGTAACCTAAACAGAATTTACTGTAAGGCCCAGTAACATCTAGTTACGCTACGGTTTGTTTTATGGAACAGGAACCTTCTGGGCTACAATCCTTTACTGTCTGTTTTCCAGAATTGCACCCAACCTGTACCTGATTACGCTTATCGAAACCCACTTACCTGAATTTGTGGCCCATCATTAAAATGCAACCGGCCCCTGATGGCAGCACCTTGAAACAGGAAGTGATGTCACATAAACCAGAAGTGACGTCACAATATTGTAAGTTTTCCACTGACTGAAGCATATTATACTTTTTGTTCTCTTTAAATGTCTTCCTACAATGCACCCACCTGTAACAAAAGGGTGCTTGTGGGTCGCTTGCATGGTTGAGACATTAATGATATTCAGACAGAGTCCCGACCGATTTGCGAGTACCCAACCTGCTGCAGGACTCTATTCTGGGCTTTAAAACGACTCTATAATAATCAAGATTTCGCATTATTATATTTCTGCATTTATACACTCCAGTGACTTTTTGCAGTCACTGGAGAATGTTAGTAATAGCACAAAGGTGTTGTATTAAGAATAGAACAATATTGCCACACTGAAAGAAAAGACCACATTCAGTAGAAATTTAATGACAAGCAGAAAGCTCAGAGACCACTGAAATATGCTTCATTCAGGTTGTAAATCGTTGCTATTTGAAATGAGATGGAAAAAAATGGTTTCTTATAATTACATAGTATACGCAGGCTAGGGGTTTTACACATCATTACTATGTTTAATTTAGCAAATTCAGCAACTTGGTGGTCCAGCAGTATGTGGATGTACTCTGGTTGGCACACTCCCTCCTGAGATCCCCACTAAGAGATGGACTGGAACATTAGAAAAGAGAACTGCTGACAACCCGAGATCTAATTCATTAAATTCTGGCTTTCCAGCACTCATCACACAGCACCTCTGAAAAATTATTTCCTTCCCAAAATACCAATCAAAAGCATATTGCATGGGTAACATCAGAACAGCAGCTACAATCCTGCCTTTGTGTAACGAATAACAAACGGCAGTGAGCATCTGAAGCCACAGCTTTTATAGTTTTCTACCAGAAACTTTATATCCTATTACGGTTTGCCTGCTAGAACACACATCATTTAAATATGTGCTAAACATAGCACGGCTTTCCTGGATTTTTTTTTTATATTTTAGCAACATAGACAATTTTCCTTTCCAGGCGTATGGAACGTAATCCTGAATCTTATGTTTTTCCAAAAAATGCCTAAAATGCCACTAGTTTCAATGATCTGAAATACAGTTACAAAGTGCTTTTATTTGGCGTCTCACTGAGAAGTACCGAACATTTTACGTAGTCTGGGAATGTATATAAATACTTACCTCAATAATAACAGCAAAGTCCTTTAGCTGAGTTCATTTTATAGGACATATAAGCATATAAAAACACAATATTTAAAATATATATTAATATTACAAAGTATAACAAATATATACTGTATATATATCATTATTATAAATAGATTGTGATCAATCAGATCCATAATGATTTTAACAGTGATTAAAAAAAGACTAAATCACTGTTTATATCCATCATTGGGTTTGCAGTCCCAAACCAGGCTTGCAAAATGCTAAATGTTGACATTTATCAAATTAATTGAACTGGTTAAATTGATTGACCCTGTGTAGCGATGGGCCAATCTGATTGGGCATTTTAGCTAACATCTTTAGGTGCTTGTTTAAGCTATCCATAAACCTGTACATTTCAGATTTGTATTATGCCTATAATAATCCTCAATTGTTTTATATTCTTACCATTCTTTTTCAGCCTCAGGAACAGCAAAAAGCCATCTCTGGCCACAGCCTTACACAATCAAAGCCTTAAAGGAGAAGGAAAGCTACGGAGGCATTTTATTGCCAATAGATTAGCTGCAATAGTGCAAGCCAGAATGTTATATTTATTCTGTAGAATGTTTTACCATACCTGAGTAAAAAGCTCTAGAAACTCTGTTTGTTTAGGATAGCAGCTGCAGTATTAACATGTTGTGACATCACTTCCTGCCTGAGACTCTCCCTGCTCTGGGCTCAGATTACAGCAGAGAAGGGAGGGGGGGGGGAGAGGAGCAAACTGAGCATGCTCTTGCCCAGGGCAATGAGGTTTAAGCTGAAGGCAGGAAGTCTGATACAGAAGCCCATGAGAACCCAATAGAAGGAAAGAAAAGAAGTTTTCTTTTGACAGGGGACTCTTTGAGGGTTTACTGGTATATTTAGATGGACCTTTCTGATAAGGCTTACTTAGTTTTAACCTTTCCTTCTCCTTTAAAATGTGTATTTATTTTATCGTTTCCCTGCAATGTGCTCCCTACTTATTGCAGCATGTAGAAAAAAAAATAAGCTTTATACCTGCATATATTTCTGTACTTGCCAAGCTTGTTAAACTGAATTCCTACAATGTTTACCTCCTTGTGTAGGGCTATTGCTCAGCAGCAACATCTAAGGCTCAGAAAAGGAACAGTGGACATAAAATGACTTTATAATCTGCCATGAATAAGCTCATATTCCCACCACAACTCCCAGTTATTACTGATATTTTCAGGGAGTTGTGGCTCCAAAAAAATATAAGACTTTGTGATACAGTGGTATATATTTTTTTATTTATTTTTTTAATAAAAACAACTTTTTGTGTGCGCATTTTCACAAATACCCAGGCATGCCAGCTATTATACATCTGGATCTCTCCAATATGTAAATGTGACACAATTGTAGGAATTAGACGACTCAAAACAAACATTTCCTATGTTTAACCTATTGCTTATGACTTGGCCTGCAGTAAGAAAGCAAACTTTGGGGGGAAATTCAAGCCAAGGCCTATACTCTAATTGAAAGTTTGTACAAACACATCCTATCAGGACCATATGACTGCTGGAGGACAGGGAAATAGTTTTTTTGTGGAATGTTTGAAAGCTATATTGCTTATTTTTTTTTTAAATACATCTGTGGAACGTAATATAAATTTGCTCCAGAGAAGGTGTGCGATGGAAACCTCATGTCCTTGTTAGCTTCCATGAGCAGGGACATCTTATGATTAGGCACTGTGATTGCAGTTGCTATTTCAGAGAACAGCAACATTGGGAACTTCATTTGGAATTAATTTTTAAAGTATGTTCTGCTTCTCTGCCACTCGAGGGATGATGCAATGGAACCTGCTGGTTGTCCATCTACGTGGGCGTGAAGTGTGAAACCCCAAATCATGACCACATAAATGTTTTTACACCTGTACTTGTGCCTCACACAATGCGTCCTGTGCTAAGTTAGTCGGCCTAGATCAGGGGTCCCCAACCTTTTTTACCCGTGAGCCACATTCAAATGTAAAAAGAGTCGGGAGCAACACAAGCATGAAAAAGTCCGTTGGGGTGCCAAATAAGGCCTGTGATTGGCTATTTGGTAGCCCCTATGTGGACTGGCAGTCTACAGAAGGCTGTACTTGGCACTATACTTCCAAGCCTGGAATGCAAAAATAAGCACCTGCTTTGAGGCCACTGAGCACAACATCCAAGGGGTTGGAGAGCAACACGTTGCTTACGAGCTACTGGTTGGGGATCTGGCCTAGAGGAATGATGAATAAAGGTGCAAAGTACAGTGCCCAAAGACACAAAGGAGCCCTGCAACTGCTTTTAGAAATGTTACCACTCCACACATAAAAATGCCTATTTGCCCTTGAAGATACTTATGGAGTACATTTCTGCTTTCCTGTTATTCAATTTACTTTTGCCTGATGCATGCACTTGCATATTAAAGCAGATACACAAGTCTATATTGGGAGGTGTGCGTGAGGAAAAACTCTGCTTTAAAAATGCATCCTATATTACTTACTGTCTCCAAGCTTGAGCAAGTGTTGAGATAGTATTGTGACTTCATAGTCCACGCAAAAGTCACTGAACCATTAGTAAGCTTGGCACCATGGTGCAGGTTCCATTATAGTCATACATTCAATTGTAACCTGTACACAATGAGTGGGAAAGTCTTTTTTCTTTGCTTTGCAGTCTTATATAGGATGGAATTAATTTGACCCAAGACTGCATTTGATGGACAGGGTTGTCTGGCTGCTGTTATACAAGAACATCCAGTAATTGTCTGTTAATGTGCACTGCAAAAACTTCTATCTCCATTCTAGGATATCATGGTTTTTCTGTAAGGAGATAGTGTAAGAGGATCTTGGTTACTGCATAGTACAGGCATGGAACCTGTTATCCAGAATACTTGGGACCTGGAGGTTTTCCGGATAACAGACCTTTCTGTAATTTGGATCTTTATACCTTAAATCTGCTAGAAAATCATGTAAACATTAAATAAACCCAACAGGCTGGTTTTGCTTCCAATAAGGATTAATTATATGTTAGTTTGGATCAAGTACAAGGTACTCTTATTACTACAGAGAAAAAGGAAATCATTTTTTAAAATTTTCGATTATTTGGACAAAATCGAGTCTATGGGAGATGGACTTTCTGTAATTTGAAGCTTTCTGGATAAAAGGCTTCCAGATAACTATCACATACCTCTACTGTCATTTAATATTGAGACAACCAAAACCCAATTCCCATTCTTATCATATAATGCACTGAAAAGAAGACACGGCTAATAAAAAGAGTAATAAAATATTAGTTGACTGAGCAAGGAATGGTATTTTTCAACCAAATATTCCTCTTCATTTAAAAATGACAGCTCGAAATTATACGGCTCTCACATCCTGGAGTGTAAAGATGTGCCTACTCGCCAGTGTCGGACTGGGACACCACCAAAAAAACCTTAAACCAGGGGCCCACCAAAAAACTTTAAACTAGGGGCCACTCTCAGGACTATTATTCTTCCTCTCTTCACTCAACCTAGTCTCCTAGTCTCTTTTATTTGCATGCAATAATACTAAAATCTATTATCCCATCTATTTAGCCTCTTTGTTTTCTTGTTTAGCAGCATGAGGGCCCACTGACACCTGGGCCCACCGGGAGTTTTCCTGGTATCACGGTGGGCCAGTCCGACACTGCTACTCGCTGTATGTTTTATGCCAGCCACATCTATATAAACACTGTTAATTGCTGGAAGTCACTATGTCTGCTCTTATCAGTAACAGCTGCTAACAGAGACCAGTGTGCTGCTACAAGCCCAGTGTGCAGAGAGAAGCACTTGGCAGAAGCATAGAACAGAACAGCTGTCTGCTACTCACTATCCTAGAATCATTATCTCACATGTTAACCTCTTATTATAACCTCTAAGGCATTAAATAGCATTATCTGATTGGATTCTTTGGAATGATGTAATTTAAACACATTTAACATACAGTCAAATTGAGATCAAAAATTCAGAGGGTCCCAGTTATGCCATTCTACATTTAAGGGTGGTGGCACATGCAGCCTTCGGGGGAGATTAGTCGCCCAGTGACCACCGGGTAGAATGTAGATTGCTTCTTTTTCCGAAGTTGCCTCACGAGGAAACTTCGAGCGACTTCGGAAAACCAAAGTGATCAGAGTGCCATCCTGCGGGCGATTTATATTCTTGCAGCCGGAAGGCATTTCAGGGAGATTAGTCGTCAGAAGAAGAGGAGATTTGGCACTCTGCATAGAAATATTGGAGGAGAAAAGGCCAATCCACTCCATGTTATCATGGAGCATCAGCCAGTGAACACACACAAAGCGTATTTAGGATCGGAAAGGAGAAAGTATGCGTTGGAACGGAGCAGATTTGCCATTACTAAGCAGAGAAAAACCTAGTATGACACTGGCCCAGGGTTGGATTGGGTCGGAGGGACACCAGGAAAAAAACCTGTTGGGCCTCACCAACCCAGGTCCGCTCCCCATGGAGAACTGTGGGAGCTTCCCCCAACCAAGATAGGGGAGTTGTTGGCATCAAGTTCAGTGTGGGGGAACTTGCACTCGGATGGGAGGGCCCCTACGGTTGCAGCCCCAAGGGGACCCAGTCATGTCACTCAGATTCTGCACTGGCCTTAGGAATGCTGAGTGTAAATGTAATAAGGACCTTAGATGTAAGCTCCACTGGGCCAGGGGTTTAGCTGAATGCTGTATAATCTCTGTAAAGCACTGTAGTACAGGTCACTATATGAATACAGGATAATAATAATAAATGACTACACAAGCTACATATATTAATGCTCCTTGCTCCCCACCCTGGCCTGGCCTGGGGCCTCATTCCAATTACCTATAGTAAGTTATTTTTCTTCATTCCTAAAGATGTTTCTATGGAACATTATCCTATAGTTACTTCAGTTTGTTTAAAATAGAATTAAAAGGGAGGGCCCTGCCTCCTCACAATCACTATTATCAGCTTAACATCAGGTTGCCGATTTAAGAGCTGAAATTATAGCAATTTTACTGGCTCTGGAATCAAACAGTCAACTTTACGGGCCGTCATAACATCTTTCTATACATGCGAGTGCCTTTAAAAATAGTATTTCCTGTTAAATTGTTTAAAGCCGTGTTTCTCAAATTCTATTTTGTACTTTTAATTTATACTATAATACTTTTTGCATTTATGGCTATTGACAGAAAAATCCTCATACAGCAGTATAAATCCCATCCCGCATGTCATGTTTATGAATGATGTGAAACAAGTTTTCCCCTCTCTTTCTGTCACACCATTGGCTTCAGAAGCAGAATGTTGTTGCCCGAGGAGCTTTTCCCTCTCGGAGAGATTCTCTATGAATACTAAACCACAGACTCGTGAATTGTCTGTGTAAGTTAAGGGGTTGGCAGACAGCCATAGCAACCAACTCAAAGCCATACAAGCTTGGCTATTTTAATTCCCTAACATCATTTGTTCTCCCATTTTTCTCACATTTGGTAGAGTTAAGGGTCGATTCAAAAGCCTAAGACACCACAAGGCTGTATTAATAAATGAAAATGCATACATAACATTGATTCAAAATGTCCAGAATTTGAAGTAGGGAAAGCTTCCCACCACACTGCTTATAGTGTTAATTCTTATTCTGAAATGAGGAAAATATTTTCTGTTTATTTACAAAGTGGTGCAATGGAAGATCCCACCAGGTTCTTATATGGCTGCAAAGAAATACTTAAAATCCCTTCCTAGACCCTTTAAGTGCCGGTACCTTTTGATCTGACTGCACTGCTAATTGCCAGCAAACACAGCAAAGATCAAAAGGAAAACTAGAAATGAAGAATCGCAGCATGATGGTATGTCTAAGTAAAGTTATTTAGTAGACTCTAACTTTTTTGCCATTTTGCCCCCTCTTCCACTAAAGAAAAATAGTCTGGAGCCGCAAAACATAACACCGCTTATAAACTTTTAAAAAAGTTTTAACCTTTTTTTAATTGTAAATGTTACAACAAAAGTGCAATGTGTAGGCCTACTTTGAAATAAATTAAACACCGAATAGCCCTATTAAATGCTAGTGTTCTCATCTGTTTAAAGGCGAGACGTCCACAGACATCATTAAAATATGCGTCACATCCACGTCTATACCCCTCGCAACTGCTGCAGCTGGACTCTGGAGGCTTCTCTCTTGTCTTGAGTGTGCGACCGTGGTACAGACCATGATGAATCATCTTGCTGCGGCTTGGTCTTGCCTGGGATGTCTATACAACCCTTGCACCTGCTGGCGGCTTCTTGAGCCTCCTGCAGATGCAAAAGCTGTATAGAAGACATGACAGGAAAAGCCGTAAGACTGAGCCGCAGCAAGCAGGATGAAGAGCCGCATTAGGCTCCGGAGCCGCGGGTTGCCTACCCCTGGTCTAGTCCATTTGTTGGCAAGATAATTGCACCAGTGAGACAAAGTCCCTGAAATTTCCAAGCCCAATAAGTCGCTTGAAACCCTGAAGAAACTAAACTACTATCAACATAGACCCTAAAATACAGAATTTGTTTTGAATACACAATTTCCTACAGATGCAGAGAACCATAACTGTCAAATGGTAATGTTACTAAGTGATGTTTCTAATGGTGAAGCCAAGGTGCCAATGACAATAAAATATGTAAGATCTCAGGAATAAAAGAAACCGTGACCTGGGGCCACATTTACTAACCTCCGAAAATTTGCCACTGACAGCTACGCTCACAGCGCAACACTTCCCCAGGAGTAGATCCGCCAGGACAACGCTAATTCACTAAAATCCGAAGTTGCATCCAGGGTGCCGAATGCTGGCGAAGTTCCGCTATCGTTACTGCGCCAAGCGAATCGAAGTTGTGCTAGCTTTGGCTAATTTGCATACGGCGGGAAGTTAAAGTTCAATGGATGTATATGTTGCAGCAAATACATTACACTACAGGAAACCTTAATAAAATAAAATAAAGTTGTTATATTGCGCTACACATGAGCCCAGTGTATAGTGCCATATGTTAGGAAATGTAGGGGGGAAGCCGGTTACCCCAAAAAAAAAAACTTATGCCCTTTTTCAGCCTATCACCTTGAAAAAGGAAAATACACTATCGTTTTTTGGGGAAATTTTCAACTATTTTTTGAGGAAGTCCTATCTACTCTATTGCACTTCGCCTGGTCTGAGGTGGCAAAGGCAAGTCTGGCACAAGAAGTAACGGTCAGTAAATGCGCATCTTAGTGAATTGGCATAGTTACATTGACGTGGCAAACTCGCCAGACATTAGGGAGCTAAGTAACGCTAGAGTCTATCTCCTTCGCTAGTGAAGTTACACCAGCGACCGTTAGTAAAAAAAAGTACGTAAATGGCGTCACGCTGGCGAATTTTCACCTGCTTTAATCACTTCGCAGTGAGTAGCCATTGCTATATTTGATCAGTAGTGTTATATAATTGTTCCACTGATGCACCCCCTCATTCAAAAGGGTTAATAGACAATGCTGTTAAAATTTTGGATTCATCATTTCCATATCAATTCCAAGAGTTCCGTACATTCCATACAAGAGGTTCATTTTTTTGTCATTTATATTTATTGGATCAATTCATCCAAAGGAACCCCAAGTACTGATTCTCAAGTTTTCCCACCGAGCATTCATTTCTCACATTTAATTTCTTACGTGCGAAGAGGTCCAAGGAGACTCTCCTCGAGTTATACAACATTCCATAAGGCTCCGACTCAACTGATTAACTAACCCAGCTCAAGAATTATCACTTCATTTCACTGCAGTTGATATGCAGTTTAGGAGAAAAGTATGGATGGCATAAGGTAGAAATTAATTATTAATAAAGGGGATGGGAACCAGTAACATGTACTGTTGGAGAAGAAAAATTAATATGAGGTTTGCAGAATGGGTTCCCTTTTTCAGATACATTTTTCTGTGATGCAGAATCCTTGCAAGAAGCATAGTGGCAGGAACATCAACTCCATCTGCATTTACAGCCACCACCAATTAAAATTGCTCTTGCCCTTCTTTAAATCAAGGTCAAGTGTGGTTTAAAAGCTGCTCCATGAACTGTGTGATGCTACACCCCCCCCCAATATCTGATATATAGTGATGGGCGAATTTGCGCCGTTTCGCTGAAAAATTCGCGAAATTTGCGAAACGGCGAAAAATTTGCGAAACGTTTTTTCGACGCCGGCGCCCGTTTTTGACGCCGGCGCCCGTTTTTTTACGCCGAATTTTCGCGGGAGTTTCGCGAATTTATTCGCTGGCGGCGAATCACGCAAATTCGCCGCGCATTCGCGCCTGGCGAATAAATTCGCCCATCACTACTGATATACAAACAGCATGACATTAACAGATACATCTCCTGGACATGACACAGTAGTAATGTTTCACAGCAAGCACATAAATAAGACACCATGGAGATGCAAGTTTGTGTTTTCCTCCAGAGAGTTCATTCATAAGCCAGTGCCCAGCTACCCACTCAATCTTACACTTACAATAAAAACCCTGGCTCTGGTTCAACTAAAACACAGGCCTCATCTGATGGAATCCGCCTCTTAATAACCCGTTAACAAAAAGCATTAAACACACTGAATATCACACCGTGAGGCTCTTCTATGTTACTAGTGCACTTCCCAAAGTTTTTCCTGGCTCCCCTCTGCACAGCCGTTCACTCTACAAAGCTCTACTTTATAATGCTTTCACACACAATGAATGGCTGCTGCTACAGCAAAATCTATTCCCACCATTTTCCTACAGATTCTGGAAATATTATTTCATGTACAAAACCCACAATGTCCAAACACAGGGCAAACACAAAATGCAACAATTATTGCTTTGAAGCCCTTAAAGTCTTTTCCATACAGAGTTTAAATGTACATAATTATAATTATGTTCTACATTTGAATGGACTGAGAATGTATGATACACGATAAGTGTTAATGGCACATCAGCTCTACAGTAACTAAATCTTTTAAAGACCTCTAAGCGGCCATTTCATTCTGGAACTCTATGACCCAACATTAGTCAAGGAACACTGGGACTTTGGACTGCTCTAGTGTTCTCACTCAAAATACCCTTTTCCATTCGCAGTTGCTTCCTATGTAAAAATAGCTAAAAACACTACTTATTGAAGATACTGATACTGTCAGACTGGCTGACTGAAACACAACACTGTGTCTTCCCAAGTACTGTACAGCCTTTTGCACTTACCTCTATTTTCCATAGGTAATGGCATTCTTTGTATTAAAGCCTACTTATTCCAATCTGTGTCCCAAGTTCTGTGGTTTACTCCCAGCTATTTTCTATGAATTAATAGGCACAGCTCATTCCCAGTGATCTGGCGGACTACCTATAGATACCCTAACCTGGCATTGTACACTTTCCAGTTTGTTGGTCTCCTTTGCTGCTGGTCACTCTGTTCATGGTAGGTTCTCCTGTTATATTGTTCCTAATCTTTATTAAATACTTTGGCATGTTTCTGATTCTGCCTGCCCTGGTTAGACTTGAGCTTGTTAACTCTATAACTGCCTGTTTATCCCATGGGTACCAGTGCCTAACTTCTACCCAAGCATCTGTCCTGCCTGTTTCAGCTTCCCCCTTGATCACTACTTCAAATATTATGGCTAGTGGAACCCGATATTCCACAGTGTTCCCCTCGTTATGACAGTACTAACTGGCCAATGGTCATGACACCAAGAGACTAACATTTAACAGTGTCATAAGCATAGTGTTTCCTATTTAACTGAATTGAAAGCAACTGCATGTAGGGGAGAGTATTTGAACCATCATGGTTCTTCCTGAGAGCCTCATCTGCAAAGGGCTATCCCCCTATACATATTGATGTTTTACAACAGAACAATACAACTAATACACACTGCACATACATCAGGCCATGCAATAACTTTGGAACATGGCACCTCCCACACATGGAGTTCATATTTTCATCAAGGGAAGGCATTGTACAAGTTCTGTTTTATAAAATAGGTACCTTAAAGATATTAATGATCACATAACTAAGGCTATTCTAACAAGAACCCTAACATATCAAATCCATGGGACTAAAGCGCATATTATAAAGTACTATATAATAATAAGAAAGCTTTAATAACAAACACTTGCAACATCTGTAATGAAACGTACTTTCCCCAGTCTGCCCCATGGCTATTATAAGCTCTCACTGTTTTTTATATCAAGCTTATGAGCAGAGCCAACTGCTTGCTTTGGTGTCTACCTAAGGCTTTGCACTACAGATCTGCAGGAAATGTAGCAGTCTATATATAAGACTACAATAATAGGGCCTAAAACAAACTAAGAATACAGTTAATTATAACACCAAAAGCAGATATGTTTGATAGATACATTAGGTAGGTAAAAATCAGAAAGTGATAAACCCTGGTTTATGTGGGCTGGCCTGAAGCCGATGGGACCCATAGGTCGGGTAGGTTTGGGCCAAGCTCTGCACCTTGTCCTCAGGCCACAGCCTTCTACTGCCCCACTTCCATGTTCCAAGTGTGCTCCTTTTTTATATTTTTGCGCAGGCCCACCCCTTTCTGTGATGTCACAGTAGGGTGGGCGTTGATATATAAAGGTACTGAGCTGGGTTATGGTCCACACCAGTATGGCCAGATTGGGTTAGGGTCGGCATGGGTACAGCCAGATCAGGTTAGGGTTGGGCGCAGGTTGAATTTTAGTTGACCCGCACAACTGGCTATGCTGCCATTAGGGTTGCCACCTATTCTGGAAAAAAATACTGGCCTTCATATATATTTATCTTTTTTCCCTATTAATAACATTGGAATCAACCATTAATTTTACCGGCCAGGTGGCAATGGCAACCCTAGCAGACATACAAACATAGGTACACAATATGGTTTAATTGTCTCACTTTTCTAATTCTTTATTCAAACCTATAAAGCCCTTTGTGGTTTTGTGAGACCAGTATTACTCTGTATCATAATGTGAGAGCAGATTAGAAACATACCACTGAAAGCTGGCTCCAGGTAGCTCTTAAAGGTTTGTATTCAACAATTATCCTGTCCTCTTTCTGTTCCTTGGAATCCGCATCCTCATCCGAGTCAATGTCTAGAGCCTTTTCCTTATAATTTTGGTATAACACAGCATTCTCTGAAATCATAAAATCTCTGTCACTTCACTCATAAGGGAAATCACCAAACATTGACAGACATAATTCAGCATGTTCCATGTTAAAATACCAGGTCTGTTGATAATTACAAACCAAACATATTCTATGTGGAAAGCATTAGCTAAAACTCAGTTAAGTGAGACGGTTCAAGACATAATTGTAACGATTTGACAGGTCTGAAGACCCCAGTAGGGCTAGATCTTCCAACAGATAAACGTGTTTACAAAAAGTAGCTAAATAAAGAAATAAAGCTTGTAGAGCTTGTAAACACATTCCAGTGAGACAAGACACTGCTGAAGTAATAGGCAGAGGGGGCAGGCCAGCTAACATTATTGCTGGCTATATGGCCAGGCCCATTGTGAATTTCAACTCATGAGATGTCTAATGAAGCTGGGCAAACAAGCCCAAATCTTGAGATGGTATGCACTGTGGCAATGTATATGCCAACAAGATACCATGGTATAACACATCTTGATGCTGTTTAAAGGAGAATTCAACCTCCCAACTAATAAACACCCCTGCCCTACATAGTCCCCCCTCCCTGCTCCCCCCCTCACAGGTGTAAACACCTGTAAATGCCCCTAATCCTGTAATTGCCCCTCATTGCAGAGTTCAAATGGCGCTCATGGATGCCATCTTCTTCTATTTGGTCTTCTTCGGAAACTAATCGCCGTATTGTCGCATGCGCAATTGGAGCAGTCTTCCACTTTGTGATAACTGTGCCGAAAGTGACGAAAATTGCCAAAGGGAAGCAAAAAGACCCGAAGATTACTGGATTGGCAGAAGATGGCCCCCATGAGCTCTGCTGCGCTGACTCTGCAATGTGGGGTAATTAGGGGCATTTACAGGTGTTAACACGTGTGCAGGGGGACTATGTAGGGTAGGGGTTTTTATTAGTTTGGGGGGGAGGTGAATTCTCCTTTAAGGGTGAAAAACAGAGTTACAAATACTTGTCATGGCTTCAAAAATAGACAGTGCTGATACTTTGCTGATAATGGTCTCTATGTGTGTTTTAGCAGAGGCAAATCTCAGCATTGTCCGGGTATTTTCTGGCATTTTGTATCCATGACAAGTAGCTACTACTAGTAGCTCTGTGTGTTTTCACCCTTAAATAGAGTAAATTAAATGCTAAGTGTTTATAAGCCAACCTTAATTTAACAGTTTGGTTAGCTGGCCAAAAGCCCACCAGCCTGTGACTGGGAAGAAGAAGAACCAGCCAAACTGGTTAATAAGTGAACAGGGAAGTTTTGGACTCCTTCTCCACTGCTCAGCTGCCCCGTGCAATATTTCCTTAAAGGGATCCTGTCATCGGAAAACATGTTTTTACAAAACACATCAGTTAATAGTGCTACCCCAGCAGAATTCTGCACTGAAATCCATTTCTCAAAAGAGCAAACAGATTTTTTTATATTCAATTTTGAAATCTGACATGGGGCTAGACATTTTGTCAATTTCCCAGCTGCCCCCAGTCATGTGACTTGTGCCTGCACTTTAGGAGAGAAATGCTTTCTGGCAGGCTGCTGTTTTTCCTTCTCAATGTAACTGAATGTGTCTCAGTGAGACATGGGTTTTTACTATTGAGTGTTGTTCTTAGATCTACCAGGCAGCCGTTATCTTGTGTCAGAGAGCTGTTATCTGGTTACCTTCCATTGTTCTTTTGTTTGGCTGCTGGAGGGGAAAAGGGAGGGGGTGATATCACTCCAACTTGCAGTACAGCAGTAAAGAGTGATTGAAGTTTATCAGAGCACAAGTCACATGACTTGGGGCAGCTGGGAAATTGACAATATGTCGAGCCCCATGTCAGATTTCAAAATTGAATATGAAAAAATATGTTTGCTCTTTTGAGAAATGGATTTCAGTGCAGAATTCTGCTGGAGCAGCACTATTAACTGATTCATTTTGAAAAAAAAAAAAAAAATTCCCATGACAGCATCCCTTTAAGGCAGCAGTTCCTAAACAGTAGGCCTGGTTCCCAAGGGCCCAACCTGCAGACAAGTTGTGTTCAGATTTGGGAAGAATGATTCTTTTGCTCTCCTAGATGCTCATAGAAACCCCTTGTTATGAGCTAAGGGGAACCATGTACAAATGCTGGAAAATTCAAGGGGGTCTTGAACAAATCACTTCCTTAAGGGTCAAATAATTTATTGTTTCTTGGAATACCAGCTTTCGCCTATCTAAGTGCTTTAGACATATACAATAGAAATCAAGTTACTCTTTTCATTAAAACAACCATTTCACCTAGAAGCCCCACGCATTATCTGGAGTGGTTTCAGACTCACAAGCTACTGTACTTTGGTCTGACAGGGAAGGGCTGTCAAGCGGCATGAGGTTGTACTTTATACTGTGGGCACATTTCCAAAGTGAAGCCACGAGGCAGCAGTCCTTGCAGTGTCTGTGTATTTGCTATTGCAATGTCTTGGCAACCCATTGATCTCCTTTCTGCTTGGATGCACATAAACTGCCTGTAGATTTTGTAGAGTAAATCATATGATACATATATATATAAAAAAAAAATTTTTCAACTACCATGTAGAATACACTTCATATATTGTGTATATGAATCTGCCAAAGGAGCTGCAATTAGTAGAAGGATACCATGTGTGCTTAGCAACAATATACCCAACAATGATTTATTAATAGACAGTATTAATAGACACTAAGCACCACTCTAAGGCCTAGCCTAAAATTTAGAGGGTTTAAGTGTTTAACTATACAGATTAAGGTTTTTTTTTGTAATTTATATTTAGGATTTTATTTAATGGATAAAACCAGATTAATTAAATGAGCTTCTGATCCAGTAATTGCTAAAAACTGAAAATAAAAAATTTGGTGTAGGGTGGATTAGACTCCATTTTGACAGGAAATTCTGGGAGATGTACTTCATTTACAGCTTCAGCTGCATTGACAAGCAGAATCCCATTTAAATATGTTTCTCTAAGCCAACATTTTGATATAATCTTTGGCTCCTGCGACAAATGATTAGATCACCCCGATCTGGCACAGAGCATTGGTGACCAAATTAGATGTAGATCTGCTTGTCTGGTGAGGACACCAGCTAAGCAGATGTTAAGACTGTTTGCCCACTCTCCATTAATGTTGTTGCCTGTATTACTTGCTAAGATTTGCAAATACATAAGGTTGGATTTGGGTTTAGATTGTGGAAAAGTTCAGTGATATTACTACTTACCCTCACTACCAAATGTCCCATGGCCTCTCAGGATTTTCCGCTATTAGAAACAGAAGAGATAGGTATTAGATCAGTTATAAGAATCAGATTAATATCTGCTTTACTGAAAAAGTCTTCCTCTCACTGTAACGTAAGGTGACCATACACGTAACAATTACAATCTTTTCTGCCACCATTGGTAGCAGGAAAGATTATTCGTTTTTATTACAAACGTTAAGAGTTGAATTGTTCAATAAACAGGTAGAAAGAACAGAATTCTACCTCTGTGTGACAATTTAGCAGTAACCATGGCTGATATTCAGGTGCCTTTTCAGTTTTGGCTGATTGACAAGACGACTGATATCCAAGTTATTTGCCAATAACAACCACTGAACCACCCACATTACACGCACCGAATTCCGTATGATATCTGTCCGTGTATGGCCACCTTTAAGGTGCTTATAGACAAGGTTTTGCATACCCTAAGCCTACAAGGAAGGAACGAAGGCAGCAGTAGATCTACCTAAATGAGTTGGATTATGATGGATGTCCTTATGTGGGCTGATACATTTCAGGATGCCTCATCTCAAAAAATGATACATATAGATAGTATTACACATTTTGTGTCACTTCTGTATGACAACAATCATGTCTGTATCACTTAACGATATTAATGCTAAATAATGCCTCCCTCCCTGAGATCAGAAAGCATGGCCACTGTAATAAAATAAACAACACAAACACATCAGGACAAAATAAAGCTAAGCTTGTGAGCCCAAAAATTGTGCCAAAGCATATAATGAATTCTGACTTGACAAACACATGAATCACATACCATACATACTGTACAGCACTCACACAAACATGAGCCGAGGTTTCTTGAATTCCACAAGGTTCCTGTAGGTTTCCTGTGCCAGTAGTTAGGTGGGCCTGAGTATTCACTGAATGTTGAATGTACATTTGCCAGACCTTGTGTGTAGTTGTGTGCTTTGTGAGAAGTATTGTAGCGGCACAGAGATAAGGAAACATTTGCTTCAGGCAGTAGAGGGACATGCTGTTAATAAGTCATTTGAGCAGGGTGTCTGGTTAGTTTATTAGGGTGCCTGGTTAGTTTATATGGGTGCCAATACTGCATTGTAATGAATGACACATAAAACAAATTTTATTTCTTCCATTGTCTAAATCCAAATTGCAAGTATGTGTTCACCCCACAGGTCAGGATGCTGAATGAGCCTGTCAGTAAGAAGAATGTTTGTATGAGGAAAATCCCCCGGAGGGGCTGCACATTTTTTGGGCACAAGTGCCCACTGGCTATAACATGTGCAAAACCTGATCAGCTCCAGGTGTACAGAGGGGGCATGGCTAGCATACCAAGAGATAACGTGGCCTTGGGAAAGAAAACTTATGTCCCTGCACCTCCGGCAACAAACTTAATGGAAATCTGAAAGCTGGAAAGAGCCAGAAGAAAAAGGCAAATAATGTAAAAACTATAAAGAATAAATAATGAAGACCAAATGAAAACTTGCTTACAATTAGCCATTCTATAACAAACTAAAAGTTAACTTTAAGGTGAACCACCCCTTTAAGTCACTGGAAACCGAGAAGTATTAATTTCCAGGTTATGAGCCCCGTGCTATTCCTTGTGGCCCTTGATTATTGCCGTAAAGCCCCACAGCCACCAAAATGTTATGGTACAGGGACTCGACGAATTGGCCAGTCTATTACATACTAAAAGTTTACTTAAAGGTGAACCACCCCTTTAAATAATAAAAAGAATAATCTGAAAGCAGAGATTATACATAAGCAGCACATATATTTATTAAAAAACAATTGGGAGGCATTTTATAGCAACGAATACTGGTATTTTTCCTACCTCAGCAGCACTATATCGGGTAGATAAACAGAGAAAAGTGAATAATCTCCAAAGCACTTATTTATAGCCATTTTGCGTATTTAAAAGAAATATGAAATATCTAAGGCATATGACAGCTTTAAATATACAGTGACTGTGCCCAGCTGGCAGTGCAGAAGATGCCAGTATCTGGATAGGCACCAGCACTGCTAAACATACATTTTATAAACAGAATATTTAGTGTGGGAAATAAAATACTACCAACTTTTAACAAATTTAATGTACAGCATCCTTTAACAACACAGTTACTATAGCCTGCCATGTATGCACTGGAACAGACTATAAGAAACAAGTTGGTACAAACACCCACATTAAACTGCTTCTACTGCAGTCCTAACACGAGCTACTTAAAAACAGATATAGAGAAATAGAGAGATAGATAGAATTTCCATTTTTTTGAAAACTAGTATTTTGTAACCAAAACACAATTAATTTACCTTTAGTCTTCCCAAGCTTGAAAACTTTTCCTTGTCCTCTGAAACAGTTCTCAGGATTGGTTGGGACATCCGGTTATTTTTTTTCCTTTCTGTGGTATTACTGAAGTCAAGGCCACTGACTACTGCCCTACGGTAAGAGGTAGATCTGAGGCCTCTCCTTAGGGTTCCTGGACTGTCCCTGTCAGAATCTTTGTCTCCATCTTCTTGAGCCACGACCAGAGGAAGAGAGCTGGCTTCAACCAGGCTGCGGGTCTTGAGTATTCTTTTGCTGGCCCCCATATTTTGACTGTTTTGACAATTGTTTTTGTTTGTCAGTTTGATTTCAGAAGCCAATCCCTTGGGTATAATTTGTTGTACCCCCGATTTGAAGGCAGCAGGACTGTTGGTGCTCAAAACAACAGACTGTGTTTCAGCCAAAGAGCTTGAGTTTGATGGGGTTCTTTGGAGAACCTGTTTGGCATTTGCATCAGTTTTCGGCGAACCCTGAAGAGGATCTGAGCACAAGGTATTTGTTTCCCGACGGTCATCGTAAGCCTTCATAGGGTTATTGTTGTTATTACAATTCACCATCCCATTAGGCGAGCTGGATCCAAACACAATCTGTTCTTTGTCAGGTGTCAGGGTGATAGTATTGGATGTCCTATTGTAAAGCATTGTCCTTTGACTTGGTGAGGACAGGACTCCATTGGCAGTAAAACTGATAGAATTACTCGAAACCACCTTTACAACTTGAGGCAAGTGCCCCTGGTTTGATGCAACTGAATTGTATTCCAGAGACATAGAGGATGATGATGGTAGTATTTTTCCATTGGGTCTATACAAACTTGTCCCCCCTTTATGAGAAATTCTGTTGTCTGGGGAAGTTGTAACCCTTTCTGCTGGTTGGGTTAATGTAAAAGTATGTTTATCCTCCACAGGGAAATCTGTGACCAACAAGCCATTGGGACTCTGATAAGACTGTGGTCTAGGTCTAGGGTTTAGGCTTTTGTACAGCCCTTCTACTTGGTGAGGATTCATCCTCCTCCACAATGGTATAGACTTAACATCATTATGAGAAAACTCCACCTCACATTCCTCCATAGCAACGCCTGTTCATTCTCCCTCCTGAAAAAACCCAGCAAGAGCCACCAGAATTCAACGAAGGTTAGCGACTCTCCAGTGAAACTTCCATTCCTGGAAAAGAGAGTTTGTTTAGCACCAGGGGTAGGAAAGCCCACCTAGAATAACTATACCACTTTATGGCAGCAAAATCCATATCTACAGTATTATTATGCAGAAACCAGGAGAAGCTTTACAAAATAACTACAGCACAGACAGTTGTCCAGCTAATGTCACTGCAGAATGGAAGCTGCCATATGCATTACCCCATCATTTACATCCCTTTGTAAAGACAAATGAGTTAAACAGTTGTATACAAAATGAGGAGCAAAAGGAGCCCAGCAGTAAATTATTTACAGGCAGTACACCCCACCCACAGCCCCAATAACATACATTTCCTACAATTTCTTATTATGTATGCTTCCGTACATAAATGCTGAATTGTTACTGAGTTTGTGCCAGACATTGCATTGCCAACAGCCTTACACAGCTGGCAAATAAACACAGAAGGTGTGTCCCTCTCCAGCTGATACTGAGAACAAAGAATGTGTCTATGGAAGAATGCTGGGATTTGTAGTTCTACAGCAAATATATGGTGGCAGAGAGGACCTCCCAGCGCTAAACAAATACCTGTAACCTAAAACCTTGTACATGACATTAAAGAATGAGGTGCACTCAGGGCAGCCATCAGGGGTGGACAGGGGGGAGAGTTGTAGGGGGCCCAGAGGGTAAGGGGGGCCCCGGCCACGCCACACTTACTTGATTAGCCGGCCCCCCATCTTTCTGAGAGCTGCTGACTTCGGGAAGGCATGGATGTTTAAGGGGCCCTGGTCACCAATTTTGCCCACCAATTTTTTTTTCTCATGTGGGGTCCTAGCCACCAATATTTTTTAATGGGGGGGGCCCTGGCCACAAATTTTTTTTTTATGGGTGGCCCTGACCACCAATATCTTTTATTTTTTATTAACATGTGGGAACCCTAGCCACCAATATTTTTTTTGTTTTTTTACTGTTTGGTGGGGAGGGTGGACCTGTAGGTGGGGCTTGGGCAGGGGGCCCAGGAAGTTTTGTCGTAAGGGGCCCTGCGATTTCTGATGGCGGTCCTGGGTGCACTAGAGGCACACGGATGTGTCCAAATATGAGTTGTTGGTTTATTTTACAGTGTGGCTGTTAAGCAGAAGTGGTAGCCCACTCGTGAGCAGTAGTAGTCCAGCATTCCTCTGCTAAAAGCTTAGAGGAGTTTGGTGACATTCTAGCAGCGAGGTATTTCCACGGTCACATTCCCATGTCTCCTGCTGATGATTCTGTAGCTGTAAACTCCTGCCATAAAGGGCTTGGAAACCAGTCTGATGAGGTTATTCTCTTACACAGTGTATTATTGTGGTGCCATTACTTATCCCTGAGCCCACTTCTCCCCTTGGCACACTCACATGTTCAGACAATTTGTGCCCATGAGCTGAAGAGAGGCAGCTGGGCATTCTCACCCACACATATAGTTGTCTAGTTTAGCTGAGTCTCATACCACCAGAACTCACAGGGTTAAACAGTTCTACCCACTCCCCATGTTTTACAACTATGGAGCTTTATTGCCTGGGGTGCCCAGTGTAACAGAGGAGATACAGTATGTTGCCCGCCCCTAGGCAAACTTCTAGTGCAGCTGGTCACAGGGATCCCTGCAAAGCATTGGTTAAAGGGTAGTAGCGCAAGGGAACCTCAGAAGCAGCAGCAGCCGCCCTTATCCCTGCCAGGGGTTGGGCACTTACTTGGTTGGACACGTTGCTTGGCAGAGCAGCCTGGGGTCGGCGCTTGGCTCGTGTCAGTGCAGCTCCATTGCAGGAGTCAGAGCGGAGCGTTACTGTGTTTCCATGTGTGCGGGCGGCTGGGCTCCAGCTGAAGTCGATGAGAATGACAGTATAGTTCCACCTGCGCCCGCTGCGGAGGGTTCGCTCAGTCTCGCACTCAGCTCTGGGGACTGGGAGGCAAAGTCGCTGGGGTTAGAGTCCAGTCGACTTCAGTGAAGTGCAAAGCCACAAAAACCTATCGTTTTCTCTGCAACTTTATCCAGACGCCAGTTTGTTTCCCCTACTTTAGAATCGCTGCGAATAAGTTCCTGACGTTTGACTCGCGTTGCTCCCATTTCCTACCGGCCGAAGTAGCACTGCCACCTAGCGGCCTTAGTCAGTACTGCAACACCTTATAAATAGGGGCTGCTATAAGTTCCATAAAAAGTTAGTATTTAGTGGGCTGTTTGGGCGACTGTGTACTTGAAATGCCAGGGCTTATTTTAACTCTCAGTCCAGTCATGGTATATCTAATATAAGTAATACTAAAACAACTGGACTTGCTGAGGAAAGTTGTGAGCAGCAAGTCCAGTGGTTGTAGACTTACTTATATTAGATATTATATGTTTACCTTTAAAATGACTTTTAGTGTGATGAAGACCATGTTATTTGCAGTTGGTCTTCATTTTGTATTTTCTGCGGTATTTTTTTAACTGCTTAATTTTTTTTTTTGTTCAGCCACTCTGCGGATTGGGACGGTGTTCCCCTTCGGCTATATTGTATTTTATGTTTATCTGAAAGGAGGCTGAAGTCAAAGGCTAATAATTCAGAAACATTATAAAAAATTAAAAAATAAATAAATGGAAAGGCCACTCTATAACATACTTAGAGGTGAAGGTGATCTACCCCTTTAGAGGGACACCATCACTTCTTTATATTAGTGCGGAAGGTTCTAACATCTGTGGATATACAAATATACAAATATAAGGCTCAGGAGGCCTGTATAGTGTTGCACAGTTACAGTCACACTTTTATACCAAATATACCAACATGCTGACGTAAGAGGGAGAACATTTGGTGTCACATTTTATCATAGCACCAAATAAAGGTCTGAGCTTATTATTAGGTGCAATTTCCAGCTCACATACCCATTAATATCAGTGTTATATGCCTTTTAATGGCAAAGGATTGAAGCATAAGTAAACCTTAAAAATAAGTCAATGTAAAATGGATTAGAGTGCTATTCTAAGCACTTTTGCAATGTACATTCCTTTTTTTTATTCCCTGATATTAAAGGTTACATGTACTGTTAATATCAATGAATTTTGTCACAACAGCGCAACCTGCTAGTCATGTTCTGACCAGTCTGACCACCAAGTAGTCAAAGAAGTTGTTAGGAGAAAGAAAGAGGCTGCTTCTGGTCAGGAAAAAAGTTACAAACGTTTCTCACATCTTTCCTAAGCAGAAGAACATCAGAGCGGCCTCTTTCTGACTAGCAGGTGGCACTGTTGTAACACAATTCAATCATATTAACGGTACATGTATCTCTTAATATCTTGGAATTAAAAATAAAAAGATAATGGATGTACATTGCAAAAGTGCTTAGAATAGCCCCCTCATCAATTTTACATTCACTTATTTGTACGGTTTACTTATCCTTTAACAAGGAGACACTGGGCATACAAGAGAGGCTCCTACAGTATTAGTGTACAAACTCTAAGGGGCAGATTTACTAAAGGGCGAAGTGACTAACGTTAGCGAAAATTCGCCAGCGTGACGTCATTTCATTACTTTGCCAGTTTACTAACAGTCTCTGGCGTAACTTCGCTAGCGAAAGAGATAGACTCTAGCGGTACTTCGTTCCCTTACACCTGGCGAATTTGCGCTCTAGCGAATGAACATAACTACACAAATTCACTAATATGCAGATTTTACTGAACGTAGGTTACCTCTTGCGCCAGACTTGCCTTCACCACCTCAGACCAGGTTGAAGTGCAATAGAGTAGATAGGACTGCCTCAAAAATAGTTGAAAAAAAACGCTGGCAACTTTTAATTTTTCAGGGTGATAGACTGCAAAAGATCGTACATTGTTTCTGGGGTACCGGCTTACCCCCTACATTTCCTAACATATGGCACATAAACTATACACTGGGCAGTAGGGCAATATAACAACTTTATTTTATTTTATTAAGGTTCCCATAGCTTGTGCAATGTAATGTGTTTCCTGCAACATATACGTCCATTGAAGTTTAACTTCCCGCAGTATGCAAATTAGCCAACGCTATCACAACTTCACTTTGCTTGCAGAATTAATGATAGCGCAACTTCGCCATCGTTCGGCGCCATGGACACAACTTTGCAATTAGCGTTGTCGTGGCGAATTTCCGCCAGTTAGTGACTTTGCCCCTAAGTCGGGGCAGTACAAAAGCATACCTCGCAACTGTCCCGTTTTTGGAGGGACAGTCCCTCTTTTGACAGCTCATACTGCAGTCCCTCATTTGTACTGGAAAGTCCCTGCACTGAACAGCCAGAAAAAGAAACAATGTTTCCTACTTAATCGTTTGGCAGAACAGGCACCAGGTGATTTATAATGAACTCTGATTACTTTCTGAACACAATGGCACAAATGTATACAGGTATAGGACCTGTTATACAGAATGCTCGGGACCTGGGTTTTCTGGATAACAGATCTTTCCATAATCTGGATCCCCATACCTTTAGTCTGCTATAAAATCATGTAAACATTAAATAAACACAACAGGTTGGTGTTGCTTCCAATAAGGATTAATTATATCTTGGTTTGGCTTACGCACAAGGTATTTTATTATTACAGAGAAAAAGAAAATCATGTAAAAAATTTTGTATTATTTGGATAAAATGGAGTTTATGGGAGATGGCCTTTCTGTATTTCAGATCTTTCTGGATAACGGGTTTCTGGATAATAGATCCCATACCTGTATTTTAATAATGTAGTTGGTACTTTGAGTCTGAAATATATATAATCACATAAATGCAATTGATTTATTTCTTGAATTCCCAATAAGGAATACATCTGGCAGGATTTAGAAAGACGTCAGTATGTTCTTATGGTATGTACTGTGAGTGCAGCAAATCAGAGTAATTGATGTATGTTCTGCACTAAGTTACCCGGAACATTGGGTTACTGGGAACTATATATAGAGATAGAACAGACTGAGATAAGCATATCATCTAATATTCCAAGTTTGTTTGCAATAGTATACATTCCATCATAGGTGGCTGTACCAGTCTGCTCTCCCAAGGCTGAATTCAGCATCAACATTACAGTTAATCATGAGGGAATTTCATAAAATATGTGCTTTTTTATTAGTGTTAAAGGGGTAGTAACATAGAAGTTAACATTTGCGTTCACAAACTTTTCAACCTTATCATTTATTAGTTTATTATAAAATGTGAATAAACAGGAACTAGGGTGCCCAAAATTCTCAGGGTTACTCTGTCTATTTAATCATTGCTGTATAGCCCTGGGTAAGCGCCACCAATGTAGCAGCTTGATTGGAAGATGAAGAGGAGCTTCTGAAAATTTGTCATACAAATACTAAACTAGTAGTTTACCTTTACCGGGAGAAATTCGCCCATCACTACTCTTGTTCCTTGACAGATCTATGAAATGGTGGTATGCTTTGTGTCATTTCGTCTGTTCACATTAATGGACAAGTAATGTTTTTCATTCTTTACAGCCAATGGCCGGACCAAGCTGACCTGTGAAGATGCTGATTTTTCATTTTTCCATCTGGCCTATATTTCACCAGCCAAGTCAGTCAAATACCAGCCAAGGCCTGTTATGTACTAGTATTGTACTTGAAGGTACATTTGTAATGACTAGTCTTTCCAATTTCAGTCCAAATTAAATCTGCCCAAATCTCTCCTTCCAGCTCCCACAAACATCAGCCCTATTCACTACTCAGTGGTGTAACTATATTATTATTTTATTATTAACATTTATTTATATAGCACCAACATATTGCGTAGCACTGTAAAGTAAATGTGATTATACAACTAAATCACATGAATCCTAGGAGGGGTGCAGCACTTGCAAAGTCTTGAATGCGAGCATGTGAGGAGGTAATGAGAGAAGAGTAGCAGGTCAGTAGAGGAGCGTAGTAAGCGGTTGGGTGAGTATATAGAGATGAGTTCAGAGATGTAGGGTGGGGCAGAGTTATAAAGTGCTTTGAATGTCAGGGTCATTAATTTGAATTTGATTCTGAAAGGTAGCGGAAGCCAGTGCAGGGATTGACAGAATGGCGAGGCAGAGGAGGAGCGGTTGCTGAGGTGTATGAACCTCGCAGCAGTGTTCATTATGGACTGGAGAGGTGACAGTCTCTGGAGGGGAAGGCCAATTAAAAGAGAGTTACAGTAGTCTAGACGTGATATGACGAGAGAGTGAATAAGAATTTTGGCAGCGTCTTGGGTGATAAATGATCGTATTTTGGATATGTTCCTTAGGTGGAAGTGACACGATTTAATAAGTGACTGGATATAGAGGAAGATACCCTCTCTCACCAGCTGCGCTGCTAGCAACAAAGAGTTGGGAATGTGATAGGGAGAGGGGATGAGAGAAGGAGGGAGGATGGGCAGACGAGAGGACTGGTGGGTAGCCATAAGGTTGGAGTGTGCTGTTTTGTGGGGGGGCTGCTGGAGCGATTTAGTTAACTAACTCTCCTCCTGATTCCACTCAACATCATAACTCATTATAGGACATCCCCATCCTCCTGAGCTTGGTTAAACCCTGTAAAAAAAGGTGGCAACCCTTATTTTACCCCAGGGATTTGCACATAATGTACTATCTATATGTGCAGCTTTTTAATGGAGTGCATAGAGTTTATGTAAAAAAAGGTGCAAAGTTTGTTAGATGTCCAATCACCTATAGCAACTAATCAGCAGGAAGCATTTACTAGCCACTTGTTTAAAAATAAACTTCTTATTGGATGCTATAGGTAAACGTTGTGCCTTTGGTTACAGAGTATGCATGTATTTATTTATGCAATGCCACAAGGTAAATTTGTGCCGCTTCATATTTCACAAATTGCACTTGTATTCTTGTTATATGAACCTTTCTGTATGCTTTTGCACTGTAATGAAATGAGGGTCTCCAAAAGTAATGCTGTTACTCACTACATTAAGGAAGAGGCCCAGGTGCACCACCCTGAGCCCTCAGCATGGGGGGCGGATAAACTGAAACATATTGTGGAGCAGGCACTCAAATGAAGGCAATCTTCCACCCGATAGTTAAAGCAAAGTAAAAAGATTTTTTGTGTCCACTGCCTTACACGTGTTACAAACACTTAATCATAGGCTCATATGTATGCTTTTGCACTGTACTTGTACATGTTAGTGCTGAAGCACAAATATAATTGCCAGTGCCTGGATCCATTCCAGAGATGTACTGAATAGACACAGTTACACTGCTACTGTAATTTATATTGTTTCACTATGATATTATGGTTATTTTAGGCACCTTCTTCTTCAACAACAGCTCCATTTAAATCAGATTACCAATGTACAATTATGGCTTTGTTGAAATAAGCAAGTTTATACTTGGAATGAATGTGATTTAAATTCAGACAATAAATTAGGGAGAGTAAAATGACGACATTCCCCTAGGGAGATAGGGAACACACCTTGACATTAAACAAATGAAGTCATGTAACTGTAATGCAAATCAGATGCACATAAAGAAGTATACTGTCTGAGCAAACCCTGGCAGATGCTTACAATGTTATGTGATGCATTACATAATGTACTGCATGTTTTATGCTCCCTTAATCATTATTTAACCAGACTTAATGATGGGGAGATGTAGGACATTATTGATACCGTATGTTCGGATACCTGAGAAGTGACTGTTTTCATGAGAATGCTTTCATCTCTTTTGCCAAGTCTTAAATGTTGTACATTTGTATTCTTTGGCAGGACTTGCATTTTAAATCCAGGTTTATGTTGTATCTAGTTCAGTAGGATAACATCCCTTCTGTACTGATAACTTTATGACCTGTCAGCAAAATGATGCTATCACCGTGTTATTTTAACTGGGGCTTTGTAATAGGGAGTCATGAACAGGGAGCAAGGAGAATGCCAGACTCTTGAGCATAGATGCATTTACTTTGTTTGACTTATTATTAAATGACTTTATTACATCATTATGATTTATTAACCATTTATACTGGTGTTACTATTGCTGGGTGCCTTTGTAAAACTAGTTTAGATTGCTGAAACATCATGAAGATAGTTTATTTGTGTGCAAATTGAGTTCCCCTTGGAAATATAGTAAAAAGAGAGCAATATTCAGCTATTTGTATTCCCCTCAAATGTTATGACCATGTAGACCTTGCCTGGAAAGCCATGTAAGAATAAGTCTGAGCAAAAGAGACCCCTTGAATGAAAAGGTTTATATGTCCTGTGAGTAGGTTCTGTAGCAACACAAGTCAGTTCCAATTGTACAGACTGAGCAATCAAGGACCAAGTAGAAGTATGTGGGTCACTATGCCGGTGTTACCTATGAGTACAGGACTCTGAGTAGCTTATAGGGGTAGAGGCTGCAGATCCCCCTTGAAGGATCAGACAGTAGGGTAGAATGTAAGTCTTATTTGTATCAGAATTGTACCAAATCTGCTCTGGTGTAGGTGTCATATTTAATAAATGGAGGAAGGTAGTAAAAGTTTTAAAGGGATAATAATTTGCAGAATTATAATAAAAAAAAATAATTATGGCAAACATGTTTTTAGACCTGCTTGAAGGAGGAATGTTTTTAATCAGAAATAATGACTTTTCCCAGAAACTTTTGTTGCATGCAAGAAGTGTTGGTGCAAAGCATAATTAATGGACGAGTGGTGGGCAACATACTAAAGCATTTCACAGGTTTGCAAAAATATAACATACGTGTTAATATGCACTAATGATACATTGTCGGCACAAAGGAAATGCTGTTTGCAGTTTACAAAATGTTTACAAAAACGAAGGAATGACCAGAAAGTGGAATGCATTTGCTTGTCACGTGAACGTGTACTTGGAACTTACCTGGCAATCTGCCTATAGAAAGAAATGGGGCATTTTTTGGGCAATTGTGTGCAGCGTTTCTAGATACTAAAATCATGAATACCAACACCCAAAAGTGTGCTCCTCCTTAAGAACCTTGTAAACACAAAAGTGTGCCTGAAATGAAGAAACCAATCATAATAAAATGCATAAAAAACTTTTATTCCATTGGAAATTGGATTTTTTGGTTATACAGTATAAGGAGTTCAGGCAATGCCAGGAGCACAGCAAAACATAACGAGAGAGGTTGCTTTATAGTACTTCATAACTTCTCAATCAATCAAAAGAGTTAAAGGGATACTGTCATCTGACCTCTGCACTGAAATCAGCAAACTGATTCTTTTTTTTTATTTTTTATATTTAATGGGGTTGTTCAACTTTAAATTAACTTTTAGTATGATGTAGAGAGTGATATTCTGAGACAATTTGCAAATTGTTTTCATTTTTTATTATTTGTGTTTTTTGAGTTATTTCGCTTTTTATTCAGCAGTTCTTCAATTTGCATCTTAAGCAATCTGGTAACTAGGGCCCAAATTACCCTAGCAACCATCCATTGATTTGAATTAAAGACTGGAATATGAATAGGAGAGGGCCTGAATAGAAGGATCAGTAATAAAAAGTAACAATAACAATACATTTGTAGCCTTACAGAGCATTTGTTCAATGAGAAAAAAAAAATGTATTTATGCAGTAGGACCCTGTTTTTATGTACCTGGATATGATGTAGCTTTTTCTCATTCTTGCTCAAATCTTTTGCATTCTTTAGTTCCCAGATTTTAAGGTTTCCTGAATTTTACACACATTTTTTCAGGCCCCCCCATGAAAATAGGCGTTCTACATTATTTTTAACATGTATACAAGTATGGGATCTCTTATCTGAAAACCTATTGTTCTGAAAGCTCTGAATCACAGGAAGGCCAACTTCCATAAAATTCATTTTAAAGAAATACTTTTACTTTTTAAAAAATATTTCCTTATTTTCCGTATGTAATAATAAGACAGTTCCTTGCACTAAATATACGCTATACAAATCCATATTGATGGCAAAACAATCCTATTGGGTTTATTTAACGTTTACGTGATTTTTAGCAGATATAGTTATGGAAATCTAGGTCTCAAGCATTCCAGATAACAGACCCTATACTTGTACATAGAAAGAAAAACTCAAAAAAAGCTACACTATCTGTACCTTATGTCTGTCAAATCTGAACCTGACCAGTAACCTATGACAACTAATCAAATGTTATTGCCTAGGCATTTATAAATGAACCCTCTCATCTCCAAACAAAACAAAAACGCATCCCACATCAGATGTTTTAAGTTGATATTCTCATTAAGGGCCCTTACTCACATAGCGTTTGAAGCTGCGCTCCCCTGTATTCCGGTTTAACGCAGGGGAGCGCAGCTTCAAATGCCCGTGAGTAAAGGCCCTAAATCGACAAGAATAATAAAGGGCACTTGCATGTGAAGAGAACCTTTAGACCACAATGTGTATTCTAGTATTGCAGTTTAAATCAGGAGTATCAGGGGGGTATGACCTACATGGTTTGAATCAGACACATTAAGTGTTAAACTGTAAGCCACTTTACTTGCTTCATAGACTCAAGGCACGGCCTATACACTGTGGCATTTATGTTAATTGATTTGACATATTGTACAATAATCAGGATATTTTTATTTTGCAATATGTATTTTTCTGTGATTAACACTGAGCTAATCATTTTTTGCACCAGATTAAATGTGGGAGGATGATTAAAAAGAGATTTAATTATAACGGCAATTCAAGCCAAGCCACCTGCGGCAGTATTTCAAGGGCCGTTTTACATTTACACTTGATTTCCACTGGGTTTCTTAAAATGGAAAATAACACCAGGGAAAAATGTATTCAGAATCAATCTTCCTGCCTCCAGCGGTACCCAGATTATTTTACATAAATTGCTGAGCCAACATAACAAAGCGCTCCTGGGAATGCTCCGCTATCTGCTTGGGAATTGTAGTTGAATGGAAATAAAAGTGGCTCTGTGTCACAAATAAAGGGCATTGGCAGTGATGGTTCATGCTGCTACTCTGGGTAAGGGATGAAATACATGAGCCTTTTCCCCCACAGCTAACTGCTTCATTTGTTTGTGGATTTTACCCTGTGATTTAAGTGATTTAACAAGTGCCTCATTTAGATTTCATACAATATATTGATTTAAACAGGCAGAAAGATTTTACAGGAGTAAAAGGATTAAAACATGGATTTCAGCGAGGCAGTTGTAGAAGTTCTGAGTTTACTGCCTGATAAGTACATGGCTGAAGCAAACATTCTTGTAAAGTGCTGGATGTTTGGACAATCACAGTTTTTGACCATCTATTGTGCAGTATGTTTAAAGCCGTGAGGTCCCTGCTATGGGCGAAACTCCACAGACAATTAAGTCAGATGGACAAGTTGGATGTATAGTAGTTGCATGGGTAAAAATATAATGGGACTGATACAAAAATATGATGGACAAGCTGCACGCTGCGTCTTCATCCGACAAGATTCAAACAGATGGTGTCGGAAAGACTTTTTTCCTCATTGAAATACCTTGACTGTTGGATGTAAACGCACAAAGAAAAGATTCCATCCAACTTTATCTGATCCAACATTATATTACAGCTGCTGGGTGTGTGTGGGGGTCAGATTTCAATGCATCCTGCAAAATCTGCGAATTTAATGTCGATTTTGCGAACCCGGAAACTGTTTAGCGACCACTTCCGACAGTGGAAGACCGTTTGCGAATTTTATAGTTTGCGATAATGCGCAGTCAGCGTAATAAGACTTCTTAATGAAAAAGTCGTTATGTTTGCTCCAAAAGATTACGACACCTTAAAGTACTTCTTAGTTATTAAGAGTGCGCAATTAAAATTCGCAATGTAATAACAGTTACATTGCGAACAATATTGCATTGCGAGATGTGGATTTTTTATTCTTATTGGTGCGAATTGTTTTGCTCTTTGCGACTTTAATTACATTCCTCCGTTTGATATAGAGAGTGATATTCTGAGACAATCTGCAATTTGTCTTCATTTTTTTATTAATTGGTTTTCAATTCTTTATCTTTTTATTTAGTAGCTCCCCCGTTTGCCATTTCAGCAGCAATCTGGTTGCTAAGATCCAAATTATCCAAGCACTAGAATATAATAGGAGAGGACTAGTGATGGGCGAATTTGCGCCGTTTCGCTTCGCCGAAAAATTCGCGACTATCGCGCGAAATTCGCGAAACGGCGAATTTTTGACGCGAATTTTCGGGGGAGTTTCACGAATTTATTCGCTGGCGGCGAATCGCGCAAATTCGCCGCGAATTCGCGACTGGCGAATAAATTCGCCCATCACTAGAGAGGACCTGAATAAAAAGGTAAGAGTAATGATAACAATGAAATGGTAGCCTCACAGAGCAATGGTTTTGTGGCTGCTGGTGTCTGTGACCCCCTTTTGAAAGCTGGAAAGAGGCTTAAGGCAAATAATTAAAAATGAATTAAAAAAAAAAAAAAGGAAAGCCAAATGAAGATTTGCTTAGAATTAGCCACACTATAACATACTAAGTGGGTTATTTACTAAACTCCGAATGCAAAAATCCTGAAAAATTTGTGATTCTTTAGTATGAAATCGCACTTTTGTAAAATCACAAATTTTTCGGAATTTATTATACAGCAAGGATGGAAAATTCAGAATCAGAAAATCCAGCCGCTCAGACCTGTAAATGTTGCATATAAGTCAAGGGGAGAAGTCCCAGGGATTTTTTGATGTGCGCTGTGTTTCGTGCAATACCCACAAAGATTTCAGAGTTTTCGGGTGAAAAACCTGAAAAAAATCATGAAATTCGGATTTTTTTCCCACAAAGCGAATTTTCAGGAAAATCAAATAATAAATACGCAGAAAAAACCTTTGCGGATTAGATCGGAGTTTGTGGCTGGACATGAAAACATGAAAACTTGCCCAATGTTCCTAAACCTGCACACTGTGCACAGTGATATAAATGTAACTTTGGGTTTCTGAGAGGTGGTCCAACTGTCGTACTCCCTTTCAACTCTATGGAAAGTCAATGTCAGTAATGATAACTAGTGTGCCATGAAGTTGGTCACCAGTCTTCCACATGGTCTTCTCCGGGGAGTGTTGATAATCGTTTATGTTCTGACTTTTGTTATCCTGCAGAAATCCTGCAGCTCAAGAGGGCAGCAGTAAATATCAGCACCTGTGGGGTGTTCCAGCCCGACTAAAGGCATCAGTGTGACCACTTGTGGACAGGCCCGGACTGGCAATCTGTGAGTTCTGGCAAAGGCCAGAGGGGCTGCTATAAGGTCCCATAGAAAGTCAGTATTCAGTGGGCTGGTGGGGGCTGATTGGGCATCTGTATGGGCTGATTGGGCCTCTGTGTACCTGAAATGCCAGGGCCTATTTTAATTCTCAGTCCGGACCTGCTTGTGGATCTCCCTTTGGCTCATTCTAAACATTACAGTGATGTGGAAACCAAAGAGTTGAGGAGAACACTCATTAGGCAGTGTGACTGCTAGGATTACATTTTAGAGTAGACTACTATTACACTAATAGTAATAGTAGCCTACAATAAAATGTAATCATAACAGTAACACTAATAGTGATAGTAGTCTACAATAAAATGTAATCATAGCAGTCACACTAATAGTAATGGTAGTCTACAATAAAATGTAATCATAGCAATCGTACTGCCTACTGAGTGCTCTCCTCAACTCTTTGGTTTAGTCATTCTACATCAGGAAAGCAGTATGCTTATATGAGGATTGATGCACTACATGTTTGTTCATTTGGGCAGTGCGCTAGAACCTACATTTTTCTAATGAACATTAATACATTGATGACAAAAGGTTGTTTGCACAGTGCTGTCTCCCATGTGAGGACAGGAGAGGTTAAAATGTTCAGCATGCCACAGGCCTAAAGGTGGCCATTCATGCACCTCACAAGCAACCTTACCAAACAAGCAGATCTGGACCCTTTTTGCCACCTCAATTCTGGGCCAAATTAGGCTCATCCAATCGTTTACCCATGGGCTCATCCATTGGGGCCTGCGGAGACCCGTCAGATGAGGACTGCCTCAACATGCTGATGCTCTCATCCTACGGGATTTTAAAACCTGCCTAATTGATATCTGGCTGATTTTTGGCCAGATATAAGTGAGGCAGGCCATTGGTGGAGCCTGACCATGGGCAGATAAGCTCTCTGAAAGAGCTGAATCGTCAGCTTAAAGGGAAAGTCAAACAAAAAAATATTTTTTGCCTAATACATGAAAACCTAATTCTAAGCAAGCTTCCAATATACATGCATTACAGTTTGTCTATGGTTTTCACATTATTTGTATATGTAATGCTATTGAAAGCAGTGTTTGTCCCTCTTTATTCTCTGTCATGATGGCTCAGACTGTTTATTCAATGTAACACAAGGCATCTGATTAACAAACCTGTCTTTGCTGGGTAAATCAGACTTTTGTAACATTGATTAAAAAGTAACAACCAGG
This sequence comes from Xenopus petersii, assembly GCA_038501925.1. Lineage (NCBI taxonomy): Eukaryota > Metazoa > Chordata > Amphibia > Anura > Pipidae > Xenopus > Xenopus petersii. The sequence continues at coordinate 40,160,067 of CM076681.1, read as the reverse complement.
AGTTAATCAAATGCTGCTTTCAATAGCAATTGTTTTTGTTTTAGTTTGAACCTGAGAAAATTCACCTTGTTCATTTCCAGCAGCCCCTGTATGAAAACAAAATATATTGGTAATGGCTTATTAAACAATTCTTTGTGCATAAAAACAAACCAGATTTTCCCTGGAATCCTTTGTGAACAATGTGGCAAAGTCTGATTTGTATACACTGGCAATGGCTGGATGCACTGGTGAATCACTGCTCTTCCTTTGGTCTGCAAAACAAGACAACACATTTATGAATTCATATGTTATTCATTTAAACACAAAATTGAATCCCGTGCACAATAAAAACTGGCAATAACAAACATCTGAATTCAGCTGTTCTCTGCTCCTCTTTATACAGAGCAAACGGTAGTAATAGTGGTGGGATGGCGATGCAGTTACTGATTAGAGAACAGAGCACTTAAAGGAACAGTAACATCAAATAATGAAATTGTTTTAAAGAAATACAAAGATAATGCAGGGTTGCCCTGCACTAGTAAAACTGCTGTGTTTGCTTCAGAAACACTACATTTGTTTATATAAATAAGCTTCTGTGTAGCAATTGGGACAGTCATTCAAAGGATAAAAGGCTCAGGTTACACAGCAGATAGCAGATAAGCTCTGTAGAACATAATGGTGTTATCTGTTTTCCACTATTTATCCTGTACCATGTAGCCTTTTTTCAATTTCCGCCATTACTACACAGCCGCTTGTTTATATGAACTATAGTAGTGTTTCTGAAGCAAACACGTCAATTTTATAAGTGAAGGGCAACAGATTATGATATTTAAGCATGATATTTTAAATTACTTTAAAACACTTTCATTTGTTGGTGTTACCAGGGCCGGAACTAGGGGTAGGCAGAAGAGGCAGCTGCCTAGGGCGCAACGATTGGGGGGTGCTGGGCAGCTACATCTTCTGCCTACCCCTAGACCAGACTTACCTAGCATTGATCACAAACGAACGCCGCTCGGCGTCACTGCGTATGCGAGAACCACGTCATGTTTGAATGCCCTCTGCATGCGGGAACGCCCTCTTCAAGCTCGGAAGTGCGCCGCGTCACTGCGCATGCGTGAGCACGCGATGGGGGAAGTGGGAACGGGCTGGCCGGCTGGGTTGCCTAGGGCGCCCAGCCGGTGTGGCCCGCCTCTGGGTGTTACTGTTCCTTTAAAGTACCTTTACCTCTATGGGTTAAATTCCATTAAATCAACAATAAAAATGGCTCTAATAAATAAAATATAATCTCTCCAAAATTCTTCTTTGCACTCCAAGGCTTGTGTACTGGCCTGGGGGAAAGGAATGAGTTATTTAATAGTTTACAATAAGGTTGAAGAAAATATAATACATTACTGGAGGTCAAGCTATTTTAAGCCAGTCCACACCCGCTAGGAGCCAATCACAAATTCAATTCACACTGACAAATAAGTTGATGTGGGTATTAATGGGAAAATAGGAAAATAATGACTTCCCAAATAAACTTCCTAAGTAGAATATGAAATACAGCAAAAATTTGCTGTACCAATAAACGAGACAGATCTTAGAGAAAGAAAGTTTTTACTAGGGCTTTAAGGATGGTTTGTTTACTGGTCTGTCCCTCTGTCTCCAAACTGCAGTTTGGACCCGTGAATTTCTGTGAAAAATAAAATCAAATTGTTGCGTAATTCTGTGGAAAAACAAACACAGATCACACAGTTTTCCATTGTCAGTGCCAGGCCTAGGAGAGACAGCCAGCAGGATAAATATGCAGCTCCTTGGCCATGAAGGAACAAATAAAAGATATAACATTCATAATAATAATCACAGTTTCCTACCAAATTAATATACAATAAGATCCATGGCTGCGGTGCATTATTTCAAGTGCAAGACAAAGCATAAATATAGTGAGGATTTAACAGTATACATGTACACTGCACAATCTATTATCCGTATTGCTTAGGACCTGGGGTTAACCAGATAACCAGATTTCCATAATATATTCTTTCAATATACCTTCTGTCTACTAAAAAATTCATTTAAACATTAAATAGAACCAATAGAATTGTTTTGCCACCGGTATGGATTTGTGCAGCCTAGTTAGCATCAAGTACAAGCTACTGTTTTCATAGATAAAGGACTTCATTTTTAAAAACAAACCTGGAATCAAATACTTTAAAATGGACTCTATGGGAGATGGACTTCCTGTAATTCAGAGCTTTCTGGATATTAGGTTGTATCCCATACCTGTACTTGCGTATTGATTAACTCCTTCCATGTTGGCAGGCAACCCCCTTGGTCCCAAATAGTGATGGACGAATTTATTTTGACGTGAATTTCCACGTCTTCGGCACCCGCACATGTTTTCAAGGCAAAAATTTGCTGGAGAAAAATTTGTTGTGACAATATAAATTGGCACACGTCAAAATTGTCGCACACAAAAAATTGTCGCGCGTCAAAATTATTCAGACGCACATTGACTTTAATACATTTAGACAAAAAAGTCACGTGTATAACAATTGGCGTGCGTCAAAATTATTTTGACGCCCATTGACTTGAATGCTTTTCGCAATTTTTTTCCGTTTCGCAACTTTTTGGGCATTGCAAAACGGGACAGAGTCACCCTTAACTAGTCCCAAATAGTTTTACCTGCATCCCTCAAGCCTAGAATGTACAGTGATGTCTAACAAAGCTTAGACCGACAGGAGGATGATTTTTAAAAGCGAATTCATGATCGCAGACACAGTCACACTAAAACAGACAGTGGAACAAACACTGGAAATGTTGTAAACCACCAGGTTGCAGCCTGTACTTGATGCGTCAAAACAAATGCAATTGTGTGTTGACTTTTTGATGCAATTGGTGCTTTAAATTATATCTTTAGTAATAAGTCAAATCTGCCGTATTTTTATCCCTTTTTTTGTTTTGCTCGTCATCCAACTGTCTTTCTCAATTCAGAATGACTTGCACAAATATATTTCTGTGGTTAAGTACCCTGGAATCTTGCTCCAATCATTAGAATCTGTTTAGCATAACCAGCATGGCCTCAGAGACCTCATGAAGGCAAAGGGCAAATTCCCTAAAGGTTGAATTTTCGCCTGCAAGGCTTCGCAAAACTCGTTACTCTTTACCACTACGCTAATTCACTAAAATGCGAAGTTGCGTCTTGGGAGCTAAATGCTGCCGAAGTTTCATTAGCATAAGTTCGTCAGTGTGAGCATTTCATAGTGAACTGTTGTTAGTACTCTTACGCTTAGTTCAATTTGAATAGGACGGGTACATATAGGTTGTAAGAAAAATACCTGGGTTGTGGCGGCGTGGACGGCCGCCACGCCGCCGCGCTCCTTCTCCGTCGGCTTCCGGGTCGGCTTCTGGGTCCTAGTGCGCGCGCGGCGCGCATGCAAAATATTTAAAGGCGCAGGCGCGCTGGCGTAATGACGTCAGCGCGCAATGGCGCGAATTTCAAACAGTATATAAGCCCATTCATTGGTTGCCCGTGATAGAATTTATCCTGTGGTTTTTGCCTGAAGCCTTGTGCTGTTTATTCTGCTTGTTATCCAGTTTTGATCCCAGCCTGTTTCCTGACGACGCTCCCATCTGAATCCTGACCTGTGCCTGTTACCCGACTACTCTATTGCCTGTACCCCTTCTGCTTGATACCCGGTTTTGACCCTTGCCTGCCTGACGATCCTTGCTATCTGCCTGCCTCGACCCAGCCTGTCTGACTATCCTCTCTGCCTCATCCTTGCCTGTAACCGTGATCCTCGGCCCAAAAGACTCAGATACCTGCCGTGCCCCATTGCCTGCCAGAACTCTAGCCTTGCCCACTCATAAGTCCAGGTGGCACCCCAGTAGGCGGAGGGCCTTCCCGAAGCCCAAAAGTGGTCACACATACTGGTGAAGAGAGCTCTGACCACGGTGCTTGGCTCTAGTTCTGGTATTGGGTGCCGGCCGTGACATTATCACGGGCCCATGGAGGACGACGATCACATTGAAGCGGCTGCTGCTGCTGCTCCTCTCCCAACATCCACTGATCTGTTGCTTACTACTTTGCTGCAACGAATGGAGGACCAGGAGCGAAAGCAAAATTATCTGCTCCAGGGGTTCCATAATCTAACCCGCCAGCTGGGACCCTCGCAGCAGCCAGCTAGTTCTGTTCCTACACCCTCTGGGGGTTCCCCGCCTGATAGGGGTTCTACATTCAGACCCCAGGAACCCAAGATCGCATTTCCTGCCAAGTTCGGTGGGGACAGAACCCAGTTTTTTGTTTTTCAAGAGGCCTGTAAGCTGTACCTCAGCTTTTTTCCCCACTCTTTTCCCTCTGATGAGGAAAAGGTCAGATTCGTTATGACCCTATTAGTGGGTGACCCCCAAATCTGGGCACTCAGACTGCCAGCCACCGATCCTGCCCGTTTTTCTTTAAACCATTTCTTCCGTTCTATGGCCATTCTATACGATGACCCGGATCACGCCTCTTCGGCCGACTCCGCGATTCGTAAATTACGCCAAGGTAAACGGGAGGTGGAAACTTATTGTACTGAGTTTCGTAGATGGGCGGTGGAAACTGGGTGGAACGATACGGCTCTACGGAGTCAGTTTCGCATTGGTCCTGACAAAGGGAGAATAGGGATGAACAGGATACTTCTGTTGGGTATAAACATGTTCATAGTGCTAAGTTGTCAAACCCCTCTGTGTCTCATCCTCAGGAGGAGCCTATGCAGCTAGGCATCTCACACCTTACTCCTGAGGAAAAGGCACGCAGGCGGTCCCTTGGGCTGTGTATTTATTGTGGGGAGAAGGGTCACTTTCTCAAGCAATGCACCAAGAGGCCGGGAAATGCCCAAGCCTAAATGGAGAAGGGGAGCTCCATTTGGGTGCAGGCGTTTCCTCCCCCAATCTGCCTCCAAGATCCTATTACCAGTTAAGCTGACCTGGCCTACAGGCACTATCGAAGTGTCGGCTTTCATTGATTCTGGGGCAGAGGGTAATTTCTTGGACGCGGCTTTTGCTGCAAAATTCAAAATTCCACTGGTTGCCCTTAATCCGCCCATGAGAATCCTTGCTGTAGACAAAAGACCCTTCGGGTCTGGGGTGGATTCCCAAAAGACCATCAACCTGTCCTTGTGTATAAGTAATCTGCATTCTGAAGAAATAGCTCTGTACCTCATTGAGGGAGCTTCCTGTCCTCTCATTCTGGGTCTACCCTGGCTCCAGAGGCATAACCCTCTGATAGATTGGGTTTCTAGGGAGGTCATTCAGTGGGGTTCTGGTTGTAGTGGGGTGTGTACTCCTTCTGTAGTGGGTAATACCATCCTTGAGGGCTTACCTTCTGCCTACACTGCCTATTCCGATGTATTTTCCAAAAAGGCAGCTGAGGTACTACCCCCACATCAGCAGTATGACTGCCCTATTGATCTGCTTCCTGGATCCTCTCCCCCTCGAGGCAGAACCTTTCCCCTTTCATTGCCTGAGGCCCAGGCAATGAAAGAGTATATTCAAGAGAACCTTGCTAGGGGGTTTATTAGGCCTTCCAGTTCCCCTGTGGGGGCGGGGTTTTTCTTTGTAGGCAAGAAAGACGGTGGTTTACGCCCCTGTATTGATTATAGGGGCTTGAATAAAATCACTGTGAAAAATCGCTATCCCTTACCCCTTATCTCTGAATTGTTTGACCAGGTCAAAGATGCTAAGATCTTCTCCAAATTAGACCTGAGGGGAGCTTACAATCTCATACGGATCAAGGAGGGGGATGAGTGGAAAACTGCTTTCAATACCAGGGATGGCCACTATGAGTACCTTGTAATGCCCTTTGGTCTATGTAACGCCCCAGCAGTGTTTCAGGAATTTGTCAATGACATCTTCCGGAACCTGTTGGGGGTATATGTTGTGGTTTACCTTGACGACATACTCATTTTTTCTGCAAACCTTTTCGAACATTGCATTCATGTCTGTGAGGTATTACGTAGGTTAAGGGTGAATTGTCTGTATGCTAAGTTAGAGAAATGCATATTCGAGGTAACCTCTGTCCAATTTCTGGGGTTCAACATTTCTTTTAAGGGTCTTGAAATGGATCCGGGCAAGGTGAGAGCTGTCCTGGATTGGACTCGACCCCTTTCACTGCGTGCAACCCAGAGATTCTTGGGGTTCGCAAATTATTACAGGCAATTCATCAAAAACTTTTCTGTCATAGTGGCGCCCATCACTAATTTAACCAAAAAAGGTGCTGATCCCAGCATGTGGCCCCCTGAAGCTATTCAAGCTTTTGAGACCCTCAAGAGGGAATTCAGTTCCGCCCCAATTCTACGCCATCCTGATACTGCTTTACCTTTCATTGTGGAGGTAGATGCTTCTGAGGTAGGAGCAGGGGCGGTTCTTTCCCAAAGGCACCCGACTACCAACAAGTTGCATCCCTGTGCGTTCTTCTCTAGGAAGTTCCTGCCCGCTGAGGTAAACTATGATATAGGGAATCGTGAATTGTTGGCAGTCAAGTGGGCCTTTGAGGAATGGCGGCACTTACTGGAAGGGGCCAAACACCAGATTACGGTCTATACTGACCATAAGAATTTGCTCTATATTGAGTCAGCTAAGAGACTAAACCCTAGACAGGCTAGGTGGGCCCTGTTCTTCACAAGGTTTAATTTTTCTTTGACCTTTAGACCTGGTACAAAGAACATCAAGGCAGATGCTCTCTCTAGGAGCTTCGACTCAATTTGTTCTGAATCAGATGATAAACCTTCTATTATCCCAGGTGAATGTATTGTAGCCACATTGGAATCTGACCTCTCTTCCTTATTGTCCTCTGTTCAAACTGATGCTCCCTCCAACACTCCTCAAGGGAGGCTTTTTGTTCCTGAAAATCTCAGAGAACAGGTGTTAAGAGAGGCTCATGATTCCAAAATGGCAGGACACCCCGGTGTGAGTAAAACTACATCTTTGTTGTCCAGAAGTGTGTGGTGGCCAACTTTCAAGCAAGATGTAAAATCGTTTGTAGACTCTTGCCCTGTTTGCCAACGCTCTAAATCTTCTAAAAATTTGTCCCAGGGATTACTCATTCCCCTGCCTGTTCCTGAGAGACCGTGGACCCATCTTTCGATGGATTTTATAGTAGACTTACCATCGTCCCAGGGGAAAACAGTAATTTGGGTGGTTGTGGACAGATTTAGCAAAATGGGTCATTTTGTCGCACTTCCACATCTCCCTTCCGCTAAAACCTTATCTGAGCTTTTTATTCAGCACATATTTAAGTTACATGGTTTTCCTGTTAATATTGTTTCTGACAGAGGGGTTCAGTTTGTCTCCAAGTTTTGGCGAGCATTTTGCTCTTTGGTGGGGATTAATCTTTCTTTTTCTACTGCTTATCACCCACAAACCAACGGGCAAACTGAAAGGGTAAATCAGACTCTAGAACAATTTTTAAGGTGTTATGTGTCTGAGAATCAGTCTTCTTGGGCAGAATTGTTACCCTGGGCAGAATTTGCCTACAATAATGCTTCGCACTCCTCCACTGGGGAGTCTCCGTTTTTTGTTGTTAATGGGTTGCACCCCAAGGCATTTTCTTTTTCAGGGTCTGGTTCCTCTGTTCCATCTGCCAACTCCTCTGTCGAACAGTTTTCTAAAGTCTGGTCACAAGTTCACAACTCTCTTAAGACGGCTACATCCTCTCAGAAGAGGGCTGCCGATAGGAAACGCAGGGAGGCACCCCAATATAAGGTGGGAGACTTGGTGTGGCTCTCCACCAAGAACATTAAATTGAAAGTTCCTTCCCTAAAATTGGGTCCCCGTTTCATTGGTCCATATCCCATCACTTCTATTATCAACCCTTCTTCTGTTCGTCTTGTTACCTGTTAATTTCAAAATTTCTGATTCCTTTCGCTACTAAAACCTGCTTCTAACACCCGCCATGTTTCTGTTCCTCCTCCAGTGCTAGTTGACGGTCAGCCTGAATTTGAGATCCAGGAGTTCCTTGATTCCCGTTTGATGTCAATTGATGACATCAAGGCTGACCGCCTCAGGAGGCAATTTCACATTAAGTTTCCTGGGAAGCCTGGGGGTCCAGTGGCCCCCCCTAGAGAGGGGGGTAATGTAAGAAAAATACCTGGGTCGCGGCGGCGTGGACGGCCGCCACGCCGCCGCGCTCCTTCTCCGTCGGCTTCCGGGTCGGCTTCTGGGTCCTAGTGCGCGCGCGGCGCGCATGCGAAATATTTAAAGGCGCAGGCGCGCTGGCGTAATGACGTCAGCGCGCAATGGCGCGAATTTCAAACAGTATATAAGCCCATTCATTGGTACTGCTGGTTGCCCGTGATAGAATTTATCCTGTGGTTTTTGCCTGAAGCCTTGTGCTGTTTATTCTGCTTGTTATCCAGTTTTGATCCCAGCCTGTTTCCTGACGATGCTCCCATCTGAATCCTGACCTGTGCCTGTTACCCGACTACTCTATTGCCTGTACCCCTTCTGCTTGATACCCGGTTTTGACCCTTGCCTGCCTGATGATCCTTGCTATCTGCCTGCCTCGACCCAGCCTGTCTGACTATCCTCTCTGCCTCATCCTTGCCTGTAACCGTGATCTTCTGCCCAAAAGACTCAGATACCTGCCGTGCCCCATTGCCTGCCAGAACTCTAGCCTTGCCCACTCATAAGTCCAGGTGGCACCCCAGTAGGCGGAGGGCCTTCCCAAAGCCCAAAAGTGGTCACACATACTGGTGAAGAGAGCTCTGACCACGGTGCTTGGCTCTAGTTCTGGTATTGGGTGCCGGCCGTGACATAGGTCATATATATTTCTTTATTAGAGATGTTGGTGCAAATGCTTGAAGTGGCCACTTATTATTACAAACGTCCAAGGAATCAAAATAAAGACAAATTCGATCCTCTAATGCTCTAGTCATGAGCCCACCCTAAAAAAATGTGGCATGCCCCGCAAATTCTTAACACAAACATTTTTAATAGTTAAAGGCAATCCCGCTTCAAAATGTGAAAAAACTGCAGCGTTTTTTAGAACTTTTGTGAGTTTCCTGCAAACATTATATGATGTCACTGACATAAGATTGAGGAGGATCTAGCTTCATCTTATCAGTTCGCCAGTCTAAGGGGGCTTGGAAACTCTGGCGAAAGAGGTATTGTTCTGTAAAATTTGCACTTTAATGAATTTGCGGATTAATGATTGTTCGTCTGGCCGGAAATGCGTCTGGTGAAAGGGTGCAAAACTCCTAAGAATTGTCCTCTGCACCTGTTGGTAAATTGGCGATGTTCCTGCGGATGGGATTTCTGATGAATTTTCGCTAGGGATGGCCACTTCACCCTTTAGTAAATCTGCCCTACGGTGTTTATTATACTGTACCATGACCTGGATTAATGAGAACCTTCCCAGACATATTGCAACTCATTTGGGGGAAAACACCCTCAAACTAGTACAAGAACAGCAAGAAAACTGATGGACTATAGAAACCACCTGCGATTGAACCTCAGATGCCGACAGCATGGGCTAATATTATGCAGTATACGTCTGGATTCCTCTGTAAAGGGCTACAAAGAAAAGCAGATCTACAAAATGCCCAAAAACAACTGCTAAATGAAATGTAAGACAGACCCATTTTACAGTTAATGCTATAAAACACAACATCAAATAGTTAGAACGGAGCCTGACCTCACGGTTACTCTCTGCACTCTGTGAAGGAGTGGTGGCAGGGCTGGAACTAGGGGTAGGCAGAGTAGGCACGTTCCTAGGGTGCAAAGCTGAGGGGGCGCCAGGCACGTACCTGCTCTGTCGCCTACCCCGTGTCCGGTCCTGGGTCTCCCTGACTGGCGTCGGTAATTTCTGTTTTAAATGCGCTTGCGCGCATGCATGTATTTTCGCGAATGCTCGCCGGTGCTTATTTTCGTGCATGCACGCCGGTGCGTATTTTCGCGCATGCGCGCCAACGCACAGTAAGCCGGCGCTGTGCCCGGCCAGGTTGCCTAGGGCGCCTGGCCGGGTTGGCCCGGCTCTGAGTGGTGGGGTTCTCAAAATAAGTAAAGCTATAGCAGCACAAAAAGGGCAACATTAAAAGTTCTCCTCTCTGATATCCCATTCTGGAAATAGCCAAAAAGAAGAAACTGGGACACAGGAAAACAAAAAAGTGGGTAAAGACAGGGCCGGATTTACAAAGCAGGCGCCCCTAGACCTGCTGTCATTCGTCACCCCGGTCCACTTCCCTTTATTCGCACACATGTTTGGAGAAATGGGGATTAGAGCTCAGGAACTACAAAAAAATATTGTATCTTTTGCGCATCCCCAGTGTTTCTGACCAATGTGGGTGTGGTTGGACAACATGCCGCCTCCTAAAATCCTGCTGCCCTAAGCCCAGGCCATGGTGGGATCCACAAATTCAGGCCTGGGTAAAGAATCTGTCTGAATCTGCTTAGAGCTTCATATGTGTTGTTGTTGTTGGTTAGAAGCATGGTTGCCTTTGCATGGTAGTCTGATATATTTAAGTACAACTGTGCATCTTCAGGCAGGATGGTGATATTTAAGTATTTTTTGACGGATGTCAGAGCCTTCCTTTCCTGTAACATGAGGTTCGATGGAGGTGGTTTGGCACTGGCTAGAGCTGCAGACACTTTAAGGCAAGGCTGTTTAGCCTTATTTTGTGGTATTTGTTGTTATGGATTGAGGCTTCAGTGGCTGCGGTAATATCTAAAACTGGGATGGTTTTGGGAGCAGTTGCAAAGTTTAAACCTTTGGCTTGGATATCCATCTCCAGCTGGATAAGAGATGGAAGTCCTAGCCAAGGGTCTGAACTTTGCAGTTGCTTCCAAAACATCCTAGTTTTAGATATTATTGCAGCCACTGAAGCCTCAATCCATAACAACAAAGTACCACAAAATAAGGCTAAACAGCTTTGCCTTAAAGTGTCTGTAGCCCTAGCCAGTGCCAAACTACTTCCAGCTGCAGAAAGACACAGCTATTGATCAGGCTACATATCATCGCCTCTACCCTAGTGAAATCCCCTTGTGTGTATATGGACTGCATAAGATACAAAGAAAGGGGCCTTTCTCAGACCAATTGTCAGCAGCATTAACTTTGTGACCTACAACGTGGCCAAATACCTAGACAACCTTAGCTAACCATCTTAGCCCCTTGATGGCAAATTCAGAGCATCATACCCATCGCAGAGGCAGTTGAAACGGTGAAAAACTGGTTGCTACAAGATAACATCCTTGGCAACAGAACTTAACCCAGTTCAAGTGTGTTCCTTATTGGACCTATGCCTGAGTACCACCTATTTCAAGGAAAGATACTATTATATACAGTATGCAGAGAACATGGATGCCTTTTGCTATCAGCCTATAGGATGTGGTAATCACTCCAATGCCAACACAGCTGCACATCAACTCTATGAAAGAAAATCCCCCTTCAGATATGGTAAAAAGAATGAAAACACCAGAGTTTTAGAGACTGCTAAGGAATGCATATGTGAGGATTAAGCAGTGCCAGGCCAGGCCGACTGGGTGTTCTAGGGTCTAGGCAAACCCAGCTGGGAGTGATGTTCATACACTGTCTCGTATTCGAGCACATGTTCCAGAACGCGTAGGGTTGCCACCTGGCCTGTATTTTACCAGCCTGGCCGGTAAAAATTTTGGTTGATCCCAATGTTATTAATAGGGAAAAAAGATAAATATATAGGAAGGCTGGTATTTTTTTCCAGAAAAGGTGGCAACCCTATGAACGTGCAACCAAGAATGCACAGACCAGTGGTGTAACTACAGTGCGCCAGGCCTCTCTGCAAAAAAAATCTTCAGAGGGGCCCAGCACACTCCGATCCCCATTATCCTGCCCACTTTCCATCCCGCCTCTGCCCCGCCTTCTCCCCTGCCCCAACTCCGCGCACTCAGTGCAGACTTGAGTCAACCTTCTTTACCGCAGGCTGGGAAGGAGAGAATTTTCGTATTAGCTATAAAGGAAGCAGTTTGCTTCCACTATAGTTACATCACTGACACGCACTCATGCACACAAGTGTGCGATAAGGTGCTTTTTGTGGAGCAGAACTGCTTAGTAAGGACTAGTTCCAGCCATGGGATTAAGCTTGGCCTTGGACTTGCAGCACATTAGGAAAGTTTTGAGCTCACTGTGTTCTTTTATTTATTGATTGTGCATGAACACATTTACTAACCATCGAAACAAAGAACAAGACTGACTAACCTGACTATAATAAAGACACAACACTGACTTTTCTAGTGAACTAATGAAATCTAAATGATGCATTTTGAGAAATGTATTTGGCAGCACAATAAATCTTGCTGCCACTGGAGAGCACTGTTTAGCTAACATGAGAAGAACATGTCTCTGCTGCAGAAGAATAATTGCTTTCCAATTTTATAAACTGCGGGGACATCCTGTTACACTGCATAATGTTTCAAATTGTGGCATTTATAAACCAAATGCCAGTCACTTCCTACTTAATCTTAATGCGAGAGCAAGTTAAAGGGCGCAATAATGGCAATTAAGGTCTTTTTTTTATGTTAACGAGGGTTACTTGAAGGATTAAGTGTATCTAGACAGTTTTAATGATGAGAAGCCACTGGCTAAATGCAGCCCTCTTGTTTTAGAAAGGCAAGTAGATTAGAATATTGGTTAATTGCAAGACTATTTTCAAATTACATCCTATTCACAAGTGATGTGTATCTCTAATTGTATTCCCAAGTGATGTGTATCTCTAATTGTATTCCTTTTAGGTACATTATCATGACTGCTGAGCAAGCAGCAGTTGCAGGGCTCATACATAACAATGATGCATCATATACACATATACAGAACAAGATAGGTCTCTCTGTATCTCACAGAGGTACCAGTGTTATCTGCCAACCAATCAGAATTTAAATAAGTCCTATAATTTTGATATTTTATCAATGTAAAATTCCATATTTTCTTTTTTAAAAGAATACCTATTTTTGGTGGCTGCCATATACGTTTCTAAATAAGCAGTAGCAGTGGTAGCTTGTATAATGCCTTTTTTGATAGTAAGAACTAGACTAAGTTTTCATTGAGGTAATATAGAGTTATTTATTTAGCCATGCAGAAAAATAAATGTAATACAAAACAATAACCTCCAGACAATTAAATCCTGGGAATTGTTGGCCACGTCCATAGCACACCCAAACTACAGCCCATTAATCCCTAACCATACACCTTGTTCTATTCCCCCATGGATATAAATATAATTCCTAAAAAAAACCTGCAAGTGTTGACAGAGCAGATAATATTGCTGCTAAGTCCTAGAATCTTCAGTAAGAAACTCTTGTCTACTTTCACTTGCATACCTTATATACAGCAGTAAATAGCATGTTACTGATGCAGTGCATTTACACACATTTGCTTGGAGGGAGAGGTGCTATAAGGGGCCCACCAATAGGGAACTTGCCCAGGACCCACCAGAGGCTTATGATGCTCTCGTTGTTTGAAAAGCCTCTGCTGTAGGAACAGTATATTAGCAAGAAGGCACTTTTCCAAAGAAAAGCTAATTATACAGTGATGGTAGTATAATTATGCCCAGAAGTAAATAAACATAAGCCTTATATGAGGTTTTCTTTGACGTGGGCATGGTGCTTAGTGTTTTGTGATAAAAAACACTATTTGAGAATGTATGCATAATTTACAAAGAAGTCAGGAATGAGCTTTGGAAATTGTTTTGTGTTAGCCTTGTGCTTCCATAAGCACTTTGCATTTTTAGTACAGCCCATGGTCTGTTAGAACAGCAGAATCCCCAAAATCACCACCACCACCACTACTCTTATGAGATTGCATACACTTTGTATTTAAAGGGCTAAGAAGGTGCAGCGCCAATTTGCAAGGACCTTCTGGGGACTCCAGTCATTAGAGGTCATTTAAGTTTCCCTGGGGCAAAAGTACCTCCTTGCTCATCCCTTCACTGCCAAAATAAAGTGTAGATCCTGTGGAAATACAATGAAGGAAGGTAAGCAAAATACAAAAGATTGAGCAGGTTAAGCCTGTTTTTCTCCCTTTCTTGCTGTAAATGACTTGTAAGCAAAGCCTTCATTAGTAATCACTGGACCCTGTATAAAAATATCTTCTGTGCTCCCTGGCTCCTGGCCGCCCCAGCCCGGCCCCAAGCCCCACCCCAGAGATCCTGCCCACCCCACCGTAAAAAGGAGACATAGACATCAGTGCTGTTTTATCTCTAAAAAGCCATTGGTGGTCAAGTCCTCTCTACAAGTTAAAAAGTAATTGGTAGCCACTTCCCCCAAGTTACAGTCCTGCAGCAGGACGGTTACCCGCAGGTTACCTGCAAAAACCTGCGGGTTGCGGGTATAAGTTCTAAACCGGTAAAGACACAGGCCGGCAGTTCTGCGGGTTTGCAGGTCGGGCCGCGGGTCTTCTCAATAGCAATATTTACTCCTTTTTTCTGGTCATGTCTACTTCCGATGATGTCACTTCCAGTTTACAATGACAGCACTTCCTGATTCTTGATGGTCAGTGGGTCGCGGGTCCAGGTTGCAGATAAGGTACTTGCGGTTAGGGTTGGGTAGCGGTTCCAATCAGGTAAGAATGCGGGTTGCGGGTCCGGGTTGCGGATTGCAGGTTGCGGGTATAGGTCGGGTACGGGTCCCAAAAAATGGACCCGCGCAGGACTCTACCACAAGTTATATAAAGCCATTGTCATTGGGGCAACAGGAAAGACTGCTGCCATGCCTCTAAAAAAATAACCAAGACCAGTAGCTTTGAAAGAAGTGTTTGTCATTACTTGCAGATTAATGCTTGTAGTCCCAAGGGAGGTCCAGTACTAATGTCCATTTCCACCTTTCTGTGCTTTCATGTTCTTTAAAAGACTATCTGTTCCAGGATCATCCAGAAGTCATATCATCAATCATTTCCCTGTAAACTGAATAAGTAATGGGAAATCTTCTAGGAACCAGAGCAGTTGCACACAGAGAGCAAGAAATTTTACAAATAAGTCAAAGTTGTTCAGTAAAAGAAACCTTTCAGTTTTTTATGTCAGTTTCTTACTTTGCTCAAAGCCCCCACAACTCAGTCTTTTGTTAACGATTACAGGACAATAGTCTTTGTCTCTTTTTTGATTTAGAAAAGGACCACCTATTTTAAGCAATAAATCTGACAAGTTGACATGTAATTGCTGAAAATAGAGCTGCCAAATGATCAAGCTTTGTTTGAGGTAGCGGGGACATTTCTAGAGTGGCATCTACTAAATACAATGGTTATTCATCCGGTGACATTTATTGATGAAACTTGCTTGAGTTGCATGTGAGATTGAGCAGTAATAGGACAATGATCCTATAATGCTACATGACTCCCCCATTACCTCAGGAAATGTAAAGGAATACTTCTGCTAAATATCACATTTATCTTAATACAAATTCTATAACTATGGCATTTGTCCAGGCAAAGGCCACACCAGTTGTTGTGTGAACAGTTAGATGGTAAACTACATAAAACGACACAATAGCAGTTGCAACTAATCAAATCTTTGTTTTCTAGCTTGTAGCAGACAGATCAAAACTAATTGCCAATTGGTTGCTGCACTTTTGCAGTTTAACAGGGATGCACAGAATCCAGGATTTGGTTAGCGATTGATCTGAATCTGAACCTTTTTGAGCAGGATTTGACCAAATCCAACAGCTTGACTGAACTGAATTAGAACCCATTAAACCAATTGACTTTAGGTCAAGTGATCATTTTTTATTTCCATGTTTTTAAATCAGCCCCAAAACTAAATCTCAAGTTAATGTGCTCACTATAATAATCTACAGATGTACTGTTAAGGAATTATTTGTAAAAATGTGGTCACATCTTATTATTGCTGTGTAGAACTGTGCTGATTGTTGGGTAATATCATTATCTTTTTAATATTTTGTTTTTTTTGTTTTTTTAAAGTAGGTGGTCCAGGTGGGGTTGTCTCCTTTATTTATGTAATTTAATTGTTCATATTGTAGACACTCACCTGTCATGGTTAATAGATGCGTAATATATACTCTATTCTCCTGGTCGACTATGTATGCATCAATAAAAATGTTATTCATTTCTGTTAAACATGGCCTATTGAATGCCTACATAATAGACTGATCTAGTTAAATCTGCTGCCCATGCTATGGTCAAAAGTAATGTAATATCTGCAGCAGCGGAGTAACGGAAACTGTTTTAGCTTTTATGGCGACTTTTCTTTGTACCCCAATAAATAAAATGGCATAGATTGTTTTGCCTCTTGCTATTGGCAAATGGGTGTATGGACTGATACGGATAAATTCCCCTATGGTCTGAAAATCTCACATGGTTGGAAATCCCCTGCTGTAGCCAGCTAGGTGTTGAACCGAAATTGGATCTGGGAAGGGGAGTTCTTTGTACCTATTGAAGTGAGCTCTGGAAGATTCCAGATTTTGCCAGTACTTATCACTGTTGTGCAAGAAGTATAAAAAGCTGAGCTGCCAAGTTCTCAGGCTCTCTTTCTATATTCACTCCAGTTGAAAGTGCATGAAATTGAGCAAAGGTGTAAAGGCCTGAGAGATAGTATGGCCCTTGGAGGGCTTGGGGTATGGAACCCAGAGCATTGGGAGCTCGGAGAGTCAAGCTCGAAGGCAGTGAGTAGACTGTGACAGATGCTGCCCGTGGATGAATTCCAGTGAAAAGGGTTTTGTTGTGCTCGCACTGTGGATAGTCCTGGCAGCTGTGCATTTAAGTTTATAGCAAGCTATGTTTGGAAGATTTGAGACACTGTGGATGCATGCACAAGCTCTGTGTGAGACCTGGTGAGTGTATTGCCTGAGGAAAAGATATTAAGATGGCTCCAGCGTGTGTCCCCTGTGTGAGAACAGATGTTGTCCATGAGCCTGCTGGAGCAACTACCTCTGTCCATCAGGAGAGGTATTTGGGGCAGGTAGAGCTACCTGGGGAAAGTTCTATCCACTAGGAGTGGAGTGTGGGACTGTGGCCTGGTAAAGACTGTTCCAGGGTTGGACTACAACACAGGATCCCCAGGCCAGGGTTTTTTGAAATTGCTATTGTGTAATTGCATTTTATAATTTTATAAAAATGTTATACACGTTTAAAAACAATTACCACTAATAAAGTGGAGGGTGGTGAATTGAATGAAATATATTAGATAAACCCCTTGAAGACCAATACAGATGATCTGAAGAAAGAAGACAATTTGAATAGTGATGCGTGAATCTGTCCTGTTTTGATTTGCCCAAAAATTTGTGAAATCACAAAATGCCAAAAAATTGGGGGAATGTAATAACAGTTGGTAACAGAAAAAAATATTCGCAATGTGAAAAGTTATGCCTCTTTGCGAACAAATTTTCCTTTGTGCAAATTTAATATAGCTTTTGCGAACCTGGAAACTGTTTAGCGACCACTTCAGACAGTGGAAGAAGATTTACGAATTGTATAGTTTGCGCCAGTGCGCAGTGAATGTAATAAAACTTCTTACTGAAAAAGTTGTTACGTTTGCTCCAAAAGATTACGACACCTTCAAGCACTTCTTAAAAGTGGGCAATGCACAATGAAAATGCATAATTCGCAATGAAAATTTGCAATGTAATAACAGTTTAAAGAAGAGCATTACACTGCAAAATGCGAATTTTCATTCTTATTTGTGCAAATTGTTTTGCTCTTTGTGATTT
Source organism: Xenopus petersii (assembly GCA_038501925.1). Classification (NCBI taxonomy): domain Eukaryota; kingdom Metazoa; phylum Chordata; class Amphibia; order Anura; family Pipidae; genus Xenopus; species Xenopus petersii. Next base: position 40,142,448 of record CM076681.1, on the reverse strand, counting down.
TTATTACATTCCCCCAAAAGTCTATGGCCAAGATTTTTGTCATGTTAACATTTTTGTATTAAAATACATTACAGTCTAAGGGCAACTTTTTTGTCTACTGCGACTTTTTTGTCTACAGCGCAACATATTTTGTCACATGCAAAGCTTACCCTTTGGTAAATTCTTGACAATGTTCTGCTAAACTTTTTGTCAGCAGCAAAACACTGAAATTTGCGTGAATGAGATTCAATGTGAGATGCAATTCAGTTAAAAAAAACCTCACCATTTATCATGTGAAAATTCTTTCTATGGTAAAAAAGTGGAACAGAATTAATAGAAATGTTTTTTCTCCTTAAATTGAAATTCGTCCATGACATGTCATGTGATAAATTGTGATGAGCAAATCTGTTGAAACTGCTAAACATTTTTTACATGTAACAAATTTTTTGCATGCAACTTGTTTTCTCACAATAAAATCCAAGTCAATGGGGTTTTTGTCATGGAAACTTTTTTTGTCTCAGCCACATTTTTGTCTTGGGGACTTTTTTGTTGCGGCAAATTTTTGAAAAAAAATTTGCAGATGGCAAAATATGGAATTTCACAGCAAATCCATGCCTGGTAAAAAATGTGCTCATGACTAATGATAAACAATGAGATTCTCACTGAATCCAGCCCTATATTTGAAAAGCAGGTACTTCTGGAGAAGTTGGGTGATCAGTGGAAGAGCAATGGGGTGTGGAGAATAAAAGAAAATGTAGATATTTGTAGAGGATACACCTCTGGAAAATGGGAACTATAAATATTTGTATAATTTTTAAATCTTTTTGAACAAAATAATCATATGGAGGAAGGATGTCGTATGGTTTAAGGTAAAAAAAAAATTGTTTAATAAAGGAACTTTTGAGAACTTTGAGAATTTGAGTGTGAGTTCCAAAGTAGGAGAGAAGCTATAGAATTACAAAAAACATGAGTTTGAATATGAGGCACCACTGCAAGTCGAGTACTACTGTGGAAACAAGAGGCTGCAGGTTGAGCTGCAGAAACTGGATTGTCATTTAAAGTAAGGATAACCTTGGTCAAGCTTTTTTTAAGTCAAATATGACAATTGCTACTCTTACTAAAGAGCAAAGGCAAATGTATTTTTATACCTCTTCACACATCTATTGGCATTTAGAGACAAGATGAAACAGTATAAAATGTCTGCAAATAATTTATTTTACCCTATACAGACTACACACAATATGCCCAACCTATATAGAGGGTGCCCCCTGTGTCATCAGTCCCCAGCAAACTATGCACACATGGTATGTTTATATCCCAGAATAACATGATATTGCCAGAAAGTCTCTGATTATGTCTCTGATCTAGTGACAAATTTCTGCAATTCGCTCGCGTCAAAAATTTTGGACGTGCGGCAAAATTTATGCAAGTTACTTTTACGCTTGTAAAAAATTGGATGTGGGTATCAATTTTCAAGTTTCACAATTTTTTCACGAATTTTTTGCCATTTTGCAAATTTCACTGGAAATTTTGCGTTTTTTTTCAGCGAAAAGAAACGGGAGAAATTCACCCATCACTACTCTGATCTGATTCAATCTCCAAACTCCAGTGACTCAGTTTTAATGCGCTTGAAACAGATCCCAACAAGAGCAGAAAAAACATTAATATCTATCCTCCGCCAATGCCAGGAAATGTATAGCCCTTAAATGAAAGACTCATATCAATTCCTTTAAGCAAAGTTAACGCTACTATTCCTATGTACAAACTACTTTATATACCGGATAAGATTGACCAGACAAATTCTCTAAAGTTTGATCATGTAACACAGCTTTAAAAAAATTGTGATTATTTTTCTTGCGGGTTAGATGAAAAATAGGCATATCTTTTTGTTTTGATGAAGCTCATTACTATTCGTACTAAAGATTCCTACGAAGTTTAGTATTTTCTTTGTTTCTGACAATTTGGTTCTGCCTTTCTATGTCCTCTTCTTCTCTGTGTGAAATGAAAAATGATACAGTAAATAAAATATACTGCTGTCACAGTTAGAGTAAATTGAAAAAAACCCTCAGACCTCTGGAGCAGCTAAAATCTGAATTTTATTAACAGAAATGTGGTTGGTAGAAAAATTTTTTTCCAGTGGAACGGTGATAAATTTATAGTGAACTATCAATGATAAAATTGCAGCCCTGATATACTTACCACTGATCTATCTTCAGTAGACTAATGGGCAGATTTATCAAAGGTCTTTTTTTTTACTCTAATAAATTCGAATGTACTCACAACTTGAATGTGAGGTTATTTCAGAATTTGAATGTCTAATATTCGATTGACCAGAGAATTCAAATCAAGTTTTCCCTCTGAAAAAAACTCAAATGTCAGGAAGGCAATTAACATATTCAAATGGTTCAACAAACTTCTGCCACTGACTTTTAAATGAACTCAGCAGGTTTTAGGTGGCAAATATCTAATTAGAGCTGTTTCAATGGTCGAAGTGTGATAAATCTCACATTCAAATTTACATTCGAATTGGAGGATTAAAATTAGAATATGTGAATTTTGGACACCAAAAACCTATTCGACCATTAATAAATCTGTCACTAAAGGTTGTATGAGAGTTGCGTCAGACGTATGTCACTGTATTGCCATTGAGCTATTATGCTATAAATGGTATATTCCTCACTTTGGGTTGCACAAGTAGAATGGAATTAGTCTTTTGTGCATGATATATTGAATATACTGAAGTCTTATCCTTCCCTTTCTTTTCTTCTGTCTTTCCATTTCAGCTTTCCTCTTAACTGATTCACATCATTGCAGCTCATCTGAAACAGTAATGAAAGTATCTAAACTAAAAACACTTCAGCAGCTATTAAAGTGCTCTTCCCATACATAACCCTACCATGCTGATTGGCACTTTTTGCTTGGCTTTGTAAAAATTGAAATGAGATGTGTTGTCTGCAAAGAAATGTTACCTTATCGCTTTCCAGGATTTTATGGATTTCTTGTGCATTAATTGTGGCTCATTGTAGAACTGCTCTTCCAACATCTGTGTCAACATGAAAATATATATTTGGCAGCTTTACAAACCAGATGCTGAGCTCAACTTTTCTTGTAAAATGCATCATTGTAATTCTGGCTGTCATTTTGCAGCTGGTTCAATAAAGATGTCACTGGATGTGCACAATTAGACCACTATGGAACTGCCTTTTGTGTCTCATTTAGAAAACTTGTATAGCGAAGCAGCTCGGTGGTTCTTAACATAGCTCATCACTTCTCCTGCAAAAATATTTAGCTAATGGATTTGCCCTCAAGAAGGCTTGCTTCTTTTATGTTAAATGCTCAAGTATTGCATTGCTAAGATTAATAAGCAATGTTCTGCACAAATATACTACACAGTCTTTGTCTAACTGGCATGCTGATGCAAAACTATAAATACAAAACTTTAGATTTTTCTCAGTCAGCAAAATGTTAACTGCTCATAAAAAATAATCCAACGTATTTTTTCTGTAATGTTGGCAATTGTAGAGTGAATTATCTTTCCAATGTCTGGGATTTCTGGTCTATCTGTGTTTTAAATATGCAGCCTGACATAGACCAAAGAAAACTATGGAACCATAGAATGGGACTAGGGACTTCATTTTTTTGCAGATTTAAACCAAGATATTCATACTCGTGACAAAACTACCCTACTGGGTGTATTTCATGTTTAAAAACTTTTTTGGAGACTTAAGGTAAAATCCGTTATCCAAAAAAACTGCAGGGTCCGTATAAACGAAGGGGAACCCTGGAAATGCCACCAACTCCAAAGGTGGTGGTAGCTCCAGGGTTCTAACAGTGTGCTTCATCAAAAGATGCAACAAATTTGTGCCTAAAGTATCATGCACAGATATAATTTTGATTGAATGACATAATACGAACAACAAATGCAATTGTGATGGGCAAATGCACTTACCTAAATGCATTGACTGCAATTGGCTCAGCCTCATCTCTCCCTGGTGACTGCACTATGGGTCAAATTCACTAACCTCCAAAAATTCGCCAGCGACGGCTCCGCTCACATCACAACACTTTGGCTGGTGAGATTTGCTAGGACTATGCTAATTCACTAAAATCCGAAGTTGCGTCCAGGGCACTGTACGCTGGCGAAGTAGCGCTAGCATTACTGCGGCAAGTGAAACGAAGTTGCGCTAGCGTTGCCTAATTTGCATACGGCGGGAAGTTAAATTTCAATGGACATATATGTTGCAGCCAATACATTACACTAAACAAGCCCAGGAAACCTTAAGGCCCTACACATGATCCCAGTGTATAGTTTATGTGCCATATGTTAGGAAATGTAGGGGTGAAGCCGGGTGCCCCGGAAAAATTTACGATTTTTTGCAGCCTATCACCCTGAAAAATGTCGCCAGCGTTTTTTGGGACATAGAAAAATTTTCAACAATTTTTTGAAGAAGTCCAATCTACTCTATTGCACTTCGCCTGGTCTGAGATGGCGAAGGCAAGTCTGACGCAAGAGGTAACGTTCAGTAAAATCCGCATCTTAGGGAATTCGCGTAGTTACGTCCATTCGCCAGAGTAAAACTTCGCCAGGCGTAAGGGAGCAAAGTACCTGTAGAGTCTATCACTTTGGCTAGTGATTTTAGTGATACTAGTGAAGTTACGCCTGCACCCGTTAGTAAATTGGCAAAGTAACAAAATGACATCCAGCTGGCGATTGTACGCTAACACTTCGCCCTTTAGTAAATCTGCCCTTACAGTATGATGGAATTTTAGGTAAAACTGCTGCACACTGCTCTAATTTTCAATCATAAATAAGCCCTTAAGTGTCCTTTATTGTAGTTATTTTCATGTCACCATAGATATAGGGGTCTTTATCAAGAATATATATATGATAGCAATGATATTATGCAAGATGCGTATTTCCCAATTCTCAAAATGAAAAGGCACCAAAATGGCCTTAAAATTAATGTACATATAACACAAAGCATTTAATTATGACAATGTTATAGTGCACTCACCACAAGATGTATCCATAGGGTAGGGTCCATATGCTAAATCCAAAATTCATTATAATACTGCAAAACTAGAGAAACATTTTTAAATGCATCCTGCAAATAAACTGTAATATAATATTCAATACTCTGTAATCATTTTTGCATAAAAATAAATAGACACCATCCAATGCTTTTAAAAGTTTGTTTTAATCTACAAATATTGTTTCAAATTTGTTTGTTTTAAGGCTATTTTACAACATTTCTCAGATTTTCTTTAACAAGGAAACAAGTATAAATAGGCTTTTTTTTTTACTTGGCAAATGTGTCTAGACAGTAGCGAAATCACAGCACCATCCAAATCTTGTATAATCATAAAAAGCCTTTATTGTATTACTGCCTGGGATCTCGAACAAACAACGTTTCATGCCTACATGGCCAAGTTGAAAAAAGGCCATGTAGGCCTGAAACATTGTTTGTTAGAGATCCCACCCAGTAATACAATTAACGATTTTTATGATTTGGATGGTGCTGTGATTTTGCTACTGATATATTCAGCCGATTAGAGTGGACAACTCTGAACGTGCACCTGTTTATAAAACTGTTGTTTGGGTGAGTGCTGACCCATTGTTCCAAACAGAGAAAAAGGAAATTGTTTTTAACAATTTGTATTACCGGTATTTGATTATAATGGAGTCTATGGAAGACAGCCTTTCCATAATTTGGAGCATTCTAGATAATGGGTTTCAGGTGAAAAATATCACCACCATCATGCCATAAGAGAGGATGGTAAAAGCTCTGTTATAGTACCCACTGGACATGATTATGGTACATGATTGTGACTTCTAAAGTATAATATGAGCTCAGCTAAAGTCACAATATATAATACACTGTGTGTTATCATGATTGGCTGCAATTACTCAGATTATTATTATAATCTCACGATATCCCATAATTCACTGTGATGATTTAAAGCACGTGAGTGCATTACTGTAGAAAGAACCTATGCCACTTGTTGCTGCTTTCATATCAGTCATAATGCTGCAAACTCTTTCACCAGCAATGAGAAGAAAGTGTCTACGGAACACATGTTAGGACATCGTCAGGGGAAATCCATCTCCTGTATGCGATCTCCTATGCTAGAGGAATGCAACATCCCTGTTTTTTCACTCACCCCTCCTCAAAGCAGACGTCACACTTTGCTCCTCCCTTCTCAGCTGTCAGGTCCTGCTCCTCACTCTTCCCTCCTCAGCCATCTGACCTGGGTCCTCGCTCCTCACTCCTCCCTCAGCCATCCGTCCTGGGTCCTAGCTTCTCCCTCCTCAGTCGTCAGCTGTAGCTTGAATTTGATTGCTGCAATTAAAAAAACCTAAACGCCTATTGGCTAAAAGAAGTGTCAAAACAAGTAACTATAATCAGGGCGCTGGGCTGAATATGCACACCCTGAGGAGTGAGGAGCAAGAGCTGACGACTGAGGAGAGAGCAGCTAGGACCCAGGACGGATGGCTGAGGAGGGAGGACCCAGGACGATGGCTGAGGAGGGAGGAGTGACGAGCAAGAGCTGACGGCTGAGGAGGGAGGAGTGAGGTGTGACATCAGCCTCAGAGGATGGGTGAGTAAAAAAGCATGCCATGTCACATTCCTCTTGCTTAGGACAGCGCAATTTCCCCTAAAATGCATTCCATAAGTGTCATTGTATTAAGTCTTTACTTACAGGAGAACAGCAGTTGCTTTAGGATTCACTGGGGTCACTGTCAGGACCCTTACCTCTGGGGCCATAAGCAGCATCGGCTCTAGGTACTGTATGTTCTGCTGTGCATGCATCTCCTGTGACGTGGTGGGGGTTTAGCACATGCGATTTGAAGCTCTGCACCGTGCACCGCGAGGGTTGTTCTAACTAGTTGAAAGTTAGATTTCTTTTTCATTAAAGAAAGTAAAAATTGTGAGTTTATTTTTTTGCCTTTACAACCCCATTAAATCTATGCTTTCGTGTACATCATGCCAGTCAGATGTGTTTTCTAAACACACTGTCTCACTGGTATCTAGAGTTATATTATATATTAATGCATTTGAGTGTCTTAAATAATTGATGCACTTGTGATGCAGTTTAGCTAAAATGATCCTATAGCTACTGTATATGATACAGTCTGAGAAGGAATAATATGTGCCAAACATGTCTTGGCTGTGCGGTGTCAGTAAAATACAGAAACCACTGAGCTGTGCTGTTGGATAGCTGTCAGGCTGATGACTCCTGATCTGTAGACTCTTTCAACAAAGAAAGTGGGAATGGTAAGAAAAACTTTGCCTATTGTGGTTTGGGAGAAGATAACATGTCAGCAACTGACACGCTCCAAGTATCTTGCAGTTTATCAACCAGCTACTCATATTTCAACAAGCTGCCTGTGTTCTATGATTATTTAGTTATTATAGGAACTGAAGAATGGTTTGTTCCGCAGCAGAAAACTCCTACAACATTTAATTTTCTCATTGCATTATCCTGTGCTATATTTAAGGACAGGTAAACGGAAATTCAATGGGGGGTACCAATGTTAGGAGTGTCACTGTTTAATCTTTACTCTACTGCACATGCAAGAGGATTGCTGGGGCACTGAAGGTGCTGTGGGTAGTAATGGTACCCTAACCAGTGTAAGGTTATTGATTATATTCACTGAGGGGAAACACATCTGGCCTCGGAAACATCTGATTCACCAAATATCGAAACAAATCATAAAGCATTCCCAGCAGTTTCATATTTTCCCTCATCTTTTAAAACTTATTTGATAGCATTTATCAAAGCAGATAGCTGTGTCATTTCATCAACATATCAACATATCGACATGTGATTTATTTTATCAGTAAGTATTTAAAATTGTTTTTATGAGGCAGTAACCATCAAATGCTGGATTTTAACTGTAATCATGTTAAATGTACACAGTGCTGAGTAGCTCGTAAAAGAAGGAAACTGCTTGTACAAAGGAAACAACGAAAACAACATGAACAGTGTTGGATAGAGAAATTTCACTTCTAAAACTTTTACTTTTGGTCCGATAATAGAAATAACTGTAATTTTCTATCCTGCCAGCATTTTCATCCTGCCAAGGAACATGATCAAGCAAATGACTTTCAAACATATAGGTCAAAGCTAAAAAAACATCATTATCAGATTCTCGCTCCTGGTGGTTTCTTCATGCAAGGATAAAGAGGCCATTAATATTACAGCCAGTTCACTTAAGATTCTGTAGTTACAAAGTGAAAAACATGCCTTATTTCCAATATTTCCGAGCTTTACAAATACCAAAAGCATACAGGAAAAAACATACCTCCCAACATTTGAAAAATAGAAAGAGGGATAAAAAGTTCTGCCATGCGCAGAACCCACTTTGTGGCCACACCCTTATATAAAATAGCTATTTTAAAAACCTACGCAGACATGCCAGTATAATTACTACAAAAGATAGATAAAGAGCATATTCATCCCAGATGTGCCAGTATAATCACTAATTAAAACGGATAAAGGCATATTAAACCAAGACTTGTCAGTGTATATCACTAAATAAAACGGGTGGCATATCAATTGCCAGGCGCGCCAATTTATTTACTGAATAAAATGAATAATGGACATATTAACCCCAGATGTGCCAGTATAATTACTACAGAAATCAATCAGCATTGATTGGGGGTAAATATAATCAGCATATTTACCCCCCAAACATGCCAGAAAATCACTGTGCAGATGGCCAATGAGCCAGTATGCCATTAAATTCAATGCAAAAACTAAAACATTTACTTTACCTAAACTTGCACAAGCAGAATGACAACAGCAAACTTCTTTGTCTCATGCTTTTGGCTATCTTTCTACCATAGTGGAACTGACAGTGAAAGTGGAAGCAGAGAGATAGCTGGGAAGAATCAAAGAGCCAAGAAACATGGGACATTTAAATTACAATCCCCCCCCTCATTATCGGACATCATCTCTTATATGAATCAGCTTAGTTGGCAAGAAGCCTTAAAGGAGAAGGAAAGCTAGGAAGGCATTTTATTGCCAAGAGATTAGCTGCAATAGTGCAAGCTAGAATGCTATATTTATTCTGTAGAATGTTTTACTATACCTGTGTAAAAAGCTCTAGAAACTCTCTGTTTGTTTAGGATAGGAGCTGCAGTATTAACATGGTGTGACATCACTTCCTGCCTGAGTCCTTTCCTTGCTCTGGGCTCAGATTACAGTAGAGAAGGGAGGGGGCAGGGGAAAAGGAGCAAACTGAGCATGCTTTTGCCCAGGGCAATGAGGTTTAAGCTGAAGGCAGGAAGTCTGATACAGAAGTCCATGTGTACACAATAGAAGGAAAGAAATGCAGTGTTTCTTTTGACAATGTACTCAGAGCAACATTACTTTGGGGGTTACTGGTATACTTAGATGGACCTTTCTGATAAGGCTTACTTTGTTTTAACCTTTCCTTCTCCTTTAATAACTAAAACTAAAGGAAGTATTTCCAAAGATTCTTTTAGGCTGGTTTGGTCTCCTTATTTTGAAATCTGTAACTCCAATATTGGCGATCAAATAATGCGCTTTCTTCAATAGTTAGATGACCTATCTGACACTCCAGATGATAAATGGGCTTTTTCTTTCTTTTATTACTTGTGCATCCACTGGCTTAGTTAATTTTTAGTTCATTTTTGTTATTTTTCATGAATGATGTAGTTTTGATGCTATCATGCCATTGTCTCCTTTGCAACATATTTTCTTCATCTGCATAACATTTGTTGTCATTTTGATTTCATTTGTTTAATATGAAAATCAAATAAAATATTTTAAACACTAAATTACAATCCAGGACCACCGGATGTGCCCTGAAACTGCTCACTGAGTTGAACCACCTACGTTGCTTCAAAAGAAAGTTCTTTTCCTCTAATCTAAAGGGGTGGCCTCTGGTGTATTGAACATTTCAATGGGGGATAAATTCCCCTGCTATTTGTCTATAATGCCCTCTAATGTACTTATAAGGAGTAACCATGTCCCCTTGCAAGCATTTTTTCTCCAGACAAAACAACCCCAAACTTGTTAGTCTTTTCTCATACTTTAATTCTTTAGTTCCCTTTACCAGTTTGGTTGTAGGTTTCTCTTTCGTGTTCATTAAGAAACAAAATAGGATTCCTTGCTTTTTTAACTTAAGTGAATGAAAAAAATATTTAAAGGGGACACAACGTCATCCAATGAAGTGTACTAATAGAATCTCTGAAAAGCAATAGCTTTGAAATGTAAAGGCTTTATATATGTTTTTACTTATTATCTGGAGATGTAAACTCCAGTATCACCCATGGCACAATTTTAATACAGCATGGCATTATCCAAAAGGCAGATGTTTTATGAAAAGCCTTTATTTAGATGTTATTGTTTAAATAATGGCTGCTTTTGTGGTATATTTTGTATAGAGACTTACAATGTTAAGGGGTACAATATGACTTTAAGTGAAAACTTAAATCTCAAAACAAGTCCAGATCTCCAAAAATCGTGTCAAGAAATATGACTTCAATTTCAATTGCTAATGTAACATTTACATTGTGGTCTAGTGGGCCGCTGTGGTCTAGTGGGCCGCTCCGTTCTATCGCCGGTTCTGCTATGGCGTGCACAGCGATCACTTCCGGGTGCAAATTAGGGTTCGGATTCGGTTCGGTATTCGGCCGAATCTTTCACAAAGGATTCGGGGGTTCGGCCGAATCCAAAATAGTGGATTCGGTGCATCCCTAAAAGCTGGTTTCATTGTTTTAACGAGTACTTAACCCTAAAACTGAATATAGCTAGAAATGCCATATTATATATACTGAACTTATTAAAGCAGCCTAAAGGTTCAGCATCTCTATAGTAATAATGATCCAGGCAATAAAAGTTGTTTCCCACCTTGGGTTTTGTTAGGATTGTCTGTGACACTCACATGCTCAGTGAGCTTTGAGCAGCTGTTGAGACGCTTAGCTTAGGGGTCGTCCCAAATCATCAAGCAGAATTAGAGGTTTGCCTGTCATAGAAGCTGATGATACAGGGCTGATTATTACATTCTGATGCTGATGCTATGGGGCCTATTTACTGATATTCAAATTTCTCTTTTTTTTTTAGAAATCTTAAAAAATGTGTGGTTTTCCAAAAATTTGATATCTATTAAGAGGCATATTTACTAAGGTTCGAATGGTAAATTAGAATTTGAATTTTTTTGAATTATTTGGTTAATACTCACAATTTCGAATTTAAAACGACCAACTCAAATTTGAATGTGAGATTTATCACACCTCGTCCCAGGAAACAATTCAACACTTCGCCACCTAAAATCTGACAAAATTCATGTGGTCAATGGCAAGTCAATGGCAGAGGTCCGTTGAACCATTCGATGTTAATAGCCGTCCTGACATTTGAGGGGTTTTTTTGGAGAAAAACTTGATTTGAATTTGATTCGGATTTTCAGGTCATTTCTATTCAATTGAATGTTACACATTTGAGTTTTCCTTAAAGTGGAACCGTCACCCAAACAAAATTATTTCAAATCCTATTTTATCATGTTAGTCAAGCAAAATTAACTTTAATTACACTGTGTAAATTATTTGAATATTGTTTCCATCAGTCTGGGAATTCAAAATTATAGCAAGCAGGAAGGAGCCATTTTGTGGACACTGTTATTAAGGCAATCCTTACATAATCTCAGAATCTTGTTTGTGCACCAGGGGACAGGGACCCAATGTCCATCACCATGCACTGGTTACACAATTAAATTGTTAAAAGAGCTGGGGGAATGTGGGGAGAGCGGTGACATCTAGGAAGTGCTGAATGGAAAGTGAAAGTAATTGCTTGCCCCACCTCTATGCCTAGGCATAGAGGCGGGGTAGACAATATTTGATTGACAACTGATATTTTTAAATGAGTTTACAACAGCTATGAATGCTTTATTAAAAAAAAGAAATTGGATTTCATGTTTAATTTAAAAAGGACTTTTATTATACAGATTTTCATGTCTTGGTGACGGGTCCACTTTAAATAACCTCCTATTATAGTTGTGAGTGCATTCAAATTTATTAGAGTTAAAAAAATTCACATAACTTCAAAATTCGACCTTTGATAAATAACCCCCTAAGTGTAAAAAACACAAAAAACTGTAATACAAAAATTCACAAGGTAAAAGTTGTTGAGGTCCTATAGAAGTCAGTGAGAGTTGTGTTGATCCAATTGGACCTTTTATAATCAATTTGGGCTTTTACAGGTTCTCTCATTTTTTTCCGTTTATCTACTCCTGACATGCCTGAGCTCCCTCCATCCCCCGCTGGTGGGGGGGTGATGGGGGGGTGAAGCTGGTGGGCCCATGGGGGTGGCTAGGGGGTGTGGGCCCCTGATCTGGCAGCTTAAGTTGGCCTGGACCCCCCAGTCTTACACTGTATATGTATGACTTTGGAGAGCACATCTATACAGATCAATTGCCAAAAAAATTATTAAAATATACTGCATTTACAGTTCTTAGCATTAAAAATAAAAGATGACTAATTACTAATATTCTCTTCTCTGGAGGGTTTATTTATCTATATTAAATTAACTGATGAAAAGTACATTAATCTACTATCTGAACTGGGGTAAGTTTTTTAAAATCCAACCCTTCTTATCCTTCTTAATATGCATTATCATAATTCATCAAGTAATTACTGATTTAGCTGAAAGAGATACTAAAATGACAATTACATTGACTTACTTTCTAGCACATTAATCAGCTTATATATTAATAATGTACCCTGGGATTCTGAAGTCTGAGCAGCCAAAGAAAAAGATTTAGTATTTTTTTTCTTCCTTGTAGAGTTATGAGAAACAACAACAAAGTTTTTCAAATAAAGGAGCAATTAGATGAATCATAAATTAATTTTGTGATATGGTTCTAAATTTCCAAAGAGATTGCAGACGGAAACATTTTTAGGGGCAAAAGTGAAACTTTTATCCATCAAGTGAGAAAATATACCCTCAAATGTCAGAAAGGCTACTAACACCTTCAAATGGTTTACCAGACCTCTGCCATTGACTTCTACATGAATTCTGTAGGTTTTTTTAGGCGACAAAGTATTGAATTAAAACTGTTTCCAGTGTCAAGGTGTGACAGATCTCACATTCAAATTCAAGTTGGTGGTTTTAAATTCTAAATTGTAAATTTTGAAAGAAAAAAAATTAAAAATACGAATACAAATTTCCAATTCAAACCTTAGTAAATCTGCCCCATAATGTTATTCTTTTTATTTTTCTTCCTGTAATTCTCCTCTGCTATATTAACTGAACTAGACCAAACTGCATACTATACTTATAATCCACAACATTGGTGGTATGTGGTATATTTGAGATATTCCCGGGATTCACTGTAGCAGAGTAAATTATGTTTGTTAAAAATAGGGTTTTGTAGCAAATTATTCATGTCCAAACTTGAGTAAATATAAAAATTACAGTTCTGATCATGTAGCTGCTCATTTAATTTTACTGCTATATCTGCAGATACTAAGGGGGTTATTTATCAAAGTCCGAATTTATCTTAATATTTTCTGCTACAAACTCAGATCAAATCCGGGTTTGTTACACATATTTATTATTATATTTTCCCGAAAATTTGCTTTGAGGGAAAAAATCAGATTTTTCCAGATTTTTTTATCCGATTTTCACTAATTTTCACCGAAAACTTCGGGGTATTGCACGAAACCCAGCGCATATCAAAAAATCATTGGGACTTCTCCCATTGATTTATATACAACCTCGACAGGTCTGAAATGCCGGATTTTCATATTCTGACTTTTCCATCCTCTGGGTTTTATAAATTCCGAAAAATTCGTGCTTTTTTAAAAGTCAGATTTTATAAAAAAAAAAAAAAAATTCATGATTTTTGCATTCGGAGTTTAGTAAATAACCCCCTATGTGATGGCCTATGTTTGTCACCTAACAGATCTAACAATTATTTATTGTTTTAAAGTGATACGGACACTAAAAAATTTTCAAAATATTAATCTACATTAAAAGTTACCTATAGGTTGTTGATCGTTTTTCGCTGATAGCTCTGTTTTTTTAAGCAATTGTCACTTGAAGTTCCTCAACCTGACTGTTTTGCCAACCTGACTGTCCCTTCTCAACCTGTCAGTTAAAGTTTCTAATGCTAACGGACTCCTGCTGCACAAATATGGCAGGCATTGGCAGCCCCCTCATACAGGAACACGTTAGTAAGAAAGGTAATGTAAAAGCATCAGGCAAATACTTTTATGGCAAAATTATAGATAGCATTCAAAGATAATGTTATGATATGTAATAAAAAAAGGATATTTTCTGATGTCAGTATCTATTTAATGGTAATTGTGTTGATTTCAGTAGCCCTTATTGTAGTTAGACAGTTCTTAAATCTAATTTTAAAAGAAGCTAATTTTTTGCCATCCAAAAGTCCCTTTATCCCACTGAGATAAAATGTTGTTAGACAGCATATTTTATCTACTGGTTTCACAAACACATAATTCAAACTAGGGACCCTATTTATAAACCATCAGAGTAGAAATGTTTCCAGCATCAATGCATTTCATTGGTTTTAATTTAAGTGGCAATGATCTGTTTATATAGCACAAAAAGTTTCTGTTGAAATAGAAGCTAATGCTGGAACAGGAATTTAATAAAAATAGCTAAAAATTACAGAAATTCCATTACCTGCACAACACTTTTGTGACTTCTATTACATTGAGATCACAGAAATGGGAAGAAACTTTGCTAGCTTCTTATTGAAAATAATAGATTTTTCCAAGTCTAAAGGCCCCCATACACGGGACGATAAAAGCTGCCGACAGACCGAGTTGGCAGCTTATTGGCCCGTGTGTGGGGCCATCGGACGGGCTTCCCTGACTGATATTTGGACCTCGATCAGGCAGGTTAAAAAATCCCTAGGGCCCACGGTCAGATCAACCCAATATCGCCCACTTCAATGTGGACATATCGGGGAGAGATCTGCTCGTTTGGCAACATGTTATTCTCCACTGACTGTTTTTTGCATCTATGTATTTCTATATGGAATTATATAATGCAAAAAACAGTCAATTGTTTGCAGTCTGCCACTATTAAGGGCTCAATTTACTAAAATTCAGATTTCTATTGTTTTCATGTAATTTTTTCTCTAAAAATACATTTTTAATTTGCAAAACTGTAAAAACCCCGAAAACCTCTATTGTACCAAGTAAATACTGTCAAGGTCCCACAGACGCCAATAGGAGGTGAGTTGATCCTATTGGACCATTATTAATCAATTCGGACTTTTAGAGGTTTTTGGATTTTCTTTGCTAGTAATTGTCCTAAAACTTGAATTTTTAAAAGTTTTTCATATGTTTTAGCGCATCCTTCAGCATTTTTTTTCATTAGTACTTTTTATATTTGGATATTTTAATAACTTTCATGGTTTTAGAGATATATGGAGAAATGTAATAAAAGTTAGTAACAGAAAAACATTCTATGTGAAGTCTGAATTTTAGGACATACAGAATCGTTACCTGAGGTGTCATCTAAGGCTAAGTACACATTCAACAGTGCCAAAGATGGGACTACAAATGTGGCTATATGCTAAAATTAATATACTGAACTAACTATTCCATCATAAAGGTTCAGCATCTCTATAACAGTAATGATCCAGGCTTCCAAAGTTTCATGGGAGCTCACCACCTTGAATTCTGCTAGGAGTGTCAGTGACATGCACATGCTATATTTCATATACTGAACTTACTACCTGAGCATAAAGTTTTAATATCTCTACAACATTAATGATTCGGCTTTAGTGATGGGTGAATAAATTCGCAAGGCACTAATTTGTGGTGAATTTTCAAGCTTCGCCTAAAGCAAATTCATTCGTGAAACTTCGCAGACAATTCGATGAGTAATAAAAAAAAATTTGACGCACAACAAAATTATTCGGATGCCCATTGACTTTAATGCATTTGGACCAAATAGTCGTGCATATAAAAATTGTCATTTGCATCAAAATTGTCGCATGTCAAAAATGTTTGACGCCCATTAACTGCAATGCGTTTGCCAATTTTTGTGCTGTTTTTGTGAATTTTGGGCAAAGCGAAACTACGCCCATCACAAAGCGAAACTACGCCCATTACTATTCGGCTTCCAAAGTTGTCACAGGAGCTCGCCATCTTGGATTTTGTAAATCCCATAGTCCTGGGTCCATTCAGGTAGTTTTCTGATTCTCTCAGTGCGCCTTATAGGTTCACTTTCTTCATGCCTATTGCAGTTGACATCAGGAGTAGGAAAATGTCCTTCATCAAATGGAGCTTCTCCAAAGTCATATCTAACAGGAGCCAGACGACTTGCATTCCATATGCATCCATCAGACAGTTCATATGTGTATGGTCCTCGCTGGCGTCTCACTTCAAGTGGTGTAGTAAATTTAGATTGTCCTTGTTTCAGTATTCCTGGTTTCTTAATTCTGACTAAAGATCCAGGCTGAAAGTGCACTTCTCTTGCACGTTTTCTGTCAGTATAAGTCTTGAATTTAGCTTGGTGACGTTTCACATTGACAGCAGTAGATGATTTTGTAGGCACAGTATTTTGTAGAAGTTTGATGTCTGAAACATGTAACTTAGTGTGCATCTGTCTGCCATGTAATAATTCAGCATGAGATGATTGGGTTGTTGCATGGCACGTTGCTCTATAGTTATGTAGGAACTCTGTTGTAAATACTTTCCAAGATTTCCCAGTAAGATTTGCTGTCTGTAGTGCTTATTTCAGATTTCTGTTTAATTGCTCGATTTCTCCATTTGCTTGTCGGTAATACACTGAAGATTTCCTATGCACAATATTCCTCTCTCTCAGAAAGGATTCAAACTCATATGAGGCAAACTGTGGTCCGTTGTCTAATATTAACTACTTTGGATTACCTTCTCTGCTGAAGACTGTAGACAGAAATGTTATTACTGTAGCTAATGTTATATGAGAAACAAATGTAAGTTCAGGCCATTTACTGTAATAATCTATGAAGGTTATAGCAAATCTACAGTCTATAGGAGCATCTGTAAAAGGACCGACAATATCAATAGCAAGTTTTTCCCATGCTGAATCAGGAAATGGTACTGGTTTTACATCTGGTCTCAACTTAACTTTGTGTACAAACTTCTTTGCACAACCAAATGAAGTGTTGCTTTGTGGTGAAATTTTAGACACTGGCTGTGTGGCAGGCACTGGTGCTGTAGTAATGAGACCATGAACTAATTGTAGGTTTAATGCAGCAAAGAGATCCCTTCCAAGTATAGCAGTACCCTTATTCACAATGTAAGAGTCACATTTTGCAGTATTTGATTCAAATTGTACAGTCACTGGCAAGCAACCAAGCACAGGGATTGGATCCTTTAAGTAACTGACCAGTTTTAGGGCAGGTGCAACAAGCGGATCTTTTGCAAAGTATTTCAAGAAAATATCCTTTGGTAGTATAGAAACAGCTGAACCTGTATCAAGCATCAGGTTAATGGAGTGTCCCTTGTCAGCAGAAGCAGTACTGACACTGACAGTGCATATAAACTTGTCTGGAATAAATGTACCATTTTTATCCACACTTAATACTGTGCCATTTGTAGTACTGACTTCATGAACAACTTTAGCAGAACTACAGCAGATCTTAGCAAAATTTCCTACTTTTGTGCATTTGCGGCACCGTTTAGCTTTTGCAGGACATGTAACATGACTTGCAGTTTGTTGTGTTGAACTATAGCGAAAGTGGTATTTTCTATTTGTATTTGCTGTATGGTTTTGCAGTGTAGGTGAATCCCTTTCCTTAGCACTGTATTTTGCCTGTGACTGTGCATTATTAGGCCACAGTGTTGAATTCACAATCTGTACGTTCCCAGCAGTTCCCTGACTGAGAGTTTTAGCCTCTGCCACTGCTGTTTCAATTTGGCAAGCAACTGTAATAGCCTTTGCAAGTGTTAAATCCTGCTCTAGGAGCAGTCTCTCTCTCTAATTCGAGTTGAGTTTGTTTTTTCCACTATTTGGTCTCTTAGCATTTCATCTTTTAGATTCCCAAACTCACAGCTAACAACCAGCTCTCTTAAAGCTGCTACAAATTGTTCTATGGATTCACCATTACGCTGTCCATGTTGGAGGAATTTATGTCTTTCAGCAACCACATTTACTCTTGGCATGAAAAAGTTCTTTATTGCAGTAAGAGCAGTTTCATAAGTATAATCAGGTAATAGTAATGTATAGAATATACGCTGTCCCTCTGCTCCTAGGCAGTGAATAAGTAAAGCACGCTTTCTAGCAGCAGAAATCTCCCCTTGGTTAGCAGCAATAATGTAATTTTAAAACATACGGATCCAAGCAGTAAAAGGTATGGTAGGCTCACCAGGGTTTGGAAGAAAAGGTGCAGGCTGCTGCAGAGGTAGAAAATCCATCCTTGTCACCATTTGTTATGTTTTGGTAGCCGAGGTTGAGTATGAGTATAACAGTGCTTTATTAGCAGAGTCATGCAGGCATTACACAACAGTAACTTTCACTTTTAAGCTACCAGGAAGTATGCACAGTATAAGTCTGAGCAAAGTGACATCTACAGGCCTTTTGCATGAACACCACACATGCAGTCTGGGTCCATTGCTTTAGCCCTTACCAAACAGGTAGGAAGGGAATGGGTGGTGGAACCTACGCGGTTCGGCCCTAGTAAAGTGGATAGCTATACTCGGTCATATATCTCTCTAGGTGTGATAGATTTATTAAGCTGAGCAGCTCAAGGCTCCGAAGAGGAGAGTCAGAGGGATTAAGATCCCCGGTACTAATAACCCAGAAGTAGAGACTAAGTGCATAGACTTAGGGATGGTAGAATTTCCCCTAGGTTCCACTTAGGGCACAGGCTGAAAGCTGGGTACCTTCTCAATTGCTGTTAATTACTGATGAAATGTTCCCTTGTCTTCTTCAAGGTAAACCTGGGATGACACATGTGGGTGGTATTACTCCCAAACCTCAAGAGAACTCTCACAGGTTTCTTCTGCCGTAACAGATTCGCTTGACCTCTAAGACGATCATCAGCTCTGCATTCTTTGATTCCGGGGCTGCCAGAAACTTCATGGACGCTCTTTTTACCAAGTATATGGATGTTCCCCTGTTTCCATTAACGACTCCCCTACAGGTTACAGCTATTGAAGACAGGCCGCTAACATCTGAGATAATCTCCATGACTACAGGGGAACTGCCTGTGCAGGTTAGGACTTTACATAAAGAGAAATTATCGTTCCTCATTATTTCCTGCCCCTCCATTCCTGTCGTCTTGGGATTACCCTGGCTTTGTCTACACAATCCCTCCATTGATTGGTCCTCTGGACAGATCTCATGTTGGAGTCCTTTCTGTGAAAAACATTGTTTACTTGCTACTCCTCTCCACCGTATGATCGTCTCCTCCGTTGATCTTCAGTCTCTGCTCACTGTCTACAGGGAATTCTCTGATGTCTTCTGTAAGAGGACGTACTTATCCCTGTCTCCAGCAGAAACCTTTGCCATGAAGGATTATATCCAGGATAACCTCCAGCGGGTTTTATTTGTCCCTCTACCTCTCCGGCAGGAGCAGGTTTCTTCTTCATGGAGAAGAAGGATGGTGGTCTGCTTCCTTGTATTGACTACTGTGGACTTAATAAAATTACGGTTAAAAACCGATACCCCTTGCCTCTCATCTCAGAACTGTTTGATCGACTGAAAGGGGCTAAGGTTTTCACCGAGTTGAATCTACGTGGGGCTTACAACCTCATTCGCATCCGAGAAGGGGACGAATGGAAGATGGCATTCAACACCCGGGATGGCCATTACGAATATTTTGTGATGCCCTTTCGTCTCTGCAACGCTCCCGCTATCTTCCAAGAGTTTGTAAACGACATCTTCCCGGGACCATTGAGCACCAAGGTGTCACAGTCGGCACCCAACACCAGAACAAACACCAGGCACCCTGGTCTAGGCTCGTGCTTCACCAGTAGTGTGACCACCTTTGGGCCTCGGGAGGAGCCCTCGGCTTACTTGGATGCCACCTGGACTTAAACGAGAGGTGCAAGTTGAGGGTTCTGGATAGGCAGAGGGGCACGACTGCAAAGCAAAGTCTTTGGACAGAAGATCATAGTACAAGGCGTTAAGCAAATGAGTAGTCAAATCAGGCCGGGTCGAGGCAGGCAGAGAATATACGTTATCAAGCAGGCAAGGGTCAAACCAGGAAGTCAATCAGAGGGTTAATCAGAAGAGGTAGTTGGTAATCAGGCAAGGGTCAGAATCCAGAAGTCAGAATAGTCAAAAATAGCCAGGCAGGGGTCAAAAATAGGAATCAAACAGGTTCAGAAAGTAGCAATGAATAGCACAAGGCTCAGAAGCACCAGGAAACAATATCCTATCACTCCCTCTCGTCATTGGACTCACCTAGCAATGGACTTCATTGTAGAACTTCCACCCTCTAAAGGGAACACTGTCATCTGGGTAGTTATAGATCACTTCAGTAAGATGGCACACTTCATTCGCCTACGAAAACCTCCCACGGCAGTGGAATTGGCCAGCTGTTCATCCAATTCATCTTTCGACTGCATTGCTTCCCGGCGGAGATAGTCTCTGATAGAGGAACTCAATTCACAGCCAGGTTCTGGTGGTCTTTATGTAAAGATTTGGGCATCAC
This sequence comes from Xenopus petersii, assembly GCA_038501925.1. Taxonomy (NCBI): domain Eukaryota; kingdom Metazoa; phylum Chordata; class Amphibia; order Anura; family Pipidae; genus Xenopus; species Xenopus petersii. The sequence continues at coordinate 40,121,819 of CM076681.1, read as the reverse complement.
TCTTCAGTTCTCTTTTGCCTACCATCCCCAAACCAATGGGGCAGCGGAGCGAGTGAATCAAGTGTTAGAACAGTTCTTAAGGAATCATATTTCCCTCTGTCGAGACGATTGGTCTGATCTTCTCCTGTGGGCAGAATTCGCTCATAACAATGCATGTCACACGTCCACTGGAAGATCTCCTTTTATGTCTGTTTATGGTCAACATCCTCAAGCCTTCCCTAAAGACTTCTTCTTGTCGGATGTTCTCGCTGCGGATGATCACGCAGCCCATGTGTCTGCTATTTGGGCTGCAACCAAGGCAGAGAGTGCCCGAGTGCATAAGACTTTTGCTGATTGTAGACCGAGATCCTCCCCACAGTACAAAGTTGGAGACTTTGGCAAAAATAATATAAATGCAAGTTATACACTAAATGGCAGTGTGTTGAGAGTTTCCTTATATGAGAAGGATCTAGGGGATTTTCTACATAACAAGTTGTCTAATTCTGGGCAGTGTCATTCTGTGGCTACTAAAGCAAATAAAGTTCTGCCCATAAAAAAGGGCATTAAAAGGGCATTAACTCAAGGGATGAAAACATAATTATGCCTCTTTATAGGTCCCTGGTAAGGCCTCATCTGGAGTATGCAGTGCAGTTTTGGACTCCAGTCCTTAAGAGGGATATAAATGAGCTGGAGAGAGTGCAGAGATGTGCAACGAAATTGGTTAGATGGATAGAAGAAATAAATTATGAAGGTAGACTGTCACGGTTGGGGTTGTTTTCTTTGGAAAAAAGGCACTTGCGAGGGGACATGATTACACTTTACAAGTACATTAGAGGACATTATAGACAAATAGCAGGGGACCTTTTTACCCATAAAGTGGATCACTGTACCAGAGGCCTCCCCTTTAGACTAGAAGAAAAGAACTTTCATTTGAAGCAACGTAGGGGGTTCTTCACAGTCAGGACAGTGATGTGATGGCTGATTCAGTTAATGCCTTTAAGAATGGCTTGGATGATTTTTTGGACAGACATAATATCAAAGGCTAATGTGATACTAAGCTCTATAGTTAGTATAGGTATGGGTATATAGAATTTAATTAAATTAGGGAGGGGTGTGTATGGGTGCTGAGTTTTCATTTGGAGGGGTTGAACTTGATGTCTTTTTTCAACCCAATTTAACTATGTAACTATGTAACAAGGTGTGGTTATCCACTAGGAATATTCATTTAAAGGTTCCATCTCCCAAGTTGGGTCCAAAGTTTGTCGGTCCTTTCCCCATTTCTTAGGTTATTAATCCTTTGGCAATTCGTCTATCACTTCCTTCTGAGATGTGAATTCCTAATGCATTCTATTCTATGCCTATTTTTTGATTTGCTATTTGTATTGAGATAAAGAGATAATACATGAATGACAAGAGAAAAATGTAAACAACATTGTTGCAGTGAAACAAATTCTATGACTTTTGACTAGTAAGTTATTTACTGAGGACACTCATTTCTGTGCCTTTATGCTTAATAGTACACTATATGCCATTACAGTACAACTTACTGACACACAGATGTTAGTTTTTGGTCAAATTTTTTATGTTTCCTTTCTGTTTTTTCCCTTATTCCTTTACTATTAATTCCTCTGAATGATGCAATTCTCATTGCTCCTGAACACTTTACTGTACAATCTGTACTGTGGGCACACAATTACTGTATGGGAAACAATGTCAGATGCTTTGTTCTTCTATTAATCTTGTAAAACAAAATAAAAAGCTATTGAAAATATGAGATCAGTGAATATGAACTGATAGATGCAGCACTGTGGTCCTGAGTGGGATTCTGGTCCTATCTACTGGAATTTGTTCTATCTGGGTACTTTGATATCCTTCCACACTCCAAAAACTTATATGCAGGTTCATTGGCTCCTGATATAATTGCCGATAGTATGTGTGAATGCGATATGCTGCTGGGACAGGGACTGTTGCAAATAATGTACATTCTCTGTAAATCACTGCAGAACAACATATAATAATTAAATAAAACATAGGTTTTCGTTTAAAGATGATTTTTCTTTGGAATCTATTTGACATTTTAACTTTGGAAGCCATGGTCATTCATGAAACTGTTATTTGGTTTTGCTCTCATGATTGGTGAAGATTAATGAACACCTGACAAACCATCACTTTAAGTTTCCATTTGGAATGAAAATATACATCTAATTTTGAAATGTCTCAAGCTTTCCGGTTAATACAGAAGAAAAATGTTTTGATTAGATGTCACTAGACATGCCAAGTAAGAACAGGCTTATCAGTTACATTTATGTTGGATTAAGGTCAGTGGTAGAATAATAAAATGCTGCAGCTTGCATTCATTAAGAAAGCAATAATTGCTATTGTTTTTTTGCATTTCTAAAGAGGTTTTGAATAAATAAGGGGTATAATTAGCATTCTTCTTTATAATACATTTGCCACACTTTTTCCACGCTATAATTCCAGTACACGTCAGCTTCAATTGGCATCTTCCATTATGAATTCACAATGGAGATGAAAGAAACGCTTATTACTTTGTTTAGGTTGCTATGCATTCAAATTCAAATTTCATGGGCAATGTTACAATTCTCTAATAGCACTGATGGAAAATCACAGTGAGCTGCAAATGATTGAAAGATAGCCAAGCATTCATGCGAACTGGCAATGATAATGCTGGCAGTTTTATGATCATTGGGCGCAGAAAAGCTGACAAAATAAATGCTTTTTCTTTCCGTCATTTGGCTGAATTGATCAGTGACTGTTTTTTTGCTAATACACCTTCAGGAACTCAAATGCATAATTACTACAGCTTCAAAGTATACTCTAACCAAAGTATTAAGATTTTTAAAGGTTTGTTGAAATGGCTTTGTAAATATGTCACTGCACTGAGCATTAATATGGCTTACCTGAAAGCATTTGTTGCCTATTTAGACTCATTCTACAACCTACATTTTTAAGGAGAAGGATTATTTTCCTTTACCTATAAACTAATTTGGTTACTGTGTCTTTAAATAGCAATTATCCCTGGGCAATTCAGGGCCCTGAGTCCCTTTTGCATATGAAAAGTACTGTGAACTGGGATTTACAGTGCAGCGCCTCGACCTAGGGAACACAGAGGAGCACACCTCAGGGAATTTCCACTAGGAAAAATAAAACACACACAGTTTGTAAAAAAACAAATAGAAACTTTATGTAAAACTGTATTTAGTAACTGTAAATGCAACCCCTGGCACAGTCTCTCAATGCCACAGTCCCACACCAGGTGGATAAATGTAGAATAAATCCGGTCAGTTCAATGTCCCTTCCCCAAGAGCTCTTATGTTCCCATGTATTGCTACCTGCCCAAAGGTACCTTTCCCTTTATAAGTAGTAGCCACTCCCATGTGGCAGGTACACTAGCAAGACTTGTCCTCACCCTGGGGAAACACTCAGTGGCCAAAGTATCCATAGGCAGGAAATAGAAACTGTCTCTCCCTGATCCTCAAATACTTCCTCAAAGCAGAGTAAAATGCAGCCCTTTCCTTTTCCTTCTCCCTGGAAAATCCTTTCAAGCAGCACTGTCACACTCCACAGATCTGGATCTCTCTGACTGCAGCAGCAGGGAACCCTTTGTAAGCTGTGTCGGAAACCCTGTACATTTGACTCCAAACTCAGGACTCAGGCACTCCCCCTCTCCCCAGCATGCACTGGGGCGCCCAACCAATCGGATGGCTCTCCAGCTTGTAACTGGGCTGGATGATGTCAAAGACATAAAAACAGGTGAAGGACTTGTCTGATCCCCTACATACCTTATACACTGGGTGGGTGCACCTATAAGCAGAAAACGGCCCTGCCTGGGGTTCCTCCAGTAATCACCACAGAACTATTCTGTTACTGCTTCTTCCTACACAGTTGAGTGAAGCTGAACTTTAACAAAAAATCTGGTCTTTTCTATCAGATAGAAGAAGCAGATTGGTCCATAGTGCTCACTGAGAAGAACCCTGGGTCAGTGCTCCTGTCAGGGCTTCTTCTCAGTGAGCACCATGGAGTATTAGGTAAGTAATTACCATCACTTAGGGGTGCCTAAATTTTGGGACAAACACAGCATCATATCACCATATGACTCAAAAAAAACATACAATGTATTAAGTACCAGGCAGCAGTTGCCAGAAAGACCTTTTCTCAGAGGAGAGGTACAGGATCAGCATTTACTGAGATCTTTATTTCCATTATGGGAAGAGTGGACATTTTTCTTGTCCTGTTTAACGAAGACAGTCTAGGGGTGCAAATCCCCAACCTCCGATGTCACTTTATGTTGACGCCTATGATGAAGAGAATTCATTTTTCATCTATTTATAAACATAGGTGATAATTTGCACACATAAAAAAACAATCAGGCCTTTGCTTCAATATTCCTTCTTTAATATACAGTGCAAAACAGTTTGGCAAGAGGCTGCTATATTCAAGTGCATTTGTACCATATAGCAACTATGTTGTTAATCAGCCCCTTAAAATCTTTTCTCTACCTAGCTAACATCTATATTTATACCTTCATGCTATTATCTGTATTTCCAGTTCCTGAACCATATAGTTTAAACACATAACTTCATATATAGATGAGCATTCATGAACATAACATGCAAATCCTTATTTTTAAATGTATCCAGGATTACTAGTGGAAAAACTGTTCTGCGACTCTGCATTGAAAGAAAAAAAGAGCTTTTCAAGTTCAATTCTTAGTTGCAAAGCACTCAGGTACAAAATTACAATATTTTATCATCTAAGTTGCTTCCACTACTGTTTATGCTGTTTTTCTTCAAAACCTTGTTTAATGGCAAAAGTGATGCAGAGAGCCCATATACTGTATTGTGTTCTATAATCTAATATATACATAACATATAAAACATATGAATATTCATATGCATACTTATTTAAATAATTCAGTATATGACACAAGAGTATCTAAGCATGAATTGAAGAACTTTCTTAAATGCATTTTTATCTCACAAAACCAAGCCAAATAATTTTACATTCCTAATAAAACATTGATCCAACTCACTGAATTATGGCAGAGAAAGCAGTGTTTACCCAACAAATTCCTACATGTCCTGTCAAGACTTTGACTTTCTGCATTAATATTCATGGCAGCTGACCTCAAGGCATTTTATTTATTTATTTTATCAATATTTTGTACATTTTACATTTACCTCAATGTATTTTTATCATTTTCAGTTTCATAGATTTTTAGCATAGCTTCTAATATCATGAAAATGGGAAAAAAAGGTTGCTTCAGCGGCTATCCTGATTCTGGTTAGTGCAGAGTCTACCGCACTTCTCACCTGCCTACTTGTTCTGTATTGTGCTATTTTGTGGATATTATTTATATAATAATAATTATATATATTATATGAAATTGGTTATTATGAGCAATTGCTACAAAATTTTAATGTGGTTTTGAGTGTAAAGCGATGCAAGTTGAAATTTAAAGCCCAGCCCCCAGAAACAAGTAGAGTACTATAGAAAGCTAAATCATGCCTTTGGGTGCTAAGCAAAGGGCAGGTTTCAAACACGACACTTTGCACCTGCTTTGATGATCCTAGCGGAGGCCTATGGATTAGGGGAAGCTTACCAGGTCACCTGAAAATTCTTGGACAGGTCTAGTGAATAGTGATTGAATAGTCATCCTATGTCTTGTTGTGCTCACCACTAATTTTTAAAACCATTAAGCGAGGGTGCAATGAGGCTGTGACCACAAAATACATATAGACAAATACAAGAGTCCTCTGCACTCAACTCATTATCAATATATTTAAGACTGAGACATTTTGTGCATACAACTACAGGTATAGGATCCCTTTTCCGGAAACCTGATTTCCAGAAAGCTCCGAATTACGGAGACTCCATTTTATCCAAATAATCCAAATTGTTAAAAATTATTTCCTTTTTCTCTGTAATAATAAAACAGTAGCTTGTACTTGATCCCAAATAAGATATAATTAATCCTTATTGGAAGCAAAACCAGCCTATTGGGTTTATTTAATGTTTAAATTAATTTCTAGTAGACTTAAGGCATGAAGACCCAAATTACAAAAAAAACCCAAGGTCCCGAGCATTCTGGATTACAGGTCCCATACATGTACTAAAAATGCCTTACTCTTTAAACAAAACAGGGATTGCTTGTCCATATATTGCAATATATTATAAGGTCCTATTAACCTTTCGGCTAGCACTCTAGCCTTTCTCAAAGTGCAAAAACATCACAACAACCAAACATTTGTGAGTGCTCGCCTACTTCTAGGATAGATATATATATATATATATATATATATATATATAGTCAAATACAAGAGTCCTCTGCACTCAACCCATTATCAATATATTTAAGACAGAGACATTTTGTGCATACTGCTACTGAAAAATGCCTTACCCTTTAAACAAAACAGGGATTGTTTGTCCATATATTGCAATATATTTAAGCTGGCCAACTACTTTCAAAGTCATCCCATATCTGGCCAGTCCTACGCTCAATTTTCATCTGATTCATTAAGAATTCTATTGCTTCATTATACATTTTACACAGGGACTAAGTTTTACCTGCAACTTACGTAGTCCCTATGTAAAATGTATAATGAAGCAATAGAATTCCGACATCTTTAAATTATTTTAAGCATTTGTTGAACCATTAATCTTTGAACTAGGGCACTGAATCCTTCACAAAGGATTTGGCTAAATTCTGAAACAGATCAAGATTAGCATTTTCTTTTTAAATTTTTACCCAAAAGTGGATTATCTATGAACAAAAATGTTCAGTTGGCGACCTCTTTCAAGGCACATGATATTTGAGGGTGTGTCCATTAAGTGGGTGTGACCCAAACATTTTCACCGCGCTATGGGCAGAAGATTTCGGATTTTCAATTGTTGGGAGGAATGTGACAGCATATAATTTACATCCAGAATAAAGATTAATATGGATCAAAAACAGATGTGAATCACATTTCACCGCATGTAAAAATAACAAGTGATAGATTCTGTTAGTACCAAACCAGCATATAGGGCAAGCTGTTCTGAAAATTACTTAAATAATTTCATAGTGAGGTAGCAAATTGATATATAGTCTGATGTGATCAAACAAGTCTTATATAAAAGTTTGCATGCAAGCTTATCTTGAACATTTGGTTATAGAACTCATTGCTCCCCTTTATATGGCACTAGTCCTGCTGCTTCACATTGTGTCTGTACTGTTTAAATTATTCTAAATATGCTGTCATATTGATTTTTTCTTGTTTATGTAAAATCAAATAAATATATTTTAAAATAAATTCTTCTAAATCAGCACTTAAATATGAACCTATGAACCTAATTCCTATAAAACTTTGCATAATGCTGCAGTAAACCAGGCTACCAGGGCTCCCAATATACCATGAGCTTTACAGGTATTTGCCCAAATGGAACTCTCGGTCCCAGGTGTGAGCCCGCGCTTGAATGGCTGGTGGAGTTCAGTTTATATGTGATATTCTAATATCTCACAGGAATGGGAACCAGTGGTTCTACTTGACCAGAAATAGTTTTATTAAGAAAAATCCACAAAAGAGATAACAAAGTAACGTAGATTGGCAATTAAAGAACAGTCAGCATATACTAAGATTCAGCACTGTGAGAAGAGGAACCAATCAATGCACTTAAGTTCTGTATCCTTCTCTTAGGACTCCTCTCCAAGTGTACCCCAGGTAGAACTATCAAACCCCCTAATTCTACCCACACTCATTCACTATGCTGGTCAACAATGCCACCAGGGATCTAGCCCCTCTAACACTCGGTGGAGCCCAAAACTGTTCAGATAAAATACCCTGAGCTTAAATGAAAGCTATACCCTCAAACAATGTAGGTCTCTATAAAAATATATTGCATAAAACAGTTCATACGTAAAACCCTGCCTCCTGGGATCCTATCATTCACAGTGCACGCAAATGAACCAAACATATGACACCTGTTAGTTCACATAAGCCAATTAATAGATAAACTTATGTCTTTTGCTTCCACACTTTTTCCTGTTACAGTTAGAGCTATAATATTTGTAGCTCTTTCATTTAAGCTTTAACGGTCATGATATGACCCAGGAAAAGGAGCCTTTCTCCTCCATAAATTAAGGAGCCCGCAGTGGAATGCCTTAAGAGTGCCAGGCACCCCAGCAAAAAAAGATCTTTGGATAGCCTGGCCCAAACATTGCCTCTTCCCCCACCCCCACCACTTCCAACCTGCTTACTACCAGATTGTAGCGTGTTTCTACATTTTGCTGCAGTTTAAGGTAGGAGAAGGGCTGGAGAGAGGGGAAAATAATACAGCAGACCGCTCTGTCCAGGCCCCCTGCAATATATGTAGTTATGCCAAACTTTAGGGCACTTAACATAAAAGGGGAAACTATTTACCAGTTGCCTACCTTTGCATTTCAGATCCATAGGTATAATACAAAAACAAAATAATGCTAATGTCACTGTTAACTGTTTATTCTCTTTTTTTGGTGATGATATTAGTTCTGACAAGCACTGAAATGACAGTTTCTATACAGTCTTAATTTTTTTTTACCATGGCCTTGCAGGCGTCTGTGAATTTGGTTTCCCCTTTTATTTATAATGTAACATGTTCCAGGTACAGTGCTAATTCTATTTTGCGCTTCTATTTATAGAATTAATTCTGATTGCACAAGCTATTATTACAATGAATGATTTGGCCCTTCACTTTTCTGAATTTAGACTCACAATTCCTTTGCCCCCTGGGGACCTCAGTCCTGTTGATTTATTGAAATTCTATTTACTTTTAGCTTTTACCATGTAGCTGTCGATCCTGTTTTCAGTCTGTAGAGCTGAAAATGAATGGTTAGCTCAAAAATACCACTAACTTGTATTTTTACCTGCTGCTATATTTCTAGTTTGCTATGCTTAGAACGTTCTTAGGTGAGACCAAGTAAGCACAGTACTCAAACTGGCAATTGAAAACAATTTTTAGGGATGGCGGTGCATATAAGCAAGCTGTACTTTAATCGTTATTATTATGCTGAGATTATACGTCATTCACATCAGTACCTGCCTCAGAGGAATGTCAGTCTCTATTATAAACTTAAAGCAGGGGTGCCCAAACTTGCCACCTGATGCCATCATAAGATTTACCTTATCATAGCAGGAGAGCACAGAGGCAATTCCATGTATAAATACCCCCAATTTGCAAAAATACAAGTCTATGGACGACTTTTATGTTTTTTTTTTTTTTACAAACTACAATTTTTTCCTTTAAAATGATCGACTGGTAGACTGTGTTCTGCATCTTGGGTACCCCTGACTTAAAGGACAAAGAAATTTAAATTCACTGGGGAGTGCCAAATATTAGACACTCCCCAATAAATATAATAGCGTACCTGAAAACTGAAAACTGCACTGGCTCGGATGTATCAGCACCTGTCTTCAAATATCGCAAATCATCTTCTTACTTCTTCATTCCTTAGCAGAGCCTGGGCCAGAGCATGCATGATAGAGTGAAAAGGTATTAAAAAAAGCACAAACACACACAGAACCTTCTAATGACTTCGCAGTGGTTGTTGAAAGTTGAATGTTAGTAAATATCAGGATACAGAGCTGCACAATTTAACAAGAGCAAACATAAAATATTTCTGCAGGCAACAAAGAATAAGACTGGTGTGCCTTTTGTCTAGATTGGGGCTTTTTAACCAGATCTGCACCTATAAGGTATATTTATGGTTCACAGTCTACTCACGGGCTTCACATACATTTTTGCATGGTATAAGCATTTTAATATGGGTATAGGATCCATTAACCGAAAACAGGTTAATACACACCATTTTAATCAAATAATCACATTTTTTTGCTAATTGTTTGCTTTTTCTCTCTAGTAATTTAACAGTACCTTGCACTTGATGGTAACGTTTAAATGCTTTTTAGGAGACTTTAGTAATGGTGATTCAAACCCTCAGGTTTAGGTATGTTTTGCTCAGGCAGTTTCCCCTGTATTTTGACACCAAAGTGGTCCTTTGATTCACCCAGGCATCTATGTCCTTTTTCCTGGGTCCATTGCAGCTCAGGGTTTGCCCTGAAGGTGGCAGGATAATTTTGGATAAAAGAAAAGCATACATGTGTTCAGGGCTCTTCGTGGATCCCATCTGAAGGGGAGGTGGGTACAGGAGTGGGTCTGGACAGTATCAGGCCCCAAGTTTAGTTGAAGGAGTTTACGCTATAGTCCAGTGATCCCCAACCAGTAGCTCGCAAGCAACATGTTGCTCACAACACCTTGGATGTTGCTCCAAGTGGCCTCAAGACAGGATCTTATTTTTGAATTCCAGGCTTGGAGGCAAGTTTTGGTTGTATAAAAACCAAGACTCCTGCAAAATAGAGCCTCCTATAGGCTTCCAGTCCATGTAGGGGCTACCAAATAGCCAATTACAACACTTATTTGGCTTGCCAGGAGGTTTTTGCATGCTTGTGTTGCTCCCCGACTCTTTTTATTTTTGAATGTGGCTCACGGGAAACAAAGGTTGGGGATCCCTGCTATAGTCACTCTAAGAGCAAACAATAGTAGCAGGTTTATTTAGTGAGCTGCTTTCTGGCTCTACTAAGTAGAGTTCAGCTCAATGTAGTCAGTGGCTGACTCAGGATATGATTCAAAAAGCTTTAATACAAATGAATGTAAACAAGGCTCCAGGGCCTGATGGCATACACCCCCGGGTTCTAAGAGAGCTTAGTTCAGTTTTAGACCAGCCCTTATTTCTGATTTTCTCAGATTCACTGTCATCTGGTATGGTGCCTATGGATTGGAGAAAAGCTGATGTTATTCCAATATTTAAAAAGGGATTACGATCTCAGCCTGGCAATTATAGGCCAGTAAGCTTGACATCTGTGGTGGGCAAATTATTTGAAGGCTTGTTAAGGGATCACATTCAAAATTTTGTTCTAATGAATGGCATTATGAGCAACAATCAGCATGGCTTTAGGAAGGATAGGTCATGTCAGACGAATTTGATTGCATTTTATGATGTGGTAAGTAAGATTCTGGATAGTGGGGGGGCAGTAGATGTGATCTATTTGGATTTCGCCAAAGCGTTTGATACTGTGCCCCACAAACGACTGCTTTCTAAACTAAGGTCTGTTGGGCTTAATGAAGTTGTTTGCACATGGATAGGAAACTGGCTACAGGATCGGGTACAGAGGGTAGTTGTTAATGGGACATTCTCTACTTGGAGTAAGGTTCTTAGTGGGGTCCCCCAGGGCTCAGTATTGGGTCCACTTTTATTTAACTTGTTCATTAATGACTTAGGGGAGGGTGTTGTAAGTAATGTATCAGTGTTTGCAGATGACACAAAATTATCCAGCCCAATTAATTCCATCCAGGATGTGGCATCCTTGCAACATGATCTTGACAAACTGGCAATCTGGGCAGCTAAGTGGCAAATGAGATTCAATGTTGATAAATGTAAAGTCATGCACCTGGGATGTAAAAATATCCAAGCCACTTATACCCTTAATGGGACTGCACTAGGCAAATCCATTATGGAAAAGGACCTTGGAGTCCTTGTAGATGATAAACTTGGCTGTAGCAAGCAATGCCAGTCAGCAGCATCAAGGGCAAATAAGGTCTTGAGCTGTATTAAAAGGGGCATAGAGTCAAGGGAGGAGGGGGTCATTCTTCCACTGTATAGAGCACTTGTAAGGCCCCATCTAGAATATGCCGTACAGTTTTGGTCTCCATCACTCAAACAGGACATTATTGTATTAGAGAGGGTACAGAGAAGGGCAACTAAGCTGGTAAAAGGTATTGAACATCTTAGCTATGAGGAAAGACTGGCCAAATTGGGGATGTTCACTCTGGAGAAGAGGCGCTTAAGGGGTGATATGATAACTATGTATAAATATATAAGGGGATCATATAATAATCTCTCTAATGCTTTATTTACCAGTAGGTCTTTCCAGCTGACACGAGGTCACCCATTCCGATTAGAAGAAAAGAGGTTCCGCCTAAATATTCGGAAGGGGTTTTTTACAGTGAGAGCTGTGAAGATGTGGAATTCTCTCCCTGAATCAGTTGTACAGGCTGATACATTAGATAGCTTTAAGAAGGGGTTGGATGGCTTTCTAGCAAGTAAGGGAATACAGGGTTATGGGAAATAGCTCATAGTCCAAGTTGATCCAGGGACTAGTCCGATTGCCATTTTGGAGTCAGGAAGGAATTTTTCCCCCTCTGAGGCAAATTGGAGAGACTTCAGATGGGTTTTTTGCCTTCCTCTGGATCAACTGGCAGATAGGTAGTAAATAAAAAAAAAAAAAAAAAAAAAAAAAAAAAAGGTTGAACTCGATGGACATGTGTCTTTTTTCAACCTTACTTACTATGAGTAGTTGAGATTAGCAACCTTGCAGTGATCAAGCCGTCAGACAGGGACATAAGTGGGTGAGCTCAGGAGCAAGGAAAGTGCCAAGGAGCAATATACCCAGTGGGATCACTAGTGCTGGGGAAAATCACCAAGACAGGTTGTACTACCCCCCTGAGAGGGATCTACTGGAAGCATCAGAAAGTTTGATGGTTTTCTACTGCCTGGCTGATGTGAGCCATTTCATTTGCCATTGTCCAATAAAGAAGTTATTTGTTTAAAATAATCACCCTGGACTGCTGTTACTTTCAGGACTGATTGATCTGTGCACCAGGAAACACCCTGGATCCATCTAAGGGTATACAGGGCAAACTGTTAGCAAGTCACACTACTCACACACTTCTCAGGCCCACCCACAGGTATGCTACACAAATTATGTAAAGACTCCACTATCCAGAAACCCCAGGTCCTGAGTATTCTGCATAACAGGTCCCACACATGTATACTCTGGCCCTCAGACATGCAGTACAAGAAATATTTGGCCCTAGAAATGTAAGTTGAACAGCAACTGTCTAGAAAAACCCTACTCTCAGTGATATAAAGAGATGCACGTGTTTGCTTATATCAGACCAGCTTCAGGAATGTGAATTTAGAGTAAAAGAGCCTTTCTACATGTTTAACTTCTGATTTCATCTATAAAAGTAGAACAGACATATGTGCATAGGTTGCTATCAACTCAACTAATACTGAAGCAACCATCTAACACTTCTGTGCCAAGGCAATAGTAATTAAGGAAACATACAGGCAAAGGGGATATTTAATGGCAACAGTAACAGCTGAACCTGCAAGATGGATAATTCTGAGCTATATCAATCCTGGTATTTCATATGCTCAAACAGTGCAAGCCCAGTGGCTGAAGGATATTTCAGTCAGTATCACAATGCTGTTCTTTGAAAACAAATTGTGCAAGCAAGTGATGTAAAAATGCTACCCTCTGGAAGTAAAACGCTGCGTGGTCTATTCTAAGTCTACCTAATTTATAGGGAAGTGACAAGTGCTACTGACGTATTCTGAGTCATGAAACTAGATTAAAATAAATGCAGAAAATCGGGGCCATTAACTTAAAATATAGAAATTACATGAAGAGGAGAAGTGGAAATCACGTCTAACTGTAAAATAAACAGGGCAGAATGTCATATTTTAAAAAAATGTAAATAAATAAGAAGGCAAATGCAAGACATATGTTCACATTGCTCCTGAAAGCTAATTGCATAGCACCCTGGGGTTTAGAATTAATACTAAGGCAAGTGGAAGAAGTGAATGCATAGGCCATGCATAACCTTGTCACAAGTAACAGGGTTGGCAAAAATACAAACAATATCGCCCGGTAAAAATGTCTTTCACATCAGAGATGAATTTGCAACACAACATGGCACAATATTTCATGCAGAAAGAGGGGTCACAGATGACATGAGATAACACATCTCACAAAGGCATACTGTATATGGGTGTTTGTGCCATGCAAGGGAATGTGTGTTTTTGCCTGGAATAAATGAGCAAATGACATATTTCATAACATAATGTATATCTTGTGGAGACAGCTCATGGTCTAAAGTTTGTATTGATTTGTTCTCTCAGAATGCCAAAGCTTTTCTAATAACAGATGATTATTATTGCAGTTTCTGGGAAGCAGACTACCTACAAGACACTAACGTTAAAAGCCTACTTTTCAAGGCCTGGCATTCCAGATATACTATTTTCTGATAATGCAGCTCAGTTTACTTCAGAGGCAATTTAGTAAGAATTGTTTGAGCACAATGCCTCCTCTCAAAAAGCATTTGCTGAGTGTTCCATGTGTGATCATCATAAAGAGCACCTCTGCCAACAGGCCCTTTGCCCTTTTTGGAGCACTGAGCCTTAAAAAGAGGTGATTGATTGTATTTCTCTGTGCTCTTATACAACTTGTACTAGCAATAATGCAACAAACAGAACACACAGGCGAGTACAGCTGTCCACATAGAACTAGTCCTGAATGTGTCTTATTGGGAGCTGCCACTCCTCTGGTTGCTTTGATATCTCCCATAGACATCAGTAAACTGGCATTTAGTGGGCAAAAACAATGCCTTCTAGGATGTATTAATCAGTTCCATTTAAACAATAAACTTATTAAACATGGAGATATCAGGGCTTTTCTAAATAAGAAGAAAATGTTTTAGGGCTCTGGCTGGTGTTTCCTTGATATCAGGTTCTCGGGTGGGCCCTTAAAAATCTGAGTAATTATTTCAGATACTCATTACATGGCAGCTCAGAAACCAGGGAAAATTCTATCCAAATTTCATCAGCCCTGCTTTCTTTGCAACATCTGCCTAGAGCTGTCTGAGTGTGTGCAATGTCACTCCTAACAAAATCCAAGATGGGGAGCTCCTGTGACAACTTGCAACGCCTGCATTATTACTATTATATGGCTGTTCAAATTTTAGGCTGGTGCATGAAGTTCAGTATATAAAAAGAGTTTGTATGTTATCCCAGTATCTGCATGGTTTTTCCAGGTACCAGGGTTGCCTCCAGTGCTGCTAAAACGTACAAGCAGGACAATTGGCTTATGCGTATTCTGTATAAGTTTATTACACATTGGAATGAGTACATCAAAAAGCAATAGTAATGTAGCAATGGAAATTGCCTTTGGGGCTTACCAGAGGACAAATATTCATGCTGAAAAAAGCTTAGCATATCCCAGTACAGTATATGAACAAGCAGAATAAAAATGAAATCTAATTAATTACACCAAATAAATTGTAAGTCATATATCATGCATGAAGGACCTCTAACATAGCTGAGCTTATAACAGAGATGATCATCACTTATGAATCACATATAATGCTTTCACGGCACTTACATAAATATAAATAACTAGACCAGCCCATCAAGCCCATCAGTCCATCAAGTTCAACCCCTCCAAATGAAAACCCAGCATCCCTCCATACTTTCAGATAAATTATATATACCCATATCTATACTAATTATAGAGTTTACTATCACAATAGCCTTTGATAACAAGGTTCATGACACCATAACACTGAACCCAGGGCATGGTCCTGCAATCGAACAAAAAAAAAAAAAAAACTAGTGTAGAGGTCTATGCGGTTAAGTTCCATATGGTCAGAAAACCCCCTGCTGTATCCAGCTAAATGTTGGACCTAATTGGATATGGGATGGGGAGTGAGTCTTTTGCCCCTATAGAAGTGAGCCCTGGCAGATTGCAGATATGGCTGCCATGTGCTCAGTCTCTTTCCATTTTTACTCCAGTCTGGAGTGCATGGGGTTGAGCAAGACGAAACTGCCCAAGGGATGATGAGGCTCTTGGAGGGCTTGGGGTATGGGGCCCCAAGCACTGGGAGCTCAGCAATGGAGCGTTTAGAGCTCAGAGCAGTGAAGAGGCTGTGAAACGAGCTGCCTTATTCCGTGTGAAAGAGGTCTTTAATTTGTTTGCACTCTGGATAGTGATTGGTGCTTGCCCTGCTGATTTGAAGGAAGCTTTGTGTGCTCGGCTTGGAAAACTTGGGAGCCCAGCCTGCAGATTTGAGATACTGTTGATGCCTGTACCAGATCTATGTGAATCTTTGCTGAGGCACTGTGTCAGAGAAATTCCCACTAGCTTTCATATAGTAAAGGGGATTCAGGCCCTGCATTGTTAAGGAACATTATTTATATTACGAGTGTACATCCTATATTATACAAGGTATCCCAATTGGGTTACACTAAGTGCTCAAAATGATATTCTGTCACTGAAAATCAGGGCAGTCGCCATGGACATTGTTTTTGTTTGGATTTTTAACCTTCTGTCATTGTTACAATACAAATTGATAAAAGACAGGGGAAGGCTTACAATTAATCCTACATATTGAAAAGATATCCAGTCAATTTTCAAGGAAAAAACCTTTATTTATTTTTTCCTGCAAATTAAACATATGAACTAATGAATTAAATTTAGATTATGGGGGAAACGTAAAAAAAAGTTGGATAAAATAAACCTCCCTTGAGATGCGTCTAAGAGATGCAAAAGAGGCATTTTTGTTAGCTGTCCAACTGTCACAAATCATAATTTAACGTGTCTAGTGGACAAACAGTCAACTGAGCGAACAAATTCTGCACTCAATCCGTAGCCTCAGTCAGAAACAAATACACATGGTAATGGGACAGGCTCAGTGTATATATGATAAATAAGTTGTGACAGCATTTTATAGAAGGTCTTTTCATTGTATCTCTACAATGCTAAGCAAATGTGATGAACAACACTTCTCACCTAAGGCTATGACTATGGGGGGAATTCACAAAAGTGTCGGTAAAAAAAGTAACCCAGAAGTGGCGGTCGACAAATTTGTAAAATGTCGTATGAACGGCAAATTCACAAAGGCAGATGTTACCATCTCTGAATGTCTCGTAAGTCTGACAATTTTCTAAAATGTCGTATATCTTTTCATCGTACAAACGACATTCACCAAGACTTTTTAAACGTCAATTTGTCTGACATGTTCATTTTGGAGAGCCTAAAGTGTCTGAAAAATTGTCGGTAAAAAAAATGAGTTTACGAGTAATTCATAAAAATGTCAGGAAAAGTGGCGCCGAAAAAAACACGCCCACTTTTAACGACACTAATTCAAAAGTGTCGCACATGTCGGAAAATTGGCGGAGAAATGCTCTGTGAATTTGTCGGCTGTTGCTACGACACTTTCTACGACATTTTAAAGACATTTTTTCGTTCCCGAAACTTTTGTGAATTCCCCCCCATGTCTCTGTATTGTACAAGGGAAAAGCATTGCAGATTATTATAGAAATGCACCGAATTCACTATTTTGGGATTCGGACAAATCCTTCATGAAATATTTGGCAAAATCTGAACCCTCATTTCATATGAAAATTTTTTTCCTTCCTTGTTTGTTTGACAAAAAGTCACGTGATTTAAGGCTTCGGCCCACCCAAGCACTTAAATTGGGCTGAATCCTGAACTGAATCCTGGATTCAAAGCATCCCTACAGATTAACAACTTAATGTTGATAAAGCAACATGTTACTATTTATTTATATAACCAGGTTTACAGTCATCTAGTGGCCAGCAAGTGTATACAACATAAACAGGAATTTGGGTACTAATACGAATAAGAAATTACATTGTGTTAATGTGTGGATTAACTCTGATGACCGTAAGGCTGGCAATTAGGGATGGGCGAATTTGTCCCGTTTTGATTCGCCAAAAATTTGCCGCCGGCGAAATGTCGCAGACGCCCATTAAACGGCGAAACTGTTTTGACGCGCGTCTTCTTTTTTTTTGACGCACACCGCCATACAAGTCTATGGGCGTCATTTTTTCGGCGAAACAAGGCGAAAAAATTCGCCCATCCCTACTGGCAATAGCTGAAACAGGAGCTTTGGCTGTGGGGCTGGGATCAAGGGATGGGATGACATGGGTAGGGGCTGAAATAAATTATGAGGATGGCAACAAAGGCCCAGGCCTAAGGTGGCATGTCTCCAAGCCACATCTTAATTAGTTCCAAAGTGTTGGGGGTGAGCAGTTCTTAAAATCTTGATTACATTGATTGTTTCTATTCAGGTCTCTACTATTTTAAGGTCATTTGGGCTCTAGCAACAAAATTGCTGAAATTGCAAATTGGGGGACCTGCTAAATGAAAAACGAAATAACTCAAGAAACACAAATAATAAAAAAATTAAAACCTATTGCAAACTGTTTCAGTGTATTTCTGGCTACATCATACCAAACGTTCATTTTAAGGTGAACAACCCCTTTTAAGTTGACCTGTCACCCAAACATAAAAACTGTATAATAAAAGCAATTTTCAAATTAAACATGAAACCCAATTTTCAATTTCATTAAAACATCCATACCTGTTATAAATGCTTTTAAAGATTTCAGCTGTCAATCATATATCGTATGCCCCTCCTCTGTGCCTTAGGCATAGAGGCGGGGCAGGCAATTACTTTCTCTTTCTATTCTGCATTTCCTACATGTCAATGCCCTCCTCACATTCCCCCTCCCTCCTCACAGTCTATAATTGTGTAGCCAGTGCAAAAGCATGGGCATCAGCCCCCCCATTCTGGAGCATAAACAAGGATGAAATGTTACAAAGCTTGTCTTAAAAACAGTGTCCCCAAAATGGCTGCTGCTTCCTTGCTGTGATTGTGATTTCCAAGGTTGGTGGCAACAAAGATTTTAATATTTTTTATTTATTTTGCTAAATAAACACAACATATAAGAATTTGGAATCATTGCTTAGGGTGACAGGTTACCTTTAATGCAATGGCTGCATATGCATTGTAATCTTGAACACACTTTCATGCTATAAAAATATACTACATCATTGGTAAAAAAACAGACTAAGATTGACACTTTTTCTGGAAAAAAAATACTGGTCTTCCTATATATTTATATTTTTCCCATTTGCATCAAGTATAATTTTTACAGGACAGGCCAGGTGCCAACCCTAATAATGCACCTGAAAATGCACTTTGCACGCTGCACATAAATGAGCCCTTTAGGTTGCAAGAAATCTCTTATTCATTATCCCAAAGTTTTCAGCACAAAAACTGCAATTATTTCTGGAAGCATTTTAGTGCGACTTTATTTTTGAAGCAATCAGCAGAGTAAATACTTCCTACAAAGCATCGGCGGGCAATCTGCTGCTGGCTTTTTTTCAAAGCAAAAAATAATTACAGAACCTCCCAGTGGCAGTTTCTGTTTCAGTTCAGATTAAACCACATCTTAGTTTGCCCACTTTGCAGCGGGAAAGAGAAGGGCAGTGTTCTGGGGAAAGGATGATGCTAGCACCATGCTGGGAGGCTGAAACTTTGCTTTGATAATTAAATGTAACAGGAAAAAATCTAGCTATATCAGAGAGCCAGAAATCATTTTACAGCAGGAACAGTAAAATCCAGTCTTTTAGTGATTTTAATATCCAAAGGATTTGTAACAAAGGCACCTTTTTATCTGTATAGCAAATGAATATCAGGACGTTTAATTATAAAGGAAAGTTACAGAGATCTGTTTATAATAGTCACCCACTTACTAAATGGGCAGAGGCTTGCATTCTGACCTGAGTAATGACGCTAATGGCTTTCTCCTGTTTGCTAAGGAGAAATGCTCTAATGAGATTCTGTTCCAAGCTGAAAACTGTAATTTCTTATTTTAGCTTTCTTTGTAGTTGTTTATATGCATCTGAATCCCAATTTCAAAAGACTTTGCTGCACACAATTGTGCTCATTAACTAAACACATCTCAAGTACAAAAAGATATCAACACAGTTTCCCTAGTTTTTACCCACAGTCCAACATTCTTTCCCATAATTCCATTGCAGTCAGGCACTACAATTTGCACCAAGTCTCTGAAAGCACAATTAAACAAATGTGTTTGCTTTTTGATTTGATTGCAGTAGATGTGATCTATTTGGATTGAGGGCAGGACTACACAGCCGTTTCCGCCGCGATCCTACACGCTGCGCAAAATCACAGGCGTCACGAAACAAGGAAAGTAATGGCAGTGCAGGATCGTGTTGCATTGTTGATGCGACGCAACATTGTCGGATGCAGACGCAGCGTTTTTTCCCGAATCGCTCAATTTTTTCAAATAATCTGATTTTTGGGCTAATTTCACTGCAGACCACAGAAAGGTTCAAATATGATAGGGATCTCTCCCATTGACTTATATACAACTTCCAACTTCCATCCTCGGGGTATAATAAATCTTAAAAAATGAGAGTTTTTTTAATCCACTAAAAATTAGGATTTTGTAGGAATCTTGTTATATTTTCTGACTTGCAGCTGCAGCCCTTTGATAGTAATGCCTAGCATGCCATAATGGTACATCTCCACCTATATTCCATGTGATAATTACTCTATATGACAGTGAGTCCCCTGATCATCAGCCATAATATAATTCCTTGTTGCTCACAACTATTAATAAAAGTTACATTAACATTATGAACCTTAACTGAGAAAAAGGCAGATTAGATAGAACCCATTTTACATTGCATAATGGATTCTGGGGCATGATAACTTTCCTCAGAAACCACCATTATGTATAAAATAAATATATATATATATATATATACACTGTAAATATAGATATGTTGTAGAACCATTTCAAATGGTTAAAGAGCAGGGTCTGGCTTTTTTGGCATTTATAACCTAGTGTAGATAGTGAAAATTATGTTTTACTTCCACTCTTACCATTATCCTACATACAAAATAGTGCAACTGATTTCTGTTGCATATAAGCCTCATTGTGTGAGAAAACTGCTGTGTGCATTATCCCTGTCTCCCTGATGATTCTAGAAACCAGTGAAACCGAGCAACCTGTCTTATTTGCAATCCAGCACATTCAATGCTTAGTTGTTACTTAGTATTGTCTCTCAATAAAGTATCTATGGGCATCCCAGCCTTAGCAATCAAAAATATTAAACAACTACATGGACCACTTTTAAGGCTTCATTATATATTTGTTACATTTAGCCACTATTGTTATTTTTCCCAAGTCCGGTGTAGATCCCAGTATGAACAGCTTTTGTCCTGCATAACATAGTTTACATAGTTGCATAAACAGAAAATAAAGAGCAGGCAATATCTTTTATTAACTTAGTTTGTAGATCATAGAATGCAAGTGTTTGGGACTACCTAGGTCGCTTCTTTAGAGACATGATACTTTGGCAGTATCAGGGCATCTCTGCAATAAATGAACTAGGAAATGCTTTTAACAGCGTTAAACACAGAACAAAAATGGGACGTCTTTAAAATGCTGCTTAATAAATATATTCAGTATATTCCCCTTGCACTTTGTTAGAAATAACATAAATGTTAGCTATGCACTAGTGATGGGGGATACATTTATAATTGACGCGCATTGACTCAATTAATTTCGCAAAGTTTCCAGGACAAATTCGCCCATTACTACTATGCACTAAGGGCCTATTTATCATGCTGTGTAACAATTGGAGAAAAATATCACCTGTGTTGTTGCCCACAGCAACCAATCAGGTCTTTGCTTTTGTTTTCTAACGTGTAGGTGACTGTTGAAATCTAATTGCTAATTAGTCGGTGATGTTTTCCTCCAATTTTTATACATCATGATAACTAATCCCCTAAATAGCAGTGTGTTGGGGGTATTCTTAATTAAGTAGAATCTGGGAATTTTTGTGAATGGCAAACTGTGTAATTTTAGGCAGTGTCTTACTAAAGCAAATTAAATATGGTCTTGCATAAAAATAGAGTCTGTATTAGGTAGCTCTGTATAAGTCCATATGTGCACTGGGGTTCTTTAAGGGCCTACACGCGCCTGAGTGAGTACAGCCCCATTTGAAATAATGACATGCATCTATTCCTGTGCTCCCCTGCGGCTGAACGCCAAAAAACGGAATGCAGGGGAGCGCAGGTCGGAACGCCAGTGAGTAAGAGCCCTTATAGGGGTTGAGCTCAATGTACTATGGTCTTTTTTCAACCCAGTTTACCCAGTGTAACTATGCTAAATCAAATCTCCAGCACTTTAATATCTAAACTCAGCACCAAGTCATATATTTATAATTGTAGACATTTTAGCCTAGTCAACAATATATGGAAAAATAAAGAGTTACACTGATCATAAGGCACTTATGACATTATGACATTATAGCAGAGAGGAAAAACTGTCCAAGAGAGAAATATTTCTACATTCATTATGTCAGAGAGTGATGGAGGTGAGAGTAACAGAGGGGAGAGCAGCAGATGGGAGCAAACTTGAACAAGGGGTAGGCAGAAGACCCTTTAACAGGTACCTTCCCAGCCCTTGCCCATCTTTGCGCCCTAGGCAGGTGCATCTTCTGCCTACCCCTAGTTCTTCCCCTGCCTATGTAAAATTTATTTTGTAAGTTGAATAGGGTTGCCCCCTTTTGGTCCAGTTAAATCTGGGTGGGGGGAGGGGCTGTGATGCAATGGGGGCATGGTTGTAACACTGCCATCGGTGAGTCTTGACAGGGTGACTGGCCGATCGCCGTGTCAATCATAGGGAGTCCTGTCCAGTTTTCCAAATTAGGAAACAGCAGGCAGTTTTGACCCAAAAATATGCTTTTTTTGTTTTGAGAGAAAAAATAATTAATGACTGTTAAAAAACAAATGGATGTTAATTACTTATTTTTAAAAAGCATAGTAACAGCTGCATACATTATTATAATGATTTCTGTAAGTAATAAAGTATTTGAAGTTAAATTAGATGTGCTGCAGCAGATTCATTAATGAACAAAAACCCATTGATGATATCTGATGTATGAAGCAATATAAAATAAGTTATTTACTTTATCTTTTTCTCATTATTAGTGGTTTGTTTCTTTGTGCATAATCATTTACACTGTACTGCAGATATTGAACCACTATAACACAAACAGTAGCTTTGTTTGTTTGGGCCTGGTCATTAACCACCTTTTTTATTGGCCATACCAATTAGTGAGCTGGAAACTCATCTGCTTGCAGTTTAATAATATGTTTGCAGAATCCAAAGTGATTAAACATTTGACATACAAAGTTCTAATTATAAAACCAAAATGTAAATTATTGTTATTTATAAAATACGAAATATTTGTAGACAAAAATTTCAGTTTTAGAAGTGTCGTCACAGGAACATTTTGACAGCAGCTTTATTATGATTATACTGCAAGGCTAAAAAAAGAGCTATTTTAAATGAGCTATTTTAACTAAAGTTTTATACTGATGGTTAATGAGTCCTTTGAGATATATATATATATATATATATATATATATATATATATATATATATATATATATATATGTCACTTGAAAATATACCCATGAGTACTCCTAAAGCTCCTAATTTTTCTACTACTTATAATAATGTTATTCGTAACATGGTGGGTGCCGGTACATGTGCTAGCACTCTAGCCTTTCTCAAAGTGCAAAAACATCACAACAACCAAACATTTGTGAGTGCTCGCCTACTTCTAGGATGGATATATATATATAACCTGAGTCAGACGCTTGCACTCTGAACCAGTCTTCCATAAACGTGGGTGCTGGGTCAAAGGATTTATGTAAAGTTCAAGAGGACCCGCACTCCTTGGTTAGTGAACCAAAAATATCTTTATTTTTCAAACTTGTGTATCCAACGTTTCGACCCACATTAGGGCATTTATCAAGGACAAAATACAAGTGTGCTGGAGAGAATTTAAACCTGTGTAGCTCCTCCCAGTGTTACAAAGGCACCAATCATAAAGGCATATAAATCCACATTGCATGTAATCAGCCATTGATGAAAAAAATTGTGCAATATCTTAGCTCACCATGTGATGTCGCTGTAGAGTGAGTAAAGTGATTTTCTTTTTCAGAATAAGTGCAATCAATAAAAAAGATCCTTCCCCGTGCAACCTGTGAATTTACATACGTTACATTGTTACTCTGTTATCTTGAAGCGACAGATACACTTTGTTACAATGTTAGCATCAATTATCTGTTTCAATAAAAGTTATACAAACTTGCTATACATTGTGCTGTCATTTCTAAACTACCTGCGTTAATTGAATTATAAAAAGCAATTCAAGACCAACTGTCCGTTTAACCCATTCGGTGCCACACAATTCAATTCATGTATCCAGTAAGCCTCCCGTTGGAGTAGTACTCCACCAGCTGCTGTGTAATATCCTGTTTTCTGCCTTTTTCTTTTTTATCCTTGTCATCCCTGTCTGGGTTTAATGCAGCCCGTATGCTGGACCTATGCATCCCAATTCGCTCCTTGAGCTGCCTTATTGTTTTTCCACAATAAATGAGGCTACAGGGACACTTTATGATGTACACCACCATTGTGGTGGTGCACGTCATCCTCTGTTTTATGGCATATTTCTTGCCTGTGTGCGGGTGTGTGAAGCTAGTACCTAGAATCAAACTGCTGCACATGACACATGCCCTGCATTTGAACACGCCAGGGCTGTGTAAGGAAGTGCTGTTTCTGGGGCTTCACATATTTGTCAATAGGATCTGAGGGACTCAGTGTTTCTTTGAGATTTCTACCTCTCCTATTGCTGAATTTAGGATTTTGGGGCAATTTTTTATGTAAGTGTCACGATCGCCGCCCGGAGCAGTTCTAGGAGCTCCGGGCGGCGTGTCCTCCCCTTCTGAGGACACTGAGGGACTCAGTGTTTCTTTGAGATTTCTACCTCTCCTATTGCTGAATTTAGGATTTTGGGGCAATTTTTTATGTAAGTGTCACGATCGTCGCCCGGAGCAGTTCCAGGAGCTCCGGGCGGCGTGTCCTCCCCTTCCTCCTACTGAGGAAGCTACGCCTGATGTCGGACGAGTGCTCCGTGGACTGGCATCCCGCATGGAGGAATATGAAGCCCAGCAGTACCGCATAGGGCAGGCACTCGATACCCTTCTCTCTCGAGTGCCTCCAGCGCCTCCTGCTTCCCAAGCTGCTGCAAATCCTTCCATGGCGGTCGTCTCGTCTACCACAGGTTTCTCGTCTGGTGAGCCTCGTATTCCGCCTCCTTCTCGCTTCAGTGGGGATCCACAGGCCTGCAGAGGTTTCGCTACACAGTGCCAGATCCAGTTCGAGTTTCAACCCTCGCACTTCCCCAATGAACGTTCCAAGGTGGGCTATGTGATGTCTCGTTTGGTGGGCAAACCGCTTGAGTGGGCAACATCTCTTTGGGAGAAGAATTCTCCACTGACTTTTGATGCCAAGGCTTTTCTTCAAGAATTTCGTACTGTGTTTGATGCCCCAGGTCGGGTCACTAATGCCCCTTCTCGTCTTCTGCAACTCCGGCAGGGAAACCGCAGTGTCTGTGACTATGCTATTGACTTCTATGCTTAGAACTTTGATGGCTGAGACTTCCTGGAATGACGATGCCTATAAGGCCGTATTCTATCAAGGTCTGTCTATTCGCATTAAAGATGATCTTGTCTCCAGGGAGTTCCCTGACCTGCTGGAAGATTTGATTGCACTATCCATTAAGGTGGACACTCGTCTCAGAGAGCATCAAATAGAGAAGGAGCGTTGTAAAAGATTTCAACCCTTGTTGGCACCTCACTTTCAAAGACCTCTATTACCTCCTACCCCCCAGCAGCTTTCTGTTATTCCTCCGGAGGAACCTATGCAAGTCGGAAGAGCTCGTCTCTCTGAACAGGAGAAACTCCGGAGACGTACGGCTGGACTTTGTCTCTACTGTGGGGGTCAATCTCACTTTGCCAACTCCTGTCCTGTGAAGCCTCAGAGTTCCTCTCTTCAAGGTAACCTTGGAAAGACTCATGTACGGGGTGTTACTCCCAAGTCAAAAGAGAACTCTCACAGGTTTCTTCTGCCTTTACAGATTCGTCTGTCCACTAAGACCATTGTTGGCTCAGCTTTTATTGACTCTGGAGCTGCCGGAAATTTTATGGACGCTCTCTTTGCCAAGCATATGAATGTTCCCCTGTTTTCATTGACTCCTCCACTTCGAGTAACCGCCATTGATGACCAACCCCTTTAATCCGAGTTTATCTCTATGACGACTGGGGAATTGCCTGTGCAGGTTGGGACTTTACACAAAGAAAAGTTATCGTTCCTGATTATTTCCTGTCCTTCTGTTCCAGTCGTCTTGGGGCTTCCTTGGTTACGCCTGCATAACCCTATCATTGATTGGTCCTCGGGGCAGGTTTCCCGTTGGAGTCCATACTGCCAACAGCACTGCCTTCCTGCTGAACCCATCCAGAGGGTGAATATTTCTACATATGATTTGAAGATGCTTCCTTCCATGGCCGCCACGTGGGTAGCGGCTCTGGCGCGATGACGTCAGCACGTCGACGTCGGCGCAAGGACGCCGATGACGTCACTATGGCGCCAAATTCAAACATAAAAACCTGGGTTTCCTGTCTGCTATTTTGAGACTAAATCTTGTTCCCGTTTGTTGCCTGACCTCTTGCCTGGACTTTGGACTTTGCTTATTATTCTGCCTGCCCTTGAACTCTTGCCTGGACTCTGATAAATCTTCTGGTTAACCCCTTTTGGACACCGCGACCTTGATTCCCTTGTGGGCTTCCTCCTTGATCCTGACAACCTCCCTGGTGGCAGCATCACTATGCACTAGCGGCCAATGCTTTTTCACACACTGCTGTACATGGCTTGCCAACGCCCCATACTGACTCACATAATACATGTCATTACCACCATCCTTATTCTTTCTTGTACCCATATTCTCAGACAACACTTCCTCCCGATTTAATGCTAGGGCCCATTCCTTTGTCTCCTGTTTCAATTTGGGGGGATACCTTCTTTGCAGAAATTTGTGAGACATAGTGACCAAATAATTTTGTCTTTTGCATGGATCACTATCAATTCTGATCACTCTGAGCATCTGCGATTTAGGCAAAGAATTTAGTAAGTGCTTAGGGTGATTGCTGTGATAGTATACTATAGTGTTTCTATCGGTTGGCTTCACATAGATACAAGTATGCAGCTTATCATTTTCTTTATAGACTTTCAAATCCAGAAAGTCTATACAGTCCAAACCATATTTCAAGGTGAATTTCACTGGACTAGACAATGCATTAAGTTGATTGACAAACTCTTCCATTTCAACAACAGGGCCCAACCATATAAAAAACACGTCATCTATCTGAAAAGCGGATGTGCCAAAACTTTGTCATTTTCATACATATGCATGTATGCGTTTGCATATGCTGGAGCCACCCTTGAACCCATAGCGGTCCCTGTCCGCTGTATGTAAAATTGGTCTTCGAATTTAAAGTAATTATTGTATAGAATGAATCTCAATAATGACATTGTAAATTCAATCGGTGGTCCTTTGTACAGTGCATTATTAATCAACAGATCACATGTAGCCCCTATACCTGCCTCATGTGGAATGCAGGTATAGAGGCTTTGCACATCCATTGTCACCAGCACTACGTCAGATAAAGGTAAATTTATGCTCTGTATCAGTTTCAAAAATTCGGTGGTATCCCTGAGGTAGCTACCCATTTGTTGTATACAGGATTGAAGCAGTGAGTCCACATATTCAGCTATGCCCTCATTAAGGGACCCATTAGATGATATTATGGGTCTCCCAGGTGGTCTAGACAAACTTTTATGAATTTTGGGCAACTTATATATCACTGGCCTGACGGGGTATTTGGGTAAAAAATATTCAAACATACTTGTCGTAATCCAACCATTTTTAACAGCATTGTCCAACATGCTTCCCAACTCCCCCCGGAATTTATCTGTGGGATCAAAAGTCAATTTGGCATAGCAACTTTCATCATTCAATTGCGATAGCACTTCATCCTTATCGTAACTATAATCAAGCAAAACAACAGCCCCTCCCTTATCTGCTTTCTGGATAATAATATCCCTATTACACTTTAGGGAGTACATGGCCTCTCTCTCCGCTGCAGATAGATTTCCTCGCCACTTACGTTTAGCCCGATACCAAGCAGTCATGTCTAGATTAAGCATGCGGTTGAAGGTTTTGATGGATGGGTTACTACAGACAGGGTCATACATGCTTTTGATTTTAAATCTACTGGATATATATATATATATATATATATATATATATATATATATATATATACACACACACATATACACATTCACATATTATACGGTATATACACATTTTTTAGAGTAACTTATTAACAATGCTTGCAACTTGGGGTTTGGACTTGGAAAAGTCTTGTAATATGTGCCACCATACTTTACAAGCACTCCCACTTTCTGCCTATTACATGGTGGCATGAACTCCCTCATAGATGCCTCCCTTATTCCCAGGTGGTTACTTAATTCAGGCACTCTTTATAGGTCCCTGGTAAGGCCTCATCTGGAGTATGCAGTGTAGTTTTGGACTCCAGTCCTTAAGAGGGATATAAATGAGCTGGAGAGAGTGCAGAGACGTGCAACTAAATTGGTTAGAGGGATGGAAGACTCCAATTATGAGGGTTGGAGTTGTTTTCTCTGGAAAAAGGCGCTTGCGAGGGGACATGATTACACTTTACATGTACATTAGAGGACATTATAGACACATAGCAGGGGACCTTTTCTGGGGCACATTTACTTAGGGTTGAATATCGAGGATTAATTATTTGAATGTCGAAGTAGAAGGATTTACCGCATTTCCTACGAACTTTTAGGATTTTAATCCATCGATCTAACGATTTTCCTTCGATCAGAAAATTGTTAGGAAGCCTATGGGGACCTTCCCCAGGGGCTAACATTGATGTTTGGTAGGTTTAAGTTGGCGAAGTAGTTGGTCAAAGTTTTTTTAAAGAGACAGTACTTCGACTATCGAATGGTCGAATAGTCGAATGATTTTTGGTTCGAATCATTCGATTTGAAGTCGTAGTCGAAGGTCGAAGTAGCCAATTCGATGGTCGAAGTAGCCAATTCGATGGTCGAAGTAGCCAAAAAAAACATTCGAAATTCGAAGTATTTTTTCTTCTATTCCTTCACTCGAACTAAGTAAATGTGCCCCCAAATGTGTGCTTTGAAAAGCAAATGGGATGGCCTTATTTATCAACAAGTGTTTAAAATAAAAAAGTCCAACCAAACTAGAATCCACGATTGGACCTTATTTATTATTTAAAAAGCAGAATTTAATCGGATTGAGGAAAAACTCTAGAAAATATAGCAAAAACCAGAATGCACACATTTTTTTCCCAAAATTCCATTTCCGGGCTTTTTCCCGGGAAGATTGATTTTTTTAAATTTTTACCCAAAAAGTCCAAAATAGTCAGGTTTTCATGGCTAATGCCAGCGCAGACCACAGAAAATTCTAAATAGGATAGGGACCTCTCCCATTGACTTATATACAACATTGGCAGGACTGAGATGCCAGATTTTCGGATTTGGACTTTTTCCATCCTCAGGGTATAATAAATCTCAAAAAGTGTTGAGGTTTTTTTTCCATGAAAAATTCAGATTTTATAGTAACAAAAAACTTGAATTTTTCGGACTTTAATAAATTACCCCCTAAATGTATACTGCCCCTTTAATGAAAGGCACTTCTTCATGGAATGATTGTGCCTAAAGTTACTTGAACATAACTGCATTTAATACCCAGCTTGGCTGTAATGCACACATAGCAAGTAAATTGGAAATCTTTTTAATTGATAGATACAGTGTCATTATAATCCTGTTATACCGAATGAATAAAAGTGCGCATGACTGTAAGGACCATCTGGGATTTGAACACTTGGGACTGGGGTTGCTGGACTTTAGGTGCACAGTGGGTGCACTTATCAAGTGAGCCACTGGAGGCTATTAGGACTGGCCTGATCCTGTTATAGTGATCCTGTATCTTGTTACGTTTCCAGTTTGTCTCCTCCCTGGTCTCCTCCCTTCTTGTTACCCTCATGTGTTTTGTGTTCTCTAATCAATTGCCCGTTATAAACCACGCCCTGAGCAGGAACCGGCTGGGCTGCGGGCACCGGAGCAGGAACCGGCTGGGCTGCGGGCACCGGAGCAGGAACCGGCTGGGCTGCGGGCACCGGAGCAGGAACCGGCTGGGCTGCGGGCACCGGAGCAGGAACTGGCTGGGCTGAGGGCACCGGAGCAGGAACCGGCTGGGCTGCAGGCACCGGAGCAGGAACCGGCTGGGCTGCGGGCACCGGAGCAAGAACCGGCTGGGCTGTGGGCACCGGAGCAGGAAACGGCTGGGCTGAGGGCACCGGAGCAGGAACCGGCTGGGCTGAGGGCACCGGAGCAGGAACCGGCTGGGCTGCGGGCACCGGAGCAGGAACCGGCTGGGCTGCGGGCACCGGAGCAGGAACCGGCTGGGCTGAGGGCACCGGAGCAGGAACCGGCTGGGCTGCAGGCACCGGAGCAGGAACCGGCTGGGCTGCGGGCACCGGAGCAGGAACCGGCTGGGCTGCGGGCACCGGAGCAGGAACCGGCTGGGCTGCAGGCACTGGAGCAGGAACCGGCTGGGCTGCGGGCACCGGAGCAGGAACCGGCTGGGCTGCGGGCACCGGAGCAGGAACCGGCTGGGCTGAGGGCACCGGAGCAGGAACCGGCTGGGCTGAGGGCACCGGAGCAGGAACCGGCTGGGCTGCGGGCACTGGAGCAGGAACCGGCTGGGCTGCGGGCACCGGAGCAGGAACCGGCTGGGTTGCGGGCACCGGAGCAGGAACTGGCTGGCAAGCCATCACTGGAGCACGGACTGGCTGGCTTGCCAGCCAGTCCGTGCTCCAGTGATGGCTTGCCAGCCAGTCCGTGCTCCAGTGATGGCTTGCCAGCCAGCTCCGGTGCCCGCAGCCCAGCCGGTTCCTGCTCCGGTTCCCGCAGCCCAGCCGGTTCCTGCAGCTGGTTCCTGCTCAGGGCGTGGTTTATAAAGGGCAATTGATTAGAGAACACAAAACACATGAGGGTAACAAGAAGGGAGGAGACCAGGGAGGAGACAAACTGGAAACGTAACAAGATACAGGATCACTATAACAGGATCGGAACCATCCCCAAGAGCCTCCAATGGCTCACTTGGCAAGTGCTCCCACTGTGCACCTAAAGTCCAACAACCCCGGTCCCAAGTGTTCAAATCCCAGATGGTCCTTACAATGACATTAATGGGACATATGTGCATTTTGTACTATGGCAGATAACGTCAGTACTCTCCAAGGATTATCAATTTCTTTTGGTCCTATGGAACATAATCCATACAGTACAAGGTTGTAATGTTTTACTGTGACAAGATAAAACATAAGAATTTGCAAGATATATAAATGTATAATTTATAAGCACTTTATATTTATGCATCAATAGTTTTAAACCTTTTTCTTATAAATTTGCCCAATGTGATCTTTATATAGCAGACTTACTTTGAAGCATAAGCAGCCATTCCTCTGAGCAAATATTCTGTTGTAACTTGCAGAAACCCTTTTGTTGATCAGTCTTGTTTATTTGCATGAAAACTGACAAGATCCCTTTCTGTATCCTTCTTGGATGTAACTATGTCTCTTCAGATAAACACAGATCAATTGGAAGCTTTCTACTCCAGTTCACATTTTTGTCTAGTGACTTGCCCCAGGGTAAAGCTGATCATTTGTGCTCTTTTTTCTTAAACATAAACTAAGTTGACTTTTTACTTTTTTTTAACAAAAAATAAGTTTTGTATTTACTCAGGGAGTATCATTGATATTTTAATTGTTCTGCAAATTTCCAATTAAAGATGTATTAGTTGGCCAATGAAGGGTATCTTTTTATTTCAGTGTTTTCGTGCTTCTATAAATGCCCAAGATAGCACATTAATTTGCTGCATAACCTCAGTCAATCTCATTCTTCAGCAAAGCCTATAAAATAAAGCAACAAAGTCATGTGGATTTAGGAGCTTCACATGACAGGGGATATTGTGGGGTTTGCTAAACTAATATAAATAAGTGATGTACATTTTGTCTGCTATTTATCAAAGCATGTTCAGTTAAAGAAAGCAAAGTAGGTGAAATAATTTTCTTTTC
This sequence comes from Xenopus petersii, assembly GCA_038501925.1. Lineage (NCBI taxonomy): Eukaryota > Metazoa > Chordata > Amphibia > Anura > Pipidae > Xenopus > Xenopus petersii. The sequence continues at coordinate 40,090,013 of CM076681.1, read as the reverse complement.
TACTATGTGTAAATATAAAAGGGGATAATTTCTAATGCTTTATTTACCAGTAGGTCCTTCTAGCAAACACACTGGCACCCATTCTGATTACAAGAAAGGAGGTTCTATCTGAATATTCAAAATTCGTTTTTTACAGTGAGAGCTGTGATGTTATAGAATTCTCTCCCTGAATTAGTTGTTCTCTTTTTTTAGTAGTTGTCTCTTTTTATATATGCCATAACCATTTTGTTAGATTTAGAATAAATGCGATTTGTGATTCATTCATCCAGTTTCTTTGTACTTTTAATCTGTTTCAATACTTGTAATATGTTATGTTATATTTTATATATATGTTAGGCAAATGTTCTGATCAATGACAACAAAAGGCTCCTGCTAAGTCTAAAAGTGTTGCGCGGCTAAAATACTTGTACCTTGATGTGTGATCTTCAATAGTTAATGGATACAATTTTGACCTTCATGGGCAGATTCGGGGAGATTTTGTTGCCTGCCGACTAATCGCCTCTTCTTCGGGGCGGCAATCTCCCTAAACTGCCTTCCCCCTGCTAAAATGAAAAATCGACTTGTCAGTGAGTGTAACATTTGTTCTCATCTAACTGAGTGTGACGTTTTCCCAAGCATATAATGGGGTAATCTAAGTAAATTCTTGGTACTGGATTGTGATCCAAGCTTTGTATGACATAAACATGAAGAATCAGAGTGTTCCAGCCAGATATAGGACAATAGGTGTCATATACAACTGCCAGTGCAGTGTGCAAAGTGCAATTTTGAGTGTTTTTTTTAAACAAACAATGCAGTGTCTTTCCCCATTCTAGCGTAATTGCAGTCACAAGGGAGAGATGTGCCTGATGCAATTGCACTCAATGTATTAAAATTCATGCAACTGCACTTACACTTTGATGTACATTGGCCACAGTTGCACCAAAAATTTTCATTGTCAAGATGCTGGCATTTCCATTTCTAGCCTGCTTACAATTTTTTAGGCTATTGATTCAGGCCACTGTGGGAACTCAGGAGCTACTGCTACCTTTGAGGTAGAGGTTGCTTCATGTTTGCCCTGTGCTGATACAGTAGATAAATTGCACAAAATTCACAACAGCAATTTGTCATGAATGGAGAAATCTGCCAAAACTATTCAGTGGCAAAACTTGTAAGTGACCCTAATGGTCTCCCAGTTAATCCAAGTCAATAGACAATATCAAACCAGATGAATGCAATCAGCCCCATTTTCACCAAATACTGGATGTACATCCTGTCTAGGACACATAAATTAGTAATAAAACTGACAAAATAAATTAAAATGATTAATTCATCTTTGGCATTAGCACCACTTTCACGGACTTAGTAGAAAGCACCTTTAATGAAAGTTGGTGAAAAAGAGTTATCACTATGAAATTTAATAATGTAACATTGTGTGTGGCTATTGCAAAGCCACATTTGCTGTATATTTTCGAAATAGTTGCTATTTTCTACCACTACAAGTCTTTCTTTATTGTCTGCATGTGTTTATTCAATTGACAATTGCTGCAAAATGCATTCTACTGGGTGTTAAATAATACTTTCTTTAAGAGTGGGAGACCGGGCTTGAAATGATTGCTTATTAGCAAAATAAATACATCATTTTGTCTAGAAACTATGATTTTTTTTTTATTGTTACTGCCATCAAAAGACAAATATCTCACTAGAGAATGTTTCATTCAACCCATTGAGAGTCAAATTCATTTTTACTTTGCTGCAATTAAACATTCTCTAAACCAATTAAAATATTACTTCCAAGATATAACCTGGTTCCTCCTCAGCCCTTAACAATGTAACTCAAGAATGTTGCAGCTTTATATTTGGAAGGTACTAAATATTTTTAATGGCATCGACAAGAACAGGTCATTCTACAACGTGCGTCTATTTTAGGTCTTCTGCCTTGGGCATATATTTTTTATTAAATATATTCACTGTGTCTGTTATTTTAGCTGCCTGCTAGTGAGAGAATCCTGTTATAAAGTAGCTTTCAGGAAACCATACACATCTCCTGTGCAAGGCTTACATTGTTTGCAAGGGATAATGCTTAAAATAGAATACAAAATGTATTCAGACATACTTCTCGATGAAACTGTGCATACAGCTATTATATCTGCCTCTCTCTATCTGCCTGTCATGTATCTATCGATCTATCTATCTAATTATCTATCAAGCCATAAACTAAATAAGAATTATGAAAACATGAACATAAAACCAATATCTGCATACTTTGTCAAATGTTCATTAAATTATAAATATAACCTCCCCAACAGTAGGGGGTAATTCACAAATACAGGCAGGGAGGACTGACTGTCTGGCTAGTGGACCTTAAGGTGCGAAGAGAACAGAACACAATTATCATCTGTCTAAGGGCAGATTTACAGTTAATATTGTTTTATACCTATAACCAAAATATCTTTTATTACCTATAAAAATCCTCAAGGAGTTCAAACACTCCCACATTATGATGATCCATCTCAGCGTTACCAAATATTATGATAAGGTCAGACTAATATGTGTTAGTCCTGGGGTGGTTAGTCTTTAAGGGAAGAAAATTCAATTTCTTCCACAATTTTCATGATTTCATAATTTGCGTTATAAACACACAGGCAGTTTAGGCAGGTTGAAAAATCAATGGGGCAGATTTAATAACCAGCGAAAAATCACCAGCGTCCACTTCGCACCCAGCCCAACTCTTCGCCAGGCGAAAATTCGCTGGGACAACAATAATTTACTAAAATGCGAAGTTTCGTCCAGGCCAACGGACCCTGGCAAGTTTTCGCTAGCGTTACTTCGGCAATGCGAGCAAATCAAGGCAAAGATGCACTAGCGTTCATTTCTGCCTAATGCAAATTCGCTAGAGTCTTGCGATCAGGTTAATTTGCAGGAAATTTAAAGTTGAATGTCTGTCTTTATATTATCTATTGCAGCAAATACATTAGATTTCCACTGTGAATTACACATGTCCAGGGAACCTTAATAAAGACAATAGAGTTGTTATAATATCCTACACATGAGCCCACTGTAAAATAATTTTCCAAAGTTTTTTAGGACTTTTGCAGCCTATCACTAGGGATGTAGCGAACGTCGGAAAAAAAGTTCGCAAACATATTCGCGAACTTGCGCAAAAATGCGAGCGGTTCGCGAACGGTTCGCGAACCCCATAGACTTCAATGGGAAGGCGAACTTTAACATCTAAAAAAGACATTTCTGGCCAGAAAAATGATTTTAAAGTTGTTTAAAGGGTGCAACGACCTGGACAGTGGCATGCCAGAGGGGGATCAAGGGCAAAAATTTATCTGAAAAATCTGCCTGTGTGTGCTTGGAAGAGATAGTGTAGGGGGAGAGCTGTTAGTGATTTCAGGGACAGATGATAGTAAGTTTGCTGGCTAGTAATCTGCTTGATACTGCTCTGTATTGGAGGGACAGAAGTCTGCAGGGATTTGAGGGACATTTTAGCTTAGGTAGCTTTGCTGGCTAGTAATGTACTGTTCTCTTTAAACAACTGCCATACGTTGACCTTGTAGGCATTGTTTGCCCAGTTTTTTTGGATGCAGCCACTGAAGCACAGTTGCCAGAAAAAATATGCCATATAAATGCTGAAAATAGTCATTTTTCGCCATACGTTGACCTTGTAGACATTGTTTGCCCAGTTTTTTTTGGACGCAGCCACTGAAGCACAGTTGCCAGAAAAAATATGCCATATAAATGCTGAAAATAGTCATTTTTCGCCATACGTTGACCTTGTAGACATTGTTTGCCCAATTTTTTTTGGACGCAGCCACTGAAGCACAGTTGCCAGAAAAAATATGCCATATAAATGCTGAAAATAGTCATTTTTCGCCATACGTTGACCTTGTAGACATTGTTTGCCCAGTTTTTTTTGGACGCAGCCACTGAAGCACAGTTGCCAGAAAAAATATGCCATATAAATGCTGAAAATAGTAATTTTTCGCCATACGTTGACCTTGTAGACATTGTTTGCCCAGTTTTTTTGGACGCAGCCACTGAAGCACAGTTGCCAGAAAAAATATGCCATATAAATGCTGAAAATAGTCATTTTTTGCCATATACGTTGAGTCAACGTATGGCAAAAAATGACTATTTTCAGCATTTATGTGGCATATTTTTTCTGGCCTCTGTGCTTCAGTGGCTGCGGCCAAAAAAACTGGGCAAACAATGCCTACAAGGTCAACGACTTGTTTGCCCAGTTTTTTTGGCCGCAGCCACTGAAGCACAGAGGCCAGAAAAAATATGCCATATAAATGCTGAAAATAGTCATTTTTTTGGTCGCAGCCACTGAAGCACAGTTGCCAGAAAAATTATGCCATATAAATGGAGAAAATATGCATTTTTTTGGTTGCAGCCACTGAAGCACAGAGGCTAGAAAAATTATGCCATATAAATGGAGAAAATATGAATTTTTTTGGTTGCAGCCACTGAAGCACAGAGGCTAGAAAAATTATGCCATATAAATGGACAAAATATGCATTTTTTTGGTTGCAGCCACTGAAGCACAGAGGCCAGAACAATTATGCCATATAAATGCAGAAAATATGCATTTTTTTGGTTGCAGCCACTGAAGCACAGAGGCTAGAAAAATTATGCCATATAAATGGACAAAATATGCATTTTTTTGGTTGCAGCCACTGAAGCACAGAGGCCAGAAAAATTATGCCATATAAATGCAGAAAATATGCATTTTTTTGGTTGCAGCCACTGAAGCACAGAGGCCAGAAAAATTATGCCATATAAATGCAGAAAATATGCATTTTTTTGGACGCAGCCACTGAAGCACAGTTGCCAGAAAAAATATGCCATATAAATGCTGAAAATAGTAATTTTTCGCCATACGTTGACCTTATAGACATTGTTTGCCCCGTTTTTTTGGACGCAGCCACTGAAGCACAGAGGCCAGAAAAAATTAAACCAGTAGGGTTTGCACCCTAGTTTGTAACGGTGGCGGAGGGAGGAGGACGCTAAAGGACAGCTGTGTGTGGAGTCATGAGGCTTGAAGAGAAGGACAGCTGCATAGAAGTCAGAACAAGTCTTCCGGCGTGCAGTAACCCTCCGAGATCCACCCCTCATTCATTTTAATAAAGGTCAGGTAATCGACACTTTTGTGACCTAGGCGAGTTCTCTTCTCAGTTACAATCCCTCCTGCTGCACTGAAGGTCCTTTCTGAGAGCACACTTGAGGCTGGGCAAGACAAGAGGTTCATGGCAAATTGTGACAGCTCTGGCCACAGATCAAGCCTGCGCACCCAGTAGTCCAGGGGTTCATCGCTCCTCAGAGTGTCGATATCTGCAGTTAATGCCAGGTAGTCCGCTACCTGCCGGTCGAGGCGTTCTTTGAGGGTGGATCCAGAAGGGTTGTGGCGCTGCCTTGGACAGAAAAACATTTGCATGTCTGATGTTACAGACCGGCCAAAGGGCTTTGTCCTTGCAGGTGTGCTCGTGGCAGGATTACTGGCACCTCTGCCCCTGGAATGTTGATGAGTTCCTGAAGTGACATCACCCTTAAAAGCATTGTACAACATGTTTTGCAGGCTGGTTTGTAAATGCCGCATCTTTTCGGACTTGTGGTATGTTGGTAACATTTCTGCCACTTTATGCTTGTACCGAGGGTCTAGTAGCGTTGCGACCCAGTACAGGTCCTTCTCCTTAAGCCTCTTGATACGGGGGTCCTTCAACAGGCATGACAGCATGAAAGACCCCATTCTCACAAGGTTGGATGCAGAGCTATCCATCTCCGCTTCCTCATTATCAAGGACTGCATCATCCACGGTCTCCTCCCCCCAGCCACGTACAAGACCAGGGGTCCCCAAAAGGTCACCACTAGCCCCCTGGGAAGCCTGCTCCTGTTGGTCCTCCTCCTCCTCCTCCACAAAGCCACCTTCCTCCTCTGACTCCACTTCTGGCACCTCTCCCTGCGTTGCAGCAGGTGCCTGGGTTCGTTCTGGTGATTCCGACCATAAATCGTGCGCTTCCAGCTCCTCGTCACGCTGGTCTACAGCCTCATCTGTCACTCGTCGCACGGCACGCTCCAGGAAGAAAGCGAAGGGTATTAGGTCGCTGATGGTGCCTTCGGTGCGACTGACCATATTTGTCACCTCTTCAAAAGGTCGCATGAGCCTGCAGGCATCGCGCATAAGCACCCAGTAACGGGGGAAAAAAATCCCCAGCTCTGCAGATCCAGTCCTACCACCCAGTTCAAAAAGGTACTCGTTGACGGCCCTTTGTTGTTGCAGCAGACGTTCCAACATAAGGAGCGTTGAATTCCAGCGAGTCTGGCTGTCAGAAATCAAACGCCTGACTGGCATGTTGTAGCGCTGCTGAATGTCAGCAAGGCGTGCCATGGCTGTGTAGGAACGTCTGAAATGGGCCGACACCTTTCTGGACTGGGTGAGAACGTCCTGGAATCCTGGGTACTTGGAGACAAAACGTTGGACTATTAAATTTAACACATGTGCCATGCAGGGCACATGTGTTAAATTTCCCAGTCTCAACGCTGCCAACAGATTGCTTCCATTGTCACACACCACTTTTCCGATCTGCAGTTGGTGTGGGGTCAGCCACCGATCGGCCTGTGACTGCAGAGATGACAGGAGTACAGATCCGGTATGGTTTTTGCTTTCCAGGCACGTCATCCCCAAGACAGCGTGACAACGGCGTACCTGGCACGTCGAATAGCCTAGGGGGAGCTGGGGGTGCACAGGTGTGGAGGAGGAGAAGGAGGACCCAGCAGCAGAGTAAGAAGAAGAAGAGGAAGAAGACGAGGTAGAGAGCGATGGAGGAGTAGAGGTGGTGGCAGAGCCGCGTGCAATCCGTGGCGGTGACACCAACTCCACTGTTGTTGTTGTTGTTGAGCTACCCATTCCCTGCTTCCCATTCCCAGCCATTACCAAGTTCACCCAGTGGGCAGTGTAGGTGACATACCTGCCCTGACCATGCTTGGAGGACCATGCGTCAGTAGTCATATGGACCTTTGGCCCAACACTAAGTGACAGAGATGCGGTAACTTGGCTCTGCACATGTTGGTACAGGTGTGGTATTCCCTTTTTAGAAAAAAAATTGCGGCTGGGTACCTTCCACTGCGGTGTCCCAATTGCTACAAATTTGCGGAAGGCCTCAGAGTCCACCAGCTGGTATGGTAAAAGCTGGCGGGCTAAGAGTGCAGACAAGCCAGCTGTCAGACGCCGGGCAAGGGGGTGACAGTCAGACATTGGCTTCTTACGCTCAAACATGGCCTTCACAGAAACTTGGCTGGTGGCAGATGACTGGGAATGGGAACAGGTGGTCAAGGTGGAAGGCGGAGTGGAGGGTGGTTCAGATGGGTCAAGGAGAGCAGAGGTAGAGCAGTAAGATGCTGGACCAGAAGGAGTGTGGCTTTTAGTTTGCCTGTTGCCTTTGAGGTGTTGCTCCCAAAGTGCTTTGTGCTTGCCGCTCATGTGCCTTCGCATAGAAGTTGTACCTATGTGGCTGTTGGGCTTACCAAGGCTCAGTTTCTGACTGCACTCATTGCAAATTACAATGCTTTTGTCAGAGGCACACACATTAAAAAAATCCCACACTGCTGACTTTTTGGAAGTGTGCGATCTGGCGGTAACAGTAGAAGTTGGCGGCATTGGCGGCAATGGCGGGTGCGTTGGCCGGCTGAACACAGGTGCCGATACATGTTGTTGCCCTACTGATCCCTGCGGGCTGTCCTCCCTGCTTCTTCTAAGTCTTATTCTCCTACTGCCTCTCTGACTCTCCGTCTCTCCATCTGAACTACCCTCCTCTTGCTCTCTTCTACTAGGCACCCACAAAACATCAATCTCCTCATCATCATTCTCCTCAGATGCATCAATTTCTTCTGACACATCACAGAAGGAAGCAGCAGCGGGGACCTCCTCCTCATCACTCATCATTATGTCCATCTCTGTCGTGTTCTCTGCCAGAATTAAATCTGGTGTAACGTCCTCATCTCCTTCATCTTCTTCTGCCAATAATGGTTGCGCATTACTCAGTTCAAGAAACTCATGGGAAAATAACTCCTCTGACTCCAGTGAAGAAGGGGCACCGGTGGTGGAGGAAGTGTTACGTGGGGTGGCCATAGCAGTGGAGGATGAGGAGGATGTTGTGGTAAAGTTAGAAACGGTAGAGGATGGGGTGTGCTGTGTAAGCCAGTCAACTACCTCTTCAGCATTTTGGGAGTTCAGGGTCATTGGCTTTTTAAAACTGGGCAATTTGCTAGGGCCACAGGATTGCATAGCAGCACGGCCCCTAGCACGGCCTCTGCGTGGCGGCCTGCCTTTGCCTGGCATTATTTTTAAAAAAACAACAACAACAAAAACTCAGTTGGTTTTTCTGGAAACGATAATACACACAGCTAGATGGCGGTTTGAAGAAAACACTGTGCAAATAATGCCTACAAGGTCAACGTATACACAGCGGTGGATACGGATTACGTAAAATATCAGAATGCTGCTTGAAAAAAAGTAACTCAAGTGGTTTTTCTAGAGACGATAATATTATCAATATTTAGACAAAATGTGAACAAGCTCACACAGCTAGATGGCGGTTTGAAGAAAACACTGTGCAAATAATGCCTACAAGGTCAACGTATACACAGCGGTGGATACGGATTACGTAAAATATCAGAATGCTGCTTGAAAAAACAGTAACTCAAGTGGTTTTTCTAGAGACGATAATATTATCAATATTTAGACAAAATGTGAACAAGCTCACACAGCTAGATGGCGGTTTGAAGAAAACACTGTGCAAATAATGCCCACAAGGTCAACGTATACACAGCGGTGGATACGGATTACGTAAAATATCAGAATGCTGCTTGAAAAAACAGTAACTCAAGTGGTTTTTCTAGAGACGATAATATTATCAATATTTAGACAAAATGTGAACAAGCTCACACAGCTAGATGGCGGTTTGAAGAAAACACTGTGCAAATAATGCCCACAAGGTCAACGTATACACAGCGGTGGATACGGATTACGTAAAATATAAGAATGCTGCTTGAAAAAAAGTAACTCAAGTGGTTTTTCTAGAGACGATAATATTATCAATATTTAGACAAAATGTGAACAAGCTCACACAGCTAGATGGCGGTTTGAAGAAAACACTGTGCAAATAATGCCTACAAGGTCAACGTATACACAGCGGTGGATACGGATTACGTAAAATATCAGAATGCTGCTTGAAAAAAAGTAACTCAAGTGGTTTTTCTAGAGACGATAATATTATCAATATTTAGACAAAATGTGAAAAAGCTCACACAGCTAGATGGCGGTTTGAAGAAAACACTGTGCAAATAATGCCCACAAGATCAACGTATACACTACTACAGCGGTGGATACGGATTACGTAAAATATATTATGGCTGCTTGAAAAAAGTCACTCCGGTGTTTTTTCTGGAGACGGTAATATTATGGATATTTAGACAGAATGTGAACAAGGTCACACAGCTAGATGGCTGTTGGTTGAATAACACACTGGGCAAAAAATGCCTACAGGGCAAATAATGCCTAAAAGGTCAACTTATACACTACTACAGCGATGGATACGGATTACGTAAAATATATTATGGCTGCTTGAAAAAAGTCACTCCGGTGTTTTTTCTGGAGACGGTAATATTATGGATATTTAGACAGAATGTGAACAAGGTCACACAGCTAGATGGCTGTTGGTTGAATAACACACTGGGCAAAAAATGCCTACAGGGCAAATAATGCCTAAAAGGTCAACTTATACACTACTACAGCGATGGATACGGATTACGTAAAATATATTATGGCTGCTTGAAAAAAGTCACTCCGGTGTTTTTTCTGGAGACGGTAATATTATGGATATTTAGACAGAATGTGAACAAGGTCACACAGCTAGATGGCTGTTGGTTGAATAACACACTGGGCAAAAAATGCCTACAGGGCAAATAATGCCTAAAAGGTCAACTTATACACTACTACAGCGATGGATACGGATTACGTAAAATTTATTATGGCTGCTTGAAAAAAGTCACTCCGGTGTTTTTTCTGGAGACGGTAATATTATGGATATTTAGACAGAATGTGAACAAGGTCACACAGCTAGATGGCTGTTGGTTGAATAACACACTGGGCAAAAAATGCCTACAGGGCAAATAATGCCTAAAAGGTCAACTTATACACTACTACAGCGATGGATACGGATTACGTAAAATTTATTATGGCTGCTTGAAAAAAGTCACTCCGGTGTTTTTTCTGGAGACGGTAATATTATGGATATTTAGACAGAATGTGAACAAGGTCACACAGCTAGATGGCTGTTGGTTGAATAACACACTGGGCAAAAAATGCCTACAGGGCAAATAATGCCTAAAAGGTCAACTTATACACTACTACAGCGATAGTAAAATAAAAAAAAGTAAAATAAAAAAAAAATGAATATTAAAAAAAAAAAATTACAGTTGGTGCTGCTGAACTACTAGGAGCAGCAGATTAGCACACCAGTCCCACTCCCCAACACTGCTAGACTAATAGCACTGGGCTCTTATAGTAGTAGTAGTAGTAGTAGTAGTAGTAGTAGTAGTAAAACAACAAAAAAATAAATAAAAGCAGTCCTTACAAGGACTACTGTTATTGCAGCAGTCAGCAGATGAGATCAGAAGCAGGACAGCTGCCCACTGCAGCTACATACAGAGCACTGCAGTAGAAGGTAGATTACTAGCCAGCAAAGCTACCTAAGCTTAAATGTCCCTCAAACCCCTGCAGACTTCTGTCCCTCCAATAACAGAGCAGTATCAAAACGATTACTAGCCAGCAAACTTTCAACTGTCCCTGAAATCACTAACAGGCAGCAGCTCTCTCCCTACACTATCTCTTCAGCACACACAGGCAGAGTGAAAAAAAGCTGCAGGGCTTCGGTTTTTATAGGGAAGGGGAGTGGTCCAGGGGAGAGCTTCCTGATTGGCTGCCATGTACCTGCTGGTCTGGGGTGAGAGGGCAAAAAAAAGCGCCAACAATGGCGAACCCAAAATGGCGAACGTCGCGCGACGTTCGCGAACTTCCGGCGAGCGCGAACACCCGATGTTCGCGCGAACAAGTTCGCCGGCGAACAGTTCGCGCCATCTCTACCTATCACCCTGAAAAAAGGAAAAGACACCAGCGTTTTTTGAACTTAGATGCTTTTTCCACTCACAGAATATGATGTAAGTATCTGAAGATTGAGGAAAATCTATGCACTCCAGTGCACTTCTGGCGAAAGAGATAACATTCAGTAAAATCCGCATTTTAGTGAATTTGTGGAGTAACGTCCATTCACCAGAGCGAAAAGTCGCCTGGCAATAGAGATAGCGTCTACCTCTTTCGCTAGCGAAGTGACGCCTATGCCCGTTAATAAATTGTTAATAAAGTCCCTGTGGGCGGTAACGATGTTGAATTGTCACCAGTGTTAGTCACTTTGCCCTTCGCCTGGCAAAAAAATCAAAGCAGCCCACACATAAATGTGTGCTGGTCTTTTACTGATATATATATTTAAAAAACTGGGTTAAAACTGCAATAAATGATATGGTCAAAGAACAACCCATCAGTGATTTCTAATATCCTTATCATTTACAGTAGGAGGTACACATTATCCCTTATAATACATGGGTGATACTCAGAGTTCCCTGTATAACTCAGCCTGCAGCCTGAACAACCCCTCAGTGACTTCTAATATCCTTATCACTTACAGTAGTGGGTACATTATCCCTTATAATATACATATAATATTTATACATACAATAATTTATGGAGTCACAGCAAGAAAGAAACAAAAATAAGCCAAATGCCTGCAAGAGTTTTGATAAAGGCAATGCTTGGGGGAGAGTAAATTAGTACTCAGATAATTTTAGTAAAAAAAAGCTTTAGTCCACTTACCACTATTTTCCATGCAAACAATTTAGGGAAGGGGCACACAGGCAGATTCGGGGAGATTTAGTCACCTGTTGACTAATTGCTTCTTCTTCAGGGCAACAATCTCCCTTAACTGCCTTCCGCCTGCTAAAATGAAAAATCGCCTGCAGCAATGCAGTTGATGCGCTTCGATTTCCAAACTCGCCCGAAGTTTCCTCATGAAGCATGGCGCTGGCGTTTTCTCATTATAGCGGGCAGAAGGCAGGGGGAAGGCAGTTCGGGGAGATTGTTGCCCAGAAGAAGAGGTGATTAGTTGCCAGGCGACTAAATCTCCCCGAATCTGCCTGTGTGCCCCTGCCCTTAGGTGTGTGTATGTGTGTGTGTGGGGGGGGAGGTTGAGGGCAGAGGGTGAATCTGGGGCAGCCAGCCACAAACTTATTTGCCCGAAAGGACACATTACCAGTCCGGGCCTGTGTCTGCTTAATCCTTTGGCTGTGTGTGGGGAAATTTTGTGTTGACCTGTCTGCTGTTGTAGTGCTTAGCTAGAAAGCATAGTGGGATTAGCCTCTAGCATGGATGTCCGCAGAAGGGGGCAAGAGGGGGCAGTTGCTTCACCCTGATTTCTCCAGCTAGTTCCAAGAAATTGTTGTAAATTTAATTCCCAACAACACAATTATTTTTTTATACTTCCCACCCAAGGCAAGCCTTAATTAGGTTATCTTTTGCATTGCCATGAATAAGTTGATCCTCAGTGGTATGCTACCCTATATGATATTAGCTTATTTGCCCCCCCCCTGGAAAATTTTCTGCGGACACCCATGGCCTCTAGTATGTGTCGGTGTGCAACAGAGTGTCAAGAGTCTGGTGCTTGTGATTTTTAAACTCGGCGGTGGCAGCTTTTAAGTTTTGGTATGTTGGGGCTGTTTTGGGTGTGACTGCATGCAAGTTCAGCACTGGTTAGCATGGAACTGCTTGGACTTTTTCAGTTGCATGTTTTGTTTTACTATTTAATATCTGCTTGCTTAATGTTTGTGTAATTGTACATAACAAGCACTGCTGATATAGAGTCTTCAATGTAATACATCCTTAATGGAATTAAAATATTTATTAAGCGGGTAAATGTTCTGTATTATACACGAAACTCATAAAAATGTCTCTTATTTTGAAATACAAGGATTATAGCTGCAAGTTAATTGCGACTAAGACATCCGAATTCTAACTTTTTAATAGTCATCACATCATTACCGAGTTGTTTTTAATGGAGATAATGTTTAATTATCCGGAGTTTGGATCTTAAAGTAATTGATATGCAGTCTTATAATTCCAAAGATAATTGCAGTGGAGTCTGATTAATATCATTTGCTTTATATTAAGCAATTCACTGGAGCTGTTGATGTTGACTTTTAGATGACATTTTCTGTAATTCTGAGATGGAAATTCAGTTCATGTTTTTAAAAAAAAACAAAAAAAAAAACAGCCACAAAAAAAAAAAGAAAAACAAGAGATGAGCACAAAATGAGATTTGTCTGTGGCTACCTTGGAATTCTTTGATGAAAGTAAACATGTAATGGTGTTTTAAAATAGATCTGTCAATTTTCTTCAGCATGCCTTGTTACTCCCTTATCAGATGAGGGAGGTTTGCATAAAATATGTTCATGAAAATACGGGCATTTTAGTTAGAGTTGGGGTGCTTTTTAACTACAGGTTTCTGAATATTTTATACTTATGTACAGTAAGTAAAAGCATTTCAAATTGAACATTTTGATAAATCTGCCACTTGTAGGGTTACCACCTTTCCATGGCTCATGATCCAGGCAGGGGGTGGACTTCACGGCTTCAGAGGATGGGCCAGTGATGATGAGAGTGAGCGAGAGCCATCATGGAGCGGGCTATGACGTGGTGATCAGCGATTGGCAAATTGGGGAGCTACTGAATAAAAAGCGAAATAACTCAAGAACCACAAATAATAAAAAATTGCAAATTGTCTTCGAATATGATTCTCTATATCAGTGATCCCTAACCAGTAGCTCATGAGCAACATGTTGCTCTCCAACCCCTTGGCTGTTGCTCTCAGTGGCCTCAAAGCAGGTGATAATTTTTGAATTCCAGGAGGCAAGTTTTAATTGCATGAAAACAAAGTATAGTGCCAAGTAAAGCCTCCTATAGACTGCCAGTCCACATAGGGGCTACCAAATTGCCAATCATAGCCCTTATTTGGCACCCCAAGGGACTTTTACATGCTTGTGTTGCTCCCCAACTCTTTTTAAATTTGCTTGTGGCTCACGGGTAAAAATGGTTGGGGACCCCTGCTTTATATCATACTAAGAGTTAATTCAAAGGTGAGCAACCCTTTAACATGGAGTCTATGGCGCAAATTCACTAAGCGCCAAAGCGCTGAACGCTAGCGTTAATTCGCTAGAGTTTGGCATTTTTCGTTACTGCGCAAATTCACTAACGAACACTGGCGTAGTTTCGCTAGTGTTACTTTGCACCCTTACGCCAGGCGAATTTTCGCTAGCGACGTAACTACGCAAATTCACTAACTTGCGCAGTGTACTGAACGCTACCTTTTATGCTAGACTTCCTTCGCCACCTCAGACCTGGCGAAGCGCAATAGAGTAGATAGGGATTGTTTCAAAAATAGTCAAAATTTTTTCTAAGTCCCAAAAAATGCTGGCGTGTTTTCTACATGATGGGTGATAGGCTGAAAAAGATCGAAAATATTTTTGGGGCTCCCCTTCTTCCCCCCTACATTTCCTGACTCATGGCAACTTACCTAGAAAGTGGGCACATGTGTAGGGCAAAATAAAATTTTTATTTGCTGATTTGAAGGTTTTCTAGGCATTTGAAGTGCAGATACGTGTTCCTCCATTGAAATTTGAATTTCACGCCGTATGCAAATGAACCATCGCTAGCGAAACTTCGCTTCACTTGGCGAATTAACACTAGCGCAACTTTGAAAACTTACGCTACCCCTGTGCTCAACTTTGGATTTTAGTGAATTTGCGGAGCACTGGCGAAAATACGCCTGGCGAAGTGTGGCGAATTTGCCCCTATGGGAGATGGCCTTCCCGTAATTCAGAGCTTTCTGGATACCGGGTTTCTTGATAACTAATCCTCTACCTGTATTGTATATATTCATAATATATCATTGTGCTAAAGAACTTTAAACCTTTTTAGTTTTACATTGTAAAATTCATAACAACAGAAAACACATCTTGTTGGTTGCAGTAACTAGATCTAGATGTGTGAAGAATTAAGGATGCAAGTTATATTATTTCTAACAATATCTGGATATATATTGGCGTGACGTAAATTGATTTGAGGCACAGCTATTTCTGTCACACAAAGCAATAACTTGATAATAAAAAAAACCATGTGCACCTAATTTAAAATAAAAGACTGCAACAACATTAGCTTTGTAACATCGGTGATTGATTTGACTGCAATGGTGGGAAATGGAGGAGAGTTATGAGGAAGGTTAAAAGGTGACTATATTGTCATGAATCATTGCACAAGCTAATCACTAACATTAAGATTATTTAAAGCGTTATTGGTCTATAATTTTAATCTTGATTTTCCAGCTAACCATCTGCTGCCTGGAGGCAATTTCCACAGCAGAAATCCTGAATCAAGTAGAAAATTAAATACTCATTAGAAGATCATACTACAATAAATGAGATTTAGGGCCGATTTATCGTAATGGTTTAGAAAAATACACAATATTTCTTAAATCTGAAATAGTTTACCCTTTTATTATGAGTGGGCATTCATTTATTTCATCATCATCATCATCATCATCATTTATTTATATAGCGCTGTCAAGATACGCAGTGCTTTACTGCAGTTATAGCAAACAGGGAATAAATGGTGGATAGCAGACAAGGATTACAGAGTACAATAGGCTTTACAAACTAAAAGGTTAGGGTACAATTGAGACATTAGGATTGTATAAACAATTTGTCATTTTTGATACAGCAATGATTAATTAAGGTACATCGAATAGGCCTCTTTAAACAGATGGGTCTTTAAGGAGCGCTTGAAAGTTTGGAAGGAAGGGGAAAGTCTGACAGCTTGTGGCAGAGAGTTCCAGAGAAAAGCAGAAGCCCGAGAGAAGTCTTGTAGACGAGAATGGGCAGAAGTCACCAGAGGAGAAGTGAGGCGAAGATCAGAAGCAGAGCGTAGGTTTCGTGAAGGAGTGTATTTGGAGATTAGAGATGAAATATAGGGAGGGGTTTCTTTATTAAGGGCCTTGAATGTGAGTGTAAGTAATTTGAATTTGATTCTAGATGAGATTGGGAGCCAGTGAAGGGACATGCATATGGGAGCAGCTGATGTTGAGCGGCGAGCTAGATGAATGAGTCTAGCGGCCGCGTTTAGAATAGATTGGAGTTGTGAAAGGTGACTTGTTGGAATACCTGTGAGGAGTAAGTTGCAGTAATCAAGGCGGGAGATGATGAGAGACTGAATCAGTGTTTTAGTTGATTCTGAACTGAGATAGGGTCGTATTCGAGCAATGTTGCGCAGTTGAATACGGCAAGATTTTGCAAGTGTTTGAATGTGTGGTGAAAAAGATAGATGAGAGTCTAAGATGACTCCTAGGCAGCGTGCCTGTGTGGTGGAATGAAAGGTGGTGTTGTTTACGGTGAGTGATATCTGAGGGACAGGGGAAGATCTTGGAGGAAATATGATGAGTTCTGTTTTAGAAAGGTTCAGTTTCAGGTGGCGCTGTGACATCCAGGAGGAGACAGCAGAGAGACAGTCTGTGACTTGGGAAAGGACAGAGTTAGAAAGATCAGGAGTAGACAAGTAGAGTTGGGTGTCATCAGCATAAAGGTGATACTGAAGTCCAAATGACTGAATGAGTTTTCCTAGTGAAGTTGTATAGAGCGAGAACAGCAGGGGGCCAAGAACAGAGCCTTGAGGAACTCCAACAGAGAGTGGGAAAGTAGTAGAAGTAGAGTTAGAGAAGGAAACTTTAAAGGAACGGTCAGACAGATAAGATGTAAACCATGAAAGAGCAGTGTCCCGAATGCCAGCTGAGTGTAGAATGTCAAGGAGGAGTGTGTGGTCAACTGTATCAAAGGCTGCAGAGAGATCAAGAAGGATTAGAATGGAATAATGACCTTTAGACTTTGCCAATAGAAGATCATTGGTTACTTTGGTGAGTGCAGTTTCAGTCGAGTGTGATGGGCGGAAGCCAGATTGCAAGGGGTCGAGGAGGGAGTTGTGAGTGAGATGCTGGATCAGGCGTTTGTAAACAAGCCTTTCTAGTATTTTGGATGCGAATGGAAGAAGGGAGACCGGTCGATAGTTAGTGGGAGAGCTGGGATCAAGGGAAGGTTTTTTGAGGATAGGAGTGATTAGTGCTTGTTTGTATAATGATGGAAAGGTACCAGTAGAGAGTGAAAGATTGAATAAGTGGGTAAGCGCAGGAGAGAGTGTATCAGAGATTGGGTGGAGAAGGCGAGAGGGTATGGGGTCAAGGGAGCAGGTGGTGGGTTTTGAACTGGCTAGAAGTTTGCTAACTTCATCTAGAGTTGCAGGGGTGAAGGAGTGCAAAGTAGATGTGAGTGGACTGCACGTTGGTCTAAGATTGTTGTCGGACGGTATGCTCAGCCTAATGAGATCGATTTTTTCATTAAAGAAATGAGCAAGGTCTTGGGCAGTAACATTAATAGGTGGAGGTGGTGGAGGGGGGCATAGGAGTGAGTTAAATGTGGCAAACAGCTGCTGTGGTTTGGAGGACATAGTAGATATTAGATAAGAGAAGTATTGTTCTTTGGCTAATGATAGAGCTCGGTTATAGCAGGAGAGCATGAATTTGAAGTGGATGAAGTAATATGTAATATGTTTCCTGTTGCAGAATGCAATTAGCATGCAAAGGATGTTGGGAACCGTAGTTTACTGGAGCTGGGGAACTATAATTTTGAGACAGCTGTATTAGATAATCATAAGCAAAATACACATGATAAGTCAATTGGAAGAATTGAAAAGAGATGCATTAACCACGTTGAAAATTGTAAACATCAAACTCAATAAATAAAATAAAACAATGAAGGTTTGTCAGAAATATTGACCTCAGTTGCCAAAAAAGTACAAAGTGAAGCTGACAAGCTCGCCCTAGAGAGGCCACTGAATGACATTTGTACTTGGATGGGATTAAAGAGGTAACTGGAGATATCTTGCAACTCCTCAATTAGATCATTGAAGAAGCTTAACTCTGAAATGAATTCAAGGTATTTCTTAAATAACAATCCCAAAATAGAGAGCTCAGGCTTGCATTCATTCTTGAAGGTATAGAGATCCAGATTACAGAAAGACCCCTTATCTGGAGAACCCAAAGTCCTGAGCATTCTAGATAACAGGTCTCATACATGTACTGGCACTGAGTGAATTAACAATCAATAAACACAGTTTATTGATTAAAAAGCAGCAACATTCTAAAGAAAAGCAAGTGTTCCCTTGTATAAAGTATAGACTCCTGTGCAAGCCATTTATAAAGAAAAGGGTAAACCACGATTTCTATAGTAATAGCATTACTAATTGGTACCAATGGACTTCTCTAACAGCACACAGAAGCATCTACAAGTGAGAACCTAGTTTGTAAATATCTAATTTTTCTCATGGAGCATTAGCCTCTTGATCGCTCTGACCAGCTGCATGTAGGGCCTTCATATTACACAAGTTTACCTTCCCATTACACCTTCCCATTTTGGAGCTCAAAATTGTTGGTCTTTTTTTACATACAGTGCAGAAAGGGAGGTAACAAAGCAGTACAGATGACCTATCGCAGGCAATAAGTGGCATGAGATATAAAAGGACTGAGTACAGAGTATTGAAGACATAAAGACAAAGGTAACACTTATATCTGTTCCAATGTGAATTTGGTGAAATACCATGACCCTTACTGCTTGTTTTTGTCCTCCTATTGAGCCAGGATGAGGAAATGGTCAATTAAAATGTATTTCCTAAAGTAATTGTGCCTGCTCTGTAGCAAAACCATGATACATTAATATCCCTACTAGGCTGAATGTATTTGCTTTGATCATTTGTGTCTCTACTATGTCCCTGGCTGGCTGATTAATTAGCATTATAAGTGCTAGCTTATTGTTTTTTATGAGGCATAACAAAATAATTTAAAATGTTCCTAAATAGATTCTGGATGGTGAAGTAACAATATCCAAGTACTGCGATTAAATGTATTCACAGGGTCCCTCTTCCTCCAAATTTCTTTGGCTCTTGGTTTACTGTAGCCTAACCTACCCTGGGCTCCAATCACATCTATCCTAATTTATAAGTAGTTCAAAGTGAATTAGCATGCTTAACCTGGATGGCTTAAGCCTCCTCCCACTCATCCTCTACAGCATATAAGACCATTAAAGGGGAAGTCAATTTTTACGTTAACTTTTAGTAGGTTATAGAATGGCCTATTCCGAGCAAATATTTTTTTGAATTATTTGCCTTCCTCTTCAGTGATGGGCGAATTAGGGGCGTTTCGCCAAAAAATTTGCGAATTTTCCGCGAAATTCTCGAAATGGCAAAAATTTGCACAATAGCGACGGCGTCTCATTTTTGATGCCATTGTCCGTTTTTGATGCCGGCGTCCTTTTTTTTTTGGACGCTGGCATCCGTTTTGGCAAAATTTCGCCAGCGTCCAAAAACACCTGCTAAAATTTCCATCCTGAAGAGCTGCTGAACAAAAAAAAAAAAAAAACAACATAATTCAACAATCACAAAAAATAAAACATAAGGAACAATTGCCAATTATCAATGTCTACATCAAAATAAAACTTAATCTAAAGGTGAACTACAGTATGGTGAATCAAAATGTTGGAATAGTCCCTAAGGGGACACAAATACCTTTTATTTACAACTGCAGTACAGTGTGTAAAGTGCAATTTTTAGATGCAAATTGCCATTTTTACACACTATACAGCATTGTCCCCCAGAATTCTAGCATTATTGTGGGTGCACTCAAAGTCGCATCTGCAGGAATTGCGCCAGAGATATATGTGTGTTTATCCATGCATATGGTGCAAGTTGCAATAACATATTCAAGGGTGGAGATTGTGTCAATTAGGCGTTCTAAGTTAAAATCACGTTCTGTGTTAGTTTTGTTGTTTAAACCATGTAACTGCAGAATGTTGCTTAGTACTAAGGAATTCCCATGCTCACATGGCACAGGACAAAATTGAACGGTTGTGGGATGTAAATGTAACACCTCCAATTTCCATTAAATAAATCCAAATGGAAAGTTAAAAAAGCAAGATATACTGTAGTGTAGTAAGATCCTTCAACACATGGTACTTCCATTGAATGTGTATGAAAACTCTCTGGCATCTACAAAGTTAAACCACGGCTGTTTCAAAGAAAACCAAAGCTAAGCCTTGCACATCGCTGCACAAAAACAATTAACTATTTTAAGCTACAAAAAGTAGGAATAAGCTTGGTTATTGTTTGGAACAGTAAGGGATATTTTCCTGATTGTAGTAGTTTCACAAGAGTTTGAGCGTAGGTTGAAAGCTTAGATGAATATTTTTAGCTCCTTTCTTTGACCATAATATCTACTTGCATGCAGTGGCATGCAGTATTATCAAATACTGCATGCCACACACAGACAAAAAGAGACACATGTGACTTGCTCCAAAAAGATCTATGAAAGGTGCACAGATCAGGACTTTTTTCGTGGATAATGCACAGATTGCAAGACTGGATTAAATTGTGAATGAAAAACACTTAATAAAAAAACTTTTTTATTTCATAAAAAAAAATCAAACCCAACCAATTAATTTCAATTTGTCTTGAAATATGTCTATCATAACTTTTTTTTACTATGACCAGTGATGAGTAGTCTGGAGAATGTTTTGGGCATACTATGGACCCCTGACCCCACTGGAAAGTATGGCATATTGGGCACTATTTATTACTATTTATTATTTAAAATTTCTACTATAGTGCATGCAGTCAGGCATTAAAGTAGATGGGCCCAGCCAGCCCAGACCCTCTCCCCGCAGCCGTCTGAGACATGCTACTTCCTGATCTCTTCGTGCCGGATGTAGAGATAAGCAAATACGAGGTGGCGGGGGGCTCGTTGGGTTGCTGGACTGTAGACTGGGGGCCAAGGAGGCTGATGTTGCAACCCTCCAGTCTGACACTGCTGCTGGGACAGTTCTCCAAGCATCATAAAAGGGAAGACAGAGTCATAACTATACTGTAAATTATAGACTATGTTTAAATGGTGCTTATTTGTTTACAACTGGTCCTTAGTGATTTCATTTCTGTTACATGACTCATTAAAATTTGTGTATTACAATAAATAATGTTCCTCCTCTTGTAAAATATAAGGATATTACAAGTCACCTCGAAGTTCCAAAGTGCCTTCAGCCTTGTGCCATTATCTATAACATCTTTAGATTTTACAATATTGTTTACATTATTATATAATAATCCTACTCCAACTTTAATATCCTTTGAAATAATTCATGCATACATGGAGATTCGTTTGGAAATGCTGGGATTTACACAGTATAGGCAGTCCCTGGATTACATACGAGATAGGGTCTGTAGGTTTGTTCTTAAGTTGAATTTGTATGTAAGTGGAAACATATACATTTACTTATTAAATGCAACTTAGATGTCTTAACATACAGTATTATTTATTGTTACCTTTCTGTGCATATGTATTTTTACCTTTCTGTGCTCTGTAGTAGACAACACATGCCAGAGGGGATTGGGGTAGGTGGTTTATTAAAGCTAAATGCTATTAAAGGCCAAGCAAAACACAGTAGTTATAGCCAGCGTCGAACTTGGCATGTCCAAACTTCCCGTGCATTTAGTTTTGTTTTGGGGGCACACGATCGGGGAGGGGGTCTGGCCGAGACCCACCGGGTTTTTTCACGGTGTCCCGTCGGTCCACTCCGACCCTGGTAATAGCTTCTGTTTGTAAGTATTAGTGGTATTTAAGTCTGTGTATGTAGCTCGAGGACTCCTTGTATATTAAACTCAATCTACCAGCCCAGAAGTTGTTGGAAGTCTTCAAACATTAGTAGTAAATGATGTTACATCTACCCATTGAAGCTGATGGTACAAGATTAGTTACTTCTCAATTTGGATGATTTCTATGCCAACATGTAAAGTACATCTGAACTAGTTGCTAATTGCTTGAATTGTAAATTGTATATACACTGTACATATTGTGGTGTTAACTTCTAAGCAAAGATAACAGAGCAGCCCAGCAGCCCAGAGCTTATGCTGTTAATCAGGAATAAAGAAGATGGGGGCAATTGAAGGCATGTCCACAGGCACAGATCTTCCTTGCTAAAGGGCTGCAGTGACCTTGTGTTGGTACAAAATGCAAGCATCATTTGTAGCATGGTTTTCTGGTGAGCTTTAGCCCAATATTAAAGAACTAAAGTTTAAATAAAGAAGGTAGAAATGTTGTACATTATGTTTTGGGCTTTTGTACCAGCCCAAGGCAACCACAGTAGTGATGTGCGAATCTGACAAGTCTATGCAAAGAAATCCAATGGTACACAGGAATAATGCAAGCAAGAATGCCTTGCGTGTTTAGTGGGGAGTGCAACGTTTCGGGGGTCTCGCCCCTTTATTAAGCGTGACCCCAAAACGTTGCACTCCACATTAAACACGCAAGGCGTCCTTGCTTGCATTATTCCTGTGTACCATTGGATTTCTTTGTAAAGACTACTAAATGTGAGGTGGCTGAACCTCTACCTGTGCACCAGGTATCTTTACTTAAAGGGTGTGCGAGAGCCAAATTTGTTGCAGTCACGTATCTGACAATCTTACGCTTGAAAAACGGTGAAAAAATTGCCAAATGCATTGAAGTCTATAGACATCTATCTCGCTGAAAAACATTTCGCTCATTACTAAACCACGGGCCTTTAGCAGGGAAGATCTGTGCCTCCAAAGATGCCCCAGTAGCTCCCCGTCTTCTTTTCCTGCACATGCACTGCTGTCACCTACTGAACTTAGGGACCTAAGCACAATATACTGATTATATAAAATATAAATGTTGCAAGATGAGGCTGATTAGTAAATAATTCAGATTATTGGTATATGAAAGCACAGCATCGGAATTTAATAATCATTCCTGTAGCATCAGACTGAAATTGTTATTGAAATAGAACATTCTGATATGTACAGTAGTCGTACCATGGCAGCGCAGCCTGGACAAGTATTAGTCACAGACATAATTATACCACTATCAATAGCATTGAGGCCCTGAAGACAATTACAAGGCATCTGTCACTGTTAGAAACAAAACTTGGAAAAACTCCAAATGTGATATTCTAACATCTCACCATATTTATGTAATTGTATGACAAGCCTAGCATAGGATTAATACTTCATTATGTATTCAGAAATATACTGTATGCCAATAAAGAATACAACGTATCATAATGTATCTAAGTATTTGTATTGAGTTCTATCATATTTATACATGACTTTGCATGGTGGGTGTCTCTTTGTAAATTACTAATTTACATAGGCACTACTAACTAAACTAAAAGGACAAAAAATGACTTTCCAGACCTAAAATACTTCATTTAATTTCTATGTATATGAAGCAGACTATACATGAGACTCATGGATTTGAAATGGCATCTCCTTGCACCTTTTGTACCCTTTATTGCTGTAGCAGTACCAATAGCAAATGACCCCTTAAAGTAGAATTAAACCATAAAAATGAATGTGGTTAAAAATGACATATTTTATATTCTGAATTAATTGCACCAGCCTAAAGTTTCCACTTGTCAATAGCAGCAATGACCCAGGACTTCAAACTTGTCACAGGGGGTCACCATCTTGGAAAGTGTCTGATACAGGTCTTCCTGCTAAAAAGGGCTGTGGTTACCTTGGACTGTTACAGAATGCTGGAACATAATGCACAACATTTCTAGCCTACTTCTTTAGTTAAACTTTAGTTTTTCTTTAAATGCTACATATTTTACCATGTTTTCATGTATGCAGTGAGCAGGCCCGGACTGGCAATCTGTAGGTTCTGGCAAATGCCAGAGGGGGCTGCTATAAGGCCCCATAGAAAGTCAGTATTTAGTGGGCTGGTGGGAGCTGTTTGGGCCTCTGTGAGGGCTGATTGGGCCTCTGTGTACCTGAAATGCCAGGGCCTATTTTAATTCTCAGTCCGGACCTGGCAGTGAGCATATACACAGCTTCAAGGCAGTAATTTCAAACGGCAAATTTTCTTTTTATTTTAGCAGTGTAAAACACACACTACATGTTTCAGGTAAAGACCTTTTATCAAGGTAATCCTGGGACTACCACCAGGTCAGCAGTGGAGGGAGCTTCATGGTTCCCTTGCGTCAATAGGCTCAGCAGTGATCGATTCGGAACAGAAGGCAGGAAGGACTGCGCAGCACTGAGTACAACTACTGTATATGGAAGTGCAAGTAGTGTGTTTTGTCGCAAGTACCTTTAATAAGATTGGCCTCAACTGCATTTGCAGATGTACATAAGCCCTTATGTATTTTCATTGTGTCAGATATAGTACAGGTATGGGACCTGTTATCCAGAATGCTCGGGACCTGAGGTTTTCCGGATAACGGATCTTTCCGTAATTTGGGTCTTCATGCCTTAAGTCTGCTACAAATTCATTTAAACATTAAATAAACCCAATAGGCTGGTTTTGCTTTAAATAAGGATTCATTATATCTTAGTTGGGATCAAGTACAAGCTACTGTTTTGTTAATACAGAGAAAAAGGAAATCATTTTTAAAAATTTGGATTATTTGGATAAAATGGAGTCTATGGGAGACAGCCATTCCGTAATTCAGAGCTTTCTGGATATCGGGTTTCCGGATAAGGGATCCTACACCTGTGTTGCATTTTTAATTTCATCTTATTTTTCTCATCGCTGTCATGGATCAAGTAACTGAATTATTGGAATTTGACAATGTAGGATAAAAATGTGCATTGTAATAAAACATTTGAAAACATATTAAGCTAAGAAGTAACTGTGTGTTTCCAGTGAGTGGAGCTCCCTGCACCAATACATTATATAAACTGGTTATCTGTAACATTCCAGAAATACACTATATATAAAGGGAATTCAATTTCAAAATTGTGAAGTTGGTGCATTAATAATGAATGCAAAATAATATAAATTAATCCCCCCATTTACTCCCAAATCTACCAAACAATGGGTCCAAGGGACAGGTGTTTATCCATCAATAATGTGTGGTGTTGCATTCATAAGTAGCTGTAATTTTACGTGATCCTCTCCAAAGGAGTTACAAACTTGAAATTGCCCTGCCTGCCATGACCCTTAAAGAACTATAAGACTCATTTACCTATTTTAAGGCAGCCTAACTCTTTCCCTCAATTGCCCCTTCTCCATGAATTCAGCACTCCCTGCATTAGACAGAGCTGTATTTATAAAGGTAGGCATCCCCACTTCACTTTACCATAAAAACTCTTCAAATATGGGCTATTTTATGTGATTTATCTTTACAAAGACTTGCAATGTTCAGGAATATAGTCCCCCTTCGAGAACAATAATTATAACCCATCCATCTAAATGCAAAAATTATACTGCAGTACAATGTAATGTTAAAATAGCTTTATGTATATTCTTTCCTTATAATGCATTGTGCTGAGTTGATTATTATTTTCATTTATTTATTGACAGTACACTGTCACCACTAAAGCAAAATCAGCTTGTATGCCCAACTATGTCAGGACTGTGACACATCATGATTTGGGGGTTATCTATTAAAATCCGAATGGTAAATACTAGAAACATTTTAGGTTTTTTACTATAAAATCTGAATATTGAGTGGGAAAAAAAATTTGAATTTTCCGAGATTTGCTATATATAGATATATACTATATATATACTCCATCTTCAACCTGTCAGGGTCATATAGAAGTCAATGGCAGCAGTCCTATTTGCAATTTGAAGATATTATTGTCTGCGCTGGGTTTGTACGATAATCCAAAAATTTCTGGCTTTTCAGCTGATTTCACAAAAAATTCTGACTTTCTGAGCGTCAAATACAAAAAATTTGTTTTTTTCATGTGAAAATCCTAAAAAGTTGCAGTTTTTGTTGATCCAGTCTTCTGTGGATTTTTAATGATAAATAAGGGTAAATCGTGGATTCTAGTTTGGTCATACTTTTTTTATTTGAAACATCAGAAAAATTAGCATTTTTATAAATAACCTCTTTGGATTTAAATTCCTGCCTCATTCCTCTCCTCTGCTGTAAAGCTATTGATAGAATATGATGAAGGTGCTTTAGGATAAGGCCACACGGGCCTGAAAACATTCTAGCCAAAATCCTCCTCCTTTTTTTTTTAACAATTCAAGTTTATTAAGTGTACCAGAATAGCATCAGTATTTCACAGGTAGGTATTGCAATAATAGTACAGGTAAATGCAGCATAAACATTAACAGTAGTTATACATATAAATTAAAAGCATCCTCTGTTTTGACTCTGTCCAATTTCTGCCATGTTGTGAGCAGTAGCCTCCTCTCTCTTCCTCATTGAATCGGAAGAACCTCTGCATTTTGAGCCGAAATCCACTAAAGTCTGTTTGCAAGGCAACGATTGTGACATCACCACTGGCGCGTTTTACCTTGCCTCTTGAGCGATGTAGAACCTTAAAACTTGCCACTCTTTATTGCTCAAAATGGTAATTTTTCTTTGTTTTTTTGTGTAAATAATAGACACAGAATACCACAATTATTTCACTTGAATATCTAGGCATCCTTAAAGTAGCTGTGCTAGCTCTAAAATATGGTGCCAAGATGAATGTCACATGAAACATATTAGACCTATTACTCAGATCCAGACTAACCTGCTTAATTTTAGTAATAACTTTTCATGTAGATAATGCAATACTGTGCAAACTGTATCAGTCCTGTCACTTTACTATGCAGAATGATACAGTCTGTAGTGCTCATCATTCTTATAACTAAATATGGAACAAACTCTTCTTTACACTGGTGTCTAATAAAAGGGCAACCACGTTTGGGAGTTTTACTTTGAAAGCAGCAAGTAAGTTGCTGGTAAAACTTAGTCCCTTTGTAAAATGTATAATGAAGCAATAGAATTCTTAATGAATCAGATGCAATTTGAGTGTAGGACTGGCCAGATATGGATGACTTTGATGTAGTTGGCCAGCTTAAATATATTGCAATATATGGACAAACAATCCCTGTTTTGTTTAAAGGAAAGACATTTTCTAGTAGCAGTATACACAAAATGTCTCTGTCTTAAATATATTGATAATGGGTTGAGTGCAGAGGACCTCTTGTATTTGTCTAAAAAATACTCATTTGTTCTACTGAGCTAAGTACATAGCAAAGCAGAATGTAGCATTAGTATGGTTTGCTTTTCGCAGAGTTGAAAACATCAACTAGATTTGCTGCAAGGAAAGGAAAGTAAAAGGAAGGGATAGGAAAGGTAAGGAAAGGCAAGAGTTGTTTATACTAGTAAGCATCATAGTCTAATGGTGTCTAATAGTGATGGGTGAATTCGCGGCGAATTTGCACGATTCAACGCCAGCAAATAAATTCGTGAAACACCCGCAAAAAAAACCCTGAGTCAAAAAAAATTTCGCCGGCGTAAAAAAAAAACGGATGCCGGCATCAAAAACGCCCACCGGTGTCAAAAAAACGGCCGCCGGCGTCAAAACCGAGACGCCAGCGCCGTTTGACAAATTTTGTGAATTTTCAGGCGAAGCGAAACAGCGCAAATTCACACATCACTAGTGTCTAAAACAACTGGATCTGCTGCTAAATTTGTAAATGTTTCACCGCTCATCCAAGCACCTTTTTCATTTCAAGGAAAGTTACCCAGAAAGGCCAATTTCTTTACACCCACCAGTATTAGATACTGTATATCACGATCTGGATAAATGAAAACCTTTTTTTAACCATTGTGTTATGATGATTCACTGCCAGAATTGTCTATTAGTCTGTAGATGCATGGCCCTCTGTGCTGGGCCGAGCCCCTCGCCCCCACAACTAGGGCCTAGCCTAGAAGTAGACTACAGTAGAGATATGTCAATCCACCACTGTTGCACCCTAGGCACATGCCTTTTCTGCCTACCCCTAGTTACAGCCCTGATGGCCCTAGAGTGGAGCTCACAGGTTGCACCCTTCCCTGTATGTGACACTTCAGAGGATTGGCACATGTGCATCCCTTGAATAACCCTAGCGTGCCTGTTTTTAAGTGCAGGGTACCCTTGAGGCATTGGTAATATGCTCATTAGAGCAGAACAGTGCTGTAAGAGAATTAGAACTACATATGCTGTATGAAGTACAGTACAAGTTGACCAAACATCTCCCAATAGTGGAATACTTGGCTTTCTTTTAAAGCAACTAATGTGTAACTACAATGCAGAAGGTCTCTGGCCAACATACCAAAGCTGGACCCACTTCTTCATCCGATTCCACACATGGAGCATATGATCAGATTAGCACAATATGTGCTTACAGGTTAATAAGCAAATCACTCAACTCCTGATCAATGTTCCTGAATATCAAGTGACTGAATTACCTGGGTAAATGCACTGTGTATGCCACATACTTTAGCCTCAGCAGAGGATAGGGTGCCTTCTTAGAAAGTGAGAATATACAAAGTTACTAATATTAACTTTCAGTGCAAAGCTGATCCAGGGACATTTGGTAGCCTAGTAAACATTATCCTGGGAAATTCTTAGGCTTTCCTTGTAAAGCACTACACATATGCACATAAATTATTCACATTGTGTGTTTTGATCTGTAGCTGAACTATATGAGTGTCTGTTTGTTATCCCTTAACCTGAAGTGCGATCTCACCAAAATGGTTATTCCAACAAAAATAAAGAGGCTGCCCTAACTTGATGTATGTGTTTTGTGCCGTTGGTCAAACAAGAAATGGTCAAGTTGCCCTACATTTCTACCAAATTATTCACTAAGCCATTTGGGTGATTCAGTGCTTTGAATAGTTGGTTGGGCATCCCTCACCCTGACACAATGCTGCAGACTTCGGAAGGGAGTGTGTGCGGGAGCTACAGAGCCTGAATTTTCTTTCTAACTGCTCTAAGATCTTAGATTTAAACCTTCCCTCCAGCTTATCCAATACCCAATCAGTATTACCTGGATTTACACTTCACTGGC
Organism: Xenopus petersii; assembly: GCA_038501925.1. Lineage (NCBI taxonomy): Eukaryota > Metazoa > Chordata > Amphibia > Anura > Pipidae > Xenopus > Xenopus petersii. The sequence continues at coordinate 40,060,983 of CM076681.1, read as the reverse complement.
AAAACAGAGCTTGAGAAAACTGAAGATGCAGGTACCTGAGCTTCCAAGAATTCTGTGGCTAAGGTATGTGCACTGTTATTTTTTTTAATAACTTACCAGTTTATATAACTTATAGGGGCCCCGATCAACAATTTTTTAATATAACTTGTAGGGGCCCAGACCACCAATTTATTTTATATAACTTATAGTGGCCCTGGCCATCAATTGTTTAATATCATTTGTAGGGGCCCTGGCCACCAATGTTTTCCAATATAACTTATAGGGGCCCTGGCCACCAATTTTTTTCTAATGTAACTTATAGGAGCCCTGACCACCAATTTTTTTTATATAACTTGTAGGATCCTTGGCCACTGTAGCTCTTTTTTAAATAACTTGCAGTGGCCCTGACCCCTAATATTTTAATAACTTGTAGGAAGGGGTCCTTGACAACCAATGTTACTTTTTCTTTAGTTTGTAGGGGGCCTTTAATGTTTTAGGGTAAGTCCACACTGGGTGTTTTGGGGAGATTTGGTCGCCTGGCGACTAATCGCCTCGTCTTTGCGGCGACCAATCTCCCCAAACACCTTCCCTCACTATGCTCCGCCTAAAATGAAAAGACGCCGGTGCTAATCACAGGCGGCGGTTCATATTCGTGAGGCAACTCCAGGCGACTTCGGAAAATGAATCGCCGTGTGTGATTAGCACCGGCATTTTTTCATTTCAGCCGACGCATAGTGAGGGAAGGTGTTTCGCCACAAAGACAAGGCAATTAGTCGCCAGGCGACCAAATCTCCCCAAAACGCCCAGTGTGGACTTAACCATAGCACTTGTGCTTGTGTGACCTTTGGGTGGTATTGATGGGTGGGGGAGGGGTGACACAGGAGCCCAGATAATTTTGCTGTGTGTGGGCCCCATGATTTCTGATGGCAGCCCTGACCATGCCATTAGATAGACTGACTGTATTGCAACAGGTCTCATCATTTTTAAAACAACTTAAAGGAAAATTATATGCCCCAAACAATACTGTATATTGCATAAAACAGCTCATATGTAAAACCCCCGCTTTATGTAAATAAACCATTTTCATAATAAAATACTTGTTTTTAGTAGTATGAGCCATTGAGTAATCCTAAATAAATAGAAAACTGTGATTTTAACAAATGAACAAAGTACTTCCACTCTTCTTCCTGTTACAGTTTGAGCTGCAGTATTTCTGACCAGGTGCTCAGGCAGCACAGAGACCATACCAAAATGGTAGCTCCAGGGAAAAGATGTAAACGGGCAATATTATATACCAGTTTAGTGATTCTTTAATAGGCCACTTAAGATGATGTAAACTATATGTTGATTAAGCCTTCATTATGGGGTTATCGTTTTCCATTAAAGCAGTTGGATGAACTAGACCACCCTACAGTGAAAGATGTCATACAAAATCACTGAAGAGAGAGGCAAAATTACTCCCTCTAATACGGTATCTTAGTATAATAATTTTCTTCTTTGTTTTTCCCCTACATTAGGAAGCGTACACCGGTATATACCTGAATCACAGGGGTTAAGATACAGGGGTTGCATCCGCTTCTTAAAGGTATTTAATTGTTTACTTTGTTACTATTGTAACGACAAAGTGCTTGGGTCAGAATGTCCTACACTCAGTGAATGTGCATGCTATGTTGGTCTGAGCCATAACCCTGTAATTTCTATATTCTTCTATCCACAAAATAAATATAAAAAGCTCTAGATGTATGTCACCGTTAGACTCCTACTAGAATAAAAAGCTTTATTTTATTACAGTGAAAGAATGAACCCACTCCTATTTGGAAGTAACCATGGAAACAAGGGCTGGTCTAGGTTGCACTAAGCATGTGTGCACTTACTTCTCTCTCTTCCCTACCCTCGCTCTTTCCCCCCTTTCCCTCTGTCTGCTTCTCTTTTTCCCTCCCTCTTTTTTTTAACATTTTAAGAGAGCGAGGTGAACAGAATTTATGAGATAGCTGGAATACCAGCAATTCTGGATTTAAAACCATGCAGCTGCAAACATTTACTTTCCCTCGGTTCATACCTGCTTCCAGGGTAGACTAATTAAAAATGATTTAAGTCAGAGCAAGGGCAGAGCAGCCAATCAAAGTGAAAGAGATAGCTAAAGCCTCAGCACTCGGAGCTGCACTACTGTTCTGATTATCCTTATTATAAGTTCTGAGTAATGAAGGAAAAACTAGGCTCCAGGCTGAGAGCACGGGCTAAGTGGGTTACCAGTGGCTTTGTGGTGTTTATACTGGTTATAGGTGTTACAATTTTCATAAAAGTCACAAAAGACATGTCTGTATTGCTTAAGCTGACCTGTGTTATCGTTAGTATTCTTATTTATTCTGTAATATTTAATCAATGATAAATATATTTTATTTAACGTAGTAGGGGTCATTTACTGAGACCCTTAACACAAGTGCAACACTACAGGCAACACTACAGGCAACATCGCAACATCCTCCCCTTAGTGCTTCATGGTTTGGCACCTCACGGAGGATAACAAATATGGGGTGAAGTGCAGAGTGTGGTGCTGGCGGAAGCAAGGCAGCCCTATCCTTAGTACCTGCCAAAGGGAATATGGTAAGTAAAGTGCCTTTACTAGGAGACACATAATTGGTTGGAGGGGGGGGGGGCATTTTTGTGCCTCCCCTTGCTTATGCTGTATATATGGGAAGAATACAGTTAATTTTGTATTGTGCTTGCTTTTTGTACTTTACTTGCTGCCCTCTAGGTAGTAAATTACTTTTAACTCAACTGAACTCAACTCAAATTTCAATATACCTGCAAAGCCAACCAAAACATAAAATGTCAGTTCAGTCCTGAGATCGGCAGGTAATTTAAAGTTGTATGGCCGTCTTTATTATAAATGTTGGTGCAAATGCTTGAAGTTACCTACTTTATTACACATGTCCAGGGAAACTTAATAAAGACAAGAGAGTTAATATAATGCCCTACACATGAGCCCACTGTAAAATTAATGTTCCATATGTAATAAATTGTGGAGAAAACCGGTCACCCAAAAAAAGACTAAGTTAGGACTTTTGCAGCCATTCCCACTTAAAAAAAGCAAGTCGCCAGCTTTTTTGAACTTTAATGCATTTTTGGCAGACAGGATATGATGTAAGTGACAGAAGATTGAGGAAGATGTAGCTTATTTTTAGCACTTTGCCTTGTCTGAGGTGGCAAGTCAACTCTGGCGAAAGAGGTAACGTTCAGTAAAATCCGCGTGTTAAATTTCGGAATAACGATTGTTTGACAGATCGAAAAGTCGCCTCAAGAGTGTTAATGAATGCTAGCAACGGTCCCGATCGGTAGTGAATTGGCGCCTGCGCCTGTTAATGAATTGGCAATGTCCCTGCGGGTGGCAACGTTGAAGTAAAGTCGCTAGCATTTTCCACTTTGCCCTTTAGTGAATCTGCCCCTTGGTGTGCAGGACTTAACTACAGGTGAACCTTGGGAAATGCAGGCAGAAAAGATATGTGTCCAGTGCCCCACTATATATGCCTGCCTTAAATAGATTGGGCCAACCTGGACAATTAGCATTGTCCAAAAGTTGCAGAACAAATTTTTAATTACCATACCATAAGATACCATAACTTTTAGTGCACGCCATGTGTTAAATAAAGGGAACTCTAGAATTACTGGTGCTGGTTCCAGAATTCCCTTGTGTCTATATGCAAAACTGCAAAGCAGTTCATAAAAGCAGACTCCACTGAAGCATTAGTTTTTGCAGCAGAATTCTTAGGGCTCTTACTGACAAGCGGTTGAAGCTGCGCTCCCCTGCGTTCAGTTTTTCTGTGTTCAGCCGCAGGGGAGCGCAGGAGTAGACGCATTTAGCTTTTTTCAATCGGGCTCCACTGCAGCTCAACACAGAAAAATGGAACGCAGGGGAGCGCAGCTTCAACCGCTCGTCAGTAAGAGCCCTTAGGATCATGTATAAGGACATGTTGTCAAAGCTTGCACTCATGTTTACTTATGCAAATCAGCCCTAATGTTTAGCCAACTGTGTAAAAGCTAATTATTGGGTCCCATGTAGATATTGTAGTTCAGGGCCACAAGCTGAGTGCTTGGTATGATAAGGGGCTCTCATACATCCCTTCACTTACATTTTGCTCAACAAACCTGTTAGGGCTCTTACTCACTGGCGTTCTGACCTGCGCTCCCCTGCGTTCCGTTTTTTGGCGTTCAGCCGCAGTGGAGCGCAGGAATAGAGGCATGTCATTATTTCAAATGGGGCTGTACTCACTCAGGCGCGTGTAGGCGCCGAACGCAAGTTGAGACGCAACATGGTGCATTTTTCCTGTGTTCGGCGCCTACACGCGTTTGAGTGAGTACAGCCCCATTTGAAATAATGACATGCGTCTATTCCTGCGCTCCCCTGCGGCTGAACGCCAAAAAACGGAACGCAGGGGAGCGCAGGTCAGAACGCCAATGAGTCCTTAGAATCAAGGTATAAATATGTTGAGTAAAAGTTAAGAGAGAAACTATTAATCAGGCAAGATAAACTGATTCCATAGTATTTTGTTAAATGATTAAGCAGGGCTGGGTGCTGGAGACTGTAACAGGATTACAATATCTAATTTTCCTATCACATCTGCATGCAATTACATTCACTTTTCTCAGCCTGAAATAAAAAGTCAGAGCTAACTTGCAATTTAAGGAAAACACTGATTAAATTAAAACACAACAATAAGTGCATGAATTGTCTTCTGTTAATTAATCGGCTAGTGTCAAAGATACCTCCAAGGCTGAAGTTACACAGGAGCTCAGGGGCTTTTGTTTTGCCTGCGCGACAGTCAGCATGAAGATGTCTAAAACTATCCCTGCTTCCTACCATGAGATGAAGGAACAGTAACAGCAAAACATTAAAGTGTTTTAAAGTAATGAAAATATAATGTAGCGCAGGGCCGGAACTAGGGGTAGGCAGAGTAGGCACGTGCCTAGGGCGCAAAGCTGGGGGGGCGCCAGGCACGTATCTCCTCTGTCGCCTACTCCCAGACCGGTGCCTGACTCTCTATGTTTTTTCCATCTTCCTGCGATCCTTGCACGTTCGCAGCAATTCTCGCATGCGCAGGAGTGCAAGAAGACGAAAAACCACATCTTTCTGGTGCATGTGCACACAAGCGCCGCCTTGCGCATACGCAATAGGCGCAGCGTCTACCGGCTTGCTTTGGGCGCCTGAGCGGTGCGGCCCGGCCCTGATGTAGTGTTGTGCTGCACTGGTAAAACTGGTGTGTTTGCTTCAGAAAGACTACTATAGTTTATGTTAAAAAGCTGCTGTGTAGCCATGAGGGCAGCTATTCCAAGATGAAAAAGGAGACAAGGCACAGGATACTCAGCAGATAACAGATAAACTATTTAGCATACAAGGGGATTATTCATAACATACTGTATCTACAGTATCTACTGTGTATCCAGTTCTTGAATGGCTGCCCCTATGGCTACACAGCAGCTTAATTATATAAACTATAGTTGTGTTTCTACAGCAAAACACACCAATTTTACCAGTGGAAGGCATTAGTACATTATATTGTCATTCCTTTAAACTGCTTTAATTTTTTGGTGCTACTGTTCCTAAAGGAATGTCAAATTCACAAAAGCCTTACTCCATTTCGTTTATACTGAAGTGTTATACACTTTGGAGTTCAATTGTTGTTCCAGAACTCCACTACGAATTAATGTGAATCTGGAGATTTGGCATACTAAATTCCTTCATAGAAAAGGAACAACTCGTTATGTTACTGTAAGTAACTCTTAGTCGCTTGACCCAGGTAGGGATGAACAAAATATTTCCCACCAAGAAAAAATGACTTTTTAATGGAAAATGTCCAGTGGTTTAAAAAATGTTGCACAATTTGAAAACATTTTGCGCAAAAAAGTGCCCATTGACTTCAATGTGTTTTGTGAATTTTCTTTGCAGTTTTGTAAAATTTTGGCAAAGTGAAACCACTCAGATTTGCCCTTCATTAGTTGCAGGGAATAAGGAGGAGAACATTTATTGCAGCAGATATAAAAGGAGTTTGGAAAAAAAAGTAAATAAGGGATAAAATACTTGGCACGTGAGACGTATTTTCATAGTTTTTTTTTGTGCAAACTTAAAGGAGATGGAACATCATAATCACTGGGGGTGCTTATTTGTAAGGGCTCTTACAGACAAGCATTTTTAGCTGCGCTCCCCCAGGAGTAGACGCACTGAATTCTTTTCAATAGGGCTGTACTTGCAGAGACACATGTAAGCGACCAACGCAGGAAAAATGCAACATGCTGCGTCCCAACCTGCGTTTGGTGCTTACATGCGTCTGTGTGAGTACAGCTCCATTGAAAAGAATTCAGTGCGTCTACTCCTGCGCTCCCCTGCGGCTGAACGCCTGAAACTGGAATGCAGGGGAGCGCAGCTAAAAACGCTTGTCTGTAAGAGCCCTAAGGCACCCGTGCCTTATATTATCTAGCCTCAGACCCCAGGGTACTACCCTAGTGAGCACTAGGCTGACATATACAGTATCTTTCCCTGGGATTGTTGATGCTGTCTGTTGTCTTGGGCAGGTTCTCATGCACAATAGAGCACTACTTTTGTAGCATGGCAGGATGAAGAAGAGGGCAGTGCGGCTCTCAATAAGATAAGAGTTTTATTTTGCATGCGTTAAGGAGTTTTGCCATTATAGTCACTTATTGACATCCCCAGTGATTATCAAGTTCCTTCTGCTTTAATACAGATTGTGCAAACTTAATTAAGGAAAAGGTAAGCACTGAGGGTAGCATTGCAGGAGCCGCTTCAGACACCCCATGACACAGAAATAGCATTGAACCTGAATTGCACATTCGTCTATTTAGTAATCTCTTGACAGATCCAGGGGAGCTGCACCAATAAGGTAGCAGCAGCCCACAGGCTAGCAGGGGCGGCAAAAAATGTTCCTGGTAACTTCAAAGGAGAAGGAAAGACATTTATACTTGGGGGTATTTACTTACCTGACACCCCAGGTCAGTGCTCCTATCAGCAGAAAACTGCACCAACCCGGGGTTCTGCCAGCGAGCACCATGGAGCAATCGTCTTCTTTGCTCTTCAAATTACCCTGGGCAGACGCATGCACAGTAGAAGGAAGTAGCCAGCTTTTTCATTAAAGTTCATCTTTAAAGGAACAGTAACACCAAAAAAGTAAAGTGTTTTAATGGAATTACAATATAATGTACCCTGCCCTGGTAAAACTGATGTGTTGGCTTCGTAAACACAGTAGATACACACAGGATACACAGTAGATAACGGATAAGCTCTGAAGAATCCCATTGTATGCTGTAGAGCTTATCTGTTATCTGCTGTGTATCTTGTGCATTTCCTCCTTTTTTAGCTTTGAATGGCTGCCCCATGGCTTCACAGCAGCTCTTCTATATTAACTATATATTAACGCAAACACACCAGTTTCACCAGTTCAGCACAACAGGACATATTTTCATTATTTTAAAATATTTAAATTTTTTTTTGGTGTTACTGTTCCTTTAAGAAGAAGCGGGAGGAGGATCGCTCCGTGGTGCTCACTGGAAGAACCCTGGGCCGGTGCAGTTTTCTGCTGATAGGAGCACCGGCCCAGGGTGTCAGGTAAGTAAATACAATCACTTGGGGTGCCTAACTTTTGTCACTTTTTTTACTATATTAAAGGGGAACTATTGCAAAAATGTTAATATAATATAAGCATCAGCATACAGAAATAAAAAGTTATCTAAATATAATCAATTAAATATTCTGCATTGTTTCTGAAATAATCAAGTTTATCTTCACTATCCCTCGCTCAGCATCTGTTTCTCTTAATTCTCTCTTCATGCAGCAGTTGGGTGTCAGATATTCATTGACAGTTAGAATATATCTTATAGGGGGGGGGTCCTTTTGCCTAGAAGATGTATTAGAGCTCACTCTATTAAAATCACCAGACATCCAGGGCCGGAAGTAGGGGTAGGCAGAGTAGGCACGTGCCTAGGGTGCAAAGCTGGAGGGGCGCCAGGCATGCACCTTCTCTACCTCTGCTATCCCCTAGTCCGGTCCCTGCTCCAGCCGACGTGTGCATTTGCGCAAGTGCGCATGCACGAAAAACGTAAGTGCGAATGCACGAAAAACGTAAGTGCGCATGCGCATATTGTGTCTTATATGCGTATTTTTTTGTGCAAGCGCACATGTGTCTTATCGCGCATGCGTACTCACGTATTGGGAGCTTTGCCAGGCCAGGCTGCCTAGGGCGCCTGCCCGCGTTGGCCTGGCACTGATCAAGTCTCTCTACATGCAGGATTTGTGCAAAAGGCAGTTATTTTGTTACATTTTTTTTGTACTGTTTGTACTGAATCAGTTATTTGAATGAGCTCTAATTCATCTGGTAGGAAAGGAAGCCCCCTATAAGATATATTGGATCTAACTGTCAATTAATAGCCGACACCCAACTGCTGCAAGAAGACAGAATGAAGAGAAACAGATGCTGAGAGAGGGATAGTGAAGATAAACTTGATTATTTCAGAAACGGTACAGAATTTTTAACTGATTATATTCAGAAAGTTTATTGTTTCAGTGTGATGAAGCTTATATTACATTTTCATTTTCGCAGTAGTTCCCCTTTAAAATATAGTACAAGTTTTGGACCCGTTATCCGGAAACCAATTATCCAGAAAGTTCCGAATTACGGAAAGGCCGTCTCCAATAAAAAAAAATTTAAAAAACGAATCCAAATTTTTAAAAATGATTTACTCTTTCTCTGTAGTAATAAAACATTACCTTGTGCATTATCCAAAATAAGATATAAATAATCCTTATTGAAAGCAAAATCAGCCTATTAAGTGTATTTAATGTGTATATGATTTTTTATGAAGATCCAAATTATGGAAAGATCCCTAATCCGGAAAACCCCAGATCCTGAGCATTCTGGGTAACAGGTCCCATACCTGTACCTTGTCTGGTCCCAGTTTTAATTGTAAAGTACAGAAATTGGTACTTTTATTCATATAAACCATTTTGATGGGGAGAAGCAGATGTGTTTACTGGAAACATACACTTAGAGGCCTTCCTTTGGACTATAACATTTTGTAGTATATTACATATTCATCTTCTAAGCCTGTATTTATTTATACTTAATTATTACATACATGCAGCACATTGCTAACCAGTGTTTAAACACAATAACGACCCACTTATACCACCCATTTAATTCAAGTCCCTTTCTAGGTCACTTTTAATGGATTAGTAAGTATACTAGAAGAAACACTGGCAATTTTCCTATATTAAAACACCCAAAATAGCAAACTAGTATCCCTATGGACTGTAGCGTTGTTGCTGCTAGGCTACTAGTCCAGATATCCTTTGATATTGTGTACAGGTATGCTTCTTACATATAGGTTTGTCTGGGAAGTACTAAACACTACTTATGGGGGAATATAGTAAAAGTCGCAAAGAGCAAAACAATTTGCACAAATAAGAATAAAAATTCACATTTCGTGATGTAATACTCTTCCTTAAACTGTTATTGCATTGCAAATTTTAATTGTGCATTGCTTGAAGGTGTCCTAATCTTTTGGAGCAAACATTATGACTTTTTCAGTAAGAAGTTTTATTACAATCACTGCGCACTGGCGCAAACTATAAAATTCGCAAACCTTCTTCCCCAGTCGGAAGTGGTCCGGGTTTAAAAAAGCTATATTAAATTCGCAGAAAGGCAAATTTGTTCGCACAAAGGCATAACTTTTCACATTGCGAATATTTTTTTCATTACCGACTTTTATTACATTCCCCCCTTAATCTTTTAATTATCCTACATTATATTACTAAACCCTATCTAAAACCATATACTTCTACCTTAACACAAATGCAGTGTTTTCTCTTTGACTGCTTGACTAAAGGTGTAATATAAGGGGCAGATTTATCTAGGGGGCAGATTCACTAAGGGTCGAATTTCGAAGTTAAAAATACTTCGAAATTCGACCCTCGAATTGAAATCCTTCGACTTCGAATATCGAAGTCGAAGGATTTAGCGCTAAACATTCGATCGAACGATCAAAGGATTTTTCGTTCGATCGAACGATTAAATCCTTCGAATCGAACGATTCGAACGATTTTAATCAAACGATCGAAGGAAAATCCTTCGATCAAAAAAAGCTTAGCAAGCCTATGGGGACCTTCCCCATAGGCTAACATTGACTTCGGTAGGTTTTATCTGCCGAACTAGGGGGTCGAAGTTTTTTTTAAAGGGTAAGTACTTCGACTATCGAATGGTCGAATAGTCGAACGATTTTTACTTCGAATCGTTCGATTTCGTCCGACTTCGATCGAATTCGAACGAATTTAACCAATTTGATGGTCGAAGTACCCAAAAAAAACTTCGAAATTCGAAGTTTTTTTCATTCGAATTCTTCACTCGAAGTTAGTGAATCTGCCCCTAGATGAATTTTCGAATGAAAAAAAATTCGAATTTTGAGCTATTTTTTTGTGTACTTTGACTAGGGAATAGCCCAAATTCGATCTGAATATCGAAATTTATCATGTACTGTCTCTTTAAAAATTCGACCATTCGCCATCTAAAACCTGCAGAATTGCTGTTTTAGCCTATGAGGGACCTCCTAGAACCTATTTGGAGTCAATTGGTGGACTTTGAAAAATCGATTTTTTTTTTTTTGGAAAAAACTTAGAATTTGATCGAATGTGCTATTACTTCAATTCGTACAATTCAAAACGCCCAAATACGGACGTATTTGAAAATGGACCTATTTGGCCAAAAACAAATCTACCTAATTTTGGTTGGCCTTTTTGAATTCGTATTTTGAAGTTCTTCAAATTCAAAATTCGACCCTTGATAAATATGCCCCTTAATGTCTGCTGGAACCAGAGCATTAAAAGATAAAATCTCTGGGATACCATTTTAATCCTAAAGCATGAAGGGCCTTTACACACAAGCATTCGTGGTGTGTTTTCTTGCAGTAGAACATTCGACAAGGACAGGCACAAGCAAACACTTGTGTGTAAGAGCCCCTAAACTGAACAAAGGTCAAAATAAATTGCAAAAAAAATCCCATTTAAAGGGCAAAATGCTTTTCATATCAGTTTTAGCAGTGTGTTAAAGAATAATTTAAGCAAGTAAACGGCTTACATTGAGGTTACGCATAAACTATATTTACAGAGCAGATCATATTCCAGCAGTTCATCTAGGGACAGGAATGAAAAGTATTCTTCACCAGCAATTACCCTTGTACGTGGCATGAATTATGTTTCCATCTAGTGTGGACAGATTTGTACTGGGTTAGTCTTAAAGGAGTATAGGCACAATTACCAACTCTGTTCTGACTGTTAGAAGGGGAAGATATAAACCCTTTGCAAAATAATTCCATTGCTAGAATCTAGCTTTGGACACCTGTGTTGCTAGGCAGTGATAACACCCCAAATGTGTGTGTATCTATGTATGCGTGTATGTATATATTAAAACACATATTACACAAATGATTTCTCAGCATGCATGTTACATAAATAAATATCATACCAAAAAAAAAATCCATGTATTTACTCACTGTACATATTGTACATAATACTGTACTACAACCCCCATAACCCTACAACCCTAGGAACCCTAAACCAGCCTAAAGTTTTGGTATCTCATGGACCATTACTGGATGTTACTGATACTACAGGGCTGATTATTAAATTATTACATTTTGATGCAAATTGCATTGGTTTCTGAGTTGCCATGAAATAAGAATTTGAATTGATTACTAATCAACCTTAAATTGTGACTTTTATATGTTATTTATACAGTATATTGTGAGTCAATCCCTAAGCTCAGCTAACACAGCAGCACAGAGCATCTCAAAACATAATGTAAAGCATTTCTAGCCTGCTTCTTTGTGTGCCTTTAGTTCTTTAAAGTGTGGACAAAGTTAAATTTGTTTTGATTTCTGGCCTGAAAGCAGAGCTCTTGATATGGTCCAATATTTACAGTGAAGTATGGTGATGCCAAGGTAGATGTTTTTCAACAGCAGTATCCAATTTCATACATGCCCAATAGAACAAACCAAAAAACTTTGGACTTTGTTTTCTGCCCACCTATAGGATCAGGATTTTTAATTTCTTTCTTTCCCCTCTTCCCTCAATTTTTTCTTTCTGCATAGTTGTTATTAAAAGGATGGGCAAACATGTTTATACAAAATGCATCAGTTAATAGTGCTCCTCTAGCAGAATCCTGCGTAAAAATCTGTTTTTCATAGGTGCAAAAAGATGAAATCTGACATGGGGCTAAACATGTTGTTAGTTTCCCAGGTGCCCTCAGTCATGTACTCTGATAAACTCTTACTGCTGCTATAACCCCTCTTCTTTATTCTCTGAGCAGCCTAAAGCTGGCCATAGATGCAAAGATCCGATCATACGAATCATCGTACGATCGGACTTTCCCATCTCCCGACCCGCCACTAACCATTCAGATCAAAGTCTTACCAGTCAGATTAGTTAAAGAACAGATCAGCATTTTCTGCCCCTGACAGCAATCGTACGATATCTATGTCCAACCAAAGCTGGTGACAGTCTCCCACTGAAAATCGCACGATCGGCAATACACGCTGAGATATTATCGGCAGCCGACAGAAATTTTCTAACCTGTCCGATCGACCAAACGACCGATCTCCGCCGGACGAAAAATGTCGGGACTCTCCACACACGGTTCGAAAATCGTACGAATCCTCGATTCGTACGATCAGATCTTTGCGTCTATGGCCAGCTTAACAATAGAACAAGGAGAAGGTAACCAGATAACAGACCCCATCTAGTGGTAGAACAGCACTCTATAGTAAAAATCCTTGTCTGGCTAACCCAAGTCTGGGCTCCTTCAGTTACATTGGGTAGGAGAACAAATAGCTTATCTGAAAGTGGTTCTATTGTGAAGGGACAAAATCCCTTTAAAAACATGTAACAGAAGGTAAGGGGTTGTTAAAGTGAAAATTAAAAGGTTAATTAAAAAAGGAGAAAAGATTTAATACTAGAAGAGACTGTACAGAAAAAATATCCCAAAAGGTCAAGGTCAAAGCCTGAGTGGCTCGAGAACAAAAGGGTAAATATTCTATAATGGATTGTTTAAAATAGGAGATATCTATGTTTTTTTGTTATTTCTTGCACTGAGCCATGAAAATTCTGAAGGGCTCATAGGCACAGTTGGAGTGCGGACCAAGGAGGAGGCAGTTCAAGCACACAAAGTTCAAGGTACAAGAGGGTTTTGCAATAGAATGGTCAGAGTTTAGGCAAGGGGTCAATCCAGGCAGAATATGGTCAAAACGGTTAATCAGGCAAAGGTCGGTACACACAAATCAATATAACAATACTAGCGTCACACCCAGGAATGCACAAAGTGAAACCTATACTTGGGCAATGTTGCAGTGTTCAAGCTCCTTTAAATAGGCCTGTGTTGGCACCAAAAGCTGGACGTGATCACGTCATGACATTGACGCTGGCGCCCAATCAGCGGGCGAGAAGACGCTGGCGTCACAGCGCTGCGACTAGCAGGATCCACGTGGAGGAACAGGGTGCCGCCATCTTGGACCGAAGCATGGCGGTGAGTATAGGTTTCCTTTACAAAAGTCACATTCTAATGAATTGTCCTCTGTATAAACAAACTCCTCCCTTGAAATAAGTAGCAGCTTATTATACAGGAGGTTAAGGTGCCCATACACTGAGAGATCCGCTCGTTTGGCGATGTTGTCAAACGAGCGGATCTCTCCCCGATATGCCCACCTTGAGGTGGGCAATATCGGGCTGATCCGATCGTGGGCCCTAGGGCCCAACGATCGGATCCTAATGAATACCAATGGGCGGTCGGATCGCGGGACCGCATCAAAGAATAGATGCGGCCGCAATCCGACAGGATTTTTTATCCCATCCGATCGAGATCTGGCCGACTTTCGGCCAGATCTCGATCGGTGAAGCCCGTCGGGGGGCCCCATACACAGGCCAATAAGCTGCCGACACGGTCTGTCCGCAGCTTTTATCGGCCCGTGTATGGCCACCTTTACTGGATTGCCTAGGATTGCTGAGTTGTTTTGATGTGTACAAATCAGGAAGTATAATGTGGTTTCAGGTATTGCCCTGTTTACTGCTGTACATATTTCTTCATTAAGCAAAAATGATGTTCCACACAAGCCCTACTCATTGCATTCATATTGAATTTCAAACCCATATAAATAGTATATTTTAGTTTAGAATTTGTTATTCAGTGAAATGATAAAACTGGTCAGGGTTCTGAATACATTTGCAAGGTCCTGTATTTAGAAGTTGCAAATGAAATTCAGCTTTTGCATTATACAGTCTTTCAGCTGGATTCCATGAGAACATCTATTTATCTTAGTCAATTCACAGAGGTGAATAATATTATCATTGATGATCTGGAATGTGAAAAGGGTTTACAGCTGACAAAACTGAACTTTTATCATGAAAAAATGTAAAGGTTACTCAAAGCCACTGGGGAAATTGACGGCTTCAAGGATTATGCTGCAAGATCCTTCAACGTGAAAGAAATTCCTTTTTTTCACAAATTTCATTCTCTATGGGGTCATATTACATGTAAATATACAGTTATTCCATGTGCAAAGAAATTTGATTGAAGGGTAATTATCAAGGTTACATAATGTAAACAAATGCCTCGGGGGGGGAGCAGCCAGAACCACAAATTCTGATCTTTTCATTGGACAAGATATGGAAGTCTATAAGAAGCCACTGATAACTGTCTGTGAAGGTTCTCATTCATCTAGGTCAGTGATCCCCAACCAGTAGCTCGTGAGCAACATGTTGCTCTCCAACCCCTTGGATGTTGCTCCCAGGGGCCTCAAAGCAGGTGCTTATTTTTGAATTCCAGGCTTGGAGGTGAGTTTTATTGCATTAAAACCAGGTGCACTGCCAAACAGAGCCTCAATGTAGGTTGACAATCCACATAGGGGCTACTAAATGGCCAATCACAGCCTGTAACGATCGCCGCCCGGAGCAGGCCCAGGAGCTCCGGGCGGCGCGTCCATCCTTGCCGGCGTCGCTCCCAAAATGGCGGCGCCCATGGCCGCCACGTGGGTAGCGGCGCTGGGCGATGATGTCAGCGCGCCGACGTCGGCGCAAGAGCGTCAATGACGTCAGAATGGCGCCAAATTTGAAAATAAAAACGCCAACTAGATGCCAGAATGGCGCCCAAGAATAGGATTACTTCCCTAAAGTGTATCCTGGGTTTCCTGTGTGCCTTATTGCCTAAATCTTGTTCCTGACCTGTTTCCTGACCCTTTTGCATGGACTTTGGACTTTGTTTGTATTCCGCCTGCCTGTGAACTCTTGCCTGATCCTGACTATTCTTCGTTTAACCCTTTGGACACCGCGACCTTGTTCCCTCAAGAGGGCTTCCTCCTTGATCCTGACAACCTCCCTGGAGGGAGCTCCCGGCTCCCTGACATTATTCTTGGGCCATGGATCCCACTGAGGAAGCTCCGCCGGATTTCGGCAGGGCCTTTCGAGGCCTGCATACCCGCATGGAGGTGTACGAAGCTCGGCAAAATTATGTCGGACACACGCTGGAGGCGATTTTGGAAAAGTTATCCATGCTAACGCCGACTACTCCAACGCCAAAAACGCCCACGCTGGTTGCTGCCGATATGGCTACTTCATCCACCACTTCTGGTCTGCAAATTCCTGCACCGCCTCTCTACAGCGGCGACCCTCAAGCCTGTCGTGGTTTTGTGAATCAGTGCCAGATCCGGTTCGCCCTTCAACCTGCGGAATTCAACTCTGAACGTGCAAAGGTTGGTTTCGTGATCACTCGTCTGGCGGGGAAAGCGCTTGAATGGGCTTCTCCACACTGGGAGAAGGAGTCTCCCTTAATTGATGATTCCAAAGCCTTCCTTCAAGAATTCCGGACGGTGTTCGATGCTCCCGGTCGGGTGGCGACGGCCGCTTCTCGTCTGTTCCAGATCCGCCAAGGTAATCACAGTGTAGCGGAATATGCCAATGAATTCCGTACCTTTGCTGCAGAGACTTGCTGGAACAATGATGCCTATCACGCTGCTTTCTATAATGGTCTCTCTATCCGCCTCAAAGATGACCTGGTCTCCCGTGAATTACCCACGCAAGTAGAAGACCTCATTGCTTTGTCTGTCAAGGTGGACACTCGTCAGAGAGAACATCAAGCCGATAAGGACAGAGTCAAGAAATTCCCACCCATGTTGGCTCCTCGCTTTCAAAGACCTCTATTACCTCCTACCTCCCCACAGCCTTCAGTTATTCCTCCGGAGGAACCTATGCAAGTCGGAAGAGCTCGTCTCTCTGAACAGGAGAAACTCCGGAGACGTACGGCTGGACTTTGTCTCTACTGTGGGGGTCATTCTCACTTTGCCAACTCCTGTCCTGTGAAGCCTCTGAGTTCCCCTCTTCAAGGTAACCTTGCAAAGACTCATGTAGGGGGTGTTACTCCCAAGTCACAAGAGAACTCTCATAGGTTTCTTCTGCCTTTTCAGATTCGTCTGCCATCTAAGACCATTGTTGGCTCAGCTTTTATTGATTCTGGGGCTGCTGGTAATTTCATTGACGCTCTCTTTGCCAAGCATATGAATGTTCCCCTGTTTCCATTGACTACTCCTCTCCATGTCACTGCTATTGATGACAGACCCCTGGAGGCTGAATTCATCTCCATGACGACTGGGGAATTGCCTGTGCAGGTTGGGACGCTGCATAACGAAAGACTTTCGTTCCTAATAATTTCCTGCCCGTCTGTTCCAGTCGTCTTGGGGCTTCCCTGGTTACGCCTGCATAACCCTATCATTGATTGGTCCTCGGGGCAGGTTTCCCATTGGAGTCCATACTGCCAACAGCATTGCCTTCCTGCTGAACCCATCCAGAGGGTGAATATTTCTACGTCAGACTTGAAGACGCTTCCCTCCTTCTACAAGGAATTCTCTGATGTCTTCTGTAAAAAGTCTGCAGAATTTCTCCCTCCTCATCGTCACTACGATTGTCCAGTTGATCTCCTGCCTGGAACCATGCCTCCCAGAGGTCGCACTTATCCGCTCTCCCCAGCAGAGACCGCTGCCATGAAGGAATATATCCAAGAAAATCTCCAGCGGGGGTTTATTCGCCCTTCTACCTCTCCTGCCGGGGCTGGATTCTTCTTCGTGGAAAAGAAGGATGGAGGCCTACGTCCTTGCATCGACTACCGGGGTCTTAATAAAATTACGGTTAAGAACCGGTATCCCTTGCCCTTGATTGCCGAACTCTTTGACCAACTGAAGGGGGCTAAAATCTTCACTAAGTTGGATCTCCGTGGGGCGTATAACCTTATCCGCATCCGGGAAGGTGACGAATGGAAGACAGCATTCAACACTCGGGATGGGCACTATGAGTACCTCGTAATGCCCTTTGGTCTCTGCAATGCCCCCGCTGTCTTTCAAGAATTCGTGAACGACATTTTCCGGGATCTCTTGGGAAAGTTTGTGGTCGTGTACCTTGATGACATCTTGATTTTCTCCAAGGACCTTACAAGCCATCGTTCCCAGGTGAAGGAAGTACTCTCTCGTTTGAGGAAGAACTCTCTCTTTGCCAAACTGGAGAAATGTGTGTTTGAAGTGTCCAAGATCCCTTTTCTGGGCTATATCATCTCCCCAGAGGGTTTCGAGATGGATCCTGTGAAAGTGTCTGCAATCCAAGAGTGGCCCCTACCGCTGAGCACCAAGGCAATCCAGAGATTCATTGGTTTTGCCAATTACTACCGGCAATTCATTAAGGGATTCTCTTCTCGTATTGCTCCTATCCTGGCCCTCATCCGAAAAGGGGGTAAACCCAGCTCGTGGCCCCCGCCTGCTATTGAAGCTTTTCAATCCTTGAAGGATGCCTTCACTTCTGCTTCAGTTCTCCGCCATCCTGATCCGGAGTTACCTTTCTTCATCGAGGTGGATGCTTCTGAAGTTGGAGCTGGAGCTATCCTGTCCCAAAGACATCCCTCTGATGGGAAGCTGCACCCATGTGCGTATTTCTCTAAGAAGTTCTCTCCTGCAGAACAGAATTATGATGTTGGAAATCGAGAACTCCTGGCTGTTAAGCTTGCCTTAGAAGAGTGGCGTCACCTCCTTGAAGGTTCTTTGATTCCAGTCACGATCTACACGGATCATAAGAATCTTGAGTTCATTCAATCTCTCAAGAGGCTGAATCCCAGACAAGCAAGGTGGTCTCTCTTCTTCTCCCGATTTAACTTTGTCTTGACTTTTCGCCCTGGCTCCAAGAATCGGAAAGCCGATGCTCTGTCTCGAAGTTTCACTCCGGTGGATCGTACTCCAGAAAGACTAGAGCCTATTATTCCTCCTGTCAAGATCATCGCTTCATTGTATCCTCAGTTTGCTGATCAAATCCTGGCTGGTCAATCTTCTGCCCCTCCTGATACCCCCATTGGAATGGCTTTTGTACCTCCTGAACTTCGGCTACCTATCCTGCAACAGACTCATAGTTCCAAACAAGCTGGACATCCTGGTCCTGTTAAAACTCTTGAACTTTTACGTCGTCTAGTTTGGTGGCCGACAATCCGTAAAGATGTCAAAGACTTTGTTTCTGCCTGTATCGTTTGTGCCACTTCCAAGTCCAGTCATTCTCGCCCCAGTGGGTTACTACAACCGTTGCCGGTTCCCTCTCGTCCTTGGACGCACTTGGCTATGGACTTCATTGTTGAACTTCCTCCCTCCAGTGGGATCTGGGTGGTCATTGACCGCTTTAGCAAGATGGCCCACTTCATCCCTCTACGGAAGCTTCCATCTGCTGTGGAGTTGTCACAGTTGTTCATCCAGTTCATTTTTCGCCTGCATGGCTTCCCGGCCGAGATCGTTTCTGACAGAGGGTCCCAATTCACTGCAAAGTTCTGGCGTTCCCTGTGCAAAGATCTGGGTATTAATCTTCAATTCTCCTCAGCTTATCATCCCCAGACGAATGGAGCGGCTGAGCGAGTGAACCAAGCCTTGGAACAGTTTTTGAGAAACCACGTTTCCCTCTGTCAAGATGATTGGTCTGATCTCCTCCCGTGGGCGGAATTTGCTCATAACAATGCCTGCCACACTTCCACTGGAAGGTCTCCATTTATGTCAGTGTATGGTCAACATCCTCAAGCCTTCCCACAAGACTTTGTGTTGTCCGATGTTCCGGCCGCTGATGACCATGCAGCCCACATGTCTGCTATTTGGGCCGCAAACAAGTCCAACCTGGAGAAGAGTGCTCTGGTTCATAAGACGTTTGCAGATCGTAGACGTAGACCCTCTCCTCCCTACAAGGTCGGTGATAAAGTCTGGTTGTCTTCCAGGAACATTCGGTTGAAGGTACCATCTCCTAAGTTGGGTCCGAGGTTCGTGGGTCCTTTCTCCATCCTGGAGGTGATCAATCCCGTGGCGGTCAGACTTCAGCTTCCCCCTGAGATGCGAATTCCCAACGTGTTTCATGTCTCCTTGTTGAAACCCGCCACCTCCAACCGCTTTTCCGTTGTCCAGCCTCCTCCTCCTACCATCTCTGTGGATGGCCAACAAGAATATGAGGTGGAAAAGATCCTTGACTCCAGGATCTCCAGGGGCTCTCTTCAGTACCTCATCAAGTGGAAGGGCTTTGGCCCTGAAGAATGCTCCTGGGAAGGATGCTCTGATGTCCATGCTCCTCGTCTGGTGAGGGAATTCCATTCCAAATTTCCCCAGAAGCCAAGTCCTGGTGGTCCGGAGGCCCCCAGTGAGGGGGGGGGGTACTGTAACGATCGCCGCCCGGAGCAGGCCCAGGAGCTCCGGGCGGCGCGTCCATCCTTGCCGGCGTCGCTCCCAAAATGGCGGCGCCCATGGCCGCCACGTGGGTAGCGGCGCCGGGCGATGATGTCAGCGCGCCGACGTCGGCGCAAGAGCGTCAATGACATCAGAATGGCGCCAAATTTGAAAATAAAAACGCCAACTAGATGCCAGAATGGTGCCCAAGAATAGGATTACTTCCCTAAAGTGTATCCTGGGTTTCCTGTGTGCCTTATTGCCTAAATCTTGTTCCTGACCTGTTTCCTGACCCTTTTGCCTGGACTTTGGACTTTGTTTGTATTCTGCCTGCCTGTGAACTCTTGCCTGATCCTGACTATTCTTCGTTTAACCCTTTGGACACCGCGACCTTGTTCCCTCAAGAGGGCTTCCTCCTTGATCCTGACAACCTCCCTGGAGGGAGCTCCCGGCTCCCTGACACAGCCCTTATTTGGTACTCCAGGAACATTTTTCATGCTAGTGTTGCTCCGCAACTCCTTTTACTTCTGAATGTTGCTCACGGGTTGTAAAGGTTGGGGATCCCTGATCTAGGTCATGGGATATCTACAGTAATAAGTCAAATCAACTGAACTAGCTGTACTTTTTTTTCTTGAAGACGTTTCACTATTCATCCGACTGGCTTTCTCAATTTCTGCACTAAGAAAAAAAAAATACAGCAAGTTCAGTTGATTTGACTTATTAATATAGATATTTGAGAAACTCTGTGCAGGTATTACCTGGTAAAAGGCTAAATGTGACTTTTAAGCTTCTAAAGCGCATGGACATTAGTAAGAAGCTATTTGCAACTGCCTAGAAATAGATTTTTTCTTTTTGCCTTTCCTCACAGCAAACAATGGCACGGGGTGGGGTTTAAGTGATTTACTTTTTAGTTGTGTATTAACTAATTAATAATTAATGATTGCCCTTTTCTAGGCAATGAGTACGTGTTGGCATCTGTCGCTGGAAGTTTTAAAAAAACAGACTGTACATTCAGCTAAAGGCCTTCATCCCTGTTTTCCAGCAACACGCCTCTTCACACAACTGACAGTTTTTATTCTCTCTTACATACAGGCCTTTCAGCTGGATTCTCATCATGCTGAGATTAGATCTTGTCAACCTAAACCTGATATCGTCCCCCCTTCCCAAAGACACGCACACATCCAAAATGAACCATATGTTACTCCAGCTGGGAAAACCAATGTATACAGCTCTGTTCATGAAACGTCTATGTTCCATTTAAAATTGAAATATTTGCAATGGATTTTGGGCAGCTAAATAAACTAATCATTAAGGTTACTTGAAACGTCCTTAATTTTTTTATATTGTCATTACAGTATGAAATAAAACACAGAAGTAAGCAATTATTTTCACATCAAGTTAAGCTTTTAACACCCTGAATATTTTGGAAGATGCTACAGTGAACCTGCAATCATACTGAGATGTTTTGTTGCAGAGATCACAGCAGTGACTCACAATAAATACAAAGCTGCCATGCAGAAAGTACAGAATGTGTCAGGAGTTATTTTAAAACATTTGGAGCACTAGCTGTGAATGTTTCAACCAGTTTTAGTGAATGAAATAACAAAAATGGTCACCACTAGCAAGACCCCCGATTCCATAGCTACTTTTCAATGGCACTACAAGGTTATTAGAGAATATTCATAAATTGTGAACATTCTAGGATCTGAATAAATGTTTCATTACAAAATAATTAGGAAGCAAACACTTGCCATGACAGCCTGGTGATGATTATTTAAGAAATATGCCTGGTCAACCTCTGCTGGGTTGAGACATATGTTTATATCCTAACCTATCTAGGGGGTAAGACACTGTCATTGTGTATTTCCAAGAGGATGATCAATTGATCATTCAACCAACAAACATAGGCTGAACAAAGTTGTAATGTGAGTTCTTCCTGCATTCATCAAAGATCAGGAGCTGGCAGTTGTTGGAAGGTAAATTTATTTGCAAATAAAAAAAAAAACAGGACAAAAACAGAAGAAAATATTTTTGCTAACTTTCCACTCCTACCTGGACCATTGATCATTTAACAAGATGGTTTATTACTGTATATATAGTAGCACTGTACACAAACTTACAGGCACATTAAAAAATCTGAAAACTTCTCCGACCTTTCCCCCCCCATTTATCAATACATTTTTCAGAATATTTCTTGTGTGGGAACAAAATCAATAATATCGTGAAAAAAAATTCGAATCGTAAGGATTTTTGTCTAGAAGATGTATTAGAGCTCACTCTATTAAAATCACCAGACATCATGTCTCTCTACATGCAGGATTTATGCAAAAGGCAGTTATTTTGTTACATTTTGTTTGTTCAGGAATCAGTTATTTGAGTGAGCTCGGCTAGTAAAGAGAAACCCCCCCTACAAAATATAGTGGACCATTCATCTGACACCCAACTGCTGCATGAAGAGAAACAGATGCTGAGAGAGGAATAGTGAAGATAAACTTGATTATTTCAGAAACAATGCAGAATTTTTAATTGATTTTATTTAGAAAGTTTCTTACTTCAGTATGAGGAAGCTTATATTAAGGGGCACATTTACTAAGCTCGAGTGAAGGATTCGAAGTAAAAAAACTTCAAATTTCAAAGGTTTTTTTTGTGTACTTCGACCGTCGAATAGGCTACTTCCACCTTCTACTATGACTTCGAATCGAACGATTTGAACTAAAAATCGTTCGACTATTTGACCATTTGATAGTTGAAGTACCGTCTCTTTAAAAAAAACTTTGACTACCTACTTCAGCACTTTAATCCTAATGAAATACAATGTTAGCCTATGGGGACCTTCCCCATAAGCTTTTTTTGATAGAAGGAAAATCCTTTGATCGTTCAATCGAAGTATATATGGTAAATCCTTCGACTTCGATATTGGAAGTCGAAGGATTTTACTTCGATGGTCAATATCGATGGTTAATTAACCCTCGATATTCGAGCCTTAGTAAATGTGCCCCTAAATGTTCATTTTTCTTGATAGTTCCCCTTTATGCTTGGCATATTGTACATATGTGTTGAATGGTAGTTTCAATATTAAATCAGTAATAAAATGAAGTAATGTTTAATAATTGCTCCCATCAATAATAGTTTATAGGTACAGCTGAGCTTTCAACAACACAAACAATGGTGTTCATGACATAGGCTCTAAAAGCAATAAGGCTAAATGAAAGATGACAATATTAGCAGCAAAATGCTTTCTTCTTATTTAGAGAAATGCCTTGACATCTCACATTTACAGAATTACTGAACAAAGCAGTTATCATCTCTGTCCTCTGAGAACAAGTGAATATAAACGAAATTACTGCTTCTGCAGCAATTAGTTCCAATCCACCCTCTGTTATTGTAGAAATTACTTTTTCCATATGTCACTGTAGAACAAAGCTGACATTTCCCTCTGTGTAATATGCATGCTGAAAAATGTCCCTTCCTCTCTGAATTTATTGAAATCCTTTGCTGAATTGCATAATAATAAAGTCAACTCAAATTCTCCTTTCACAGAAGAGCAGAACTGAAAACACTTTAAAGCAAAAATGTATTGAAAAGTTAAAAAGAGGTGTAATCAGACAATATACAGTATAATAATGTGTCTTTCATAATAGGATGTACCATTAATTAATCAAATTTCTGTCTCACAAAGCTAATTTATTGACTTAATTTGGATCCAGTGGGAAAAGGGTAAATTTTTCTTTTTGAAATTAGCTCATTCAGTTGGGCTTATGTAGAAAAGGTGCATAAACGTTAACTGAACTTCCAAAGATAAGGGGCTTATTTTTTCCATATTTTTCCCTTTCCCTGAATCAAACATTTTACTGCTAAAAATGATGCATTATAATAATTATGAAAATATCTATATATATATATATATATATATATATATATATATATATATATGTGTAGTGTAAAAAGCACAATAATGCAAAACTTCTCCATTTAAAAGCTGACAAGGTCATGTAGAAGGTAGAAAAATTCACTGGCACCCGTGGCAGATGCAAACAGGGCCAGGCCCTTGCGATTTATTTATTTATTCACGAATAAATCGCAAGGGCTTGGCCCTGCTTGCATCTGCCACGGGTGCCAGTGAATTTTTCTACCAGTTGGATGGGGAGGGTGCCGATCCCTCCCAATCCAACTTCAAGTCAATTGAAGTTGCCCTTTTCAAATTGTAAAATTTTTATTTCATTGAGCTTTTAGAGGTTTTCAGAGTCTTTTCATTTCTAATTGCTCAAAAAGTTTTAAAAGTCTTACAAAATATTTGACTTTGGAAAATATTCAAATTTAGATTTTTTTGCAAATTCGAATCGAATTAGGACCATTCCGTAGTCGAAGAACACAAAAATAGCTCGAAATTCGAATTTTTTCAATTCGAAAATTTACCTCGACCTTTGATAAATCTGCCCCTAAATGTATTAATGTATTCAAGTTCCAGAATGCATCGCTTCACACTGGAATAAGGCAAGGGAGTGCATTATACTGTGAGCCTAAAGTGGAAGGGAAATGGTTCACATGGCTGCTTTTCTGATTTGTGTAATTGGTTATAACTGTGTTAAAAATAACATTTATACTTAGTTTTGAAAGTGTCCATGTACCTTTTCTACAATGTACACAAGCACTACTAAATAAGTTTGTATCTAAAAGGGGGGGTATATTTCTCTATATTTGAATATTTATGAGTTTCATCTTTTTCCAGTATTTATTAATTTGTCTTCCTTTTCCCTTCAACCTCTTAGCTGTGTTCATCAACCATGCGATTTCTGTGAAATATGATGGAAACTGGCTGTGTGCAAATACTGTACATTCCACAAATGGGAGCATATATTTGTATAGGAAAGTAAATAAAGTAGTCAGCATTCAAAGAAAGACTCCATAAACTGGTTAAGGTTGTAAGTAATGAAGCATTGCAATATGTCAAGAACAGAGAAAAAAATTGAACTTGGTAAGTCTAACTTTGAGAAGGAAGAGAGCGGTTTAAAAGCATGTAATTTGCAGGGTGAATCAGAGCATATTCATGCATCTAGCCAGGGCCGGATTTACATTGTGGGCGCCCCTAGGCCCACTAACCATTCATCGCCCCTCTCCCCTCCAGGTGGACAGGAGCAATGTGGATTGGTGCATGGGAAATTTAAAAAATGATTGTATCTCCAGCACATCGTCAGTGTTTCTGAACCAATGTGGGTGTGGTTGGGCAGCATGCCGCCCCCCTAAAATTCTGCCGCCCTAGGCCCGGGCCTAGGTGGCCTTTCCACAAATCCGGGCCTGCATCTAGCACTAGAATGAATGGTGTTGAAGCTATTAGAAAAATAGAAATATATCAGGGAAGTGAAGAAAGCTGAGGAGGGTTTCATCTTTCACAGTAATTATGAAATTAAAATGAATCTTGCATAATGGTTATGTCAGTCAACTTGATGAGGAGGGTCAGTTTCTATTCCTGGGGGTGATTTGGTATCAGTTTCTTGGAGGTTTGGGCAAGTTACCTAGACTGTAAAATCTATTGGACAGACCTAATTGGGTTTTATTTTTTAACACTGGACTCATTTTCTTGGATTCTTGAAAAGGGTGTTTGTATATTTAACAACCCCCACTTGGTAATAATGAAGAGGGGTACCAATGTCTTATAGGCTTATCTTAAACAGTAAGAAAGGCCAGAGGAATGATCTCTTGTGGCAATGTTTTTCCCATATTTTCCATATTTTAAAGACAATGGGGTTGTGATTAAAGGGATCCAACCAAATTCAAGCACAGGTAAACCATAGATATAGAAACCCTTTAGAAATATCCTTAAGGAATAAAATCAGGCCCAGATTTGTGGGCAGGCCACAAAGGCCCGGACCTAGGGCGGCAAAATTTAGGGGACGGCATGCCGCCCGCTAGCCACATCTTTACAGGAGACTGGGCAGGAGATTTAGACAGAGGTTTGAATCGGTATCTGTTCCTACTGCACAGAAGACGCCGGTCAAAGCAGGAAGAACCCCCCCCCCCCCGAAAACCTCTAACAGGCGAAACTGATTAAAATCTGTCCAATAAGATCAGTGCAGCTCCCATTGACCTCTATAGAACCTTGACAACTTTTACTTGGCAAAGTTTCGCATTAGAGGTTTTCTAGGTTTTTACACTTAAATTAATCTAACATTTTTAGAGCTTTTAAAAACTATAGGAAAACCAAGATTTTTTCAAGATTCATGGAAAAATTGCAATATGATTGTTAGGAAATAGACCCCTTTGAGTGTAAAACAATTGTATTATTTTTAACATGTATTTATATAGCGCCAACATATTGCAAGCACCAATGAATTGGTAGACTCTGAAGACCCTGGAGACTTCCTTGGATTGTTAAAATGGTGCCTAATATGATACACATTTCTGTCATTTTCAATTTCTAAATATTACCCTACTGAAAGAACTTTCTGCCTGTCCCTTGCTATTCTTTGCTCTTCTGGTTCAACTGAAACAATGTAGTAGAGACCAGCTAAATAGCAGAATAAGGATGCAAGAATTCTTGGCAAATTGAATCTTGGTTATAGGAGAACCAATGTACCTAAAAGCTGGAGAGAATACAGAGAGACGTGCAACTAAACTGGTAGAGGAATGGAAGAGGAATGGAAAATTTAAACTATGAGGAAAGACCATCAAGCTTGGGGTTGTTTTCCTTGGAGAAAAGACACTTCTGAGGAGACATGATTACACTTTACAAGTACATTAGAGGACATTAAAGACAAATAGCAGGGATCTTTTTACCCATAAAAAGGATCAATGTACCAGAGGCCACCCCTTCAGACTAGAGGAAAATAAATTTCATCTGAAGCAACGAAGGTGGTTCTTCACGGTGAGGATAGTGAGGTTGTGGAATGCCCTGTCAGGTCATGTTGTGATAGCTGATTATATTACAGATACTGACTCTAAAAACTACTCTTCAAAATATTAATATACATTAAAAGTTATCTAAACTGTAGATCATGTTGATCATTTTTGGGGACTTGTCTGCATTTTCAGTAATTGTTTCTTAAAGTTCCAAAATCTGACTGTTTTCCCAACCTGACTTCTCAACCTGTCAGTTACATTTTCTAATGCTAATGGACTACCGCTGCAAATATGGCAGCCCCTTAATAACCGAACATGGGGTATGAGATAGTTAATGTGAAATCATTGGGCAAAATACATCATGCTACATGAATTAATGCATTTTGGAAAGTTCTTTAGAATTATATATTATTTTATTAGACAAATATTTATTTTTGGGTTAACGTCTCCTTTTTCTGCTATGACAGCATGGATACACTTCCACCATATTACATGTTCATGGGACAGATATATTAAAGGAGAAGGAAACCCCCTGGGCGCAAAACCCCTCCCCCCTCCCCTGTGTTGCCCCCCCCTTCTCCCCCCTGGCCTACCTGTCCCCCCTAGGAACAGTTACCGGTACGGATCTACTGTGCATGCGCCAAATGTCACAAAGTTTTACGATTTCACTTTGTGACATTCGGCGCATGCGCAGTAGATCCGCACCGGTAACTGTTCCTACTGCGCATGCACCTGAAGACGCCGGTCAAAGCAGGAAGAAGACGCGCGTGGAAGAATATGGTGACTGTGAACTCCGTGGACAGGACCTGCGCAGAGGGGTGAGTAACAAGTTAGGGGCATTTGCCCAGGGGGACAGGTAGGCCAGGCGGGAGGAGGGGGCGGGGCAACACAGGGGAGGGGGGGAGGTGTTTTGCGCCCAGGGGGTTTCCTTCTCCTTTAAGATATGTCATAGAAAATAAAGTCTGTGAAGACGTTAGGCTGACTGGGGGTCATCCAAATATCTTGAACTAAAGCTTAGCCAAGAGGTAGGGTAGAAATGTTGTACATTATGTCATGGGCTTCTGTACTAGCCCAAGGCAACCACAGCCCTTTAGTAGGGAAAATCTGTTCCTCCAAATATGTCTCAGTAGCTCTTCTTTTGAGTTCAGGGACCAACAATATACTGTAATTATAGAATATATATGTTGCAGTACAAGGCTGATTAGTATTTGATTCAGAATCTCTCTGAAACCAGCACAATTTGCATCAGAATTTAATAATCAGCCCTGGAGCATCAGCTTATATGATTGACAAATCTAACTTTCTGCTTGATAATTAGTGACAACTTAGCTTAGCTTAAGCTTAGCTTCCCAAAAGCTTAAAGCTCACTGAAAAGTGCATGTCACTGACCTAACACAAGCCAAGACGGTGAGCTCTTGTGGCGTGAATCATTACTGTTATAGAGTTGATGAGAGATGCTGGTGCATTAGGCTATGTCCAGGGCCGAGACAAGCCGACAGGGCGCCCTGTCAGCAGCTCCTATCAGCAGAAAACTGCACTGGGATGGGGAACATGGAGCAATCCTCTTCCTGCTTCTTCATTTTTCAAATTTCTGGGGGCAGATGCATAAGCAGTAGAACAAAATAGCTGACTTTTTCATTAAAGTTGGATTTTCACTCTACGTCGTATATGCAGGAGCGAGAAGACTGAAGTAGCAGGAATCGCTTTGTGGTGATTGCTGGTAGAACCCCGGGCCGGTGCTCCTATCAGCAGAAAACTACACCGGCCCAAAGTTTCCTCCAGTTTTTTGCTGATAGGAGCACCAGCCCGGGGTCAGGTAAGCAAATATAATCACTTGGGGTGCCTAACTTTTGGCACCAACAAGTATAAGCTGCCTTTCCTTCTTCTGTAAGCTCTTAGAATATGGCATTTGTAGCCATATTTGTTTTTAGGGTTTAGTTCTACTTTACCAGAGCAATAATATAATCTTTGATAAGTTACCATTTAAAAAATCTTCAAATAGTGTTTTTTTGGCAACCTTAAGCACACATACTGTAGGTTTCTCCAACACCAGTTTGTCCACCGGTTTATGTACATGTTGTGTGGTGTCCATACTGGAGTCAATAGCCTATATTGTGCATTAATTTAAAACATGTACCATCTGTTGGTAGTGTAGCCAGTTATCTGCCAGGCCCACGAATAGGAAACCACAATATCATATACTGTGATGGGCAAAACGGTCCCATTTCGCTTCGCCAAAAAATTCATGAAAATCTGAAAATTTTTTCTAAACTTTGAAAAATTCAAGAGAAGCATTGAAGTCATTGGGCGTCGAAAAAAGTTTTCTCACTCCAAATACATTGGGCGTTTTTTCTTGTGGCGACTTTTTTTGTCTCAGCAACAATTTTGTCTTTGTGACTTTTTTATCTAAGCAACTTTTTTGTCCAAACGCATTAAAACCAATTGGCTTTTTTTCCATATGGTGACTTTTTTGTCTCTGCAACAATTTTGTTGCGGCAAATTTTTGCAACACTTTCACAAAAAAATTTGCAGGTGGCGAAGTGTGGAATTTTGCCACTAATCCATGCCTAGCAAATACATTTGCTCATCACTTCCCATCCACTTAGACAGTAAGCTCTATGGGGCAGGGACTATCTTCACACTATGGGGTATACAGTATTTATCAAAGAGTGAAGTTCGAGATCGCCACAGTCTGCTAGAGTGAAATTAGCCATTCTCCATTCATTTCTATAGAATTTTGAAAGGCGTATTTATCAAAGGATGAACTTTCACTTTTATCTTTAAAAGATAAATACTCTTTTAAAAATCCCATAGAAATTAATGGAGAGTGGCGGAATTTCACTCTAGACGACTGTGGCAATCTGTAACATCACTCTGATAAATATACCCCTATGTCTTTTACCACATAACACTTAAAGCTCTTTGTCCTGATTTGTTTTCTGTGTATATTTATTATGTGATTTGTCATCCCCTGTATACTTTTATATATATATATATATATATATATATATATATATATATATATATACACAAAAGCCATGAATATCTTGTAAATTATATCCTTATAAACGTTGAGTTCTGATGTCATCAGTTATAAACGGTGAGTTCTGATGTAATTTCTGTCATGACTCACTAAAACTTGTGTATTATAATAAATAAAGTACCTCCAGTTGCAAAATATGGGGATATTAGAAGTAACCTCGGAATTCTATGACCTGTGTAAAAAGGCCTTGTGTTTTTATATGGTCATGAAACTCCTCTGTAACTTATAATATCCTTATATTTTACAAGAGGGGGTACTTTATTTACTATATATTGTACTTTTATGCACTGTACAGCTCTGCAGCTCCTTAACAGGACTTTACAAATAAAGTTATACATACTACATATAGACACAAATGCATGTACTCTATTAGTTGGGATTCTATTATATTTTAATTCATTAGTTAGCCACTGGAGGGCAGTTATCATTAAGGGTGGTCAATGAAGCTTCCTCAGCAGATCAATCATGGCTGCTTTCATTAATATGAATAAACACATTAATATAGATGAGCCAGGCCCCAGGAAGAGCAGTGTAGGCCAATATGTGAATTAACAAAAAAATGGAAGAACCCCGAGCCGGTGCAGTTTTCTTCCAATTGGAGCACCAGCCCAGGGTATCAGGTAAATGAATACAATCATCTGGGGGTAATTAACTTTTGGCACCCCCAAGTAAAGACTTTCCTTCTCCTTTAAAGCCATATTTAAAGCAGAACCTTGTAGACCTTAGCTTTCTTGGATGAATTACAGGTAATTTCCATTAAGATGCTCCATCTGTTACAAGAGATTTAGTGTAAACAAATTAGTGTTCAGACATACCTTCTGCTCTATTCATGTTTGTTAAATATTGTAGCCAGTTATCCAGGTGATTCTTCATGCCAACATTTGTAAATATCCATTTACACATTTTACTGTGCTGAGTACAAGAATTCGCTGCATTCCCATAAAATGCTAAAGAGCAATCGTAAATATAGGTTGCTGAGAAACGGAACTTATGTTGCCTGTAACCATACATTTCATTTGAGCACAAGAAGTGATGCCTCTAGACTTGTACAAATAAGCTCTCAATCTAATTAATAGGCAGATAATGAATGATGCCAGTGTGGAATCTTTCCTATCTTTCCAAGGGAAAGAACATTTAGTAAATATTAATAAACAACTAAATCATAGTAACATCAGGCTGAGGTTTAGTAACCCTCAGCAACAAATTACCAGCATTTTAAGTTTTATCTAAACGATCAATGCAGGACTTTATAGACTAGGGCATCTTATTTACTTGTGGTCACTTAGGCTGAGGGCAGAGAAGGCATACACAGTCCTTATTTGTTGGACTGGTGGGGGGGCTGTTTTGGCCTCTGAGTAGCATGTTTGGGCTTCTATGTACCTGAAATGCCAAGGCTTGTTTCGAATCTCAAGCCAAACCTGCTTAGCACAAAATACAGATGGAGGGAAGCGGATCCATGGATGCATGGCCCAGTCTCCACTTCACGTAGCTACACTCAGACTTATACTTTGCCTGTCAATGGAACTACAAACAGGAGTGAATAGGAGCTGACCAGTACTGTATACCCTGCGTGCCTCAGTCTAAGATCAGACAGCCCTGTTTACTAGAAATTAATTATTAGCATTATTCCTGTACTGCACTTTCAGAAGAGTCTCCCAATTGCCCAAAGAGTATGGGGTTAACCCAAAATGATATACCAATTAACGAACGATAATGTTGAAAACATCAACACAAGCCTAAAATAATATTCTCAATACATAAGATTCAGGTACAACCTGAAAGGTTTCCATATTTGAACAAAACTGGATTATACCTAGACCAAGATAATAAGGTACAAATTATAAGAACCATTTAGGTTCCCATTTCATCCTATAAATATAATTCTTTTACAGTTTTTATTAACAACCTCTTATGTAAATGCATGGTTATAATCATATGAACACCCATTTTCTTACAGGTGGTATTTGAATACAGAAGATCTGAGAAGGTTATGGATACCATGTAATGGAAGATCTATATTTATCTGTAGTTCTAATATATCAAAGGCAGCATAGAAAACCTAACTCTGAAGACTAAATTATGACCTCTGGCTTTGGCGGTATTCAGAGCATGTCTGAATCTAAGTGTGTTCTGTTGCCTTTCAGTGTATAAATCCAAAAAGAATATGGGCTAGGTTTGCTCTACTTCAAGTAAAGATTTAAGTATTGCCATCAATATATCAGATTGTTATGAAGATTGTAGTTTTGAGGGCCACCACGATACACAATCAGTTTAAGACAGGGTAAGAGAAATAAACACAGTAGTACACATGCTGTTGACTATCTCTAGTTTTTTCAAATTTTTTTAAAAAAAGGCAAAAATTGTGTATAAATGCTATGTCCAATACGTGTATCCTTAGCTCAACGACCTCTGGCCCATGCTTTCATACAGTGACCCAAAATGTTAAAATCTTCTAGAAAGGTCTTTGGAAAATGTGCATTTACATATTGTTTCAGTAAATAGTGGCCATCTGGGTTTTGGATTTTCCAAGAGAAAATCTACTATGCCCGCCAAGTTTGTCATAAGAAAACATGATGGGAACAGAAAGTCATGTGAAACATTACCTTGTGCTTTTGATAACAAACGCTTGTGTTCCATTTAGCTAGACCAATATATTTGTCAGTGTGCTTACTCTAGGGAGGGATTATGTAACTGCTCCTGAATGTTGGTTTTGAATATTGTTCAACAAATTCTGGGTGTCCTGGGTTTTTATGGTTTGTTTTGGAAGTGTCGGGTGCCTTTTACTGTGTCATTACCTGTTGCAATGTACATTAACAGGCCACGTGATTGGTTGTTTTGTGAGTAGTCCTGCTGTTCTATCAATGTTTCCCTGCATATCAAGCCAGAACATTTAACAGAAAGGCCATATTTTTGAGTTTCACCTGGAGTCTGACTTGCTATGATACTAGATGTGGGATGTAAATAAATGCAAAACTATTTGACTTATTGATGCAGTGAGATCTGATATTTTAAAGGCATACTGTGTATATGTTAAAATTAAAATTTTTTAATACCAAATTCATTTAGGCAATGAGGCAATTAGTTATCTGTTTCTACTTGTTTATTGTATATATTTGCTTTGAGGACAGTTGCAGCAACAACATTAACAGTAAGAAGCAGTGGCATAACTATAGAGTCTGTTCCTCTATAACTTATAAGAAAACCGCCTCCTCCCCAGCCCCTCTCTTACCAGCGAGGAAGGGGATGCAAGTCGGGTGGGGCGTGGGCAGAGTCGCGTGTGGGCAGAGCCAGGGTGTGGGAGGGGCAGAGGCAAGGCATGGGCGGGACGATGAGGATCGGAGTGCCCCGGGCCCCGCTGAAGGTATTTTGCAGGGGGCCTGGCGCACTCTAGTTAAGCAACTGGTAAGAAGGTGCCCTGAACTGTAAAGTGAAAAATTCCATTTTCAGGGGTGAATTATATGAAATGGGATCTTTCTAAATTGTATAGAGTGGAGTTATTAAAAAATATGCAACTGAGCTTTAGCTTTTAATTTTTTTTTAATTTTCAAAATATATTTTAATTTTATTTTTTATGTAAAAAGAAGTAAAAAAAAAAAAAAATAACAATACAAATGTAGCTGCAGAATAAATATCTGACCCCAGTAACCAGACAGCATTTTACATTTCAGGCTAGAGAGAGAAAGCAGAGAAGGTTAGAAAGAAAAAAATATTCAAAACCCTACAAAAAATAGAGAAAAGGTCAACAAAAAAATGTTTCTGATTATAAAGGTCTACTACAATCATTTTCCTAAACATGAAATAAATAATAGAAATTTTTAAAAATATATATTTTTTACATACATACACACAGAACCTGTGAAGGGTCGTATTTACAAAGACCAACCCAGTACGGGTCTAACTGGTAATAATTCTGCAATTTGGCACAAAATCCTGATTTTCCAGCTCCTTACTACATGCTCAGGTGACACAAGAAACCACCATATTTAAAGATAGCAAATTGCCGGAGGTTATTTTTGGATGTGTACTTGAGCTAGCAGCATAGTGGCACTAGTAAAAGTGTGAAGAAAGATCAGTGACATGCAGTCAGAAAGAATTCAGTGTTGGTATGAACTCAGTTTAAATTATTAAGAGCAGAGTAAACCAGTAGGCATAAGGAAGAGAGGGAATATAGAAGATTTTTTTAAACAAAAGCAGGTTTAGATGATACATTCTACACCCCGATGTAAAGGTATGCAATAAAGAAGATCACCATACCAGTGGCCAACTCTTCAGACTAGGTAGTTACGCCACTGCAAAGCTATAACAAAATAGAAGACCAGTGAAAAAGTCCCTAAAAATAGCCCATAGTTTATGTGTTACAATAAAGTCATGGAGTTAAAATATCTAGGACTCTGCTAACTAAAAAAAAACCACACATTAGTGCACAAAGTAACTGGTGCTGGTTTAATCTATAGTTTAATACTGAAAAGAAATAGATTGGGGACATTACTTCAACTTATCCCCTTAAAACAACCAATGATTTTTGTGCTTCTGAGCACTGTTTGCTGACCTAATGAAGGAATGTTGATGTCCCAATATTAGAAGCCACAACTTCTCCATAGCTTTACCCCAGCCATCATGGATCCTGCATATCTTCCAACCTTGCACTAATTCATAAGTATTTTTGTACTTGTTTGGAATATTCCTCCTGATATGATGAGCTATGGAGCATGTCCCTATTGTTTGCTGGGGTATACCCCTATCATCAGGGGAACATGTCACAGATTCATATTTCTTGCTTGTGTAGTTTTTAGTGCAGAAATTCACAGTCTGAGTTTATGTCTAATTATGGCTTGAGTCAATGAAAATGATTCACTCATTGTAAAATAGCCACTATTTATAATAAATCTAGGGATGCACCAAATCCACTATTTTGGATTCGGCCGAACCTCCGAATCCTTCGTGAAAGATTTGGCCGAATACCGAACCAAATCTGGGGGTGGGAAGGGAAAAATCATTTTTTACTTCCTTGTTTTGTGACAAAAAGTCACGCGATTTCCCTCCTCAGCCCTAATTTGCATATGAAAATTAGTATTCGGACTCGGTTCGGCCGGGCAGAAGGATTCGGCTGAATCCGAATCCTGCTGAAAAAGGCCGAATCCTGGCCGAATCCTGGATTCGGTGCATCCCTAAATAAATCACAGCTGAGAGATGCAGCCCTAGCTAGAAGCTTAATGATTTTCTGCCGATGAAAGACATTGTTCCATAAGAACTAGGGCTGTCTAGTTTATTTGAACTGTTTAGCTTTGAAGAACCTCCGAAAGTATTAATAATTAATTAGTAGCAAATTTTAATATTGTGTTTAATTTGGGAAAAAACTCACTGTTATTTTTGTAACTTGTGACCCTGAAGCTTACAAAGGAGCATACTTAAAGAAATATACACAAGTACCAGCCTACTACCGAAGTGCATGAAATACCATTTTATGGGTATGCAGGAAATGGGAGAAGAATAGGACTCATAAACAGTTAGTTTTGCAGTTTGCAGGTACCTTTACACCAGACAGATTACCGCATATAAAAGAAAATTCCCTTGCACTATGAAATTGAACATGAAACTAGACAGCTACATTCGAGGGATAAATTTGTGAAGGGGCAGATTTTTCAAGAGTCTCATTGAAAATTCGAAGTAAAAAAATCTGAATTTCGAGCTATGTTTGTGTACTTCGACTAGGGAATAGTCCAAATTCGAATTGAATTTGAAAAAAATTCATATTTATCATGTACTGTCTCTTTAAAACTTTGACTTCGACCATTTGCCATCTAAAACCTGCTGTTTTAGCCTTTGGGCGACCTCCTAGAAACCATTTGGAGTCAATTGGTGGACTTTTTTTTAAATACTTTGAATCTAATTTGATCGAATACGATCATACTTCAATTCGAACAATTCGAATACAGCCTATTCACCCGCAAAAAAACATTGATTTTTTAATAATTTTCGAATTTCAAAAAAACTCTCATTAATTTGAAATTCGGCCCCCATTTGTGCGACACTTGAGACAAATTAAGAAGCTGACAGAAAGTGCTTTTGATGTCGACACAGTGGTGGACCAGCCACCATAGAAAATTGTTTTTAATGGGTGAAAGTACAGCAAAACTCTTGCCAAGGGTGACATGCCCACAAGAGACATGAGAACGGAAAAAATGAATTGTGTAAATGTCTCTTTTTGAGCGTTTTTGCAGTTTACATTCATATTTTATTTTCAGCAATTTCTGAGATATTTGTATCTGAACACTGTTAATACCAGGCTTTTGGTTTAAATA
Organism: Xenopus petersii; assembly: GCA_038501925.1. Lineage (NCBI taxonomy): Eukaryota > Metazoa > Chordata > Amphibia > Anura > Pipidae > Xenopus > Xenopus petersii. Next base: position 40,025,058 of record CM076681.1, on the reverse strand, counting down.
AGAGTCATCATCCCAAGGCTTACTACAGGTATAGGATCCCTTATCCGGAAACCCGATATCCAGAAAGCTCCGAATTACGGAATGGCTGTCTCCCATAGACTCCATTTTATCCAAGTAATCCAAATTTTTAAAAATGATTCCCTTTTTTTCTGTAACAATAAAACAGTAACTTGTGCTTGATCCCAACTAAGATATAATTAATCCTTTTTGGAAGCAAAACCAGCCTATTGGGTTTATTTAATGTTTAAATGAATTTCTAGTAGACTTAAGGCATGAAGACCCAAATTACGGAAAGATCTGTTATCTGGAAAACCCCAGGTCCCGAGCATTCTGGATAATAGGTCCCATACCTGTACTTAATAAAGGAAGTGCATAGAAAGTGCAGAGAAAGTTAGAGTAACTGTCTTCTCAGGAGAGCTGTTGAATACCAGGTAGTAGCACTCAAAGGGGCATGCTGTGTAAATGAAATTTACCAAAAAAAGGTGTAAAAATTTGTGTAAAATAATGGTGAATTTATGAAGCTGTGTGTAATTTTTATGCTGTGTGAACGTCAGATTCCATGCCATTATTTTAAATTGCTTTCGGTGGAATTCACATAAGAAAAACTGCATAACAATTTAACGCCGTTCTTACACAGCAAAGCCTGCCGATATGTAGTATTTTATCCCACCGTTTTTTACAAAGCATAATAAATATACCCCTTGAACTGTCTAATAGCTCAGAAACCACTAAAATAGGATCCAAACACTTGCAAAATCTGGTTGTATTCAACTTTGCAACATTGCCCGAATACGACCATATCTCAGTTCAGAATCAACCAAAACACTTATTCTGTCTCTTATCATCTCCCGCTTTGATTACTGCAACCTACACCTCACAGGTATTCCAACAAGTCACTGTTCACAACTCCAATCTGTTCTAAATGCTGCTGCTAGACTCATTCATCTATCTCACCGCTCAACATCAGCTGCTCCCATATTCATGTCCCTTCACTGGCTCACATTCAAGGCCTTAAACAATGAAGCCCCTCGCTATATTTCATCTCCGATCCTTCAAGCAACCTTCGCTTTGCTTCTGACCTTTGCCTCACTTCTCCTCTCATCACTTCTGCCCATTCTTGTCTACAAGACTTCTCTCAGGCTTCGGTTTTTCTCTGGAATTCTCTGCCTCGAGCTATCAGACTTTCTCCTTCTTTCCAAACTTTCAAATGCTCCTTAAATACCCACCTGTTTAAAGAAGCTTATTCAATGTACCTTAATTAATCAATCATTGCTGTATCGTAAATCACAAAATTGTTTCTAAAATCCTAATGTCTCAATTGTACCCGAAACTTTAGTTTGTAAACTCTAATTTGTAGGGCCCTCTAATCTTATTGTACTCTGTAACCCTTGTTTGTTATCCACCATTTATTCCTTGTTTGTTATAACCAAGGTAAAGCACTGCAGATCTTGTTGGAGCTATATAATATAGTAGTAATAATATAGTAGTAATTTTATATAATTACATAGTTTTCTTTATTGGTTTAAGTCAGTAAAGTTACATGGCAATAAGGCATCAGTGTGGCTGAATGCAAAGGGTGCAGTCGAATTTTACAAAAGTCCAGGGAAATCCAAGCAAAATCAAAGTATCCCCAATGTGCTAATATGAGCAAACACTAGCAGAATAGTTACTCTGCATATGCTGCATAGACTTAGAATGATAAATTATAAAAAAAAGTTTCCTCCTAACCAAAATAATGTAATGATTTAACCCAAAAAGTATTCAATTTGTTAGGCACAAAACAAACAAAATCCAGATACATTCTTTGCAACCTCATGTTTAGAGTGTGCTTAAAACAACTTTAGGAGACTGCTCCAGGAAAGAAGCTTAGAGCGTCAGTATCTGCCTTTGACAGTTTTAGCTTATACAAAATTATATAAGGAAGCCTTTCCATTTTTCCAACTTTGATTTCTTGACTCATCCCAGTGAACACAAGCATAAGATGTGGGCGGCTACTTCCTGTCAAATGATGGTGGAAACCAGATAGAACCGAAAACTGGATCAATGTCATTATATATTAAAAAAAAAAACCATTTGTTCGTTGAAGATGAAATCATGAAATGTATAGCTGATGTTTTGTTTCATAGATGGAGAAGAAAGTAGAGCCAATGGTCATGAATGTATGGGGAGAAGATCACTTGTTTCTCATTTAAACAAAGGGCCTTTTCTAAAACATGTACAATGGATATAGTGGTTCCAGGCAGTGGGTGAATCTGCAAGCTGTACATCTGGACACAAGCAGGATTGATTTGGAAAGAGATAAAAACAATAAATGGGGGAGGTTAAAACTATTGGCTGAAGTTCAAGGAAACCCTGCTACACTGTGCCCTAGGGAATACGTGGATTTAGGAACGTGGAATGCTCAGATATATCAAGTAATACAATTTAGGCTTCCTGCCTGGAGCATTTTCATGCTATATTGCGTCCTGTCATGTCCTGTGTCTTCAAATCCAAGTTATCCTTTGCAATTAGCAGCTAATCACATCCATTTCCTTTCGACTTTTGTTTCAGCTAAAGGAAACCCAGTTTAAATGGTTCATTGACATCCACAAGTGCAGTGTGCATAGGGCAATTTCATACACAAATTGCATGTTTTTTTAGCCAGCACCTTTTCCCCACAGTTCCAGTGTAATGTCAGCTGTTCACAGAGGTGCGTTTGCTGTAATTGTGTCCAATGCATCAAAGAGAACAAAGTTGCGGGTGCACATTTTGATGAAATAGACACAATTATGCCCAAAACTTGTCAGAGGATTGGCTTGGCATTATTATGACATTTGCACATGATTCATTGACCATATGTTTGCTGAGCCTATTGATACAACCAAAAGAGGAAAGCCTGGAATTACTGCCAGAATGAAGGCAGCAGTAGCTGCATGGTTCCCGTCTCAATAGGGGCCGTTGCATGTGATTCGCAAGACGAAACAGGACACGTACTAGTGCTGATTGCAACATTAGAGAAGTCCAAGAAGTGTCTGCGGATGCAAGTTACATGAATCTTTCACAACTGCAGATGTGCAGGATTTGTGGAAATGGGGTGCCAAGATATATATTTTAACAGAATTTATACCTGGTTGGCTCACTTTTGTGTTATGTTATGTGCTGTCTACTTGGGTCCCAAAAGCCACATTACCCTATGTAAACAAATACTCTGCCACCAGACAATGGAATTTAGTTTCAGCCAAAGAAAACAACATTTGGGATATAGTGTGCTACACCCCAGGGGATATGGTGGATTTGTGGATATCAGGGTGCCCAGATACACAATTTATTAGAATTCTGGGTTCCTGCTTGGAGCACTTTCATACTTTCATACAATGTTGTGTCCTGTCGCGTTCGGTCCTGAAATCCACATTATCGTATGCAAATAATCTGCCAGCAGACAATCTATTTCCTTTGGACTTTTGTTCCATAAAGGAAACAAACTTTGAAAGATTTCAGATGAAGTGAGAAAAGCATTAGGATGGAGGAACTTCTGTATCCTGTAGTTTTTCCATCTTGCATGATTATTTTCCTCTTTTTTAGTACTGCATGCTTGGTTTAGCCATAATATTACATCTTCCTAGAAAACAGGACAGAGTCGCAATTGTTTTTTTTTTTTAAACTGAACATAAATCAAATTTTTTGCAAACACTGACATAACTTACTCAACATGATATAAAATTAAGAAAACAATTGGATGACCTTTTCATTCTTTTCCAATATCACAGGATATGAATCAAAACTCAACACGGCACCATCTAGAACAAAGTCTTTCTATACAGAAATGCTATGGCTGCTGGCTTTAGCACTTTACTGCCAAAGAAAAAAAACTAGGAGAGGACAATCAAATCACAAGGGAAGACAGTCATACACAACAGGAGGGAACAAAGAGAGCCAATCCGAGCCCTATGAAAACTCGCAGCAAGAGGGACAGATAATATTTAATTTATCATCCAAAACATTGACGGACACAAAGGTTGGTGTCCTGAGTAGGGGTTTAAGTTTTGTCCCTACAACTGATTTCAATCCGTTAAATTTTGAGGTTGAATTATTCAAATTTTGCCAATTTTCGCCAATTAAATTTAAATTCCTAAATTTCCAGAAGCTGAACAACAGGCCTCTATGATGTCTAAACAACTAAAATAAAAATCCTATTACATGCCACCTATACAGAATAATAAGTCTATAAGTACTTTTGCTAATAATATAAGACGTGAAGTGCACAGATATACCAAGCAGAAACATAAATACGGTAGAAGTTTAAAACATGATGACATGAGATCCATACGGGAATTATCAAGGGACACAACCATGATTGTGAAAACCCGCAGATAAGGGTAGGGGAATAGTGATAATGAACTATCTGAATTACAAGAAGCCTTGCGAATGAGGTTTGTTATGAGAAATTAACTGCAGATCCAACATTCATGTATCTCAAAAACATTAAAGGGATCCTGTCATCGGAAAACATGTTTTTTTCAAAACGCATCAGTTAATAGTGCTACTCCAGCAGAATTCTGCACTGAAATCCATTTCTCAAAAGAGCAAACAGATTTTTTTATATTCAATTTTGAAATCTGACATGGGGCTAGACATTTTGTCAATTTCCCAGCTGCCCAAGGTCATGTGACTTGTGCCTGCACTTTAGGAGAGAAATGCTTTCTGGCAGGCTGCTGTTTTTCCTTCTCAATGTAACTGAATCTGTGTCAGTGGGACATGGGTTTTTACTATTGAGTGCTGTTCTTAGATCTACCAAGCAGCTTTTATCTTGTTAGGGAGCTCTTATCTGGTTACCTTCCCATTGTTCTTTTGTTTGGCTGCTGGGGGGGGAAAGGGAGGGGGTGATATCACTCCAACTTGCAGTACAGCAGTAAAGAGTGATTGAAGTTTATCAGAGCACAAGTCACATGACTTGGCGCAGCTGGGAAATTGACAATATGTCTAGCCCCATGTCAGATTTCAAAATTGAATATAAAAAAATCTGTTTGCTCTTTTGAGAAATGGATTTCAGTGCAGAATTCTGCTGGAGCAGCACTATTAACTGATTCATTTTGAAAAATTTTTTTTTCCCATGACAGTATCCCTTTAAAGAAATGGTGATGATTGCACAAGAATCACATCTCACTGATAAAAAAAAACTAGTGAGTTCCTCATGAATTATCCTCATCGCCCTTGTCTTTATCTTCTTCCCAAGATCCACAAATCTCTAGTTAATACCCCTGGGAGACAGATTATATCGGCATCTGGATCAATATATCAAACAATTGCACAATTTGTGGATTCATTTTTACAATCATAAGTCTCAAAGATCCCTTCATTCATTAAAGATTCTTTTGATTTTCTTTCAAATTTACATTCTATCAACATTGACTCAACAGACACAAATTATATTAGTCACTATGGACATTTCTAGTCTATATACTAATATACCACATGATCTGGGCAAATCCATGATTTATGAATTACTAATGAATGGGCAGATTGAAAGTACTTTGGCTCTTTTCATATATGAGTTATTATGCTTTATACTTGATCATAATTATTTCAGGTATGAAGACACATTTTATAGACAAAAGCAATGCACTGTGATGGGGAGTAATGTGGCCCTATCCTATGCCAACCTCTTTATGGCACAATATGAGGATGAGCACATTTACAAATCTGAGTTCTGGCAGTATATTTTAGGATATTATCGTTACATAGACGATCTCTTCTTTCTTTGGCAGGGTGATGAATCAAACCTGATCTCCTTTGTCAATCATTTAAATAGTATTCCATCCACCATCCATTTTACGGCATCTTGGAGCATGACCGCAGTATCATTTCTTGATATGATGGTCATCTATCAAACAGGTAAATTTAAAACTAGTATCTTTCGAAAATCCACAGATCGTAATAATCTTTTACATGCTACTAGTTTTCAGCCAACAGCATTGATTAAAGCCTAACCATATTCGCAAATGCTCAGGGTCAAATGCATTACATCGGAATCAGAGGAATTGAGGAACTCGCTATCATCAATGGCCGATAGATTTCGGGAGCGAGGGTGTACCCGTGAGGTGGTGGACCAAGCCATATTTAAGGTGAACACAAATGTACAGAGGGAAGTCACCATTCAGGAAAAGAAGGTCATTGTGACAAAATATACAACAGCCAGTCGCTATATTAAACATATTGTACAAAAACATTGGCATCATTTACAAACAGATGCAATTTTAGGACCCCTTTGTCATAAGGGTCATAAAACACAAGGCATTTAACCAAGTTGAATATGCATTTTTTTCTGCCTTTTTTATGATTTTTGTGCCCCTGATGAAGACCTGTTTTGGTCGAAATGAGTAGGGCAACATGCTGTTGCCACATGGTGTAACTGGCATGTAATAAATTTCATGCAATCCTTATTTTTGTTTCATGCATGATTCATTTGGAAACTTCTGATGGCCAGCCTTTAGGATTAGCACCTCGAATATTTCTTGCTTTATGATTCTGAAGTGTGCACCTTCTGTTCATTGTACTTGGCTCTAGCACTTTAAACTTGTCTATTTTCATTTCTTCCTTCCTCGTCTCTGTTAATAGCAAACGAAACTCTTTCAACCTTTAGTACATGAAAGTTGTTTTGAATGAAAGGAAATGCATTGTTATTGTTAGACAATCTGTACTGTCTGCTATGGTCTATACTGTCTGCTATCGTCTACTTGTTATGTAGAGGAGGAGGTGGGGAATTATTTCTAGGTTAGTGCCAAGGTTATTTGATAATGTCATATTTATCTAGGTAGCTTTACAATAAAGTACTCACTGTGCTGCAGCTGAGAGGAAATCGGGTAAAATGTTATTTTTTTAAATGATTTTGTTTATTATATATAATCATAGTAAGTGGTTTGTTCATCACAGTAGCCATTGTTTCTCTTTGACTGTCTGAAGGATTAGATGGTATATTATGTATTATAAAAATGATACTAAAGGTGAAAGCTCACTTTTCTAAAGACCTGCAGTACTTTTAAAATGACAAATACTGCAGCCATGGGTTACTTGCAGCACTTCTAGTCTGTAGGAAGAAATCTGAAATTACTCCTAGCATTTAGCTGCCAATTAAAATACGCTCCACGTGCTATATCCCCCAACACTGCCTTTACATACTTCCCAACATTTTGGAAACAGAAAGAGGGACAAAAAGATTTGCCTAACAGCACAGCAAAAAAATTTTGATCACGCCCGTTATTGTGGCCACACCCCTTAATTACACTGTTCATTTTACAAAATTTGGCATGTAATGAAAAACACATTTCTGGGGTTTTTATGTGTTATTACAGGTGAATTGCCCTTTAAGCTGCAAGTCACAGTTTCCCCAAGAGACCTGCTTATCTTCAATTGTTATAAATGTAGGTAAGTGCCCTTGCCATGTATTTTGGGCTCTCTGCCAGAAACCAATATAGTTTTACTAGCATTGTATCTTTTTCTGGCTGCTTAGTGCAGGAGATCAAAGAGAAAGTTGGGACATTTCAGTAACAATCCGGGACTGCGAGTTGAGCTGTCAAAATCGAGACTGTCCAGTGAAAAACTGGACAGTTGGGAGGTATGCCAATGTGGGTTTTCATCTGGCTAGGCAATACAAGTCGATACATCATGGTTCCGGGGCAGACACGCTATATTGTAGAGGAAGAGACGGGCAGATGGGTGTTTTGTGGTTGGATTGGATGAAATGTCATAGTGGAAGATTATTCGTACTATAATCAGGTACTTTGGTCCTGCTATAAGCTCAGTTAGGCACAAAAATCCTGCTGCAAGGAGTCTTGCTGGAAAATTATGTACATGGAGTTCAACTATTAATGGAACACCTCATCTGTTCAATATTTGCAAATGGTATATGTCACTCCAAAAAAATGATTCAATGTAAGCCCAATGCATTTAGATTATGTAAAGTCTTTATCATCAATATTATTATTTGGGGTACCCCTATTATATACAGTGACCATGCTGTACATTTTATAATATATAACTCCACAAATAAGCATTCACTTTTATTTTCCAAAGTTCTGAATTTACTATCCACTGCTTCAGGTTCCACTCCAAAACCGGCACCGCGGTTTTGGGACCTTTGCTTGAATTTAGATCTGCACACACTGCCTTTTTATTTTGCCTGAGAGCACAGGCAGCATGGTGAGGCAAGTTTGTTCATTTCTAATGTAAAAGATCATTTCCATGTAAAGCATGTTTAATGAACGCATGCCAGCTTTGCAATACAATTTAGTTGAGAATGCAAGTAGTAAGGGTGTGGTATAACACCTATGTGTATATGACCCCTTACATGGTGGCTATTATATGTCAGCTTTAGTCGGTTTTCTATTAGCTGCCTGGAAAAGTTGATGTGAATGTGGCTGACAAGGCTTAATTACACAGCAGAGCAGAAGAGTTATGGGTTTTAAAAGGCTCACCGCACTTAAAAGACTGCCAGAGACTTAGAAACCCCACCCATGTGGTGAAACAATATGTAAATTTGAAGTACAAGAAAATAAAGTGCATTCTAATAAAAGTAAGCAGATGACACTTTGGGATGCTGGCTCTGGTATAGTGCTACTGATAATCCCATGCTTCCATCACAGGACTGCAAATCCCCTACAGAGTATGACTATCCTCTACTGACATCCGGTAACTCAGGTATATGCCTAATGGGCAGCTAGAAAGGGGGACCAGTTCTTCGTCACATGTCCTCGGTACGTGCAATTGATTTAGCATGTAATCTGCATTACAGGTATCACTGGTTTCCTCAATCAATGCAACATTTTCATTTCCTAGTTAGTTCAACTCCAAAGACAGTTTCTATGGCTCATTTCATTTGACAACTCTACTTTAGGCAGGTAGCACCACCGCACTTACTATCCTCTGAGGCTCGGGCAATGTACTACTCCTATGCGGCTGGGACCAGGTTGCTCAGAAGGGAATTTTTAGAATTGGAATGCACTTACATACTTTCAATAACACAAGGGGCAATCATAAGCATTTTGCCACACTGACACTTAAACATTCTCCTGTGTGCCATTGCCCCTTACGGGAACACAGACCATGAGTAAATATTGTACAAACAAAGCAAATATCCATCCATTGCAGCCAATCTACAGATCCTGCACATATTTGTTTGATTTAAAGGAGAACAAAAGCTTAAATAACGAAGTAGGCTAGAAATGTTGTACATTATGTTTTGTGCTTCTGTACCAGTCCATGGCAGTCATAGTCCTTTAGCAGGGAAGATCTGTTCCCCCAAAAATGCCCAAGTAGCTCCCCATCTATCTTTTTGCTGATTCAGTGCACATGCTCTGTGCTGCTGTCACTTACTGAGCTTAGGGGCCGACTCACAATAAACAGTACACATAGAATATAAATGTCACAATATAAGGCTGATTAGTAATTAATACAGTAAATTACTACATGGCAGCAGAATTTAATAATCAGCCCTGTAGCATCAGCTTATGTTACAGGACAACCTCATTTTCTGCTTGATAATTTGCAACAACTAGGGTCGGACTGGGCCGTCGGGACACTGGGAAAAAACCCAGTAGGCCCCACCGGCCCAGATCTGCACCCAGATCTGCAATTTCCAGGCTCCTTACTGACGTGGCCGCCCAGAAAACGCAGTGCGTGTGCGCACAAGCACACACAGCGGCAGCTCTTCAGGGGGGGCCGGGTTGGTCTGGAAGTGGCCCTGGACAACAGCCCAGGTGGGCCCCGGGCCCCCCAGTCCAACCCTGGCAACAACCCCTAAGTTTAGCTTCCCAACAGCTGCTCAGAGACAATTGAGCATTTGAGTGTCGCAGACACTTTCCAAGATGGTCACCCCATGTGACAGGTTTAAAATCCTGGATTATTGCTGCTATTGAGAAGCTGAAACTTTAGGCTGATGTAATAAGGTCATTATATAAAATATGGCATTTAAAGCCACATTCATTATAAGGGTTTAGTTCTCCTTTAAGGAGATGAATAAATCAGTTTATGTTTGCAAAACAGGTTCTCTTCCTGTAGATTTGGGGACCATTAAACACTTTGCTATGGGGGACAGATCACAGAAACCTCTAGTTATGCCACTGACATAATACCAAGAAACATTATTTAGTGACATTTTTAAACACATATAATGAGTGGACATATCTATATTATTAAATGATGAACTTGTGTATTATATTCATTGATCTTTTCTAGCAGGATGAACTTGAACCAGCTATAAATAAAAGACAAGGGAAGCTTCTGTACAATGTTAATAACAAGAAGTCAAAAAGCTTGTCATGACACCTAACAACAATGTTTCTGCCTTGAAACTGCATTCCTGACGTACTTGTCCAAAGAGCAGCAAATAAGATTCACATGCAGCAATCTCTATCTGTGAGTCACAGTAAGACAGGAAATCTTAAGCCGACCCACCCTTCCTTCCTAAACCCCAGGCAACTGCAAGCAAATGAATATAAAAAGAAGATCTGAGAATTTCTGCTGGCAATGCACCACATGACAATGTGCAATGGTAGTCTCAAAATGTCACTTTAAGATCATATTAGAAGAAAAGCCAGTTACTCTTATTTTCAATGCCAGGCCAAAAATATATTTTCACTCTGAAATTCTGAAATGACACACTGATATTATAATGTAACTGGTGTCCTGCCCCTGTGCTTGGGATGCATTTCTTCAAGCTCCAGAATGGAGTGCAAAGGCCTGAACCTCCCTCATGAATACAGCATCGCCTGCCTTTCACAGCTTTGTATTTAGGAGTGACAGTTGGAGGCATGTAGGTGTCCACTCTTCCAACCCTTCTCCCTAACGTGTACATCACTCAGACAAACAACTTAGGGCAGGAGTGCCCATAATTTACTAATGCGAGGTCTACTTTTAGTGATGTTGTCCCATTATGATCTACATCCATAAAAGCATTGTTGGCATTCTGTCCCATGGAAAATATATTGTGAAAGCATACATTTCCATCTGAAGCCACCTTGTTGTTCATGAGCGATCCCTACCTGAGACTCAGCATCTACCATAAGTACAAGCAAGATAAAATAACAGATTATTCCTTTCAGGGCAAAACTGTTATCACACATCAGGGGCTTGGTGTGTGCACAGATCCTCTATACTTAAAAAACGAAACTTTGTTTTAGATCTTTGCTTGTCCTCAAGGTTAGACTTTTCAAAAGCAGCGAAGCTCAAAGGCGAGATCTTTCGCATCTTCATTTTTCTTCTGAACAGAAATATTTGGTGCATGCGCAGTTGTTGCCAATCTGCGATTTGCGTCACCTGCGCATGTGCCGGAATCTTCATAAATTTCCGAAGGGAAGGAAGAAGATCTGAAGAAAACCGAAGATACAGAAGATGGTGTCCTTGAGCTCTTGGGGTAGTGGAATGGGCTTTTCACATTAAGGGGGTTTAGTTCTCCTTTAGGGAGATAATGGAAAAGAAAAGGGGATGGCTCAAAGAGAATTTTGAATGAAGAAGAGAAATTACCAAGATTAGGGTTTGCTTTAAAGTTTTTAGCAATTTTAGAAGCTATGGAGGAGCCAGTGGAGGAAAGTCCAAAGAGAAAATTGTTGCAGTGGTACTAAGGACCTGTAGGACTTGTCTTTTTTAGGACCTTGTTGGCATCTACTGTAAAATCAAGTTGTATTCATGCAATGTTCAATAAGCAAAGGAACTTGGGAAATCTTTTATGTATAGGCCAGTATTTATTTATATGGTCTTATCACTACGGCCAAATGTTGAATATACTGGCGCTTTACAAATAAAATAGTGAAAATTATATTTGCAAAAATGTCAAACCACTTTCTCTATATTACAATCATACAGATTGGCCACAATAAGTATTTGTCTCTTGCCCTTTATTAAAAAGGAGATGACATCACACCATTGTAATCCCTTTAACTGAATCAAGACACTCATTTTTTAAAAAAGCTGAATAACACAAGCGAGCTGTTATAAGGATCACTGTGAAAGCACAAATGATTTACATAAATATTCTCCTACAAAATGACACTTTCTGGACAAATGACCATTGACGCATTATGATGCGACTGAAACTATATCTTTCTACAGTAAATGTCCTGTTTGTCTTAGATAACTTTTGTCGAGAATATCTGCAAGGCAAAACTCTATTTAGTTGCTCTGCTCAGCCCACAGATTGTAAAAGTGATACTCATGGTTTACAGCAATTGCAGCTTTTCTGTCTTTTCTCCCTCATGGGCTATTCCCACCCCCACAAAAAATATTATTGCAAATACAGTCAAAACCTAATTACTATCAATATTCAACTTTCCTTTTGCATTTCACCCCCAAAGCTCAAAAGTAAAACATTCAGCCCACAAAAAAGACTGACATTTTTAGTGGACACTACTTTTATTATTATAAATACATGATGAAGCAAGAAAACAGGGTAGTTTGGCACCTTGTGTAACAAAACACTTGATTGGAAAACTTAAATAACTTTTTACTGTATGCATGTAAAAGGAAGGCAGAGTAGACAAAACAATTTAAAAATTTTGATTTTGGTCATATGGGCGTAAAATATGAAATGTAAAAAGTCTTTGAATTTACAGTGAGCAGGTACCAAAGTCTTATTAGCCCCAGTTCCTTCCTTCGTTTCAAAGATTATTTCTGACCCCAGACAGGGACCTTCAAAAAGAATAAAATATTTGCTGATTTTGTACCGAGAAGTTCAAACTCTAATAAAATTGACATTAATTAATAAGCAATTAATAAGTAAATCAATACACTATAACTTTTTTAATAATGTTCTAAGATTGTTCTAAGCCTAATAACAAGTGGTGTGAGGAGTCACAACTGGGGCCTGACTCATAATCTGTTAGGGAGAGTGATAACTAATTGTCCCAAATTTGTAAAATGATGCACTACTACAAGTAACTAGACTCAAAAAAGATAGAAATGATGGTATAATACAAATTCCCAGTATACTTTAAGTCCTATGATCTATCATATGAAATCATGGGTAGATATGGTGGACATTACAATCCAACAATAATGTACATAAAATATATTATTGTGGTCAGTTAATTGTTTCACAACCATATGTTGCTGTTGGCTTTTGGCTTTCAAATAAAATATAGCAAGACTTACCTTCCCTACCTAAAAGGTATTTAAAGGGATACTGTCGTGGAAAAACATGTTTTTTACTAAATGTATCAGTTAATAGTGCTACTACAGCAGAATCCTGCATTGAAATCCATTTTTCAAAACAAGAAATTGATTTTTTTATATCTAATTTTAAAATTTGCTATGGGGCTAGACATTCTGACATTTCCCAGCTGCCCTCAGGTCATGTGACTTGTGCTCTGATAAACTTCAGTCACACTTTACTGCTGCACTGCAAGTTGGAGTGATGTCATTACCCCTCCCTCCTACAAGCTGCTGTAATGTAAATAGAGCCTTGTCTGCTGAGCCTGTCAATTGAACAATAGGCACAAATCAAGATAAGCTCTCACTGACACCACTTCAGAAGGACTGAAATAAGATAGTCCTGTGATCACTGCCCCCACTTACGTTTAAAAAACTAAATATAAATATATATATATATATATATATATATATATATATATATATATATATATATATATATATATACACAATTCATTTTGGGCACTGGAAAAAATATTTTATATAGATAGTTTATTATATTTGTTTACACAAAAATGAATGGCAGAAACACAGGAGTACACTCCCAGGACTGATGAAAAAATGGAGAAAATAAGGAGAAAACTTAGGAGGAAGTAGGAAGGGTTAAAATAGCTCAAGAGAAAGGAGGCAGTAAGTAGTTAATGAAAAAAGAAGTATTGCAGGCAGGAAAGGAGCAAGGTCTGTGTGAGGTGGATAGCAGAGGGAACTCACAGCTCCTTTACCTCATCTAGTAACCAGTAAAACTAACTAGGAAGGCAGCAAGGAGAGAAAGTTCCCCCCTCCAAAGGAAAGCAGAGATCAAACTTACAGAACGGCAGAAGCTTTGATAGTGTCTGTGGGAGGAGGGGCTGCTAGTGCAGCTGTAGAGCAGACGTAGGAAAGTGAAAGTAATTGGTTGCCTGCAAACCATGTGACCTCTCTCCTCCAAACATCACACGCATGGGCAGAGAGGGGAGGGGGAGTGTACAGCTAGATTCTCAAGTCGTAGTGCGACCTGGCTTTTCATTACAGAGTGGCTGCCTCCAAGCACATAGGTAATGCTGTGCCTGCTGTTAGAGCAGCACAGGATGAATGTGTAATGAGCAAAAATGGAAGCCCCCATGACAAAATACAAACTAAAATAACTTATGCATGGATTTGTGGATTAACATTTTATTTGCCAGACAGTGTTTATGGATGTGTGTTTTTTATAAAAATGCAAAAAAAAATATTCCCTTTAAGTTTGGCATTCAACAACAAAAGCTCCAGCTATCTATTATATTTGAGCACTCCTTATGTCTTTATTTTTCCTGATTATGATTTTGCATTTTCATAGATAACTTCTATACAGGTCATAATAACATAGTAAGTTAGGTTGAAAAAAGACACACATCCATCAAGTTCAACCTTTTAACTTTATATATAACCTGCTAGGTCAAAGCAGACTAAATATCTTAACACAGGGATCCCCAACATTTTTATACCCATGAGACATATTCAGGTCTAAACAAATTTGGAGAGCAACACAAGCATGCAACATGTGCCTGCGGGTTACAATTATGGGCTGTAATAGACTATTTGCAGCCCTTATGTGGATTGACAGCCTATACAAGCCTCTGTTTGACAGTACATCTGGTTTTATGCAGCAAAAATTTGCCTCCAAGCCAGGAATTCATAACTAAGCATCTGCCTTGATGCCACTGGGAGCAACATCCATGGGGTTGATGAGCAACATTTTTCTCATGAGCCACTGGCTGAGAACATCTTAATGTGACTTTTGTGGTATTTAACTAAACAGTGCCTCTATTGTTTCACAAATATTTACTGAAATAGTTCATCATTGAAAACTGATGGCTTCACTAAGATTTGCAGGTTACCCAAAACCTGTCGTGACCCCCGGCTGGGTGGGTTGAACTTTGGCCAACTATTGTGGGTTTGGGTTGGGTGTGGGTCAGACTGGGAAAGTACACTCCTCCTCTTCTCCTGAAGATTCCCTGTCTTGGAAACAGAAGTGCACACAGAAGTGCAGGTGGGGCGTAGGTCCTACGATGGCATCATTTTGCGGGTTAGGGTTGGGTGCAGGTTAAGGTATTGCAGGTTTGGGTTGGGTGTTTTTGAGTTTTTTTCTGACCTGCATAACACTAATGAGGACCCACAATAGGCCCTAAAACTCTTGGGCTACCATTAATTGTTTTTTTTTACTTAACAATATGAAATATAGAAATATAAATATTTTAAGTAGGCAGTTGTAATGGTAATAACAAAATATGCATATTGCTATGACTAGGTCACATAATCTTCTTTAATAGAAGCAGACTTAGGACTTAAGAATAAGAGTGAAACACAAAGAGGCATATTTACTGCAGTGTGAATTTTCTCCTCATCTAACTTTAGCAAAGTTCACCTCAATTTGCCAGCCGTATTATCACAACACATCTCATATTTACTAAAAACCATAAGTATGTTGTTGTAGGACATGTTGCATTTTCTCACGATGGAAATTCTCAGTGAAAATTCATCAGTGTATACTTAAAGAAAATGACATAAGTGGGATATTAGTATGGAGGTGGTGAAATAAATAATCTTTATAATCTATGGAGGTGGTGAAGTAAATAATCTAAATAATGTAAATACTTTCTGTTTTACACTGCATGCCTTGCAATGTGAAGGGCATTTTGGCTCCTTTAAGCCCATCTCACCCTAACCAGGTTGGTTTTTCTGCTTCGCTATATTGAGAATGGCAATTCTACTTGAACCAGAGAAAATTTTCATGCTGAAAAATTCATTTTGTGGGGTCTATAGTATAGAAAAGAGATGGGAATTTACATCAAGGCAAAGGGAAATTTTATTATTATATAGTTAAATTGTCAAACTTGACTGACTCCTCTTTTAGCAAATTGAAAATGTTGTGGGGAATTTTAATTCTTGGTAAAAATACTCCAAGTGGCGCAGCAAGAGGCTATAGATGCAATATTAAAAGAAGACCCTGTAGTTACTGCCTTGTCCTGGTAGGTGTTTGGTAAAGGTCTCCATGCTCCTCATGAGCCAGAGTAGCAACAACTAGCGAATTGATGCATGTTTCGAGAAGAGGTATGTAGGATCAAACTGGAATAGCACCATAAATAAATATAAGATAAATGCCTTTATTGCACATTTACAGGCTGTAATGTCCTAGGGTGCAATGAAGACATTTTAATTCATAATTATTTGTGGAGCTTTTCCAGTTTGACCCTACTGTTATGTACCAGCGGAGAATGTGCACTGCTGAGAAATGTGAACTAACTGTCATCATGCTGAATATTTGTGGTTGCTGTTTTAATAGGCACAGAGTTTTGCACCTAGAGATATCTTGCCTACAATGTATTAGATGCCCATAAGGACTTGGAGTCTCCTTCCAAAGATGGTATTTAGTACAGTCTGTTCTTCTTTCTCATTTTTCTTGAGAAAAGTTTACACTAGCAGTTTAATTTATAAATATAAGGTAAAGTACAAAATCCCTTGCATAGATACGCACATTTAAACAAGATTTACTAAGGCACTTTGCTCGCCTAGGGCTAATCTGCCTATTCAGCCTACACCAAGGTACTGCTTCTGTTTACGGGACCGCATGAGCGCTATTCACACTTACAATGAGAAAAGAGAAAACAGCACTTGTGTGTGATTTATCATCACAGACTCTAATTAGTGTCCACAGTAAAAGGATGATTTATCATCACAGACTCTAATTAGTGTCCACAGTAAAAGGATGAAGCTACTTGTTGTGGCTACAAAATGCCAAAATAAAAAATACCCTGCCATAGACAATACTGAGAATTGCCTCTGCTAAAACACTGGGGGAACACATCTCTTAGATTTCTGAAAGTGACCGAAGTTTCCTTGTGAGGCAACTTCAGGTGAGTTCGGAAAATTGAAGCCATCCCACTGGCAATTCAGATTCTTGCTGGTGGGTAGGCATTTTGGGAACATAAGTCGCCCACAGTAGCGAAGATTTATCTCTTCGAGACTAAACTTCCTGTGTGCCACCACCCTAACGTAAAAACATTCGAAATGTGAAAACGTATTCCTTTGCGCAAAAAAAATTGCGTGAATTTAATAATTGCCAACTAGGAAACTGTTTAGCGACCACTTCGGACAATGGAAGAAGATTTCCAAATTTAATAGTTTGCACCAATAAATGTAGTAAAGGTTCTTACAGAAAAAGTTGCGTTTTGTTGAAGTCTTAGCAAAGCCAATTATCACTATTGTATAATTTGTAGCCATGTCACGTAGCTGCTACTAGTAGCTCTGTGTGTCTTCATCGTAACTCCCTTTACGGTAAATCCAGTCACTTTTGTGGCACACTCTGTAAAACAGGACAGTTGGAAGGCATGAGTTTTCCCAATAGGAATTAGTCTTTTCCATCATGCTGCAAAGTCATATAGGGGAAATATTGCTTGTCTGCTAAAACTTAGCTGGCACTATAAAATATGCTGCAACTTTTCTGGGTAGTGATTGATGTACAAATCAGGGACAAACCCTTACAACATTTACCCTTTGTCTGTATTTTGATGCCGACGTCACTTTATCAACCACTTCCCCTATCACTCAGTAGCGAATGATGCATTTTGCATAGTTTTTGTAGCTTTTTCAGATCTCTATTTACATGTTGTTTTGCCAAATCATTTGGTTTATCTCTTCTTTTATTTATTTGGGTCATTCCTGTAGAGACTATACAAGTCTAGAGCTTATGGGGTAAATTTATCAAAGAGTGAAGTTCCGCCACTAGAGTGAAATTCCGCAGCTCTCAATTCATTTCTATGGGATTTTGAAAGGCGTATTTATCAATGGGTGAAGTGAAAGTTCTTATAAAAATCCCATAGAAATGAATGGAGAGTGGCGGAATTTCACTCTAGTGGCGGAATTTCACTATTAACTTCACTCTTTGATAAATATACCCCACACTGTGGGTCATTTACAACCACATTTGCATGTAGGTTTCCACTACAATGGATGCAAGTGTTGTGCGAACTGTTTGTCTGTCCATTCTGATCTAAGGAATCATGTCCAAGTGTGCCTATTGACACTGGGAAACCCTGACGCTACCCTCACCTTGAACATGGTCCAGATTTCCATGATGGATTGTGTCAGTAGGGATGCCAGGCTAGTCCCTAACGAATCCCATATGCAATGGGGATCATTTATTAGAGATCATTATTTGCTATCAAGCAGAAACAATGGGCAATGGTTATTGTCTGAACTAAAACAATTCTTTCAGTGGGGAAGAACTTATTCAAATCATTAAATCCCCATATGCACACATAAATTCCCATAAATGTGTGTGAGTGTCACTATATAAGCTGGCACTCATGTTTTTGGTGAAAGATTGTCTGGATGCAGTTCAGGTCACTGAGGAGTTACATGACTATATATGGTATATATAAGGTATATAAGTACAAGGCCGAAGGCAGAGTGTTATTGAACATGTCATGGACTCTGAGTTTGCTTCTAATATCCTCATATTTTTCAACAGGTGGTACATTATTTATTATAATACACAAGTTTCAGTAAGTCATGTGACAAATGACATTGCTAAGCATCATTATGCACCTTTTATAAGGACATCATTTACAGGATATTCATGGCGCCTGTGTATTACATTATTATAAACAGTGCGTATTGATGTCATTGGTTATTATCAGTGCTTAGTGATGTCGTTCATGTTACATGACTCTCTAAATCTTGTCTATTGGAGATAATGTACCTCTTGAAATATGAGCATAAGAAATGTCTCCTTTGTGTTCCATGAGCTGTATAAAGTCGTCCTTTTGCATTTTTATGGTCATGGACCGCCTCATTGAGCTTTAACATTCTTATATTTTACAATATTGGGCACGTTGTTCGTTTAGCTCATAAAATTCCCATTCAAGAAAGGTTGACACTCTTATACTAAAGATACATAAGTTATAGTAAGTGGTTTACAATGATCGTCATATAGACAGGTAGACAGATGTAGTCAATTCTCTTCAATTTGAAAAGACCATTTCACTTTGAATTCATTTCCCCTGGCTCCTATTAAAATCCTGTAGAAATGATGTTACATGTCAACATAAAAGCATTTGTGAGAGCAGATCTGTGGAAAGTGCCTACTGCTAAAATGTTATCTACACAGTCATATTCTCCCTCTCAGAGGTCTGATAAAAACTTGATTAGAAGCAGGTATTATCTACACCCACAAGGAAAACAAAGGAATGCTGTTTATTCACACAAATAGAAAACTTCCAATTGCATTAATATTTGTGCAACTGCTGTATTAGAGAACATTAAGGGGGTTATTTACAAATCTCCGAATGCAATAATCCCAAAAAATTTGTGATTTTTTTATATGTCCCAATGATTTTTTGATGTGCGCTGGGTTTCATGCAATACTCAGAAGCATATCGGGTGAAAAATCTAAAAAAAAGTGTGAAAATTGGATGAAAAATCCGGAAATATCGTGAAAATCTGATTTTTCCCGCAAACCAAATTTTCGGGAAAATGTAATAATAAATAAGGGTAAAAAACCTGAGCAGATTTGATTAGAGTTTGTAGCAGAAAATGTTGAGATAAAATCTGACTTTTATCAATAACACCCAAAGGGGCCGATTCACGAATTTCGGGTGAAGGATTCGAATAAAAAAAAATTCGAATTTCGAAGTATTTTTTGGGTACTTCGACCATCGAATTGGTTAAATTCGATCGAATTCGATCGAATTCGAATGATTCGAACGATTAGAAGTAAAAATCGTTCGACTATTCGACCATTCGATAGTCGAAGTACTGTCCCTTTAAAAGAAACTTCGACCCCCTACTTCGGCAGCTAAAAGCTACCGAAGTCAATGTTAGCCTATGGGGAAGGTCCCCATAGGCTTGCCTGTGATTTTTTGATCGAAAGATTTTCGTTCGATCGTTGGATTAAAATCCTTCGAATCGTTCGATTCGAAGGATTTAATCGTTCGATCGAATGAAAAATCCTTCGATCGATCGATCGCAGGATTTGCGCAAAATCGTTCGACTTCGATATTCGAAGTCGTACGATTGTAATTCCCAGTCGAATATCGAGGGTTAATTAACCCTCGATATTCGACCCTTCGTGAATCGGCCCCAAAGTGTCGTTCATACGTTTTTAGAGATGCAATCATGAAAATATTCATTTTTAATATTCTTCCATTACATTTTTTTGTTCTTTTTTTATTTAAATTTTGGTTTACAACTTTACATTTGTAAAAGAGAATTAAATATAAAATACAATGAGCAAGGTTTTAAATGGCAAGCAACTGCTATATATAAATAAAGGAGAAAAATGAAAAAGAAAGAACAGAACGGATTTTAAGGAGAAATAGAGTAGAGTTTCCAATATGAAAACAGAAAGCATGTTATTAATTCGTTTCTATAATGTACATCTGGTTTTCCTGGAAATGTATGGCAAAGATTTTCAAGAGTATTTAGGAATGAAGGCAAATATGAGTTTTTGTAAGTGCCATTATGAGATTGCATGACGCCTCTGATTTGTAGAAATGTACAAATTCTAAATTGTATAGATTGTATTTATCCCATACTATAACTTTTCCTGTTGTAATATATATTTATGAGTAGGATATTACATGGGATCTGTTATACCATTATCCAGAAAGCTCACAAATACGGAAAAGCCATCTCCCGTAGACTCTATATTAACCAAATAATATTGGTGGCAAAACAATCATAGTGGACTTATTTTATGTTTAAATGTTTTTTAAGATATTGAGATTCAAATTTCAGAAGTCCAGAGCATTTCAGATAATAGATGCCACACCTTTATATTGTTTTTAGTAAAGGAAATCTAGATGTGGTTTTAAAGGAGAAGGAAACTTACCAAGGAAGTTCATTGCCAAGAGATTAGCCACAATAGTGCAAGCTATATTTATTTTTCAGACTGCTTTCCCATACTTGAGTCTCTCCCTACTCACTCATAGCTCTTGGCTCAGACTACAGCAGAGAGAAGGGAGGGGTAAGAGAGGAGCAAGCTGAGCATGCTCAAGCCTGTGCCCTAGAGTCTTAAGATGAAAGAAGGAAGTCTGATACAGAAGCCCATGTGTACACAATACAAGAATAGAAATGTGGTGTTTATTTTGTTCCTCTGTTGTGTACACGTGCTTCTATATCAGACTTCCTGTTTTCAGGTTAAACCTCCAGGGCTTGGGCTTGAGCATGCTCAGTTTGCTCATTCCAACCTCCCTCCTCTCCTCCCTGCTGTAATCTGAGCTCAGAGCTATGAGCGAGCAGGGAGATACTCATGCAGGAAGTAATGTCACAGCAAGCTAATATGACAGCTGCTATCCTAAACAAACAAAGACAGTGTCTAGAGCTGTTTACTCAGGTAGTGAAAAGCATTCTAAAGAATAAAAATGTTGTTCTAGCTTGCACTGTTGTGGCTAATCTATTGGCAATAAACTGCCTTGGTAGCTTTCTTTCTCCTTTAACCTTTCCCTCTCCTTTAAGAACATCAGCAGCTTCAGGGGCTTCATTCTTAAAGCTGGGCAAAGTGGGCAGTAATGAGCTACAACCATAGATTATCTTGGGGGGTAACAATAACTAAGGGGCTTTATGGCCGACCTCTAGTATCTACATACATTGTATGGGGCTGTGAGCAATATCATAAAATGTTTCATCTATACCCATGGGATTTACCCCATACACCCGTTTATATATCTATTATAGACTTACCAACACATTCAAATTAAACTTCAGGATGTTTAAAAGGAGAAGTAAAGCTTAACTAAAGAAGTAGAGGAAATGTTGTACATTATGTTTTGGTTTCTGTACCAGCCCAAGGCAACCACAGCCCTTTAGCAGTAAAGAACTGTCTCCAAAGATGCCCCAATAGCTCCCCATTTTCTTTTCTGCTGATTAACTGCACATGCTCTGTGCTGCTGTCACTTACTGAATTTAGGGCGGCTCACAGACAGTTGGTGGGGCCATAAGGTCACCGGGGTGGGTCAGTGATGTTGTGGGTGGGGCATGCTACATCACATGGGCAGGACTGTGATGTGGTGATCAGCGATTGGCTGATCGCCATGTCAATCAGGGGAGATCCTGTCCGCTTTTGTAAAACTGGGCAAACTGTTTTGACCCAGGCAACCCTTCTAAAAACCGGGCTGTCTTGGTCAAATCTGGACAGGTGGCAACCCTATTAGGGACCAACTCAAGATATACAGTACACATAGAATATAAATATCACAATATAAGTCTTAGTAATTAATACAGATAACTACTACATGACAGCACAGAAACCAGAGCAACTAGCATCAGAATTTAATAATCAGCCCTGTTGCATCAGCTTAATTACAGACCAAACTAATTTTCTACTTGATAATTTGTGACAGTCCTTAAGCTCAGCTTCTCAACAGCTGCTCAGAGCCCACTGAGCATGTGAGTGTCGCAGACACTTTCCAAGATGGTGACCCCCTGTGACAAGTTTGAAGTCCTGGATCTTTGTTGCTATTGACAAGCTTTAGGCTGGTACAATAAGTTCAGTAAATAAAATATGGCATTTTTAGCCATAGTCTTTTTTAGGGTTTAGTTCTCTTTTAATGAAATGCGAGAAAGCATTATGGTCGCACATTGTGAAATGACTGTATTTCTGTAATCTGGATCTTGCTGGGAAGAACACGCCACAGAAATCCCCATTATGACTCAAAATGCAAGAATAAATATGCTGATAGCGGTTAAAGAGAAATGGGATCAGCACATTACTTCTATAGTGGTTGGATGTGCAAACTGTTCTGCCTCGTGTTTGTATTGCCTTACTCTGGGAAACACTGAGTGAGACATGACACTCTATAAAAAATAATAACATTCAATAACATTCCAACCAGGGATCTGTAAAAAATTAGTCAGAATTGTATCACAGTTATTAACACTGTCCTGTCAAGAATATTTTACTGACGGAAAAATGGTTGGACAAGTTGGACAAGTTGGAGCATTATCAGTGCCTTTTATTAACCTGTTCTGTGTCAGATTTGCTTTGATTATTTAATCATTCAAATCAAATTATTTCTTAGGGGAGTTGGAGTTCAGCAGTGTTTAGAGCTGCAACAAATGTGACCAGGCCAAAGTACAGGTGCTGAAAGGGCAAGCTCTGTCTGTTGCAATAAATTGTACCAAGCAGGCCTAGGGTTAATCGTCTAGGTTGGAAAGCTCTCCCTGTATAGGCTGTATTTTATCTGGAGGGACAGTGACTTTGCCTTAGCTCAGCAGCCATGTAAAGGGAATCTACCATCCATGTGCTGTAAATATAGTTGTATCAGACATTCTATTATACAACAGAGGTGTGTACATAACGAAATAAATCCAGAACACTCCCTTGCAAACACAAGGCTTTATCCAGTAAAACAGCACAAAATAATTTTAAATATTGCAACTGACAGAGAGAGGGGTTTACATTGGGAGAAAGGATTTCCCTGACCTAGCAATAGCAACTTTACCAGCTGTTGCAGATCTACATATCCCAGTATCCATGGGAGGAATTAGACCTCTGTTCTTTGCAGAAGCCTGTCTACTCCTGCAGTGTTGGGTTTCCCTGCACCACCCCTCAGGGAGGTATAGCGTGTTGTGTATTTCCTTAAAAGATGTCACATCCTATATGTACTCTGCGGATATCCCAGCACTGCTGGGTGATACTTAAAGTGTTACCTATTAGTGGATTTCCTATTTGTAATATTAGCAATTTTCATTGTTCCTTAAAGGGGAAGTTCACCTTACATGTAATTATTCAGAAGGATATTTACACTGATATTCTGGCATTATTAGTAACTTCCACATTTTTTGTTGTGTTTTTTATTTTTCCTTCCATCCCCCCCCCAAGGTTCCATAAAGCAAACATGTTCTTATCATTGATACATCACAAATGTCATGTGACCTAACACTGTGTCATTAAGATCATTATTATCCACTCTAGGTATTTTTGAACCTTATTAAATAATACCATTTAATAGGTTTTGCTAAATCATGGACTGGACAATTTTCATGACATGGAGTTAGTTGACATTTTTAAGCTGTCAACCTCTTCTGTCCATCTTCCAGTCTGTCATTTAACTTACTGCCTTGTTTCCAGGGTATAAGGGGCCCCATAAACTACACAGTTTAAAGTTACGCAAAATGTTATCTGCATCATACCAGAAGTCGTGTTATGGTGAATATCCCCTTTTAAGGTTTAAAGGGGTAGTTCACCTTTAAGTTAACTGTTAGTATTTTATAGAATGCTCTATTCCTAGCAACTTTGCAATTGGTCTTCCTTAATTTTTTAATACCTTTCCAGCTTCCAAACGGTCACTGATCCAACAGCCAAAAGCCTATTGCTCTGAGCTTATAATTTTGTTTTTTAGTCATTATGTTTCTGTTCCTTCCTACTCCTATACATATATCATACTTAAGAGAAAGAGGGTGCTAACTGGTTTAAAGCAGTTGTGTGCAGAAACAAATAATAAATCCAGAGGGGAGGGTTAAAAAAAAGCCTAAATACGCCAAAGGTCAAATACAAATGTTCGATACTACAAGGATTAAATGCAAAGGGGTAGTTCACCTTTAAGTTAACTGTTAGTATTTTATAGAATGCTCTATTCCTAGCAACTTTGCAATTGGTCTTCCTTAATTTTTTAATACCTTTCCAGCTTCCAAACGGTCACTGATCCAACAGCCAAAAGCCTATTGCTCTGAGCTTATAATTTTGTTTTTTAGTCATTATGTTTCTGTTCCTTCCTACTCCTATACATATATCATACTTAAGAGAAAGAGGGTGCTAACTGGTTTAAAGCAGTTGTGTGCAGAAACAAATAATAAATCCAGAGGGGAGGGTTAAAAAAAAGCCTAAATACGCCAAAGGTCAAATACAAATGTTCGATACTACAAGGATTAAATGCAAATAATCCTAAAACTGCAACAAATGTTCCACATGGGGTGCTGCCTTCTTAATCTGCTGGTCCCAAGCAGGCAAAGTCTACAAATAAACATAAAAGAAGGGTTGTGCTCCCATCATGTAAAATTGTATCAGCACCTTTATTCAAAGATATATTGCACTTACAATTTATGATCGTTCATCAAAAAAGTCTGTTAAATCTGTTTCCAACGCATTTTGTCGTGTCCCGGCTTTCTCAAGGGTGTTGGAGTGCTTTATGATACATACATCACCCTTGAGAAAGTCGGGCCATGATGAAACACAATGGGAATAGATTTAACAGATTTTTTTGATGAACAATCATTCTCTGCTATATTGTAAGTGCAACACATCTTTATTTTAATAAAGGTGCTGATATAATTTTACAGGATGGGAGCACGCCCCTTCTTTTATATTTATTGGTTGCTAAGGTAAACAAGACCCTTGCAACCAGGGAGAGAGCTGCTGAAAAAGCTAACTAATTGAAAATATGTGTCATACTAAAAGTTATTTCAAAGGTGAACAACCCCTTTAACGCACAATACATTCATACAACTGTAACCATGCTTCATGCAAATAATGCATTTTCATAATAATAGACTTTTAAGTAGTATGTGCTATTGGATGCCATTTTAAGAAATAAGGGCCGTCTCCTGGGATCCTAGGATTCATGGTGCACACAAACCAACCATACATGTTAGGTCACATGAGCCAATAAATGGACAAAGTTCTGACTTTTGCTCTCACACGTCTTCCCAGTATTTCTGGACAGGTGATCTCTGAGGCAGCACAGTGAATCAGAGAATATCATAAATTCGTGGCTCAAGGGAATAATAGGCCACAGGGCCCAGGTCCTAGAGAGGTATAACTGGGAGGCATCCCACATCAAGAGCCGGCAGAGGAAGAGTGGCGTAGGGGAAAGTAGGTTGGTGAGTGGTGTAAAAAAAAAATTGTGACTATGGTGTTAGATAATTTTCTCTACTTTTGTAACACACCCCACCAATAAAGTCCATGGGCAAATGCGGTTGAGTTGCCCTTCCAATACCTACAGCTGCACCTCTAGTTATTAGCATGGATCTGGGGAAATGTTGATGAACTCAGTTGTGTAACTTTATTCCCACATTGGTGTATCCTGCAATAACTTCATCCTCTGTATGTTGCTGAAACGACCACAGAAATGGCAGCAGAGGTTTACTTGGCTGCGACACACTTGCACTTTGTTCTTCTTTCCCAAACCAGCTGCTAATGACTCACATTTTCTGCCTTTGGCCATTATGTACTCAAGCCAACATATTACACAAAACTATAGTTCTGAAGGATTCTTAGGCTATGGGCACACAGGCTGAAGGCTCCGGCTGTTGTCAAACTGCGTATTTTTTCAGGCTGAGAGAAGCAGATCTGGTCAGTTCAGTGACCCTGTTCCATTTATTTGAATCCGATCAGCCTGTGTGCGCTCAAACACATCGGAGCTGAGGCTGAAGTCAGACTAAATATGTGAAAGGAGGCATCTCTGGGCTGACTGTAGCTTTTTTATATAAACGATTATAGAGTTTCTGAAGCAAACAGAACTGTTGTACCAGTGCAGGGCAATGATAAACTATATTTTCATTCAGGGGCATTTTGGGGCTCCTGGTTACCCTGAGGTGACCTTTCTGATGCCCCCCCCATGCACCTGATTTTTGAGAGCCGGAGCGGGTGTAGGCGGTGGGCCGATTCGTGTGGAGAGCGCAATTGCTCTCTCAGCATTAGCAAAGCTGAAATTCCGATTTAAAATTTGGAATCTCAGCTAAAGTTACAAGCGCCTTTTTTGCCACCACTGGTAACTTGAGGGTTTTTTAACTCTTCGCCTCATAGCAGCAGCACCCTTGTTTTTATTACATTAAAACACTTTCTTTTTGGTGTTACTGTTCTGGTAAACTCTATAAAACCTCAACCAACAGCATAATAACACTGCATTGCCCTTTCCCCCTGCAAAACAGAGGGGCCCGGGACACAGCAGCACCTACCAGTATCTCCCAACACCAGCTCACCCACTCATAACCGCCACTCCCCAGCTGCTTGCACCAGAGTAGGTAAGAAAGTGGCTTACCTATGGAGGAGGCAAACCCCTTGATCCAGGCGCCCCCTGTTCTCTGGGGTCTGTTTCCTCTATAGTAACACAACTGGCCTGGTAAAAGGGAACATTGGCTTTATCATATTACACCAAATTTCACCTTATTAGATTGAATTTATAAATTAGACCCATGTTGCTTTATGGTGGTTTTATATGAGCACCTGAGGAAGGATCACCGATCTGAAACATGTCGTGCATTTCCAACTAAAGAGAACGGTTCTCCAGAGTGATATCTACAATTTATGGTGACCCCCAACGTACATTTTTTTTAAATGTTCCATTGATGTGAAGGAGAACTAAAGCTTAAAGGGGACCCGTCACCCAAAAAAAAAATTCCAAATCCTATTTTATCACATTAGTCAAGCAAAATGAACTTTAATTACACTATATAAATTATTTTAATCTTGTTTCCTTCAGTCTGGGAATTCATAATTATAGTAAGCAGGAAGCAGCCATTATGTGGACAGTTTTATTAAGGCAAGTCTTGAATCATCTCAGAATCTTGTTTTTGCACCAGAATGGGGGACCCAATGTCCATTTCCTTGCCCTGGTTACACAATTAAACGGTAAAGAGAACGGGGGAATGTAGGGAGAGCAGTGGCATCTAGGAAGTGCTAGAAAGTGAAAGTAATTGTCTAGAAAGTGAAAGTAATTGTCTGCCCCGCCTCTATGCCACTGGCATAGAGGCGGGGCAGACAATATTTTATTGACTGCTGAGAATTTTAAATGAGCTTACAACAGCTTTGAATGCTTTAATAAAAAATAGAAATTGGATTTCATGTTTAATTTGAAAAGGACTTTTATTATACAGATTTTTGTGTCTGGATGACAGGTCCACTTTAAAGGGATATTGTCATGGGAAAAAACATTTCTTTCAAAATGAATCAGTTAATAGTGCTGCTCCAGCAGAATTCTGCACTGAAATCCATTTCTCAAAAGAGCAAACAGATTTTTTTATATCCTATTTTGAAATCTGACATGGGGCTAGACATTTTGTCAATTTCCCAGCTGCCCCTGGTCATGTGACTTGTGCCTGCACTTTAGGAGAGAAATGCTTTCTGGCAGGCTGCTGTTTTTCCTTCTCAATGTAACTGAATGTGTCTCAGTGGAACATGGGTTTTTACTATTGAGTGTTGTTCTTAGATCTACCAGGCAGCTGTTATCTTGTGTTAGGAAGCTATCTGGTTACCTTCCCATTGTT
Source organism: Xenopus petersii (assembly GCA_038501925.1). Classification (NCBI taxonomy): domain Eukaryota; kingdom Metazoa; phylum Chordata; class Amphibia; order Anura; family Pipidae; genus Xenopus; species Xenopus petersii. The sequence continues at coordinate 39,996,660 of CM076681.1, read as the reverse complement.
CTTTTGTTTGGCTGCTGGGGGGGAAAAAGGGAGGGGTGATCTCACTTTAACTTGCAGTACAGCAGTAAAGAGTGATTGAAGTTCATCAGAGCACAAGTCACATGACGGGGCAGCTGGGAAATTGACAATATGTCTAGCCCCATGTCAGATTTCAATATTGAATATTAAAAAATCTGTTTGCTCTTTTGAGAAATGGCTTTCAGTGCAGAATTCTGCTGGAGCAGCACTATTAACTGATTCAGTTTGAAAATTTTTTTCAGTTTTGAAATTTTTTTTCCCATGACAGTATCCCTTTAATTAAAGAAGTAGCTAGACATGTTGTACATTATGTTTTGGGTTTCTGTACCAACCCAAAGCAACTACAGCCCTTTAGCGAGGAAGATATGTGTCTCCAACCAAAGATGCCCCAGTAGCTCCCCATCTTTTTTTCTGCTGATTCACTGCACATGCTCTGTGTTGTTGTCACTTACTGAGCTTAGGGGCCAATGCACAATATACAGTACACATAGAATATAAATGTAACAATATAAGCCTGATTACTAATTAATACAGATAATTACTACATGACTGCACAGAAACCAGTGCAACAGCCTTGTAGCATCAGCTTAAATTACAGACTAACCTCATTTTCTGCTTGATAATTTGTGACGACCCCTAAGCTTAGCTTCTCAACAGCTGCTCAGAGCCCACTGAGCATGTGAGTGTCACAGACACTTTCCAAGATGGTGACCCCCTGTGACAAGTTTGAAGTCCTAGATCATTGCTGCTATTGACAAGCTGAAATGTTAGGCTGGTGCAATAAGTTCAGTATATAAAATATGGCATTTTTAGCCATTCCTTTTTAGGGTTTAGTTCCCCTGTAAGCATTTCACGTCAGTTCACTAAGGTTCATATCCGTTACCAATGCTAGAATATACTGAATAATGAAATATACGTACATAGCAGAGGCTAGCTTTGCGTTCTAAAACAGTAATTTACTTCATTACTATTGAAATGCAGTTACGTGTTTTCATATGAACAAGCATTCCACTGCACCTTTAAAATAAAATCTTTACTAGCCCCAACATGTTCAGTACTAAGAGGAAAAGGCAGTAACATTCCAGCTTTTTACATGTAAAAATTTCCATACCCTGCCATTACATGAAATATACAGTAAAACAGACAGAGAGAAAGTTACAAGCACAGAGTGCAAATAGTTGTGCTATTAAGAACGTTTTGCAGTTTATTGCACATTCTTTAATGTTCAGTTAACTGCATGTAACAAAAGCAGTCAGCTCCTGCAACATGCTCCATCTCCTCCTCATGGGCACTCGTTCTTCTTTGGGTAACCACAGAACTTTTTCAAGAGAACTGTTTGATAAAGAGCTTGTGTGCTTTATTATGTAAAGTATTTCATTTACACATGATGTCCTGTTAACAATTTTGCTTGGGGCAAAAATGTAAATGCTTTCCAGCCACTCAGGGCTTTATCCAATCCGATTATCACTGCTGCTCGGCTATGGCTGAAGTGGTGTTAGAAAACCAACACAAGCAAGTAATAAAGGCTGAAGGGAAGATACGTGTAAGATTAGTGTCAAAGTGATAATAGCAAGTTCCTGTAAAAGCCTTTAATGTACCAGGATCACTTTAATGCAGGGATCTAACAATGGCAGTTGAAGACATCTCTTGTATTTCCTGAGCCGACATTTAATTGCATCTGGCCCAAACCTTTCTATATTACCTGTTTAAATGGAATGCAGGGCTATTAATTCTCTATTGTTTTTAAACACTGTTGTGTTGTACCATTCGCTTAGTAAGCTCATAATAACTGTGGTTTTAAGGAGCAATAAGCCGAGAGCTTCCCAATGATTATATTTATGTAGATAATAGGCAACCGCTTCTTTTTCATGATGTGGCTACATTCATTTTAACTTGTATTTAACGATTTTGGAGGTTACATAAATAAACTGACCTCATAACTGCAACGTGTTTAAACACTGTAAACAGATTTAAGATGTAAACAATTTTATAAAGAGGTATTTTAAAACTAGCTAAGTTGGTCATACACTGAAATATTTGCTCATTTGGTGACCTTGCCAACCTTTCCCCTTAATTCCCACCTTGAGGTCAAGCAATTGGCTACATGGTTGTATCAAAATGATGAGGATACAGTCCCTTGTGGCATGATCTGCATCAATGAGACAATGCGGTCCTTGATTTTTGAATATTCAGATACCAATTGTGCAGGGTCCCATATATGGGGCTGCCACCATGGTGGAACTTTCCTCTGCTTGCATTTAAATGAATATATTACTGCCTATTTTGGTGTAGACCTGTGAATATTCTATGTTTAATAATGATACACTTGGGGACAGCAGCACATTGTAAGTCAAAAATATATCTTGCAATGATATTAGTGGAAACTCAAAATGCACCCAACCTGACTTCTGCCCTTTATTTATAGACCCGCACCCACTGATGATGTCACATAAGGGGCAGAGCGCCTATAAAACCAGAAGCCGGCAGTGTAAGGTTGTGGGCGGGGAGAGCAGGCAGAAGAGCTCTATCCGCACCCACCCGTAAACAGCACAGCAAGGTCAACCCCAACCTGCGGGTATAGGGTTGGCCTATACATAAATAAATTATATCATATAAAGAGGTCAGAGGAGACCTTGAGCAGACCGGGAAACATACAGAGCCTGCAGGTTTATAACTGGACAGCCCTGGGCTGCAAATAGGCTTTACACACAATCAGGTTTATTTAACTTAGTACTGCTCAAAATGTCCCATTGCCATTAACTACAATGTTTCCCTCAAAGACTTTTGATTCAGAATTTGCGTATAGCAATTTCAGCCTCCACAAATAATTATTACTGCTGATCGGTCCCACAGTCAGTAGCAGCAGTAGTAGTGCCATTTCTTGAGATTACCTCTTGATTGCAAAGATTTAAGTGCAACTGCAACTTAAAACAAGTGGTTTTTCAACTTTTCCCCCAAAGCCCTCAAACAGAAAAGACCTGGGTGTTATGGCAGGCATGTGACTATTATAAGACACAGATCTTATCTGTTAGTGACATCACAACTGAATTTTCATTACATTTTCTGTTGCCATGTTGTCAACATATAGCAGTAGAAAGCGGTTAGCTTTATTACAGAAAAAATCAAAACTACTGCAGCTGAACTGCAAATTTGTATGTATTGACTAACATTGTGAATTTTTCTACCTAATTGGACGAAGTGACCCATAGGTTTCACCAAGCTTTATAAGATATATGATGTGCACGTTGGTACAACACTAGTTTATTTGGGACAGAAAAAAAGAATTTAAACGCAGCTAAAGAACTTAAGCAAGGGGCTTGCAGAGTTGTTTGCAGATACTACAGCATCCATTGCCCCAATGGCACTGGTTTGTGTAGCTGCAAGCCAATAAAGGATCAGACAAAAACTTCGGTTGACTTCCCAGACACGATAAAGTGTGTAGCCCTGCCCTAAAGCATCCATTGTTTGAAAGATATACTAGCGTGATAATAGAAGTCATTAAAGTTAATGGCATGGTTTGTGTACTTAGATGAAACCGATTACACAATCATGCTCCTTTACATGGGTTTCTGGTGCAAGGTTGTATAATGAGCACTTCTAAGGAAGCAAAATGTGACCTCACAAGGGTTCCATACACTGACCTGCCCCTGCCAACCAAAAGCTGCGCCAGCTCAACTTATTGCAAGCAACATTAGATAGTAACTCCCGAGTCATACCATTAGGATACACAAAAGCCATGAATAATCCATAAAGTATATCCATGTAAATGGTGCTCATTGATGTCATCAGTTATAATTTGCACTCAATCAGATGGTAAATTTAGATAAGAATCTTCCTATGCAGCATATGCTCAGAGTCCAATGTTAAACGGAGTGTTGCTATTATTTTGTTAAACTATCCAGAACAGCAAATAAACATTCACTCTTATTACCTTTTATTTTAGGTCCCCTCCTGCTGCTTTGAGCCACCCATACAGGTCAGCCCCAGAGTTGAAGAACCTCTGCAATAAAATGTCTGTGATATTTATAGTGGTCATAGAATGACAATGGGCTCAGTGAGAGAAGCTCTGCCATAAAACATTTAAACAGGCTCTTATTTTCATTAGTGGGACACATGTAGTGTGATACCAGTCTTGATACCGCTCCCAGGAAACACACAGAGTATATACTAGATAGATAGATAGACAAATACAAGAGGTCCTCTGCACTCAACCCATTATCAATATATTTAAGACAGAGACTTTTTGTCCATACTGCTACTGAAAAATGCCTTACCCTTTAAACAAAACAGGGATTGTTTGTCCATATATTGCAATATATTTAAGCTGGCCAACTAAGTCATCCCATATCTGGCCAGTCCTACGCTTAATTTTCATCTAATTCATTAAGAATTCTATTGCTTCATTATACATTTTACAAAGGGACTAAGTTTTACCTGCAACTTACTTGCTGCTTTCAAAGTAAAACTCCCAAACTTGGCTGCCCTTTTATTAGACACCAGTGGGATCATCTGACTATAGTTGGGAAGGGTGGGAGCTACAACATGGAGCTGGTCACTGCTCCTGTATAACTATAACAAACAAGGGAAAGTTGTGCTACCACTAATTTTTAAAACCATTAGGCGGGGGTGCAATGAGGGTGTGACCATATATATATATTATATATATATATATATATATATTTATATATATATATATATATATATATATTAATAAGAAACTAGGGATGCATCAAATCCAGTATTTTAGATTCGGCCGAACCCCCGAATCCTTTGAGAAAGATTCCACAAATACCAAACCAAATCCTAATTTGCATATGCAAATTAGGGGGGAGGGGTAAACTTTTTTTACTACCTTGTCACACAATTTCCCTCCCCGTCCCTAATTTGCATATGCAAATTAGGATTTGGTTCAGCCAGGCAGAAAGATTTGGCTGAATCCTGCTGAAAAAGGCCGAACCCCGAACCAAATCCTGGATTCATTTCATCCCTACTAATCAGACAGGAACTGCCACTTCCCCAACTGCTAAACATACATCCAACACCCGATGGAACTCAGGATTCACTACTTCAACTCAAATGACTCAAGTGATTTCAGAATCACACAGCATTCCCTCCCCCACACTATATTATTCCAAAATTAAAAGCATTGCACTTCCAAGTGCCCTGGGTTGTTAGATGTTTGTTTGTTCTGCCAAATGCCTCACTATTATATGCTATAAAATGAAAAACTTACATGGTCTGTTTTTTTAACACGTAAATAAACCGGACGTGTTCGGTTTCTTTACAGTATTACAAAGCCTAGCTAAGTATAATGCACATTTATATAAATTTACACGATTGTGTGGTTCAGTCAGGTTGGGCCTTGGTATAAAGGGTTCCAGGCCCTACTTTACCGCAATGTTAACGTGCTTTTGAGAAAGTGGCTGGATAGCCACGAAACGCGTTAAGCCTATGGATCTCTAACTGTTCCTATCATGATGTGCCGATTTTAATGGATCAATAAATTTTTGGATTTTTATTAATACATTTGACTTCATTCCTGTGGTGCTCCGTGTTTCTAACTACAAGTTCGACTATGGAGTTTTGTCCGGGGTACTTTTCCAATACGTGACGCACACAGAGGAGAGGTTACACATCATGGGGCTCCCAGGTAATTAATTTCTTGGACTGTTCCTACTTTAACGCAATGGGACATAGCTATCAAAGAGTTCACCAGGAGAAGAGGATCTCCATCAAATTTAGGGCTAAACTCCACAGGAGATTTTGTAGGATGGTGTTGGGTCGACAAAACATAATGGGACTGATACAAAAATATGATGTGTAAACTACATGGAAATGTTTTCATGCAACACGACACGACTGTCGGGCGGGGACACAGCATACTGCATCATCATCCAGTGGATAAAATCCAATTGTGTCTGACCAACTTTTTTTTTTTTTTTCTCATTGAAGTACACTGAATGTCGGATGTAGATGCACAAGTAAACAACACCATCTGAATTTATCTGATCCAACTTTACATTCTAGTTATAGAGGGATCAGACTGTGTAGCATCCTACATATTTCATGTTGTTGCATGGCAAGACCACATAAAATCTCACCCAAAAGCTCCCATATTGTTTTACTCATAGGGGATATTTAATACAGAGTTTTCTTTAATAAACATGCCCCTGAAATCCTATACAAGAACATAGAGCGCGATAGAGTGAAATTTCCCTGTGGTTATCTCTATTTTCACCCTTTGATTAATTTACTCCAGTCTGGCCAGGGAACTATACCATACATAATTCCAGATCTGCAAGTGAATGCAACTCTGAGCACAGGCCAGTTGTACCAATCAGGAATACTGTCAGCAATAATCAAACCAGTCAAGACAATTGAAACTGCTGCTAGCAGAACTCATTTCATAGGACAAGTCCTGTATGCAGAGTCTTAAGTCATGAAATCCTACCAAATGGAAAAAAAAACTATCTATACTGTGACGGAGAAATATGTTTAGTATAGTTGCATACTTATTTTGGCATTATGGGTCCATCTGAAGAGATACAAAAAAATATGTTTTCACCCTAAAGGTCACCATGAACTTTATGCTAGCATTTCAGGTGTTTTTAGAAGAGCAAATGGACATTCTCCTCAAAACATCACAGTAACTAGTCTTCAGGCTAAGGCCCTGGTCATGTCTTCACACGTCCCACCTTGCAGAGCATGCTGGGGCATGGTGCAAGTAATTGGTGCAATTCTGTCCCTAGTGATTGTAAGCCTACCTAGTGAAGGTTATGTTTTATAAATGGACACCTTTATTTATATATCTTTCACATCAGAACCTGTCCCAATGAAGCATAAAGCTAAGGGCCCTACTGCTCACACAGGAAGAAATAATTCTTTAAAATCTCCAACCACTGTTACACTGTAAATGCAAGCACTTTCACTAATGCCAAGGGCTGTTATAGGGTGCTGGGAATCACAAATTCAAAACAGCAGAGTAGTCCCACTTTGCACGGTCAACTTCCTTATCTGCTTAAATGTGTACTTTTCTAAAAGTTTTTTGCACAATCAAATGAGACATATTAGAAACTATTATCGCCACTCTTTTCTGTCTCTTTAAAGCATTATGAAGCTGCCTCTGTGCAAAAACAAAAAAACTGTAGCAAAAGAAAACACAACTGAAGGTTGTGCCAGGAAATTGGGAAAATCCATTAATTCGATGTAAGAAGAAATTCACCCCAACACACTCGTTCAGCTTGGTTACACTTGCAATGGAATTGAAAAGGAAAAGAAACAAATAAAAAAATGTGGGTGCCCATCTGCTGCTCATGGGATTCATGCCTGTAATTCCATTCCTCGCCAGCACAAGCCAGCTCCCTGCTAAATACATATAAAACCTGCCCTCCTGATCCCTTCACTGCAACTTCAGAACAGATCAAGTGTTATTCCCAGTTTGAAACAACTGCTGCAATCCCCCCACCCCCTTAAAAGAGAAGCAGGAAGAGGAACACTCAGTGTCTGCATTAAACACACTTCCTCCTCCATTCCGGACACATGATCACTAATCAGTATAGGGGAGAGTTAACGCTTCATGTGCTAAAGGGTATCTCCTGCATAATTGAAGTAACACATCACACTGCCATAGGCAATATATGCGCTCAAACTCACTAACCAGCTCCAGTGCAGCTGTTGCTTTACTGTAATTACAAGAACCCCACAATAAGTACTTAAAGTCTCAAAAGATGTACTTTATCAAATTATATTCACAGGGTTGCGATATCTACAAAGTTATGGACCCTCTGGCATTGCAACTATTGGTTATGGTGCAGTCATTTCAAAGATGTGGAACCCTGGAAGCAGGATGGAAATACACTTTGACTAAATTGTTAACTGCAGCAAGGCTAGGTAAAGGTACAGCTTTTGTGATGCTACTACAATATGGCTAAACGGTGTTGCTATTGTGCAAACAGGCCCTGAGAAACAGCACAGATTACCCCTGCATCTGTATAGGAATTCTGTAGCTCAGTCCCATTCAGCAACAGGCGTTCCAACTTGCACTCAATCTGTAGTATGTCACAACTTTAGTGCAAGTAGAAACAGACCCAGTGGTACAATTGGAATAGTATAGTATGATTTTACCCTAGTCTGTGGAGGCAAGTGTTCAGTGCCACTGTGGGCAGCAGGCTACTGCCTATAAAATGCAAGTATTTATGGAGGCAATTCTCTACAGCAAAGCAGACCTTGGAGAATAGCACTATGCCTTTGAGATTTTCCAAACCCATGTGATGTTTCTAACCAGGAGAGATTGTTTTCCCAAGGCCTATGGTACACAGGGCATATGTTAAAAAAATGGTTGCTGGAAAGCACTCAACCATGGCTATGTAGCCCGTTATTCTGTATAATGGATTCCGCCAATGAGAATCCAACCTGTGTGCTATAGGCCTTAAAATGTTTTTTGAGGGATGAATTCAGCAAATGTATGCAATTTAAGTCCAGAGGAGTGGAACCCATAGCAATCAAATATTAGTCTAATGCAGTGATGTCCAACCAGTAGCTCATGAGCAACATGTTGCTCCCCCACCCCTTGGATGTTACTCCCGGTGGCCTCAAAGCAGATGATTACTTATTTTTTTTACTTTGTGGCTTGGAGACAAGTTTTAGTTGTATACAAAACAAATGTACTACTAAATAGAGCCTCCTGTAGACTGTCAGACCACATAGGAGCTACCAATAGGCATTCACGGGCCCTTATTTGTCTCCATCTAGGAACATTTTTCATGCTCACGTTGCTCTACAACTTTTTTTTTTAAATCTGAATTTTGCTCACAGGTGAAAAAGGTTGGGGATCCCTGGTCTAATGCAAAACATAAATCAGTTTGGTTGCTACTCTGGAATAAAATGTACTCGAGGTTCCTCATAGAAACCACAGAGAAATAATCTGCTATGCTTTTGACAATCAGCTTCCTGTTACACTGAACAGGAAGTACTACGGGCATATTTATCAAAATGTGAGCAGATTTTAACAAATACTCACCCATGTTCTAATTATTAATATGAGATTTTTTTAGAAGGACATTTATCAATGGGTGAAGATTAGAACTCACCCTTTGATAAATCGTTTTCCAAAAATCTCATAGGAATGAATAGAACGTGGGTTCAGTTTTTATTTATTCAAATCTGAACTCGCATTTTGATAAATTTGCCCCTTAATGTTCATATGGAATTTCTTCCCTTATAAACATTGTTCTTTAGCTATAAAATTCTTAAATCAAAGAAATATTTAATAATTAAAGAGAGCACTCCTATGGAAGCAAACTGCATTGAATTATGAAGTTTGCATGCATTAAGCCAATTAATTTTAGATCATACGCCCTACAAATATGTAACAAATATATGGTCACCTAAATGTTATCTTGCACAAGTTTCCAGCCAAGTGTACACCCACACCAAGATAAAGACATCAATAGGGGAGTGCCCTGTACACTGAATAGGAGTAATAAACAAGCATCTAATTATGCTTACTTTTACCTGCCAAATAAAAAAGCCACACCATTTGATGTCACAAAAGGTTTTGTATTGAACTTAGTTTAAAACAGAAGGGCCAGGCTTTTTTGGAACCTGCCCAGAAAATAAAATAACACATGTTAACGGTCTTGGTACATCACAATTTGTAATCTCTGGCTGATTTGCAATGTTCAACACTGCTGATATTGTAAGAACATAAAGAGGGGCATAACACATACTAAAACAAATGGTTAAAAGCCCCTGCCTGTGCCAGTCTACATTCTTGTTGGCATGGTCTGCTAGACACAGAAAAGGTTAATCACCGTCCCCTCCAAAAATGTGAAAGACATGGAAGTAACTTTAACAGGCTCAGAAATAGGTTCCAGGGACAATAGATTCCTTTGTCCACGCTTGTTCAGTGTGATTATCAAGAGGAAACTGTTAAGTAGCTTTCAGAATAGAAGATAATGGGATTTTCACAGGTTGGCACCGACTGGAACAGCTGAATTTTGAAGGCACTCTAAGGACACAGGGCACTATTGACCCTGACTCACAATTAAGTCAATTCACTGTATATTAAATAGCTAAGCATCAAAAATCAGTTATTGCCAGCACACATAAAAACATAGACATCTGTAACACTTTCACAGCCGATAAGAAAAAAAATACTAATAATCTTCCCAGATCCCCATATGATACAGCAGGTAAACAAAATAGATTTCAAGCACACACACATACCAGCCAGGGAACCACATTGGGGTCCCCCAAGCTGCGTTGGCATCTTTTATCTCATTTTTGATGTGCAAAACTTCTGAATGGATACTCTGTAACAATCATCCAACTTTGCATAGAGATACCTAAAATGAAAGTCAGCAGGAGAACTGCAAGTCTGTGGGTGGGGTGAGGGGGAACTCAATTCCCTTGGGTTAATTCCGTGAAGCCTTCCAGAACTTCATTTAGGGAGTGGGTCTCCTCTTGCACACATTTCCAGGCCTGTGATTGTCGGAGGTGGGGGCCCGTGATCGAGCGCCTTTTCTGAGGCCCCATTCTCTGTGGGTTTCACCAACTTGTGGCCCTGTAGCGGTTTCTCTGCAACTCGTAGCAACCCCAGGCCGGGCATTGTAGTTGGAAAGTAGCTGAAAGTCCAGGAGTTGGATAGTTTTGGTGTTGCCATTCTACACCCCAGTTATTCTCAGGCATTCCTCTGGGCAGGGCTACAGGTACTGTAAGAACAGGCATGAGGTACAAAAATGGCCCTTCTCCTCCCAAACACAGCAGGGGCCAAAACAGGCAACCTCCCCAACTGCACCCCAAAGGGGTAGCTCTGTCCAATGTGTTTGCAATCAGGGCAACTGTGAGTGCTGAGGCATCTCCACTCTTTCTCCTTTTCTTTAGCTTGATGGATGATGGAGAAACTTTCAGTGTTTTGCCTGGATTAGGCACAAGGCCTCCAGAGCCCCCCTCCCGCCTGTAGATAGTATATCACGTGATCCACAGGATGAGCAGATCCCCCGGGAGTGACACACGCCCTGCTGCCAATGGAGAAGTTGTGGCGCCGCCGCTGGGCAGTGGGAGTCGGTGTAGAATACCGGGGCTCAGATTATAACACAGGAGCAGCAGCGATCGTTCCCGTTGGGCTGAGACGAGTAGTTCATCTGCCTCACGATCTCGGCAAACAGTTCATCCACGGAACCTTTATGTTTGGCCGAAGTTTCCAAGAAGGGGCAGTTCCATTCGTCGGCCAGGGCTTTCCCTTCCCCGTAGGACACTTCCCGCTCGCCTTCCAGATCCACTTTGTTCCCCACTAGAATCATGGGCACTTTCTCGTACCGTTTCACGCGGATGATCTGGTCGCGCATGGGCTTGATGTCCTGGAAGCTCTGCTGGTTGACCAGGCTGTATACGAGGATGAAGCCCTGACCGTTCTTAATGTACAAGTCTCTCATGGAGGCGAACTGCTCGGTGCCCGCCGTGTCCAGGATCTCCAGCACTGAGGGAGACGAGTCCACCTCGATCTCCTTCCGGTAGAAGTCCTCTATGGTGGGGTCGTATTTCTCTATGAAGGATCCGGTGACGAACTGCACGGTCAGAGCCGACTTCCCCACCCCGCCCGATCCAAGGACAACTACTTTGTATTCCCGCATGGCTCTCGCCTACGGCTGCTGCTGGGACTGGGAGAAGCGCGGCTTTCACTCGGGCAGCCCTGACTATATCATGGGTTCAGCTGTATACAATGGGACGGGGAGTAGCACGGGTTTGTGTCCCCCTCCCGGTGTACGTGCAGCTTCTGGGAAGGGACCGGCCCTGCTGTTGTAGCTCTTTCTCAGGCTGCGCTCCTCTCCATTCCCTTCCCTGGCAGCCCACACTGTACTTATCTTGAATTACACTTGCATTTTTGTGTAACTGCCTCTTGCCCATTGGCTGAGACAACTCTCGGCTCTGATTGGTCGATGAGAGAGGCCCTATGGTTGGCTCAGCCGTATAGCCGCAGAGAAAGTATTTTTATTAGTCACAGGCACGTGACTCATTCATTAGTGCAGCAGCAAGGATCTCCTAAACTCCTTCCCTACATCCAGCTACTACTCCCAGCGGCTTCCCTTGGGACAGTGTCGGACTGGGACACCAGGGGCCCACCAACCAAACAACTATAGACCAGGGGGCCACTCTCAGTACAATTATTATTATTCTTCTCCTCACTCAACCTTTATTCCTCTAGTCTCTATTCTTTACATACTATAATATATTGTTACATCTTTTTAGCCTCATTCTCAAAGAAATAGAGACTGGCCATGTAATAGGACAAATATGTAGCAGCACAAGGACCCACAGACACCTGGGCCCACTGGGAGTTTTCCAACACAGTGCCACTTGTAGCTGAGCTGTTGCATGAAAGAAAGAGAATTGTTTTTTTATCAAATATATATATATATATATAGAGACGAAAAAAGGATTAGTAGCGCACTCCAAGGACTTGTATATGATTCTTTATTCTTTATGGCATAATGATCGACGTTTCGGCTCCCTTCTAGAGCCTTTTTCAAGAAAAAGGCTCTAGAAGGCTCTAGAAGGGAGCCGAAACGTCGATCATTATGCCATAAAGAATAAAGAATCATATACAAGTCCTTGGAGTGCGCTACTAATCCTTTTTTCGTCTCTGTATCTTCAATCTCAGGAGCAGCACCCGGGCAGACAATTAAGGAGTTAATTGGAGGAGTGCGGATCTGTTTGGTTTATATATATATATATATATATATATATATATATATATATATATATATATATATTGGTTATTTATCAACTGTCTATCTCTCCAGCTAGAGATAGGGCTGCCACCTGTGTGGTTTTGAACTGGGCATCAACACTTTAAAACATTGCGAAAACTCAATAGAAATCCAGCCAGTTGTCTCTAAGTGATGCAATAACCTTGCCCTGGTGTCATAACTCCACCAACTTCATTGTGCCCTCCTCTGATGTCATCATGCCTGTTTCTACTGCTCCACCCCCCATGGTATCTATCCCGCCCCCCTGTGTTCAGGTTTCGCCATCAGCAAAGGTGGCAACCCTACTCTCTCTCTCTCTCACTCTATATATATATATATACACAACACTAAGCACTCAAATCCGGTCTTCTCTGGATAAAGTCGGGCACAGGGTCAAAAGTAGTATATATAAATTTGTTCAAAGACCCGCACTCCACTTTCTGTGTTAAATTAAATTGATTTTATTTTGTGCATATCATACATCCGACGTTTCGGCCCACAGTAGGGCCTTTTTCAAGGATCTTGAACAATATATATATATATATCAGAATCCCAGAACTCATGGTATGTATTTGTGAAAGCCCAAACAACCACTTCAGGCTCAATAGAAACCACCAGCCTGTGCTTGCTCACACAACAACTAGTATTTTCAGGCCTGCAGTGCGGCTCTGACTAATAGCACTATGTAAGTGTAGCAATTGCAACATTGCAGTCACCAGTATCAACCCACTTTTCACTATGGTAGGCCACTGGCCTTTGGGTATGTTACCCACTGCTGTCAACAGGGCTGGATTTCAAAGTTATGCACTCACTCTCAAGTAATTACATACCTAGCCTGCTGCCCCTGCCAGACGTACACAAAAAAAATGATAGGGGACTGCACCAGCCCCACAAGTTGCTCTACATGAAGAAACAGGAGCTGCCTCAGGACAGCCGATTTAAAATAAGGCTGCACCGAATCCACTATTTTGAATCCTTCTTGAAAGATTCGGCCGAATACCGAATCCAAATCCTAATTTGCATATGCAAATTATGGGTGGGAAGGGGAAAACATTTTTACTTCCTTGTTTTGTGACAAAAAGTCACACGATTTCCCATCCACCCTAATTTGCATATGCAAATTAGGATTCGGATTCAGTTCAGCAAGGAAAAGGATTCATCCGAATCCTGCTGAAAAAGGCCGAATCCTGGATTTGGTGCATCCCTAATTTTAAACGTGGTGTAGTCCAGGGTGCAACTCATTACTACTGTGGAAAGTGGACGGCATGCCTCCTCAAAAACTTTGCCACCCTAGGCACAGGCCTTCGTGGCTTTCCCACAAATCCAACAGCAGCAAAAACTACATATGTCCAACCGCCATCACTTCTACTACTGCTGAATGGAAGGTGTGGGTAAAAAGCCCCATGAAGCTTATATTGTGTAATATTATTTATATTTTTATGGACTGCCTGGAGTGTGTTTAATAACACAGGCAATAACAGGAGACTATAAATATCTCATAATCAAATGAACTATATAAAGTTAATTTAAATAATCAATTTCTTGGAACAATATATTTAATTGCTCATCCAGGGATGGAAAACAAAAGTAGCAAACCTGCTGAAGTATCTACTGTAGATTTTTATTCCTGGAATCTTATTGGAATGAAGTTTCCCTCATGATCAACATGTTGCTCACCAACCCCTTGGATGTTGCTCCCAGTGGCCTCAAACATGCTTATTTTTGAATTCCAGGCTTGGAGGCAAGTTTTGGTTGTATAAAAACCAAGTGTACTGCCAAACAGAGCCTTCATTAGACTGCCAGTGCACATAGGGGCTACCAAATAGTCCATCACAGCCCTTATTTGGCATCACAAGGAACTTTTTTCATGCTTCTGTTGCTCCCCAACCTTTTTTACATTGGAATGTGGCTCACGGGTAAAAATAGGTTGGAGACCCCTGGTCTACTATCTCAGTGCCAATAGTTTTCATGAAGAAAGTCGAGTTATCAAACAAACGTTAAGTAGTAAAGGTTAAATGCTTTGAAACCAGGAAAAAAAACATTTGTAGTAAACTAAGGCCTCATCATGCTGCTACTTTCCAAGGAAAGTACATAAAATAAAAAAGCCTTCTGCCATAACCTTACAATAAATCTGACGCCAGCATTAACATTTAAACCATTGATAAGAAGTTCCCTTTCTTCCAGTTGTCCTGGCACAAAGTGAGAAATGGTGGGTGGATTAGCAGGCAAAATTTCCCCTTTTTTAAATCAAACGTATGACTGGCTGCTGGGGGTTTACAGGCCAGGCCCAAACTGAGTAGGCAAATCTGGTAAAAATCCCCTCATTTGGGGATCAGGTCATAGATTTTTGTATGGACAGCTATACTGTGCTTCAAACAATATGTTGACTTGAGCCTGCCTTAAATGTATGTAATCTGCCAAAATTCAGATTGCAATAGCCAGTTTCTGCCTGCCTGTCTGGCATCCCCTGGGAGTGCACCCACTGGCTAAATTCCTGAGTGTGGCTACTGACATGAGTTGATCATGTGACACTAGGAAGAATACATGTCAGTTCTTGTTCTGTTTAATGTCACAGGCCCCTGGATAAGTTGTTGTCAGTAAGGGAATCATAATAAGGTATTTATGCCAAGAAGACTTCAAAGAAAATCATGGTAATTAATGCAAAAAAATAGCTCTAAGTGCTTTAATTTAGCAAAAACACTCCATCAGATAAAGCAATAACGTTTCCAAAACCCCCAGTCAAGAGCACTTGGGAAATACTGTGCAGGCATTAATTCACTTTCATGTGATGATTTTTGCTGCAAATGGTATTACACACTTTGTGTACAAAAAAATTTCATTATCTTGACAACCCTGAATAACCACTTGTGTATTGAATACACACCCCAGACTGGCTCATTAAAAAGTGCCAGGTTGAAAAGGATGAGTTCCATTATCATCTCAGACAATGAATATAACAGTGGGGGAGCTTGTTTCTTACAGATCTGCCTCTTCACACCAGACATGTTAGCTCTAATCCTGTTCTGACTTCACAGATCGTTCTTCAGTTAGGCTAATGGTACACTTAGCGTTGCTATTCCCAGTGGGGAGAGATCCTGAGCATTTCTGGGGGTTTTCATATAGGGTTGTCTTGTATACTGTATACTGATTTTGCAAACAACTATACACAAAATATTTAACAAATGCAAGAAAAAGTTTGCTTCTCTTTTTTTAATGTGCATTTAAGATTAATGGAACACATTGCACTTCTCTGCTGGTGCATTTCAATCACAAAAGTAAAATACACTCAAAAGAAAAAACACTCATGGATCTTCTGATCCCTGACAAACTGTTGTTTTTGTTCTAGATATAATAAATGAGCTGGGGGCACTAGTATCCCATTTTTCTGAACTAGTTAAACCATGCTTGACCATGCATAGGATCAAAGTGCACAGTAAGTCCATAAAGAACATCACCAGGCCATTTAAAACACTTGTATTGGCCAAATACCAACTAATAGTCATATAATACCTTCAGAAATGTTCTAATTGTATGACCAGTTTGCTCCCTGTATGACCCCCTTAATAACTTGTACATACTAATAGTTTGATAAATGTCCTTTCCAGTAAATCTGAATGGACCTCTTGTTCAGTAACTATTTTGGTAAACATTTGCCAGAAGAACAATAACGAACAATAAAGAAATCTCTTCTCCCTGTTTATCCATTATTTTACAAGCAATTGGATCAGTATAGTTACTTGGTAATTTATTAATGGGTTGATAGAAGAACAAAATAGAGACATCTGTTACGTCAATTCGGTCCTGTTTGATACACATCACCAACACTGGACTCTTTCAGTTTTGTGGACATTCATTTCTGCAGGAAAATAGTTTATCTGCCATGTAGCAGCAATTTAACTACAGGTATGGGACCTGTTATCCAGATTGCTCGGGACGTGGGGTTTTCCAGATAAAGGATCTTTTGGTAATCTGGATCTTCATACCTTACGTCTACTAGAAAATCATGTAAATGTTAAATAAAGCCAATAGGCTGGTTTTGCTTCCAAGAAGGATTAACTATAATTTAGTTTGGATCGAATACAAAGCACTGTTTTATTATTACAGAGAAAAAGGAAATAGTTTATAAATTTTAGATTATTTGATTATATTGGACTCTATGAGTGGTGGCCTTCCTGTAATTCAGTGCTTTCTGGATAATGAGTTTCCGGATAACAGATCCCATACCTGTACTTACAATGCAACTTAAAATTAATTCAGTGCAGAGTTTTCTCTACATTTCAGTTACATCCCCCATTTGAGTTCCAATGTTTGTTCAGCACCCTCCCTTATCTTACATCAAGGTTACAGAAATATCAAAAAAAATCCAACCATAATGCTTAATTTGACCCATCAGTAACCTTCTGGCAGGGATTCCATGAGTATCAAAGAGAGCTAATAAGCATTCTACCCAAATGCCACCCTAATTGGTCTTCAGGCTAGGCCCCCCTGAATAGCAAAAAGTTGTGAGTTTTCTCCAAAAAGTAAAGACCAAGGTTATAAGTAAAAATGTAAATAATTTATGAGGACATGCAAAAAAAACGCCTAATGCGTTTCGTGCCTACTGGGGCACTTACTCATACGCTATGAGTAAGTGCCCCAGTAGGCACGAAAAGCATTAGGCGTTTTTTCTCCCTGAAGACCAGTTATATTTTTGCAGAAGATATGATTTCCCATGGGCAACAAAAAAAGTTATTGTCACTATTGTACTTGCATGGGGGGACCATTCCCTGGTACTCGTGACAAGATCCTTTCTGGCACATAACAAAAGCCTATTTCTAATATCAGGTCAATGCCACCCTGTGTGTGTGTATAGTAACAGGAATCAATGGGATACTCTTATCCCGTTTGTTCAATCTTTACTTATTCCACTTTATCAGAAATATACTTACCTATTTAGTGACAATGGCTATTTCTATGCAATCATTGATTGGTAGTCAAGTCACACTAACTAGTAGAGATGAAAAGATAATCAAATTAGAAGAATGTAAAGACATTCATTGACAAGAACAGTCAAATGCATGTTAATGTAAAATCATTGCTCTGTGAGTTTGTGCAGCAAAACAGGCTCCTTTAGCAAAGGGTAAAAATGTTTATTAAATGGACACAAAATGCACCAAGATACACACACAGACGCGTTTCAGTTTACAATCACTTAATCTCCCTCTTTCACAGACAAACACATGTTTCTGTTTAGTGTCGCTTGATCTCCCTATGCCTGAGGAATAAACTGGCTGATTTTGCTTTGCATATCAATGCAATGAGAACGGCCAACTGTTACATAACTTCCAATTATGCAAACTCCCCTCCACCCAGCCCCAGTGCATAGCATCTAATAAGACATCAATGATCACCACTCTAACTGCATTAGACTATTTGAAAGTAACTCCTGTTGATTGGAAAACACAATACTCTTGTGTATGTATATTCTGCCTTCTGCTTCCTTTTGTAGCCGCAGGAACAAAAAACTTAAAGGGGTGGTTTACCTTTAAGTTAACTTTTAAGGGTATTTAGTAAAATACAAAATGTTCTCATTATTTTAGTAAAACAACTTTGACCAAACTCCCATTCACAATTTTCCTCCAACCTTATTTACAGTATCAATAAAATAATTTGAAAAGACTCTATGAACTCTCAATAAAATCGTGAAAAAATTTGAATCATATAATTTTTTCAGCTATGACGCCAAAAAAACTCAGATGTTTTTTTTTTGATTCTGCTCCAGTTGAGCTTACAATCTAAGGTCCCACACACTCACTCACTCTAGTCAATTTTTATCAGGAGCCAATGAAACAGCCTATGCGTTGCTGTCTCAGCTTCAAGGGATGTAAATGTCACACCAGCATTTCCTGTATCACATGCAATCATATTTTTCCAGCAGCTGTCTTATTTTGAATTGCAACATTTTTCATCCTGTAGGTGTGTAAACACTTAGTACTTAAGTGATGACAACCACATGTCATTTATAATCCAAAGTCATTTTATTTGGTATGCAGAAGCTGTTCAGGAATGTGCATGGTAACCTCCATAGCTACAAAGGATCTCATTATGTATACGCATATCTGTATTTGTATTGGGATTAAAAGATTTTTTGGTTTAGCACACAATGTAAGGTAATAGTACATATTATTACATTTACTGAATATATGCAGGGCCTAAACACTCCCCTACGTCATGACGTCACGCGCCGTACATCCTGACATCACACAACACGCTCAGTGGAAGTGAAGTCAGTGTGCCGTGCCCATGACGTCACTTCCGCGGTCTTCCTCGGACCCTTACCCCCTCAGCTCCGTCACCGGATTTCCTATGGGTGGGGAGGGTTTTTTTTTTTTAAAAAAATATATATACCCCAAAAACCAAAACCTAGGCACAGTCCCTCGGGGGCCTATATATAAATATGGCCCTGAATATATTTAAAATTGTATAAAAATGTAAATTTTAATTTGTTTTACCTGTAGCTTTTCTAAAAGCATGGAAACAGTATATATCTATAAATACAGTATATATACTGTGTATATAGTATATATCTTTAAATCAGCTATGGTCAACATGTGGCTCTCCTATCTGCCAGTGTAAGTTGACAGCTCAACAATCATCTGGAGAGTGCAAGCTGATCATCCTGTTGTAAACATTGTAGAATCATTTATTATGTACCGTATATACTCGAGTATAAGCCGAGTTTTTCAGCACCCGAAATGTGCTGAAAAAGTGCAACTTGGCTTATACTCGAGCCAAGGCCTTAAATGCTGTGATGATGCCAATAGTACAGTACCGGATGTGTGTCAGCTGCAGCGCCGGATATAGGTTAGCACTCCCTGCCCTTGCTGTGATGATGCCGATAGTACAGCGGATGTGTCAGCTGCAGCGCCGGATATATACGGTAATGAGCGCATGTGAGCTGCTACGGATCTGTCAGCTGGGGCCTCTGCCGTGATGAGCGCATGTGAGGTTGAACGAATATGTGAGCTGTAGCGCTGGATACAGGTCAGTTCGGGCCGATCCTGATAGTATAGCGGATGTGTCAGCGCCGGATATATGATGAGCGCATGTGAGCGATTCTGTCTCTCTTTCTTCCTCCCTCCTATTCTGTACCGCGTGTGTCTGTACTATAGAGACTGCTTCCGGATGTCAGAATTCATGGTTTGTTCCTTTATTGTATCGATGCTGCCCTTTGGGAAATGTACTTGGTTATCGGTTATAGACTCACACTGGGCTAATTAGCTTGCTGCTATCAAGTCAATTAGGTAAATCAGGTATTTATCTGTAATCACAGCAGATGACAATCAACACATATGCAGCAGTGTGCTTCACAAAAACACAGCTTTCTCTCTCCTACAACACGCAGCAGCGTATACAACTTACAGTTATCTTAACTATCCACATTTGTTCCCCACTAAACAGCTGATTTCTTGTATACTGTATTTGCATTATCAATATCACTGAATACACTGCTACTTTTTTTCTATTGAGGGCATTTGGTGGACAAACTGGAATGCACCCTAGGCTTATACTCGAGTCACTAAGGTTTCCCAGTTTTTGTAGGTAAAATTAGGTACCTCGGCTTATACACGGGTCGGCTTATACACGAGTATATACGGTAAACAGTTTGCATTGTGTGTATCTGCCCATTTAGAGTAAAATTGTCAGTGGCTTAAACTCATAGGCACACGTTTTTAAGTGATTGCTTATAATTTAGACCAATTATTATTATTTTCCCATACTAAAGACAATAAAAAAATAATGATTAATGTTTTATGCCCATAAAGTGATGCAAACTCACATAATGGAAAATATGGTTGGTGGATGACACACACTTACACTGAGGATGATGATGATGGATTGGCAGCAGGCGATATCGTTATATCCCTATGTCTATTTACACTGGACATTTATAATGGGGTAATTATGAAACATCGAAGACAAGAGAGTCACTTTTTTAATCTTCTTGTGCTAATCATGACTATTAAAGGAACAGTAACATCAAAAAATGGAAGTGTTTTAAAGAAATGGAAATATAATGCAGTGTTGACCTGCATTGGTAAAACTGGTTTGTTTGTTTCAGAAACTCTACTGTAATTTATATAAACAAGTTGCTGTGTAGTCATGGGGCAGCCATTCAAGCACAGGATACACAGTAGATAACAGATATACTCAGAAGAATCCCATTGTTTACTATGGAGCTTATCTGTTATCTGCTGTGTATCCTGTGCATTTTCTCCTTTTTCAGCTTTGCATGGCTACCCCCATAACTACACAGCAGTTTGCTTATATAAACTATTCTACTACAAACACACCAGATTTACCAGTGCAGGGCAACACACCGTTACTTATTTTCATTACTTTAAATTGCTTCCATGTATTGGTGTTACTGTTCCTTTAACCATTCTGCGTTTAACGTTGTGTATGCATGAACTCCTATAACATCATTAGATCAGTAAAAAAGGAAAAGGAAATTCCAAAATATAAGTTGGTCATGTTTTGGGAATTGCCTCGCCTTTGGAAACAAAATTAGACTCTAGAAGCCATGTCTCATAGGACTGCTATTTGCCTATCTCAACACTTCATTTTGTGAAATCATGTGCAGTTTACATATTATATATGAATAAATGACTCACGTGTGCTTGTTAGTTAGAGAAAACAAGGAGTTTAAGGTGTTCAATAAATCATTGTTCTCTGTTGTAGAGACAAAACACGAATAGACAAAACTCGAAGAGCAATGCAGTGCAAATCATATTTTTTGGCATTTTCAAACCTTTTAGTGTAAAAGCAGTACCAAGTGATGTCAGAACGCATTTACACCCAAATCACAGTCTGACAGCAGATAAATACAATTGCCTTTTTCAGGTCAATGTAGGAAAAAGGAATTTGCCCAAGGGAAAAATACTGTTGGCTGAAATTGCTGGGAATGTAGCTCGAGTGATCTCAGAGCATGAACTCATACAATCAGCGGATTGAAAAAAGCCGAAAGTGTATTTCTATAATTCTGCAAGCACTTAAACACAAAGATTTAGGCACAGATGGAAACAACAGATATTATAGTCCATCAAGTTGAGACTAGAAAGCATAATTCAGCTTTTACTGCCTGTGTCTTCAGGAGAAATGTTTCATACACTTATTTTTCTTGTTTCAGATCTAATTATCAGCAGCCGTAAGAAGGCCCATGGAAAGTATTAAGTATTTAAAGGGATATGTTATGCTATGTAATATGCTATATAATATTTACACACTATTAATTTAATCACTATTAATGTAATTATCTCTAAAATACATTCTTAGGCAAACTCGATTTTTTGTAAGGTAAAAAAATATAACTATTATATTAAAAGGGCAATTTCTGTGAAATTCTATATGTGGTTTTTAATTTTTAAAATCACAATTTATTTTCTACAGTACTTTTTTGGTGCACACTGCAAACTAATTATGGATTCATGGTCCGTAATTGCCAGAGTCTAGTATTTTTGTTTCAAATTTAATTTCTAACGCTCAGATCTCATGTGATGAACAATAAATGTTTTTAATCACTTGAATTTACTACATAGTTGCTATTCACAAATTTCGTATAATAAATGTTTGCAAAATTAGTTAATTTACTACTGTCATATTTTTAACTATGCAATTTGTGGATAGAGCCAACAAATGAATGGCAACCTGCACCTACTGTAAATGAAAAAAAAAATCAGCTCCCAGTATGAATGGCTGCAGAAGAGTTATTTTATTTAATGATGTGGAATAAGAGGAGGCGTCAAGGCCAATCTAACTGCTGAGGGCTGGGTGCATCAAACAGGTGTGGACTAACATGATATAAACTGTAAATTTAGTCCTGATTGTCATCAGTGGTGTTGTGTGGGGCTTGACTAGGGCCATGTTACATGGCCCCAGCCACAATGTGCCCCAGCAGAACACTCAGGAGTTCTGATTTTTAAGTAACCCAAAAATGCAGTGCAAGGGTATACATTTCCAAGTAACTTGCCAGAATAACACTGGCACAAGAGATTGTCAGGCAGGTAAGTGATTACAATAACTTTGGGATGCATAACATTAGTTCCTTGCTTTTTTCCCTAAAACAAAGTAGCAGTGAGAAACATACTATAGAATTATTGTCAGTTGTTTTTTGTTTTGTACAACTGGATTTGCCTTAGGCATGCCACACTCAATTATCTCCTAAAAAGTCATTTCCAGACAACAGTTGGGCAGGTGTGTCACATTTCAGGTGATTTCAGTTGTCCAGGCACCAACAAATCTCACAATATTTGGGTACTACGAGCATTACATTTTCTAGTAGCCTGAAAATGTGGTGACAAATCAGCTAAAATTTCTCCTATAGTCTGGCGATTGTATCCTGGAAACACTACTATAACCTGATTAAACCCTGACATGAGACTCTGGGTATAAAATGGGCTTTAGTAAGATAGAGAAACAAACAGGCGGCACTCCAGATAAAATAAATAAGGAATTTATTCCAACATGAGATGTATTTACATCGCCTTACGCGAAGAAGAAGTTCCCTTCATCATAGGCCTTAATTATTGGAGCCTATGATTAAGGGAACCTCTTCCTGAAACACGTAAGGCGATGTGGATCCATCTCATGTTGGAATAAATTCCTTATTTATTTTATCCGGAGTGCAGCCTGTTTGTTTCTCTATCTTACTAAGGCACAGCTGAGGCGGTGGTGGCTGAGCACCTGGTCTTGGAGTGGCATTAAGTGGGGGAGGAACACCTGTGAGGGAAGGCAGGGGAGGCAGTTCGAAGAGATTAGTTGCCCTGAAGAAGAGGAGATTTGTCGCCAGGCAACTAATCTCCCACAAATCTAAATTTATTTTAGTGTAATTCGACTAGAGAATAGTCCAAATTCGATTGGAGTTTAAAACAAATTCGAAAATAGAATTTCGAAATTTATCATGTACTATGCCTTTAAGAATTTGACTATTTGCCATCTAAAACCTGCCGTATTGGTGTTTTAGCCTATGGGGAACCTCCTACAATCAATTTGGAGTCGTTTGGTGGACTTTTGAAAATCTAATTTTTTAAAAAAATTCGATTCAAGTTTGCAGTTCGATCATCATCTGTCAAGTACAGACTATCTGCTGCAAAGATAGTTTTTAGTATTTCAGTATTTTTATAGTATATTTTAGTATGATGTAGATAGTGATATTCGGAAACAATTTGCAATTGGTTTTCATTAATTATTATTTGGTCTTTGAGTTATTTAGCTTTTTATTCAGCAGTTCTCTAGTTTGCACTTTCAGTAGAATGGTTGCTAGGGTCCAAATTAACCTAGCCACCATGTTCTGAATTGAATAAGACACTGGAATATGAATATGTGAAGATGCAAGGAGTTAAGAGAAAGATGAGTAATAAAAAGTAGCAATAACAATAAATGTGTAGTCCTACAGAGCATTTGTTTTTAGAAGGGACCAGTTTTGGGCTTCTGTACCAGCCCAAGGCAATCACAGCCCTTTTGCAGGGAAGATCGGTGTCTCTAAAGATGCCCCAGTAGCTCCTCATCTTCTTTTCTGCAGATTTGCTGCACATGCTCTGTGCTGCTGTCACTTACTGAGCTTAGGGACTGACTCACAATATACAGTACACATAGAATAGAAATGTTACAATATAAGGCTAAATAGTAATTAATATAGGCAATTACTTCATGGTAGCACAGAAACCAGTGCAACTAGCATCACAATTTAATAATCAGCCCTGTAGCACCAGCTTTTATTACACTGCTTGATAATTTTCAACAACCCCTAAGCTTAGCTTCTCAACAGCTGCTCAGAGCCCACTGAGCATGTGAGTGTCAGACACTTTCCAAGTGACAAGTTTTAAGTCCTGAATCATTGCTGCTATTGAGAAGCTGAAACTTTAGGCTGATGCAGTATAAAATATGGCATTTTTAGTCACATTGATTTTTAGGATTTACTCCTTTAATTAGCGGAAATTTGGTTGCTGTGTTTGGAGTTTTCATTTAATTATTTAGATAGGAACTTGAAGTTGTTTGGATTATTTACAGAACCATCACTATTCTCAATTTCAGTCATGTAACATTGCATTACATAGTATTTTAAATTAATTACACATTGATAGGGCTCCTTTACATAAATATATGGTTCATTCATTTTAATGTAGGATACAAATCAGCCAGGCATTATCTGTTGGAATGGTGGTTGGCCATATTTATTATTAGAGCTATTTGTGCCTGTGTTAGTACAAGTATGGAACCTGTTATCCAGAACCCTCGCGACCTGGGGCTTTCCAGATAATGGATCTTTCCGTAATTTGGATCTTCATACCTTAAGTCTACTATAAAATCATGTAAACATTAAATAAACCCAATAGGCTTATTTTGCTTCCAATAAGGATTAATTATCCCTAAGAATGGATAAAGCACAAGGTACTGTTTTATTATCACAGAGAAAAATGAAATCCTTTTTAAAAAATTGGATTATTTAGATAAAATGGAGTCTATGGGAGATGGCCTTTCTGTAATTCTGAGCTTTCTGGATCCCATCCCTGTAATATATACTATAGATGATAGTTTTTGCTTAAACAGCAACATAGTGTAGTAGTAGATACCATTACCAGTTGACCAGAGGTATTGTCAAAAATCACAGATGTAAGAAACATGGGAGCCTTTTTTTTCTATTGAAAAAGCAGTTGTAGTCAAACGGACAGGAGGTCCTCTAACAATGTAGAAAAAAGGTGCCATGACAATAAACAGCCATAGTGTCACGGTCGGCACCCTAAATTCAGAACCAATGCTAAGCACCCTGTTCTCAGCTCTTGCTTCCGCCTTTAACAGCCGCCTTTCACCTCGGGAGGAGCCCTCGGCTAATCGGATGCCGCCAGGTCGGTGCCAAGTGAGGGGTTCTGAATGAGCAAAGGGGCACAACGGTAGTGCAAGGTATTTGGGCAGATGATCACGGTACAAGGCGTAGACAGAAAGCGTAATCAGATGAGGCCGGGTCGGGGCAGGCAGAGTACAAACGGAGTCAGGCAGGCAAGGGTCAAACCAGGAGGGATAAGGATAAGAAAGAGTCGAATACCAGGCAAGGTCAAGAGATCAGAATCATCGGTAGCAGGCAGGGGTCACAACAGATTATCAGAACACAGAAAACCAAATAGGTAGCGCACCCAGGAACTTAGAATAAGAAACCTATAACAGGCAATGATCTGATTGCCGAAGCCCCTTTAAATATTATTAAATTTTCACGCCATTTCACGCTGACGTAATTACGCCAGTGTCAATGCGCAGGGATAAGGCGGAGTGCGTGCCGTGAGGGCCCTAAGACAATGGACCGCAAACCACCAAGGAGGCAACACTACGCGGCACACTGGACCACCAGCGTGGTAAGTAGTTGTTACACATAGACACCTACAAATATCTTACAAAAATAATGTAGTTTCCTTGCAATATATTGTGCAACACAAAAATTATAATGCTCAACAAAAGCAAGATTTGTAACAAAAATTATGTTGTGTGATTAAAAGAAAAAAAAAAATGTGTGTAGGGAATCAGTGCAAAACCATTGCACTTATCCCTGTAAGAGGTGAAGCACAGAGCCTGTGTTTGGGTGCTGTAAGCTGTTACCTAGCAACCAGCTGTTCAGTGATCTCAGTGCAGCAGGAAGTGACACAGCAGCTAGTGAGTGGCCGGCAGGAAGAGGAAGTCGCAGATACTGGCAAAAGAAAACAGCCTGGCACAGAGAACCACATGGTGGACAGAAAGAAACCAGAGAGCTGCTGGTGGGCCCAGAAAGCTGAAAGGTTCCACCAAAGGCATTCATTTGGATCGGGCTGGCACAGAGAAGCCACATACTGTGCCTCGGAAGACAGAGAGTGTGAAAGGAATTCAGACTGGAGGAACAACAAGCACGAGATTCCTATCCGAGCATCCAAAGGGGCTGGTAGTAGACAAACTGTAAAGCATCTGAAGAGGCACTGTAAACAGACACTGTTTATTGAAAGGACTTGGCCTTTTTAGTTAGGTGGACAGATTGCACTAGCAAGTTAGTTAGGCCCTATTGCCACCGGTTAGGAGTGCTGCATGTATTAGTTGGCCATTTATTTTAGATTAAGAGTTATTCAGTTTAACCAATACTGTGTGGACATTATTATTTTATTCCTAGTGGGGCCACCCGTAGGTGCATTCCCGGATCCCAATAGGTGGAGGCACTGCGCTAGTAAGTACCAGGTACCCAGACTCTCCCAATACCACTGCGGAGTGGCTCAGGTTTGTCCCGTGTCATCAGGTAAGCGCCACACATGGAGTGAACAAGGACAAATTGGTGTCGAAAGGGTTACACATGCAACAAAACAGATTCGCTCATCACTAATCTCCATAATTTAAATTTACTAAAAATCATTTAAACATGAGATAAACCAAATTTCTAGAGTATGGATTCATACCGGCTTAGCTTGAGGCTCGAATAAAGTACCAATTTTTTCACCATAATCGGAGTGCTGCTGAAGTATTTTCTTGTACGTGAGCCAGGGCAGACAGGTTCACAGACGGCACCCGACGCTGCAAAGAGCGGTGAGAGCGTGTGTGTAGCACTACTTTGTGTTTTATGGACTCATACAGCTTAGTTACCATCAAGTACAAGGTACTGTTTTATTATTATAAATTATTTTTTAATGGACTCCATGGAAGAAAGCCTTCTCATAATTTAGAGCTTTTTGAATATCAGGTTTCCAGAGATTTTATACCTCTTTATATCAAAGCTGACCTTTAGACTCTTGGTATGATGAGTAGAAGTTTAAACTCTGAACAAAAACCTCTAGAATTCCTATGCTACCTTATACAGTGGTACCTTGTGTATTTTTTGTTTTACTTTTAACACCGTTAATGTTCCCATATAACACTGTCTATATTGTAATCTTCTAATCAGCGTGACTAAACCTTTAGTTTACATCTTGTGACGTATACCAGCACTACTGTACAGATATTTCCTGGAACAGGTCAAACAGGTGCGGCCCTGAGCTTTCCATGATAGAGCACTGCTCCCTGTGATTCATAGGATTGATTTAATAATTCGTTCCACAGTCAACAATGTTTATAGTGGGTGATTCACTGTAGTAGTTTGTTATCTCTGCTGGAAAACTAAAAGTAATAAAAACTGGATGTTTTGGGCTAAACAATCTTCTTGAAAGCTGCCAGTCATATCCTGGGGCTTGGCTGTGTGATTCAGAACAATGGCTTTATGTTGATGACATTTGCTATTGAACATAATTAAAAATGATTAATGGGAAATAATGACTTTATGATTTTGTTTTATTTTATAGTTTACTTTTATTCTTACATGTTACTATAGTTTATGTATAAGGTGCCAATATTTGCTGCTGCTATTATATTTGATCAAGCAAAACAATTATTTACTCTTCTTATAGGTGTGTAACTATTTACAGATCACTACAGAGGGCTACTTTAAGTTTCTTCTTATTCTGTGACATATAAGTGGATTTTGCCAAGACGTAAGATCACCAGACAAACCAACTTTTCTGGCCATGCTCCCGAACATGTGCTGCTGCTGGTCCATCTACCCAGTAGCTCCTTGGTCTATCCCAAACTGTCCCCTTTTACACCAGATTCTAGGCTGTCTTCAATGTAATAATACTTGCAACTTACATAGAGCTAGATATACATTTTTTCAAGAAGTGTCTAGCTATATGGCATATGGGACTCGTATGGGTAAGGGATCCATTATCAAAAATCTGTTATCCAGAAAGCTCCAAATAAGAGGAAGGCCATCTCCTTTAGACTCTTTTTTTATCCAAATGAAAAAAAAAATAATTTTTCTCTGTAATGATAAAACAGTACATTGTACTGGATCCCAACTAATATATAATTCATCCTCACTGGGGCAAACCAAGCCTATTGGGTTTATTTATTATTTAAACAATTTTTAAGTAGACTTAAAGGAAAACTATACCCCCAAACAATGTAGGTCTCTATAAAAAGATATTGCATAAAACAGCTCATATGTAAAATCCTGCTTCATGTAAATAAACCATTTTCATAATAATAAACTTTTCTAGTAGTATGTGCCATTGGGTAATCATAAATAGAAAATTGCCATTTTAAAAAATAAGGGCCGCCCCCTGGGATCATAGGATTCACTGTACTCACAAACATACCAACAAACAATACATGTTAGGTCACATGAGCCAATTAACAGACAGAGTTGTGTCTTTTGCTTCAACACTTCTTCCTGTTACAGTTAGAGTTGAAGTATTTCTGGTCAGGTGATCTCTGAGGCAGCACACAGACCATCACGAAATGGTGGCTCAAGGCAAGAGATGTAAAAGGGCAATATTTAATTAAATATATATTCCAGTTTGGTAAGATTCTTTAATATGCCACTTAATATGATATGAACTATTTGTTGCTCAAGTGTTCATTTTGGGGGTATAGTTTTCCTTTAAGGTATGGAGATCCAAATTAAAAAAATGCCCTGAGAATTCTGGATAACAGGTCCCATACCTATATATGGGTTTTATGCTTTAGCACTTTTCCCATGAAAAGCAACCAAGCAAGGAGTTGCCAGGCAAATTTGCTCTGTCTCCAAGCATAACCCCTCCCCATCATTTATCAACTCTGGGAAAATGTGCAGCTGAGCAGTAACACATGACAACCAATTAGATGTTCTAGCATTCGAGTAAAGCTTATCACTGATTGGTCGATGTGAGTTACTGCACAAGTGCAAATTTTGCCCAGTGCTGATAAATGAGCCAAGTCACTGTTAGCAATAACAGAATTTATACTGCTAATTGCAGAATCTATGTTTTATTACCCTGGTATAGTCAAAAGCATCCACCTAAATTGTGTTCTTCTGCACTGCTGCAGTTTAGACAGGGTTTTAGTAGTGCTCTGTGTATTGCAGTGTGCACTTCCCTAAAGCTATAAAGAGCTACATATATAAAGGTAGGCAGAACTAATAATCAGCAGACATCCCAGTAAGTACTGCTCATTTTCTCTCCAGGCTCAAGCAATTGGGAAATGACTGTATTCCCTTCTCTTTGGTCCAGTCTCTGTCTCCATCCTCCTGCAGGTGTGTCAGTGCTAATAAGGCCTCTCACTGTGGCATCACTAGATGACAATCTCTTTGCCTCCAGGGCATATTCTGTTGTCTCAGTTTGAGTGGAAGGAAATGAACTAGACCGACCAAAATTAAATATCATGAGTTGCCTGTTTTTACATTTGTGTGTGTGTTTGTGTGTCTGAAAGTGTATGGATGATACAGATATAACAGAGAGAACGCTAGGCTAGTGTAGTTAAAACACCTCTTAGAAGAAAACTCCACATATTTCATTATCCTTTGTGCTGCTTACATTATTCGACATATTCTGATTTCTCTCTATTGCTCAGGCTGCAGATGTTTGCTGGTTGAAGGTGGCTTTGTGTAGTTGTACATAGGAAAGTGGAGTCCATTGTCACTTTATAATTTTCCTTATGAATCCACAAGCAATTTGTTAGGATGGCTGCTGTGGAAAAGAACCACTTTTGCAAGCATCTGCATATGGTTCCTAGAGCTGTCACAATGGCTTGCTTCCAAGTACTGGTTGTATCTGCATGGCAGACTCTCGCAATTCTCCCACCTACTGAACCAAGAGCACCTGGTGAAAACCTGCACTATTGAAGCCACATACAGTATATATATGTGATATGAAATACCAGTGTAAGGTCAGACTTACATGTTCATGCGACACGACTGTCGGATGAAAATGCTGCAAGCTGCGTCTTCATCCGACAGTCGTGTCGCGTTGGATCAAAGCTGCTACACCAGCCTATGATTAAGTATCCTGTTGATACGAAATGCATTAGGTTGTGTCCTAGTGCTCTTCAATAAATAAATACCTTTTAACTGAAAAGTCTGCCTGAAAGATTGGTTCCTAGACATGTCTGCTCAATCTCTACATACGGCAAAGCTGCGATACCATCCGACTTCCTATTACTTTACTTTGTTCCTGTTGCATCCAACTCGTCGCATCCATTTGGCGCCCAGCATCGGATCCGCCGAAAATGCAGGTAAGTCTGCCGTGTAGTTCTGCCCTTAATCTCAGATAACTGATACTAATTTGAAACAATAATACATTTTTGGAATCCATTATCCGGAAATCTGTTTTCCAGAAAGCCCCAAATTAAGGAAAGGTCATCTCCCATAGACTCCATTTTGATCAAATAATTCAGATTTTTAAAATAGATTTTTTTTTTCCCCTCTGTAATAATAACACAGTACCTTGTATTTGATCCTTCATAAATAAGTATTTCTATAAGCAATCCAATTTATTATGATTTATATAAAATATTAGTTTGTTTTATCTACAGTTGGATTGCATCTCCATAAAATCGGAAAGATCTCTAACACTGTCTTTTGTATATTTTTTTTACCAGTGTTTATAGCCACCATTACATGTGTACCCTAAAAGACATTCATTCTATACTGGGGATATTTTTGTACATAAAATGCACTGGAGACAAATAGCACCGCAGAGTATGGAGTGGATGTCAATGGGCACAAAAAATCTTGCCAGAATTAAAGGAGAATGCAGGGGATGCCTGTAATAAAGTATCACTAGCTGGTACATTTTTTCAGGAAGAAGAGCACTGGGCAGGCGTGGGATGTAAAAAATGTTATCATGGGGGGTTCCTAGTACTTGGTATCACCGGGTAATTCTGTCTTTTGTTTCTCTTTAATGCTGAAACTAGTGGAAACACCTGTGTAAATAACCACCACTTTTAGAAGACAAGTTTACAAAGCCTTGTGTTAGAGAGAAGACACACAGAACTTCTTGTAGCAGATATTTGTCACGGCTACAAAAATAGACAACACTGATAATTTAATGATAACTATCTCTACGTATGTTTTGGCAGAGGAAATACTCAGTATTGTCTATGGCATGGTATTTTATAACCGTGACAAGTAGCTGCTACTAACTAGCTCCATGTGTCTTCACCCTTAAGTTACAGATCACCTATACTTCATGGCTGCCATCCTGGCTGCATTTTGAGGTATATTTTTCGAAGAGTGAAGTTAGAGATTGCTACTGTCCTCTAGAGTGAAATTCCGCCACTCTCCATTCATTTCAATGGGATTTTTAAAAGAGTATTTATCAATAATCCATAGAAATGAATGGAGAGTGGCGGAATTTCACTCTAGCGGACTGTGGTGATCTCTAACTTCACTCTTTGATAAATATACTACATGTCTGGATATAAGAGGTTTGAATTAAAAACCCAAAAAATGACAGTTTATTCAATTCAGAAGAGGCCGTGGGGGTAAAATACTAGAAACACGCCCTGTCCTGAAAGGTTAAAGTACTTTGCATGTTTCATGCCCAAGTTAATGGGACTAGACACCACAAGAAGGGGCTGGTTATACCAATAAACATGTGTCATGGCAAGATCAAAGACCCATGGCATGGAGAGGGGTAAAGATTGTATAAAATGGAATTATAACTCTTTCCTTTTAACTCATTTCTTTTACTGTCTGAAAGAGCAGAAAAGAAAACTCGTGAGTAAAGCAATTCTAATTGTCGGCCGACCCTGCCTCCACCCATTAATAAATAATTACAGAAAACACAGCACTAGGTTATGCAAATACAGTTTGTGTTGCAGCAGATCTCACCAAACGTTCTCATTCCATGTTTTGTGAGTCACTGAGCGCTGAAAGAGTAGGTTGCTTTCTTTAGGCCAGGAGCTAATCTAGGAGGATAAACCAGAATTTCTTGCTTCCAAACATGTTGGTGACAGGAATGTGCAGCATATGGCTAGCCCTCTGACTTGCACTGCTGAACAAAAGAAAATGCACTGTATTTAACACAGGAAATCTGCTTTATTTTTGTCTTAGGCCTTTGGCACATGCAGCATCTTGAGCTTCTATGGGTCACTTAGCTCCCACAGGTTTTCACTGAAAATGTACTCATACTCATTTGCCATAATTTCCCCAAGCCCTTCCTATTCAAGTGATCGGCAGGGATTTAGGGTGGCTAGCGGCATTTTGATTGCTTGTCAGGTGTGCCGTAATCATTAAAGGTCACATCCATTGTACTCTGAAGCAGTAAGCAGTGGTGATGTGCCATTTATGAAATGATGAGCCACAGAATCTGATGAGTTTAGATTTGGTGGACGGCAGGGGATTTCTACCTTAAGAGTGGTGGCAGATGGGGAGATTAGTTGCCTAGTGACAAATCTTCTACTGCGGGCGACTAATCTCCCTAAATGCCTTCCTGTCGGTAAGAATGTGAATCACTGGCGGGGTGGCATATGTAGCGCTTAGTTTTCCTAAGTTGTCCAAAGTTTACTCACGAGGAAATTTCGGAATCCCAAAGCGATGAGTATGCCACCCCGCCGGCTACTTACATTCTTGCCGGCAGGAAGGCGTTTAATCGCCCGCAGTATAGAAGATTTGTCACTGGGCGACAAATCTCCCCATCTGCCACCACCCTAAAGGGCCAATTCACCTTTAGGGTGGTGGCACACAGGAAGATTAGTCTCCTAGTGACAAATCTTCTATACTGTGGACGACTAATCTCTCCGAAATGCCTTCTCGGGGGCAAGAATGTGAATCACTGGCGGGGTGGCATATGTAGCGCTTAGTTTTCCGAAGTCGTCCGAAGTTTAGTCACAAGGAAATTTCAGAATTCCAAAGCGATGCGTATGCTATCTCGCCAGCTACTTATATTCTTGCCGGCAGGAAGGCATTTGGGGAGATTAGTCGCCAGCAGTAGAGAAGATTTTTCACTTGCCGACCACCCTTTAATTAACTTTTAGTATGTTGTAGCAGGGTCAATCAAAAATCAAAAATTAATTGCAATTGCAAATTGACTCAGAATATCACTCTCTCTACGTCATACTAACAGTTAATTTAAAGGTGAACAATTCCCTTAATTTGTATTGCTAACTGAAAAACATGGCGAAAGAGAAATAACTGATATGGGCCTGTGTTTGGGCTGGGCTAGGGCCCTTAGTTCAAGTGAAAGCAAACATTTATCATTATTTATCATTTTTATTATTTATCATGCTGTGTAGAAAAAAAACATCACCAGTGATGTTCCCATAGCAACCAATCAGCATTAAGCAAAGATCTGGTTGTTATGGGAAACTTGATGTTTTTTTCCAATGTTTTACACAGCATTATAAAAAGGTACTTAAGGGTACTGGCACATGATGAGATTAGTCACCTGTGATATTTCTTTGCTACCTCTGGCTACTAATCTCTTTGACATGCTTCCTACTGGCAATAATGTAAAGTGCCAGTAGGAAAACATATGTGGCAATTTGTTTTTACAAAGTTGCCTACTAACCAGCGAAAATTCTCCAGAGTCCACTTCGCACCGAGCGCAACACTTCAACAGGTGAAAATTCGATCAGACTACACTAATTCACTAAAATGCAGAGTTCCATCGTGGGCGCTGAACACTGGCGACTTTTCACTAGCGTTACTTCGGCAATGCGAGCATTTGATAATGAAGAGACGCTAGCGTTCATTTCTGCCTAGCAAAACTTCGCTAGGGATCTTACGCTCAGGTCAATTTGCATATGGCAGGAAATTTAAAGTTGTATGGATGTCTTTATGTTAAATGTTGGTGCACATACTTACAAATTACACTTTTTAAAACGCATGTCCAGGGAACCTTAATAAAGACACTAGAGTTGTTAAAATGCCCTACACATGAGCCCACTGTAAAGTTAATATTCCAAATCTATGGAGAAAACTGGTTACAAGAATAAAAATTTTAAGGAAAATCTGAAATAAGGAAAAGACAACAGCTTTTTTTGAACTTTGATGCATTTTCCACTCACAGAATATGATGTAAGTGACAGAAGACTGAGGAAGATCTATGCACTCCAATGCACTTCGCCTGGTCTGAACTGGAAAAAGGCAAGTCTGGCGAAAGAGGTAACGTTCAGTAAAATTAGCATTTCACTGAATTTGCGGAGTAACTTCCATTTGTCAGAATGAATTGTCACCTGGCGATAGAGTGAGAATACCTAGCACCTGTCTCTTTCATTAGCAAATTGTCGCCTGCACCCGTTACTAAATGTCCCTGCAGGTGGTAAAGCTAGAAAATGAACACTAGCGTTAACCACTTCGCCCTTTAGTAAATCAGCCCCAAAGTATTGCTTCTGTGTTTGCTGCACTAAACCGCCTACCGTTGAGCCAGAATGAGGATGGTGGGGTATTCCATAATTGCTATGTCAACACTGAATGACCCTATTCTCCTTTTAAAGTAATGTCTGGGATATTAATTGACAATATGGGCAAAATACATTTTGCTATTGCTCAGAGTGTTTTACTTCCACTGCATCATAAAAAAAAAAAAACATCCGGGGCAAAGTTTATTCTATTAGTAAAACAATCAACTAATATGAAAGATACAGTATACTCACAATCTTTATACATGTGCAAACAATTTCCCAAGAAAGCTCCAGTAGTGCAAGTTACAACACAG
This sequence comes from Xenopus petersii, assembly GCA_038501925.1. NCBI lineage: Eukaryota > Metazoa > Chordata > Amphibia > Anura > Pipidae > Xenopus > Xenopus petersii. The sequence continues at coordinate 39,961,403 of CM076681.1, read as the reverse complement.
AAACACAAGAATGTTGATTACTAACATTCTCTAAATAACACTGCAGCACAACAATATAACATGCAGCCTGAAATAATTGCTGTATATAAGAGAATACAGATATCATTTACCACCCATAACTCCCCAGCTGACTTATTGGAACATTGCACTTCCCCTGAGAGGAACAGGTTAGTGGCAAATAAAGGTTTCACACCACTTTGTAACATTTCACACTGTGACTCTTTCCTAAATGTGTTGCAGACTGGTATATGTGTGAGTGTAATGTTTGTAAACGTTCACTTTTGGTGAAGACAATGCCATAGGTCAGGTTGTGTGATTCAGTATGATATGGAAGACAGTTTGCAAAGTGCAAAAAAAAAGTGTTTTTGCACATTGCACAGACACCGTTTCGGAGCAAAAAACCTGCGGCCCCCTCCATGGATACAGCTGTGGCTGCATTCAGCATAAGGGGCAGGTGGGGAGGCACAGATAGGGTTGCCACCTTTTTAAAAATGTTTTACCGGCTGCTGGGGAGCGGGGACACAAAGAGGCGGGTTGTGACGTCAAAAGGGGCTGTCCGTGATGTCAAAAGGGGTGGGGCCACACCACGGACGCTAGAAGAAGTAAAAGAAAAGGTAAGTTCCAGGGGATTGGGGGCAGGCCGAGGGCTCCTTTTAATCGTATTACAAATTTACCGGCAGCTACATTGCCGGTAAATTTGTAATACCGGCGCCGGCCTTGGCAGGTATTTTAACGGCTAGGCTGGTAAAATACCGGCCAGGTGGCAACCCTAGGCACAGAAAGCCAAATACCGGAGATATTATGTTGTTTTAAGTTAAGAGGTATAAAAAGAGGTGTAAAAAGAGGTGTAAAAAAAACAGAAAGCAATCTGGTTTTCCAGGAACTTCTCTCTGCAGGCAATGATAATAGATGAATGTAGCCTTAAAATGTTGAGAGATGAGAAACTTTCCCCTTTTGTGTGTGTGTTTTAATAGCCATGCCCAGCCTGGGGATTCTGGCAAATTTATTGTGCCTGTGGGCGGCTGTTTGTGCCTCTGTGTTACTGAAATGCCATGGCCTACATTTGGATCTTGATAATAACCACCATTAGCTATGTTAATCCTCCTCTTGAGCCTCCTCTACATAGACACCTCACCTAAAATATTCCAAGTGGTGCAGCAGTCTATTTATTGAGCTCCATTGTCTCTTCCCCTCCAGGGCAAATTCTAGCAGATTATCCCTATACAGATATAAAGATTTTTCTGATAAATGTGAGCTCTCTTTACTCCACTTCAACCACGTAATAAATGACAGAAAAGTAGGGTTTTCATTGCCCCAGGAAGAATTGGGCCCAGTTCTAAGGGCACCTTCTGAACCCATGATAGTGCCTTCAGTGGTTTGATATATATTGGGTGTTCAGTAAATTCTACTATATACTTGTTAGCTTTCCACTCATTTTTCATCAGGAACAGATTTGAGTGTCAGGTTCTATTGATAATGAAGCTAAGAAAAAACAAATATATTTTGCGTCGACCCACTACATACTGTATGGCTTCCTGCTCGATAATATTATTCTAACGTGATGGAATAAAAAAAACATGGGTGAAATGAGATGAAGAAGCTGTTTGTTTTATACATGGCGTTGTAAATAAGATCAAGTTTGTCTGCAGCTGAGATTTAAATATAACTGCATATGGTTTCTGGCTTGTTTATAAAAGGGAAGGCACCATGGTTTTTGTACTTTTTTTGTACTTTTCCCTCTTGAATATGATGCCAGTGCCCTTGGGAGTGACTCTTTGTCCTCTCTGAATATAGCACAAAGACTAAAATGATTTCCTATTTATGCGTAGAGTAAAAGTACCCCAAGATGATTTCTTGTTAACAAAAGAAGAGCACAAGCCTTAGGGAACAATTAATTATATTATTTGGAGGGTGCCTAACAAATTGGAACCTGACAGTGAGGGTTGGTTTGCTTATCCTAGATTTCTTTTTAAATAGAATACTATTGAAAATATCTTCATACAGTATATCCCCATGTTTTATAACTTGATAAATGGCTTTCTGAATAATAGATTCTTTATTAGTATATCTGAAATGCTCACGTGACCAGCATATGGAGAAATCAAAGGAAAGCAGCATGGTAGCTCTCACCCATATGTGACCATACTAATCAACTGAAAAGGAGCGTACTATGCTTGCAAGCTACACCCTTACTTTACAGTCTTTAAAAAGGGAAACCAACTGGAAATCTTGAATATTTTGAATAACAATATACAGAAAATAAAATAAAGAGGAAAACATGACTCTTATAAGAGTTTCAAGGTCTATTGTGTTCAATTACTGTTCAAGTACTGTATACCTAATGATAAGGTATGATAGTAATAATAATGGGTAAGCAGGTAGTGTAGACAAGAGTTGGCATAATAATCCATTACTATATTAGAAGATGAATAAAACAGTGACAGCGACAGAGTGCGAATGAAAAAAATATTATTCCTTGTGCAAAGAGTAGCCTTTAGTAGAATGACCTGAGGGCTTTTCCATGCATGCTGTGCGGCTGTTTCTCTGTACTGGAAAATAATGCAAAATCAACACATTCATTACTAGAGCAGCCTGTAACATGTATCCATGGATTCAAACCTGCCGAATCAGGAGTTTTGTTGTGCCGCTCACAGTCCCTCCACTCAAGTGTAAAACAGTGTAATATCATTTTAAGGCCTGACGCTGTCACCAGCTGTATTCAAAAAGATGAAATGTAATTTCTTTTTCAGAATCTAAGTTCCTCCTCTCCTCATTCATTGTAGTAGGCACGGTTGCAATTTCCACTTTCTACAAACATTATCAGGAGATATGCGGACATTAAAGCTTAGAAAATGCTGCTACTAAATTAATTATAAAGATTTACCAAAGGCTGAAGGGGTGATTTATGAAAGGCTTAGCATAGCTTCTCCTTTACTTTTTGGCCTCTGTACTATATGCCCTCTGGCTAGCTAATGTCAAAGGTGCCAATTCATGGATGAACAGGGAACACACATAACTAGGTCAAGACCTAATTTTCTGAGTTCAGGGTTTGGTCACTATCTAGGATATTCTCTTTGAGTACAAATACATATGGATCCATTTTTAATCTGCTTGCTGCTGCTGACTTGGGGGCATTGCACTAGTGGCCCATCTCAACTTTGACTATGTAAAGCCTATCAGATTTTCATTATAAACCCTAATATTAATAGGGTGCTGCCAACTTACATGAACTTTCAGTGCTTTTTCATCAGTTCAAATATAACAATAGGGACTTTGTACTGTGACTTTTTAGCGATCGGATCAATCGGATCAGCACGATTTCGCCCACTTCAACGTGGACATCTCGGAGAGAGATCCGATTGTTTGGCGAAATCTCCTAATGAGCGGCTCTCTATGTGTATGGCCAGCGTTAGTCTTCATACCCCATAGTATTCAAAGGGGCTACGAGCTCAGTAAAAATGGCTTATTCTAAACATAATAAACTTATTAGGCAAAAACTAAGAAACTCTATGGTTTTTAAACCATAAAATAAACTAAAGATTGTCTTTAAAACAATAGGCAAAATACTGTATATGTTCAGCATATGCCATATTCATTGCACATATGTTCAAAAGAGGGTACACTTCCGATGGTGTGAATGAAAAAGTGGGGCAACATTTTATTGATAAAATACATATTGGATTAATCAGTGTCTTGACAGAAATTATGAGTGTGCTGCAGCATAGCATTCTGATCTGAGCTTTTTACACCGTGTGATATTGACACATGGTCTAGCCGTAGGGTAGAGTATGATGTCTTTAATTTGCATTAAATTGTTATTTAATGCTTCATTGTTTCATAAGGTTATTTGAGTGCATTATAAAAAAACAGTAACACCAGAAAATAAAAGTTTATTAAAATAATAAAAATAAAATGTACTTTTGTGCTGCACTGGTAAAACTGGTGTGTTTGCTTCAGAAATGCTACTATAGTTTATATAAACAAGCTGCTGTGTAGCCATGGGGGCAGCTATTCAAAGCTGCAAAAGGCAAAGGTTACATAGCAGATAACAGATAAGTAGTTTACAATGGTGTACAACTTAGTGTATCTATTATCTACTGTGAATATTGTACTTTAATGGCTGCCGTATGGCTACACAGCAGCTTGTTTATATAAACTATAGTAGTGTTTCTGAAGCAAACACACCAGTTTTACCAGCGCTGAGCAACAGTGCATTATATTGTTATTCCTATAGAAAATTTTCATTTTTAAAGAAACAGAAACACCAAAATAATGAAAGTATTTTAAAGTAATATAATGTAATGTTGCCCTTCACTGGTAAAATTGGTGTGTTTGCTTTAAAAATTCTACTATAGTTTATATAAATTTTCTGGTGGGTATCCGTGGGGCCAGCTATTCAGCCTGAAAAAATGAGAAAAGGCACAGGTTAGATAGCAGCAGGCCGGAACTAGGGGTAGGCAGAGTAGGCACATGCCTAGGGCGCAAAGCTAGGGGGGCGCCAGGCACGTACCTCCTCTGTCGCCTACCCCATGTCCGGTCCCGTCTCTCCCCGGCCGCTGCTGCAATTTCTGTGAGTAAATGCGCTTCCGCGCATGCTCGCACGAGAGCAGTTTCACGCATTCAGTTTCGCACATGCGCAATCAAACGCGATATCAGCCGGTGCCGTGGCCAGCCAGGTTGCCTAGCCCGGCTCTAGATAGCAGATAAACTCTGTAGAACACAATGGATTCAAACTGGACATAGATGCAAAGATTTTTTCCTTTGATTCGTACGATTTTCGGGCCGTGTGTGGGGTGTCCCGACATTTTTCATGCCATGGCGATTGGTCGTTCAGACGATTGGACAGGTTAGAAAATTTCTGACGGCTGCCGATAATATCCCTGCATGTGTTGCCGATGTGACGATATCGGTGGGAGACTGTTAGCAACTTTTGTCGGACCTATCTTGCTGACAGGGGCAGAACATCAAGGTACGAAATCAACAGCTTGGCACGCACTCCACGGGACTCCAGGTAGCGGTAAAAAAGTTTTTACTTTATTGCACAAACATATATAATCCTAACGCGTTTCGTGTGTTGCCACATGTAATCATAGGGGCAGAACATCGTCTGATCTGTTCTTTAACTACTTTATTTGATCTGAATGGTTAGTGGCAGGTCGGGAGATGGCACCGAATGATCATTCGTCCTATGCGAAAGTAAATCTGCACGTCTATGGCCACCTTTAGATTCCTGTGTGCAAGCTAAACCCATTGTATTCTATAGAGTTGATCTGCTAATTAACACAGCAGTTTAATTGCATTAACTATAGTAGCGTTTCTGAAGCAAACACACCAGTTTTACCAGTGCAGGGAAATAGTACCTTATATTTTAATTACTTTAAAATACTTTTATTTTTGGTGTTACTGTTATAAACTCCGTGAGTCTGGTCTTCTAATGTGCGGTTTCTATTTCAGTAGAAGTATTCACCATGGACCTAGGATTATTTATTATGCATCTCAAGTTACAATATATTTTGAAATGGTATGGGAGAGACCTATCCTACTTAAAGTCACGCTTCACCCAGTGTCTGTTTACTAAGATATGGAGGAAACGTTGCTCCTTTTATTACATAAACCAAATATAGTTCCAAGGGAAGGAGGATTGTCATCAGAAGATTTACTTGTTAACAAAGGAAGAGACTTTTTTTACTTCATAAACAACGGTAACATTTCCCTAAGGTCTAAAATAGAGCTGAGCAGTATCCTGTTATTTGTGAGTTTACATCTCTGAAAAGGATATAGTAAAAGAGCATGAGAGGAGATCGTGCAGCATCCTGGAAGTGGTAGTGCTGGCCTAGAATTCCCCAGCGAGGACATGCCAGATTTCCATTCATTAAATTCATTGTCTCCAAATGTGTCAGTGGAAGAGGATCATGTTAATAATATAAGTGTATGTCTGTGTCACAACAAAAGACTTTCATTTAAAAGAATTCTATAACCAAAAATACACCCTGAATCACCTTTTGGGTTTTCTAGCTCATGGCATAACATACTTCTAGCATTTTAATGCAGCAAATTCAGCCATATTACCAACATGGTTTGCTGTGAGGGGGACACTAATAAATCAGTGTATACAGTCCAATAACTGCTGCTATGAGTTGATCACCCAGAAACAGAAAAGCTGATTGGCAGATGTCTCCCACTGGGTATGTGTTTATTAATGGACTATGGCTCAGTAGTCATGTGAACTATTTATTTAGCCCTTGTGTCTAAAATCCGGATCAGTACAATAAGGCAGTGAATATAGGGCTCAGTGCAACCACAGCTGCAGTCTTGTGAATTAGATTAGAGTCATTAATTTAAATTACTTGAGTCTGAAGTCACTCCTTCACTTGTGCTGTCTGGTATGAAGTGCCCCAATGCACCCAGGATTCCCACAGTGGCCAGAGTTAATTAAATGCAGAGTACTTGCACCTAAATAATTGGCACAGACTAGAGTCAGATTGTGCCGGCGGGAAAAAATCTGGTGGACCACAGCCCTCATGGGAACCTCACCAGCCCAGACCTGCTCCCCAATTAGCTCACCCATCGGCATCCGTTGGCATCAGTGCATGCACACAGTGCATCTTTCACATGGTCGTGGGAGTTTGGATGTCAGTAGGGGGCCCCTGGTGACTGCCAGGAAGGCTCTTGCCTTTGCAGTCCTGGTGGGCCGCCAATGCACCAGTCCAGCCCTGGCACAAACATTATGTTAATAGTTAGTGTTAATGGAGACATGTTAATGGAGACATTTGGTTGACACCAAATGTTTGTGTCATGGCACATGTGCAAGATTTAATGCATTGGTCTCCATTGCGTCAGGCAAAACATCACATTATGGTTGCACACATTATATTGTGGGTAAAAATTCGATGACTTGTGGGCAAAATTACAATTTGCACACTGCACTAGCTCATTTAAATGAATCCTTATATCTATGCTTAAATATGTATTGTAGAAGAGGCAGACTATAAGGGTTATATTTATCTTAATTTCATAACATCTTTATTTGTGCTTGATTTTTATTTTCACTTGAGCCTAACAATTTACTTATTGCCTTTTGTCCTTTTCTTCATCGGAAACCTGCCACAAGAGTAATTTTCCTAGGTGGCAAAAAACACATTTACAGTTATGTATTGTTATATTTATTTTGCAAATAATGCCTTGTTCCGGGAAAGCCCTGGAGCTATAAACACAGGGGCTGCATGCCAAGGGATCTGAATGACCAGCAGCCAAATTACACTGTTTTATGTTTAGAGATTGGCAGAATCAGATGCAGCTGTGATTGGGTGAGAATCAATGAGTTAAGTCAGGGGAAAGAGATGTGATGTCAGGTGAAGAAGCAGTTCACTTCCTTATCTTCTCTGCAGGTAGAAACGGCCAACCCACCCTTCTCTTATTTTACATATTTTGTGAAATGTCATGAGTTTCTCTTCTTTATGTTCTCATATCATCTATTAATAACCGAATGTGGATTTTTTTTTGTTATATAGTGGTTACAATACAGTTATACAGTATAAACATGAGAGCCTGCATGGTATTATTCATGTTAAATCAATGTCAAATGCTTGATCCTGGGAATCACCATTGGGGGTCAAGAAGGAATATTTCCCTCTTGAGGCATAATTGGCTCTGGCTTCAGGCTGGGGTTTTGCCTTCCTTTGGACCAAATCAGTGGATAAATGATAATGTATTTCACATTTTATTTGTCACAGCAGCGGTAGGACCTTGCCAGATTACTCTACAGGAAATTTTAAGAGAGGGAAAAAGGAGGTTCTCATCTGTGACTGCAAGGTGGGTTAACTGATACAGACGCTACTACTGCTTGTGCTTGTTCCTATCATCAAGACACTGCAGATTCAGGGCTGCTGAACTTCTCTCATGGTGGGAGATGCAACTTTGCTGGTAGCAGGGTTGGGTACATCCTCTCTGTAGGTAGATGCAGCCTAATACTCAGTGGTGGATATAAAGTCATAGTCCTGATCTCAAGTGAGGAACGGCAGAGCGTAGTAGCTATCTATCTCTTATGAAATGTAGCCTTTAGAATATTGCCTTAGGGCGAGGCTGGCAAGGTCCAGTTCATTTGATAACATGTGAAAAAATGCTCTGGCCATTTTACCCCATTCCTGTCTCCTGGTGTTTCATTAAGGTTTGTAACAATGGGGTACAGTGGCTCAAAGCGAAAGGTCAGTTGAGGAGTCCCCGTGTCATGCTTGAGCTTTAAGCAGGAAGAAATTCGAAACACGACTGATGCCTAGCTAATCACAAGAAAACCAAAACTAATAGGAGTTTCCAGATAAAGGCCATTCAATTAATATAGTGTTTTTAAGTTTTATCAGCCAAAAGAAATTGTGAACATTTTCTAGGTAATTTTTATGAGCAAAGAGAAAAAAGGTTTGTATTAATTCTTGGTGGCCATTTGCAGCTGTTAAAGCACTGTTTGAAGTACATTGTGGGTCTGATTTATGAACATACATAGGTGCTAAATTGCACAAATGCAGTTGTTAGTAGCCAGGGCAGCCATCAGGGGGGGGGACAGTGGGGAGAGTTTAGGGGGGCCCCGAGGGTAAGGGGGGCTTGCCACGCCACACTTACTTCATTACCTGGGCCCCCATCTTTCTGAGAGCTGCTGACTTCGGGAATGCATGGACGTTTAAGGGGCCCTGGCCACCAATTTTCTCATTATGTGGGGGGGGCCCTGGCCACCAATTTTTTTTTCTCATGTGGGGTTCTAGCCACCAATATTTTTTTTGTTTCTTTACTGTGTGGTGGGGGGCGGACCTGTGGGGTGGGGAGGGCGGACCTGTAGGTGGGGCTTGCGGTGGGTGCAGCCCAAGGGGCCCAGGAAATTTTGTCGTATGGGGCCCTGCGATTTCTGATGGCAGTCCTGCTAGTAGCAACCAATCAGACTTTTTCTTTCCTTAGTAAACTAGCCAAAACTATTTTGTGACTGGGTAGTTTATAGCGATGAATCTAATATCTCCCCCCCATTAATGTCCCCATGCAGCTGTGTACCTTTATACTTTATGGGGGGAATTTAATTCGCAGACGTTATTAAAAATGGCATCTTTGCGAATGTTTAGCACTGCTCGCAATGTAAAATCAGTTGCTGGCAAATATTAAATTTTGCATTTTTGCTAAGCAAAGGATTAGCGCTAAAACACTTGCTTTGTTAAATATGCTGGTGCAAAAAAGGCTTTGTGATTGCGAAATTTATTATATACACTGCGAACGTTCACAAAAACTATTTGTTCGCAAACTTTGCGATGAAGTTGTTGAAGTCTTTAATCAGTCAAAAAGGACGCAAACACGGTTGCTAACATTCACAAGCCTCTTTGTGCAGGTTTTTTTGCACTAGAGAAGCCTATAACGTTTCCCCCTATGTCTTCCTTATCCTCACTACCTTTAGATTATAAGCCCTTGCAGGCAGGCCCCCTGTTAGCTACTGTATTGGCTTTGTATGTCATCTATGTACTCCTATGCACAGCATTGTAGAATATTTTGGTGCTTTCCAAATGAATGCAATAATAATACTACTTTTCATTTTACTAGGTTACCAACTATTCAGCCCTATTCTCGTTTTCCAATGTCACTTTTAACTGCTCCCTGCAATCTATCCACCACTGAGTTATATAATGCACTGTAAGATCATCCTAAGCCTCCATTATTCATGGGATACTGAATGATGTAAAAAGAAAACACACCTTATTTCTAAAACTATATAGTAACATTTATAACTCAAGCAGAAGCTTTATTCCTGGTAGTCTTTTGGCTTTAGTGACTTCCTTCCTGTCTAGCAGAGCAGTCCAATCATTATTTATGAGTTATTTAACTTTTTTTGTAGTGGAGCTCCTGATTTCTACGTAAACTTTATTTATAGCTTATAAAATAAATGACCCATCAGGGAGCTATCCTGCTATGGTTTTACAAAAGTTTTACATTATGAGACAAGTCTGAACAGTAAGGGGAAGAGGACAAGGCAATACCCTTAAAGTATGCAATTTCACACATTCTCAGTTATTAAAATAGATATTTACAAATATTCTTTCATATAGGATCACTTTTAGTGTTACACTCTTTGCTATTTGCTATGCAGTAAGGCAGGCAATTACTTTACTAATTACCAGAACTGCGACTGGGCTTTCCTAGAAGCTGCACAAAAAACATTGCAATTTCAATTGTCATATAATGTGTGTATATCTGAGAATAAGGGTGACTTATCCAAAGAGATGGACCTTTGCATCCTCTGTTACTAAGGGGTCAATGACAAATGCCATTTAGGTGTAAATGTAATCACCCTAGGCATTTAGATCAGAGCTTTCGCTGTTTTATTTGCATGTTGGGGAGTCGGGAGTCTAAATCCTCATTGCCTGTGGCTAGAGAGGAGCAAATATATGGAGTCACTTACATCTGCCACTGCAGTTGCATTTTTGCAGATTTCCCCACAGTCAGTTGTCCAAGTACCTGCGTAAAAATGTTCTCTTTGCACTTCCCGATAGTTGAACATTGAGCCCTTCAGTCCTTCCTGCATTCCATTATGAACTGAGTGCAGTTGCACTTACGGATGCAGAGGAACCCTGGAGCTACTGCCACCTCCAGATTTCCCCGCAGTCAGTTGCACATAAAACCCAAGGTACCTGCGTCAAAATGTGCTCTTTTGCGCTTCCATATAGTTGCACTTGGTGCCCCCAACAGTCCTTCTGCATCCCATTCCAAACTGAGTGCAGTTGCACCTATGGATGCAGTGGAACCCTGGAGCTACTGCCACCTCCAGAATTCCACTCTGGTACTTGTGTCAAAAATTGCTCTTTACACTTCCATATAGTTGCACTTGGCAGCGCTCAGTCCTTCCTGCATCCCATTCTAAATTGAGCACAGTTGCATCTATGGATGCAGAGGAACCTCAGAACTACTGCCACCTCCAAACCAGGTGGTAGACCAGGCTTATTTCAGCATTGTGCATCTATAGATGCAGCATATTTGCGTCCAAAGTATCAGATGCACTTCATTACGTCCAATTTATGGAGAAGTGTAGGCACATTTTGAAGCAACGCCAACAATTGCCCGCTTGCAACCACAACAACTATGGAATTTTGTGAAACAATGCTGTATTATTGGGAAAATGTGAATTTTTCTTAATATTGCCCTTTGCTTTGACTGCACATTAGGACATAAATGAGCCCTATATTCTTTTTAATTTGACTTCTGTTGGGGTTATTTCATCGAAGATTCAGTCCAGGGTGTGCATATATGATTGACTGAAACACAAACAGAATTGCTCCTAATTTACTAAATTTAAAATCACCATTGTCCTACAGGTCTGGAGAATCCATAGCCCTAGAGGTAGGGTAGAAAATGAAAATAACTATTGTTTCATATGAAGGGGCAAGAGTTTCAGGTCTGTAGCCAATCCAGCCATAAGGTCAGTATGGTGCAGGTATATGTTGGTCAGTTTTGGGCTTTCGGTGTGAAAGGAAACAAAAACAAATAGTTGTTACAGCACTGATGATCTTTAAATATAAACTAGACTAATACGAACACAACATGGCTCACTTTCAGGTCATATTCAAATGTTTTCCTTGTGGAGCTTGATCGGTGCTTCACACCTGCTGATTGGCTCCCAGCTGTCTTCCAATGAAAAGGCTTAATGCTGGACTGAAGAAGTAGGCTTTTATTCACTTGGCTAACAGAGCCAGAGTTACAGAGTGAATGTAAGAGCCATCTGTTAAACAAGAGGCCTGGAAGCATAAAATCAATTAGAGGAATATGCACTAAGCACAAGAGTGACGTCTAATGCTAAATCTCAGTAACAGTTGGGGCAGGAAACACTGATAATCAAATTATCATTCAATTTCTATATGTAAGAGCATTTTTTTCATAAACTATACATACAGATGAGATTTAAATTAATATAATTATTTCCCTCTCAGTAAACATCAATGAATTGCTTTTTTCGGAGTCAGAAGTTTGATCAGAATGTTGTGAACATTTTACGTCTGTAAATGTAAATATAATGCACAGGAAAACTCACAACATAAATTATTAGCATCTACCATGAGTCTGTAGCAGCCGAGGCAGAAATGAGATGTTAAATAAGTAATAAGGAAAAAAAAAAAAGGCCGGTAAAAGCTGGTGAGTAAAAAAAGAATATGTTTGTACTACATATGCGCCACCAAGCTACATTTCCCAGCATCCAACAAGAGTGTTGTTATGGTTAGTTTGTAGTTGTGATTCTAAGCAAATCAATTTAAAAAATTTCTGTATGAAGTAGGTGCAGAGTAAGCATATATGCCCCAAATGTAATAAATGACGCAAAGTTTGCCCAGATGCAGTAACCCATAGCATCCAATAAAATGTTTGCTTTTAAACAGCTGACCATTAAATTCTACTTGGTAATTTGATGCTGTAGGTCAGTGATCCTAAACCAGTGGCTCACGAGCAACATGCTGCTCAGCAACCTCTTGGAAGCTGCCTGCAATGGCCTCAAAACTTATTGCTTATTTTTGAATTCCTGGTTGGAGGTAAGTTTTGCATAAAAAATATGTGTACTGCCAAATAGAGCCTCATGTAGGCTGCCAGTCCACATGGGGCTACCAAATAGCCAATCACAGCCCTTATTTCTACCCCAAGGAACTTTTTTCATGCTTGAGTTGCTCCCCAACTTTTTTTTATATTTGAATGTGGCTCATGAATAAAAAAAAAGTGCTTCAATGCACTTCAATAGATTCATTGAAGTCAATAGACTTCATTGTATTTAGCAAATTTTTCGCTGTTTTGCAAATTTTTCATTGTTTTGCAAATCTGCCCATCACTAGTAGAAGTGTTTTTACTTTATTCATATCTGTTTATTAATTTGCTGTATTTCAGTTTTGGAAAAAAAATTCGAATCCACCAGTAAATATTACAAGAAAGTGACTTCTGTTTTGTTTATTGAAGCTTCTAGCTTTTGTTTAACTGACTGCCTAGCACACATAGTACAGTGCCTTATATAGTGTTTCTGCTCCTTTTCACATTTTGGTCAAAAAAGGAGGGGGGTATTTTTTCCTTTTAAAGGAGAAGGAAAGCTACCAAGGCAGTTTATTGCCAATAGATTAGCCAAAATAGTGCTAGCTATAACACACTATATATATATTCTGCAGAATGCTTTACCATACCTGAGTAAACAGCTCTAGAAGTTCTCTGTTTGCTTAGGATAGCAGCTGCCATATTAGCTTGGTGTGATGTAACTTCCTGTCAGAGTCTCTCCCTGCTGGCTCATAGCTCTGGGCTCAGATTACTGCTGTCAGGAGAGGAGGGAGGGGGAGAGGAACTAACTGAGCATGGTCAAGCCCTAGCCCTGGAGGTTTAAGCTGAAAACAGGAAGTCTGATACAGAAGCCCATGTGTACACGATAGAAGGAAAGAAATGCTGTGGTTTTTTGACAGAGGACTCAGAGCAGCATTACTTTGAGGTTTTGCTGGTGTATTTATATAGACCTTTCTGATAAAGCTTACTTAGTTTTAACCTTTCCTTCTCCCTTGAAATATATATATATATATATATATATATATATATATATATATATATATATATATATATATATATATATATATATATGGGCAAATGTAGTAAAAGTCTGAAAATAAGGGGCCATCCATTATCTAAATATGTTTCCCATACGCTTTCAAATAGACTCTTAGGCTTCTTTTAGAGACCTGTTTCATTGTTGCTTTCTCCAGGTTCTCCACATGGTGCCTTCCCTATTCGCTGCACCTGACCACACAAGGCGGCAAATGTGTTTCCTTAAATGGAATGCTTCTTCTTTTTACTCATAAGTGCCAAATTATGGTACATGTGTATTGTCCCTTTCACAAATACACCAGCAGAGAACCAGCAGTGACCTATCCCATCTCCAGACACCAGAAAGGAAAATCTGTAAACGTACCAAAGGAGTAATCCAAAAATGTAGCCAAGGTCAGGCAAAGGGTACGGTTGGGCTACAGAATTCAAAAAGGTTGAGTCAAACAAGAAGAATCTCGGAACAGGTAAGAATTGCTAAGCAGTGAGAAGAGCGTGACAAGGTAATTTATATAAGCCATGGCCATCTTTCTTTGTTTAATTCATATGGCTCCCCATGCATAGGCCAACATGGTACATCAGCAGATGACATTTTCATACCTCCCTGACGAAGCGACAGTATCTTAGGTGAGATATCAGTTCAGTCCAGCTAGCACGCAGTATCAACAATCATTTTATACAACTTGATTAGTACATGTATGGCCAGATGGATTCATTCTGTTTCACTTGCCTGGTAACTGGCCAGTTTGTTAATGCAAAACATACAATTTCTTGCCTTACTTTCCTGACGAATGTGCTTTACTGTTAAGGGTTATTTTTACTATTTTTGATGACTTCCCTTATCATCCATACCAGTGGCTGTTACATTTATTATTGATCTGCAGAGCTCACCTAGGGCATACTCGCACTTGTTCTCTAATATTAGGAAAAGAATCAACATGGGCATCTTTTGCTTCCCAGAATTGTACCTTCCTAGAAATAGTGTTTCCATGGCAACTAGAAGATTTTATTGAATGGAAAGTGTGTGTCAATCAGCTCTAGTTGGGTTCATGCTTTTCAGTCTCACTCTCTGATTAGAAAACATGCAGTCAAATGGCAAGGTAATAAGGAAGCAGGCTTGAGATCTATCTATCTATCTATCTATCTATCTATCTATCTATCTATCTATCATCTATCTACAGTATCTATCTATCATTTGTCATCATCTGTCAGACCACAGCCATACTGGGGGAAGAAGTGGTTGCTTAAAGCTCACAGGGGTGTGCTCTTGCACCCCTTACCTCTCTGAATATCCTGTCCTGCTCAATAATAAATAAGCCCTAGTATGTTTTTAGAGTATCGAAAAGAGATGGTCCATGAGGCTGCAGGGTAATCTAAAAAACTGTGGAAATATGGGTTATATAACCCACAGCAAGAAATCAGCATCTTGCATTCATTAATATAAGAAATTAATTTATGTTACTTGTACCCAAACATGCTCCTTGCACTACTTCCATTTCTCTATAGCTGTCCCAGTAGCCTTTGAATCTGCCCTAAGTCTTCTGCTGAATTGTGTGCAAATGCACCTTTTGAAGCTGTGGACCATAGCAGCAATCTAAAGGCATAACTCAGAGACATGCTTCATAGGCAAATCAGAATTGCACCGAAATAATCATACGCTAATATAATTTTAATACAGAGGGACAGAAATGACACAGTACTGATGTTGCAGTGCTATACTGTGGGTACATGGAGATTTGTAAGCATCCTGCCTTTTGGAGTAAAATTCAATTCTTCTTCTGTGGTAGTAACAGACACTTGACAAATTTGTTTTTTCAAAAAACATTTATCATCATTATATATAAGTGGGTGTGCGTAAAAATCTTTTCAGATCGTGAGAATCCGTCTGATTCCTACACATTCTGTAGCAGAGAACTAGCATGAATACTTTGTTAGGAGCGTCTGAAGCCTCTCTGCATACAGTAATTACACCTAAGCTGGTTATACACAAAAAAATGAGCTCAAATTAGAGAAAAAAGCTGAACTATATTACCATTGCATGACCAGCTTTACAGTGTGGCCATGAACTAAAAAAACCCCTAATGTTATGTTAAATTATCAAGTCATTATTTATTCTTGTACAGTTTCCCATTTTCAGCTCCTAATTGCATTTTTAATATACTCTGCATCTCATTCATAGTTTTTTTCTATTGACTGCTTCATTTTTGTTAAAGGAGAAGGTTAAAACTAAGTAAGCCTTATCAGAAAGGTCCATCTAAAAATACCAGTAAACCCCCCAAGTAATGTTGCTCTGAGTCCCCTGTCAAAAGAAATACTGCATTTCTTTCCTTCTATTGTGTACACATGGGCTTCTGTATCAGACTTCCTGCCTTCAGCTTAAACCTCATTGCCCTGGGCAAGAGCATGCTCAGTTTGCTCCTCTCCCCCCACCCCTCCCTTCTCTACTGTAATCTGAGCCCAGAGCAGGGAGAGAAGAGAATCAGGCAGGAAGTGATGTCACACCACATTAATACTGCAGCTCCTAGTCTAAACAAACAGAGAGTTTCTAGAGCTTTTTACTCAGGTATGGTAAAATATTATACAGAATAAATATAGCATTCTAGCTTGCACTATTGCAGCTAATCTATTGGCAATAAAATGCCTCCGTAGCTTTCCTTCTCCTTTAAGTTAGATAGCCATACTGGTTTCTACCACTTATTAATGGACAAGGAGGGATGCATCTTCCTCTATTCTCATCTCAAGCTATAGCTCCCAGTATTGCTAAATGAACAACACCCACTTTTTATCAGTAGAGGGTTTAGGTGCTCTACAGTAGGGTTCCCATTTCGAGGGGGACAGACCCTGTTTCAGAGCCCCATTTGCAGCTCTTGGCTCCAGAATGCCCCCACTGCTTGGATCATCCACCCCATTATTCTGCTACAGGGGAGCTGCTTTTGTGTTGACAGCAACAACAATGTGACAGTGGTATCATACAATGTGACACCAACAGGGATGGCAGCCTCAAAGTAAAACATTCTCTATTTTTTGTTTAATGGAACTATGTGGCCATGACAAAAAATGGTGAAAAGGGGAGGGGGGAGTGGTCAAAAAGTAGGAATAAATAAAAAATGATCAAAACACGCTTTTCATGCAATTTATAGATGTTCCAAGATTTTAGTTTGCAAATCTAATTAATCTAACCCCTTATTAATTAATCTAAACCCTTATTTCTTTACCAAGTCACTATAGATATGAGTAGTGATGGGCGAATTTGTCCCATATCGCGAAACGCATTCAGTCAATGGGCGTCAAAATTATTTTTATACGCTCGCTTATTTTGTCCAAATGCATTCAAGTCAATGGGCGTCTGAATAATATGCAGAATGACCATTTTTATGCGCATGACTATTCTGACATGAGACAAAATTTATTTGATGCAGCAGATTTTTCGCCGTTGAATTTGAAATGTATGCACTGGCGGCAAAGTGCAGAAATTCGCCGCAAATTCGCACCTGATGAATTTTTTCGCCCATCAATAGATATGAGCAGAAAATAACAGATATGTACATAAAAATATAAATTCACACACAATATTCATGTAAACACTCAGATTTACACACAAGTATTTTTCTGTTTCTTTTCCCAGCAAACCCAGATCTGCAGGTAAATATCAGGTCTCGCCCTCCCTAGAGCCTCTTCACCCTAGTGCTTGTTCATTAGCAGCAGATGCCATCCCTAAGTACTCGCCTTCTTGGTGCGCCAGACCCTTCTGGCATACTGAAATCTCATTATTTATATATCAATAAAACATTTTTGATGTAATATATCAGCAATTTTCCATTCACTTCAAATTGATGCCATAATGTGCCAGCATTTTTTGAATGATCTACTATATGGAAACTTGTAACTCTTCAAGGTGCTTTTTAACTCTTTATATAGGGGTTCTCCTTCTCTACCAACTGATCTATGTTACATTCTCTTATTTTTGCCTAAATGGTGTCTATAATTATACATGACCCCCCCCCAATTCTCTATTACCATTGTGAATGCTCACAACACATTAATGCATGTAACATTTAATTTGTGTAATTATAAATATTGACATTACAAATGGAATACATATTAAGTTTTTCAGGGGTGTAATGGGGAAAAATCCAGGAAAACATAATCAGAGAAATTTATTATGCATTATATGTTGGTGGAACCACAGAAAACCAGTGTGAAATGTGGCAAAGCTTAAAATCACGGTATGATTGTGCCAGCAGTCATCATCCAGTCAAGCAAATATAACCCATATAACATGTAACATGTACCTGTACCAGCAGTCAGCAGCAGCCACCAGCCAGTGACAAAAAAAATTTGCAACATTCTGCCTCTTTATTCAGCAGGGGTCCCACCAGTGCACCAGGTCTCAGCCGTGATAAAGACATACAGCGCAAGTTGAAAGTTCACACGACTGATGGAAATCAGGACTGGGGCGGCCATAAGGTTAAGCAGCTCTTGCTTAAATTTAAAAACCATGGTTAAAGACCAAGTAAAAAACGGAAAAGAAATAAAAAAAATCTCTTGTTTGCGCCCCCTATTGATGGCGCCCTAGGCAGGTGCCTACCCCTAATTCCGGCTCTGATGGCAAATGCTCACCTGCGGCAGATGCTGGGAGTGATACTGCTTTGAAATTCTTACTTTACTGTACTAAACAGCTCTCTAGCATTTGCATTATGGCAGCGAAATTGGAGCATGTGCTTTATCACCTGTAGGAGAGGACATTTCTGATATAGCATATAGCACATATAGCACCCCTTTTTTCATACCCCTTAGACTATTAGGGGGTTATTAATCAAAATCCGAATTTAACTCATTCTTTTCTGAAATATACTCAGACCAAATCCCCTTATTTATCAATACATTTTCCCGAAAAGTTCCTGTGCGGGAAAAAAACTCGAAAAAATCTTGAAAAATCTGAATCATCATTCTAAATTGTTCCGATTTTCGTCCTGAAAACCACGAAATCTTCCGATTATTGCACAAAACCCAGCACAGAGCAGGATATCTTCAGGACCGATTTTCGGATTTGGACTTTTTTCATTTCGGGGTATAATAAATCCCGAAAAAAAATCAAGTTTCTTTTTCCACTAAAAATTTTTAGTTTTTGATTACATAGTTTTTGAAATTCTGACTTTGATAAATAAGCCCCCCTTATAGTGACTATATAGTGGGTGCCCTCAAAATAGTGGGTGCCACAACTCACTGGTAATATACCATTGCATCCTTTGGTAAATCACTAGGTGTATGTCGGTTGAATGTGTAGGTAGGTACAACATGCTCAGGGGACCCTAGAATTGCCACCTTCTTAATGTATGTATGTGGCCTTTGTTTCACACATGAAGGTGTAAGGTATTTGTATCAGAGCAAAATACATTTGCAAATAGCATTCAAGCATGGATAATTATGCTTCCATAGCAATTTGTACTTTCAGCAGTGTTTAGGTCTTGTAACCCATAGCAGCCCGTTAGCATTCACTGGTCGCCTGTCTGACAACAAACATGTAACACTTTAGTCACTCAAACTGATTTCTGAAAAATGCAGCAAAAACAGTATTTTTGACATTGTTAATACTGGTCATTTAATGAAAACCCCCAAAGTTGCTAAAGGAAAGATTAGACTCTGGAAGTGCACCACTAACTCATACAGTCACATAGGTGAAACGCACACATTCTAATTGTAAGCGCACAGTCAGCCTCTTACTGAAGTGTCTTACTGCCACCTGCTGGACATTTTCTATTCTTGTGGTTTTTACAGAACACGTGAAATAAAATGAATTAAACAACATTCAATACTGCTGAATCAGATCTTTGCTCAGGGTGGCCGTCAGGGGGGGACAGCGGGGACAAGTGTCCTGGGCCCGGGCATGAAGGGGGGGCCTGGCTCTTTCAAAACTGCAGCACTGCCTCCTCACGAAAGGAGGTAAAGTTGAAGTCCTGAAGCCATGAATTCAATTCTACTGAACACCAATGTATGTTTTTTTTTTAATCCACTGGCCACCAATGTATTATTTTAATATTCTATAGGCCCCTGCCACCCATGTTTTTTTTTTAAAAAAAAATTTTGGGGCCCCAATTTTTTTGTAACTTTTAACTTTTAAGGGAGGCCCTGGCACCAGTTTTTTTTTTAAAAAAAAATTTTGGGGCACCAATTTTTTTTGTAACTTGTAAAGGGGGCCCTGGCACCAATTTTCTTTTAAAAAAAATTTTTGGGGCACCAATTTTTTTTAACTTGTAAGGGAGCCCCTGCCACCAATGTTTTTTTTTTTTTAAATGTAAAAAAATTTTTTTAACTTGTAAGGGGGCCCCGGCAACAATGATTTTTTTAAAAAAAAAACGTTTATGGGGGGCCCTACCACCAATGTTTTTTTTTTTAACTTATAAGGGGGCCCTGTCCATCAATAGCTTTTTATAACTTGTGTGTGTGTGGGGGGGGGTTACTTTTTAGAGCTGATGTCTGTCTGGTCTTTTAACTGTGATGTAAAGTGGGCGGGATCTGGGGTGGGGCTTGGGCACCAGTGTGGGCACACAGTTTGCTTGTGTATTTATTACACAAAGACATTTATACAGAATAAAGTTCATACTTCTGATTCCCCAGTAAAGCAAATAATTGGCAGTTTTTCGTACAAAAATCTGTCCTTCTCAAAGGAGCCACTGCCACACATGGGGCAGATTAATCCACTACAAAAAAATGAAAATTCACAGTCCTTTGGAGAGTCACTGTGTTTAGCAGCTTACTCCTCACTCCCAAGGCTTTAGGGGAATAGATAGTGGACAGTCCATGCTGCCAGGGATTCAGTCCTCTGTTTAAATCAACTCAGTTATACACAGTGTTTCTCTGAGTTCCACAATACAGCTCCAATTGCTCCCCTTTCTCTCAAAGAAAAGAACATACTCCCAGACCAAACCTTTTAAATACAGGTGACGTTATTCAGAACTCACACTTCAGCACACATACCTCCCAACTGTTCAGTTTTTCTCTGGACAGTCCAGATTTTGACAGCTCAACCTGCAGTCCCAGGTTTGTTACTGAAATGTCCCGACATTCTCTTTGATCTCCTGCACTGAACAGCCACAAAATGATACAATGTTTCTAAAACTTAATTGGCTTTTAGCCGAGAGCCCAGAATAGATGCATAGATACGTTTGTAACAATTTAAGATAAGCAAAGAACGAGTAAACTTCGGGCGACTTCAGAAATCATTGAAGCAGACAGAAGCCACGGGGAAGCAGTTTGGGGAGATTAGTTGCCCCAAAGAAGAGGCGATTAGTCACCGGACGACTAAATCTCACAAATCTCCAGGTGCGCCCTTACCCTTAAACGGTAATTCATCTTCAATAGCAATAACACATATAAATCACAGAAATGTGTTCAAACTTTCTGAACCTGCTAAATTCTGTAAAATGGACATGCTAATTAGGGTGTGTGGTGACAAAAAAATTGGCTTGGTCATAAATTTTTGCCGTGCTCAGTGCGCCAAATCTTTTTGTCCCTCTTTCTATTTCCAAAATGTTGGAAGGTATGACACCTGTATTTTCACAGCTCTCTCTGCTGCTTCATAGCAGCATTCTGGGAGGGGTATACAGGTATGGGATTTTTATTTTTATAAATGATCCCTTTTTCTCTGTAATAATAAAACAGCCCACTGTAATTAATTCTAACTAAGATATAATTACTCCTTATTGGAGGCAAAACAATCCTATTGGTCTTAATTAATGTTTAAATGAATGTATTAATGTTTAAATCATTTTTTTGTAGCCTAAAGGTATGGAGATCCAAATTACTGGAAAACCTCAGGTCTCATTTTCCTCATTTTCCCAGTAAATATGCTACAATATTTATAATTGCTGTTCAATTTTTATTATGTTTTCATTTAAAAAAAATAAACACAAATATATATTCCATGCTGATACCTTTACTGAATATTGAACTGATTTGGGTGACGAACAGAAACAACGGGTGCAACAGACAATCAGGTTGAACTAGCAGGGTGACATGTGTCTGGATTGATAAATAGGGATGAGTGAATCTGAGCCGTTTCGTTTTGCCAAAAATTAGACGAGAAATTTTTTTGACGCACGTCTTTTTTTTTGACGCACGCCGCCATACAAGTCTATGGGTGTCATTTCCACGGTGAAACAAGGCGAAAAAATTTGCCCATCCCTATTGATAAATGATTCTGTTATAATATTTCTTATAATAAAACAATACTCAATACTATAAAATGTATAGAGTCAGGAATAGGAATATAAATTAAAGCAAAGCAGGGTAAACAGTACTAACAACTACGTAACAGAACTAAGACAATTTGCCATTTGTCTTTTTATCCTTTGAAAGTAAATTTTTTGAACCATTATCAGAAACCCATTATCCAGAAAGCTCCAAATTACAGAAAGGTCATCTCCCAAAGACTCCATTTTAATCAAATAATTCGAAATTTTAAAATGTATTTTCACAAGTCAGGTACATCATCCACACATATCTTAAATAGAATCAAACCACTGAATTCTCTGTGCACACACTTTCAACTACAGGATACTTTTCGATATCTCTATCCGGACACTAGGGATTACACTTTCTTTTCCGCAGTACATAATTCACACTCGAGGATAGATTACATTTTTTTATCTAACCATCTTTTAGCCGCGATTGAAGATGCTAATATTGGTAACATAGATAGTTCAGACCATGCCCCCATGAAACTGCACCCCAACCCTACTCACAAAATTGGAGATTTCCAACTTACCTGTACCATAATGAAGACTTTAGGAATTATCTAAAGCAACATTGGGCCAATTACATAGATGACAATCTGGCCCATTGGGATGAAAAAAATTTACTATGGGCGGCTGCCAAACCAGTGATGCGAGGCCACATCATATCTTACCTGATTAAGCGGAAGAGGTCCTTTAGTGAAAAATATCTGTTGCTGCAAAAAGAACTCACACAGGCCTATAAACACTTTAAATCTACTAATTCGGCTGTAGCAAAGAGTCAAAAGCTCTTTTTAATACTTTATTGACTGAACAGATGCAACATAAGTTGAGTCACACTGCGAATAGATATTATAGATGGGGAAATAAATCAGGGAAATTATTGGCGAATTTAGTCAAAAGACAACAGTCTAATACCTTTATCCAGAAACTCAAAACCTCCACGGGATGGGCTCGTACCACAAAAGACATTACTAATGAGATGACATCTCATTTTAAATCACTTTATCAACTGACTCCCGATTCCCCAGATCTTGGCCTTCAGTTTCTCCGGGAAGCTCATCTGGACAAGCTTTCGGTTCAAGACCGGGAAATCCTGGATGCACGTGTAACGGAAGCAGAGGTTGTAATGACTATCACTAAATTTAAAAATGGCAAGTCTCCAGGCCCAGATGGTCTAGGAGTGGAATTTTATAAATTGTTACTACCAGAAACAACTCCTTTGTTAACACCCTTATATAACGGTGTCCTACAAGGGAACCAGCTATGGGATAAAGCAGCGGATGCTAGAATAATCTTACTACACAAGGAAGGAAAAGATCGTACGGACCCATCATCCTATAGACCAATTTCCCTCTTAAATCAGGATCTGAAGATTCTGACGAAAATAATGGCAAATAGATTACAAAAAATTCTCCCTGCTGTACTTACCTCAAATCAAATGGGCTTCCTCAAAAACAGGTATCCGGTCCAAGCTATTAGGACAGCAATTGCTGCTATTTATCACTGTAACCTAGAAAAGAGACGACACGGTCTATTAATCAATTTGGATGCAGATAAAGCTTTTGATAGGATTGCTCATATACATATCAGGAGACTTTTAAAGTTCCAACATTTTGGACTGCATATGTTAAACTTGTTCAAAGCGTTATATGATTCTACCCAAACGTTCCTCACAATTAACGGTTACAATTCGGATAGGTTTGACATTCAACAGGGTACCAGGCAAGGATGCCCTTTATCCCCTCTATTATTTAATATTGCTTTAGACCCCTTAATAAAACATTTGCTGCACAATGAAACATTTGCAGGGATTCCACTAGGACATACCAAACATAAAATAACAGCTTTTGCAGACGACATCTTATTATTTATTCATAATCCCCAAATAGAATTGCCTACGATTCTAGAAACCATAGAAGCTTTTAGCACCTTTGCAGGATTTAAGATTAATCTAAATAAGTCGGAAGTATTAGAACTTGGGACCTCCGGTGTACCAAATAGAAAGGGTGAATTTCCCTTCAAAGTGGCAAAATCATACATCACGTATCTGGGAATTAAATTACCAAAAAAACACACTGAATTGTATCCACTTAATATTCGTCATACTATAGACCAGATCCAGCAAGAATTAAAATCTTGGGAAAATTTGACTCTCAGCTTTCTGGGCAGAATTCACTTAATAAAAATGATACTCTTCCCTAAAATTCTTTACAAATTACAGATGCTGCCTTACAGAATTAAGCCCTCAGACTACAAAAGATTACTTAAAATGCTCCGTACTTTTTTTTTTTTGTAAGTCTTTATTTTTCATTTTCTTATGTAGGGGTACAGAAGAAAGAAAGGGAGGGGAAAGATTCCATAAAACAAGGTAAGTAACAGGTGTAATTAACAGATTAGCATGCAGTACAAACCTGTCTATTGTAAGCCATTCTCTGTTATCTCAAGCTATTTCTTTTTTTTTTTTTTTTTTCAACTATAACTTCTAGCTTTCCTCTTTTACGACAAAGTTTACTCTGGCCGGTTTACTGCTGCTACATAACTTGTGAGGGGGGGGATGATAAAGGGCTCGGGAAGGATGGGGGGGGGTGATGGGGTAGGGAAGCAGAAGCAGATTTATTTATTTTTTTTTTTCTTTTAGATTATGGTAATCTGTTCATGAACAGCTTCACGTGTCCTGTGGTCTATTAATTGGTCTCTCTGGTTTTTCTTGTGTCATCTTCGTTGTTTGTTTGTTTAATATTGCATTACTTGCCAGTCTTTCCATATTTTTTCAAACTGTTTCATTCTGCCGTTTTTTAGTGCTATCAGTTCTTCCATTGTCCTTGTGTCTTCCAGTTCCCTAATCCAGTCCATTTTTCTAGGGGGTTCTGTTTCTTTCCATTTCTTCGGTATGGTCATTCTCGCTGCTTGCAAAATATGTAGTATCAATCGGTCTTTTATTATTGTTCCTGTGGCTTTGTTCACGTTGAAGATCGCTGTTTCTATACTGTTTGTGTAGGTTCTGGGTCTTAGTTTGTCTAACATTTTGAAAATCTCCTCCCAATATCTTTTAAGCTTGCCGCATTCGAACCAGATGTGGGTGAACGTCCCTCTTTCTTTTTCACATCTCCAACAAGTCTCAGGTACATTATCATATATTTTATGTAATGTTGCGGGGGTTCTGTACCATCTGCTCAGCAGCTTGTAATTTGCTTCTTGAACTCTAGTCGACCTAGCCCCTTTGTGGGCTGAAAGCATTATGTTTTCCCATGTTTTGTCTGTAAACCTTCTATTGGATTCCTTTTCCCATTTCTGTTTGTATCTTGGTTCTTCTTTCTTTGAGTCGTGTACAAGTTTTTTGTAGAATTTTGCTATGGGGTGGCTGATTTGTGGTTGTTGCAGTAGAATTTCCCAATCCGTTAAGTTCCTTGTTAGCTTGCTGGCGCCCAATGATTTGATATAATTATTTACTTGTAAATAGTTCCAGTAGTCTCCTGGGTGCTTGCCCCATCTAGTTTGTATTGTGGTGAGCGGTATCATTTTCTTCTTCCTGATAAACTGTTTTAGTCTAGTCGGTTTCCCCTTCATAAATGTCCACCTATCTAGCTGGCTCTTTTCCCAGCTGGGAAGAAAATCTGGGTTTCTTGACAATTCAAGTTCTGGTGAAGGGTAGGGGGCAATGTTAAGTTCTTTTTGTAATTGGTTCCACACCGCGATTGTAGCTCCCATTATTGGGTGTGCTACTGTTTGTAGGGGGATTTTATTGATTCGTATGTTTGCAAGATTTCTTAAGTTGATTTTTGTCTCAAATTGCTCCACTTCTTTCCATAGTTTAAACATCCCAGTTTGTTTCCAAGACCAAATTCTCTGAAGGTGTACTGCTTTATAGTACAATTCTGGATTTGGAAGCGATATACCTCCCTGTTGTTTTGGCTTCATTAGTAGCGTCAACTTAATTCTAGCTTTTTTTGAAGCCCATAGGAATCGTGAGAAAAGTGAGTGTATTTTCTTGAAGAATTGTTGTGGAAGTTTTATGGGGATCATCTGAAACAAATATAACAATTTTGGCAAAATCATCATTTTTAGTATGTTCCCTCTTCCGAACCACGAAATACTCTTAGTGTTCCACTGGTGTAGTAGGTTTTGAATTTCTGTCAACAATGGTAAGTAGTTTTCTTAAAATGCTCCGTACTTTTATCTGGGAAAGAAAGAGACCGAGGATAAGTATGTTTAAATTACAACAAACCAAAGATAAGGGTGGAGTCAATTTTCCGAATATCAGGGAATATAATGAGGCTTCATTGCTCAGATTTATAGGTGATTGGATATATCACAGAAATGTTTATACTTCGACTGAAGTGGATCAACTTTTGTCCGGTGGCGTTTCTCTTAATGTGCTTCTCCACTCCTCCCTAAAAGATATTCCACAAGACATGATCAATCACCCCCTGTTCATTGACACATACACAACTTGGATCTCGATAAGGCGCAGATATAAACTAGCTCCTAACCATTCTATATATCTGACATGGCATGGTAACCCAACCTTCCCGTCAGGGGATAAAAGTAAAACGGTTTTGGATTGGCAAGCCCAAAATTTAAGATTAGTAAAAGATATCATCGGTGAGACCTTTACTATACCACCGAAAGACACTCTTATCCGAAAATTTCCCTTTTTTTCCAATGATTATTTACTTTCAGTTCAAATTCTCCACTTCACCAAGACGGTTCTTCAACATTTGTCTCAGGTGGATAAAGAAAATCCACGAAACACACTATGGCCTAAAAGGGACTCGTTCAAAACTACATCCCAAATATATCGGACAATTCGAACCACATTACCAACAGATTCGACAGATACTTTTCTATCTAAATGGACCTCAGTAATTCCGCAAGTAGATGCGGTTCAAATACTTCAATACCATGCAAAAACTATGCGGGTGTTGTCTTTGAGCAAATATCAGGAAATGTCTCTACAAATTTTACACCATTCTTATCTTACACCACTCAGGCGTTATCGTATTGGTACTTTAAACAAAGATAACTGTCTGAGATGCAATCAGTCTCGAGCAGACCTTGTACATTGTTTTTGGCTTTGCCCCGTAATACAGAAATTTTGGGAACAGGTGCAGGGATACTGGAATTCTTTAACGCAACAGACAGCTCCCTTTACTTTGTCATGGGTTCTTTTTGGGTCTCCCCCCTCGCAACTGACACTGTCTCGATCTGAGAGACGCTTAGCGGAAAGATTACTGGCAGCATCTAGAAAAACTATTCTCCATCATTGGCTTTCCCCATCGGTGCCTCCACTTTCGCTGGTTAAACAAAAACTTCACCATATCTTCCACATGGACTGGTTAGAAACCACTACAAACAAAGAGGAAAATGTAGAAAACTTTTTTTCAACCTGGATGACATATATCTCCTCACTCCCCACTCATACTAGACATCTAACGATTTACACTTTTCAGCATACCACATGGTTTGACACAGAATTATTACTCAACAATAACGCGGTGCAAGATACAAATCAATACATACAGAATCTTTGTGGGTCACAGGCACGGAGTCATCACTCACCCCCCAGGAGTCATCAAATCAATAGCTTGTTATCTACGAGTATTCTATGAGTGACCGGGTTGGCTCTTTGATTCAGGTCTTTCTTATCTTTTGTAATTATTGTTTGATGGACATGGCATACTTACGTAACTATCTTGTTCAGTGTCTATTTATGTTATACTTTATGGTTTATGGCACCTCCTTTTGCTCCTCCAAATTCGGAACAGATTACTTCTCTACTTTGTCTGTATATGTTTTGTTTTTTGTTTTTTGTTCTCCTTTATAAAAATAAATAAAAACATTCCATAAAAAAAAAAAAATAATTTTCAGTTTCTCCCTAATGATAAAACAGGAACTTGTAATACAATTATCCTAACTAAGATATATTTGATTCTTACTGGAGGCAAAAGAATGCAATTAGGTTTTGATATTTTTTAGTAGACTTAAGTTATGAAGATCCAAACTATGGCAAGACCTCTTTTTTTGGAAAAGGCCAGGTTCCGGGCATCCTATATAACAGATCCCATACCTGTACTTCTTTTTGTCTTTGTCTCTTAGGGCAGAGACACACGTCGAGATTCGAGGAGATTAGTCACCTGGCGACAAAGCACCTTTTCTTCGTGCGACTAATCTCCCCGAACTGCCTCCCCGCCAGCTAGTATGTAGATCACCGGGCGACTAATCTTCTAAAATCTCAACGTATGTCTGTGCCCTTAGGTGTTAAAGATAAGCTGTTGTCTAGAGGCCAATGATTAATTACACACATAGTAGAGCGTATTAAAAAAAAACTAATCAAAAAAATAAGGAATGACAAAACAAAGGGAATTTTCTCAGTCAATCTGCTTTATTTGCTGGAGTCAGTAACCCCGACAGGAAAGAGACTTTGTGAATAGGAATGTTGCCTTGTCTATTATTATTAGCAGACATTCAAGTCCATTGTTGATTGTGTCCCAACAAAAAGGCCATAAAGTGCATTATGAACATATATATATATATATATATATATATATATATATATATATATATATATATATATATATATATATATATAATATGAATCCAAATCTTAAATAATTGTCACAAGGTTTGCAACAGGTCCAGTAACCTATAACAACCAAATGGTTGCTTATAGACAAATGACTAGTAAATGCTACTTGCTGATCAGTTGCTATTGGTTACTAGACGCTGAGAAAAGAACATGCCAATAATTCAAAAAATGATCAGATAATATCAGACGCTCGCAACATGATATAAAGTTATCAACACAGCTTCAGCATTAACATGTACCAGTGAGGCTGTTAGATTTGTCCCTAGTATTTTTATGAGGTAGGGAGAAAGCAGATTTTAGGGTTGCAGTGCCATAAAAAGATTAATACTTTAGAGAAGAGCCATGGAAGGTATTCAGATACTTCTAAAATGAATATATGATTTCCCCTTTCAATTCGGCCCAATACAGAACCGAATCCGAAACCTAATTTGCATATGCAAATTAGGGGTGGGAAGGGGAATTTTTTTACTTCCTTTTTTTGTGCAACAAGTCACATGATTTCCCTCCCCGCCCATAATTTGCATATGCAAATTAGGATTCTGATTCAGTTCGGCCTGGCAGAAGGATTCGGCCGAATCCGAATCCTACGGAAAAAGGCCAAATCCCTACATAAAGGAATATACTGCATTCTGCCTCCCTCCAGGCGTAGGCTTACCACTGTCTTTATAGCATTAAATTCAGCATGACCATTGGAGCCCTATGTAAATTACTAATGATCACTTTAAACCCTGATGATGTAAGAAAACAAAAGGGCATATTATAACCATATGCTTATGTTTATATTCTCCTTTCCTCTACTTTTCATAAATAAACAGCCCATCGCTCTGCTGTGTTGTGATATCAGAACATTATCCTGGCAGTCAGGAAGGTGTTAATGAATTGACACATTTAAGCAGGAAGATGATTGGTTTCAGCTAGAATTCAAAGAATTTTCTGTCTTCATTGCACATGAATGGGCGCAACTCATACCTCTGAGGAAAGTGGCAGGGTGCAGATGGTAAATGGACATTCATTTAAGCGCCCATCAATTGTGTGCGATTCAATTGGGGTAACATCGAACATCCATTGACTAAGCATGCAAAGGGAGCTGTGCACTTATTAAGGCAGTAGTAATAGTAGTTTAAAATCTTGTTGTAAAGGGGAGCAGTGAAAAATAGGCAGCCTTAAAGTTAAGTGTAACCAAACACCGGGTGATGCCATTTTAATCAAACATACTGCACCATATTAGTTTCTAACTTCTGTTGCCACAGGCGCTGATCTTGATTTTTATATACTGGATTCTTCTTGGACAGTGGAGAGACTGTAAAAAGACTGGCAAGGAGGAAATACCTAAAAGACCGATTATTCCAAAAAAACTTTTTTCTCTACTTATTAAGGCAGGCGTGATGGTATTTTTAGTAGTACCATTTTGACCTTGTGTAAGACAAAACTCAGTAAAGGAAAACCTTTAGTAATAGTCAGGCAATTTATTCTTACATAATACAACATAACAGTTTTGTCTGGGTAAGCTGTTGGAGTAACACACAGAATGTCAGCCAAGGACTTACCAAAGACCCACCTCTTGGTCCAGGCATTATATAGCTGTCAGAAGGCTTTTACAATAATTGTGACAAGGGTTTCACGGAAATACCATACATAGTCTGTCTCCTCCTTGTACAATTAATGTCTAAATGATTTACTTAGTCTTACATGTTATCAAAGGAATGTTGTAACATACTGTGCCTAGCTCCAACGGTCCACAGCCTCGCAATCAGCTATCGGCTAACCAAGGCCATTGTGGTATTTCCAGTAATTTGAGCAGCACTTCAGTAGAAAGGGGCCCCAACAGACAGACTGGCGTTATACTGACACTCTGGAATTTAAGTAACAGAGTGATGATCTTTTGTTTGTATGGCCTAGTATAATCTATATGAGTGACCATTGTCCACAGTAGACCATTCGCCATAATAGTCCATCCTGCCTTGGGCCTTATAGCGTTATGGCGTCATAGAGGGTGGGGGTGACAGATATCAACCCTCTGACACTAGCCATTCATCCGTCATAGGAATTGGACCGTTCCCGATATAATTTTCACTGACAGGTGGCACACTGCACCCAGTGACTTATTAGCCATAATATATATAAGTTGAACTAGGCACTTCAATAAAAACAATTATGTACCCATTTTTGTGTCTAGCACTGCACCTCAAAATTGTAAATGGGTCCTATATTCTTTACCCCCTGTCTATATGAAGAAAAACCAATGCTCAGTCATCCATGTTGAACATATATATAGTAATGTGTCTATGTATAAAAATATATTTGTATACAGGCATATCCATTATCCAGAAACCCATTAACCTAAAAGCTCAGATTTTCGATAAGGCCATCTCACATAGATTTTATTTTAACCAAATAAGTAAAATTTTTGAAAACAATTTCTTTTTTCTCAGTAATAACAAAAACCGTACTTTTTACCTTATCCCATCTAAGATATAATTCCAGCAAAAAATCTATTTTGTCTCTGCTACAAGATCTTAAAGGAAAACTATACCCCCCCAAACAATGTAGGTCTCTATAAAAAGATATTGCATAAAACAGCTCATATATAAAACCCTGCTTCATGTAAATAAACCATTTTCATAATAATATACTATTCTACTAGTATGTGCCATTGGGTAATCATAAATAGAAAATTGCCACTTTAAAAAATAAGGGCCGCCCCCTGGGATCGTACGATTCACAGTGCACACAAACACACCAACAAACCATACTTGTTAGGTCACATTTAACAGTCAGTCAGAGTTCTGTCTTTTGCGTCAACACTTTAACTGTTACAGTTAGAGTTGTAGTATTTCTGGTCAGGTGATCTATGAGGCAGCACAGAGAATATCATAAAATGGGGACTCAAGGGAAAATATATATTCTAGTTTGGTAAGATTCTTTAATATGCCACTTAATATGATATAAACTGTCTGTTGCTTAAGTATTCATTTTGGGGGTATAGATTTCCTTTAATGGGAATGCAGATCTGAAAGTGGCATTCTGCCAGTGGAGCCACATACCAACCTCCATTTCCCTGTGCTGTTCTGATAGTAGCAAATAGTGAGGATGAACGTTTGATGAGGATTGCTTACAGTGAGTTCCCCAGATGGCTTCTCTATTATTTGGCTGCGTTTGCAAAACGACAAAGTGAAAATTCACATAACAGCTTTGATTCTGTTAAATGAATGGAATTTTGAAATTAATTACAGTATATTTGTGAAGCCGACCGTGCCCCATCATTTCCTGGACATGTAGTTTTTTCAGGACAACAAAATAAACAGAAGGTTAACCAGCTTGGATACGCAACCACCATCTTTATGAATGGGGGGAACGACATACAGAAGGAAGAAACCACATTTTTGCTGCAATGATTTTCAGTTGCTTTTATAAAGTGTTTGGCAAATGTTGGGCAAGGCTGCTTTATCATTGCGGTGTCTACTTTACTACTACACTAGATATGCATATGCGGATCCACAGTGGAGACTCAAGGGCTGTTTGCATTACAGATGCTTGGCAAAGTGGAAAACATTATTGAAGATTAGGCAGGGTTAACAAGGCAAGACAGAATGTAGGGTAAACAGGCAGACAAATAATTAACAAGCTCAAGTCCAAGTACAGGCAAAGGATCAGGGCAGGTAGAAACCAAGCAGGGTCTAGACCAGTGGTCCCCAACCTTTATTACTCGTGAGCCACATTTAAATGTAAAAAAGAATTAGAGAGCAACACAAGCATGAAAAAAGTTCTTTGGGTACCACATAAGAACTGTGATTGGCTGATTGATAGCCCCTATGTGGACTGGCAGCCCGCAGAAACACTGTTTGGCAGTATATCTGTTTTCATCCAAAACTTGCCTCCAAGCCAGGATTTAAAAAATAAGCACCTGCTTTGAGGCCACTGGGAGCAACATCTAAGAGGTTGGTGAGTAACATGTTGCTTGCGAGCTACTGGTCCAGACTAACCAACTGGAAAGGCTACAATGCATTATTATGGGAAATATATAGGCAGTCTCCACTGGGTTCCCATTGGGCTGTGCCTGTTTATTAATACAGAGTAGCAAAAGCAATTGGCAGGACCTGGGAGATTGGAATAGGTAGACATCAATGCAAGGAAAGCCATTGTATATAACATGCTCCTTATAGAATAGAGATAAGTGCAAAAGGCTGCAAAGTTCCAAGTCATTGGCTCAAACCTTGTAAAGAAAAACAAATCTGGGCTCAACACCTTACACTTAAGCTTCCCATAGACGCAAAGATATCTCTTACCGAACGACTGACTTAAGCGAAGTCCGACCAATCCTTCGAAATTATCGTGTGGTTAGTGGGATTTGAACAATCGAACATCTTACTATTTTTCGGCCGACATCTGTCAGAAAATAGATCGGCCAGGTTAAAAAATCTCTATCGGTCCCAGTGCAATCTATCTATGTCTGCAGGTCCAAGCAGGCAGCTCCACTTTGTTTTCCTGGCAATATCGCCTGAAATCGTCTTTTTAGTTGATGGACAATTTGTACAATCGTACGATCGTTTCGAGATAATTGTGGTCTCACGATGACGATCGGATCTTTTAAAAATCTTTACATCTATGGCCAGCTTACGGCAATATTATGTGGCCATGAGACATTTTATCTGTCAGGAGGTAGTGTATCTTCAGATATTTCTGCAGGGAGACGAAGATGGAGACGGAGGGCCCGTTGTCATCATGTTGACTATTTGGGAGCCAATTACTATGTACAGTAGCTAGTTAGGGAGTTGTAATATGTTACTGAAATCCCATTATTTCCACATTATTTCAACAACTGTGACAAAATGATTGATGGGTAATCTATTTTGAAAGTCTGAGCTGGTGGTGAATAGAGATGGCGCGAACTGTTCGCCGGCGAACTTGTTCGCGCGAACTTTTCGCCGGCGAACTTGTTCGCGCGAACATCGGGTGTTCGCGCTCGCCGGAAGTTCGCGAACGTCGCGCGACGTTCGCCATTTTGGGTTCGCCATTGTTGGCGCTTTTTTTTGCCCTCTCACCCCAGACCAGCAGGTACATGGCAGCCAATCAGGAAGCTCTCCCCTGGACCACTCCCCTTCCCTATAAAAACCGAAGCCCTGCAGCGTTTTTTCACTCTGCCTGTGTGTGCTGAAGAGATAGTGTAGGGAGAGAGCTGCTGCCTGTTAGTGATTTCAGGGACAGTTGAAAGTTTGCTGGCTAGTAATCGTTTTGATACTGCTCTGTTATTGGAGGGACAGAAGTCTGCAGGGGTTTGAGGGACATTTAAGCTTAGGTAGCTTTGCTGGCTAGTAATCTACCTTCTACTGCAGTGCTCTGTATGTAGCTGCAGTGGGCAGCTGTCCTGCTTCTGATCTCATCTGCTGACTGCTGCAATAACAGTAGTCCTTGTAAGGACTGCTTTTATTTATTTTTTTGTTCCAATACAGAGCAGTATCAAGCAGATTACTAGCCAGCAAACTTACTATCATCTGTCCCTGAAATCACTAACAGCTCTCCCCCTACACTATCTCTTCCAAGCACACACAGGCAGATTTTTCAGATACATTTTTGCCCTTGATCCCCCTCTGGCATGCCACTGTCCAGGTCGTTGCACCCTTTAAACAACTTTAAAATCATTTTTCTGGCCAGAAATGTCTTTTTTAGATGTTAAAGTTCGCCTTCCCATTGAAGTCTATGGGGTTCGCGAACCGTTCGCGAACCGCTCGCATTTTTGCGCAAGTTCGCGAATATGCGAACTTTTTTTCCGGCTACATCCCTAGTGGTGAACAAATCTGAATTTGTATGCCATTGAGCACCTAACTGCCATATGAGTAACATATGATTACACGGAATTTCAAGGCTCAAGCCAATTTCATAACGGGGTCATAGAGTCCCTGCAAGATACTTACTAAACGTGAAAAAAAACATGGCGTAGCTTCAATTTCCCCAATTTAGCTCTTGGTTAGTTCAAGAATCATATTTTTTTTGTTGTGATACACTAAAAATTATATACTAACATTATTCTATATCTGTACTTATTTCAAGAGCTAAGGGGGGCCCTGTTAAAAGGTTGGACCTTTAGGGTTCAAGCACACGGCCAGTTCGGGGAGATTTAGTCGCCTGGCGACTAATCGCCTCTTCTGCAGGGCGACAATCTCCCCGAACTGCCTTCCCCCTGCCTGTCACCTGCAATAATGACAAAATGCCAGCACCAATGCACTCGCAGCGATTCGATTTCCGAAGTCGCCCAAAGTTGCATCGTGAGTCGACTAAGTCTCCCCAAATCTGCCTGTGTGATTGAACCCTTTAGTTGCGCTTCGACTAGAAAAAGATTGACTATCACTGCCACTGAGAGTGTGATATAATTGATACAAGCAGCTTGAATGGATTGCAAGCTCAAACGCCTAAGACACGCCTGTCAATTTCACTAAGGGGTCATAGAGTCCCTGCAAGATGCTTACTTGGTGGTAAGTAGTGATGGGCGAATTTGTGCAGTTTCGCTTCGCCGAAAAATTCGCGAAATTCGTGCGAAATTCGCGAAACGGCGAAAAATTTGCGAAACTGCGCCGTCGTCTCGTTTTTGACGCCGGCGCCGTTTTTGACGCCGGCGCCCGTTTTCTCGAAAAAAAAATTTGACGCCGGCGAATTTTTTCCGCGAATTTTCGCGGCCGTTTCGCGAATTTATTCGCCGACGGCGAATCGCGCAAATTCGCTGCGAATTCGCGCCTGCCGAATAAATTCGCCCATCACTAGTGGTAAGTGAATAATTGCACTAGTCTCACCTTTGTGGATATAAATCTTGATTCCAACCATAACACGCGTTAGTATACCTTAGATCAGAGAGGGGGAGAAATGAACAAAGAGCATCCTGAAGTCATTAAACCAAAATAAAGATTTTTTTAAACTCTCTTATGAAAAACATTGCACTTGCGCACATTTGCAAAACAGGCTTTACATGAAGACCAAGACAAGAGGCATATCCCGTCAGATTAAAATAAAAGGCACGCTCAAATTAATAAATTAATTAAAATAAAGGACGCCAGCAGGTTCTTAAAGCAAACAAACAAATTAACTTTATTTGTCCAAGACAAAAGATCCACATGGTTAAGACTTACATCCACAGAGGCAAAGTATTTCAGATGTTAATATGCCAGGACAGTTAGGCAGAGACAGCAAACTGTGACATTATGTGGTTAATGCTTTACTTAATTAATACTGAATTACATTAAGTAATAGAGTAGTTGAAGATGCACCTATAGGATGAAATGCCCAAGCACGGTCAGGATCTCATACAGTTTAACAATTAATAAAAAAAAAAATATATATCTAAATCCTGATTCCCTATCCAACTGTGGTCCCTTCACAACAAACTCAGACTCAGAGCCTAGGGGAGAGCTGATCCCTACTACAATCCTTGTCGGAGCACAGGCTGCTCATGCTATTTAACCTCTATCTCACTCTCCAAGAGACTACTATTTAAGATCTGACCTGTCTCTGGCTGGCCTCATTCGAGGGGTACTCAATTTAAACTAAGATATAATAAATCCTTATTGGAGGCAAAAGAATCCTACTGGGTTTGTTTAACGTTTGGTTGATTTTTTAAGTAGACTTATTACAAGGAGAGTCAAATTACTGGCCTTTGAGCAGTCAGTAAGTGGAGAGCTTCTGATGCCTTTATATCCACAGGTCATCCAAGTCATGTCTGTGCAATGGCACAATGGTATGGGGGATTCAAAGGAACATCAAGGTCCCACCCATGTGCTGCCCTTTGCAGGGAGTCAGTCTGCTACAAGTCATTCACTTTTAGGAGCAAATCTTTTTTTCTCCAGAGATGACCACGAAGATCTGCTCCTTGATCATCGTTACTAAGGCTATGGGCACACAGAATGTTGGCCCTGGCTTTTGTCAGTCTGCATATTTTTACAGGCTGAAAGAAGTAGACCTTCTTTGTGCCCCTGCTCCATTTATTTAATTCTGATCCGCCTGTGTGCGCTCACACACAGTGGAGCTAGGGTAGCCACCTGGCCTGTATGTTATCGGCCTGGCCGGTGAAAATGATGGCTGATCCCAATGTTATTAATAGGGAAAAAAGATAAATATATAGGAAGGCCGGAATTTTTTTGCAGAAAAGGTGGCAACCCAAAGTGAAGCTGAAGCTGAGGTCAGTATTTGGGCTGACCTCAGCCTGTGTGTGGCCACACTGGGGTATATTTATCAAAGAGTGAAGTTAGATATCACCACAGTCTTCTAGAGTGAAATCTCCATTCATTTCTATAAGATGCCACCCCTAAAATATTGCCGCCCTTGGCCCCTGGCCTTTGTGGCCTCGTCATAAATCCGGGCCTGATTTTTCAATATTTCCATTTCACCCAAAATGTAATTGTGTTCTATCTGTTAAAAATAGGCCATTTTATGTTCAATTCACTTTCCGAGTATCAACACTCCTTGCCAAGTTGAAGAATTGCTTTCTAGCTTACATTATATTGTGGTTTAAACAGATGGTACTCTGGCTGCTAAGGTATCTGGCTCTGGAGAATATACAAAGAAACTAGAATGGCCCCTGATTTTAGGTTGTTAATTAGGCTTTATAATACACTGGGGCTGGCAGAGCATTCTAATTGGCAGATCAACATTCCGAAATGCCTTGATACAAAGCGGCTGATCAGTATTCTAGAGAGCAAGCGTGCATTTTCCACAGTGATATGGTTTTCTTTTTCAATGATGAACACTTTACTCATACTGCGTTGATAATGCACAATTTTTATATCGAACAAATGCAATTTTGTGCTACATTATTAAAAAAAGTATCTCTTTTCATATTGGCATGGTGGCTTTTAAAGACTCTTCCTGTTTTATTGACTTTTGGTGAGAAAATGGCTTTGCAGAAAGCGGTGGCTGTATACAATAAACATCCATTGACATTAAAACCAAGAACTCGAAGAATGCTTTAAAGCACAGCCCGTCTGCTGTAGTGTTAGTAATTTGTTCTGTTATACTTGGCATGGCCTGTTTATATTGTAATGAAATCCAAGCTACCACTTGGTTCATTATAACGTTAAAATGTTGTGCAGCCGGGATGACTAAAATAGCTATAAATAGATCATACAAGAAAACAGCAGATTTACACTAGCATATGGGATTGTTTTATTAAAGGGACAGTTTACACCTAAAAAACACCTTTGCTAAAAATGAGCACAGTAAGTACTGTATGTGGAAACAGCATTCTGCCTTAAACCGCTTTTTTTCATCCAAACTTCCTCTCCCTCTTTCTGTCCCTTTCAAAGAGTTCACCTTAAGGGTCAGGACACACAGGCACATTCAGGGAGATAGTCGCCCAGCGACAAATCTCCTCTTTTTCGGGGCAACTAATCTCCCCGAACTGCCTCCCCTGCCTTTCTGCCGGCTAAAATGTAAATCGCTGATGGGATGGCACTCGGAGAGATTAGTTTTCCGAAGTTGCCTGAAGTTGCCTCATGAGGAAACTTCCGACGACTTCGGAAAACAATTCTCACCGATGACTAGCCTATGACTAAGAGAAGGTGTTCCCGAAACGCGTAAGGCCTATGTATTCCTACAGTACCCAGCAATAAAAACCTGTTTTTTTTTACTAGAGTGCCGTCCTCCTGTTCGTGTATCTATTGTTGGCAGTGGGGACGCTGCGGACTGAACACCCGGCATTATAGGGGAGCAGCTAAGTGGTGGTGAGTTTGAATCGGTCCTAATTGGTTTTGTGGGAATTCTCACCGAGTGCCATCCCGTCGGCGATTTACATTTTAGCCGGCGGGAAAGCAGTTCGGGGAGATTAGTCACCCCGAAGAAGAGGAGATTTGTTGATGGGCAACTAATCTCCCTGAATCTGCCTGTGTGCCCTGACCCTAAGAAGAGATGTATATCAGAATGCCATTTGATCAGTAATAAGCAAAACTGGCCCCTTTGACTGTAGTACTGGATTTTTTACAGGCTTCCTGCCACCTGACACTTTACAGACAGCTAGTGATGGGCGAATTTATTCGCCAGGCGCAAATTCGCTCCGAATTTGCGCGATTCACCGCCAGTGAATAAATTCGTGAAACGCCCGTGAAAATTCGCCAATGAAAATTCGCCAGCGTCCAAAAATTTTCCGCCGGCGTCATAAACAAAATGGTGCAAATTCGCCCAACACTACTGACGGCAACATGCTTATCTTGACAAAGGGATGTCAGGCTACTTTTTATTGTGCAGTGATATTCTAGCATGATTTCACCAAAACAAAAAGAGAACAAGAGTGCATCCCTCAGTGCAGAGGCCATGGTTGAAGGGTGCAGGTAAGCATTGCCAGTAACGCCCCTTTTGCAGTCTGTGTCCTTTGCTTTTACCCAACTTGCGTGTCTGAATGATGTACAAGCTTGGGGGCAGGAGTGGGGCACCTATGTGCCTGCAACCCCTCATGAATACAGCACTGCTGAACACAGAGACCTATGGCAATTCAAGTAGAGAGGAAGGCAATGTGCAAAGCGCAATCAAAATGGCGAATTGCTTACATTTTTTTGCCCACTGCAGTGCTTTCCTATACAAGTATGGGATTCATTATCCGGAAACACATTATCCAGAAAGTTCCTAATTACAGAATGGCCACCTCCCACAGACTCCATTTAAATCAAATACATATTTAGAAATGAGTTAATTTTTCTCTGTAATAAAAGAAATGGTACTGTGTACTTGATCCCATCTAAGATATAATTCATTCTTATTAGAGGCAAAACAATCCCATGGAGTTTATTTAATGTTTAAATGATTTTTTATCAGAATAAAGTTATGGAGATACAAATTATGGAAAGACATTGGGGCAAATTCACTAAAGGACAAATTTTCGCCAGTGACCACGTCGCTACACTTCGCCAGGTACAAACTCTTTACCACTATGCTAATTCATTAAAATGTGAAGTTGCGTCTCAGCAGATAACCGCTGGTGAATTTTGATATTATTACTTCGGTTGGGTGAGCATTTCCTAACGAATTTTCGTTAGCGTTCACTTCTGCCTAGCGAAACTTTTCTAGCACTCTGGCACTTAGGTTAATTTGAAATGGGTGGGTACATAAAAGTCGTATTATTTCTTTAATAGTAATGTTGGTGCAAATGCTTGAAGTGGCCACTTTTTCAAACTCATGTCCAATGTGCCATAATAAAGACAGAAGTGACCTTGAATGCCCTAGACATGAGCCCACCCATACACAAATGTGGCATGACCCTCAAATTAGTTTTAAAAAATTGTTGCCTCACAACGAAACTTCGGGCGACTTCAGAAAACAAAGTGCTCCGATTGCCATACCGCCGTTGATTTTCATTCTAGCGGCGGGAACGCAGTTCAGGGTGATTAGTTGCCCCCCAAGAAGTGGAGATTTGACTGATCTCCCCGAATCTGACCGTATGTCTCTGCCATTAAATGTAACGTTCAGCTCTTCAATTGATAAACCATTTGGTACAATACAAATACACTGGTACTGCAGATTTTACAAGGATAGCATCACACAAAAGAAAAAAATGTCAAACCAACACTTTTCTAAAATGTATCTTTTATTGTACATTTCTAAAAGCAAATAAATAAGGCAATAGCCATCATCTGCCCAAAGCACTCTGCAGGAAATCACAGCCTATATCAAGGCAATTATAAATAAGTACTGCGCTCTGATTGATGCTTTCTTTTTCAAGGTGAATACCAGACTGCTTACTTACAGGTACTGTAATTTTCCCCTAACATGGTGCAAGCAGTCAGTAAGGGGAAGGTACTGTATTTGCTCAAACAATCAGAAGGTGGCGGTTCGATCACACCCATCTGTTCTTGATGGGGAATCTGACCGGAGCATCACATTAGATTCAAACTTGACTGCTCCAGACTTTTCATAACAATCAAGAATCCAGCAAAGAAACAGCAAAAGCTCATCACCAATAATAACATGGGTTCCAGGTGCACATGCCACAAACCTTAGTATAGTATTCAATAGCGATGGGCGAATTTGTCCCGTTTTGCTTTGCCACGATTTTCCCGAATTTCCTGTGAAATTTGCCAAACTGGCGAAAAATTAGCAAAATGCAGATTTTGACGATTTTGTTTATATAAATAAACTGCTGTGTAGCAATGGGGAGCAGCCATTCAATTGAGAAAATGCTCAGGTTAAACCGCAGATAGCAGATAAGTTCTGTAGAAAATAATGGTGTTATCTGTTATCCACTATTTAACCTGTGCCATTTAGCCTTTTTTCAGTTTCCACAATTGCTACACAGCAGCTTGTTTATATAAACAATACTAGAGTTTCTGACGCAAACAGGTCAGTTTTATCAGTGCAGGGCAACACTAGATTATATTTTGATTATTTCAAAACACTTTCTTTTTTAGATGTTACTGTGGAAAACATCCTTGTGAGCATTCTGGATTATAGGTCTCATACCTGTACTGTTTTTATCTTTAGCTGTTTGATGTTCATAAAACATCAGATGTTTGATGTTCATAAAACATCAGATTTCGGAGTGAGGATGACACAGCTTAAAATGACTGCACAAGAACTGGTATAGAACCTCTTCCAAATGTAAATGGAACTGATATACTACACAGAAGAAATAGTTTGACTAAACCGTTGCCATAGTAATGCTGATTGTTCAGAGAGAATTTTTTTTTATCTCTGTAATTGCAAAAAAAAGGTAAAATATGCTACACTGATTATTTTTGCCTATAAATATACAGTATTATTTACTTGCTTTAGATTTGCTATATACAGTACACAGGACAACACTTCCACTGAACCCTGAGTCAACAATGCTCTTCAACTATTGCTATACATCAGTGATGGGCGAATTTCTCTTGTTTCGCCGGAAAATTTGCGAATTTCCAGGAAAATTCACAAAACGGTGAAGAATTTGTGAAAGAATCATGGAAACCGAAATTGACGCCCGTGTCCAATGTCGAACACGCTTCCGAAAAGTCGCTCGCATCGATTTTGGCGCTGGCAATAAAGTCAATGGGCGTCCGAATAGTGTAGATGCAACGTGATTTTGATGTGAGCGACTTTTAGGACACACGTCCAAAATTTTCGCCTGCAAATTTTCGTAGGAGAGCAAATTTATTCGACGGTGGTGAAATCAAGAAATTCGCCGCAAATTCGTGACAGGCGAATTTATTCGCCCATCACTACTATACATCAATAACATCAAC
This sequence comes from Xenopus petersii, assembly GCA_038501925.1. Taxonomy (NCBI): domain Eukaryota; kingdom Metazoa; phylum Chordata; class Amphibia; order Anura; family Pipidae; genus Xenopus; species Xenopus petersii. Next base: position 39,919,815 of record CM076681.1, on the reverse strand, counting down.
CCAGGGGCACTATAAAAGTGCATGGGCTTTAAGCACTACCACATTGATGCCCAACAGGTTGCCTGGGGCTTCACATGGCTCAACTGCAACTCCCTCACTAGTTGCACAGAAAATTACTTTCTTTTTCTATTAAAATATTTTGTATTACATGTATCACCACCATGTACCAACTTTGACTCACAAGTGGGAAAAGAGACAAATGCAGAGACAGTCCTGTGTCATTTATTTGTTTACACTTATAGGCCCATCAGAGCTCTTACTGATCTACAGCTTCGATGATCCATATTCATTTGTATTATAAGATCTGGACACTCTTCACCCTTTGTATTGGTATTGGTTGCTTTGTATGTAATTCTGTAAGTTCAATATATACAGTACACCCACTTATGTATAGCATTGTGTAATATGTTGGAACTTTATATATATTAAAAAATAATAATATTAATATACATGCCTTTTCTAGAGGCTACTTTTTGATCTTGCAGCACTACCTATAAATTACAGAGGTAAATTTTAGCAGTACAATTTAAAGTTAAAATATATGTTTGCTATATTTATACTTCAGCTACATTATACAGCTAGAAGTTTGTGGCCATACCCTTATAATTGTTGGAACTGGCTATCTAAGCCACACCCCATCAATTGTATATGGCAATTCTTTGTTAATAATTTGTAGTAACAGATGGGAAAGACCCTAGGGATGGACGAATTTTTTCGCCTTGTTTCGCTGTAAAAATGACACCCATAGACTTGTATTGCGGCATGCGTCAAAAAAAAAAGACGCGCATCATAGACTTTAATGGGCGTCGGCGACATTACGCCCGCGGCTAATTTTTGGCAAAACAAAATCGTCAAATTCGCCCATCCCGACCCTCTTATTTCAGCAGGACAATAAGCAATGTAATGTCTTTACATAATTGGTTTGCAGAGATTGGCCTTCACAGAGCCTAGACCTCAAACCAACTGGACATCCGAGGGGAGTAATAAAATGCAAAAGCTGATTGCCCAGTACCCAGCCTCTTACATATTAATGGAAGATAATTCTGCCAACAATATTAGAGGGTAAAGGTTGTGAAAAAAGCAATGAAAAAAGAACCTTGGCTCTGAAATTAGATTTTAGACAAGTGGTGTCCTCGTTCATATATTTTAGGTTTTTTAATTAAAGTTAATTTATTAGTTATAATACTTAACTGGAAAAAATCAGAATGGAATTACTGTGTTTAGCATTTGTCACGCTTGGTTTCCCAAAACCCAGAACAAGAGTGACGGTTTCTGTAATGCTGGTTAACACGGAACCCAAGGAGACTGCTAGGGAGCACCTTTCAGTGAACAAGGTCACCCTGACGAACATGGTCTTCTCCGATGCCCTTTTGGGGCCCCGGACTTTCTGCTGCAGAATCAACAGGGAAGCTGAACAAGTCTTGGATACTCGCAGTACAGATAAGGAGAAGACGGAATCCAAGTCAGACAGGCAGCACAGATTGGAGTCGGAGGCCAGGCAGGGTCAGAACTGGAATATCAAACATGGATAAGGCTTAGGCAGGATCAGAGTCAGAAAGCAGGCAGGAGTCAAACCAGAGTATCAGACACGAGGCAAGGCTTAGGCAGGATTGGAGTCAGGGGGCAGGCAGGAATCAAAACCAGAATAGCAATCGCGATTAAAGCTTTAGCAGGAACTGAACAAACAGAAGCCAGCTTGGGCAAGGAGGGGAAGCGGAAGCCACTATTTAAGGAAAAAGTAACCAATGGGTGAAGGCAATCTGAGGTGGACAGGAACAAGGACCAATAGCTGAAGAACAATTGACATCCAATTGGATGCAAGCGCCAGTTAATTGGGGGAAAGTAGGTTTGCATGTGCCAAATGTAGACACATAGTGCGTTCACACCTGCGCCGAGGCTGGGCGCGCATGCTTCGAAACCAGGTGCACTGAGCGTGCCACCGATGGGCGCATGAACGCCGGAAGAGAATGTGTCATAGGCGATTCCCCCCTCAGCACGTCTGGAGGTAAAATTTGGCGGCCGACCAGCGGAGCGGGTTACAGTTCCGGTCATGGATCATGCTTCTGCCTATAACTTCTACTTGGATGCTGCCAGGTCTTAACGCGAGAGAACCAGGACACAGGTTCTAGGTAGGCAAGGAATCATAGTGTAAACAGATGGACTAGGGATGCAGCAGAGAGTAGTCAGGGGACTGGCTGGGGTAAAACCAAGAGAATAGCCAAGTACCAAATCAGAATCCAAAAGCGCAGTCAAAGTAACTTGGTTTTTGTTGGGTGAAGACTTTGTGCATCTATGCGGAAACCTAAGTATTCTACACACTCTTGGAGGAAGTGACGCTTAGACAATTCTTCTTGCTCTCCAGATTCTTTTAATTTTAAGAACACCTTATCGAACTGTGCCAAGTGCTCTTCAACAGATGAACCTGTAATCAGAATGTCATCAAGAAAACAGACCACACGATTCCTTGAAGAATCTCATCCATTCAGTGTCGGACTGGCCCACAGAGATACCAGGAAAACTCCCGGTGGGCCCAGGTATCAGTGGGCCCAGGTATCAGTGGGCCCTTCTGCTTCTAAACATTTGGCTTATTTCATGGCCATTAGCTATTTTGATAAGTATAAAGAGACTAAATAGCTGGAATAATAGGTTATAGTATGTAAAGAAAAGAGAATAGGAGAATAGAGGTTGAGTAAGGAGAGGAAGAAAATAATAATTAGAGTAGGCCCCTGGTCTAAAGGTTTTTGGTGGGCCCCTGGTGTCCCAGTCTGACACTGCATCCATTGATTCTGAAGGATTGCTGGGACTGATACTCCAAATGGCAAGCACTGGTGCAGCTTTTGAGGCAAATTTGTGCAACAACTGCCTCCATCTTTGCACAACTGCACCTGCAGTAACACTGTGTAAATGAGCCCTTATATCTTAATCAAATTATAATGTTGTTTCTCTTTTGTTTATTCTCATTTGTTCTGCTTCAGTATTTCTAAAAATGAAAGCACAGTAGCAGGTGGCAGCAATCAATGTAGCATTATTTATTTTTTATAAAATTCTTCCCAAAATATCCCCGATCTTCTGCACTCACATTCACATAATTGAACAAAGGCATATCTTTCCTCAGTTATACAAATTGATTTACTTATATTATTTTTTACTTTGTGTTAACCAACTATGTTATATTTCTGTTGATTTCCTTGTGAAAGTAAAGCCCAATGGCCAGTGTTTATATAAAGATAACTATCCCTACCTGACCTGAGATACACAGGCAATTTTTACATTTTAGTACTGAGCTATCTGGTTATCTGGTCCCATAAATGACTTATTAAATTCTGCTGCAACAAACTTTTGCATCACTGTACAGCCACACACTTCTTAATTAAGTGTCTAATAAAACCCCACCACTCGTCTGCTGGATTTTTGCAGTGTGGACGTCCATGTGTGCATTGTGCCTGATTCTGAGCTTTCAAAAGGAGCCAGAACTACACAAAAGGACTGCTCTAAGGCAGCTATTGTTTTTCCTCTTCAATACAGGCTAAAGGTGGCCATACATGGGCAGATTTAAGCTGCTGATATCTGTCCTTAAGACTGATTCAGCATATTATCTGACAGTGTATGGGGTGGTCTGATGGGCCTCACCGATTGAAATCTGGCCCAAAATCGTCCTGATATGGATAAGGCTGGTTTGATTTTCCTTTGTGATCGAGGACGGCATTGGCTAGTTGATGCGGTCCTCATTGTGTCAGCACCCATTGCCATTTATGTAATTGGATTGTTTCGCCCTAGGGTGGGCATATCTGGGAAACGAGTGGATCTTATAGTGTATGCCCACCTTAAGTTGTGTAATAATGCAGGGGTTTTCCTGCTTGGGTGCTGTTCTCATATCTACCACTAGATGGGATTAATATTAGCAATTCAAACTATTTCTGATTTCATTTTGATCTCTACAATACTGAAATCTTCTCCAGCCTTCAGAAAACCTGCCTTTTGTGAGGGTAAGAGGGTCTGGGTTGTTGGAAAATCATTGCCTAATATCCCGAAATAGCAGTGTGTCTCTGAAGAGCATTCGGAAAATGAAGTGCTCCGAGTGCCATCCCGCTGGCGATTTACATTCTAGCTGGTCGGAAGACAGGGGAAAGCAGTTCAGGCAGATTAGTTGCCCCAAAGAAGAGGAGATTTGTCGCCAGGCGAATCTGACCGTGTGTCTCTGCCCTAACAGTTCAGGCAGCTGAATCCTTCATCAAAGGTGTCAGGTAGATGTTAATGTGTTACCTTCCCATTATTCTGTTGATAAGTTTCCAGAAGGGAATGGGAAGGGGGATGATATCACTCCGACTTGCAGAGCAGCAGTTTGAAGCTTATCAAAGCACACAACACAAGGACAAGGACACTTGGGTAACTAACAACATGTCTAGCCCCACACCAAATTTCAAAATTAAATCTAACAAAATCAGTTTGTTTTTTTAAAAAACAGAATGCTGCTGGAGCAGCGCTATTAATTGATGTGTTAAAAAAAATGTTTTCCCGACAGAATTTTAAGTATTCATATACATTTCTTATCTTTATTTACAGATGGTATAGCTATCCTTTGAGGGAAAAAGGTCGCTTTTAGAAAGCCGCCATCATGAAAATTAGATGCTTAAAAAATGCTCGCCAAATGGTGAACAAAAAGTTTTCCAAGTCAACACTGTGGGCATTGTAGCTTGTGTGATCAGTTTTATTGACTTCTTTAAAAAGAATTCTTTGATACCAATGTGTGTCATTTTCATTTTCCATCTTTGCCCAGAAATTCTTATTCTAAAGCAGTTGCAAGCATTAATTTCCATTTCTTTTTTTTAAAGAAGGATGTCATTATGCACTGATATTTGAGGGTGGTTGTTCTTTCGTAACATACACATTATATATCAACATATCAACTATATATTGTGCTTTTACTTCTGTATCCAATGTCAAATAAGAGATAAACATTGGCCCTGTATATTTTTTTCCCTTTCATCACCAGCAGGCACAGAGCTGAGCTGTCAAGGTTCATTCAAAAGTTACTACAAAATAAAAACATATAGCATATGTCAGTAAAGGTGGCCATACACGGATAGATCCGCTCGTTTGGCGATGTCGCCAAACGAGCGGATCTCCCTCCGATATGCCCACCTTCAAGGTGGGCAATATCGGGCAGATCCGATCGTGGGCCCTAGGGCCCAACGATCGGATCCTAGCTCTCACAAACGGGCTGTCGGATCGCGGGACCGCATCAACGAACAGATGCGGCCGCGATCCGACGGGATTTTTAACCCCATCCGATCGAGATCTGGCCGACTTTCGGCCAGATCTCGATCGGGGAAGCCCGTCGGGGGCCCCCATACACGGGCCAATAAGCTGCCGACACGGTCTGTCGGCAGCTTTTATCGGCCCGTGTATGGCCACCTTTAGTCTTGTGAGCTATGCTCTTGGGTTAAATAAGGATAGAGGTGAAGGCAGTAGTTGTCTACTAGTTAAAACATGCATTTGTAGGGCAACAGCTACATTATTTTATGTTGGCCATTGTATATTACTACTGTATGTCCTTATGTAGTTTTGTTGCAATTTAACAAAGTCTACCTTTAGAATTAACTACCTGCATCACCAATATATCTGCTTCCATTCCTCTAAGCAATGGCCCAGGCCAATTACATGTGCAATAGATGCGCTTTCTTGCAAAAAAATTTCCAGATTGCAACAACAAGAATGAAAGACTTATGGAAGAATTAATCAGAGAAGGATGAGTGAAAAAAATCAGATACGTGTAGACCTGCTGTTTTAACACACACCATCCGTCATGTGATAAGCATTCGATTTGTAGAAATAGACCAGGAACCAGCAGTACTTAGTCTGCAATCACCCTTTATTGGTGTATTCTCACTCACGACATGTTTTGGGACCATCATCCCATCGTCAATTATGAAGTATGACAATGATTACAAGAAGAAAACTCTAAGCCAGGGATCCCAACCTTTTTCACCCGAGAGCCACATTTAAATGAAAGAAGGGTTGGGGAGCAACATAAGCATGAACATATTTCTCGAGGATGCTAAGGGCTGTGATTGGCTATTTGGTAGCCCCTATGTGAACTGGCAGCCTACAGAAAGCTTATAAGTATTCGTTAATACAACTGTGTTTATGCAACAAAAGTTTCCTCCAAGCCTGGAATTCAAAAATAATTAGTTTCAATTAGTTTCAAAATTCATTCTAAAGCGCATGTGCAAATGTATCAATTCATTAGATTTCTAATTAGGACTAAATTAATCAGTGCCTACTGGTGATTATGGGAATGAATTAATTAGTAGCTATGTAAAGCACTTATATGAATGCATATCAATTAATTCAATAACTGAATAGTAATCAATTAATATATTTATAAAGTGTAGTGCCAATAAATAGTAATTCAATTATCTCTCCCAACTGATTATAGTTTACAGGTAACAGAATAAGTTAGTGACCATAAAAATTATTTAAAGGATAAATTAATTTCCATTGATCTCAATTCATGAAAAAATGTAAAAAATAGGAAAATGAAATACAGAGAGGTGACGTTGTCCCGATACCCTGGTTATTGAAAGATAATTACGAATTGGTGTCATTATATAGCTGGTAATCTATTGTTTTTTCAACTCCTGTTGTTGTTGTTGTTGGAATTACGAAAGATAATTGAATTTGGGAGACATTAGCACTTGATAGAAGAGGGGTTCTTTTCTATCTCTTTTTCAATTTTGGTGTGTGAGGAGCATGTTTCGGTACAAGTACTTAATGAATGGAACAACTGAGTCTATTATTGCTTGTCCACAATTGCAGTTGCATTTGTAATTCAGTACTATAGAGCAGTGATCCCCAACCAGTAGATCGTGAGAAACATGTTTCTCACCAACCCCTTGGACGTTGCCCTCAGTGCCCTTAAAGCAAGTGCTTATTTTTGGATTCCTGGCTTGGAAGCAAGTTTTATTTATTGCATAAAAACTAAGTATAGTACCAATTAGACCCTCATATAGGCTGCCAGTCCTCATAGGGACTACCAAATAGCCAATCAGAGCCATTATTTGGCACCCATGCTTGTGTTGCTCCCCAACTCTTTTTACATTTGAATGTGGCTCATGGGTAAAAAAGGTTGGTACGCCTGCTATAGAGTCATTCAGCCATGGAATCAAATACCAGACTGCATGAGTCACTAACTATGGCAACCAACTTAAAGCTTGAACTGGTTGGTGAGAGATATGGAAACAAAAGAAAGTTATGTATGGAATAAATTAAATTCATTGATAAAACTATCTTATAGGCCCTCCACCTTGTGCAAAGTGACCCGTTAAGGGTGCGAATTACACCATTACACCATGCATGTGTTATACCCAGTATTGACTGAAACTCAATTTTGATCTTTTCCAAAGGAATGTTTGTGTAATGGAACGGATTTTTGACATCATAGAGCTTTACTTGATATACAAAGATATATTTCACTCTACCTTATAACTTATAACTGTTGTATTTATTTTCAAAATATTTTGTTCATTAGATCCTGGAGATCTTGACATTAGACATTTTCAAAAAATGACAATACATTAATAACAATCTGTACATCTAGTTACGTGCAGAAAAAATCAAATTGCTCATTTTTTTGACATTCCCTCTGAAGTGTGGCACATAGCCAAGCTTTCTTGCAATTCTGAATCCACTTTTATTAATATTAAAATTAACACTGACGCCCAGAGCTAAACCCTAATCAAGAGAGATCCAGGTTTCTTGCAAACTTCTAGTCATTTTAGATTTATTATTATTATTTAGAAGTTATTTGAAGTTACCTGTTAGTGCTAAATGCCATAAATCACTAGCTATCAGTAAAGAAACAGAATGATTAGTCACTGCAGGAAACAAAGAATGTGTATATTTATAATTCAGGCAGTTAAAAGTGTAGCAGACAAAGTAAATCATATACAGTAACTGAATAGATGGATTGACATTTAAAGTCTACAGAAAAAAAATATCACTTTCACGCTCCAAAGCCCCCTCAACATATTTAAGGTTATGATATTGTTCACAGTTGTTTTCTTCTTCTGGTTGTACTGTGCTGCTTCACCTCACTGATAAACCATTCAGCCTTGGCCTGTGCAGCTCCAGTCCCCAGGGATTTGAAACAGAACTCTCTATTTCACATATTTCATATATATTATGCTTTTTCTTGCATTGTTCTGGCTGGATCTTATAGTTGGCATGTGACAAGTGATGTTGTTGAGAAGATCCGGGCAGCTCTATTCAGATCACTTGACCTATATGGGATAATATTTCCCGTGGTTGTTCTTTTATCTGTTATAAGGGTCTTGGTGACTGGTTGAGATGCCAATATGTCATCAATTCAATTGCAAGCCTGATGGCTCGTGAGGCAACTTCGTAAAACGAAGTGCTCCAAGTGCCATCCCGCCGACAATTTAGATTCTAGCCAGTGGCAGTTCTGGGAGATTAATCACCCAAAGAAGACGCGATTTGTCCCCGGGGGACTAATCTCCTCGAATCTCCGCGTGTGTCTATTCCCTAAATCAGGGTCCAATTCAAAACCATCCCCAGACATGATATTGCCCAAGAATAGAATTTTAGAAACTTTAAGTTTGTGGCACATGGGAAGATTTGTCGCCCACTATTTTTTTGACATGGCTGTGGGCGACAAGTCTCCCGAAAATGCCTCCCTGTTGTCTGTAATTGAAATCGCTGGTGCTATGGCCAATCGCTGGTGGTATGTCACCATAGCTGGCTTATATCTATTATATGGACATTGTCATCCATGAAGAGAATTTCTAGAGGTTGACAAAATACCCCATGTACCAATGTCCCCATATTCTTATTTATTAGCTGACTATATTATTCATTTATTGTGTAACCTGGTGGTGAATTCTGGTCCAGTTATTTGCAACATAATTAGCATTGTTTGCATTACAGTCAGACAGTGATTACCTGTGGGAATAATGTTATCTCCTAATCCACTTGATTTTGTCACAGCAGCGCTGAAAAGAAAAACTCTTTTCAAGTACTTTCCAATCAAGGCAATCACTCTCATTAGGGATCAGGATTAGAGGCTTCTGTCAGAATATGTAATGTTCTATTGTCATTGTTAGCATCCAGTTTACTTTTTGGCACAGGTAAAATATAAAGTGACTATATTTGCTGATCTGATCTTGTGCTATCAAGTGAAGAGCTGATATAAGACAAATTGTAGTTAAATTGATCTAAATCCAAATATAAAATGAATGATACTTTACTTTTGCAGCTTACTTTAACTTTCTTTTTTTTTTATTGGTTTCTGAGATTGTAGCAGTTTTAAATTGCTTATACCAAGCTTTCAGATCAGCATCTCTATATGCTGCAAACCAGTGTAATACGGGAAAAAATACATTTTCCATCAAATTAAGGGGGATCTGTCAAGGATTTGGTAGGGGGCGCTGTGGAGACTGATGGGGGACGGGCTAGTCCTTGAGGCAGGAGCTATATGTGCCTAGGGAATATGTAAAGGGAAGGCAGAGCAGAACAGGACGGAGAGGGCAAAGATCAGGACTGGACTAGGCAGGATGAAGAGGGCGATGACTCAGGACAGGAACAGACTGAATGGAGCAGGAGTGGAAAAGGAACAGACTGGATGGGACAGGACAGTGCGGGCGTAGCTCAGATAAAAGTAGGGATAGAGTGCACAAGGAGACTATAGCAGTATAGCAAGAGGAGTGGAAAGCAGGAGAGGACTGGATCGGATAGCAGGAGAGGACTCGATCGGTATACCCGGAGAGGACTGGATCGGATAGCAGGAACGGACTGGAGCGGATAGCAGGAGAGGACTGGAAAAGGCAGGGCAAGTGTCACGGCCGGCACCCGATACCAGAACAAATGGCAAGCACCCTGGTCTCGGCTCGGCTTCACCAGTAGTGTGACCACCGTTGGGGGAGCCCTCAGCTTACTTGGGTGCCACGTGGACTTAACGAGGGGTGCAAGGCGAGATGTTCTGGCTGGCAAAGGGGCTCGGCTGTTAGCAGAGTCTTTTTGGCCGAAGGTCACGGTACAAATGGAGCAGGCAAGAGAATCGTCAGACAGGCTGGTTCGAGGCAGGCAGATATCAAGAATCGTCAGGCAGGCAAGGGTCAAACCGGGTAGTCAATCAAGGGGTTAAGCAGGAAGAGTTTTCGTCGGCAGGCAAGGGTCAGGATACAGAATGCAGAATAGTCAGGAACAGGCTGGGTCAAACACGGGTAATTAAACAAGATACGGAACAGATCGGATGCACAAGGCTCTGGAAACCACTAGAAACAAGTTCTATCACGGGCACTGGCTGGGAGACAGAAGGCTGCAGGGTTGCCCAGTGGGCAAGACACCAAACCAAAAACCCAAAGGTCCCTGGTTCAAATCCCAGCAGAACCTGACAGGATCACTGTGTATTACGTCCAGCTGCACTGCAAGATATTTTCAGATGCACTCTCATCCACAGAAGATCACAACAGGCAGCTGCGTCTTTCATTGCTCTTACAGAAACAAAAGAAAACTTTAATTGGCATACAACAAACAAACCTCAGAACTTTTGAATACATTAATAAAATGAAATCTGCACTTCATATTGCCCTTAAATAAGCAGATTCTGCAATGGAGCTCTCCTGACATTCTAAAAGTAATAATTATGAGATTAAAGTACTGCATTAAACAGATATTTTCTGAAAATAAAGGCCCTTCAAAATTATTTATATACTGCACACACACACAATAGAAAACGAAATGGTAAATATTATAGAGTTATGTCTAATAAATAGAGGAATAACAGCAGTCTGATTTCAGTTTGTAATTCTCAAACCTTTGGATTAAAATTAGACATATTTTTTTCATGTCTTAAGCACCCTGCAGGTTTTAATTGGACTGTCTATTATCCACCGCTGGCATTTTTCTGCAGGCATTTCAACTGTCAGTTAAGGGCTCCAATTCCTGAATTTTGACTAGAATTGGCAGAATAGGCTCATGCAAAAATAAAAAATCAATACTGTGGAAATGGTCTGTTCTGTTAAATTAATACCGCCTGTTTTTCTCTGACTGACCTGATTTCCAAAAGACCTCTAGCAAGCCGACAATGCTGAGGAAGAAACCAAGATGTTTACATTACACAGATAAATGAACTTACAGTCGGCTAATATGTTATCTTGCTAGTTACATTCCTGGTTATGCTGAAAAATTCAAGGGACACATAATTTTTCCCTTTCAGCCACATTGTAGAGTGACATTGGGATGTTTTTAAGACTAATGGGTACATGGAATATGTGCTAGTGAATCCTCACTTTGCTTCTTCCAGCCATAGCAGAGAAAAATCCTAAGCGTATTGCAGAGCAGCAAATCCTTTCTAGACTCCAAATATCCAGATATGTTTCCAGACATACGCTATTGCTCAAATAATTTGAATATTTTATGTGTCTGAGTGAATTCAATATATTATTCATTATTATTATTAATAAAATGGTCAGGCTTTAGCCACTTTTCCTGCCATTAAATTAATCACTTAGGGGGTTATTTATCAAAGTCCAAATTTATCTCAATATTCTCTGCTACAAGCTCTGATCAAATAAGCTCGGGGTTTTTATGCTTATTTATTATTACATTTTCCCAAAAATTTGCTTTGCGGAAAAAAATACAATTTTCACAATTTTTATTTTATATATGAAAACGCAGATTTTTGCCCGAAAACTTCGATAACTTCAGGGTATTGCACGAAACCCAGAGCACATGAAAAAATCATTGGTCTGAGATGCCGGATTTTCTGATTCTGACTTTTCCATCCTCGGGGTATATTAAAATCCGAAAAGTCCAATTTTATAAATAAAAAAAAAATCACAAATTTTGTTGTGACTTTTGCATTCAGAGTTTAGTAAATAACCTCCTATGTCTTTGTGATTTCAAGCAAGTTGTGCAGTGGCTGCAAATGTACTTATATTGACAATTACATGGATTATATTATAATGTAATTAATAAGTTCAGTAAACTCATTCTATGGGTCAAGTTTAGAACTTGTAATATACAGTACCTAAACCAGAGATCTGTGGTGGAGCCCCGTGGATGGTTTATACAACTGGGATAAATGTAGGATTTTTTTTCAACTCAACAATATATTTTTGGCAGTCCAGTTAGTTATGGACCCAAACTAGCCTGTTTGTGTACTCAATACTGTAATGCAATGATTTGCAGGAATATACAGCTAGGTATTAAAGGGATACCGTCACAGGAAAAACATGTTATATAGTACTGCTCCAGCAGACTTCTGCACTGACAACTGTTTTTCAAAAGAGCAAACAGATTGTTTTATATTTAATTTTGCAATCTGACATGGGGCTAGATATGTTGTCAGTTTCCCAGGTGCTCTTAGTCATGTGACTTGTGATCTGATAAACTTCAGTCACTCTTTACTGCTGTACTGCAAGTTGAAGTGATATCATCCCCCTCCATTTCCCCCCCCAGCAGTCTATCAACAGAACAATTGGAAGGTAACCAGATAACAGCTCCCCGACGCAAGTTAACAGTTCCCTTGTAGATATAAGAACAGCATTCAATAATAAAAATCCAAGTCCCACTGCGACTCCTTCAATTGCATTGAGTGGGAGAAACAATAGGAGCTGAAAGCTATTCCATCATGACGTGCTGGCTCTTTCTGAAAGCACATGGCCAGGCAAAATGACCTGAGTTGGCTGCCTTCACACATCTAAAAAAATACACTTGCTGGTTCAGGGAAAATTTTAAATGGAAGAGGAAATATTTCTAGAGTAATTTAGAAATAAAACCTACACCATAAAAATCATGACAGAATAACTTTGTCATGTTGCCTTTAATAATGGTCAAACAAAGGGGCTGTTTGCCTTTAAATTAAATTTTAGTTTAATGTAGAGAGCAATATTCTGAGAGAAATTGCAACTGTTTTTTTTCCATTTTTATTTGTTGTTTTTAAGTTATTTAGCTTTTAATTCAGAAGCTCGCCAGTTTGTAATTTTAGTAATCTGGCAGCTAGGGTCCAAATTACCCTAGCAACCATGCACTGATTTGAATCTGAAAGTATATGTAATATGAATAGGAGAGGGCCTAAATAGAAAGATGTCATATTAAAATAAGACTACTCTTGCCAAAAATATAAGCTTTTAGTATAAAACATTTTTACTTTATGGTGTAATGGCCTTTTAAAAACAGCTGGTAGAGGTATGAGAAATACATATAAGGGGTTATTTACTAAACTCCAAATGCAAAAATTGCGAAAAAATTTGTGATTTTCTTTTTATAAAATTGGACTTTTAAAAAATCACAAATTTTTCAGAATTTATTAAACCCGAGGATGGAAAAGTCATAATCTGAAAATCCTGCATCTCAAACCTGTCATGGTTGCGTATAAGTCAATGGGAGAAGTTCCATAGATTTTTTGATGTGCGCTGGGTTTTCTGAGTTTTCGGGCAAAAATCTGAGTCTTCAGATGAAAAATCCGAAAAAATCGTAAAAAAACTGGATGAAAAATAAAAAAAAATCGCAAAGCAAATTTTCGGCAAAATGTAATTATAAATAAGCGTAAAAAACCTGAGCGGATTTGGTCAGAATTTGTAGCAGAAAATACTGAGATAAATTCGGACTTTGATAAGTAACCCCCTTAATGTAGACTCAATGGCAGCTAGAAGTAATATCACAAGTGAGAAAGAAATGTAGCTGACATTAACGGACTGACCAAAATACAACACAGTTAAGGGATTCGTTATCTGGAAACCTGTTATCCAGAAAGCTCCAAATTATGGGAAGGGCATCCTCCATAATAATATTTAATTAAAAATTCACATTTTTTAAAATGATTTCCATTTTCTCTGTAACAATAACACAGTACCTGGTACTTGATCCAAACGAAGATACAATTAATCCTTATTGGAGGCAAAAGAATCCTGATGGGTTTATTTAATGTTTAAATGAGTTTTAGTAGACTTAAGGTAAACAAATCCAAATTACAGAAAGATCTCTTATCCAGAAAACCCCAGGTCCCAAGCATTCTAAATAACATGTCCCATGTCGGCACTATGTTTATTATTCCCTCTCCCTTTCTTTTGTACAGATAGGTAGGGCTACATAACTAGTAATGATCTTTGTGATAGGGAAATATATTTACATCTGCCTGAATCCGTTTAACCCTTATGTGCATCTGGATTCACTGAATAATAATAAGATAAACCATTCTGTCTGACATATATCCCTGATACTGTCTACCATCCAATTAGATTGGTTTGGCTGCTTATTTTTTCCTTTCATTTACACTCAGACCTGTCAAACATGGCTTGGTTCAGAAGAGACGTACATCACCCACTGTATTCCTTACGATAAGGTTCCAGCTTGCATTCTTATATACATTTGTTTGGTGTGACCTATTTAAAACAGCACTGATTCCCAAATGTGATATTGTTCAAGTTTTTCTACAATTTTAACAAATTACAAGAATGGGAAGTGACTATTGCATATCCCCGTGTTTTACTAATAATTCATTCTCTGCAAGTGCATGCAAAGGTCAGTCACAAGTTTATGATTATAAAATGCATTCTAAATGTTTTTATCTGGTCATATTTTTCATAGGTTAACACATCCATTGCCAAATTGCCAAAAGCTGGGAGAAGATTACCGAAGTTGCTGAAGATGGCAGACAGAATCTACACCGAGGGGCAATGCGCAATTAAAATTAGTAAATGATAACAGTCTACTGAAGAATATTACATTGTGAAATGCAAATTTTTATTCTTATTTGTGCAAATTGTTTTGCTCTTTGTGACTTTTATTACATTCCCCCATTGGTATAGAAGTGACAAGGTTAAGGGCTCTTACAGACAAGTGCTTTTACTTGCGCCCCCCTGCGTTCCGGTTTCATGTGTTCAGCCGCAGGGGATCGCAGGAATAGACGCACTGAATTCTTTTCAATGGGGTTGTACTCACACAGACGCATGTAATCGCTAGGGATGTAGCGAACTGTTCGCCGGCGAACTAGTTCGCGCGAAC
Organism: Xenopus petersii; assembly: GCA_038501925.1. Taxonomy (NCBI): domain Eukaryota; kingdom Metazoa; phylum Chordata; class Amphibia; order Anura; family Pipidae; genus Xenopus; species Xenopus petersii. The sequence continues at coordinate 39,904,788 of CM076681.1, read as the reverse complement.
TTCGACTGTTCGCGTCCGCCGAATGTTCGCGAACGTCGCGCGACGTTCGCCAATTGGTGTTCGCGTTCGATTCGAAGTAAAATTTCGTTCGACCATTCGACCGTTCGATCGCTAAAATCGAACGATTTCCATTCGTTCGAACGATTATAAGCATTCGATTGAATTAAAATCATTCGATCGAATAGCTTCGATCGTTCGATTCGAACGAAAATCGTTCGATCGTACGAATAAAATCCTTCGATCGTTCGATCGAACGATTTTATCGAGCGTTCGAAGTTCGCGAACTGTTCGCTTTTTTGCCGGTGTTCGCGAACGGCGTTCGCGAACATCAAATCGGCAGTTCGCTACATCACTAGTAATCGCTGAACGCAGGTTGGGACGCAGCATGTTGCATTTTTCCTGAGTTTGCCGCTTACATGCGTCTGTGTGAGTACAGTCACATTGAAAAGAATTCAGTGCCAAATCACTCCTGAGCATTGGACAAATTTTGTTTTGTGACAGGCTTCTGAACTTGTCTGCATTACATTTACTCAGTATATGTCTTCCAAATTTATTTTGCTACACTATGCTGTTTTAATTCATGAAGGCACATGAGCAAGTGTTACTTTGCTACCATATGGTCGTTTTTATATGTTTCTCTTCCTAAATAAACCCTTCTTTTTTCAAGTAAAGCCTAAGTGAACTGGTCAAGAAGGGCTGTTTGTTTTTTATTATTTACTCAATATTTTATTTCCTAAGGGATAAATAAACTAATTTTAAACTGCACCAGATGCTCATTCAAACTGAGGGTTATTAGACTTCAATTATCATTTTCTTTATCTTTCCATTGGTGCTAATAAACAAGCATGGAAGAAATACTCTTCATTTTGGGTTGGTCTGATTATGTGACATATAGAGCTAATGGTTTAACTGGATCTTACTGAGACCTACAACCTTGAACTTCATGCAAAAAAAGAATAACAGAATTATCTGTTATACATTTATCTACTGAAAATAAGCATTACTACTAGGGATGCACCAAATCCACTATTTTGGATTCGGCCGAACCCCCGAATCCTTTGTAAAAGATTCGCACAAATACTGAGCCAGATCTGAATCCTAATTTGCATATGCAATTTAAGGGTGGGAAGGGGAAAACATTTTTTACTTTCTTGTTTTATGACAAAAAGTCAAGAGATTTCCCTCCCGCCCCTAATTTACATATGCAAATTAGGATTCGGATTTGGTTCGGCAAGACAGAAGGATTCGGCCGCATCCTGGATTCGGTGCATTCCTAATTATTATCCACCTTTATTATCTTCCCTATATATCTAAGCACTTCTGCCACCACTGCTCTCTATTGTAACATCACTGAGAAAGATGTAGGTAATGTGAGGCAGTACATATTCCTGAATGTTGTAGAAATCTGCTCTATATACGTGTCCCAGTCACTATTTGGTAAACATAATCCAGTACAGTTAAATATGTTACAGTCTATTTTTATTTTTATCAGCTCTCTAAGCTACCTCAGCTTCTCCCCAAGACTAACTATCTTTTCATAAGTGGTGAGTAATCACACCCAATGTCTGTACTGGCTTTTCGGCCTGAGTGAACAAACCCCTGTTTTTCTTACCATATGTTCTGCCTAGGGATGCACCGAATCCACTATTTTGGATGCGGCCCAACCCCCGAATCCTTTGCGAAAGATTCGGCCAAATACCAAAACGAATCTAAACCCTAATTTGCATATGCAAATTAGGGGTGGGAAGGGGAAAACATTTTTTACTTCCTTGTTTTGTGACAAAAAGTCACGTAAATACCCTCCCGCCCCTAATTTGCATATGCAAATTAGGATACCGATTCGGCAGAAGGATTCGGCCAAATCCTGCTGAAAAAGACTGAATCCTGGCCGAATCCCGAACCGAATCCTGGATTCGGTGCATCCCTAGTTCTGCCTCATTCTGGTTGAAATGTACCTTTCCTCCAGGGGTTTCCTCTTACTGTGCAACCCCATACGTCTAAGTAACTGGGAAAAGCACATCAAAATCTATTTTGTTCAGGAATAGTACTAGAGGGTCATCAGTCACATCAATAGTACTGGGTAGCCACATACAATGATACAGCTTGGTCAACATTTTGCCAAAGTGCAGGAAGAGACTCTACGTGTGCTCAGCTTTAGAGAAGCATACAGTATCTTAAACATTCCAACTTGTTTGCTCTGATCAATGGATCAAACCTATGAAGTGAATACTGATGATCCCTTGAAGTGATATTACTTGTGGAAGAATTTATATATTCCCTTACATCCCATAAGGCAGCAACCCTGAGATGATTTTGTTTCCTCTAATTGGTAGGACAAGATGATAAAGAGTTAAAATAATTAACCACAGACCCCACCTATAAGAAGGACTTGAGGAACATTGGATTAACTACCTAAGGGGTATCCATGGGACAGAGTGATGTCCTTAGTTTATGGCCACTGCATTTGCATTAGGGCAGCCTAGGGCTGCCACTTTCCAATAATGATGCACCACTGAGAGCGAGTGCTATTGGTGGACACAGAGGCGCGACCAAGAAGTTTGAAGCAGGATATTTAAATGGTGACGTCCATTAAATGGTGACGTCCATTAATCCATTAATCCAGCCTAGAGTAGACCTGTTTATTTTGTTGCTGAGCTGTTGCTGTTCTCTCCTGCCTAGTTTGCAGCCTTCTGGGTTAGGCTGTAAGGTAGCAATCTAGAGGGTGGTTTGTAACTGTTGTGTTTAATTATGCACTCAATTCCATTTGCTTTCTTCCAGATGTCCACTCCTCCACTGCAAGAGCCTTCTGCTGAAGATGTTTGATCAATTTCAGGGTAGTTTGATTAATCTTACTATGTTCCCTAGTTTTCCAAGAGTAACTAATATGGGCTCACCAGAAGATTCTGGGTAAGATTCTTCCTCTGAGGAGGAAGAGGTATTGGCGCTATTTTCAACAGACAACACGGCTAGTCTGATTAGATGTGAAAGGTCTAGTATTGAGTCTATGGATGGCACTGAGACTTAGCCATCTACTTCCCAAGCAGTGAAGACATCTAAGACCTTTCCAGTCCCTCTATTGAAGGACCTTATGCAGAGAGAGTGGAAAGAACCTGAAAAGGCTCCTTCTGTGACAAAGAGGCATACACTCTTATTTCCTATACAAGAGTAGAAGACATAGCCAGACTTTCTAAGAAGACTTTGAGTCTGGTGGAGGATGGTTTGGCTTAAAGGACCCTGTGGTTAGGAATGTGGAGTTCATTCTTAGACGCTTGTTACTGTAGTGGCCTTCTGCAAACTAGCATTTGCGGCTTCAAGTGTTGCCCTCTCTTCTAGATTCTGGCTCAAACAGTTGGGTGAAGATATCTCCAATAAAACTCTAGGGAAGAATTTTTGTATTCCCTTGTTAAGCAGGAGAGAGTCAAGTTATTAGCCAAAGCTATGGCTTTATCTACAGCTGCTAGGAGAGCACTATGATTAAGAACCTGGTGTGGCTTCTAAAAATAGCTTCTGCACTATGGTGTTCAAACTGGGACACCTATTTGGCTCAGAGTTTGATAAACTACTATTTTCAGGTCAGATGATCACCTAGAGATGACTCCAGAAAGATAAGAGGAAGACAAAGAAAGAAGTTTCAGAAATTTCCTTACAGTGGGAAGAAGGTTAGGGGGGAGAGAGAGATTGGTACTTCAATTAAAGGGGTTGTTCATCTTTGAGATAACTTTTAGTATGATGTAGAGAGTGATATTCTGAGATAATTTGCATTTTCTTTTCAATTATTATTGAAGGTTTTTGAGTTATTTAGCTTTTTATTCAGTAGCTCTTCAATTTGTATTTTAAGCAATCTGGTAACTAGGGCCCAAATTACCCTAGCAACCATGCATTGATTTGAATAAGAGACTGCAATATGAATAGGAGAGAGTCTGAATAGAAGGATCAGTAATAAAAAAGTAACAATAACAATACATGTGTAGCCTTACAGAGCATTTGTTTTTTAGAAGGGAGTCAGCGATGCCCATTTGAAAGCTACAAAGGATCAGAAGAAAAGACATAACTATAAAAAATAAATAATGAAAACCAATTGAAAAGTTGCTTAGAATTGGTTGTTCTATAACATAATAAAAGTTACCTTATAGGTGAACCACCCCTTAATTAGAATTTTCAGCTATCAAATAGAATCAGTTACCTCCATGAAGATTTGTTCTCACACCTATAGCACACTGCAAGGTAAATGGCTTTAGAAAGAGCAAATTAAGGAATGTATCTCTGCCAGAGTTCTCAAGCAGGTCCCCCTCTCAGAAACCTTTAGGGAACATACTCAAGGATTTTTTTGGTACCCAAGCAAAACGACATGTTCAGAATAATTATTGATCTGAGGTTTGTCAAGTATATATGAAAGAAAAATTTCATATTGAGACCATCAGATCAGTTATGAGCATCTTAGATCAAGGGGATTATATGGTGTCCTTGGATCTCAAGGATGCTGATCTATATGTGCCCCTTTGTCAGGCTCACACGAAGTTCCTCCACATAGCTGGTTCATAGAGCTGCCCTTTGGGAAAACTACTGCTCCTTGAGTCTTCAGCAAGCTGGTAATATCCATAGTAGTGACTGTGAGGAGAGAGGTAATTTCCATTGTCTCGTCTAGATGACTGGCTAATATGTACCCATGAGACCCATGTACTTAGGCTGTCCCTTTAAAAGGTGAAGACAACCATCTGGCAGATAATTCAAGCAGTAAGACTAAGACTAGGAGAATGGTCTCTAAATCCCGGGTTTTTTCAGAGGGCGAGAAAGTGGTGGGGAACCCCTACTATATATTTGATGGTAACCAAGGAAAATTGCAGGGTCAGGACTTTCTGTTTGCTCAACAGACTGGATCACCAAGATTATCTGGATGCTTTGCCCTTCAGGATGGATTTTCCTTCAGTTCACATCTTCCCCTTGACCCGATGATTCCGAGAGTTTTGTAGAAGACCAGGACAGAACAAGTGAACACCATCCTGATAGCCCCGTTTTGGCTCAGGAGAAGCTGGTTTGCACCACTGATGCAAATGTACAGAGTTTTTGGATTCTCCCACAATCCCCTACAGTTCTACATTAATTACTAGGGATGCACCAAATGCATGTTGGACCTTTTCCAGATTTCCTTCTGCTCTGTGACATCATTTATTTAATTTTTAATTTAACGTTTAAGTATTTTATGTCAATCAGCAAGTGGAATTATGCACAAATGCAGGCTAATTAAGAAAGCTTAGTTTGTCCTTAAATACAACCTTAAAAATCAACAAACAAACCAGCATAGGGGTGGCAGGACCTTTTCCCCTTGATTAATTTCAACAACAGCACTAAAAGATCTACAGAATTCGACGAATTTAGGAGATTCTTGAAAATGACAGAGAATTAAAGGGGACCTGTCACCCTTATATAGTTTAACCTATATAAATTATTTTAATTATAATAATAGTCAATAGTCAAACTTTAGAGGAAGCAGACACAGCAGTTGCAGGGGGGCCAGGGAACAGGGGTTCCTGGACTGTGGGGTCTGCTTCCTCTATAGCTAATAAAAAAACCCTCCTCCCCAGCAAATCTCGCAAGAGGAAGGGGGATGCTAATCAGGTGTGAGTGGGCGGAGGCTGGAAGTGGGCGGGGAAAAGGCAGGTTGGAAGTGCAGGCCCATATTTGTGGTGAGGCCACATAAGCCCGGGCCTAGGGTGGCAAAATTTAAGGGGCAGCATACCGCCCTGCTGCATCTAAAGGAGTGTTTGGTGCTCCGATACTGAATAGTGCACTCTGGGGCACGTCTGGGCGCTGGCCTCGGGGCGCCGCTTCCATAAATCCAGCCCTGGGGAAGTGGATGGGAGAATGGGGATCGGATTGCGCCAGGCCCCTTTTTTTTATTTCTGTAGGATGCCTGGCCCACTCTAGTTACGCCACTGATAATAATAATTATATATATACACGCAAAAATTATATATATATATATATATATATATATATATATATATATATATAGTTCAGGCTGTGGTGCACCCCAATCCAGCAGAGTTTTACTGCCTGGGTGCTGTCATATATAGTGCAGATAGTCGTGTTCCAAGGAATGACGCACTCCAGGATGAGATCAAGCAAAGTGATGTTTATTTGTCAACGTTTCGGTCCAGTCCTGGAGTGCGTCATTCCTTGGAACATGACTATATATATATATATATATATATATATATATGTATATATATATATATATATATATATATATATATATACACACACACACAAAATCTTGTTTTTGGACCAAACTTGGGCACCTGATGCTTGTGTTTAGTGATGGGTGAATAAATTTGGCAGGCGTGAATTCGCTGCAAATTTTCACATTTCACCTCCGGTGAATAAATTTGTCAAACTGCTTCGAAACTACGAAAAAATTTGGGAGTGCATCAGAATAGCCACGCGCATAAACATTGTCGTGCGTCAGAATTATTCGGACGCCCATTGACTTTGGCCAAGATAGGTGCGCATGTAACAATTGTCATGGGCGTCAAAATAAACACACATCAAAATGATTTTGACGCCCATTGACCAAATTTTTCACTGTTTCACGAATTTCACGGGACAAATTTGCCTACTTGTGTTTATGCACAGGCTATGCAGCTTTTCAATTATCTTTATAACAGGAATGGATGTTTGGGTTTCATGTTTAATTTGAAAAGAACTTTTATTATACAGCATTTTATGTCTTTGTACCCGTTAACAAGTCCGTGTATATCCCTTCATAAAAGAATGAAATATGATGTGTAGTTTACCCTTTACTGCATAATTGGATAATGTGAATAAAAACTGCAGGACAGCTAAATGTATCCTATACCCATGTTGGTCTCACACTGTGGGGCAGCACCCCATCCTAACAGAGACTCAGTTATATCAATCAAACCGGCATGATATTGAAGATATTTAAGCGCTATGTATTCTGACTCAGATAGGGTAATGTAACAGTCTCAGCTGACATGTAATGCAAATATTTTTTCAGTTCATTTTATGGGAGTCTTTTGCAGTCATTTCCCCGCACACATTAGTGCTAAGCAATATCACATTTTTAATGTAACAAAATTTGTAATTATTTAGAACCTGATGCAATGGTTCCCTACACGGTGCTCTCTCAAGGAGATCATGTGTTTGCCTTAGCTTCAGAATAAAATGTCGCTGTGAAAGGATTCTCCTTTATCAGCTTTCTGCGATAGATGAAAGACGCACTATAAAAAGCTGACAATCATTTTTATTGAATTGCCCAAGGCTCTCCTTATTTTAGCTCGTTATTGCTCAGAGTAATTCCCTGGCATATACAATAGCACATCTTCAAGTTTAAAATACATAGAATATAGGGTTATAGCACTTGATATTGGAAAAACAGTCCTCGAACTGCATAGGAGATGAACCAGGCTTTTATTATTAATACCATATTAAAACAGGTTCAGTTTTAAAATAACTTCACTGTTTTATACATGCAATCTATTTTATCTACTCAGTCCTGAAGGGCCAGTCTATAAACGACATAATGGGAAAATTATCTGTTCAAGTATTCTATAGAGATCAGTTTATCTTCATATATTTGCCTGTGGATCAGACCAAAAGAAATAGTTATTTAAAGAAGACAGTGTGGGATTGGGATGTCCTGGGCACACTAGGGCTGCAACCTAGTACACATGGGTGTATTAATGAATAGGGGACCAGTGTGATTAGGGGCCCATCTAGTTTTTTTTCAATTATTATCACTACATTCTTGTGAGGAACTTGCCCGATGGTCTTGTCCACGCTGCACCCTCGACGGGGATGCCTGCCGCGTCTTTCCTCAGACGCCCACCGCGTCATTGACCAATGTAAAGGTATTTTTCTAAAGTTCCTGGGTGCAATTCTTCTGTATATTCTTGATGTTTCTGACCCTGTCCTTGTTTCTCATCCTGCCTGCTGCCTGTCCTGATTATTGCCTGTTTTGACTACTCTTCTGGATTCTGGTTTGGTACTGCGATTTTGGTGTGTATGACCTGGCCTGTGATCCCTGACCATTCCTACGACTCCTGCATCTGTACCGCACTGACTGTTTGTTACCAACACGGTGTCACAGCCAGCACTCGATACCAGAACAAATGCCAAACACCCTGGTCTCGGCTCGGCTTCACCAGTAGTGTGACCATCGTTGGGCTTCAGGAGGAGCCCTCAGCTTACTTGGGTGCCACCTGGACTTAACGAGGGGTGCAAGGCAAGATGTTCTGGCTGGCAAAGGGGCACGGCTGTTAGCTGAGTCTTTAGGCCGAAGGTCACGGTACAAAAAGTCAAGGCAAGTGGATGGTCAGACAGGCTGGATCGAGGCAGGTGGATATCGGAATCGTCAGGAAGGCAAAGGATCAAAACCAGGTGATCAATCAGATGGGTTGAGGCAGAATCGGAGTCAATAAACAGGCAGAGGTCAAACCCGAATGTCAAACAGGAGGATTAAGCAGAGTCAAGGTCGAATTCAGGCAAGGGTCAGGTTTCAGAGATCAGAATAGTCAAACAGGCAGGCAAGGGTCAAAACAGATAATCAGGATCAGATTTATGCAGAATAGCAACAGCTAAAGCACCAGGAACAAATCCTATCATGGGCATGCGCGCGCGCACTAGGAGAGAGCCGGCACAAGAAGAGGATCGGCACGGCGTCACGGGCGTTCCCGTCGAGGGGGTGCCAAGCCTCCCTGCCATCCCCCCACTAGACCACCAGGGTGAGACTTCGTTACACACGGCCTGGCTTTGGACTTCATACCTTGTTTCCCATTCTACAACACTACACTTGGTTCCCTTGCCTGCTCAGAAATCTCTCCTTGGTTCTCCCTCTATTAGACCTGGTGGCACCTGAGTAGCGGAGGGCTCTATCCATAGTCAAAAGCGGTTGCCATAGGCGGAAGAGTGGGCCGTGATGGATACATTTCTTTTAATATTTATTTTATTGGCGCTGATGGGTGTGGTTAGACATACCTGCTGTGGGAAGAATGCAAGGTGTGTGCATGTGCCCAGACATCAAACATTTGGGAACTTGGGTGCCTTGTGACCGGAATGACACACATTCATACCCAGCAGTAGCCTAGAAGGGGGCCTGTGAATTGAGTCTAGGGGTGCCACATCTCAATTTACCACTGCCCTCTTGCAACATCAAAAGCAAGCTCCCCCTGCCATACCACATAGGTTTTACCTCCTTCCTGCTTAAAAGTGTCTGTGATCATTAGAAAGTAGGAGCATCCGCAGTGCCACGCGGAGTGGGCCTGGGTTGGCAGGACCCACAAGACCAACCAGGTTTTTTCCTGGTATCCCACCAGCCCATTCAAACCCTGGAAGAAAACAAAATAAATGTATTTGACAATAATGCACTAATGCAACTGACTAGTTTGAATAGCTTTGTGGAAAAGCTGTGGAACATCTATACCTACAAACACCTCCTTGTTGTAAGTCGGTGGGCATGCCAAAACATACAGGTAGGCCCTGACAATGCTTTGAGGGAAAAAAAGTGTTGCTAAGTGTTGCTTAGTATCAGAACACAGGTCAGTATAATAAATAACTCAATAATCTAAGAACTGACCTCACTACCACTGTTTGACTGTTCACTTCATTCTGTCTCTCTAATTTTTGCATGACATAAGTGAGGAGCGACTTTTGTATTTGGAGAGGCTGATTAAAGGCATTTTCTACATGGATACCTTTGTAGAATTGCAAGGCCAATTCCAATTATAGTAACCTAGAACACATGGCAGTACAAATGCAGAGCAGATTCCATGTACAATACCCCTAGCACACACAGCAAAAAAATACAGTGCCTATGGCATCCATTATAACCCTAGAATACAAAAACATATACTGTAATGCAGTGTCAATCCCAGAATACATGGAAGAAGTACTGGTCCAGAATAGCTCACAGAACAAAATAACTTATATCATCCTCATATCTTGTTTTGGAATGTCTTGCTTTGCAATCTTTAATGCAGTTTGTTTCTTTTGTTTGTGAGCATTAATAAGAAAATACTTACAGAGAAGTGCTTCTATATTTTGTATTTACTAATAAATAAATGTCAAATTTGTTTTTTATTTCAAAGAAAAGAAAAAAAAGATATGCTTATTTATAGAAAACCCAATTATTTGAAAATAATGCACTAGTTCAGATAGCTTGATGGAAAAGCTGTGGGACATATTTGGAGCTCTAGAGACGGGTAAGATGGGCCACCAGCAATTATACTGGAGCCAATATTATACATATAGTTTTTATGCTTATATAGTCCTATGGCCCTACAAGTTAAATGGTCATAGGCTGGAAATCAGAGATTTTTGGTACAATTACATCTGATTCACGCTTAGAAAACATGGTGCATTGCATCTGCCATTGCACTTTACACACCATGGCTTAGTTTGTTAATAACATTTTTAAATTTGCAGCATTACAGGCAAGTCCAAGCCCAACTTGCTTTATTTAGGGAAGAAGTTAGTCTGCTGCCCTTCTATCCTATACAAACAAGCATCAAGCCAACTTTCTCTGAGCTAAAATAAGTAGCCTGTCAAAATTCAAGGATAGAAATGTTATCCCCATCAGAGTGAGAGAACTGACATTGATAGGATAATTAAATTAAGTCAGTATTGCTTTGATACAAATAAGAGTATTATACTGGGGATCCTGATGCTTATTAATTGCTACTATGCAACATCATTCACTAATTCTAAAAGCAAAATGAGTTACTAGGGGGGAGGGTTCAGTAAAGGATCACGTGGAAGACAGGTTAGATGAGGTAGTGGGCAAAGGAAGCAAAAATGGGGGAGGAGATATAGTTGGGGGTACTGTTAAGGAAAGGGAGGACCACATGCTATATGTTAATCATGGTACCAGTATTAAATGTATGTTTGCAAATGCAAGGAGTCTGACTGGTAAAATGGCAGAGCTGGAGCTGCTGGTGCTGGAGGGAAAATATGATGTGATTGGTGTGGCCAAAACATGGCTGAATGAGTCACATAACTGGGCAGTTAATATTAGAGGCTATACTTTGTTTCGGAGGGACAGAGGCAATAGAAAAGGTGGGGGTTATGTCTGTTTGTTTGAAAGGTTTTAAAAACGAATACAAAGGAGGAAAATGATGGGGCCTTGCCAATTTGTCAAGATAACCTTGCATTTATCATCATTGGACATCATCATTAGTGAAATCCCTCTGCAAAGTGGCAGCAGCCTACACGGAACCTATAGTTCTGCACAATTTAGTATCATCAGAAAAAATAGAAACAGTACTTTCAATGCCCACCTATAGGTCTTAATAAACAAGTTGAAAAGCAAAGGACCAAGTACAGAGCCCTGCAGTACTCCACTAACAAAATTGGTCCAATTAGAAAATGTTCCATTTACCACCACTCTTTGTAGTCTATATTTTAGCCAGTTCTCTTTCCAGATACAAATACTATGTTCCAGGCCAACTTTTCTTAATTTAACCAATGACCTTCTGTGTGGCACTGTATCAAATGCTTTGATTTATGCTCACCTTCTCATAAATGGAAATTAAATCTGGCAAGACCTATTACACATAAAATTATGCTGGCACAAACTCAGAGTATTATCATTTGCAACTCCTATGAAAAGCTTTCCTACCACTGATGTCAGACTAACTGGCCTATAGTTTTGAGGTTGGGAATGGGATCCCATTTTGAATAGCGACGACGCATTATCAATACGCCAGTCTCTCGGCACTATGCCAGACCTCAATGAATCCTGACAAATTAAGTAAAGCAGTTTGGCAATCACAGAGCTAAGCTCTCTAAGAACCCTGGGATGAATACCACCTTTGTTTACCTTAACATGTTCTAGTCTCATTTTATTTTCCCCATGCGTGAACCATGCAACATTAGTTGTTTTACTAGAATTGGGACTATTAAGAAGGAAACCTTCATTAACTGGTTCCTCATTTGTGCATTTGCTATTGTCTGAGTAGTAAGGTATAGATAAACTGCAAAGTTTTTATTAGAAGAATGACTATCAAATCTCCGATGTAGCATGCGTGTATCAGGGTGCACTTCAGAAACAATCAATTATTCAAGAGGAAACAAAAAAGCTACTAATAGGGACTTTTAACTGAGGGTTTAATGCTTGCCTTGAACATGTTTCCCTCAGCAATTGTGTGCCTTTTCAACTCCACTTATTTACTGAGGAAATGTGAAACAAATAAAATATGTATGTAAACTAATATATTTCATTAAACAAATAAATATGTTATGATGACAATGGCAGAGGTAAAGTTTATCAAGTAGGAAGCAATAATGTGACCACATTCATGCATATTCTAACATGGGGTATGTATCAGAGCATTTAAAAGTTGCCAGTAGGCTTAAGGTAAAGGTATCACTGGTGGGCCCCCACAGCATCACCTGAGGATGGATAGTTGCCTCCAAAAGTTGCGCTATCCATCTTTATTGCAATAAATGCAGCAGAGCTGTTGCCCACAAGTTGCATGTGCTCATCCTTCTTTTTGAGTTGTGTTATGATGTCAATGTGAAACAACTGAACTTGAATTTAGCAAAGCAGTCAATAAAAAAACTACCCGGAGATCGTCATGTTGTACTGAAATGTCATGCTGGGAAACACACCAGCTGAACCTCTCAGCCCACCTCTGCATGGGACACCAACAAAAAAAAGTCTTTATGAAAGATCTTTATGAACATTTGTTCAAAAAAGAGAAAGAAATTAAATTGCTTGAGAAAGGTCATCTGAGGTTTCCAATCTCTTTTCTGAGCAAAGCAACATTACAACAGTTCTCTGCTATTCTTTTGAATATGTTCTTCCAGTTGGAGGAACAAACCAGCATTAGATTAGCAGTATAAAAACAACTGGATAGCTTTGAAAGAAAAACAAAACTAATTTTGTCCTAAAATATCCATCAGTTATATGTTAGAGTATTTATATGACTCTTGAGATTTATTTCAGGGCCACTAGGTAAAGGTGCAATCAACCTCAGTTTCTGTTTATCAAAGTATTAGAGCCAACTGATTGTCACCTCAACAAAAGTTATGACGGGTCCTAAATTTACAGAAATTACCCAGAGCCTTGCGTAAGGTGGCCATAGACACAAAGATCCGCTCGTTTGGCAATATCGACAAACAAGCGGATCTTTCCCCGATATGCCATTAACAAGCATGGCTATTTCGGGGGTAATCTGATTGTTCGGCCGTACGGCCGAACAATCCGATTACGATACGCATGGCCGATACAATACGCATGGCCGAACAATCCGATTACGATACGCAATGGGCTCCGGTGGGATCGGTCGGGTCAAAATCAACCCTGACGGATCGACCATAAACCGATCTCCGCCGGACGAAAGATGTCGGCACACGCCACACACGATCCGAAAATCGTAATGAATCCTCGATTCATACGATAGGATCTGTGTGTCTATGGCCACCTTTAGCACCCTTGTATGGTTAATGCTAGGGTATGTCTCTCCTAACAAATTAAACACTAACCCAGGCAAAACCTAAGGCCCTAACATACTTAAAGCAGGGATGGGAAGGGGGAGGTTGATGTGTACAATATATATCATTGTAATTGTTTTTTAAGCTATAACGGTTTTGAGCGTAATAGAACTGCTTCTCACTTCACTCCAAAAGGGAACAATCAAAAGTAACATAATAAATAGTCCTAAACCCATTGTCAGTAATCACGCTGCACAAAAAAGATCAGCTGCCCACTTCTTCTGATTTATATGAGTTTTGCCAGTCCACAGCTGGCAAAATTACATTTCCTGAATCAGCTACATATTTTGAAATTCCGAGGATCTGTTGGACTCAGTAAATCTTTTCAAAGTAATTAGAGCTTCATTGAAAAGGGGACAAATAATCATCATTTTGGTGTTGTTTTTTTGTAACATTAAACGAGCTACCAAAAATCACAGATGTCTGGAATAATATTATTACAGCATTTGACCGTTATCATTATTCCCCTCACTGTTTAATGGCTTCTGTAGTGTATTACTTTCCTCTGATCCTTATCTAAATTGATACATACTTTTTAGTGCGTTACTGTGTAATTTCTCACTCCAAAGTGATCTAAACAACAAAGTTGTATTCCCTGCATAGAACATTAAAGGGTAGCTTCCATTCACTAGAAACCTTTATACTATCTAATAAGCCTCGTCAATGGATTAGAAAGAGGCACATTTTTGTTAATTTAAAGATAATATGCTTTCACAGACACATTTTGAAACAAATGCCGGAAATGATGGAGATAGATGTGCATCTGATAATAACGCATTGGACCTCTTAGGCTTTATCAAAACACATTTAGTAAGTACTACAGCTATTAAGAAGAATAATATTGTTAGATCTTAGAATAACCTACTGGAATGGGCATGCTGTGTTATTTGGGTAAACTAAAAAGAGTTCAAATACATTTCACAAAGGAATATGTCTAAAGCCAAACAGCAAAGCTGGAAACGGAATGTTCGTGGGAGAATGTAGGAGAGAGATGGAGCATATGGCATCAGGAATGTGAAATGTGCCAGGGGTATATCGAGTAAATAAGGCATAAAGGGCAAGGCAGCTGGTAAGGGAAAATCATTTGTTTGTGATATAGACCTGATATAATTTAGATAGCAAATTAGTGTGGAGTATGATAAAGTAAAACATAAACTCAGTGAGAAAATTGAATATGATATAGCAATTGTTTACAACATATGTTCACAGAGTAGGTCATCTCAGAAACATGCTCAAAGAAGTATAACCGATTAATTAGCAGCCCAGACCTAACTCAGCTAATGATTGGATCAACTTAGTAGCTTGTTTACTGTGTATTTGCTGCAAAGTCTCTGAGGAAGACGTCAAGATGAAATGCGTCAGGCTGTGATGACATCAGGAAGCACCCCCACCAGGATCCATGGTGCATGGTGGAAGAACGATGGCCACAACTCCACAGAGCTGCAAACTGGGGAGGTTACTTGGACTGGGATGTCTTTATGTGATAAGCATTTTAAATCTACTCAAATGATGTGTAGTATCTGAATGTTTAAAGCGCATGTCAAGGCTAAAAAATAAAATCCCATTTTTATTTTCTTTAATGAAAAAGATACTTTATATTATATACTTTAATTAACAAATGTGTACCGTTTTTATAAGAAACTTGACTATATGCAGTGAAATGCTCCCTTCATTTACTGCTGTGGATAGGAATTGTCAGACGGCCCCTAACTGCTGAGCAGGGAAACAATCATACTTATGAACGGAAGGGAGAGCCCCCGCCTTACTTCCCAGCCATGCAGAACTCAAGCAGCTTTGTTTATGACGATCCCTAAGCAGCCCAGACCACACTGAGCATGTGCACAGTCTTGGTCTTGCAACGATGTTTAAGTTACAAGATGGTGACCCCCTGTAGCCAACTGAAACCATGAATTATTTGTTTGATTAGGCTTGTGGTGCAGCAAGTTCATGTTTATATTTAGTATACAAAATACCACATTTCTAGCCTTATTCTATTTTAGACTTTACATGCCCTTAAAGTTGCATTGCACCTTTAATGCAGAGAGTCAGACTGGGTAGGAAGCAGAAACAGAAAGCAGAGGAAGGAATGGGAACTGTGCAATTAATACAATTGGATCTCCACTTCAGACTGGATGTATAATCTTTGCATTAAGCACACACTGAATGATGCACATATAACAATATTGGTGGCCAGATCGGGGACAGTTCCACTTGTTTGATGACCTCAGCATTCTCAATTGGCAATGAGGAATGTGGATTTAATGTATGTGGAGTTTTAAAAGGGTGAGACGGAAAACTAAAGCTGGTCTTACACGGGGTGATATTTGCTGTGGATACACCACTAAATGGAACTTGAAATAGAAGAAATAGAACAGAGCCTTCGCTGCTCCATAAACCAGCACTTTAGGAGACTTACTTTTTACCATTTTACAGCTTCAAAACATATATGAACATTACAACCATTATAGTAATTCCTCAATCTGTAATGCAAATCACTGCATGGGCTAAGAAATACTTCTGAAAACCATTGTCATCATTGCATCCAAAAATACAAGTTACATCTTTTTAAGCCAGGAATTCAAAATGAAGCACCTACTTAGAGGCCACTGGGAGCAACATCCAAGGGGTCAGAGCGCAACATGTTGCTCATGAGCCCCTGGTTGGGGATCACTGTTTTAGAAGCTTATTTAACAGTGGGGCCTTTACTTTATAATCAGAAAGTGTACTAACTCCTTTAAGTAAAGCAGGGATTACTGTTTCAATCAATTGCACAACTTCCCGTGAGACCATGGTCATTCCATCCAAAGCCACTCTAAGGAGCTACTATAGATAGAAAGGAAAACATATTTTATAATGATTTTAATACAGCCAGTCTGTCATGTACAAAAAAAGATGATGTATCGTTGTTTTGGGCAAGCTAACACTTTAGGGTACAGGATGCATGTCTTCCACTGGCAAAAAACAGTACCTGCACCAATATTGCAGTACCAAAGGGAATTCCAAGAGAGTAGTCAAAACTGGCAATTATTAGGACAGGCAACAGACAGGACAAAACCAGGGACAGGCAGGATGAATAGCAAGTTAATATAGTAGGTGGAGAAAGCACCCAGGAACTAAAAAAAAGTAAAAAAAAGACCTTTACGTTGGGCACTGTACAATTGGCGCCTGTGCCTTTAAATATTTGAATTTGTGGCAATGCGTGTAAACATGGAAGTGGCCAGTGCATACCACAGAAAGCCATAAGCACAGTGCGCATCTGCATGCATGGAGCTAAGGAATAGAAAGTTACCCAGTTATGGCTGCATCACATTACTACTTGCCATGAAACTGCAATCGCTGTAGCAAAGTGGGAGTCGTTTAGCGTTCTGGGCAAGTCTCAGCAGTCCTAAATGGGAAGTTAACTAGGGATGCAGGAGAAAAAAAGAATTAAACAAAGTATAACATTTTTAAATATAAAGCAATATATACAGTATGTCTAGTAACTTACAACAGTACATATGACTTCACTATTTAACTGCATATCATTAGTTGCTATAAGTTACCAAACATGGAGGAAACTTTGAACCTGATACTAATCTGCCCCATAGAGTTTGCAATGCATATACAGGGACCTCTAGTATTATGTAGAGGGCTGATATATGTCTTTAAACATAAATACAAAGTTGTGTTTCCCGTCTATGCAGTGTCGTTAAGTGACATACTTTGAGAGAAATATATATGTGTTGGCATGCAATTTTCATGAAGTAGCAGAAACTCAAATAACCTTTAATTCTTTCTCATACATGTGCCATCTGCCTATTTTACAGCCATTAAGATTTAACGTACTGTAGCTGTAATAGTGATTATTTCAATAAAGTCTAAAGAGGAGCGTATGGATAATGTACCTTATTTTCAGTTTTGGTGATGAAAGCTTGGACCTCTCAGACAATTTTCCTATGAGACAGACCAGCATTGAAGTGGCCAATGGAAGGGTTAACACAAGAGTGAAATAGCTGCTGTATATATAAAACAGTAACTCTACCATTGCTACGGACTGTAACTGAAACTGTGAAAAACATTTAGTGAAATCGTCATCTAATTATAGAGGCAACCAGATATTCTACTGCCCAGACTGATATAGCTTCAGAACTATAAAAGCAGATGCATATTCTGATCCCTGTTTGCTTAGGCTACAAACTGGTGTATCAGATTTATGTTAAAATCCTGATTTCGGATAGATTGGCATAATTACCATTTTGAGGGCTCTGCTTCCGACAGGGTCGGATGTTTCCTCTTAACACCAGTGGTTTAATGAATCCATTGTTAGTGATAATTAAAGTAATCCTTATGTTTTATGTCTACTTTTTCATGTAATCTGATTACGGATACAATAAATTATGGACAAATTCTTGTAAAGACCAAAAAAGGTAAAGCGTTTACAGCTAGCTTATATGAAAATAGGAATGGTTATTTGTCAAATGAAACACAATAGAATATGAGGGTTCTTAATGAATGCAACCACAAATGCAGTCGTTCAGAAATGGACACACATTGTTGCATGTATCAATGCATGAACATGAATCCAAACATGCCCTCTTTGTAATTGTGCTCAGCACCAGTGTATTCATCCCAGAAGACTGTCCTACTAAAAAATGGCATTTTGCCTGTAAGACGCGCCGGGAGGTTGTTGAAATCTCTTACCTCCCGGCGCATCTCTACTAGATTGACGGTGCGCATGTGCACACTTCTGGGTTTGCGTCCCTGATTGACGCAGACGCCTGCGTCATGACGCCGATCATCATAAATTTAATTTTGGTGCCAAATCTTGTTCCATTTTTAAAGTGCCCAAGCTGGCTTCAGTTTAACTGTTCCTGACAAGCATTACTTCTATTTCCTGATATCCTGGTTTTGACTTCTGCCCATCCCTTAACTACAATTTCTACCGCCTGCATCGAACTCTTCGCCTGACCTTGACTGCGTCTTTTCTTATCCCTGCCGGTACCCCGTTTACGGACTTGCTATGCACTTCCAAGTCGGCTTCCGCAGCAGAAAGCCTGGGCCCAAAAAGGGCATCGGTGAACCCACAGGGGTCCACCTGTGCATCTGAAGGTACTACCACTTGACAAGGTTCCTGATAATGTGACCGTTACAGTTAGCTTGGGCCATGGAACCTTCCCAGGCTGCTGCTTCCTCTTCGATGGAGGCGTACTTTGATGTTATGATGAAATGCTTGGACAGCCAAGAATCTCAACAGGCGCATCTTGCTTAGGCCTTACAGCGCATTTCCTCACGTTTGGAGTCACTTCAAATTTCTGGGGCCACTGCAAAGGTTGGGGGAGATCCCGATGCTTGTCGAAGATTTCTTACCCAGTGCAAGATTCAGTTTGATTTGGCACCTGACCAATTTGCGATGGAGAAGTCTAAAGTGACGTATATTATCGCTCTTCTACAGGGGAAGGCTCTTGCTTAGGCTTCTTCGCTACTAGATAGAGATGATCCCCTGGTTCATGACTCCGCAGCCTTCCTTTACACTTTCCATCAAGTGTTTGATGTCCCGGGCCGGAAACTTAATGCTTCTGACCGGCTCATAAAGATCAACCAAGGATCCAATACGGCCTCCGAATACACCATAAATTTCCGGACTCTGCAGCTCTGGCTGCAGAAGTATCCTGGAATATTTAGCCACTTATTGCAGCTTTCTGGAGGGGGCTTCATGAGGATCTAAAAGGCTGGTTACTTGGGATCTACTAACCTCTTTTGATGATTTCATTGTATTCATCGTCAAGATTGATTCCAGAATGAGAGAGAAGTCTTCGCTTAAGTTCTGTGCCCGCAAACCTTTGGTTATGCCTTACTTCAGGTCTGAGTTTTGTCTTCCTCCTGTGGCTTTCCACAACACCAGTTCATGATGAACCTATGCAGATAGGAGCTACACACCTAACATCAGAGGAGAGAACCCGTAGGAGAAATGCTGGTCTCTGTTTATATTGTGGCCTCGCAGGACATCTGTTGAGATCCTGGCAAGATTTCTGCAGTCCCAGTTTCCTTCAACTCTCGAATGATTCTCCCTGCTTTCCTTTCCACCCTGTCTGGTACGTTTTTCTGCCAAGCTTTATTGGATTCTGGAGCGGCAGGAAATTTAATTTATAACTCCTTTGCCAAATCCTGTGGTCTGAGTCCTGTACCTCTCAAAATTCCTTTTTCTGCCCAGGCTGTGGATGACAGACCAATTTTACCAGGTGTTCTTACCTCTGCTTCTACTCCAGTCCTACCTTGTGTCAGCAGTCTTCATGAAGAGGAGATCTTCCTGCTGATTCAATGCCCTGAGACTCCTATAATTTTAGGTTTTCCCTGGCTCAGGCTTCATAACCCGTCCATTGATTGGTCTGCTGTGGAACTTACAGCTTGGAGCTCCTTTTGGCATTCTAATTGCATGGCTGCTTCAATTCTTTCTGTGGCTGCTTCTTCTTTGCTCCCAGTATCCAGTCCACTTCTTCCTGATGTCTACAAAGACTTTGCTGATGTCTTCGAAAAGAAGAATTCTGAAATTCTACCGTTTCTATGATTGTCCTATTGATCTGATTCCTGGTTGCATTCCTCCTAGGGGTAGAACATATCCCTTGTAAGTGCCCCGAAACGCTAGCAATGAAAGAATACATTTCGGAGAATCTTTCCAAAGGCTTTATCAGAAAACCCCCGTCTCCAGCTGGGTTTTTTTTTCGTCCAGAAGAAGGTTGGTTCTCTGAGGCCATGCATCGACTATCGTGCCTTTAATAAAATGATGGTTAAGAATAGTTATCTTTTGCCATTCATTCCCGAGTTGTTTGACCGATTAAGGGGAGCCAAGGTTTTTACTAAGTTGGACTTGCGAGGGGCGTAGAACCTCATCCGTATGCGTCAAGGGGATGAATGGAAGACAGCCTTCAACACCCGGGATGGCCATTATGAATATTTAGTCATGCATTTTCACTTGTGCAATGCCCCCGCTGTCTTTCAAGACCATATCAATGACGTTCTTAGGGAATTCCTGCAGACCTGTGTCATAGTCTATTTAGACAATATATTAGTCTATTCTTCCTCATTGTCTGATCATATTCTTCAAGTGAAACAGGTTTTATGCAAGCTGAGGGAAAATTGTCTCTATGCCAAGCTGGAAAAATGTGAATTTCACAAAGCCACGATTTCTTTTCAGAGATACGTTATTTCCTCTTCTGGCTTCGAGATGGATCCTGCTAAAGTCTCTGCTGTTCTTGATTGGCCTGTTCCTGTGGGTCTTAAGACTATTCAACGCTTCTTGGGGTTTGCCAATTTTTATCAAGAATTCATCAAGAATTTTTATCAGACTGTGGCTAATATTACGGCTCTCACAAGGAAACCTTTTAAATCTTCTTGGACCTCACAAGCACAGTAGGTGTTTTTAACTCATTTAGTTCTGCTCCAATTCTTCTTCATCCTGATCCTGCTCGCATATTTATTCTCGAGATCGATGCCTCGGAAGTTGGAGTTGGGACCGTTTTGTCGCAACGTGCTGAATTTCAGGGGACTCTTCATCTGCTTATTTCTGTTATAGACTTTCTGCTGCCGAGAGGAATTATGAAGTGGGTAACCGCAAACTTCTAGCTGTTAAGCTTGCTCTGGAGGAATGGCGTCATCTGTTGGAGGGGGTTAAGGAACCTTTTACCATCTTGACTGACCATAAGAACCTTGAATATATTTCTTCTGCCAGAAGACTCAATCCTCGTCAGGCTCGTTAGGCTTTGTTTATCTCCAGATTAAATTTTTCGAACAACACGAAGGCAGATGCCTTATCCAGATGTTTGGTTCAAAGTGAGGTGAATCCAATATGACCCAGACCCATTATTTCCCCTGACTTAGTGGTGGCACCTACTTCTCTTTCATGGTCAGATTTCTCTAATGTGGAACGTCCTCTTGAGTGTCCTCCTGGCAAGATTTTTGTTCCCCAGCAAAGAGTCACTCAATTTCTTGAATGAGCCCACTCTTCTAAAATTTCCGGACATCCGGGCATCAAGAAGACACGCAATTTCATTTCTAGGTATTGTTGGTGGCCTTCAAGATATTGAACTTTTGTCTCTGCCTGCACTGTGTGCGAACAACAGAAAACTGACCACTGGTGGTAGCATTATGCTATGGACAGGTTTTATCTCATTACAGAAAGAAGACAATATGAAACTCGATTAGTCATTGGTCCCACCTAGAAAATATAAATAACATGTATTTCAATGTGCCCCGTTAGATGCTGCATACTTGGAAGGAACTGTTTAAGCCTGATTAATATGGAGTCATAAAATATTAATAACATTTCTCATACATAAGTAATCTTACCAAGTTGAATTCTTTGTTAAAATACACCATGATCTGGTCCAAGTGAAACGTCAAGAGATAAGGTGGAAAACAATGTGATAATATAGTTATGCAGATATGGTGCCTGTTATCCAAAATGTTTGGGACCTGGGGCTTTCTAAATAAGGGGTGTTTTCATAATATGGATTTCGATAATTTAAGTATACTAAAAAAAGATCATTTAAATATTTTTATTAAATCAAATAGGATTGTTCTGCTTCCTGTAAGGATTAATAAGATGGAATAAAGTACAAGGTACTGTTTTATTATTACATAAAGTATAAATATCTTAAAATATGTAATTGCGAGTCTATGGGAGATGACCTTCCCATAATTCAGAGCTTTCTGGATAACTAATTTCCAGATAATGGATTACCTACCTGTACCTTTTTAAAATTTACATAAATTGAATTGATTATGGTATAAAAAAAATATGTAAAAATAACTGCAGCAAAACACTTCCAGCCACACCTACCCCAACACATTTAACAGCTAGATCATAATCAGAAACATGTTTAAATGAAGAGAAGTACTATGCCACAGATAAACATTTTTCATTTTCGGAAACAATTATTGACTGTGTGACCATCCACTACTTCTATTATTACATATTTGTGCTATCAAAAAAAGTCACATCTCTGCCAATGCAGAGGAGTAAAGTTTAATCCACTGGATTACCTCTTTGAATTTTATACTGAAGAACTACACAAATGATTTCTCAATCAATGAAGTATTAGCATATTTGTTGTATTTGTAGAGTGGTTGAATACTTATTGGCTGGAAATTGGAAGTGGAAGATGAAAGAAATGGTTTCTAGCATGGGCAGCAGACCTTATAGGAATGATATTAAGGTATACTATACTGTAGGATTACTTTCTGGCTTACACGTCGTATTATAAAAGAATGGCATGTTTCTCACATGAATATAAATGTGGCAGTTTTCTATCACCTACTGTATTGATTGTAGCAGATATTTAGACAATTATAGTGAAGAGAAATGGATTCTGGCATTGCCATATCACCAAGCGTTTCTCGCTTTTTTTTTTTTTTTAGCAGTAATTTGTGTATTGATTTTGGTAAATGTGCTGGAAACATTAGCTCCTTGCATCAAAGTAAAGGCTGGATTTGTTTAGCTGTAGAAAACAAAGCTGTCATGTCAATGGTTCTTGAATTCAGAGGAGAGCATCCCGTTTATGAGTATCAGCACTGCAGTATTATAAAGCTGTCACTTTCATAATGGAAGAACAATATGAAACACATTCTACCTTATTGTTAGAAAACCCACTAAACAATGTGTTAGAAATGTGTTCCAAAAGCATGGCTTTCGGAGTTATTCTTTCTGTTCTTCTTCCTGTAGTTTTTTTTCTGTTTTTATTACTTGCTGATGTTATCTTCACTGGGCAAAATGTTAATGTAATTTTCAATAAACATGCCACCGTGCATACATAGTAATATGTTTTGGTTCAGCAACAGCTACAGTATAACAAACCCAAAGAACTGAAATTCCATTTTTCCAGACCAAATTCTTTCCTCAGCTCCTTGGAATGGAATCAAGTATAGGATACTTCGTAATGCCTTCCTTGTAAACAACTTCCTACAAAGACATTGAGACTATGGGAATAAGATTATATACAAAGATGTCTGGACAGAAATACAGCTCAAATAGAAAATGCTTTTATGCTACAAATCACTGCTAATCACTTCAGACAAGGGAGAATTCTTGCCTTGCTTTAAAAGATGAAGCCAAAAGCTTGCCCAGCTCTTTTACCCTGAGATTATTTAAAACTGTAGACGATGCTGCAGATGCACACAGGTTAAATCATCAGTATCTCAGGCTGTATAGATGTACTGCTCTGCACCCAAAATCTGTTCCTATATTAACCTCTCTCCTCCTATAAGTCAACTTAACCTGAAACTGGGGATTTTACAATAGTTTCTCAAAGTTGCCTACAGGCCTTACCATCAGTATGTAAGGGGAATAAAGAGAAATATATGTGTAACAAATTTTGATTGTGTGTGTAAATGTCAAATGTTAATATTGTGTGCAGTGTGTGAAGCTGACAAATAGATGGCAGTAGCAACATGTTATTTAGGTAAGGTGACAGTTTCTTATTTAGCTAACAGGTGGCAGTATACAGTAGTTAATACAGTAAGTTAATTGTAGTACCTTAGCCCAACCATTAGGAGCACAAGGGTTTAAAAGGGCAGCCACACCCAGACTAGGTGTCTTCAATGGGAGGGAACAGCCAGAATTACTGGAGAAGGAGAACAGACAGTGACAGGCTAGAATAGGTAAGCGAAAAGTTCAGCAGGCATAGGTGCATGAGATAGAATATCTAGTACTGTCTGTCCTATGCCCCAATGAGGAGATTAGTGAGAATAGTATCCCACATGGATACTCCACGAGTTAGGGACCCTAGAGGAAGGGTTTATGCAAGAGAGGGTTTGATGGGCTTCAGACCAGTGGGCTGTTAAGCTGGCCATAGATGTTGAGATTGAGACCATGATTTTCTCGGAACGATCGTATGATCATACGAATTGACCATCAACTAAAAAGACCAATTTGTCAGGAAAACAAAGGGAAGCTGCCTGCTTGGCCCTGTAAACATAGATAGATTACACTGGGACCGACAAAGATTTTTTAACCTGCCCAATCAATTTCCTGACAGATGTCGGCCAAAAAATCGTAAGATGGTCGATCATTCGAATCCCACTAACCGCACGATAATTTCGAAGGATCGGTCGGACTTCGCTAAAAATTGGTCATTCGGCAAGAAGAATCGTCGTGTCTATGGGGAGATTTAGTGAGGAGACCTGATCGGAATAGCAAAGGGGTGCTGAAAGAGCACCGGATTGCTGAGACAGGTGAGGCCAGGTTGGAATGGTAAAGGGCTGCTGAAGGAGCAGTGGATTATCGAGACAGGCGGGGACTGGAGCTACGAGTGACTACCCTACCTAATTTGCGGGTGAGACCCTTTGGGAATGTTTAGAGCAAGATCGGGTTAACCTGCGGGGAATGTGATTGTGTCAGACGGATGTACCAGTGATGTGATGATGGGCATGTGTGAATGAGAGCCTGGATGTTTCACTTGCAACCCTGGTTTTTGTCTCTGTATGGGAAAAGAAAGGGCAGGGCACCTGGAGTACCCCTTAAAAGAACACACATAACATATACTGTATCAGTAACATAAATGTATCTATGATTTACCTTTCAATCCTCTGGGAGAGAAATTCGAAGCATTATGCACTTATTTGTCTGATCATCCAGCATCAGACGGTTGCCTAAAAATACCTATTCTACTGTGAACTCAGAGAAACTGCATCTCATTTATAAATGGGCAAATAAGCACCTGAGTAGTAACTCATCAGCTTTTTTATTCAGCCATATAGAAAGGAAACATCTGATCTACTGCCCAAGTTCATATTTTCCCAGTGTTTATAAATGACCCCCTCATGTCAAAACTCAGATCCTTATAAACAAAAATGTGTTACTGTATAAAGAGAGTTCCTGAATTATGTTGTTGCATCAACGCCCAAGCATGAAATATTTTCATTTAATTGAATGCAAACAGTAGCAGACCCTAACGTTAAGGGCTCTTACAGACGAGCATTTTTTACCTCCGCTCCCTTGCGTTCCGTTTTTCTGCGTTCAGGCGCAGGGGAGCGCAGGAATAGATGCATTACATTTTTTCCAATGAGGCTGTACTCACACAGGCGCGTGTAGGCGCCGAACGCAGGTTGAGACGCAACATGCTGCATTTTTCCTGCGTTCGGCGCCTACACGCGCCTGTGTGAGTACAGCCCCATTGGAAAAAATGTAATGCGTCTATTCTTGCGCTCCCCTGCGGCTGAACGCAGAAAAACGGAGCGCAGGGGAGCGCAGGTAAAAACGCTCGTCTGTAAGAGTCCTTAAAGGGGGTTGCATTTGGAACATCCAAGCCTATGCTTAAAACTTTTAATGCACTAATCACAGCAGTGCTAATTGTAATAGTCACATGTTGAGAGTCTTGCTAAGTTACAGCTGTCTTAGCACAAACAGCTCTTAGAGCGCTCCAGGGCTAAGTAAGTTCAAACAGAAGACTGACATGTATAATCAATTAGGCATTTTCTTTAGAATTCCAAATATATGTTCCTCTGTCCTGTCTTTATAGAATGCAGTGAATATTTAGTATACTGCTCTACCTGCTGCTCAAAAACCATTGATACGAAAAAAGCTAAACTTTGCTTTTCCTAGTCTACAGAATCTGGCTGAATGCAAATCACATTATATTATGCACAAGCATTTAATCTAATGTGCAGCTGTCTGGTGTGTGTGATCGGAGTAATTGGAAGCCTCCAGCAAAAGCTTTCTTTCTGAATGACACCAACATGTTATGCAGCTCTGTACATGGCATGTTATATGCATGGTTTGAAATTTTTACAGTAATTCTAAATTATACAGATGCTTGAAATTTATATAAGGTAGGAAATATGCTTTCATGCTACATTTCGATGGTTCCAGTGATAACTTCCTGGAATTGTTTTATTAGAGTAAGAAGTAATTATCCCTCACCCTTAAGGGTTACTGTACCCTTAGGGACTCATCATTACAGTATATTCTATAAGTGTCCAGCAAAAGGTACAAGTATAGACTATCCTACCATAGCATGGAATTTTTTTTTTTTCATGCAAACCCTTATTATCTTCTTGGGCCCTACACTTTTTGGGGCTCACAGGGCAACAGTTTTATACAGAGGAAAAGTACATCCCAGTGATTTATCTTTTTTGAAGCATGAGATAATGAGTATAGCAACTGCAACTCAGAACAGGCCACTACAGGTTGGATTACACTGATTTATATAAATAATGGAGCCGCATACAAACTATTTTGCCCACATCTGCTAAGAACAGCTCTTCAATGCTTTATGTTTTTTGAACAAATATTTCCCAGCAGTTCAATATAGGTATTTACTAAATCTGACCTGTAGTGCTGTCATGTATTCTATTATATTATCCTTTAATATACCTCCAAAATGTGTCCTATCACACACACGCCTTACAGGCTTTTAGTTAACTGGCTGAGCACGAGACTCATTTTTTAATAGTGGCACCACATTAACATTTGGTTAGTTTTTGGGTAGAAATTAAAAGGAACCGTTCAATAACTGGTTGTTTGTTGTTAAAAACTGGAAAAGAAAAGTATAAAACCTCAAATACCTTTTTGTATGTATTAACAAATTTCCTTGCCTTCAATTCTGAGGGTACTGCACAGAAGTATCAACCCAGAATATAGACATGTCAGGGGATATTTTGTGGGTGTTGCTTGTGGGGGTTCCTTGGTGATGTCACTGCGCATGTGCACATAGCCCAGTGATGTCACTGAATGCTCACATGTGCACGCACAATGTCTTTTTAATGGAACCACATGTGCAGTCAGCAATTAGATGAAGAGGCATAAAAAATGCAGGAATCATGAAAGGAGGCCGTGGGAAAACTTCTAAATCCCGAAAAAACTGTGTATATGTTAAAAAAAATAATAGGTGTTAGAATTTGTAGGTCTTTTTCATTTTAAATGTTTTGCTATATACAGTAAAACCATTTTAAATGTTTCAAGGGATCAGGAAAATATTTGTAAAACCCAGGAAATGTGTTAAGCAACTTAATTCAACTTATTCTTCAAGGATATAAGCACAGGAGTCCGTTTTACTTTGAGATAAAGTATAAGCAATTCCATCAGAAGATCATCCTATTAAAAATGTATAATGTATTCATGGTATGCATGTATGAAGAATAAAACTACACTATTTCATTTAAACTACAAGAATGGTTCATGCCTTTACCATTTATCATTGCCTTGCTATATTTGTCTTTTTTTTTTTTTCAACTGAATTTAGAGACAGAAGTGCTTAATTCTAGGTGCACTTTTAAGTGATGGATCTTTCCTATGATTTGCTGGATGAGACATAAAGTTCTGTATGCACACAAGAAAATCACAGACTGGCTTTAATGTTATCCTTTCAAAGCCAGTTTGCATTGGTGCTTAGCAGAATATCCCCGCCAGGATTGTTAAATATTCTCCCAAGCAAGCAAAACTAAGAACTGTGTTGTTGTCATGCCAAATATTGGTGATTGGACTTCTGCAGATTTTTTTTTAGTTGTTTTTAGTATTATTTGTTTGTGCTGCTTCTAGCAGTGTTTTCTGAGCGGCATCTAACTTTACACTTTGTAGGTATTTTTATCTGTTTCAGTCTCATAAATAACAAGAGCAGATGTGTTGAAACCTTGCATCCTAATTTAAATGCACTGTAAAATGGGTAACTGTTTAATTACCAGCTCAGTCTGTACTACACAGCAATGGATAGGCTACAGGCAAATCAAGCAGTTGCATTAGGAGGCTTGCAGTGTTATAGTCGCTTAGCTAAAACATTGAAGTCACGTCAACTCTCACTGATTGTTAGCATCAATGTCTGGTAGAATTCAATTACTACCCTATGATAAAAATCAGTACATTGCCATTAAGATGTCATTTTATTCTAGTAGGCACCTGGAGATCCTGCTATTTGTTCTTCAACATATCATTTGTGCAAAAAATTATACCCTAGTGTCTGCAAAATTGTTCAGTGACTTTTGTGTATAATATGTTGCTATTGCCCAGCTCAAATGCAATACAGGGGTTCAGTTTCTATTCCCTGGGGCACTATAGTGCTAAGTTGCACAACAGAGCACCCCTTAGTGCTCATCTTGTGCCTTGGGGAAAGCTGCACTATGCTCCCTATCTTGCATGTTGAATGACACACAATTTAGGGGGTAGGTAGGAGGCAGGAGAGGGTACACATATGTGCCTCACCCCATCTGCTCAAAGATCGCAAACCTGTATAAGAAAATACTTCTAAGTAAATTACTGTAATATGCTTGCACATGAAAATAGAAAGAGGTAAATTACAAAAAAACAGAGAAACAACTTTAGGGTAAGGCCACACGAGGAGATTCGGGGAGATTTTGTCACTGAGGCAACTTTGGGCGACTATTGAAAATGCCGCGTGTGCATTAGCGCAGGCGACTTTTCTTTGTAGCCTATGGGGAAAAACGCTGAGGCAGTTCGGGGAGATAGTTGCTCAAAAGACAAGGCGATTAGTCGCCAGGCAACAAAATCTCCCCGAATCTCCTCGTGTGGACTACCCCTGTAATTGCTGTTGTTCTTATTCAGCGTGCCATGTAAAGCTGGAACTCAGATCTTGAGCATAAGGGGACAGAACAGTGCAAAATAATCTCAAAATAATCCTAGGGGTTTGCTCATGAGAGTTTTCAATTTCACAAAGATCCCTGTTAAAGTCTTCATCCTTCTTGTGAGTGCCAACTTTAAATGAGTGTCAACAGACATCTCAGAATTATTCCATTATCAAGAATGTGTTACAGTCATTGCTAACAGAGGGCACCATTTAAAGGGGTCGCTCAACTTAGTTAAATTTGTGTAAAATGTAATGAGTGATCATTTATGGCAGTTTGCAATAGGTTTTAATTGTTGTTATTATTAGTGTTTTTTTGTTTAGTTATTTGGCTTTTTATTCAGCAGCTTTCCAGTTTGCAATTTCAGCAATTGGTTTTTTGGGTCCACATTACCCTAGCAACCAGGCATTGCTTTGAATAAGAGAATATGGATAAAAGAAAGCCTGAAAAGAAAATTGAGCAACAATAAACAATAAATTTGTAGCTTTACAAGGAATTTGGTTTTTAGATGGGGTCAGTGACCCCCATTTGAAACTTGGAATGAGTCAGAAAAATAATTAAAAAATTATTAAAAATAAATAATGAAGTTCAGTTGAAAAGTTGCTTAGAATTGCCCATTTTATAATATACTAAAAGCTAACTTAAAGGTTAACCACCCCTTCAAGAAACAAAATATAATACCAGATATAGTGTCAGATATTGCAGATGGTGCCTAGTTCAGGTGTGTTATGCCAGTTCTCACAGTCACATCTGTCATTCCTATGAGAATTTAGCAAATCCCTTCTGTACAGAAAGTTAAATTACCATCACACACACCTGTATCAGTCTGTAGCATTGCGATTATTATATATTTTATTAACTTTATTAAATAAAATGATCTGTGTTAAAAAAAATATAAGGAAAGCTTTAAAAACATTACATAATATTTAAGTTAAAAAATCAGAAATATAGTCTACTTGGATAACATGGCTAATGACCATATTAAGCACAAAATAATGATCCCTATGGTGTTCTTCAGCAAATAATACCCTTTGTTTATTCTGAACTAACACTATCATAAAACAAGTGTCCTTCAGGCGCAACCAAAAGCATACATTCTTTGCTTAATCTCCTGCACAAGGTTTTTCTAATACTGACATTTTGTTAAACCTTTTGTGCTGTTAAGAATATATATATCAGCCATAGTCACTAGCAAGCATGTGGTTTTCTTTTTGTAAATCCTTAACTTAGTTTCATCCTAAAATGCCCAAGTTGGCAGTCTGCCCTACATAGACCATTCCACCCTCCATAAAGAAGTTATATTTTTTATAGGAAATTAAAGTTTGCTTTAGAAACATGCAGGAAATCTTCAGATAGTATGAAGATCCAAATCCCGGAAACATATGTTATGCTGAAAGCCCCACATCCGTGGATTGGATCGAAGGTCCAATACTTGTACTGTGACCTAGGAAAAGTTTAAGGGGCATATTTATCAAGAATCAAATTTGCGAGTTGTGTGAGGGGTTTTCTACCTCGGATAAACTCAAATTTTGTGGGTATTTACTATTTATGAAAAAATTTGAATGTCAAAAACTCCAATGAAAAAAGGCAGGGGAAAAAAAAGTGTGGTGTATTATCCCACCCTTTTTTATACAGCATATTATATATACACTAAAATTATGAATATTTTGGGGATGTATAGTAGAGGGCACTTTTTATGTATACTCATCAACAGTTAAAGTTAAAGTTGCAGTTAAAGTTGCTGTGTTTATATGAAGGTGCTTTGGAGATATTTTTGGATAAACACAGGTAAATATTATTTCTCATAACAGATGGGTTCACTGCTATTCTACAGTACATGGTTGTATAGACTCATACTTAAGCTTTAAATATCGCTAGTTCTTATGTACTGTTTACTGGTGCATAATTTCCTTCATGTGATTTTTGTTCCCAAGTTAAATGGTAGCAAATTAGCTTTATGATCTTCTTCTTCTGACACAAACCCTAAAATAGAAGACACCATGGTATACTTATGATGACACAGTTAAGAGTGACAAGCAATGTTAACGAAGTTGGATAACCATCACTAAACTTTTACATTTTGGTTTTGGCATATGAGCATGACTGATGTTGGTCAGGGTGTGGTCATTCAAGCATGGGCCATTTTTTATCTGGGCCCCATTGTACATCTTGGTAGGACCCTCCAACCAGAGACCCAAGTGACAAATAATTTGGGTCTCCTTGGGGGAGAGCCCTGCAAACAGTAGTATTTGCCCAGTGATTGGCAGCCTTGGCTATGACTCAACCTTAGATATTAATAGATGTAAGTTTTTTTTTTGGATAGATGCCTTTTTTCAGATTTAAAAATCTTGGACAATTTTAAAGTTCAAGCGAAAGCATGCAACTTTTTTGAAGTTCTATTTTCTTTTTTTCTATGGTGTATACAACTGAAATCTAAGTCTTCATTTGCTATTCTTTTGGTTTTCAAGTGATTTCCTGTAGCTCTTGGGCATGGAATTGCTAGCGGTTCCTTATGAAAGCATAGTATATTGCCCCTGCACCCGTCACCTGGTTATCTTGAATGTACAGAGTGACTACTGGGAAAACCCTTGTGCTGCCCACTGTTGAGTGCAGGAAAGTCCAATGCTTTCAATTTTCACAAATAATGTGTCAGGATACAAAGTGCAAAACACATTGCACTTTACACACAATGATCATGGTGCAAGGCCATCTGTGAAAGGGCTCTGAAAATGGTCCCCAAAGGATGAGACTGTCAAGTTTTACTTTGGCATTGGAAATGCTGGAGAACACGAAGTACCTTAAATCAGTGAGATGAGTTGGTAATTCAGCTGAGATAAATAGACTATGGAGAGAGAGTAAATGCAAGATTCACAATTACAAGCTTTGTGGTCGTTAAAGAATAACAGTAATCTTAGAATCCACAAAGCTGGAAAAGGGAGTGGTGTCATTTTGTTTGACAGAAACTACAATGCAGGGGTTTATAGAGTAAATCCACCTGGGCATTGTGCTCTTATTAATCATGATCCTACCTCTGTGGAAGTAGATAAAACAATACAACACAAGTACAGCTTAAAGGAACAGTAACACCAAAAAATGCAGTAACACCAAAAAATGAAAGTATTTTAAAGGAAAGACAGCATAATGTACTATTACCCTGTATTGGCACAACTGGTGTGTTTGCTTCATAAAGACAACTATAGTTTATATAAACAAGCTGCTGTGTAGCCATGGGGGCAGCCATTCAAGCACAGGATACACAGTAGATACCAGATACATTTTGAAGAATCCTTCAAAAAAAAAAATCCTTTTCTCCTTTTTCAGCTTTGAATGGCTGCCCCCATGGCTACCCAGCAGCTTGTTTGTGTAAATCCAAATAAGAGGAACATCATACCTTGCCGCAAATGCTTCACTCTGTGTTAAACGTGTTGTCTGTCCCCCAAAGAAAGTCATCCATGCAAAAAAATTAATAAGTCACGGAGCAACAGGAGAAGCATTAATTTAAAATTTCACCTTTAATAGTCCATCGCTTCAGAGGAACTGGTGAAATGCCATGAAAAGCATAAAGAGTAAGATCCATAAATCCCATATGTTGATATGCTGGAAGCATTTTAAAATGGACTATTAAAGGGGAAATTTTAAATTAATGCTTCTCCTGTTGCTCCATGACTTCTTCACTTTTATAATAGAGTTTATGAAGCAAACTCAACCAGTTTTACCAGTGCAGAACAACAGTACATTGTATTTTCATTACTTTAGGACACCTTCATTTTCAGGTATGCTGAGTCAACGATAGGGACCACCTCAGTAAACTAAATGAGGTGGAGTTTCATGCTGGAACTGGATTTGAGTTTGTATGCTGGGAAAGAGGATAAACTGACTGCTGAGAGTGAGAGGGACAGAGAGTAATTTTAAAGATTTTTTATACAAAGGTCTACTTATTTCTTTAGGAGAAGCAATATTGCATGGTACAGATATACAAAGACATTTGTGGATGGTATGATTTTGTTCTGGAAAGAACCAGTGCAGATAATAGAGAGCATTTTTACTAAAGCAAATAAAGATTTTGATAAATGATGGTAGATTACATATTGACCTTTACAGGAAAGATGTGGATAGAAATAACTTCTAAAATGCCATTAGAAGTTGACCAGTGCATACCAGGAGGCCTACACACATTCCAATCTCTCAATCCAGGTTTGTGCATGTATGTACCAGCACACTAACACTGCCTCGTGTCTGGAAGTGCACATATTGTAAAGCATGGTGGTGCATCTTGGTGTTCTGATGTCACCTTTGGTGCCAAACTTGAATAAAGAAACCCCTTTCCTATGCCTTTTCCTTGCCCAAGTTGACTTTCCCCCAATAAAAGGCGCTAAGTTTGCCTAGGTGCAGTAACGTATAGCAACCAATAACAACATTTTTGTGGTTTTTCGGCTTCAAATGCAAAAAAATTGGGTTTTTCCCGATCCGATTTTTTCTAGTTTTTTCATTGATAAATGAGGACAAATCCTGGATTCTAGTTTGGTCTGACTTTTTTAAAAAAAAAAAAAATCATAAAAATTCGGATTTTGATAAATAACCCCCATAAGTCTACTAGAAAATCTTGTAAACATTAAATAAACTGAAGAAGCTGGTTTTGCTTCCATTTAGGATTAATTATATCTAGGGATGGGCGAATTTGACCTGTTTCATTTCGCCAAAAATTTGCCGCCAGCGAAATGTCGGCGACGCCCATTTAGGTCTACGGCCTTCAAGAAAATTTTGTTGCGCGGTGACATTTTTTTGACGCACATCTTTTTTTTTTGACGCACAACGCCATACAAGTCTATGGGCGTCATTTCGTCAGTGAAACAATGCAAAAAAATCACCCATCCCTATTATCTTAGTTTGGATCAAGTACAAGGTACTGTTTTACTATTCCAGAGAAAAAGAAAATAATTTCGAAAAAATTGGATTATTTGATTATAATGGAGTCTTTTGAGGACTTTTGCGTAATTCGGACCTTTTTGGATAACGGGTTTCCGGATAACGGATCCCATATCTATATTGTTATATTTTTAGTAAGCCCGAAGTTGCCTCACTAGGAAACTTCAGATGACTTCTGAAAACGAAGCACTCCAGGTGCCATCCCGTCAGCAATTTAGATTCTAGCCGGTGGGAAGGCTTTTCGGGGACATTAGACCACCGAGGAAGAGGCGATTTGTCGCTGGGGGACTAAATCTCCCTGAATCTTCACGTGTATCTCTGCCCTCAAGGTTGATGGAGCAATGGTATTTGACTACTTTAATACCAGAGGAACACATTTTGCTGAATTGCCATGTAATTGCATTACTAAACATGTTAGTTCATTGAAGCACCTGGCTGACTGGTGGGAATCTCTGCATGTTGATTTATTTAGTGATGACACATTTACTTAGTGCTATACAGAGATCATTAATGATTCAAGTCTGTTTCATCAGTAAAGCTTACAATCTAAAGTACCTTTTACATTCGTACATCACACTGGGGTCAGCTTCATCAGGAGTCAATCAACCTTCCTATATGTTTTTGAACAGTGGGGAACAGTGGGGAATAAACCAAACTACCCAATCCAGGCAGACATAGGTAAAACATAAAAAAACTGACAGAGAGTGTCCAGGGGGAGGCAGGATACTGAAGAGAAGGTAAATAGCTCAGTAGTTTGATACTCATGATGCACTAAAATTTGCAAGGGTTTATTTCTATTAATAATGCTCCTAACCTAAGATATTCAATTGCTTGCAATATTTGACACTTGCAGTCTCAAAAGATATCGGATCAAACACACGTCACACTATCTTCTTCTACGGGTATTTTGTTCTATGAATACGGGTATTCTGTTCTATGAATTTACTCACATATTATTATGCTCTTTGATATTCATGGTCCTTATGAATCTACAGACACAGATCAGGTTGTAGCTTTCCTGAGAATGGTAGATCACAGTAAAAATAATGACTTTATCTTCAGTAGTGAGGTCTTGTTATTGTTTTGTGAAAGCTGTTTAATATCCTTGGGTAAAGATGTCCTCCATTGGAGTTCAAATAAATGGATGCATGGGGGAAGCCTGGAGACCAACTAGGGAGAAATTTAAGGTTGAATGTTTACATACTGTCTTAGAAATCACTGAAACTATAGCACAGGTTAGAATCATGTGTCTTTAAAAGGTTCTAATTAATCAAGAGGTAAGTCAACCAACTGTTGCTCCACAAAGGAGGGCCATACCCATAATGTGTGAAGACGTCTAGGCTACAGAAATAAATGATATTTGGACTACAGCTATAGGAGAGATACAGGTAGCCAGATTTTATAAATTTCTGAAAACATCATAACAAATAACAACCTCCTGGGCCTACTGGGTCAAATTATCTAACACCTATAGATGTCCTATTAATCTTTGTTAGCTTTGTTCTAAATAATGTGCTCTGACTCTCTTCAGCTGATATTATATATGGCACAGCTAAATTTCATCATTGCCAACCATTCTTTAAGGGTAAGGCCACACTGGGCATTTTGGGGAGATTTGGTCGCCTGGTCGCTTCGTCTTTGCGGTGACCAATCTCCCCAAACCATCCTTCCCTCACTCTGTGCCGGCTAAAATGAAAAACCGCCGGCGCTAATCACACGTGGTGATTCGCTTTCCGAAGTTGCCTCGTGAGGCAACTTCGGGCAACTTCGGAAAACGAACTGCCACGTGTGATTAGCGCCGGCGGTTTTTCATTTTAGCCGGCACAGAGTGAGGGAAGGATGGTTTGGGGAGATTGGTCATACCATTCCATTACTGGACTGTCAAACAATCATGTAATTCTTTGTGAAGATGATGAGAAAAAAGAGTCACGACCCTCCTGAAATGAGGGTGGAAACACTAAGGGGCAGAACTATCAACATTCGAATGAGAGTTTTCACTATGATTTGACCAAGTTCACGCACAAGTTAATGGGAGTTGAAGTTTCAAATTTCTTGCTATTTTCCAATTAATGTTTTCAAGATTAATTTAAAATGAATTTAAACATTTAGCAGACTCTCTGAAAATCAAGGGTAGAATATATCATCTCATTGAATAAATAATTTCATTTGCTGGGGATCATTCATGAAATAGAGGCCTAATTTATGTATTCAAATCTGCAGGGCCTGGGGGTTACTTGTCCCTGAAAACACTGAATTAGGCAAATACCTTTAATAACTCTGTAACTTTTAAAATATTTACTAAAGTTATGAAGTCAAATCTGTACCATGCATTTAAGAAAGACAAGTTTTTCTACTGAACAGTCAGCTTCTGTGGGATGTGTGTGTGTAGCCATGTGAAGATTTCCCTCACATTCAAAGAAGTATTGCAGAGGCGTGCCACAGTAATATTTACACTGCATGAATGGAACATCAGTCACGCACCAGGCGTTTCTTTCACATTCTTTACATTTCATAGATGGATTGAGTGTTTTTATTTACCCTATTCGGTTTACAGACAAAATTAATCTGCCAGCTATAAAATAGACCATTTATACATGGGTTATAAAAACCATTTACTAGCTTCCCTCCCTGCCAGTTCATAGTTCTATTTCCTGCTGGTCACCCGGTCGATGTTCCTGTTTCTTATTTCCAATTTAATCCTGTTCCAGGACTCTCTCCCATGCTGAAGTTCCCGAATCTTGTCTTCCTTTGTGGCTGAACGGTACCTATTTTGGACGTTTGTTGTTATTTTTAATCCTGAGCCAATAGTTGTTTTTCTTTTTATCCTGGCTAATAAACACCTGTCTACAAGCTTCTTTAACAGTCTTAGTTACACTTTAAATACTGACCCAGTAGCCCTGCTGGTCATTCCAGTGTGAGGTTTGGGTTACTGGGCATAACAGAATGTGAGTAGAAGGGTTTCCAGAAGTGTCAAAACAGTACAAAAAGGAAACTTTAGTGACTCTCTTCTTTACTTCAGAAGAACTGACAATAATATATTTCCCATATCTAGTAATGCTATTTTTCTAATGACACAATTTGTAGCATGAGCCTGCAGCTCTATGCACTTTAAATGGAGTAAGGGTGATGTTTGTGATAACAGGGAAAACATTCTGAAAATAACAAGGGCACATTTTTTATCCCATGCTGATAAAAGAAGGTTCAGGAGATAGACAACTCGACTCATTACCATCTTTGAATGACCATCTTTGTGACCTGGAGTAAAAATGTTAATGTGTAACCATTATGGCTTTGTTTAGGATAGAAATATGTCATCATCTAATCATACACAGTCAATACACTTTCTTCTATTGGGGCATTTTTGGTAATTAATAAATAATTTGGTAATTAATAACTTCAGAATGTGTTTACAAATGTAACAAAGTGCTACATGTAAAAAGGCACCAGATGCTGATTCAAGTCAAACATTATTGTAGGGACCTATATGATATCCTATCCCTATAGAGTTAATTCCCTACCTTTTGTATGTAGTTCTCTTTTCCCTTGTTATTGGGCCAAGCCCTTGTAACTGGTAAAGTGTAACACCCTCACCTATTGGACAAAGAGTGTAATGACTAGTGATGGGCGAATTTGCGCCGTTTCGCTTCGCCGAAAAATTCGCGAATTTCGTGCGAAATTCGCGAAACGGCGAAAAATTCGCGAAACGGCGCCGGCGTCTCGTTTTTGACGCCGGCGCCCGTTTTTTCGACGCCGGCGCCCGTTTTTGACGCCGGCGCCCATTTTTCGAAAAAAAAAATTTTTTGACGCCGGCTAATTTTTGACGCGAATTTTCGCGCGAGTTTCGCGAATTTATTCGCTGGCGGCGAAACGCGCAAATTCGCCGCGAATTCGCGCCTGGCGAATAAATTCGCCCATCACTAGTAATGACACTCCCCTGCCACACTGCTATATAGTGTTGTGCAGGGAGTGTCCTCTTCCTCTTTGGCTCCTGGTGCTGCTGCTAGGTGAATCCCCATTGAGCCTGCGATCACCATAGGCCCCAGTAAGCATTTACCCCAGAGGGACCTGACACCTTTGGTGCTAAGTCGGGGACCAGGTAACCCCGTGAACGAGGAACAGCTATGATAGTAAGATCTTGTTATAGACTCTCTAGGAGAGTAAGACAGAAAGGTGTAGCAGAAAGAGCAGTTGTCGCTCCAACGAGGATTGTAGGAGGAAGTAGCTTCCCACAAGGCCTGTTTGCCTTTAGAGCAGGGAACTCAGTTGATAGTTATCTAGGTTAGCAAAGGACTACCTGTACCCTACCTGATCGATCCCGATCCCCTCACTGGCAACGTTGGTTAAACTGGGAATTGATGTACACCTATCTGCATTATCCTTTTGGAGTCGCTTCTGTCTGACTGTGATCCTTGCTATGTCCAAAGTGATTCCATCTGCTGTGTCCTACACATTTTGTAAGTAAACCTGTGGTCATTTGCCTCTGGCATAATAATAATAATAATCCGTGCACCTGTTATACTATCTAAGAACCTCCTGGCGTCCATTATTCTATTTTTACACTTATATGCCTGTGAGTTGTAGTTCAACTACAGATTAAAGGGGAAGCTTCCATTTGGCGAAGGCTCTGCCCTGGGTGAAGATTCGCAATGTAACCCATGGTCACTACCTAGCTGGACACCCTTAACTCCTAACTGGCAGGATAGGCCAAGAAAGCGTTACACTGTTTTGGGCTGTTTCAAGCCAAAAGGGTTAAAGTCCAGCTATAGCAATAGAGTATGGGTTACATTGGATTCTAACATGATAGGCTAGGTCTTTGCTATGTGGAAGATATGAAGTAATGAGGTAATTGCACATAGGCTACTGTGCAGAAAATAAATAATTGCAGCAATTTAAAGCCATAGGGACAAACTAAACTAATGTGTTCCTTCACCAGTTATACCCTGTTAATATTTTAAATTAAGCATGATATGGCTTCAGTTTTTTAAAATATGAAAACACAGTGAAGAAAACATATTTGAAGATGTGACCAGCACATTTAAGTACAACTATAGCAACAACGTGTTTAAACTTTAGCTTCAGTTGGGCCATTGCAGGGATAATAGAGGGAAAGCAACACAATAACTCTTATGCACAATTTCAGAAGAAATCTTTTGCACCGGGTTTGGGGAAAAACTACTTTTTTTAATGAGAGCTAATTCAGTTAAACCCTGAACTTTCCATATTACAAACTACATTTTATATATACAGATATTTTCACAACATATAATAGGTTTCCAGGATTAATTCTAACCCGCTTAGGCTTGCAGTGTAATGCAACCGCTCCGTCACCTTGTTCTATTGTGAAGTGGCGGATTCTGGGACTTGGGAGTTGCTCTGCTTTGCATAGTGGGTCGTTCACAAATTTTCTGGAAAGCAAAGGGTCTTCACATCAAACAATTCACAACTTTACAATGAAACAAGTTGAGGGAAGAGTTCTATTACGCTGACCATAAGGAGAGTTAGTAAGTGGTTACTGTAATTCATGTTTACCATCATGTTTACCTTCTAATATATGGAATCAAGAAAGCCTATGCATCTTTGCTAAATAAGGCCAATGGAACAATCCCATGTCAAAACAGAGATTTTTGACTGAAATTCCATTTGTCCTTATAGTAAAACATTCTAAACACAGTAGTATTTCATACCTGTGGAATTCCCATGGTGCTCTCAATCAGAACTGCTGTGGCTTTCTATAGTGCTCATTCTAAGAGCACTCTCGTCCATTGGTGTGCTGCTCTTTGCAAGGGGCACTGGATCAAATAACTGGTGTATAATGCCAGTTTGTCAGAAGGCTGCACACCAGTTTTAAGGCTGCAGGAAGTTGCAGAGCATCCTGGGAGCCACTAGAAGGAGGAGTAAGCTAGAAGCAGTAGGAAGAAGTTTTTTGACATCAAGAAGCTCCATATGGGCCAAGAGTAGGGTTGCCGCCCGGCTGGTATTTTACTGGCCTAGCCAGTAAAACACCTGCCAAGGCCGGGGCCGGTATTACAAATTTACGGGCAATGTAGCTGCTGGTAAATTTGTAATACTCCTAACAAAAGCCCTCGGCCGCCCCCAACCCACTCAAAATGTACCTTTTTTTGCCGTCTTCTGGCCAATCGCGCATTTAGGCCCTGCCCCTTTACGGCACGACACACTTGCTCCCGCCCCCACCACCAGCCAGTAAGCATCGTATTAAAAGGTGGCAATCCTAGCCACTCCCCAACCAGAAGCATTCTTTTGGAACAGGCTGGTATAGGGAAGGCATATCCTGTACATAGAGAGATAAAGATGCCATGAGGAGTCCTGAATGGAGGAATAAACACCTGCAAAGTAATCCTCTGGAGTAAGATGGAAAAAAAAAGATCAATGAGTTATCCAGAAAGCTCCAATTAATGGTAAGGCCATCTCCCATAGACTACTAAGATAAATTGAAAAAAAATATTTCCTGTTTATCTGTAATTTTAATATAATTAATACTTAATGGAAGCAAAACAAATTTATTGGGATAAATGAAGTTGACTTAAGGTATGGAGATCCAAATTACAGAGACAACTTAATCCTAGGTCTCAAGGATTCTGGATAACAGGTTCCATACCTGTACTTACTTATTACTGGCATGGTTTATTTACTTATGTGTATGCTGTATGCACATATAGGACTCAAGTTGTGGTAGTGCCTGTGCTGCAAGGTAGGCACATGCAGCTGTCCTTCCATCTGCCATAGGGCAAATGATAAGTATAGGGCTACCTTAAAGGAGAACTAAACCCTAAAAATAAATGTGGCTAAAAATGTAATATTTTATATACTGAACTTATTGCACCAGCCTAAAGTTTCAGCTTCTCAATAGCAGCAATGATCTACAATTTAAAACTTTTCACAGGGGGTCACCACCTTGGAAAGTGTCCGCGACACTCACATGCTCAATGGGCTCTGAGCAGCTGTTGAGAAGCTAAGCTTAAGGGTCATTGCAATTTATCAAGCAGAAAATGAGGTTGG
This sequence comes from Xenopus petersii, assembly GCA_038501925.1. Taxonomy (NCBI): domain Eukaryota; kingdom Metazoa; phylum Chordata; class Amphibia; order Anura; family Pipidae; genus Xenopus; species Xenopus petersii. The sequence continues at coordinate 39,863,787 of CM076681.1, read as the reverse complement.
CCTGTAATATAAGCTGATGCTACCGGGCTGTTAAATTCTGATGCTAGTTGCACTGGTTTCTGAGCGGTCATGTAGTATGTATCTGTATTAATTACTAATCAGCCTTATATTGTGACATTTATATTCTATGTGTACTGTATATTGTGAGTCGGTCCCTAAGCTCAGTAAGTGACAGCAGCACAGAGCATGTGCAGTGAATCAACAGAAAAGAAGATGGGGAGCTACTAGGGCATCTTTGGAGACACAGATCTTCCCTGTTAAGGGCTGTGGTTGCCTTGGGCTGGTACAGAAGCCCAAAACATAATGTACAACATTTCTAGCCTACTTCTTTAGTTAAGCTTTAGTTCTCCTTTGTCCACTGGTACAGTATAAGAATGATGTGCAAGTTATGGTAGGAGTTGGGAGATGGTGAGCATCGGTGCTGCCCCCCATGAATACTGCATTTGTACACACAGGCAGCTGTGCATTGAGGGGGTAGACACAGGTCTTTGTGCTTAATTTTGAAGTATAAAGACCTATTTGTATCCTACATAGTGCAAGGCCCAAAACCATGGTGGGTTGTATTGATTTTTTTTTTGCTCTTTGCACCCTGGCCTGAACTTTGAAAATTAGGCTTCCCATCCCTGTGGTTTTCCAATTTGTACAGAATGACTGTTTTCTATTTCACGTGTGTAAACAGAGACCGCATCTCAATCAGATCTCTGTTTAAACACATTCTTATCTCATAAAAAATACATTTTCTCTATGAAAGTGAATACAACCAAAACTCTGCAAATAACAAAAGATTTTTCTCCTAAGTTCATGCAAGAAATTGTTTTGCAACTCCAATTCTTCATTCCGATTCTAAGAATTACTTTTACACTCACAGTTTACGAAACTATTTTATTCCTAATTAATAATAATGGAACAACCTAGTTATACAGGGATTATTAATTACCTATGGCTTGCTATTTATATTCAGAATGATGAATTACAGTCAGTGCTTTGCCTGACCTTGGGTCGCCCTTTCTCCCCATGGGCACCCAGAAGAACAAGAGATTCCTGATTGCCGCCTAATGAATTAATCCTGATGCTGATATGATTTTATAATCAGTTGAATAACAGTGTGAAATGACTACATTTTTACTGCCAAATACTAGAATATTGTATTCATTAAGGTTATTTATAAAAATCCGAAAAGTTCTCACTATTTTATGAAAACTATTCCAACCTGCATGGACTTTCCTCCTTATTTATCAATAAATTTTTCTGAAAATTTCTTGTGCGGAGATTTTTTTATAAAATCGTGAAAAAATCAGAATCATAAAAATTCCGAAACCTTCAACTTTTTTGGATTTGTTGCCTGAAACCTGCGTTTTTTTCAGATTTGACGCCTGCAAACCACAAAATCTTCGGATTACTGGACGAAAACCAACACAGATCAGAATATCAATGGGACATCTGCCATTGACTTCTACATGAACTCGCCAGGTCTGAGTTGGAGTACTTTTTTATTCTGACTTTTAACACCATCAGGGTCTAATAAATCACTGTGGTTTTCCCCTTTAAAAGTCCAACCATAAAAATTCAGACTTTGATAAATAACCCCCTAAATGTTAACTTTCACTAGCATTACCAATGTAACCAAAACACAAAATTAGAAACCATTAAATTACCATTTATGAATATTGTCAGTATGGTTATTTGGATGCACTTTCAGTCTTCAAGGTCACAGAGAATAAATGCTGTGTTCTACAGGAATTCAGCAAAGATAAGAACTGTGCTATTGCTGGATTGAAAGCCAATCGGAATTTGATTGCAGATCTACAATGTGTAGCTTTTCCACTGAACTATGACTCAGCACCACCTGTAAGCCTGCAATAGAAAGGTAAATGCCTGCTGACAGGATCTCCAACAGTGTACCATTCCATAATATTTGTTAGCAGTCATAGAATACTGGTTGTATACTCTCCACTGATATTGCTACGATAAGCAGTTTTGTTTGCTTATAATTAAATATAAAGTAACTATACAGTAGGTATACATTTGAATAACACGTGTTCTTGTAACACATGTTCTTTGCACAGAACCTTTGGTGCACTGGTCGTGAGAGCAATAGCAATGACAGACTATCTCTTACATTGCAAGATATTCGTGTGACTTTAAAGCACTGGGCATCTGATAGTGACAGAGGGTGTGGTTTCAGTTTGGTCAAACAATTGGGATTTGCCCGAATACAAATCCTACAAAAAGTGCTGCAATTTGATTGAATCCTGCATTCAACGAATCCCCAAAAAAGATGCCTTATATGTTTGAAAAAAATCTGAAAAAAGTGTTGGAAGATGAAAAACCCCTTTACATACACATTTTAATAATGTTTAAAGGAGAAGGAAAGGTACCGAAGCAGTTTATTGTTAATAGATTAGGCACAATAGTGCAAGCTATAACACTTGTTATTCTGCGGAATGCTTTACCATACCCGAGTAAACGGCTCTAGACACTCTTTCTGTTTGTTTAGGATAGCAGCTGCCATATTCACTTGGTGTGACATCACTTCCTGCCTGAGTTTCCCTGCTCAGTCATAGCTCTGGGCTCAGATTACAGCAGAGAGGGGAGGAGGGAGGGGGAGAGGAGCAAACTGAGCATGCTCAAGCCCTGCCCTGGAGGTTTATGCTGAAAACAGGAAGTCTGATACAGAAGTCCACGTGTAAACAATAGAAGGAAAGAAATACTGTGTTTCTTTTGAAAGAAGGCTCAGAGCAGCATTACTTTGAGGGTTTACTGGTGTATATATATAGACCTTTCTGATGAAGCTTACTTAATTTTAGCCTTTCCTTCTCCTTTAATAAAGACAAGAGTTAATAGTATGCCCTACACATGAGCCCACTATAAAAAGGACTGTTTCATATGTTCTCAAATGTCTGGGGGAAAATGTTAAGCCAAAAAAGGTTTAAGTTAGGACTTTTGAAGGCAATCCCACTAAAAAAAAGGAAAAGTCGCCAGCTTTTTTTAAACTTTAATGCATTTTCGGCAGACAGAATATGATGTAAGTGACATAAGATTGAAAAAGATCTAGCTTCATTTTAGCAGTTTGCGTGGTCTGAGGTAGCGAAGTCAACTCTTGCGAAAGAGGTAACGTTCAGTAAAATCCGCACTTTACTAAATTTGCAGATCAACGACCATTCGCCTGAGCAAAAAGTCGCCTGGTGTCAGAATGCGAATGAACGATATCGACATTCCAGTTCGCTAGTGAATTGTCATCTACACCTGTTAGTGAATTGGCGATGTCCCTGTGGATTGGATTTGTAGCGAATTTCGACGGCCACTTCGCCCTTTAATGAATCTGCTCCATAGTGTCTTAGCAAACCTAATTATCACTATTGTCTATTTTGTAGATGTTTCAAGTAGCTGCTACTAGTAGCTCTGTGTGTCTTCATCCTTAACATAGTAAGTTAATTTGAAAAAAGACACAAGTCCATCAAGTCCAAACTTTTTAACTCTATTTTAACCTGCCTAAGTTGTAGTTGATCCAGAGGAAGGCAAAACACCCATTTGAAGCCTCTCCAATTTGCCTCAGAGGGGGAATTTTTTTTTTCCTGACTCAAGATGGCAATCGGACCAGTCCCTGGATCAAACTGTAGTATGAGCTATCTTCCATAACCCATGATTTCCTCCCTTTCTAAAAAGTCATGCAACCCCTTCTTAAAGATTTAATGTATCAGAGAATTCCACATCTTCACAGATGATAGATCATAGGATTTCTTAGATGATGATTCTGCACTGTTAGATAACAATGGACTAGTTGGCTCACATGCAGCAAGTAGAGGAGATGTGTTAGAAGAGAAAACACAAAGTCAGATTTGTGACTGTTAACACAGGAAATAAAAGTAAGTAAATTCTGAGCTGGTATATCCTAAGATATTTACTATCTTGAGCTAAGAGGCAGGGTAAGAGTGCTCAGAACAAACACTCTACCAGAGCATTTTTATTTCTTGAGTCTACTGGGGAATGAACAATCTAGTACAGATGGGAATGAAAGTGCAAAAAAGCATTAGTATTTACTAATACAAAGTCAAAGTGGGCATCCACAGTTAGAAACACAAAGTACTGTGTCGTCTACCTGGTGTTAGGGTTTGGAATAGCAGAGGTGGCAGAGGAAATGAAGGATGGCAGTAAAAATAGAGATTGGTTGGGTAAAATAAAGCTAAGAATTTACTCTATACCCTAACTCTATACTATGCCTTTACATACTGCTTTACATAATTATTTGTTTTAACTTTAAAGAAAAAAGCGACAATTTGAATAATACCATTAAAATCCCGCACATAATGATATCCAGTGGCAACAGACTGTGTGGTCTTCTTAATATCCTTTCTCATGTACTGAAATGAGGTATGTTAAATAATAAATCAACACAGAATCGTTTTCTAGTATTCCTATATATACATATAAATGAAATTGGCTGAAATGAAAATAACTGTATAATATTGTGCATGCCATGAATAAATAAAATGCCCGAAATACATTTTCAAATCATTTATTAAAACAATAAGCAACAGAGCAGCCATTGGGCTGTTATTGTAACACACTCATATTATCCCATTTACTCATTAAATCTGTACATGCAATATGTGCTTTAGTAATAATGCCCAAACTATTCTCTCATCAAATGAAAAACCTGTAACAGTGAGAACATGTAGAGAAATAGCCCAGATACTACCTTTAGTTAACTTCACCTTTAGGTCTATCTGTCTCTCAGAGATAATAGCTTTTATTCTACACTGGCTGATTCCTTGGGAAAATGTGCAGGTATAAATCGTGCTATTAAATTAGAAGAACCGATAAAAGATAAGTGTATAAAGCTGATCTACAAAAGCTTCAAACGTTTACAATAGAATATGAATGGCAAGTGCAGGAGACAGCTCTGAAAGGATTTTTCTCCAGTAATGGTCTATACAGATTAAAAAAAACACATTCTTGTTATATTTTTACAAATCTGGGTTATAGAATTTCACAATCTATAGCTAGTATATAATGAGAAAACATTGTAATATTCCAGTATATAAAAGGGCAGTACACCCCCTTATTCAAAATGAGTGCAATAAATAGGGCTTGTGCTGAACATGCTTTTTGACTAATGCTTTATTCAGGAAAAACATGATCAAACATGGGGTTAGAGTCCTGCGCAGAACCAATTTCTAAGACCCGAACCCACAACCTGCAGTCCGCGACCTGAACCGCAACCCGCATATTTACCCACTTTGATCCGCTACCCAACCTGGAACCCGCAACTGCCTTATCCGCAACCCAACCCGCCGACCACCATCAAAAAGGAAGTAATGGTGCTGCAAACCAGAAGTAATGTCATCAAAAGTCAGCGGGACAGAAACTGAGTAAAATATAGACAATATTACATAAAATTTAAATAAGACCCACAACCCAACCTGTGACCCGCAGGCCCGCGACCCGCAGCTACTGTATACTCGCACCTGAAAATCCTCCCCTCATTCAGCAGGGTGCCTGCTTTTTTGCGGGTAACCCGTGGGTCCCCGACCAGCTGCAGGACTCTACATGGAGTAGCTTCAATCCACGTTACTGTGTTTAGCTAAAAAATAACAAAAAACATTCAAATTTTTTATCATTATAACAATAATTAAAAAGTATGTTCAGCTCAAGACCTCTTCATTGCACTCATGTTGTTGAAGCAGGTATGCTTCCTCTTAAAAAACCCTTCTAATAAAGCTCCTTCCGCAAACCAAGGCCCAGACTGACCTCTACTCAAAGGGCCATCCGTTCCTAGTAACTATTTTAGGGTTTATATACTATCATTTGTGTTAATTAGCACAAGTACAGTTACCAATAACAACCACAAGACATGCATGCACATATTTTGTAGACAGCACACAAATTGTGGTGAGCAGAAAGAATTTGATGAAAACGTATTATTTGGAACTTGTTCTGAGCCACATACACACACAGAAAGATACTTTTCACACACCAGTTTTAAATGTGGACATGAAAGGTATTTATTTTCTCACATGACCTAATAGGAACTCATCTTGCACCATATTTGAATTCCTAATTTTTAGGTGATTTTGTTTCTGTGAAAAGCCAGTTGGGAACATTTTTTTTTTCACTTCAAAGTTTTATTTTAAGTCCAGTTCACATAGTTAAAGAAAACATTCTGTCATTAGAGCACAATATCGCCGGTACAAATGTTGAAGCATTTTGTCAAGATGTATCACAACACAACTGTGGTATACAATAAAAAATGGCATCATTGTAGTTATAAATAAAGTGCACCAAATTGCAACATATCACACATAGTACTGACTGAACCGGAGAAGATAGAAAATAGAAAATAAAACAAAAGGAAAAGGAAGTAAACTAAGAAATAAGAAAAGAAGAAGAAAAAGAAGAAAAGAAAGAGAGAGAGATCCCCCGCTCCACCCAGCAAATAGGCAAAGTATAGCTCTGCATGCTACTCACTATAACTGTACATCATTATTAGTTGGGAACATTTTATTGGGGAGGAGCTGCAATCTGTGAAAGGGCAATACTGGAGGATAATCCATCAGTATAACGTTTTGTGTAAAATAATCTTTAATTTCTCCTGGGTTTTGACATTCTATTTCCTTCATTGTATATTGCAGCTTCCATTTAGCTTGGGGGAGGGGGTATTTACTACAGAGAATGAACATCATAACTATTATCCCAAGCAGTGAGCATAACATGTAGCTGTTTTCAAAACAAACAAGAGATTAGTATTAAGAAGTGGGCATGGATTATACCATCTCCAATGAACAAAGAATAAATCCATAAAGCTTTATGCGTGGTTTATAAAAGCAGTGACATGTGTATGTGCACTTTGTGCAACTGATTTGATTTCACTGCATCGGATTTCATTTGAAATGCTGAACTCTTCTAAGGTTAATTGCCCCTGTTTATGTCAGGATCTGAGATGAAAGAGTTATATTGTCCTTTTGAGCACTCAACTTCACATGAGCTGGGGTTTGTTCTGGGAACAAGTTTGTGACACTGTAGGGCGCTACGTGGAGTTCAGAGACCGGTGAAAAAGGGTGTCAAGTGTATTTAACTCCTGGGTACAAAGGGTAAGTGAACACAGCTCTACCAGTCACATATAATGCACATTGTTGCTAGGGGTTCAACGTTTTTAAATGCATTTCAATATTTAGTATACAGTTGGCTGTGTAGGACTCACCTTAAATAATGGGCCTTGATATGGCAGATGAGCTTATGTATTTTGGCAAAATGTGGTACCAACACCTCAATTTTTGTAGATTCACGCAAGCTGAATTTGAGCGCTGGCAGTTTTTTTTTCTTTTGTGTGTGCAAATAATGGCTGTATATTATTTATAGCAGATGGTCAACTCCAGAGTGTAGGTTAGTCCAAGAGTTGTAAAAAAATATCAAGCTGGTCAACGTTACAGCATGGGTTAGACCAAGCGCTCATGATTTTCACAAAGTGTGAAAAACTTGGCGAATTGTGCACTTTGGAGACTGCCCTGCACTTAGTTGTTGAATCCTTGTCACTTTAAGTGAATTTTATGGTGTTGTTTCACACATTTTGTAACCATTTAACATGCTGCAGCCTTAAGCTGGCCATTGACACAAAGATTCGATCGTACAAATTCTCAATTCGTACGATTTTCAGGCCGTGTATAGAGAGTCCCGAAATTTTTCGTCCCATGGAGATCGGTCGTTTGGATGATTTCTGTCGGCTGATGATATTATCTCGACGATATCGCTGTGAGCTTCCCAGTAGAATTTGTCGGGCATACTTTCGCACGATTGCTGTGACGGGCAGGACATTGGCTGGTTTATTCTCTTTGCTGCTTTATTTTATCTCACTGGTTAGTGGCAGGTCGATAAAGGGCACCGACCGATCGTTCGTCCAATATTCTGCTCGTCTATGGCCAGCTTTAGTTGCTGTGTATGTTATATGTGTATCCATACAATTTCACACCAACCTTTTTTAACTGTAAGCCACATTCTGTTGTAAAAGGAGGTGGGAAGTAACACAAGCATGAAAATGTTCCAGGGTGTTACCAATTATGGGCTGTGATTGGCTATTTGGTAGCCCCTTTGTGGACAGTCAGTCTGTTTGGCAGTATGCAACCAAAACTTGCCACTTATTTCCTTTTTGTCTGTGATACTAAAACAGTACCTTGTAGTTGATCCTAAGATATAATTAATCTTTATTGATTATTAGGTTTTAATTAATGTTTAATTGATTTTTTAGTAGAAAAAGAGATTCTGACATCAGAAAATAACCCATATCTATCATAACATTGCCTTTGAATGCTTTTTATCATTTTGCCATAAAAGTATTTGCCTGATGCTTTTACATTACCTTTCTTACCCCCATGTTCCTCTATGAGGGGGCTTCCATATTTGTGCAGCAGAAGTCCATTAGCATTAGAAACTCTAACTGACAGGTTGAGAAGGGACAGTCAGGTTGGCAAAACAGTCAGGTTTAGGAAATTCAACTAACAATTACTTACAAAAGCAGAACTATCAGTGAAAACATCAGCATGACCTATAGGTAACTTTTAGAGTAGATTAATATTTTGAAAAGAACATTTTTAGTGTCAGTATCACTTTACGATATGGAGATTCAAATTGCAGAAAGATCCCTTATCTGGAAAACCCTAGGGCCCACATATTTTGGATAACTGTAGTAGACTGATCAAAACTTCTGGGAACTGTACTGGTGGAATTAAGCACATATATTAGTAAATTGGCCTTGTGCAGTTCTATTTCTAGGTATAAGTATATAAGTATAAGGATATTATTTATTTATTTATTCATTTACAGGATATTTGTGGCTTATGTGTATTATATAAGCATATGTGTATGCTAGGGAGGGGTCAGTATACTAAAATAGCTTAGGCATCAAATATAAAATATGAGATAAAGATCTCTTTCTAACTATAACCAAATAATAGCAGGAGCTGCCCTACATCATGTGTGTGGAACCTGTCAATTGATCCAACAACTGTTCCTTGAGATACAAAAGGTCAATTTTAAGGTAAATACCTGCAGAGTTCCTGCATTTTACCTCGCGCTGAAGCTTGTCATTACTTGTTCCTTTACGGTGGAATCCTGTTTGTGCCAGCAATATGCTAATATATGTTCAGTAGAAGCAGATACAATTACATCTGGAATGCCACTGTTTCCATTTGAGATGTAAAGTTATCTTGATTTTAATCAAACAAAGCCTGAGAGGCAACAAAAGCTTGTAATTTTATCTTATAAAGGGGAAGAAATCTTGATTTATTGCCATATATATTTTGGGTAAGTCACTGCTGATTTTTGAGGAAAAGGGTGTTGCTATTCTATTAGCTGTCTCAGCACTGTAGGAATGCAGTAATATCTTAGCCAATATGTTATTACCTGAATAGTACATCTGAATAAAGTCTGCTGAGAGATGTCATATTTTGTTTATGTGTGGATAAGAGTACCATGTTCACGTAAGCCTTCTTGTACGTAGGATCTAGTGCAGGGAGGAAATGCTGGATAGCAACAACCTGTCAGCAGGACACCCCATTAAGGTGCCAATGCACGGGCACCCTGACCAGGGTAGAGCTGAGGAGCTATCAAATCAAGTCAAAATGGTAATGAGAGGAGTGTTACAGGCAGTTTAGGTCACATCTAAACACTGGGGCTCAAAGCTCCATGACAGAAAGATAAATAAATTTGACCTATGGGATTCCCTGTTCCTATTATATTGCCTGTGAATAAAACTATATTAAATGTTACACACGTGTATAGATTTCTTTGCCCTTTGTTACACCTTCACTAAACACATATTCTGTGTCCTGCACAATGCTGCTAGGCTTTTCTTGAGCCAAAGATCTTGCTCTGCAGGAGTAACCTGGGGAACACCATATTGGTGCCAAGAACAAGGCTCCAGCATATTGGCTTAAATGCTCAATTACCTTTAGATCGGATACCAGTATCACCCCTTTTGTTCTCAGTGGGGTAACTACTGCTGAGGAAGCCTGGGTGCACATACTGGCCGCCCCTCCTCCAGAAGCGCACCCAATCGCCTTCTGACACAATAATTTAAGTAAGTTTAAATATTACGCTTGCAATGAACTCTTTCAGGAAAAGGTTCTACATGTGGAGCCATAAAAGCTATTCAGCAATCTCCAATCAAAGATCTTAATGGATTTGGTACAGTCCATTTTTCCACCATCACATATGTTGCTGCTACTGCACTTTGTATGGCAGTAAAAGGTGAAGCCTATGCAGAAAGGCTTCTGAGTGAATATGAACTTAATCCTGGAGCCACAGGCCCTGTAGTGTGATGACTGCAACATGAGCTCTCAGGAAAACAAATCTCGAAACCATGTGAGCAAAAAAAATTAATTAAAATGCAAAAATGCTAATGGAAACTTTATGTATATGCATTTTCATTTGCTTTTTATCCCTTTAAAGTAGGGATGCACCGAATCCACTATTTTGGATTCGGCCGAACCCTCGAATCCTTCGCAAAAGATTTGGCTGAATACGCACCAAATCCTAATTTGCATATGCAAATTAGGGGTGGGAAGGGAAAAACATTATTTACTGTTTTTTGACAAAATATCATGTGATTTCCCTCTCCACCCCTAATTTGCATATGCAAACGAGGATTCAGATTGGTTTCGGCCAGCAGAAGGATTTGGCCGAATCCTGTTGAAAAAGGATCCTGGCAGGATTTTAAAAAAAAAGTTTAAAAAATTCGTTTTTTTAAATATAATAATAAATAAATTTTGATTGGTCCAATTTCGAATTTATGGGAGTTTAGGGGAGTTTTAAAAAAGGAAAAATGATTTCGAAGTTTGACCTTGTGCGTCTAGGTGTTGTAGCAAAAAAAACACGAATAAGGTCACAGGATGGGCAGCCCACCAGCACCACTGAGGCATTTTACTACATGCAAACTTCATTATTCTCTGAGTACTCTACTCTACTGTTCTCATGCTTCATGCAAAGAGCACAAACAACTGGAAAAGCAGTTGTTAAAAATGGTGCAGGGACAGATGACATTTTCAAACCTGCCCAAATAACGAACAAACCAATATCCCTTGAACATGGATATTGGTCAAGATAGACAGACCACCAAGCACATACCAATATCATACAAAACAATGTACGTGTATGGACAAGTTAAGGTACAGTATATCTGGTGGGGTGCATGCATGAAGTGACAATTACAGGCTCTGCAGGGGCCAAATAAATAATTTACCCATATTGCTACTGTTCCCAGAACCTGAATAATTTTATTTAGTTTTACAATAACATCATCTTAGGTACCGAAATGTAGTTGCTATTGCAACCTAGGATAGACATATGGTAATAAGTAGTAATCATGAGAGCAGCGGCCAAGTGTTCTACCCTGTGCTGCAAAACATGGTGTTCTGATCTTGAGTCATACAATATGTGCTCACTGGGGGTTCGATGACAGGACAATCAAAGGAATGGCTAGCAGGACTACTGATGAACTACTGAAGGACAGGCTCAGATTATGGAAAAACAGTAAAAAATAAATAATCAAAAGTAATTGAAATAAGTCTTTATTTCTGGGGAAAAATCTAAAAACAACTGAATTGAAAAAAGTGTTTGGAAGGTCAACGACCCCTTTAAGGTATGAAGATCAGAACTACGGAAAGATCTGTTATCTGGACAACCCCAGTTGCCAAGCATTCTGGATAACAGGTCCCAATTTGCCATAGCTGTACCCATTGTTATTGGCATGTCAGAATAAACTCCAGAGTTCTGAAATACAAATCATTTGACAGAGTTATCAAATAAATAAAATGTCCAGGGTTTGCTTCTGATCACACCACCCATAGCAACTAATTATTTACTGGTCAGCTGTTTGAAAGCAAACATTTGATTAATTGCTATGGTTTACTATACCTGGGCACATTTTATTACATTATTTTAGTCACCTTTATTAGGAAGAACCAATAAATGAGTGAATAGTATAATTTTGCTGCCTCTATGACACATATCATAGCACAGAGAACAAATTCACATTTCAGCCTCTGAACACTACCAAGTGATGATTTTGCAGGGTAAAAGAAGGGGATGTCTAAACACCATTTTGAAAATGATTGGAGGAAATGAACGGTTTGCTCAAGAGAGCGAAGCATGTTTTCTCAAATATAGAATAAAAAACGCTAGCAACTCATGGATGGCAGCAGTGAATGAGAGTGCTTATCACAGCAATCCATAAGAAGGACTCTAAGGGGGATCTACAGCTGCACAGAACTTAGGCTCCAGCTTAAATAATTGTTTCAGAAGAAATTAATTCTTAACTACGGCAAAGGCACAAACGGTGTTTGATCGGTATTTCTCTCCTTCAGCCGATAAGACATGGGGGCAAAAAAAGCAAAGCAATTCCCCTCCTGCAAAAAGATTTAACCAAAGGATTCCACAACTGGCTCCTCTTTTGATTTAAGTGCCTTTATTTCTCAGAATGTATCAGAACAGCTTTGAAATGAAAGAATCATAAGATGTTCTTTTAATATAACGCCCAGTTAAGCTGGGGGCACAATTAGATATGGGTCTATCATCAACCAGCACTTCTTACAACCTCTGCGACCCAGAAATATCCTCAAAGCACAAATGTAAAGGGCAGCAAAATTACATGAAGAATACAGAATCACTATAACTAAACTTCCATGAACTGACAAATTTTGTAAAATGGACATGGTAATTAGGGGGTGTGGCCACAAAAAGGGCATGGTCATAACATTTTCTTTTTGTCCCTCTTTCCATTTTCAAAACGTTGGGAGGTATGCATACCTTTTCAACATGAGCTAAATGCATAGGGCCCATGCTACACATACCCTCTGCCCATTGTCTTAATGGGGTGGTTCACCTTCAGAGGACTTTCAATATGTTATACAATTTCTAATTTACCAATAGGTCTTCATTTTTTTCTTTTTTTTAATAGTTTTTGAATTATTTGCCTTTTTCTTCTGACTCTTTCCAGCTTTCACTGACCCCATCAAAGAACAAAAATGCTCCATAAGGCTACAAAAGTATTGTTACTGCCACTTTTTTTTACTTTCTACTCAGGCCCTCCCCTATTTATATTTCTGTCTTTCCTTCAAATCAATGCATGGTTGCTAGTGAAATTTGGGCGCTAACAACCAGATTTCTAAAATTGCAAACTCAAAGGCTGCTGAATAAAAAACGATATAACGCAAAAACCACCTATTGCAAACACCTATTGCAAATTGTTTCAAAACATCACTCTCATCATACTAAAAGTTATTTGAACAAAAAAGAACAACCCCTTTAATCAATGGAAACTTTCAATTCTCTGAAGAATGGACTAAACCTGGGCCTTGGATTTATGGCTAATTATGTGGACTAAGAAAGGACTGCACCAGGTCAGAAATACCAACATGCCTGGATATGGACTAAGAGATCATATGAAATTCCTTTGATTCTACACTCCAATAATCCAGCCCTAATTTCTATTCAGCCTCTTTGATCCACATTATCTTGTACCTTATCTGCTTATCTCTTGCAGATCCCCTCGTAAATGACTTTGACACCTTACACATAGATTGATATTCCTTTTTGTTGGTCATTTGACCTATGAGCTGAATGTTGCATATATACCAGAGAATACCACAGCTTCAGTGTAATCTGTAGGGATGCACCGAATCCAGGATTGGGTTCGGGACTCTGCCAAGATTCTGCCTTTTTCAGCAGGATTCGGATTCGGCCGAATCCTTGTGCCTGGCCAAACCGAATCCGAATTTGCATATGCAAATTGTGGGGAGGGCAGGATTTCACATGACATTTTGTTACAAAACAATGAAGCAAACCAATTTTTTTCCACTTTTTCCTTTCCCACCTCTAATTTGCATATGCAAATCAGGATTTGGATTCGGTTTGGTATCCAAAATAGTGGATTTGGTGCACCGTTAGTAATCTGCTTGAAAAAGGAACTAAAATGTTCTGAAAGCTTGCTATGATTATATTAGTTAGCCAATAAAGGGATCACCTTATACCACCACTTATTGTTATTTTTTTTTTTTCAAAAGGGTTGCCCTGTAACATTTTTACTGGCTAACACGGTACAGCAACTTTACCCTTTAATCAAGAAATATCTATTTATAATATCCATCTTTTGGTCACATCTTTTTGGTAAACAAGAAAATAAAATCAATTTTGTTTTAGTTCCTGTCACTTCCTGGTTCTGCTGAGCAGCAAAGAAGAATCTGAAAATTACCAATCCCCTAAAAAACATCTGAGTGACTAATGCCTTAAGGGTAATGATAAGAGATTATTTGCCTGCTATAAATCTGTTCTACCGGGAGTGACTGGTAAATTGTCCTGCAAATGCCTTCCAACCGGCAATAAATAACCGGCAATAAAGTAAATCGCTGGTGGGAAAACATACACAAATTTTCATTTTTCTGAGGTCGGGTGTGTGGCCAGGCAACTTTGGGAGACTTTACAACAAAAACACGTGTGTGTTTTCCCTCCAGTGGTTCGCTTTATTTCTGGTGGGAAAGCATTTGCAGGAGTTTGGTAAAACGTAGTAGAGGAGATTTATCACGGGAGACTAATGTCCTAATCTCTCATTGCCCTAAGGGCTAGTCCACACGGGGAGATAGCGACACGTTTGCGGTCGCGGCGACAAAGCGCCGCGACAGTCGCCGCGACCGGCGCAGGCGACAGTTTTGTATGGGCGCCTATGTAAAAACGCCTGTGCTAACCACACGAGGCGATGCGCTTTTCAACAGTCGCCTGAAAATGCCTCGCCAGGCTTTTTCAGGCGACTGTTGAAAAGCGCATCGCCTCGTGTGGTTAGCACAGGCGTTTTTACATAGGCACCCATACAAAACTGTCGCCTGCGCCGGTCGCGGCGACTGTCGCGGCGCTTTGTCGCCGCGACCGCAAACGCGTCGCTATCTCCCCGTGTGGACTAGCCCTTAGAAGCCATCTAATAATGAGTGGCTAAACTGCTGCAGTTTGGGGATGGGAGGGGTTTGTTTGTTCAAAGCAAGATAAGAAAAGCTAAACAAATTACTGTTAACCATGGGAGGGGGTGCAGGAAGTTTGGTACTATTGCTTTACAATAGCAAAACTTTTTTTTACTTAAAGGAACCGGCAGTTTCAGCACAAGTCCTACTGATTGTGTACATATTTAGCAAGTGTTTTAGGTGTATACCCTTTAAATAGTAAAGTAAAGTAAGATATAGTTCCAACCCTAATATAATAGTTAACCACTATTCTAGTGGTTGTCGCCTTAAAAGTAAACTATATTTACTAATTTATCTTACCAAATGTTTAACTATTTAAAAGTTTATCACATGATGTGTACATAGATATCTTGGGTCGTTACAAATCTGTAATTCTTAGGCAAAGTATTAAAAAATTTAGATAGAAAGATAACTCCTGAACTCAGCAGAACAAAGGACAAATGCGCAATGTTTAAACAGACCAACAGGTTCCAGTCACACTAGTCAATATTTATTGATCGAATTAGCCATTGAATTGTATGTGCTAAATCCTACAGTGTGTTGCATTCTTTGTTCAATTTTGTACTTGCATGTACCACACCGTGACAAGCCTAGAAATTTATTATGGCAGACACCCCTTCTTTCCATTATCAGTCTATCTGCAAACACTGACTCATCAAATTGCCCCATATCCGTGTGTCTATGTTTGGTAACTAACAAATTGATATTTTTATTACAGTCATCTCCTGAGACTAGGAATGCCAAATATAGCAAAGATATACAGTATATAGTTTTCCATTCTCTATAAAATATATGTTCCTCCCAGGGATTATTATTATTTTATTAACATGTATTTATATAGCGCCAACATATTGCGTAGCACTGTAAAGTAAATGTGATTATACAACTACATCACATGAATTACATATATAGAATATATGTAGTAACAAACATCACAATCAATACAGGTACAAAAAGGTGAGGAAGGTCCTATGCATAGGCATACAGTCTAAAGGGAAGGGAGTAATACACAAGGTGTGGGAGTGGGCAAGATCGAATTAAGTGGGTGACAAATGTGGTATTGTATGTGGTGTTGCGTTTGGTAGTTAAGCAGAGTGAGGGTAGGCTTCTCGAAAGAAGTGAGTTTTCAGAGATTTTTTGAAAGCAGAAAGGTTGGGAGAAAGTCGGACAGACCGTGGGAGAGCGTTCCAGAGGAGGGGTGCAGCCCTTGCAAAGTCTTGAATGCGAGCATGTGAGGATTTAATGAGAGAAGAGTTGAGTAGCAGGTCAGTAGAGGACCGTAGTAAGCGAGTGGGTGAGTATATAGAGATGAGTTCAGAGATGTAGGGTGGGGCTGAGTTATGAAGTGCTTTGAAAGTCAGTGTCATTAATTTGAATTTGATTCTGAAAGGTAACGGAAGCCAGTGCAGGGATTGACAGAATGGCGAGGCAGAGGAGGAGCGGTTGCTGAGGTGTATGAGCCTCGCAGCAGTGTTCATTATGGACTGGAGAGGTGACAGTCTCTGGAGGGGGAGGCCAATTAAAAGAGAGTTACAGTAGTCTAGACGCGATATGATGAGAGAGTGAATAAGAATTTTGGAAGCATCTTGGGTGATAAATGATCGTATTTTGGATATGTTCCTTAGGTGGAAGTGACATGATTTAATAAGTGACTGGATATGAGGAGTGAATGACAGTGCAGAATCTAGGATAACCCCAAGGCACCGGGCCTGGGGAGAGGGGGTGATAGTGGAATTGGTTACTATGATGGATACTTCGGGGGTGCACCGAATTCACTATTTTGGATTCGGCCGAACCCCCGATTCCTTCTCAAAAGATTCGGCCTAACCCTCGATTCCTTCTCAAAAGATTCGGCCGAATACCGAAACAAATCCTTATTTGCATATGCAAATTAGGGGTGGGAAGGGGGAAACCTTTTTTACTTCCTTGTTTTGCGACAAAAAGTCACGCAATTTCCCTCACGCAATTGAATATGCAAATTAGGGTTCGGTTCAGCCGGGCAGAAGGATTCAGCCGAATCCGAATCCTGCTGAAAAAAGCCGAATCCTGGATTTGGTGCATCCCTAGTTCTACAATGATGAAATCGTTAGTTCATGGATATGAATCTGGCATAGCATGGCAGGCTCTCTCTGGAAACCAGTCCTAATGGAAGAGACTTTATGCAAAAAATACTTTCATTTCTAATCTGCGGATAAACTATTAAGAAAGCATAAAAATGGCAAACATAATAATGACATAGAACACACTGGGGCTCATTTATCAACACTGGGCAAATTTGCCCATGGGCAGTAATTTATATATTTTCTCCATTGCACTACTAAGATGTTCAATGGTGAAAGGACATCACACAGTAGAAACTCCAGTCCTTTATAATGAGAGAACTGGTGTAAAAAATGTAAAGATGCGAAAAACACAAACTTGCACAAGAAATGTGAAACCAAGTGTGTTGCTGAACTGTTAAATATACCAGGGGTACAATTAGAAGTACCAGATTTCCTTGGTTCAAGCTCCCCCCCATAATAGTCCAACCGCTGCAGTCACAATGATATCCATGACCTCATTGTTCTACTGGAGGGGGGGAGGATCTGTATATCAAAGTAAAGGTGGCCATACATGGACCAATAAAATCTGGCAACTTGATCCCTCTAGAGCAGGGGTCAGCAACCTTTACTATCAAAAGAGCCATTTTGCTTCCTCTTCCACTAAAGAAAAATAGTCCGGAGCCACAAAACATAACACAGCTTATAAAGTTGTAAACTTTTTTTAAATTTAATTTTAACTGCTACAACAACAGAATACAACAAACAAAAAGTGCAGTGTGTATGTGTAGGCCTTATTTGAAATAAATGAAACACTGAATAGCCTTATTAAATGCTAGTGTTCTCATCTGTTTAATGTGACTTCTGTTTCTGAAGCTCCATGCTGGTCTTCCCTCTATTGTCTTGAGTGTGTGACCACGGTAAGGACCATGAGGAATCATATTGCTGCGGCTCGGTCTTGCCTGTCACGTCTATACAGCCCTCACACCTGCTAGCGGCTTCCTGAATGTGCTACCGTGGTACGCTGACCATTAGCATACCGCAGTCGCACAATCAAGAAGTCGCCAGCAGGTGTGAGGGCTGTATAGACCAAGCCGCAGCAAGCAGGATGAAGAGCCGCATGAGGCTCTGGAGCCGAGGGTTGCCTACCCCTGCTCTAGAGTGAGTCACAGGCTACTGGCGTGTGTTTGGGACATAACAGATGGACTGATGGAGTCTGATACCTGGATGGAAATCAGTTAGATCTGGGGAGGTTACAAATATCCTCTTCTTCAGGGCTACTAATCTCCCCGATCTGCCTTCCGCTGGCTAAAATGAAAATCATCTGGGGGCAGGCACTTAGAGCGGCTCATTTTCCCAAGTCTGTAATTGCCTCACACGGAAACTTTGGACGACTTCAGAAAACAAACCACTCCGAGTGCCTGTCCCCAGGCGATTTTCATTTTACCTGGCGGAAGGCAGACTGGGGAGAATAGTCACCCTGAAGAGAAGATTTGTCACCTGGCAACTAATCTTCCTAAATCTGCCCATGTGCCCCGACCCTAAAACACCAATTGGGCCGGTTAAGAAATACCATTGGACAAAGAGTGCATTGTTGTAGTCCTCTCACAACAAGTTTTCCTTGGCCCTCACTGTGATCACTTCAGCATTGGACTAAGAGGCCCAGAGTCCACAGCCACAGGGGCCCCACACCATCCCCCAGCTGGAAAGACCCTCCGGCCACCCCATCCCAGCTGCAACACCCCACCCCCGCATTTACCTTTTTAATTGAAAAAGAAGCAAAAAGAAAAAAAAAGATGTGAACACCTCACAGTATACTACATTTACTCTACTTTTTTTCCTGCATTAACACAAATAACCCATTTCTTGCTTCAGTAAGCTTTCATAACCTCACTAGCAATCAGCTGGCTCATCATATTAAATGGCGACTTTCAGCAGCACAGACCAGGGGCAATATCACAATGTAGCAAATGAGTTTATTTTACCTTGACTAGACCTGCAGATATATGAATGAACCTTTGCTGCTGCTGTCATACACATTTAGTCTGCCGAGCAGGTAAATAGCAGAAGGGGCTAAATGGGAATGACAGCTTTAAATAAGGTGAACTTCACTGCAAATAATTTGCACTCTGTGCTGTCCTTTCTATAACTGTGTGCACTGGCTTATGGCAGGGTCATGCAACCTGTCAAATTAACATTTCTTAGTGTCTGACCACCAGCCTGGTAGCCTGGACTTAAAGTGGAACATTGGGAATTGCAGCCTGATGATAATACATAGCCCATTCCTGCCATATAACATATTCACTTCAAAATACCTTCCCCAAATGAATACAATGTTCAACGTTTGCTGGCTTCACACTTGATTCTGGACACCTCACATCGCTTTCTGGACGATTAAGAATATTAAATAAGGCAGATAATATTTTAGAGTTTTATTGGATCTCTTTCAGGTTTAAATTGCTAAGTACAACACCAGACACACTTGTGTAGCTTTGCTGTTCCCTTGTAAAGATGCTAGTGTCTAATACCATGCTGTACACACACTGTACACCTACATGCACACATCACAGCGCCGTACGGCAACGGGCAACCCTTTGATTGTGATAGTTAAACACATTTTGTGGCAATCTACTATTCGATATCCGTTACAAAACCTGAGAAGCTTTTATAGTCAAGTAACACTGTCTCCATAGGCAAAAAAAATCAATTAAATGGCACTGTTAAATCACAAATAAAAACCGATTTACTGAACTATATTAAATTACAATAGTACAAAAATAAAACATTTTTTTTTCCACAGGAGCATTAAAACACATACTAAATGCAAAAATGTCCACAGTACATTAAACATGTATATCACATATGTATCCCTTCATATTCATTTGACAAGATATCGGATATCATGCCCCACATCAAGAAAATGTAACGTTAGGTATGTAGGAGCTGGCGGAAACCCCTTCAACCCTATTTCAAGACTTTATATACTTTGTATTTGTCCGGAGTTAGCCAGATCAGAACAAAGGATTTAAAAGGAATTGAATAAATGAAAAAGAAAAGTGCACCCCGTTACATTACGTGGTGTTTAAATGGGACCAAGCATAACACTTGCCCTGCATTAATGAGCTGGAGGTAGCTAATCATCTAGCAATAGCTAACTAGTAGGCTTTTCAGCTTCAGTCCTGTAGTTCGTTAGCTTTCCCCAGTGATAAGACCCCGAACAATCAGATTTCTCCTTGATGCGGAAAAACTTCCAAAGAACTCTATTTGGTGTGTAATTGTTCCAGAACCCAAGAGCTTTGTCTACACAAGATGAAAGGGTAAGTCAAAGAATCTACTGCTTGTGCAATAGATACCAGCCTAAGGGGGGGAAATAATCTATTTCAGCACTTTTCTGTCAACCCAATGTATTGGATTTTGGCTCAAAGATATTTCATGTTGTTCATCTTCTTTTACTGACACAGCTACATAAAGGATTGACAGATATAGAAAGGGGCGCTTCCCAGGTCAGCCCTCTATGAACATAGAGAATTATTGTTTAACATATACCTCTACTGCAATAATACTCAACTGATGTCCCCCCCCCGGGGGGGGGGGTCTACTGTAGGTCTACTGCTAAGCCAAACTGATGCACAA
Source organism: Xenopus petersii (assembly GCA_038501925.1). Lineage (NCBI taxonomy): Eukaryota > Metazoa > Chordata > Amphibia > Anura > Pipidae > Xenopus > Xenopus petersii. Next base: position 39,843,116 of record CM076681.1, on the reverse strand, counting down.
GAAATAAAACCAGCTGGTTAACAAATACTTTAGATTAACTTGAAACAGCACATTAGGACTTGTTGAGATACATTCCTTCACCATGTTAGCTGTAGTTAATCCTTATTCACAGTAGTTTCTGGAATAATTAGTAAAAGTAAAAAATACCATGGTATAGATAGTGTAGATAGCGAATACACACACCATATACACACAGATTGAACATCCTTTTTGTTCTTCTCCGATCTCCTCCAAAAACAAATGTCTCTCATGCTGTAGAATGATGTTCAGCTCCCTCTAACCAAAACTGCAGTGGTTCTTGCCCGATCTGTTAATTAACCTGTACACACCATAGGGAAACTCTCTGAACGGCTGCGTTCCAACAGTTGGCCATCACAGTCCACCCTGACCTTTCATTTCACAAGCTCGTGTCCCCATTCTGCTTGTACTCTGATAAGATGTTGAGAGTCACCTCTTCACTTTTAGATTGCACATTAGCCTCACTCCTTCTGGATGCTTTCCTGGTCGCCCTGGAAAGCTTCCTTCGAAAGGTATCGCCTGCCAAGAAATACAGAATAGGGTCTACACAGCTATTGAGGCTAGCAAGACCTCTAGTCACTTGATAGGTGGCATACACCCTGTCATTGAAGTTACACATCTCGGGAGACTGAAAATCCAGCCTGGCTCTTAAATTTAGATTCTTCATTACATGGAAAGGAAGGTAGGAGACAGCAAAGACAGTCAAGACAATAATAACCAGATAAATAGATTTCTTTCTTAGGGGGGCATTGTTCATGTCTTTGTAAATCAAAGCTCTGACGATTAATCCATAACAGCCCAGAATTAAAATGAAGGGAATGCAGAATCCAAAGACGGTGGTGCACATGCTATAGATGAAGTAGCTTCGCAGGTACTCGTCGGAAGATGTATCAAAGCAGGTGATGGTTCTGTTCTTCCTGATCCCAGTCCCAGAGAAGAAAAGGATGGGAGAAATACCGGCGATGACAATGAACCAGACCAGTGCACTAATGTAGATGGAATTCTTCTTCTTCAGCCTCCCAAGTGACTTAAGTGGATGCACGACCCCCGTGTAACGGTGCACGCTGATGCAAGTCAAGAACAAGATGCTGCCATAAAGATTTACATGGAAAAGAAAGCGTTGCAGTTTGCACAAGGCATCCCCAAAGATCCAGTCTGTTTTATTGAAATAATAAAATATCAGGGCCGGCAGAGACAGGACATAAAGGAAATCTGCCAGGGCCAGGTTAAACATGTAGACCGAGATACTGCTCCATGGTTTCATATGAAAAATGAACATCCATATGGCCACACTGTTCCCAATGAATCCCGTGATGCAGACGACAATATAGACGGCAGGGAGGTAATAGAACTGAAAGCCTGTCTTTGTCAGAGAGCATTTTGTGACATTCCCAGCTGATGAGCCACTTGCCAGCAAAGTGCTTTGAGTAACATTCAAAAGAGCTGAGAGAAAGACTTCTGTCATGATCTTTTCAAGTCAAAAGCAGGCAGGGACAGGAACACAACACGGCTGGTGGATGCAATCATCTATAAAAAAAAATAAAAAAAAGAGGGGGGACAAAAAGAGCTGACAGTCATTTCTTTAACAGTTAAATGGTTAATGCAAGGCTTTTTGTCCCCGCTGCTGGACTACAATTCCCAGCAACCCCCCCAAACAGAGGAAGATGACCAGTGACTGGGAGTTTGTAGCTAAGCAACAGTAGGAAGAATGAGCAATGCAAGATTAAAAGCCCTATATAGACAGGGATAGTATTTATAAGTAATCTTATCTTTCATTCATTATGAAGGACAACACTGAACTGATTGTTTTTTCTCTGCACATTTCAATGCATGGAAGACTAGTGTTGCCATATTGCTTGCATCCCATACATCTTCCTGGGGTTTCAATGAAGCACGGCCATATATAGCAGGCCACTAGGGGCGCTCTTGCTATCACAGCAGCCCTTTATGAAGTGTAACATTGACACATTCAGAGAAGCAATTGCAGAAATAAAGTGAAGGCAGAAGTGTTTGGCATGTGATGTTCTAAAGCAAAAAGTACAGGAGGGGCATGTGAGCGCTTTGTATCTAAGAAACTTTCACTGTTTAAGACTGGCACAAGGGCACATTAATTCAAGGGCACATTAATACAAGGGCACAGTAGTACAAAGTGCATGATCACTGAATAAACTTCCACCCACAATAAAAGCCCGGGCGTGAGCAGCACATTCCCCAGTACATTACAGCATGTGCCTTACTTACCTCCCAGCGCAGCCCCTGCGATCCTGCCTCATCAACTGGCTCCCTGGACTCATCTCAGCAAGTCGCACGGTCGCAGCAGCAAACTTGCATTGTCTGTCAGAGGCACCGTCTGCCTTGCCGCATTGAGCACTTGCAACTTACACCAGCAGCAGCCTCTGCTCCTCCGGAGACTGGGAGCCAGTGAGAATGAGGAGGGAGGCGGCAGGGAGAGATGGTGGGAGGGGGCAGAGTCCAACCTTCCTTGCAAAGAACTTGTCACATGGAGCAGGCGTGTCCTCCCAGCTCATCCCTCTAAATCAACACTCCCTCTGATAAGGAGAGATCTGTGAAATTTTGGAGGGGGAGAGATTTCCCACAGGCTGTATTGGTCAGATTGTCTTTGTCCTGGTGCTCCAATGCCCGGCTAGCACCAACTTAAGCCTGTCCTGTTGCTGTGGATCTCATTTACACTATAGTCAGCCTGTCCTGTAGCACTAGGATCCCATTTACACTATAGTCAGCCTGTCCTGCTGAACTAGGATCCATTTACACTATAGTCAGCCTGTCCTGTTGCACTAGGATCCATTCCATTTACACTATAGTCAGCCTGTCCTGTTGCACTAGGGTCCCATTTACACTATAGTCAGCCTGTCCTGCTTGACTAGGGTCCCATTTACATTATAGTCAGCCTGTCCTGTTGCACTAGGATCCATTTACACTATAGTCAGCCTGTCCTGCTGAACTAGGATCCATTTACACTATAGCCAGCCTGTCCTGTTGCACTAGGATCCATTTACACTATAGTCAGCCTGTCCTGTTGCACTAGGGTCCCATTTACACTATAGTCAGCCTGTCCTGCTGCACTAGGATCCATTTACACTATAGCCAGCCTGTCCTGTTGCACTCGGATCCATTTACACTATAGTCAGCCTGTCCTGTTGCACTAGGGTCCCATTTACACTATAGTCAGTCTGTCCTCTTGCACTAGGGTCCCATTTACACTATAGTCCGCCTGTCCTGCTGCACTAGGATCCATTTACACTATAGCCAGCCTGTCCTGTTGCACTTGGATCCATTTACACTATAGTCAGCCTGTCCTGTTGCACTAGGGTCCCATTTACACTATAGTCAGCCTGTCCTGCTTGACTAGGGTCCCATTTACACTATAGTCAGCCTGTCCTGTTGCACTAGGATCCATTTACACTATTGTCAGCCTGTCCTGTTGCACTAGGGTCCCTTTTACACTATAGTCAGCCTGTCCTGTTGCACTAGGGTCCCATTTACACTATAGTCAGTCTGTCCTATTGCACTAGGGTCCCGTTTACACTATAGTCAGCCTGTCCTGTTGCACTAGGGTCCCATTTACCCTATAGCCAGCCTGTCCTGTTGCACTAGGGTCCCTTTTACACTATAGTCAGCCTGTCCTGTTGCACTAGGGTCCCATTTACCCTATAGCCAGCCTGTCCTGTTGCACTAGGATCCATTTACACTATTGTCAGCCTGTCCTGTTGCACTAGGGTCCCTTTTACACTATAGTCAGCCTGTCCTGTTGCACTAGGGTCCCATTTACACTATAGTCAGCCTGTCCTATTGCACTAGGGTCCCGTTTACACTATAGTCAGCCTGCCCTGTTGCACTAGGGTCCCATTTACCCTATAGTCAGCCTGTCCTGTTGCACTAGGGTCCCATTTACCCTATAGCCAGCCTGTCCTGTTGCACTAGGGTCCCTTTTACACTATAGTCAGCCTGTCCTGTTGCACTAGGGTCCCATTTACCCTATAGCCAGCCTGTCCTGTTGCACTAGGGTCCATTTTACACTATAGTCAGCCTGTCCTGCTGCTCCAGGGTCCCACTTGCACTATAGTGAGGCTGTACCTGCTGTCAGGGGCAGGCCAAGCCGTTTGGGCTCACTATGCAGCCCAGTTGGCCACTTCGCTCCCTCTGGTGGGCGCACACACATGCATATTTATGGTGGGGGCTTGGTGAGAAGAAATGTAAAGTGGAGCAGCAGGAGCAAGCAAAGACCCTTTCAAACGGTACCTGCAGGTGTCTCTTCTGCCTATTCCTAGTTCCCTGCCTGGTGTTCCCCTTGTACCCAGGGATACACCTGGCCAGTATTTTACCAGCCTTGTCAGTAAAAATAACACTTGATGCCAATGTTATTACTAGGGAAAAAACCTAAATATATAGGAACGCTGTTATATTTTCCCACAAAAGGTGGTAGCCCTAAGTGCACTATATTCAGCCTGCTCTGCTACTCTAGAGAAGTGCCAGGAGCCCCCTTCTCCAGTTGCAAGCTCTTTCCTCATTGCGGCCACAATGGGGGAAGCTGGTCAGTGGTCACAGTTTACATTTGGTGGTATTTTAAGGTCTGACTTGAGATATAATCAGTCTGACCTGCTGCTCTAAAGGTCCTCTTACACCTTCAGCCTCTCTAGTTACTCTATGGTCCCACTTGCACTACAGTCAGTCTGTCCTCCTGCTCTAGCATCCAACTTGTAGAGATTTCAGATATGAAGAGAGGCTATTAAAAAAAAGTAAAGTAGTAGCCAAAATATATAAAATTAAAAAGGCTTTATTAGGACATACATAAACCTAACTCGTTTCATGCCTGAAGTGGGCACTTACTCGTAGGCTAAAGGTCTCTCCTTGGTACATTCCTTTTAAAAGTGTGTTGACCACTTAAACATTTACATACATAGCATCATAATGGTTCAACAAATACCGTAGGGGCTTTTTGGGCCTCTGTGTACTTGGAATGGCAGGGCCTATTTTGACTCCCAGTCCAGGCCTGGTCTACTGCTCTACCATCCAGTTTACACTCTAGTCAGTCTGTCCTGCTGCTCTAGCATCCAGCTTGCACTATAGTCAGTCTGTCCTACTGCTCTAGCATCCAGTTTGCACTCTACTCAGTCTGTCCTGCTGCTCTAGCATCCAGCTTGCACTCTTGTCAGTCTGTCCTGCTGCTCTAGCATCCAGCTTGCACTCTAGTCAGTCTGTTCTGCTGCTCTAGCATCCAGTTTGCACTCTTGTCAGTCTGTCCTGCTGCTCTAGCATCCAGCTTGCACTCTAGTCAGTCTGTTCTGCTGCTCTAGCATCCAGTTTGCACTCTTGTCAGTCTGTCCTGCTGCTCTAGCATCCAGCTTGCACTCTAGTCAGTCTGTTCTGCTGCTCTAGCATCCAGTTTGCACTCTTGTCAGTCTGTCCTGCTGCTCTAGCATCCAGCTTGCACTCTAGTCAGTCTGTTCTGCTGCTCTAGCATCCAGTTTGCACTCTTGTCAGTCTGTCCTGCTGCTCTAGCATCCAGCTTGCACTCTAGTCAGTCTGGTCTGCTGCTCTAGCATCCAGTTTGCACTCTTGTCAGTCTGTCCTGCTGCTCTAGCATCCAGCTTGCACTCTAGTCAGTCTGTCTTGCTGCTCTAGCATCCAGCTTGCATTCTTGTCAGTCTGTCCTGCTGCTCTAGCATCCAGCTTGCACTCTAGTCAGTCTGTTCTGCTGCTCTAGCATCCCGTTTGCACTCTAGTCAGTCTGTCCTGCTGCTGTAGCATCCAGCTTGCACTCTAGTCAGTCTGTCTTGCTGCTCTAGCATCCAGCTTGCAATATAGTCAGTCTGTCCTACTGCTCTAGCATCCAGTTTGCACTCTAGTCAGTCTGTCCTGCTGCTGTAGCATCCAGCATGCACTCTAGTCAGTCTGTCCTGCTGCTCTAGCATCCCGTTTGCACTCTAGTCAGTCTGTCCTGCTGCTGTAGCATCCAACTTGCACTCTAGTCAGTCTGTCTTGCTGCTCTAGCATCCAGCTTGCAATATAGTCAGTCTGTCCTACTGCTCTAGCATCCAGTTTGCACTCTAGTCAGTCTGTCCTACTGATGTAGCATCCAGCTTGCACTATAGTCAGTCTGTCCTGCTGCTCTAGCATCCAGCTTGCACTCTAGTCAGTCTGTTCTACTGCTCTAGCATCCAGTTTGCACTCTAGTCAGTCTGTCCTGCTGCTCTAGCATCCAGTTTGAACTCTAGTCAGTCTGTCCTGCTGCTCTAGCATCCAGTTTGCACTGTAGTCAGTCTGTCCTGCTGCTCTAGAATCTCTCTTGCACCATCCTCAGCCTGTCTATCTGCTCTAGGGAGCCTCTTTCAATATTCTCAGACTTGGAGAAAAATGTGTAACTTTAACAGTTTTTAGTTATTTTTACTATATAAAGTACATAAGGGTTTCTCCTTCTGTTTCCCTTCAGTTGAAGTTAGTTGGGTTTATGTACAAAGACGAGGCAGAACAAGTTCAGTAACTCATGGTGATTCATCATCATGTCTATTGCTAGAAATTTGGGCATTTATATTTCCTCCCTCACTTTGGAGCTCAGAACCTGGGGAGTGCAGATTAAGATGAATGCTGGTCAGTAGAGTATTATTTTGGGAGCAGGAAAGCAGGTGTAGCACAAAAGGGAAGCAGTCTCAGCAGAGCTGAGGGAATAGGGGAATAGTACTTGTATAATGTTTGAGCTGCACCAGCAGCGTGGGCAGGCAAGTCTCCCTTTGGAATGAAAGCAATGTCAAAGCTTGAGCATTGTCAGAATCAGCTATGTGGTTTTAGCACCATGTTTTGGAAAAGAAAAGTGATCTTAGCAGTACTGTAATATATGTAGTCTGTATATTGCCTAAAGCTGGTAGATACTCAAGTGACTGCTTCTGCAAATGGGCATCATTTCTCATTATCCACTGCCTACTCACTGCTGCCCTAAACAGCCTTATCATTCTGTACGTGATCAGAGAAACATGGCAACCCTCTGCATTATTTGTGGGAGAGACTGGGAAACCTGATGCTTTCTCCTAATAGATCCCAGTGGATATATACTCTTTGTGGCGTTTCCCTAGAGATAAGAAAATAATATATATATATATATATATATATATATATATATATATATAAATATATATATATATATATATATATATATATATATATATATATATATATATATATATATATATATATATATATGCTGTATATAACAAAAATAGTAAACTGTATATTAAAAATGAAGGAAAGATAGGAAATTTCAGTAGGCATTACTATATCAGTGCTAGGATTGCTGACTTTTGACAGTCCACTTAAATGAACAGTCCCAAAAAAACACACCTGGTGGATACAGTTCAATTTCTGGCACAAAGTCACTCACCAAGGGCTTATACCTCTTCAGGTAACGCAACCTTCCCCAGTATGCAGTACATGTCCCTTTAGGTGAGGCCGCTGCTTTTTCATTGGAGGCACAAATACAATACCTGGTCCACAAGGGCCACTTGCTTAACATGTTGCTAGTATTCTCTCCATTACCATTTTGTCACTTGGGGTGCTCTCAGGGTCTAGCTCACTAGAGATCGCAGGAAACTTCTCAGTACTAGAGCTCTGATCAGACCAGAGGCTTCAGTCAGGATGTCTTGCAGGATTGGAAGCAACACTTTTCTTTCTGCATGGCATTGGAACTCAAGCTTCTCTTTTAAGTTACACAGCAGAGGCGCCATCCTTCCTGCTTCCCTGGAGGTCTAACTATGTCACTAAATGGTGAAAAGAAGTCTCTGGTGGCGCTTCTATTTCTCTGGACTCCAAATCCAGATGACTCCTGGGGCCTTTTTTCACCAGCAGAATTGAAGCGGATCCCTATTTCATCACATTGATTTCACCCTGGAAAGCCCAGGAGACAGCTGAATATCCAGTCTTCCACCCAGATTAGTGAATAAGTGTTATACATTTTGACCATAGATATGAATAGATATGGATAGCCAATGAGTAGATCTCAACACAAGTTGCTGCCCCTGTCACTTCAGGGTTTGTCAATGTTCCCATGCATTTATTTTCTAACTGAACACCATCTGCAATAATATTCAACCTTTTCTCATTTTGCCCTATTTAAAATTTAACGTCATCATCCAGCAAAATGTAACTTGTTTAACATCTTTGACCTGTTAAATTAAAGGAGAATTATACCCCCAACATGAATACTTGAGCAACAGATGGTTTACATCATATTAAGTTGCATATTACCAAAACTGGAATATATATTTAAAGGAGAACTAGCCCCCCCCCCAATAAGAAGAGATAGTCCCCCTCCCTGCCTCCTACTCGCATAGTGCATTATTCCAGAAAGGGACCCTGGGCAGCATGTTCACTTATTTATGCAGAGTAGTGAAGCAGAGCTCATGGGTGCCATCTTTGGGGTCTTCAGTCTCCTTCTATAAGGGAACACCATATTTGGTCCAGTATTTGTACCAACTGCGCATGTGCCAAAAAATTCTGTGAGTTGCCGAAGAGAAGGAAGAGGATCAGAAAAAGACCATCTTGACTACCATGGGCCCCATTTTATTATATTCTCTGTGCTGCCTCAGAGATCACCTGACCAGAAATACTGCAGCTCAAACTGTAACAGAATGAAGTGTGGGAGCAAAAGAGAAAACTTTGTGCATTAATTGTCTCATGTAAACTAACATTTATGGTTTGTTTGTGTGCACAGTGAATTGTAGGATCCCAGGGGGTGGCCCTTATTCCTTAAAATGGCAATTTCCCTTTGACACATACTACTAAAAAAAATATTATTATGAAACTGGTTTCTTTACATGAAGCAGCTTTTTAGATATGAGCTGTTGTATATTTCTATATTTCTATAGGGATCTATTGCTCAGGGGTATAGTTTTCCTTTAACTTCCCTTCTATCTTTTAAGGTGATTTCAACAAAATTGTACTACTTTGACAATATCTCCAGTACTACCCTGACACCCCACCCTCTCCAAAACTTTTTAAAGCATTATAAATTAGGCATGCACCGAATCCACTTTTTTGGATTCGGCCGAACCCCAGAATCTTTACGAAAGATTCGGCTGAATACTGAACTGAATCCGAACCCACCCTAAAGGGGGGAAAAATTATTTCCTTGTTTTGTAACAAAAAGTCACGCGATTTCCCACCCCTAATTTGCATATGCAAATTAGGATTCAGTTCGCCAGGAAGAAGGATTCGGCCAAATCCGAATCCTGCAGAAAAAGGCCGAATCCCGAACCGAATCCTGGTTTTGGTGCATCCCTATTATAAATAGGGATTTCCAGGCCATGACATAAATGCTCTGTGTGCTGATGAATTAAGCATTATTTCTTTGACTTTTATTTACTTTATAAAAAGGACATTAGGTGGCAGATTTACTAAGGGTCGAAGTGAATTAGAGGGAATTTTAGAAGTAAAAAATTCTAAATTCGAAGTAATTTTTGATACTTTGACCATCGAATAGGATACTACGACTTTACTTCGACCATTCGATAATCGAAGTACTGTCTCTTTTTAAAAAAACTTCGACTTCAATACTTCGCCAAGTTAAACCTGCCGAAGTGCTATGTTAGCCTATGGGGACCTTGTACAACCATTTTCTAAGTCTTACACATCGAATAAAAATCGCTTGATCGATCGCTGAAATCCTAAGAATCGCTCGTTTCGAAGGATTTAATCGTTTGATCGAACGATTTTTATTCGATCGCAGGATTGCCACATTTGTTGAAAAAACATTGAATTCGATATTCGAATTCGAAGTTTTTTTATTCGATGGTCGAATTCAGAAGTTTTTTGTACTTCAAAATTCGACCCGTAGTAAATCTGCCCCTAGGTGTTAGATATACAAAATGTGAACTGCAAGCAAACAGGTTTCTGGATGTGCAAAGTATGTATGGTTGTTTAAACCAAATAATTCCATCTTAGAGAGATATGTCGTTGGTACTTCATGTGAAGACTTCATAACTTTCCCCCCAGAACATTCAAATGTTTTTGTTCTGTATTGTTGTTTATAAGGGACATTACTATGCAGTATATGATATGTGTGTATCTTCTTATCTTGAATGAAATTATGTAGATTTGTTTACAAAGACTAGTAGATATAAAATAAATTCAGAAGAATTCATCTTGCCATGAACTAACCAGAGAGCCCAAGAGGTTGTAGAAAATGCAAAGGGTAATTTGCTGCTAGTAGGGGAGTGTAAATTCACAACACAAAGGGGAGCATTTGTGTCAATCTGTTAAATGCTAAATTTATCTAGAATAAATTTAAATAAAATAAACAGTTTGTATGTGCTCAGATTAGAGGCTGGCCACCAAAAACGAAAATATACTTTCATTTTGGATCATGAAAATTAAAGCGACATTCTGGTGAATAGTTTGGGTTGTTAAAAATCACAAACTTTTCCCTTGAAAAGTTAATGTTCAGTAAGGCCGAGCTAACATTCTAAATCTTTCACAAGGATTTTGCTGTGAGAGGTGGGACGGTTTCAATATTTTATTAATCTTACGCTATCTATCTGAGGCATCAAAGCATTCTCCTCAAATATACAGCTATGTTATACATACAGTATAATGCCTATATGTATAGATATATTCATTTACATACCAATATTTATTGCATAGTGCTGTCTAATTCTCACACATAGGGGCAGATTTACTAAAGGGCGAAGTGGCCGTCGCTAGCCAAAAATTTGCCAGAAATCGAATCCATAGGGACATTGCCAATTCATAACAGGCTCAGATGACAATTCGCTAGTGAAAGAGACCGTCGCTAGCGTTTGTTAACTCAGGCGAATTTTTCTGAACGTTACCTCTTTTTTAAGCACTGTGAGTGCTGCCCCCAGTCAAATTTTCATTTTAGCAAATACAAAAAGAGGGGTTGTGGGAGCACTGACATTGCTAAGTAGAAATGTATATAAGAATAAGGGAAGTGCTACTGATATAACCAAATGGGTCAGTGCACATTCCCTGGGCCCCTGTCTAAGTTTTTTTTCATTTTAGCCGATGGAAGGCAGATTGGGGAGATTAGTCTCTGTGAAAAGAGGAGATTTGTCGCCTGGCGACTAATCTCCCCGAATCTGCCCACGTGGCCAGACCCTTAAGATTCCTTGGACATTTGTAATAAAAAGTGGCCACGTCAAGCATTTGCACCAACATCTCTAATAAAGATGTCCATAGAACTTTATTGTACCCGCCCTATTCAAATTGACCTAAGCATAATATCACTAGCGACTTTTCACTAGGCATAAACGAAGGCTAGCGAATCTTCGCTATGAAATGCTTGCACTGAAGAAGTATTGTAGAAGTGTAGTAGTGAAAAGCCTCCAGCGTTCCGTGCACAGGACGCAACTTTGCATTTTAAAGAATTAGCGCAGTGGTAACAAATTTGCACCTAGCAAAGTGATGTAGAGTTTGAGAAGCGGTGGCTGGCAACAATTTGCCCTTTAGTAAATCTGCCCCATAGTAGGCTATATATCCAACTGGGTGAGGCCCATGAAAAACACTTTGAGGGCCATATTCAATTTAATTTTTTCAGCTGGACAGTGGTAAAAACCTGTGCATATTTTTAGTATCCATAAGGCAGAGGCTCTTTGCCTATTGTCTAGATCCAGATAGTTTCAACCTATGGCTAGACACAAGTGATACTTAAATACAGGAGCAACATTTTCACGTTTAGATTTGGGTGTCACACTGCGATGATGCAGGATTTTGTGGGTGCTATAAAAGATCAAACATGGGTGCAGGAAGGAAAGATAAAGCAGCACTTAGCACCTAATCAATGACAGATGTAAGGTACAAGGATCCTTTGTGTCTTAAAGTGGTACACATGTTTGCACCCAGTGTTATGCTGCATAAATAGATAATAGAAGTCAGAAAAACATCCATGCTGGAAACATTTCACAGCTTTTCAGGGACAAAGCCATCAGCAAGTTCTCTGCCAAGTGTATAGCAATACTTTTCACTTGGGGATTTTTGCACACTAATCACATTATGCTGAAAAAAACCTATCCAATTAATCTATAATGTTGTAACTAAAGGAAAAAAAAATTATATATATATATACATATTGTCCAACGAGATTGCACACCATGATGTAAAAGTTTAAAACATAGCGTTTATCTCATAAGCATAAAAACAGCCAAGGTAAACTTAAGTATAAGCTTATATACCCATATGGAGATCTGTGCAACGCTTCGGGTGCTTGCTGCTCCCTTTCTCAAGCTGGTCTCCATGCAGTTCTACGACTACAGTTCCCAGAAGCTCACTTAAGCCCTATGGCGTCCCATGTGGTCTGGATGACGTTATATATATATATATATATAGTTCTGGAAGCCATATATCAACCATATATCAACCATAATAAACAGACCCTATTGTCTCTAATTTGCAAAAGTGAATTGAGGCATGAGTCCCTTTCTACAAAGTACAACAAATGCAATGTATTTCATGATGGAAATTCGTGGCAATCATATACATATATCTGATCTCATTATAAATTACTCTGTTGAGAATAGTTCCTCTGTGCTTCCTTTAGAATATTAAGGAAAGTGACTGGCTGCAATTGCCCATGTTTGATCTCCATGATTTCACAAGAACAAGAGTCTCTTGTGTCACGGTCCTTAGGGAAGTCATGAACACAACACATAATTATCCGTCTTATGATATGAGCAGCCAACTTTTTGACAGATCTATAAAGGGAGATTTGCTTTTAATCTCATCATATCTTACTGACTCTACGGCATTTTGATAAAATGAAGCCAGTCGACATTGGTCAACTTGATATGCCCAAGCACTCACTATTTCATCATTTAATATATTCACAGTGTATCATTAAAGTGCTCTGGGATCAGGGCAATCAGAGCAGACCCATTGATTGCTGTGTATTTTGCATAATATTAAAGAATGGTTGGAATAAAAACAAAAAATCAATCTCCAGCGCTCAAACTCCTACATTCTCTTCCAAATTATCGTTTTATCAACAGGTACATGATGATCCAACAACATTTTACAAAAATATATAAATAAACCACAATTTCGGCGTAGAGCTTTTTGTTGCTGCAAAATGTCAACTGCAGCCCACTGTTACTTATAGTGCTCCCAGTTATTATAGAACATTCATCTTTTTGTACATACAGGTATCTTGGAAAAATATATTCTCTGTTATAGTGTGCATAATTTGCATACCAAGTGGAAGTAGTAAGGTCATTTTTTATCGGTATGGTGTATTACTCACTTATGCAAACCCATATATATTTGATACTTGTGTGCATTGGATATTTACAGAGCTATTCATGCATTGTTCTGTTTATTAACCGTGTGACATTGTGCCTAGTAAGGATTTGCTGGGTCACCTTATCTCTGCTCTGTCTTCATCCAATGTGACAGAAGCCTGCCAGAGAATTCATTTTTAGGGCTGTTAGACTGACGTAGTTCTAAGTTATTACTTAACGATTTATCTGCTCAGCACTTGTTTCTTGTTTCTATAATAATTGTCACAGTAGTTTTTGTTTCTGAATGAACTAAATGGTTGAGGCAGTTCCAGTCTTTAAAGCACCGAACAAAAGAAATGTGCTCTCACAGTTGAGGGGCAGAATGCAGAAAGAGGGGGTAATGTATAAAATCAGGGTAATGTGCAGCTCTGGTTGGTTTGTTATAGTAATAGAAATGCTAATCTGACAAAATTTAAAAAATAATCAGGGAACTTATTTTTTTTTGTAATATGTAAATCTAAAAAATTCTGGGCTGTCTTTTTGATAAACCTGCATGTATTATGGTATCTGTAGCTATCACAAGCACTTATATTTGATGCAATATTTATTATTTCTTCCTATGTTTGTGGTCTAGTTTATTTCCCTTGAAGTACAGATGAAGCCACTTGGATTTGTGAGTTAAATGCGTCATGACTCAGGGGTAATTGAAGAAACTGTGTTATCTTAAGTCTTCTTAACTCATTTAATGCATTTAACCTTTTCATTAGCATACCAAAGCTCCATTGTTCCCAATGGTGAATGCTTTAATTAGATGGGATGTTGTGACACAGTTTTCTGTGTTAAATGAGATAAATGGGATATCTGTGTTTAGTTATTCTGTGTCAAACAGACAAACCAAAGTGGCTGCATCTGTAATAAAAATCCATACCATGCAATTTATATAGAGAATGGAAAAGCAGAATTAGCTTATGGGAAGTGCAGTCGATGGGATTAAACTGAAATTGCAATTTTCCTTGCCCTAATGAAATAGGAAAATCAGAAAAGGCATAAAGGGGTAAAACATATACTGAGATTGTTTGCATACATTGGAACTGGGAGCAGAATGCATTTCTGCTGGCTAACCTGAAATAGACCAAATATGCACACAAGTATGGACATGAAACCACAAACAGAGTTACAACACAAAGAGGTACACACCCAAGCACATTAAAAAGGGAAATTTCTTGCATGTCCTTTAGAAAGATTCACTTACTAGCACACTTCTACTGTCATGTCATTTAATTCTCATTCCATTTTGGAATACAGAGAAATGATCGAATTGGAGACTTGCAGTTATATCTCTTGATTATATAAGACATTATTAACTAGATTAAAATAAATGTTCTGTCGTTGACGACAACTTCATATCTACAACATTTTACTGCATTGGAAGGGATAATTACAGATGATTAATATCACTTCAGTGGTTGTATACGTTTTCCATGCTAGACTTTGTTTCCTATTTTGTGCTTTTCTCATATAGAACCCTCTTTCCCCTCTGCTGTCATAGGAAGTTGCAAGATCAAGCAATTCTCTTGGGAGCAGGCATAGCTGCAAGACCCCAGATATGAAACGCATACAAGTGATGAAATAAAGGGAGCCAGAAGGTCAAGACAGGCATCAATAGGATGTAGACCGTTGATCCCCAAACCTGTGATTTGTGATCAACATGTTGCTCTCCAACCCCTTTGCGGCTGCAAACCAGGTGCTTATTTTTAAATTTCTAAATTTGAAGGAAAGTTTTAGTTGCATAAAAAACAGTTATACTGCCAAACCGAGCCTCCTGTAGGCCGCCAGTCCACATAGGGGCTACCAATAGCCAATTACAGACCATATTTGGCACCCCAGGGACTGGGGGTGCCATGGTTTGCTTACAAAGAAAAATAAACTGCAGAGGTAATGTCCAGTACAAACTTATTAATATACACTGCTATCAGTACAGAATATGGGCAGGCACTAAAGATACTTTGCTTTTTTATATATTTTTAGTCTGTAGGTTGGAATATTCAGAGTTCCTGCCCATATTTCCATGGTGATACCCTTGGAATTAACTCAAGATAAGGCCTATTATCTGGGTTCGGAGCCAGAAATTGGGGTGATAATGACATTATGTATATAACATACATGTATGTATATAACATGTTAATGTCAAAGTGATATTGCCATGGTGTTTTCCGTTAGCAGTGCAGTGCTACAATGTTCTTGGGAGCCTGTTGGTGCCATGGCAAAGGAGGGTTCCTTCCTATATGACAGACTTTATTGGGCCACTGCACTGGCATTTTAAAGTGTGCTTCACCATGAATTCCTGTAAATCAGGGGTTTGCAAATTTTTTGCAAAGAGGGCCAGATTTGGGAATGTTTGGGGGCCGACCATTCAGCCTGACATTCTTTGAACCATTAAAGTAACATCAGTAACATCAATTTTTTTTTAGTAAAAAGTTTGTTAAAAAAAAAAAGGAACAATACTTAGGGGCAAATTCATCAAGGGTCGAATATCGAGGGTTAATTAACCCTTGATATTCGACAGGGGAATGAAAATCCTTCAACTTCAAATATCGAAGTCGAAGGATTTTGCGCAAATACTTAGATTGAACGATCGAAGGAATAACGATTAAATCCTTCGAATCAAACGATTCAAAGTATTTTAATCCAACGATCGAAGGATTATCCTTCAACCAAAAAAAGTTAGCCAAGCCTATGGGGACCTTCCCCATAGGCTAACATTGAGTTCGGTAGCTTTTAGGTGGCGAACTAGGGGGTCGAAGTTTTTTTTTAAAGAGACAGTACTTCGACTATCGAATGGTCGGATAGTCAAGCGATTTTTAGTTTGAATCGTTCAATTCGAAGTCGAAGTCATAGTCGAAGGTCGAAGTAGCCCATTCGATGGTCGAAGTAGCCAAAAAAACACTTCGAAATTCGAAGCATTTTTTCTTCTATTCCTTCACTCGAACTTAATGAATGGGCCCCTTAGTCTTAACTTACCGAAACTCCGTTTGCGCTCCTCTTCAGAAAAGGTGAAGGACCGCCGTATGGAGTTTACCTTTATGAAGTTTTTTTTTAAAGAGACAGTACTTCGACTATCGAACGGTCGAATAGTCAAGCGATTTTTAGTTCGAATCGTTCAATTCGAAGTCGAAGTCATAGTCGAAGGTCGAAGTAGCCCATTCGATGGTCGAAGTAGCCAAAAAAACACTTCGAAATTCGAAGCATTTTTTCTTCTATTCCTTCACTCGAACTTAATGAATGGGCCCCTTAGTCTTAACTTACCGAAACTCCGTTTGCGCTCCTCTTCAGAAAAGGTGAAGGACCGCCGTATGGAGTTTACCTTGACGTGGTATGGTGGCTTACCAATTTTATGATCATAACTTTGTAACTAAAAACCCCTGGTTTTTCATACACACATGCACTTGCATACATACTGAATTACTTGTGAGACAGGGGACCAGGGAATGTGCATTGATTAATAGAATAAATCAGTTGCACTCCCATTGTATTTAAACTTTTTTTAGCCTGAAGTGCTCCCACAACCCCCCTTGTATTTTTTTTCATCCCTTAAGAGAAACTCAGAAACTCAACAAACTCCACATTTCTGTGTTTTTCAAACCTGGCAACACACTGAGACAAAGACTGGTACACCCAAAGGATTCAACACCTAAAGAGAAACAAAGCAATTTGGTATACACAGTACAGTTGTCAGGAGCTCCCGATGGAGCGTCGATTTTGGACTTTTACCCCTGAAGCTTCCTCCTTGGTCCTGACAACTCCCGCTGGGAGCCGATAGGCCCCCCTGACACCAGAGTAGTGAGGAGTGCACTGACCTATACATTGGGGAGACAAAAAAATTGCTCACCAAGCGAATGGCTCAGTTTAGGAGGGCGTACTCTACAGGACAAAATTTAGCTGTCTTTCTACACCTAAAAGACAAAGCACACTCCTTTGAAGATAACAATGTCCAAATCTTAGATAAAGAAGACTTCTGGCTTGGGAGAGGAGTAAAAGAGGTGATACATGCCACGGTGGACACCACCTGTCTGCTAGAAATATAATGCTGTTTTAACATCTGTACCTCGGCAGTTTCAGAACACTTCAAACGTCCATTCATGAAACTCTCACAAATAACATCTGTTTCTACTTCTAGCAGTTGCACGATACCTTGGTAATCCTATCACAGTAACTAGAAACAATCACAACCTCTGTGAGTTTCACAAGTCACCTCTCTGAAAAGTTACAATTGCCATTGTGATTGGATTAGTGGAAGAGTTTATATGCCGAGGATTTCCCACACCAGTCAGTTGAACTGAAGAAGCTGCTCGGATGAGTAGTGAAATGTCTTCAAGATTACTCAGCAAGTCCAGTTGTTTTAGAATTACCTATACTAGCACATGGCATAGTTCCCTAAATTGCCCAATTCCTTCTTTCCATGTGGTGATGCTGCTTTCAGTGGCCAGCTTGGCAAATATATAAATATATATGTAAATATTTTTTTTTGAGGATATGCATATAGATAGACAGGCATTTAAGGGATAAAAAAAACAACAAACCTACAGTGACATATGCAGTGGTGACCCTTTCCATGAGCGCCGCAGATTATCAGAGGAAGAATGAAGTAACATGTAGGACAAAGTGTATCAGAGTATTTTCAGCAGTCTGACTGTCTGTGCAGATTAAATCTATACAATGGGCATCTATAAAGAAATAACGCTGTTAGCTATAGCATTTAGCAAAGCTGTTTATCACACTAAATGAGCACTTAATATTCCCCGTTTTTTAATTTCCTTGTATTCACAATACCTTGGTAAATCTGTTGGTAGGGTAGCTTTTTTATAATTCAAAATGTAATCAAACAGCAGTTTTGTGTTTCAACGTAACCATGAGCTCTGTGGTAATTTCCCCAAGCAGTTGACGACTCATAATTTATTCTTCAGAAATTATATCACTTGAAGGATAACTAAACATAAAATAAACTTTTCTCTCATGGAACACAGACCTTAACTGTAGGGTAAAATACTCAGATGGGATTATTTCATACTGTGCTGGGGTGCTGTTTATCTTCGAAAGAAATACAAATTGTGAATATTATAGGCGTGTTTTTAAATTATCCTTGTGTTTTTTAGGTGTCCCATTAATTAATTAGGATTGAGCATTAGAAATATATCACTGTCACATTTATAACCTCAATATCAGACCACTTTATAATGTACCACTCTTCCTAGAATTATAGGAATCTGACTGGACAAAGTAATTGTTTTTTTAAAGTAGAATTTTGTGGCCATTTTCTTACTATTGTTGCTACTCCCATTAGGGAGAAAAAGATGAACATAGCATATTTTAGAGCTTTGCCATAATATGTAATACAATGTACTAAGTTTTCCAAGGGACCGTACTCCGTATTAACTAATAAGGCTTACTTATAAAACTGTGACCTGTTAATGCTACCTGCTGAGGTTTGCTATAGGTTACTGCACCTGGGCAAGCTGTGTGTCAATTTACCTAACCCCATATTATGTGTAGATTTTGTTATTGCTTTTTTCTTTAAATATACTGAGTCTCCTGGTTCAGGCCTTCTTCTACTTTGCAACATTACAGGGCTTAATTATCAAAGGTCAAATTTTAGAGTAATAAAACTGTAATACATTTTAACGTTTAAATTTCGATCGAAAAGGTCCCAACCAGAAAACTCGAATCAAATTGAGTTTTCCTCCCACAAAGAAGAAAAAACTCAACTTTAATGCATTTTTACTCCAATTAGAGTCTACGGGACATCATTTTTTAAAGAGAAACTTGGCAAGAAATTTGGCTCATCACTACTGTTAACATCTTCAAATAGTTTAAGGAACCTCTGCCATTGAATTCTACATGAACTCTGCAGGTTTTAGGTGGGGAATAGTCAAATTAGAACTGTTTCTAGGGTCAAGGTGTGATAAATCTCACATTTTAATTCAAAGTCAAGTTGGTGGTTTTAAATTAGAATTAGAATTTACCATTCAAACCTTAGTAAATCTGCCCCTAAATGCACTGTACTGGGTTTTTTTTTACTAAAATCTAAATTTTTCTGATTAATTAAAAAAAATCTGACCAAACCAGAATCCACGATTGACCTTTATTTATCGTTAAAAAATAACACAAAAAAATTAAATTGACAAAAAAAGGAGACTGTTGCACAAAAAAACTTGACTTTAAGGATTGTCGCATGAAAAATCAGGATTTGGTGCCCGAAGAGTCAGAATTTTTTTGTGAATTCTTCTGAAAAACATGAAATGTTTGGGTTATCGTACAAAACCCAGCGCAGACAAAAATATCTTCAAATTGCAAATAGGACCTCTGCCATTGATTTGTACAGGACCTCAATTGGTTAAAGAGATACTTACGCCAGAAATTAAACTCCTTTTTACATCTATCATATTATTGCCTTTGAAACCTACTTATAACTTTGGCATAAAGTATTTTCATAATGTTTTTACATTACCTGATGCCCAATGTTCCTGTATGAGGGGGCTGCCATATTTGTGCAGCAGGAGTCCGTTAGCATTAGAAACTTTACTGACAGGCTGAGATGGGACAGTCAGGTTGGCAAAACAGTCAGGTTTAGAAACTTCAACTAACAATTACTTCCAAAAACAAAACTCTCAGCAAAAAAAAAATCAACATGACCTATAAGTAACATTTAGGGGTACATTTACTTAGCTCAAGTGAAGGATTAGAATAAAAAATACTTCGAATTTCGAATGTTTTTTTTGGCTACTTCGACCTTTGACTACGACTTCGACCTCGAATCGAACAATTCGAACTAAAAATCATTCAACTATTTGACCATTCGATAGTCGAAGTACTGTCTGTTTAAAAAAAACTTCGACCAACTACTTCGCCACCTAAAACCTACCGAGCATCAATGTTAGCCTATGGGGAAGGTCCCCATAGGCCGCACCACCACTACACCACCAGGGTAAGGTTTTGTTACATAGAGAGACCAATGTGTGAGGTTTTAAGACTGTATGGGAATTTTAATTTTAAATGTTCATTAAAATGCTTTAGAAGGGTGGTTGGTAATGTCGCTAATTAGGCGACATCATCACAGGCCTAGGACTATGCCGAAACGTTAGTCACAAGCTCTTTTATGAATAAAAACCTTTTTTATGATTTGAAGTCCAGAGAGTGCTGTCGTATATGGAATGTATATATATATATATATATATATATATATATATATATATATATATATATATATATATATATATAATTTGCAGATGATACCCGCACTCCTTCACAACATCTCGTTTTGCTGGGTGCTTGGTCAAAAGTGGTATATAAAATTGTAGAAAGGACCAGCACTTCCAAAGAATTCAGTAGTTTATTTTAATATCACAGTGTCTCCAACGTTTCGGCCCACTTTGGGGCCTTTATCAAGAGTGCTGGTCCTTTCTACAATTTTATATATATATATATATATATATATATATATATATATATATATATATATATATATATATATATATAATAATGTAAAAGTCTTTATATTAAGCTCTGCCCTTTATTATTTTCTTTATTAGGCAGAATAAACAATGGCTGTGAGATTGTGCAAATAATTCCTTTCACAACCTTCCACCGCAGATATATAACAGGGGTAAGATTTACAATATGCTTTTAAAACAAAATGTAGGTTTGTTATATTAGTCCATTGAGAAGTGGACCATTCAATAAGCAGAAGTAGAAGCTTCTGAGTAGAATAGATTTGCCTTGGAAAACACAACTAACAAAATAGTATTCTAAGGGGGAAATCCATTAAAGGATTTCGTCAGTGCCAGCATTTCATAGCAAACTTTCGATAATGTTCATTTCTGCCTAGCGAAACTTCGTTGATACACTTAGGGGGTTATTTATCAAAGTCCGAATTTATTTCAATATTTTCGGCTACAAACTCAGATCAAATCCGCTCTGTTGTTATACGCTTATTTATTATTACAGTTTCCCGAAAATTTGCTTTGCGGGAAAAAATCTGATTTTCCCGATTTTTTCAGATTTTTCATCCGATTTTCACTTCTTTTCAGATTTTTCAACCAAAAACTCATGCTTTGTGTCCAAAAACTTCAGGGTATTGCACGAAACCCAGCGCACATCAAAAAATCATTGGGATTTTCCCCATTGACTTATATGCAACCTCGACAGGTCTAAGATGCTGGATTTTCAAATTCGGACTTTTCAATCCTCTGGGTTCAATAAATTGTGAAAAATTTTATAAAGAAAAAATAAATTTTTTTTTGTGATTTTTGCATTCGGAGTTTAGTAAATAATCCCCGTTACACTTAGGTCAGTTTGAATGGGGGGGGTACATATCAGTTATATATGTCTTTATTAGTGATATTAGGGAAATAGCTTGAAGTAGCCACTTATTATTAAGGAATAATCGATGGATTATTCCTTCGATCGTTTGATCAAACTTTTTGCGCAAAATCCTTCGACTTCGATATTCGAAGTTGAAGGATTTTCATTCCCCAGTCGAATATCGAGGGTTAATTAATCCTCGATATTCGACCCTTGATGCATCGGCCCCTTAGTTACAATTTTTAATCTCAATCCCACTTTAAAATGTGAAAAAACGCCAGCAGTTTTTTTCTTAATTTTTAGAAGCAAACTCTGGCGAAAGGGGTAAAGTAATGGAAAATTCGCACTAGTGAATTTGTGGAGTCATTCGCCTGAGCAAAAATTCGCCTAGTGCAAGGGCACGAAACTTCATTAGCGCTGAGCTCTTTTTCTAATAACGTGTCCTCTACGCCTGTTAGTAAACCCCTGCGGATTGTATTTCTGGCGAATTTTCGCTAGCGGAGGCAACTTCGTCCCTTAGTGATTTTGCCCCTAAGTAAATTACAATAGAACCGTAGTCTGGAGAAATAAAACATCAAGCACAATTATGGTGTAAATTTACAGGGGACTCCAGGCATAAATAATTTAAATAAAGTTATTAAAGCCATTTGTTTGTGTATTATAATATGACAGAGGCATCAACGTCATTTGGTTGTTTGCAAAGAATGGATTATATAAATATACTATTGTGAATGCTCTTTAATGTCTTTGTTATAATACAAGTAATGGACATGTTATCCAGAATGCTTTGGATAAGGAATGTTCCAGGTAATGGGTCTTTCCATAATTTGGATCAAAACCCTTCTCTCACCAGTGTGAAGCTCCCCAATTGGCTCCCGACCATCACGTGTCCAAGATCCAGCTCCCTGGCAACAGGGCTTCCTCACAAATTTCAAAAATGGATTTCCATGGCTCGTTTTTGGTGAAATAATAAAAGCTTCTTTATTTATTGTTATATTAATTGCATGTCAGCTTTGACACAGTGCACATGTACTCTGAGGAAATACCATGAGGTACGAAACCGGCCAGTAGTAATGACAATGTGCACTGTGTCAAAGCTGACATGCAATTAATATAACAATAAATAAAGAAGCTTTTATTATTTCACCAAAAATGAGCCATGGAAATCCATTTTTGAAATTCATAATTTGGATCACCCTACCTTAAGGGGCCCATTCACTAAATTCGAGTGAAGGAACAGAGGAAAAATAGTTTGAATTTCGAATTTTTTTTTGGCTACTTCGACCATCAAATTGGCTACTTCGACCTTTGACTACAACCTTCGACTACGACCTTCGACTTCGAATCAAACGATTCGAATTAAAAATCGTTTGAATATTCGACCATTCGATAATCAAAGTACTGTCTCTTTAAAAACCTACCAAGGCCAATGTTAGCCTATGGGGAAGGTCTCCATAGGCTTGCTAACAATTTTCTGATCGAAGGATAATCCTTTGATCGATGGATTAAAATCCTTCGA
Source organism: Xenopus petersii (assembly GCA_038501925.1). Taxonomy (NCBI): domain Eukaryota; kingdom Metazoa; phylum Chordata; class Amphibia; order Anura; family Pipidae; genus Xenopus; species Xenopus petersii. The sequence continues at coordinate 39,819,983 of CM076681.1, read as the reverse complement.
ATAATTCGATTTAAAGGATTTAATCGTTCGTTTGAAGTCGAAGGATTTTAATTCGGCAGTCGAATATCGAGTGTAAATTAACCCTCGATATTCGACCCTTGATACATCTGCCCCTTGGTCTACTAAAAAAATTATTTAAACATTAAATAAACCCAATAGAATGGTTTTGCCTCCAATAAGAATTAATTATAGCTTATTTTGGGATCAAGTAGAAGCTACCGTTTTATTATTACAGAAAAAAGCAAAACATTTTTTAAAATCTTAATTATTTGATTAAAATGGACTGTATGGGAGATGACTTTCCCATAATTTGGAGCTTTTTGGATAAAGGATCCCACACCTGTACTTTACATTATGTTGTAGTTATTTGGATATTTCCAACAGAGGCTAAATATAGCTAAGTGTTACCACTGAGAACAAACCAAAGATAAAATGGACCTATTAAGCATGATAGTTTCTGACATGGCAGACCTACACCCAACTTATTGCACTGGTTTTTTTCGTGTCGCAGATGGGAAGGATTTAATTTCTTTTTCTTCACCTTTCTTATACTAGCCTTTTGAGAGCTTCACAAGTCATACACAATCCGTCAAGTCTACCTAATTATACATTATAACATGCCTCCCAATTACTCATTATTATTCAGCATCAAGTGGCTGCTATTTCTGAAATGTTCACACAGAGCACATATCCAACATCACAAACAGGATTCCAAATGTGGTCTCTATGGAGCCGAGAGGAAAGAGAGAGCGAGAGAGAGAGAACTGCACTTAGAAACATGTACATTGCAGAACACTGCATGTGTTGGAATTTGTCGCCAGCATTCTGCAGATGGCTTTCTTTGATTTCTCTCCTGTGTGATGCTGCTTTTTAATGCTAATTAATGTAACGTGATACAATGCATAAGCAACATAATTAACTGAGTAATGCTGTTCCCATTTTTTCCTGGCTCACTATTAGCATTTTTTGTATTCTTTTTGGGAAATGAAATGGTAGAAATTGTAACATAAGCACTGAACGCAACATGAATTCATAAATGCAATAAATTCATATATATTCATTATGGATCTAACATTTGGACATGACATTGTCTAGCATTACTGAGCAGGGTCAAGCAATGTGACCAAAATGTTAACAGTTAATTACATTGTCACAATAGACCAGCTGAGAGTTTCCAGGCAGGAGGTCCATATGTTGGGTAATGCTGGTAGACGGTCACATAAACAGCTTGCTGAAATGGAAAGGTGTGATAACTGCTTATAATACACAAAAGCTATCAATTCTTGTAAATGATATCCTTATAAACGGTGAGTTCTGATGTCATCAGTTATAAACGGTGAGTTCTGATGTCATTCCTGTCACATGACTCACTGAAATTTGTGTATTATAATAAATAAAGTAAGTAAAGCAGTTGCAAAATATGAGGATATTAAAAGTTACCTCGGAGTTTCATGACCTGTATAAATACACTCTCGGCCTTCGGCCTCGTGTTTTTATATGGACATGAAAATCCTCGGTAACTTATAATATCCTTATAATTTACAAGAGGGGGTACTTTATTCACTATATAATGTACAGCACAGTCAAAAGAGCAAATGCAAAATCAGGCAAATGCCAATCCAGGCAGCAGGAAAATCAGAGTCCAGAAAACAAGCCAGGGTTAAGCTGGGGGGGGTCAGGCAAGCCGAGTCCAATAAACAGGCAAGGGTCAGGGTAGGCAGCAGGCAAGTTGAATCCTAATAACAGGACAGAAACCCACAGCAGACAAGAAATGGGCCAGGTTCCCCTTAAGACTCAAAACCCCACCAGCATACAGAAAGCTGTAAAGGGGAAAACATCAAACCTCCTTTCAAGTCTGCAGCTCATTGACAGTAAGGGGGCAAGCTAATCCAAGTAAGTTATGGTCCCTGTTTTGATTTTTAACCACTAGGCTGCCGGGGCTGATAATATTGGGGGGCTCCAATATTATTGTTGTATCAGGCCCTGTGATTTCTGATGGCAACCCTGTGCCAAGTTTACATCATATTAAGTGGCATATTAAAAAATCAAACTGGTATATACATTTAAGTAAATATTGCCCTTTTACATCTCTTGCCTTGAACCAACATTTAGTGATGGTCTGTGTGCTGTCTCAGAGATCACCTGACCAGAAATATTGCAACTCTTACTGTAACAGGAAGAAGTGTGGGAGCAAAAGACAGAACTCTGTCTGTTAATTGGCTCATGTGACCTAACATGTATGGTTTGTTTTTGTGCAGCGTGAATCCTACGATCCCAGGGGGCGGCCCTTATTTTATAAAATGGGAATTTTCTATTTATGATTACCCAATGGCACATACTACTAAAAAAGTATTATTATGAAAATGGTTTATTTACATGAAGCAGGGTTTTACATATGAGCTGTTTTATGCAATGTCTTTTGCATAAGGGGTCTTAGATTTTGCAATGTGTGGTAGAAGAAAAACTGCTTTTTTGATTGGATGTGGAGGATAAATCAGGGTACATACCTGCTTAGCTTTTTACTTGTTGAAGATGCTGAAATAACAGTTATCAATCTGGTCACTATTAGCCACAATCTACACCCATTCCGACCTATTCCTTTTCCACTGAATCCCATTTTATATGCCAACCACTTCTGATGTCATGTGAAGAATCATTTCTTCTATATTGGTAGGAAAGCTTGTTTTTGTATTGGGAGAGGCTAGGCAGTTCTCATCAAGACAATCTATTAAACAGCGGGACAAAGCAATATTCTTCACACCTCATGTGGGCATAGTTTAAAATGAAATAATACAGAGCCAGTGGCAGTAGAGCTTTTCTGGGAAGAAGCTTTAATGAGAAAGCACAGCAGTTTGGGATCAGAGTAGCTTTCCTTAGATATACAGTACCAGAAACGGACCTTTGCTACCATTTTACCAACTACTATCCAGTTTAATGTGAGTGACTGCAGTAGAGTGACAACAGGTAGGGGATCTGTTATCTGGAAACCAGATTTCCAGAAAGCTCTGCATTGCCGGAAGGTCATCTCCAATAGACTTAATTTTATGTAAATAATTAACAATTTAAAAATGATGTCCCTTTTCTATTTAATAATAAAACAGTACCTTGTACTTGTTCATACCTAAGAGATTATTAACTATAACAAACAAGGGAAAGTTGTGCTCACCTCTAATTTCTAAAAACCATTAGGCAGGGGTGCAATGAGGCTGTGACCACAAAATACCGGCCTTTCTATATATTTATTTTTTTTCCCTATTAATAACATTGGGATCAACCATCATTTTTACTGGCCAGGCCGGTAAAATACCAGCCAGGTGGCAACCCTATGTACAATATACATATAAAATGTATAATGAAGCAATAGAATTCTTAATGTATCAGATGCAATTTGAGTGTAGGACTGGCCAGATATGGGATGACTATGATGTAGTTGGCCAGCTTAAATAAACTGCAATATATGAAAAAAACAACATTATTTGTTTAATGGGTAAGGCATTTTTTAGTAGCAGCATGGACAAAATATTTCAATGTCTTAAATATATTGATAATGGGTTGAGTGCAGAGGACCTCTTGTATTTGTGTAAGATATTATTAATTGGTGATGCAGGATCCAGGATGAAGGGATGAATCCAGGATTTGGTTCGAGATTCAGCCAGGATTCCAGAAGCAAGTGCCTGGCCAAACTGAATCCAAATCCTTAAAATCAAGGGATTCTGCGTCACACAAACAAGGATGTTAATTTTTTTTAGGTACATCCACTGTTCTCTTTAACCCTTCCAGTCCCTTATTTAAATATGCAAATTAGGGTTCGGATTCGGCCGGATCTTCAACTAAGGATTTTGGATTTGAATGAATCCCTGAAAAAAGTCAATTCATGCATTCCTATGATTAATACTTATTGGACTGAATGTTTAGGGGGCCCATTTACTTAGCTCGAGTGAAGGAATAGAATAAAAAAAACTTAGAATTTCGAATGATTTTTTTTGGCTACTTCAACCATCGAATTGGCTACTTCGACCTTCGACTACGACTTCGACATAGAATCGAACGATTCGAACTAAAAATCATATAACTATTCGCCCATTCGATAGTTGAAGTACTGTCTCTTTAAAAAAAAATTGACCCCCTACTTCACCACCTAAAACCTACCGAAGTGCAATGTTAGCCTATGGGGAAGGTCCCCATAGGTTTTCTAATGTTTTTTGGTCGAAGAAAAATCAATAGATCGATGGATTAAAATTCTTCGAATCGAACGATTCGAAGGATTTAATTGTTCGATTGAACGATTTTTAGTTCGAACGTTCTATCGAACTATTTGCGGTAAATCCTTTGACTTCGATATTCGAAGTCGAAGGATTTACATTCGGCAGTGGAATATCGAGGGTTAATTAACCCTCGATATTCGACCCTATGTAAATCTGCCCCTTAATGTATCACTCACGATCCAAACTATAGAAAGATCCTTTATTCAGAAAACCATACCTGTACTGACACATCTGGGATTCCGGAGCCTAACTATGTAGCATAGCCCCTTTATCCTGTGCATGAGTTAACTATGCCCACTGTGTGAAATGGAAAAATTAAAAGTGATTGAAGCCACGTCCGACCAGGTTCCTAAATGCCGAGCTATATATCAGATCTGAGACTTAAATGAAGCGTTAGATACTGTATTGCACTTCTGTAGGTTTGTGGAACTGCTATTAAGCTGATGAAGTGTTGTGCATTGTACAACGGAAATCTTATCCTGTCTCTTTGTTTTTAATACCTTCAGATAACACCTCTGCAATGTCATACCACACTAGAAAGCTTCTATTTGGCGTTTTATAGCTATTCTGCAGTAGGTTACATGGATGTGGTAAAATGCATGAAACAGCTTTAGGAGTTAGTATGTTACTGAGGAATCCAGAGGGATTCCCAGCAGTTCAATATTTTTCTTCTTAACGCTTCACAGACATTCAAAAAAGTTTTTTAACGGATTGGCCCATTTATCACAACATTTATTGTTATTTACTGAGGTTTTCCAGATAAGGGATATTTCCATAATTTGGATCTCCATCCCTTAAAAACAATCATTTAAAGGGGGAAGTAAAGTCTAAAATAGAATAAGGCTAGAAATGCTGTATTTTGTATACTAAACATAAACATGAACCACATGTCTAATCAAACAAATGATTTATGCTTTCAAAGTTGGCCACAAGGGGTCACCATCTTGTAACTTTGTTAAACATCTTTGCAAGACCAAGACTGTGCACATGCTCAGTGTGGTCTGGGCTGCTTAGGGATCGTCATAAATTATCAAAACAGCACAAGTCAAATAATATCTGCCAGAAGCATGGCTGTGAAGTAAGCGGGGGCTCCCCCTGCTGTTTATATGTATGATTGTTTCCATACAGAGCAGTTAGGGACCCTCTGACAATTCCTATCCAAAGCAGTAAATAAAGGGAGAATTTGCATACATTCAGGTTTCTTATAAAAATGGTACACAGGTACACAGATATGATATTTTTCATTAAAGAAAGTAAAAATTGGATTTTAGTTTTGTTGCCTTTACATGCCCTTTAAACATTAATTAAACCCAAGAGGATTGTTTTGTGTCCAATAAGGATTACTTATATCTTAGTTTGGATCAGCTACAAGGCTATTATTAAAGAAAAAAGGCATCAGTTTTCAAAAATTTTAATTATTTGATTAAAATGGAGTCTATGGGAGACGGTCTTCCCAGAATTTGGAGCTTTCTGGATACTGTGTTTCCAGATAACAGATCCCATTCCTGTATTATATTGTTTAACATAACAAACCAATTGCTGCCAGCTCATTATCAAAGCCTTAAAAACATAAAGTTAATAATGCTCAGTTTCTTATCTCAATCAGTCGGGGCGATACTAGAATGCAAAATGAAAACATAATTCCCCCCCTCCTCTTTATTTATAGCAGAATAGCATTTCAACAGCAATCCCCACAGAGTGGTCTCACAGTGAGTTCCAATTGCAGAGCACTCATGCTGAACCACTGCACATGTATTTGATGCCACCTCAGTGCCACTGAGCCAAAAGTGTTACTTTAGTTTCTGACTGCTGCTTCTGGTTAAAGGACCACTAAGACCACATATGAAAACGAATGATTTGCCTTGAAATACGATTTATTTTAACCTGGTATATGTAGCAATTTTTCTTCTCAAGAGATGAAAAAAAATATTCTCAACGCTTTTCCGATTTACTATCTTTTTCTTTCCTTTTTTCAAGACATTAGCAGTTTTACACTACTAATACCTTGCTTCCGGCAGAGCTGTTCTGAGCTTTGGCACTGGTCAGCCAGCTACTGCAGGATTAAATGACTGATGACCAACTCTGGAGCACTATTCTGCACAGTTTTTCCCTCCTCAACAGCTGTAGATTTGAAATCTAAATGAGCTACCAGAAAAAAATACAGGTAAGGGATCTATTATCCAGAATGCTTGGGACCTAGGGTTTTCTGGATGAGGGATTTTTCTGTAATTTGGATCTCCATAAGTCAAACAAAATAAACCCAATAGGATTGTTTTGCCTCCCATAAGGATGTATTATTGGGATCAAGTACAAGGTACTGTTTTATTAATACAAGGAAAAAGCTCACTTTTTAAAATTGCTTAAAATTGACTTTATTTCCATAATTTGGAGCTTAACAGTTTTGCAAATAAGGGATCTCATAAATAAAATTATGAAGCTTTCTAGAAAAGTGCAAATGAGTTATGTATAAATGCATTTAGGGCATTTCTTTTAATTTTATGGTGTTACTAATTGTTTAATTATCCCAAGTATCCTCTTTTCTATAAATTATATTGCATATACCCTAGCATACCCTGTTTTCCTTTTCTGTAATTAGGTGTGAGGATCTGTTGCATGTTTTTCCTAATCATTGGCTCTATCAACTATCAAAGCTCCACAAATACATTCCCTGGCTGTTCCCAGGAAGGGTCATATAACAATTGTGAGATCATTTCAATGAAAATCATTTCATTAACAGCAGATTGCTGCATCTGTAGGCAGACTTAGACCACTACAAAGAGAAACCCTCTGGGATGTATTTTAAGGAATTACTACATTTATAAACTACAAATTTGCCTGTCCTGGAACATGAGACATTTACAAACAAATCGAATCACTGTAGAAAGCAAGTTTAAAGTCACAAAGAATAGATGAGTCTTCCAACATTATTATTATAACTTGTACAGTATTCAGTATTATCAATATGTACATAAACTTGTATTGCATGGATTATATATTTTAAGTGGACTTTAACATGTTTTATAAATCTTTAGTAATGGGCGAATTAGCGGCGAATTCCCACGATTCGCCGCCGGCGAATAAATTTGCAAAACCGGATAATGGATGCCAGCGCATTTTCGCTGGTGAATGTGCGCCGGTGTAAAAAAAAAAAAAACGACACCGTCAAAAAATGACGCAGACGTAAAAAACCTCATTTCGCAAATTTTTCGTTGTTTCACAAATTTCACGGGAAATTTGAAAATGATTCGGCAAATCGAAATGCCCATCACTACAAATCTTACGATTTACTGCAAAGCGTGTTGTTGTTTACCACTGAATTAACGTTTAGTATAATGTGATGAGTGAAATTCTGAGACAATTTGCAATTGGTTTTCATCTTTTATTATTTTGAGGTTTTTAAGTTTTTAAGGTTTTCATTTAGCAGCTCTCCAGTTTGCAGTTTCAAGCAACCATGCATTCATTTGAATAAGAGACTGGAATATGAATAATAGAGGGTCTGAATAGAAAGACCAGTAATAAAAAGTAGCAATAACAATTTAGAGCCTTAGGGAAATGACACACCTGACAATTCGGGGATGTTTAGTCGCCTGGCGACTAATCGCCTCTTCTTTGGGGTGACTAATTTTCCCGAACGGCTTCCCCCTGTCTTCTGCCGGCTATAATGAAAAATCACCTGCGGCACTTCGTATCTCCCCAAATCGCCAGGTGTGCCCTTACCCTTTCAGAGTATTTGTTTTTCAATGGGGTCAGTTACCCTTCCCATTTCTAAGTTGGAAAGAGTCAAAACAAGAAGGCAAATCATTTAAAAAAACTTAATGAAGACTAACTGAAAGGTTGCTTAGAAATGGCCACTCTATAACACACTAAAAGTTAAAGGGATACTGTCATGGGAAAAAACTTTGACCAGGGGCAGCTGGGAAATTGACAAAATGTCTAGCCCCATGTCAGATTTCAAAATTGAATATAAAAAAATCTGTTTGCTCTTTTGAGAAATGGATTTCAGTGCAGAATTCTACTGGAGTAGCGCTATTAACTGATTCATTTTGAAAACATTTTTCAAATGTTTTCCCTTTAACTTAAAGGTGAACCACAAAGGGTCACTTCCTCAGAACAGAGATGCCTTTGAGGTTACAAAACGTGTGAGCAGCTTGTTAATTTAAACACTGCACCCTTTGCCATGATGTAATGGTCTTTTAGGATGAAAATAAAGATGGAATATTTTTAATAAAACTGCGTTAATCCATGGCTCTGAGTATACAGTATGTATATATTGAAACGCTGTTGCAGAGTGGGATTGACCAGGAACACGCCAGTTGAACGGGAGCTAAGTGTGTTCTTTCTCCTCAGTCGCATACTAGAGAAGAATTAAAGGTGAACCACCCCTTTAAGATAAGGTTTACCATCAGGATAGTGGCACATGGTGTGCTTTTCTAGGCCTTTTTAGGCCTTACAAAACTCTAGAAGTGTCCTGCCACTGATCTCTAATTGAGTTTCTGGATCCATAAAATATTTCTAATGTCTTACTATTCCAGGGCCACAGTATACAAAACACTATACATAAGGGTATCCTTGGGTTTTTAAGTGGCAGATAGATATAGGGTGATTGCTCTAAATAAATCTGTTTTTTTTTTACATAATACAATTTCCTTCAAATTAACATTTCAAATCTAAACACTGAATCATCTGCTGCATTGGCAGTATATCAGCATTTTCCTAGTGTCTACCCACTCCATCCAGTTTTTATTACTTTGACTGAAAGGTTTCTTTCATAGCACCATTATCTCCCACACAATTGTTCAAATTGTAAACTGGAGAAAAGAAGGTTGGGTGTGAGCTTAATATGGATTGAGGGTGTATGATCAGGGAGAGAAGAGCAGCTAGATATAATTATGTCTTTAAATATTAAAATTTTTGTATATGATTCAGAATATACTGTGTATTATATATACTGTAAATTTGCCCACTGTTTATAAATGAGCCCCACTATGTTTTATTTTTGCAGGGGTCAATGATTTTTTAAAAACATCTTCAGGTGTTTTCTATCTCAAAGGGGGTTATTTATTAAAGTCCTAGGGGCCGATTCACTAAATTCGAGTGAATTCGAGTGAAGGATTCGAATTTAAAAAACTTCGAATTTCGAAGTGTTTTTTAGGCTACTTCGACCATCGAATGGGCTACTTCGACCTTCGACTACGACTATCGAACGATTCTAACTAAAAATCGTTCGACTATTCAACCATTCGATAGTCGAAGTACTGTCTCTTTAAAAAAAAATTCGACCCCCTAGTTCGGCAGCTAAAAGCTACCGAACTCAATGTTAGCCTATGGGGAAGTTTTTTTCATTGAAGGATATTCATTCGATTGTTGAATTAAAATCCTTCGAATCGTTCGATTCGAAGGATTTAATCGTTCGATCGCATGAATAATCCTTCGATCGAATTTCCTGTGCTAAATCCTTCGAATTCGATATTCGAAGGATTGCAATTCCTAGTCGAATATCGAGGGTTAATTAACCCTCGATATTCGACCATTGGTGAATCGGCCCCCTAATGTCAAAAACTTTCTAGTGAAAAAAAAACTTGAATTTTTCTGGATTTATTATACCCCAAAGATGGAAAAAGTCAGAATCTGAAAATCCGGTATCTCAGACCTGCCAATATTAGGGAAAATCTATTGATAAATAAGGGGAAATAGCTCAAATGATCAGAAAATGTAATATCTAAACATATATAACCTTTATAAAAAAATGGAGTTTCTAAAATATATTTTGTATATACGCTACCACTTATTGGATTTAAATACATACTCAGATCATCAAAACACTTTGTAGGAAGTCAGTGTTATACAGATGTTTTCATTGGTTCTGTGATCAATTTATCAGACCTTGTGCTGTTTATATATGATTCACATGAAGGTTAGTAACTGTTACTGCAATTTATCCAAGTATAATAAGGAGACATATACGTCAACGATTAAAGAATAACTACAGGCAACAGTGTGATGTTAATTATTGCCCAAAACATACAGCCAGTGTGTGTGTTATGAGTTTCAACAAATAGTAGTTTGGTTGTTTTTATTCTGGTAAAATACGTCTCTTTCCATGTCAATGAATTGTAGATCTGCAATGACTTGTGATTTTTTTTGGCTGTACAAACAGGATTATACATTTTTTTTATACCTCAAGGGATTTTGCCACTTCTCAAGATGTTTAATATTACTGCACATAAAACCGAAATGTCTGGGCTCATTTATTTATCACTTCTCATACAATGTGAATGTTTTATTTAGAAAAAGAATGCACTGCACAGATTTCTATAGAAAAAATTCTCACTATTTCTTTAGTGGCAGAGATATAAAGGTTCCTGGAATAATTTTACTATGTTATGGTATTTCTTGAAGAGTGGATAGTTATAAGTGTCACGTACTGTAGCACTTGCAGATTTTCTATGTAAAATCTAATTCATAACCTCTAAGATTTTGAATATAATTAGAAAAGTCATATCAGTGGTATAAATACATGGCACTTTCCCCCCCCGAAAAAAATCAGAGGGGCACACAACAACCCCTATCTTGGTCCCCGCTTCTTACCTACTTACCTACTTGCACGTCAACTTTTTAGGTAGTAGAGTGGCTTGGAAGGGGGGGATTTCTATACAGCTTCCTATAGTATTGCCTGGCAGCAAGGACAAGATTAGCTGCACCTCCTGACATTGTATTCTAGCCCTTGTGCTATTGTGCTCCTTAGCACACTAGCCCTTGCTCCCCAGGGTAAAGTAGATGATCCCTTTGGACATATACTGTAGCTGTTTATAATATGTTGACAATAATAAGTAAGAGTATAAGGAAACGAGTAAGAGAGGAGAGAGAGGGCTTTAGCAAGACAGTCTAGTTCACAAGAGTTCTGCACTCAACCATGCATCCCACACTTAGCTAGATAACCTCCATACATGTAAAAAAAATTCTGTTTGGGTACCACATCATTGACTAGTTTCTGCCAAAAGTTGAGACATGGAGCTAAAGAAGACTTCAGTTTTAGTAAACTTGACACAGAATAACAGTTGCAAGTAACACAAGCATTGGTATGATGATAACCCCAGGTGACACACACTCTTTCGGAGAATGAATTTTGGGAAAGGACAATGCTTCATTAATATACAGTATTTCTAACATTTGAAAGTCATTACAAATGGAGTTCCAAAGTCAGAACATCGACATGGTCCCGGACGTGGCTCATTCTTCTGCCTGTAACAACCACCTTTCTCTTCGGGAGGAGTCCTCCACTACTCGGGTGCACCCAGGTCTTAACATGAGTGGACCAGGGAGAGAGTTCTGGGCAGGCAAGGGAACTGAATCTTGTAACTGGAACAGAGAACAAGGATCGGGGTCAAGGGACAGGCCAGGTCGATACCAATCAGTAGAAGCAGTACAGATTCAAGAAATGAGAGATTGAGGTCACAGGCAGAGTCAAACACACCAAAATCACAGTACAAAGCAGGATCTGAGGGAGTAGTCAGTACATGGTCAAGGGTCAGGGCAGGCAGTGGACTAGACAAGATCAGGAACAGATCAGAAACACTTACAAATAGCACCCAGGAAGTATTGAAATATACCTTAAATTGGGCAGTGAGTATTTGCTTGAGTCCCCCTAAAATATTTGAATTTTGCGCCAAAGTGCATCAGCGTGCAAAAGATCAAGGCTGCGTCTCCGCAGAGGACGAGGCAATCATCCATGCAACCCCACTAGGCCACCAGGTATTCTCAAAGAACTACAGTTTGGCCAGCCCGCAGGGTGTTGAATATGCATGGTTAATAAATTTAATTTGACTAAACCTGTCTCTGATTAAAATTATTTATGGAATTTGCCATCCACCAACTTTTAAGTAGTTATTCACAAAGATACCAACCAATATCTAAAATGACTACCCAATTCCTTTACTCTTTTAACTCTTGTTTGCTAATGGTAGAAGACGATTGATAATGTTGATAATAAGTTGATAATTTGTCCCAAGGGGATTAAGAGTAGCTTCAAGTTCAGCAGGATAATAAATCCATACTCAAAGCAGGGTCCATGAACAATGGGTTTACTGAGATCAGAGTGGAGGGACTGGCCTGAACAGATACCTGACCTCAACCCTGCAGAATACCTGTGGGATAAATTGGAATGCCGATGCAAGTTAGGCATGTTTGACCAACATCATTGCCCAACCTCTTATGTATGAATGGAAGCAAATACCACCAGCAGTGTTCTAAAATATAGTGAAAAGCCTTTCTAGAAGAGTGGAAGGTAAAGACTATTTTAGTAGCAAAAAGAGGACCAAAGTCATATTTATACACATGATATTGGAATGAGATGTTGGAAAATGTGTCCACATACTTTTTGCCCTATTGTGCCATTAGCAGCATTTAGTTGGGTCCCAACTTAAGGGACAAAGTCAAATTATGCCATCCAGAATATGTAAATATATGAAATTTCACTTTATTCGGGTTACAATTTGTATGGCAAGAGGATGGACAACATATTTCTTGCTTTGGGTATTTGCAGTGTAAAAATCTGAAAACATTTTTCCAGCCATTGAAGTGGTTTCTCTTTTTATGTGGGTCTCTACAGTTCCAAATTTACAGGGTAAACAAATTTAAATGCAATGCTGTGTTTATGTGTAAGAAGCTAATCCTTGGAACCTTTGTTCTAAATTAAGAGTTACCAACTTGTGGTTTACATTTAGTTTAGTTACATTGCATAACTACAATTACCATGATCCTTTTCCAGATGGTTGCTTGCAAATGCTCAAATAAAGAGTAATTCAGTCCTAGAACATTTCTTAATAATGATTTCTTTCAGCTGACAGAACTAATGCAGTATCCGTGTGACCCAAGAATGATCTTACTGATCTTTAGACATTCAGTTAAAGAGGATGGAAATGGCTTCATAATACACCCTCAAAACAGATGAAAATGAAATGCATAAATTAATAAATGTACTATGTAAATGCAGAAAGCATAAATGACACATCAGAAAAAAAACAAGTCTTGGAGCTGTATCTACATTTTTTTAAAAAAAGTTTTTATTAAACATTTTTAGTTGTGCATAAGAACATCGATAAAATGTACATTTCTTCAGATAATTACTGTGTCCTGTGTCACATTTTTCAAGGGAGATCAGGGTGGTATAGTTAGGAGAACGGGTTATCGGAGTTGCTTCTAGTAATCAAATCATATCCTATATTAGGGCTGTTCAACTGAAGGCCTGCGGGCATAATGTGGCCCTCCAAAGGATTTTTATGGCCCCCAGTCTGCTCACAGGCTCCATAGACTTCACTGTATGATATCATCATTTTAATTCAGTCTGGCCCTCCAACATATTATATGACATACAGTAAAATTGGACTGGAACGAGGATGAAGCAGAGCACACTCCTCGTTTCTGTTAGAAGATAACCCGGTGCACAGAGTAAAGGGTACAGCAATCCCCAAACAGATACTTCCAGTAAAGATACACTGGCACACAAGGTAAATTGCAGTGCAGGGTGACCCCTTGCTGTTTATTTGTGCGGACGTGCGACGCTTACAGCAAGGGGTCACCCTGCACTGCAATTTACCTTGTGTGCCAGTGTATCTTTACTTGAAATACAGTAAAATTGGCCCATTATATGTAAGTTGGACAGCACTGTCCTATATCCATTTATTTATTAAGTTAGAGAGGAGGGTGCGGGTTATACCTGAGGGGGCAATGTACTGATATCATCATTTTAATTCAGTCTGGCCCTTCAACATATTATATGACATACAGTACAATTGGCCCATTATATGTAATAAGTTGGACAGCACTGTCCTATATCCATGTTAAGTTTATTAAGTTGGAGAGGAGGGTTATACCTGAGGGGGCAATGTACTGTATCCATGGGTCCCATATTTTTTTAAATATTGTTTTCTTATCATTTAAGATGCTTGTCAGTTTCTCATTGACTAGGATCCAATTTAGCTGTATAGGTAGTAGTAGCTGCTGTAAAGATATGAGTGATAAGGGCTCTGGTATGTTTGTTTGTATTTGGGATTTTACTCCCCAGTAGGGCTTAGTATGGTGATTTGCGTAAATTATTGCTAGTGGCTAAGAATATTATTTCGTAAACCCTGGTCCAAAGCCTTTGTACTTTAGGACATTGCCACCATATGTGATACACCGTGTCCTAGTCTCCACTACTTTTATAGAGGTCGCGTAGTTATTTTGACTCCCAAGTATTTGAGGTACTGAGGCTGCCATTGAAAGTCAAAGTTCAATTTTAGAAGTTTAACTGTTGGGGGTGGGAGGTTGATGTTGGCATTAGTTTTATCGTAATTAATCTTGAGCCCTGAAATTTCTGCAGATTTGTTCAGTATCTGGACAAAATTTGGTGAGTGGTTGTGTTATTAGCGTTAGAATGTCATCTGCAAATAGGCATAATTTGTGGTGGTCTGAACATACACATAGGCCTGTAATGTAGTCTCCCCAGATTAATGCTGCCATGGGGCAGAGAGCTAGTATAAAAAGAATGGGGGTAAATGGGCATCCCTGTCTCGTACCAATCTACAGAGAGAAGGGGTTTGAGTAATATGGGCCCCAGCGTACAAAAGCCTGCGGGTAGTTGTAGAGAGCTTTAATCACATGGCAAAACTTTTGTTTGAAACCCCATTTTTCTAAGCTATATTGCAGGTATGGCCATGAAATTGAATCAAATAGTTACATAGTTACATAGTTAAACCATAGTTGAAAAAAGACAAAGTCCATCAAGTTCAACCCCTCCTAATGAAAACCCAACATCCACACACACACACACTGCTCCATACTTTCACATAAATAATATATACCCATATCTATACTAACTATAGAGTTTAGTATCACAATAGCCTTTGATATCAGTGTCGGACTGGCCCACCGGGATACCAGGAAAACTCCCGATAGGCCCAGGTGTCAGTGGGCCCCCTTGCTTCTAAACATTTGGCCTATGTCATGGTCATTCCCTATTTCTTTATGGGGAAAAAATACTTATAAATGGAAGAATAGATTAAAGTAAGTAGATATAAAAGACTATGAGAATAAAGAGGTTGAGTTAGAGAGTAGGTATAATAATTTGGAAAGTGGGCCCACAGTCTTTGGTTTTGTAATGGGCCCACGCTCTAAGGTTTTCTGGTGGGCCCCTGGCATCCCAGTCCGACACTGTTTGATATTATGTCTGTCCAAGAAATCAGCCATCACAACATCACCTGGCAGTGCATTCCACAACCTCACTATCCTCACTGTGAAGAACCACCTATGTTGCTTCAAATGAAAGTTCTTTTCTTCTAGTCTGAAGGGGTGGCCTCTGGTATGGTGATCCTCTTTATGGGTAAAAAGGTCCCCTGCTATTTGTCTATATTGTCCTCTAATGTACTTGTAAAGTGTAATCATGTCCCCTCGCAAATGCTTTTTTTCAACCCCATCTCTCTAACCAGTTTAGTTGCACGTTTCTGCACTCTAACCAGCTCATTTATATCCCTCTTAAGGAATGAAGTCCAAATCTGACAAATCACTCTGCAAAATGGCAGCATCCTGCATGGAACCTATAATTTTGCACAATTTAGCATCATCTGCAAAAATAGAAACAGTACTTTCAAGGTCCTTAATAAACAAGTTGAAAAGCAAGGAACCTAGTACAGAGCCCTGCGGTACTCTACTAACAACACTGATCCAATTAGAAAATGTTCCATATATCACTAGGGATGGGCGAATTTTATGCCTTATTTCGCTTGCTGAAATGAAGCCTATAGACTTTTATGGTGTGGTGCTTCAAAAAAAAAAAATGAGGCACAGCTATTTTTTTTGATGCCCATAGACTTTAATGGCCGCTGGCAACATTTCGTCGGCGGCGAATATTTGATGAAACGAAATGGGTCAAACTCGCACAAGCCTATTTACACCACTCTTTGTAGTCTATCTTTTTGCCAGTTCTCTATACAGGTACAAATACTATGTTCCAGGCCAACATTCCTTAATTTAACCAGTAACCTTCTGTGTGGCACTGTATGCTTTAGCAAAGTTTAAGTAAATCACGTCCACTGCCATCCCAAAATTGAGGTCCCTGCTTCCCTTCTCATAAAAAGAAATTAAGTTACTCTGGCAAGATCTATTATGCATAAAACCATGACGGCACAAACTCGTAGTATTGTTGTGTGCTATGAAGTCCAGTATCTTATCCTTTATTAATCCTTCGAAAAGATTTCCTACCACTGACGTCAGACTAACTGGCCTATAGCTATGAGACTGAGAAAGGGATCCCTTTTTGAATAGCAGCACCACATTAGCAATTCACCAGTCTCTCTGCACCATGCCAGACCTCGATGAATCTGAAAAATTAAGTAAAGAGGTTACACAGAGCTACAATCACAGAGCTAAGCTCGCTAAGTACCCTGGGGTGATGGGTGAATACCATCTGGCCCGGACCTTTGTTTATCTTAAAATGTTCTAGTCTCTTTTGAATTTCTTCATGTGTGAATCATGCATCATTAGTTGTATTACTAGAATTGGTACTATTAATAAGCTGGTTCCTAATTTATATAGACAGATGAAAAATATGAGTTCAGAATCTCAGCTTTTTTCTTGTTCTCATAAACCAGTTGACCCCCCTTTTTCAGGTTGATTGACAGCAGTAATCCGGTGGTATCTCTGGATTGAATTATGTGTATGAAGGTTAAGGTTCTCCTGATGTTGTCAGATGCCTGACATTTGGGGACAAAGCCTACCTAATATCTGTATAAAATTTTTGCTAGGATCTAGGTTCATAATTGAACCAGCTTGGAAATTGGGGTGACCTTAGAGAGAAGGGAATCTCTGCCCCAAAATCCCCCATCCAAAATTTGATTGGATTTCCCATCTGTTCTGCTTGGGGTTTTGTTAAGTGGGGTAGGTTAGCTGATTCTAAAAATTGGTCAGCTTTTTCCTTAGCAAAGGACTGGTTGGAGGAAAAGAGAGTCTGGTAGAATTGATTGAACTCCTCCAGGATTTTTACTGGGTTTCCTGAAACTTCCCCCCTGGGTTATTCTAATTCTAAAAGGATGTCGGAGTCAGGTTTGGATTTTTTCTTAGACGACAGGCTATGAGTGCTGTAGGTTTGTTACTCATTGAGTGGTATTTTTGCAGTGGGGAGGCCGCTTTAGCTGAAAGGTGTAGTTCCAACTCAGTCCTAAGATTCACAAGTTGTGTTCTCAATAAAAAGGTTGAGGCCCTTTTATTTTGGAGCTGTATCTGAATTTTAATGATCAAAAAAGTGAACTGTAAACTTTGCATTCAATATACATCAATATACCTTTTTGGGCACAGAATATTCAAATTTGGTATTTATAGGGCAGGAGCAGGATAATTATTGGGTTTCCAACAGGAGCCAGCAGAAGAAAGGCATAAAGGTTTATCACTGCATTTTACTAGGGATGCACCGAATCCAGGATTCAGTTCAGGATTCGGCCTTTTTTAGCAGGCTTTGGATTCAGCCGAATCCTTCTGCCGAACCGAATCTGAATCCTAATTTGCATATGCAAATTAGGGGCGGGGAGGGATACTACGTGACTTTTTGTCACCAAACAAGGAAGTAAAAAAATGTCACCCTTACCACCCCTAATTTGCATATGCAAATTAGGATTTGGTTTGGTATTCGGCCGAATCTTGTGCAAAGGATTCGGGGGTTCGGCCAAATCCAAAATAGTGGATTTGGTGCATCCCTACATTTTACAAAGGCTTAAATGCACCAAAACATTTATAAATCATTACTGAAGCTTAAGAAAACAGTTTTATAAAACTCCTTTTAATTTGGATGGAACATGCTAATAGCCAAATGCAGGGGTCCCCAACCTTTTATACTTGTGTGAAACATTCAAATGTAAAAAGAATTGGGAAACAACGCAAGCATGAAGTAAGTTTGTGGGGGTGCCAAATAAGTGATGTGATTGGCTATTTGGTAGCCCCTGTGTAGACTGGCAACATATATGATGCTCTGCTCAGCAGAGAGAAAAAAAAAAGTTGACCCACCAACAGCAGCATCAGTATAGTTTGGAGGGGCATGTTGCAGAGAGTTTAAAGGGTACCTGTCACCTTAAGAAATAATTAAGTAAACTTCAGGCAACTTTGGAAAACTAAGTGCTCTGAGTGCTATCCCACCGGCGATTTACATTCTAGCCGGTGGGAAGGCAGGGAAAGCCAGTTCTGGACGATGAATCTCCCCGAATCTGAGCTTGTGTCTCTGCCCTTAAGGTGACCATACAGAGGCAGATTTAAGCTACTGATTCAGGTCTGATCCAACATCTTATCTGGCCTTGTATGGGGCTCTCCAATAGGCCTACCCGACCAATATCTGGCCAAAATCTGGTTTCATTTTCCCAGACCACACCGGCTAGTTGATACAGTACTCATCCTCACAGTGCCTATTTGTTGTAATCTGTTCATTTGGCCCTAGGGCTGAACATTTGGATAAGCCTGATATTGCATGCCTTTGGTGGGTCAAAGATCGATTCTTTTGACAACCTTGCCAAATGAGCAGCTCTTATAGTGTATGGCCACCTTTAGTTTGGTAAACCTGTCATGTTTACCTTGTTTACCTAACCACTTTGCTGCAAGAATGACCTAAAATGTTCTTGCTTTCTTGTAACCTCTTCACAAGTTGCATTAAAACGTACCTCTTTCCTGAAGCTTACACATTAACCTACACAAGTAATTACTTCCCAAAAAAATCACAGGATGTTCTCTAGAAACCCCCTTCTCAACTCTTTCACGTTATTTGTTCCAAGGAAAGGAAATATAACCCACCACAATCCACAGGTTAGACCCATATTAAGCAGAACTAGAGCTGCGAACAATTTTAAACAAATTTCAATTTGGTTGAAATCATGGCATCCACATTTAAAGAAGAAATATACATTTAGTGCTTGTCAAAATGAGCACTTTAAACTGCGATCCCCTGCTTTCCTTTTTAACGTGCTCAGCCACAGGGTAGGGCAGGAAGGTATGTAACCAGCTCTTCCATAATGGCCATGTACTGATACAGGTGCATGTAAATACCTACTGCAGGTAGAATGCTGTGTTCCACCTACGTATGGAGCTTACAAGTTTGTATGGGCCCCTTTAAATGAATAATCTTTGTTCTTTCATGCGCTCTCCTGCAGCTGAACAATTTCAATGGAAAGCAGGGGACTGGGCCCGCAGGTTAAAGTGCTCGTTTGGAGGCGCCCTTATATGCTGACTTACTGCAATTCATACCATCATGCTTTAGCCTTAATCAACCACAATTAAAAATATTTAAAGCTGTTGATGTCTTTAGCTCCATGTAGAACAATGTTCAAGTCTGAAGAAACCTGGAGTTGAATTGTAGATGTGACTTTGTTTGACTCTTTGATCTAGTGGCATTCTATAATGCTTAAATACAAATGACAATATAAATCCTCAGTAAGTACTTGTAGAGCCGCTATATATCATATGGAGATAAGGGCTTGTCCAGGATTAATCTATCCCGAAGCAGCTGGAATTAGGATATTGACAGGAACATTGTCTTTCTTACAGAACATGAACAATTTTAATGTATTGGATTGTTTGTTCTGCCAAGAAATGTTCTTCTGTCTTTCTATCTCACTTAGCACTGGAAATATTGAATGCAGCTACTGTAGATGGCAGAAATGTAAAAAAAAAGGTTTAAGTTTACTTTTAGATGCAGCCTATGATCAGGTGATGGGGTTAAGTAACTGCACCAGTTCACAGACATATCAGTCTTCTAGTTGTGTTTTTGATTGATTTTGTTCCATAACTCCTCAAGCTTAAAAATAAATGACTATATTACTACACTAATGTAAACATGTGATTGCTCTGCTCTTCTCTGCAGAAATCCATTTACTTTCAGAATCAATAAGAGTTCATGGATAAATCTCTGCCTAGCACACAGCACCGCTGTGTTTTATTCATATTAAAAGAAAAGAATTTGGAAATGGTTGCCTTAAAACAACCATAAAATCAGTACATTTTATTTTTATTTGTATTTTGTTATTTCATTTTATATATATATATATATATATATATATATATATATATATATATATATATATATATACAATTGCAAATAAGTATCCACACTCCAAGGCAAATAGCTTCAACAAAGGGAGGGGTGCACGGTAATTATGTATATACCAATTATTCTCAGACCAGCACTCCCTGTTATAAAGATCAATTATTTTATTGTTACATCATATCTTCATATCTAAGCCCCGATGTTTCGGTCCCTATTGGGACCTTTTTCAAGGTCCCCAA
Organism: Xenopus petersii; assembly: GCA_038501925.1. Taxonomy (NCBI): domain Eukaryota; kingdom Metazoa; phylum Chordata; class Amphibia; order Anura; family Pipidae; genus Xenopus; species Xenopus petersii. The sequence continues at coordinate 39,799,425 of CM076681.1, read as the reverse complement.
TAGGGACCGAAACGTCGGGCATAGATATGATGTAACAATAAAATAATTGATCTTTATAACAGGGAGTGCTGGTCTGAGAATAACTGGTATATATATATATATATATATATATATATTTATATTTATATTTATATATATATGTAACAAGGAAAAGTTGTGCTCACCACTATTTTTTAAAACCAAAAATTCTTAATGAATCAGATAAAATTGAGCATAGGACTGGCCAGATATGGGATGACTTTGACGTAGTTGGCCAGCTTAAATATATTGCAATATATGGACAAACAATACCTGTTTTGTTTAAAGGGTAAGGCATTTTTCAGTAGCAGTATGCACAAAATGTCTTTGTCTTAAATATATTGGTAATGGGTTGAGTGCAGAGGACTCTTGTATTTGACTAAATATATATAGAGATATATATATATCTATATATCTATATATCTATATCTATATATATATATCTATATATATATATATATATATATATATATATATGTATATATATATCACTAACCTGATCGTTCACTGTTTTTGAGTAATAGAAAATCAACAGTCCCAACAATCATGACATGCATGCTACTGATTCTGTGTAATTGGATCATTAATTAAGGCTTGTTCAGAATAATAGCAGTGAGGAGTTCAATTAGTGAGGTCATTCTTTCTGTGAATCTTTCTGTGTCAATTACGGCCTTTATGGAAAGAAGGCAGTAAATGTTGTGCCTATGTGAAGCCAAGCTGTCAGCAAGAAGCCCCTGCAAAGTCCCATTGATGAATATAAGACATGTACTGAAGTTACCAAAGAACACATTGACTGGCTTAAAGAGAAAATGCATGACATTTTGTGGACTGATGAAAGCAAGATTGTTCTTTTTGGGTCTAGGGGCCGCAGACAGTTTATCACTGAATTCAAATCACAGTACAGTGTGAAGACAGTGGCACAAGCATCATTATATGGGGATTTTTCTCATACTATGGTGTTGGGCCTATTTATCACATACCAGGGATCATGGATCAGTTTCTTTCTTTTCAATTTTGTTTATTAGCATTTTTGAATAAACAGCATGAGTAAACATAACAAAGGATTGGCTGATATAAGACCATCAGCCCATCAGTTAACACAACATAACAGGATTTTACCTATCAATCCAAAGAAAATAAACATCAAATTATGCCTTAGAACATAGATAACATAGATCATGGATCAGATTCAATACATCAAAATACTTGGAGGTCATGTTGCCGAAGTGAAAATTCCCTTGAAATGGGTGTTTCAACAAGACAACGACCCCAAACGCACCAGTAAATGGGTAACATCTTGGTTCCAGACCAACAAGATTGACGTTATGGAGTGGCCAGCCTAATCTACAGACCTTAATCCAACAGAAAACTTGTGGGTGACATCAGAAATGCTGTTTTTGAGGGAAAAAAATTGATACATTTTTCTTCATGGTTTGATTTGGAATAGAATGTGCAGTGTTCCCAATGCATTTGAGTGTATGGAAATAAAAGCTATTATAAGCATTTTGAGTTTTATTCACTTTTTTTTTTCAATGTGTCTTTTTATTGAGTTTCAGAATTTGAACAATACACATGAAAAAATAAAAAATACAAAATAGAAAAGTACAGTATAGAAAAGTAGGAAAGATAGAAGGGGGTTGGGGGGGTATGCGTTCCTAGGATACATTAATTGCAGGAGTATTATGGAACAGTTATGTGTCTTATGGAAGACCATTTCTCCCGGTTTCCGTAGAATTTATCTACACTTTAAAGGGATCCTGTCATAGGAAAACATGTTTTTTTCAAAACGCATCAGTTAATAGTGCTACTCCAGCAGAATTCTGCACTGAAATCCATTTCTCAAAAGAGCAAACAGATTTTTTTATATTCAATTTTGAAATCTGACATGGGGCTAGACATTTTGTCAATTTCCCAGCTGCCCAAGGTCATGTGACTTGTGCTCTGAAAAACTTCAATCACTCCAGTCAATTTCTTTTGAGAAATGGATTTCAGTGCAGAATTCTGCTGGAGCAGCACTATTAACTGATACATTTTGGAAAAAAACATTTTTCCCATGACAGGATCCCTTTAAGTAGCCAATGCAGCCATTTTTTTCATATTGGTAATGTATGTTCAGTTCCTTGATAATCTGTTGGACTGTAGGAATCACTGTAGACTTCCACTGCCTTGCAATCAATTGCCTGGTCGCAAAGATAATATGGTATAGGATTGTGCATAAATCTTTTGGTGTGTTCGGGTCAAGAAGGCCCAATATAATGGTTTTTGGGGAAAAATGGATTTGTAAGTTTAACATGGTAATGCAATAGAACTCCAGTTGTTGCCACAATTGTTGAAGTTTAGGGCAGCCCCACCAAATATGGAGCATATCACCTTTCTGATGACATCCTATCCAACACGTGTTGGGTATATTTCTGTAAATGTGTTGAAGTTTATTGGGGGTCATATACCAATCATATAGAATTTTCCTTGAGGTCTCCAAGTGGGTAATGCATTTGGAGACTTTGGTAGGAGTAGAAAATACATGTGACCATTCTTCCTCAGACAGAGATATGTTTAGTCTCTTTTCCCAACTGTAGTTGTTTTTTTAATCTCAACACATGGGGATAATGTTTTATACCAAAGTGTTATGCCCCCTTTCATAGGTGCTGGATTTGTTAACCAGCTTTCCAATGCAGTTCGTTTATTTACTTTTTTTTTTTAAACACTGCTATTATTCTGAACACAACTGTATATGTTTAAACATACCTTAATAATGAAGATATTTAAATATAAGATATTTAAACTGTGCATAGAATTTTATAATTGCTTTTTTCAAATTAAAAAAAAATCCAAAAATTAACAAACCCAAAGACAATTGTGCAAGGCGTCAGATAACATCTAGATATAAAGGAAAATGGACACATAGGCAGATGATGGACCCCCAAGGTGGTTGCTGAGATAGTAGTGATATATGTGTAGTAGTGAAACCATCAGGACATCTAGACAGCTTCCTATCATATGGCCAAGGTAAAGGGGATAGTATGTTCTCAAAGGTCTAATAGAAATTATCACATGTGGTGACTATTTTTGTAGTAAGTGGGCTAGATAGCCAGTGACCTTACAGTCTAATTTACTTCCGCAAACTCTCTAATTCATTTTCACAAAGTAGGGGAGAGGTATTTAAATGTTAATCTATCTACTGATGATTGGAGGACCCTGGCCATTGACCTAGCTTTTATGACTCTGACCAGGAAAAGAAGTTATTGTAGTGCTTTTCCAATGTTTCTGATGGTTGTGACTCAGTGATATAGCAAGTAAACCGACTCAGTACACGGTCATACAGTTTGCCTCATAGTTCCATATATTTGATAAAATGATCACAACATTGATTCTCTTATAGTTTTAGGAATTTTCAGGTAGACAAATACTCACTTAAATTTCACCTTAATTGACATTCTTGTAACCCCACCCTGACACCCTAGGGGACTACCACATAGAGACCTTGGATAACATTGGTCTAGGACGGTGAACCATGGTGCCCATTATGTCATGAGTATCCTAAGTGAATCCAGTGTTTAGACATTCTATACAGAAGATTTGCATGTTTCTGGAATGTTGTATCTTTGATTCTGTATAGCTCAGTAAGTTTTGCATTATTCTATAGTGTAATTTTCCATAGTGAATTGTAATGATCTAGGATAGCTGAGTGATACTTGGTCAGACTCGTCAGTCTAATACAGGAGAATAATGCTTGGAAGATAATCATATCTGTGGGCTTGGATGATTCCTGACATTTAAAATCTCTGAGTAACTTGTATGATCTGCATCTAGCACTCTCCTTGTTATGAGCAACAATTGGACTATAAGGAATAACTGTTACATAGTTTAAAGAAGGATGTCCACAATTGGACAGATTTTAAAGAGCTGCAGCCAAAGACTAGTCTTATTTTGTACCCAGAATGGAGATAGTAGCAACCTGAGATTTTCAGATATCCTTTCGTGCAAAAATTTCATATACTGTAGAATAGTAGTAATTTTACCTAATACACTTATGTGACGTTTATGCCAGGCTTTGGGACCCTAGCAGACATAAGATAGTTATAATTAAACACAAAGGGGTTATAGTTATTATAGGAATGCAAACATAATCAAAGGAAATTTGATGAGTGGAATGGAGAACTACAGGGTATGTGAGTTGATCTTTAGGCCATTGTAACTAACCCAGTTCAGTGTCATTCAGGCACAAAATTGTGTGATGAGCAGAAAAGCCAACAGGGTCTACAGTTGGGCAGTACTTATCATTAACCCCTTAATTAGAATATTCAGCCAACATGTACTTTATATGCAGGTTATAGACATTGGCATCTCCCTATAGATAAGACACCTTCAACAGAACACTCTGACTGATGCCTGTGACAATTCTTTTGATTATCTATTGCTTGGTGAGCACACATATTTGCATCCTTGGGTCATTATGGGTAAAACACAAAATGCTTGGTAAAAATATATTGCAGTCTTTTTCTGAAAAAAAAGGTATTAACCATAATGTTTCAGTAGTAAGAAGTAATTATGACCGATGTCCCATATTTTCAACCAATTTTCCCAACTGATCTTTTGTTTTCACTTGTATGATCTTCTTAAGGATTAAGACAGTTTTCCCTGTTTAGAATTAGATTTCATTAAACCTTTAGATTATGCAAAGTTTACTTGTGAAATCTTATCATAGCTGCTTTATTTTTTCCATTAAAACTGGAAACCAAACAAATGAGGGACACAATTACCCCTTTTACACCCCCATATATAATAAATATTACAAAGTTTGCCTAGGAGCCATAACAACCAATAAGATGTTTGCTTTTAGACAGGTGACCAGCAAATGCTACCTGCTGATTGGTCAACATAGGATATAAGAAGTGTTGCAAACTTTATATTAGGGTAATAATATTCATTTTACATAACATAAGCTGCAAAACTGTCCATGGTGTCCACCATCATTTTTATATGTACTCTTTCTGACAAGCTTGTTTAATCCGAGTCTAAATTTAAGTGGTATTTGGATAAAGAAGATGACATATTTTCAAAGACTTTAGTTAAAGTTGAATTTGCATTATGCATATTGGATGCTGCAATTAATCCTACACTGTGTAGGGCCTATGGGCAACAAGGAAAAACATGGATACAAAGTGATTAACTTAATTTGCATGCTGATTTGAACTGTGGCTGTGTATTTCAAAGCATATACCAGGAGTGCATAATGCTGAAAAACCCATCTGAAATATTGGCTGAATGATTTATTAATGCTTTCACCATATAGGATAAAAAAGCACAAAAAACTGATGTTTGGTTTCTTTCTCTTGGGGGCAGGCTGTGAGAGGGCTGGAGGGATTTTTACACTGCAGAGTCTCTTGATTTAATGCGTGACAGTTGAAGGAAATTTTGCTGGCATTGTGTTGGACAGTCAAAGGGTGAGAGGTTTGTTGGAGGGATGAAAGACTATGCAGAAATATGATTTGTCACAGCAATTGGTCAACTGCAAAGTCTCAATGAATGGCGATTGATAGCTTGGTAAATAGAACTACTGTATTGAAAATAATAAATACATTTAATGTTAAAAGAAAGACAATGAACTAGTTGATTTCAGCATTTTTCAAATAGTGTGCATATAGTGGGAGTGTAAGAGAGTATTGTGCAGTGAATGTGTGACACCGCTAGCCACATGTGTGTATTTATCATGATATTTACCAAAGGAAGACAGTGTCACAGCAGTCATGATGCAGAGCTCACACCTAACACCTGTTATTGATATTTGTTGATATTGGATGTTAAATGTAAGCAGACCTGGACTGGGAGTCAAAATAGGCCCTGCCATTCCAGGTACACAGAGGCCCAAACAGCCCCCTACCAGCCCACTATATGGTAACTTTCTATGGAACCATACAGCAGCCCCTCTGGCATTTGCCAGAACCCACAGATTGCCAGTCCGGGCCTGAATGTAAGCCAGCACCCAGTAAGGTAATACTGCCCAAATGCAGTATTGCATATAAACTGCACGGAGTGTATAGTGATAGAAAAACCATGTGAAAACATCTTGTATGAAGCTTTGACCTAGCCTGGTTCTTAACATGGTTCAGTGGATCTTTATAAACCATTTGAGGACAATGACTTTCTACCAGGTTTATATGTCTTTCTTGCCTGTATATTTGGAATACTTAGGGGCCGATTCACGAAGGGTCGAATATCGAGGGTTAATTAACCCTCGATATTCGACTAGGAACTAAAATCGTTCGACTTCGAATATCGAAGTCGAACGTTTTTGCGCAAATCCTGAGATCGATCGATCGATCGAAGGATTTTTCATTTGATCGAACGATTAAATCCTTCGAATCGAACAATTCGAAGGATTTAAATCCAACGATCGAAGGAAAATCCTTCGATCAAAAAATCCCAGGCAAGCCTATGGGGACCTTCCCCATAGGCTAACATTGACTTCGGTAGCTTTTAGCTGCCGAAGTAGGGGGTCAAAGTTTTTCTTAAAGAGACAGTACTTTGACTATCGAATGGTCGAATAGTCGAACGATTTTTAGTTCGAATCGTTCGATTTTCGTAGTCGAAGGTTTTTTTAAATTCGAACCCTTCACTCGAATTCAGTGAATCGGCCCCTTCATATTTTTGCTGACCAAGCTTCTTGCTGAGTCTACTTGCCTCACCATTTCCCTTCCCCAAGCTCAGTAGACTCTCTGGTAGTGCTAGAGGTCTAGGGGCAAATTTACTAAAGGGTGAAGTGACTAACGCTGGTGAAAATTTGCTAGCGAAGGAGATAAACTCTAGCACTACTTCGCACTCTAATGCCAGATGAATTTGCGCTCTGGCGAAGGGACGTAACTACACAAATTCACTAAGATGCAGAATCTAATGAATGTTACCACTTGCGCCAAACTCTACTACGCAAATTCACTAAGATGCAGATTTTAATGAACGTTACCTCTTGAGCCAAACTTGCCTTCGCCACCTCAGACCAAGCGAAGTGCAATAGAGTAGATAGGACTTCCTCAAAAAAAATTAAACATCAAGTCCCAAAAAACGCTGGCAACTTTTCAGTTTATCAGGGTGATAGGCTGCAAAAGATCATAAATTTTTTTAGGGTACTCGGCTTCCCCCCTACATTTCCTTACATATGGCACATAATCTATGGCACATAATCATAATCTTGGCTCATGTGTAGCGCAATATAACAACTCTATTTTATTTTATTAATGTTTCCTGGGCTTGTGTAGTGTAATGTATTTGCTGCAACATATAAGTCCATTGAAATGAATCTTCCCGCCGTATGCAAATTAGCCAACACTAGCGCAACTTCGCTTTGCTTGCCGAATCAACGCTAGCGAAACTTCGCCATCATTCGATGCCCAGGGTGCAACTTGAAACTTGAAAATAGCGTTGTCCTGGCAAATTCTTGCCAGACGAAGTGGCGATGTGAGCGAAGCCGTCTCTGGCGAATTTCCAGAGGTTAGTGAATTTGCCCCCTAGAGTGTTAAATAGACACTGTAAGCGAAAGTTAAACCTTTTTTTTTTTCGTATACAGACCACAAAACAAAAATTTAAAATGAGGGAAAACTTAAAATCAGGAGATGTAAAATTGAGGTTCCACTGTATTAAACATTGCCTTTGCATGCTATTTACAAATTTGCCATATACATTATGTATTTGTGTAATGCTTTTACATGACTATCTCATCCCCAATATTTCCTTATGCATCAGTAGTCTGTTAACATTAGAAATTTTGACAGATTGAGAAGGGACATTCAAAATGGCAAAATAGTCTGTAGGTTTAGGAATAAGGTAACTTTTCATGTACATTAATATTTTCAAAAGTATTTTTTTTTATTATCAGTATCACTTTAAGTCACAAAGGCCATCTATACTAGGCGGACTAGTCAGTAGCGGTAGGAAGACGAGTTTACTGAGGCCAGATTCCCAGGGCTCTATAGTGATGCTTAGCGTTTTACATGATAAATACTTAAATGAAACACATGTGTATACATACATATTATCACACAGGTGCAATGATTAAATTACTCAGTAACTTGATAACACTGAAAATTCAGTGGGAGCTCCTCCGTGTATAATATATATCAATTAAGTACAGGCTCACACAAGTATACTGTTTTCAAAATATATTTCAATGAACAAAATATTTTGCTGCATTTTGGCAAGAAAAAAACACCCATAGACTATAGTTAAAATTGTTTTAAAATATTGCACAGTTTAAAAAATGTTGCATGGCTTGAAAAATGTTTGCACAAAAAATGTGCATAGACATCTATGTGTTTGCACATTTTTTTGAATCTTCATACCTTATAGGTGGCCATACACGGAGAGATCCGCTCGTTTGGCGATGTCGCCAAACGAGCGGATCTCTCCCCTATATGCCCAACTTTAGGTGGGCTATATTGGGCTGATCCGATCATGGGCCCTAGGGCCCAACGATCGGATCCTAACAAATTGTAATGGACGGATGGATCGTGGGACTGCATCAATGAACAGATGCGGCCGCGATCCAACGGGATTTTTAGTCCCATCCGATCGAGATCTGGCCGACTTTCGGTGGAGGCAGGGTGTAGTGTAACTGTAACTAGATGCAATAGCACAATGATGGGCACCAGTAGTTCTTTAACAGTTGAACATAGAACTGTATTTGTTAAACAATAGCACATAGATCATCAAGCACATTGATCCACAATGGAGCATAGAATAACACAGCAGCATAAAGGAAGCATATACTCACAACACGTATAGGCTGAATCCCTACAGGCTAGGGAATACACAGCAGAGAGTAAGTTGGCAGCATATGAGGGGGTATTGCCCAGTTTTCAGGATATCTTCCAGTGGCAGACTAGGGGAATTCCTATCATCCCTAATCTCAACACTTTAGTCCTTACTCCGGGTCAGTAATACCCTGGGATCTTAATCCCTCTAATCTCCTCAGCGGGGGCCTTCAGATGCTCAACTATCTAGCCTCTCTATCACTCCTAGAGTGATCTATAATTGAGTATAGCTGTCTAATTACTAGGGCCAAAGCACTTCGGGTCGACACTACCCATTCCCTTCCAGCCTGCTTGGTTGGGCTAAAGCAATGGACCCAGACCTCATGGTTCCTAAACCTTTTATACTCTGGCACAGTGCCATCTGGTGTACACTTTGAGAACTACAGGGGTTACATAAGCACAAGGTCCCCATAAGGACCTTTTAGGCGTCCATATAACTAGGGATATGCCTGTCTGTAATGTGTAAGGGTGTCTAAAATTTTCACATCCCTACACCAGTATGAAAATAAAGAGGGATGCTTCCAGAAACCATGAATGGAAGGACCAATTACACGTATTAAAGTTTAATATGGAAGTGTAAAGATCACCGCTGGGAACCAGGGTGATCGAGGAGAGTCACTCCCTGGGGAGCGGATATGGGGAAAGCCCTGGGGTGTAGCCAAAGATGGTAGGAGGCATGGGCAGGGTTGAAACGAAGATTTAATGGCAACAAAAGGGTAAACAAAGGCAAGAAGGGCAAGGTGAAGATAGGGTCAGGCCAAAGTCAAAACAGGGGTTCCACGGGATAAGAGGTAATGGGGTACTCACACAGGAAACAAGGATTTCAGGAACAAGGTAATCAAAGTCCAAGGCGTTTAGGGCACAGGATCCAGGATACAACAGCACAGAAACATTTATGACTCAGCCCTGAGCAAAGCTCAGGGCGGGGTTAATAAAGGGCAGGTAATTGGGAATGGGGAGGAACAGAAGAACAAACTATGAACAGGCAGATAACATAAGTAACAACAAGAGTTCATGATGAGCCCCAAGAGCCCCTGGTGGCTCATCTGGCAAGGTGCCGTGTCCAGAACCCAGGAAACCAGGGATCGATCCTGGGCTTATCCTGACAGTACCCCCCCCTTAATGGTCGACCTCTGGGCGACCCAAACGAAAGACCCCCATCCTTTTTAGTCCAATGACTGGAGATGGGGACAAAAAGTCTTGCTAGGATCAGAGGCTGGAGAGCCGCCAGGGTCAAAGGCTGGAGAGCCGCCAGGGTCAAAGGCTGGAGAGCCGCCAGGGTCAAAGGCTGGAGAGCCGCCAGGGTCAAAGGCTGGAGAGCCGCCAGGGTCAAAGGCTGGAGACCCGCCAGGGTCAAAGGCTGGAGAGCCGCCTGGGACCGGAGGACCACCTGGAGCCACGTCTGGGACCGGAGGACCACCTGGAGCCACGTCTGGGACCGAAAAGGCTGCTGGCGCAGGAGATGCAGACGGGACCGCTGGCGCAGGAGATGCAGATGGGACCGCTGGCGCAGGAGATGCAGACGGGACCGCTGGCGCAGGAGATGCAGACGGGACCGCTGGCGAAGGAACTGCAGACGGGACCGCTGGCGCAGGAACTGCAGACGGGACCGCTGGCACACAGGAACTGCAGACGGGACCGCTGGCACACAGGAACTGCAGACGGGGCCGCTGGCACACAGGCTGGAAGCGGCTGGGCCGCTGGCACACAGGCTGGAAGCGGCTGGGCCGCTGGCACACAGGCTGGAAGCGGCTGGGCCGCTGGCACACAGGCTGGAAGCGGCTGGGCCGCTGGCACACAGGCTGGAAGCGGCTGGGCCGCTGGCACACAGGCTGGAAGCGGCTGGGCCGCTGGCACACAGGCTGGAAGCGGCTGGGCCGCTGGCACACAGGCTGGAAGCGGCTGGGCCGCTGGCACACAGGCTGGAAGCGGCTGGGCCGCTGGCACACAGGCTGGAAGCGGCTGGGCCGCTGGCACACAGGCTGGAAGCGGCTGGGCCGCTGGCACACAGGCTGGAAGCGGCTGGGCCGCTGGCACACAGGCTGGAAGCGGCTGGGCCGCTGGCACACAGGCTGGAAGCGGCTGGGCTGCTGGCACACAGGCTGGAAGCGGCTGGGGAACCGACACTGAAACAGGAGGCAGCTTTCAGGGAGCCGGCACTGGAGCAGGAGGCAGCTGCTGGGGGACCGGCACTGGAGCAGGAGGCTGCTTTCGGGGAGCCGGCACTGGAACAGGAGGCAGCTGCTGGGGGACCGGCACTGGAACAGGAGGCAGCTGCTGGGGGACCGGCACTGGAACAGGAGGCAGCTGCTGGGGGACCGGCACTGGAACAGGAGGCAGCTGCTGGGGGACCGGCACTGGAACAGGAGGCAGCTGCTGGGGGACCGGCACTGGAACAGGAGGCAGCTGCTGGGGGACCGGCACTGGAACAGGAGGCAGCTGCTGGGGGACCGGCACTGGAACAGGAGGCAGCTGCTGGGGGACCGGCACTGGAACAGGAGGCAGCTGCTGGGGGACCGGCACTGGAACAGGAGGCAGCTGCTGGGGGACCGGCACTGGAACAGGAGGCAGCTGCTGGGGGACCGGCAATGGAACAGGAGGCAGCTGCTGGGGGACCGGCACTGGAACAGGAGGCAGCTGCTGAGAAGCCGGCACAGCAGACAGGACAGGCTGGGAAGCCGGCACAGCAGACAGCCAGTTGGGAGCCAGTCGCCGGGAAGGTCTAGCTGGACACTTGGGTAGCCGAGGCTGCTGGGAAACCTCAGGAGCCGTGGGCAGCCGATGCTGCTGCGAAGCCTCCTCTCTTGGGGGTACAAGGCACGGCAGAAGCCCCATTTTTGGAGGCACAGAACAAGACAGAAGCCCCACTTCTGGAGGCACAGGACAAGGCAGAAGCCCCTCTTCTAGGGTCACATAAGCCGGCACAAGTACAGGAGGCAGACTCTGGGGAGCCAGTCGATGGGGAAGCTTAGTTGGAGCCTCGGGCAGCTGAGGCTGCTGGGAAACCCCCTCAGGAGCAGTGGGCAGCCGACGCTGCTGGGGAAGCAGTTGCTGAGGGGTAGCAGGCCCGGGAATAGAAGGTTGTGGAGGAGACAAGGGCCAAAGGACTGGAAGCGATTTAACAGACACAGGCCTGATAGCAGTTTGAAGTTCAGCTACATCCAAGTCTAAATCCTCCCAATCCTCATCAAAGACAGAATCCTTCCAGTCATCATCAGATACAAAATCCTGCCAAACATCATCAGAGAAATGGGAGCTGACTTTTGCCTCATTCTCCCCACCCCAAGGGAGTTGTAGTTCCACACCGGTAAAGGAAAGCATGGAGGGCTTTTCCAAGGGCTTCCTGTTTGGCTGAGTCATACTGTAAAGATCACCGCTGGGAACCAGGGTGATCGAGGAGAGCCACTCCCTGGGGAGCGGATATGGGGGAAGCCCTGGGGTGTAGCCAAAGATGGTAGGAGGCATGGGCAGGGTTGAAACGAAGATTTAATGGCAACAAAAGGGTAAACAAAGGCAAGAAGGGCAAGGTGAAGATAGGGTCAGGCCAAAGTCAAAACAGGGGTTCCACGGGATAAGAGGTAATGGGGTACTCACACAGGAAACAAGGATTTCAGGAACAAGGTAATCAAAGTCCAAGGCGTTTAGGGCACAGGATCCAGGATACAACAGCACAGAAACATTTATGACTCAGCCCTGAGCAAAGCTCAGGGCGGGGTTAATAAAGGGCAGGTAATTGGGAATGGGGAGGAACAGAAGAACAAACTGTGAACAGGCAGATAACATAAGTAACAACAAGAGTTCATGATGAGCCCCAAGAGCCCCTGGGGGCTCATCTGGCAAGGTGCCGTGTCCAGAACCCAGGAAACCAGGGATCGATCCTGGGCTTATCCTGACAGGAAGCCATATAGCTGAAGGGAGTATTATAGCCCCAACAGCTAAAGATCTCTATAGTTTTCTCATAATGGCATCTTCATATTAGTTAACCAACCCCACAAATAGGTCTACTGGTAGGTCTAGTGAAATTGGATAGAACAGAGAAGAAAACAGGATTCATGGATTTATGGTTTCTGAGCCTGTCTGCTCCTTTTCCTGTACATACTTGTACACACAATTTACACTCTGATTTTTTTTTTTTATATAAATTCTTTATTTAAACATTTCTTGGAGTAGGGGGGTACAGAGAGGAAGAGGGGAAGAAGGGGAGAGATGGGGGGTAAATGCATAAGCATAAAAATTGCAGCAGTACATTTTATAAACAGTAGTACAGGTATGGAACCTGTTATCCAGAATGCTTGGGACCTGGGGTTTCACGGATAATGGATCTTTCCATAATTTGGGTCTTCATGCCTTAATTCTACTAGAAATTAATTTAAACATTAAATAACCCAACTAGAAAATGTTTTGCTTCCAATAAGGATGAATTATATCTTAGTTGGGATCAAGTACAAGCTACTGTTTTATTATTACAGAGAAAAGGGAAAGAATTTTGAAAAATTTGGATTATTTGGATAAAATGGAGTCTATGGGAGCTTTCTGGTTTCCGGATAAGGGATCATATACCTGTATTTACAAAGCATACACTTATTTAGAGTACTGTTGTATATTCATTCGAAAGAGAGCGCATTGGTTTCTTATATCTATTCTATTCATATTAAGTCTAACCCAACTTGAGCGATTTTATCTCTTGGTGAGATGGTTTGAGAAAAGCAGAGATATGATAATTTGAACAAGGGTGTTTCTAATTTAGTTCCTCCTATAAGTTAGTCAATTTAAGATAATTGATCCATATTTGCCAATATTTGGTATTCTTGTTATAGATAATTCCATTGTTATGAAAACTCTTCTAGTTTCCTGGTTTCTTCCATCAAGTTTATCCAATCATGGCACATTGGTGGCTCTGTATACTTCCATTTTCTTGGAATCATTGATTTTGCCATTTCTAGCATGTAAAGCAATAGTCTGTTTGAGATTATAGGATTAGAGTCCTGATCATAGTGGAGCATCAATTTAGGTAGGAAGTTCGTGGCTACTGTTTCTCCGGTGACTTGTTCCATAATTCTAATTGTCTCCTGCCAGTATCTTTATTGCATTGGTACCAAATGTGGCTAAATGTGCCTTCTTGTTTTTTACATCTCCAGCACTGGCTTTGTGCCTCCAATTTAGTATTGGATTATTTCAAATTAATCTTATACATTTTACAAAATATTAAATATTAAGCACACACACACTGTTCTGTTGACATTACTAAAACTGCACAGTCCCTTCACTAGAAAGTGTTTAAGGATTTCTTTAGAAAGAAATCAAGATTGTTATCTCTTCAGCGATAGGATGGGCACAGAGTTCCCTTTCCCTTCAACACATCAAAGTAGAAAAATTGCTTCTATTTCAGTGAAAAACCCTCAGGCAGATCATTATGACTTTTTAATCATAAATTAAAATAACCAGTCATGTGAAAGTTGACAGGGATTGTTGCTAAAAGAAAGTCGATTTTATTTGAGGCTTTGCAGGTATAGCTTCAACTCTACAATTCTGCCAAAAAAAATATTGAATTAAATATCAATCAGCGTTGAGAAGAAAGGAACAATAAAATATATCTTATATTTCACTTTTTATGCACATAACATTATTCTCTTTTGAGAATTTGAAAGGAACATCTATGCTATGCCATCAAAAGTCAAAATGTATATGCACAAGTTAGACCTTACTTTTCTTTTAGACTCAGCTCCTACCCTTGTACTCCATTGTCAGGCCATGAGAGGAACACCAAGCTCCCTTTTGTAAGAGATATAAGAAAGGGATAGGAAGGTTTAGCAACACACCATACATATGTGAAAATGTTGGGTTGGAGTGAATTATCAATGTATTCTGACATGTATCTGAACTGGTTACTTACTTCATTTATGCCATTCTAATTAGCTTTAGTTAAGTATTACTAAATATAGTTTAAATGTAAAACTGTTTTGATTTTTTTTTTTAAATCTTAAACTTTCTTATCCCAGTCAATTTGCTAATTAACCCTATTTATGGTTTGTTATTGTCAACTGAAGAAAAAAATGTAAACACATAAAGAAGATAATTACCTTTATAACTCAAGTTCCACCAGGCGTAAGTATTTACAACATCTACATGTGCAATTGCCATCCACATACATCTTTCTTTAACTACTGTAGTTTAATAAGTGGAAGTTTGGAGGGGCTCGATGCTTCCTTGTGCCACTATGTTTATCATGGAGCCTTCTGCTTTGGTAACAACTTCCAGTATTAGGAGTAGATCAGCATACCTGTATATATACATTATGGGGCAGATTTTACAACTTTAATGAATTTCCTCAATACACTATATGATGTCACTTACATACGATTGAGGAAGATGTAACTTCATATATTAGGTCGCCTGGTCTGAGGTGGCAAAGGAAACCGGTGAAAGAGGTAACATTCAGTAAAATTCGCATTTTAGTGAATTTGAGGAGTAAAGACCGATGGAAAAGTCGTCTGGCTATGGAGTGCTAACATATGCTAGCAATGGTCTTGTTCACTAGCGAATTGTCCTCTATGACTGTAAATTGCCAAAGTCCCTGGTGAATTGTCGCTAGTATGAGCCACTTCGCCCCTTTAGTGAATCTGCCCCCAGGTCACTGTTCATTTATTTAGATTACAAAAGGTTTTTCCACCCAAATTCAATTATAAATGATTGCTTTGCTTAGAGGCACCAAAACTCTCATGACACCCAGTGTGGCTGAAGGTAAGAAGAAAAAAAATATTCATCCTTCCTCTGCTCGTATAGACTGGTCCTTCCCTTATATCAGTAGGAGAAAGATACCCAGAACATTGGAAATTGTGAATGATTTAGTGAAGAGTATGAGCTCTTCCTGATGAAAAGAATTTTAGTTTTCAGCCTCAGTTTCATCCTCCTACTGCTCTTAATTAAATCTTACTTTACCAGCATAATGCAGCTTTAATTCACTTGGTCACATAAAAGCCTTTGCCTGTGAAATGAAAGTGTTGTTTGTAAGCGTTTGAATTTACAATATTTAATGGATAACCTCACTGGGGACAGCAATTAAGTGAATTAAATTATATGATGGAAAATATTGCTAAGATTAAATTACCAGTCCTATTTTATTGTATGCAATACTAATGTTGTGTTTATTACAGCATACATACATTAGCTGAACTTATGACCAAATTACTACATTAGTATATTCCACACCTCACACATCAGGATTAAACACTGCTATTTATTACTTGAAATCCAAGAGTTATATTCTATTTTAGGAGAAGTAAATAAAATAGAACTTCATACCTTCAACTCTCTTAAAGAGCCATTAAACCTCCATTTTTCCTCTGGTTTGATTATATTTAGTCAGATGGCAATATAACACTATATCCGAAATGCTTTAGTCAGAATAGGCTTAGCCTCATAGTTCAGAGGGTGTGATCAGCTTGATATGACTCCAACAAATCCAGGGTACTCAGTATGAACAAACATTTATCTACAAACATTTAAATCAAAAATGCTCAATAAATCTTAGAGAGAAAAAAATATTTGTGCATTATAATAGGTCAGAAGATGTGCTAATAGCCATTAGAACAGTGCAGATTTCTATAATGTAATGTGTTTGCATGAACATTGTCTAATAGTTATATAAAGTATTATATTAATAGGAGTAATATCACAATATGTTTTTATTCTGGAAGACACAGAAGGAATCTTATTATACTGAAGATCTCCTCTCTATGGTGATAGCTCCAGAGATGGAAGCTGTTTAGTACATGTTTACCAAAGTGGGAATTTCTTTTACAATCTCCCCCTTCCATTTTAGTTATATTTTATGACATTGCTGCCAAAGATTTCTACACTAAGAAAACATAAGGTTGTGTTTTAGCCTCTAAGTGATCCAGACCTGAAAGGGATGAATCTGTTTCCTCGGCAGATGTAAAGTATGGGAATTATATTATAAACAGTAATAATTTGAAAAGTCAGCCATGCATACTGTGTATAATGAATGCTTCATTTTATTTAGTTTGCTGTTCTTCAGCTGTTCTTTCCATGCTTAGGTTTTTCAAGAGTCTTGTGTCATGAGGGATGATTGCATTGTTTTCTTGATAGAAACTTGTCTACACGACTATGCATTCATCTCCATTCTCTATATAAAGGGAACAAATCTTCATATTGAGAGAACATGACTTTAACATGGGCAGCTGAGCATTTCACATCAAACAAACATACATCAGTGCATCTGAGACAGACGTTTTTGTTGACAGTATTGTCATATTGAAAGCAAAAACTATATTAACATCCTTGCATTTTTTTTTTTGTATTAGTAAAAAGTGGTTATTTCCAGTTTGCTGATTAAAAGCAGTTTTAATCAGAGAGTATTGCTGAGTATCTCATATATGTCCCGTAGGAATGTTCAGTAAACATTTTTTTCATTTCATGCTTAAAGAGATGCACTTTTTTTCTAGCAAGGCAAATATTAACTAACGGCAAGATCATTGTATAGAGTCCACTATTCTGCAACATCAAAGCCAACATATGATTAAGGATTAACTAGCATTCTGAAGAAGCCAGTGGCAAGCATCTTATAGCTCCAAACCGTTCCTAAGTATAGAACTGAATTAACTAGATATTCAAAAGAGTAGGAGATTTATTTGAAAATGTATGTGAAGTGTACTTGTGTCTGCCTTAATGTAAATAGCAGGTACCAAAATAAATGTTTTCAATTCTAAAGGGGGTTTAATATGCAAAGTAAATACGATTATGAGTTAGGCAGCAGTGTTATTTTAAAACTTACATTAGGGGGCACATTTACTTAGCTCGAGTGAAGGATTTGAATGGAAAATACTTTGAATTTCAAAGTATTTTTTTTGGCTACTTCGACCGTCGAATTGGCTACTTCGACCTTTGACTACGACTTTGAATCGAACGAATCGAAGTAAAAATCGTTTGACTATTCGACCATTCGATAGTCGAAATACTGTCTCTTTAAAAAAAAAACTTCGACCCCCTACTTTGCCACCTAAAACCTACCGAGCATCAATGTTAGCCTATGGGGAAGATCCCCATAGGCTTTTAGCTAATTTCTGATCGGAGGAATTTCGTTCGATCGATGGATTAAAAGGAACGATTATTCCTTTGATCGTATGATCGAACTAATAGCGGTAAATTCTTCGACTTCGATATTCGAAGTCGAAGTATTTAACTTTGATAGTGGAATATCGAGGGTTAATTAACCCTCGATATTCGACCCTTAGTAAATGTGCACCTTAGTCTTGCAAATGTTTTTGAATAAAATGATTTACACTAAAAAAAACTCTCAGGCTTGGAATTACGATGGCTAGCTGCTAACTCCTAATTATCCTAGCAACAAGGGAGCAGGCTGGTAAGTCGAAATGGAAGTTGTCTGAGATCAACAACTAAAAAGCATTTTCAGCTACATGTTGGCAATATAAAGAGTAGGAATGCTAATAATTCAGAGATATGCATTAATATAAACATGCATTAATACAGTACATAGAAGATAATGAAGGCCAACTAAAAAGTTGATATAAATAGTTCCATCAATAACATATTAAAATGTAATATAAAGTTTATATATAGCTCAGTGCTTCCTAACCAAACATGGGGAGACTTAAAACTTTTGATTCATGAAGTTTTTTGTTTATTCATATTATAGGGTCACATCATCACTGAACCACTGCTTTCTAATTAAAAATGTTGCGGTGGTAAGCACAACTTTTAATTTTGCAACTAGCTTATACAGAAGCAGTGGCCAGCATATTCTTGTAGCATCCATCATACCAAATAGGGGTCATTATTATTCACTAATGCAGTTGCTTTTGTGCAAATTTCCCTGCCGTCAGTTGCACATTCATGAGGTACATCAAAAATGCTCTGGAAAACTCTCAGAGCAATTGCATTTGCATTGCAACAATGAGAAGTGCAGTTGAATTAATTGTGGTGCATCATCATCAAGTGCATCAGATGCAATGCCCCCTTGCGATTGAAAAGACATTGGCGTTCTGGGAAAAAAACATTGTATTATGGGGGGGGAACAAATTCTCCCAGGTGATCACTGTTGTGTCTAATAAATAGGGCAACGATTTTGGAGTTTGAACCCTCATAATTCGACCAATGCTGAAATTCTGAGTATATTAGATATAAATTCTTGTCATTTTGATCAGACTAGGAATAACTGTTGGCCAGTAGTGATGGGCGAATTTATTCACCAGGCGCAAATTCGCTGCGAATTTGCGCGATTTGCCGCTGGCGAATAAATTTGCGAAACGGCCACGAAAATTCACTGACGAAAGTTCGCCATTGTCATCGACGTCCAAAAAAAACAGACAAAAAATGGGCGTCGGCGTAGAAAAACGGGCGTCTTGTTTTTGACGCCGGCGTCCGTTTTTTCGACGCCGGCGTCAAAAACGAGACGCCGGCGCAGTTTCGCGAATTCTTTGCCGTTTCGCTAAATTCGCACATTTTTCGGGCGAACCGGCGCAAATTCGCCCATCGCTATTGCCCAGTTTAAATATATTGACAAAACCCCCTGCTTATCTACAAGTAAGGGCATGTAAAGTAGACACATTTTAAATAAAACAATATAGATAAGTGTAGAGAACCATTTTTTTATTTTTGTTTCCATGAATTGTGTTTGCAAACTGAGAACAGACTCCATTAAATATAATGATATCACATGGGGTACAGCCCAATATATTTCAGTATTTTCAGTATTATATTTTCAGAAAAGTGTTAGTGATAAAGTTTTCCATACACTTCTGTGGGACATGGCAAGAAAGAATTCCAAAAAGTTTACACATCTGTAATCTCAGGATAAAGTGGTTATTATAGTCATTATTTCATTGTTATAAAAATAATTTTTTGTAATATTGTTGCTGTATAAACTTCATTCTGGTTTTCTTAGAGCCCATTAAAATGCCTTACACCTACTTATTGGGTCATTTGTTATCAGTTTATTAAAACTGTATGTCCTGAGAGTCAACTTTTCCTGATGGGGAACAATTATTTATATTATTCATAGCTGTCTTTTTATATAACCATGTATAGATATGTGTAGGTCTTCTATATACACACATATCACATGGTATAACCGTTAGGTCAGGTAGATGTCACAGGTTTATAAAAAATGCATCACTGAAGTTGTTCCTTGTAGAAGAAACTGTCAGTGCTTGAAGGCAGCTGACCCCAGGGAAACTGCAGTTAATAAATCACATTAAATAATTAACAGTATTTGTATAGCAAAATGATGCAGAATGTGGGAAAAGTGTTGAGTTTTGGATCTGGAAAGGCTCCATATGTCGAATTCAGTTGGGTTTCCAAGTATTGACCAAAGGTATTTCTAGACCATTTTCAACAGTCTTGAAGCGCCGTGCATTTCTTTGTTGAAATGTGTATAGTACAAGTACAGCGAAATGACATATCTAGGAGGCTTGTTTGTGCCTCTAAAAAACATTGCTGGTAACTTATGCTGTACACCAGTAAGCACACCTCCACTAGTTTCTTTTAAGAGACTTATTACATAATGATGTGCGATGGAAAGTCATGATCAAACTTATACAGACAGTACTAACTAAGGCAAGAATAAACTAAGCAGAGACAGAAACAGTGAATCAAGAAGAAAACACACAATTTCTATTAAACAAATACCTGAAGGTATAGTGTTCTTTTGAAGGATATTAGGTACTCTATATTTTTACAATGTTTTAGAAGTTTTGATACGAATTGAGAAAGCTTATAGAAACAGTATTTATTTTATGCCAAAGTTGACATGTACTTTTTGCAATCCCGTTCTCATGCTTCAAATTATTAAGGTAGAATTACAGGTAGAAACATAGTACTTGCACTCTCAAAACCTCCAAAAAACAGGCCAAGTTTAAAAAAAAGCAAAAAGAGTTCATTTAAACACTGTGTAGACAAAAAAAGCTGAATGCGTTTTGTGCCTACATGACACTTAGGGGCAAATTCATCATGGGTCGAATATCGAGGGTTAAATATATCGAGGGAAAGCCTATTGGGAAGGTCCCCATAGGCTAACATTGAGTTCGGTAGGTTTTAGATGGCGAACTAGGGGGTCGAAGTTTTTTCTTAAAGAGACAGTACTTTGACTATCGAATAGTCGAATAGTCGAACGATTTTTAGTTTGAATCCTTCGATTTGAAGTCAAAGTCGTAGTCGAAGGTCAAAGTAGCCCATTCGATGGTCGAAGTAGCCCAAAAAACACTTTGAAATTTGAAGTTTTTTTACTTCGAATCCTTTACTCGAGCTTGGTGAATTGGTCCCTTAATTATAGCCTTTTCTGTTACTTTGTTTCTGCTTGCCGTGGCTGAAGGTTTGGGGCTTGGTAGTCAATGCCAATGTTTGTACTACTGAGCTCTACTGTTTTATAGATAAGGGGTTCTAAATAGTGATGAGTAGTGATGGGACAATCTGTGCCATTTCGATTCACCGAAAAATTAGCAAATTTACAGAAAAATTGGCAAAATGGCGAAAACCACGCAAAACGCATTGAAGTCAATGGGCGTCAAAATAATTTTGATGCATGTCAATGAGCCAAGCGGGGGGGTAATAAACCCCCTTTTAGCTGGACATGGGAATGTGGCATTTTAATATAGGTTTATACATGTTATATTAGGGACTTTTGTTATTATTATTATTACATTTAAAGGTGAACGCTTATAAGTGCATGTTATTGGTTAAATTGGCCCTCCTGACAAAAGCCCGGGAAAGTCAAGTCTGTATAAAGCCCTTACCGGTAGTGCACAGTGCAACCTGAGCAGCACCGCATGTGGAACTCCCCAGCCCACTCACCCTATTTAAAAAAAATTAATAATAATTTGTTGTGGCTGTTAATATTATTCAATATATGGTGATGTTAACAGATGGTTCTGGCTTTGGGCATGGCAGAACATTTAAGTCATGGCGGGCACTGAGAGTATAGCGCCCGGCTAAAAGAGGCTAATAATAATAAAATTGTACACAGATAAAATGTTGTTGGGAATGAATACTTAATTCCTGTTTATTCTGAGTTATAATAAAAGCAGCTGCGGCCTTTCACCACACATTCTCCAGTCTGGTGTAATTTCTTTATTGATGGTAATTAGTGATGGGCAAATACGAGAAAAATTCGAGAAAAATTGTGAAATCGGAAAGTTCATGAAAAAATTGTGAAATTTGAAAGTTTTCACAAAAATTTGTGTAATTCAGAGGTTTTTCCGAAAAAATCGAGCAATTCGAATCTTTTCACGAAAAAATCTAGCATTTTGAACGTTTTCACTAAAAAATCTTGAAAATCGTAAAATGACACCGGCGAATTTTCACTGGCGATTTTTCGCGTGAGATTCATGAATTTATTCGCCGCCGGCGAAACATGGGAATTCGCTGCAAATTCATGGCAGGCAAATTTAATCGCCCATCACTTATGGTGATATCATATTGCAGTGGTAATACAGGTAAGAGACATAAAAACCCGAGTTTTGGTGGGTATCAATATATGCCTACTATTCTCATGGGTTTCTGAATGATTTTGACTCGTCAATTTTATGAGCGCAACTATTCTGTCATGCAACCATTTTTTTTTTGTCACGACTGCAGTTTTATTTGCTGGTGGCGAAACATGGAAATTCACTGCAAATTCGTGCCTGGCGAATAATTTCACCCATCACTAGTGTTGAGCAAATCTATCCTGTTTCACTTCTCCAAAAAATTCATGAAATGAATTGAAGTCAATGGGAGTCAACATTTTTTTACGTTCGACAATTTTTTAAGCCCGCAACAATTTTAACTCACTCCAAATGCATTAAAGTCAATGGGCCTTTTTTCTTATGGCGTGTTTTTGTTCTAGCAACTTTTTTTGTCTTAGCGGCTTTTTTGTCCAGGTGCATTAAAGTGAATGGACGTGTTTTCTTATGGTAATTTTTTTGTCTCAGCAACAATTTTTTCTTGATGACTTTTTTGTTGGGTGAAAAAAAAATTTTGCTGCTGATTTTTGTCATAGTTTCACAAAAAGAATTCATGCCTGGTGAAAGGATTTGCTTATCCCTAGTTCTAAAATATATGCATAGGATTACAAGTAAACGAATGCATATTTCAATGTGAATAGAGAATCACACAAGGAAAGGTATCCCCACAAGACCAATATAATGTCTGTGAACAGCTTTTTTAACTTTTGCAGGTAAATCCTTTGCTGTGAGCAGTCTCACATCTTTAGTTCAATGAAAAGAGACAAAATGTCAAAGATCAAGTAAAACTTCCGAATAAATTATGATTCATCAAGGTTTATGTCACAGGGACAAACCCATTTACAGAAGTGCTAGTTGTGCATGTGCATATTAATACAGTTAACTAATGTTATGTTATTCACATTTAATGGAACATTAGTCTTTGCCTGTGACATGCTCTTGAAGTCGTGCCTGTTGATAATCACTGTGCTTACTTACTTTTCTATGCCATGTAAATTATTAATGACATGGAAATATGTGCCCCTTAAAGCAAAGGTTTTAACAATGATGGCTCATCATCAGATTTTTAATTAACACCTATTCTTAAATGTCAGTGCATTGGTTTAACACACACACACACACAGTTTGTACGCTACATCATATTGACAGTGCACTTCAATTTCTATATTTTTTTTGGTTATGTATTAACATATGTATACAAATGCACATACTGCACCAGCAACAAAATGTCATCCCAGACATGGCATAGAATTTCTTTTAAGGAGGACTGTGCAATTTGAGTGCAGGAAGGAAGACCACCTCTTTATAAAATTGCCTGCAAAGAACTTACTGTGCACCAGAATTGACAATTTACTGTTGCTTTATGGGTACAACCATGTCAATTTGCTTCCCAATTTTGCACGATGAACTGCATTTTTAAATGAACAATTTAGTCTCTAGCTATCTCTGTGTAATACAATTATTTCCTGCACTTGAACCACACAATATCTATAAGAAAATATCTATTTAAAAAATAAATTTTCTTAGGCTCAATTTGTCACCTATAATGAGATGGGTTCAAAAGAAAATTTACTGGGTAGATATCTTAGAAAATATCACTTGAGCATTTGGCTATTCCAAGGGACATTAAACTGGGTCTCTCCATTGATCCTGATGATGAACCTCCTCTCCAGTCTCAACTCCTATTTTAGCTACTCTTTTCCAAGATTTTCATAGTTTCTAATTCTGCCTTGTATTCTTTTTTCTTTGTCTCTGACCTCTGCCTGTATAAGATTTATGTTGCATGTCTTGACCTTTTATTGTGAATTCAGGTATACTGGCTAATATTTACACCTCTAAACATTGGTTCTGTTTTATTCTTGCCCTGTACTGTTATGCTTCAGTCTGGCTTCCAGCTTATTTGCAACCGTATGGGAGCCCTGGGGGACATGAACAATAAGAAAATTGTCAAATCCAGTATGAATGTGCTTTTCTGTAAGTGAAAGTTCATCTTAAAGGTATTGTTCAGTGTAAAATAAAAAAAATAAAAAATAGAGGCTGTGCAAAATAAAAATGTTTCTATTATAGTTATTTAGCCATAAATGTAATGTATAATGGCTTGAGTCATTGGATATCTAACAGAACAGCCACAACACTACTTCCTGTATTGCAGTTCTCTTGGTTTCCACTGGTTGGTTACCAGGCAGTAACCAATGAGAGACTTGAGGGAGGGCCACATGGGTCATAACTGCTGCTTCTGAATCTGAGCTGCATGCTAAGGATCAATTGCAAACTCACTGAACAGTAATATCCCATGTGGCCCCCCTTACAGTCGCTGACTAACTCAGAGTTAGAGAACTGAAATGCAAGAAGTAATGTTCTGTTCTGGTCTGTTATGCATCCAGTCACTCTAGTCTTTATACATTACATTTTTGGCTAACTAACTATATTGGAAACATTTTTTATTTTGCACAGCCTGTTTACCCAATTTTTACACTGAACTGTTCCTTTAAACATAGCACCCCATAGCTTATATGTGGATCCTTTAAACCAATGCATGTGACTTGAATACAAAACTGTAGAGATTGAAAAACGTTCCATATGATACAAGTTTAGGTAACCGTCAGATACAGAGTTTTAACTATTGCAAAAATGAAAATAATATAAGCTCCATCATACTGAGATAAGAAATTTTCTAAAAAATAATCAATTTAAATTCTGTGCCAATTCTGAAATAATACATTCTTTGGGTTGCTTCTTATGCCCTAGAAGATGTATTAGGGCTCACTCTTTCAAAATAATCAGAAATACTCTATTTTTTCTTGCAGGACTTGTGCTGGGGTTGGTGGTTATTTTGTTTGTGCTTGAGTTGTTTATTTCAGTGAGCTCTAATACATCTGCTAGTAAAGAGAGCACCTAAAATATATATTATACCTCAATGTCAATTAAAATCTGACTCCTACTTCTGCATGAAGAGAGTAACTTGAATATTTTAGAAACGCATTTGTAACTGATTATATTTTGAAATATTCTTATTTCCATTAAATAATAGAAGCTTATATTACACTTTATTTTCTTGCGATAATTCCCCTCAATGGATCAATGGAAAGTGTTTCAATGCCTTGACTAACATACATAGTACTGATAGCCCTAAATTAAGGTTTCATTGACAGTTACTACTGTGGGTAGAATATTTAAAATATCTATAAAATCCAAAAAAATGCATTTTATGAACAAAATATCTATACAATGTTTAGTAAAATAAAAGGAAAACATGCAGCACAGTTTACACATGCCTTTCATCCCCTGAAAGAATCATCATTATAATACCATATAAAATCTAATGTTGGAATTTTATATTTTTGTTATTGCTGTTGGAACCTAGATAACATGAACAACCTATAAAAAGCGATTTTATGAAGACAGTTACATTGACTTTTATAATAATACCATAACAGTCTTGTTTCTAAGTATTTTATCATGTTGTACCATCAGTGAAAGTGCACCAAGGCAAGTTTTATTCTAGCAGCTCAGGTACTAACAAAATATTTTAGGCGCTTATAACATCCTTACACTCTTTATAGATTGTTGTCATCGCAGATACACTAAATATAATTGTAGTAGAAGAGTGAACTTTCCCACTTGGCCAATCAATTCCGTTTATTTTGGATATAAGCCTTGCATTTACCAGCTGTCTTAGGACGTGTAAGCAAGTACTGAGCAAAATGCTCATTGGCCTGTCAAGTCTACTCATGAACGTAATTTATTAGGATATAACCTTGCATTTATCAGCTGCCACAGACAAAAGTACATAACAGAACTAAATGATTATATGTTTATAAACAGTTTTAATATTGGCACAGTGGAATTTTAATACAATGCAGTATGCAGGATATTAAGCTCTTACGGGGAGGGGGATGGTGAACTTTGCACATTCTTTTATGACAAAGGGTACATTATTTTTCATTATATACAAGTTTAATTTCCTTCAGCTGGATTGCTACCTTGTCTTGATTAGGGGCCCTTCATGCCTCTGTAACCCAGAAATCTATACTGGTTGGAGCTTATGCTTCTGATAGGGCCACCATTTGTCAGACGGGTCAAAGGGTAAAGACCAGACTTAAAAGTGATCCACTGGTCCACCAGGTTTGGGGGTTAAGTGCAGAGCTAACAAACCCTCACTCATAAAACAAGTTTTGTTACAGAAAAAGGAGCAATAAGGAAATATTCTACTGCAAAAGTATGTGATGGTCTTTCTGAATCTTGTTTACAAATCCTGCTCTTAGAACACTTTATGGAAATCTTGAACAGACCTCCTCCAGAGAAGAAGCTAAAATCCAAGAAGCCTCAACAGACCTTGAGATCAACACAGCACCACCAGAAAGAGAGGCCATTATAGTAGTTATAAAATCCTTGAAAAAAGGCTTCTGGATGTGACAATATTAATTGCAAATAGGAATGGAATAACGGATTATCAAGATATCAACATAGTATCAAGATTGTAACAACTGTCAAGGTTTCCTTATTAATAGCCCCAATTCTAGTAATGCAACTAATGATGCATGGTTTACACATGAAGAAATTAAAAAGATACTAGAACATGTTAAGATAAACAAATGTCCGGGGCCAGATGGTATTCATCCCAGGGTATTTAGCGAGCTTAGCTCTGTTATTGCCAAACCTCTTTACTTAATTTTTCAGGATTCATTGAGGTCTGGCATGGTGCAGAGAGACTGGCAAATTGCTAATGTGATGCCGCTATTCAAAAAGGGTTCCCTTTCTCAGCCTCAAAACTATAGGCCAGTTAGTCTAACGTCAGTGGTAAATAAGCTTTTCGAAGGGTTAATAAAGGATAAGATACTGGTCTTCATAGCAAATAACAATACTATGAGCTTGTGCCAGCATGGTTTTATGTGTAATAGATCTTGCCAGACTAACTTTATATCTTTCTATGAGAAGGTAAGCAGGGACCTCGATTCTGGGATGGCAGTTGATGTGATTTACTTAGATTTTGCTAAAGCATTTGATACAGAAGGTTTGCCACACAGAAGGTTACTAGTTAAATTAAGGAATTTTGGCCTGGAACATAGTATTTGTAGACTACAAAGAGTGGTTGTAAATGGAACATTTTCTAATTGGACCAGTGTTCTTAGTGGAGTACTGAAGGGCTCTGTACTAGGTTCTTTGCTTTTCAACTTGTTTATTAATAACCTAGAGGTGGGCATTGAAAGTACTGTTTCTATTGATGGTGATACTTAATTGTGCAGAACTATAGGTTCCATGAAGGCTATTGTAATACTAAACTCTATAGTTAGTATAGATATGGGCATATATAATTTATTTGAAAGTATGAAGGGCTGTGTGTATGGATGCTGGGTTTTCATTTGGAAGGGTTGAACTTGAGGGACTTTTTCTTTTTTCAACCCAATTTAACTATGTAACTATCATACTTCTCCTCCTAGTAAGATAATGCAGTGGATAGAAAGCTAAAAAAAAAAAGAGCAAGGTGGATTCCACAGAGGAAGGGTGTGCTGCGATCAGATTTTGGTTTTTGTCCAACATCATAGAGCAGTGCAGGTAGTGGCAAAGGCAACTATATCAACTTTGTTGACTTTTGACATTCGATAGCATTTGTAGGGACCGTCTATAGTGCATCCTGGAAAATTTTGGCATACCAGAATATTTATATATATATATATTTATTATAAAAAGCTTCTACAAATCTATACCTGCAGTGTGAGCTGTAACAATCAGCACTTTGAAGAGAAGATGTCTGCAGTACTATCCCGTCTCGTAATCAACAGGGTTATGAGGCAGACCAATGATGATGTACCCAGAAGTATCAGGTAGACCCTACTTACAACATTAGAAGAGCTAATTTTGCAGTCCCACACTTGCTGCCACATGCAAGAGAAGACAGATCACTTGTGCACCTGTGCTGAACTGGTACGGTTGAAGGTGAGGTGAAAGAAAACTGAAATGATGGCCTTACATTTTGAAACACCAGCATCAATGAAGATTTACAATGAAGAACTGTTATTTATAGTTATTCATAGTTTTTCTTATATTAGCAGTATTGTATGAAAAGATGGGAGTACGTTTACTTTAAATAAATGTTTCTAATAGCTAAAGCCTGTACCAGAGCTGTGTCTTGCCAGTGCTGGTGCATGACAGAAAGTCACTTAGTCAAGCTCTCGGCCAAACCACAAGTCTCAGAAGGAGCCCTCCCAGCATCTGAAGATTTCAGCAGTGACCTTCTTATTCACTGTCATCTAAAGGACATGGCCCCCATCATATTGCAAAGGTGATGGAGGTGGACACGTACTAAGGTGTAGTATAGACTCAACCACCAACATTGCCCTTCACTGGACACCAAATGGAAAGCAGAGAGGAAGTCAACCTGAAGTGACATGACAACATAACGTTTATTAATTTTACTTTTCCAAGTCTCTCTAGGCCGGCCTCCACTCACTTGCAACAGACATGGGGAACAGTCAAAAATTGATCCAGAAAAAAGAGATTCACCTCGCACACCCTGGCCTTCAGGAACTCTGCCAGGTGCTCAAATACCAGGAGGGATCGGCACCCCCCTAAACCAATAGTATAAGAAAAAAGGCAATGGCACAACAGGCACGATCAAGCAGGGAAAGCCCTTGCTGCAAGGGCTTTCCCTGCTTGATCGTGCCTGTTGTGCCATTGCCTTTTTTCTTATACTAACAGTCAAAAATTGGCCACAGACAGAAGATGAAATTTCTTTTTGCTGTCTTACATGCCAGTGGGTGTAATAAGCAACGATGATGACAAGTTTGAGTGGGTCATATGATACAAATTACATCACAAGAGTTGATTATAGCTGATAACATAACTAAGAACCATTTTTGGTATATATATATATACAGTATATGTATATATATATATATATATATATATATATATATATATATATATATATATAATGTACATCATATACCACAACATATAAACTCTAAGGCATAACAAAAAAATATAAAAATGCATAGATAAAATTAGTCAAAAAAGAAAAATAATCAAAACATTTTGTTTTTATGCTATACAAGTTTGTCTGAGGGCTTTGCTTTTATGAACACTAATTCTTCTAGACATGAGCGCAAATGGCTTCACACCGAGAACCCAGATGTGCTGAAAAGAATAACTATGCTATGGTGCCATTCACTTTTATAGTAGTGTATCATAATCTCTTACACAATTAAAGGTGCAGTATGTACCCTTTCCAACATAAGCTTAATGGATAGAGCATACTCTTACCTTTTGTTTTAATTATAAAAAAGGGATGTTTGTTATTTCAAGTATGCAGTGCAGTTTTGGACTCCAGTCCTTAAGAGGGATATAAATGAGCTGGAGAGAGTGCAGAGACGTGCAACTAAATTGGTTAGAGGGATGAAAGACTTAAATCATATAAATTATGAGGGTAGACTGTCAAGGTAGGGGTTGTTTTCTCTGGAAAAAAGGTGCTTGCGAGGGGACATGATTACACTTTACTAAGTACATTAGAGGACATTATAGACAAATAGCAGGGGACCTTTTTACCTATACAGGCCACCCCTTCAGAATAGAGGAAAGAACTTTCATTTGAAGTAACTTGGTGGTTCTTCACAGTGAGGTCAGTGAGGTTGTGGAATGCACTGCCGGGTAGGGATGTAGCGAACTGCCGCTAATGTGTTCGCGAACGCCGTTCGCGAACACCGGCAAAAAAAGCGAGCAGTTCGCGAACAGTTCGCGAACTTCGAACGCTCGATAAAATCGTTCGATCGAACGATCGAAGGATTTTATTCGTACGATCGAAGGATTTTCGTTCGAATCGAACGATCGAAGCTATTCGATCGAATGATTTCATTCAATCGAATGCTTATAATCATTCGAACGAATGGAAATCGTTCGATCTTATCGATCGAATGGTCGAATGGTCGAATGGTCGAACGAAATTTTACTTCGAATCGAACGCGAACACCAATTGGCGAACGTCGCGCGACGTTCGCGAACATTCGGCGGACGCGAACAGTCGAAGTTCGCGCGAACTAGTTCGCCGGCGAACAGTTCGCTACATCCCTACTGCCGGGTGATGTTGTGATGGCTGATTCAGTTAATGCCTTTAAGAGGCTTGGATGATTTATTGGACAGACATAATATCAAAGGCTATTGTGATACTAAACTCTATAGTTAGTATAGGAATGGGTATATAGAATTTAATTAAAAGTAGGGAGGGGTGTATGTATGGATGCTGGGTTTTCATGTGGAGGGGTTGAACTTGATGGACTTTGTATTTTTTTAACCCAATTTAGCTATGTTACTATATAGCCACATTTTTTTATATTAAATTATTATTATAGTTGGCAAAGTGTTGAATTCTATTCAGTAAGGATGCAATTATTTCTTGTATGAACAAACAAAAATAATGAGAAGAGCAAAATATATTATGTATTGTCAAAATTGTTGGTTTTTTTGCCTTATTATTTATTTAAAGCCAGCCAAGCTATAACTCAAAGCATTTGAAGTGGATCTGACATTCCGTGACAGGTGAATTATCTTTCTTTTTATTTCTACTGAATGCACATGAAGTGCACCATACGTTTAAATAAGCATGTATGTCTTTTGCTTTACAACACTGAAGACAGTCTAATCATAGAGAACAGAGTTTAAAGTGCAGCTGACAAAGTAATCTTATCACCAGTGATCTCTGAGCTTGCTGATTCCAAGTAGGGTCATGTTTGGTCCCTCTAACTGTTTGTTCTTTCTCTATTCACCTGTTATTTTAAACCCCAATATAAAAGCTCTCCTACTGTTCCCAATCCCATTCAGCACAAATCAGAGTAATTAAGAAATGTTTTTGACTAGAAATTGCTCAGTATATAAAATAGGTCCCTATCATGTTAAAATACTGGTTGTACAATGTATTTCGTAAAAAGTGTGCAAGAAGAATACTGTAAAAAATGGAGAATAAATATTTTAAACACTTGACTTAATCTGTTTTTATACAAAATAAAATATAAGAAAAAATATAAGAAAATAATAAAACAGAAGAACATCAAATCTGTAGAGTAGAGTAGAAATAGGCAAAAAAAAAGAGAATAGAGGTAGAAAATAAATGTGTATGTATGGGATTGGTAAAAGAGCTTCCCCTTTAAGAGGATAGTCCCCTAAGGTTTGACCATCAATGTAGGCCTCATTATATGTTTAGACCGCTAAGGGGGGTCCTTACCCATAGAATGGAAATAAGCTTCCCTTCCTGGACCAGAGTATGACTTTTACAGTTCCTATTTTAGCCATAAGATGGCAATATGTTAAAATATATAAGCAGAACACACATGTACTCTTGGTCCATTTTGTGGTAGCCCTCACCTGAGCAGTCAGGAAGAGACTTGTGGAACCTATGTAGTAAGTGTTAGGTAGGATATACTCTTTAATAGGTCGCTATAGGAGTGACAGATAGATCAGGACTGTTTCTGCATCCAGCCTGAATCTCCACCGAGGAAAATAAGTGGAATTAGGTTCCCAGGTCCACTACTGCCCAGAAGTAGGGAAACAAGACTCAGGGACTAGGGAAGTACCCCTGGTTCCAATTTAGACTGGATCCTGAAGGCTGGGGGTGCCTCTTTGTAAGCTGCTCGATTCTCATTGATTACCCTGCAGAGATTTATGCTGACGAATACTGTGTGCTGTTAGTTATCTCTAACTACTACATCCTGTATTTCTATAACATCTCATTACACTCCGTTGTGGACCTTGTTCAATAAATCTGTTCATGGTTAAGTTAAGAACCTCTAGTGCCCATCATTAATGTCATCTCAACCCTAGAGATATAGTTGTGCTACACCCTGCCCTCTACCTTAAGTTAAAGCTCACATCTGGGAAAAGAGAGTCTCATCCATGGCAATTATCAATCCAGCTCATGGTTTTAACATATAGGTGACTGAATTTGAAAATGGCAAAATAAATCAAGGATATATGGAAGCCTTTACTATGCACCTTGTGCACAATTCATTAAATCAGGCTGTGCCTTGATGGTAGGTGCATGATCAGTAATACAACTATAGTTATGCACAAGTGTAATATTGCACTGGGCCCGTCAGTATCGGGAACCCACACTTGTGCCCGCTATGCTCCTTAACTAAGAATTGTACACATATATAGTGTGCGTGTATATATATATATATATATATATATATACATATATATATATATATATATATATATATATATATATATATATATATATATATATATATATATTACTACCTAGAGATGTTAACAAAATGGAAAGTGTTCCTTGATTATTTAGCTTCAGATCTACAAAAAAATCAAGAACCTCAACATTTTTTTTTCATGCTGTGTTCATTGCTATGGTCACATGCAAGAAGCTGATGGGGCACACTCTACGGGAAATACAGAGCTCCTTTTGTTCCCAGCTCTAGAGAAATGTGACCAGAGTGTTAAATGGTAGAATTTCCTTGCATTTGCTGTTAAACTCTACAATGAGTGACCTTGAAGTTAAAGACTTTTATGTATGAAAGAATCTTACCCTGTAAATAGCTGGTCTGTATAACAAAAAAGGATCCCACACGTATTCATTTTGTCTAAAGTCTAATATCTAGTTTAAGTACTCTTGATAGCACAACCATTTAAAGGAACAGTAACAGCAAAAAACAAACTTAAAGTGTTTTTAAAGTAATTAAAATATCATATACTATTGCTCTGCATTGGTGAAGGCTAATTGTTTGCTTTAGAAAGACTACTAAAATGTATGTAAATAAACTGCTGTGTAGTCGTGGAGGCAGCCATTCAAACTGAAAAAGGAGAAATGTCACAGGCTAAAGCTATGCAACAGAAAACAATGGTACTCACAGAGTGCATCTGTTATCTGCTACATAATCTGTGCTTTAGATGGCTGCCCCTATAGCTACACAGCAGCCTGTTTATATAAAGTATAGCAGTGGTTCAAACACACCAGTTTTACTAGTGCAGGGGAATAGTATACTATATTTTAGCTACTTTAAAACACTATTCCTTTAAAAGTGATTTAAACATTCACTTGAAGGTATTTCAAGACATAATGTAATTGGACAGACTTGAGCTAAAGTACAAAAACTGATCCTATTTACACCTGCTTTCCAGTTATTTGCTCCATGCTTATTTCCTTAATAAAATACCAAATAGTAATAAGGAAAAAAAATATTTATTCTCTCATATAATAGAGTTGGAATTTCTTGATTAAAAAGTATTCAAGATGAGAGAGAATACTAAATCACTAAATTTACCATTGTGAAATAAATCACTGGGGCTTACTATTGTGGACCTCTATTTCTAGTATGAGTTGCCTGCAAAGTCCCATTTCAGTGCAATTATGTCGCTTGGCTGCAGTTCCACTGATGTTCTCAATTGTTTGCACTACTGTTATTTTTCTGTAAGCAGCAATATTTTCATCAGTAGGATAAGCACCACTTTGTAGAAATACTTAATGGAAACTCATACCCCCTGCACAATGTAGGTTTCTATAAAAATATAGAGAATATCATAAAGTTGGGGCTCAAGGGAAAAAATATAAAAGGAGAATATTTACTTAAATATATATTCTAGTTTAGTATGCCATTTAATTTGATATAAATTGTTGCTGTTGTATTTATTTTAGTTTTCCTTTAAGGGCACTAATATTTATTCCAACTCCTAAATAACCAAAAAAATATATGAAGTTTTACATAATTCTACTGCAAAAGTGATGCTCAGCTTCAGCTGTGGGACAGGACAGCCTGACTTACTTCTTTAGTTTAAGTCAGATACTCCAACTCTGACACTAAGGTGCAGATTTATCAAAGGTCAAAGTGAAAATTCGAATTAAAAATATTTGAATTTCGAGCTAATTTTGGTGTACTTCTACTAGGGAATAGTCCAAATTAAATTAAAATTTTAAAAAAATTAAAAAATCCGTATTTCAAAATTTATCATGTACTGTCTCATTAAAAATTTGACTCATGCGATTCGAAAAGGGACTGAAAAGTTCTAAAACTGACCCATTCAGCCAATTTAAAAACCCCTTTGATTTAATTTCGGTTCGTCTTTTTGAATTCAAATTTCGAAGTTTTTCAAATTCAAAATTCAACCCTTGATAAATCTGCCCCTTAATTGAGAAATGGGTTTGTCGGTGCTCTTAGTTTTGTTCTACTGTAAGAAACATCCCAAGGACTACAGATGCAATATCAAGATAATTTTTGCAAAAACAGAAGGGGTTTTTCTCTTTAGGGATGCTAATATCCCTTCAATATAGATTAATTATAGATAAAGTGGCAAATTTACTAAAGGGTGAAGTGCGTAACGCGGGCGAAAATTTGACAGCGTGACGTCATTTCCTCACTTTGCCGATTTACCAACGGTCACTGGCATAATTTTGGTAGCGAAGGAGATAGACTCTGGCGCAACTTCACACTCTAACGCCAGGCGAATTTTCGCTCTACGCAAATTCACTGTGTTTTTTATTTTACTGACCATTACCTCTATCGCCAAACTTGCTTGAAGTCCCAAAAAACACTGGCGTCTTTTCTTTTTTTCAGGGTGATAGGCTGCAAAAGATCGTAATTTTTTTTTAGGGTACCCGGCTTCCCCCCTACATTTCCTGACATATGGCACATAAACTATACACTGGGCTCATGTGTAGGACAATATAACAACTGTATTTTCTTTTATTAAGGTTCCCTGGGTTTGTGTAGTGTAATGTATTTGCTGCAACATATACGGCCATTGAAATTTAACTTCCCGACGTATGCAAATTAGCCAACGCTAGCGCAACTTAGCTTTGCTTGCCGAATTAACGCTAGCGCAACTTTGCAACCATTCGGCGTTGGCGACAAACTTTGCAATTTAGGGAATTAGGGTTGCTTGAGCTAAGTGTGGCGATGGCAGCGGTTTTCACCGGTTATTGAATTTGCCCCATAGAGAGAGGAAGAGTTTACAACATATACATTCTTAAATGATTGACTTATTGATGCATAAAAAATATGTAAATCATTATTGTTTTTTAGTAAAAACGAAGGCACTCTCAGTAACTCGTTTTGTAAAATATCCATTCATTAAGCTCATGTGAGACATGCATTTTGTGTTCCAAAAGTTAGGACAATTGAACTCTTTTCTGTGAAGCAATTTACATTTAGGAAGTGAAACAGTAGTGATCCCAATCTGAACTCTGCTGTTGTGTTCATACTGATAAATAGCAAAAACCCACTGACAAAGAGTGTGACAACTGTTACTAAGCCACATCTATTGGTAGTCTATAGAAGTACTCACTAACTGAAATAGCTGGAAACTGCTTTCTGGAGACACAAACTCTCAGTTAATATCAAAATAATGCCAAACTCTAAATTACATGTGAATCTGGAACAATAAAAGGAAGACACATAGGGGCAAATTCACTAAAGCGCGAAGTGGCTAACGCTAGCGCAAATTCGACAGCGTGACATCATTTTGTTACTTCGCCGATTTACTAACGGGCGCTGTCGTAAATTTGCTAGAGAAGTGGACCTACTCTAGCGCTACTTCGCACCCTTACGCCAGGCGAAGTTGCGCTATGACGAAGGGACGTAACTACACTAATTCACTAACTTGCGGATTTTCATGAACGTTAACTCTTGCGCCAGACTTGCCTTCGCCAACTGAGACCAGGCGAGGTACAATAGAGTAGATAGGGCTTGCTTCAAAAAAAGTTGAACTTTTTTCTAAGTCCCAAAAAACGCTGGCCTCTTTTCCTTTTTTAAAGGTGATAGGCTGAAAAAGATCATACATTTTTTTGGGGTACCCTCCTTCCCCCCTACATTTCCTAACATATGGCACCTAAACTATACAGTGGGCACATGTGTAGGGCAAAATAACACCTCTATTTTATCTTATGAAGCTTTCCCAGGCTTGTGTAGTGTTATGTATTGTTGCTACATATACGTCCATTCAACTTTAACTTGGCGCCGTATGCAAATTAGGCATCGCTAGCGTAACTTTGCTTTGCTTGATGAATTAACGCTAGCGCTAATTCGCTACCGTTCGCCTCCCTGAACGCATTTTCGCTGCTTAGTGAATTTGCCCCATAGCTTGAAGTTAATTTGGGTTTAGTTAAAAAGCAATGATGCTTAATCAAATTAAGTTTGTAAAGCCTCAGTTCCACCAATGTCCCTGTCATTCAAATCTTATTCCTGTCTTTGTTCTAATTTGCATTCTCTAAAACAGTATTGTTAAAATAATCATGCCACATGTCATTACACAGAAAATGGAAAGTCTTCTTTCACTTACTACTATACCTTCGGGATAGTCAAGTCTTTTCAGCAGGACATGGGAGAAATTTAAGCAGTTACACCAACATTAGGGATGTAGCGAACGTCGGAAAAAAAGTTCGCGAACATATTCGCGAACTTGCGCAAAAATGCGAGCGGTTCGCGAACGGTTCGCGAACCCCATAGACTTCAATGGGAAGGCGAACTTTAACATCTAAAAAAGACATTTCTGGCCAGAAAAATGATTTTAAAGTTGTTTAAAGGGTGCAACAACCTGGACAGTGGCATGCCAGAGGGGGATCAAGGGCAAAAATTTATCTGAAAAATCTGCCTGTGTGTGCTTGGAAGAGATAGTGTAGGGGGAGAGCTGTTAGTGATTTCAGGGACAGATGATAGTAAGTTTGCTGGCTAGTAATCTGCTTGATACTGCTCTGTATTGGAGGGACAGAAGTCTGCAGGGATTTGAGGGACATTTTAGCTTAGGTAGCTTTGCTGGCTAGTAATCTACTGTTCTCTTTAAACAACTGCCATACATTGACCTTGTAGGCATTGTTTGCCCAGTTTTTTTGGACGCAGCCACTGAAGCACAGTTGCCAGAAAAAATATGCCATATAAATGCTGAAAATAGTCATTTTTCGCCATACGTTGACCTTGTAGACATTGTTTGCCCAGTTTTTTTGGACGCAGCCACTGAAGCACAGTTGCCAGAAAAAATATGCCATATAAATGCTGAAAATAGTAATTTTTCGCCATACGTTGACCTTGTAGACATTGTTTGCCCAGTTTTTTTGGTTGCAGCCACTGAAGCACAGTTGCCAGAAAAAATATGCCATATAAATGCTGAAAATAGTCATTTTTTGCCATATACGTTGAGTCAACGTATGGCAAAAAATGACTATTTTCAGCATTTATGTGGCATATTTTTTCTGGCCTCTGTGCTTCAGTGGCTGCGGCCAAAAAAACTGGGCAAACAATGCCTACAAGGTCAACGTCGTTGACCTTGTAGGCATTGTTTGCCCAGTTTTTTTGGCCGCAGCCACTGAAGCACAGAGGCCAGAAAAAATATGCCATATAAATGCTGAAAATAGTCATTTTTTTGGTCGCAGCCACTGAAGCACAGTTGCCAGAAAAATTATGCCATATAAATGCTGAAAATATAAATTTTTTTGGTTGCAGCCACTGAAGCACAGAGGCCAGAAAAATTATGCCATATAAATGCAGAAAATATGCATTTTTTTGGTCGCAGCCACTGAAGCACAGTTGACAGAAAAATTATGCCATATAAATGCTGAAAATATAAATTTTTTTGGTTGCAGCCACTGAAGCACAGAGGCCAGAAAAATTATGCCATATAAATGGAGAAAATATGCATTTTTTTGGTTGCAGCCACTGAAGCACAGAGGCTAGAAAAATTATGCCATATAAATGGACAAAATATGCATTTTTTTGGTTGCAGCCACTGAAGCACAGAGGCCAGAAAAATTATGCCATATAAATGCAGAAAATATGCATTTTTTTGGTTGCAGCCACTGAAGCACAGAGGCCAGAAAAATTATGCCATATAAATGCAGAAAATATGCATTTTTTTGGTTGCAGCCACTGAAGCACAGAGGCCAGAAAAATTATGCCATATAAATGCAGAAAATATGCATTTTTTTGGACGCAGCCACTGAAGCACAGTTGCCAGAAAAAATATGCCATATAAATGCTGAAAATAGTCATTTTTCGCCATACGTTGACCTTGTAGACATTGTTTGCCCAGTTTTTTTGGTTGCAGCCACTGAAGCACAGAGGCCAGAAAAAATTAAACCAGTAGGGTTTGCACCCTAGTTTGTAACGGTGGCGGAGGGAGGAGGACGCTAAAGGACAGCTGTGTGTGGAGTCATGAGGCTTGAAGAGAAGGACAGCTGCATAGAAGTCAGAACAAGTCTTCCGGCGTGCAGTAACCCTCCGAGATCCACCCCTCATTCATTTTAATAAAGGTCAGGTAATCGACACTTTTGTGACCTAGGCGAGTTCTCTTCTCAGTTACAATCCCTCCTGCTGCACTGAAGGTCCTTTCTGAGAGCACACTTGAGGCTGGGCAAGACAAGAGGTTCATGGCAAATTGTGACAGCTCTGGCCACAGATCAAGCCTGCGCACCCAGTAGTCCAGGGGTTCATCGCTCCTCAGAGTGTCGATATCTGCAGTTAATGCCAGGTAGTCCGCTACCTGCCGGTCGAGGCGTTCTTTGAGGGTGGATCCAGAAGGGTTGTGGCGCTGCCTTGGACAGAAAAACATTTGCATGTCTGATGTTACAGACCGGCCAAAGGGCTTTGTCCTTGCAGGTGTGCTCGTGGCAGGATTACTGGCACCTCTGCCCCTGGAATGTTGATGAGTTCCTGAAGTGACATCACCCTTAAAAGCATTGTACAACATGTTTTGCAGGCTGGTTTGTAAATGCCGCATCTTTTCGGACTTGTGGTATGTTGGTAACATTTCTGCCACTTTATGCTTGTACCGAGGGTCTAGTAGCGTTGCGACCCAGTACAGGTCCTTCTCCTTAAGCCTCTTGATACGGGGGTCCTTCAACAGGCATGACAGCATGAAAGACCCCATTCTCACAAGGTTGGATGCAGAGCTATCCATCTCCGCTTCCTCATTATCAAGGACTGCATCATCCACGGTCTCCTCCCCCCAGCCACGTACAAGACCAGGGGTCCCCAAAAGGTCACCACTAGCCCCCTGGGAAGCCTGCTCCTGTTGGTCCTCCTCCTCCTCCTCCACAAAGCCACCTTCCTCCTCTGACTCCACTTCTGGCACCTCTCCCTGCGTTGCAGCAGGTGCCTGGGTTCGTTCTGGTGATTCCGACCATAAATCGTGCGCTTCCAGCTCCTCGTCACGCTGGTCTACAGCCTCATCTGTCACTCATCGCACGGCACGCTCCAGGAAGAAAGCGAAGGGTATTAGGTCGCTGATGGTGCCTTCGGTGCGACTGACCATATTTGTCACCTCTTCAAAAGGTCGCATGAGCCTGCAGGCATCGCGCATAAGCACCCAGTAACGGGGGAAAAAAATCCCCAGCTCTGCAGATCCAGTCCTACCACCCAGTTCAAAAAGGTACTCGTTGACGGCCCTTTGTTGTTGCAGCAGACGTTCCAACATAAGGAGCGTTGAATTCCAGCGAGTCTGGCTGTCAGAAATCAAACGCCTGACTGGCATGTTGTAGCGCTGCTGAATGTCAGCAAGGCGTGCCATGGCTGTGTAGGAACGTCTGAAATGGGCCGACACCTTTCTGGACTGGGTGAGAACGTCCTGGAATCCTGGGTACTTGGAGACAAAACGTTGGACTATTAAATTTAACACATGTGCCATGCAGGGCACATGTGTTAAATTTCCCAGTCTCAACGCTGCCAACAGATTGCTTCCATTGTCACACACCACTTTTCCGATCTGCAGTTGGTGTGGGGTCAGCCACCGATCGGCCTGTGACTGCAGAGATGACAGGAGTACAGATCCGGTATGGTTTTTGCTTTCCAGGCACGTCATCCCCAAGACAGCGTGACAACGGCGTACCTGGCACGTCGAATAGCCTAGGGGGAGCTGGGGGTGCACAGGTGTGGAGGAGGAGAAGGAGGACCCAGCAGCAGAGTAAGAAGAAGAAGAGGAAGAAGACGAGGTAGAGAGCGATGGAGGAGTAGAGGTGGTGGCAGAACCGCGTGCAATCCGTGGCGGTGACACCAACTCCACTGTTGTTGTTGTTGTTGAGCTACCCATTCCCTGCTTCCCATTCCCAGCCATTACCAAGTTCACCCAGTGGGCAGTGTAGGTGACATACCTGCCCTGACCATGCTTGGAGGACCATGCGTCAGTAGTCATATGGACCTTTGGCCCAACACTAAGTGACAGAGATGCGGTAACTTGGCTCTGCACATGTTGGTACAGGTGTGGTATTCCCTTTTTAGAAAAAAAATTGCGGCTGGGTACCTTCCACTGCGGTGTCCCAATTGCTACAAATTTGCGGAAGGCCTCAGAGTCCACCAGCTGGTATGGTAAAAGCTGGCGGGCTAAGAGTGCAGACAAGCCAGCTGTCAGACGCCGGGCAAGGGGGTGACAGTCAGACATTGGCTTCTTACGCTCAAACATGGCCTTCACAGAAACTTGGCTGGTGGCAGATGACTGGGAATGGGAACAAGTGGTCAAGGTGGAAGGCGGAGTGGAGGGTGGTTCAGATGGGTCAAGGAGAGCAGAGGTAGAGCAGTAAGATGCTGGACCAGAAGGAGTGTGGCTTTTAGTTTGCCTGTTGCCTTTGAGGTGTTGCTCCCAAAGTGCTTTGTGCTTGCCGCTCATGTGCCTTCGCATAGAAGTTGTACCTATGTGGCTGTTGGGCTTACCAAGGCTCAGTTTCTGACTGCACTCATTGCAAATTACAATGCTTTTGTCAGAGGCACACACATTAAAAAACATCCCACACTGCTGACTTTTTGGAAGTGTGCGATCTGGCGGTAACAGTAGAAGTTGGCGGCATTGGCGGCAATGGCGGGTGCGTTGGCTGGCTGAACACAGGTGCCGATACATGTTGTTGCCCTACTGATCCCTGCGGGCTGTCCTCCCTGCTTCTTCTAAGTCTTATTCTCCTACTGCCTCTCTGACTCTCCGTCTCTCCATCTGAACTACCCTCCTCTTGCTCTCTTCTACTAGGCACCCACAAAACATCAATCTCCTCATCATCATTCTCCTCAGATGCATCAATTTCTTCTGACACATCACAGAAGGAAGCAGCAGCGGGGACCTCCTCCTCATCACTCATCATTATGTCCATCTCTGTCGTGTTCTCTGCCAGAATTAAATCTGGTGTAACGTCCTCATCTCCTTCATCTTCTTCTGCCAATAATGGTTGCGCATTACTCAGTTCAAGAAACTCATGGGAAAATAACTCCTCTGACTCCAGTGAAGAAGGGGCACCGGTGGTGGAGGAAGTGTTACGTGGGGTGGCCATAGCAGTGGAGGATGAGGTGGATGTTGTGGTAAAGTTAGAAACGGTAGAGGATGGGGTGTGCTGTGTAAGCCAGTCAACTACCTCTTCAGCATTTTGGGAGTTCAGGGTCATTGGCTTTTTAAAACTGGGCAATTTGCTAGGGCCACAGGATTGCATAGCAGCACGGCCCCTAGCACGGCCTCTGCGTGGCGGCCTGCCTTTGCCTGGCATTATTTTTAAAAAAACAACAACAACAAAAACTCAGTTGGTTTTTCTGGAAACGATAATACACACAGCTAGATGGCGGTTTGAAGAAAACACTGTGCAAATAATGCCTACAAGGTCAACGTATACACAGCGGTGGATACGGATTACGTAAAATATAAGAATGCTGCTTGAAAAAAAGTAACTCAAGTGGTTTTTCTAGAGACGATAATATTATCAATATTTAGACAAAATGTGAACAAGCTCACACAGCTAGATGGCGGTTTGAAGAAAACACTGTGCAAATAATGCCTACAAGGTCAACGTATACACAGCGGTGGATACGGATTACGTAAAATATAAGAATGCTGCTTGAAAAAAAGTAACTCAAGTGGTTTTTCTAGAGACGATAATATTATCAATATTTAGACAAAATGTGAACAAGCTCACACAGCTAGATGGCGGTTTGAAGAAAACACTGTGCAAATAATGCCTACAAGGTCAACGTATACACAGCGGTGGATACGGATTACGTAAAATATCAGAATGCTGCTTGAAAAAAAGTAACTCAAGTGGTTTTTCTAGAGACGATAATATTATCAATATTTAGACAAAATGTGAACAAGCTCACACAGCTAGATGGCGGTTTGAAGAAAACACTGTGCAAATAATGCCTACAAGGTCAACGTATACACAGCGGTGGATACGGATTACGTAAAATATAAGAATGCTGCTTGAAAAAAAGTAACTCAAGTGGTTTTTCTAGAGACGATAATATTATCAATATTTAGACAAAATGTGAACAAGCTCACACAGCTAGATGGCGGTTTGAAGAAAACACTGTGCAAATAATGCCCACAAGATCAACGTATACACTACTACAGCGGTGGATACGGATTACGTAAAATATATTATGGCTGCTTGAAAAAAGTCACTCCGGTGTTTTTTCTGGAGACGGTAATATTATGGATATTTAGACAGAATGTGAACAAGGTCACACAGCTAGATGGCTGTTGGTTGAATAACACACTGGGCAAAAAATGCCTACAGGGCAAATAATGCCTAAAAGGTCAACTTATACACTACTACAGCGATGGATACGGATTACGTAAAATTTATTATGGCTGCTTGAAAAAAGTCACTCCGGTGTTTTTTCTGGAGACGGTAATATTATGGATATTTAGACAGAATGTGAACAAGGTCACACAGCTAGATGGCTGTTGGTTGAATAACACACTGGGCAAAAAATGCCTACAGGGCAAATAATGCCTAAAAGGTCAACTTATACACTACTACAGCGATGGATACGGATTACGTAAAATTTATTATGGCTGCTTGAAAAAAGTCACTCCGGTGTTTTTTCTGGAGACGGTAATATTATGGATATTTAGACAGAATGTGAACAAGGTCACACAGCTAGATGGCTGTTGGTTGAATAACACACTGGGCAAAAAATGCCTACAGGGCAAATAATGCCTAAAAGGTCAACTTATACACTACTACAGCGATGGATACGGATTACGTAAAATTTATTATGGCTGCTTGAAAAAAGTCACTCCGGTGTTTTTTCTGGAGACGGTAATATTATGGATATTTAGACAGAATGTGAACAAGGTCACACAGCTAGATGGCTGTTGGTTGAATAACACACTGGGCAAAAAATGCCTACAGGGCAAATAATGCCTAAAAGGTCAACTTATAC
Source organism: Xenopus petersii (assembly GCA_038501925.1). Classification (NCBI taxonomy): domain Eukaryota; kingdom Metazoa; phylum Chordata; class Amphibia; order Anura; family Pipidae; genus Xenopus; species Xenopus petersii. The sequence goes on along the minus strand of CM076681.1, from coordinate 39,756,000 downwards.
ACTACTACAGCGATGGATACGGATTACGTAAAATTTATTATGGCTGCTTGAAAAAAGTCACTCCGGTGTTTTTTCTGGAGACGGTAATATTATGGATATTTAGACAGAATGTGAACAAGGTCACACAGCTAGATGGCTGTTGGTTGAATAACACACTGGGCAAAAAATGCCTACAGGGCAAATAATGCCTAAAAGGTCAACTTATACACTACTACAGCGGTAGTAAAATAAAAAAAAGTAAAATAAAAAAAAAATGAATATTAAAAAAAAAAAATTACAGTTGGTGCTGCTGAACTACTAGGAGCAGCAGATTAGCACACCAGTCCCACTCCCCAACACTGCTAGACTAATAGCACTGGGCTCTTATAGTAGTAGTAGTAGTAGTAGTAGTAGTAGTAGTAGTAAAACAACAAAAAAATAAATAAAAGCAGTCCTTACAAGGACTACTGTTATTGCAGCAGTCAGCAGATGAGATCAGAAGCAGGACAGCTGCCCACTGCAGCTACATACAGAGCACTGCAGTAGAAGGTAGATTACTAGCCAGCAAAGCTACCTAAGCTTAAATGTCCCTCAAACCCCTGCAGACTTCTGTCCCTCCAATAACAGAGCAGTATCAAAACGATTACTAGCCAGCAAACTTTCAACTGTCCCTGAAATCACTAACAGGCAGCAGCTCTCTCCCTACACTATCTCTTCAGCACACACAGGCAGAGTGAAAAAAACGCTGCAGGGCTTCGGTTTTTATAGGGAAGGGGAGTGGTCTAGGGGAGAGCTTCCTGATTGGCTGCCATGTACCTGCTGGTCTGGGGTGAGAGGGCAAAAAAAAGCGCCAACAATGGCGAACCCAAAATGGCGAACGTCGCGCGACGTTCGCGAACTTCCGGCGAGCGCGAACACCCGATGTTCGCGCGAGGTTCGCGCGAACAAGTTCGCCGGCGAACAGTTCGCGCCATCTCTAACCAACATGGGCAATTCTCATATTCTCATATTCTGCTTAAATATCTTGAAGGTGGACTATTTGGTTTGGCCTGAAATATTGATTTTTAATTTAATTGATTTATGATAAAATAATATGAAGTTTTAGCCAAGATATGACTGAAATCAATTGAAATGGGATATTCCAGTTCATGTATGGTTCATATGAATATTTACATTTTTCAATGTGGCCTGACACGACAAATGAAGACTGTATTTTTGCAAACATTTGAGTATAATTGCTTCATGTAAATGGTATCTAGATAAACCCACTGAGATCTCTTTTACAGTACAATCAGATTTAAGGAGATTCAAAATTAGTGTATCATTCTGCACAAGACAAATTACTTGAGCTTATGCAAGATAATTATGCAAAACAACATGATTTTTGATAAATGTGTCATTATGGGTCTAGGTTTTTGTTCACATTCTCTCCTTTAGTCTATATGTTGGCAACCACATAGGGTTAGAAATTCTAGGCCTCATCTTTCACTAGTGTTTCAAGCCTTCCGGTGTTAGCTGGAGGTGCATTGTCACCTAATATTTCCCATAATTGAAGAACTAACCATTTGTTTACAAATGTTCTCTTTATAAAGGTGTAATTCATGGAGGAGAAGAGAGTCTCTGCTACTGTATATAGAGAGTTTTGCCCATAGCTAGTACCAGCATATTGTCACGGTCACACCCAACACCAGAACAAATGCCAAGCACCCTGGTCTCGGCTCGTGCTTCATCTGTAGTGTGACCGCCTTTTGCCATCGGGAGGAGCCCTCAGCTACTTGGATGCCACCAGGACTTAAACGAGAGGTGCAAGGCTAGAGGTTCTGAATAGGCATGACTGTTAGTGAGAGTCTTTTAGGCCGAAGGTCGCGGTACAAGGCTTTAGGTAGTCAGATCAGGCCGGGTTGGGGAAGGAAGAGAGAAAACATAGTCAGGCAGGCAAGGGTCAAACCAGGAAGTCAATCAGAAGGGTTAAGCAGAAGAGGTTGTCGGTATTCAGGCAGGGGTCAGGATCCAGAGGTCAGAATAGTCAAAAGCCATTACGTCATTCGTCAGCGCGCCTGCGAATTTAAGTCATAAGGAGGCACAGCGCGTGCACCCTAGGAAAGTGGCGCAGCACACTGTAATGGTGGGCATTATTGGTTCGGCCCCTTGAGTAACATTCTATTTTAATTTATTTTTGACTGATAAAATATTCGGTTCTGCTTTAAGGTTACTTTAGAATATCCATTAATGAATTAAAGTTAAACCTTGGATCAGTAGTCTACAGGGAGAACAGAATAGGTGTCACTAGTAGGGATGTAGCGAACGGCGGAAAAAATGATCGCGAACATATTCGCGAACTTGCGAACGTCGCAAACCCCATAGACTTCAATGGGAAGGCGAATTTTAAAAGCTAGAAAAGACATTTCTGGCCAGAAAAATTATTTTAAAGTTGTTTAAAGGGTGCAACGACTTGGACAGTGGCATGCCAGAGGGGGATCAAGGGCAAAAATGTATCTGAAAAATACATTGTTGACACAGCACTGCGTTTTGTGCTGTAAAGGGCAGAAATCACAATACGTCACTCAGGTGATGTTTCTGGACACGGAATGTGAAAAAGCTCACACAGCTAGGTGGCACTTGGTTAAAGACTGGGCAAACAATGCCTGCAAGGGCAACGTATACACTACAGCAGTGGATACGGAATATATTATTGCTGCTTGGAAAACGTCACTCAGGTGGTGTTTCTGGAGACGGTATTATTATTGATATTTAGACAGAATGTGAAAAAGCTCACACAGCTAGGTGGCAGTGGTTTGAAGAACACACTGGGCAAACAATGCCTGCAAGGTCAACGTATACACTACAGCAGTGGATACGGAATATATTATTGCTGCTTGGAAAACATCACTCAGGTGGTGTTTCTGGAGACGGTATTATTATTGATATTTACACAGAATGTGAAAAAGCTCACACAGCTAGGTCGCAGTGGTTTGAAGAACACACTGGGCAAACAATGCCTGCAAGTGCACTACTATTGGTGCACTACTATGAAGAACAGCAAACAGCACTGGACACGTAAAAGAACAGTAAGATAAGTAAAATAAAAATATATATATATATATATTAAAAAAAAAAAATTACTCTGGTTGGTGCTGAACTACTAGGAGCAGCACACCAGTCCCACTCCCCAACACAGCTAGACTAATAGCACTGGGCTCTTATAGTAGCAAAGTAAAAAAACAAAAAAGAAAATAAAAGCAGTCCTTACAAGGACTATTGGGTTATTACAGCAGTCAGCAGATGAGATCAGAAGCAGTGCCCACAGCAGCTACATACAGAGCACTGCAGTAGAAGGTAGATTACTAGTCAGCAAAGCTAACTAACCTAAACTCACTGTTACTCAAATCCCTGCAGAGTTCTGTCCCTACAATAGAGAGCAGTATCAAGTAGATTACTAGCCAGCAAACTTACTATCAACTGTCCCTCAAAGAAATCAGTGAAATCAGTAACAGCTCTCTCCCTACACTAGCTCTTGCAAGCACACACAGGCAGAATGAAAAAACGCTGCAGGGCTTCAGTTTATATATGGAAGGGGAGTGGTCCAGGGGGTGTGGGGGTGGTCCAGGAGGGAGAGCTTCCTGATTGGCTGCCATGTATCTGCTGGTCTGGGGTGAGAAGTCAAAAATAAGCGCCAGCTAAGGCGAACCCAATTGGCGAACGTCACGCGACGTTCGCGAACATTCGGCGGACGCGAACAGTCGATGTTCGCGGGCGAACAGTCCGCAACATCCCTAGTCACTAGCTAAAGAGAAATCTCACCTGCTTTACAGAGCCTTTTACATCTTACCTTAGGAGTTATCTACTAGTTCTCAGTTTGGACTTACTTTTTACAATGAAATAGAATTTCAACTGTCATCATTTTTGTACATTGTTTCTCTGATAAGTAGTTGCCATTGCCCAGCACATTCTATAGACTGATCAGCCCCTAACAGAGCTTGAGTTGAATGTCAATGATAAGTTACTTTCAAATAAGTTCAGTTGGCAAATATATGTTGTCTAATAAGACTGATGCAATTCATATAAGAAAACATGCTGTCTGTATGTACACAATGACATAAAAACAAAAGTCAGCAGTAATTAATGTCTAACCACAGATGATCAGACTGGAATGCACCCGTAGCATTTTCCATTAATATTTTAATAGAAACACCAAATATTGAAACAATAGTCTCACATTGCCTTGCTTTATGAAACGTAGTAAAAAAAACCCATCAAGTTCAGTTTATTTTTAAGCAGATTTTTGTGCAACTCAAAGGTATCTTTTAACAGAGCCACTGATTTTGAGAGCCTAATTTATTGTGACTGAACAAGTCAAGTTAAGTCAGCTCTGCTTGTGCTGTAAAGGCAGAAGACATGTTATTTTGTGCCTGCTTGGTAAGTGTTATTTTTATTTCATTTGATCAAGGCTGTTAAATTTGTCAACCTTTTTTAAACAAAAAGAAGACAGCTCAGCATCTAGAGTTTTTGAATAGGATACAATAATATGATAAAGTAAATCTGCATGGTTATAAGTATCTTTATACTATTGTGGGATGGGTAATTCATTGGCAGCCTTCCAATTGTGCATTGTATTGATGTATATTTTCTTTAATAAATTAGGAACGACTTGCTAAAGTCTAAATATTGCACCCATGAGCTTTTTACCAGGATCCTTTCATATCCCCATTAGAAGAATATAGGGAATATGTAGGCAAACCATGTAGGGAATTGTTTTATTGCAGGTCTCAGGTGTTGCAGCTATAAGGAAATACACAATAGGCCAAGTAGAATGAGTCTGCCTCCATCAGTGGGTCCCAGAGGAATTTAACATTCTTGTGTATTACTGCAATTGTTCTCTATATTATTTTGGTGAGAAAAAGCATTGGCCTGAGAAGTACACTATATATTACAGGTTTTAAAGAAAGAAAGACTATTTTAAATACACATTCAGAGGAAAGAAGGAGAGTAGCGGGGTGTAGAAGATTTCCAACCAACCTTTTTCAATTTTTTTCAGATCATCATGGTTGTCATCTGCTGATTGTTTGAATTAGCGCAAGTGTAAAAGAAAGTGATTGCCTAGTTCCTTATTTGAAATAATTTGCCAATAAAAAAATAAGAAAGCCACAACTGGAAGCATGTTGTCAGCACTTACCAGGAACTTCCATTAATTCCATTTCTTGTAAGTAGCAGAAGTGCTGTGGATTTACTTCCAGAAGCTTCTATTCTTCCTATGGGATGCCTGCTCCCTAGTTGATAAATGGGGTGGGATCACCATATGCTTGGCTCTTGGAACTTCACCTGACATGCAAATGGAAATGCTAAAAACCAGAGGTCTGGGACACTGAGTAGTGATGGGCGAATTTATTCGCCAGGCGCGAATTTGCACGATTTGCCGCCAGCGAATAAATTCGCGAAAAAAAAAAAAATCGATGCCGGCATTAAAAATGCGCGTCAGCATAAAAAAACGGGCGTCAGCGTCAAAAAAACGGACGCCGCCATCAAAAACGAGATGCCGGCGCAGTTTCGCAAATTTTCGGTGAAACGGCGCAAATTCGCCCATCACTAACACTGAGCAAATAGTACTTCCCAGTATTGGTATTAGTACAGGTATGGGATCCATTATGTGGAAACCCATTATCAAGAAAGCTCAAAATTACGGAAAGGCTGTCTCTCATAGACTCCATTATAATTAAATAATCCAAAATTATAAAAATGATTCCCTTTTTCTCTGTAATAATAAAACAGTACCTTGTACGTGATCCCAACTATAATATAATTACTCCTCATTGGAAGCAAACCCAGCCTATTGGGTTTATTTAATGTTTACATGATTTTATAGTAGACTTAAAGTGATACTTAATAAAAATGTTCTTTTGAAAATATTAATCTACATTAAAAGTTACCTATAGGTCATGTTGATTGTTTTTCACTGATAATTCTGCTTTTGTAAGTAATTGTAATTTGAAGTTCATAAACCTGATTGTTTTGCCAACCTGCCTGTCACTTCTTAACCTGTCAGTTAGAGTTACTAATGCTAACCGACTACTGCTGCACAAATATGGGATGGATAGATAGACAGACAGACAGACAGACAGACAGACAGACAGACAGACAGACAGTGTAAGGTCTATTCGCGCACGAGCGTCAACATGGACGCGGACGCGAGCGCGTCGAAAACTGTCGCGCGCCGAAGTGGACGCGGGCGACGAAACGCCCGCTGACGCAACGGCGTGCGGCGTGATGACGCTGATGACGCTGGCGTCTTCACGTTTGGCGCCAAGACACGGCTTTTAAAAGGACGCTCTGGAAGAGGATCCTTGCTTGGTTATAATCCTAGCTCTTGGATGTGATTTGATTCCTGATCTCGTTTTGACCCTCGGCTTGTTTCCTCGGACTTCTGATTGACTTCTACCTGCTTTGACCCCTTGCCTGTTACTGGACTTCGCCTGCTATCTGCCTGCCCCCGACCCGGCTTGTTTTTGGTTACGCACGAACTCTGCCTGCCCCGACCTTGGCCCGCTTCGACGATTCTTCTGCTTACTCCTTGGTACCTCGCTTCTGGCTTATCTGGGACTGTTTGGCCACTCCGTGCCTCCTCACATCTGGACTCACTAACCCAGGCTTGACAGACAGACAGATAGATAGATAGATAGAAGATTGTAAATGATGATGTAAACTTTAAAAGACCCTTTACACTGCACCTTAACCTAGCAGAATCAATGTTAGGTTTCTGTGCTGGGTGTACTAATTTGCATATCAATATAATTTATCATTGTCCTAAATTCTTTATTTTCAGTCTATATCTAAATAAGTTCAAAGTTTAATTTGCACAATTTACTAAAGAAAAGTTTTTTTTTCTGGATTCAAGGTTTTAACTTTCTTCGGTAGCTTGAAAATTAAATTGTCTTGTAATTTCCACCATGGAATAATCATCTTTATGAGAGGCAATTTCTCCAATTTCATTGTATGTCGAAGTGTTCTTGCTGCCTTTATTACTTAAACCTGTTTACCTTTGTTCAGATAACATTATTTACTGTTATATGAGTTTCAATTGGATTTGAAAATGTTGTTTCAAAATGAATTGATAATCCACTTATAGAAATGACTTGTTCAGTAATGGATTATTTAATCACCGTGGAACACAATTCATAACAGAGAATTATTGTAACTATTATCATTTTAACTACATATTGGTAGTACAAAAATTGCTATTCAGTTGGTAAAATGGGACTGAAGCCGTGAATTTAACTAGTGGCTGGCTAATGTATGTAGGCAGTTTACCGGGCTAGTATTTATTATAAATAGGGAATTTGACCCATTTCACCTCAACAAATGCCGGCGAAATTTCGCCAACACCCATTAAAGTCTATGGCCATCAAAATTTTTTACCACACATATAATTTTTTTTTAATTTGATTTTAGGGAATTTGACCCATTTCACCTCAACAAATGCCGGCGAAATTTCGCCAACACCCATTAAAGTCTATGGCCATCAAAATTTTTTACCACACATATAATTTTTTTTTAATTTGATTTTTTTTCCTCTCTGCACTAGAGATGCATCCCCCTCCTCGACCCACTACGGCGCTCGGAAAGGTAAGGGGGCGGCATCTGTAAGGCTGACTCAGGCAGTGAAAAGTCATCGAAGAATCACCCCTGGAAATTATATTTGACACATATCCCAGTTAGAGTAATTTATGTTATTTGGCAGGTGAGTAACTGTCATACATTGTAGTTTGGATACATTTGGGGGGGTTATTTACTAAAGTCCATTTTTTTCTGGCTGACAAACAACTCACATTTTTCATGATTTATTAAACTCCAATGTTGTTAAAAGTCAAAACAAATAAGTACTCCACCTCAAACCTGCCAAGTTCATGTAGAAGTCAATGGCAGATGTCCCATTTGCCATTGGATGATAGCCTGATCTGAGATGGGTTTCGTACAATAATCCGAAGATTTTGCGGTTTTTGGTTGAAAATGCAAAAAAGTTGGAGTCGGAGTGCGGGCGTCAAATCTGAAAAAAATTGTACGATTACGATTTTTTTTTTACAATTTTATCAAGTCTTTACCGGCACCAGATTTTTTCATGAAAATGTATTGATAAATATGGTTAGAAGTTCTGCAGGACTTTGGTGTGCGACTGATATTTGTGCCCTATTTTTTCCCCCTGTAACTGCACAGTGGTGATTGACACAGACAGCTGTGGAAAATCTGGAGCGAAAGCCAACTTTGGAGGACGCATATACTGTACTCAAGGGTTAATAGGTACAACAGAATAGTGTTACTTTACACAAGTGTGGTGCTTTTCCCATAATTCTAGCATCCTTGTGGTCAACAAAAGAAGTTACTTTTGACCCAGTTGTAGCCAATGTATCCGCACTTGACTCAGACCAGTTGACATGTGAGCCCTATTCTTTTACGCTGAACTGCATTGGGGAGATTGATGCAGGGAGTTGTAGGACCCCTGGAGCTCATGCTTTGTTATTAGTTAGAGATAGCTTTAGAGTTTTCTCTGCATCAATAGGTGTAACTGTGCTTCATCCAAATAGGTAGCACGTAGAAGCTAATCATACCTTTCATGAATAGGATTTTTTGTGCAAGTGACTGTGAAGAAGTTTGATTAACTGCAACTCTGCTTTTTGGTCATAAATAACTATATTTAGGTTTACATAATTGTAAATATTCAAGAAATCCTATTATAGTTATCTTCTTAAAGGTATTTTGACGGTGAGCAGGCTGTGTTTATTTGTATACTCTTAGAACACTTTTCCGAAATACAAAAAGAGATTTCTTTGTTGACAGTATTTCCCTCTATTGTTTTTGTTTTCTTATCTTTCGCTATGTAATATCTTGTGCTTTTTCCAAAACAAATTGGTAATATGAACAGAAATAGGCTTGAACTTTTACGTTACATTTGAACAGGTGGACATAAAGTTCAGCCACACAGATTGTTGAATGTCTGCCCTTTGGTAAGAGGGTTAAGTAGCAGAACACAAGTTGAAGCACAACTTCAAAATTCTTTCTCTCAATTCTTCCTCTCGAAAGAATCTTGAAAGTATCGTTCAGATCTTTTACGCTCTTAAACTATAAAGCCTGCCCTGAAAGAAAATCCTTATTTCTTGTTTGTGAAGATGTGTATATGCTGTCACGGCACTTAGTAAAATCCACAAGGGGCCTTTAGCAAACCAGGAAGCACTGCAAATGCATTCTGCAATACATGAACTTATGAAACACACGCAGCAAAAGAGAATGGCTAAGTTCGATGAAGAATCCACCCACATGCTGACTCAAGATCCAACTTTTTTGGCTAGGGATTGCTTGGTCAGGGCAATGAGAAGAATGTTCCAGTTGGATTAGAGTTTAATCTGTCTGGACAGTTCCTTTGGTCCATACTCTCAGAGAAATGTATGGTTTATTTTGCATAAAAGAACCACAAGTACACTTTAAATACATATGGCAAGACCACAGGGGACATTTACAAAAGCAAGTCAATTGTGCAAAGTGCAATTGCGGAAGCACATCACCATGTTTCTTTTTAAATAATGCTGGTGTAATTGTGGCTGCACTAGGAATTCCGTCTTCCACAATTGTGCCAGATATGTCAAAGCATTCCACTTGCAAATCAGGTACAAGGTTGTGTCTTGCATTTTTAGAGTGGGGAATTTGTCACTTTGTCACTGTGTGCTCAAAACCGAATTTTCATCCTATTCACATGCCTCAAGTCTGGTACAGCCATTGATACAGCCCTGGATGCAACCATGGAGCTTCTGCCATGTCCAGAATGGTGGCAGCTCCAGGGATCCACAACATCAGTAGGCACAATTGTGCACCACTGCTCAGAAGAGGCAAGATGGGTGCCCTAAAATAAACTAAAACCATTTGAAGATTAAAGGCCATTAGAGTGTCTTTTAACTCAGTCTCTGTCTTATAAGAATATATATTTTGGTTTAATAGTGTCATGCATGGTTGCAATCATTCCATATTCTACAGGTTTAATTGAATTTACTGACCTGTTTATTCTCATGTGCAACAACAGTTTGTATGAAATATGGATAATTAACCAAACATTCAACAGCAGACCTTATGTTTCAAGCATATATTCATAATTATGACAATGTATTATCTACAAATACTAATTTGGGGTTAAACATTTTCTAAACAGCATAATATCTTGGAAAGTAGTAGCCCTGGTAAAATGCCAATAAGTATATTATTTTCTATTCCTCTAATGTGAAATTGAAAAAGCAAACAAGCAGAAAAAAATGGGTACATATTTTGTTTTGAATCTTCAATATTTTACCAAAACAGCTCACCTGACCTTCTGGTAGATGTTATAAGTGTTGCAAATTAGTTAAACTCATTTTCTCCAGTGGTCCAAACAGATGGGACTTTGCTATTTGATTGTAGACTAGGGGGGTTATTTATCAAGCTCTGAATATCCAAACCTCAAATAATTTGTAGTTTTCTGAGAAAAAAAAACCTACTAATCTTTCTAGATTTATTAACGTCCGATGGTTTAAAAACTCAGAATCCGAAACTCCGGCATCTAAAAGCTCTCGAGGTACTGTATAAGTCAATGGGAAAGATCCCAGTGTCTGCACTGATGTCCGTACCGATATCTGATGATTTTGGGATTTTGGAGCAAAAAACTCTGAAAACTCAAACAATTCATACATTCCTTATTTTTTCGGGCTTTTTTCTTCATAAATAAGGTCCATTCTGGAATTTGGAGTTGGTCAGTGTTGGATATTTGAAATACTAAGATAAATTCTGACCTTGATAAATAACCCCCTAGGTGTAGGTACCATTTTGGCACAGTGGGTGTAAAAAAAAGTCTTGATTTTTCACATTCTTAGCCAAAAGTAACTGGGATAGAAATGCAGATAATGAGTAACCTGTACTGTAGAGAAGAACCCAACAACCACTACAGGGTGGTATGATTTTATATTACAGTATGTGTATAGAGGAGTACTCGCTTTTGTTTTATATTTTTTCTGAATTTTGTATAGTATTATGTGCCAAAGATTTAAATGGATTTGTTTTTTTTTTTGGCTTATTTGTTTGCATGTGAGTTTGAATTATTGTATATACATTCTTGTCATGCAGACATTATCTGTGCTGTTAAAGGAGAACTAAAGCTTAACTAAAGAAGTAGGGCAGAAATGTTGTACATTATGGGGCCGATTCACGAAATTCGAGTGAAGGGTTCGAATAAAAAAAAATTCGAATTTTGAAGTATTTTTTGGGTACTTCGACCATCGAATTGGTTAAATTCGATCGAATTCGATCGAATCGAACGATTCGAACGATTAGAATTAAAAATCGTTCGACTATTCGACCATTCGATAGTCGAAGTACTGTCTCTTTAAAAAAAAAATCGATCCCCTAGTTCGGCAGCTAAAAGCTACCGAACTCACTGTTAGCCTATGGGGAAGGTTTTTTTCATCGAAGGATATTCATTCGATCGTTTTATTAAAATCCTTCGAATCGTTCGATTCGAAGGATTTAATCGTTCGATCGAATGAAAAATCCTTCGATCGATCGATTGAATTTTTAGCGCTAAATCCTTCGAATTCGATATTCGAATTCGAAGGATTTAAATTCCCAGTCGAATATCGAGGGTTAATTAACCCTCGATATTCGACCCTTCGTGAATCGGCCCCTATATTTTGGGCTTATGTACCAGCCCAAGGCAACCACAACCCTTTAGCTTAGTAGTAAAGATCTGTGCCTCCAAAGATGCCCCTGTAGCTCCCCCATCTTTTTTCTGCTGATTCACTGCACATGCTCTGTGCTGCTGTCGCTTACTGAGCTTAGTGACCGACAATATACTGGATATGTATGAAATAAATGTCACAATATAATCCTGAGGCTGATTAGTAAATACTTATTGATACATGGCAGTTCAGAAAACAAGCACAATTAGCATCCTCCAGTGCAAATACCCATATCAACTAAATCAGATCTTTTACCTTAATTTCTCACTTGTAGTAGACTGATCAAAGCTAAATCATGATTGGCTGCTATGTGCAACAGTAAAGAAATAGAGCAAACTCTTTAGGGTGGTGACACGCTAAGAATCTGGGGACATTTGTCGCCCAGCGACAAATCTACTCTTCTTTGGGTGACTAATCTCCCCAAAAAGCCCTCCCACTGGCTAGAATGTAAATCGACGGCAGGATGGCACTAGGAGCACTTTGTTTTTCGAAGTCGCCCGAAGTTTCCTTGTGAGGTAATTTACAACTGCAAGAACAGTTGCATTAGCTCTGCCTTCCTCCTGCCTCCTGTTCTGAATCAAGCGCTGCAAAGCCAATTGACGCAGGCGAACCCTGGAGCCACCACCGCCTCTGGACCAGGTTGAAATGATGGCAACCAGACTTGGAAAATTTTCAATGCAATTGCTTCTGATCTAAAGAGGAAGAACAATTGTGTTAATTTTGATGAATTGCCCACAATTATGTCAGGTGCAAATCCCCTGCAACAATGTGTGACTAGGGTTGCCACCTTTTCTAGAAAAAAATACCGACCTTCCTATATATTGATCTTTTTTTCCCTATTAATAACAATGGGATCAACCATCATTTTTACCGGCCAGGCCGCAACCCTATGTGTGACATTGATGGAATACTGTGGAAAACACAGCACTATGGGGAAAAAAACAAGGAAATCGCATATAAAATGAGGCTTTGATCATTTTTCTGGGGGGTGGAATAATCAAAAATAAAATGCTCGTCAGGTATTAGACAAAGATCTAATATTTTACGTGATCCCTTCCTTGAAAATAATAATAAAGTTAAATCATGGTGATTAGACAGATACTGAACCTGCATTTTTTACCTTGTTTTACCTGTCCCCTTCATTATAAATTTCTGTTACATAAATACGTTCATTGTGATCAGATTTTTGCTAATAAGTCTAGAGCACATGCAAGACCACTGGTAAGAAATACAGAGCTCTAAGGGTAAGGGCACACATGGAGATCCGGGGAGATTTAGTCGCCCTATGACTAATTGCCTCTTCTTTGGGGTGACTAATCTCCCTGAACTGCTTCCCTGTGTCTTCCACCTGCTTCAATGAAAAAACGCCTGCGACAATACACTCTCAGCACTTCGATTTCCGAAGTCGCCCAAAGTTACTCGTGAGGAAACTTCAGGGCAACTTCAGAAATGGAAACACCCGTAAATCTTAGAGATTTTAGGTCTCCGCTGTCTCATTGAGAATACCAGAACTCAAAATCTTTAAACCCAAACAGATATGAACTGTCAGTCAGATGAACTCTGAGGCATCCCTCATCCTGCAGCCCTATTTATATTTACAGTATATATATATATATATATATATATATATATATATATATATACCATACCATAATACTGAAACTGCATGTATATATATATATATATATATAATGTATTTGTTTAGATCTTTAATAGACTGGTCCCAAGTTTGATTTGCACATTTAGGTATAATGGATTTTCCATATTATTGTTTGAGGAGTGTCATTATTTCTTTAATACATTTTTGTATTAGTGGATTGGTTTGAGCATACAATGAACATTACAATGAAATCAGAATATAGTAAATAAGAGATTGATTGCTATTTTGTATAAATCACTCAGGATTGCCCCTTTTTTCAGTGGCCATAAAATCTGCTACATATTCTGCAAGAATCTTGGATCATAAATATTTTATCTTGTTTTGCGTTCTAAAAGCCCTACATGTGGTTTCAATGTGTGGCAGCAGTACAGTGATACTGTGCATTACAGATACAGATAACCTGTCTTATATAGCTTTCATTTTAATGCATCCCTCCGCTCTACAGGTTAACCCTTTCCCTGCCAGCCGTTTTGTCCTAGATGCGAACATCTACTGCCAAGCAGTTTTTAGATATTTTGCACTCTTTCACTTTAAGGGCCTTTCCTGGGGTGGTCTTTTAGTTAACCCAGGAAAACAATATATTGTTTTTTTCAGGACAACCTGAACTTTCACAATATGCAAGAATTTTGGTGTAATTCTACTTCTCTAATAAAATATTGGATTCTAAGTGTCAAATAAAATGAAAAAAATCATGTTGCACGAAGAACAATCACATATATCAGAAACATCATTCATTTTATGTACGAGAACACAGCCGATTTAGAAAGGTCTATGTCTCCTGAACGCGACAATACCAAATATATATAGTTTTATGGAGATTTCTCACTTGTATAGCTCAAAATCTACAAGCAGTACACAACCAAATTTCCAAAGCAACACTTCCCAAACGGCATACTTTTGATTTCAAGGCCAAACATTCCGCTAACAGTAGGTTTACCCTAGAAAACTACCCATTACTAGAAAGAACAGATTCTGGTGAATCAAAAATGGGTAGAAATATCTTTGTACTCCAAACCACCAAGTTGCAATTGTTTCCTAAAGTTATAATGTTTTATAGAAATTGGTGAATTTTTTGAAAAATGACCTCAAAGCTTCCACTCTACAGCAACATATCTCCCACACATCATTAGGTATCAATGTAAAACACCCCAAATATAAAATCCTGGGTCCACTGAACAGTTTGATGCCCAATATGAATAGATGTACCCAAGCACGTGGCATAGGAGGCCCCAAAAGGAAGACCCCCCGTTTGTTCTGTCATTTCAGATACTGCAAAATCAACACATTTACATCGTTTTGGGGGGCGGCAAAGGTAGAAAAAAGTATGTTCACCCCAGAAAACCATATATTTTCGGAAAGTACACATTCCCCTGAATCCAAATTGGGTATGCATGTCTTTCTACACCAAAGTACCAAGCGGCAAACCATTTCTAAAGTTGGTGATTTTGGCGACATTTCCAAAAATCACTTAAAAATTTCTACCCTGCAGCATCGTATTACCCACATACTTTTAGGTATCAAGACAAATCACCCCAAATATGAAAGCCTAGGGTCCTCTGAACAGTTTGATGCCCAATATGTATAGGTGTACCCAAGCAAGTGGCATATAGAGGCCTGAAAAGGAAGACCCCCATATGGTCTGTCATTTCAGATACTTCAAAATCAACACATTTACATCGTTTTGAGGGGGGCAAATGTAGAAAAAAGTAAGTTCACCCCAGAAAACCATATATTTTCGGAAAGTACACATTGCCACGAATCTAAATTGGGTATGCATGTCTTTGTACTCCAAAGTACCAAGCCGCAAATCATTCCTAAACTTGGTGATTTTGGTGACATTTCCAAAAATCACTTAAAAATGTCTACCCTGCAGCATCGTATTTCCCACATACTTTTAGGTATCAAGAGAAATCACCCCAAATATGAAAGCCTAGGGTCCTCTGAACAGTTTGATGCCCAATATATATAGGTGTACCCAAGCACGTGGCATATAGGGGCCCCAAAAGGAAGACTCCCATATGGTCTGTCATTTGAGGTACTGCAAAATCAACACATTTACATCGTTTTGGGGGGGGGCAAAAGTAGAAAACAGTAAGTTCACCCCAGAAAACCATATATTTTCGGAAAGTACACATTCCAACGAATCCAAATTGGGTATGCATGTCTTTCTACGCCAAAGTACCAAGCCGCAAATCATTCCTAAATTTGGTGATTTAGGTGACAATTCCAAAAATCACCTCAAAATATCTACCCTGCAGCATCGTATTACCCACATACTTTTAGGTATCAAGACAAATCACCCCAAATATGAAAGCCTAGGGTCCTCTGAACAGTTTGATGCCCAATATGTATAGGTGTACCGAAGCATGTGGCATATAGGGGCCCTAAAAGGAAGACCCCCATATAGTCTGACATTTCAGGTACTGCAAAATCAACACATTTACATTGTTTTGGGGGGGCAAAAGTAGAAAACAGTAAGTTCACCCCAGAAAACCATATATTTTCGGAAAGTACACATTCCCACGAATTCAAATTGGGTATGCATGTCTTTCTACGCCAAAGTACCAAGCCGCAAATCATTCCTAAATTTGGTGATTTAGGTGAAATTTCCAAAAATCACCTCAAAATATCTACCCTGCAGCATCGTATTACCCACATACTTTTAGGTATCAAGACAAATCACCCCAAATATGAAAGCCTAGGGTCCTCTGAACAGTTTGATGCCCAATATGTATAGGTGTACCGAAGCATGTGGCATATAGGGGCCCTAAAAGGAAGACCCCCATATAGTCTGACATTTCAGGTACTGCAAAATCAACACATTTACATTGTTTTGGGGGGGCAAAAGTAGAAAACAGTAAGTTCACCCCAAAAAACCATATATTTTCGGAAAGTACACATTCCCACGAATTCAAATTGGGTATGCATGTCTTTCTACGCCAAAGTACCAAGCCGCAAATCATTCCTAAATTTGGTGATTTAGGTGAAATTTCCAAAAATCACCTCAAAATATCTACCCTGCAGCATCGTATTACCCACATACTTTTAGGTATCAAGACAAATCACCCCAAATATGAAAGCCTAGGGTCCTCTGAACAGTTTGATGCCCAATATGTATAGGTGTACCGAAGCATGTGGCATATAGGGGCCCTAAAAGGAAGACCCCCATATAGTCTGACATTTCAGGTACTGCAAAATCAACACATTTACATTGTTTTGGGGGGGCAAAAGTAGAAAACAGTAAGTTCACCCCAGAAAACCATATATTTTCGGAAAGTACACATTCCCACGAATTCAAATTGGGTATGCATGTCTTTCTACGCCAAAGTACCAAGCCGCAAATCATTCCTAAATTTGGTGATTTAGGTGAAATTTCCAAAAATCACCTCAAAATATCTACCCTGCAGCATCGTATTACCCACATACTTTTAGGTATCAAGACAAATCACCCCAAATATGAAAGCCTAGGGTCCTCTGAACAGTTTGATGCCCAATATGTATAGGTGTACCGAAGCATGTGGCATATAGGGGCCCTAAAAGGAAGACCCCCATATAGTCTGACATTTCAGGTACTGCAAAATCAACACATTTACATTGTTTTGGGGGGGCAAAAGTAGAAAACAGTAAGTTCACCCCAGAAAACCATATATTTTCGGAAAGTACACATTCCCACGAATTCAAATTGGGTATGCATGTCTTTCTACGCCAAAGTACCAAGCCGCAAATCATTCCTAAATTTGGGGATTTAGGTGAAATTTCCAAAAATCACCTCAAAATATCTACCCTGCAGCATCGTATTACCCACATACTTTTAGGTATCAAGACAAATCACCCCAAATATGAAAGCCTAGGGTCCTCTGAACAGTTTGATGCCCAATATGTATAGGTGTACCGAAGCATGTGGCATATAGGGGCCCTAAAAGGAAGACCCCCATATAGTCTGACATTTCAGGTACTGCAAAATCAACACATTTACATTGTTTTGGGGGGGCAAAAGTAGAAAACAGTAAGTTCACCCCAGAAAACCATATATTTTCGGAAAAATACACATTCCCACAAATTCAAATTGGGTATGCATGTCTTTCTACGCCAAAGTACCAAGCCGCAAATCATTCCTAAATTTGGTGATTTAGGTGAAATTTCCAAAAATCACCTCAAAATATCTACCCTGCAGCATCGTATTACCCACATACTTTTAGGTATCAAGACAAATCACCCCAAATATGAAAGCCTAGGGTCCTCTGAACAGTTTGATGCCCAATATGTATAGGTGTACCGAAGCATGTGGCATATAGGGGCCCTAAAAGGAAGACCCCCATATAGTCTGACATTTCAGGTACTGCAAAATCAACACATTTACATTGTTTTGGGGGGGCAAAAGTAGAAAACAGTAAGTTCACCCCAGAAAACCATATATTTTCGGAAAGTACACATTGCCACGAATCTAAATTGGGTATGCATGTCTTTCTACGCCAAAGTACCAAGCCGCAAATCATTCCTAAATCTGGTGATTTAGGTGAAATTTCCAAAAATGACCTCAAAATATCTACTCTGCAGCATCGTATTACCCACATACTTTTAGGTATCAAGAGAAATCACCCCAAATATGAAAGCCTAGGGTCCTCTGAACAGTTTGATGCCTGATATGTATAGGTGTACCCAAGCACGTGGCATATAGGGGCCCTAAAATGAAGACCCCTCCTTGTATGTTCTGTCATTTCAGGTACTGCAAAATCAACACATTTACATCGTTTTGGGGGGGGCAAAGGTAGAAAAAAGTAAGTTCACCCCAGAAAACCATATATTTTCGGAAAGTACACATTCCCACGACTCTAAATTGGGTATGCATGTCTTTCTACTACAAAGTACCAAGCCGCAAACCATTCCTAAATTTGGTGATTTTGGGGACATTTCCAAAAATGACTTCAAAATTTCGACCCTGCAGCATCGTATTACCCACATACTTTTAGGTATCAAGACAAATCACCCCAAATATGAAAGCCTGGGGTCCTCTGAACAGTTTGATGCCCAATATGTATAGGTGTACCCAAGCACGTGGCGTATAGGGGCCGCAAAACGAAGACCCCCATATGGTCTGTCATTTCAGGTACTGCAAAATCAACACATTTACATTGTTTTGAGGGGGGCAAATGTAGAAAAAAGTAAGTTCACCCCAGAAAACCATATATTTTTGGAAAGTACACATTCCCACGAATTCAAATTGGGTATGCATGTCTTTCTACGCCAAAGTACCAAGCCGCAAATCATTCCTAAATTTGGTGATTTAGGTGACATTTCCAAAAATCACCTCAAAATATCTACCCTGAAGCATCGTATTACCCACATACTTTTAGGTATCAAGAGAAATCACCCCAAATATGAAAGCCTAGGGTGCTCTGAACAGTTTGATGCCCGATATGTATAGGTGTACCCAAGCACGTGGCATACAGGGGCCCCAAAAGGAAGACCCCCATATAGTTGTCATTTCAGGTACTGCAAAATCAACACATTTACATCGTTTTGGGGGGGGCAAAAGTAGAAAACAGTAAGTTCACCCCAGAAAACCATATATTTTCGGAAAGTACACATTCCAACGAATTCAAATTGGGTATGCATGTCTTTCTACGCCAAAGTACCAAGCCGCAAATCATTCCTAAATTTGGTGATTTAGGTGACATTTCCACAAATCACCTCAAAATATCTACCCTGCAGCATCGTATTACCCACATACTTTTAGGTATCAAGACAAATCACCCCAAATATGAAAGCCTAGGGTCCTCTGAACAGTTTGATGCCCGATATGTATAGGTGTACCGAAGCATGTGGCATATAGGGGCCCTAAAAGGAAGACCCCCATATAGTCTGACATTTTAGGTACTGCAAAATCAACACATTTACATTGTTTTGGGGGGGCAAAAGTAGAAAACAGTAAGTTCACCCCAGAAAACCATATATTTTCGGAAAGTACACATTCCAACGAATCCAAATTGGGTATGCATGTCTTTCTACGCCAAAGTACCAAGCCGCAAATCATTCCTAAATTTGGGGATTTAGGTGACATTTCCAAAAATCACCTCAAAATATCTACCCTGCAGCATCGTATTACCCACATACTTTTAGGTATCAAGACAAATCACCCCAAATATGAAAGCCTAGGGTCCTCTGAACAGTTTGATGCCTGATATGTATAGGTGTACCCAAGCACGTGGCATACAGGGGCCCCAAAAGGAAGACCCCCATATAGTCTGTCATTTCAGATACTGCAAAATCAACACATTTACATCTTTTTGGGGGGGGCAAAAGTAGAAAACAGTAAGTTCACCCCAGAAAACCATATATTTTCGGAAAGTACACATTCCAACGAATCCAAATTGGGTATGCATGTCTTTCTACGCCAAAGTACCAAGCCACAAATCATTCCTAAATTTGGTGATTTAGGGGACATTTCCAAAAATCACCTCAAAATATCTACCCTGCAGCATCGTATTACCCACATACTTTTTGGTATCAAGACAAATCACCCCAAATATGAAAGCCTAGGGTCCTCTGAACAGTTTGATGCCCAATATGTATAGATGTACCCAAGCACGTGGCATATAGGGGCCCCAAAAGGAAGACCCCCATATGGTCTGTCATTTCAGGTACTGCAAAATCAACACATTTACATCGTTTTTGCGGGGGCAAAAGTAGAAAACAGTAAGTTCACCCCAGAAAACCATATATTTTCGGAAAGTACACATTCCAACGAATCCAAATTGGGTATGCATGTCTTTCTACGCCAAAGTACCAAGCCACAAATCATTCCTAAATTTGGTGATTTAGGTGACATTTCCAAAAATCACCTCAAAATATCTACCCTGCAGCATCGTATTACCCACATACTTTTAGGTATCAAGACAAATCACCCCAAATATGAAAGCCTAGGGTCCTCTGAACAGTTTGATGCCCAATATGTATAGATGTACCCAAGCACGTGGCATATAGGGGCCCCAAAAGGAAGACCCCCATATGGTCTGTCATTTCAGGTACTGCAAAATCAACACATATACATAGTTTTGGGGGGAGCAAAGGTTAAAAAAAAGTGCATTCACCCCAGAAAACCATATATTTTCGGAAAGTACACATTCCCACGAATCCAAATTGGGTATGCGTGTCCTTGTACTCCAAAGTACCAAGCCGCAAGCCTTTCCTAAATTTGGCGATAAAAGCAACAGTTTTTACATTTTTGAAAATTGCCTAAAAATATTGCAATTGGCCGCATTTATCTCACCCAATTTCTTACATACAATTCTAAAACACCATAAATACTGATGCCAAGGGTCAATTGAACCGTTTGATGCCCAATATGCATTGATATACCAAGGCAGCTGGCATGTGCGGACCCAAAATGAAAATAGTGCATATGATTTTTCTCCGCTGCCGATTCGCCTTCTGTGAACATAGACCCTTGACTTCATATTATATGCCTCAAGACCCTCCTAACAGCAAAGACCCCCCCAAAACCATATATTTTTGGAAAGTACACATTCTGACGAATCCAAAAAAGATAAAGACGTCTTTCTACACCAAACTGCAAAGCTTTTCTAAACGCAGAGGTTTTTACATTTCTGAAAATCGCCTAAAATTGTTGCAGTTTGCCGCATTTATCACACACAATGTTTTACGTATAAAGAAAAATCACCCTAAATATGGACGTCAGAGGTCTACTAAATAGTTTGATGCCCAATATGCATAGATTTACCAAAGTATGTGGCGTGTACGGACCCCAAATGAAAAACATGCCTATGAATTTTCACGCTAGCCAACTAAGCTGCAGAAAAGAGAGCCCCAACTGTGCGTTATGTGCCATAAGACCCCAAAACTGTAAAAAGACCCCCAGAAACCCATATATTTTTGGAAAGCATATATTCTGGCGAATCAAACTAAGTAAAATAAATCTTTCTATACCAAAGCACCAAACAGCAAAACTATACTAAAGATACATAAGGAACAATAATGCATGGATAAAATTGCAATAAAACCACAAAAATAGCGTAAATCAATGAAATAACAAAATAATTGATCCGGCAGCGTAATTAGTGGCCGAAATCGATTATCCAATAGTCACGCTGTCAAAATAACATGCTTTTAGGCAAAACAAACAGTACAATGAATAAGTAAAAAAAAAAAAAAAAAACCCCTGCTTGTGAGTTTTTGTGTATACATATTTGTGCACTAATAAAAGTTGTCTGAGTGTGCAAATACATGTAATTAAGTGTAAATAAGTGTACAAAATCGACTAAGTGTGCTAAAATAAAAAAATAAAAAATAAAAAAACACAAATTTTTACTAAAATGTTCATCTAAGTGTATAAATGTACTGTAGGTATGTGTAAGTGCAGGTAAGTGTGTAAAAAAAAGTGCACTTACCGTTTTTGTAGCAGGAGGATCGCTGGAACCGAAGGACGACTCCTGGCAGCGTGTCTGCAGAGTTACTGCGCAGCAGGAAGTGACTGGGCGCGTGGTGCGACGAGGAGGAGGTAAGCCAGCAGCAGCAGCGCTTACATTGCGCTTCTGCTACTTTGAAGTCGGATCTGCGACAATCGCGTCGCAGATCCGACTTGACAGCCCCCCAGCCACGTTGCCCAGGGGGCTGTCTACCCTCCTGACTCTCTGCAGAGGCGGCAAAAGCCGCCGATGCAGAGAGAAGGGCTCAGCTGCAAAAGAACGTACGAGGTACGTTCTTGGCAGCCTGAGCCCTGAACCGCCAGCACGTACGCCGTACGTGCTTGGCGGTTAAAGGGTTAAATGGTTCACATTTCTGCTCCCAGCCTGCATTCAAAGCAATTATTTCATCCAGAATAACCTTAAGAAATAGCTTAGATAGCACATATTGTCTTCTATATTAGGATTTTACAGACTAAAGGGAAATGTACCGGTAATAAATGTTGCAAAGTGAAAAACAATTTGCAGCAATAGGAACATCTCACAATGTGATATTCTTCCTTAAACTGTTATTGCATTGCGAATTTTGATTGCAACGGATAACTTTTTCCATTGCTAATAGTTTTTCCATTACCAACTTTTATTAAATTTTTTACTTCCCGTATCATCCTGTTTGAAATTTATATTAGGAGCTTATGCCTTTAAGATTGTTTCCCTCTTGTAATCATGGCCATCTTTTCTGCAGGATTTCTTTCAATCGGTTTAGCTCATTATGTTCAGTAATAAATGCAGTACCGGGGAATGCTGAACTTCACAGGGAAGCAATCTTCCTTGGAAAACACTATGAAGATTGTATTTTATAAACGCACGCAGCTTTCTGAAATATTTAGAATATGTCTCCGTAGCAAAGCTCCCAATCTTCATCTTTGTCTGCAGGGTATTGCATGACTTCCAGTCTCCCATTTGTGTTTTATTTCAAACTAGCTAGCTTCTTCATTACTTTAGCATAAATTAAGCAAATCTCTTAGTTAAAGTTTAGATAAAGCCATTCTGATTCATATGATGTTAAGTAAATATTTGAGGATGCATGCCATAGTTCAGCCAATTGCTCCTTGTGTCATCGCATCAACGCCTGCTTCGCAATTTTTTTGTTAATAGAAACATGCAGTTAATTCAAGACTTTATTAATTGCACAAGTCATTTGTAGTTTTCGGAGTTGTATTAAATGGAAGTTACCAAGATAATTATTCTACTGTCTATTTCCAGCATTAACAGCCCAGGATTTAAATATACATCTGCTTGAGTGTAGCTGCTCATTAACCACTACAATTGCAGTGTGCAAATGGCAAATCTGCAAGAAATGGCAAATTTTCTTGCGCAAGAATAAGGGGCACATTTACTAATGGTCGAATATCGAATAGAAAAATCGTTTAAACGATTCGAAGGATTTTAATCCATCGATCGGAGGATTTTCCTTCGATCATAAAAAGCTTAGAAAACGTATGGGGAAGGTCCCCATAGGCCAGGGGTCAGCAACCTTTACTATCCAAAGAGCCATTTTGCCCTCTCCCACTAAAGAAAAATAGTCTGGAGCCGCAAAACATAACACAGCTTATAAACTTTTTTAACCTTTTTTTAATTTTAAATGTTACAACAACAGAATACAACAAACAGAAGTGCATTGTGTATATGCAGGGCTACTATTAAATGATAGTGTTCTCATCTGTTTAATGTGACTTCTGTTTCTGAAGCTCCATGCTGATCGTCTCTCTCTTGCCTTGAGTGTGTAACCGCGGTAAGGACCATGAGGAATCATCTTGCTGCGGCTCAGTCTTGCCTGTCACTCCTGGGGACGTCTATACAGCCCTCGCACCTGCTGGCGGCTTCTTGAGTGTGCTTACCACGGTCGCACACTCAAGAAGCCACCAGCAGGTGCGAGGGCTGTAAATACGACCTGACAGGCAAAGCTGCAAGACTGAGCCGCAGCAAGCAGGATGAAGAGCCGCATGCGGCTCTAGAGCCGCAGGTTCCCTACCCCTGCCATAGGCTAACATTGAAGCTCGGTAGGTTTAAAGTGGCGAAGTAGGTAGTCAAAGTTTTTTTTAAAGAGAGAGTACTTTGACTATCGAATGGTCGAATAGTCGAATGATTTTTAGTTTGAATCGAAGTCGTAGTCGAAGGTTGTAGTAGCCTATTCGATGGTCGAAGTACCCAAAAAAAAAAACTTTGAAATTCGAAGTTTTTTTACTTCTAATCCTTCACTCGAGCTTAGTAAATGTTCCCCTGTGTGTTCGCCAGTTATCACATTCACTGAAAATAACGCTACGTACACATTAACGCCTGGTTTACTAAACAGCAAAATGTGCAAAAGACAAAATTTTAAAATTGTACCGCCACCTATGTAGTGGCGTAAAAGTATTTTTTCACCAGAAAATTCTCAAAGGGCAGGAGATAGCCCATAATACTTTTTTTACCCATCATTCTTTGCTGACAGGAGAGAGATCTGTAGCTATTGCTGACAGGATGATTTGGCTTCTGTTTCTATCTGTTGCAACAGCAGCAATTTCAGCTCAGAGTCGTAATATTGGCAGCGGCATCACAGTCCAAGGATTCATCAGCCTCTAAGTTTTTTTTGATTTCATTGTGATTGGCGACATTAAACTGTGCATTTCTATGAAGCAAAGAGATTGACTGGTATCATTTCTTGTTCATATGATTCTATTGGCAGAAGGGTTTATATGATGCAGACATGTTTGATTGGTGTTACTCTGGTAATGTTGTTGGATGGTATAATCATCAGTCAATAAAGTTTATGAGTTTTGAAGATGCATTTCTGGCCATAAATGTCACAGTAAAATTTGCCAGAATAACCACCATAAAACAAGACTATTTTACAGCATATATATCCGCAAAAACGTAATTTGTCGCCAGAAATTTCGCAACTCACTAAAATTACCGCTAACATAAGCTGGTTTAGTAACATAAGCTGGCACATCGCTGTTTAGTAAACTTAGTCACTGCAAATATTTACCACAAAGCATTGTTTTGCCACAACAATTCCAGAGTCCCTGTGGACTAGCATAGTATTGGAGTAAAATGAACACAATTAAGTGAGTGTTCATTAAAAATCTGGTGCGTGTTGCAGCTAAAATTTTTGCAGTGGAGGTGTGACACTTTTGACATGCCACTTTAAAATGGCGTTAGTCAATGCCAATCTGCTTTGCCTAATGATGCTTCAAGCAGTGGCAAATCTGGTACAGGTATGGGACCTGTTATACAGAATGCTCGGGATTTGGGGTTTTCCAAATAATGGATCCTTCCATTATTTGGATCTTCATACCTTAAGCTTGCTAGAAAATTATTTACAATTAAAAAAAACCCAATACGCTGGTTTTGCTTCGGATTCATGATTTTTTTTTATTTTTATTTGGATAAAATTGAGTGTATGGAAGATCGCCTTCCTGTAATTCAGAGCTTTCTGGATAACGGTTTTCCACATAACGGATCTCATTTATGCTTATGTTTATGAAGAAGCTAGCTAGTACTGATGGGCAAATTTATTCGCCAGACGCAAATTTGCGTGAATTTGCGTGTTTCAAAACACGCAAAATTGTAGAGAAAATGTGCCGTTAAATTTCGTCTGAACAATTCTCAGGTCAGTTCCAACGCCGGCGACAATTAAAGGTGCCCATTGAGATTAATGCACGTAAAATTGTCACTGCCGTTGGAATTGTCTGCAGGGTAAAAATATATTTGTGAATTTCGCAAATTTTTCGGCAAAACGGGAGAAATTTGCCTATCACTACTAGCTAGTAATAGGCAAATTTTGTATGATGGTAGCTCCGAGGTTTCCCAGTAATAGTAAACAGAATAACATAAATATGCTCACAGCCTCGCATCCATATGAGCTTAGGCGCACTTGCACTTGAGTTGGTAATATATACAGAAACTAAATGTTAAAAAATATTTTAAAAAAACAAGACTGGACAGATAATAGCATTACAAAAGATAGTCTAAAGAGTAAACCATAGTAAACTACAGAAGCAAAGATTAACTTTCCCTTTAAAAGCCATTGGCTCCTGAAGTGTTAAAAAAATCAAGCATTTCCAATAGTGCCACTGAAGATAAATTGCGTGTGGTCCCCACTTCTGCTTCACAGCTTAGTGCAACTGGCCCCATGGAGTTATATTACTGCTACAAATAAACAGTCTAATCTTTCCTCCACTATAATAACAACCGGCCATTGCATTTTCCTAGAACTGCATGAGTTCATAGTGCAAACTTTCCTGTGTTTGATAAGCAGGCACCGTATTGGATGCATGAGAGTAGCTGCAGTCCAAACTTATTATATAAGCATTTTGGCATCAGTATTGTAGTATTGTACTGGATCTGTTCTCCTGTTTATCACATTCAGGCTTGCTAGGGCATTGCCAAACATAAGAATGACTCACAAAGATAAAAATGGAACACACGGTGAATGCAATCCACATCTTAATATGCAGTGAATATTGTTTTCTGAGTGCAGTTAAAGTGTATTAAAGCTGGGTGGTCTACAGAACATTGCTATGCAGCACACAAGGTCATTAATGTGATTATTCCCATTTGCAAAATCCCAGTGTGACCTGCGTGTGTTTGCCGTCCAGATCTCCAGCGAGTATAAATGTTTTTAGCCTCTGCGGGGTTGTTTGTGGCTTTAATCACACATTGCCTGTCTCTGGGAATTCAGCTGATGAACAAATATCCCAGTTTGCTTCTGGATGCTGACTTGTTGCTTCTACGCTGTGTGTAAACAGGTGGTATGAATTAGCAAAACAGATTTTGCATTTATATAGAATACGTA
The DNA here is from genome assembly GCA_038501925.1 of Xenopus petersii. Taxonomy (NCBI): domain Eukaryota; kingdom Metazoa; phylum Chordata; class Amphibia; order Anura; family Pipidae; genus Xenopus; species Xenopus petersii. The sequence continues at coordinate 39,729,357 of CM076681.1, read as the reverse complement.
TTACTCCTGAGAGGAAATACGAACTAAATTGAAAACATTCCTAGAATTTAGCAAAAAAAAAAAAAAAAAGACATTGTCATAAAATGTTCCACCAAGCCCATTTTTCTGCATCTGAAGATTTAAGTGTATATGATTGTCAGAACAGATTATCCATTGTCTGTCAGGTGCATAATACAATTACGGCTCTGAATTAATTTTCTTTTGCCTGTTAGTGCTTACAGATTAATCTCAGCCGACAGAGATGTGAGTTGGCATGAATAGAAACACAATAGTGGTATACAAGCGCTCCCCTTGATTCGGAAAGAACTTGATTCCGATCCAATCCACTCTTTGCGGGGAAAAATCTGATTTTCGAGATTTTTTTCATCCGATTTTCACGATTGCACGAAACCCAGCTCACATCAAAAAATCATTGGGACTTCTCCCACTGACCAATATTACATTCCCCCATTGTATTTTAGCTGGGATCTAGTACAAGGCACTGCTTTGTTATGATAGGCAAAAGGGAAATCATTTTTTTAAAAATGTGAATTATTTCATTAAAACAAGTCTATGGGAGATGGCCTTTTCTTATTTTGAGGTTTCTCGATCACATCTGTATTACTTTATTACTCTAAATAAGAGACTATACATTATTCATTTCACACCCTGCACCCAGTGGAACTTGCAGTCCAGCTTCCTACCACTTTCACACACAGTAGGGTCAATTTTACCAGGAGACAACTATGCTGTGTCTTAGGGGCAAATTCATCAAGGGTCGAATATCGAGGGTTAATTAACCCTCGATATTCGACTGGGAATGAAAATCCTTTGACTTTGAATATCGATCGAACGATCGAAGGAATAGTCGTTCGATTAAATCCTTCGAATCTAACGATTCGAAGGATGTTAATCCAACGATTGAAGGATTATCCTTCGACCAAAAAAACGTAGCCAAGCCTATGGGGACCTTCCCCATAGGCTAATATTGGCTTCGGTAGCTTTTAGGTGGCGAACTAGGTGGTCGAAGTTTTTTCTTAAAGAGACAGTACTTAGACTATCAAATGGTCGAATAATTGAACGATTTTTAGTTTGAATCCTTCGATTCGAAGTCGTAGTCGAAGGTCGAAGTAGCCCATTCGATTTTTCTTCTATTCCTTCACCCGAAGTTAATGAATTGGCCCCTTAAAGTTTAATATTACAGACTTGTTAAAGCATAAATGAGGCACAGTAATGCATACAAATCTCCTACCACAGGCAAACACACTGGCAGAACTCTCTGTGAAAGGCAGACCCCCTTTTGACTCCACTTATAGAATGAGAGATGTGAAAACATTCTGTAATTCTCACATCTGCAGGCTTTTTCTTTGCTACTGATCTTCTACATGTCGCTCTGTAATTTAAATCAAATTGAATTTCTGGAAAATATGCAGCTCGGTGAATATGCAGACCTGCAAATTTCCTTTCCAAAGGACCATATGGTGTCATCTGAATAACTGGCAAGTTGTATCATATTTAGAATATGGCTGATATTAGCATAGCTACACTATATGCACACTTTTCTCCATAACCTGTACCAATTTATAGACAAATATAAATAACAAATATGACTGTAGTCAAAATGGCTTTCAAATCTGTTTCCTCTTGATGAGTAAATGACATTCTCTGTGCCTAGGATCTTTAATATTTAACAGAACTGTTGGGATTTAATATTGGAACTTCAGCCTAGTTATTGTCTCTTTGCTGGTTGTCTGGAAAAGTTGTTATTGTTCAACTATCGGCTAATGACATGACGATAGGTGAATAAGTGGGCAATTTACTTTCTCCAAGGGTCACAAGTACATGAACCTAAAAATAACAAAACAAATACACCATGTTGTAATGTGTATGTTCCTAAGCATAAAGCTGGTGCTTACTATTCATATATGTGTGCTCCTCTCACCATTAGCTTCCATTAATTTCAGTCCTCATACTAAAAGTAAGTTGCATCTCACTGATCTGTAAGTTTCACAAATAGAAATATAATGCTGCCATGATCCTCCATAAGTTCCTACCCAATTTATTTTTTATTTTTTGGTTGGCAGATGTTGCCCCCTTGTAGTATTGAATAATAGTTTTGGGACATGATCTCATGATCTTGAAGATTCCTATTTAGTCCTGCTCTGATGATTTGGAGTACTGTCATTTGGCAAGATCACCAAACAAGTGGACATTTGCTGGGCTACATTGAGTCGATAAAGTGATTGGATCATACTACAGGCCTACTTATACATGTTGGATGAGCAGCTAATCATTGCAATGATGCTGCAGTGATTTAAGCCATTACTGAGACAGAATTACTAATGTGTTGCTTCACCAAGAAAAAAATCCATCACTTTACAATGGAAAAAGGCTAAGGAAGGGTGGCATGACTCTGTGAGCCTAAGGTGGGTTGAGTAAAAGTTCTTATGAGTCACAGATGGCTTCTTTCCAATCTGTAGAATCAGGTATGTTTGTATATATATATATATATATATATATATATATATAGAGAGAGAGAGAGAGAGAGAGAGAGAGAGAGAGAGAGAGAGAGAGAGAGAGAGAGAGAGAGAGAGAGAGAGAGAGAGAGAGATAAAGTTGTTAAGTTATAATATCCTGAATAAACTCCACTATCTTGTCCTTCTGGTAGTGCTTCTGAGACTATTGCATGATATTATACATTTTGGCTTCTCCAACTTATTGTCCCAAAGGTTCTGGATTGTTATCAAGGACAAGCTTAGCAGGGGTGGCTGGCATTCAACAGGATTGTATCTATAAGCAGACAGAGACATAAGTATGATTCTGAGTTGGAATGGAGCAGCTGGTCCTGCCTGTAAGCCTTGGAAGAAGGAAGGTGGGCAGTGTAGAATGGTACATTCCAATAACACTAAATAGCAGTAAAAATCCCCTGCACGGGCAATTAAAGAAAAACAACTGTAAATGTGATTTCAGAATATCATATGAACCATGGTAAATTATACAAATGTTGCTTTCATTAGTCTGACCTCAGATCTGAACTAATAGCAGTTGCTCTTTAAACTTTGGAGTGAAGTTTTGCACCTGTCACCCTTTGTTTTATATTTATGAATAATTTAGGAATGAACATTACCCAAAGCAGATGAAAAATGGTGTACAGATTTAGATGTAAAGGCTGTACAAACTGTAACCAGATTTTAATATAACCACGCCATAAAGCACACATTATGCTGTCACCACTGACATTCTATTATGCTAATATAATCATTTAAAATCCGCGCAAAAATAGATTACTGTGTTTGTGAAAACAAATGAAAGACGTTTTAATGTAATACTTCCAGTATTCACAGCCAGTCACTGACTTTACATAAATACTTGGATTATCAAGTCAAGTACAACCAGAGGGCCACAGACTTAAATTCACAGAAACATATTATTGCTCCATGAATTAACCCGAATTGCTTTGAAATGATGGGCATAGTGTAATTCTATTGAATTAATTTAATTATACTGTTGGTGGAAGCAGTAGGCGTGTGACTTTGGTTAACAAGTAGTAAAGAACATTTCCGAGATTTATTTCAAAACAATTTCTACTTTAGAAAAATCTTGCAAGGGGGAAAAGTCACCGGTGACTGCTTTGCTCCCATCGGCACACTTTGCCAGGTGAAAATTTGCTGAAATGCGGAGTTTCGCCCTGGGCGGCGGACCCTGGCAACTTTTTGCTATCGTTACTTCAGCAATGCGAGCAATTCAAAGCGAAGATGTGCTAGCATTCATTTCTGCCTAGCGCAAATTCGCTAGAGGTCTTGCGCTCAGGTTAATTTGCATATGGCGGAAATTTAAAGTTGAATGGACGTATATGTAGCAGCAAATACATTACATTACACAAGTCCAGGGAACCTTAATAAAGAAAATAGAGTTGGTATAATGCTCTACACATGAGCCCACTGTATAGTTAATGCTCCATATGTTAGAAAGTGTATGGGGGAACCCAGTTACCCAAAAAAAATTTTAAGGACTTTTGCAGGCTATCACTCTGAAAAAAAGGAAAAGACACCAGCAGTTTTTGGACTTTTTACACTAAAAAATATGATGTAAGTAACAGAAGATTGAGGAAGATCTATGCACTCCAATGCACTTCGCTTGGTCTGAGCTGGTAAAGGCAAGTCTGGTGAAAAAGGTAACGTTCAGTAAAATCCACATTTTAGGGAATTTGCTGAGTAATGTCCATTTGCCAGAGCGAATTGTCGCCTGGCGATAGAGTGTGAATCACCGCTAGCGTCCATCTCTTTCGCTAGCAAATTGACGCCTGTGCCCACCAGTAAATGGCCAAAGTCCCTGCGGGCAGTAACGCTGGCGAACTGTCCCCATCGCTTGCCGCTTCGCCCTTGAGTAAATCTGCCCCATGTGTTTTTTGCATGATATATTTGTGACATAGCATTTTGTTACCTGAGCTCGTGCTGATGCACAAAGCAGAATAATTAGGGCACATGTGCCACAAATCAGTAATTGTGCATTTGAGCCTTCCAGTTCCAGTTTCAAATCAATAATTTCATTTTGTGGTTATATATCTTTGACGGATGAATTGTTTCAACCTGTTGCAATTTCTACAGAATGAGAAGAGAATCAATGAGGGTTATGTGATCCTGCCAATAATACAATCCACTCTGTTTTACAAACGTCTCATAGATTTCACTATAAAGAAAAGAGACCCTATAAAAAATAAATTTGACTTCACCCAAACCCAAAAGCTGCTAGTGAGATCACGTACAGCAATAGACGTAACAGCCATTTGTGGGTAATTGTTGCTTCTTAGAAACAGATGAACATTTCAGATTGATTACATGAACAAAGTTATTTTTGTCATGTTAGAATCCTACTCCTTAAAGGAGAAGGAAAGCTACTGAAGCAGTTTATTGTCAATACATTATTACAATAGTACAAGCTAGAACGCTGCATTTATTCTGCAGAATGCTTCACCATACCTAAGTAAACAGCTCTAGAAGCTCTCTGTTTGTTTAGGATAGCAGCAGCATATTATCTAGGTGTGACTTCACTTCCTGCCTGAGTCTCTCCATGCTCACTCATAGCTCTGGGTTCAGATTACAGTAGGGGGGAGGAAAAAGGGAGGGAGAAAGAGGAGCAAACTGAGCATGCTCAAGCCCGTGCCCTGGATGTTTTAACTGAAAGAAGAAAGTCTGATACAAAAGCCCATGTGTACACAATATAAGGAAAGAAATGTGGTGTTTCTTTTGAGGACTCAGAGCAGCATTACTTTGAGGGTTTACTGGTAGTGATGAGCGAAATCTTTTAATGAGTTCCGCTGCAAAAATGATGCCCATAGAGTCCTAAGAAGGAAAAAAAATTGTCGTGAGACTAAAAAAAAATTTGATGCACCGCACAAAAATATAGATGCCCATAGACTTCAATGAACTTTGGCGAATATTCACTGTTTCACAAATTTTTGGTGAAGCGAAATGGGTCAGATTTGCCCATCCCTATTTACTGGTGTATTTATATAGACCTGATAAAGCTTAGTTTTAACCTTTCCTTCTCCTTTAGTCGAGAGTCAAGATTGAGTTTATTGTCATTTCATCCATATACGTTTTGAAACAACGTTCCTCTTTGATATTAATTTGATATTAAATGTATATTAAATGTTTCATTAATTGCAACAGTAGCAATGTCATTTATCTCCTAGAATGTCCCTGCAAACTGCAATACATAGGAAGAACAGGCAGAAATCTTAAAACACGAATACACTGGAGAGGCAGCAATATAATTAATCAGATATCCAGAGAAGAAACCTTTTGGATTCACAAGTTAAAAACTCTGACACCAAAATGGTTAAATATAGAAATAGATCTTAAATGTTTTCTAACCGATTAATTCAAGATCGTATAGAACTTTTATTTCAACTGAAAATGTTTTAATTGTTTTTATTGTACTAATTATGCAAATTTGTAAACCCACCCACCAACCTGTTAAATTGTGGCCAAGGGTGGGATGCAGGTAATTTGCCCCTGAAGAAGTATTCAAAGATACGAAGCAACACAATAGCTCTGTAAAGTCTTTTATATATTTAAATATTTATTCCATTTCCCTGAAATGGGCTTGAATGTGTTAATGCCAAAAAAGGATTAGTGGAGACTAACCCTTCACCTGGAAGTGTGAAGAACAAGCTGAGCGCTATCCTTTGGAAATGGAAAGAGGTTGATCCACCGCCTATTGCTCAACTCCATCTCCCAGCTCTACCTAACAAGATCGGCGAACCAGGGCGGCGAATACACCCACAAGGACTGCTGCAGCATACCGCTACCTCCAGAGGACTGAATGCACTGTGATTATTCATCTTCCGGTAAGCGCAGAAATATTTAGTTTTTGCATTTAACATCAGCCGCTCTGCACTATTGTGAGCTTCTCCCCAGCCAGGCACGCAGTAGGGAGGGCTGTATACACCTGGATTAAAGGACCAGTAACATCAAAAATTTTTGTTAAAAAATTCATTAGTATACAACGAAAAATAAACACCAAGACAAATTAAACTTTTAAATAGCAAAGCCTTTATTAAGAAATAACTTACATATACTCCACTTCCTGTCCTCCTCAGAAACGGCGAAAAGGCGACCATCCATCCTGCAGTGTTTGATTTCTCCTCCCTGGCAATTCTACTGACAGCAGCGTGTTGGCTGGTGGAGCAGGGTTTGTGCTGGCTGTTCGGATCCCTCTGGGGAAGACTTCTCTCGGCTTTCTTTGGTATCTTGGCTGCTACCCAGAAGTGTCTCTCCTTCTTGAACTTTGACTTGTGGCCCCTGGAATGTCCCCTGGAATGCCGCTTGGTGACCCGTGCTACTTTGCGGATGGCCGACCTAGCAGCGGTGGGTTTCTTATGCCTGTGCTTCCGGCTCAGCGTCTGCAGGTCTGATCGAGCCGTGATGTGAGCAGTTCCTCTCCACAAGCTTGTGAATCGTGTCAGCAGCAGTTGCCTGTACCAGCCCGGCGGTTTCTTCTTCCTCTTCTTTCTGGCTGCTGCGGAAGAGGCAATGAGTGGCGCACGGGAGAATCGCATAGTGGTCAGTCAGGCTGGAGACGCGGGGAGGGATGGCAGATCTCAATGCTGGCACGGAAGCTCCCGTACAAACGCGCCCATGGGGAGCTTTGTGCGGCAAGGTGCTGTGCGCTCAGTTTGCTTTTGTGAAGTGTGCACAGGCATAAGAAACCCACCGCTGCTAGGTCGGCCATTAGCAAACTAGCACGGGTCACCAAGCGGCATTCCAGGGGACATTCCAGGGGCCACAAGGCAAAGTTCAAGAAGAAGAGACACTTCTGGGTAGCAGGCAAGATACCAAAGAAAGCCAAGAGAAGCCTTCCCCAGAGGGATCCGAACAGCCAGCACAAACCCTGCTCCACCAGCCAACACGCTGCTGTCAGTAGAATTGTCAGGGAGGAGAAACATAAGGGTCAGATCTTTAGGAGGATGGTGGGTTGTTCATACTATATTAAAACATGCATTTTCTAAATGAATCCCACATGATTGAATAACGAAAGCAGTTAGTTGCAATAGGTTACTGCCCAGTAAGACCGGTGTTGATACGTGAGCCCCATTTTTCCAGGTGCCCACCATTAAGTTAAACCTTAGTTTTCATAATCTTCAAATCAATATAATCTATTGAGCCATTTTGGTACAGGTATGGGATCCGTTATCCGGAAACCCATTATCCAGAAAGCTCCAAATTACGGGAAGGCTATCACCCAATGACTCCATTTTATCCAAAATTTTTAAAAATTATTTTCTTTTTTCTCTGTAATAATAAAACCTTACCTTTTACTTGATCCAAACTAAGATATAATTAATCCTTAATGAACGCAAAACCAGCCTATTGGGTTTATTTAATGTTTACATGATTTTCTAGTAGATTTAAGGTATGAAGATCCAAATTATGGAAAGATCCATTATCCTGAAAACCCCAGGTCCCGAGCATTCTGTATAATAGGTCTCATACCTGTACTTCCTTTCTGCAAGTCAGTAGGTCTCCCAGGAATGGTTAGTAATGGTCAGTCATTTTTATTTGTATAGAATGGATGTATTTTACAATTATCTTATTACACTGATGTGACTAGTGTTGAGATTGTTTTTGTTTTTTTCCACTAATAGAATGAGAAATGATGTTATATGTAAAGTGATCAGTGATTTTTTTTTAATCGAATAGATGAATGTTACAGTATACATTATCTCTTGCGCAAATTGATGAATAATTTACCAATAAAATTAAGAGTTATTTTCAGCTGATACCTGTCATTATTTTATTTGCAAAACAAATCTTGTTATTTTAATTAGGTGTGTATAGTTAAAAACATCTGGCATGAGCCAATGCCTCTAATAATTGAACTTCCCAGCCATAATAATTGGCAGGACACATACCCAAATAGTAAGACTAAACAGTAATTGGCAGAGTTTAGTATTAAATATTGTATACATGTCTCAGGACAATTTCAAATTCTTTCTTTCTTCTATTCGCAAAATAAAAAATATATTATTTGTATAAATATATATGTGCCAGCACAACATTAATAATAATTAAGAGGGTACGCTACAGCTAAATTCCACAATATAACAAAATAATTACAGGCATTCAACTAACATTTCTCCTTGTAAAAGAAAGGTTATTTTGTGACACATAGTACACTCCATAGTCATAGTTATAGCTCCTCTGCTTAGAACTGACCTAAGAAATATCATATGCCTAGATCAGAGAGTGTCATGTCATTTTGCCGAGAAGGACTATGGGGTTCAACAATTAAAGTTTCAGGTACTGGATATCATTCCCAATCTTTGTTGCGGTGGTGACCGTTAGGGATGTAGCGAACGTCGGAAAAAAAGTTCGCGAACATATTCGCGAACTTGCGCAAAAATGCGAGCGGTTCGCGAACGGTTCGCGAACCCCATAGACTTCAATGGGAAGGCGAACTTTAACATCTAAAAAAGACATTTCTGGCCAGAAAAATGATTTTAAAGTTGTTTAAAGGGTGCAACGACCTGGACAGTGGCATGCCAGAGGGGGATCAAGGGCAAAAATGTATCTGAAAAATCTGCCTGTGTGTGCTTGGAAGAGATAGTGTAGGGGGAGAGCTGTTAGTGATTTCAGGGACAGATGATAGTAAGTTTGCTGGCTAGTAATCTGCTTGATACTGCTCTGTATTGGAGGGACAGAAGTCTGCAGGGATTTGAGGGACATTTTAGCTTAGGTAGCTTTGCTGGCTAGTAATCTACTGTTCTCTTTAAACAACTGCCATACGTTGACCTTGTAGCCATTGTTTGCCCAGTTTTTTTGGACGCAGCCACTGAAGCACAGTTGCCAGAAAAAATATGCCATATAAATGCTGAAAATAGTCATTTTTCGCCATACGTTGACCTTGTAGACATTGTTTGCCCAGTTTTTTTGGACACAGCCACTGAAGCACAGTTGCCAGAAAAAATATGGCATATAAATGCTGAAAATAGTCATTTTTTGCCATACGTTGACCTTGTAGGCATTGTTTGCCCAGTTTTTTTGGTTGCAGCCACTGAAGCACAGTTGCCAGAAAAAATATGCCATATAAATGCTGAAAATAGTAATTTTTTGCCATACGTTGACCTTGTAGGCATTGTTTGCCCAGTTTTTTTGGTCGCAGCCACTGAAGCACAGTTGCCAGAAAAAATATGCCATATAAATGCTGAAAATAGTCATTTTTTGCCATATACGTTGAGTCAACGACGTTGACCTTGTAGGCATTGTTTGCCCAGTTTTTTTGGCCGCAGCCACTGAAGCACAGAGGCCAGAAAAAATATGCCATATAAATGCTGAAAATAGTCATTTTTTTGGTCGCAGCCACTGAAGCACAGTTGCCAGAAAAATTATGCCATATAAATGCTGAAAATATAAATTTTTTTGGTTGCAGCCACTGAAGCACAGAGGCCAGAAAAATTATGCCATATAAATGGAGAAAATATGCATTTTTTTGGTTGCAGCCACTGAAGCACAGAGGCCAGAAAAATTATGCCATATAAATGGAGAAAATATGCATTTTTTTGGTTGCAGCCACTGAAGCACAGAGGCCAGAAAAATTATGCCATATAAATGGAGAAAATATGCATTTTTTTGGTTGCAGCCACTGAAGCACAGAGGCCAGAAAAATTATGCCATATAAATGGAGAAAATATGCATTTTTTTGGTTGCAGCCACTGAAGCACAGAGGCCAGAAAAATTATGCCATATAAATGCAGAAAATATGCATTTTTTTGGTTGCAGCCACTGAAGCACAGTTGCCAGAAAAAATATGCCATATAAATGCTGAAAATAGTCATTTCTCGCCATACGTTGACCTTGTAGACATTGTTTGCCCCGTTTTTTTGGTTGCAGCCACTGAAGCACAGAGGCCAGAAAAAATTAAACCAGTAGGGTTTGCACCCTAGTTTGTAACGGTGGCGGAGGGAGGAGGACGCTAAAGGACAGCTGTGTGTGGAGTCATGAGGCTTGAAGAGAAGGACAGCTGCATAGAAGTCAGAACAAGTCTTCCGGCGTGCAGTAACCCTCCGAGATCCACCCCTCATTCATTTTAATAAAGGTCAGGTAATCGACACTTTTGTGACCTAGGCGAGTTCTCTTCTCAGTTACAATCCCTCCTGCTGCACTGAAGGTCCTTTCTGAGAGCACACTTGAGGCTGGGCAAGACAAGAGGTTCATGGCAAATTGTGACAGCTCTGGCCACAGATCAAGCCTGCGCACCCAGTAGTCCAGGGGTTCATCGCTCCTCAGAGTGTCGATATCTGCAGTTAATGCCAGGTAGTCCGCTACCTGCCGGTCGAGGCGTTCTTTGAGGGTGGATCCAGAAGGGTTGTGGCGCTGCCTTGGACAGAAAAACATTTGCATGTCTGACGTTACAGACCGGCCAAAGGGCTTTGTCCTTGCAGGTGTGCTCGTGGCAGGATTACTGGCACCTCTGCCCCTGGAATGTTGATGAGTTCCTGAAGTGACATCACCCTTAAAAGCATTGTACAACATGTTTTGCAGGCTGGTTTGAAAATGCCGCATCTTTTCGGACTTGTGGTATGTTGGTAACATTTCTGACACTTTATGCTTGTACCGAGGGTCTAGTAGCGTTGCGACCCAGTACAGGTCCTTCTCCTTAAGCCTCTTGATACGGGGGTCCTTCAACAGGCATGACAGCATGAAAGACCCCATTCTCACAAGGTTGGATGCAGAGCTATCCATCTCCGCTTCCTCATTATCAAGGACTGTATCATCCACGGTCTCCTCCCCCCAGCCACGTACAAGACCAGGGGTCCCCAAAAGGTCACCACTAGCCCCCTGGGAAGCCTGCTCCTGTTGGTCCTCCTCCTCCTCCTCCACAAAGCCACCTTCCTCCTCTGACTCCACTTCTGGCACCTCTCCCTGCGTTGCAGCAGGTGCCTGGGTTCGTTCTGGTGATTCCGACCATAAATCGTGCGCTTCCAGCTCCTCGTCACGCTGGTCTACAGCCTCATCTGTCACTCGTCGCACGGCACGCTCCAGGAAGAAAGCGAAGGGTATTAGGTCGCTGATGGTGCCTTCGGTGCGACTGACCATATTTGTCACCTCTTCAAAAGGTCGCATGAGCCTGCAGGCATCGCGCATAAGCACCCAGTAACGGGGGAAAAAAATCCCCAGCTCTGCAGATCCAGTCCTACCACCCAGTTCAAAAAGGTACTCGTTGACGGCCCTTTGTTGTTGCAGCAGACGTTCCAACATAAGGAGCGTTGAATTCCAGCGAGTCTGGCTGTCAGAAATCAAACGCCTGACTGGCATGTTGTAGCGCTGCTGAATGTCAGCAAGGCGTGCCATGGCTGTGTAGGAACGTCTGAAATGGGCCGACACCGTTCTGGACTGGGTGAGAACGTCCTGGAATCCTGGGTACTTGGAGACAAAACGTTGGACTATTAAATTTAACACATGTGCCATGCAGGGCACATGTGTTAAATTTCCCAGTCTCAACGCTGCCAACAGATTGCTTCCATTGTCACACACCACTTTTCCGATCTGCAGTTGGTGTGGGGTCAGCCACCGATCGGCCTGTGATGCAGAGATGACAGGAGTACAGATCCGGTATGGTTTTTGCTTTCCAGGCACGTCATCCCCAAGACAGCGTGACAACGGCGTACCTGGCACGTCGAATAGCCTAGGGGGAGCTGGGGGTGCACAGGTGTGGAGGAGGAGAAGGAGGACCCAGCAGCAGAGTAAGAAGTAGAAGAGGAAGAAGACGAGGTAGAGAGCGATGGAGGAGTAGAGGTGGTGGCAGAACCGCGTGCAATCCGTGGCGGTGACACCAACTCCACTGTTGTTGTTGTTGAGCTACCCATTCCCTGCTTCCCATTCCCAGCCATTACCAAGTTCACCCAGTGGGCAGTGTAGGTGACATACCTGCCCTGACCATGCTTGGAGGACCATGCGTCAGTAGTCATATGGACCTTTGGCCCAACACTAAGTGACAGAGATGCGGTAACTTGGCTCTGCACATGTTGGTACAGGTGTGGTATTCCCTTTTTAGAAAAAAAATTGCGGCTGGGTACCTTCCACTGCGGTGTCCCAATTGCTACAAATTTGCGGAAGGCCTCAGAGTCCACCAGCTGGTATGGTAAAAGCTGGCGGGCTAAGAGTGCAGACAAGCCAGCTGTCAGACGCCGGGCAAGGGGGTGACAGTCAGACATTGGCTTCTTACGCTCAAACATGGCCTTCACAGAAACTTGGCTGGTGGCAGATGACTGGGAATGGGAACAGGTGGTCAAGGTGGAAGGCGGAGTGGAGGGTGGTTCAGATGGGTCAAGGAGAGCAGAGGTAGAGCAGTAAGATGCTGGACCAGAAGGAGTGTGGCTTTTAGTTTGCCTGTTGCCTTTGAGGTGTTGCTCCCAAAGTGCTTTGTGCTTGCCGCTCATGTGCCTTCGCATAGAAGTTGTACCTATGTGGCTGTTGGGCTTACCAAGGCTCAGTTTCTGACTGCACTCATTGCAAATTACAATGCTTTTGTCAGAGGCACACACATTAAAAAAATCCCACACTGCTGACTTTTTGGAAGTGTGCGATCTGGCGGTAACAGTAGAAGTTGGCGGCATTGGCGGCAATGGCGGGTGCGTTGGCCGGCTGAACACAGGTGCCGATACATGTTGTTGCCCTACTGATCCCTGCGGGCTGTCCTCCCTGCTTCTTCTAAGTCTTATTCTCCTACTGCCTCTCTGACTCTCCGTCTCTCCATCTGAACTACCCTCCTCTTGCTCTCTTCTACTAGGCACCCACAAAACATCAATCTCCTCATCATCATTCTCCTCAGATGCATCAATTTCTTCTGACACATCACAGAAGGAAGCAGCAGCGGGGACCTCCTCCTCATCACTCATCATTATGTCCATCTCTGTCGTGTTCTCTGCCAGAATTAAATCTGGTGTAACGTCCTCATCTCCTTCATCTTCTTCTGCCAATAATGGTTGCGCATTACTCAGTTCAAGAAACTCATGGGAAAATAACTCCTCTGACTCCAGTGAAGAAGGGGCACCGGTGGTGGAGGAAGTGTTACGTGGGGTGGCCATAGCAGTGGAGGATGAGGAGGATGTTGTGGTAAAGTTAGAAACGGTAGAGGATGGGGTGTGCTGTGTAAGCCAGTCAACTACCTCTTCAGCATTTTGGGAGTTCAGGGTCATTGGCTTTTTAAAACTGGGCAATTTGCTAGGGCCACAGGATTGCATAGCAGCACGGCCCCTAGCACGGCCTCTGCGTGGCGGCCTGCCTTTGCCTGGCATTATTTTTAAAAAAACAACAACAACAAAAACTCAGTTGGTTTTTCTGGAAACGATAATACACACAGCTAGATGGCAGTTTGAAGAAAACAGTGTGCAAATAATGCCTACAAGGTCAACGTATACACAGCGGTGGATACGGATTACGTAAAATATATGAATGCTGCTTGAAAAAAAGTAACTCAAGTGGTTTTTCTAGAGACGATAATATTATCACTATTTAGACAAAATGTGAACAAGCTCACACAGCTAGATGGCGGTTTGAAGAAAACACTGTGCAAATAATGCCTACAACGTCAACGTATACACAGCGGTGGATACGGATTACGTAAAATATAAGAATGCTGCTTGAAAAAAAGTAACTCAAGTGGTTTTTCTAGAGACGATAATATTATCAATATTTAGACAAAATGTGAACAAGCTCACACAGCTAGATGGCGGTTTGAAGAAAACACTGTGCAAATAATGCCTACAAGGTCAACGTATACACAGCGGTGGATACGGATTACGTAAAATATAAGAATGCTGCTTGAAAAAAAGTAACTCAAGTGGTTTTTCTAGAGACGATAATATTATCAATATTTAGACAAAATGTGAACAAGCTCACACAGCTAGATGGCGGTTTGAAGAAAACACTGTGCAAATAATGCCTACAAGGTCAACGTATACACAGCGGTGGATACGGATTACGTAAAATATAAGAATGCTGCTTGAAAAAAAGTAACTCAAGTGGTTTTTCTAGAGACGATAATATTATCAATATTTAGACAAAATGTGAACAAGCTCACACAGCTAGATGGCGGTTTGAAGAAAACACTGTGCAAATACTGCCCACAAGATCAACGTATACACTACTACAGCGGTGGATACGGATTACGTAAAATATATTATGGCTGCTTGAAAAAAGTCACTCCGGTGTTTTTTCTGGAGACGGTAATATTATGGATATTTAGACAGAATGTGAACAAGGTCACACAGCTAGATGGCAGTTGGTTGAATAACACACTGGGCAAAAAATGCCTACAGGGCAAATAATGCCTAAAAGGTCAACTTATACACTACTACAGCGATGGATACGGATTACGTAAAATTTATTATGGCTGCTTGAAAAAAGTCACTCCGGTGTTTTTTCTGGAGACGGTAATATTATGGATATTTAGACAGAATGTGAACAAGGTCACACAGCTAGATGGCAGTTGGTTGAATAACACACTGGGCAAAAAATGCCTACAGGGCAAATAATGCCTAAAAGGTCAACTTATACACTACTACAGCGATGGATACGGATTACGTAAAATTTATTATGGCTGCTTGAAAAAAGTCACTCCGGTGTTTTTTCTGGAGACGGTAATATTATGGATATTTAGACAGAATGTGAACAAGGTCACACAGCTAGATGGCAGTTGGTTGAATAACACACTGGGCAAAAAATGCCTACAGGGCAAATAATGCCTAAAAGGTCAACTTATACACTACTACAGCGATGGATACGGATTACGTAAAATATATTATGGCTGCTTGAAAAAAGTCACTCCGGTGTTTTTTCTGGAGACGGTAATATTATGGATATTTAGACAGAATGTGAACAAGGTCACACAGCTAGATGGCAGTTGGTTGAATAACACACTGGGCAAAAAATGCCTACAGGGCAAATAATGCCTAAAAGGTCAACTTATACACTACTACAGCGGTAGTAAAATAAAAAAAAGTAAAATAAAAAAAAAATTAATATTAAAAAAAAAAAATTACAGTTGGTGCTGCTGAACTACTAGGAGCAGCAGATTAGCACACCAGTCCCACTCCCCAACACTGCTAGACTAATAGCACTGGGCTCTTATAGTAGTAGTAGTAGTAGTAGTAGTAGTAGTAGTAGTAGTAAAACAACAAAAAAATAAATAAAAGCAGTCCTTACAAGGACTACTGTTATTGCAGCAGTCAGCAGATGAGATCAGAAGCAGGACAGCTGCCCACTGCAGCTACATACAGAGCACTGCAGTAGAAGGTAGATTACTAGTCAGCAAAGCTACCTAAGCTTAAATGTCCCTCAAACCCCTGCAGACTTCTGTCCCTCCAATAACAGAGCAGTATCAAAACGATTACTAGCCAGCAAACTTTCAACTGTCCCTGAAATCACTAACAGGCAGCAGCTCTCTCCCTACACTATCTCTTCAGCACACACAGGCAGAGTGAAAAAACGCTGCAGGGCTTCGGTTTTTATAGGGAAGGGGAGTGGTCCAGGGGAGAGCTTCCTGATTGGCTGCCATGTACCTGCTGGTCTGGGGTGAGAGGGCAAAAAAAAGCGCCAACAATGGCGAACCCAAAATGGCGAACGTCGCGCGACGTTCGCGAACTTCCGGCGAGCGCGAACACCCGATGTTCGCGCGAACAGTTCGCGCCATCTCTAGTGACCGTGGAAAAATGTTACTTATAAAGGAAGCTATGTGGATACACCACCTTGAGACTTTGGAGCCCCATGGCCTTAATTGAGAATATGACCCTCATGACATTTGAGATATCGGGGCAGATTTACCAAAGGGCGAAATGGAACGCTAGACTCAATTCGCCAGCTTTACCGCCCACAGGGACATTCGCCAATTTACTTACAGGCGCAGGCACCAATTCGTTAGCAAAAGAGATAGATGCTAGCGGTCATTCGCACTTTATCGCCAGGTGACTTTTCGCTCTGGTGAATGGAAGTTACTCCGCAAATTCACTAAAATGCGGATTTTACTAAGCATTAACTCTTTTGCCAGACTTGCCTTAGCCAGCTCAGACTAGGCGAACCACAATGGCGTGCATAGACCTTCCTCAATCTTCTGTTACTTACATCATATTCTGTGAGTGGAAAAAGCATCAAAGTTCAAAAAACGCTGAGGTCTTTTCCTTTTTTCAGAGTGATAGCCTGCAAAAGTCCTAAATTTTTTTTTGATAACCGGGTTCCCCATACATTTTCTAACATATGGAACATTAACTATACAGTGGGCTCATGGGTAGGGCATTATAACAACTCTACTGTCTTTATTAAGATTCCAATAAAGGCTTTTTAAAATTATGATATATGGATGGTTCTGGGACTTCACTTATCTTTATTGAATTGTATTACTCTATTTTCTTAAAAAAATCCTTATGAACCAGTGATAACTAGCTGATAACTAGATAATGACACACATACATTTTAATATTCCTTAGCTCCACTTCCTAGTTATTGTCATGGTACGGACCTGGCACTGCTATAATTTGTGTTCTGTCAATACCTTATAAATTGTAAATATCACCCAAAAAAGTGCTGGAAGGGGCTGGTTGCAATGTTTAGTATAAAGCTCACTTTTTATTGTGTTTTTAATTTCTATTCTATCTGTGACATTTCAATAGAGCAGATCATCTGCAGATGAATGGGTAATCTAAAGGGGGATGGAGATGGGGCATGTGACTGAATTATCTATCCAAATGAATCAACTTGGCCAATCATTAATGCTTCCATGAGGCCAAGTACATATATATATAGTATATAGTATATTGAATGTAAAACTCTATAGACCTATTTATATGATCTCATTGTTTTGTAATAATCACCCCCCCCAAACATGTGAAACAGCGCATTATTGACCAATGACAAGGACAGTCAGGGTAAGCATTGATCTTGAATGTACTGTAGCTGCAACACATGCAATTATATCACCTATAAATGAATGTTAAATTGCTGTTTTGAGTACTTTTGCTATTTACATTGTTTTGGAAGATTCCAAGGTATGAAAAGAGTCCTTTGCATCGAACAATTTGAATGATTTTATCGTACGATCGTACGATTTTACTTTGACTTCAAAAAATCTAGTTTGTGAAATGGCAAAAAATTTGCGAAACAATGAAAAATTTATGAAAAGCATTGAAATCAATAAGCCTCGTGACAATTTTTTCTCCCTTCAAATGCATCAATTTATCATTTTTTCTTATGGTGACTTTTTTTGTCTTGGTGACTTTTTTTCTGTGACTTTTTTGTCCAAATACATTAAAGTCAATGGGTGTTTTTTCTTATGGCGACTTTTTTGTCTCTGCAACAATTTTGTCTTTTTGACGCAGCAAAATTTTTCACAGTGGATTTTTGCTGCAGTTTCACAAAAAAATTCACAGATGGTGAAATGCAGAAATTAGCTGTGAATCCATGCCATACTTTATTTTCTTTCATGTTTTCTACGCTTGGTAAGTTAGGACAACTGACCTGTGTTAGAAGCCCAAGGATTTTATTTTGAAGAGTTTTCTTTGTTTATTTGTTGCAAAGGAAAATAAACTACCGGAAAGATGCTACACTCTAATGAGTTGTGATTATGTTTTGGGCTATTTAACCCCAGAAAATTAGACCCGGCTACCTAACCTGACATATATATATATATATATATATATATATATATATATATATATATATATATATATATATATTTATATATTGCATTTATAAAAAATCCTTAACATTCCCATATATAAAGAATTAAAGCTAAATACACTCAAATCCAGGCTTAGTTACAAGTTTTTCTTATCAAATAGTAATACTTGTCTAAAATGTTTGGCTATTACCCTTTCAGAGCAAGTATTTGTGCATGAAATGATAATGTGCTGTCCACGTATAAATCTGCACAGTTATCAGTTATTATAGTGGTAGCTTACGATCAGCCTGAAGGTCATATTTCTAATCAATTTTCCTCTGACGACATTCAAGCCAAATACTGACGCTTGCTCCAATCTATCATTTCCTTACTGGTACTTCATTTTCAGGTCCATGAGAAAGCAAAAAAGCAAAAGCATTACATTGATCTGTGTTTACAAAGAAAAGTCCTAACTTCTTCAGTTCCTGTGATTTAATGCCTGGAGCCCTGAATCTCACACACAGGAGTAAACGAAAGTTTTTCTACATGGTTCTAAGCATTAGAAAAGTAAATTAAACAATGAAACTGGACCATTACTTACTGTTATGACAGTTAAGAATGACCATAAATCCATGATGAATAAATAATCAATCAACTAATAAAATGTATTTGGATTGGGAAATATTATTACCAAGGAACATCATTAATCTACAGTGAGATGAGGTATGAAAGGTTTGTTGGCATCTCCTTAAGAAAATAACATACTTCTCAAAAGAGATGTGAAGCAGAAGCAAGGTGTAATATCCTGCCTGAAGTTGAACCAGGGACCTGGTGTTTTTGAGTTACCACTGCTCTATGTAAGCAAATAGCTAAGGCCCTGGTTCACTCCCATTGCTATACTAGTAATTGTAAATAGGCATGGCTTAGTTCAGCTGTTATCTGGCTCCATGTGATCAGTTTAAGCCGTTAGGCTGCCTATAAAGACCCCTGCTCTACACTGAATCTATTTTCATAGTTCCTGAGTGCCCTTAAATATTGTCTGATCCTTGTTCTTGACCCTTGCCTGTCCCTTGACAACGCTCCTTGATCCCTGTCCTTTCTGTACTATGTGCTGTTCCCTTGCCTGCCCAGAACTCTGTCCTTGGTCAAGACACCTAAATAACTGCAAATATTGCCTCCAAAGGGACCCAACAATAGTTAACAATTATGTCAAAATCTGACCTATTTCCCAACAGTAGAACTTTATGTAATGACCATCTTGTTTTAGAATCCTATAATTCAAAGTTCATGTTAAGTATTCCACAATATGGCCATACCATGCTAACTGGTTTTAGTAACATCCAAAGTTTAGGTCTCCATTGTACCTCCTGTAAACACATTGTTTCAGTAGTAATATTCAGTCATTTTGCTTCACTTATCACCTGTATGCAGACTGTACCCAAATCTACTTATCTACTACTGAATCTGCCATAAGTGCATAATGCAGAACTTATATGTAGCACCTAAATTGAGGGAGTCATAAGATGAAGGCTGCCCACAGTAGAATAACTATTGGGGCAATTTAATATTGGTCGGTAACACAAAAATCGTTCAATGCGAATAAATGTTCACAAAGTGAACAATTTTGCCTTTACTAACACTTTGCCCCTCACATGATAGTAGGATAGCAAATGCAAATTTTTGTAGTTGGCGATATTGTGCAGTGTACAGTATGTAATAAAGTGTTGTTACGTATGCTCCAAAAGTTTACGCCTTCAAGCAGGTGTTAAAATGTAATACAATATGCAATACAATAAAAATTTGAAGAATATTACATTATGACATGCAACTTTTCATTCTTATTTGTGCGCAAATTTGTTCTCCTCCTGAATTTTATAAAATTTTCCCCCCATATGCCATAACAAACTTCTCACATTAGCTTACCGTAACCTACACTGTTCCAAGCCTGTGCTTAAGCCTCCACCCTCCTGATCTCCACATTACATTGGAGTACATAGACTCCTTGCTAAAGTCTATCCACAGGCCTCTCCCTTACACCTCTCTGTGTATGCTTTAACCTTGAATTCTCAATCCCATTACAACACTCTTAAAAGCTCCCATACACCCCTTCCCACAGCCCCAGAACTAAATAACTACCTACAATTCCAACCCCATTAACTATTAAACAGGGCCTAATTTGTTCCAATCACTTTTACTTAATAGCTCACATCCCCTATACAGTATAAACCAACCCACTGAATCTTCGGGATCTTTTTGATCTACAGTAACTTCAAGAGTTCTCCTTTCTTCCTATATATATATATGGCATGATATACTGTATTTCAGGAAAGAGGTATAACAGGTGCTGACTAGGAATCATTATTGATGGCAAATAATTAGTGATGGGCGAATTTATTCGCCAGGCGCGAATTCGCGGCGAATTTGCGCGATTCGCCGTCGGCGAATAAATTCGCGAAACGGCCGCGAAAATTCACGGAAAAAAAAACGGGCACCAGCGTCGAAAAAACGGGCGCCGGCGTCAAAAACGAGACGCCGGCGCAGTTTCGCGAATTTTTCGCCGTTTCGCGAATTTTTCGGCGAAGCGAAACTGCACAAATTCGCCCATCACTACAAATAATATCCTCCACTTATCTCTCCTTAATGTACGTGTGCTTCAGTCCTGTCACCATTAAACTGACAGGTGCATCCATACTGTTGGTGTAAGAAAATCAATATACAGTATTCTGCGGAAACATTCTCAGCAATTTGTTTGCTGATGAGCTTTCATTTTTTGGTTAATATATATATATATATATATATATATATATATATATATATACACATACACACTATATATATATATATATATATATATATATATATATATATGTATATGCTGTTATTTTGTGTTGTTTTTCTATATACTATATATATATATATATATATATATATATATATATATATATATATATATATATATATATACACATCAAGTATCAGCACTCACCCAATGTCCAGCCAAGTCCCGGTTGCATCTCCCAAAATGTATCTCGATAATTGTAGAAAGAGGAGGCACTCACAGGTCAAAGCTTATTACACTTTGACGTGTTCCCCCACATCCCCAAATATATACAGTATATATATATATATATATATATATATATATATATATATATATAGTATATAGAAAAACAACACAAAATAACAGCACTCTCCTTTAGTTAGTATGAGTTTTGTGGTGCACAGCCTTGTAAGGGAATTGCCAAAACTGTGCCCCTATGTGCTCAAGGTGAATGATTTTATACATCCCGAAAGGGGGTATGTTGCACATTTAAGGAATCAATTTATGGAGGACATAGGGAACTACACATGAAACAGAGGGAAGTATGGTGGATACTAAAATTGAACTCATTGCAACCAAAAGGGTTGAATAGGGACTATGACTTGTACCTTTTTTTGTAACTATCTTGCATAATAACTCTGACAATTAGATAAGTTTGCAGATTGCACTATATATGAAGTGTGTAGTATGAAAAGCCTGAGGAAGATATGGGAGCACATTTACTAAAGGGCAAATTGACTAATGCATGCAAAAATTTCGGTACTTTGCCAATTTACTAACGGTCGCTGGCGTAACTTCGCTAGCGAAGGAGATAGACTCTAGCGGTACTTCGCTCCCTATCGCCTGCCAAAATTGCGTTCTGGCGAATGGACGTAACTACACAAATTCACTAATATGCAGATTTTACTGAACGTTTCATCTTGCGCCAGACTTGCCTTCACCACCTCAGAACAGGTGAAGTCCAATAGAGTAGATAGGAGTTCCTAAAAAAATAGTTGCAAAAAAACACTGGCAACTTTTCTTTTTTTCAGGGTGATAGGCTGCAAAAGAAAGTACAATTTTTTTGGGGTAACCTGCTTCCCCCTACATTTCCTAACATGCACATAAACTATACACTGAGCTCATGTGTAGGGCAATATAACAACTTTATATTATTTTATTATGGTTTCCCGGGCATGTAATGTATTTGCTGCAACATATACGTCCATTCAACTTTAACTTCCCGCCGTATGCAAATTAGCCAATGCTAGCGCAACTTCACTTCATTTGGCGCAGTAACGTTATCGCAACTTCACCAGCATTCGGCGCCCCGGACGCAACTTTGGATTTTAGCGAATCAGCGTTGTCCTGGTGAATTTTTGGAGGTTAGTGAATTTGCTCCATGGAGAGAAATTGCTGTTGTTTCCTTTGGAGTATAGGCAACATGTATAGACTACAATATGAACAGTGATATGTATAGATTATAAGCATGAATGAAACACTGATGTCACTTCCTGTGAATCCTTTTAAAAACATATGACCTTGTATATGTGCATGTTATACTACTTATGGCTTGACAAAGGGCACGTTGCATGCCTGAAATATAGCCTGTTTTTAATATGAAATTTTTTCACTTAATATACTTTTTTTACATAACGTGAGTGCTGCCTTATTTGTGCTTTTTGTGTATATATATATATATATATATATATATATATATATATATATACACACTGTATATTATATAAAAAATATGTTTTTTTATGCTGGTTATGATTATATAAGTCATTCTGAATTCATCTGACCGATCACTTCATGCTTGTATAAGCTTCCAGGCAAAGACATTATGAGCACACCGTGCTAAGACATGAGAGATGGCTTAATGAGAGTTGGGAAGTTGAGGGCAGAAAATGCTGACCTTTCAAAACTGCTGGGTCATATGGTTTTTTTTTATCCATTAGAAGTCTTTCTCTTATTATTTCATTGAGAGAAATATATGTGTTAACCCTGTGTGAACTAGTATTATGTTAGTATAGATGAAGTTAAATATGGGAGACTGGTAAATTTCGAGAACAATTTGTGGATACAAATACCAAGCATGAAAGTATTTTTGCTATACTACTTCCCTGCAATAGTTTACTGGATGCCCCTATTTTGGCATTTAGCTGCAGGCCCCTATTTCTGGTGAGGCAATTTGGGGCAAATTTACTAAAGGGCGAAGTGGCTAACACTAGCGAAAATTCGCCAGTGTGACGTCATTTTACCACTTTGCAGATTTACTAACGGTCCCTAGCGTAAATTCGCTAGCGAAGTAGACATACTCTAGCACTACTTCGCACCATTACGCCAGACGAAGTCTGGCGACGGGATGTAGTTACGCTAATTCACTAATTTGCGGATTTTACTGAACATTACCTCTTGCACCAGACTTGACTTCGCCAGCTCAGACCAGGCGAAGTGCAATAGAATATATAGGTGTTTCTTCAAAAATTGTTGAAAATTTTTCTAAATCCCAAAAAACTAGTGTTTTTTTAGGACTAATGTGACAGGCTGAAAAAGATCATACATTTTTTTGGGGGTACCCTCCTTCCCCCTTATATTTGGCACCTAAACTATACAGTGGGCACATGTGTAGGGCAATATAAGACCTCTATTAAATTTTATTAAGCTTCCCTGGCCTTGTGAAGTGTAATGTAGTTGCTGCAGCATACACTTCCATTGTACTTTAACTGCACGCCGTATGCTAATTAGGCATCTCTAGTGTAACATCGGACTGCTTATCGTATTATCGGTAGTGCAAAGAGAGAAACTACACCTGGCGAAGTGCGGCAATATCGAATTTTCGCCACATAGTGAGTTTGCCCCAAAGGCAGACGTGTAGGTGCTTGGACCATGTTGCCTAGCGGGTGCTGTAGAAGGAAATCTGGCCCTGCTCAGCTGCAAGGAATCTATGTACTTAAAGGAATTGTTCACGCTTAAATAAAAATAAAATATGACCAAACTTCTGTTAAACCCTGATTTTGTTAACCAGAACATAAGCAGGAGTCTCATGTGGCAACATGCTGTATGAAAAAGAAAAAAGAGGAGATAGGAGAACCCCACACCAACATGGAGCTACACCAAACCAAGGTTTAAAAATCTTTATTAGCTCCTTCTAAAAGCATACACAATTACAACTAAGCATATAGGGATAGTCGTGAATGGTATCATGCATAATGTGCCAACCACAGACACCAGTTCTTCCAAGTGATTACCTGCACTCTCACCCAATATTAATCAACTTGCTCTGTGCTCAATGGATAAGGTGCTACCATACCTATCTTGGTCACCAGGGCACTTGAGAGTTAGAAAAACACATTTATTACAATTTGCTTGATGTTCAGAACTGTAAAACGTCTCTTTCTCAAAAGGACACCAATACAAATACTTTACTTTGTGAACATGGAGCAAGGTGAATTAAAATCAGGTTAGAGTGCAGGAAATCACTTGGAAAGAGTACCAACGATTACTAGTTGCACCTCGGTCCACAGTCCCCTCATATCTCCAAAATGGTCTCTAGTTGCCTGGGAATGTAGTAGAGTGTACTTTTTAACTAGTCTTCATGGTTTATTTTTTAAAGTTTCTGAATTATTTGTTTTCCTGCTCTGTCTCTTTCCAAATGGGGGACCAAAACAATATCAGGTAATGTATGAAATGATCTATAATAATGTAGCATCCCTTATGTTCTAAGCTTAATCTTGATGTTACAGTCGTTTAATGGCTAATTAATATTTTTTTCATACAGCCATTGAATAAAATGTTGCACTTGGCAGAAGACATTGTATAAAGATATAACAGTTTAAGTGCAATTTCACGCACAGCAAGTGGCACAGTTTCACTGGGGGATTTTCATTTGAAGTGTAAATTTGAAACTGGGTAGTGTGTTAATTTTGGCATGACACACTATCACCTAGAAGGAGGTGTTTAATAATGAATTGGTTTTAATAAAGAAAGAAGTTTTGTGAGCAATGACATTTCCCATGACTTATATTTCCTGTTTTCCCATTTATGGCAAATAAACCCAAGAGCCTAGATATTGTGTATCATCAGTCATGCTCATATTATATAACCTGATTACACATCATAAAGGAGATAATCTTGTTTCTAGAACAGGAATGCGCCCCTCCAATCGTTACACAGCTACAAACCCAATCAACATCAGTCAGTTTTAATGTGATGACATGAGATGATCGATTGTATTGGCCACAGACAGATGACAGCTAGTTATTCCATTGGCAGATTGTTGCATTTGGCTATTGTATAGTTTCCACAGGGTGTGGATGGAATGTTGCTGCATTTGTCACCAAATGACTTGCCCAAAACAATGTTAGAGAGACCAGCAATGCAAAAAGTCTAAATGTTTTAACCCCCTTGAACAATAATATGAATGTCCATGGGAGAAGAATTGAATTTGTCCTGACTTCCTTCTTGTCGAGTTTATGATGTGCTGCTACAACAGATCTTTTCACTTGACTTGTTAATGGAACATCTTTATAGTAGTCACTGTCCTTTAAAAACCTAATATTTGACATTTGCCCTCCTGAAAATCTTCCTCCTTTCTCCATACTTATCATTTTAGTTCTCTCCACAGTCAAGGTTGACCACTGACTCCTGCTAGATATCTTAAACTCTATTCACATGCAATGCTGCTCTTTCTTGGTTTATAATTTATCTTTTTGCCGTTGCTCTTTCTGGCTCTATCTTCTTATCACTCACACTTTACTATCTGTTGATGTTTCTCAAGGTTCCCATGCTCTTTTCACTCTTCCAATTCACATTTTTATGTAGCTGTCAATTATCCTTGTCTACTCCAGGTTAATCTTCTTCTGTATACTCCTGAGCTACAAGTAGTCTTTTAATGGCAATGGCAATCACTTAAAAATCACTTAAAGCATTCTTGCTAATTGTATTAAGGCCATCATCTACTCTAGTCCTCCGATAATACACACATATAACCACACAGGCACAAATTCTACAGCAAAAACGCACTGCCCTATATTTACTCCGCTCTCTTTTTTTTATACTCTACACCCAAACATTTAAATCCTAAAGCTTCTATCTGTGCATTTTTTTTTCTAATTTCACCCTTACTTTAGCTTCACATTTATTCAATCACTTATTTTTTTCTTTTTAGATTACCCAACTTTCTCCTGGAAAGAAGAGAGGTCCAGACTGCCAGTAGATAGATGTAGAAAGCACTTCTATGGTTATAGAAAGTTCATGATTTCAGTTATTATTTTCAATGGGTGACATAATAAGTTAAGTCTATTAATTCTATTGTTATAAGTAAGTCTACTGTGTCAATAGTTTAAATTGCATTTGCTGTAAATTCCAGTGAATGCTTTAAAATTACAGAATATTGTTTCAAATCTTATTTTCTGAAATACTTGAGAGAAATCTCATTGCTAATAAGATGACAAATTTCCTGATGCAAATGTAAGTGAATGTCTCTTTTGTGGACATGTAGGAAAATGTAATTTTTTTTTTGTCTTTGTAGAAAATGTTTTTAAAATCCATTTCAGCTATAAAGTGGACTAAAAGCAGTTATGCTTCTGTAGTTCTTGTCTGAAGAATAATACTGAAATCCCTTTTTTACTTCTAACCAGTTGTAATGTGCTGTGCTTTTGCAATCATTGTAATCCACAACTGACGTTCCTCTAATCCTCTTTGCTGAATTATGAGAATTTCTAATAACATGAGACTGAAGCAAAACTTTATTGTTATGGCTTGTCTTCTTAATTTTAGATATTTAGTATAACTCTTGGTCACACTCTCTTTTAAATAGTGATTAACCCCTTGCAATACAGGCCATGGAGTTCTCTTTGCGTATGAAATATACTGGGAATTGGGATTTACAGCGCCATTCCTCCACCTAGTGACCACTGAGGATCACACCTCAGGGGAATTCCACTAGGAACATAAAACACACAGTTTGCAGTAAACCAAGAGAAACTTTATATAAAGAATAAAGAAAATAATGTTAAGCAGGGCAATGCAACTAGCACAGTCTCTCTCCACTCCGGATGAACAACACAGTTCAGTTTACATGAAATGTCACTTTATTCCCCAGGTAGTGCTACTTGAAAAATGTACCTCTCCTTTAGGATATAGGCTGTAGCTCCCACGTGGCAGGCTCACAAGAAACACCTGTCCTCACACAGGGGATACACAAGTGTTGCAACTGGCATCCAACCACTGAACAGAATGCAGGGCAACCTTTCCTTCTAAGATGAAATTAAAATCTGCCCAGCTAATAACAAAACTCAGCGTCTCTCTGGCTGGCTGCTGCTGCAGCAGGGGCTTCTTTTTTCAGCTGTCAGTAAGCCTAGGCTCCAAAATAAGGCACTTCCCTTGGATCCTTCTCCTCTCCCAGGGATGCACTGGGCACCCAGCCAATCGGATGGCTCTCCAGCCTGTAACTGGGCTGGATGATGTCAGAGACAGAATAACAGGGGAAGGACTTTTCTGATGCCCGAAATTCTCCCCTTGGACAAACTGGCAATGTCCTTGTTTGCCATATGCCCTGGCATGCCTGAACAGCAAAACTGTCAATAGTGTATGTGTCATTACTGTTACCCGAGACCCTGACATTGGCCTTACCCAGAGACCTGACCCAGTTTCTTAAATCTATCGGGGGTATCAGATATTTCAGGGGCCACCTTCATGCCAACAGGGTTCTCCACAGTAGTCTTCTCTTGACTCAACACCATATCCTCTTCAGGGAAGTCACTCTCACAGATGGAAGGCTCATAATAACACTTCTGTACTTTAGCACTTTTGTAAGTCTTACAACTCCGTGCCTGATGACCTGCCACTTGGCACGTGTATTGATGCTCAAAATGAAGGGTCATGGAAGATTGTTCAAGGATCAAGATATAGTGGGCCCTTAAAGTGACTGTCAAATATAAGGATAAAGAACTGCTAGTGGGCAGTATCATAATGTTGGATATAGAAGCTCCACTCCACCTTTAGCCACAGTAGAGGGTGGTTCCTGATTTGTGACTGATATTGAAGGATGTCAATATAGCCATGCAGTGTGCAGCATCTTGCCATATCAGTCACAATGCAGGACCAGCATGCTGCGGCTAAGGGCAGGATGGGGAGTTTTTAGTAGCATTGTGATGTCAGATTTTTTCCCAAGTATTGTTGCTTTAAGAAATACAACTTAACAAGCTGAAAATATTTTAGAAGAAGGAGTTGTTTTGTTAATGAAAGGAACAACTCAATGCAAGCTGATACCGCCCATGATAATGATTTGCTTGTGATTGGAGGGAAGTCATTTGAATTTTATATACCCTTGCAACAATTTGCTTTTACTCTATTCAGTTATGAGTTTATGGCTGCTTGTAGTGCTTCCCACTGCCAATAATGTAATACAACCAAAAGTGATCCAGTGCTAATAGCAGCAGCAATCTGAATGCCTATTAGGCCATAGGCCTTCGCTTATTGAGTACTTTTCTTCTCCTTCCTTAATACCCGGAGACCTGACCCAGTCCAGAAAAATGCTGCACACTGTATGGTCTGTCATATACAGTATCCATTATATACCAGCTCCCTAATATTTAATAAATTCCTCTTGTGTTTTATTTGTTATTCATGTCTAGCAATGGGGGAATCTTTTTGTGAAACTGCAAAAAAATTGGTGAAACGGTGAAGAATTCCCAAAATGCATTGAAGTCAATGGGCGTCAAAATAATTTTGACGCGTGTCAATTTTTAGAGCATGACAATTTTTGCACGTGCAACTTTTTTGTCCAAATGCATTAAAGTCAATGGGTGTCAAAATAATTTTTTAATTTTTTAAACTAGCGGCTTTTTGTCACAGCTAACTTTTTCGGTGGCTAATTTTTGCAGCATTTTCATGAAAAAAGTTGCAGGTAGCGAAATGCAGAAATTCGATGCGAGTCCATGCATGGCGAATAAATTTGCCCATCACTATTCATGTCTTATGAATTGCCATATATTCAATGAGTCCACCTAACCCAGTTTAGAGGTACTGTAGGTATATAGGCTGCAATTCACACATTATCATATTTAATGTACAGCCTGGTAGCAAATGTAAGTGTGGTCCTCAAGGTGGATGTGCCTGTAATGCCTAGAAGCAGTATTTTTTTAATATATTCAAACACTAGGGAATTTTAGAGCCAGTGGCAGCCCACTCTTCTTTAGTTGCATCTCTTACTGTATGCCAGCAAATGACAGCATTTGGCAAGCACAAACTTCTAATTATCTTACATCAAATTTTCTGCATTTAGGGCTAAGTGTTTTCTTCCCCAGCACATTCTAATCATGCAGATAAATGAGAAATAAACACTGTTAAATCAAGAGCTTGGCGTTGCTTTATATTATATGTTTAGATATGGTTCATGTGGCATGCAGAAGACAAGTGTATCTAATGCGTTACCTGAACTTGTTAAATACAGAAAGATATATGCAGTCAAATGTATTTCAGCTCTTGGTGTTATCTCTGGAAAATAGGATTGATGCAGCATCATTTCACCAAGCTCTGATAATAATAATAATAATAATGTTATATCTCCAGCACTGATAAATGGTGAAAATGCAGTATTTAATACCATTTAATACCTTGTTCTTCTAATAATTATTATAAAGAGAGATTTAACCCATATCTTAGTTGTTTTTCTATAATGTTTGTCTCTCTTACCAACGTTCTAATAAAAGGTAAAAGATACAATCACATATATGTGAGATATGTGGTCATACTAGTGGCAGGTCCGGATTTGTGCCACAAAGGCTCGGGCCTAGGGCAGTGAAATTTTAGGGGCGGCATGTTAATCCGCTGCATCCTTACCTATATTAGGAACTCTGAGTTCCCTTGACCTATGGCGCATGTGCAAGCTTGCGAAGGACGGCACGCAGGGGGGGACATGCGTGTGGACGGCAGCGCTAGGACCCGGAGGCCTCCGGGCACCAAACATGGAGATCCGCTAGTGGTACAGGCACTAGTGCAGAAGCAATGTTTCATACAGAATGACTTGCAACTCTTCCTTCTAGGAGGGCAAAGAGCAAATGCAATTAGGGCTAAGTGCTAAAAACACGGATAAACTCCATTTTATCCAAATAACCCACATTTAAAAAAAAAATGATTTCCTTTCTCTGTAATAATAAAACAGTACCTTGCACTTGACTCAAACTAAGATATAATTAATCCTTATTGGAAGCTTATTGGGTTTATATAATGTTTACATGATTTTCTAGTATATTTAAGGTACTAGATCTAAATTACGGAAAGATCCCAAGCATTCTGGATAACAGGTTCCTTACCCTAGCAAAGAATAGCTGGTAGGAGCATTGCACATAAAATAGCAAGGTACAGTATGAAACCTTGTATGATATACATTTCACACAATTGACTATTTGTTTAAAGGGTTTCAGATGGATCACTGGAAATAACACTTTTTCCAATTGCTTTCCATTATCTATTTGTGACTGTTTTTCTAATAATGAAGTGTAAAGTTTTGTTTTTCACCTCCTTAAGCAGCTCTGGGAGGAGGGGTCGCCGACTCTAACTGTTTTAATTGATACATTTAGTTGTTACCCTTGTTATCTTTGTCCCTGCTGAGTTTTATTAAAAGCAGCTGCTAGAATTGATACAATATTTGCTAATATTCTACAAATACTGCTGAGAAATGTATCAACTAAATGTAGCAAATTGTTACAGTTCAGAATCTGCTAGTACATCACTGAGCTGCCACACGGAAACATTAGAGACAGGAGCATTAAACTTAAATTTTGGGAAAAAGGTAAAAAATAAAGATTGAAAGCAATTGAAAATAGTATTTATTTCTGGTGAACAATCTGAAAACAACTGAACTAAAAAAAAGTGTTTGCAAGATGAACAACCACTTTAAATCTTGACCCGCGTATTCTATTTAGAGGGGCTGTAAGCAGTGAACTGAACAATCTATGAAACCCTATTATGCTCCCAATTTTCACATATGCGTAATTTTTTGTCTTTTGAAATAAATGTATTGTACTAAAGTCCTTTACACAGAAACTAATCTCACCAGTACACTTTAACAGTTAAATGATAACCTAAATTATGTATTGCTTGTTTGTGGTAGGGGGTTCTACTGTTTCTTTTGTAGCGCTCTCTTTTTCTTTTTCTTTTTTTTTTTTTGGCTACTTCCTAATTCTCAATGTTGACAATAATTGGCTTCAAAACCCTGGAAACCATGGCAACAGACAATAGTCGTCCAAAAAAAAAAAAAAACTGTTGCTGAATACTTTTAGCTATTGTCATTGGTGAAGCTAATAGGGAAACACTTTCAAGAAATAAATGTGCTAAAATTTTACTCAAAGGAAAACTTTACCCCAAAATGAATATTTAAGCAACAGTTTCTATCATATTAAGTGGCATATTAATATTATTAAAGAATCTTATCAAATTGGAATATATATTTAAGTAAATCTTGCCCTTTTACATCTCTTGCCTTGAGTCACCATTTTGTGATGGTCTGTGTGCTGCCTCAGAGATCACCTGACCAGAAATACTACAGCGCTAACTGTAACAGGAAGTGCGGAAGTAAAAGACAGAACATTGTTAATTAGCTCATGTGACCTAACAATTATAGTTTGTTTGGTATGTTTGTGTGCACCATGAATCGTACGATCCGAGGGGGTGGCCCTTATTATTTAAAATTTTCTATTTATGATTACCCAATGGTAAATACTACTAAAAAAAAGTATATTATTATGAAAATGGTTTATTTACATGAAGTAGGGTTTTATATATTAGCTGTTTTATGCAATATCTTTTTATAGACACCTGCATTGTTCTGGGGGTATAGTTTTCCTTTAAGGATTCAATAATCATTGCTCTGTTGTTCTTATTTAAATTCTTTTAACTGATTGTGAATGAATGCTTCTGCTGTTTACTATAAATAATATTCATAATATTTCAGTCCCAGATTCTAGTTCTAATGCTCTTTAATTTTAAAATACAGGTTTGGGACCTGTTAACCAGAATACTCGGGACCTGGGGGGTTTCCGGATAAGGGATCTTTCTGTAATTTGATTTGTCTACTAAAAAAATAATTTCAACATTTAATAAACCCAATAGGATTGTTGGCCTTCAATAAGTATTAATTATGTGCTAGTTGGGGGTCAAGTGCAAGGTACAGTTTTATTGCTTTCAGAAAAAAGTCTGAGCTTTCTGGATAACAGATTTCCGGATAACAGATCTTCTACCTCTACAAAAATGATTACAAATGATTATGATTTATCACAGCTAAAATAAAACCACAGACTGTGTTGTTCTACTCACATCAGCAGGAAACCGATGACAGTCTTAAGCCATGTGACTATAAACTGACGCAGCCATCCATGGATACAATGGTGTATTTCATTCGCACATGCTACCCACATTATTTATTGATCCAAGAATCCTGACTATAACTCACGCTCAGACCAGCAATCATTTGTTTCATAACAAGTAAGAAGAGCTCGCAAAAGATTCTCACTGTCATTTTGAAGCCATTTGGACCCCACTACTACAACTAAATGTTCCAGCCTGCAGGCAATTAGGATTTTGACTCATTTAGACGAAGTAGAACCTCCAGATTTGCTGTTAATTGGTGATATCCTCTCTACACGTATTGACTGCAAAGCAGAAAAATCTTTTGTTTAAATCAAGGAACAAACACATGAATATCAAGGTGTCACTGCTCACATCATTTCAATTATTCTACTTTGATCTCTTTTTTTTTTTTCAAAAGTGGCCTGTTCAGTTTTATTTTGATGTCTGAACAAAAGACCTTTTTCTGTATAGTCTGTGGACAATACCACAGCTTTTTATACTTTCTTTTACTTTTATGTTTAATATTGATGGGAAGAAAAGCAATTGTTATTTTATCATGTCCATAACAATTACTAGTGTAGTAATAATATGCGTGTGTGCACTTTTTAGCACAGATGGTTTGATAGGGTTTGTCTTCATTAAAATGGTAGATCTCTCATCTGATGAAAGCTTGTGCATAGGGTCTTGATCCGGTTAGGGCAGTGTAGGGTCAAACACTAGAGGAACTGAATGCAACTGCCCACACTCAACCACCTTGACACTAGTGATGGGCGAATTTATTTGCCAGGCGCAAATTAACTGCGAATTTCAGCATTTCGACGCTGGTGAATAAATTCACAAATTTACAGCGAATACTGACGCCGACAACAATTCCGACGCCAGCATCTATTTTGATGCCCGCAAAATGACACTGGCATCAAAATTCGCGTTTCAGGACAAATGCGCCCATCACTATTTGACACATTATGACACCCCCCAGTCAGCAACTCATGCAACTGCCATCCCTCCCACCCTGATGCTCCGACGCTGATACCAGATCACTGAGCTCCTGGACACTAGAATTATAGATAGGTTGTATCTAGGGTTAGGCAGGCACAAAAGTTATGCAGTATACTCTCCACCTTTGCACCCTAAACACAATCCTCTTCTGTCTTCTCCTAGTTCTGGACCTGGGTGAGGGGTTATGTTGTTTTTTTATTTGTTATGATAAAATTCCTTGACTATAGTCATTTGGTTAAAACTCAGAGACAATCAGTAATTAACAGAATCCACTGGTGCACCACACTCTTACCTGGATGAAGAAGTCATCACTCATCCGATGACTCCCTTGATTTGCAATTTCTGTTATTGTTGCTATTTAATCTATGCAGTATTGCTCCGTTTATTTTTTAGACTACCCCAACTTTATCTTAGCTTGCACCTTTCCATTACTGTAATGCATACAGTAACACTAGATATTGCAGGCAATTCTCTATCCCAGGCAGAAAAGAAAGCAAACACACTAATTAACTGTAATACACCTGCGTATGTCATCAAATAAAAAGTGGCAAAGCCTTTGCACAGCTTTTTTATTCACAAGTCAAGGCGTGACATGATCACAACAAAACGGAATAATATGTGCTAAATAGACACACAAATTCTATTTCTGCTCTTCCTTTTTATATTTGGAACTCATGTGAGTAGAAAAAGTGAGAAGTGAGAACTAGAGGTGGAAAATGAGAAGTCTTAAACTCCACAAGATACTTTCTTTTCTTTGCATTTCATTTCTATTTGCATGTACGGTATATCCACATGTAGATTCAGCACAACACTGTCCTTTCAAGTTTCAGCTAAGGTCAGGAGTTAGAGAAGGGGACTCAGCTCAGTGTGGGACACGTGGGGCTCCATGTGAGGACATGAGTTGTAATTCCTGCTGCTGAAGGGCTGCTGGTTAGACATCTTTGTCTTTCTTTTCAAAAGTCCCCAGTCCCCCAATGCCCTTCCTGACCTAACTTAGATGTGTCCTGTAACTTAAATTGAAAACCAGTTGAATACAAGTAAAGCTGACTGCACAGTAGCCTTATATCATTAATAAATGTACAGAGTATTAATATGACATTGTAACAATCTTTGCTTCTCAAGTAGGAGAATGGCATACCGGCAGGCTTATGTAAGTACTTACAGGGGGACAAAAATTTAATTAATAATAAATATATATGAATCTAAAGATTGTTTGCCATGTGATAAGAGACACAGCAGATCCCCACAGAGCTTCCAATCTAAGTAACATAGAAAGGAACGTGTGTATACAATTTACATCAGAAGCCCTTTACTTAAAAGGCATTAAAAGGGTGGTTCACCTACAAGTTAACTTTTACTATGCTAAAGAATGGCCATTGTTTAGCATTTTATCAATGTGTCCTCCTTTTTAATTCTTATATATAGTTTTTTAATTACTTGCTTTTCTTTTCTGACTCTTTCCAGCTTTCTAATGGGGATCACTGATCCCAGCAACCAAAAACCTATTGCTCTTTAAGGCAACTGTTTTATTGTTGTTGATACTTTTTATTACTTCTCTTTATAGTCAGCCTGGTTGCTGGTGTAATTTGGATACTGGCAACCAGATAGCTGCTACCATTCCCAACTAGAGAGCTGCTGAACAAAAAGTTAAATCCTTCAAAAACCCCAAATAATAAAAAAATTAAGACCATTTGCAAATTGTCTCGGACTAGCATTCAAAATACGAAAAGTTAATTTAAACAACCCCTTTCGATACAGGCCCCCCTTGCATTCCTGAATGCATCGTTTTGCACCTTGCACTCTATATGCCAAGAAAGGTGCAACTGGCGCAAGGAACAAAGGACAATAGTAAATGCCAAGCACTTGTGCCTATTCCACAGTAAATTAGCCCTAACATCTCCTGTGCAATTCACTGCTTATTTTCATTTTTGGTTTTGCTGCAAAAACTGTATTTTTTCTGCATTTGTAAAGAAATGCTCAGACATTTTTTGCATACAGGTTGCTGTATTTGATTCTTAAAAATCCTTGATCTATCATGCCTAATATGATACCATTTTAACGAGATAAAACTAGAATAAAGTTATATAAATATATATAACTAATATTTACAGACTGGCGTGGGTTGTTTTGCAGCTGTTACATTTGGCATTGTAATTGCTATATTGTCTCTAGGAATTAATTGTCTAAGCAACCAAGCAGCAGACTGGATGTCATGATGGAATATGAATAGGTAAGGGCAATAAAAAAAGAGTAACAAAAAAATGATACCTTGACAGTTGACCTGTTGTTTTCATTGCCGGGGTTATTTTCATTATTAGTTTCAGAAAGAGACAGAACTAGGAAGCTAAGACCAACTGAGAAGCGGCTTAAATTACTTCCATCTATAGCATACTAAACGTTTTTTAAAGCTGATCTTCTCCCCAAGCATTGCACATCCCTGTGCGGTATTTGGTTTATATTTCTTCAATGTAACTATTGATCCATTTGAAAATGAATACAAGTGTGGGATCCGTTACCTGTAAACCCATTATCCAGAAAGCTCAGAATTTAGGAAAGGTTGTCTTCCATAGACTCCATTATGATCAAATAATCCAAATTTTTAAAATAGATTTCCCTTTTCTCTGTAATAATAAAACAGTACCTTGTAGTTGATCCAAACTAATTCATCCTTATTGGAGGCAAAACTAGCCTATTGGGTTTATTTAATGTTTACATAATTTTCTATTAGACTTATGGTATGAAGATCCAAATTACAGAAAGATCCGTTATCCGTAATTCCTCAGGTCCCAACTTTTCTGGATAACAGGTCCCATACCTGTACTTTAAATAACCCCAGGAATATGTAAGTAGCTAAAGGAAGGAATTCGAGTTTGCCTAAAGGGCTATCTTGCCTTCCCATGTCAGACCTGCTTGATATCAAGAAAACAGCTTCCTTTTCTTATTTAGCTGTCTATTTAGTTAAACCCAAATGCCAGACAAAATGAAACAGACCTTCTCTTATTTGCTTCAAGCTTTCTTTGATGGAGTACAGAATTCCGCTCACATGAAAGTAAGAAATGGCCCTTTGAGATAACTATATGTTTGAGCTGGGAAAAGGGGAAAAAAAAAAGAAGTAGTGATGCTTACTCTTTCCTGTTAAAGAGAAAATGTTAATGAAATGCAAAATATCAATCATGTTAAAGGTTTCATTTAAACAAGATTCTCAGATGTTTGCTGCCTGCTGAGATGAGCCTCATCTCCTCGTCAACTAATGAATTCTCCTGGCTATGACAATAGTTCTTGAAGCGAGGCATCCTTGGGGATCCAGGTTTTGATAAAGACAGTGGGTTGCTCTCTCTCTCTCTCTCTCGCTCGCTCTCTCTCTCCAGTATATTTGAAAACTGTTGATTTTAGTGCTTTGTGAAATAGTAATGGTAATTTCTATTTGTGTATGTTGTACAGTATATATTGTGGTGTTTGCAAAACGTTCCACTTGTTCAGTGAGAAACACTGTTTGTATCCCTGACCCTAATTCCCTCATTAGACCTTAATAGCCATTATCAATTGTGACCTGGTAATAAACGAGCTTAATAGAGTTTTCAAAATCCCAAACTTGGGGCTGTCACTTAACAACCATGGGCCTATAAAATGCTTCCAAGAATTTTCACTGTCATCGAGATATGGCTGTTAAGCAGAACCATGGAAGTCAAGGCAAAATTTGAAAGACCAAGAAAACTTTCAAAGAGAACTGATCATATTCTGGCCAGAAAGACAAAGGCTCATCTCATTGTTTAACACAATGGCTCATGCATTAGTTGTTTCTTAGTTGTTTCCCCTGACAGCAATCTTACAAACGTTATGTCTGACAAAGCTGGTAATGGTCTCCCATTGAAAATCGTCCAATAGGCAATACATGCAGAGATATTATCGGCAGCCAACAGAAATCTTTAGCGAAGAATCCTTAGCTAACCCTAATATTTATTACCATTAACAGATTGTCTTTATCCAGGGCTGTAACATTATGCCTGCCACTTCACCTCTGCCTGTGAATAATATGTGAAGTATCATTTTAAGCCCAGGGCTGCCTTTGTATTTTCTGGACATGAGCTGTCTCCTCAGCTTTAACACTTCTTTTTGACAAACATCCAATATCCAAACTTGCCACATTTCACAAATATTAATATAGGATTAGCAGGCCAATATGATTTTCAACTGCAAGCTCTCTGCATCACTTCTCATTTTAATTATAACATAGGATCACTCTCTGTGGATGTGGATTCAATGAATCGGTTCTTATAAGCCCTGTGGCATGCATTTGCATATTTTTCCCAAAACGTTATGGTGGGTGTTAGTGTGTACATAGTGAAGCAAATGAGGATGTCAGAGTTTTCCTTGTCTGTAGGATGTTTATGGTGTAATGTTTATCTCTAAATTACACTGTTTACACTGCAAATAATTCACTATGCAATATAAAATTTCATTACTACACCAAAAAGTTAATATTGTTGTGTAGGCAGCCACCTCAGGTCATTTTGCCTGGTCATGTGCTTTCAAAAAGAGCCAGCACTTTATGATGGAGGGTGGGTGATATCACTCCAGAATGCAGGGCAGCAGTAAAGAGTAACTGAAGTTCATCAGGGCACAAGTCACATGACTGAGGGCACCTGGGGAATGCAACAACATGTCTAGCCCCATGTCAGATATCTGCAATTTAAAAAAAACAGATTTCAGTGCAGAATTCTGCTGAAGGAGTCCTATTAACTGATGCATTTTTAAACAACAAGTACTGAGAAAAAAGAAAATGTTTTTAAAAAATTGGATTATTTGGATAAAATGGAGTCTATGGGGGCCGGCCTTCCCATAATTCCCGTCAATTATCATATCCTAGTATCCTAGCCCGGAAAGTATAAACCTGTAGGCAACATGTATGTAAGTTAACATGAAACCAGCACAAACCTATCAAACGAAGGTAGGAATTTATCTATCAAATAATAAATATACTTGTCAGTATATTCCACTTGTAAGCAAGGAACGTCGTTGCAAAGCAAAACCTTTTTGGTTCAATAGAAGCGTTGGTGTTGAGGTGGGTAAGAAAAGACGTGCTTTTAAAACTTTCAAGTTAGCTGGTACAGCCGAATCATTTATAAGGTACAAGGAGGCCAATAAATCATGCAAAGAAGCTATAAGGCAAGCTAAAATTGCTATAGAAAAGGATATTGCAGCAAGCAGTAAAAAAAAATCCAAAATTATTTTTTAAATATGTTAATAGTAAAAAAATGAAGCAGGAAGGGGTGGGTCCCTTACTATCAGAGGGGGGTCAGCTGGTTGATGAAAACAAATTAAAAGTGCAGATTCTGAATTCATATTTTTCATCTGTCGACACAAATGAGGAATCAGTAAGTGAAGGTTTCCTTCTTAACAGTCCCAATTCTAGTAATACAACTAATGATGCATGGTTCACACATGATGAAATTCAAAAGAGACTAGAACATGTTAAGATTAACAAAGGTCCAGGGCCAGATGGTATTCATCCCAGGGTAATTAGCGAGCTTAGCTCTGTGATTGCCAAACCTCTTTACTTAATTTTTTAGGATTCATTGAGATCTGGCATAGTGCCGAGAGACTGGCGAATTGCTAATGTGGTGCCTCTATTCAAAAAAGGATCCCGTTCTCAGCCTCAAAACTATAGGCCAGTTAGTCTGACGTCAGTGGTAGGAAAGCTTTTCGAAGGGTTAATAAAGGATAAGATACTGGACTTCATAGCAAATCATAATACTATGAGTTTGTGCCAGCATGGTTTTATGTGTAATAGATCTTGCCAGACTAACTTAATTTCTTTTTATGAGAATGTAAGTAGACACCTCGATTCTGGGGTGGCAGTGGATGTGATTTACTTAGATTTTGCTAAAGCATTTGATACAGTGCCACACAAAAGGTTACTGGTTAAATTAAGGAATGTTGGCCTGGAACATAGTATTTGTACCTGGATAGAGAACTGGCTAAAAGATAGACTACAAAGAGTGGTGGTAAATGGAACATTTTCTAATTGGACCAGTGTTGTTAGTGGAGTACCGCAGGGCTCTGTACTAGGTCCCTTGCTTTTTAACTTGTTTATTAATGACCTGGAGGTGGGCATTGAAAGTACTGTTTCTATTTTTGCAGATGATACTAAATTGTGCAGAACTATAGGTTCCATGCAGGATGCTGCCACTTTGCAGAGTGATTTGTCTAAACTGGAAAACTGGGCAGAAAACTGGAAAATGAGGTTCAATGTTGATAAATGCAAGGTTATGCACTTTGGCAAAAATAATATAAATGCAAGTTATACAATAAATGGCAGTGTGTTGGGAGTTTCCTTAAATGAGAAGGATCTAGGGGTCTTTGTAGATAACACGTTGTGTAATTCTGGGCAGTGTCATTCTGTGGCTACTAAAGCAAATAAAGTTCTGTCTTGCATAAAAAAGGGCATTAACTCAAGGGATGAAAACATAATTATGCCTCTTTATAGGTCCCTGGTAAGGCCTCATCTGGAGTATGCAGTGCAGTTTTGGACTCCAGTCCTTAAGAGGGATATAAATGAGCTGGAGAGAGTGCAGAGACGTGCAACTAAATTGGTTAGAGGGATGGAAGACTTAAATTATGAGGGTAGACTGTCATGGTTGCGGTTGTTTTCTCTGGAAAAAAGGCGCTTGCGAGGGGACATGATTACACTTTACAAGTACATTAGAGGACATTATAGACAAATGGCAGGGGACCTTTTTACCCATAAAGTGGATCACCGTACCAGAGGCCACCCCTTTAGACTAGAAGAAAAGAACTTTCATTTGAAGCAACGTAGGGGGTTCTTCACAGTCAGGACAGTGAGGTTGTGGAATGCACTGCCGGGTGATGTTGTGATGGTAGTTAATGCCTTTAAGAATGGCTTGGATGATTTTTTGGACAGACATAATATCAAAGGCTATTGTGATACTAAGCTCTATAGTTAGTATGGGTATATAGAATTTAATTAAAAGTAGAGAGGGGTGTATGTATGGATGCTGGGTTTTCATTTGGAGGGGTTGAACTTGATGGACTTTGTCTTTTTTCAACCCAATTTAACTATGTAACTATGTACTGTAACTATCAAATGAATTCAACAGTATAGAGGCTGTTCAATAATTTCTTAAAACATAAACCTACAGTATATCCATCTGAAAAATAAAACAGAGCAGTATTTTTAAACATTCTTCAGCTGGGCAGACAATGCAACTCGTGAGGCTGCTGGTGACACAGAAGTATTTGTACACTAAACATTTAGGGCAGATTTGTTCAGGTTTGAATAATAAATTCCAATTTGAATTTTGGAATCAAAAACTCCAAGAAAAATCCAAATAAGAATTTGAGATTTATCAAACCTTGACCCTGGAAGTAACTCCAGTTCGATAAGTTGCCACGTTCATGTAGACGTCAATAATAGAGGTCTATTGAACCATTTGAAGATGTTGATAGCCTTCCTGACATTCGATGTTTTTTATGGAAAAAACTCAATTCGAATTGCGTTTGAATTCGAGTTTTCAGGTCAGTAATATTTGTTCGCATTTTAGACGTTCGAGTTTTTTCTTAAATAAGGTACCAATCGGGTTTTGAGGTCATTCAAGTTCATTCGAGGTAAAAAAAAACCCTATCACTAATGATGGGCGAATATGAGAGAAACGCATTGAAGTCAATGGGAGTCAAAATAAAAAAATATATATATAGACTCGCCAATTTTGACTCGAGCGACAATTTTTATTAGGCGGGACTATTTGGTCCAAAAGCATTAAGGTCAATGGGCACCCAAATAACTTTGACGCACAACAATTTTTTTTTTGACGCAGCGGATTTTCCACCGGAGAATTGTTGCTGCAGTTTCACAAATTAATTCACTTGCAGTGAAATGTGAAAATTCACAGCAAATTTGTGTCTGCTGAATTTATTCATCCATCACTACCTATCACTCGACCTTTGATAAATCTGCCCCCTATTATGCAGGGGGGTGAATTATTATTCACTAAAGTGTAAGAGTGTGCTAGAACAGCGTAAGACATCAGAAGTACTGGCGATACAGAAACATTTAGCAGAACAGAGTAAGCATTCAGTGTGAAGACATACAGACATTTCAGCAACTTTCTCTACACGGATCCGCACACACTCAAATTTTCTGCAGTGGGGAAAGTGCCCCTTCTTTTTTTGTTTACACCACCAATATCAACGTTTCAGCTGTGATACATTATGCTTCTTATCAAAGAAGTGCTTTGTTAACAATGTCTCTTTCTTAAATTTCTCTTTTTCTTTAGCACCAGTATTTTCCCCTTTCACTTCTGGCTTAAAATTCCTCTTATGCTCGTTCATTCTCACCTTAAAGGATCTAGGTGTTTGACCCATATAGCCAAGTCCTCATCCACAGCATTTGGATTTTTGTAAGAATTGGAGTTTTAAATAATTTATGTATGTATGTATATTTTTATTTGTAAAGCGCTCCTTGAGGGCAAAGCACTGTACAACAAAACAATAAATTAGTAGTAACAAACAAGGGGTCAGAATAAAAAGTAACAATAAGTGCATTATTAGAATACAATTCATATAAATATAAAATATAATTACAATGCAGATTAAGTGCTCAGTGTCAAGGAAACAAAAGGCTGGAGGACCCTACCCCGTAGGGCTTACAGTCTAAATGGGAATAATTTATTCACATTGGATGTACTATTTTTAAGGGTTATTTAACTACTAGTATGTTTGTACTTAATAGGGGTTAATTAAGAGTAAGGTCAGATGTTACTATGTGAAGATGAGGGAAGGCAGGTTTATGCTTTTAAAGTTGGTTTGTCACACTTATATATCCTGATGAAGGGATGTTGTACCCCCCGAAACAAGGGGCACTTTACCCACTGCAGAAAATGTGTGTGTGTGCGGAAGAGAAAGTTGCTGTTACTAGGGGACCAGGCCGGGTCTGCGGAGAATCAGCACCACTACTGCAGAGAGTAAATTCTGGGTGTGAGGTATACCTACTACATTGCATACAGACATTTCAGACATCATTCGACTCTAGGGACAGTAATATTAGGGACATGCATACAGCTGTAACTGTAAAGAACATGCACACCATCTGACTTCAGATATTTGTTGCTGGGTGCAATCAGCTAGGTATGTATGTTGCATATGGCACATAATCCATATAATGCAAATATTGAAACAGGCCAGGCAAGTGAATTAAAGGTCAATGAGACAATTGCCAGACTGCATATTTATAGCTGCAAGCACAATTGTAACATTTGGTTTGCATTTGTACTTGTCCTGTAGTTATAAAAATAGTTTGGACCACATTGTTTTAAAGATACTGACATTCTACATTCATATATCTGCAATGTGTTATAAAAGTGGGCTGCATCAGGAATATCATTAGATGCATATAACCTAAACAAAAACATTTTCCATATTGAACAGACTTCTGTTGGACAGAGCGCTGCATTCACATACTCATACGGATGAAGGTGGTGAAAAAATTATTTTAGAAAGCCTCCACCTACATTTAAAGACTCAAACTTCCTTTTAAAACTGGGATGCTAGGTTTTTCCAGGTTGATTTTTGAAATCCCTGGTGAAATGCTACCTGAGGCAATCACTTGGGCAAAGGGCCTCATCCTTTATTTAAGGTGAAAGCAGCAAGGTGGAAATAGGACCAGTCATAAAAAGTGGATTTTAAGCTTTAAGTGGATTTTAAGCTTTGGTGGACTTGAACTCTTTGATGACCTAAGCTAACGTAAACCTAGTATCTAAAACAAGTGCAGAGAAAACAAAAGTTTTACAAACATATATGTTTATAAAGGGGAACGCCACAAAAACATAACTTAAGCATTTAGCATTTTGAAAAGTAAACACAATTTCAAGCAACTTTGCAATATAGATAATTTAAAAAATATGCAGATTTTTAATGGTTTCTGTCAGTTCCCTAAGCCTAGCCCCCTGCTCTCCTGCTGATTAGTGATGGGCGAATTTATTTACCAGTCGCGAATTTGCGGCAAATTTGTGCGATTCGCCGCCAGTGAAAAAATTTGTGAAACGCCCGCGAAAATTTGCGGGTAAAACAGGCGCCATCGTCAAAAAACGGGCACTGGCGTCAAAAACGGGCGCCGGCATCAAAAACAAGACGCCGGCACCATTTCACGAATTTTTCACCGTTTCGCGAATTTTCCGGCGA
Organism: Xenopus petersii; assembly: GCA_038501925.1. Classification (NCBI taxonomy): domain Eukaryota; kingdom Metazoa; phylum Chordata; class Amphibia; order Anura; family Pipidae; genus Xenopus; species Xenopus petersii. The sequence continues at coordinate 39,685,868 of CM076681.1, read as the reverse complement.
AGTGAAATGGCGCAAATTCACCCATCACTACTGCTGATCTGTCTGACTACTTTGCTGAGCTGGCTGACTACTGTTACTTTGTATCAACAGCCATCTGTCCTCAGCCTGCATCGTCAAAACCCCACAATTCCCTGCACACGTGATTTCAATAAGGAATGGAACATCACAGTGCAATGCATTGTGGGTTATGTAGTTCATGCATTCTGTCTGTAAACTGTGGAGAAGTTGTTACAATTTGTAACATCAGTGTTTAGTCCCTCGTTCCCTGCCAGGATTTTAAATGATGCAGAAAGAGAAGAATTGTTAAACAGCTGGATTTCAGCATAGAAAATGGCATTTATTCATACTTTTTGACAGGTAACTGTGATGGATATATTAGGAGTTCCTGTGTTATGTGGGCCTCTTTATCAAATGGTATGATATATAATGGTAGACATGGAAGATAAGGTAGATTAAACCTGATTCAGGACCATGATGAGAAAGGGAGTCTCACTTCAGTTTGTGGAAGCAGAACACAATCAAGTGTTGCTTTCATAGTATTAATTATTCCAGACCAACTGGAGTAATATGGGGGTATATACATTTGTACATACAAATGAAACATTAGATATATACTAGTTACAGGAATTTATCTTTTTTGCCAACTGTTCATAATCATTTAATATCTTTATCACTATTATTTGTTGCTTCTGCAGCTTCTAGCAAGGATATTTCTTTTGCTTGAGCAGAGCTGTTGCATATCTGACCCTTACATCATGAAAATGCATGGGACTCTGAAGCAATATTTATTTGTCTGCAATTTGCTTGTTTAAACTGTGCAAAAAAAAATAAATAAAAAAGAGGTCATGTCCTAATCCGTTTCCCAGTTCTGCTTTCCCTCAGATTGCCCGAACACTATCAATTATATTCTTGTGTGATGTAGACTGGATACACTTCAATGATCAGCATACACATCTTGCTAAATGCCACATCCTAATTTGTGCTTTTAGCTCTAGGGGAAGCAGAATGATTTCTTGAGTAAGTCTAATCATTACCAATCTAGTTTTTTTCCAGCCCCAGATATTTTTATTAACAATTATAAAGAGTCAGCCATTAATATTTTGCACTAATATCCTCTAAGCAATTTACACCATATTTGGGGGGGGGGGGTTGTATATTGATGAAACTTTATGAGACTGGCAACTAAATGATTACCCTTTATAGGCTTAAATAGTATTATGTTTATTTGGCTTGGTTCTTTGATGTAAATCATCAATGATTTTCTTTATTTTGTTTTAGAAATGGTGCTACATATTGTTGTGTGTCGTTACAATAAGTTGAGAATATTTTTAACCATATTGTTAGAGTTGTCTTCTTATTCCCAATACTTTATGTGGCTTTTAATCTAAACTATGTACCATGACCACTGTACTAGCAAAACTATTACTGTTACAATTACACTATCATGACTATTTCTGAGCAAACTGGTTTTGCTGGATATGTGATTACTGTACCACAAATTCTCTCAGACTGTAAAGCTTTGGGGCTGTGTTTTCTCTCTCTGATTCTCTTTCAGCACATCCAGTTGATTGACAGCCTGGTTCCACAACAGAACAGTCATAATCAACACTGGAAACTTTACAACGTCCTGTCATCAACCATATTTCATGATAAAGAAATGGACTGTTTCGGCATATTGGCTACTGGTGGCTGCATTTTTAATTTTTGTCTAAATGAAACCTGCCTAAGTGCTAATTACTCCATAGGAGGGCGATAACATCCATTTGAAGCCTCTCCAATTTGTTTCTTAGGGCAGAGACACAAGCTCATATTCGAGGAGATTTTAGTCGCCCCTCTTTGGGCAACTAATCTCTCTGAACTGCCTTCCCGCTGGCTAGAATGTAAATCACCGGCGGGAAGGCACTTGGAGCGCTTCAATTTCCGAAAGTTGCTCCAAAGTTTCCTTGTCAGGCAACTTCGGCCGAGTTCGGTCCAAGTGCCATCCCGCTGGCTATTTGCATTCTAGCTGGCGGGAGGGCAGGGGAAGTCAGTTCGGGGGGGATTCGTCACCCGAAGAAGAGGAGATTTGTCACTGGGTGACTAATCTCCCGAATCTGAGCGTGTGTCTCTGCCCTGAAGAGGAAAAAAATAGGGGCAAGAAACCACGGGGGTGTGGCCATTCGTAGGTGAGTGTGGTCCAGTGAAGAACATCTGCTGGGGGGAATAAGAGCCTAGCCCTGAAGTAAGAAGTAGGCTTAGTCAGAATTATAAGTTATAATGTGCACTAGGTGTACAAGACAGTTAGGAAAAGATAGTAAGGGCAGTTAAGAGCCCCAACCAGGAGTAAGTGGAACTAGCCTTCTGGTAGATCATCTACCAGTTAGGGATGCAATGATAGGAAACAGGATAGCAGAAGAGAGGGCTATGGGACTATTGCCATCTTGAAAAGTCCTGTCTGGAATAGAAAGGGGGCGCCAGTGAGGAGCATCTGGTTGCTGAGGACATGTGGGGATAATGAGAACCCATCGAGGGCGGTGGAGCATGTGCGGCCCATTGGTATAAGAAGTTAATGCCTGGAAAAAGTAACAAGGAGGCTAGTGTCCTGGAAGAGATGTGGTCAAATGCTGAATGTCTGAAGAATTGCCTGTTGGTTTAATTTGTGTGAAAGAACAATAAAAGAATTTCCTTTATTTTTAATAACTGGTGGTCTACTAGTCATTCACGGGACACTTGCCTACATAATTATTATATCCTCACTTAAGAATCTCTTCTCCGCGTCAATTCGCGTAAATTTTGAAACCTGCATTAAAGTGAATGGCCATCCAAATAATGTTGACGCGCTACAGTTTTGAGGCAGCGACTATTCCGACATGGGTCCAAATGTTTTTGACGCTGACAAATTTTTGCTGCAGTTTCACAACTTTATGCACTGCCGACAAAACACTAAAATTCGCCGCAAATTCCCGCCCACCACTTTTCATTGGTTAACTGTTTTCATATGGTGGCTTAGGAAGTTACATTTTAAGTATGCAAAAGCCTCTATTTTCTATTTTCAAACTGCACTGGAGACAAAAAGCCGTTTCCTTGGTAACACAAGCTGCTTCAGTCACATGTTATCAATCAACCTAAAAGTGCAAGTTTACAGGTTTAAAGCTAGGAAGGTTTGAAAAAGATCTATGAGCACACACCTGACAAATAAAAAGAAGAAACATCAGGTTTAGTCAAAGGGATTTCCATTGTATACAACAAAGTAAAAAGATAAATGATAAATCCTAGAATAGTGTGTTTAGTTTTAACTGCTACTTTTTGAAATTAATACACATGCACTTTTATAACAAAGACTGAGAATCAAAAGCATTAAGAATTAAGCATTCAGTAATAATACTGCACCGTTATTTTACCAAATTCTATCCAAGGAATCCCACTGGGGCTGAGGGCTATAGTAAAAGTCAAATTCAAGACTATTTACATACTAAGGTATACAGCAGGATTACAAATATCTGATGCTATGGGGCAATATTCTTTGCTTTACTTCCACATATATGAATTAAGGGTAATTCTATGAACTAATAGCAGAATTAAATGTTAATTTGTTTGGTTCACAAATGAACTTTTCTTAATTGTTAAAGGGATTCTGTCATGATTGTTATGATTTTTATTTCTAAATTACTGTTTACACTGCAAATAATTCACTCTACCATATAAAATTCAATTCCTGAACCAGCAAGTATATTTTTTTAGTTATAATATTGGTGTGTAGGCGCCATCTCAAGTAATTTTGCCTGGTCATGTGCTTTCAGAAAGAGCCAGCACTTTAGAATCAAACTGCTTTCTGGCAGGGTGTTGTTTCTCCTACTCAATGTAACTGAATGTGTCACAGTCGGACCTGGATGTTACAATTGAGTGCTGTTCTTAGATCTGCCAGGCAGCTGTTATCTTGTGTTAGGAGCTGCTATCTGGTTTACCTTGCCATTGTTCTGTTTTTAGTCTGCTGGAGGGGGGGGGGATGTAGGGGGATGATATCACTCAAACTTGCAGTACAACAGTAAAGAGTGACTGAAGTTTATTAGTGCAAAGGTCACATGACTAGGGGCAGCTGGGAAACTGACAATATGTCTAGACCCATGTCAGATTCAAAATTAAATATAAAAAAATCTGTTTGCTCTTTTGAGAGCAGATTTCAGTGCAGAATTCTGATGAAGCAGCACTATTAACTGATGCGTTTTGTAAAAAACATTTTTCTCCCATGACAGTCCCAGGACAGTTTCCCTTTAAGCCTGTGACAGATATACTGAATCTGGCATTTGGTTTAGGACTTGGTCTTATATGAGTCTAGCAAATACTGCTGGGAATCAAACCAGTTTTGCAAGATTCAGACATGGGCAAAATATTAGGGGCATATTTACTAAGCTTGAGTGAAGGATTAGAAGGAAAAAAACTTTGAATTTCAAAGTTTTTTTTGGCTACTTCAAATTGGCTTCTTTGACCTTCGACTTCGAATCGAAAGATTCAAAGTAAAATTCATTTGACTATTCGACCATTCGATAGTCGAAGTACTGGCTATTTAAAAAAAAACTTCGACTACCTACTTCGCCACCTAAAACCTACCGAGCACCAATGTTAGCCTATGGGGACCTTCCCCATAAGCTTTCTAAGCAATTTCTGATCAAAGGAATCATTAGTTTCGAAGGATTTAATCGTTCTTTTCCTTGATCGTTTGATCGAAGTAAATGCGGTAAATCCTTCGACTTCGATATTCGAAGTCGAAGGATTTTACTTCGATGGTCGAATATCGAGGGTTAATTAACCCTCGATATTCGACCCTTAGTAAATGTGCCCCTTAGTGTTCAACCAAACAAAATCAAACCACATAACAGTAACACTGAGATTTTTCTTTTCTTTTATCTTCTAATCCCTCTAACAAGGCTATTCTAGGCGTTATTTAATTTTTTTTTCAATATATACAATTTTTGGTGTTTATAATATAAATACAAGAAAACAGAAAGGGGAGGGCGATGAGACTAATGAGCCTAATGAGCATCTAAGCGGGGCACTAAATCATATTTTCCATGGCATGGACAACTCCCTAGATTTTTTCATAGCCTGAAATGAAAACATTGCTCTTCCTAAGTATGATGCACAATTGTGCTGGGAAATTAGAGGATATAACGACCACTCTGAGATTGTTACACAGCAAGTGGCCACATTTTTGTAGTAGGTGCTTTAGTAGCACAAGATTAGAGATGGCGCGAACTGTTCGCCGGCGAACTTGTTCGCGCGAACATCGGGTGTTCGCGAACGTCGCGCGACGTTCGCCATTTTGGGTTCGCCATTGTTGGCGCTTTTTTTTGCCCTCTCACCCCAGACCAGCAGGTACATGGCAGCCAATCAGGAAGCTCTCCCCTGGACCACTCCCCTTCCCTATAAAAACCGAAGCCCTGCAGCTTTTTTTCACTCTGCCTGTGTGTGCTGAAGAGATAGTGTAGGGAGAGAGCTGCTGCCTGTTAGTGATTTCAGGGACAGTTGAAAGTTTGCTGGCTAGTAATCGTTTTGATACTGCTCTGTTATTGGAGGGACAGAAGTCTGCAGGGGTTTGAGGGACATTTAAGCTTAGGTAGCTTTGCTGGCTAGTAATCTACCTTCTACTGCAGTGCTCTGTATGTAGCTGCAGTGGGCAGCTGTCCTGCTTCTGATCTCATCTGCTGACTGCTGCAATAACAGTAGTCCTTGTAAGGACTGCTTTTATTTATTTTTTTGTTCCAATACAGAGCAGTATCAAGCAGATTACTAGCCAGCAAACTTACTATCATCTGTCCCTGAAATCACTAACAGCTCTCCCCCTACACTATCTCTTCCAAGCACACACAGGCAGATTTTTCAGATACATTTTTGCCCTTGATCCCCCTCTGGCATGCCACTGTCCAGGTCGTTGCACCCTTTAAACAACTTTAAAATCATTTTTCTGGCCAGAAATGTCTTTTTTAGATGTTAAAGTTCGCCTTCCCATTGAAGTCTATGGGGTTTGCGAACCGTTCGCGAACCGCTCGCATTTTTGCGCAAGTTCGCGAATATGTTCGCGAACTTTTTTTCCGACGTTCGCTACATCCCTACACAAGATATGGTTATTGAACATGGCAGTTCAAAGTCCCAATGAGAAGTGTTTATAGAGCAATTACCATAGTACCTAGGAAAGACGCATTCTCTGCTGTAAATTTCAAGAAGTTGAACTTGGAAGGGAAAACGCAGAGTGTCCTAATATGTATTAATGAATCCAGTTCTTTAATAACCTTACAGAAATACCATTGCAATTGTATTATTGGACACTTATGGGCATAGGTCCGAATTTTTGCTTTTTTTTTTTTTTTTGCTTATTAAAAATGTCCAAAGAAGCAAAATAAAGACAAAAGAGATCCTCTATTGTCCTAAAAATTAGCCCACCCTTAAACAAATATGGCATGAGCTTCAAATGGCTAAAATGGTGTAAATAACATATATTTAACAACTTTGCAACTTTTAAAAATAATCCCACATTAAAATATGAAAAAACACCAACACTTCTTTTTTTATGATTATTTTTCGAATACAGGATATGATGTCACTGACATAGTAATGTTGAGGATGTAGCTTCAGCTTAACAATTCACCAGGTATAACCAGACTTTGGAGAAAAGGGTGACATATTGGAACGTTTGCACTTTGCTGATTAATGATCGTTCGGATGAGTGAAAATTCACCTGCAAATGGCGCATGTTCTCTAGCACTGAGGTTTTTCGCTAGAGAATTGTCTTCTTAGTCTTTTAGTAAATAGGCAATGTTGTTGCGAATTGTCATTTTGACAAATTTTCACCCTTTAGTAAATGTGCCTTCTAGGTGGAAATGTAATGAAAATGGCAAAGACAATTAAGAAGAAAAGTTTGCATTTTGCAATGTAATATTCTTCAGGCATTTGTTGCATTTAATTCTGCATAGAAGACTTTTAAAGGCATGCCTGAAGGAGAAAACATAGCAAATGTTTCACTGCCGCAAACTATAAAAATTTGCAAACTTTCTTTCATTGTCCGAAGTGGTTGCTAAACAGTTCCAGGGTTCACAAAAGCTATTTATAATTTGCACAAAGCAATAGGTTCACTCATAAGCTTACATTTCCATATTGCAAATATTTTTACTGTTACTGACTTTTATTACATTCCCTCCATAAACAGCCAGAGATTCAGGTGATCAGGAAAAGTCCAACCTAGGAATGAGATAAAACACACTCAAACTCAAGAGGTTCTCTCCTGGTTCTCATACTTATACTGAGGCTAGCGGTGCAAATCCAATTCCTGGGGTAGAATATCGCCCTTACAACCATTAATACTGAATCAGCCCTTAGGGCATCTTCCACCATGAAGGTGATGTGATCACACCACAGACAGTCATAAGAATACTCTTCTCTTACTGTTTTATGCTAGCAAATGTATTGTCCTAAACTGGATGTCCCCCCAGCCTCCTATACTCAAGGGCTGGCTAAACCTGATGAAAACAACACTCCCCCTGATACAACTCATCTATGCTTCATGAGGATGACCCCAAAAATATGACTTGGTGTGGCGAGGCTGGCTGAAAGCCACAGAAGAGTTCTTACCCCCAGGTATGCCAGGCTAGCAGCGCTGCAGTTAACTATACACTCCTCTTCAACTCTTTATGGCTAAAGGACATACAGTAAGGTCTACAAATATTTGAACAGAGACAACTTTTTTTCATTTTGGTTCTGTACATTAGCACAATGAATTTTAAATGAAACAATTTTCAGCTTTAATCCAGTGGGATGAACAAAAAGATTGCATAAATATTTGAGGAACTAAAGATTTTTTTTAACACAATCACTTAATTTCAGGGGCTCAAAAGCAATTAGACAATTGACTCAAAGGCCTTTTTGTGGGCAGGTGTGGGCAATTCCTTTGTTATGTCATTATCAATTAAGCAGATAAAAGCCCTGGAGTTGATTTGAGGGGGAGGTGTTTGTATGTGGAAGATTTTACTGTGAACAGACAACATGCGGTCAAAGGGCTCTCCATGCAGGTGAAACAAGCCATCCTTAAGCTGCAAAAACAGAAAATACCCATCCAAGAAATTGCTACAATATTAGGAGTGACAAAATCTACAGTTTGGTACATCCTGAGAAAGAAAGAAATCACTAGTTGTGAACTCAGCAACGCAAAAAGACCTGGATGTCCATGGAAGTCAACTGTGGTGGATGATCACAGAATAATTTTCATGGTGAAGAGAAACCCCTTCACAACAGCCAACAAGTGAACAACAGTCTCCAGACGGTAGGCGTATCGATATCCAAGTCTACCATAAAGAGAAGACTGCATGAAAGTAAATGCAAGGTGCAAGACACTCGAATAGAAATAGATTGGACTTTGCTAAAAAAACATCTAAAAAAGCCAGCACAGTTCTGGAAAAACATTTTTTGGTCAGATGAAACCAGGATCAACCTCTACCAGAATGATGACAAGAAAAAAGTATGGAGAAGGCGTTTAACAGCTCATGATCTTAAACATACCACATCATCTATAAAACATGGCGGAGGCAGTGTGATGGCTTGGGCGTGCATGGCTGCCAGTGGCACTGGGACACTAGTGTTTATCCATGATGTGACACAGGACAGAAGCAGCCGAATGAATTCTGAGGTGTTCAGAGACACTGTCTGCGCAAATCCAGCTAAATACAGTCAAATTGATTGGGATTCATTTCATAATACAAATGGACAATGATCCAAAACATACAGCCAAAGCAACCCAGGAGTTTATTAAAGCAAAAAGTGGAATATTCTTCAATGGCCAAGTTAGTCACCTGATCTGAACCCAACTGAGCTGCATTTTACTTGTTGAAGACTAAAACAAACAGCAACTGAAAGCCGCTGCAGTAAAGGCCTGGCAGAACATTAAAAAGGAGGAAACCCAGAATCTGGAGATGTCCATGAGTTCAAGACTTCAGGCTGTCATTGCCAGCAAAGGGTTTTCAACCAAGTATTAGAAATGAACATTTTATTTTCAGTTTTTGAATTTTCAGCCCCTGAAATGAAGTGATTGTGTTTAAAAAAGGCTTTAGTTCTTCACATTTTCATGCAATCTTTTTGTTCAACCCACTGAATTAAAGCTGAAAGTCTGCAGTTCAACTGCATCTGAGTTGTTTCATTTAAAATTAATTGTGGTAATGTACAGAACCAAAATTAGAAAAAAAAAGTTGTCTTTGTCAATTGCGTAGGAGTACCTGACATGGGGGCCAGCATACCAATGTATGGGAACTCAAAATATGCATAGACTGGACTGAGACTAATGTAGTTGATGAAGGACCCATGAATGTTTTTATCGTTTGTTACCGTTATGAAGAATGCAAAATAAAAACCTTTCAAAAAAAAAGATTCAGGTGATCAAAAATCTAGAGCAATCCTTTTCCATACCTTCATTTATATCCCACGGAATGCAGCTATTGGTGGACAAAATGAGGGCTATACATTGTTTTTTTCATTTATATATGAAATTGTATGTACATATATTTCAAACATTAATACAGTGAGTAATACTTTGGGGCATGTTTGGTCTTCACTTCATTGCTATGAACTCTATGAATTGTCCATATACTGAGCAATGGTTTTACCTCAATGAAGAATTCTGCATTTTTGTATTGTACATTGCTGCCATTCATGACAGGCATCAAACCCAAAAATGTTCTTAACATATACTGTGTTAAATGAATAAATAACATGCTGAGATGTCTAGTAGAAATGAGCAAAGTCTGTAATCACTGAATGAATAGGTCTCCCTTTGTATTCAGAACTGCTCCATTCCCACCACTCACACAATTCTCTCTCCTTTTTTTTTAATACATATATTTTTGGCAGAACACTGTGCACATATTCTCATTTCTAATTATGGTTTTGCACTGCTAAGCGCTGCTCTATCTTAATTTATTAATGAAAAACAAATGTACTAACTCACTTCCAATCTGTTTCTGTGTAAGCTGTTTTGATTGTTCCTGGAACTCGCATACAGCATCTTTGTAAAGTCAGGATACAATGGCAATGTTTATGGCACCTGATGTCTGATGCGCATGCAAGAGGTTAATAAAACATATCTTGATTAAACATCATTGCAGTAGATTGTGACTAATGGGAATGAAGCAGTAATTATGCAAAATATTTCTTACAGTAATTAAAAGAGATCATCATTGCACCGGTTTATAATGATGGCTTAAGGCTTAAGAATGGTTGAAATTTTATATAAATACTTTTTTTTACATGTATCCATCCACAGTTCAGGCCTTCCTCCTTTTCGGCTAGTAAGAGCCCATTGTCAATGAACACCATGACCATGCTTGGCTTTTCATTGTAACCTCAAAAGTCTGTTGTTCACTTCTGTATCTTTTATTGGCATAATGGATAAGATAGGGTGAGACAGGATACTGCTCACAGTAACAATCACGTTTCTTTCAGCTCTAGGAAATGTAATATTGGTTCTTTGATGGTGGATCAACCTGAGGCTCTGTAAGTAAATTAGCCCTTTTTGTGTGAGACCTTATCTACCTAGTTATTCAAATTGTGTAAGAGGAGACAATTTTGTTTTGTCAAAAAAAGAAAATACTTTAAAGTACTCTGGGTGTCAGATCATTAAAAGAAAAGATCTCCCTGGAGAGGTATTCAGGAAGTCACCTGCAGTTTGAATACCTATATCACACCTGTATATATGGGGATGCGCGCCAGGTTGTCAAGAAACAATGGGGGAAATTTACTAAAGGGCGAAGTGAAAATTCGTCGGTGTGACGTCATTTTGTTACTTCGCTGATTTAGTAACGGTCGTTGGTGTAATTTCACCAAGAAGATAAACTTTGGCGCAACTTCACACTCTAATGGCAGGCGAATTTTCACTCTGGCGAAAGAGCGTTACTACGCAAATTCAGTACATTTTTGATTTTATTGACATTACGACTATCACTCAGACCAGGCGAAATGCAATAGAGCAGATAGGAGTTCCTCAAAAAAGTTGAACATTTTTCTAAGTCCCAAAAAACGCTGGCTGCTTTTCCTTTTTACAGGGTGATAGGCTGAAAAAGATTGAAAAAATGTTTTGGGGTACCCTCTTTACCCCTACATTTCCTAACATATGGCACCTAAACTAAACTGTGGGCACATGTGTAGGGCAATATAAGACCTCTATATCATTTTATTAAGGTTCCCTGGCCTTGTGTAGTGTAATGTATTTGCTGCAGCACATACGGCCATTGTACTTTAACTGCACGCCGTATGCAAATTTGCCAACGCTAGCGTAACTATGAACTGCTGGCATATTTTCGATAGCGCAACTTTGCCAGCGTTCGTTACCCTGTGTGCAACTTCGGATCTTCGTGAATTAGCGTTGTCCAGGAGAATTTACGCCAGGCGAAGTGTTGCGATGTGCGCGAAGCCAGCGCTGGTGAATTTTCGCCGGTTAGTGAATTTGCCCCGATATGTTAAGTGATTTTGAGGATATGAATATATATTAGTGTAATTTCATTACGTACCAAATTGATAACATATGTTTCAATGGCAGTAAAGTCTTACCCCATAAATAGTGAGTTGTTGACCATATTAGATACTGTAACTCAATTGGAATGTGTTAGACTTGAATGTGTTCACCCGAAAACTCAGAATTTTTCCCGAAAACTTCGGGGTATTGCCAAAAACCCAGCGCACATCAAAAAATCATTGGGACTTCTCCCATTGACTTATATTCAACCTCAACAGGTCTGTGATGCCAGATTTTGACTTTTCCCATCCTCAGGGTTTAATAAATTCTGAAAAATTTGTGATTTTTTTATGTCTGATTTTATAAAAAAAATCACGAATTATTCGTGATTTTTGCATTCGGAGTATAATAAATAACCCCCTTAGCGATGCAGAACTCTCATGCAAACTGCACAGCATGAAACAGCAGCCTGTCTGCACTCCTGGACAGTCCCACACACACACTGGTTCTGGCTGAATGCTGCAGCAGGGGTGCTTTAATGATCTCTCTCTCTCTCTCTCTCTCTCTCTCAACCCCTTACATTTGGCTCCAAAACCAGGCTCTTTCTGGATCCTCCTCTTTTTCCCCAGATGGCCTCTGGGGCTTTCAGCCACTCCTTCACTCCGCTGCCTGTAACCGGGCTCAGTGATGTCAGAAACTGAGTATTATTTATTTTGGCACTCCATGTGAAGACCATGCTTCCCCCACCTCGTTTACTTATATAACTCGTTATATACTTCCGACTTGAGCATATCTGAGCAGTCCAATACCAGTAAACTGAGGATGGACACCATGAGTAAATATGATGTTTTCAGTTTCCCCCTCAACCAAATGTATGGTGAAATGGAATGTACAGAAAAGTACAATATATATATATAAAAAAGTATACATGGGGGAGACAAATCACATAATAATACAGAATCATAGGACAAAGAGCTCAAGTGCTATGTGGTAAGAGACATAGACCCAAATTCACTAAGCACCGAAGCGCCTAACGCTAGCGTCAATTCGCTAGCGTTGGGCATTTTCGTTACTTCGCAAATTCACTAACGAACGCTGGTGTAAATTCGCTAGTGTTACTTTGCACCCTTACGCCAGACGAATTTTCGCTAGCGATGTATCTACACAAATTCACTAACTTGCGCAGTGTACTGAACGCTACCTTTTACGCTAGACTTCCTTCGCCACCTCAGACCAGGCGAGGCGCAATAGAGTAGATAGGGATTGCTTCAAAAAAAGGTCCCAAAAAACACTGGCGTTTTTTCTATATTATGGGTGATAGGCTGAAAAAGATCTAAATTTTTTTTGGGGCTCCCCTCCTTCCCCCCTACATTTCCTAACTCATGGCAACTTAACTATACAGTGGGCACATGTGTAGGGCAAAAAAAAAAAAATTATTTGATGTTTTGAAGGTTTCCCAGGCATTTGTAGTGATTCTACGTATTCCTCCATTGAAATTTGAATTTGGCGCCGTATGCAAATTAACCATCGCTAGCGTAACTTTGCTTCGCTTAGCGAATCAACGCTATCACAACTTCGCAACCTTACACTACCCCTGTGCGCAGGGGAATTTATGGAGCGCTGGCGAAACGATGCCTGGCGAAGTGCGGCGAATTTGCGCCTGGCGAAACTACGAATTATGCCTGTTGGAGGTACATATGAATCCAAACAATAAAGGAAACAAGATAACAAAAATGCTGCCTTTTAACTAAATAATAGATATATAGGGGGGGGCAAAAATGCTGCCTTTTAACTAAATAATAGATATATAGGGGGTTATGTAAAAAAGGCTAAAGATTGCTACTTGTCTAGTATCTGATAGAAAGCAACTCACATGTACCATTTCATTTTAAGCTGCAAATTTAGACTTTGCATTACTTTATTATTAGCCCAGTGATATCTTAATGTTTTCCTAATTATTATCACCTAATCTAGTAAAAAAGAATTACCTTATGCACTGTGCTGTTGGGAAGTCACACGTAACAAAACATTTCGTAAACTGCCTCAAGGATTCTTGTTTAGAAGTCTTCTGATTGAATTTTAGGTTCACTTAAATGTCTTAAGGTTTATGATTCTTACCTTCCACGTTCCCTACTGCATCTTTTATCGCCATAATGGATAAGATAGGATGAGACAGGTTGCTGCTCACAGTAACAATCACATTTCTTTCTGCTCTAGGAAATGTAATATTGGCTCTTTAATGCACATAATTGTGCTGGTAATTATGTGCTTCATATTTTATTTACGATGCTATTCTTTAACTATATAAGAGTCTGTTTGTTTTATTACTTTGTGTGATTATGTTTATGACTTTATCTGCAGAACTCTCCTTCATTGATTTTTCTCTGCAAGTCTTCCTTCATCCAACTGGTCTCATGGAAGCTTCTAGGTGATTATCTGATCTTTATGATTGTAAATCCTATTTTTTTGCTTTATCCTCTAACATGATGCAGATTCACTGAAAACTGACTTTGTGGTATTGCAGGCTGACGGCGTTCCCATTGCATTTCTATAAATATAATACTTCAACAGCATCCATCTAATAATCAAGTTTATTTCAACTGATTATAGCCTACAGATGAATAAAGTGATAAAAGGAAGTGGATTTATTATTAATGTAGCTTTCACTTCACCCATATGAGGAGAAATTACTGTTTATTATAATTGCCAACAGTAATGAAAGGTATCACTTTTGTTTTGTTATTGGCTATATTTCTTTATTCTGCACAGCGTTAGTTCATTGAATGAAACCATGATTTGCAGATATTAATATTTATTGACTGATGTAGCTTTCTAGCAGGTGGAGCATGCAGAGAAAACAAACTGTAGAGAAACATGGTATTTTTGCAAATAATTCAGCTCCCTCTGTATTACTCCTCTACCTTTAATAAAATACCTTGGAGTCAGTTGCCTAAATAGATTTCCTAACTAGCGATGAGCAAAACTGGCATATTAGCTCTCCTATACCAAAACAGCAGCCTTGGAGCAACTCACTATAGGGGGCTTCTCAGTAGACTTATAATTAGTTCTGCCAGCTCCTCTGAAGCTCTGTGGGTCAGACAGTTACAGAAAGTACTGTTTCATAGTTACATAGTTAAATCGGGTAGAAAAAAGACCAAAGTCCATCAACCCCTCCAAATGAAAATCCAGCATCCAAACATACACTCTTCCATACCTTCACATAAATTCTATATACCCATACCTATACTAACTATAGAGTTTAGTATCACAAGAAATAATCCAAGCCATTCTTAAAGACATTAACAGAATCAGCCATCACAACATCACCCGGCAGTGCATTCCACAACCTCACTGTCCTGACTGTGAAGAACCCTCTACGTTGCTTCAAATGAAAGTTCTTTTCTTCTAGTCTAAACGGGTGGCCTCTGGTACGGTGATCCTCTTTATAGGTAAAAAGGTCCCCTGCCATTTGTCTATAATGTCCTCTAATGTACTTGTAAAGTGCAATCATGTCCCCCTCAAGCATCTTTTTTCCCAGAGAAAACAACCCCAACCTTGATAGTTTACCCTTATAATTTAAGTCTCCCATCCCTCTAACCAGTTTATTTGCCCTTAGTCTCACTGCACTGCACTCTCTCCAGCTCATTTATATCCCTATTAAGGGGATATAAAAAAAACCCCATAAGGGGTGCCAAAACCCATAAATATGTCTTAGTGAAATCAATAGGCAAAAAGTGTGTTCAGCACATGCCCTATTCATTCAGCTCATGTTGAAAAGGGGTGTGTACTGTCCCTTTAATATGTCAACAAAACTTGATTTTATTTTTTTATGATCTGCCACATTTGTTTCCTTATTAATGCTACTGTATATGTGTTTATACTTTCTATGCTGCGTCAGTCTGTTCAGTTAAGAGACATGTTTTTCTGAAGCTATTTATTGGCTATTAGCAGTATATTATACCGTATGTTACATCTTTCTGCTCCACTGGATTGAAATACTTTATTGAGGACTGATTTCTTAATAACTTTTTTTTTTTATTTGTTTGACCAAACTGTTTGGTTGAGATCTTATGTATCCATAGCTGTCAAAACTTATGCCATTTGTTATCTTCCATGATGATGGATGGTAAAATTCCTGCACGTTATCTTGCATCTACTATCTGTCTTATTGCGAACATTCAGCATATGTTATTCCAAAAGGCACTTGGTGGCACCGATACAGTCATCAATCAGCAAACGAAAAATAATGTATTGGACTGCGCTGCTGATTAACTATTCTCCTTGTTTTGCCCTTTGCTTTTTTATTTTATGTCAGCCTTGTTTTATAACAACAATGAAACTATATTGAAAGGCAAAACAACAAGCTGGTGTAGCAACCATAGTGGTTGTACCTATGCTATAGACCCTGCATTGTCCCAAGACTGCACTTGCTATTGTACGTACACGCTGCATCATTATGTATTGTAGTACTACTTGTGTATGCAGCAGTGAAAATAAAACCACTTCAGTTATACAGACAGGCAAGAATGCAATAAAAGAATATAAATAAATAAACAAATACAATTACCAAAGTGCCAACCTAAATCACATGTTATGAGAGAGCTCCAGTAGAGAATCAGGAATCTTTACTGAGGAAGTCAGGGTTGGAATTCCATAGACAGAGTAACAAAAGAGAGAGGGACAACGGCAATGGAGGCTGGGTGTGGCCAGGTATTGGCTTTTAGAGGAATTGAGTAGTTGACCAGGAGAGATGGAGATGTAGTGAGGTGCAGAGACATGAAGGGCTTTGAAAATCATGATAAGAAGTTCATGTCGTGCTTTGTTAACTGGGAAGCAATGATAAAGATTTCAACAGTTGTGCCCTGGTCTCCCTTAGATGAAAGAAGAAAAATTCTAGCAGCAGAGGTTTATTCAGACTGAAGTGAGGAGAGGTGGGAGTTAGTCCAGACATGGATGAGTTTCTTATCTGTTGCTTATGAGCGAAAGGGACACATCTAAGTTGTTAATTATATAGGAGACTAGTTTAGTTATCCTTTATTCAGGCAGCCCCCTAAGGTTTTGGCTAGCAACATGGATCCTAATTTAGAGTTTTGGACACCCAAGTGTTGTCCTTTGTTATAGATGGGAAGCTGTTCCCCTTTCCTATTTTCCTTCTTCATGTTCTCCTGGGAGTTCTATAACTCCTATGTGAATCCTTCCAATCGAGCATTTTTATGTTTATGTTTAAGAACCACTAGCTCCGATTTCCTTATATCAACCTACGGTTTGACACCCTGCCTCCAACATATGCAAGGGACAACACCTGCAGATTAAAGAGTCACATGAAAGACTTTTTGATAAAGCTGAAAGCCCCATGAGCAGCAAACATGACCATTTAACAATCACCTTACAAGTGCATGCCATGATGTGAGAAAAAAAACTATATTGCCTGGCAATAACTGGTCTGTATATTTGATATCTATTGATAAGGATGTATTTCAGGTTTGACATAGAATCAGATGCAGCATTAGGCCTAGGAGAACTGGGTCTTAAGTATCAATCAGTATGGTTTTTGTGGCACAGATTTTGTCAGACAATTAATTTTACTTACATGTTGAAAATGAAGTGAGTAAGAGGTGGTCTATGGTATAAGAGGTCTTACCTACTGTTTACTGGAAAGTCAGTTTAGTAAGTCTTTCATAGAGTTTATATATACATTGCAAATTGAGTTGTCTGTAGTGATGGGCGAATCTGTCGCGTTTCGCTTCGCCGAATAATTCGCGAATTTCCAGCGAAATTCGCGAAACGGCGAAAAATTCGCGAAACGAGTCGCGCGGCCCGATTTTGTCGCGCGTCAAAATATTTTGTCGCGGACGCAAGTATGTGTTATAACGCGCGACGTTATTTTTGACGCGCAGTGCAATTTGATGAAGCCCATCTTCTATGGGTGTTTTGTTTGTATAACCTTTTTTCATCTTTGGGCCTACAAATAAAAATTTTCCCCTTAGTTTCAAGCTTTGTAGTCTGTGATGATAAATGAACATGGTATCTTTTGCTTTGTGTCTGAATGTGCTGAATTGGATTGGACTCCATGGGAAGACCAATACACATGCGTGTTTCACTTAGTATACTGCTACACACATGCCCTGCATTGTTAGAGGACTCCTATCTTGAAAAAATGGCTCCCATTTTGCAAGTTTCTTAAACTTTTAACGTTTGTGGATTTTTTCACATTACCTCTGGTCAACTGGTAATGGTATCTACTACTACTCTATATCTCTGTTTAACCAAAAAGTACCATCTGTACTTCAAATATCTAATAGTAGATTACTAACACAAGTACAACTAATAAATCTGAACAGATAGTATCTGGATGCTTTGTATCTCAGATAAAAATGAATAAACCATATGTTTATGTGAATGAACCTTATATTTACATCATGTAATTGTAATGATTCTGAAATACTATGTAATGTAATTTTAATGACTCCGATTAAGAATAGTCATCGTTGTGTTATTAGAATCCAAACAATTCCAAGTACCATGTGAGTATTAGTTTAGTCAAATGAAAAATGAACTCAAAATATAGAGATATAAAAAATTTTTTTAATTCACAACATATAGCACAACTGGTGCTGTAACAAATAATAAATAAATTAAAGTGGAGGAGGAGGAGGAGGAGCAACAACCCTCTGGAGGTTGTCAACAATGTCCCTAACCTCTCCCAGCTCTTGCCGCATGGCATTTACTTGATGAACTAGGGTGACCAGGAGCTCAGTCTGGTCGTAGTAGGCATGCTCTGTCTGAGTGCCTACACTGAGCCCCTGGTCGTCCCTATCCCACCCTTCTTCCCACCACCACCACCACCCATCCCTAACCCACCCTTCTTCCCACCACCACCACCCATCCCCCCTCTCCCACGGCCCGTCATATTGGGCAACTAAACTTAAAAAAAAATATATATATATAAGGGGGGGGGTTTGGATATTTCGGGGAAGGAAAGGAGAAAAAAATAAAACCCTCAACTAAATCCCCTCAGCAGAAGTGTGCACCCACAAGGAGTACACACACCAGCACAGACAAAGACAAAGACAGTTAGCCCTAAAAAGGGCTATTGGGTGGTGAGCAGGCAAGCAGAAGAGGGAAAACAGTAAACTGAAATCCACAACCTCCACTTGCACTGACTCAGAAAAAAAAAAAGCTCTCTACACAAACTCCACTAGCTAAATCACACACAAATCTCTCACTATCCTGCTCTCTCTACCTCTACCAGAAACGCCACGAGTAATGGCCGCCTCTGCAGCTCCTTATATAGCCAGTGGGTTGGCTCAGGGATGGCTCACATCTTATTGGCTGCTGTGGGTGATGTTTAGTTCGTCGCGCGTCTTTTTGTTTTGACGCGCATTAGCGGCGTCGTGGCTCGTCGCGCGACGAAAATTTCGACGCGCGGCGAAACGAGTCGCGAGGCGAATTTTTGCCGCAATTTCGCGAAAAATTCGCCCGCGGCGAAACGCAGAAATTCGCCGCGAATTTAACCATGGCGAATTTATTCGCCCATCCCTAGTTGTCTGTAATGTAGCATCCATCTGGAATTAGGTAATTAGTGGTATTGAAAAAGACTATATTTTGACCACATTTCAATAACTTTTAAAACAATGATTATATTCCCATTTTATTCCCTGCTGTACTAAAACATTATCAGGGTAAAGTCCCAGGAGCATAACTATATTTCATGATTCTGGTATTGTGGCTTTTAATTTACTATATATATATATATTGTGTAGTATCACAGCAGGGTTTGCACTATAAATGCAGGCCACTCCAAGGTGAAAGCAAAAACAGTCCATTTATTTTGAAATCAAACAGCTTCCAGCAGCAATCAATGGCAACTTCACTCAACAACAGAACATCCAACAATAACAGAAATAGCTTACTTCAGCAGGTTTAGCGTTCAGTTCCCCAAAAGATGGACCAGGCTTGGTCTCTGGGAAAACCCACATACAAAATCTCCAACTTGTTATCAGACCCCAAACACTCTGGTCTCAGAAAGTTCAGCTTGTGAAAATCCAGGGCAGCTCTACACACCTGCTGCTCACTTCCTTAAAGGAGAATTCAACCATTTAAAAAAAATGTTTTTTTTTTCAAGGTCCTAGATGTGGACTGAAACGTCGGCCTGTTTTTAATTAACTTAAATAAAATTATGGTTTTAAAATAACCTATTTAAATGCTCCCAGTGTGCACTCATTCTCCCTTGGAAAATCTATATCTATCTATCTATCTATCTATCTATATATATATATATATATATATATATATATATATATATATATATATATATATATATATTCAGTAAAGAAGGTCCACACTCTCAGGACTTAAAAATTAAATAATGTTTTATTAACAAAAGACTAACGTTTCAGCCTCTCCGAGGCCTTTCTCAAAGTAACAACAAACAATGAATTTTTTTATACTATCATTTTTGACATTTTTTGTAATAATTTTTTGTAAAAATTTTTTGAGAATTTTTTATACATTGATAGTGTTTAATTGGGCATTTTTGATGCTAAATTCGTTATACTGTATATACATAACTGTATTATGCTGCTATACCTTAATGTCATGATATAGGAACTGGTAGCAACTGACACATTTGGGGTTAATGGTTTGAGGGAAATATATCTGTTTACACACATATATTATCTTGGGATGTCTCTGTAACCCCGTGTGGGGTGATGCACCGGTTAAAATAACCACACATTATTTTTTGGTCAATAATGACATTAATGGTTAGGTTGCTATGGGGGAGTTACTTAGCAAAAATAGCTATTTGATTATGTAGTACTATTTAGAGCTCTGCACTGATCACGCTGCAATACAATATAGACAGCATTTTATCTACCGCTATGGAGAGAGCATGAACCCAGACCTTCTACCTAGACTCATATTTGTTACTTTGTAACATTACCAGTATTTCCTAGTATTTTGATACATTTAAATAGTTGCGAGTGAGATTAACATTTAACAACTGTTACAAAGTTTGTTTTTAAGTATTATCCTCTCTTAAACAAGGGGTGTTTTAACAGTGATATGATTATCTGTATTCCTTAGTATTTCTTAATGTTTAGTATTGATGTATTTTGAGTTATGCTATTGAATGCATTGTGATGATGACAAGGATGACATGTCAGCCAATTAACTTTTCCCGCCATCATGGGTATTTAATGCATTTTTAATTTTTTTTGTTACCTTGAGAAAGGACTCGGAGAGGCCGAAATGTTAGTCTTTTGTTAATAAAACATTATTTAATTTTTAAGTCCTGAGAGTGCGGACCTTCTTTACTGAATAATTATTTCAAAAATTTTGGACACTGCACCCAGGCAAGTTGAACCCAGTGACGAGAGTGCAGACTCCCCCAAAGTTCTTGTGTGTGTGTGTGTGTATATATATATATATATATATATATATATATATATATATATATATACTGTATTTATATATATATATATAAATACAGTATATGAATATACAGAATACTATTTAATCAAGCAGAGTGTGGATTTTTCATTTGGCAGAAACTTCATTCTTACAACACAGCTCATCAATATTTACTGAGAAAATGTTTCTGGTTTAATATACATATAATGCTGATTAAATAACTGTTTTTTCAGATTCGAATCAGGAAGAAATTTCTTAAAAGAGCATTTGCCTTTTGCTCCTATGAGAGTTAATCCACATTACTCAAACCCTTATCCAGGGCTGCCAGTATTGCGCTGTAACATGAGTTTCTTTGTCTGTAGCACAAGTGGATATTGGGGCAGATGTTAGAATAGATGTCGTTCCTGATAATGGAATAAATCAAGGTTAAAAAATCCTCCCAGTTCAAATCACTAACAAGGACATCTGGTGAACATGAGATCACTTTGGGTGTTTTTATTTTTAACACCAAAAACCATTATCCTTAAATCAATGTCTGTTTAATGAGTTACAGTTATGTACAGTTATATATTTGCAACTCTGTTTACAGTATCCTGGTAAGGGGTAATTATGTAATGGATAAGTGAAAGATAAATGAAAATGGATAAATGAAATAACTTTTACTCTTACGTCAGTCCTCATGAAGGTCATGTTTTCCCTCTACATTCCATAAAGTCACTGGCTGAACAGTGAAAGTGTAACTTCTAACACTACAACTCAAACCACTTTGCTGTGATGATGTCCTATGGCCATTTTCATTTATTTTAGGTAGATGTGCCCATGATTTAAAGAAATTGTTCAGTGGTGTAGTGAAGTTGTCTTCTGTTCTCTTATGTTAGACTTCCACTCACTCCAGCCTTTATAGATGACATTTTTGGCTAACTAACTATATTAGAAACATTTTTTATTTTGCACAGCTTATCCATTTACCCAGTTTTTATTTTCACATTGAACTGTTCCTTTAATGCTGTGCAGGCTTTATTTGGGTCTGGCATATCACTAATGGGATTAATGGTGGATCCCCACACAACTCCTCCGCTAGAGGCCATAGAGTTTGTATTTGTGCCTTCACTCCCAAAAGTATCAGAAGCTTCAAGAACCCCATGTATAAACTTACTCATAAGAGATATTCTAGTAAAATACTGACCTAATAAAAAATAATCTGGAGGAGAGAGATGCATGTTTATGCTTGAGAAGTTGCATTCTGACACCTTAGAATGATCTGCCTGAATATTATTCCAGCTGTATAAATACCGACCCCAGGTCTCAATGTTGATGCTGTCTTTTATTGTGTCAATCTCCACTGTATACACAGATGAAAGGAAATGATGCTTGCAAATGTTTGTAAAACAAATTGGTTTTAATTGCGTCCCAAGTGCTCATTGCTGTCCAGGAAATGTCTGTGCTCTCTTCATTTCTAACACCTTTAAAAGGTTATTGTATTGCCTTTGTAATAAAAATATTAAAAGTATTGGTCTGCTTTATTCATTAGCAGCCCCACTGAGTACCCCAAACATATATAACAGCAGACCCATCAAGTACCCCAAACAGCTGATATAGAGGCTCCAGGGAGTACCCCAATCAACTGACATAGCAGTACCATGGAGAACCCCAAAGAGCTGACACAGCAGCCCTGTGGAATACCCCAAATGGGTTTCAAGCAGCCCTGTGAAGAATCTTAAACAGCTGGCAAGGCTGACGCATGGAGTCCCCCATACAACTGACACAACAGCCCCATAGTGGACCCAGCTGCTATCAGTGCTATCAGCCATACATAAAAAGGTCACTAGATATAGCTGTGTAGCAAAGACTTTGTAAAGCCTAAAGGTGGCCATACAAGGGGCGATAAAAGCTGCCGATAGACCGTGTTGGCAGCTTATTGGCCTGTGTATGGGGGCCCCCGACGGGCTTCCCCGATCGAGATCTGGCCGAAAGTCGGCCAGATCTCGATCGGATGGGTTTAAAAATCCCGTCGGATTGCGGCCGCATCTGTTCGTTGATGCGGTCCCGCGATCCGACCGCCTGTTTGTGAATGCTAGGATCCGATCGTTGGGCCCTAGGGCCCACGATCGGATCTGCCCGATATTGCCCACCTCAAGGTGGGCATATCGGAGGGAGATCCGCTCGTTTGGCGACATCGCCAAACGAGCGGATCTATCCATGTATGGCCACCTTTAAGTTGAAGACATACAGAGCTACTAGTAGCACTTGTCACTGCTACATAATAGACAATGGTGATAATTGGCTTAGCTAAGACGTGTTTCAGCAGAGGCAATTCTCAGTATTGTCTGGTGCCGAAAAATTTGTCAAACGGTGCTCATTTTTGATGCCAGCATCCGTTTTTGACGCTGGCGTCCGTTTTTTTGACGCCGGTGTCTGTTTTTGGCGAAATTGTGCCGGCAAACATATTACAGAAAATCCAGAAAATTTCACGAGAGGCATAAGCCTTAATGTATCATTAGGATAAGCTTTCCCAGTTGGGTCCGGGTGCACATGCCCCAGACCTTCAGCATAGGGGACTACTTCACAACACATCACATTAGGCAGGCACCAATCTGGAACATCCAACGAAAGTAGATTCCAAGAGCCAAAAATATATATAAAATGTAATACTTTATTTTACATCACATCTATAAAAGAAGAGTAACGGCTGACGCGTTTCTTGTCATAAGGACATTTAATCATAGCCTATAGCAGTGTGTTTTTTGGCATTTTGTAGCCACAACAAGTAGCTGCTACTAGTACCTCTGTATGTCTTCACCCTAACAATATTGAGGTCCCTGCCCCATAGAGCTTACAGTCTAAATGGGAGGGAGGATATTAAATGCGGTAAGTTACAGTGGGTAACAGTGCCATAAGTTCTAGTTCAGGTGTATTGCAATGAGTAAAGATTAACATAAACTGTTTTTCTTTTTCTTACAGATTATAAACGATACGCTTATATCACTATATCACTTCTTTATGGAAAAGTAATTCATCCACAGAAATAAATAGAGAGCAATGTAGCCTGCAAAGTCTTCATTAATCGTTCCCCATTATTCCCCTAGTTTTAGCCCAAAGCCACCAATTGCCATTATATAACAAAACTTAAGTACCTTAATGCCTGCAGCCTGTTTCATTCCCTGAATTGTAAGACATGAGCGCTTCTGATTTACAAGGCTACTGCCTCCCAAATCACTTTAAGAGCAAAGCCCAAAAGCTCTACTTTTTGTTGCTCATTCTTTACTCGGTTGTATCTTTAGTTAGACAAGTAAAATAGGGCAAGAAAGCCGAATGACAGCAAGATTAAAGTAATGAATCCAGGGGAACTGTTATCTAACATTCATTAAACAAACGGCAAAACGAAAACATACAGAAACCTTTTTTTTTTTTTTTTACTTTTTTTTTCGGAATGATAAAGGCAATAACAGAAGTAAAATGTCAAGAGATCAATATTTCACCAGTACATTATTGTGTAGCCTCCAGCTTACACATAACCACAACATACAGTCAACTGACATTATTAAACCTTGTCAAGGCTTTTATATAGGATTCCATTTTACAAGGGAGGTTTCCTATTAAAAAATAATATTGTTGATGGCAAAAACAACATTGTTACTTAGAAGCAAGCCAATGTATTAATGTATAGAAAATGTGTAAACATCACATACGTATAGCTAATTCCACTGCTGGCTTGTAGTTGTACCCCTAAATATATAACTGCACAAAAATATAATTTGCAAAAATATCTGTGGATCTTCAAGCATCAATGTAGACTTTATATAGATACAGTACAGATAACGCTAAGTCTAATTAAACAGATGGAGAGTCTACAGGATTTGCAGATGAGTGGCAAGGGCACTATCAAGAGAAAGTTGTGCTCACCACTATTTTTTAAAACCATTAGGCGGGGGTGCAATGAGGGTGTGACCACAAAATACATATAGTCAAATACAAGAGTCCTCTGCACTCAACCCATCATCAATATATTTAAGACAGAGACATTTTGTGCATACTGCTACTGAAAAATGCCTTACCCTTTAAACAACACAGGGATTGTTTGTCCATATATTGCAATATATTTAAGCTGGCCAACTATATCAAAGTCATCCCATATCTGGCCTGTCCTACGCTGAATTTTCATCTAATTCATTAAGAATTCTATTGCTTCATTATACATTTTACAAAGGGACTAAGTTTTACCTGCAACTTACTTGCTGCTTTCAAAGTAAACCTCCATACTTGGCTGCCCTTTTATTAGACACCAGTGGGATCACCTGACTATAGCTGGGAAGGGTGGGAGCTACATATATATATATATATATATTCCTGTTTTTCTTGGATACCTAAGGACATTCAAGGACAGCAAGAATAATGTTCTTGTCATCTAATTGTAAGTGTAGTTCAGGGAACTTCTAGAATTTTTGATTGGCTTAAAACTAGACATCTGAAGGCCTACTGTAGGTAACACCTGTCTAAAAGAAATATATTGTATTACTACTTCTACTCCAGGCAGCAGCATAGTCCTGCATCTTATTTAAAATGAAATGGTCAGTTCTTGTCATGTCAGTTTATAAACGTCATGGTGCTAGTACCATGTTTTAAAATGAAATCCCTGCTCTGGCATCCCTTCATTTTGCTTGGAACCATATAGACTGTAGGCTGCCGCTGTTCTGTTGGGAATGGAGCCAGACCCAAGCCGTGATAAGTAAGAATAAGGGTCCTTGAGGGGGGCAAGTGTTTAGTTTTAAAAGTAAGAACAATACCAGCAGCGAATGATATAGTTATCCATATTCCCACTACACCCTGAGTTGTGTCATTGATTTTTTTAATCCAGTGTCTGCATGAGAAGCTAAACAAACTTTCTAGCCAATCTACAGGTTTGGATAGTTATGGGTTTTATGGAGAGTAGAACAAAAAAATCATTCAACAGATTTTTTTATATTCAATTTTAAAATCTGACATGGAGTTAAGGTGGCCATACACGGGCCAATAAAAGCTGCCGACAGACTGTGTCGGCAGCTTATTGGCCCGTGTATGGGGGCCCCCGACGGGCTTCCCCTGATCGAGATCTGGCCGAAAGTCGGCCAGATCTCGATCGGATGGGGTTAAAAATCCCGTCGGATCGCGGCCGCATCTGTTCGTTGATGCTGTCCCGCGATCCGACCACCCGTTTGTGAAAGCTAGGATCCGATCGTTGGGCCCTAGGGCCCACGATCGGATCTGCCCGATATTGCCCACCTCAAGGTGGGCATATCGGAGGGAGATCCGCTCGTTTGGCGACATCGCCAAACGAGCGGATCTATCCATGTATGGCCACCTTTAGACATATTGTCAGTTTCCCAGCTGCCCCCAGTCATGTGACTTGTGCTCTGATAAACTTCAGTCACTCTTTACTGCTGTTCTGCAAGTTGGAGTGATATCACCCCTCCCTTTCTCCCCCCCCCAGCAGCCAAACAAAAGAACAATGGGAAGGTAATGAGATAGCAGCTCCCTAACACAAGATAACAGCTCCCTAGTAGATCTAAGAACAATACTCAATAGTAAAAGCCAAATCCCACTGTTACATTAAGTAGGAGAAATAACAGCCTGCCAGAAAGTAGTTGCTGGCACAAGTCACATGACTGAAGAAGCTGGGAAACTGACAATATGTCTAGCCCCATGTCAGATTTCAAAATTGAATATAAAAAAAACTGTTTGCTCTTTTGAGAATTGGATTCCAGGGCAGAAGTCTGCTGGAGTAGCACTATTAACTGATAGAGATGGCGCGAACTGTTCGCCGGCGAACTTGTTCGCGCGAACATCGGGTGTTCGCGCTCGCCGGAAGTTCGCGAACATCGCGCGACGTTCGCCATTTTGGGTTCGCCATTGTTGGCGCTTTTTTTTGCCCTCTCACCCCAGACCAGCAGGTACATGGCAGCCAATCAGGAAGCTCTCCCCTGGACCACTCCCCTTCCCTATAAAAACCGAAGCCCTGCAGCGTTTTTTTCACTCTGCCTGTGTGTGCTGAAGAGATAGTGTAGGGAGAGAGCTGCTGCCTGTTAGTGATTTCAGGGACAGTTGAAAGTTTGCTGGCTAGTAATCGTGTTGATACTGCTCTGTTATTGGAGGGACAGAAGTCTGCAGGGGTTTGAGGGACATTTAAGCTTAGGTAGCTTTGCTGGCTAGTAATCTACCTTCTACTGCAGTGCTCTGTATGTAGCTGCAGTGGGCAGCTGTCCTGCTTCTGATCTCATCTGCTGACTGCTGCAATAACAGTAGTCCTTGTAAGGACTGCTTTTATTTATTTTTTTGTTGTTTTACTACTACTACTACTACTACTATAAGAGCCCAGTGCTATTAGTCTAGCAGTGTTGGGGAGTGGGACTGGTGTGCTAATCTGCTGCTCCTAGTAGTTCAGCAGCACCAACTTTAATTTTTTTTTTTTTAATATTCATTTTTTTTTTATTTTACTTTTTTTTATTTTACTACCGCTGTAGTAGTGTATAAGTTGACCTTTTAGGCATTATTTGCCCTGTAGGCATTTTTTGCCCAGTGTGTTATTCAACCAACTGCCATCTAGCATCACTAACAGCTCTCCCCCTACACTATCTCTTCCAAGCACACACAGGCAGATTTTTCAGATACATTTTTGCCCTTGATCCCCCTCTGGCATGCCACTGTCCAGGTCGTTGCACCCTTTAAACAACTTTAAAATCATTTTTCTGGCCAGAAATGTCTTTTTTAGATGTTAAAGTTCGCCTTCCCATTGAAGTCTATGGGGTTCGCGAACCGTTCGCGAACCGCTCGCATTTTTGCGCAAGTTCGCGAATATGTTCGCGAACTTTTTTTCCGACGTTCGCTACATCCCTATTAACTGATGCGTACTAGTCACAAATATGGAGTCAGAGCTGCACCCACCAAATTTCTATCCATTAATTCATTTGTGCCTTGATGCAGTGCTCTATTCTTGCACTTTGTACTGATTTGTCACTTGTTCTTGCTTTTGATATTGATGAAATAAAATTATATAGGTTCTGCATATTTTCCTAAATTAACACCTTTGCTGCTTGATGAGCATATCATACACACCAACAGCTTCAAAGAGGAAGACGCATTAATTAGACCTGATACCGAGCTGCTTATATTGTCATACAGCCTGTTATCATAATCCTTTCAATAATCCACAAGAATGTCTGATTATACAGACACTGCACAAAACAAAAAAATGTAAATTATCATTGTAAAAAAAAAAAAGCGTAGGAAGGAAGTGACTTTGATAGGCCCTTAAAAAATGATACGGATGAAATGGTAAAACAGAAAGGGTTAGAAAGCTGTCTGAGGTTAAATAAAACAAAAGATTCTGTAACCAGTTTTCTGGAAACAGTTTAAAATGCTGCAGACTTTATGGAGAAACAGTAAGAGGTGTGACGCTGATTGAAGGCAATAATTGAATCAACAATTGTTACATCCTCTACGCTCACTTCTCAAAGCTTTCTCTAAAAATCTATTAGAACAGGCAATAGCAAAAGGTCATTGTTATTGAACTACCATACCATTATTTCTTGTCACTCTATAACATCCTCAGTACGGCGAGAGAGAAAAAGAGATGGGAACCTGTGAATATGTATAAAACAAGTTTGGTCATAAAAGGGGAAATTCCATGTACAGGTAAATACACATAAATGTACAATATTATCTGAATTTATTTCTCTTAGCATTTTGGAGACTCTTGTTCAATCTGCACTAGGGATGCACCGAATCCAGGATTCAGTTCAGGATTTGGCCAGTATTTGGCCTTTTTAAGCAGGATTCGGATTCGGCCGCATCCTTCTGCCAAGCCTAACTGAATACAAATCCTAATTTGCATATGCAAATTAGGGGCGGGGAGGGAAATTGTGTGACTTTTTGTCACAAAACAAGAAAGTAAAAAATGTTTTCCCCTTTCCACCCCTAATTTGCATATGCAAATTAGAGTTTGGATTCAGTTCGGTATTCGGCCGAATCTTTCAAGAAGGATTCGGTTTTCGGCCGAATCCAAAATAGTGGATTCGGTGCATCCCTAATCTGCACACACACAAATTCAACCAAAGGAATTGGGACAAGTGTAAGCATACCTCCCAACATTTTTGAAATAGAAAGAGGGACAAAAAGACTTGCCACGCATAGCGCGGAAACATTTTTGTGACCACACCCCCTAATTACCACATTCTTTTGATACAATTTGGCAGGTTATGAAAGTTTAAACACATTTCTGTGGTTCTGATGAGTTATAACAGTTTTGCTAATGAAGGTGAATTGCTCTTTAAGCTGCAAGTCACAGTTTCCCCAAGAGACCTGCTTATCTTAAATTGTTACGATTCTTTCTTTGCTTATCTTAAATTGTTACAAAAGTATCTAAGTGCACCTGCCACACATTTTGGGCTCTCTGCCAAAAGCCAATCACCTTTTAGAAATTGTGTAACTTTTTTCTGGCTGTTCAGTGCAGGAGATCAAAGAAAAAGTTGGGACAATTCAATACCATTCCGGGAGTGCAGGTTGAGCTGTCAAAATCAGGACTGTCCCATGAAAAACGGGACAGTTTGGAGGTATGGTGTAAGTAATGCATCTGGCTCACAATTATCAACATTAAAAACAAATTAGACATTCATGAAGTTTGAACTTTACAGATGACTCAGACGGAGGATTTGCAGATGAAATGGTTTTAAGCTGACACTGAGTCATACATTGCAGCTTTGTTCAAAACACGTTTTTTTTTTTTTCTTTCTCACATTCTGAAAAAAAGTAGGAATAGGATGTTTAATATCAGACAGGGCAGACTTTTTAAAAATGAAATGTATGGCTGCACAGCGTGTCTCCATGGTAATGAGGACCAAAACAAGAGTGCATCAAAACAAATAACACCATTTCACTGCATTAAATATACTTGTCTCGTGTAAAGGTTATGGTACCACTGCTAAACCAGAGATTTGTTGCCCATGAGGAATACATTATGAATGGGTAATTATCATCATTGTCCCCTTCAGACTTCTCAGGAGAGCCAATAGAGTAAATGTACTGGAGAAGGTCATCAGAGCCAGTGATATATAATGGCACATAGGGTTGTGGCACCCAATGAGGTGCCTTGAAAATTAGAGTGTCTATTTCTTAGCTCAATAATATCATTTAATGGCCAAAATGTACTCTTTGGTTAAAGGTGTTACGAAGGAGAGGAAAAACACAGTTAAAAGGGTTGTTCACCTTTAAATACATTTTTAGGGTGATATTCTGAGACAATTTGCAATTGGTTTTAATCATTTGTGTTTTTTGAGTTATTCAACTTTATATTCAGCAGATCTCCAGTTTGCAGTTTCAGCAGTCTGGTTGCTAGGGTCCAAATAAGCCTAGCAATAATGCATTGATTTGAATTAGACACTGGATTATTAATAAGAGAGGCCTGAATAGAAAGACGAGTAATACAAGTAGGAATAACAATAAATGTGTTGCCTTATAGAGCATTTGTTTTTTTAGATGGGGTCAGTGAAAGCTGGAAAGAGTCAGAAGAAAAAAGTAAATAATTAAAAAACTAAAAAAGAAAAATTTAGACCAGTTGAAAAGTTACATAGAATTAGCCATTACAATACTAAAAGTTAAAGATGAACCACCTCTTTAAGATGCACCTTGATTTTACAGAGTAGGATTAAAGGCATACTGTCATGGGAAAACGTGTTTTTTCCAAAACGCATCAGTTAATAGTGCTGCTCCAGCAGAATTCTGCACTGAAATCCATTTCTCAAAAGAGCAAACAGATTTTTTTAATATTCAATTTTGAAATCTGACATGGGACTAAACATATTGTCAGTTTCCCAGCTGCCCCAGTCATGTGACTTGTGCCTGCACTTGAGGATGGAACTACTTTCTCCTACGTAATGTAAATAAATCATTCTCAGTGGGACTTGGCTTTTACTATTGACTGTTGTTCTTAGATCTACCAGGCAGCTGTTATCTTGTGTTAGGGAGCTGCTATCTTGTTACCTTCCCATTGTTCTGTTGTTAGGGGGTGATATCACTCCAACTTGCAGTACAGCAGTAAAGAGTGATTGAAGTTTATCAGAGCACAAGTCACATGACTGGGGGCAGCTGGGAAATTATCAATATGTTTAGCCCCATGACAGATTTCAAAATTGAATATAAAGAAAATCTGTTTGCTCTTTTGAAAAATGGATTTCAGTGCAGAATTCTGCTGGAGCAGCACTATTAACTGATGCGTTTTTTTTTTTTTTTTTTTCAAAAAAAACATGTTTTCCCATGACAGTATGCCTTTAAATGCTAAAGCTTAGTCCAAAAACCTGGGGATAATGTAATAAATGCCCTTAATTTTACTACTTGTCCTGTAACCCACAGCAACCAATAAGCAACCATTTGCTGGGCAGCTCTTTGCAAATTTGAAGGAAAACTATACCTCTGAGCAGCGTAGGTCTTTATAAAAATATATTTTATAAAACATCTCATATTTAAAACCCTGCATCACCTAATAAACTATTTTCATAAAAAAATATACTTTTTTTTAGAAGTATAAGCCATTGGGTAATTCTAAATAGAAAGTTGCCTATTTTAAAAAATACGTGTGGGTCCTGGGACCATACAATCCATGGGGCACACAAACAAACCAAGGGCACAGGATGATGACGGTCCCTTGAGGTAACGAAACGCGTAGATGTTTATATGATTCAGTAAAGGACTTCTAACAACCTTTATGCCGTGAGTGTTTCCTTTTATTTTTGGACTTTATATTGAATTAGGTTAGCACCCGGCGAAATGATCGAATGGCGGAGGTGAGTGCCGGCAACCAATGGCTTTATTTATTTATATATATATATATATTCCAATTTGGTAAGATTCTTTAATATGACACTCAATAATATGATGTAAAATATCTGTTGATTAACTATTCAGGAGTAGTGTGTTTTTCCACGGAGCAGCAGGCAGTATTAAAAGTTGAAGTTTATTGAGAGTAAATTACATATTTGAATTGCACGCAAACAATGAGTCAAAATCCCCCATTCATGGCCTCACGCCACTTTCTCAAAGCATGGAGTATTAAGTATTCAGGAGGTATAAGGGCGAATGTAATATGTTTCGCTAGCAGAAAAAACATTTGTAAGGAAGCTTGTGAACGTTAGCAACCAAGTTTGCTAAATTTTTGACTCGACTTCTTCGCAAAGTTTGCGACCAAATTGCTTTTGCGTATGTTCACAGTGTATGTAATTAATACAAGCAATTGCAAACCATTTTTTGCAACAAAATATTTAACAAAACTGCAGAGCAGGTGTTAAAGAATCGCAATGCAATAAAATCCTAATGAAGAATAACATTGTGACAAAGTTTTACACTTTGTGAATTTTATTACATTTCCCCCATAGTGTTCCATTAAGACTTTTTTGGGGGAATGTAATATTGGTCACTAACGTAAAAATCATTTGCAATTTGTTCGCAATGTTAATAAATGAACAATTTTACCTTTGCGAACACTTTGCCCCGACGCGACAGTAGGATATCGATTGTGAATTTTATAGTGATATGTAATAAAAAAGTTGTTATATTTGCTCCAAAAGTTTACTCTACCTTCAAGCAGGTGTTAAAGGTTTGCAATGTGCTTTCAAGCAATGTAATAAAAAGTCTAATGAAGAAAATAACTTTGCGACATGCACATTTTTATTCTTACTTGTGCGCAAATTTGTTCTTTCCTGGCCACTCCATATCAGCATTACAACCGGGAGCTCCTCCCATCCCCGCCCATAGACCAGAAACGTCCCTCCCTCTAAATCTTTAAATCCCCTCTGGAGACCACCTACCTTGTCTTGATGAGTGTTTCATCTTCCTCTCTGCCTTGTTATGGCTGGGACAGATAGTTACAGAGAATATCCCTCTTGGAATTTTTCTTTTTTCTCTGTCTTAGAGGCTATGTCAGGGAGGTAACCCTTTTAGGTAGCCTCTGACATTCGAGTCCTTTTCTTTTCTTGTAAGCAATTAAAGGTTTTCTTGCTGGGAGAGAGCAGTGGATCATTCTCCCTCTCCTCCCCCTTTGTCTCCCACGAGCCTTCCATACCCAGAGGCTGTCTGTCCTTGCGCAGCCCTTCAGTATAGGAGAGATCAGTTCTGTGCGCTGCCTCACCCAGGCAGTTTTCCCTTGTGATGCGGTTTGGGGGTGGAAGCTGCGCTTCCTTAGCGTTGGCGCTCGATGTCTGCAGAGGAATGGCGGCGGCCATCTTGGTTGAGGGAAACCAACGGTCGGATCCTGTCACTCTGCAGGCGGCGGCCATTTTACTTTTGGGCAATAATCTTACCCGACTTCCCCTTCCTCTTCCTGCTTGCGCGCTCCTTTAAAAACCTGTGTTTACAAGCGTTCATGCTGCCAGTTTCCAGTCTGCTCCAGTTCCACTGAGGTTCGAATCTTTTTTTTTTGGTGACACAGTACAGGTAAGAGGAGCAGGGAAAAGCTCTCTGAGCAGGGATTTTTTAGCTTGTTTTCACTTATTTAAGCCTTCTATGCTGTTCTTTTAGGCCCTTCTGCAGGGTTATTATTCATCATGGACTCCGCTGCCTCAGGTGCCTCTGCCCTACAAGCTAGGTAGGTCCCTCCATTTTTCAATCTTTCCTTTCTCTTATTCGGTCTCTCTCTCTCTCTATTTTTCACTAAGGCATTTTGTGTCTTGCAGCTTGCCTGATGATGTCTCCTCAAGAAAACGTAAAGTCAAAGCCTCCAATCTATCTTCCCTGGAATGCATGGGTTGTTTTAATACTCCTCTAGAAGGCAAAAAATTTTGCAATACCTGCTGGAGGGATTTCTGCTGTTCAGCTTCTTCCTTTCCTACTCTGGCCCCCGAAAATGAGGAAAGTCAAGGGTTAACTTTAAAAACTAGGAATACTGGCAATACAGGTATTTCAGCAGAGGATTCTTCAGATGAGGAATTTTTATCACCCGAACATCTTTCAGATTCCTTATTGGATTCTGAGGAAGAGGCTGATGGTTCCCAGGATACTTTTGATCTGGCCTTGGTCGCTCCGCTCATAAAAGCGGTTAAGCAAACCTTGGGGGTGGAAGAAGAATTGTCAAGCTCTACTGCCCGTAAAGTTTTGCCCTCTTCTTCTTCTTCAAACAGATACGTTTTTCCTCTCTTTCAAGAGGTTTCCGACCTCATCAAAGCCGAATGGCAGAAGGCGGCAAAAAAGGTGTCTTTGGTGTCTCAGGGAACCAGGTTCGCCAAAATGTACCCTTTCAAAGACTCAGAGGTCAAAGACTGGGTTACAGCCCCTGCAGTTGATCCTGCAGTCATTCACCTGGCTAAGAAAACCACCCTGCCAATCGATGACAGCTCTGCTCTTAGGGACCCCATGGATAGGCGAGCAGACTCAGATCTCAAAAAAGGTTTCTTGGTAGCAGGAGCTGCATGCAAACCAGCGGTAGCTCTTATCTCTGTAGCTAAAGCCATGTCTTTCTGGATAGAGGGAATCGATAAAGCCTTGTCTGAGGGAGTAGACAAAAAAGAGATCTCCTCTAGCCTGTCCGAACTAAAGCTGGCCACTGGATTTATTTCAGAGGGAGCAGTGGATCTCACCAGACTGGCAGCCAGATCCATGGCCATGTCTGTAGCCGCCAGACGAGCTCTCTGGCTCAGATCCTGGTCAGCAGATGTGTCTTCCAAGATGAGTCTTTGCACGTTGCCCTTTGAGGGTTTGCGTCTTTTTGGCCCTAAATTAGACGATGTTATTACAAAAGCATCGGGGGGAAAAAGCCTTTTCTTACCTCAAGAGAGGAAAAAGAATTACAACCCCAGATTTTCTCACTTCAGATCTTCCATTTTTCGTGGCTCAGGAAAAACGGGTTATGGCCGTCAGGTCTCCAGACCAGGAATTGAGAGTCAAAAACCCTTTGCATGGAAGAAGGGACAAGCAGCCTTCAGAGGAGACAGATCTAAGGTCTCCCAGTTTGCCAAAAGACCCTCCTGACTATCCGTCCTCCAGAGAAAAAGTAGGGGCCAGGTTAGCGGATTTTCTAGAAGTTTGGCGCACCACCATTTCAGACCAATGGGTACTAGATATCCTAAGAAGGGGCTATTTTTTGGAATTCATTTCCATTCCATCAGAAGACCATTTCACCATTTCTTCATACCCCAAAAAAAGGGAAAAAAGAAAAGCCTTAGACCATCATTTACAATGGCTTATAGAGGAAAAAGTCATCTCTCCAGTTCCACAAGCGGAAAGGAAAAGAGGATTCTATTCAGTACTTTTCTTGGTGAAAAAGAATTCAGGGGGATGGAGACCCATATTGGATCTAAAGTTCATAAACAGGTTCTTGAGCATCCAAAAGTTCAAAATGGAATCCATTTTTTCTATAATTGCTTCAGTTTTTCCAGGAGACTGGCTTCTTTCCATCGACCTAAGAGACGCATACCTGCATATTCCGGTAGCATCCTCACATCAAAGGTTCCTGCGCTTCGCCATTGGAGGAAGACATTTCCAATTTCAATGCCTACCTTTCGGTCTAGCCACCGCTCCCAGGGTTTTCTCAAAGATTTTAGTCACCTTAATCGCAGCACTCAGGCTAAAAGGAATTTCAATATGGCATTATTTGGACGACATTCTCCTGTCCGCAAAAAAACAGGAACATCTGCTCAATTCTCGAGATCAAGTCCTAAACTTCCTCATTTCTCATGGGTGGCTGATCAATGCAGAAAAGAGTCAATTAGTTCCATCTCAGTCCCTAACCTATCTAGGAGCCTGGTTCAACACACAGGAGAATTCAGTCTCAATTCCACCTCAGAAGATGGCAGTAATCATCGAGCTTGCTTCTCGTTTCATGACAATGAGGCAAGCCACAGCCAGGGACCTGATGTCCTTGTTGGGCTCTATGGCATCAACTATTCCGGTAACTCAATGGGCACGGTGGCATATGAGACCAACACTCGAATATCCTGGAAATAAGAGCAGTAAAATTAGCTCTGTTGGCCTTTGCCAAAGTTCTAAAGGGGTCCTCGGTCAAGATCTTGATAGACAATACTACAGCAGTAGCTTATGTAAAGAGACAAGGGGGCACCAAGAGCAAGTCCTTACTCCAGGAAGTTCAACCCATCCTTCAGTGGGCAGAGAAGAACCTGTTCTTACTAACTGCAGAGCATCTCCCAGGGAAGAGCAACATAGAAGCAGACTTCCTAAGTCGGAACTGCATGTCAAGTCACGAGTGGTCCTTGAATCAGGAGGTCTTTCAGACTCTGGTAGTAAAATGGGGCCTTCCAGAGATCGATCTCATGGCATCACATCTCAATGCAAAACTTCCAATGTTTTTCTCAAGAAAATTTTACCCGACGGCCCAGGGCTCCGATGCCCTGATTCAGAACTGGTCCTTCAACCTAGCCTATGCCTTCCCACCATTTCCTCTTATTCTGAGGACTCTCCAGAAGGTAGTCCAAGAAAGAATCGAATTGATCCTGATCGCACCAAACTGGCCTCGCAGGCCATGGTACCCATTGTTACTGAAGCTGTCAGTAGCTGCTCCATGGTCCCTTCCCAAAAGGAGGGATCTGTTGAACCAAGGGCCCATTCTTCACCCAAATCCAGCAGCCTTATCCCTTCGGGCCTGGAGATTGAGCGCAAGAGACTGGAAAATTTAGATCTTCCAAGAGGAGTTGTAGACACTCTACTAAAGGCAAGAAAACCTTCCACATCATCCTACTATAATAGGATCTGGGAAAGATTCCAGTTGTGGTGCATCCAAAGTGTTTTTTCAGGGGAAGAATTATCACTTCCTCACGTCTTAGGTTTCCTCCAATCCGGTCTAGAAAAAGGTCTACAGTACAGAACCCTAAGATCTCATACCGCAGCCATTTCAGCTATCTCAGGGACATCCTGGGCTGGGGACCCAACAGTACAGAGATTTTTCAAAGCCATTCTAAAGATCAGGCCTCCTAGGGTAAAAACGCTACCTACTTGGAGTCTTCCATTAGTCCTAGGTGCCCTATCCTCCCCACCCTTTGAACCGTTGGAATCAATTTCCTTTTGGCTTCTTACGCTCAAGACCTTATTCTTGTTGGCCATAGCTTCGGCAAGCAGAGTTGGCGAACTACAGGCGCTCTCCTGTGCTCAGGATCACATCTCATTCCTGCATGATAAGGTTATCTTAAAGCCGGTAAAATCCTTCCTTCCTAAAGTTGTATCAACTTTTCACTTGAAAAAAGAATTCACTCTTCCCATTTTTCCAGAGGATATCCAAGGGCATAAGGAGCTAGAGAAAATTGATCCAGTACGATGTCTCAAGCGGTACCTGGAGGTCTCACGTCCTTTTAGAAAAACCGACAGATTGTTTGTAGTCCCAGCAGGAGGTAGGAAGGGACAAGCTGCTGCCTCTTCAACCATCAGCAGGTGGATTACCCTCTGCATTTCCAAGGCCTACCAAACCCAGGACAAGCTAGCTCCAGAGGGTCTGACGGCTCACTCGACCAGGGCAATCTCTTCTTCTTGGGCAGCCTTAGCAGATGTGCCAGCAGCACAAATATCTGAAGTCGCCTCGTGGTCTTCAACTCGAACCTTCATCAAACATTACAGTTTGGATTTGTCCTCTTCAAGTAACCATGCCTTTTCATCAGGAGCCCACCTGGCTTTCTCTAATTATTAAAAAGATTTTTGCAACATTATTGGTTATGTTTTTTCCCACCCTAGGGAATGTATGGCTCGGTATATCCGGTTGTAATGCTGATATGGAGTGGCCAGGAAAGTGGAGAATTCCTATCATACTTACCGTAATTCTCTTTTCCTGGCCACTCTCCATATCAGCATTTCCCACCCAGGCAAGTACAGATGCTTGGTATTAGACAAGGTAGGTGGTCTCCAGAGGGGATTTAAAGATTTAGAGGGAGGGACGTTTCTGGTCTATGGGCGGGGATGGGAGGAGCTCCCGGTTGTAATGCTGATATGGAGAGTGGCCAGGAAAAGAGAATTACGGTAAGTATGATAGGAATTCTCCACTTTTTGCAAGTGTTATTATATTTCCCCCTCATATAACTTTACCCTGTTGGTATTTTTTTTTTTGTTATTGAAAACATTTTTATTAAGTTTTAATTGCCAAAAAAAAAAAAAAAGAGACCCTGTTGGTATTTTGTGTCAAGTTGGATTTAGCCCAGACATAAGGTAATGCCATAAACATGTTTAAGACTGAACACATTTAATAACTATTGACTGATTAATTAACTTGCAGTGTTTTGCTTTGACATAAAAACTTACAAAACTGCAATTTTTTGCCAAATGCATTGGAGTCAATGAGAAGGTGACATTGTGGTTAAGGCAATTTTGGCATTGATTTTGTCTACGGCAAGGTGCTATTTAGTTGACTTTTTTCGTTGAAAAGCAATTAGCATGTGAGCTTCACAGAATTCTGCCTTACTTTGCTTGCTTTTGTATACCATGATCTCTACCCTGTGTCCTGTATATTCATTTTGGGATTAGAATATAAATTAGCCTCCAATGCTAACATAGCCCATTCATTTTTATTGCCACATAGCTTCTCAGGACACAGACATGCTGGATACAACTGCCCTACATCTTAAGAAATATCCATTACCCCAAAGTCAAATAATTCAGTCGAATGCTAAGCATTCCATCCCTTTATTGAAGTGATGCCCAACCAATGGCTTGTGAGCAACATGCTGTTCTCTAACCCCTTGGATGTTGCTTTCAGTGGCCTCAAAGCAGTTTCTTATTGAATTTCTGGTTTGGAGGCAAGTTTTGGTTGCATAAAATACATGTGTACTGCAAACAGACCCTCCTGTAGGCTGAAAGTCCACATGGGGCAACCAAAAATCCAATCGCAGCCCTTGTGTAGCACCCCTTGCATTCTCATGTTGCTCTCCAACTTTTTTTAAAATCTGAATGTAGCTCACAGGTAAAAACAGTTGGGACCCCTGCTTTATTGTCTCACTGTGCCTTTTGCCACAGTCTAACTACACAAGCCCTTTCATCTCAGAATTTACTCTTTCTAGCTGTCTGTCCCTCCTACAGTTTTGTGATCTCTGTGACCCTTGATTGCACTTCTGTCTTTAAGCATTCACTTGGGGTTTTCTCCTTCTTTTAGAGATTGGAAGTAAGAGTTGCTAGTTGGTTTTCCATTGCCCAGTTATATGCCTAGCATTAGCAGGATTTTATTTGAATTAAAATATTGGTAAATAAACAACAAACAGAAAAATACATTAAAAATACAGTTGAAAACCCCACCCACCTATACTTCCTACCTTCTGAACAATTTTAACTTTTGATGTTTCGGTTTAGTCCTAAAGTAAGTCAAAACATTCCTAAGAAAAGCCAAGTGAACAAGGCAGTCCAGTGGATAAAAAGATAAACTTTAGTTCATATTAATCAAAAAGTAACCTAAAGCTTTTTGACCCCATCTACAGGGATCTTCATTAGTGGAACATGCAGAAAAATACAATTGTAGACCTTTTCTGTTCCCCCCCTGACAAAGACCCATGTAGATGTGATTGAAACAAGCCGGGTTACTTTCTGATTAATAGAAAATAAAGTTTATTATCTTTTTATACAATGGATTGCCTTGTTCCCTTGTCTTTTCTAACATTTATAATTTTAGGTAGCCCATGTACAGTGAGCACCCAAATATACATACTCACTGTGACAATCAAATACTCTTGTGTGATGTCTAAGTTCATGGAAAAGCTTGCCAAGAAGACCATGCAACATTATACTCTAAATCAAGTGCAGTAGAACACCATTGGGATGCAGCACTGGATAGTCCTTACTTTGGAATTTGGAAAGGGTTTCCTGTTCTTGATTTATGCTCTATAATATGTGGCTGCTTTGTTAATCACTAAAGCCATGCCATGTGGAAAAACCTTTGATATTCATTTGTAAAATGAATTGTTCAGTATAAAAATATAAACTGGGTAAATAGATAAGCTGTGCAAAATAAAAATGTTTCTAATATAGTTAGTTAGGCAAAAATGTAATGTATAAAGGCTGGAGTGACCGATGTCTCACATAATAGCCAGAACACTACTTCCTGCTCTGCAGCTCTCTTGGTTTCCACTGTTTGTTTACCAGGCAGTAACTAATCAGTGACTTGAGGGGGGGGACCCTGGGTCATATCTGTTGCTTTTGAATTTAAGCTGTATGCCAAGGATCAATTGCAAAACTCACTGAATAGCTATGTCCCATGTGACCCCCCTTAAAGTCACTGACTAAAGGTGCTGTGTGTAGATGAACTGCACCTCTCATCCTTTCCACGATGCTTCCTGCCCTGGTGGTGCCGATCTCTCTAGACGGTCGACACTCGTCAGTACAATGTAGAAGATTTAAGAGAATAGCACAACACCATGTATGTTGCAGGTGGGGAGCTTACCCCTTTTATTTAAAGTGACCACCTGTGCATCAACGTTTCGGGGGGATTAACCCTCCCTCCCTCCATCCTGATGAAGGGGGTCACTTTAAATAAAAGGGGTAAGCTCCCCACCTGCAACATACATGGTGCTGTGCTATTCTCTTAAATCTTCTACACTGACTAAAGGTGGCCATAGCCGTAGAGACCCGCTTGTTTGGTGATGTCGCTAAACATGCGGATCTCTCCCCAATATGCCCACATTGAAGTGGGCAATATCGGGCTGATCCGAGCATGGGTCCTAGGGCCCAACAATCTGATCATAATGAATCTGATACAGGCGGTCGGCTCGCGGGACCGCATAGACTCACAGATGTGGCGCGATCTGACGGGATGTTTTTTTATCCTGCCCGATCTTGATCTGGCCAACTTTCAGGCAGATATTGATCGGAGAAGCCCGTCGGATGGCCCCATGCACGGGGCGATAAGCTGCCGACTAGGTCTGTTGGCAGCTTTTATCGGCCCGTGTATGGAGGCCTTAACTCAGAGTTTGAGATCTGAAAAGCAGGAAGTAGTTCACTGGAGGTGACAGTGTAACAGGAGAAATCTCGGCTCTCAATCCCAGTATTCCACCCCCACCTCAGGTGTAGCAAATGACTAATCAAAACTTTGGGGTACTGAGAAAGAGCCAGGAGGCAGCGCTGCTGCAAAGCGTGTTTAATCACACAACATGTTTCAAGCTCTCTAGGCCCTTTGTCAAGTGTCATACAAAAACAGTGAATAGAACATTTATTGCCTGAAACAGGAAGTTCCGCCCTCAACTGGGAGTGTTAAATGTCCACAGGTGAATCGTGTAGGTATAGCGTCCATGTTAATTCCCATTATCCAATTCAAATATATCACAATAGTGAAATACACCTATAAATAGATAGTCCATTTAAATACATTTCAAAATCAAGGAAGTGCCAAATACAGGCCTCTATGTCTATTATGTTACACTCCAGCCTTTATACATTACATTTTTGGCTAACTTAGTATAATAAAAACATTTTTTATTTTGCACAGCCTATCTATTTACTCAGTATTTATTATTACACTGTACTGTTCCTTTAAAGGACTCCAGCCAGTTTCATCTTGTTTTTAGCTGCGAGCATTTTAATTGCATACGTGCATATGTTGGTGTTTAGGAGATCAAGCATCCATCTAATACGATTCACGCATAATAATAACAATGTCGATTACTAAAGCATTGTTCCACTTATGAATATGCAAACGAACATTATTACTTGCTTAACCATCTTCAATGGCATGACAGAGCGTGTGGTAAGAACAAAGTGCTCGAGGAAGAATGGAAAAGCACAAATCATTCTAATATGATTCATATTGTCATCCAACTTGCCTTTTATCAAAAAGCCGAGATCACTGGTGCATTAATAAGCTTTCGTTGATTTAAGACAACTGAGTAGTCAGTGTTAGGGTAAAACTACACGAGCGCCTTCACCATGATTCTGGTGAATACGACGCGCTGCGCCAAAACACAGGCATCAAGGCAGATGCGACGGAAAATAAGGTAAGAAATACAAATGTCGGATCTTGCCGCAGCATTAGTCTGAAACGACTGTCGGATGCAGCATGTAGCCTCTGCATCCGACAGTTGTGTTGCATGAACGCTACAGCACCACCTGACATTGCTAACCTTATTTTTCGTCACAATCGACTTTACGCCTGCGTTTTGGTGCAGCGCGTCGGATCCGCCAGAATCGAGCTGAAAACGCTAGTGTAGTTCTACCCTTAAAATAAGAAGTTCCTTTCAAAATGTAATCTAAATATATTTAGTAATCTAAACAGTCTTCTTATGGTTCAATTTTTTTGCCACCTGAACATTTACCCTTCATGTTATGCCAAATCAGGGAGGTTTCAAATAGTGGCCTAAATTAAGGCAATTAGGTGTAAACACACATTTATAAGTTCTGCTATTAGTTCTTTTTTAATAGATGATTTTAGAGGTCCCAATGGACAGAGCACAATTGCTCCTAAGGAGAAATATACAGTTAATACAGTATGCCCTCCATTCATTTTATACCACTTTTTACTTTGCCAGTGTAAATCATTTTACCCAGACATACAAATAGGCCCCTGAATGTTTCAAGGCTTAATAACAGCAATGTCAAATAATAATAGGATTTACTGTGTATATAGTGCTAAATATTGGGAAAACTGTTAAACGCTTTTCTGTGGAATAATAGACACTCATCATGAAGACATGGGAAATGGTAAAAGCATCATTTAATCAATGCAGAATCTCAAACAGTTTAACAGAACCCCTTTGTATACGATACCAACACAAAATATATAAGCTCTTCGGCAGTTAGCATTTTTATTAAACATATTTATAGCAGTTTTTATTAACTGTATTCCCAGCAACACCCAATAGTGTTTCTCAGCTGGCACAGAACACATATTTATCAACACGTTTTAAAATTGTGAAGAACTTTTCTGAAATTTTCTGAACAGCAAAAAATAGGTTAAAAAAAATTGGTTCAACAGTTCTCAGTGTGGTTTATCTCTCTTATGGAAATAATATATGTGTGTGAGCTAATATATAACTCTAAGGGGGTTCTTTATTAAAGTCCGAATGTAAAAAACTCCAAAAATATTGGGTTTTTTTTTACTATAGAATCCAAATTTTTAGTGGAAAAAAAACCTCAAATTTCTCAAGGTTTGTTATACCCTGAGGATGGAAAAAGTCACAATCTGAAAATCTCAGACCTGCCAGGGTTATATAAACAGTCATATGAAAAAGTTTGAAAACCCCTCTTAATTCTTTGGAGTTTTACTTATCATTGGCTGAGCTTTCAAAGTAGCAACTTCCTTTTAATATATAACATGCCTTATGGAAACAGTAGTATTTCAGCAGTGACATAAAGTTTATTAGATTAACAGAAAATATGCAATATGCATCATAACAAAATTAGACAGGTGCATAAATTTGGACACCCCAACAGAGATATTACATCAACACTTAGTTGAGCCTCCTTTAGCAAATGTAACAGCCTCTAGACGCCTAAGTGTTTGGATTCTGGATGGCGGTATTTTTGACTATTCAACTATACAAAATCTCTCCAGTTCAGTACAATTTGATGGCTGCCGAGCATGGACAGCCTGCTTCAAATCATCCCATAGATTTTCCATGATATTTAAGTCGGGGGACTTTCCAGAATATTGTACATACATGTATCTCTCTGCATAAATTGTTTTGTAGATTTCCAAGTCTGTTTAGGGTCATTGTCTTGTTGGAATATCCAACCCCTGCCTGACTTCAACTTTGTGACTGATGCTTGAACATTATACTGAAGAATTTGCTGATATTGGGTTGAATTCATCCGACCCTCTGCCCCAGTCCCTGAACTAGCCCCACAGCCCCACAGCATGATGGAACCTCCACCAAATTTGACAGTAAATAGCAGGTGTTTTTCTTGGAATGTGGTGTTCTTCTTCTTCCATGCAAAGCTCTTTTTGTTATGACCAAATAACTAAAATTTTGTCTCCAAAATGACTGTAAACAACCTTTTCTTCAAACGAAGATATACCAGCGCTAAAAGCTCAGGGGTAGACACCAAAAGAGATACAAACACAATATAG
The DNA here is from genome assembly GCA_038501925.1 of Xenopus petersii. NCBI lineage: Eukaryota > Metazoa > Chordata > Amphibia > Anura > Pipidae > Xenopus > Xenopus petersii. The sequence goes on along the minus strand of CM076681.1, from coordinate 39,641,991 downwards.
TGTAGTAGTTTCAAATTAGATGAAATATGTAACCCTTTGTGCAGTTACTATACAGTGTGGTTTGGGGTCTTCCACCAAGGGGTTAAAAAGCCATTCTTCCGTGCCTTTTATAAATAATGTGGACACCTCCTGTGTGGGGTAATGTGTACTTACAGATGTTTATATTTATCACCAGCATGTAATAAAAAAATCCAATCCTTTATCCCACTCTTGATAAGCTCCAGGTTTCTAAAAACATATGCTAAAATCGTGTAAAAACTTCTTTAATAGATTAGAAAGATAAAAATACAGATTGCACTCACATGTGTGTGCTTAAAATAAGCATGAAAAGCAGTTCGCATTGGGGTTCTCAGGTCCTGCGGTCCATTTTAAGATGTTACACTTTGCCTGGCGTTTTTTGGTAAGACACGCGTTCCTGGTCCCCCTCTGATGACGTCACTGCTCAGCCGATGCGTTTCGTCTATTGCGACTTTCTCAAGGTTTGACAAGCCTTCAACGAAAAAACGTTTCAGAAGAATAGTCGCATGCCAGAGAGAATCACATTGTTCTTCTCATTTTCAATGAGGCTAATCAACTGGGAAAAAACTTGACTTTTGGTAAAATGGTCCTTAGTGTTTCATGCTTGGTTTTAAAAGTCTATATAAAGTCTGTACTCACCAGCCAGTAGTGTCCCTTTCTCTCCTGCCAACTCATGCATGAACACCAGACATCTGTTAGCTGGAGCAATCTGCAGCACATTTAAAAGAAACAGTATGGATATTTTAGGGTAGATGCTAGAAAGGACACTTAATAAGCACAGAAATGTTTGGCCAATAAATTATGAAAAAAGCACTGAAGATTTAATATTATGTCTCAATGCAAGCCTTATATATGATGAAAGTAATCAGGTAAGCAACCTTCATAATATTGCCATATTCTAATCTATAGGTGTCTTTCAATAGGTTTTCTAACCTCAAGCAGAGATTATTGATATATTCTGCTCGTAAGGAAGGCAATTGTTCTTCTATTATTTATTTATTTATTGTCCCTTTCATTGAATAAAAATATATCGCTATATCTGGAACCTGTATCTTCAAGCCCCTGTTCTCAAAACTTGTTCTACACTGTTGCATGTTCACCACCTCTGCCAATATGTACGAAATAGCTAAAACATACATAAATGATAACTATATAGTTCTGTTACACTAATCTAGATATTTCATTCATGCAAAGGGTAAATTCTGAGTGCTGACTATACAGAATCAAGAAAGTCCAACATTACGGCACTCAGATCAATTTGTAGGTCACTCACTCTACCATTAATACATGTGCAATGAGTAGAAAGCAACATTTTATTAAAAAAAAAATCTAAAACCCTCAAATATATTCCCCCCACTGCATCGGGTAAAGCTTCAAACAGCAGAGGTGGTGAACATGCGACATGGAATTGTGCATATAAAAGCTGAGTTTGTTTATACTGGACACAGAGCTGTGGGGAAATTGTTAATATCCCAGGAATGGATCTGTTGATTCTCTGGAAAGTACCAACATTGCAACGTAGCATCTATGAATTCTAAAGGGACGGGGGATTAAGCACACTAATGCTACATTTCTTATTGTAACAAACATACTTTATTATATAGGTATGGGATCTATTATCTGGAAACCCGTCCAGAAAGCTCAGAATTACGAAAAGGCCATCTTCCATAGACCCCCATTTTGACAAATAATCCACATTTTTAAAAATGATTTCATTATTCTCTGTAATAATAAAACAGTACCTTGTATTAGATGCAAACTCAGATATAATTAATCCTTATTGGATTAATGCTTTTCTATAGACTTAAGGTATGAAGATCCAAATTATGGAAAAATCTGTTATCCGCAAAACCCCAGGCCCCGAGAATTCCCGGATAACTGGTTCCATACCTGTATAAACAAACTAACTGCACTGCAAGTCTAGCATTTTACTCCAATGAAATCATGATATTCAAGATGCTACACTGAGGCTTCGGTACCTTCCAGAGAATTGACAGAGCCATTCCTGGTATCTCAGGATATCACTCACCTTTTCCTTAATGTCTGTTCATGACAGGGCAGCACATTGCTTATATTATCTGTAATTATATAAGCACGACTGATTAAATTGGTCCAATAGGATCAGCACAGCTCCCTTTGACTTCTATGGGACCTCAACAGCTTTTTATTTGACACAGTTTTGTGGTTTTTGAATTTTTTGAGAAAAATATGATTTGTGGGAAAAAAAGAAATCTTATTTTAGTAAATCAAACATGAATTGCAGAGGAAAACATACAATTTGTGAAAGAAAATATAGTAAATTGATGCCTTAGCATTAGTCCAGGTGATTGTTAGTCATCTGTATCTTGATTTGGTTAACCAAGGAAAGGGGCAAGAGGACAGGAACCCTACTACTAAAATAAGTCAACAGCAAGACTCACTAACCACTGATGGTGTAGTTGAACTATATTAATCTGGAACTATAACTGACAATAATAATCACAGCCCTCCCTTTCCAATTGGAAAAATATTCTTGGGATTTGATACTGAAATGAACAACAGCGCTGCTACTTTATTATTAAGAGTGAAGTGAGCACGTCATACCTCCCAACTGTCCCGTTTTTAGAGGGACAGTCCCTCTTTTGACAGCTGAACCCACAGTCCCTCGTTTGTACTGGAAAGTCCCATTTTTCTCTGCACTGAACAGCCAGAAAAAGAAACAACGTTTCTAACTTAATTGGCTTTTGGCAGAGAGCCCAGAACAGCCACAGCTGCTTATAAGATACTTTTGTAACAATTTCAGATAAGCAAATAAGTAGTTGTAACAATATAAGATAACAGGTCCCTTGGGAAAAGTTAGACTCACAACTTAAAAGGCAATTCACCTTCATTAGCAAAACTGTAATAACTGAAAAAAACACAGAAATATGTTCAAACTTTCATAACCTGCCAAATATTGTAAAATTAATATGGTAATTAGGGGGTGTGCCCACATACATGGGTGTGGTCAAAAAATGTTGCTGCTCTACGTGTGGCAACTTTTTTGTCCCTCTTTTTATTTCCAAAATGTTGGGCAGTATGGCACATCACTTTTTATATATATTATATTTGAATTTTATTGGATGAATTGCCTAACACGATATAGTGAAAAGCACTAGCACTTAAAGATTGGGGCACTAGGTATTATTTACAGTATGTTGATGAAGTTAAGCACCTAGTTGTGGCTGAATAAGGAGTAGCTGGGATTATTTAAGCAATAGCAAAGTCCAGAAATACTTTCAGCATCAAATGTTATTGTCAGTTATAGTTCAACTATACCACCAAGCAGAAGAATATTTTAGAGTTAATTGTTCATGAGTGCAAACATCTGTGAGATTTACATTGTGGTGTTATGGTTAAATCCTTTTTTTTTATTACTTCTTACTGTGAATAGAACCACAAAAGAGATTTGTCTATACTTTCTCTAGATTAATATCTTGATTTTGTAGGAATTAGGCAAATTTGCAAAGAGCAAAATGCTAATGACCTCCTAAATATTCCTAGTTAGAGGATATGAATCTAAGCAAATTGACTTAATAAAGACTCTCTGCTAATCTTCCCTACTCTTTGCTGCGTTACTGAGGGCGAGTCTGTATATTACTATTGATTGATTCAGGCCAGTCTTGTTAATTTTGCTTTCATTACAGTTGAAAAGTGTTTATTGGCCTGAAATACGGCGCTTTCATCCCGCCATGGATAATGCATAATTCCTGGCTTGCAGGTATACCTTTTTCCTTAAAATATTTGTATTATATAAACAATTCATTTTAATGGAGCACGTCGTTTAATTTGTTACTTTGGAACACATCTCAATTAAAAAATAATTTGCTTTCTTTTTCATTGCTTGCGGCCTCATTTATAAATAATGTGCAATGCATTAGGTGCTCTTGCGAGATACCACTAAATAGCAATAGAAAGTGTTCCACATGAACAATATAATGAATATGATCAAATATTTAGCAATGTCTCATCCTGCAGGTAATTGCAAAGATTGAGAACATGCTTTTTAAAAATGGCCCATTTTTCTGCACTTGGATAATGTGTGTTGCATATATTCAGATGTATTTTTGTACAGGTATGGGATTCATTATCAAGAAAGTTCAGAATTATAGAATGGCCATCCTCCACACACTCCTTTTTATCCAAATAATCCACATTTTTTAAAATGATTTCCTTTTTCTCTGTAATAATAAAACAGTCCAAACTAAGATATAATTAATCCTTATTGGAAGCAAAATCAGCCTATTGGGGTTATTTATGTTTACATTAAATTACAGGCATTTTGCCTAATTACTTGAATACATGGAGAAAAGTAGGTTTTTTGTTTCTATCTTCCTGAGCTGATCATATTTTACTGCTGCCAGAGCATAAAACTTATCTCAATTCATCGGCATCAGAGGGTATGGTTGACATTTTGTGCATTGCCATGGTTACGTTGATGAAACACTACAATGCACAAACAGACATTATCAAGACTTTAGGATACATGAAATTTAGGAAGCACTGCCATTAATAAGAGCACATTTCCGGGGCCGGGTTTTACATAGTGGGCGCCCCCAGGCCAACTGCCGTTCTTCGCCCCATCCCCTCCCATTTATTCGTGCAAATTTTCATCATCGGGACTGGAGCAAAGGGGATTGAAACACGGGAAATTGAAAAAACTATCATATCTCCTGTGATTCCCAGTGTTTCTGAACCAATGTGGGCGTGGTTAGACAGCATGCCACCCCCTAAAATTCTGCCTTGGTGGCCTTTCCCCAAATCTGGGCTTGCACATTTCAATTCTGAAAATAAAATTTATTTTAGGAGTGCATAAATAAATCGTTCATTCCTTTTACAAAAGCTCAGAAGACATTCATGCAGACTTTGTGTGTGTCATAGAAATTCTGGAACTTCCTTGTTGAACTCTCCCCAGCCAGCTCTGTTATTGCTGGACTAACACTCCCAAGATCCTTTGCAATCTTAGACTTTTCATGGATTCAGGGTTTTTTTTTAAAGGGGATGTCCATATTTTTGTTAACATCAACAGGTCCCCATTACCAATACAAGTATTTTGACAATAGGGACACTAGTTTCTTTTAACGTAAAAAGAAGCTGGAGCTTATGAAATATTGGGTTCACTGACCCCTGTCTCCACTAATTCTTTGCAGAGATTGGCAGTGGGTAACAGAAAGGAAAGAGGAGTTTGCAGGAATCTATGATCTGCGAACTCTATTTGTTCTAGGGAATAAGGATAGCCACCTAGCAACAGCTGTTGGGTTAGGCGGCAGCCTCCCGAATTGATCGCTGGAAACTTCTAATGCTCTGAAAGAGCGGGAAGAAGTTACAGGAACAGGATCTCTTAACTCTCGCGAGATCTTGTTCCTGTCAGAATTTTTCGGAAGACTGGTGATGACTATCCTTAAGTATACCTGTTTTCAAATAAGAGTGAAAAAACACATTTTTGAAATAAACAGTGTAACTCTTTATTCCTTGAGAGGAAGAGATAATAAAGAAACTTTTATGTAAGATATTTGTAATTGTAACAAATTACATTCTTTAGTGACATTTGGTATGAGATACTTTGTAATTCAATTGAAATACAATTTCAGTGTATCTTGTTTGACTGAAATATCTTCTACTTTGTATCTTTAGTAGATGAGTTATTATCCACCTTAGCTGGCTTGTTGAATCCTGTAGAGAAAAGAAAATCTTTGATTATTTTCTATTTATCAATTTAACACCTGTAAAAACTAAACCACCAGTTAACTTGGGTGGGTGGGATGGGCGCTGTTGCTAGGTGGCTATCCTTATTCCCTAGAACAAATAGAGTTCGCAGATCATAGATTCCTGCAAACTCCTCTTTGTTCTTCGGGAGGATGCCACCTAGCAACAGCTGTTGGGTAGAATAGCACACACCTGGTGGTTGCCCGAATGAAATTGATTTTTTCTTGCTCTGTAGGTCTCCAATAATATTTTGCAAATGTCCTCTGAGAAGACCACCTGGCAGCTTTAAGTATGATGGGAAGTGATATACCCTTTGATGCTGCCTTTGTGGCTGTGGCTGATCTTAGTGAGTGTGCTTTAAATATGGTAGTATCAATCGAGGCCTGACTCATAGCATGCAGTATCCACCCTCTTATTGTGTTTACTTTTGCGGGACGAAAAGGATTTCTTGTTGTCAAGAGTAATTGCGACATATCACCTCTTACCTCCCTAGATTTTTCTAAGTAGGTGGATAAAGCCGATACAATACATAAAGATGTATCTTCCTCATCTCTTATTAAGTCTACTTCCACTGGAGATGAGTTTTCAATAAGCGTTTTAGTTCTACCTTTAAGAATAATGTGGAAACCACCTGGGGTTGAAGAAAACCATGGGTCTGTTATGTGGATGAGAGTTAGTTCTGCCCCTCTTGCTGCTAGAGCTAAAGCTAAGAGAGCAGTCACTTTTATAGTAAGGCTTCTCAAGTCTGCATTCTGATTATCTATCATAGATAGGTACTGCAACAGAGGTTCGGTGTCCCAAGTGTTGTCATATTTGGGACAAATTGGTCTTGATAAACAAGCTCCTCTGATTAATCTCAAATAGAGTTTACTATCCGTGAAATTTGGAATTAAGAAATTTAGTGCTGAACCGTAAGATTTTAGGGTATTAGAAGCTGTCCCTTGTTCAAACTTATATGCTAAAAAATCTAATGCCGAGTGTAGTGAAATCCCTTTATTTGAGTCTTGTAAATGAGGGTACATCCAAGTTTTAAATTCCGCAATGAGGGAATTATATTTTTTACATGTTCTAGATCGAAGGGAAGAATTTATCAGCTTTATGGTAGAATGTTTCAATGAAGGATTTTGGTATAAGAAATTGGAGCTGCAATCCACATTAGTGTTGGTAGGTTCTTCAGTATCTCTTGTGTACCCTGAAAACAGTCCTGAGTGAACCCCAATGGAACCTTCCTGCCTGAAATTAGGGGTTGTATCAGTGGAAACCATGGTTTGGATGGCCAAATTGGATACACCAGGACTAGATCTTTGACTCCCTCCATTTGAATTTTTTGGAGAACATTCGGGAGAATATATGGAGGGGGAAAGGCATAAAGGTTCGTTAAACCTGTCCATGGGAAGGAAAGTGCATCCATTCTCCATGCATTGCTTGTCCAGGTTCTGGCTACAAATTTCTTTGTTTGAGCTGATGTCTGGGATGCAAATAAATCTATTGATCTTTCTCCCAGTTGTGTCTCTATTTTGTGGAAAATGTCCTTTTTTAGTGAGACTTGTGATAGTGTTATCTTTTGACGCGATAAAGCGTCTGCTAATTCGTTTTCCTCTCCGGGAATATATGTGGCGTGTAATGTGATTTGATTGGAAAAAGCCCAATCCCAAAGGTCTAATGCCAAATAACAAAGTGTTTTTGATTTTGTTCCTCCCATTCTGTTTACATATGAAACTGCTGTTTTGTTGTCTGACTGAATTAACACCGACTTTTGAATATTTGGGGATATTAGAGCCTTTAAGCCTAAAAACATCGCCTTTAGCTCTAATACATTTATGTGAAGTGTCTTTTCTTTTCCTGACCAAAGACCTCTGACTGCTCCTACGTGAGTGTAAGCTCCCCAACCTCTTAAGGAGGCGTCCGTTGTTATGATAATGTCGTAATCGTTTTTTATTAGTGGCTTTGGGAAAGGCTGGGTTTGCCAGGTTATCAGAGCGAGTTCCCTTTTTACTTTGTTTGGAAGTGTTAATTTTTTGTTCCAGTGAATATTTTCCCTTAATTTTTGTGCTAGCCACATTTGTGAGTGCCGACACAGAAGAGGTGCTTGAGTGCATCCTGGGGACAAAGCAATTATTTTCCCTATTGCTGCTGCAATTAAACGTAGGGAAACTTGATGAAGTGGTAGCAACTGGGCTATGAAAACCTGAATATGTTCCGACTTTTCTTTGGGAATGGAAAGGGTTAACCTTGTTGTATCTACTGTGAATCCCAGAAATGTTATTGATTGGCAAGGGTTTAGTACTGATTTTTCCCAATTTATTGTGAATCCTAATTTTTGCATTAAAGTGATGAACATCTGTCTTTGGTCTATGAGAACTGAAATATCTGGATTTAGAATAAGAATGTCGTCCAGATAAAAGATGCATGTTATCCCTTTTTATCTTATGTGAGAAATTACTGATTTCATTACCCTGGAAAATGTGTATGGAGCGTTGGAGAGGCCAAACACCATTACATTCCAGTGGTAAATATTTTTCTTCCACTGGAATCTCAAAAACCTTTTGTGATTTTTTGATATTTTTATAGCATGGAATGCATCCTTTAGATCTATCTTTATGCAATAAGCATTTTCTTTCAATAGGTATGTGAGATCTGCAATGCTTTCCATTCTGAAACGTTTCCTTTTTAAAAATTTGTTTAAAGACTTCACATTCAGGACTGGTCTGACAGAACCATCCGGCTTTGGTATTGGGAAAAGATGACTTATCCAGCCTGACTGTGAAAGGTCTGAGAGTTCTATCTTTCCCTCTAGCAAAGCCTTTTCTAAGGCACCGTCTAGAACTGCACTGGTGTCTCTGTATCTGTTTGAAATTTGAAGTGGGAAAGATTTTAGAGGAAGGTACAAGCCCCTTCTTATTATGTTTAAAACCCATTTGTCTGTGGTTATTGTTTGCCATAAAGGTAAAATTTCTGACTGGGAAAATGCTTGAGTTTTGTTTACCTGGCACTCTTTTCTTATAACCAGTAGACCACTTAGGGTTGGTTGTTCGTCCACTGGACTGGACTCTCTGGCCAAAGAAAGGTCTTTTATAGCTCTGTGAGGCTTCACGGGACGACCCCTGAGCTCTGTAAGGACGTCCCTCTCCACGAAAGGGTTTTTTGTTGAAAAAGGAAGGTCTTTTCCAGTCCCCAAATGATTTTCTTGCCTTATAGCGTGATTTTACCTCCTTAATAAAATCTGGACCAAATAAATTAGAGTCCTCAAAATTTGGAAATTCATGTGATTTTGGAGCCAGGTCTGACATGCCCATAGTATGTAACCAACGAGCTCTTCTCACACTTGTGACATGGTTAAAAGCCTGGCCAATCATCAATGCAGCCCTGGTGGATGCTTTAAGAAGAGCTAATTTTGAAGATTGCAAGGAATGAATATTCTTTCTGGACTGTTGTCCTTCTTGTTCTGCTTTATCAAGCATGAGTAACAAAGGACCAGCTGCATCTGCAATTTTAAATTGTATATTGCGCAAGGACTGATCCATCCTGTCATTATTGGTCACAGTACCAGTAATAGAGGATAGTGCAGGGTCTACTTCTGGTGCTAACATAGCCTGTATATCCGGGATTCCAATATGGTTTCTTAAAACCAAGTCATCTTCTTTCATTAAAGAAGAGCGAAAGGCATACTTTGTGAAATCATACACCTCAGATTTATCATTAAGTGCCCATCTGGCATTAAATAACTTTGGTGGAGGTGTTTTTCCCAGAAGATCAACTCTTGACATTTGTGTGTCACTTATTTTCCCTCTAACAGAGGATGCTGAAGATTTCATTGTTTTTTCACAATCCCAATCCACCTCAGAGATTTTTGAATTGCCAGCTACGGGCTCAGAATCAGAAGCAACCGCTTCAGAATATAATGAAGAATGACTGCTGCTATCATAATGTTTAAAATGACCCTTTCTGGGTAATTTTTGTGAAATCCCAAACGGGACCAAATTTCTTTTCTTCTCCTTTCCTTTCTGTCTCAAACGAGACTTTTTTGCCTTAGGAGAGCTGTCTGTTGAACTCTTACCAGAGTCTGAGGAAGAGTCTTGAATATTATAGTTTTTCTTTTTCTTATTTTTTATGAATTCCTCTTCCGAGGATGAAGAATTATCTGGAGACTGAATTCGTCTCCTTTGCTTAACATTTTTAAACTGTCTGTGAGGAGAAATTTCTAACGACTCAGTAGCCGTTACAGAGAGTGTGTCCTCCATCACAGCGCTGTGAAAAATTCTGACAGGAACAAGATCTCGCGAGAGTTAAGAGATCCTGTTCCTGTAACTTCTTCCCGCTCTTTCAGAGCATTAGAAGTTTCCAGTGATCAATTCGGGAGGCTGCCGCCTAACCCAACAGCTGTTGCTAGGTGGCATCCTCCCGAAGAACAAATGGAGTAGCACCAGTACTGCACATGCTCATGTCCTTTTGTGCATAAAATGAATAGTATTGGAAGCCAATGCACTTCATCCTTTCCTAATGAATCTGAAGGGGGGATCCAGTATTAAACTGGGGGGTCTGGGGCGCACTGGGCCCCCACACACCCCTTGGGTCCCTCCAGCACACCCTCCCTTCCTCCATGAATTGTATAACTTCTCTCCTTGAGGTTGTGATTGGGGCCAGGGGTGGGATATGAAGAGCCAGGCATGTCTTAGTCAGGTAGCAGGTCTGGGTAGGGGAAGCCCATAAGGGCCAGGTTTTTTCCTGATGTCCCGCTAGCCCAGTCTAACCCTGGGGGCACCACTTGCTCTACTTATAACTGGTAACCATGAAGAACACTGCCAAACCATCCAGTAAGTACAGTAAGGAGAAAAGGAACAGTACCTATTGCCAAAATACCCCATTAAGCTGAAAGGCAAATGGCTGGATATTGTTATCACATAAGTGTCTCCAACAGCAGCAACTCCTGATCTCACATATTATAAGGTAACAGGGCCCACTTACAACCAGAGCGGGAAAGATGCAAAGTACAAAAAAATGGGCCCGTAGACACAACAACCTACCTTGAGCATCATTCAGGGCACCCAAGGCAGGAACACCAAGAAAGGTCTTTACTCACTGCCTGCCACAAGGCCCTGCATTGTGCTTCACTTCAGTCCAGAAAAAGTCCTATGAAATACAGCAATCTAGATTGATGTTCAGATCTAGAAAATGACTGCCAAAAGTGACTGGCTCATAATCTTAGTAAATAGTGCTGCAAGCAGAAGAATTAAGCTGTTCTCATGCTATCAGATCTGCTCCATCTGTTCAATTAACTGCAGTGTTAAACCTGCATGAACTGATTGAGTCTTAATAAAATGAAATACATAATGGCGCATCTCTCTGGGGCCTGGCAAATCCAAGGCTTTTCGTGTTAAGGTATTTTTGCTGTCTTCTCGTTATCAATGTTTCACGGGGCATTGAACTCCGGAGCCGAAATATTCAACTTGTTATTTTCAGCTTAGTTTTCAGGTTATGCATGGCTATACAACAATTATAACACAGGAATAATACAAGACAATTACAGAGTAGAGGGCCCTCCATAGGTATCCTGAGTGCAGCTGGTGGATCTGAATGGACTGAATAGAAGAGCTGTTCCAATTCCGAAAATTTTTGAAAGGAGAATGTATGTTATGTTTTCTTTGCAAAAACCAAACAGTGTTATACAGACTTACAGCTCAGATCTCTGCTAGTTTGGTCTCATCTGTTCTGGTATTCTGCTGTTCATACACAAATGACATTTCAAGGGAGAGTTGCCTGAAATGAATATGCACGGAAATGTAAGTTAGAAATAAAGATGATAATGATACATCTATTTTATTATTCTGCTGCTCTTGCTTGAGTCTAATAAACTTTGCTACAACCAAAATGTACCCATATCACAAACAGCTAATAGTCAGACATGATAGTAATTCATTACACAGTTAGAGCACCTTCTTCTTTTGAATATTTATTGCATTTTCTATCTCCAGAGATTCACAGGATGCCCTCCTTTTTGGCAGAGACTAAAGTATTGGATATAGTGTCATCTGGTATGTGTTGCTGCACTGCTCAGCCAATTTTCTCATTTTGGATAACTAAACTCCAACACTGACATCTACTGGTGTTTCCTGGAACATGCAAAATAGAAATCAAGTACAGCTAAAGAATTGTAGGAGTAGCTAAATGCACAACGAATCAGCATCATAATAGGTTAATTGATGGCAAAACATATATTTCATGTATAATTAATCTGTACACTGTGCTCTTAGGTTATCTACTACTGGGCATGTGCACAGGTGCTGGTTAGTAGAAGGACCTATTCATTTGAAGGTTAGCTGTGAACAAGAAAAACCCAAATAAACAGTCCCAAACAAAGGTGTCAGCTTTAACAGGGTGTGGAAGTATAACAGTGGCATGATCATCATCATCATTTATTTATATAGCGCTGTCAAGATACGCAGTGCTTTACTGCAGTTATAGCAAACAGGAAATAAATGGTGGATAGCAGGCAAGGATTACAGAATACAATAGGGTTTACAAACTAAAAGGTTAGGGTACAATTGAGACATTAGGATTGTATAAACAATTTGTCATTTTTGATACAGCAATGATTAATTAAGGTACATCGAATAAGCCTCTTTAAACAGATGAATCTTTAAGGAGCGCTTGAAAGTTTGGAAGGAAGGAGAAAGTCTGAAAGCTTGTGGCAGAGAGTTCCAGAGAAAAGCAGAAGCCCGAGAGAAGTCTTGTAGACGAGAATGGGCAGAAGTGACCAGAGGAGAAGTGAGGCGAAGATCAGAAGCAGAGTGTAGGTTTCGTGAAGGAGTGTATTTGGAGATTAGAGATGAAATATAGGGAGGGGTTTCATTATTAAGGGCCTTGAATGTGAGTGTAAGTAGTTTGAATTTGATTCTAGAAGAGATTGGGAGCCAGTGAAGGGACATACATATGGGAGCAGCTGATGTTGAGCGGCGAGCTAGATGAATGAGTCTAGCGGCCGCGTTTAGAATAGATTGGAGTTGTGAAAGGTGACTTATTGGAATACCTGTGAGGAGTAAGTTGCAGTAATCAAGGCGGGAGATGATGAGAGACTGAATCAGTGTTTTAGTTGATTCTGAACTGAGATAGGGTCGTATTCGAGCAATGTTGCGCAGTTGAATACGGCAAGATTTTGCAAGTGTTTGAATGTGTGGTGAAAAAGACAGATGAGAGTCTAAGATGACTCCTAGGCAGCGTGCCTGTGTGGTGGAATGAAAGGTGGTGTTGTTTACGGTGAGTGATATCTGAGGGACAGGGGAAGATCTTGGAGGAAATATGATGAGTTCTGTTTTAGAAAGGTTCAGTTTCAGGTGGCGCTGTGACATCCAGGAGGAGACAACAGATAGTCTGTGACTTGGGAAAGGACAGAATTAGAAAGATCAGGAGTAGACAAGTAGAGTTGGGTGTCATCAGCATAAAGGTGATACTGTCAATGAGTCCAAATGACTGAATGAGTTTTCCTAGTGAAGTTGTATAGAGCGAGAACAGCAGGGGGCCAAGAACAGAGCCTTGAGGAACTCCAACAGAGAGTGGGAAAGTAGTAGAAGTAGAGTTAGAGAAGGAAACTTTAAAGGTACGGTCAGACAGATAAGATGTAAACCATGAAAGAGCAGTGTCCCGAATGCCAGATGAGTGTAGAATGTCAAGGAGGAGTGTGGGGTCAACTGTATCAAAGGCTGCAGAGAGATCTAGAAGGATTAGAATGGAATAATGACCTTTCGACTTTGCCAATAGATCATTGGTTACTTTGGTGAGTGCAGTTTCAGTCGAGTGTGATGGGCGGAAGCCAGATTGCAAGGGGTCGAGGAGGGAGTTGTGAGTGAGATGCTGGATCAGGCGTTTGTAAACAAGCCTTTGTAGTAATTTGGATGCGAATGGAAGAAGGGAGACCGGTCTATAGTTAGTGGGAGAGCTGGGATCAAGGGAAGGTTTTTTGAGGATAGGAGTGATTAGTGCTTGTTTGTATAATGATGGATAGGTACCAGTGGAGAGTGAAAGATTGAATAGGTGGGTAAGTGCAGGAGAGAGTGTATCAGAGATTGGGTGGAGAAGGCGAGAGGGTATGGGGTCAAGGGAGCAGGTGAAGTTTGCTAACTTCATCTAGAGTTGCAGGGGTGAAGGAGTGCAAAGTAAATGTGAGTGGATCATGTCAATGAATATCTGACACCCAACTCCTGAATGAACAGAGAATGAAAAGAAACAGATGCTGAGAGAGGAATAGCGAAGATAAACGTTCTGATTATTTCAGAGATGGTACAGAATTAATTAATCGTATTTAGAAAGTTTCTTATTTCTTTACAGACTGGTGCCCAAAACTGCACTGCATACTGAAGTTCCTTACCAAGGACCTATATTGTTTGCACAATTTATTATCATCAGCAAAAATAGAAACAGTACTTTCAATGCCCACCTCCAGCTCATTAATAAACAAGTTGAAAAGCAAGGGACCTAGTACAGAGCCTTGTGGTACTCCACTAACAACACTGGTCCAATTAGAAAATGTTCCATTTACCACCACTCTTTATAATCTATCCTTCAGCCAGTTCTTTATCAAATTACAAATATTATGTTCCATGCCAATATTTCTTAAAGGGAACCTGTCACCCAGACATAAAAAGCTGTATAATTAAAGACATTTTCAAATTAAACATGAAACCCCAATTCCTTGTTTTAATTAAAACATCCATACCTGTTATATTTGCACCTCTATACCTTAGGTACAGGCACAGGGCAGGCAATTATTTTCATTCTGTACTAAGCAGATGTCTCTGCCCTCCTTGTGTTACCTCCTCCCTCATCAGGGTTTAATTGTGTAACCAGTGTGTGGGCATGGGCATCAGGTACCCCATTCTGCTGCATAAACAAGATTTTGGAATTGTGTAAAGCTTGCCTTAATAACGGTGTTTACAAAATGGTGCCTGCCTAAGATATGATAATAATTGGTGCCTGACTTATAAGATAATAATTTACATTGTGTAAGTAAAGTTTATTTTGCTTGATTAACATGATAAAATAGGATTGGGAATTATTTCTTAGGGTGACAGGTTCCCCTTTAAATGAACCAGTAACCTTCTGCGTGGTACTGTATCAAATGATTTAGCAAAGTCCAAGGACATCCACTGCCATCCCAGAGTCAAGATTCCTGCTCATCTCCTGCTTACAGTAAATTAGGCTGGCAAGACTACATAAAACTGCTAGCAGGCTTCTGGCTGCAAAAAGGACTGGTTTAATAAAGAGTGTAAAAGGAAGATGAAAAACATCAAAACCTTAACACATAGGCGGAGTTCTTTTATGAACTTATGAACATTGATGTTTCTAACAAAGCTGAGAGACAGGATCAAACAATGAATATGGCAGAGGCTGATTAGGAAACAGACCCAATCTCAATGCTAGATGAAGTTAAAGGTTAGACAGAGCTTATACAGAGTTTATAGAGGGCCAGAGGTTATAGTGGTATTCGAACGATCGCACATCTTACGATTTTTCGTCCGACATCTGTCAGGAAATTGATCGGCCAGGTCAAAAAATCTTTGTCGGTCCCAGTGCAATGTATCTATGTTTGCAGGGCCAAGCAGGCAGCTCCCCTTTGTTTTCCTGGCAAATTGGTCTTTTTAGTTGATGGTAAATACGTACGATCGTACGATCGTTCTGATAAGATCGTGGTCTCACGATCAGGATCTGATCTTTTAAAAATCTCAACATCTATGGCCAGCTTAAGACAGAGCTTATAGAGGGCCACTGGTAAAAACAACATTACAGTTTAAAGGATTAAAGGGATCCTCTCATGGGAGAACATGTTTTTTTCAAAACGCATCAGTTAATAGTGCTACTCCAGCAGAATTGCACTGAAATCCATTTCTCAAAAGAGCAAACAGATTTTTTATATTCAATTTTGAAATCTGACATGGGGCTAGACATTTTGTCAATTTCCCAGCTGCCCCTGGTCATGTGACTTGTGCCTGCACTTTAGGAGAGAAATGCTTTCTGGCAGGCTGCTGTTTTTCCTTCTCAATGTAACTGAATGTGTCTCAGTGAGACATTGGTTTTTACTATTGAGTGTTGTTCTTAGATCTACCAGGCAACTGTTATCTTGTGTTAGGGAGCTGTTATCTGGTTACCTTCCCATTGTTCTTTTGTTTGGCTGCTGGGGGGGAGAGGTGATATCATTCCAACTTGCAGTAAAGCAGTAAAGAGTGATTGAAGTTTATCAAAGCACAAGTCACATGACCAGGGGCAGCTGGGAAATTGACAATATGTCTAGCCCCATGTCAGATTTCAAAATTGAATATAAAAAATCTGTTTGCTCTTTTGAGAAATGGATTTCAATGCAGAGTTCTGGAGCAGCACTATTAATTTTTTCCCATGACAATATCCCTTTAACTATGCTGAAGATCAATTTAGCTTGGGCCTCTAGGGAACAGAGTCCAATAAAATCAGATGGCACTAGAAGATATAACTTGGTTCATCAACCCTGGTCTTGTCCTATTTGTGTGTGTTCCCCAAACAGAATCACACCATCCAATAAGTAAAAACTTAAGCAAACTTAAAGGAAAACTATACCCCCCAAACAATGTAGGTCTCTATTAAAAGATACTGAGTAAAACAGCTCATGTGTAAAACCCTGCTTCATGTAAATGAACCATTATCATAATAATATACTTTTTTAGTAGTATGTGCCATTGGGTAATCATAAATAGAAAATTGCCATTTTAAAAAATAAGGGCCGCCCCCTGAGATCGTAAGATTCACTGTGCACACATACAAACCACATGTAAGGTCACATGAGCCAATTAACAGACAGAGTTCTGCCTTTTGCTTCCTCACTTCTTCCTGTTACAGTTAGTGTTGTAGTATTTCTGGTCAGGTGATCTCTGAGGCAGCACAGATAGAGTCATGAAATGGTGGTTCAAGGCAAGAGATGTAAAAAGGCAATATTTATGTAAATATATATTCCCGTTTGGTAAGATTCTTTAATATGTCATTCAATTTGATATAAACTATCTGTTGCTTAAGTATTCATTTTGGGAGTATAGTTTTCCTTTAAGCCATTTAATCCTCGACTGATATGTATTGTTCTATGTCCTCAACATCTTGGGCAGCATTGATCCTTCAAGCAGGTACAGTTCAATTCCACATTACTAAATGTTGCATCATAAAACAGATGCTCATAACCCATGGCTTTGGGATTCACATCAGTAAGTCAATCATTAGCCAAATTATGAAAATAATGTATCTTGTGCATTTGCCCTAAGGGAGTCCTATTATCAGCATGACAAAGGTAGTCAGCTTTGGTTATCCAATTCCAAATGATATTGAGCATTTGAAAATCATTTCTTTGATTAATTTCTCTAGAAAATTCTAGAGAAGCCATCAACATTTACCACAGGCAGATGTATAAGAACACTACTGTTACTGTACCAGGTGGTCTAGTGATTAGTGATGGGCAAATCAGGTTGTGGAATGCACTGCCGGGTGATGTTGTGATGGCTGATTCAGTTAATGCCTTTAAGAATGACTTGGATGATTTTTTGGACAGACATAATATCAAAGGCTATTGTGATAATAAACTCTATTGTTAGTATAGGTATGGGTATATAGAATTTATGTGAGGGTATGGAGAGGTCAGTGTCAGTGTGTGTATGTATGGATGATGGGTTTCATTTGCAGGGTTGAACTTGATAGACTTTGGTCTTTTTTCAACCCAATTTAACTATGTAACTAGTTATGTAACTCTGATCCATTTTAATATTTAGAAAAAGGTTTTTTTTTTTCAGTGAAAAATGTGAAATTGTGGAATTCTCTCCCTGAATCAATTGTACTGGAAGATACATTTGATAGTGACAAGAAAGGGGTGGACGACTTTGTACAAAGTAAGAAAATATAGGGTTATTGAAATGAGCTTTTAGCTTGTCCAGTTCAATCTGGACTTTAAGGGACTTTAAGGGGGAGGTGAACTTTTTCCCCCCTTTGGGGCAAATAGAAGAGGTTTCAGATGTTATATTTTGCCTTCCCCATGATACTCAATGCATCGGTTTTACCCAGCTTTGTGACGCATCTTACACCAGATTCATCAATATTGGTGCAAAACTTGTACACGTTGGTAAGTCTGGAATTGGTTCCAGAAATGTCCATTAGGGTGTGCATATAGGGCCACATTTCTTTATCAGCCGCCCCTAGGCCACACCCCCTAATCTGTGCAGTCCTTATGCCCCGGGTGTCTAGCGTCCTAATGCCCCCTCCCAGCTAGCTCAAGTGCTCCTCAGACAGCGGCTGGGTGACATGCTGCCCCTCATTCTTTTGCTGCCCTAGGCCCAGGTCTTAGTGGCCTGTGTGCAGAGTGTGCTGTGTCAATAACAGCATTTTCATGTGATTAAAGTGGCACAATACACAAATGGAACTGTGAAATTACCATGTTGCATCAACATGTGCTGCATCCTTAAAGGGTCACTTAAATAGAAATAAAGAGAAATAATAAAAACACAATTTATTTGTGATTAAAACAATAAACAAAAAGTATGGTGGGCATAAACCATAGTCGCTTATAATAAAATAAAGGGCTATCCTTTAATGGGATTAAGCAAAAAGTAGTTTTAATGAAGACCTAGGAGTAATTCTAGATAGCAATCAATACCTTTCCCGGTGTTTCCAATTCAATATATGCAATGTGGCAAATAGTTTTATTTTATTCCATAATTGTCTTTCCTTGTGTATAGATATAGGATCTATGACTGTATATGGAACGACTGGGCCTTGGGGTTTTCTGCATACAAATTATTTTCTTAACATGAAGCTTAGTTAAGTCAAGAGCAAGGTGCTGTGTTATTATTGCAGGAAAAGCTATAACATCGAAATGAAGAACAGGAAATTGGCATGTATTAGAGCTTTCTGGATAAAATGTGTCTGAATAATAGTTTTGTATATTTTAGTGGCCTTTCTGTACTTGACTGGTCCTGTACGGATATACCAGTTGTTGTGCATCTGTGCAGCAGGTTTTGATACACTCCTGTTAAGAATGCAGGTAGGGTTACCACCCATATGGTTTTTCACTAGCCTGCCTGGAAAAATATCCCCTAGGGCTGGAACCGGAATTGCAAATTTACCGGCAATATACTGTATTTGTAGATCTGTAAATTTGCAATTCCCTTTTGATTCACCCCTGGCTCATCCATTTAGTCCTACCTAGATCCTCCTCAGTTTAACTCCCATTAGAGGAATGCAGCCTATTTTCTTGCCCAATGTGACCAAAATCTACCTGCGATCAGCTGCAATTGCGCAATAGCCATGCCCCCTGCGTCACCAACATCTGCAAGATCTTCAGTGCTGATAATCATTTTTCTAAAAGGAGGCAACTCTAACTGCAGCAGTGCACATACATGCTCCCATACAGGATAATATGTATGAGAAGTGCATTCACACTACAGAACTGATGCAAATATACTTATATCTTTATAAAACAGAGGATATTATATTTAAAGTAACCTAGTTCCAGAAAAGAACTGAAGTATATTTATTTATTTCCCAAACAGATATCTAGGGGCCGATTCACTAACTTCGAGTGAAGGATTCGAAGGAAAAAAACTTCGAATTTCGAGTAGTTTTTTGTGCTCCTCGACTATCGAATTGGCTTAAATTCGCCTGAGAATGATTCGAATAGATCGAGCGCAAAAACACTGCGACTATTCGCCATTCGATAGTCGAAGTACTGGATTGAGCGCAAAAATGCTGCGACTTTTTGCCCATTCGATAGTCTAAGTACTGTCTCTTTTAAAAATACTTTGACTGCCTACTTCGCCACCTAAAACCCACTGAATTGCTTTAAAAGCCTATGGGAAAGTCCCATAGGCTTGTTTTCTAAGTTTTTGATCGAATAAAAAGGCATTCGATCGAATGAAAATCCTTCGAGCGAATGTTCAATCGAGCGCCTATTCGCCTGGCGAATATTCGCCAATTCGACTATTCGCCAGCGCGTAAATTCGCCCCGAATTGTCTATTTGATTCTATTCGATTCTATTCCCCAGTCGAATTTCGAGGGATTTAATCCCTCGAAATTCGACCCTTAATGAATTTGCCCCCTAATGTCTACTATATGCGTAACAGGGAAAGTCAATAAACACAGCATGTCGTACATGCTTTTGCCAGATAAAAGGAATTAAATATTTACAGCAGAGCTTTTAAATAATTAGAAGCAATGTTGGGAAGTTATGCAGTGGGTTTTTTTCTTTCCAGGAATAGATATTCTCTCAGGTCATCAACAATCATTATAGTTTTAACACGTCAGGAACTTTACATTTTAGCATCTGAATATTTCAGGCCTCCAGAGATAAAGCAAATATCGCAATTAATGTTCAAATATAATATAAATTAGACTTTCATCTGCTGGCTTTCGTTGAGTATGACAACAGAAGGTTTCTTAGACTGGCCTTCAAACTTCAGCAAGTAGAAAGTGTTAAATTCTAAAATCTGATGGGAGCAACGGGATTAATTAATCACTCATTTTGGCAAAAATGAATTGTACAATGAATTGTACTAGTAGAAAGATATTATTAATACCTGCAATACAGGAACAACTTGAGAAATTAATTATAAATGATGAGTCCTTCACCTAATATAATAAAAAAAAACATTCTGCAGCAATAATACAAACCCACTAGGGGGCACATCTTTTTCACTATTTTATTGTCATTAAGACAATGTATTATTTAAAAAAGCAAATAGGGGTGAATAGTATATTCTTTGTTTAGTCTTTAAAACCATATAATGACCCTGTTGGAAGATTTTCCTTCGGAATAGGTAAGCAGCTATTTTATTTTAATACAATTTATTTAGAGATGTTGCACAGCCGTTATGGTATTTACTGTACTTTGTATAATAGTCTAACAGGTGTATATACGATTATATCTAGTTTCTGTGCAGGTGTTACTGGCTCAGCTTTCAGTATCAGTTCTGAAACTAAAATTATATTAAAGGGGTAGTTCAACTTTACATCAACTTTTAATATGTTATAGAATGGTTGATTCTAAGCAACTTTGCAATTGTCTTCATTATTGTTTTTTAATGATTTGCCTTCTTCTTCTAATTCCTTCCAGCTTTTAAATGGAGGTCACTGACCCCATCTAAAAAACAAACGCTCTGTAAGGCTACAAATATATTATTTTAATTACTCAAATTTCTATTCAGGCCCTCTCCTATTGATATTTTTATTCAAATCAATGAATGGTAATTTGGACACTAGCAACCAGATTGCTGAAATTGCAAAGTGGAGAGCTGCTGAAGAAAAAGTTAAATAACTCAAAAGCCACAAATAATAATGAGAAACAATTACAAATTGTCTCAGAATATCACTCTCTACATCATACTAAACGTTAACTCAAAGGTGAACAACCCCTTTAAGACTTGTAGGGCACAGCCTTCCTTATCATCAGCCAAATCCCATGGAGGATGGGATGTACAACCTTGGAGTGGGCACCTGCATGTGTAATGGAATATCCAGGCACAGCTACAACAGGAATATCACAGGTTTGCTTGTAAAATATACAGCAAGGTACCATAAAGTTATGGCACTTTAGACACTGCTTCTGGTGTCCTTTCAGCTCCAAAGTGCCACACGCCTCCAAAGTGCTCAATTTCTTTGGAATAAGTAATGCCTAAAAACTCTGATTGAGAACAAAACAAAAACACCAAGTACTTCCTGATATCTAATACTTTCTTACACTGTTCTACACACTTACCTGCTTCTTCCTTGTAATACTGTACTGTGCAGTGACAGATGGCACCAAGGGCCCACCAAAGAACCTGATATCAAGAGCCCACCAACCAGAGATCTTAAATATTTTCTTCTTTCTGAGAAAAACATTGGTCTCTTCATATAAATATAATGTATATAATATAATGTAATAAATATAACTATAATGATTAATACAGCCACAAAGGCACTGTTTTTCATTTCAACATAACTTTCCCACTAGATGTCAGTATCACATTAATCAACGTCACAGCTTCCAATAAGACTGAAGAATTCAGGATTTGGAATTCAATGTGTGCACACTGTTTGCCCTCCTGTATGTCTGTTGTGTCAATGCTGTTCAAGCTGTGTAGGAGCACAGACCAATTTAGTGGATACAGAGCTGATCTTCTGTATCCCAATTCTGTTTCTGGCACTAATGTATGAGGGCTTTGGTTTACACTGTGCAAAATCTTCCTGAGACACTTAGGGCAGAGACACATGGTCAGATTCGGGGAGATTAGTCGCCCGGCGACGAATCTCTTCTTCTTCGGGGCAACTAATCTCCCCGAACTGCCTTCCCGCCGGCTAGAATGTAAATTGCCGGCAGGAATAGCACTTCGTTTTCCAAAGTTGCCTGTGGGAAGGCAGGAGAAGGCAGTTCGGGGAAATTAGTCTCTCCGAAGAAGAGGAGATTTGTCGCTGTGTGACTAATCTCCCCGAATCTGACCGCGTGTCTCTGCCCTTACCTGAATTTATCGGCATCCTTTCCTTGACCACCATGATAATATAGTTCTAAACTGTCTTATCTTTGTCACTGTTAGAATAAAACAAGCAGAACATGGGAAAGGTAGAAGAATTTATGCCCTGAGCTCCAGCAAAGAAAAATGGCCCAGTCAGGTCAGGCCCCAACAGGAATAATTATGGTTCCCGGCAGGCCAGTCCAACAGTAATGGTGCACAGGTAGCTGTACTGCAGCAACCATTCAAAATCAACATTTTGCAAAAAAAAGGCAAAAAAAGAATGATTTCAAATAACAGAGACAACCAAATACATAAACATAAGTTTTATTAGGGAAATTTCACTTTATTTTTCATACAACAAGGTCAACTATAGCATTGAGAATAAAGAGTAAAAACAAACTACAGCCGAAGAAAGAATACATAATTTTTTTTAAGCAACTACAAGCAAAATGAAAATCTCTGGTTACAAGATAGCAAACCAAGCATGTCTGTCCTTCCAGCAGATGACGTTCTCTAAGTTTTACATTTAAGTGCAACTTACTTATTTACCAGTGTGATTTGTTAATAGAGTAATGGTCCGATAGTTATGGTATTCGGCTTTGGTTTATAATGTTATACGGTCTGACAAGTGCAATTCACTAAGGAGTTGAATATGGATCATCTGCGTAAGAACAAGTTATTTCAGCAATAAAAGAAAATCACCTAAACTCTCCAGCTACAGCACGCTGCTTGCATTGCCTGCTTATGGCTAAAGGACCGTGAAAAGAATATTTTCCTTTAAAGTTTCTACGGACTGTCGGAAATTGGTTTGAATAGTATTGTATATACCCTTAATATAGTTTGATTTCTGTGATACGTTAAACATGCAGGATTTTATTTTGACTAATGGACTGTAGAGATTACTTTATTGGTTGAAGTATTGGCTCTGATTTTGTTATGATCATCAGGCAGATTCGGACCAAGTGGGTCTTAATGTCAGTCATGTGATTTTGGAATAATGGTATACTGTATCTAGCCAGCTACAAAATCCTGGCAAACTACAAGCTCTTCACAGAAAGAAACGACAAAAAAAAGAACAAGAGGAAAACAAGCAAAGCATCCTTTTAGGGGGTCATGGAGTGCTAACTCTGTGCCACTTTTGCAAGCAATTTTGTTCAGCCTGTCATTTTATGAGCCTTAGCAAAACTCCTTGTAATTATAGACATTTTTATTCAAAATAAGATCTTATTATAATACATGTATCTCTCTTTTTTGACTATATACAGAAGTGCAAAAAAAGTCAACTTCTCCCTATCTGTTCCGACGTGCTAAATTGCAGCATAATCAACCTTCAAGAGTTTGTACACTCTTATTCTCCTTACGTAAACTTTGAATATTTGGATTATCAACAACAACAACAACAAAAATTCCCTTGATTTATTGATTATGCAGCTTATTTATAACAAGGCCTGATATTCAGGGATTTCCAAAAAAACAATATTTTAACATTTGAAATGGATACAGTAGAAAATAATTTTTTTTTACTCAAATTTCTAGGCTTTTCTCATAATAACTAATTACAAACAAAATAACTCATCAACATATTACTCAATTTTCTGCCAGGATCGTTGCCATAGCAACATCTTGATTTCTTACTTGTCAATGATGACATAATATAAGATATCCATACAAAATATCTTTACTCTTTTAGTGAAATCTAGACAAGAATGATATTCTTACACTGTCATTTTAAATCAGTAAGATATATAAATCATTTCCATAAGAACAATAATACAAATACTTATATGACATGTAAATTCAGGACTGTGTATGGTACGGAGGAAAAAAAAATAAAACTACTTTTTTTGGGGGTTTTTTTTTGTTTTTTTTTGTATTCTGAAAAAGTCATCCGTAAAATCTATTCGAACAAAAAAAAAAAAAAAAAAGAATCTATGAACTGAAACAGTATTTAACTTGCAATAGAAATAAAAACATACTAATACATGAATGAAATAAAAACTATATATATAACAAGAGAAAACGACTACTCAAATATGTAAGTAACTACCATAAAATGTAAAATCTTTTATACTTTCTTAACGCAAGTGAAATTACATTGGTGTGGGTCTCGACCCATAATGTAATCTAAGGCTTTGATAGATGTACAGTACAATCATTAAAATCAATATCATTCTCATACTAAAAACATCTCTTTAGAGAAAAAAACAGAAGTAAACATAGAGGTGAAGACATTTCATGTCCTACACTTCTCCTTACACAGCCTGGGTCTCTGGGCTATCCTGCACCAAGCTGTTTCAACTGATTGCAGATTCTTGGCAGATAGGATCTTTCCTGATGTACATATACCATTATCTTTGACGTTACAGTTGAAGGTTTCCTAGGGTTATTAACACCCACCCATTGCTGTTGGCTGATCCTGCAAAACAAAAACTTAAAAATCCTCAGCAGTGGCCCAACATGGTTGTAGGAAAGCTCCTTAAAACCTCCAGATGTTTCCAAAAAACCGTGCCAGAAGAGGAATCTAGGCAGTTTTGATTTTGAAACCCTCACATTAAGCTGATACATTGCAAGCTCCTCCGCCAGCAAAGGGCTATATTTAGCACACAAACATTTTAAACACTGTGCAGGTCAACCTTAATATCTTCAAAAGCAGATGGAGGTAACGTCTGGCACACTTTGAAGGACACCAGGCATTTACGTTAGGCCCATCTGAACTTCAGTCTTTATATTATTCTAATATTATCTCTGAATTTCAGTTAAGTGATACTGCATAAATCTTCGAACCCAAACATTTTAATATGCTACAGCAGTTCTAACCACAAAGTGTTATTAGCTGTGAGACACTGCTACATTTAAGGAAAATGGTGACAGCAGCGCTTTAATCTTTGAACCCTATTTATAAAACATTGAAAAGCAGTAAAATTTGCAGTATTGCCAGTTTTTTCATTCATAAAACTCTTCTATTTCAACAGAAATAATTCAATTCAATACAACATTAACATAACTTGGTCCTTGTTTCTTTCTTTAGCATATTTATAAAGAACGTCTACATCGAATTGGACCAAAATATAGTCGAAATTTGTTCTCTAGATCAGACCTAGTGAAATATTTTATGGAAAGATACAAGCTCGGGCAAAATGGTCATCAATATTATACTATTCAATGATAATTTGTCAAGTAGATTGAAATGTTATGGGAATAAAGAATTTGATTAACACTTTACTATTTTGACGAGATTTGACTAACTCCAAGCTCAATACTGCTCAAACTTTGCTGGATACATTTTACATTTCAGACATAAATTTTTCAACTTAGATGGAAACAGGCACACAGGTGTGTTGATATGGTAAACTGACTACTTTACTTTACTACTTTTGATGCTTTATAATTAGGGCTCTTATTGTTCTGAGGGTTTATAGCCAATAAGGGCCATGCCATAAACATGAGACAGCTTTTACACTCTCTTGCCTTAAGGAGGCTCGTTCAAAATAATAGAACACATGAGGGAAGGTTTCTTTAATTGATAGGAATATGTCAGCATTACTGTTATACTAATAATGAAGGAACCCATTTTGTTTTAGGAAAATCAGCCCAAGCTCAGGGATATACATACCGCTGACCAGTTGCCTGACTAATGGCAGCAGCTCTCTTTCCTTATTCCTCTGGTCTGTGACTTATGGGCAGTTGTGTAAAAACAAAATAGACTGCGGTCCTTCATTACTAGTAATACTAACATGATACTACCATTAGTGATTAGTAACTTTTTAATGGTAAATTCTAAAAACAGGTTTTAGAGGGTATTTGTTCTTAATTATGGGGCAGATTAATCAAAATCTGATCTTTTAATTTTGCAGTTTTGTTTGTATTTGAAAAAACTTGAAAATTTGGAATGCGTGCTTAAATAAGAAAAAAAAAAACTGATCACTTAAAACAGAAAAGCAACTTGAACAAAGTCAAATCACGTTCTAACCTTTACTTTGAATGAGTATGCTACATTTCTAATTTGCCTCACAAATGTTAATAAAAAAACAGTTTGCTATTTAAAGATACAACTTCCACCTCTACATGAACTTGACAGCTTTTAGCTGGTAATTTCTTATTCAAGTTTTCCAGTTTTTTATGCTTAATAAATTTCGAAAAATAATTTTAGACACGTAATTGAATTCACGATTTTGGCCTCAAATACTCAAATCATGGTAAAACAAACAAGCAAAAAATAAAAAATCAAATGTTGATAAATCTGCCCATAAATGTCAGGTTTAGAAGGAACACTGACAGGATGACTCTATGGGGGGAATTCACAAAAGTGTCAGTAAAATAAATAACCCAGAAGTGGCGGTCTGCAAATTTGTAAAATGACGTACAAACGGCAAATTCACAAAGGCAGATGTTACCGTCTCTAAGGGGCAAATTTACTTATGGTCAAATATCGAGGGTTAATTAACCCTCGATATTCAACTGTCGAAGTTAAATCCTTCGACTTCGAATATTGAAGTGGAAGGATTTACAGCAAATTGTTCGATCAAACAAATGAACGAAAATTTTAATCCATCGATCGAACGATTTTTCTTCGACCAAAAAAAGATTGCAAAGCCTATGGGGACCTTTCCCATAGGCTAACATTGCCTTCGGTAGGTTTAAGGTGGCTAACTAGGGGGTCGAATACTTCGACTATCGAATGGTCGAATAATCGAACGATTTTAAGTTTGAATCGTTCGATTCGAAGTCGAAGTTGTAGTCGAAGGTTGAAGTAGCCCATTCGATGGTCGAAGTAGCCAAAAAAACATTCGAAATGCAAAGTTTTTTCTATTCTATGCCTTCACTCGAGTTTCTGCCTTTGTGAATTTGCCGTTTGTACGTTTATTTAAGTAAATGGGCCCCTAAATGTCTTGTAAGTCCAACAAATTTCTTAAATGTCGTATATCTTTTCGCCGGACAGACGACATTTTAGCAAGCGTTTTCAAGACAATTTGACCTACATTTTCATTTTGGAGAGCCTATTGTGTCGGAAAAATTGTCGGCAAATTACGAGCAATTCATAAAAATGTCAGGAAACGTGTCGCTGAAAAAAACATGCCCACTTTTAGCGACACTATTTCAAAAATGTTGTACACGCCGGAAAATTGGCGGGTAACAATTTGTCGCCTGTTACTATGACACTTTCTATGACATTGAAAAGACATTTTTTCGTTCCCTACTTCTGTGAATTCTCCCCATATCTACTAATGTCAAGCATTCACAGAGTTTTCATATTAAAAAGGAACCCTAACGTTCACTTTATATGTTGCGACACCAAAGATTTAGCAAATCCTTTTATGTTTTTGGCACCTGAATATTGGTGAAAAGTGGGTGAAATGAAATTCGAATGATACAGTATTAAGTGCCATCCACGTTTCTGGTTAGATGAAGCATAAGTCCACGCCGTACAAAACTCTTCCACAAATTTTACAACTTTAAATTGTTTCATTATCCAACATTTAAGAGCTAGCAATTTTTGTTTTTCTTATTTAGTGCAATGTATACATAACAGGATTGCATATCTGCTGATGTTACCTCATTTAAAGAGTCTGTGACTTTGGCATTGAAAAAAAAAACAATAGTGCCGGTGACTGGTCCATACTAATACATTAATGTGGCTCTTCAAATAATACTGCTAGAGTAATACATTATGACGATGTACAGTCAATGGCACTTTATGAGAACATTAGTAATAGCATACTTAAAGCCTTTATGTGCTTATAATTATACACAATTGTGGTTTACTTGGCACATTCATCTGTGTCATATATATCTTCCCACCTTTTACAATCTGTAACAATAAAAATACTATCCTTAAAAAACTAATCTGCATGCGTGTTATAAGATATAATAGCAATTTTAAATACAAGGTGCACCCTTTTGTTATTTGTAAACCTTGAAAGAAAGAAAAGAAACTGATATTTAAAAATAAAAAAAAAAAAACAACAACATACTCTTGGTCTACAGACGTACCAATACATTGGAGATTGATGAATACAATAGCCTAACAAATCAAGGTGTAAAATCAAACTGAATGTGATATTGATGGGAAAATGGATGTATGCAAACCTCTGTATTATATAAGACAAGGTATGTTGTATGCTTAGACAAGATATTACTGGAGCACAAATATCAATAAAATGCACAAATTATATATGCAGCAGTGTGCAGTGGGTTCCACGTAATCTTGTCGTCATGTAGCATGCAACATGATGATGCGTTGCAGTGGGAATCTTGGCGGTTCTTGTCTTTCTGCATATAATAGCTAATGGCCTTGTCCTGTATTGTTTTTCAAGCACACTGTCCATTTCTCGTTATTGAAATCTAGGAACAGAAGTTTTTTTTTTTAAAAAAAAACAGGTTTTAATTGAAGCGGTAATTGCAACTAGAAGTTCTTAACATTATTCATTTACATTTTTTAAACAGCTTACAGGGTAATTAAATAAAATGTGAAATGTGTTTCCATCTCTAGAAAACCCATAGCAACCAATAGGATGTTTTTACACAACTGACCAGTAAATGCTGCCTGCTGATTAATTGTGATGTTTTATTAGACCAGTAGCAAACATTGCACCTTTTTTTCTTAACTCCCTAAATCAGAAGTTTTCTATTACTTAATTTTTAGAAAAGATCTGGAAATGTCCATATACTGTACATGTCCAAAGAGTTTTCTATTCTCTCATTACACTCATTATAGTGCTGGAAGGGAGTTTTGTGGGTGTGATTTGACAGGTTTGTGGTCTCTGGGGGGTAAAATCAACCAAAATGCTGCATGTATTGATGTTTGTATGCCCATTAAAAAGCTTTCATTGTTTTATTTTGTTTTTTTTTTTTTACAAATACCTACACTACAGCTTGCCAACTGGAGGCCCATAGGTCAGCTGTAGAATTTATATTGATAACAAGATACATTTCAGCAATATTTTGAATGTGGTATATCAGTTAACTGGTCAACAGCACTCTTCCAATAAAATCTTTTGTGACAATTATGGCAAAAGAGGCAAAGCTCCACCCATTGTTGCAAACCAAATGACACTGGTTTACTTCAATCAGTACTGCCAGCAAGACTTCTTGCACCCAAAGGGTTAAAAGAGAATTAAACCCTAAAAATGAATATGGTTAAAATGCAAAAATTTACATACGTAACGCATCGCACCAGCTTAAAGTTTCAGCATCTCAATAGCAGCAATGATCTAGGACTTCAAACTTGTCACAGGGGGTCACCATCTTGGAAAGTGTCTATGACACTCACATGCTCAGTGGCCTCTCAGCAGTTGTTGAGAAGCTGAGCTTAGGGTTTGTGGCAAATTATCAAGAAGAAAATGAGGTTTGTCTGTAATATAAACTGATGCTACAGGAATAATTATCAAATTCTGACGCTAATTGCACTGGTTTCTGAGCTGACGTGGTAACTATCTGTATTAAGTACTAATCAGCCTCACATTGTGGGCATCTTTGGAGACACCGATCTTTACTGCTAAAGGTCTGTGGTTGCCTTGGGCTGGTACAGAAGCCCAAAACATAATGTACAAAATTTCTAGCTACTTCTTTGATTAAGCTTTAGTTGTTCTTTAAAGAGCTTTGAATCTCAAATATGTGTACCCATCTTAATGTTGGGGTCGAAGGGTGACTTTTTGTGCATGAAACTAAATATTCAGTGAAAATCATTTTCAAATTTGACTTTTCCTTATTATATTTTGCACCAGATATAATAGCGATGTTTTACTCTAAATACAAAAAATGTATCGTAGGACGAGTCCTTCAGGTTTCCCACTCCATTGGCAGTATTTGTGGTTCTGAACTGGTGAAATAATACATTGCCATAATATAAACATACAAGATACAAATAAATAAATACATAAATAAATAAACATGTGTCTTGAAACACTGAGTTGAGGAGCTAAAACTTACTGTATAGTGATACAATCTCTAGAGTTGTGTGACGTACTTGTGACTACTCAGATGATCTGCAGATATTATGGGTATCTGTAGATAAAACATGGTTAAAATTATTTGTAAAAGGCTTTCAGCCAACAACAAGCCATTTCAAGAGACAGAATGAATGCATTGCTTGAATGTAAAGCAGTAAGTAGTATATTGTAAATCTAAATGCTTAATTAGCTAATTCATGTTAAGAATTGCTCAACAACTCTAAATAAGCAACAGTGGCTGCACAGAAAGCAATAGATCACCAAATCCATATTATGCAGCAGACTGAAAGGAGGTTCTCTTTTGTTGGCATACACAAAGCTTATGTCCATATCAAGCACAAGGTACTGTCTCACTGTTACAGAGGAGAAGCAAACCAGTTTTCAAATTACTTGAACAGTTTATATAGGGCACTGCCATCTAGTGGAGCTTTCCAGATAATGGGTTTCTGGATAATAGATCCAAAGAAATCTGGAGAATAGTTTTTAGGATGAAAACTTTTCAAATAAATGTACATGGGATACATGTTTAAAATCATTCTCATTTTCATAAGCAGACCCTAGATACAACTCCTGTCGTAGCTTTTGATGCCATGATGCATGGCCTAGGCCAGAAACTTGAGGACCCATGGGCAGGTTGGAAAGGTGAAACACATTTTAGCGGTTTATGGGTCTAACTTTGCCCATGACTCTTTTTTTATCATTATATCAATGCCCACCTATTCCTCTCCACTAGCCTGCAATCTCCCCATCCGCTGCAGTGAATGTAAAGATGGAGTGGATGGGGCATAGGTAGATAAGGAATGATGGTTAGTGATGGGCGAACTTGGGGCGTTTCACTTTGCCAAAAAATTGTGAAAAGGCGAAAAATTTGCGAAACGGTGCCGGCATCTCGTTTTTGACGCCAGCATCCGTTTTTGAAGCCGGCGTCCATTTTTTGGATTTTTTTTTTGAATCGCCGGAATTCGCCGCAAATCTGCCCCCTTGGCGAACAAATGGTTCATTGGGTCAGATTGTGAACAAATTGAAAAAGTAAGGGTACATTTCAAGCTTTTGTTGACCCACGCATTACATATAATTATCTAAGAGACAGCTTTAAAAATGAAAGTTTGGACTGAATGGCTGCAATCAGATATACATTTGTCCTGTAGGACAGCAATCCAAAAGTTTCAGATCTTTGATTCGCAGACTTCATAATCAATAAGAAAATCCAGTTTGTGAGAGCTCAGCGTAACATATACCGTGCAGCCCTTTGCACAATGGGTGATTTTTACATGAGTTAATTGGGAGTTCCTTCCACACGAAAAACATGAATTCAATATTTTCAGTGGGTTTTAAGTTATTTATTTATACTTTTATTTATTTATACTTTTATATTTTTATTTATACTCTGTAAACCCTTGTCTGTTATCCACCATTTATTCCCTGTTTGCTATAACTGCAGTAAAGCACTGCGTATCTTGACAGCGCTATATAAATAAATGATGATGATGATTCTATGCAGTCCTGGCTCTGACTCCTAAAACAATGCAGAAAAAGAGAACTGGAAGAGAACTGTTTCAAGAATCAAATATGATTTTCAGTTGCAATTACATTTAGAGAGACAGCTTTTGAACCACTGAACATTTTATGAATGTTTTAATTGCTTAGAATTGCATTAACTTTCATTACGCAAAAAATTGGACGGAGAACCCCGATACATGTCACAATTAAACATGGTTTACAATAGGTCTTTTTACCTTTGTGATTATATGTGCATCTCTTTCTCCTTGCATACTTGATTTAAGTTGCTCTCCCACCCAGCTATATGATTAAAAGCTGAAGAAAAGTGCCCAGCGGTGCAATCAAATACATCACAAGCCAAGAAGCAAATGTTCCAAGCACAGGGCCTGCATATGCACAGTGTAGCACTCCCAACTATCTTATGCTCTTCTTTCTGCAACTGGCAATATGACATAATATGCTTGTTTGACCTGTTCATATCTGAATGAAAAATACAAATTCGAGTCATCATAAGCCTCTTTGATTGTTGCTTAGATGCCTGCACTAGATTAATAGCAATAGTAAAGTAGCAATGATAGCTTACCTGGAGGATTCCAGTAACTACTGAACTAGAAAACTCAGCATCCTCCAACAGTAACTATACAACTTCTAGGACTTATGAGAAGCAACTGGAATGCCCCAGGATAAAAAATTGTGGTTTTTTAACTAGTCATCTCTTTGTTGCTGGCTGTTTAAAATGATATCTAGCATTTATGGTTGTTCAGAGACTTTTCAAATAGTGTATATGTATATGCCAACAACAGATATACAATGGTTAATCCAGAAACCCATTTAGAGTTGTTCATAAGAATTAAAGCTGTAAATGAGCAAACCTGGTTGGCTGTTGCAGCGAAGGGGATACTTGTGGCAGATGTTGCTGCTGCAGACACAGTGGCTGGCGCTGCACCGTGCACCATGGGAACTTTCGGAGGCAAATCATATAAGCAAACATATAGTAGAGTGTAGCGGTACCATAGCAAGACGTGGCAGAACAATTGGGCATAGGAATTTTCGCAGCAAAAAGCCACGAGGTGTAACGTCATCACCAGCGAGTGACATGCAATCAGAGTGCAAAAGCAGGACAGCATTCCAGGGAAGAAGAGGAAAAGGGTGGGATGAAAGAGGGGGGGAAAAAAAGGAAAATGTTTGTTACCATCAAAAAAGGTATTTAACACAAACAAGCTTAATTTATTTATCCTTTTAAAACCAGAAGATATTAATTTAGCTTTTTAATTGGCTTCTAAGCAGTTCTTGATTGGCATGAAAGTAAGCCACTTAAACAGATATACAGCAATTCAATTCCATAGAATTACTAAGGCTGAGCTATGGTCTTATTTATATATGACAGTCAAAATCCACACAGCTGCCCATATACATACGTTCCAATTAGGGTTGTCACCTGGCCGGTATTTTACCCACCTGGGCAGTAAAAATTATGGTTGATCCCAATGTTATTAATAGGGAAAAAAATATAAATATATAGGAAGCCCTTTATTTTTTTCCAGAAAAGGTGGCAACCCTAGTTCCAATTAGTGTCACAATGCAACCCAGCAAAGTTAACTGAACGCAACCTTCCCAATTGTCAGAGATTATGCCTATTTCATGGCTACCCTCCCTCCAAGCCTGGACTCCGCTATGGATTTTGACTGTTAGGAATTTTGCTTTTATGATATTCAAGAAACGAAGCGGTCACCTACCAATGTTTGCAGCGGGTGTCATGCACAATATTGAGCCTGCCCATCATGCATTGCAACAAGAAGGTGGATTGAAAAGGAAAGAGAATTAAAACAACCCATCACACATGTTATTGGAAAAGAAAAATAATTGAACAAGAAAGAAAAAAAAATGTTGTTATGGCAACAGTGGCATAAAACAGTGAGCATAGTCAAATCACAGAGGAGCACGGTGGGTGAAGGGGGTTCATCTATAGTGCGGGGACAAACATTACAGCTAATTTAAACATGGCCTTATTAGTTAGTGGGCAATCATAAAGGCAGTAGGCAAAAACAGTGGTGTGTGGCAAGGGGCAAAAGGTGCAGATATCATTTTGGTTTTAGAAAGGTTATTTAGCAATCATATTGTATTACTAAGCACAAAGCTGCCAATATCACTACCAACATATCGAAATATAGGCTCAAACATCAGGCATATCTGAAAGTGTCATGAGAGTCAACCTATATAGTCAGTCACAGTGTATAGAGGGGGAAATATCCTGCCCAACCTGTGTATTTAGTGCTGAATAGAATGAATTATATCTTGTATGATTTACCTGCTTGTCAGTTCTGAATCTGACGTTGAGCTAAGGCAAATATCACTTTTACTTTTTAATGACAGGAATTAGTATAAAGACTAATAGTTTCATTGACCCCATAGTAGGGTTGCCACCTTTTGGCCTGGTTGAATCAGGGCAGGGGTTTGGGGGGGGGGCTGGGTCGTGAGGTCACATGTAGGGCTATGATGTGCGATTGGCCGATCGCAGTGTCAATCATAGGGAATACTAATTTGAAAACCGGGCAGGCAGTTTTGACCAAAGCAGTCCTTCAAAAAACTGGGCTGTCTGGGTCAAAACTGGACAGGTAGCAACCCTACCCCACAGACATGTCATTGCATTGATCAAAATGGCACTTTAGCATGCAGACGAGGCCAACATTTGTTATGTTTTAAAAAGTAGCCTTTTCCACATTGATTTTAGCAATGCACAGTCCTGAATAATCAATGTAGTCAGAGCTGTAGAACTAAACATATCTGAAAGATTTACTAAGCCGTTTTATAGGCAACTCATACCAACTAAAATGTGACGGTTATGAAGGAATTGTGAGCAATAATATTAGTGATATCTCTGTGTACCTTTGGGTTCCTTCCCTGTTATTTTAATATAGATATCACATTTTGCCATATTAAGAGGCACATTTATTAATATTCCAATTTCAAATTCGTGTGAGTTTTTTTTTTAACTTACATGAATTTGATTTTACTTGAAATTGAATATTTAATTATTCATTATGAAAATTCAACATTTTAAACTCGGGCGAATTTGACCAAAAACTCGAATTGAATTAGAATCAAATTAAATCAAGCTCAATTCGAGTTTTTTTTCTCTGAAAAGAACTTAAATGTCAGGAAGGCTGAAAACACCTCACTGGACCTCTCCCTTTGACTTAGTATACAGCAATTCGGCAGGTTTTAGGTGGCGAATAGTCAAATTAGAATTCTAAAAATTATCCAAATAGAGTTTGGATAATTGCCTAGTCAAATTTGACTATTTGACATGAATGCAAACAGAGAACTGCCACAAATGTAAATAATGTTCCCTATTTATACACTATAAATGTCTTAACCTACCTTTAACAAGTTGTGAAATGTTGAGTTATTATGTTATGTGTCTCTGGTATTTGTATATATAGATGTGCACTATGAATGGTTACAAAT
Organism: Xenopus petersii; assembly: GCA_038501925.1. Lineage (NCBI taxonomy): Eukaryota > Metazoa > Chordata > Amphibia > Anura > Pipidae > Xenopus > Xenopus petersii. The sequence continues at coordinate 39,606,847 of CM076681.1, read as the reverse complement.
AAAAAAAAAAACGGAATATGTTTGTGTGCATGTGTGAGTAATAGGCACTGGCAACCAGGCTACTCATCAGATGCTATTTATGAAACACAGAGAAGCAGAAAATTAGTGGTCTAGCCATGACGCGTAGCTTCAGTCTGTTCACCAAAGAACTAAACAAACACCATGTCTGGACTTTGAATATGTGTCTTACCTGGTGGGAAAAAGGCTGCCTGCTGCTGTAACTGCATGTTGGCAAGAGCCTGTTGATACTGGAAAAAACCCGTATTAAATACTCCGGTGGCACCATTGGTTTTCTCAAGTGCAGGCCTCTTTGGTAATGGGGGAAGTACAGTCTGATGAATTCCCTTCAATCCAAAGAAGTTTGAGGAAATCATAAAAGTAAAAGAAAAGGATACATAAATAAATCTACTATACATTATGGTTCCAATTACACCATTGGCATTGGAGAGGGCTGCAGCATGTTCCAACAGTTGCAGGCATGTCCAGGGCCATCAGGAAATTGGCTGGTTAGCGAGAGAAAAAGCAAGCTTACCTACTGTACTAAACTAGAGAGCAGGATAAACATCATTGCCAAGTTTTATACCAGACACTGTGCTGATTGCACTTCCAAATGATTCGTTAGTAAAAGAAGCAAACTGAAACCAATATATACAAGTACTTCAAGTTCTAAAGTACTGATTTTAGGAGCTAAGTTGCCCCTGGTAAAATGAAGAGAGTCAACTTGATTAACCTTTGCAATGCCAGAGGGGGTGCATGGCCCATTACTGAAAAGCCAACTGGCTTGTGGTTCACAAAATAATGAAAAATATAAAAATATTTAAAAACTGGGGATAGGGAAAAGCTGCACTGCTAGCTCCATGAAGGTCAACAATAACGGCAATGTTAACAGTTGGTTTACAGGACGACTTCAAAAGGAATATTCATGTTGGACTTAACCCAAACTTCCTGAAATCTATCTAGACATGCAAACTTAACCACTGCATGCAATGTTAACATTGACTTACAAATGTTAAAACTACAGATATAAGAGTTGCAGTAAAAGCCATGCCAAAAACACAGATACAAACATTTATATTTTATAATTAGGTGTTTATTGAGAAACTGAAATAATCCCTGTTATAATAATCTCTGTGGCAAAACTGATTGTGGGATGCAGCCCAAAAGAACTAAGGTAGGTGTAATAATATAGAATGAAATACACATGGGCAGCAGCCCACACTCAGCATGTATGTATAACAAACTTAACTGCAGATTAAAAAGAAAAAGAAAACTACACTTGAAAGTTTCTAACTAATTTGTACAATAAAGCTACATGCCAAGCTCAAAGGTGAAAGGACATAGTACCAGGTCAAAGGTTGCCTCGAGGGGTCGCTTCAGTGATTTCACAGCCGACTGAGTCTTAATTAGCAGGCAGCGAGCACATGATGGCAATGGGCCAATGGGGTTCAAGCGCATTAACACAAACAGCAAGCAGAGGTGCATCATGGGGGCAGCAGTGCATATTTTGGTACGTGAGAAAAAAAAACAAATAAAAAAAACAAATCACCCGAATGCCATAAACAACAAGTAACAAGACTAAGCATGCACAGTAAAGGCTCTGCATTGTTACTGTGCAATAACTTTAAGAGTACAAAAGTCATAATGGCTAAATTTATTAAGGTGACTTTTTCTTTGTTCCTATTATGCTAAAATGCATTTAAAATAGTTTTTTTTTTATTTTGTTACCAGTAATGAGCGTATTTGCTCTGTATAAGTGCAAAGGCAGAACCATGAATCTTCACAAAGGCAGCAACTAAAGCAGACAGCTAAAGAACACCAGCACCCAGGGGGTAATAACACATTGCTATAACTGGATGTCAGCAGTCATTAGATGTTACAGAACTTCCTTGCCTTCCACGTGATACAAGAACATGCACACCTTTGCACACTCTTGATCCTATACCACTACCGAGCTAATCATGTGACTATTTCCCTAGTGTCCTACATCAATTGCTGCATCGCAGTTATACCTAAAGATTTGGGCACTACATCACTTGCACGCCAAACAGCCAAAATTGTGCCAGGCAGACTTTTAAAATATTTAGCACAACTGTGCACACACTTTGTTATAAATTGCTGGAGGCAGCGAACAAGGGACACCGCACCACTACATGATTCAACACCAGCACTGCTTGCGCAATAGGGTTGCCACCTCTCCTGTTCAGAGCCCGACAGTCCAGTTTTTTAAAGGGCTGATTGGGTCAAAACTGCCTACTCGGTTTTCCAAATTAGGAAAACAGGGCAGGATTCCTTGTGATTGACGCGGCGATTGGCCACCCGGCAATCACCAGATCATAGCCCCCACCAGGGTTGGACTGGGGGTACCGGGGCCCGCTGGGGCTGCAGTTTCAGGGCCCCCCTCTGGGCTGGACCTCCCCACCCCCGCTGTGATACTAGTCTGCACGCATGCATAATGCGGTTCGCAGCAACCGGCACGTATAAGGGAGGTTGCGGCAGGTGTAAGAGAACCAGTGCAGGGTGCAGATCTGGGCCAGCGGGCCCAAAAGAGCTGGGAGCCCACCGTTTTTTTTCCAGTGTCCTGCCGGCCCAGTCTGACCCTGGTCCCGCCATCACATCCTCCCCCTGCTACTTCATGCCCCCACCTCCCACTACGTCATGGCCTCACCTCCCTGCCCAGAATGAGTTAGTAGGTTAGGTGGCAACCCTATTGTGCAATAGGTAATTTGGCAAAATCCACATGCATTTACTGTAAGATCAGATACCCTTTGTCAGGAATCTCCAACCATTTTTTCCTGTGAGCCATGTTAAAATGTAAATGCAGTCTATAGTAGGCTCTGTTTGGTGGTACACCTGGTTTTTATGCAACCAAAATTTGCCACTAAGCCTGGAATAAATGTCTTATTGCTTGGATCATCTGTGAGATGCACCTAGTTTAATGGGACTGTAATTTAACACCAACATTAGTGTGTACCAAATAAGCACCCATGTTTCTTTTATAAAGCATATTGCAAAGCCATTTACAGAATATAAGTTCACCTAGCATGGTGTTAGAAAGCTCATTAAGCAAGCACTGGACATCCCGTTCACTCACAGATAATGCAAGGAGGCCTTGCCCGTTGTTAGTACTAATTTAGAGATGATTGCATGTAAAACACATTACAGTATACAGCCACATATTCACAGCTGCTTGATCTGTGTTTTTGTCAGAAATGTAAAATACAGTATATAGGGAATAATGTACCCCTTATTGTAAAATCTAAGAATATTATAGGCCACCAAGAAGTTCCATGACTATATATAGGCAAAAGGCTGAACGTGAAACTTCTTGGTGAGCGATATATTTAACAACTGGGGATACATTTTTTTTAACAATACACATGCTTCTGCCAGTCATGTGACACAAATTTAATAACTAAGCACTTTTTATAACTATCTATTAACACTAATATTATGGCTCTTTTGTATTATATATGGCTACACAATGCAAAATGCTTTCATTGCTGTTCCCACTTCTTAAACTTCAATGCCAGAAACAGAAGTGCACTAGAAATAACTTGACAGTGGTTAGGCCTACAAATACAACACATTTGTCAGTCAGTGAAATGGGAAGCTGCCATAAACTGGTACACTTTATTAAAGACCACATGTAATCTTAATAATGCAGTGCAATCAGACATCTTTCTAGTAAAGCAGATTGGCAAGGACAGGGCTAACTCACCATGGCTGCTGCCTGAGCTGCTGCAGCTTGGTTGACCTGGTATTGGGCAGCCTTGATCTTGGCTTGCAAATGTGCAGGAGGGTGGAAGTATTTGCACTTTTCCCTTGAGCATCTTCCTTTAATAAAATCCATACACACAGTGACTGTGTTGTCATTTGTGTCAATCATTGCACTCTCAGCCGGGTGAGCAAACCGGCATTCATTTTCCCCCCTGTTGCAGTTTCCACGCTGATACTCTCGACATACCTACAGGTACAAAGGCATTACACTTTAGCACATACTGTCTTGCTTAAGTCATTTATTCTACACTACATATGTATATTGATCAACTGTTGTTCACTTAAAGGGGACCTGCCACCAGAAAAAAATATTACAAATCCTATTTTATCACGTTAGTCAAGCAAAATAAACTTTAATTACACAATATAAATTATTTGAATCTTGTTTCTGGGAATTCATAATTATAGCAAGCATTCAGGAGCCATTTTGTGGACACTGTTATTAAGACAAGTCTTGCATCATCTCAGAATCTTGTTTGTGCACCAGAATGGGGGACCTGATGTCCATCCCCATGCCCTGGTTACACAATCATATGGTAAAGAGAGAGGGGGACTGTGGGGAGAGCAGTGACATCTAGGAAGTGCTGAATGGAAAGTGAAAGTTATTGTCTGCCCCGCCTATATGCCTAAGGAATAGAGGAGGAACAGGGAATATTTGATTGACAGCTAAGGTTTTTCAATGAGTTTACAACAGCAATGAACCCTTTAATAAAAAAAAGAATTTGGAGTTCATGTTTAAGTTGAAAAGAACTTTTATTATACAGCTTTTATGTCTGGGTGACAGGTCCACTTTAAGCTTTGTTTATCTATATATACTATACCCCAAGCCTGAACTGTCTGAATGATAATAAAGGCCAACTGCATTGGCATACAGAGTATCAAAAAGATCATATTATGAGTTTAAGATTTTTACTATTCGAAGCTGCAATAAATAAAAGATATCTGTGTTTATAAAGTTCTATATTACAAGAGGAATTTTATCTATTCCAAAGTCTACAAAAACCACGTGTTTGCAACCAAAAGCTATTTATATTTTCATAATATGCAGCTTATGGTGCAAGTTTAATTTATATAATAAGTTGTTTTCATTTGGCGATTCAGCATGAGACTACAGCAAGCAATCAAAAACAAAAAAAACTGTTCTCTGACAAACCACAAGGGGGACATCTAAGCTTTCTCCAAATGATTTTTTCTTGCAAGGTTAATTCAGCTTGTAGAAAAGAGATTACATTTTTTTAAAAACCAGACCAAATAGTGTATTACTCCACAAAAGAGAGCATTTTTTAGCTGAATTAAAAAAAATGTAATGAAAAAGAGATATTTTATATAATTAGCTCCCTATTGACATTATCATTCATTCATTAATGAAAGATGCCAGCCCTCTATTTCCCACCAGTTTACCCCAAAGGACTGAGTTGATAACCAACAACTCGAGGATGAATATTCTTATTTTATTATACCGAGAGAGAAGCTTTATTTTAGTTCTCCCACTTACACAGTTTCTTTAGTATCCTTCTGCACGAATACAGATATATGTTTATCTAAAGCTGAGTTCAAGAAAAAAAAATACACAAGACAAAATGAAGGTAATCAAGGTTTCAGGCGTTAAGTGTGTAAATTTGCATCTATAATAAACTGCAATCTGTTATAACTTCTTAAAGGTATTCTGTCATGGAAAAACATGTTTTTTCAAAATGCATCAGTTAATAGTACTGCTTCAGTAGAATTATGCACTGAAATCCATTTTTCAATAGAGCAAACATTTTTTTTATATTTAATTTTGAAATCTGACATGGGGCTAGACATTTTGACAGTTTCCCAGGTGCCCCCAATCACATGGCTTGTGCTCGGATGAACTTCAGTCACTCTTTACTGCTGCACTTAAAGTTTGAGTGAACTAACCCCCCTCCCATCCCTCCACAGCAGCCTAACAATAGAACAATGGGAAGGTAACCAGATCCTGACACAAGATAACATCTCTGGTAGATCTGACAATAGCACTCAATAGTAAATCCAAGTCAATCTGCAACTCCTCCAGTTGCATTGAGTAGGAGAAACAGTAGCCTGCGTGAAAGCAGTTCCATCATGAAGTACTGGCTGTTTCTGAAAGCACAGGATCAGGCAAAATTACCTGAGATGTCTGCCTACACACCAATACTACAACTAAAAAAATATACTTGTTGATTCAGGAATACAATATAATAATATGGTAGAGTGAATTATTTGCAGTATAAAAAAAATTAATTTAGAAATAAAAACTACACCATAAAAATCATGACAGTATCCCTCAAATATCCTGATAACAAAACATAACTGTTTCTAACACAATGCAAGTGATACAGTATATAGAATTTATAACTGTAATCATAGTGACATACTGACATACATTTTTGCATGAAAGATCCTGGAGACCTCTTACATTACACTGGTAATGAAAACATACAATATAATTTCATCGATTCTTTTGAAAAGGAAAATTAACCATAATTGATTATCAAAGTCGTTTGTATAGTATTTGTAGGTAATTCATTGAAGCATGTAATGTATTCATGGCAATTATTTGTCAAGTAGAACTAGTGCATGACACATTTGGGCAACATGTTAGACAATGCAAGCAGAGTCTACAGCTACCAAAGCTCACAGCATAGAAATGGTTGGAGAGAGTAATGTATGAAATATACACAAGACACATCATCCCAATGAATAGTCCTAGGAACAGAGCAAGCCAGGCCACAAGCCGCAACTCAACACCAAACACAAAAATGTGAGTTTGCTCACCAGTTGTGTGTGCATTAGCAGTGTATTTCTAGGAGTATTATATCTCTTTAAACCCATAATGTAGAACAAAGGCTCTTAAAACTGCCTTCATATCCAATAACAGTGCATATTTTTAAAATATCTGCAGAGTTGCAATAAAATATTATAATAAGATAAGGGCTTTTGCTGATGCTTTTCCCCAGATGTTTAAAAGACTTTACAAGGTAGCATATTTTTTTTTTTTTTTTTTACAATAGAGCTATTCATATTTAGAATTGTAAATACCTGTTCTAGAACCCTAACTCTCACTAACAAACAAAGGAAATGGGTTTAATGAGTGCACATTCTAGAACCACTAATAAGACTATTTCAGTTCACTGCATTGCTCATTTTTTTATTAGTTTATTAATTAGTACATACAGTAAACACTGGCTTCACTGCATATATGTAACAACTCCTCTCACTGCCAACCGTAAACCTCATCCTGAAAATTTTCTTTTCATTTTTACTTCTATTTACAATAGCGTGCATCACTGCATTCACCATCCCCATAACTGCCATGTACTAACTTCTCACCAGACTGGCCCTTAAAAGCCATACTAAACAAAACAATTTGTATAAAATAGGTCAGTGTGGGGGAGCTTTTGAAAAGTGTTAATTCTTTTGAATTTATTAGTGTTCGGAACGGTTCAGCAGTAACACTGAGTACTAACACCCATTCAAATTGCTCTTGCAAACTGACAGTTTTGTGATACTTCTATCTATAGACTAAGGGCAGAGCTGTGCAGGGTTGGAGAATGCATTATTCACCCAGCAGGGAGCAGCATCTGACAAGAGTGGTCAATGTTCAAACTCCAAATGATCATCTGGCATAAACAAGGCTGTCATTTGTTTTCTTTTAGACTTGGAACATATGTACATGCACACATAGACTGAATCTTAATCAGACACTGCTGAACAGAAATAGTATAACAAATTTATAACAGAGCAGTCAGTAGGCTAGGTCAGTAGCTGACAATGACTGATCAGTAGGAGTTACAAGAAAAAGAAAGTTTTTCTTTGTTATTCTTCTATGGATCTCTTATTTAAAAAAAAAAAAAAAAAAAAAAAGGACATAGAAACAGCAGGCGCACCTGATAAACAATAGCTGGAGTCACTTAACTGCTATAATGCCAATAAATTAAATAATTGAGCATAAAAGGGGCTTAAACAAAGTCATGCAAAAAAATACAAAAACAAAACAGTGCTATGAATTAAGACACCAATATCCTACTCTATCCATCCAAAGCTGGGGGGTATGCAGGCTACATGTGCTTGGCCTATTTAATAACTAAATATCATCTTCTTAACCGTCAGAACTCCATGTTTTCCCCTGAAACTGTCTGGCGCCATTGTACCTGCTATAACAGGGGTAGTTCCCTTCTAATAAATGTAGCTAAATTACCAACTAATATTACAAGGTACAAACAAACAAGGCAGAAATGTGGGAAGCTTAAAGTTTTTCACTAGCCAGTAATATGCACACTATCATACACTTCAACAGTATCTGCAGGAATCTGTGGTAAAGTAGTATTTAACAGAGATTGAAATAAACATGAACTGTTTATATTTAACAAGTTAGCAGCTTCCTCAGCCAGCAGTCTTTCTACCTCACATATTCTCTAGCCATAACTAGGCCAAACTGAAAATGAACATTCCCATGTCAATGGACCAAAGTAACATATGCTAACAGCATATAGAGTAAAAGGACATTATTATTATTTTTATTTATATTTAGCATCAACATATTCTGCAACTCATAACAAATCATTTGCATCAGTCCCTGTCCCAGTGGAGCTAACATTCTAATGTCTCTATCACATTCACAAACATAAGAAAGTGGAGTGCCAAAAGGAAACCCAAACATGGTGGGTACTTAGACATTCTTGTCCTAGGTGGAACTAGCCCTAAGACAAAAACAATGGTACCAACTGAGCCACCACGGTGCCTTCTTCACATCTGCTAGTTTGGCTCCCAAATGATATGGGCTGGACAAGAAGGATGCCATGAAAAGAGCTGCAGATCTCTGCAAGTCCTACCTCTGATAAAGGGACAGGGTAATTTCTTCGAGAAAATAATGCAATGTCAAAAGCATAAATCTGCCTTTTCTAAAACAAGACCATTTAATTTGAATAATATACTATATATGTATATATGTCTATTTGAATAAAAAAAAATATATATATATATATATATAAATGTTCAGAAAGTACCTGCACTCAATCCCTTCTGATTCGTGGTGGGTGCTGGGTCAATTTTATGACATACAATCTTCAAAATGGATCCGCACTCCAAATAGTTCAATCAAAGTGAATTTTATTGAATCATCACTCGCGTGTCCAACGTTTTGGCCCACATCCTTGATAAAGGCCCTAATGTGGGCCGAAACGTTGGACACGCGAGTGATAATTCAATGAAATTCACTTTGATTGAACTATTTGGAGTGCGGATCCATTCATATAAAATAAATATATAACAATAAAACCATTAAACATATTTGTAGAAATCTTGCCATAGTGCTACGTAGCAAAGATGAGATGCAGGACATGTGCAGATGAAGAAAATGGAAAAGGAGAAAAGGGGTCTTATAGAGATGGTCATGTAGAAAGATAAAAATGCCTGCATATATCGTTGATTTATGGACTTCAGAAAGAAAAGAGTAGGGTGAAAAGATTAGCGATATAACAAGAAAAGTTATCAACAAAATAAAGTACTGTAAGAGGAGCCAGCACACCATCTGTGATTGCAAGTCATTGTAAGCCTCTTCTGTGTAGCAGATAGAAATATTATGGCCTACTTGCCAAGGTGGAAAACACTCGCCTTTCTCTTCTGGGACCGGGGATCAAATCCAGCTTGATGTCCTAAGTGAAATGAGTTTGCTGGTCTCAGTTCGGTTCCCAGAGGGCAGGCGTCCACATCACAAAACCACCACATATAATTTGGAACAATTGGCAGTCTCTGCTCAGGAGAGGCCCAGGATTGAGCTGGCATGGAGACTGAACTACCTCTCACCCATAAAGAGGGTGCTCCCTCCACATCGGGGCTGAGGTCATTGGTTGGGCAACGCGGGGAAGCTCGCACTGCAGCTGCCTGATTGTAGCTGGCCTGTGGATAAAAAGAGGACTTCAGTTTCCATTCCAGCCAGTCCCTTAACCATCAGCAAAATAAATTTGTGTATATCTGTGCTCAATACCTGTCCTGCATTCAGCAGTTCAGTTCTCTGAGATACCAGGAAGATGACAGACAAAACAAAAAGAACAGTGGTGTAAATCTAGTAAATGCAATATATTAGCAAAATGCCATTAGACAGAAGGAGATTTATCTGAGAACCTGCATCTTCCGAATGCAATTCAGATAAAAATAATATGGACTATGAAAATGTCTATCTTCCCTTGTATCTATTTATTTAGTGCTAATATTTCATCTACTTTTCTGTCTTCATCTATCTGTCTTTCAATCTTCTTTTCTTTTTACCATCCATTGCTCTGTGTGCAGAAATTTGATGGCTCAATGATATTTGTTTTCTTCATGTAAAAGCCATTTATTTTTCCTGTCTGTGTCTGTTAATACTAGCCAACATATGGTAGATGTACAGTAATTGTTTGCCCTGCCACTACTATGATTGTATTATACGAAAAGTGCATCATCACATAAAATATATATATAAATACAAAACTAAAGTCACCTTGAATATGCAATAGTCCATTTGTATTGAAAAGATTAAAAGCAGCATGCAAAGATACATGAAACATGATCATGTTTGCAGACCACTAACAATCCTTTTACTTTGGACTTCATGTTTGTATATTCATGGTGTGCTGTTGACTTTTTCTGTGTGGTTCCCCCTTGGCGAGGGTTTGACACCGTTGGTTTCTTCTTTTTGCGTGTATATGTGTGTATATATACAGGTATAGAACTTGTTATCTAGAATGCTTGGCTTTCCGGATAACGGATCTTTCTGTAATTTGTATCTTCATACCATACTAGAAAATCATATGTATTAAAAAACAATAAATAAACACAAAAGGCTGGTTTGCTTCCAATAAGGATTACGTTTATCTTAGTTTGGATCAAGTACAAGGTACTGTTTTATTATTTCAAAGGAAAAGAAAATAATTTTTAAAAATTTGTATTATTTGGATATAATGGAGTCTAGGGGAGACAGCCTTCCCATAATTCAGCACTTTCTGGATAACAGGTTTCCGGATAACAGATCCCATACCTGTATATGCAGTATAAGGGGCAGATTCACTTAGGGTCGAATTTCGAAGTTAAAAATACTTCGAAATTCGACCCTCGAATTGAAATCCTTCGACTTCGAATATCGAAGTCGAAGGATTTAGCGCTGATCCTGCGATCGAACGATCGAAGGATTTTTCGTTCGATTGAACGATTAAATCCTTCGAATCGAACGATTCGAAGGATTTTAATCAAACGATCGAAGGAAAATCCTTCGATCAAAAAAAGGTTAGCAAGCCTATGGGGACCTTCCCCATAGGCTAACATTGACTTCGGTAGGTTTTATCTGCCGAAGTAGGGGGTCGAAGTTTTTTTTAAAGGGCAAGTACTTCGACTATCGAATGGTCGAATAGTCGAACGATTTTTACTTCGAATCGTTCGATTTTGTTCGACTTCGATCGAATTCGAACGAATTTAACCAATTCGATGGTCGAAGTACCCAAAAAAAACTTCGAAATTCGAAGTTTTTTTCATTCGAACCCTTCACTCGAGCTGAGTGAATCGGCCCCTAAGTGTGTGTGTGTATTCTGTATTGCTTTTTCTGATCAGTCTGTTCCGACTTCAAGTTGTTTTCATATAGGATTTGAAGAAAGGAAAGTCTATTCAGGTAAGTACACAACAGAATAGAAATAAAAGTTAATATGAATTTGCAGATGTAAGTAAATCACACAAAGCATGCAAATGTTGATTCATTGGTTTAGAATTAAGGTGAAACAAAAAAAAGAGTAATAAAAAAAAAACACAACTACAGTATAGTCAAATCAAGAGCTTTAGAAGACTACCAAAAGCCTGGAAGAAGAAGTGGCTTAGATGTAGAGGATAATAATGAACAGGTCATAGCGGAAGCCCACAAAATATGTTACATTGCATGTGCACATATCTTTGTGAAATATGAACAAAGATAAAGAACACTGATCATTCATACCAGCTTTTAAATGGAATGTGAATCCGCTCTGGTGGGTCAGTTTGCAATATGTAATAACTGTTTAGAAAATTCCAATGTAATTCCTAATGATAAATGCTGTGTTTACAGACCTCTTATGCAACCAGAGTTGGAAATGAAAACAATAAATTAATAGTAAAGTTGTTAAAAAGAATACACAGCTGTATTAATGTTTACCTTTTCCTAAGTATGGGATTCCTTAGAGCTTTCTTTGCAAATATTGATATCAGTGGATAGATGTAAGCAGGCACACCAATGGAAGATGAGCTTAGTGTGTTATAGAACTACATTTTTCTTCTTTATATTGTTTGTATTAACACAAATGTCCTGTATGTATAATTACAAACTACTATGAGCTAGGTTTATGATTGCATTTGAGCATATTGTAAATATTGATGCAATAAAAAAAACAAGAACACGGGACAAATTCATTGTTATGAAACCATCTTCATGTCATGCTGTCTCTTGCTCCTTCTACAAGCTGAGGCTTTAGATTGGTATGCACCCAGTTTTGTTGGCTGCTTTCACATCATTCATTTTGATAATTTAGGAATTTAAGGAATTGTTCAGTTTTTTAAAATAAACACTGGATACAAGATAGGCTGTGCAAAATAAAAAATGTTTTCAATGTAATGTAAATTCTAAAGTCTGGAGTGCCTGGATATCTAACATAATAGCCAGAATGCTACTTCCTGCTTTGCAGCTCTCTTATTGGTTACCAGTCAGTAACCCGTCAGAGACTTGAGTTATGTCCCTTAAAGGTGTTGAAAAACTAATCGTTAGAGAGCTGCAAAGCAGGAAGCTGGGTTCTGCTAATTATGTTAGAAACCAGTTACTCCTGCCTTATTAATAGTCGCTAACTAACGACATTAGTAACATTTTGCATAGCCTATTTACCCAATTTCTTTTCACACTGAACTGTTCCTTAAATTTGTTCCTTTGCTTGGCTACTTAAATTGTATTACAACTGCCATATCTCCATCTTCCAGCTAACTCGTTGAAGAGGTTTGAGTTGATTAACTCCATGACTCAAGGACAGCAGATGCTCATTAAAGTAGGTCATTAAAACATTATGTTAAGGAATTAAAGGTAAGTTATGTTATATTGAGTCCAGATAATCTGCAGAATATTTTGTAACAACTACGTACACTATACAAGTGCTTTATATTATTAAAGAGTAGTAACATGGACCTTCACTTATGACTGCCTGTAGAATACAGGTGTGCCAATTCTTAAGAATTCCCTCCTCACCTCTAGTCTGTCTGTTCGCATTAGCTTCTGTGCAGCGGCTGCCGCGGCTGATGGAACTGCCACTCCGGGATTTCCTGTGACAAGCATTTGCGTAGTAGGCATAATTTCGGCTGATACGAGACCTGGAGAAACTGGCCCCAGGTATGGGTTAAAGGCTGCTGTTGCATTGGTGGCTAGGCTTGGTGCGACAGAGAACATTGGCTGAAAAAAAGATATTAGAATAAGTCACGTAGATGTCTACTAAAGGCCAGTATAAAAATGCATAGTATTGTTATGTATAAACATTTGGTATTTGTTCTGGTCACAAGAATGCCTATCCTCAAATTCTTTAAATGAGAATAGGCAGAACACCCAGATAAAATAATAAAGGGTCCAGTGAGACCCGAAACATTTCCCTTGTCTGTTCATATATGGGCTAAATAAATTCATCACAAAGTTTGCAAAAATTACAGTGTGCTACTGTATTTCTTTCTTTGGATATTGCAACTGACCCAAAACACAGGCGAGGGTCTCCAGTCTAGCACCTGGAACCAACATCTGTCTTAATGAAGGTAGAGCACTCCTAATTACTTCTTTACACCCCGATAAAATGAGTCGTATATAAATGTAAAGGCTTAAGCTGCTCAGTATTGAATTACAGCACATACAAGGAATTAACTGCCTATAAACATTAGCTACATTGACCTTAATGTTAGCCAGAGCAGGGTGTTTCACTTGTTGTCAATCTGGCCACAGTTGATCTGTGTAAGATATTAATCTGGCTATAAAAACCCCTACTGCACTGACTCATTGCCCAATGTAGGTCTATATTCCATAGTTCCTGGGTGTGATTCCTGTCTGATTTTCTGTTCCTGACCTTTGCCTGTTTTTTACCTTGCTGTGTCACTGCCTGAACCGACCCTTGCCTGTTTGACCACTCTTCTTGATGCTGACTTTTTACCATGCTACCGATTGGTATTGACTCCAACCTGTTTATCCTGACTACCACCTGGCTCCTGATGCTGTACTGTACTGTCTGACTGGTACTGATCCGAGCTGTTTATACTGAATACTCTCCTGGTTCCCGATTCTGTACTTCACTATCTGATTAGTACTGTCCCTGCCTGTTCCACATCTGCACTCTCTGTTCCCCGTTCCTCCTGTATACATTATGGTTCCCTTGCCTGCCCAGAACTTCCCTCTTGGTCTTCTCACTTTAAAGGAGTTGTTCAGTATAAAAATAAAAACTGGGTAAAAAGATAGACTGTGCAAAATAAAAAATGTTTTAAATATAGTTAGTTAGCCAAAAATGTAATCTATAATGGCTGGAGTAACTGGATTTCTAACATAACAGAACAGAACACTACTTCCTGCTTTGCAGCTCTCTTGGTTTCCACTGATTGGTTACCAAGCAGTAACCAATCAATGACTTGGGGGGGAACATGGGTCATAACTGTTTGCTTTTGAATCTGAGCTGCATGCTAAGGATCAATTGCAAACTCACTGAACAGTTATGTCCCATGTGGCCCCCCTTATAGTCACTGACTAACATGGAGATAGAGAGCTGTTCCGTTCTGTTGGACATCTGCTCACTCCAGCCTTTATACAATATTTTTGGCTAATTAACTACATTAGAAACATCTTTTATTTTGTACAGCCTATCTATTTACACAGTTTTTATTTTACACTGAACTATTCTTTAAAGATCTGGCGGCACTGGAGTTGTGGAGGGTTCCTCCCTAATTGAAAGATGGTTGTTAGAAGCAGAAGCGTGAGCCAAGACCAGGACCTTGGGGTTTGTTCTGAGTTTTGGGATACCATACCTGACAGTAACTCACATAAAGCACTTCTTTCCGTTAATTATACCTGCACCTTCTGAACTCTTCCACTGCATGTTATGGACTTAATAATATGTATCATATGCCAACATTTAGGGGGTTATTTATCAAAATTGGAAATGGTCTCACTATTTTCTGAAAACCACTCCGACCAAATCAGCAGAGACTTTTCCCCCCTTATTTATCAATAATTTTTCATGAAAATGGTGAAAAAATCCTAATTGTATGAATTATTTAGATTTGTCACTGAAAACTGATACTTTTTTTGAAGCTCCAAACCTACAACTTTTTTGGATTTGATGCCCAAAACCACAAAATCATCTGATTATTGAACAAAACCCAGAGCAGATTAGTATAGTTTTCAATTGTAAACAGGACATCTGTTATTGACTTCTACATGAACTCATCAGGTTTGAGATGGAGTACTTTTTTATTCAGACTTTTAACCATCGTTGGGGTTTAATAAAAGTCACAGGGTTTTTTTCTACGAAAAAATAGTGCTTTCCAGTCTGACCAGAAATAACTCCCTGAATATTTAAGATAGCTGATAATGATTTACCTTTAATAATTCATTCCAAACAAAAAGCTTTACAGCTTAAATAAATACTGCCAATGGCAAACTAGGAAATAATAGTTTATACAGGGAATTCAATACAATGGAATCCTGCCAAACTAAATTTTAAAGACAATTTTCCCACAAGATGTCGCAATCTCACAGAATGTAACACAATATGAAGCTCTTATCAATGCATGTAATCTTTCAAATGTGATGTATATATATGCTTGTAATAATTCCAAACCAAGAAAATCCTGATATGGCTAAACTGACCTGCTTTAATTAAACTGAAACAACATGGATATATGCACAAGCTTCCTTTTTTTTTTACCAAACACTGAATTTTACAGACCCAATTAAATTCTGAATGGAGGGCTGCCATTGAATCTTATACTAGCATTGTCCTTCAAACCATCTTCCTTTATAACAGGAGGTTGCATTTCACTTTTTTAAACACCATTTAGTCATAATTTATGCATTATGTATTGCTGCCTTTGTGTTAAGTGCAAGTTTTTTCAGCATACTGTATAATTAATGCAAGGGCGTGTTCAGCAGGTTTATGGTGAATGTATTTAAAGCTTTAAAAGTTGTTACTACAAAAATAAGTTGAGGCTGGTTTATTTCTGCCTGGCTGTTTATTTTCTCTGCACTACTGGCTCTGACTCCTGAAAAAAATCTAACAGAAACCAGCCGATTAACAGACCTGGAAGAGGATTTCTGCTACATACAAGAACCAGAGAATAAAATTAAATACATTCTATCAGATCAAATCAGGAATTGCTTTGATAAATGTGCCAATTTTCTGACCCATAAGTGAAACGCAAAAGGAAGTGTTAATGACTCATAAATCCCCATTAAATTTGAAATTATTTGCTTTATAACATTGTATAAAGGGCAATAAGACTTAGTATTTGATAGGGTTAGTCCTTTTATCTACAGTATTTTTCTATAATTGTTCAGTAAAATGATTAGGTATGAAAGGTTTATGCCTTTCTTTACAACTAATGCAGTAGTCAAAATGCTATGTTTATTAATATGAGCTGCAGCTGCCTCAATTGCTCAAAGTTTGTAACAAATAGTTTCTTTTAGGGACCAGTTAATCATAAAATTCATGAATCCTTGCTTGTCTTTAACAAAAACAGTTTATATTGTTTTGCTGTGCAAAATGAACATTAACGGGGTAATATATCAAAGTCCGAATTTATCTCAATATTTTCTGCTACAAACAAATCCGCTCAGGTTTTTTATGCTTATTTATTATAACATTTTCCCGAAATTTTGCTTTGCAAGAAAAAAATCATATCTTCACAATTATTTCAGATTTTTCATCAGATTTTCGCGATTTTTTTTGATTTTTCACCAGAAAACTCCGATTTTTGCCAAAAACTCAGAATCTCCCATTGACTTATATGCAACCTCGACAGGTCTGAGATGCCGGATTTTCAGATTTGTACTTTTCCATCCTCGGGGTTTAATATATTCCGAAAAATTTGTGATTTTTTAAAAGTATGATTTTATTTTAAAAAATAAAGCTTAACAAGAACTAGCCTAGAAAAGCTACACATTGTATTTTGGGCTTCTATACCAGCCCAAAGTAACTACAGCTAGGGTCGTAACTACAGAGGAAGCAGAGCCTGCGGCTGCAGAGGGGCCCAAGAGGTATAGGGGCACCACGAGTCCCTAATTCATAAGCAATTTCAATAAATATTGGTAATACAGGTAAACCTCTAGACATTTTGGGGGCCTGAAAAATAATTTGCTGTGGGGCCCCATAATATTTAGTTACGCCACGGAGGTCCACAGCCCTTTGATAGTAAAGATCTGTGCCTCTAAAGATGCCCCTAGTAGCCCTTTTATCTTCTTTTTTGCTAATTCACTGTACATGCTCTGTGCTGTTGTCAGTTACCTGAACTGCAGGCCCGACACACAATATACCGTTTGTATATTATATAAATGTCACAGTACATGGCTGATTAGTAAAATTTATGGCCACTCAGAAACCGGCAATCTTAGCCTCAGAATTTAATAATCAAACCTGTAGCAGGGAATATTTAGGCTGGTGCATTAATCTCAGTATTTAAAATATGGCATTTTTAGCCACATTCATCCTTAGGGTTTAGTTCTCCTTTAAATAGAGGCTACTCTTGTCTGCAAACCACTTTGCTTGGCACCTTACACTAGATGCAGTGGCATAACTAGGGGACCACTGGCATGGGTACAAAACTGCAGGTACCCAGGGGAAGAGAGTCAAGTATCAAATTTGGTCACAGCAACCCAGTGGGGGTGCAAAGTCATATGGATTTTTGAGGCCCCTTAGTGTTAGCAGAGAGCTGATCTGAACTGCATGTGCAGCTTCTCTGTAAGTGAGTAACTTAGTTGCTTTATAGAACTCAGCATAACATGTGTGCAACAGGAACTTTTCATAGAGAGCATACACAGGAAGAGGCAGAAGAAAATCACACAAGGTTACAGGTCAAACATGACCTAAGCAACAATAGACCCTCCCTGCATTAAGTAACATGCACTGGAACAATCTCTGTCTGTTGTTTTCCAACACTTACAGGGGAATGTAATAAATGTCAGTAATGGAAAAACTATTTGCAATGCGAAAAGTTATGCCTTTGTGCGAACACATTTTGCTTTGCGCAAACTTAATATCGCTTTTGCGAACCGGGAAACTGTTTAGCGACCACTTCCGACAGTGGAAGACCATTTGCGAATGTTATAGTTTGCACCAATGTGCAGTAAATGTGATAAAACTTCTTATTGAAAACGTCGTTATGTTTGCTCCAAAAGATTACAACACCTTCAAGCACTTCTTAAAGTGGACCTGTCACCTACACATAAAAAGCTGCATAATGAAAGTCCTTTGCAAATTAAATATGAAAAAATTTTCATTAAAACATCCATACCTGTTATAAAGGTGTTTTAATATCTAAACTGTCAATCAAATATTACCTGCCCCGCCTCTATGCCCGTGGCATAGAGGAGGGGCAATCAATTACTTTCACTTTCCATTCAGCACTTCCTACATGTCACTGCTCTCCCCACATTCCTCCTTCCCTCCTCAGGCTCTATAATTGTGTAGAGCACTGCACATGGACATTAGGTCCCTCATTCTGATGCATACACAAGATTTTGGGGTGATACACAATTTCCCTTAATAAACGGGTCCACAAAATGGCTGCTGCCTGCTTGCTGTGATTGTATAATTCCAAGACAGAAGGAAACAAAATTTAAATAATAAATACAGTGTAAGTAAAGTTTATTTTGCTCGACTAACATGATAGAAAAGAATTTGAAATTATTTCTTAGGGTGACAGGTCCCCTTTAAGAGTGCGCAATTAAAATTCGCAATGCACAATTATATTTAGCAATGCAATAACAGTTTAAGGAATAATATGACATTGCGAGATGTGGTGCAAATTGTTTTTCTCTTTACGACTTTAATTACATTCCCCCTTAGATTCTAACCTATGGAGTACCTAGGTGCAGCATCCATCAAAAGTAGGATGAAACCATAGATAAAAAATGCACACTACAATGATATAAAAGTAATACCATTATAAAATAAATTGATCGGTCTACTAAATGTTCTAAAATAGCAAAAGTACAATTGGTGCAGTGGTAAAATGTAGCATGGAAATTAGAATCCCTATGTTCAGACTGCTATTGGATTGCTGCCAGACACACTTTAACTTTACAGTTAAGTTTTGTGTAAGTTCAGCTATATCTGTTATCCCAAGGGCAGCTAATATGTGTATGTTTCTGGTATTCTAAGAGCTGGCTGTGAATCAGAAGAGGCATGCTCTGTTTAGGAACTATACTGCTTCTGTAATTGAAAGCTGATAGCCTCTCTCAAAACTTTAATTAGGCATTGTTTCTGTAACATCGCTGAATGATGGGATGTGCTCAAGGCATGGGTGAATCACAACTAATCACTAAATACACATCGGACAACAGAGAATCCTCACAACAGCTGCCACATGATTCACACACTCTTACGGCTTAATTAAATAGCATACTATTACACTTTCTATTTTACTCAAGAGCCGAATGCTATTTTGTACTTACCACAGGTTGTAGCTGAGTGCCAGGGATCATA
Source organism: Xenopus petersii (assembly GCA_038501925.1). NCBI lineage: Eukaryota > Metazoa > Chordata > Amphibia > Anura > Pipidae > Xenopus > Xenopus petersii. The sequence goes on along the minus strand of CM076681.1, from coordinate 39,587,363 downwards.
GCATTGGCAAGCTGCATTTGCTGGGCCAGCATGGCCATGTTCTTTTGCTGAATTAGGTTATTCCTTCCATTTATCTCTAACTGTGTTTTTAAGTGTGGAGGAGGATGGAGATATTTACAGTTCTCCCTTGAACAACGACCCTATAAGAAAGGAAGAAAAAAAAATGATGAAGAATATGAAAACATATGTAAACAAGTCCAGCCCTGGTGTGCACCCTGTGATTTACATTGAAATATATGTGATTTGAGGAGCTCCCTGTTGGGCGGTAAGAAGGCAGCTTGGAAGGGGATTTCTTTGTGATCTTTTTTAACGTCTTAGAGGAAGCACAAGACCCCCGTGATCTGTTTCCTGCAACATGGGCAACTGGATTTGTATATGTATATATATATATATATATATATATATATATATATATATATATATATATATATCTATATATATCTCCGTTTGAGTGACAGTGGGAGTTTTGAGTAGAATATTCTTATATAGTCCTGTGGGAGATCATAATTTAGTTGTATGAGTGATAATTTGTAGCCTGAACTGTCCATTAATTAAACATTTGGGAGAAGCAGCTGAAATAAAAGAGTGACAGTGACTGCAAAGCCACTAAACATTTGATCATAGACCGACGGCAGCTGCTCAGGAACATTTATCAGTTTTTCACTTCTCATGATGGCAGCTGAAGAGATAAACACTTCTCAGTGTTTGCGTCGGTTTCTGTCCAAACATTTCATTTTCATCTGCCAGGAGCAAACAGAAGGTATCCAAAGGAACCAATATGAGATAGTGATAGCTTTTCTGTCATTGTCCTAACTCTATAGGACTATATATTATGTTATGGGATCCATTATACAGAAACCTTTTATCCAGAGAGTTCCTAATTATGGGAAGGCCATTTCCTATAGACTCCATTTTAATAAAAAAATTTAAATTTGTCCCGGTTTGTTACTGAAATGTCTGGACTTTCTCTTTGATCTCCTGCAATGAACAGTCAGAAAAAGATACAAAGTTTCTAACATAATTGGCTTTTGGCAGAGAGCCCAGAACAGCCACCAGGTGCACTTAGATATTTTTTTAACAATTTAAGATAAGCAGAAAGAAACAATTGTAACTATTTAAGATAAGCAGCTCTCTTGGGGAAACTGACTTGAAGCTTAAAGGGCAATTCACCGTCATTAGCAGAGCAGTAATAACACAAAACCACCTCCCAAATTTTGTAAAATGAACATTGTAATTAGGGGGTGTGGTCACAAAAATGGGCGTGGACAATAATTTGTTGTTTCTCTTTCAATTTCTAAAATGTTGGGAGGTATGCAATTGTATTGAGTTTATTTAAAGTGGACCTGTCATCCAGACACAAAAAGCTGTATAATAAAAGTCCTTTTCAAATTAAACATGAAATCCAATTTCTATATTTTATTAAAGCGTTCATAGCTGTTGTAAACTCATTAAAACATCTCAGCTGTCAATTAAATATTGTCTGCCCCTCCTCTATGCCATGGGTATAGCGATGGGGCAGACAATTACTTTGACTTTCCATTCAGCACTTCCAAGAAATTGCTGCTGTCCCCACATTCCCCCGTTTTTTTCAACGTTTAATTGTGTAGCCATGGGGATGGACATCAGGTTCCCCATTCTGGTGCACAAACAAGATTCTGAGATGATGCAAGGCTTGTCTTAATAACAGTGTCCACAAAATGGCTCCTGCCTGCTTGCTATAATTATAAATTCCCAGACTGAAGGAAACAAGATTCAAATCATTTATATAGTGTAATTTAAGTTCATTTTGCTTGACTGATGTGATAAAATAGGATTATGAATAATTTGTTTGGGTGACGGGTCCCCTTTAATATTTAACTTATTTTAGCAGACATAAGTATTGAGATCCAAATTATGGAAAGATCCCTTATCTGGAAAACCCTGAAAATTCTGGATAACAGGCCCCATTAGTAAGGAGAAGCAGGTTGTAGGTAAAAACTAAGCCAGGCCACAACACACAGAAACTCATTTCACATAAGTATGGAAGATAAAAGTAAAATTGGAATAATGCAAACTGAAACATTTCCAAAGTTCAGCCAAAAAACTTTACAAAAAGGTTCAATCCCGCCCCCCTCCAAGGTTTAAAGTGTAAGGTAACATCTTTATTCCTTAATTTAGACCTGTGCCACTCAATAGATTTCACCCAACACACTCTAATTATATCTCTGAATGCAGCTTTTCCAATGGTGTATCTTCAAGTACCTGAGATATCATTTGTGATACCTCTGACTACATTATTTATAATATATCTACCCTCAGTATACCAACCTGAGAAATCAAGTGAGGTCTGTCTGTACTCTACTATACTAGGAGGTGATTATGAAAAGAACAAAATGCTTCTCTGTAATTGACATCTAACATCCAAATAACCGATTCAAAGGGAAAAAAGGGCTTCATTGTAGCATTAAATAAAGATGTGAAGATGGTGACCATGGCAAGGGTCAGGGTAATGCCAGCTTATGGACACTCTGAATCTTAATCAGCAGGAATGTGAAAGTGAGAGGGAAGGCACAGACAGCTATCATATGATGTTTTTCTTCAGCTATCACATCAACAACATTTAGGCTGAAAGCCCAGCTCTGCTAAACAACCAGCCAGTGTGTAATTAAATTAAAGCAGCATTATGTCTGCAGTGTTTTAAAGTCCACAGCAAAGGAGGCTACATTGACCCTCAAAAGACCGATTTCATCTCAGCTGGGCCTTGTTCACCCTCACAGTTGTCTAAACACTGCTTATTCTGCTCCTGCAGTTCAGCAAGTCTTTGCTGCAAGGTTAATTAAAAAACTGGTGCTACTGCTTATACATAATATTAATATCTGCTCCTATTGCTTTATTTAGAGTAACAATTCTATTATTGTTTTCAATAACTTGGTTATGCAGCTATTAACTGGAAAATGTGTGTTTTTATGATTACCATTAATATTTACTTACTGTATATGTTTGTTGTGCACATAGTAGGCTAAAAATAACACCTGCCTCATATCAAAGTAGGATTTTTGGGCAGACAGAGATATACTGTATGTAAGTGTGATAATTGCTTATATTTTTCATGGCAGCGTCCCTTCAACAAATGGCCGATGTGTAAGTATACAAACTGTAGCTGGACAAAGGAAGCAGAGCATGTTACACAAAGTCAACTTTGTAATTTAGATCTCCACACCTTAAGTGTATTAAAGGAGAACTAAAGAAGTAGCTAGAAATGTTGTACATTGTGTTTTGGGCTTCTGAACCAGCCCAAGGCAACCACAGCCCTTTAGCAGTAAAGATCTGTGTCTTTAAATTAAGGATGCTGAATCCAGGATTCGGTTCGGGATTCGGCCAGGATTTAGCCTTTTTCAGCAGGATTCGGATTCGGCCAAATCCTTCTGCCTGGCTGAACAGAATCTGAATCCTAATTTGCATATGCTAATTAGGGGCGGGAGGGAAATCGCGTGACTTTTTGTCACAAAACAAGGAAGTAAAAAATGTTTTCCCCTTCCTACCCCTAATTTGCATATGCAAATTAGGATTCGGATTGGTATTCGGCCGAATCATTCGGGAAGGATTCTAGGTTCGGCCGAATCCAAAATAGTGGATTTGGTGCATCCCTACTCCAAAGATGCCCCAGTAGCTCCGCATCTTCTTTTCTGCTGATTCACTGCACATGCTCTATGCTGCTGTCACTTAGTGAGCTCAGTGACTCACTCACAATATACAGTACACATAGAATAGAAATGTCACAATATAAGGCTAGTAATTAATACAGATAATTATTACATCAGCTCAGAAAGCAGTGCAACTAGCATCAGAATTTAATCAGCCCTGTAGCATCAGCTTATATTACAAACAAACCTTGTTTTCTGTTTGATTATTTGCGACCCCTAAGCTTAGCTTCTAACAGCTGCTCAGAGCCCACTGATCATGTGAGTGTCAGACACGTTCCAAGATGGTGACCCCCTGTGACAAGTTTGAAGTGTTGGATCATTGCTGCTATTGACAAGCTGAAAGCCGGTGTAATAAGTTCATCATATACAATATGGCATTTTTAGCCACATTCATTTTTAGGGTTTAGTTCTCCTTTAATGCAGGCAGGCTGTTACCTGCTTAAAATTGTTTTACACATTAACTAACCACAATCAGATTGCCTCCAATATGGTTTTGAGCAGCGGAAAAGGCTAAAGAGGCCCAGAATAGAAAGATGAGCAATAAAAACATTACAAAACATTACAATAAATGTGTAGCTTTGCAGAGCATTTGTTTTTTAGATGCGGTCAATAGGGATGGCGCGAACTGTTCGCCGGCGAACTTGTTCGCGCGAACATCGGGTGTTCGCGCTCGCCGGAAGTTCGCGAACGTCGCGCGACGTTCGCCATTTTGGGTTCGCCATTGTTGGCGCTTTTTTTTGCCCTCTCACCCCAGACCAGCAGGTACATGGCAGCCAATCAGGAAGCTCTCCCCTGGACCACTCCCCTTCCCTATAAAAACCGAAGCCCTGCAGCGTTTTTTCACTCTGCCTGTGTGTGCTGAAGAGATAGTGTAGGGAGAGAGCTGCTGCCTGTTAGTGATTTCAGGGACAGTTGAAAGTTTGCTGGCTAGTAATCGTTTTGATACTGCTCTGTTATTGGAGGGACAGAAGTCTGCAGGGGTTTGAGGGACATTTAAGCTTAGGTAGCTTTGCTGGCTAGTAATCTACCTTCTACTGCAGTGCTCTGTATGTAGCTGCAGTGGGCAGCTGTCCTGCTTCTGATCTCATCTGCTGACTGCTGCAATAACAGTAGTCCTTGTAAGGACTGCTTTTATTTATTTTTTTGTTCCAATACAGAGCAGTATCAAGCAGATTACTAGCCAGCAAACTTACTATCATCTGTCCCTGAAATCACTAACAGCTCTCCCCCTACACTATCTCTTCCAAGCACACACAGGCAGATTTTTCAGATACATTTTTGCCCTTGATCCCCCTCTGGCATGCCACTGTCCAGGTCGTTGCACCCTTTAAACAACTTTAAAATCATTTTTCTGGCCAGAAATGTCTTTTTTAGATGTTAAAGTTCGCCTTCCCATTGAAGTCTATGGGGTTCGCGAACCGCTCGCATTTTTGCGCAAGTTCGCGAATATGTTCGCGAACTTTTTTTCCGACGTTCGCTACATCCCTAGCGGTCAATTACCCCATTTGAAAACTTGAAAGAAAAAATGAAGTCAAACAGAAAAGTTTAGAAATGAAAAAAAATTTCCGGTGTAAAACTGCTAAGATATTATATAATCTCACCAGTAATACATGGGGTCTAGGTGCACATGCCCCAGACCTACTGACAGGCTTGTAACTTTATTTCAGGCCAAAATGTAGATTTATACATAGCCTTAAGCGGTTCATGCACTTGGCACTTTTCAAATTGAAAAGTTACTTAGAATTAGCCATACTAAAAATAAACTAAAAGTTAACTGAAATGTGAACTGCCCCTTTAAAGATCATTGGCAAAAACAAAACACAGGGCCAGATTTAATTTGATGAGAAAAAAAAGTTTATTTCCTAATTCAATTCCAGATTTCCTCATAGACAGCCACTGAGTTTCTATAAAATAACCCATGGGATATATTTTTCTCATGGAATTGAATCTAAGGCAACATCTTCTTTGTCAATGACCTCCGTCAGTCCATGCAACAAATAAATGGAATCATCTCCAGCAAGAACATAATTTAGCTTGCAGCTTAGTTTGTGGCTATTGCTTAATTATCCATAACTCCAGACTATAGTCCAGATAAGTGGTGCTTGCTTTGTAGTTTAAGAATCAATAACTAAGGGCCTTTTTTAATCCAGTTAGTAAAATTTTGGATATGAATTAGGACAATGAAAAAAGGCCTTTACCAGTGATGGGATGAACTACTGCTATTAAAAACACAAACAGGTTGGGAGAATAAGGGATACTGCCTAGTTCTGCTATGCTGAGTTTACTGCCAATGGCAATGACTAACACTGGAATAACTTAAACTTGATATGTGTTCTACCTAAATCAAATCTGAAATTATAAAAAAACCACACAAACAGGTTGCGTTGTGATACCTATTTATTGCATTAAAGAATAAGTCTGTAAATATGTTGTCCTCGCAGTGTTGTTTGTGTTTGATGTAACCACAGAAAAACCAATAAAACACAATCCCAAACATGTTGACTGTTAGGGTTATAAACAAGGTACTTTCAAAGGATGCGTTACGTTATTATTTGGGCATTTCCTGGCATCACAAAATGAATAATTTAACAAGGTAAATGGAATGTGTAACAATAAACAACTTCTAAATGTTCTCAATCAGTGCACGCTACACATTACGTGTAAAGGTGATTTGGTTAAATCATATGCAAAGTGTTCCTCATTTTTTTATTTTTTTGTGCTTTTTTTTTTTAACTATTTACCTTTCTATTCTACCTTTGTCTAGCCAGAAATTTAAAATGGTTGATCCTGTCAACTGGAAAGCAAATAAATTCTGAAGGTACATTTTTATTGTTACAGAGCCTTTTATGACTTAACTTTTTATTCTGATCCTCTCTAGGGTTGCCACTTGTCTGGTTTTCACCCGGACAACCCGGTTTTTGGAAGAACTGTCTGGGTAAAAACACATTAGGAAATCCGAACAGCACATTGCAGTCCATGGCATGGTGATCAGCCAAGCGCTGATCTCCACATCATCAGCCCTGATCCCTGACTTCACCGCCCCTCTTACGACATCATCAGTTCTGCCCCTGACATCACCCACCCCGCTCAGAGCTAATTTAGATAAAAGGTGGCACCCCTAAACCTCTCCCTGACCCTTTCAGGCAACCATTGCAACCTCTGCCTAGTTGCTAGCATAGGTGGTACTTCAAAAAGCACATTGTTTGAATTCCATCTGGAAAGCAGCAAAAAAAAAATTAAGACATTCAAAAACCTCAAAAAATATAAAAGTATACTATACTAAATGAAAATTCCATTTAAATGTTTATTTCAAGGTGAACTAATTGCACATGCACACAGTTCATGCCCAGCTGCCCCTACAAGCCTGGAAGAGCTCACGGATCTCTCTTTGCTACCATCATAACACGTATTGATCATATAACAGCAGCATTCTTTCTGTCGCCAAAACTGTAGGAGCAATATGTAGGATATTTTTCATTGCTGAAAAAAAGGAGGTTATTTATCAAAGTCTGAATGCCAAAAACCCGAAAAATTTGTGCTTCTTTACTATAAAATCAGAATTTTTAGTGGAAAAAAAACCCTAGACTTTTTCGGGATTTATTATACACCGAGGATGGAAAAAGTCTGACTCTGAAAATCCTGCATTTCAGAACTGCCGAGGTTGCCGAAGTCAATGGGAGAAGTCTCAAAGATATCTTGATCTGCAATGGGTTTTCGTGCGGAAAATCCAAAAAATTTTTTTTGGGGTTTTTTCCTGCATAGGAAATTTTTTGGAAAATGTATTGATAAATAAGGGGGAAAAAACCTATGCGGATTTGGTCGGAGTAACTTCAGAAAATAATGAGGTAAATTCGGACTTTGATAAATGGTAAAGAGATTATTGGCAAGATAACAGTGTAGAATTAAGCAGTAACTTGTATTTGAACCAAACTAGGTTATAATTAAACCGTATTGGAATCAAAACAAGCCTATCGGGTTTATTTAATGTTCATATGATTTTCTAGTAGACTTTAGGTAGGAAGATCCAAATTATGGAAAAATCCATTATCTGGAAAACCCCAGATTCTGAGCATTCTGGATAACAGGTCCCATACTTGTAATACATACCTTGGAAGGTAGACTTTATACAAAAGCATTGTGCTGCCTTTTAACTTGGTCCATAGAGGCATGACATCTAAGATATACAGATTGAGCCACATTACAGACATAAGCAGCCAGTGGCATAAGTAGAAATGAATAGGCTCCACAGCAAATTATTTTTCAGGCCCCCAAAATGTCTAGAGGTTGACCTCTTTTACCAATATTGATTGAAATTGTCAGGGTCAGAGCCCCCTCCGGCCCCCCGGGGCTGATGCCTCAGGGCCCCCCATTTGCCCTCTCCATCGTGTGCGCATGCACTTACAGGTGCGCGCACTGCATATTTCTGTGACCGGCAGTTGCAGCAGAAAGAAAAGAAAGAGTACATATCTGGGCTGGCGGGGCCCACTAGAGCCGGAGGCCCACCAGGTTTTTTTCCCAGTGTCCCGCTGGCCTAGTCCGACCATGGAAATTGTATATGAATTAGGGTTTATACCTTCTAGGCCCCCCTGCAGTCGCAGGGTCTGCTTCATCTATAGTTACGCCCCTGTGGGCAGGTTACTGCAAATAACACAAACGTTTGAGATTTCTAATTGGATCTGACTCATTCAAACTAGAGTGCAAACGGTTATTACTGCAAAAGTATTCAAGGCAAATATTGTCCAGGATGACTAATTTCCTAGTATAGAAAACCCATTCCACCTTTATGTGTAGATAAACTCTTTACAATTGGGACTTAATAACAGGGCAGGAACTTTTAGCCCTTTAAATGTCACTGTGTGCAAGTGTTTGGACTCCTACATCACATACTATCCCCATTTGTTTCTGGTGTTAAGTGCAGTATCATTATTTCTTACTTCTATAGCACAGGGGCATTCTAGCACCCATTAATTTAGTGCCTGACCTGTGTCATACCTCCCAACTGTCCTGTTTTTAGAGGGACAGTCCCTCTTTTGACAGCTCAAACTCAAAATAAATGAGAGTGGGGAGTTCATGGGACGAAAGGATTTGTGGCCAATGTGTGTTTATTAAAGGAGAGGTAAGTATTCATGGGTGTCTGTGGTGTTTATACAAATGGCCTGTAGATGTCACTGTGCTCAAGACTTATACTGTGCATACTTACTATACAGCTTGTGGGGTTAGAGTTGCTTACTGTTGTGTAATGGCTGCATGAGCCTGCTAATAAAGCACAGTTATACTCTACTCATCCTCGGCTACCAAAACATAACAGTGTCTAACTGGCTTTATGATTTTGTTCTTTAAAGTGAAAACAGATGAAATATAACACAACATACAAAAAGGAAAATACCCTTAAACCCATTTTCGTTTGATTGCTGTAAAATAGATACAACAATTATAAAACACATAAGTTGTTGGGATATTTAGAAACAAAGCAGAGGAATGTTCTTTCAACACATAATTGAATTCTGAGCACATAATGCTTAAGAGACCTTGGGTGACATTGGCTTATATGATTTCACTCAAGAGACAGAAGCAAAGCTTGATAGAATATCAATAAAGGTCCATTAGCCCTTTTAGAAAGACAATAAATTACAAACATTTTTGACACCATTGATAAACATCTTAATTTTCTTTGAAGCCGTCAATATATGATATACTAGTAAAGCTACAAGATGGCCATACAAACAATATACCCTTGAATATAGAAAAAGCAATCCCTCTAAATTGTAAACTTTAAAAATTCATTTATTTAAGAATATTTTGTCTAACTCCACAGCCAATTTCCCTTTCCTAAAAATGACTCAATTTAGTTTGGAAATACTTTGTTTTATTTATGTTACTGTAAAACATGTTTTAGTTGTTTATTTTTACACAGCAGCCTGTAAAAGTTATCCTTTATAAACAGTGCTCAGTGATGTCACTAACTATAAATAATGCTTAAAGATGTCATTTGTGTCACATGACTGACCAAGTTTTTGTACCAAGGATATAAGAATCACCTTGGAAATCCAAGACTTGCAGAATCATGCCTTTATATAGTCATGGATTTCTTCCGTAGCTTTTAACATCTGTAAATTTTACATCAGGGGTGCATAATTCCCTACAATATATGTCACTAATATTAAAAACAGAGGCATAACTACAAAGGAAGCAGACCCTGTGGCTGCAGGGGGGCCCAAGAGGTATAGGGGACCCATGAGGCCTTAATTCATATACAATTTCAATAAATATAGGTAAAACACGTCAAGCTCTAGACATCTTTGGGACCTAAAAAATAAGTTACTGTGGGGCCCAGTAATATCTAGTTACACCACTGATTAAAAAATTATATATTTCAACTAAATGAAGAAAATTGCCAAAAATACACATGGAAGCAAATAAGACACATATTCACTTGCAGTACCTGTAAATGCCACTTGGAGTCCCTGAAATGTACTTTTATTTTACTGACAGTAGCATTTGGATCAGAGTGGGGAAATGTGATCCCTGAAAATCTTTATGAAGGCCTGTGCTGTAAAAGCTACTAAAGAGCAGCATTGTAAGTACACAATCAAATGTAAGCCATTCTTCAAGATCGTTGGACTAAATGCAATTAGAAGTATTATTACTGCTGCCTTCTACTGTGGGTGCCCTGAGTTCATTTCCAACCTGGACACTACTTGCAAGGAGTTTGTATATTCTCCTTGTGCCATGGTGGTGTCCTTCCCACACTCTAAAACATACAGACATGTTGAAACTGACCCGAGAGAATGTAATTTAAGAGTAGGGACTGAAATGAACATTAACTTCCCCTCTAAGAAAACAGTGATTATAATTATTTTTATGCTATAACATACCTCCCAACATTTTGGAAATAAAAAGAGGGACAATTTTCTTCAGCCATGCCGATTTTTGTGGCCACACCCCCTAATTACCAAGTTCATTTTACCAAATTTGGCAGGTTATGAAAGTTTGAACATATTTCTGTGTTTTTTTTCAGTTGTTACAGTTTTGCTAATGAAGGTGAATTGCCCTTTAAGCTGTGAGTCTAACTTTTCCCAAGGGACCTGTTATCTTATATTGTTACAATTACTCATTATTTGCTTATCTAGAAATTGTTACAAAAGTATCTTATCTGCAGTTGTGGCTGTTGGGAGGTATACTATAATTATATGATACTAGTACCTTACCCATCGTTTTACAGAGGAAATGTTAAACATTAACATCACTATCTGCCCCAGTAACACTTACATTTTAATGTCCGAATATTTTCTGAAAAGAACTCTGACCAAATCCGCACAGGTCTTTTCTCCTTATTTATTAATACACTTTCCCGAAAATTTTGTTTGCGGGAAAAAAAAACAAAAAGTTTTTTCAGATTTTTGCCCAAAAATCACAAACCCAGTGCAGATCAAGATATCTTTGGGACTTCTCCCATTGACCTATATGCAACATCGACAGGTCTGAGTTGCCGTATTTTCAGATTCTGACCTTTTCCAGGAGTATAATAAATCCCGAAAAATGTGTTTTGGTTTTTTTTTTGGTTTTTTGGGATTCGGAGTTTAGTAAATAACCCCCTAAGGGTGTGGTGATAATATCTAACACAGAAACCGGAACTATTGCTGCATACCTCCCAACTGTCCCATTTTGAGTGGGACAGTCCCTCTTTTGAAAGCTCAACCCGCAGCCCTGCGTTTGTACTGGAAAGTCCCGATTTCTCTGCACTGAACAGCCAAAAAAGATACAATGTTTCTAACTTTATTGGTTCTTGTCAGAGAGCCCAGTATAGATACTTAAGATACATTTGAAGCTGTTTTGTCTCTTAGGAGAAAACATTTTGCAAATTTTTTTGTCCCTGATTCCGTTTCCGGAATGTTGGTAGGTATGTTGCTGGCAATAAAGCAACCCTTCTTTGGATCCAAGTGATAGTGAAAGGGCCACAATATCTTAAGCCATGAGGAAAAACATAAAGGTATCTATATACAGTATTCTGTAAATCTGCTATGACACTGTTATTGGTACTGTAACACAGAGCAAAATGTCTATACTATCTGTGCCTGTCTGTATAAACTAAAGCTTCCAAACATTCATTTTATACATATACATCCTTACAAACACACACCTTCAGCAATGCACAAATAACTGTGAATGTCATTGCACTTGAAGAGCTGATGGTTCACCATAGATTTCATTTTCAAAGCTGTATCTTTTTCTGTATCCACACACAATAATGTATGAGTGATATCAGTAAGAGATTCATATAAGTTAAGTATTTGCTTTATTTAAATATACAGGCATGAGGAAATAATGTTGTGCTTTAATAGTCCTGCAGAACAACTCAACTATAAGTAAATTACATAAAAGTATGTTGGAAATTCATAGGAAATTCTGTTCATTTGGGGAACTTTTTTTTTTTTTATGGGCAAAATTGGAATGATATTTTTTGAACACAGAATCTATAGTTCCCTTGGCCACTAGAATTTTCTGTCCATGCAGTATTGATGAGAGGCCTTTTTTATTTTATCACAGGCAGGTTTTTGACTTGGTGGTAAAACATCTGAATATGTTTAGGTACCTTTATTCTGTGTTACTGAATATAGTGCCAGTTTATGTGTAGATGTGCAATCCACCATTCCAAGCTCATGTTTTATTTATGTAAAAAGGAAAATATAGCCCTATAAATAGTTTATTATTATTATGAAGAATCAATATTGCTTCCTTTGAAAAAAGAAAAGCAGCACTGGAAAAGCATAAAGCAAAGCAGGACATTTAGCAAAAAATAACAGCATTTACCATGAAACCTTCACAGTGTGAGTCATTTCTTGGCGGCCATGGCAATAATCTGTTGTGTTAAAAAAATCTATTTATTTTCTATATTCTAAGGCTTTGTTCCATTCAATATAACCAATGCCTTAGAATAGTACTGATCAACTTTTCCATGTAGTGGGCCACTCATAGGTGCTGTCTGGGATTATTTAAAGTATTTATAAATCTAACTATACTAAAATCAGGTCTATTTAGTAAATTTTTTCAAATCTATTTTTAGAGCTGAATGTGGTCTGGGAAACTTTTAATATTAAGCTCTTTGAGGCTGCCTGAACTATTTATATACTGTATGTATGGCTGCCACAATAATATTTAGTTATATGAACTGACACAGAGATGTGTTGGATGTTTAGTCTGACAATGAGAGCAGGAAGGAAGGAAAGCAAAGAAAAAAGTAGTCACTGCTGTGGATCATGTACATACAACAATTAATAATTGAGTCTCCATTGAAGTAAGAGATTTGCAGTAAATCTATAAAGATGGGTGTGCATCTCTACGTGAACATAATAAACAAAAAATAAAAATCCCAGATTTCCCAAGTGACATTTATGTACAACTCTAGGAACTGAGTACTTCTATCAGAAATCACTTCCCTTCTCAGGTATAGGCTGTTGCCTTAGCAACATTCTTTTATATGGGCACCTTAAAATCAAATCTGCAGTTTGAATGAAGGAATTACTAAGTGTGTGACATGGATTTCACAGCTAGTTTTAGTTATATGATAATATTTATGTCAGCACTTGAAGCTTCCTAGCATTTGGCTGCAATCTTAAAAATGGCTATACCATTATAGCTTCTGTTTAGTCAAAGTGTGCCTCAAGGCAGCACTTAATATGCAGAATACAGAATACAAGTTGCAGATAGAATTTTGACATCTAGGAAGTGCTGAATGGAAAGTGTAAGCAATTGGTTGCCCCGCCTCTCTGCCTAGGCATAAAGGAAGGGGCAGGCAATATTTGATTGACAGCTGAGATTTTTAAATGAGTTTACAAAACATATGAACCCTTTAATAAAAAAAAAATTGGATTTCATGTTTAATTTGAAAAGGACTTTTATTATACAGCTTTTTATGTCTGGGTGACAGGTCCATTTTAATAAAACATCAACAGGGAAATCTGATTTCTACTACCTGACCATTCAATTCCTAGCCCCATGTGTAAGCACCTATAGGCCTATCTTCATTTGCATTAACCAATGATTCTCTGCTGTTGATACTCAGAAACTGTTTTGCTACGTAAAACTGTAAAAACACAGTGAAAGGGGGAAAAACTTCTTTAACATTCCCAGCCTTGAACAAAAGATTGCCTATTTTAGTACCGCCAGCTCCAATCGCAGCAAAATAATCGGGATAATAAACACCTACCAAGTAAATGGTAAAGCAACCTGCATTCACGTACATCTGTTCTGCATCAGAAAAGGTTCTTGGAATCAAAAACAACAGTTTCATTTTTTAGTGAAAAATGGCTTACAGATCACATGGAACGTTTTATTAATATATCTGATCTATTAAGCTCCAGTTTGCATGTAAACTTGCAGAAAAAGAAACAATGCAGAGACAAGCTATCTGAATCAATTTTTAATGACCTTGGCTAGATTTTTCTGTAGAAATTCCGTTCTTGGTGAGTCAGCTTGTACGCTTGTGACTGTGTTACCAGGCAGGGATCCAAGAGCAACACCCTTTTGGCTAAAGAGCTGTTGTAAGCTTAAGGCAATTTTGTAGAGAAGCTTAATGTCTCGATGGGTACTAAAGCAGTAGCATTGTCTATTTTATGTAGATCCCACAAAAAAACTCAACATAACAACCCCAGTAATTACTTGAAATGTCACCATGTTTGTTTAATGAAATAGAGAATTGTTTTCCGACTCCAAAGATGTAGAGATAATCATGTTAATAGGATATATTTTATCTACACTGCTAAGCTACTGCATTCGTCCCGATTTGTAGTGCCAAAAATGTAATCCACAACGCATTCAAGAAAGAACACAAGGTTTTCAATTACATAGGATGAGAGCAAATGAGTGGGGCAGATGGGCTTTATCCTCTACTGTGTGTTTCTCTTGTTCTCTGCACCCAACCGGCAGTTACTATTTTAGTATAGCCAACCATATTTGTAATTGCAGGAGAGGAAACATATTGGTGATATAGGACCTGTTATCATGAATGCTCGAGACCTAGGGTTTTCCGGATAATGGATCTTTCCGTAATTTGGATCTTATGCCCTAAGTCTAATAGAAAATCATGTAAACATGAAATAAAACCAATAAGCTGTATTTGCTTTCAATAAGGATTAATTATATCCTAGTTTGGATCAAGTACAAGGTACTGTTTTATTATCACAGAGAAAATGGAAATCATTTTTAATTATTTAGATTATTTGGATAAAATGAAGTCTATGGGAGACAACCTTTCTGTAATTTGGAGCTTTCTGGATAACAGGTTTCTGGATAATGGATCCTATACCTTTACTCAGCAGCGTTCCTAGAGGGGGCGGGCCCTGGTGCATGATGCGCATCTGGGCCCTGCCCCCCTCCGTACAGCGCGCTGCCACGGGCCCCTAAGTACATGCACGTGTGTATACTGTGCATAGTGCATAGGTGGAGAATAATGACAATTTAGGAAAGGCTTAGCCTCCCCATTAAAGTATTCAGAAATAATTATATGTTATCACTTATTGCTAACTGTGGATATGGAGTAACAGGTGGCATTTAGCTAAAATACAATATTAAATAGGCTGTTCATCTAAAAATTAAAGTTTAGTTTGGTGTGAACAGTAGTATTCTAAGAAAAAGTCTGCAGTTTGGAAATGGAAGATGAAAACTAAAGTGCCTGAATAAAAACATGAGCAAGTTAAGAATAACACCAGAATGAAGTTGTGCCATTTCTAGAAGAACCCTGGCATTGATGGTGGTTATAAACCAGCTTGGGCTAGATGGGAAGAATGGCAAGATTTGGGTAGAAAATGCAAATTTTTTTTGACGCCCATAGACTTTAATGGGCGTCTGCGACATTTCGCCGGCGGTGAATTTTTGGCGAAACGAAACGGGTCAAATTCGCCCATCCCTGATTCTTACTAGATGCTGGTGCTGTAAAACTTGCATTGCGACTTTAAAAGCACCACTGCAGGCAGTTCTTGGTCCAAAAAGCAGGAACCACCAGTACTGGTGCCTTCAGGCAGCTTGCATTATAGTCAATGGTAGGCAGTTTCAGGCATTCTTACATAAATACCTAGACATTCCACCTTATCGGGGGAATGAAATAAAAAAGGTAACGGAAAAAAGATTTGCAATGCGAAAAGTTATGCCTTTGCGCAAACAAATTTAGCTTTTGCGAACATGGAAACTGTTTAGCGACTTCCGACAGTGGAAGATCGTTTGCGAATTTTATAGTTTGCGCCAATGCGCAGTAAATGTAATAAAACTTCTTACTGAAAAAGTCGTTATGTTTGCTCCAAAAGATTCCGATGCCTTCAAGCACTTCTTAAGAGTGCGCAATTACAATTCGCAATACAGCTTAAGGAACAATATTACATTGCGAGATTGTTTTGCTCTTTGCGACTTTACTTACATTCCCCTGTATGTTTCTTAAGGTTTAAGCTCAAAAACTAGCTAAGCTATTGTTTCTTCATGACAACCACCCACATCATATTTTGCTACAGTCAAAATATACTTTATTCTATGGAAGCCAAGGGGCTAGTCATAGGCAAGCCAAACAATAGATATCATTTCCAGTGCACAGCCATACTGCATACCTTGATGTTGAGTATTGATCAACATGGATGTGAAAAATTTCCCAATTTCTCTCAGGTTTAAAGGAGAAGGAAAGGCTAAAATTAAGTAAGCTTTATCAGAAAGGTCTATATAAATACACCAGTAAACCCTCAAAGTAATGCTGCTCTGAGTCCTCTGTCAAAAGAAACACCACATTTCTTTGCTTTTATTGTTTACACATGGGCTTCTGTATCAGACTTCCTGTTTTCAGCTTAAACCTCCATGGCACGGCCTTGAGCATGCTCAGTTTGCTCCTCTCCCCCTCCCATCCCTACTGTAATCTGAGCTTAGAGCTGTTAGTAAGCAGGGAGAGACTCAGGCAGGAAGTGATGTCACACCAAGCATATATGGCAGCTTCTATCCTAAACAAACAGAGACAGTGTCTAGAGCTGTTTACTCAGGTATGGTAAAGCATTCTGCAGAATAAATATAGCGTTCTAGCTTGCACTATTGTGGCTATTCTATTGGCAATAAACTGTCTTGGAGCTTTCCTTCTCCTTTAAGGTTTGGCAGCACTAAAAGAAACTGTTGCGGAGGTCAAAAACTTCTAGTACAGGTATGGGAACTGTTATCTGGAAACCAAAAAGCTGCAAATTATGAGAAGGCCATCTCCCATAGACTCCATTTCAATCAAATAATAATAAATAATACATTTTTAAAAAAATATTTCCTTTTTCTATCTAATTGTTAAACAGTACCTTTATCCCAACTAAGATAATTAATCCTTAATAGAAGTAAAACTATTTTTTTTAGTAGTTTTAGAGATTCAAATTATGGATAGATCTCTTATCCAGAAAAAAACGTGTTGCAAGCATTCTGAAAAACAGGTCCCATACCTGTAACACAATTTTGCCATTAGCGTTATCATTCCTGCTGAGTGGGTTTAAATCCTAATTACAATAAAAAATACAGACAGAGAAAAGCTTATGGTAATGTAATAGTAAACAAATTAAAAACAGTATATGGGAAATTCAACTTTTCCCCACTTTGGAATGAGAGAGTCACACTATTAAAAGAAATTCTTTTCTGACTCTGTAGTTGCAAGATCTTTGGAGCATGAAGGATTTTAATGAGGCTAGCAGGTAAATCAATTGTGCAAAATCAAATATGGTCACATTGTATGTCTCTTAATCATGTTCGGAACAAATTAAAAGGTTTGCTGTCACTATCAGAGAAATAGATTAATCTTAGCATTTAACATATGAACATAGATTACAGTTATATCCCTGCTGATGGCATAAATATATCAATTTAAGAAGCATACACTATGGGAAAGTATGGTAAACACATCTGAGAAATAAAAATATTCTGCATGACTGAATCATGTAGCTGATGGGCAGGCAACTTTCATCTTTATTCCAGTTCCAGCTTTCACAATAGGAATTGCTGCAGTCTTTTGAAATTGTTCCCATTGCTGATATGTGATATGCTCTATAGTAAAGCCTTGCACAGACAGACAGTAGGAACAGATTAGCATAGAATGGACATATGGAAGCACAAAATCATAACGCTGCTGGTGCTATATAAATACATCACAAAGCTGATATTGATTAATGACCAACAAGTGCAAAGAGGTTTGTTGAATGACATAGGATGGAAATAAAAATATTTGGTACATATTTAAATGTATGGCAAATTTCTATCTATTGTAAGAATGGTTTAGTTTCAAAAAGATCTTTACAGGGGAATGTCATTCTAAGCAACTTTCCAATGTACATTCATTCTAATTTTTACAGTGTTAAACTGTAATTTTAAGCATCACTGCATAAAAGCTAATTGGCTCAACTATAACTGACATGGGGAGGCCCATTTATCAAAGTCCAAATTTATCTCATTATTTTCTGAAAACTACTCCGACCAAGTCCGTATGGGTTTTTCCCGCTTATTTATCAATACATTTTCTGTGAAATTTCCTGTGCAGGAAAAAAACAGAAACATTTGTGAAAAATTTTCCGCACGAAAGCTCAGACTTTTCCGGATTTTTGCCGGAAAACCACGGAATCTTCGGATTATTTCACGAAACCCAGCGCAGATCAAGATATCTTTGGGACTTCTCCCACTTATACGCAACCTCGGCTGTTCTGACATGCTGGATTTTCGGATTCTGACTTTTTCCATCCTCGGAGTATAATAAATCCTGAAAAATTCATGTTTTTTTGACAAAAAAAATTTGGATTTTATAGTAAAATACACAATTTTTTCAGTTTTTTTGGCATTCAGACTCTAATAAATAATCCCATAAATATACCAATGCATTATATGTGGAGTTCAATAATCCCAAATTATCACCGACAAGTTAATAAGGAACACCAGGTATTGCTACCACTCGTACTTTATACCCGTGATCCACGTTTCCATGCCTCATGACAAATGATTTAGCTCAGATATTAGCAGAAACCACTGGTGATATGGTGTATGGCTAGCATGAACCCATATTAGTAGTGAGGACAGCATTTAAAACACCATGAAGAAGAGAACAACACAACTGTGGAACCACTGTTATTGTTGCTATTATCCATGTGACTTTTTGCAACATTGGAAATATAATTACAGTTTAACAGAAAGCACTATTTGTTTGTCCCTTCCTGCACTGCTATTTCTGGCTACAGAAACAATGTACTTTAGTGTGGTATACACATTCCTGAAGACAATAGGGGTGTACTGATGTAGGCATGGCAATAGGTTCAATAATGTGAGCAAAAGTGTTGCCATTGAAATGCCATGCATACAACATTTCTGCTAACTTGCCCAATCTATAGGAGTGTACTGATTTGGTGGTTGCACCAACCCTGGTGGCACAGACGTAAGGCGGCATAATGGAGCCCTTAGCTTTGAACACTTGTTAAGAACAAGAACACTTAGGGGCACATTTACTAAGCTCGGGTGAAGGATTCAAAGTAAAAAAACTTCGAATTTCGAAGTATTTATTTGGGTACTTCGACCATCGAATAGGCTACTACGACCTTCGACTACGACTTAAAATCGTTCGACTATTCGACCATTCTATAGTCGAAGTACTGTCTCTTTAAAAAAAACTTACATACTTCGGTAGTTTAAACCTACCGAGGTACAATGTTAGCCTATGGGGACCTTCCCCATTACTTTTCTAAGGTTTTTTTGATCGAAGAAATATCCTTCGATCAATGGATTAAAATCCTTTGATTTTTCCTTTGATCGTAGGATTTGCGGTAAATCCTTTGACTACGATATTCGAAGTCAATGTATTTTACTTTGAGGGTCGAATTCGAGGGTTTATTAACCCTCGATATTCGACCCTTAGTAACTGTGCCCCTTAGGCTGTAAGCTCTACGGGGCAGGGACCTCCTTCCCACTACGTCTCTTACCACATAGCACTTAAGCTCCTTGTCCTGATATGATTCTGTATATATTTATTATGTGATTTGTCTTCCCTGTGTATAATTTTATATATATTGTACTTTTATGCACTGTACAGCGCTGCGGATCCTTCACATCGCTTTACAAATAAAGTTATGTATACATACATGTTTTGATTATTGCTACTCACTATTTCTCTTAATGAATATTATGCAACTAATGCACATGACAATGGGCACCAAATCTCCTGCCCCCCTACCACCTAATCCTTTTATAGCATGTGCAATTTGTATCATAATGCATGCAAGTCATTGACAACCACAAAGGAACTTTTCTATTAAAACAGAGAAAAAGATTTTTTTTTTAAGTTAGCATTATTTGATTAAAATGAACTCTAAGGTAGATTTTCTTCCTAGAATTTAGAGCTTTCTGGATAATGGATTTCCAGAGATCTCATACCTGTAACAATTTCATGAACCCCATCACTCATGCTATCTGCTCCTTGCGCCCCCTTTCACTGATCACTGTTGGGTGTTGTTTTAAGTATATGTTCTTGCTCAGGCTCCATTAAGATGCCAGTGCAAATTACCCAAGCTCTAATAAAAGTATTCAAAAAAATTAGAAAGAAAAATAAAATTGCAAAATTTCTTGTATGTGTGAACACTTACTTAAAACCAAATAAATGAAGAATGATACTTGTTTATTATGGAAGCTTATATCATGCTGACCAGCCTTAACCTTAAACAAAGGGGCACTGTATGGGCCACAGCCAGCTGCAGGTACCTTATTTCAGTAACAATTCAGTCTACTGTCTAAAGCTTTCCCCCAGAACAACCCTCTCCCTGTAACTGGTAACATGTCTACTGCTGAGATACATGGTCATTAATTCAATGTTTTCTTAAGGAGCCTAAAAGGTGATATACACACACCAAAAAAGAGTTTATGTTATAGAATTTAATCTCACCAATACCCAAAGCAGCACAGATGATGTAACTAGGTTTATGTAGCAGAAAATGTATTCTCTAATGTTCATGCTATATATATATATATATATATAGATATATATATGCTATAAGTCAGTAAGTTGCTTTTTTGGCCTTAGAAATAGGGAGGCTTGCAGGAGTTCTCATCTTGGTACAGGTAATATATATATATATATATATATATATATATATATATATATATATATATATTGTAAGATGCGGGATCCACGACAGACACTTCTCTTCTATTTAAGACAGTTTATTTACACACAGGGGTGACCATTTCAGGATACAAAACAAATAATAAAAATAAATCCTGCCCACTGGGCGCTACCTTCATACATGAAGAGTTCCCTTACTAAACTGGGCCCCTTGTGGACTACCAGTAAGCAAACACATAAGTAGGGGTCACACCTGTACTCATGAATCTCCTGGGGGATTGCTCAGCCTCCTGGCTTTCCTCAATCAGACAGACAGACAGACCCACGTCACTTGGTCTCCTCTCTCTGCACCTTGCAGTAGCAAATGGCACCCCCAGCCCCTCTGGGAGTTCCTCACACAGGCAGGTGTCCTTCCTGCTTTGTACCCTGCTCTGAGAGACCTTCCTAACAGCCTCACTAGAACTAAATACCTTTCCACAGGACAGCCTTCCTGTGAAAGCTGAGCTCTAATCCATGAGCTGGACTTCTGGATCGGAGTATCTTGCCTGTTCTTTCCAGAATACTCCAGCTTCCAGAATCTGGCTGCCAAAACCTTTAATGAGAGAACCGAACACCCTTCCTGGTGCCTACCTCTCCCACTAAGGAGAACTTAAAGGTAAAACACACATTTTCCCACATTGTTTTGGTCACTCTACCACAATATATATATATATCATTCCTTAGTACAAATTTTTTAAACATTACCAATAAGAAATCGAAACTAGTTCCAATAATTTTTAAAGTTTTAAAAGTATTACATCTTAGATGAAAATACATTTCCATAACTTTTAATCTTTATAATGCAAAATGTTGTACAGTAGATCACATATAATTCGGAAACATTCTAAATGAATATTGCCTGCAATGGATATTTGAAATTTTCCCACAGGTATTAAAAAAAAGTACAGAATTGTATTTGAGTGCTCAAAGAAGTGAAAGACAGTCTACTGAATTGAAACTATATCTGCGCTGCAAATCTATCAGTATGTTAAAAGAGAACTAAAGCTTAACTAAAGAAATAGCTAGAAATGTTGTACATTATGTTTTGTGCTTCTGTACCAGCCCCAGGCAACCACAGCCCTTTAGCAGTAAAGATCTGTGTCTCCAAAGATGCCCCAGTAGCTCCCCATCTTCTTTTCTGCTGATTCACTGCACATGCTCTCTGCTGCTGTCACTTACTGAGCTTAGAGACCGACTCACAGTATACAGTACACATAGAATATAAATGCCACAATATACATGGCAGCACAAAAACAAGTATAACTAGCATCAGAATTTAATAACCAGCCCTGTAGCATCAGCTTATATTACAGGTCAACCTCATTTTCTGCTTGATAATTTGCGAGGACCCCTAAGCTTAGCTACTCAACAGCTACTCAGAGCCCACTGAGCATGTGAGTGTCACAGACACTTTCCAAGATGGTGACCCCCTGTGACAAGTTTGAAGTCCTGGATCATTGCTGCTATTGACAAGCTGAAACTTTAGGCTGGTACATTAAGTTCAGTATATGGCAATTTTTGGGTTTAGTTCTCCTTTAAAGCATGCAATTTGAGATGCAAGCAGACACAATTTTCTCATGTGACTACAGTGTCAGACTAGGGGCCTGGGGCTGCCACCTCAGAGGTCACCAAATACCACGAAGCCCCTTGCCTCAGCCCTGGAGTCCTACTCACTGTGCCATACCTCCCTTCCCCCCATGTTCATGTTCCCTTGCAGCAGCCGTTGGGAGTAATAAGGCGGATAGTGGGAGCGGGTCAGGTTGGTGGGACCCCAACTTTTTTTACCGGTACCTTGTCAGCCTAGTCCATCCCTGCGTGACTATAAGTCTGTAAAAAATGTTTGCAGTCTCAAAGCCCAGAAGTTTAAAAGCTGCCTATACCCAGAGAAAGTGATTCTATTCGGAAAGTGACATTTATGAACGTTCACACAAGTTTCTCAGCTCATACACCTACGTGTGCTTTGACAGACACAAGGCCATTTGTTCCATTTAGTGAGAGTTTCCTTGGCAATTAAGAACATAACTTGCACTACTCTTCCTGACACTGATAATATAAGCCCTGAGGAGCAAAGATAAATACACAGATGTATGTCACTTGAGTTCTGTGAAAGAAAGCATTAAGAACATTTGCATTTTTCAAAATGTGCCACATTTCAAGTCATGTACAGTATATTGCTCCAATAGAATCTTCTTTAACAGGACACTCTTGCAAGTCTAAACTAAAGTCTGCCATTCTCACATATAAGTACTCTGCGTGTTTTGACAATGCATTGGGCGGGCTTGGGAAAACAGGTAGGATGGCAATAAAATGCTGGAAGGTGCATGGATCCAGAAGTAGAATCCAGAAGAAAACTGAAGAATACATGTTTTGTTCTGATGTTTGTCTATTATTAATTGGTGTCTGAAATGGACAGTATGTTCGAAATCATAGAAATTAAAAGCAGAGATCCTAAGCTTTATTTTTTATATAAGAAACATATACTTCAGCACAAGAGTTGCTGCAGTCACTAACAACTACAGGGCGATGAAACACACCTATGCTTTTGTGATCCCCTAAAAATCTGTGCTAGTCAGATTCCTATTGATAAGCAAAACAGGTGCATTTTGCTTTGCAAAAAATTTGCAAAACCACTGAAAAATTGTGAGATTAAGGGGCAGATTTATCAAAGGTCGAATGTTAGAGTTTTTTTAAATCTGAATGAACTCAAAACTCGAATAGTATCTTATTTAAGAAAAAAACTAGAATATCGAAAGCTCAAACGAATATTGAAACTCGAAATCGAATTGAATTCAACTAAACTGGAATAGAGTTTTTTCTCCGAAAAAAACTTCAATGTCCGGAAGGCAATTAACATCTTCAAATGGGTCACCCCCCTCCCATTAACTTCTACATGAACTTGGCAAGTTTTGGGTGATGAATAGTTGAATTTGAATTGTTCCCAGGGTCCAGGTATGAATATCTCCAACTTGAATTCTAATTCTGTTTGAATTATTCCCAATTCGAATGTGAGTTTTGGACAAAAATCCAATTCGAAAATTTGAATTCGAATTTCCAGTTCGAACCTTAATGAATCTGCCCTGAAGTCCATGGGAACAGCAAATTACATTAATGTAGCATATAAATTGCCCTACCTTATTAAATAACCTCCTTTCACTATGCTACAACTGGCTCCCATGTTGGCAATTTCATTTTCAACACAGCACTTAGATCCCTTAGATATAAAAGGGGAGGGCTGGGGGGGGACTTTATTACCTTTATTTTGGAAGGCAAAGGGCTCATAATTATATCGTTTTTTTTCTGAGTTCTGGTGTAACAGAATGCACGGTAAAAATAAGAAGTACTTCTTTTGGCTTTTAGTTTAACTTTGTACAAGGGGATGTACAACCAAAAATGCTTCTGTTACCATTTGTGTAATGGAATAAAATGTAATTCTAAGTCATGTTACAATATATATATATATATATATATATATATATAAAGTTTTAATGCTTTTAACCAAGACTGCAACTAACAGCCACCCTTGCTTTACCCTAAGGGGGTTATTTGTCAAAATCCGAGAATCTTTATTTCTGAAATATACTCCGACCAAATTTTCACGGGCTATTTACCCTTAATTATTAATATATTTTCCCAAAAAATTCCTGTATGGGGAAAAAATTGTGAAAAATGGTGAAATAGTGAAAAATTTCAATCGTACTAATTTTTCAGATTTTCCGTCTGAAAACCATGAAATCTTTGGATTATTGCACGAAACCCAGCTAAGATTAGGATATCTTCAGGACTTCTGCCATTGATTTATTCATACAACCTAGGCAGGCCTGAGAGTTTTTTTTACACAAGTTTTTTTAAACGAGTTCGGATTTTTATAGTTAAAAAAACTCGACTTTAATGAATAACCCACTTAGGTTGAACAGCCCAAAAATAAAACATGGTGTGCATTAACACCAGATCTACTTACCCCTTGTATTGAGTGTCATATCAGCATCTCAACACAAATAGATTTATATGTACCTGTTTAGCGCAAATATAGCCACTGCATTAACCTATGACCAGAAATAGATTTCTTTTTTGTATTCCAATTGGATTCAGCAGAGGAAGGCAGACTGCCTATTGCCTGCTACCAGAACAGCTACCAGGCAGCTTAATAAACATTCATTAAACGTTTGAAAAAAAGAACTATGACTCATATCATCATATAAATTTTAAGAATGCCTTTTTAGTGGAAATTGAATTAAAAGGGGAGGTTGTGCATACTGTACATAAGACAGACTGCCTAAACAGGTAATTTAGAGATTCTGCTCTGTAAACTGATCATATACTTAAATTCAAGTAGTGTCCCGCCCTGATGATATTGAAGAAGGACCTGGGTTTGAAACTATGGCTTTTGTGGAAACACCCATACACAGCTGAACTTGCAAATGCAGTTTTTTTTTTAAAAAAAAAAATGCAAACTCTTCCATAATTAAGTGTAAAATGGATATCTTGAAAGATCAAGTAAGAGAATAAGAGCATTATTAATTGATTTGGACATTACAGTGCGTATCCAGTTTGCACAAGGTCACTGTTACATCTGGGAGGAAAATTCACAGAGCAATGAGGGTTCCAGCTCAGCCGCTCTCATATGTGAGGATGAACAGTTAAAACCATATGCTTTGACCAGCGGAGGGAACATTTCTTCTCTGGTGCCCATTTGCTTACAAAGCTGTTCCTAGTGTTCTGCACAACCTATACAACACATAGTATAGAGATAAAAAGAGGTCCCAGATACGTCATTCAGAAGAACAGAAAGGCCATCTGTCTCCCTCTGCACCTATTCTTAGTGCTCATGGAACCTCATTTCTATTTGGTATATAAAAAGACCCTGCACACTGGCTACACATAAATCTCTATTCCAATCTGCTTGGCAGGAGCTCCACTGACTGCTGCTTAAACAGCATTAAAGTATTTTCCATGCATAAACCAGAATACGTATACCCTTCCAACATATAAAGGTTAATGTTTTTTTTAAAAGTTAATTTTTTTAAAGTTTATAAATAAAAAACAATATATTATTATATACAGTATACATACCCAATAAGTGTTCTAAATACATATTTAAGCAGTGTAATTTTACAACATTAAAGTAATCTCTCCTTTCTTTTTAATCTGTTAAAAATTGCATACGTGTTTCTGAGACCTGTATTACCTAAATGTCATCAAAAGTCAATATCCCTTTCTAAGTCGGTGTCAGCTATTTATACATACTAAACCACAAGTATTTTTAGGCTGCTCATAGGATGGCTGTATTATTCTCATGGACCAATGCATATGGCATCATTTTGTTCTGTTATTAGCTTGGTGCACATTACAGGTTACAGGTTTCTGATAAGGGCCCAGGTTCTGATTTCTGCTCCATTTGGCCATCTGAGGCAAAGCTTTTAGTACAAGGTTCAGTATATGGCATAACTGTACTAGTCAGACAATGACACATGAAATGGAAATTAAAGTCCAGCTGAACAAACTCTCTGTATGTGATCTGTACTATGATCCTTCTAGAACAAGATGGGTCAATTCCTAGTTCTTTGATGACTGACTGGGGCCCAGGCTGGCTGAATTAATTTACAGAAAGGGCCCAGAAATTTCTAGATAATGCCCTTTTTTTATGACTGCTGATTTGTATATGAAAAGACTCTGAGGACCACTAAACCAACAGGGAAGGCTTACAAATCAGAAACCACAAGGTGAAAAATGTAAATGCTTAACTGATCATCATAATTCTGTGAAACCACCTTATAGCGAAAAAGTTTCATCTAAAATGCTGAGTTCATATATTTATCTATAAAAACCACTGTCAGATATGCACTCTTATCAATATATGGCTGATAAAAGAACATTTAAATCTGGCAAAGCGAATGCGTAATAAAAACTTTTACAAATTTAATGACATATGAAACAACCCTCAACTGTTCTCTTAGGCATATGAGCTGTGCATGCACAAATATACCTCCCAACTAAAAGCAACACTAGGCGGTGGAAGGAAACCACATTATATTACTCACACAAAGACACTTTATATGATCTTTAAGTTACAAAATAGAGCTTCTATGCTCATGAATGTGTCGTCCTGCTTACTGCACACAGGCATGCACAAAACAAATATTGGAAGTAATTATTGGAAGTACATGCTACAATATATTCTGCCCAGGCATGTAATATTTGGAAAGATCCCTCCAGTTTGCAGTTTACAACTCTTAATTTGTGTTGCAGGTTACAATCTTTATATTTTACTATTAGATAAGAAATATAAATAAACAGAATAAATATAATAAAACTGAGAAGTACAAATATTATATGTAAGGGGAAAGCCACGTGGCATATCTACTGATTTGCAGGGTCGTATTTATACATAGGCACTCAAGGGCCTTGCCTAGGGTGGCAGCTTTTGGGGACAGCCCTAGGGTATCTATATATTTATATTTTTGTTTTAAAGCATGTAGAATTGCACAAAGAGCTCTTCTGAACACTGTCATCTCATCTTTCAAATCAAAAGAAGCTTACAAGGAGAATATCTGTGCAAATAATCATGCAAAGGAAATACTTGTATCATTAATCTAACCAGTGGTAGAATTTAAGGAATGTAAATTGCAGAAGTATTTGGAAGGGCACTTTGTGCAATATTACATTTATTACAAAGGTATCGACAAGTACATAGCTACTAAACTGAGTATGTACAAACCTGTTATCCAGAAAGCTCTGAATTAAAAGAAGGCCACCTCCCATTGAGTCAATTATAAGCAAATAATTCAAATTTTGAAAAATTATTTGCTTTTTCTCTGTATTAATAAAACAGTACCATGTACTTGATCCCAACTATGACATAATGAATCCTTATTGGATGAAACACAATCCAATTGGGTTTTAAATAATTTTTCAGCTGACAAAATATGGTCATTCAAATTACAGAAAGAATCCTTATCTGAAAACCCCCAGGTCCAGAGCATTCTGGATAACAGGACCAATACCTGTACTGGCCTTGGCCATTGCTAATATTTTACCACCCATGTGGCAACTCTATTGGAACAGTGTAAATAACTAATTCTCCCCAAATAATGTAGCTGAGCACTAAGCTGAACTGGAACTCTAATCTGAATATTAAAATTTGAGCACAATGAGAAAAAATAAAATAAATACTCTGATGTACAGCACTTTAAAGTGGAGTCATTTATCAAATCCCCTGCTACAAAATCTAGGACACAAATGTTTTCATTAAACAAAAGAAGAAGGAAAGGCAGCAATCATTGATACCCGGAAACCTGATACTCCAGGTCAGTGCTGCTATCACCAGAAAAATGCCCTGACCCTGTACTCTTCCAGCGAGCAGCTGGAGTGATCTTCTTTCTGCTTCTTCTGCCCCTGGATTTTGAAGAAAGCATAAGCAGAGGAAGAAGTGGTGTCGCTGAGAAAAAACCTGGAAGCACTGGCCAGGGGTGCACAGGTAAGTGACTATAATCACTTGGGGGTGCCCAACTTTTGGCACCCCAAGTGATTTTGACTTTTCTTCTCCTTTAATGACCATTTGCAGAGCACTTGTGGCAGTTGATGTCAGTGCAGCAAAACAATCTTGTGTTACATTTCAAATATGTATGCATTGGCAGCTTAGTACTGATACCACATCATACTTTCATTTCAGAGAAGGGATAGCAGGACTTGCTACAACTCCTGGTATCAACTAAATCTTAAATCACCAGAATGTCCACTATAAATGTACAAAATAAATGCATCTTTAGTAAATTATAAATATTGACTGTTAGGATATATTCCACGGCATTCTTTATTTTAACTGCCTTATTCGCCAAAAGGAGGAACATAAGCTGATAATAAAAGAAGGAACCTACTGAATATGGAAATGAAGCACTCCTGCAAGATAAGTTTTAGCAACTGACAGTTTGCTGCTTCCTTCTACAGAAAGGAGGAAGTGCAACCAGATGAGGAGACTTCTGCTTGAAATGCCTTCCCTTGCAGAAGTAGAACAAATAGACTGCTCATATGCCCTTATATAGACATCCATTATATGGTTTCATACAATAGGTTTCAATTTCAGTCTTTGTGCAGGAGTATAAAACTTGAAATACACACATAGACACATGCACATACATTTACTTGGTTAACTGACATATTTTACAGATCGAAAAATTTTTTTGGCTACTTCTCCATGCATCCAAGAGTCATGTGCCTACAGATTAACCTCCCAGAGCAGCTGGCAGCACACTTTTAATACATTAAAAAATTGTCCCAGCCTCTCCCCAACACACTATATTTTAGGCAATCCATTGTTTAACTGTTTAGAAATCATTGAATTTTTACTATTTTATATGTTTAATGAAAAAAAGAAAAAACTGCTGGGAATCCATATGAATCCATAATAAATCTGCCCCTAATATTTTTTAAAATGCATCTGCATTATATACTGTAGACACATTACAATCCTCAGCTTCAGTAATACTAAATAAAAATCTTGTCACAATTAACCAGTGAAGACACCAAAAACACTCCTGTGCAGAATAGGCAGAGACCTGTAGAGGGCACAGATAATCATACCTCCCAAATAGAAAGAGGGGCAAAAGATTTGCAACATGAAGCGTGGCAATTTCTTGACCACTCCCATGTTTGAGGCCACACCCCCTAAGTACCATGTTCATTTTACAAAATTTGGCAGGTTATGAAAGTTTTCACACATTTCTGTGGTTTATATGTATTATTACAGTTTTGCAGTGAAGCTGCAAGTCACAGTTTTCTCAAGAGACCTGCTTATCTTAAATTGCTTCTTTGCTTATCTTAAATTGCTACAAAAGTATCTAAGTATCTATTCTGGGCTCTCTGCCAAAAGCCAATTAAGTTAGAAATGTTGTATCTTTTTCTGGCTGTTCAGTGCAGAAGGTCAAAGAGAAAGTCGGGACATTTCAGTAACAAACCTGGGTTGAACTGTCAAAATCGGGACTGTCCTGTGAAAAATGGGACAAGCAAGGATAATGATAACTAATACCAAACCATCACACAATTATTTTACTTCACCTCTGATTTACCCTAGCCCATCGAGGTTCATGGGAGAAGATCAGGTGAAGAAGAATTTCTGGTGCGGAAAAGAAACATTGGGCTTTTACATCAAGCTACACAAATGTCAAAATTCAATAAACAGTTTATAATGACACATGCATTTACACATATTTTGGATATGTTTGGTGTATGTTAACACTTTTTTTTATATACAATTTATAAATATGCTGTTTAATGTTC
Organism: Xenopus petersii; assembly: GCA_038501925.1. Taxonomy (NCBI): domain Eukaryota; kingdom Metazoa; phylum Chordata; class Amphibia; order Anura; family Pipidae; genus Xenopus; species Xenopus petersii. Next base: position 39,557,276 of record CM076681.1, on the reverse strand, counting down.
AGTAATTTTGTATTTTTTGAACACACTTTTTTCCACCCAGGGAAAATACACAAATATTCAACTTGCAAGAATCCTCCTCCTAGTATTTCTTGCAAGAACACATGAGAACTAACTGAAGCTTTATGTTAAAAGCACATACCTTCAATTGAGCTGAAGAGTTGGTGAGAAGTTCAGCACCTATGTTCTAAGATCAGATGCTACTCTACTATATTTAAAAAAACAAACTTGCTTCTGTATTACAAGGTCACACAATATCATGCAGCTGTGTAACAAGAGCATTTGGAGAAGGAGAATCCTTTCAGAATAGCATACGAGATGCACTGATGCTTTGCAATGGGTGCAAGGTGCAAAGTACAATGTTTTTTTGCTCAAAATGCACCTTGCCACCACCTAGATGAACCTGCTGCTCACAGATGCAACTCCTATGCTTCCTCAGGGCTGTGTCCATCTCCAATTTTTTTTTTTTAAAAAAAAGGTTTTCCTTTAATACAATATGGTTATTTTCAAATTAGCTCTATCATCATCGTCTGTGTCCCCCAAAAGAAGTTGGTCAATTTAAAAAAAAACTCAAGAGTTTAGTCGATTTCGATTCAAATTTAAATCGAGTTTTCGAGTCAATAAAAGTAATCTGAGTTTAAGATATTCCATTTTTTTTATAAATAACCACCCAGTCGAATTTTGAGTATATTTGAGTTTTAAAAAACTCACATGAATTCGAAATTCAAACTTTAATAAATGGGCCTTTAAGTGTTAAAAACCAACTAACAGATTGTGGATAGAGCTATTTCATAAACTATGTTGTTGGTCAGTTTTTATGTGAAAGGTTAATTCAGTACTTTATTGGAACAAAGTATTACAGTGGTTCAGAGATACTGCATTGTTTCTGAGAAAGACATATCCTTCAAGAAATTAAATTTTGGTTGAAATAGACTACATAATGTAAAATGGAATGCTGAATATTTTAACTCAACAGGTTTACCGTCTGTGCCTAGAAATACCAGCCTTAAAAGTTTCCATGGTCTCTTTTGTGGATATTTATTAAGTTCAGGTTTTGCCAGTTGGGGCACCATGGCACGGAAATTCTGATTGCGAAGTTTCGGCATGGAGATGCTGCCAACAAAATAAATAACAGTGGATGAATTCATTTTGTACAGATGTAAAATAATATTTATAGAAGTCATAAAGCATTGTGAAACATTTTCACAAATACTTAGACAGACTAGCCTTGTCTGCTACACAGTTGTTTATTTTTTTAATAGCTTGACGTGTGTACCCTCGATCCTAAGCTTCTTTTTTTTTTTATTTGCAACAGCATTTCTTTTTACAGAAATTAACATTATATATATTTATTTAGATAAAAATTGAGCGTAGGACTGGCCAGATATGGGATGACTTTGATGTAGTTGGCCAGCTTAAATATATTGCAATATATGGACAAACAATAACTGTTTTGTTTAAAGGTTAAGGCATTTTTCTGTAGCAGTATGCACAAAATGTCTCAGTGTCTTAAATATATTGATAATGGGTTGAGTGCAGAGGACTCTTGTATTTGACTATATGTATTTTGTGGTCACACCCTCATTGCACCCCCGCCTAATGGTTTTAAAAATGAGTGGTGAGCACAACTTTTTCTTGTTTGTTATAGTTATACAGGAGCAGTGACCAGCTCCATGTTGTAGCTCCCACCCTTCCCAACTATAGTCAGGTGATCCCACTGGTGTTTAATAAAAGGGCAGCCAAGTTTGGGAGTTTTACTAGTAAAGTTGCAGGTAAAACGTATAATGAAGCAATAGAATTCTTAATGAATCAGATAAAAATTGAGCTTAGGACTGGCCAGATATGAGATGACTTTGACATAGTTGGCCAGCTTAAATATATTGCAATATATGGACAACCAATCCCTGTTTTGTTTAAAGGGTAAGGCATTTTTCAGTAACTGTATGCACACAATGTCTGTCTTAAATATATTGATAATGGATTGAGTGCAGAGGACCTCTTGTATTTCTCTCTCTCTCTCTCTCTCTCTCTCTCTCTCTCTCTCTCTCTCTCTCTCTCTCTCTCTCTCTCTCTCTATATATATATATATATATATAAAACTGGTGTGGGCAACACTTCTAGCTAAAGTAAAGTAAATCAAGAATATGGATAATAGAGAAAGGTTTCTCCCTAAGGCATTTCTTCTGCCTGAAGCTGGCATAGAGTCTCCTTAGCAGTGACATTACCTTGCAAGGAAACTTTGTAAATGTGTCTGAAAGATTGCAAGATACTTCTGGTAAAATGAATCCCTTACATTGAATTTCTTGTAACTTTTAGCAACCTTTCAGCCACGTTCAGTATCAATTCTGATTCCCTAAAAAACAATGCCAAAAAATTCAAAATATAAATATCATAACATGGTGCATAAATTTGGACACCTCAACAGAGATATTACATCAATGTTTAGTTGGGCCTCCTTTTGCAAATGTAACAGCCTCTAGATACCGCCTATAGCCCTTGATGAGTGTCTGGATTCTGGACAGCGGTATTTTTGGTAATTTATTTATACAATATCTCTCCAGTTCAGTTAAATTTGATGGCTGCCGAGCAGGGACAGACTGCGTCAAATCATTCATAAGATTTTCAATGATGATTGTACTTCTCCCTCTGCATAAATGCCTTTGTAGATTTCGAAGTGTGCTTAGGGTCATTGTCTTGTTGGAATATCCAACCCCTGTGTAACTTTGTGACTGATGCTTGAACATTATCCTGAAGAATTTGTTGATATTGGGTTGAATTCATCCGACCCTCGACTATCACAAAGCCCCTGAACTAGCCACACAGCCCTACAGCATGATGGAACCTCCAACAAATTTGACAGTAGGTAGCAGGTATTCTTCTTCTGCCATGCACAGCGCTTTTTGCTATGACCAAAAAACTAATTTTTTGTCTCATCAGTCCAAAGCACTTTGTTCCAAAATGACTGTGGCTTGTCTAAAGGAGCTTTTGCATACAACAAACGACTGTGGCGTAAGTGCAGAAAGCGCTTCTTTCTCATCATCAAGTCATACAGATGTTCTTTGTGCAAATTGCACTGAATTATAGAACTATGTACAGATGCACCATCTGCAGCAAGATGTTCTTGCAGGTCTTGGGGTGATCATTGGGTTGTCTGTAACTATTCTCACAATTCTCCACATATGCCGCTCCTGTATTTTTCTTGGCCTGCCAGACCTGGGTTTTACAGCAACTGTGCCTGTGGCCTTCCATTTCCTGATTACATTCCTTACAGTTGAAACTGACAGTTTAAACCTCTGAGATAGCTTTTTGTAACCCTCCCCTAAACCATGATACTGAACAATCTTTGTTTTCAGATATTTTGAGAGTTTCTTTGAGGATTCCATGCTGTCACTCTTCAGAGGAGAGTCAAACAGAAGCACAACTTGCAATTGGCCACCTAAAATACCTTTTCTCGTGATTGGACACACCTGCCTATGAAGTTCAAGGCTTAACAAACTAATCCAGCCAATTTGGTGTTGCCAGTAATCGGTATTGAGCAATTACATGCATTCAAATTAGCAAAATTACAAGGGTGCCGACATTTTTGCACAGACAGTTTTTCACATTTTATTTAATACACTGAATACTGTTTCACTAAAAATCTTTGTTCAGAAAACACCCCAGTACTCAGATGTTCCTGGGAAATGAAAGACATACCAATGTTATCTTTGTTGTTGAAAGTTGAGTAAATTATTATGCAGGCTCAGAGGGGTTCCCATTAGGGTGGCCACCTGTTTGGATTTGATCCTGTCAGTTTTTCTTAGGGGTGTTCAGGTCCCAAGTGCCTCAATAAAATACAGTTAGGAATGAACCAAATCTAGGATTTGGTCAGGGAATCTTAGCACTTTTTGCAAGATTACAATTAGACCAAATTCCAAGAACTAACTCATATATCTTTATAGTTATATACAATTATTTTGTATTATTGAAGCAATTTTGTTATTTTAATACATAAATTAGGTTTTGGATTTGGTTAAGAATTCTACTCAGTAAACAGTCCTCTTAGTGTTTTTGTCTACTTGTTACATCACTGGAAATTATAACAGTACACACAATTAAGTCATGGGAAGCAAAATATAAAATGGATGAATGCCTGAGGAAACTGAACTCCCCTACAACTGTCTACATATTATCAATTGATTTGTATGAAACAAGGACAACACAGCCAGATGTTTCTGTGAATAATTTTCTCAACGTGTTTTCTCAGAGATTAAGAGGTTTAAGAATGTAGGTTTTAACCTTATGGTTATTGATATATTCACTGATATTTATTTTAGGATCAGAGATGTTTATCAAAGATGTCAGGCTTCTTAGGTTCAGGCTAGGTCTTTATGTACTTCTTTAGGGACACCTTTGGGTATCCACAAAATTAGAGACAAGTTTTCAGTTATGTCTTTGAGAAACTTGAACTTCATTAATAAGGAAACACTACCTGTAGGTTGTATTTCCCAAACTGGGGTCTGGATCAAGCTATTAAAGGGGGCAGTGCCTTCCTTTGTTCAACATGAGTGCAATGAATAGGGCTTGTGCTGTACATACTTTTTGGCTTTGTTTTAATTATGAAATATCTGGGGTTTTTTTTCTTATTTCTTGCGTATAAACAAACGAATTGTTTCTTTCTGGCTAAAATAAAATAAGTAATTTGAATAAAAGCATACAACCTCTTGGGGTATAAAGAAATGGGGAAAAATTAAGTTTGGCAAAGAATTAACCTAGCCCTTTAGCAAAGCAGCACAGATGGCCTTTGTCATGATAAATGAAGCATCAGACAGATTATTACATGGGCCACAAATATTTTTCATAGTGATCATACACCCGTTAAGCACCTCTTCTCCAGTGTAAAATACAATCTTAGCCAGCCTTTCTACATAACTGAGGTCTTCTTTGTGTGAAATTTCACTTCTTCATACTGACCTTTTTTTGATGACCAAAACTGGCCTGAATATTCTAGGCTGGCCTTCACAGGGTTTAATAACTTGCTGGCACTGCTGCTGCTGACTGTTTGCTACAGCTAACTTGGTCCCATTTAAGGTTATAATTAGCATGTATATATTTACATTTCAAGAGCATAACCTTACAGAAATCAAAACTGAATCCCATTTGCCACTTTACTGCCAAAGTTCCATTACGGACAGATTCCACTACAAAGATGATATAGGGCTGCCACCTTTTGGGTCAGGGAAGTCTGGGCAGGGAGGGTGGTATTGGTTTTGGGGCATTGAATTTTGGGGATGGGTGCTGTTGTTTCAGTGGAAGGACAGTGACATCTGAGGGCGGGACTATGATGCAGCAATCGACGTGCCATGCCATTCATTTCAAATTCTTATCCAGATGTTAGTTCTGTCCAGGGAGGCTTACTTTCTGAAAAAATAGATGGAATCATAATTGCTTTGAAAAAGTAAACTCATCCAGAGACTCTACTAAAACAATGCCATTTTGTGACTTGATGATCATGACAAATAGTAAATGCTGGCTTTACATTACCAAGCAAGTAGCATTTTACCTAAACTTTCTAGCATATGTGAGTATCATTGATGTTCCCTTGATTTTCTATGCAGTGTATAATAATCTGATCAGTACAAGAATAACACAGCTGATAGCTGGAAACTGGATGTGCATATCAATTTAAAATGAATACAATCTACCAGATAAGTGCTGGTGTATTCTTGTTTGACATACGCCCTTTTCATATTTTTTCTTTAAACAAGGAGATGCAGTGTGTGGAAGGCAGCTTTGTTTTACACCCACACACTGTGGCCTTCTTTCAAGCATTAGAGCTCTTTAGAGCACAGCATTATTTTGTACATATGCATGTGTGCTTTTGGGTTTTTTTAGGCTTTCCCTTTCAGTTACATGATCATATGGCACATCTTATCCAATCATAAACATAACATCACAACTGTGAAAGGACTATGCCAAGGCTTCTACTTCTTCAGAAACAAAATAAAAAAACAGCAGATGGCAAGCACTGTGGTAACCAGTATTGATTATGAGCCATTTTACTTTCTGTCTGTACTCACATATCATATTTTCGATGTTTGCAAATAAAAGTAAATGTACATGAGGATTTTGAATTTACAAAAAAACAGATGTCCCTCCCTCATGCATTTTCAGTTTACCATCTTTGTGCTGTGGATATGCAACATATGGACATAGGGCAGATTGTATTTCTCATAATGTCTAACTAATTACAACATTTAAAACTAAACAATAAACCCAAACATTTTGCATAATCTTTATTTATTTAGAAATTACACCAATAAGTTAAATAAATCAAGATATTAAATAAACCTGCCAATGTCTCACAGGGAAAAGAGTTGCCCTACAGCTGAAGTTAATTGCCTCTGATTTTGAATCTCATGCCTGGATTAAGGGTAGGACTACATGGATGATTTCCGCACAATCTGACGCGCACTCGCTGTGCAAAAACACAGGCGTCAGGTCGGATGCGACAGAAATAATTTAAATAATAGCATTGTCGGATGGTGTTGCAGCGTTGATCCGATACGACATGACTGTCAGATGCAGACGCAGATGTCGTGTCACGTCGGATCAACGCTGTGACTTCATCCAACATTTCCAAATCGTCTATGTAGTCTACTCTTACTCTCAATGGCATCAAGAGAACACGTTTGTCTTTGAGTGAGGTCTTTGAGTGAGGAAGGCATGGTAAATATGTCTTGATATGCCTGCACCTCCAAAATGGCAAATGTTTACCAAAATACCTGTTCCTTTACTCATAGATGTGCAATGCACAGTCATTAGAGTTACATTTTAGAAAACTCACTAACCTAGCTCAACTTTTTGTTTAATCTAACTGAGTAGGGATCCAAGAACCATTTAAAAAGTGATTAAAATGTACAGATTAATTGCAAGAACTCCATTTAACATAACAAGATGTAAACCTTCTCATACTTACAGATCCTAGAATTGTTCTTGTTCTAAAAGATGAGTCAGACCTACTACTTCAGTTGTTTATGGCCCAACTACCAAGAACAATATTTGCAATTTATTTATGACAGAAAAAAGGATCCAGTCTCATGTTACTATAACTTTAATACTTCTTCAACCTCCACTGAATAAATTAATAATAGCCTGCTCTGTAACATATAAGCTTGTTTCTGCTGCTGAGCCACATCCCTTCCGAACGCCTTCCAATGGGCTTATCATTCTACTGGGGGCTACTGGATGAAATACTGGAAGTTTGTGGCCAGTCAGAGAAAATTGGAAAACTGTACAGGAAGAAAAGAATAAAACAAGAGGGAATTAACTATACTAGTATTACTCAGAGTCAATTAATTGAGAGGTGGAAGTGGAGGGGGCCCAGGTCCAGGTCCTGCATTATTTCTAATACTCTGGCGAATGGTATCAAGACATATCAACCTGAAATTAAAATGTACCTTGAAAAATTGTAATATGTACAGTAAAACCATGTATGCTCTGCATAATTTCGCTCTTCGGTTTTTTGTTGCCATGACGATGCATTTTATGTGCTTTGGTAGTCAGATAGTCCATCAAAGGTCAGTAACTGGCTCTTCTTCTGGTACAACATGTAACATGCACTTGCTATATTTTCTACAGCAAATACCAGACAACTGACACCTAAAACTGGGCAAACTGATATCCCTAATTATACTCTTAAAGTAAATACAAAGGAAAAGCCCACAGGAAGTTGCTGGCGGATTGATGCAGCCTGACAAGAAAAACTAACTTGAGGGAAAAACTGAGAGCACAGAATAACAGGAAGCTTAGTCATTTCTGTATGAAAAAGCAACAAGCAAGAAATGTGTGAATACACAATGAAATAATGAAATAAAACAAGATGGATGGCTGATATTCAGTGCACCAAGTGTCCAATTTGCATGCTTAACAAGTAAAGATTTGGGTAAGGGGCAGGCTCCTACTCCTTTAACTGAGTCCCAAGTGAAACTGAAAACTTCTGTTGTTGGTAGGTGATGTACTGCAAGATTAACCAACCTCTGTATCAGCTGCTGAATGACAAATACCATTCAGAATTTCTGCCAAATATTAATAAATATAACACAAGCAAGGATTTAATATAAAGCAAATAGGTTCATTCAAGTCATATTGGTGGTGGGCTGCTACTGAAAGACTGGAATGCAGCTACAGGGCATCTCTTAAAAGGAAAGTTGCTTGTAAAAATAAAACTGGGTAAAAAAATCTGTTTGCTTTTAATTGTTAGCACACGTGTCAGATTCAAAAACAAACTAACTGAACAGTTATGATCCATATGGCCCCCTTTCAACTGACTGATTAGTTAGTGACTGGTTACAGGCTAGATAGCTGCAACAGTGATGTGCGGGTTGACTCAAAACTTCGACTACTGGTTTAGGTGGGTTCATGATTAAATTTGGCAAACCACGGCAGATACAGTTTGGAAGCGGGTCCTACAATGGCAACATATTGCGGGTTAGGGTCGGGTGCAGGTTGAGTTTTTCCTTACCCGCACATCACTAGGCAGAAAAAGAGCAAGTTGTGGCAATAACATAAGACATCCATTCATTCCAGCCTTTTTAGATTATACATTTGTGGCTAACTATATTGCAAACATTTTTAATTTTGTAAAGCACATCTGTTAACCTGATTTAATTTTTACACTGAACAGTTCCTTTAAAGCTCCAAGCCAGGTAACACTAGGACAATACAGGTATGGGATCCATAATCCAGAAACCTGTTATCCAGAAATATCCGAATTACGGAAAGGCTGTCTCCCATAGACTCCATTTTATCCATATAATCAAAATCTTTTTAATTGATTTCCTTTTTCTCTTTAATAATAAAACAGTACCTTGTACTTGAGCCAAACTAAGATATAATTAATCTTTATTGAAGGCAGAACCAGCCTGTTGGGTTTATTTAATATTTCTATGATTTTCTTTAGACTTAAGGTATGAAGATCCAAATTATGGAAAGATCCATTACCTATCCAGGTCCCAATAATTGTGGATAACGTCCCATACCTGTAGTTTAAAGGCATATGGATCAACATAGGTTTTTAAATTGCAAAATTGTACAAGTTTTTATCTGACACCCTGACACTATACCAATGAGTACCTGCACGGGTGAAGGCAGGCTATGGTCTAAAGAGGGCTCAAGGTATTGGGAACTGTTAGGCAGCATTAAGATCAGAAAAAATGACGGCTAATACAGAAAAAGTAGGATCCAAATTAATCAAGTAGTTCTTAGTTTGTTACAGGATAGCTGTTCTGTGAGGGTACAAATTTGACTCAGTACTTTTTATTAATCAACTTTTTTTTGGGGTCCTATCTAGTTCATCTTCCAGTCTCTCATTCACCAACCACTGGCTGAATGACAGCTGTTTCAATTCCAAATGGAAGCACTACTGAACAAAATGGAAATAATTCAAAAAGCACAAAAATAAAAATTAAGAATTGCAAATCACTGTCTACATACATCATACTGAAAGAGTATATAAAGGTGAACTACCCCTTTAAAGTTAATACAAGGGAGACCGGAACAGGAGAATGAAACACAAATGAATTAAATTTCCATGCTTTTTACCCCTGCATGTTTTAGAAATAGCTGAGCGTTATCAATGCTTCACATCCTTCTCAAACAGTTAACACCCTAACCATAAACAAGATTATCTATCCATATAGACAGGATGACTTGGCAAAACCATTAAGAAAGCTGCTATGCATAGAATAAGAACTGCCAATACGGCTCCTGTAATTTATGTTAAAGAGGTTGTTCATATTTGAGATCATTTTTAGTATGATGTAGAGAGAGTGATATTTTGAGACAATTTGCAATTTGTTTTAATTTTTAAGTGTTTGTGGTTTTTTTTAGTTATTTAGCTTTTTATTCAGCAGCCAGGGTCGGACTGCGGGACCCGGGGCCCACAGGGGCTGCTGTCCAGGGATCCCCTCCAAACCCCGGCCCCCACTGCTGCAGAGTCCGCACCAACTCCCCTCACACGCCGCTGCTCCGATGAGCGTGTGCACGAACACTATGTTTTACGCCAGTCGAACCAGGAAGGAGCATGAAAATCACGCAGGAAGGAAGGAGCGTGCCTCCAGGGACCCTGCCTCAATACCCCGCCTCCAGGGACCCCTGCGTGCATGCAAGAACGCCGGCGCACAGCTCAAACTGTTTTTATGGGGGCCCCTGCAGATAGGGGTGGGTGTCTGGGTCGGCAGGGCCAATGATGGCCGGGCCCCACCAGGTTTTTTCCCGGTGTCCCGCCGGCCCAGTGCAACACTGTCAGCAGCTCTTTATGTTGCATCTTAAGCAATCTGGTAACTAGGGTCCAAATTACCCTAGCAACCATTGATTTGAATAAAAGATGGGAATATGAATGGATCGAAGGATCTGTAATAAAAAGTAACTATAACAATACATAAATAGCCTTACAGAGCATTTGTTTTTTAGAGGGGAGTCAGCGACACCCATTTGAAAGCTGCAACGAGTCAGAAGACTTTATTTTTATATTTAATTTTTAAATATGATATGGGACTAGATATATTGCATACCTCCAAAAATGTTGAAAATAAAGAATGAGGAAAAAAATTGCTGTGAGTAGGATGGCAATTTTTTTTGACCATGTCTATTTTTGTGGCCACACCCACTAATTACCATGTTCATTTTACAAAATTTGGCATGTTATGAAAGTTTGAATATATTTCTGTTTTTTTTCCAGTTATTACAGTTTTGCTAATGAAGGTGAATTGCCCCTTAAGCTGTGAGTCTAACTTTTCTTAAGGGACCTCCTTATCTAAATTGTTACAATTACTTATTTGCTTATCTCAAAATTGTTACAAAGTATCTTAGTTGCACCTGGTGGCTGTTCTGGGCTTTCTGTCAAAAGCCATGTAAGTTAGAAAGATTGTTTTCTTTTTCTGTCTGTTCAGTGCAAAGAAAGTCAAGACTTTTCTGTACAAACGCAGGACTGCGGGTTGAGCTGTCAAAAGCGGGACTGTCCTGCTGAAAACGGTTGGGAGGTATGATATTGTCAGTTTCCCAGGTGCCTCCAGTCATGTGACCTGTGCTCTAATAAACTTCAGTCACTCTATACTGCTGCACTGCAAGTTGGAGTGATATCAATCCCTCCCCCCCCCCCAGCAGCCCATCAGCAGAACAATGGGAAGGTAACCAGATAACAGCTCCCTGGTAGATATAAGAACAGCACTCAATAGTAAAAATCCTTATCCCACTAGGACTTCTTCAGTTACATTGAGTAGGAGAAACAACAGCCTGTCAGAAAGCAGTCCCATAATGCAACACTGGCTTGTTCTGAAAGCACATGACCAGGCAAAATGACCTGAATGGTTGCCTACACACCAATATTACAACTAAAAAAAATACAATTGTTGGGTGAATTATTTGCAATGTAAACAGTGTAATTTAGAGACAAAAACTACACCATAAAAATCGTGACAGAATCCCTTTAAATGTTGTTTACTTTACAAGATAATAAGCCATTATATTGTAGGAGTTTGTTGTTATCTGAACTGGGCTTTGAAAATCTGTAACCCCTGGAAATCCGTAGGTCTTATAAACTGCAGAACAAATAACACATTTGTATGAGCTTTTATTTCAATGATTTTGCTTCAATGATTTCCTTACATATGCTGCAGCAGATGAGCCCATGGTTAAATTAAAATAAAACCTTAACTGGTTGGTATGGTGATTCAGTATCAACCAATAATGTAAACAATAGCAGGTACCATGAACGTTTCTAGCACTGCCAGTTACAATAAATTACTTTTAGAAAACCTTCAACAAAGGCAGTATTGTAATCTACGCAACCTAATAATGCTCACCACAAAATTATACCAGAAAGATATTAAATTGTTCTTGGCTGGGCATTTGTATCTTAACTGGGTTACATCATTCCAAATCAAGATATCTAGAGCAGTGATGAAGCAAATGATCATAAATAATGCTGAGGATTTACAAAAAAACAGCTTCATATGAGTGATAAAATACCAATACTGAATTACAAGGAAACATGATGCTTGATTCCATGTCATCCTTGTAACAATTTTGTATTGTTTAGATCTGAAGAAGCCTCTCAGATCATTTTCAAGATTATTTAACAATCCCAGCTTTAGATTTACCACTACTAGATGTTGTACCGTTACTATTACTGTTGTTGTTATTATTAGTATACAAAAATATCATTTTGAAATGCAGCAGCATTAGTTTACTCCTTTAAAAATATTGATATAGAGTTAAATTATATAAACTCATTAATGGGAAGGAGACCTTCAAAAAACATTCATATCTCAACAATGTTTATGTGCTTCAACCCAGTGCCGGGCCAGGCAGGTCGGAAACCCCATGCCACCTGGCTGGCCATGTCGCCCTTACACCCCCCTCAGCGTGCGCCAGCCCACTAATGCGTGTACTTAAACTTCAGACAGTGGGACTCGCTTGACATCCTTCTTTGAGTTAACAGTTGGAAGGTGGCGACATGGAAGGTACGTGCCTGGAGCCCCCCAAGCTTTGCACTCAAGGTACGTACAGCTTCTTCCTACCCCTACTTTCAGCCCTGCTTCAACCGCTACTGAAAACAATCTAATCAAAACGTTTCCAGTACATGGAAAACAGCAACAACTCACATGTAAATGGAATTTGTCACCAGCTTTATTGGCTAAGATATTATCTAATATAAATAATCAGTACTGGCAGTACTTGCAGTCAAGTGAGTGTTGAATGTTTGTGAGGAAAGTTGAAATCATTCTGGATTCAAGCATTTAAAATAAGTTCATCGATCAAAGGATCTGACAGTGAATTTATTTGGGCTATTCCCTCAGCAAACTCCTTCACTTAGTATAACATAGTATTACATATTCATATTCGCTCCTTGCCCATATTATGGAATACACCAAATTCACGTATAATTGTAGAAATATCTATGGATGGTTATTATGACAAATACTATGCTTAAACATAATGCATAAACATAAATTGTCTCTGTCCTTTATTTTTCCTATATCTCCTAATTACATGCAAGGGGCAGATTTCCTGTTACTTATCATTTTATTTTCTTACCCATTCTATTGGGGGGAATGTAATATTGGTCGATAAGGCCAAAATAGTTAGCAATGCAAATAAATGTGAAAAATGTTGCCTTTGTGAACACTTTGCCCCTAACACAATTGCAAATTTTATCATATGCGATATTGTGCAGTGTATGTAATACAATTTTGCAATCGCAAACCACTTTAACAAAAAATGTAACAAAACTGCAGAGCAGGTGTTAATTTAGAGGAGAGCTACTAAGGCAGTTTATTGCCAAGCTAGTGCAAGCTAGAACTCCATTTTTATTTTTTAGAATGTTTTTCCATACCTGAGTAAACAGCTCTAGACACTGTCACTGTTTGTTTAGGATAACAGCTGCCATATTAGCTTGATGTGACATCACTTCCTGCTTAAATCTCCTTGCTCGCTCATAGCTCTGAGCTCAGATTACAGCAGGGAGGAGAGGAGGGAGGGGTAGAGGGAGGGGTAGAGGGAGAGAGGAGCAAACTGAGCATGCTCAAGCCCAAGCCTTGGAGGTTTAAGTTGAAAACAGGAAGTCTGATACAGAAGCCCATGTGTATACAATAGAAGGAAAGAAATGTGATGTTTCTTTTGACAGAGGACTCGGAGCAACATTATTTTGAGGGTTTAGTAGTGTATTCATATAGACCTTTCTGATAAAGCTTACTTAGTTGTAACCTTTCCTTCTCCTTTAAAGGTTCAAATACACAAAGATTTGCAATTCAATAAAAGCCTAACAAAGCGACTGACATTGCAACATTCACATTTTTAATTTGCTCTTTGTGAATTTTATTACATTTCCACCTATCTGTTTTGGGGGTTGACATTTTAGAGCAAATAGACAAAATTGTGTAACATCTGGAGTTATTAATAATCACATATAGCAAATAAAGTTGATTTAAGAAAATATGGCAATGATATTGGATTCAGGAGGAAAAAAATCAGAACAGCAAAGACAAGACCGGCATTTATTTGTTATATGAGTGATGAGTTGCCAACAATTTATTTACATTTATTTATATAGCGCCAACATATTGCGTAGCACTGTAACATCCCAAGTGCATCCAGATGTCTTATAATTTTAGGGAGCCACTCATATTCAGTAGATATAAAATTCTATTAAAATGGAAGATGATGATAATCCATGGCTATAATCTAAAGAGAGTGTATAAAGCAGATACCTGTTTTTTTCCTTCCCAACAATCTGGGTGTTGAACTGAGAAAAAGTTGGTGTAACTATATATCTGCAGCATCACGTCGTCAGTGGAATGCTTTTTCCTGCTACTGTTTAGATATTTAAAAGTCAAGAATTAAGTATATAAATTACAATAAAAATAGAGGTCACTGTGTATCCAGTTTTAAATAATGAACAGCTTACTGTATATGAAAACTATAAACACAGAAACACAAGATAAGCAATCTATTAAAGTCCAGTTAACACCCTGTAGAGGGACATAATGAAGTGACACATAATGAAGCCAACAGAAAAAAAGGTTATTTTTACAAATTAAAGTGGTGTTCGAAATATGCCTTCTCTGCCAGGGTTAATCTCTCCAAAGCAATATTGTAAAAGAGAACACCAAACAAATCCAAGTTCTCAAATGAAGACAGGGTACAGAATCTAAGTTTGGATGTTAGAGATATAAAGATCCAAATGTTCTCCACCCAGGATCATAATAACTATTCCACTTGAGTACTTACTTTTGCCAATCAGGCATAACCATTTCTTTCTGCACAAATGTCACACGTATGCATAAATTGTATAAATTCCACTAAATGCTGCACATTTAGAAGCCTATTTATCTTGCTATGTAAAACAGTGGAGAAAAAACATCACTGGTGATATTTGTCTCCACTGCTTTGCACAGCCTGGGAAATAGGCCCCTTATACCATTTTCTTTCCTGCAGTTAGTTGTACTGCATAAAATATAACCTATAAACATATAAACCAAGAGGGGGGCACTGTCATAGTATAAAATGGCTAATAACTGTATTAGTGATAAAACTAATACACTAAAAAACATGAAGAAAGCTTGGAATACAGATATGGGATCCATTATCCGGAAACCTGTTAACCAGAAAGCTTCAAATTACAGAATGGCTGTCTTCCATAGACTCCATTTGATCCAAATAATCCACATTTTTAAAAAAAATTTCTCTGTAATAATTAAACAGTACCTTGCACTTGATCCAAACAAAGATATAACTAATCCTTATTGGAAGCAAAATCGGCTTATTGGGTTTCTTTATGTTTAAATTATTTTCTAGTAGAATTTAGGTATGCAGATCCAAATAAGGAAAGATCTGTTATCCGGAAAACCCCAGGTCCCGAGCATTCTGGATTATAGGTCCTATACCTGTACTACAACCAATATTCTCACCATTTATGGTAAAGTCTTAAAGATTGCTTCAGGTCCAATAATACAGGCAAACACTAAGGGCCACTTTACCAAATGGGCAAAAGGGGTATCTGCCCACTGATATAGGGGGCCAACTGTTCTAGTATTTCTTTAAAAAAAATTCCAGTGATCTTCCTGGCATGTCGAGTGTTTATTGGACATCTTACTTGCGTGTCTGAGATTATTTGAGTGCTCATTGGCTATTTCCACAGTGATTATACTGGCACAGCTGGGGTTAATATTCTGACTATCTATATTCTGTAGTATTTATAGTGGCACATCTAGGCTTAATATACTCGATTTGCATTTTACTTTGGAATTATATTGGCACTTCTAGCGTTAATATGCTCATTATTTTTTATATTGGATTGTATTTTCTGTAGCAATTATACTGGTAAATCTGGATTATGTTTTGGTAGGGTGTGGCATTTAGGGGTGTGGACAAAGATAGCGTGGTTTAACACATTTTTGACACACTGTGCACGACAAGGTAATAAGGACCAACCAGTTGGATTTTTGCCCAGGGCCCATCAAGTGCAAAGTAAAGGTACAGTATAAAGTACAGTATAAAAAAAATTGAGATACGTACATTTATTTCAAAGCACTAGAAAGTACCTGCTTCAGGGGTTAAATGCTTATGGATATTTATGGATCAACCAGCTAATTCATCTAATTTATGGAAAACTGTTAACAGTTAAACTTATTTCTTAACAAGTCTTTGCATTCTGGTACAAAACTTGCGGGTCCCAGTATTCAAGCAAATTGAAGTAGAAGTACAATTTCCAAGCAATCCTCTATGCTTTTAGTTCACATTATCCTAAAATTCACGAGTAATTGAGGGCATCTACAAAGTAGTATTACACAACTTGCATAACTTTAAACTCACATGTGATCTATAAATGCAAGCAGTGCAATATGCAGTATATTTGGATGTCTTTAATGTGGGAGCAAATTACTTCTCTTTGACACCAGAAACAGCATTAACATACAATTTGGTTGAATGCAGGTGAGACATGCAAATTCCTGGAAACAATACTACTTCAAGGCACTGGTGAATTCCAGGGTTTTCATGGTCTTGTACAACTTGCCATTAATACAGCAAAGTGAATGCAACTGCCAAGTGCATGTATAGAGTAGAATGTAAGGATTCATCTACCTTTGAGGGCAGTTTGCCATAAAAGTGGCAATGGCTGATAAACTGACTATAAAGTATTTCTGATTATTTGGGTCATCTCTTAGGACTGGAAACTGGAAACTGCCTTTAGATCTTTATTCTGTTTTACTAAGACAATATAAAATATAAAAGCAGTATGATTATTATAATTTCCTTTTTAAAAAATACTTTATCATCATCTCTTTAAAAAAACAAACTGTGGTTGGCTTTGAGACAATTGTTAATTTGGTTTAATTGCTAAAAGGAATTCTACATCTGATAAGCATATAAGTGAACTTAAAGGGACAGTAACATCCAAAAAAAAAATAATATCTTTTATCTGAAGGAAAAGTCCTGTTTCACTGCTATAGTTTGCAGGCCAACAATTCTTTAAATAACTAAGCCAGCTATGTCTCAGCATAATCAGAGACTTGAGGGGGGGGGGGGGAGCACATCGGTCATAACTATTGCTTTTGAATATGAGCTGAATGCTGAGGATCAATTGCAAATTTACAGTTATGTTCCATGTGGCCCCCTTCAAGTCGCTGACTAACTCAGAGTTATAGAGCTGCAGAGCAGGAAGTTGTATTCTGTTCTGTTATTTTAGACATCCAGTCACTCCAGCCTTTATACATTACATATTTGGCTAACTAACTATATTAGAAACATTTTTTTATTTTGCACAGCATATCTATTTACCCAGTTTTTATTTTTACACTGAACTTTTCCTTTAATGCTGTTATAATATCCTGTAAACAATTGTTAGTTATAGTTTTAAAACTGTAGCATCACACACACAAATACACACATATAGTATTTCATGTATAGTACTGCAGTAACACAAACATGCACAACCTGCATTCCTATGGTGGTAGAAGATGGATTTCAAAGACAACTGGAGGGACAAATATTGCACATTCTTATTATAAGAACTCCACCCCCCCCCGAGTCAAATTTTCTATATACAAGTTTAAAGACATAGACCAACAGATCACATAACTTTCAAAAATGATTGTGCTTCCTTTATTTCTTTTAATTGCTCGTTCATCAAATATATAACATTTACATTGCACTATACCCATTTTGCCTGGCTTCGACATGTAAAAAAAAGGCGTAAAAAAAAAAGTGACTTCTGCCGGCAATGGTGGCAAATCTGCACACCTTCATAAATTCACTATTTATTTTACACAGCTTTTTATACAGTTTTTTTCTGTGAATTTCGTTTTACACAGCATAATAAATATCCCCCCTGAGTGCATCTTCTGAGATTGGCTGGTTAGTGACTGAGGATAGAAAAAATGTGTATTGCTAAGGATAGGTTATTATTTTTAGAAGACTGATTTGGAGTTTCAGTGGTCACCTTCTCAAGTGTTTGACAATGATATATCCATTACTAAGTTACTACAAATGGTACATTAGAACAGCTTAAGAGTACCAAACCACTAATGATTTCTAATAACTTCACCATTCATATTATATTAAGCACTTTGGGCTGCTTTACCATAGTTTTGCATTAACCACTTTTGAGACTCCTTCCTCCCAGGTACACGACCAAATACTATTACCATCCCTACGTCCCTACTATTATTTTTGGTATTACTACCATCCCTACTATTACCATCCCTACCTACGTCCCTACTATTATTTTTGGTATTACTACCATCCCTACTATTACCATCCCTACGTATACAGCCTTGTGAATAAACATACTATGCAAATATAAGAATTCTATTGAACTACTGAGAACTGGGCTGAACTACTCCTGTAATATGCAATCAATAGATTTAGCAATGAATGAAAGCTGTTGCTTTTTCTATCACCTTAAAACTGAATATGCTATATATAACAGTTTTCTTCATTTTAATGTTTTTTAATGTTTTTTTAAATATCTAAATATTATAGGGGGCAATAGTTTATTTGTATACTTTGTGTGTAAATACCTTTTCTTAAAACCGAAACCACTGCTCTTTTTTTCCCCATTCTTTGACTTAGATTTTAGAAAGGCCCAAACTATATATGCATTAAATGGGGAGCAAATGTAATGCAATCTACAGTCAACATAGTAGTGTTATATAGTAGGTTTCTTCTATAAGCCCACAGGCCTTGAACATCTCCACAGTCTCTGTGGCACTGAAACAATGTAATGCTGAATACTATAAATGTGACATATTTCAGTTGTTTATATAATTACATTTCAAACTAAAAGTTTTTGTGTTACTGAGTGTTTCTAACTGAGCTGCGTACTTAGTAATCTATCATCGTTCTGCAGTTGCTATGCAAGTGACCTGTCACCTACAGTACTAGTCATGTGTGCTCACCTGGCACAATCGTTTGTTTTCTAAATAAAGTACAAATTAAGGGAGCAAGGTCACATGCATAGTTCACTTTTTTTTTTTCCAACAAATAAAATGCTGACATACAGTAATTATCTGGAAATGATTTAATAATGAAATACACTGTTTTTTGGGGGGTAGATGTAACATTGTAGAATTTTGTGGAAAATGCTTTCTTTTCCCTGTGATAGGTGCTCCAACGGGAGAAGTGTCATATTTTCCCTAGTTAGTATAGTCATCTGCAGAATATTTAATAATGTTGTTCTCTTAAAACTAGGTATATTTGTGCTGATACAAATCTGCGAAGACAAGTGGAATCCATTTAAGAGTAATAATAATGAGTTTACTTATAAAAAAGTTAGTTAAAAAATATAATCATAAGAGGATGAATACATGTATTTGTATAAATTATAAAAAGTGTGACTGCTTTTTTTGTGAAACTAGTAATTATCATGACATTCATGGCACAAAGTGAACATTCTTTCTCTTGTTAAAAAAATACAAAGTTGAAATTTTAATTTCATTTTTTCTTTGCAATAATCAGTTTTACACTTCAAAACGCAATGCAATTAAACATTTTCTTTGTTTAACAACGTGGCCTAATTCAGCTTTCTAAATTCAACTGCCATTTTGTAACATCACAATTGCTGCTGCAGAGATGACTCAAAAGGAGTGATGCTAACTTTGAGACATGCAAGGTGAGGGCATCTCTACTGCAAATTAACTAGGGCACAATTTTAACATAAACACAGAACGAATGGAATGTCTTTAAAATACAGGTATGGGATCTCCTTTATCCAGAAAGCTCTGAATTCCAGAATTCCAGATTCCCAGAATTCCCATAGAGCCTATTTTAAGCATATGATTCTAATTTTATTTTTAAATCTTCCTTTTTTTCATTAATTATAAAATTATACTTGCAGTTGATCCTAAATAAGCTGTATAAATCCAAACTGGTTGTAAAAAAAATCCTGTTGGGTTTATTTAATGTTTAAATGATTTTAAGCAGACTTGTAGTAAGTCCCAGGACTTTTAGATTCCCTAGCTGTACTACTTAACAAATATACATATCTATATACATCTCTTTATATTTCCATATAAAAACAGAGCAAAACCTTTCCTTGCCGAATCCGAATCCTGCTGAAAAATACCAAATCCTGGATTTGGTGCATCCCAAAAAACAAGGATAAAGCTCTTTACAAGTTGACTGCTGAATTGGCCCATCCACACTAAACTAGCAGCCTAGTAAAGTGTATATTTTTCCAAATCAGTATCCTGCCTCGCTGATATCTGTCCAGGGATTAGCCATACAGTATATCAATTAAATTTAAAAAGATAGTACTTCACAATTTACATTTGCACATAGCTGTCATTACTGCAGTGTTGAAGTCGAGATGGTGAACAGGAAAAACTACAGTAAGGTCCAAGAACTACTGAGATGTGACATATCCAACATCAACTTCAGGGAAAGGACCAAGCTGATGCAGCCTTCTATCAACTTGCCTGCACAGGTTCTTAGTATGAGGTGTGAGGTACTGGTTAATTAAGTCCCTCTTTAGTTTAGGTATATGTGACCGGTTGTCTTACACCAAACACCAAATCATTAGAAGACAAAATCCAGGACCTCATGGCATTCACCTCAGACACAAAATGTACTCTACTGCTTATCGTTGTGGTTGCCAGACAACTTTACTTAATCCTCCTTGATTCTTTGATGTCTGTTATTTTAGCATAATATTGTCAAAATGCTAATTAGGAACCATTATTCAAAAGAGGATTCTGTCTTCAGCTATGGGTCAGTAGGAGAATTTGTTTGGCATGTAGGTACTCTAGATGGCCTGTTGGCACACAGACTAGCAAGACTGTGATGTGAAAATGCATTCTTTGGCATTTCCGTGTTAACATTTTTACAGTGCATGTGCTGACAGCCCAAAGCCATTCCTGTCAGTACATACAGAACAAAGAGCAGAAGTCAGCAGCCTTTTCACTGCCTGTGTAGATGTGCAGGTGGAGAGAAAACCTATATATTGAAATAAATTCTAAATTACAAAGACACGTGCCAGCAAGGTTTGATGCATAATAAATCATGCCACACAAACTTACTTCCCTTCTATGAAGAGGTGAGAAGATAAATTGACCTTGGGGTGCCAATGGATGCAACATTATTAGATTTGCTAAAGCATGTGATACAGTACGCAAAGAAGGTTACTGATTAAAAGCAAGGAGTAGGGATAAACAGAAGGGTGTTTTTTGCAGAGTAGGGTCTGTGTCCTTGGACCAATGTTTTTTAACTTAGTTACAAATGTCCTTGAAGCTGGTATTGTAAGTGCTGAGCTTGATTTTGCTGCTGATATTAAATTGGTTCCATGCAGGACATTTCTAATATTGCAGAGTGATTTGAATAAATTGGGGGTCTGAGCACCAACTTGGCAACTGAATTTCTACATAAATAAATGCAAAGTTATACATTTAATTTATACACTAAAAAGGATTGTGCTAGGGGGGCTGCTTATTTGTGAATAACATAATTTAGAAACCTAGTCAGTTTTAGTCAGTGGCTGCTGAATATATTACAGATAACTGACTGATAAATGCAAGGAGTAGTGATAAACAGAAGGTTTTTTTGCAGTAGGGTCTGTGTCTGCATCCTTGGACCAATGATTTTTAGCTTAGTTAAAAATGTCCTTGAAGCTGGTATTGTAAGTGCTGATCTTGATTTTGCTGCTGATATTAAATTGGTTCTATACAGGACATTTCTAATTTGCAGAGTGATTTGAATAAATTGGCACATGAGCACCAACTTGGCAACTGAGTTTCTACATATACTGTATAAATGCAAAGTTATGAATTTAATTTATACACTAAATGAGATTGTGCTAGGGGGGCTCCTTATTTGTGAATAACATAGTTTAGAAACCAAGTCAGTTTTAGTCAATGTCTGCTAAAACTTATTAATAACTGTATAGTAGACAAAAAACATTGGTTCAAGGAACAAAAATAAGGTTTTCCTTCTTTATACAGTATATCTCTGGTGACACCACATTTCAAGTCTAAAATGCAGTTTGTGTACATAAGAAGGATATTAATGAGTTGGAAAAAATTAAACTAAACTAGTAAAAGAATTAAACAATCGTTAATAGTGTTTTTTTTATGTGTTTTATACATCAGTTAACAATGGGCAAGAGGGAATACCTTTAGACAGCAAATACCTTTAGTAACACCTAAAGCATCCAATAGAAATAAAATATTACTCGTTGAAATGGCTTGGGTAAAAACGTCCTATCTAAAAAATAGCAGGAAGGAGATTAATAAGCCTGTCCATTTTCAGCTGACTGAAACAGCTTATTTCCTGTAAATTACACTGATTAATTTACACTGGGATGCTGTTTTATATCAAATATATTGGTCAGTGTAATAAGGTTTATGATCTGGCTCTAAAAAGTCAATCTAACACTAGTTGTTTTCTTATTTTTGAAGGTTTCAGTTAGTTACAAATGTGCATGATTTGTAAGAGGTGTGCTTAAAAAGGTCATGATTTTGTGTATTTTCACCAGTGGTAAACAGTTAAACTCCATGGAAAACTGTGTATTGCTGCAGTAAGCAAGGCTATGTTTATTTACCAGCTTAGGAAAAGCTGGATAAATGGGTCCCTGGAGTGAATGGAGTAGAGCAAGGTTGGCCTTCCATTCCATAGTCAATTTAGGATTTTGTACCTGCCCAGTTAGAGGTAGCTATCTGATTATGCTGCAAGTGAGCTGCAAAAGGGGTGTGGGATTACACCTCAGAGTCCTGGGATACCACCTTGTGCTAGAGGAGGGTATGGGTCCCTGAAAACCCTTCCTGTGCAGGAGGGAGATGTGGTGCTGCCAGAAGGTGTGCCAGACCAGAGGCTAGTGAGCTGATATCTCTGGAGGGGAAAGTGGAGCCACCCTGAATGGTGATAACCCAAAAGAGAGGGGAAAAGTGTCCAATGCATGCTGTGGAAATGCTAATGAACTGTGTTTCTTTAATATTGATGTTGGGAAGAATTGCCTGAATAAATCTGTATTTTCGCTCCTGATCCTCTGCTGACCTGCTTACCATAGCTAAATTCCCCCAAAAGTTACATGTGCAAGCAACCATCATGTCACAGATTTTAGGCCACAAAACAGAAAAAAAAGACAAATATAATCTTATTAAGGGTAGAAAGAATACAGCTTCTCACTCAAAATGCCTCATGAGTCTAATTAAGTTGACCCCTAACATTTTAAACCATTATAACCTAAGGCTTTTTCAGTGCAGATGAAGGATGAAGAATGCTGCTTACAGTAGTGTGGCTATGGTACATGGGAACATATTGCATAACAGATCTACCCTAGAAAAGAAAACTACAAATGACAATTATACATTCAGTCCAAGCAGAGCGAAAATGATATCGGTGTAAATTCTGTGCAAGCCATGTGACTGTCATGAGAGAGCTCATCATCTTCCAGAATCAGAGAATCATGATTACCTTCTCCTTACCAATTAGGTAATAATACAATTTGTGTGTCAGTAACAGTAAAGCAAGTCTTATGGGTTATGTGTTGAAACTGTACTCATTTGCTACATGTGATTAATAACCAAGGGTTTTTGTCACTTCCAGCTTTCACTATCCTGAACCACACAGATTTCTGATGCACTAGTGGTAAATTTAAATCAGTAGAGAAACAAAAACCTACATGAAAAAATAGAATATATTTTACAATGTATTTGGGTCAAGGTTACTAAAATGATTATTCCTATGGGGCCCAAACACTCTAATTTCCAAAGGACTACTGGCTATTTTTCCAAGACTCCACACCTCATTGAGGTGACTTTCACTGTATTTTATGCCGTTTTTTAATCTAGTACCAAAATCATCAGAATAGTTTTCACTATTATAATATAATACTGTTATAGCATTTAAAATTGGCATTCAGTCTCTTAAATTACTTAAGTAAGAATTTCCCATGAAATATAAATATTCTTATTAGGAAGATTGAAGAGGGATCAAATACAAAAATGGTGTACACTGAATATAAAATATATTATACAGCAATTTTGCTGTGAGAAAAAAATCCCTAAGCAATCAATGAGTTTTATTTTTTTGTTTTAACTGCCTACTGCAGAGACAGGAGATAAGCTAAATATAGTGGAAGTTATTGATCCATTTATGACCTCATCTTTTTCTCCTTTTACCTTCTATCTAGTCAGCAAAGAAATTTCCAGTAACCAGCACCCAAAAGAAATGCAAAAGTAGTGAGAAAACACACATTGATGAGCAAGAGAAAAGGTAAAATGTCACTCTTGAGCTTTAAGGCCCATTGGGATACAATTCCAACAACCATTATTTCTTTAATAAACACATTTTTACTTATGCTTCATTCTTAGCTGTTCTAAACTTGTGCTGAGTTCTGAGATGTGCAGTTCCCCATAGCTGAACGCCTGCATGTTTGTAATCTCTGATCTATACTAACTTCAAATTTTAACAATTATCATTGTTGCTTTTCATAATGCAAACAACACAGCTGTAGTCAAGAAATATTATTACCATCCTTATATTATCCCATGAGAAATACAACTAAACATTAACACTGCAAGCCAGTAGGACGTAGGAGGGATAAGCTATAGCTCTCATAAACTCTCAAAAAAATGAGCTTCCTTTAGTTTGTGGTTCATTCTATGACCCTTATTTAAATATCTGTGTATGCGTGTCTTGCAATGCTGCATGACCAAATGGCAGTTTACACATTTAGTATAACATTACAAATAATGATATTTAGGCCTTCAAGTCCACTCAGTGGTAGTATGCTATCTTCTGTGACAAATTTTAATGTGTAAAGTGTTTCATATCTTTTTTGATGTAGAAGAGACTAACCTTACCCCACTTCTTTACTTACTAATATTGCTAACTGTACATGCCTGAGCCTTTATATAATATATACTTTATCTTTTTCAAATGTGACCTCATTTGTCTTCAATTGAAACAATCTTCTTTCTTCTGGATATTTCTGCACGCAAACTTTCATGTTTTGTCCCAGATTCTACACACCGTTAGTTAGGTTGTTAGAAAGGAAAAAGCTGTGGGATCTATTTGTCTACATGGCAATAAAAGAAGAATTTTCATCTCCGTGGGTCTCATGCTGCACACTTGAATTCCAACAGGGAATTGGCAATATACTTTTAAAATACACAAGCTATTCATTTGGAAACATAAACAATACGCCATATACATGGGTAAGTGCCAGCAATTTTCCTTAGACTTAGAATGTTGTCAGGTCCTTTTCCAGTGCAACATATTTTATGACCTGTGGCAGGCAAGCAGTTAATTCCCCCGAATTTCAAAATTATGTAAGAGTGCTAATGTTTAAACTATCTCTTCTAGCAATGTGATTTTAGTTGTTGTCCTTGCATTGCATAAAATGTTGTGCTAAAAACTTGGTGTTTAATCAATGACATGCAGAATAACTAAATTCTGCACTCACAGGGCATGGACTGTAACCTGACTCCAACTCTGAGCAACCAAGCCATGAATTGGCCTTCAGTGTACTGAAAAAGCAGTAAAGAGAGAAACAAGTGTCTGTTGATGATTCAAGCACATTATTTCATATCCAATTCACTCCATACCAGTTGCAACATCCTGGATGCAAAAGTTAAAAACTCATGGCATGCTGAGTAAGACCTCACTTACACTGACACCAAAAATGGAATATATGGATAATATAGGCAAATAAATCTTCTGTACTATTAATCACAAACAAATTATAAAAGTGAGTGCAACAGTAGAATTCCCATGATATCCATTGTGCATTTGGAATAAAGTTCCTAAAGGGTTTGTTCATTGTGTCTATATTACTGACATGGACGCTGGTCTGTATGCCAGTTAAAACCTTAAATCTCAGAATGCATCAACAGTATTATTACAAAATATATTAAAATTTAATTTTTCCAACTTATATATCTACATTGAGTAAGAAAAGGCCACCTTAAGACTCTGGCATCAAAGTGACCTATTAGAACAAGTCTGGTAAAGGAAATATATAAGTCTGGTAAAGGAGATATATACAATATATCTGTAAATCTGGAT
Source organism: Xenopus petersii (assembly GCA_038501925.1). Lineage (NCBI taxonomy): Eukaryota > Metazoa > Chordata > Amphibia > Anura > Pipidae > Xenopus > Xenopus petersii. The sequence continues at coordinate 39,531,239 of CM076681.1, read as the reverse complement.
TGTTAAAGCAACAATCCTACACGTGAGAACGATCAGTTGCTCATATTTGTGTCTAGAAGCCACCTACAGATTTAGATTGAAAGTACCATTAAGACAAGGTTCTATTTTAATCATCTCTTTAGATACCTGCCACTCAAAATATGATGTAAATGAATTCATGTTAGCTTTTTAATGATGTACTCACTGAACTTTCTCTCCTATATCATAAATTAGAATCTGTCAAAGTTATTCTAGATAAATAAAAATACAGACCTACTTAACATATTGTACATGTATGGCACCTGTTATTCAGCATGCTCGGGACCTGGGGTTTTCCAGATAAGGGTCTTTCTGTAATTATTCTCTCTATACCTAAAGTTTTCTAAAATAATTTAAACATTAATTACACCCAATAGGAATATTTTGCTTCCAATAAGGATTAATTATACCTTCGCTGGAATCAAGTACAAGATAGTGTTCTCTTAATGCAAGGAAAAAAGAAAGACATTTTAGAATTTTTAATTATTTGATTTTAAAGCCTTCTGAAAACAGAAGGTATTTACATGTCTCATGCTACACACATAACACTGCCTTCATACCAAAAATGAGATTTTTAACTCTCACATAAGGTATTATAGGAGGAGACATGCAAATCACTCCTTTATGTCCATGTGGCCAACAAACAAAACCAGGTTGGTTTCTCTGAATTATTGGATTAAATGGATTCTATGGTGATGGACTTACTGTAATTCAAAGCGTTTTGGATAACTTGTTTCTGAATAAAAAATCTGCCCCCCCTATTTTATCTAATAATGCTTTTGTTATTCAAATGTTAGATACACTTGTTCTTTATATATGAATTTTAGAGGCTCTTTAGTGCGTATATAAGGATTATACAGCAGGTTTCATTAAAGTACAGAAGAGCATTTGCAGATGCACTTAAAATGTAAACCGAAAAATAACATTTTCGAAAAAAATAAATACTAAGCAACTTAAGTGTACATACATTAGTAATTAGTAATATTTGAGAGTTTTAATATTATTTGGACATGTAATTGCTTTTGAAAGCGGTATCTGTCTGTCTATTGCTATCTGCCCTGGTTTTGTTGTAGCAGAAATCAGATGATTAACAGACATGTGAAGAAGCATGCAAGGCTGATGTCTGCTAAATTATTTCAATACAGAACCAGCATTGCAAAAAGTTATATGCAACTGTGTTTTTGACTGCAATTATTTTTAAAAACAACTTTAAAACCCAGTGACAATTTTGAATGAATGTAGAAAGGAAAGTGTCTTAAAATGACATGTTCTTTTATCAGGCAACATTCTATATTGGGATTTACATCAAGTTTTGCTGCATTTTTTGCAGCTTGAACCTTTTGGCCCACAAATGACTCATGTATTAAACCAAACAAGTAGTGTAGTCTGCAGGATAGGATGGGATGGCCCAGGTAGGTATGGAGTAGGTCTAAACACATTAGGAGAGTGGCAAAAAATTTGCTCTCAGAGAATAAAGGAACAAACCTTCCATAATCTAATAAAGATGCAGAGAATGGAACATTTTTTATAGTTGCATTTCCAATAAATGAATGCTATGACGTTTGATGAAAAAAAACACTTGATGTTCTAAACGGAATGTAGATTTTGGTTAAAAGGTATTTAAACAAAAATATAAAAAATAAAACAAACAACATTGAAAAGGGTTGCTGTCTGTTCTGTTAACAAAATATACATTATAGTAATACAACCAGAGATCAGTTATAAGTTAAATATATAGAGTAGGTAGAAATGCATTATGAATGAGATTAGTATTTAGTCAGGGTAGCTGACACTGAATGTGCTAAGTGAGAAAGTAATGCATACTGTTGCTTGTTTCCTCTTCATGCTCAGTCATGTGTAAAACACAGCACACAAGACTGATTAACTTATTTCAGAGGAAACAAATCTCAAGCTGCAATATGTACAACCCGCTTGTGCCACAGGCCTGAGCTGAGTGCTGTTTCTGGTGAACATCATATTGATAAAGAGGAATTGTGCTCATAAATACTGTTCTGGCTGTTTTAAATATTTGCCCTTTACGTTCATCCAGCAAGAAATTCTGCTGTACTTAGTAGAAGACTCCTGGGACTTTGGCCAAAATTTGAGAAGCACAGCTGAAGGGTAATGCCATTTCATGGGGTCTGCTTTGAAAATACTGATGTTGCCTTTCTGCTGTTCTAAAAATAGTTGGCCTTACAAACTTGCGCTACCCCTATGTCTCAATACTAATGTTCAACAGCATCCTATAATGAACCCAGAGGGGCTTCTCTTGTATTGATATATATTATATAAAAAATGTTGCTACATTATATAGAATATGGCCACCCTAATTTGCCCTAAACTTAAACAAAAAGTATAAAAAATACTTTTTGACACTATGTTCAAGTCCCATTGTATAGTTAAATGTCAGTGTAGTAATGTTACGTTTGCAGCTGGCATAGTAAACCCCAAAACAAGCAGACTATTGTAATATTCTATCAAACAGATAAAAACAGTTTTACTGTTGGAAGTGAATGGGGATTTCAGGGGCGTAACAACAGAGCAAGCAGACCCTGCGGCTGCAGGGGGGCCCAGGAGGTACAGGGGGCCCCATGAGGCTCTCATTGATGAGCAATTTGAACATATATTGGTAAAACAGGACAAACACTGGATATGTTGGGGGTCCTAAAATTAATTTGCTGTGGGGCCCAGCAACATCTAGTTACGCCACTGCGGGATGTCCAACTACAACTCCCATCATCCTCAGAATATTGATGAATGAAGTTGTAGTTCCTAAAGCTAAAAGGAATGCAACACATTTTATTTATACAATTTAATCAGGGGGAAGGGCAGAAATAACTAACAGCAAATCATCCAGGGTTAGGTTTATATTTGTATTTGTAACCTTAAAGGTATACATAGTTTGATGTAAATGTTGGGCAAGTACAGTCAAAACGTTTGAAGTTGCAATGCACATAATTACATTTGCCTTTTCTACAGATTGGATGCGGACAGGTCTTAAGATGGCCATAGATGCAAAGATCGGCTCGTTTGGCGATGTTGCCAAACGAGCGGATCTTTCCCAGATATGCCATTAACAGGCATGGCTATATCGGGGGTAATCTGATTGTTCGGCCGTACGGCCGAACAATCAGATTACGATGTGCCATGAGCTCCGGCGGGATCGGTCGGGTCAAAATCAAAGCTGACCGATCGACCAAACGACCGATCTCCGCCGGACGAAAGATGTCGGCACACACCACACACAATCCGAAAATCGTACGAATCCTCGATTCATACGATCGGATCTGTGTGTCTATGGCCACCTTTAGGCTATCCTCTGAGCAGTGTTCAGTTTAGTCACACACAGTTTCTGAGATTGGTATTTATCTCTTTGGGCCTCTATTTGTTTGTATATTTAGTAAATGACCTTGCTTGTCATTTGGATATACAATTAAGTGAAGTCAGAACGTAACTGCAAGGTAACAACACAGTCAGCCCCTTAGGACTTTATCTAGCCTATCATTCAACATAAATCTATACATTTAAATAAAGTAAATGTCATTATAGCCTATATATGATAACTAAGTCACTGAAGAGTTATCGTGTGTCACTGTAGCTGTTAGTGAGTTGCATATACTAGCATGCCTGGGAAATACAGTTTAGGTTTCACCAATGCTTTAATTAGAAGACTACTGGTTCTGTCTAAGCCCCAGCAATGACAACATGTATTTTTCCATCCATCCATATCCCTCAACCACTGCATTTGAGATTGCGTACTTAGAAGGAAAGTCTTCTTGTACTTGGGGGTGCCGAATGTTAGGTATTTACATACCTGAAACCCCGAGCCAGTGCTCCTATCAGCAGAAAACTGTACAAGCCCGGGGTTCTTCCAGTGAGCACCACGGAGCGATTCTCTTCTGTCTTCCATTTTCTTTGCGTGGCTGCGCATGCGCAGTGGAGCGAAAAGTCAAACTTTAACTAAAAAGTCAGATATTTTGTTCTATTGTGCATGCATCTGCCCCGGGAAATTTGAAGAAAGAAGAAGCCGGAAGAGGTTCGCTTCGTGGTGCTCACTGGAAGAACCCCGGGCTGGTGCCGTTTTTTGCTGATAGGAGCACCGGCCCGGGGGTTTCAGGTAAGTAAATAAAATCACTTGGGGTGCCTGACACCCCCAAGTGCAAGACGATTTTCCTTCTTTTTTAAGCAAACAGGAGCGGCCCTTAGGTGCAGTGGTCTGGTAGTGGTCACAACTTCTTTGTACTTTGTATTTAACCCCCACTGCTTTAATACTTTAACATTGAGACTTGGTATTTCTTAAGGTCATCCAACAATTTTTTATGTCATGCTTCCAGATACCCAGGCCTCAGGTTTCACAGTTAATAATATATTAACTATTCATTTGTTAGATAAGTAAGATTTATGGCATTAATGGCTCAGAGAGAAAATTAAAAAAAAAAAAAAGAAAAACTTTCAGTTTTCATTTCGAATAAAGATGCCAGCATAGCCCTTAATAGAGGAACATTAATTAAAACAGGCAGTTGTGTTGAAGTTTATACAATCAAACTTTAGGTATCATAACCATCAGTACTAAAGCAAATATGCTAATTAGCCTATCCCATTATAACCACTGATACCAAAGCATATAGATTGGTACATCCTTCCCATTATACCCAGTGATGCCAAGCATATATGTTGGTAACCCTATCCCACAGAAAAGGAAAGAAGCAAACTCTTAAGAAAAATTTTAGAGTCAGTAACAGTAACTGTGTTCATTTCACTGTCTGAATGAAGTTTTTTGTTTGCCACGGTCACATTACTTAATGTTTGTTCTTAAAGCAAATAGAATGTTTACTTACTTTCAGTGAATCAAAGCAGGCGATTACCCGTCCATTTTCAACTTGGCAGCTTTTCGATGGATGTGCAAATTTACATTCTGTATCTGGCCGTGAACACGTCCCCCTTTGGAACTCTCTACACACTTCCAGCGTTAGCCATTTAGTGTCCCGAATTGGTGCGACACTAACAGCCATACTTAAAAAATGTACAGGCAGTTACAAATTCTGAGTAAAACAGGTGGAAGTAAATCCAACTGCCTATTTTTGTTTTTGAATGGCAAGACTGTGCACTCCGTATCCACATACAGTCCCACTTTCCCACTTTGGAAACAACTTAATACATTATTAAGACAAAGTATTTGGAAAAGGTGTGATCATCCAGCTATCATTAGAAAGAAAAAAAGAAAAGAAAAAAAAAGCTATGTCCTGGAGTTTGTTCTGAAACTCTCAGCAACCTATTTAGAGTTCCAATTTCGAGCCCGAATTGCAAGCATACAAACGTGGCAGACCCTCTGCTGACACAGAATTTCCAAGCTGCTCTCAGTAAAGTTGTCAGAAAGGTAATCTCCACACAGCTGAATTGGCAGTTGGGTTTTGCAGTGCAATCGGTATTGATTAGTTTGGCATAGAGAGATGCAGCAGTGTAGGACAATAATCAAGGCTTTGCTCTCTCCCTCTCTCTCTTTCACTCCCTTTCACTCTATCTTCTCTGTCTCTCTGACAGCAAATAACTTTCAGCAATCGTTTCTCTTTTGCTACTATAATAAAAGCATGAGGCATAGGGCTTTCTCTTGATTAAGAGCAGAAATAGAGGGTTGTCTGGGCTAGATGAGAAGGGTGGATGTGCTCTCGTCGCAGTCTAGCTGGCAGCAAGCAAGGCAAAAGCAGAGGCTGCTCTACAAGCGGGTTCCAAGCAGCAGAGACGTCAGGAAAGGCACTTCTTAGTACCAACCTGTAGAAAAAACAAACATGTTAAAATTTACCAAGCAGCACTTCACTTCTCTCGCCCACTTTTATCCCCGTCCCATACCAAGCTTGACGATTTCTCACCATGCCCAATACTTACAGAGAAGCATAGTGCAGACAGCCATCGTAGATTTATTAAAAAAAGGGGGCAGTTTCCCTTGTGAAGCAATGCATGATAGGAAGATAACCAATCACAGATAGTGTTGCAGCAATATTCTGGGCAGGAAGCCAATAATGTGGGCTGTCTTATGAAAGGTTGCTCCTGTCAGGGCTTCATTACTATGCAATAAGCGGAGAAAATATCCATCAGATGTAAATAATTCCTCTGCACCAGGCTCCGCATGTGGGTTTGAATTTACCCAACATGCAGCATGCAGTCAGTGGGTTAAACCATGTTCTGTTCCAACGACAGCCCCTATAAACAGGCAACGCAGAAGCAATGGGGAGAATAAGTGAGCTAGGAGGCAAGCCCTAAAATTGCAGATCCCTGTTCTGAGCTGACTCTTCTCCTGTGCTGCCTGTTCTGCCTTGTGCACAGTCTGCATTCAGCCTGCTGCATCTCACACATGAATATAAAAGGAAAGGAGGGGTGTTTATAAATGGTACATTCTTCTGACCTATTAGATTCACTTCCTCAAAACTATAGGCAGGGCTGCCTTCTCACACAAATCTGCAGTCGTCTTTAAACTGTAAAAGTATTCCCTTCATCCAGCAGACACTTTGTCAATATACTACAGACCAGCGAAAATATGAACAAAAGCTCTCTCTATCCAGGCATTTAAAAAAAATCTATACCATGAACAGAAATATAGCAAACACCCTAAAAAGGATATCTGTCCATGCGTCTGCCTTCCACAGGGGATACTGGAGTTAAATAGTAAATAGGCTTTTTGATTCCAGTAATACAATAAACTGTAGCACACTGTTCTGATGCCAGAAAGTAGCTGTATATACTAACAACATGCTGCTACTAGCTCTGTCATATGCAAGCCATTATCTATACACCTTTGGGCTCCTTGTTCTAAAATGGCATCTTACTTTTAACAGTTTCCATTGCTTCACCACAAAATGGTGACACCTTGCCAGCAGCTGAACCACGTGAGTGCATCCGCCCTGTTTGGATGACACATTTTACAACTGAGGCGAAAGACAATGAAAAAAACAAAATTAACAGCTCTGTCATGAATCTCAGCATGACTAAATTCAGGGCCACAAATGCAGGGGGCACCCCCTTTTCACGCTGTGTGGATTCCAGTGAATGCTGGAGATGGCAGCTCAGCATCTACAGAGCAGCAAGTTATAAGGATATCTGATTTAACACACATGTTTAGCAAAGTCACTGCATTATGTGTGTGTATTGATTTCTAAGGTTCGTTTTCAGGGTTTCTAGCCACATCAATAAACCATGAGCTCCATAAGATCGATTAAAATGAAGAACTAATTATAGCTCATAGATTAGTGCTCATTTCAAGTCTACTTATGCATGCAAACACACACACACACTCACATGAACAATCATATTTTTACCCATTCAGTATTACTGAAGCACAGATGCAGAACAAATAGCATAGTCCTTTATTACAAAATAAAAACCATATTTATAAACAGTAGCTAATAAGATTTCCTCCCCCTCCCAAACATTGTTGCACACAGTGAGCAAAATCTGTGTAACTTTTATAAAAGTGCAACTCACATGAACTGCAAAGCACAGACAATTATATTGCATTTTATGAAACTTTTTGTCCAAATCCATATTTCTTATTAAATGCTGTTAAGCATATATCCGTTTTTTCAACTATATTAAAGGGGATGATAACTTTCATATATATATATGTGGTCCAGTGATTTAGTCATTATAATTTTCTTTTGGAAAATCAATGTTTGGATCAGTGTTTAATCAATGCAAACAGCATAAAAGAGGTTTAGAATCTCATGCAACATATGGCAACATACTGAAGTAATGAGAATGGCTTCTTTTCAATTTTAATCTGACTCATCTCTGAGTGTGTTTACATAACAGACCAGAGCATTGGATTTTGGCTCTGTTTACCTTGGCATGAGTGCCCTACCAACTTTGTTACTGAATGCAAAAGGGATAGTAAATGTGGAATAGAAGTTAAAGTGATATTGACACTAAAAAAGTACATTTTAAAATATGAATGTACATTAAAAGTTACCTATAGGTCATGTTTTTTGCTGAGAGGTTTGTTTTTGTAAGTAATTGTTAGTTGAAGTTTCTAAACCTGCCAACCTGACTGTCCCATCTCAGCCTGTCAGTAAAGTTTCCAATGCTAACGGACTCCTGCTGCACAAATATGGTAGCCCCCTCATACAGGAACATGGGGCATCAGACAGGTAATATTGTGCAAATGCTTTTATGGCAAAGTTATAAGTAGCTTTCAAAGGCAATATTATGATAGGAGTAAAAGAGTTTAATTTCTGGTGTCAGTATCTCTTTAAAGAATGCAATGTATCTCTATGGTGGTGGTAAAGGCAGCAGCAGAGTAAGGCAGAAGACAGTATACATTAATAAATATTTCAGTTATTACATACACTTTTGCCAAACAGAAGATCATATCAACAGAGTTTGTAATTTCTCTATGTAGAATGCATACAGTTTAAAGGAGAATTCAACCCTGTAGAAAAAACCCTGTACCCTCCACCCCACTTAGACCCCCCTCCCTCCTCCCCCCAGGCTAACTGGCCTCTCGGGAAATGCCCCATACTTTATACTTACCCCTCGTCACAGATTCTGGCATCGGACTTCATTGCAGCCATCTTCCGGGTCTTCATATCTTATTCTGGAGCTTCAGCAATTTCCATCCAATTCGGCGCATGCCAGCAAACTCCTCCATTTGCGCATGCGGCGATATACCGATCTTCCAGTCAGCTTACCGAAGACCCGGAAGATGGATGCCGTGAAGTCCGATGCCAGAATCTGCGATGAGGGGTAAGTATAAAGTACGGGGCATTTCCCGGTGGGGCAGTTAGGCTGGGGGAGGAGGGAGGGGGCCTATGTGGGGTGGGGGTACAGGGTTTTTCTCTACAGGGTTGAATTCTCCTTTAAAGACAAGCATTATCAGTGGCTAAGAAGGCAATACATAGCACAACATTTTACAAATATGGAAAAGGTTTAGTCACTCACAGCAACCAATAAGAGCATTTAATGGTCACAGTTTGAAAAATATGGGGTTTACCTTGACGTGGTATGGTGGCTAATCAATTTTATGATCACAAGTTTGTAAGAAAAAACCCTTGTCTTTGTAATGCACTTGCATAGATACAAGATTAATTAGGAGACCAGGAGAAGGAAAGTATTTTTTTACTTGGGGTTTCAAAAGTTAAGCAAGTGATTGTATTTACTTCCTTAACACTCCGGGTCGGTGCTCCTGTCAGCAGAAAACTGCACTAGCCTGGGTGTTCTTCCAGCAAACACAACAGAACAATCTTCTTCCTGCTTCTTCCTTCAGCTCACGGCTGTTTATGCACAGAAGAGCGAAAAACTGAACTTTAACGAAAACGTAAAGAAGAGGATCACTTTGTGGTGCTCGCTGGCAGAACCCTGGGCTGGTACACTTTGCTGTTGATAGGAGCACCGACCCGGAGTGTCAGGTACTTTATACCATATCTTCTGGACCTGTGACCTTTTAAGGCCTTTCTGGGAAGAGGTACCGTATATACTCGTGTATAAGCCGACCCGTGTATAAGCAGAGGTACCTAATTTTACCTACAAAAACTGGGAAAACGTATTGACTCGCGTATAAGCCTAGACACAACTAAGACCCTTTATGCTACAATCACTACAGCGCAAACTAAATCACTGAAAATTTGTCCTCCCCCCAGTGGATTTATATTACAGATATTTTTCAGCTGAGACAAAATATACTTTCCACTAGCAATTATACACACATAGACACACATATACTTTACACACACACTCTTCCCACAAAATAATCACACACACATACTATACACACAAACTCCCCACACATATACTATATACACACACAAACTCTCTACCCACACCATCATACACTATATACACTCACCACACAATAATGAAATTGCGGGGAAACGCGAGGGGTGTCCGGCTGCTGCTCGAGCTGTGGACTTCCAGGGGAGTAGACGGGAGGAGGAGGCTGGGTCACTGGGGAAGGAAAGACTCGTCCCCGGATTAGACACAAGGGACTCGGTGTGAGCCAATAACGAGGCAAATTCCCTGGCTGGATCGGCTGATGATTCATCGCTCCTTCCACCCAATGCCACACTCGATCATCCGCAGCACGAGCGGCTCCCCCGGGGGAGGAATGGGCTGATCGGGCGGGGTAAGGAGCGGACTGTGGATAAAGGGAGAGTCCATGTGTCCGAGGGAGGAAGGTCGGGTAGAGGGAAGACTCCCGGGGGAGCGGATTCCCCACAGGTTGGAGGGACTGGCGGTCAGTTCCGGTTAGAGGAGCCGCTTGTGCCCGGGGTTCGCTAATTCCTTATTAGCCCAACACAGACCCCCGGCTCACAGCCAGTTCTTCCGCCCTTTGCGCCTGCTCTTTCCGGATCCTGTCCCCTCCCGGTGCTGGGCGGGTGCTACGGACAGAGGGAGCCCCCTGCAGGCAGCGCGGACACGTCGAGCCCCGGGGAGGGAAGTGTCACCTTAGGCAGGAGCCCCTCGACTCTGAGTAAGTATACTTACCCGCGTATAAGCCGAGGTCAATTTTTTCAGCACATTTTGGGTGCTGAAAAACTCGGCTTATACACAAGTATATACGGTATGCTCATTGGCTAGCCAGGATTAAAATTACAAGGATTGTAGGTTCCAGCACTATGATTCTAAGAAAATTAATTTTGTTTTCAAAATAATGATCCCATGTCAACACATTTGCTGGTGTGAATCAGCAAAAATAGCACTGGAAGCAAAAATATGATTTTCTTATTAACAAGCAAAAAATGCTTTGTTGCACACTTCTCCGGATATAATATATGGCTTTAAGGTGAGAGAGAGTAATGACTTTAGCATAAAACAGCAGATATTACATCAGTTGCACTTGCTCCATTTATTGCATTCTGCAACTGCATTTTCACAACAATGTCTCTAGAATTTTTTTGGTTGCTCTTCAGTAATGATAGGAATCAAACAGATTCTTTAAAAGGAATGATATTTCAGAAGTTCTATACAGCTGAGTATTTCACAGAAAGGAAACCATTAGGCACAAAATACTGCAGTGGCAAATGAAGGACAACGCATAGCTGAGCTTATAGCCAAGACTGATTTAACAGAAAAGAGGTTGCTAATTGATAAAATTATGCTAATTGTTGTCGAAATATACATATCAATGTAGCCATACAGAAAGTCAAATTAATATAATTTCCTCATCTTTATTGTCACACTAAAATAGAGGACCTTTAAAAAGATAACTGTTTAACATAAAATGTAATGTCAAGTTGTTAATGAGAGGAATGCAATTGCTTGTAAAATAAGAAGAAAAATAGCACAGTCTTGGTTTCCATCAATGTTCTATGCCATGGTAGATATAAAGGCCATACTTACAGAATTTGTAATAAGAAATGAGGCCATATATTACAAATTCTCTGACATTTGCATATCAGTGCATCCAGCAGGAGTCATTTCAAAATACGGTTTACATTGCTATGTTAGAAAGCAGGAACACAACTCAGTTTAGCCATACACACTCAGTTTAGCAGATTTGTCAAGGGTCGAAGTGAAAATTCGAATTTTTAAAGTCGAATTTCAAGGAAATTTTAGGGGCATATTTATCAAAGGTTAAATTTCGAATTGAAAAAACTTCAAAATTCGAATTCAAAAAGACCAAACAAAATTATGTCAAAGATTTTTCAATCGAAAAAGTCCGTATTCGGCGGAATTCGAATAGTATGAATCGAAGGAATATCGCATTCGATCGAATATGATTTTTCCCATAAAAACTTTGAATCGAATTTGAAAAAAATTTGAAAATTCGAATATCGAAATTTATCATGTACTGTCTTTTTAAAAATTCGATTTTGACTATTAACCATTTAAAACCTGCCAAATTGCTGTTTAGCCTATGGGCTTTTTTAGCCTATGGGGGACCTCCTAGAAACTATTTGGAGCCATTTGGTGGACTTTGAACAATCAAAGTTGTTTTTGGAAAATACTTTGATTCAAATTTGATCGAATACGATCCGAATTTGAATCGAATGATCGAATACAGTCTAATAAACCAAAGTAAAAAAAATTGATTTTTTAAATAAATTTCGGTTGGTCTTTTTTTTCCGAATTTCGAGGTGATGGGAGTTTAAAAAAACTCCCATCACCTCGAAATTCGACACTTGATAAATCTGCCCCTTAAAGATTGACCCTTTTGGCCAAAAGGATTTTCAGTCCTAACTGATAAACACAGTATCTTGCCAATTATTATACAGATATTAGTCAGGTAGCACCTCATGTAGTCCAGTGCTAACTCTAACTCCTTTAGACCAATTCAGAAGCTTATCTGACCCGGGGCTTCTGACAGGTCTTCGCGATCGATATCTGGCCATGATATCGATCGGGAAGGTTTGATTTTTCAGGAGATCGACCCGTCGGAGCCCATTGCTCCTTGTTGTAATTCAATCGTTCAGCCCTAGGACCGAACCTTCAGATTATCCCAATATCACCCTGACATTGGTGGGCATATAAGGGAAAGATCCGCTCATTTGCCGATGTCGCCAAACGAGCGGATCTTACAGTGTATGGCCATCTTTACAGTGGCTTTTTCTCATATTGGTCCGTGTATGCAATATGCGTGGTGTATACACCCTTCTGTTGTACATAGGATTGCCACCTGACTGGTATTTTACTAGCCTGGCTGGTAAAAATAATGGCTGATCCCAATGTTATTAATCATGAAAAAAGATGAATATATAGGAAGGCCGGTATTTTTTTCCAGAAAAGGTGGCAACCCTAGTTGTACAGCATTGCAGAATATGTTGGAATTGTATAAATACTTGATAATAATAATGATGATAATAATACTAGTGAAGATGTGGTAACACAAACTGTGTTCTTTAGAGCTTGCAGTGTAAAAGAAAGCATTATGATGATCTAGCTATGCTTTGCAGAATGATTCAACAACCCATGTGATGTTGCTGCTAACATTGTAGGAAGCCTGACTACAAAAGTTTGTATCGCCAACTATCACAGTACAGTAAATCAATATCTGTTTGATTACCACTGCAGGCTATTGGCATCCCACTGTTCCCTTAGTGACTGCCAAGGGTTTTTTAAGGAATGCCACCTGGAGACTTTCCTTGAGCGTGTCTCAGCTGAGGTTTACATATCTGGGGATGGGGACACTGCAAAGCTATTTTGCAGACATGCTTGCTGCATTTATAATAAATGAGTGGCAAATTGAGGCAAATTTATCAAAGGTCGAATTTCTAATTCATTTGAATTTTTACTCACATGAACTCCCATAAATTCGAAATTCGACCAATTGAAATTGATTAATAAAATCAAATTTTTAAAACTCGGATCAATCGACCCAAAAACTCAAATAAAATTTGATTCTAATTTAAATCGACAGAAAAAAAAACCTTGAATGTCAGGAAGGCTGCAAATAGCTCCAAATTGATCCCTGGACCTCTACCATTCACTCAAACAGATAAATCTCAAAAATCAAATTCCAATTTTTTCAAAAACTCGAATTAAATTTGAATTATATAATTGAATTTGACTGTTTTCCCCCATAAAAAATTAAAAAATTCAAATTTTCAATTCGACCCCTTGATAAATCTGTCGCTTAGGTTGAAGATTCTAGATTCTATAAATGTTTTTCAAAAAGTGTCTATTTCTTATTCCGCTTCATTCTGTAATACATGTACATGATGGCATGACACATGAAAGTAGTGTCTCATGAACAAAATAGTCGTACATCTGAACTTTTACCACTTCTCTGCATTCTAGAATCTAAAAATGCAGATGATGTTTTTAAAGACTTGTTAAACTAAAAGAAAAAAAGCAGAATATGCAAAGTCAGGCCAAAAAAAGCACACTTGCTGTGTATTAGGATGGATAGACAGTGGCTCATATATAAGTTATCAAAATATATACAGAAGAAATGGGAATGGCTGTAAATTTTAAATGCAAGCTGTCTAAAAGGAATTCAGACTACTAAATGGAGCAAAGCTGTGCATAGCCAGATTTCCTTATGTGAAATAAGGAAAGAAATGGGAGCAGCTATTGTATCAACACAAGCTGCAAATTAGAGCAAAAATAAGTTACAAAAGCACAGAAATAACAGCCGGCATGTTGACTTCAAAGACTTTGAAAAATGTGTCATTTTATATCAGTTAGTTATTAAATGTGTTGCTCCTTTTGTCCTGCCTTCTGTTATGAATTCTGCATCAATGGATGCATGGTAACTCTCAAGCAACCCCCACCTCAAATGTGGTGGCCAACAGTAACCTGGGCCAATAGATACAACTCTTGTGCCAGAAGAATATTGGGTCAGAGTGGGCCAGTAGAATACCAGGAAAAAACCTGGTGGCAACATGCACCGAAAACTGCACTTATTACGTAGTGCTAATGTATGCAATGCAACTAATCAATGTTTTCTTAAATGAGTTAGATGTATACACTGCATAGCAATATTTTCATGCACCCCCACCTTACCTTTTGGTATCCAAAACCTTTCCTCTCTACACAGATGCTTATGGCTTGTGCTGATATCTATCTGATATATATATATATATACAGTAGAAAAAATGTAGTGATGGCACTCACAGGATTTATACATCAAAGGCAATGAAAAAGAAAAAAAGTTTATTGATCCAACGTTTCGGTCCTTGATAAAGGTTCCTGTGTGGGACCGAAACGCCATATCAATAAACTTTTTTTTTATTTTTTTCTATTGATTATCTACGCATGAGCACACAGGCCTCAACTAATTTCAGAGTGTGCTGCTCATACCTGCTGTTCTTTATATATATATATATAATAGTTTCCCAAAATTGACGCACTCCAGGACTTAATAATGCAGTTGAAAAGGAAAATTTATTGTCAACTTTCGGTCCTTTTCTGGACCTTTCTCAAGACATCTCAATGTCTTGAGAAGGGTCCAGAACAGGACTGGAACATTGACAATAAATTTTCCTTTTTAACTGCATTATAAAGTGCTGGAGTGCGTCAATTTTGGGAAACTATTATCTATTATATATGTGACAGTACCCAAGCACGAAGAGAACACTCTTGGAGAGCACCACAGCTGGAACTATATATATATATATATATATATATATATATATATATATATATATATAGTATAGTATATATAGTATAGTATATATATATATATATATATATATATATATATATATATACCATATCAGCACTTATAGCCAAGCAAAAGTATTTTAATATATAATAATACATAACTGGATAAATAAACAATTACTTTACATTTTATGTGTGTGTTCTGGTTTTATACATTCACTTCCTTCGTAAGAGATATATAGCATTGTGTATGTTTTTAGTAACACCTGAATTGTGCCAAAGCCGGGCGGTAGAACAATTATGTAAATTAGTTTACAGTGGAGGTAGATTAGGCACTAACAGGGTTAGGTAAATTGTGTCATTGATGGAAGGCTACTATTAGTGAGGGCTGACTCTAAGGGGCAAATTCACTAAGCAGCGAAAATGCGCTAGCGACGGCTTCGCCACACTTCGCCGCATTTCGCCAGACGAAGTTTCTCCAGGGCGCCGCTAATTCACTAAAATCCGAAGTTGCACTCAGGGAGGCAAATGTTTGCGAAGTTGCGCTAGCGTTAATTTGTCAAGCAAAGCGAAGTTACGCTAGCGATGCCTAATTTGCATACGGCGCCAAGTTAAAGTACAATGGACGTATATGTAGCAAAAATACATTACACTACACAAGCCTGGGAAAGCTTCATAAGATAAAATAGAGTTGTTATTTTGCCCTACACATGTGCCCACTGTATAGTTTAGGTGCCATATGTTAGGAAATGTAGGGGGGAAGGAGGGTACTCCCAAAAAAATTTATGATCTTTTTCAGCCTATCACCCTTAAAAAACGGAAAAGACGCCAGCGTTTTTTGGGACTTAGAAAAAATGTCAACTTTTTTTAAAGCAATCCCTATCTACTCTATTGCAATTCGTCTGGTCTGAGGTGGAGAAGGCAAATCTGGCGCAAGAGGTTACGTTCAGTAAAATGTGCAAGTTAGTGAATTAGCATAGTTACGTCCCATTCGCCATAGCGCAACTTCGCCTGGTGTAAGGGTGCGTAGTAGCGCTAGAGTAGGTCCACTTCGCTAGCGAATTTACCCTAGCGCCCGTTAGTAAATCAGCGAAGTAACGGAATGACATCAGGCTGGCGAATTTGCGCTAGCGTTAGCCACTTTGCGTTTTAGTGAATTCGCCCCATAGAGCTGGCATGGCTTTGAACAGGTAGGTTTAAAATTATTTTATTACAACATAAATATTTATGCCTAATTATCCCATAGTAAATTTTGTACTAACACATGGACTGGTTATATGCCCAACCACATTAATTTGCTATGCATAGATAGCTGTCAAGTTGGAATGCGCAGTCTTAATTTTGAATTATAAACTTGTAGGCTAAATTTAGGGTGACAAAGTTTGTGGAAGAAACCTCACAATGACATCACATGTATCGTTACCTTTTCCACATTCGTCATGGTAGAGGGTGTAGAAGCAGTTCAAGAACAATAGAGTTAATATTTTTGCTCACATCAGGCCACCAGCAGCTAATTAAAGGTGTTGTTTACCGTCAAACAAGTTTGTGTCTGTTTTTCTAATATTGAAATGTAAAGTTTAATTTTTAACTTCTAAAGCAGCTCTGGGCCCGACTCTTTAACTGTTTTAAATCGATACATTTAGGGGCAAATTTACCTAGGGTCGAATTAAAATCCTTCGACTTCGAATATTGAAGAACAATCAAAGGAATAATCGTTCGATCAAACGATTAAATCCTTCGAATCGAAGGATTCAAAGGATTTTAATCCATCGATCCTAGGATTATCCTTTGATCAGAAAATTGTTAGGAAGCCTATGGAGACCTTCCCCATAGGCTAACATTGGCCTCGGTAGGTTTTAGGTGGCAAACTAGGGGGTCGAAGTTTTTTTTAAAGAGACAGTACTTTGACTATCGAATAGTCGATTAGTCGAACGATTTTTATTTTGAATCGTTCGATTCGAAGTCGAAACCGAAGGTCGAAGTAGCCCATTCGATGGACGAAGTAGCAAAAAAAACCACTTCAAAATTCAAGCTATTTTTGCTCTATTCCTTCACTCGAGCTAATTGAATGGGCCCACAAGTTGATGCATTTGCTATCTGTAGCCCTGCTGAGCTGAATCCCTGAGCTTCATTAAAGGCAGCTATTAGAATTGATATAATAGTTGCTAATATTCCAAAGATAATGCTGCGAAATGTATCAACTAAATGTAGCAAATTATAACAGTTTTCAGAATGCTCCTGGATTACTGAGCTGCCAGACTGAAACACCAGAGACAGAAACATTAAACTTACATTTCGGGAAACTGTAAAAAATAAAAGATGGAAAGCAATTGAAAAAAGTCTTTGTTTATGGAGAACAATCTGAAAACAACTGAACAGAAAACAGTGTTTGGAAGGTGAACAACACTTTTAAAGGAGAAGGAAAGTTGTATCCCACTTGGGGTGCCAAATGGCACCCCCAAGTGATTGTATTTACTTACCTGAAACCCACGCAGAAGACTGCACCGGCCCGGGGTTCTTCCAGTGAGCACCACAGTGCGATCCGGGTTTCTTTCTTCAAATTTCCCCTGGCAGACACATGCACAGCAGAAGGAAATAGTCGGTTTTTCATTAAAGTTGGGCTTTTTGCTCTAATGTGCATATGCAGCTGTGAGAAGAAAGAAGAAGCCGAAAGAGGATCGCTTCGTGGTGCTCACTGGAAGATCCGCGGGCTGGTGCAGTTAAGTCAGGTAAGTAAATACATTCACTTGGGAGTGCCTAACATTTGGTACCCCCAAGTGGGATATGACTTTCCTTCTCCTTTAATGTTTTACCCACCCTGTTTTGCCTTGCATTAAACAGTTATGCACCACTGCTGCTTCATAGCAAAGATGGCGGTGAATTTGGGAGCTTTAATTGTCTTGCTGATCTCACCAAAGATGTCATTAGTGATGACCGAATCTCTCTCATTTCACTTTGCTGAAAAATTTGCAAAACACGTCAAAATGCATTAAAGTCTATGGGCAATTCCATGCCTTCCGAATAAATTCGCCCATCACTTGATGTCATGACACATAGCACTGTTTCTTTCTATCTCTGCACTTAGAAACCAGATGCTTAATATGCAGAACCAGGGATGCCAGAAGCATTAAATTGTCTATTTTACTACTTTCTGCATTGCACTGAAATTAGACCGTTTCTATGGAATCGCAGATGCTTTTGCTTTTATTACCACTACAGTGCATAACAAGCTGCAGTCTGCACAGATCTATTTGCTCATCTCTATCCGAACAAGTTGGTGGGGTGAAAATGTTCCCTTCCTACGCCCGATGGCACTTATAAATTATAGCAATTGGTGTCAATGTGTTTAGGGCAAGTGAAGGTTAGAGCAAGCTAGAAATGATGCAACACATCAGCATGAGAATCCTCTATGACAATGCCACACACGATTGTGCAGTCAGAGAGCCATTTGTATATTTAACAGTAACAGTTCAACTGTGCTAGGCCTAATTGGCCGAGATGATAAAACCCTTTAGCTTTAAAAATCAAATTATTATACTGTGCCTATATTTAGTAAGCATATGACCTACTTCCTTATACTGTATATGTTTGATTAATAATGACTTCATGATCACACACGACACAGAGTGTGAGGATGGACCTAAAGGATTAAGAGTTCACAGATTCGTTAAACTGTTCTTTGTTAATGCATAATACTAAGTATAATTAGCTATCTGATTATCACATGATGATTCACTTACAGTTCAATAAAAAGGGTTAATGAAAGTGGTACATAACACACGCAACTGATAATTTCTATTGAGTAAAACAGCTCCTACAACCATGGTAGCCATTACTTAAAGGGGAACTATTGCGAAAATGAAAATTCAATATAAGCTTCATCATACTGAAATAGGAAACTTTCTAAATGTAATCAGTTAAACATTTTGCATCATTTTTGAAATAGTCAAGTTTATGTTCACTATCCCTCTCTCGGCATCTGTTTCTCTTCGTTATCTTTCCATGCAGCAGTTGGGTGTCAGATATTCATTGACAGTTAGATCCAATATATCTTATAGGGGGGCTTAATTTCCTAGCAGATTAGAGCTCATTCAAATACCTGATTCCAGTAAAAACTAAATCAAGCAAAATAACTGCCTTTTGCACAAATCCTGCATGTAGAAAGACATGATGTCTGGTGATTTTAATAGAGTGAGCTCTAATACATCTTCTAGGCAAAAGGAGCCCCCCAATAAGATATATTGGAGCTAAACTTGATTATTTCAGGAACAATGCAGAATATTTAATTGATAGTAATTAGAAATTTTCTTATTTCAGTATGATGAAGTTTATATTAAATTTTCATTTTCGAGATAGTTCCATTATAAAAATAGTTTCCAGATACACGGTACTGCTGTGTGAGTAAACCATTGGAGGCTTGTTCTAATGAAATGCATAAGGCATACTTTACAAATGCCAGAAGCAAGTGCTGATGGGCAGAAAATTACAATCAGCAATGTACAATGTGCATCAATACTTGTGACCCAGTGAACACTTGCGCAAACATCCCACCCATGTGCAGCATTGCAACAATTTATTCTTCATTATCGGACTGCAAATAGTGACTTGCAGCTCCAGGAGCAATTCTCTGAGGGATATCATTATTCAGGTTGGAAAAAAAACTAAACAATCCAATTGGGTTTATGTAATGTTTCAATGTTTTAGCAGTTAAGCACCATTTGTTACTGTGAAAAGTGTCTGTACCTTGTATCTTGTATAAAAACACATATTTGTCTGGTTGCAGTCTGCAGGTGCCACAGTTTTTGCATGATACTCTTGGTTTCCTTTGTCATACGACTCTTGGACAACAGTGCTTTCATTAATGATTGTCAGATAACTAGGGCAGGAATAAAATGGATACACTAAGGGGGGTATGTATTAAAATTCAATTTTTTTCTGGTTGGATTTTTAAAGGGGAAAACACAATTTTTTCAGAGGAAAAAAAACTAAAATTTTTTCGTGATTTATTAAACCTCAATGCTACTAAAAGTCAGAATAAAAAAGTACTCCATCTCAAACCTGCTGATTTCATGTAGAATTCAATGGCAGATGTTCCGCTTGCAACTGGAAGATATCATGATCTGCGCTAGAATTCATACAAAACATTGAATAATTTATGGTTTCTGTTCGATAATTCGAAAAAAATCACAGTTTTTTGGCATCAAATTAAATAACCACCTAAATGTGGTTAGAGAGAGAGAGAAAGTGAGGAAAAACCAGCACAGTATTTTACATCATTGTTACAGATTAGTATAAAGGATTCAGTCCACTTATCAACTTGATTTACGAGGCAAGATCACATAGCTCAAGTTCAGAGCAGATTAATGATCACATCCTTAATTCTGGTTAAAAAAAATATGTTAATTCTTAGTTTTACAGCTTTCAAAATGCTAGCAAGATTAACAATTGAACATTTAGCATATGATATAGTTGCCTACAGTGTCGTGCAATATTCATTTTTTGAGATGTAAACATTTAGTAGATAATTCCATTGCAGAAAAGTCAAAAGTATTGTAGTAGCAAAAGCATCGCTTTTTTGGCCCTGAGAGGTAAATGAAGGTAAATAAACAAAGTAATCTTTATGCAGTGGAATACTAAATGAGCTGGATAACGTCTATTCAGCATGTATGTTTAAATAAACATGGGCTTCTATTAATAATGGCCCGGCCTATTATTTTAAATAGCACAAAAACCACAGTGACTATATTTTATTTTTAAAAATGTTTATTTTCTGGTTTATTCCTTAAAAATAGACCCATATACAGTATGCAACCATGCAATGGTTTTTCCTACATTTGGTGAAAAAAAAGGTAAATTGGCAGATACACAAGGTCATCCACATATTCTAAAAATGTGACTAGTATATGTATATGTATGTATATAAATTTAATTTAAGGAGAAATAATTTGCAAATACAAACATTAAAACGTGTTTGTGGGGTGGTGGTAAAAATATCTATCAATGAAGCAGCCCGGGCTGATAGATAAGTGGTATTCTCTAACTTGGTAAAACACTACTATTTTCTGTTACTGCTGAGTTTGAAGGGGACAGTAGCCTGTTTTTCCAATAATTAGCAGGAGCTGGTTCTTTAAAGAAATTTTTAAACCCAAGCATTTGGAAAGTTTTTAATATTAAAGGGGTGGTTCACCTTTAAAGTGGCTTTTACCATGTTATAGAACGGCCAATTCTGAGCAACTTTTCAATTGGTTTTCATTATTTGTTTTTTATAGTTTCATATAGGGATGCACCGAATCCACTATTTTGGGTTAGGGTTGTTATGCTTTGGGTAGCCGAGGATGAGTAAAGTATAACAGTGCTTTATAAGCAGAGTCAGATAGCCATTACATAACAGTAACTTAAACTCTAACACTCTCAACCTGTACAGAAAGTCCTGTGTATGCACAGTACATGTCCTGTGCACAGTGACACCCGCAGGCCATTTGTATAAACACCACATATTCCCCCTATAGTAGGAAAGCATTTGGACAAATATAATAAACAGCAATAATAAAACAGTATACATATCAAAGAAATATTATACATCCTTCACATCACATAGTACTTGGTCCATGCAGGTAGTTTTCTTATTCTCTCAGTATGCCTTATAGGTTCACTTTCTTCAGGCCTATTGCAGTTGACATCAGGAGTAGGAAAATGTCCTTCATCAAATGGAGCTTCTCCAAATATGCGTCCATCAGACAGTTCATATGTGTATGGTCCTCGCTGGTGTCTCACTTCAAGTGGTGTAGTAAATTTAGATTGTCCTTGTTTCAGTATTCCTGGTTTCTTAATTCTGACTAAAGATCCAGGCTGAAAGTGTACTTCTCTGGCACCACGTTTTCTGTCAGTGTAAGCCTTGCATTTGGCTGGTTGACGTTTGACAATGTCAGCAGTAGACGATTTTGCAGCACAGTATTTTATGGAAGTTTGATGCGCATCTGTCTGCCATGTAATAATTCAGCAGGAGATAATTGGGTTGTTGCATGGCACATTGCTCTGTAGTTATGTAGGAACTCTGTTGTAAATACCAAGATTTCCGAGTAAGATTTTCTGTCTGAAGTGTTTCTTTCAGACTTCCGTTGAATCGCTCGATTTCTCCATTTGCTTGTGGGTAATACACCAAAGATTTCCTATGCACAATATTCCTCTCTCTCAGAAAGGTTTCAAACTCATATGAGACAAACTGTGGTCTGTTGTCTGATATTAACTCCTTTGGATTACCTTCTCTGCTGAAGATTGTAGACAGAAATGTTATTACTGTAGCTGATGTTATATGAGAAACAAATTCAATTTCAGGCCATTTACTGTAATAGTCTATCAAGGTTATAGCAAATCTGCAGTCTATAGGATCATCTGTAAAAGGACCGACAATATCAATAGCAAGTTTTTCCCATGCTGAATCAAGAAATGGTACTGGTTTTACATCTGGTCTCAACTTAACTTTGTGTACAAAGTTCTTTGCCCAACCAAATGAAGTGTTGCTTTATGGTGAAATTTTAGACACTGGCTGTGTGGCAGGAACTGGTGCTGTAGTAATGAGACCATCAACGAATTGTAGGTTTAATGCAGCAAAGAGATCCCTTCCAAGTATAGCAGTACCCTTATTCACAATATAAAAGTCACATTTTGCAGTATTTGATTCAAATTGTACAGTCACTGGCAAGCAACCAAGCACATGGATTGGATCTTTTAAGTAACTGACCAGTTTCAGGGCAGGTGCAACAAGCGGATCTTTTGCAAAGTATTTCAAGAAAATATATTTTGGTAATATAGAAACAGCTGAACCTGTATCAAGCATCAGGTTAATGGAGTGTCCCTTGTCAGCAGAAGCAGTACTGACACTGACAGTGCATATAAACTTGTCTGGAAAAAATGTACCAGCTTTAGCCACACTTAATACTGTGACATTTGTAGTAGTGACTTCATGAACATCGTTAGCAGAACTACGGCAGATCTTAGCAAAATGTCCAACTTTTGTGCAATTGCGGCACCGTTTAGCTTTTGCAGGACATGTAACATGATTTGCAGTGTGTTGTGTTGAACCACAGCTAAAGCAGTATTTTCTATTTGTATTTGCTGCACAGTTTTGCAGTATAGGTGAATCCCTATCCTTAGCACTGTATTTTGCCTGTGACTGTGCGTTATTAGGCCACAGTGTTGAATTCACAATCTGTACATTCCCAGCACTTCCCTGACTGAGAGTTTTAGCCTCTGCCACTGCTGTTTCAATTTGGCAAGCAACTGTAATAGCCTTTGCAAGGGTTAAATCCTGCTCTAGGAGCAGTCTCTCTAATGAGAAGTGAGTTTGTTTTTTCCACTATTTGGTCTCTTAGTATTTCATATTTTAGATTCCCAAAGTCACAGGTAACAACCAGCTCTCTCAAAGCTGCTACAAATTGTTCTGTGGATTCGCCATTACGTTGTCCACGTTGGCGGAATTTATATCTTTCAGCAACCACATTTTCTCTTGGCACAAAAAAGTTCTTTATAGCAGTAAGAGCCGTTTCATAAGTATAATCAGGTAATGGTAATGTATAGAATATAGGCTGTCCCTCTGCTCCCAGAAAGTGAATACGTAAAGCATGCTTTCTAGCAGCAGAACTCTCCCCTTGGTCAGCAGCAATAATGTAATTTTCAAACATATGGATCCAAGCAGTAAAAGGTATGGTAAGCTCACCAGGGTTTGGAAGAAAAGGTGCAGGCTGCTGCAGAGGTAGAAGATCCATCTCATTGTCAATCTGTTATGTTTTGGGTAGCCAAGGATGAGTAGAGTATAACAGTGCTTTATTAGCAGATTCAGAAAGCCATTACATAACAGTAAATTAAACTCTAACACTCTCAAGCTGTACAGAAAGTCCTGTGTATGCACAGTACAAGTCCTGTGCACAGTGACACCTGCAGGCCATTAGTATAAACAACAAAAGGATGAAGCCCCGAATCCTTGGTGAAAGATTTGGCCGATAACCGAACCAAATCCCAATCCTAATTATCATATGCAAATTAGGGTCAGGAAAGGAAAAAGTGGAAATTTTTTTTTTTGTGACGAAAAGTCACATGATTTCTCTACCCACCCCTAATTTACATATGCAAATTAGGATTCGGATTCGGTTAGGCCAGGCACAAGGATTCTGCCAAATCCTGCTGAATAAGGCCGAATCCTGGCCGAATCCAGAACCAAATCCTGGATTTGGTGCATCCCTCGATTTATAATTATTTGCCTTTTTCTTCTGACTCTGCAGTTTTCAAATGGGAGTTGCTGACTCCCTTCTAAAAAACATGCTCTGTACGGCTACAATGTATTGTTATTGTTACTTTTTATTGCTGACCCTTCTATTCAGACTCTCCCCTATTCATATTCCAGTCTCTTATTCAAATAAATGCATGGTTGCTAGGGTAATTTGGACCCTAGTTACCAGATTGGTTAAGATGCAAATTGAAGAGCTGTTGAATAAAAAGCTAAATAACTCATAAAGCACAAATAATTAAAAATTAAAAACAACTGCAAATGGTCTTAGAATATCACTCTCTACATCATACTAAAAGTTATCTCAAAGGTGAACAAGACCTTTAATATTGCTAAAATAGCAATAACAAACAGCGGGTTTGGAAAGAATACAGGGAAAGAGGGAACAAGAAGCAAATTTGGCTTCTTATAGTGGATCATTAAAAAGCCTTATCCTTTTATGGTACAGATTAAAATTAATATACAACATAATTCAGGGACAAATCTATCTAGATCAAAAAAACTAATTTTAGGTAGTACTAAGGGTAGAATTTGACTTGTCTAGCATAATAGATGTTTCAGCAGCAAATCCTTAAATTAAATTAGGTTTGAAGACACATCTTTCTATTAGAGTACACATGAATGACTCTCTTGACTGAACTTCTATCATTGTTTCAGCGAGGTAGGCAATTCTGGATAATGCTAAGGTCAGACACTTCTAGAAGTCTATGCACTGAAGCAAATATAATTTTATTATTGGTTAGAGTTAATTTTCTTTAAAGGATACTACAGCCTAAATATTTCCAATGATGGATTTTTTTTAAAAAGACTAGAGATACAAAACACACACTTGTAAATTACATTGATGCAGTTTAATTTGTATATGTCACACTTGACAGTGTCTAATAATTTCCCCCTCTAGGTGGGCCTTAAAAGGGATTTCTGTTGTACAACTAAATGCTGTTGGCACACTTATAGTTCAGCATTAGGGTACTTGCATTTCAGCTTTGTGACTTGTAATTTATTTATTGTAAGCTTTAATGACCCATACATAACACATAATTGCTACTCTTTAACCAAAGAGAACTGGTTTTGTGTTGTGCTTCAACCATGGCTAACCCGTATCTCTCCCTTTACATGTGTATAACCTTACTAGGAGCTGTTGCCTCTAAGTTGTGCATATGGATAAAATATTTAGACAACATAAATTCCTTATAATGTGCCTCAAAAATCAACCTGGTAGATTTTGTAGTTGAAGAGGACCCTATCTGAAGGGAAGGATTCATATTTACCTCCAAACAGAAGTTAAAATACAGTACAGATCACACTTATTTAAAGCTTATACCAACGGTTGATGTATACCAACATTTTGAGTAGGGATGCACCGAATCCACGATTTTGGATTCGGCCGAACCCCTGAATCCTTTGTAAAAGATCCGACCGAATACACCGAATCCTAATTTGCATATGCAAAGGGAAACATTTTTTTACTTCCTGGTTTTGTGACAAAAAGTCCCTCCCTGCCCCTAATTTGCATATGCTGAATCCGAATCCTGCTGAAAAAGGCTGAATCCTGTCCGAATCCCGAACCAAATCCTGGATTCGGTGCATCCCTAATTTTGAGTTTGAACCCTACCTACTCCAAGGTTTGTTCAGGGCTCCCCTTGATGGTTTGAGGGTACAACCTTTGGTCAGGGCTCCCTTTACAGTATATCATCAGGGGCAGATTAATGCATAGGCTAGCCTAGGCTATAGCATAGGGGCCCATAGTGGTCAGGGGCCCATGGGGTTTTTTTTTTCTTTTAAAAAAAAAAAAAAATAGTCATTGTCCACTGTAGCTGCCTGGTGCTTCCTGATGTTTACTGCTGGCTGGGAGAAAATTTAGGCAAGGCGCCTGGGTGCATGTCTATTAGTCATGTGTGTGCAAATCTCTCTAAAGCCTGGCTGTCTTTGGTGGAATTGGCGAGCACCAGTGACGTCACTAGTGTGTGCGGAAGCAGATGTGTCACACTCACGTGGCTTTGGAGTTGAGCACAGACACGCGGTCCGAGTCTCTGGCAGAAGACACGCAGTCTAATCCACTTCTTGCCTAAATCTAGCTATATCTTGCCTGAATCCTACCTAAATTGTCTCCAAGCCAGTTAGAAAGCAGCAAGGCATGGGGGGCAGGTGGAAACACCCGGCCCAGCAGTGCTTTGCAGCCTGCAGAACAGAGAAATCTTTTTTTTTAAAGATCAGTTAAAAAATTCAGCCAGGCCCATACAGAATGAATCAGCAGGTCCCGCTGACTGTGCACCACTGCTAGGCTCAGCCTTGGTCCCACAACCCGGGCAGTAGCTGCGCACCTGCTATTTTTTAAAAATAACTTTAAAAAAAATTTAAATATTAAGCCAGCTATCTAGCAGCAGGTGCCAGTGGCCATTCAGGGTCTCAGCGTGGTCTGCGTCACGTTTTTTAAAAAAGCTGACGCTGTGTAAATACACTAGCGTCATGTGGCATTGCCTAAGCTTGAAACAGCTAGCATATATAGCAGTCGGCTTTTTTTTAAAAAACGTGGCATGGACCGTGCTGAAAGAAACGCGGTGCCCTAAAAGGAGCCCTGTGGAAAGTGTAGCCTAGGGGCCTGTGTGAATAAAGATTTTTTGCAGCAAAGCTCTGCGTTTACCTTGGACTGTTTCACCAACTATATCTTCAATTGAACGCGAGTACCGAAGGACGAGGTACAGAAACAGACCATACAGGTTAGAAAAAATTGAGGGGATAAGCACCACAGCCAGTGGAAACAAAAGAAGCTTTCAGCCTAGGGGCCTCACATGTCCTTAATCCACCACTGTATGTCATGCAATTATTACAGATATGGGAAAGAATGTATCAGTCGTTTAGCTATAATTTTAAGAATATCTAGGACAGCAAACACATTCACCCAAAATCTCACACTGACATTCAACTTGAGTGTCCAAGTGTATGTATCTAGTACAGCAAAGTGCAATTTTTCCAATTCTTCCCCTAACTGAAGGTCAGGTTGAGCCTCATCTGCCACTGATCCAAGCCCTCCCTTCCTCACCTCAGGAGATGAACCTATTTGGGAACCACTGGTACAGACCCTGCATTGAGAAGTGAATCACAGAGACAGAATTGAAAAGGAAAAAATATTTTAGCACACTGAAAACATGACTTTACAATCATGCCATGTCATAATTTTAAGGAAATCTAGCAGTACAGCTCTTGGGTCTTCACCCTGCTGAATCTAATTAAAAGTCCAATTAAATATCCCCTAAACTTTTCACACTCCATATACAAAGGGTAGTGCAGAACACCTACTTAGACCCTGCCCTTGAAACATACTGGTTTAATAGTTATTACTCTTGTCACTTTGCCTTCCTGTAATGTGTAAACATTCATGTACATTTTCATTGCATATAAATATGCCTGGCATTTTTAGCATCATTCATGAAATGTTTGCTTGACAGCCAAAGTCCTGAAAGCTCCAGTCATCCATTGAACACTATCACATTCATGTCATGTTCAGTTATTAAACTAGAGTACGAAAAAACAACATTTTGCTAATAGTCTATTGACGAAAATTTCAGTTTTTCATTTTAATCTTTGGACTTGAGACAGCTATATGCGCCTGTTTTGGCAGAGCAGACAGCAGATTGGTTGTCTGCTATGGCAGGGGAGAGTGATTTTGCAGACCATCCTGGGATCCATTTAGATTGCAGTTGGTCTGTCCAAACTGAAATTTGTAGGGATGGGCAAATTTTTTCGCCGAAAAAATGACGCCCATAGACTTGTATGGCTGCGTGTGTCAAAAAAAATATAAGAGGCGTGTCAAAACTATTTAGCCGCGTGACATCATTTTTTTGACGCCCGTAGACTTTAATGGCCGTAGACTTTAATTTTTGGCGGAACGAAACGGGTCATATTCGCCCATCCCTAGAAATTTGCCAATGACCCATTTTAGCTGGTAGAAGGGGCCAATTGAATGGATAACTATAGGGTTGAGAAGTATATTTTCATCTTTAGTTTAACACAACTATAACCAAAACAAAAAGACATCTTGGTGAATTTATAAATGTAAAAGTCAATCTGTGTAAATGTAGGAAACTGATTTTTTTTGGACTTCAATAAATATTTTGTTGCAAAAATGGTTTGCAATTGTCAAATTTTACTACATTCACTGCAAACGTTTGCAAAATCAATTTGGTCGCTTTAAAAACACCTGACAATTTAAACTGTTTCTATGAATATCCTTGATTTATATACCACTTAAATAGGTATGTATTGCTTTACAGAGAATTTTCATCATAGCAATCCTTTCCCCAGTGATGCTTACAATATAAGGTCCCTACCACTACAGCAGGATCAGTTTTACAGCAGCCAATTAACCTGCATGTACTATATGTTCTGTAAAGTGGAGGAATTCAACTTTCTCACACATTAAACCTATATCAGTCTCTCATCATATCTTAAACAGCAATGCCAAGTTTCTCCCTTAAAATGAATCTATCTAGCACCTCTAGTACAACACCCAAAACAACATATTTATCACTTTCTGTCGGGCCTGCACCTCCCCTGTCTGAATGCCAAGCTGCTTCTCCTCTGAACCTTATTCTACCCCTCCCTACACACAAATTATACAGTTTGATTTTTAATTTGTTTAAAACAATTGCTAACTCATAATTTGTACCTTAAAATCAACTCTGTGAACATTTAATTTTTATAGGTCATGTCTATAATTTATATGACTATCCATATGACTATAACCATTATCCTCATATAATACGTGACATCCAAAGGTTTTCCTATAAATCTGTACTTCCCTATAAAGCTGTCCCTGCCCTGTTTGGGATTAAAGTGATACTGACACTAAAAAAACTACTTTTTTAAAAATATGAAGGTATATTAAAAGTTACCTATAGATTATGTTTTTTGCTGAGAGGTTTGTTTTTGTAAGTAATTGTTAGTTAAATTTCCTAAACCTGACGGTTTTGCCAACCTGACTGTCCCATCTCAAACTGACATTGGCGCTGGCGTAATTTAATGTATTTAAAGGGACTTTGGCAATGAGTTGATTGCCCGTTACAGGTTCATTTTCTGTGAAGTTCCTGGTGCTATTGCTAACTATTCTGATTATCTGATTCCTGTTTTGACCCCTGCCTGTCTGACTACTCTACCTTCTGTGATCCTGACCCTAGCTTGTTATCTGACTATTCTGAACTCAGTTATCTGACCTGTGCCTGTCTGACCATTCTGATTGAATCTCCGATTTTGACCCTTGCCTGTCTGACTTCGCTTGAATTCTGCCCGCAACGACCCAGCCTGCTTGACTACGCTCACGTCTGCTCCTTAAACTGTGATCTTCTGCCCAAAGGACTGTTTTACGTGCGTGCCCCCTCTGCTCGTCCAGAACCCTCGCTTGGCTCCTCTCTTATTAAGACCTGGCAGCATCCAATTAGCCGAGGGCTCCTCCCAAGATAAAAGGCAGAAGCAAGAGCCGAGGACAGGGAGCCTAGCATTGGTTCTGGATTCTGGGTGCCGATCGTGACACAAAGGCAATATTACGATAGATGTAAAAAAAGAGTTTAATTTCTGGTGTCAGTATCTCTTTAAGAACAACATGGAAACACTTTGTTGAACAGCTTTAGGATTGTCACAACCTTAAAGCACAAACTGGGGAGGAAATATACCAGACCACTGTGCTGTTTACTTAATATTGTTTTATTATCTAAGCCAGTGCTGTGCAAATTTTTATATGTCGTGGGATGATTATTTCTCATGCCGAATCTCCAGATTATATTAAAACATGTATGTAAAGTCTATAGAGCCCTTAAGCAGAATTGGGGCCATAAAATGTCATGAAAGGTCAGATCCTACAGGTCCTTAAAATGTTTGTTTATTGAAACTTGTAAAGTATTAAGAAAACATATTTTAATAATATTAAGAATAATATGTTTAACAACAATAATAAAAAGAAGAATGATAAACAGTATATCCAGTTTTCAGATAATTTAAAAAAATAAAAAATAGCACATTCTAGTGAAGAAATATGGAATGTTAACTGTTACCATGTACAGTCTGAGCCTGAATTCATGTTTTATAGCATTTCAATAAAGTAAAAACAAAGAAGGAATGTTACAAATGTTATTTATTAAAACTTACATTTCTTGTTTTTACAAATAAACTTTAAAGGGGCAATGGCAATAGCTTAGCAGCACAGACAAATTACCTATAGTTTATTACATAACAGGGGTTATGTAATAAAAGTTTGCCCTGATGCTTTAACCAATAGCAGCCAATCAGCAGGTAGAATGTAATGGTCATCTGTTGAAAAGCAAACATCTTATTGGTTGCTATAGTTTACTGCTACTGGGAAAAAGTAGTGCCTTTTATTACATATGGGGGTAAATGAGCTAGTGCAAAAATGTTAGGTCATTGTCACTGGAAATGTCTTCACATCACTTTAAAGTATTTGCACTGAAACTTTCAGGAAATTGACTCATTGTCCAAATAGTCCTCACTAATGCACCTGCTTTTTGCTTCTCTCCTTGATATTTAACGCTTCACTGAAAACTATGAATTTGAAAACTATGATTTTAACCTTCCAGAGATTAAAGACACTGACAAATATGTGTACTACAGGAAAACTGGTACAAGAACAGAGAAAAAAGTCAAACTGCACCTCCTGAACTCCTTACAAATATATAATAAATAAACCCTTGGGCCAAAATATTTTTCTCTATAAAATGTAAAAGTTTCCCAGTGAGATATG
The DNA here is from genome assembly GCA_038501925.1 of Xenopus petersii. NCBI lineage: Eukaryota > Metazoa > Chordata > Amphibia > Anura > Pipidae > Xenopus > Xenopus petersii. The sequence continues at coordinate 39,500,157 of CM076681.1, read as the reverse complement.
ACACCGAAAAACACTCACAAATTGCTTGTTTTACTTAATTAACAATGCAGAGTAAAAGCATACTTCCTAGGGATATAAAGATTAAAACTCACCAAACTGAAAAGATCTAACCAGATATTGTATAACAAACAGCTGTTATTGGTATCCACAGCATTTACACTGCTATCTGGTTGCTAGCTTTGCTGAACTAATGAACCAGAAAGTGGTTTGACTGACAGACTATAAAATAAATAAGATGATGACCTGGAGAGAATGATGATTCATAGAAAAGCATAAAGACCTAACCTGAATCAAAAACATTTACATTTACAAAAGAAAAATAATCATTCTGGTTTCTTAGCTATCACTTAAAGAAAAATTATACCCCAAAATGAATACTTAAACAACAGATAGTTTATATCAAATGAAGTGGCATATTAAATAGTCTTACCAAACTGGTATATATATTTAACTAAATATTGCCCTTTTACATCTCTTGCCTTGAGCCACCATCTTGTGATGGTCTGTGTGCTGCCTCAGAGATCACCTGACCAGAAATACTGCAGCTCTAAAGCTGGCCATAGATGCAAAGATCCGATCGTTCCAATCCTCGAACGATCGGACTTCCCCATCTCCCGACCTGCCACTAACCATTCAGATCAAATAATAGCAAAAGAACAGATCAGCCGATGTTCTGCCCCTGACAGCAATAAGGTGTGGAAGCAAAAGACAGATATAATGTATCAGCAAATCAGTGTCTCAAAATGCGTAAAATATGTATCAATGCATCTGACTTTGCTACTTACTAGGACTATTACATCTACACACATCCTTTGCTTTTGAGGGAGTATCAGTTGCTCTTTAGTTTAGAGGCCTATGCCTTACCTTGAACATCTCATTGCACCACATGATTAAGAAGAACTATTATAAGCCAACTATTATGATAAAAGTAAATAGCAGCATTTGGTTTTCAGCACTGAATATATTTATATAGCACCAACGAATTATGTAACACTTTCCATTACACACAGGTTACAGTATAAAAATGGGATCAGAGGTCCCTACACACAAGATTTCCTTCTTAATGCCTAAAAAAAGTAATTCTATTCATTCTAAATTCAGCAAAGAACAATTTTAAACTGTGCATGTTTTAGGACATTACATCAGCATGTTGTGCCATGCAACATAGTAATCAGGTGCTATTCTGGGTGAGCTGTTAAACCAGACAATGAAATTGTAGGTATGTTAGGTCTTTGTGCTTTAAATAAACATTTCACACATCCATAAATAAAGGAAAAAATGGTGTTTTGTTACCCTAGTATGCAGACTATGTGATGTGCCAGCAAAACACAACACCGTCAGTAGGCAGAGACATACATTTCCATTAGGCTTATAGTCAGTGACTTGTAAAACAAACTCCATTGTAAAGATGCTGGGTTTCCATTTGTGAATTTCATCCCTCTAATATGTCTAGCCATTAGGTGACCTTTACCAGTGCCACTTAAATATTTTGGGGGATTCCTTGTGGGGGGGGGCAAAATTAATAACTTGTAGAGCTGACCCCTTTTCCACCACCCTAAGAAGATCAATGCGTAAAACAGGAGCGGATAACAAGATTATGTACAGTACATGCTGTTTATTACTTCAAATCCTACATTTCTTCAGAATGTATTGATTTTCAGCAAATTGACACCTACAAGGCCTAATTGCCTTCATAAACGGTAAGTATGCCTTGTATAGAACTGGCAACTTCAAATATTCACTTGATCACAGGAGGACAACAAAATGCTTGCAAATAGCGCTACATAGGCTAACCTTGTAATTTCTAAATGTGTTATCACAATGCCACTACACTGGCAGGGAATGAGCAATTGAAACATTTGCTAGTGGTAATACAAGGATTACTAAGGGGGGAAGGATTACTAAGGGGGGGGCAAGGATTTACTGGTGTTTTGCATTCTGACCATGAGCGAGAACAAAACACCCAATGCGCCATTCCCCTTTAAAATGATCTTTGCAAACCTGAAGTTTAAACAAATATTATAATGTAAAAATGAATACCTCGTGCCTTAAACCAGGGATTTTTGGCAGACTATTTGGTTCAACTAATGGTCCTCTATGGATATTTTAAAACATAGCTATACCAATTATTCAGCTTAATTTGAAGATTATCTAAACAGGAATTAAGAGGTCAAACTAAATATAACCATAACTGATTGCCTTCATCTGGGGTTTCAGGCGTAAAAAGAGAGCAGTCATTCTCCCCAAAATTCACTGTAACTGGCTAGCCCCACACTTTGAGAGTCAGGAAAAAAAAGTTATATGTACATAATACACGAGTCATGAATATGCTGAAAATTATTTCCTTATACATGGTGCACAGTGATATCATCAGTTATAATTGGTGCTTAGTGATGTAATTTGTGTCACATGATTTAATGAAACTTTTGTATTATAAAAAATGATGTATCCTCTGTTGTAAAATATGAGAATATTAGAAATCACCTTGAAGTTCCACAACCTGTATTAAAAGCATTTAGACTTCAGCATTATGCCTTTATATGGTCATGCAACTCTTCAGTGATTAATAATAATCTTATATTTTACAAAAGGGTTACACTGTTCCCTTTATAAAGAAGAGCCATGGCTAAATAAAAAGTGCTTAGGGATTCCATCAATACGTGGTGCTTAGTAATAGAACCAATAATCCCCACCCTGTTGTATTAAATGAGGATATTAGAAGTCACAATGGAGTTCTATGTCCTGAATAAATGGTCATGGAACTCTTTGATGCAGGATTCGGTTCGGGATTCGGCCTTTTTTAGCAGGATTCGGATTCAGGCGAATCCTTCTGCTCGGTGAACCGAATCTGAATCCTAATTTGCATATGCAAATAAGGGGCGGGGAGGGAAATTGCATGTCAAAAACAAGAAAGTAAAAAATGTTTTCCCCTTCCCACCTCTAATTTGCATATGCAAATTAGGATTCAGATTTGGTTTGGTATTCGGCCAAATCTTTTGAATACGATATGGGGGTTTTGGCCGAATCCAAAAAAGTGGATTCAGAGCATACCTAATTATAATCCTAAAATCTCAAAGAGTAAATTGCTTCCCAACAACAAGACATAGAATAATTGAACACCAAACTTTTTATAATTGGGCAGCAGTGCTATAAAGAAAATGACAAAGGGCACTACAATGACCAATGATCTCCCTTTCACTTTTCTCAGTGAAGTTTCTCAATAAAGTGAGTAGATTGTAAGCTCACGTAGCACAATCTGTGTATTGGAATATAGATTTATTTATACTTATATTTGTTGTTGTCTGTACTATTAATGTACAGTAAAGATGTACAATTTAGCACCATACAAATATGGGTTCTGTTATCTAGAATCCCATTATCCAGAAAGCTCCTAATTATTTGATTTCCTTTATCTCTATAATAATAGGACAGTACCTTGTACATTACTGCAACCAAGATAAAAATTAATCCTTATAGGAGGCAAACAAGCCAGTTGGGTTTAATGAATGTTTATATGATTTTTTAGTAGACTTAAAGTATGAAGATCCAAATTACACAGAGATCAATTATCTGGAATATCCCAGGTCCCAAGCATTCTGAATAAAAGTCTCATACCTGTACAAAGATATACAAGATTTTCTCTTGTACTCAAATTATTTTTCATATACGTCCTCCATATAACTCAGTTTACGAATATTTTGATATCTAATTACAGTATGTTAGCAATAATCCATGGTTTGAATCAAATAGGTTAAATTGCATCACATTATCATGACTCACTGAATATTACCCTAATGCAATGTTGACAGTAAAAATGCCTTTCCATTAAAGGAAAGACAATCCCAAAATATTTTGGTAGAAGCACAAATGTCTCCATTCCGAGCAGCTGTAAACATGATCATTTCCGTGTGCTGCATTCTGAAACGTCTCATTACATCAAAAAAAAAAACGGTTTAAGCCTTTAGTATTCTATAGGAAACGCTAAAGGGAGACATCTCCTATACTATACTGGGCAAGCACCATTCGCTAGTGAAATATAGCACTTTCCCTATATGGAAACCCAGCTAAACATGTCATGCATAATATATATGCAGTAGCAGCCAATTTAACCTTTCAAAGCAGAGATGTGTCCTCTAGATTACCCCCCCCCAACAATAACAAATAGGGTACAGTAGCTGCCACTTTTCTATAACAAAATAGCTCATTAGGAAAATGAAGCAATACACTTTTAGAGAATTAGTTCCCTTGGTTTTAACATCTTCACTGCCAGTAGTTTGCATCTGTTTTTCAGATCCACATACAGTAGCTACTCCCGGCACCCTGATATCCCCAGAAAGTTCATGACCATCTGCAGAGTTGTTGAATGTGAAACGTCACCAGTATGACAGACAGTTAATTAGGCATGTGGGACCTGTCAGCTCTCTACACTACAACTCCCATCATCCTAGGACTTGTGGAGCTGTTGTTCATGACATCTGACAAGCAATTAGCACTGCCTTGAGGTAGACAATTACCTTTAACAGACAGATGAAGTTCAACTACAATGGGAGGCTGGACATCATATTATAAAGTACTTAAAGGGATCCTGTCATGGGAAAACATGTTTTTTTCAAAATGAATCAGTTAATAGTGCTACTTCAGCAGAATTCTGCACTGAAATCCATTTCTCAAAAGAGCAAACAGATTTTTTTATATTCAATTTTGAAATTTGACATGGGGCTAGACATTTTGTCAATTCCCCAGCTGCCCCATGTCATTTGACTTGTGCCTGCACTTTAGGAGAGAAATGCTTTCTGGCAGGCTGCTGTTTTTCCTTCTCAATGTAACTGAATGTGTCTCAGTGGGACTTTTACTATTGAGTGTTGTTCTTAGATCTACCAGGCAGCTGTTATCTTGTGTTGGGCAGCTGTTATCTGGTTACCTTGCCATTGTTCTTCTGTTGGCTGCTGGGGGGTTAAAGGGAGGGGGTGATGTCACTCCAACTTGCAGCAAAGAGTGATTGAAGTTTATCAGAGCATAAGTCACATGACTTGGGGCAGCTGGGAAATTGACAATATGTCTAGCAGCCCCATGTCAGATTTCAAAACTGAATATAAAAAAATCTTTGCTCTTTTGAGAAATGGATTTCAGTGCAGAATTCTACTGGAGCAGCGCTATTAACTGATTCATTTTGGTAAAAAAAACCTTTTTTCCCATGAAAGTATCCCTTTAACAGCTGCTGAGCAATATAGTTCCTTTTAACTTATATAACTTTTATTTACCCTCCAGCTGTTGTGGAAGGATGCAGGTTGGATACAGATGTGATTCGATATGTCTTTTTAAATTTAATTTATGGTTAACCCCCCATGGGTCCCTATAATAAGGGGGAGCTTTCTGCCTTGCAGTTTGGAGCTATATAATAACATTTACCTGTGAATGGTAATAGTAGTTTCCCCACAGTTGCACACGCACAGGATAGACGCAACACTAGTCTTCTGCTACTTTTTGCAATAGAGATTCTGACTACAGAAACAAAGTATGAAAGAATGGAGGAACTTACCTATTTTTCCTAGGCAATCAGACTGTGAGCTGAGCAGCCAAGGCATGGTGCTAAGAAAGCTTCAGGCAGGCGTATTAGTTCCCTTAGCCAATAGATGTTATTCTACAGAGAGATCAGTGAGCAGAAGGCTGAACCTACTGTAGCTGTGCTGCCCTTATCTGTACTGTCTATAGCTTTGACTTGCCGAATGCACCGCCCCTCCCCCAGTTAAGAAAAAAAAACTACCAGGAAGCACTGGGCGTTCATGTCTGGGGCCTTAGGAATGTACCAGGAGAAATAATCTCTTCCCTGCTCGCAGCCAGGACGGGGGTTTTCTAACCAGCGTCACGACAGCTGGATTGAAATGCGCTATCAATATACACGGCCTGCGCATCACCCAGACAGGGCTATAGAAGTGCATTAAGGAGAATAGGAACCCCCTGTACAATCTAGTAATGGTACCTTCCGTTTTATATGCATCATCATATCCTAGGACAGTGCTAATGTCTCACACAAGCATCGCATTATCATATCCCCAGCAGCAGGCCGAGCTTTGCTCCACGCTGTACATCACGGGGTCACAGCAGCCTCGCACACTTACACACATGTGATCAGCTGATAGTTGGTTCTTTCCACAGGGCGATAAACAGCTCTGGCTGTATTCATAGATTACTGTTCATGTTTTTCAAAACACACCACAGACTACAATGGAATAAGTACCTCACAAAGCGCATATAACTGCATAAACTGAAGTATTCATGAGGGGCAGTGTGGTTGAAAATGTAAAAATAAAAGAAATGTAACCTGGGGCAGCAGGGTGAGTGGGTAAAGGGGATATGTTGCTGCTTGGCACTAGGGCTGTCACCTTTTCTGGAAAAAAATACCGGCCTTCCTATATATTTATCATTTTTCCTTATTAATATAATTGGGAATAACCATAATTTTTATTGGCCAGGCCGGTAAAATACGGGCAAGGTGGCAACCCTACTTGGCACCTGATAAAATTGACCATAGAAAATTAGATTGTAAGCTTCACTAGCTGAAAAGTTTTCACACATAGCAGTTTACCACACCTTCACCAGTGCCGTGGATATCTATTTTGGGATCCTTTACAAAACACAGAAGAAGAAGGCAATAGCAAATCATATTAATTTAATTTGCCATACCCTAGGAGAACACCAGATCTGATTCTTTGGCAACACTTGGCTAAAGGTGGCCATACAAGGGCCAATAAAACCTGCTGACAGATTAGAGTCGGCAGCTTATCAGCCCATGCGCAGGGCCCTTTAAGGGGCTTCCCCGATTGATATTTGGCCGGGCAGATGTCGATCAGGCATCTGTTAAAAATCCCGTCGGAGTGCGGCCGCATCTGTTCGTAGATGCGGTCCCGCGATCTGACTGCCCGTATTGGTAGCATTATGATGAGGATGAGCCCAGTATAGCCCACTTCAACGTTGCATTTCTTGGAGAGATCCGCAACATCGCCAAGCGAGCGTATCTCTCCATGTATGGCCAGCTTTATAATGTCTTCCCCATTTAATAAATAGCTAACATTTTTTATCCTTTTTCTTGGTGGGAGTGGGAGTAAAGCAGAAATGAAACATTTAGCAGTTTAGTATGGTGTGGGCCCAAACAACCCCCAGCAGCCCAATAAATAGTAACTTTCTATGGCATTGTACGGCAGCCCATCTGGCATTTGCCAGAATCCACAGATTGCCAGTTTGGACCTGGCTGTAATTATTATGCTGCCCATGCAATTCCCCACTGGGTGGGTTGGAGACAGAATACTTACAATTACCCCTCCACTGACCTCAGTGGTAATCGCTTCCTGGACAACACTGGTGTTAGGGCAATGAGAATGGAACACTCTGATCTGATTAATCACCGTAACACTGTAAATCTAATGTAAATGTATTTCTTAACCTTTAAAAAGGGAAAAGCTTGCAGCAACTGTTGTCAGATCTTTCTACACTGAAGGGATTCAATTATGAAACAGGGGGTATCAAAATTTTGTGACATAAATATAGTGCACCTGTAACTTCCTTTAAGTCTGATGGAGAAAACATGCAGCACTACTTGTCTGCCCAAGAGTAACTTTGCGGTATGACTCTCTTTGTATTGCCTTCCCTTTTTTTGGCTGTTCTTGAGACTTATCTACGTTTATGAATTCACTACATGACCTTCAAAGTTTTTATTGCATTCATCTCTTTGGCTGTTCAAATAACAACCATTTATAAGACAGATTTTGCTTGATGCAATTCAAGCCATAAAATTACAGTAGCACATTTAAAATCTTACACAAATAACATGTTTGTTTCCATTGTTGTATAACAAAATAATGTTTTATATTAAAATTAATGCATTCTGCATATTGTATCTAGGGGAGCTAAAGCAAATAGTTGTTAATGCTATTGTTATCACTCCCATAGTTAATAGCTGCAGCTTTACTAGCATATTATGCCTTTCCAACAATCTCTTGTAATATTGTGATTATGCAGACCTTTAATTAATACTTAACTTTTATCCCAGCCACCAAATGGTTAAGTGCTATCTGTGTAGTATGTTTCTGGCCTGAAGGCATAATGAAAATAGTTTGTATTGTTCCTACTTCAGCTTTCACTTCCTCATCTGAAACCAAAGTGTGTGATGAAAGCTGCCTCATATGCTTCCATATGTATTGTGTGACTAAGGAGGCAGAGGTTACATCAGCATTTGCAATATATTTTAAAGATCAGGAATGTACACCTTGTGGGGGCAGGCTATGCTTAGGGAACTGTAATGCAAGTGTATTCGGATGTCTGTAACATTGTTATCGATTGCGTAGAGAGCAATCAGGAGCTTTAACCCAAGCAGGAAATCTACCTAGATGGTGCCCATATCAGAACTGCCATTAAGACCACAGTACTACAATTACTCTGTACTACCCAGAATTATCTTTTAAAGGAGGATATGCCCTATGTTTAGAACCACAAACTTACCCATTAGACACTGATTCACAGGAGACTGGCTCAAATTTAGTTCCACAAGAATATATCATATTCATATGTTTATCTCATGAAAACTTTAAAAATAGAAGTTTATAGGGAGTTTAATAGAATTTAATTAGGGGAAAGGTCTCAGTAAAAGAATCATAATTTTAGCTCTTAGTAATATATAAAATGCACTGATAAATAAGTCTTTCTGTTCAAATGAACATAATCAGATATGTTCTACTCTGTTGCTATGTGAAATTAAACAGAATAATAATCAGAATAATGTGAAAATATTTTTACATAGCTTCTATCAAACTATATTCAGGGGTACATGGTAAAAAAATATTTATGGAGATGAGCCAGCACTCATTCGAATTCGATTCTAAGTTTTTCCCCAAAAAAACTGTGATTTTTCAAAGTCCACCAATTGACTCCAATAGGTTCTAAGAGGTCCCCCATAGGCTAAAACAGCAATTCGGCAGGTTTTAGATGGCAAATGGTCGAAGTCAAATTTTTAAAGAGACAGTACATGATAATTTCAATATATTCAATTTTTTTGCAAAATCGAATTTGGACTATTCCCTAGTCGAAGTACACAAAAATAGCTAGAAATTCAAATTTTTTCAATTCAAAAATTCACCTCGACCCCTGATAAATCTGCCCCTAAATGTGAAAAAGAAGCTGTAGTTTAATTATACTGGTATGGGATGGATTATCTGGAAACCCGCTATCCAGAAAGCTCTGGGAGAATAAGGCCTTCTCCCGTAGACTTTATTATAATTATAATTTTTAAAGTTTAAAATGATTAACTTTTTATATGTAATGATAAAAGGGTAACTTGTACTTGATCCAAACTAAAATATAATTAATCCATATTGGAAGCAAAACCAGCCTATTGTGTGTATTTGATGTTTACATAATTTTTATTTAGACGTAAGGAATGAAGATCCAAATTACAGAAAGACCCCTTATCTGGAAAACCCCAGGTCCCAAGCATTCTGTATAACAGATCCCATACCTGTACTTGAGACATATATAGTAGATAAAAGGGCTATGGATGTTAGAAACAGAAGAAAGAAATATGGATCAAGTATCAATTAGCAGTATAAAAGATAAGGTAACAGCAGCACTGTGTCACAGAGCAGTAACAAATTAAAAATTGCTGTTGCAGTAACTGCAACTGTCTCAAAAACAGCAGAATAAGCTTAGAAGTATATATGTGTTGTTGTAATAATGTGGCACTAAAGCTGTCAGAAGTATAATTTGCATGGTCAAGCATCATGTTCCAAAGTAAGAATCCAGTGTAGACAGTTATATGCTCACAGGCAAAAGATATGAGAGTTATAGGGCAATAGCTGGGTGGAAAAGAAAGGTCAGAAGAAGGTTTGTTTATAGCTCTTAGATTATAAATGTCCTGATAATCACATCTCTGGATACTGGCAATAAAAATAAATGAGCTAGCAATAGTGATTGTAGACAACATATAATATTCATGCCTGCAATATTGCAATTAATCTAAAAAATCCATTAATTACACATCAGGTATCCATAGCCTTAATAAACAGTTAGCAGTGGGTCTTTGCTATATGTTTCAGTGTGGATTGATTTCCCTTCACCTTTCAGAAGCACCAAGGAATGTCTACTAGAGAGGTACACACAGATGCTAAGTAATACAAAGTCAAAGATATAAGCTATCAAAGGCAAGCTTCAGGCAGTACAGTAGAGGTTTCAAACCTTCAGAACAGTAACAAGACCTCTACAGCTGTCACTCTCTGCACAACATGTATTTTATTTACCATTTTCTGCATATTTCCTCTGTAAATGATTAATATCCTCACACGTGTACTACAACACACGTGATCTATCTGGTTATATGCCCTTGTGGTCTTTCTTATGTTGGTAAAACAGACCTAATGCTGAGATTAAGAATGGACGGATACAGATCCGCTATAAGTGTAGCATTCAGAGATGGTAACACACAAAAACCTGTAGCGAAACATTTTTTAGAAATGGGCCACAGACTTCCAACATTTAAGTGTATTGCGATTGACCACATACCTCCTGTTCGTAGAGGTGGTGATAGATCTAGGGCACTATTACAACGAGAAGTCTTCTGGATAAGAAAATTAAACACCCTCTCACCAGGGGGACTAAATGAACCTTTTCTTGTTTTTTCAATCAGAGATAAGGATCTATATTGTAACAAATTGAATACTTTGTAATAGTTACAACATAATGTGTGGTTCCTTTTGTTATTTTGTTGCATAGTCAGCTAGTCAAGCTATTCTATAACAGTTATGTAAAAGTTAATTTTGATTTGATGCTATGCTCCAGAATGAGGCTGTATAATGATTGGTTAATCAACATGTTTTTAATTATTTAAAGGGATTTTAAACTTTAATCTGGGTCTTGATAAACGTCCAACCAGGGGACCGAAACGTTGACCTGTTTTCTTTTAATATATGACTTAATAAAAAGTGAAGATTTTACTAAAATCCCAGTGTGCATTCCTACTTGTGAGGACTTGTATACCAACGGCAAGGACTAGCACCTGGGTTGATAGATACTACTGCGTGGGAGTGCTTAAACCATTGGAGTTTGTATATATATACAGTATATACAACTTTCCCTTGATATATATATATATATATATATATATATATATATATATATATATATATATATATATATATCATATATCATTTATATATTAAGGTGGACAGCAGGATAGCAGGTACAGATAAAAAACACTTTTTGAATAAAGTACAGGCCAGATGTGTAACCATCTGCCCAAAGATGTGTCCCACCCAAAAGCTTGTTTAGTGATGATGGCCATGCCATGCCATTCAGGCCTGCTAAACCAGAAAAAGATAGTTCTTAGCTCCAGCTCATGGCATCTTTTAGCAGTTACCAGTACACAGCTAAGTATTCCATTTTGTTAACACAATATTATAAGAAAATTTACTGTCTAGAATAAGATAATGTAACTATGTAACCTGAGTTCTAATTAACCATTGATTATTATTATTATTATTCTTTTTAATATGTATTCATAAAGAGCCAGCATATTCTGCAGGTGCTGTACAATGAATGGGTATATACTGTACATTGACCATACAGATTTACAGTCAAAAACCAGTAACCAATACAAGAGGTAATAAAAGACCTTCCCAAATGAGCTTACAATCCAAAAAGGGACATATGAGACATAGGGTGTGCCGATTGGCAATTTTCTGCTTACATGTCATGTTATTAATGAGCTGTGAATATGTTTATTGGAAAATCAAATCCTTTTTGTTTTATTAAACTTAAAGGGGATGATAGGGGCTAACATATTTTTGTGGATGTTCTCTGGGAATGTACTCCTGTTTGTAACCAAAGGTATATGGTTGTAAAGGTTCATGACCCTTCGGTCTGCCCCTACAACTCACTTCTGTGTCTTCATATCTTTTGCCTCTACTCCTTACTAGCTTATCAGTGAGCACATGTGCAGATAATTCTTGGTCTGTAATCTGTAATTTGTAATCAGTATAGGTAAAGATGGCCATAGGTGCAAAGATCCGATCGTATGAATCATCGTACGATCGGACTTCCCCATCTCTCGACCTGCCACTAACCATTCAGATCACAGTCTTACCAGTCAGATCAAATAAAGTAGTTAAAGAACAGATCAGCCAATGTTCTGCCCCTGACAGCAATCATACGATATCTATGTTTCGATAAAGCTAGTGACAGTCTCTCACTGAAAATTGTACGATTGGCAATACACGCAGAGATATTATCGGCAGCCGACAGTAATTTTCTAACCTGTCCGATCGACCAAACGATCTCCGCCGGACGAAAACTGTCGGGACTCTCCACACACGGTCCGAAAATCGTACGAATCCTTGATTCGTACGATCGGATCTTTGTAAACATAAACTTAAGGACAGAGTTACGGATCTTTAAATTTATCAAATGTATCTGAAAACCAGTAGCAGATGTTCTGACACTTCCTGTCTCACTTATAATCTGTATGTGCGCTGCCTGGGTAGTATGCTTTACAACTCCAATACAGCTGTTACATTAATCCCACCTACATTAATTTAACCGTTGTACAAATTCCCAATCAAGAATGCTGAAGGGTGTCAAAGGATGCTGGAGGCTGCAGTGCGGTTTTAAGGTAAACTTAAGCTCAATAGAGAACTAAGATAGAAATGTTACAAATTGGGGTCATTCACAAGAAAGCAGTGTGCAAATTGCAAAAACAACCACCTTCTGCCATTCTTTTGCACTTTGCACACTGCCTCTGGTCTGGAGACCTGTGTCTGTCCCGTTGAATTCCCTTTTATCTGTCTTGTGTTTTACAGCTCTTAAATCAAGAGAAACAGCATGTAAATTCAGATCTCTGCACTGTGCTAATTATACTGTTTTCTTTTTCCAGCTCTAGGCAAAGCACTAAATTCCTATGGGGCTACACAATTACTATTTATAAATAAAGCATATTAATATGCACTGTTTGTGTTTGTGATAGAATATAATTAGAATATAGAATATAATTAAATAGTAATAGAGGAATACAAAGGAAATGCTGCAAAGTATAAAAAGACAAAATATAGTTTTTTATATTATAATATTAGGTGATTTCCTATCAGATCACATCTTCCCCCGAAAAAAATCTTGCACTAAGCAACATGCGAGTCAACAAGTGTTCCTGGAATCTGGGTAGTGGTTTGTGTCCACAGGTCTCTTACTTCCTTCCTCCCCAAAAGCTGCTGCCTGTTAACTGATGATAACAACTTGTAAAACTGAAAATGCTTCTAAGCAGCGGCTCCCTGAGTCTTGCACACATTCTGTTACTGGTACTCTGCAGGTGCAGATGAATAACATTCATTTCTAAATTAAACTTGTAGCCAAATATCTTACTGGGTATTTTAAAAGATACAGGGCCACAGAATCTCTGTCTATCAGTCTACATACAGTAACTGCATATAATTATGTTGTAAATATATTAGGGATGCACCGAATATGCAAAGTAGCATATTCGGATTCGGTTCGGTTCGGCCGGGCAGAAGGATTCGGCCGAATCCGAGTACAGCTAAAAAAGGTTGAATCCTGGCCGAACCACGAACCGAATCCTGGATTCGGTGTATTCCTAAAATATATTTGTTCATACCATCATTACACTGATGTAAAGAGAATACATTTGGTTGCAAATGGTGAACACAACTTCCTCTTTCTAAAAATTATGCAAGAGCAATTCCTATGCTGTGGCTGAAAAAGCACCTTTATAAAAAGCTTGGAAAAATTTGTGATGGAACTATGAATGAATCACATGTTATTTAATGAACAAATAGTCTCTGTGAGACCATTTTAAAGTAGCAGGTACTATGCCAGTGCATTTCAGGGTTGAGTGTTGACTCTCGGAAAAGAAGGGCCTAGTTTACACATATACTTACACATAAACTTACACACACTCCTTAGAAATTTTAGGGTTCAACTTATTGATCGGAGTGATGTGCTATCTGATTTTTAAGGGATTAAATCTGGACAAAAAGATTTAGTTAAATATTTGAAACAAGGAAGTAACTAGAAGTTATGCCACAAAAAATTACCGGATTAAGCAATGACATTTTATGAATTTAGGTAGAAGAAGCAGCTGTCTCTTTCCCTTTAAATGTCTGAGAAAGTCCTACCCTGAATAAAGAGATAAGCAGGTGATGTTTAGAAAACAACAGTTTAAAGTAAATGTAGCTGATTAGGACAGAGATGTAAAAGCTTACTGGTGAAATTCTGTTCTTTGTATGTATGTATATATATGTACTGTATGAGCATTGTGTAAGTGCAGGTGTAAGGACAAGGCTAGCTGCAGCAACTTACTATGTGCTCTGTTCCTTGCACCACTTAGTATTCTAGCTCTACTGTCCTGTGGTATTGTAAATTACAACTAAAGATGCTAAAACAGCGGATCTTGCTGCTACCCAACAATAATGATGATGCTCTAGGACTAAAGTGCAGCACACAAACACAAGGAAGCAGGCCCCTTACGTCTTTTTTGCACCCATAGTGTCCCCATGATAGTGCTCCAAAACCCGAGTACACCTTTATGAGCACTCAAATATGCACTAATACTAATTTCCTTTCAGTGACACATTTAGGGGCATATTTATCAAGGGTCGAATACCGAATAGAAAATACTTGAAAATTTGAATTCAAAAAGACCTAAGGTCGAAGAGGTCCGTATTCGGCCGTATTCGAATCGTCTGATCAAAGGAATATCGCATTCGATCGAATTAGATTCCCCCAAAAACTTTGATTTCTCAAAGTCCATCAATTGACTCCAAGTAGGTTCTAGGAGGTCCCCCATAGGCTAAAACAGCACTTCGGCAGGTTTTAGATGGCGAATGGTCGAAGTTTTAAAGAGACGGTACATGATAAATTTCGATATTCGAAGTTTTTTTCAATTTCGAATCGAATTTGGACTATTCCCTAGTCGAAGTACACAAAAAATAGCTCAAAATTCGAACTTTTTAACTTCGAAAATTCACCTCGACCTTTGATAAATCTGCCCCTTACTGTGTTTACGATACAGCTGTACATAATTTACTAACCAGTGCAAAATATTGCAGCTGAATTATTAGCCACTAAATTGCACTTATTTGTAGATCAATTAAACTGGAATTCTCTGAAAATAACCTTGCTTACTTTATTTAAAACATTAGGCCTATCATGTCCAGTACTGAAAACCAATTTGATGTAAACCAGCAGAATATTAATCTCGTGTACTCTGAATAAAGTAATATAAAACACCCTGGTTATGATCTTTTTTTGTCCTCTCATTCCTTTCTTCTGACTACTAACTAAATGTTCTGCACTCTCACTTGGAACATTCCAAGACAGAATCTGGCTTGAGGGAAATAGGTCATGCAGTATATAAAATGCATTGATGCCAGTGGTCTCTCCTACTTGGTGAGCAAGTTAACAGGTGCTTAGCTATGTAAGATCATAAGGGTCTAATAACATGCCAACGGCCAAAGGCATCTCGCTTGTAATCAATACATTGCAGCTCTGCCTGTCAGTCTTATCTAGCACCAGGAGAAAATCCTTCACTAACTTCTTTTAAGCCCTAATGTTCAAATATGTAAAATAGAGTACTTGTGGACTTTGTTACTGCCAGACATTATTTTTTTTTATTTGACCTTTAAATATACAGGTGTACGATCTGTTATCTGGAAACCCGTTTTCCAGAAAGCGCCAAATTACAGAAAGGCCATCTCCCATAGGGGCAGACTTACTAAAGGGCAAAGTGGCCGTCGCTAGCAGAAATGCAATCCGAAGGGACATCGACAGCGCCAATTCGCTAGCGAAAGAGACCGTTTCATTCGTACGCACTCTATCGACAGGCGACTTTTCGCTCAGGCGAATGGTCGTGGCTCTGCAGATTCCCTAAAGTGTGGATTTTACTGAACGTTACCTCTTTCCCAGAGTTGACTTTGCCACCTCAAACCAGGTTAACTGCTAAAAAGAAGCTAGAGCTTCCTCAATCTTATGTCACTTGCATCATAGCCTGTCTGCCGAAAATGCACTAAATTGAAAAAACAATGACGACTTTTCCTTTTTGTAAGCAGGATTGCTTGCAAAAGTCCTAACTTGAACTTTTTTGGGTTAACATTTTTCCCCAGACATTTGAGGGCCAAGGAACATTCATTGTGGGCTCATGTCTAGGGGACCCTGATGGGGCCGAAACGTCACTTCGGCTGTACATGCACCTTTTAATACAGTTATCTTCAATAAGAAAACCCGGTGTTGCTGGTCTGATTTATTATATATATATATATATATTGAATACACAACATTAGATCCGACGTTTCGGTCCCACTTGGGGACCTTTTTCATCCTTGAATATATATATATATATATATATATATATATATATATATATATATATATATAGTTCAGGTGTGTATCTGCACTCAAATCCGGAGCATATACGGTATGCTGGGTGCTTGATCTAAAATGTATACATATTTGTCAAGGAGATCCACACACCAGTTTCTCTTTTTAGTGTATATTTATTCCACTGTGTATTCCAACGTTTAGATCCACACTGGGATCTTTATCAAGGTATTTTTAGTGTATATTTATTCCACTGTGCATTCCAGCGTTTCAATCATAACTGGGATCTTTATCAAGGACCTTGATAAAGATCCCAGTGTGGATCGAAACGTTGGAATGCATAGTGGAATAAATATACACTAAAAAGAGAAACTGGTGTGCGGATCTTCTTGACAAGTATATATATATATATATATATATATATATATATATATATTTACATATATATATATATATATATATATATATATATATATATATACTGTATATATATATATATATAGTCATATGATTCACCGGCACTCACCCTCAGTCGATCAAATCCCGGGTGCTCCTCAGAGGGAAATAAATAGATACAGTTAGGAGCACTCACAGGTGTAGTGATAAAGAAATCCCACATCAGCGCGTTTCGGTTCTCTCTGAACCGTCGTCAGGTTCAGAGAGAACCGAAACGCGTTGATGTGGGATAGTTTGTAACACTCCAATAAAAGACATTTCTTTATCACTACACCTGTGAGTGCTCCTAACTGTATCTATATATATATATATATATATATATATATATATATATATATATATATATATATATATATATAGTTATGGGACCTGTTATTCAGAATGCTCGGGGCTTGGGACCTGGGGTTTTCCGGATAATGGCTCTGTAAATTCGATCTTCACATCTTAAATCTACTAGAAAATCATGTAAACATTAGAAAGGTGAA
Organism: Xenopus petersii; assembly: GCA_038501925.1. Classification (NCBI taxonomy): domain Eukaryota; kingdom Metazoa; phylum Chordata; class Amphibia; order Anura; family Pipidae; genus Xenopus; species Xenopus petersii. Next base: position 39,482,851 of record CM076681.1, on the reverse strand, counting down.
CTCCAATCTGTTTCAAATAAGGATTAATTATATCTTTGTTAAGATCAAGTGCATGGTACTTGTTTTTCTATTACAGAGAAAAGGAAATCATTTTTAAAAACTTGGATTATTTTGATAAAATTGGAGTCTATGGGAGCCAGCCTGGATAATGGGTTTCTGTTAATAGATTAATTGAAGATTACTGTAGTCCTGAATATTATTGTATCCAATAAATCACCCAATCTTCAGATAAAGGAATTTTTAAATATTTTTGTGCTTTATAAATATTTTTTAATAAAGTAATGGCATCTGCCATCACAACGTCACCCACAGGGCATTCCACAACCTCACTGCCCTCGCTGTGAAGGACCATTAATTTAAAAGAAAGTTCTGTTTCATAACACATATGGATGACTTCTTTGCTATTTTCTATCTGAAAAAGATCCCCCTCTAGCAATCTATAATGCCCACCATTGTACTTGTAATGTATCATCGTGTCCCCTTGTAAGTGCCTTTTCTCTAATGTTTAAACTTTTAAAAGTAGCTTAACACTTCTTATTTAGAATGCAGATCATTTAATGGCAGATAGACAATGTCCAAAATGGCTTTTGGTGTGGAATTAAGATTTTGCCTTGTTATTGTATTGTTGTTGAAGAGCAGTGCTGTACAGTAACAATAAATAGGCCAAATCAAAGCACATTCTGAATCTGTACTTTCTGCACATGCTGCACTTTAAGGGGCCAGTTTAAGACCGCTCAAGCCTTTCTACTCAAGCAGTCATTAAAGAAACCCAGCATGAATTTACTAATCATTTGGGGTTTTCTGCCAAAAAAAGCTTTTAGTACAGTTCAGGTAAAATAACAAGATTGACATGGTTTTATCGCCACGAAAACCTGCGTGATTACTAAACTCACGCAGGGTTTCCTTAATGACTGCACGAGCCAAAATATGTGTGTGTGTTAATGACTGAATGCAAAACCAGTAGCAAATCTTGATACTTAGCTGCATTTTAAACCATCATAAAATAGAAGACTAGCTAAAAGGAAGAGCAAAAATTAACCTAGTGCAGTAAATGGTTGTACAACTGGAATCAACCCACACTAAGAGAGTTATTTACTTAAACCCCATTATTTCTGGTCAGGGTATTAAAGGGAAAAATCTATTTTTTATGGAAAAAAAAACTCACATTTTTGGAGATTTATTATACTCTGAGGCTGCTTAAAGTGATACTGACACTGAAAACCCACTTTTTTAAATTATGAATGTACATTTAGGAGCCGATTCACTAAGGGTCGAATATCGAGGGTTAATTAACCCTCGATATTCGACTAGGAAATAAAATCTTTCGACTTCGAATATCGAAGTCGAACGATTTAGCGCAAATCCTGCGATCGAACGATCGAAGGATTATTCCTTCGATCGAACGATAAAATCCTTTGAATCGAACGATTCGAAGGATTTTAATCCAACGATCGAAGGAATATCATTCGATCAAAAAATCTCAGGCAAGCCTATGGGGACCTTCCCCATAGGCTAACATTGACTTAGGTAGCTTTTAGCTGCCGAAGTAGGGGGTCGAAGTTTTTCTTAAAGAGACAGTACTTTGACTATCGAATGGTCGAATAGTCGAACGATTTTTAGTTCGAATCGTTCGATTTGAAGTCGAAGTAGTAGTCGAAGGTCGAAGTAGCCCATTCGATGGTCGAAGTAGCCCAAAAAACACTTAGAAATTTGAAGTTTTTTTAATTCGAATCCTTCACTCGAGCTTCATGAATCGGCCCCTAAAAGTTAACTTTATGTCATGTTGAGGGTTTTTTGCTGAGAGGTTTGTTTATCTAAGTTATTGTTAGTTTTAGTTTCTAAACCTGACTGTTTGTCAACAATAACATTTCTAATGCTAACAGACTCCTGCTGTACAAATATGGCAGCCCCCTCATACAGGAACATGGGGGATCAGACAGGTAATGTAAAAGCATTGTGCAAATACTGTATGGCAAAGTTATTCGTTCCTTTCAATGGCAATATATGATAGATGAGTTTAATTTCTGGTGTCTGAATCTCTTTAAAGCCCAAATCTAAAAATACGCTATCTCAAACCTACCAAGGTCATTTAGAAATCAATTGCAGATGTCACTTTTACAAATGGAAGATATCATTATTTGCACTGGGTTTTGTACAATAATCAAAATACTTTGTGATTTTTGGCATTAAATCGGAAAAATCCATACGATTGAAAATTTTTCACAATTTTATCGACTCTTTTCCCGCACCAAATTTTTCAAGTTATTCTATTGATAAATAAGGCAAAATTGTGGATGATAGTGGTTGAATTAATGAGAAAATTTAGAATTTTAGTAAATAACCCCCTAAAAGTTCCAGTGTTATAACACACAACCCCCCCCCCCCCGTGAGCCAGCCTATACAGTGTCTACAGTGTCTATTTTAGTGTGGTTAGTTAGATGGCTCACTAGGGGTTATTTATTAAAACTCAAATTTTTAAATCAAGTTTTTTTTGAGTATTCCACTAATTTACTGCATTGTATTCACTTTTCGTGCTTCTATTTTATTCAGCTTTTCACTTAGGAATGAAACAAAGACACTGCCTTAAAGGGGCACATCAACTTATGTATACTTTGTGCGAACTATGTAACTAAATACTACATTTAGGGAACTAAATTTAGAGAACTAGGTTCTTAATAAATACATTTCCCTTTAATATGTGCAAGACTTAGATTATGATCTAGTTTTCTCTTAAAGCTACATAGTGGAATGCTGGGGGGAATATGTATAGGATATGATACAAGCCACAACTACATACACTAAACTTGTCTTAAATATCAGCATCCATACATACACACACTCACAGTGACCCCCTCCATACAATCACATAAACTATATACCCATATACTAACCCTATATACTATATACTAACTATAGATTTTAGTATTACAGTAGCCTTGGATATTATGCTTGTCCAAGAAATCATCCAAGCCCCTCTTAAAGGCATTAACAGAATCAGCCATCACATCCCTCAGGGCATCCCACAACCTCACTGTTCTCACTGTGAAGAACCTCCTATGTTGCTTCAAATGAAAGTTATTTTCTTCTAGTCTGAAGGGTTGGCCTCTAGTGTAGTGATTCTCTTTATGGGTAAATAGGTCCCCTGCTATTTCTCTATAATGTCCTCTAATGTACTTGTAAATTGCAATAATATCCCCTCGCAAGCGTCTTTTTCCCCACATAATTTAAGCTTTTTCATCCCTCTCTCCAGCTCATTTATATCCCTCTTAAAGACTGGTGCCCAAAACTGCAATGCATACTCCAGATGAGGCCTTACCAGGGACCTATAAAATTATGTTTTCATCCCTTGAGTTTATGCCCTTTTATATGCAAGACAGAACCTTATTTGCTTTAGTAGCCACAGAATGACACTGCCTGGAATTAGACAACTTGTTATATATAAACCCCTAGATCCTTTAGGATCTACTCCTATTTTGTGTATATCTTGCATTTATATTATTTTTGCCAAAGTGCATGACCTTGCATTTATCAGCATTGAACCTTGAACCTAATTTTGAAGTTTGCTGTCCAGTTTTCCAATTTAGTCAAATTCCTCTGCAAATTGGCAGCATTTTGCATGGCACCTAGAGATCTGTACAATTTAGTAGCATCAGCAAAAATAGAAACAGTATTTTCAATGCCCACCTCCAGGTCATTATTGTTGAAAAGCAAAGGACCAAGCCCTGCAGAAGTCCACTAACAACACCGGTCTAATTAGAAAATGTTCAATTTACCACCACTCTTTGTAATCTATCCTTTAGCTAGTTCTCTGTCCAGGTACAACTACTGTGTTCCAGGTGAACATTCCTTAATTTAGCCAATAACCTTCTGTCAAATTCTTTAGCAAAGTCTAAGTAGACCACATCCACTGCTATCCGAGAATCAAGGTCCCTGCTCACCTGCTCATAAAAATAAATTCAAGTAATCTGGCAAGATCTAACCACGCTGCCACAAAATCATAGTATTATTAATGTTGGTTCTCCTATCCCCACCCCTTTAAGGACAGCCCCACAGTTTAGAAGGTTTTATAAGCTCAAAAAGCTGAAGCTTTCTTTAAAAGAGGTCATGCCAGATAAAGAGAAAAGCAGACTCTGCAACTTTTCAACTGCAGGATATGCCTGTATACTTTCACCCTATCACCAGATAATGAAATATCGGTGGAATTTTGAAAAAGCAACCCAAAAATGAGTTCCTGAAGTTTCCCTGACTTTCAGTTTGGCTCATCATACTGAGTGGCTAGCCTATGCGCTCTTGCTAAACACACTTGGCCACTCCTAACCATGTTTGGCTCAAAACCATTCAGCACCACTGAGCCTCTGTTCTCCAGCCACTCACAATATACAATATACAATACATATGTCTCATTATTTATTAATTCAGACTTACATTAAATGGTAGCATTCTGCATCAGAATGGATACGTAATCTTTTTCATCAGATTATATTACAGATGTAACTTTGCTTTCCACTGGTGTGGAATGAACCCCTAAGCTAAATTCTTAAAGGAACTGTAACAACAAAAAATTAAAGTGTATTAAAGTAATGAAAATAAAATGTACTGTTGCCCTACACTGGTAAAACTGGTGTGTTTGCTTCATAAACACAGCTACTAAAGCAAGTTCAGTATATAAAATACAACATTGCTAGCCAAATATTTTATACTTCAGTTCACCTTTAAGCATTTACATGTGCTGCCATCTTTGGAAGAACAGTGGGCACGTATGAAGGATATTGGCATTTAAGGATGTGTTTAGGCTACTAGGAAAAATAGTAGTGCAAGAAAGAAGCCAGGTAAGTATTTAGCTAGGCAAACAATCAGTCTTGGAAAGAAAAAGAAACTATAAAATTGTTAGGTCTTCAGACACAAAAGAAATAGCTGCACACTACTCTAGTCTAAAAAAAGTGAAACCATAGGAGAGCAATGGAAGTATTGGCAACTCTGAGAAAAGCAGTTACATTTATGATATATGGTTCCACTTTTCCAAGCCAGAGTAGTTTGCTTAAATTCTTGGACTGATAAAGGGCGTAACTACCAGTAGCAACCATGACCACTTGCCCGATTACCTTCTCATAAGCAAACACTGGTATGATTGTAAATAAAAGATGTTCTATATGATAGCAAGCAGTTGCATATCTGCTTACTGGGTAAAACTAAATAAGGTGCCATTGCAGTTCTGTAAGGGGCACCCATACCCACAAGTTCCCCTCATTCTAACACCTCCCCATAGACCCATTCACCTTGGTTATGCAATTTGGTGCCAAACAATCAATTCAGGGCCAACCTTAACTTTAGAAATAAGATATTAGTCATTAAAAAGTGTAGTCCCATATATCTACTGGGCCCCCATTAGTTCTTGTTCATCTATAACCAGATTGGGGTGACCAGGGACCACCAGGTTTCCCTCAAGGGGCCACTAGCCTCCCCCACACTGCGTAACATAATTTCAATTCTTGCTGGTGATCAACGCCCCTAGTTGCCAGCAAACAAGTGGATCGAGTGAGTGGGGGCTGCAGGGCCCATGAGGGCATTGGGGTTTTAACAGTACCCTGTCTATAGCTACACCTCTGGTGGCAAAAGGATGGTTTGTGCCAACACTGACTTAATTTGGATTCCAGCCTTCCAAACTTTAATCTGGGAGTTTCAGTTTGGTAAAAGCAAGAGGAGCCCAGGTCAGATATTCCTTGCCTAGAATGAGCAGATGCCTTCACAAAGGCTGTAACTACATTGCAGGATATAGGGAAATAAAGGTTGGATGATAATCTTGGTATACTTTTATTTAATAATTTTACACAATTTAAAGTAGTATTGAAATATTCAAGTGAGCAGATTGTTAAGGATGAGGCCAATTAATAGTTTACTTGACTTAAATATTTAGCTACTGTACATTATTAATTAGGAACACAAAATAACTTCGCTGAAAAATTGCAGCAGATATCACTTGCCAGAATTGTCTTTTAATGGTAAATAATTCACGCAAAGCAATTGCTATGAAGTGGAAATCCTCCACTTTCCCTTCACATACTTTTGATTAGAACTGGTGACCTCCAAAGCAAGTTTTCCAGTGTTTAGACATCATGACTAGAAGAGCATGCTTCTTTACAGTTGAAAAATCTAGTTTAGGCTGTTGTCCTAGACTTATACTCATTACATTATTGATGGGACAGTTGCTAAGCACAGGATTCCTTTAAATATGGGGTGGTTGGAGTATGGGTAGGGGGTTGACCACTTTGCACACGAATCTTTGAATCTTTCCCGCCGATATGCCCATCTTGAGATGGGCGATATCAGGCTGATCCGATCATGGGCTGTAGGGCCCAACGATCGGACCATAATGAAGTGTAAACATGGAATATAAATTGCCATTTGATTTCCTGGTTTGGTATAACAAATGCAGACAACATTCCTGATATCCTTAACTTTTCTGGCACGTGCACCCAGGGTCTTTTAAAATGACCACCTATGCCTTTAATTACATAACCCCAATTGATTCCCAATCAAGTCAATTCATGCCATATATATGACTATGATTGTCCTCCATAGCCAGTTTACAACATCAAAGTAATCGGCCTGCCTTCCTCTTGCATATTACTCTAATGGACAGATTAAAATCTGAATTTTTCTGCTCAGACTCTGAGTTGTGCTAGGTTTCTAAAAAAAAGTTGCTTTTGGGCAAGCACAAAATACGAAAAAATTGTAGGATTCCGATTTTATCTAGTTTCTGATTTTATTGTGTGAAAATGTATTAATATATGGGGGGGGGTCTGGACATTTGGACAAATATTAAATACTCCTAAAAGGATTTGGCCAAATATTGAACTGAATCTGAACTATAATTAGCATAATAAAAATATAAACACACTCTCCCTAAACTGCCTGAAACAGCCACCTTCAGTAAAGTACCATGATTCACTGGAGTCCAAACATTGCTGGGATTTGTCACTTAATCAACCATATCATTTGTATTTTAAAGTACAATTGTTTTGTTTCTAAATCATCCCTTCTGTGGCATAACTTTGCATTGGGCCTAACACAATAAAAAAAACTGTGGAGGGCCCAGCTCCCTGCTTGCCATTCTTTGTGGTGGGTGGCAAAACTTTAAGGGGCTGGGTCTGCTGTAGGATAGTTACACCATTGCATCCTTTATATACCTCCAAAATTCAAATGCTGTACAACTGATCATTAGTTGGTGCAGCTGTGGTTATCAATGTTTTTTAATTCAAGCCCCACTTGAAGGTCTAGCCTTTGACAAGAGACCCTTTTGAATGTCCAACTTTGGCCAGGGTTCCCCTTAGCTAATCTTTGTCGCTGTGAACCATTTTTGAAATGTGTATGGGGCAAGGAAGCATAATTTGAATACATTTTTAATTAATTTAGATGTAAATGGAAAATTTAGTGTATGAAAATGATTTATGTTTCACAGAAATGATTAGAACAGTAGTATGGTGAATAATGTTACAACTGCACCCATTTAGTAATGGTCATATTATACGTCTGATTAGTAATCATTGAGAAAATAAGCATACAAATTCTGTTATAATCAGTGGCTTGCCTTCTCCACATTTCTATTGCAGCCACCTCACCTCTAAGGCTACAGCCACATTCGCTAGATTCTTGGCCTGTGGATAAGCACAGAATCAGTCCCTGCACTCAAATCAGCGCTCTTCCTTGCGTGCACCCAGAACCACTGTGTCAGCCCGGGTGCAGACACAGAGAGCAGATTTCAGTGCTAAAACGTCAATATGCATTTTGGTGCTGAAATGTGCTCTGTGTGCCAGCACCCTGGACGATGTGATAGTCATAGGCACAGAAGAGCATTGATTCAAGTGCAGGAGCTGATTCTCAGTGTGTGTTTATCTGCAGTGTGGTTATTGCCTAAGTGCAGCTGCTAACTGTAGTGTTTGTATCTGAATTAGAGTTTAAACTGTACAGCCACAACTAGATAACCAGTTTGAAAATAATCCATCAAAAGTAAGGTTACCAGACCAAGTGAATAAATGTGATACTTCTTGAACAACCATCTAGAAGGGCTGCATTGATTACATTTTTTAAAAAGCAGTCAGTGCTGGTAATAGTGACTTGCATTTATTATTTTTATTATCAAGTATTTTTAGAGCGCCAACATATTGGGCAGTGCTGCCGACATTTTTAAAAAGTGCTCAGCCATGATACCCCTGAGTTCCTTGTTTCTTTTCCCTGAGTTGCATGAATCAATAATCTATCTATGGCTGGTAAAATAATTTCTGAAAATTCAACCTTATTGCCATGTTTGCATTTACTGAAAGCTTTTATTGGCATCCTGTGTAGAGAGTAATGCAGGCCTGATATTGTACTAAGGTGCCACAGAAATAAATAGGTAACAGATTATTATGTGTAATATGAATGAGATTTTGTAAATGACTTGCTGTTTAACACATTCTAATTATTGGCATTTAAAAGCTTTTATTCTGTAAACAGCCAAAGATTTGCGATCACAAACATGCTGACACGATGTTGCTTATGCAGGCTGAGGATCGTGTTGCTCCTTGCATTATAGCTTTTGCAAAATGCTTCTCACAAATGCCAACTTTGTATGACCTTCAAGTGTTCTTTATAGTGTGACGTATCAAAGAATAGAGACACACATTTTCCCTGCCTGTTATAGTGTAGGTGCTTTAAACACAGATGTATAATGTGCCATTAAATATTTTTCCCATGCTGAGAAAATTGAATAAGAGTGTGAAAGCTCAGATGTAAGGGGAATTACAAGATCAGGAGCCCACCCTTGCTACCATTATAAAGCAAGTTGAGCAGCACTGAGCACTGTTAAATGGAGATATATTACCAAAGTATAATAGCAGGTTAAATCATTTTCTGTGAGCATTTCTGCTGTTCCCGACATAGTAGTTTTCATACAATTGCTATGACTCATTTGGTAACTAAATTACTTTTGAGTGATTATACACGAGATGTGAGACAAGACTGAGTATTATCCAAAACAATCATTGCTGTTGTTGTGCATTCATCTCTGTTATCCAACATATAACTTCCTTTAGCAGTGTAATACTGTTATTTACTGTATCTGATTCAGATATGTTCTGCTTGGAAAAAATACATCATAACATTAGATTGGCAACCAATGGGAATGCTATCAGTTGCGGGTGCACAGCTAAGGCTAAATTTTAATATATTTAGGTCCAATGGAAGTGCTACTCACCCGGACAGTCAATCAATGCACATTCCCTGCTGCCCAGTCTAAGTAATTCAATAAATATGCAAGTGCATGTATTTTAAAAACAGGGTTTTGGTTTGGGCAGTCTCTCCCTCTTAAAAGCTGCAAAAGCAGGTGGCGGGGGAGTATTTATCTCACAGGTTGAAACCAAGGCACAGGAGATATTAACTCCAAGTAATGCTATTAAGCAGAGAGGTAAAAGACCTGAGGTAAACAAGTTAGGGACCACCGTGTGGGGTTTACCTTGAAGTGGTATGGTGGCTTATCCATTTTATGATCATAACTTTGTAACAAAAAGCCCAGTTTTTAAAATACATGCACTTGTTGTTCACCTCTAAATTAACTTTTAGTATGATGTAGTGAGTAATATTCTGAGACAATTTGTAATTTTTAATTTTTTATAAATTGTGGTTTTTGACTTTTTTTTAGCTTTTTATTCAGCAGCTCTCCAGCTTGCAATTTAGGCAATCTGGTTTTTAGGGTCCAAATTACCCTAGCAGGGGCGTAACTACAGAGGAAGCACTCCCTGGGGCAGCAGGGGGCCCAGGAAGTTTAGGGGCCCCATGAGGCCCTAATTCATATACAATTTCAATAGATATTGAAATATAGGTAAAACAGGTCAACTTTTGGGGGTCTGAAAAATAATTTGCTGATGGACCCAAAAATATTGCCACTGTACCCTAGCAACAATGCATTGATTTGAATAAGAGAAAGGGCCCAAATAGAAAATGTTTAATAAAATGTAGCAACAGCAATTAATCTGTAGCCTTACAGAATTTTTTTTATATGGGTTCAGTGACCCTAGTTGAAAGCTGGAAAGATTCAGAAGGCGGCAAATAAATTCAAAATCTAAGAAAAAAAAATAATGCAGACCAATTGAAAAGTTACTTAGAATTAGCCATTCTATAACATACAAAAAGTTAAGTTTCAAGGGGACTGTAAAGCCTGAGACAAAAAAAAGAGAGTGTCAAGGGGTCAGAGTTTGAGAGAATGCCTGGAGAAAGGCAGTGTTTTGGACATTGCAGCAAGGAATCTGACTTGGAAGTAGGTGATGGGCCTGTCTGATAGCAAAAAATTCTCTCTGATAATTTGAGTAACTGCTAGCCACTAACCTTGTGGTCGACCAGAGTCTGGGACTTTTTTCCTCTGTAATAAAGAAGCAGTAGCTTGTACTTGATCCAAATTAAGATCTAATTAATCCTTATTAGAGGCAGCCTATTGTGTTTATAGAAATTTGTTTAAATTATTTTTAAGATGGCATAAGGTAGGAAGATCCTTATTACGGTAAGATCCCTTATCCAGAAAACCCCAGGTCTAGAGGTTCTGGAAAAAAAGTCCCATACCTGTATGTATATCTCTATTTATATAGTGCTACTCTGTACATCTTTGACAAAAAAACTAAGAAAACTTGAAATAAAAATTTCTGGTTAGCAGTTCAATAGTCCCAACTAGGGGGGAAAGTGGCTTACGCTGGTGAAAATTCGCCAGCGCGACGTCATTTCGGCACTTCACTGATTTATTAACGGTCCCTGGCATAACTTCGCACTCTAACGCCAGGTGAATTTTTGCTCTAGCGAAAGAGCGTTACTACGCAAATTCACTAAGTTTTTGATTTTACTGACCATTACCTCTATCGCCAGACTTGCCTTCGCCACCTCAGAAGTGCAATAGAGTAGATAGGAGTTCCTCAAAAAAAAAGTATTTTCCTTTTTACAGGGTGATAGGCTGAAAAAGATTGAATTTTTTTTGGGGTACCCTCCTTCCCCCCTACGTGTGATAACATATGGCACCTAAACTAAACTGTGGGCACATGTGTAGGGCAATATGACACCTCTATATAATTTTATTAAGGTTGCCTGGCCTTGTCTAGTGTAATGTATTTGCTGCAGCATACACGGCCATTGTACTTCAACTGCACGCCGTATGCAAATTAGCCAATGCTAGCGTAACTTCAAACTGCTGAGCGTATTTTCAGTAGCGCAACTTTGGCAATTTTTCGCAGGTTAGTGAATTTGCCCCTATAACTCCTTGGCGGGACTGTAGACTGCTCTAAAAGTAGCCTCTCTATGCCTTTCGTTCCTAGAGTACAGATTAAATTCAATGAGAATCTATTTTATGGTTCATCATATGAAAATCTATGTCTATGGGGAAATTCAAAACTAATTTCGAATCTGGCCAATAATATGGCTGTAGCTATGATATCTCATATTTATAGTGTTCCCACAGAGAGAATCATTCCATTCCCCAGTGTGATACTACTAAGGTAAATTTCATTCCATGGTTTAAGATAATCCACAAAAAAGCACGTCAGATGAGGAGACCCTGTCATTTGAATGCAAAGGAAAACTGGGAAGGAAACCCTGTATCATCCCTAGAATATCCTTTTTCATTGAATGCTCTATAGCAGGAGTCCCCAACCTTTTTTACACATGAGCCACATTCAAAAATAAAAATAAAAAGAGTTGGGGAGCAACACAGGCATGCAAAAACTACCTGGGCTGCCAAGTGCTGTAACTGCCTATTTAGTGGCCCCTATGTGGACTGGCAGCCTACAGGAGGCTCTGTTTGGCAGTAAACCTGGTTTTTATGCAACTAAAGCCAGGAATTTAAAAATAAGCACCTGCTTTGAGGTCACTGGGAGCAACATCCAAGGGGTTGGAGAGCAACATGTTGCTCACTAGCTACTGGTTGGGGATCACTGCTCTAAAGAAATAACCTATAGGCTATAGTTTTCCCACTGGGTTTTAAAACACAGCCAGGGTAGTTGTTATCAGATATCAGCTACAGATAGATTTCTGAACTACAGAAAAGTGCAACAACTTCTGTTTGTTTCTACTTGCTACCTCCATCTAAGCAACAAAATATCAGAGACTGCAGTGTATTAAGCCGCAGTTTTGAACAATGCTTCAAGGTCACAGCAATTCCTCAGTTGGGAGACAAACAGGGTAAATCTTGCTGCAGGGCACAAATGGAGCAGGGCCTTTTAATTCTTCTTTAGTGAAATAAATAGTTTTTAATCATGCTACAGCAATGGGACTAACATGACACTACAAAACATCATACTACTGGGGGCTGATGTTGACAGGCAGGTGGGGAAATGCGAAAATAATTAGTCAATTCTACCTCCAAGAGCCAATAAAGTGGGAAAGCTGTGGGAGAAGTGTATGAAAGAGACTAAATCCTGTTGCATGAGACAGATGGGGGGGCAATTGTAATCAATTGTAATTGATTGTAATCATTTCTACTTATCACAAGAGAGTTAGCGGTGATATTGTATATACTATTATAAGCAGCTGTTGGTTTAAAGCAGGTAACTTAGTCACAACTGTTCCATTGTTGATAAAGACATCTGAGCTTACATTTGTGCAACCCCATGTCCATAGCCAAAAAAACTATTTTAACCTTTCTGCACTTTCATTTTAACATTTCTGCATTTAAAAACCTTCACTCCGGGTCACTAATGGATCACTTTTGCTCATACAGATTTATTAACCGAGTACATTCTGTTTATTTTTTGGCAGCACACACACAAGTTAACTGCATATCAAACAGAAGAATACACATCTGTCTTTTTTTTGGAATTTTGGATGGAATTTTGATGATCTGTTTATGAAAGAAGCAAACAGCTAAAATATGCCAATGTTAAAATCCCCTGTGGGACACCCATAAAAGGAAAAGGCAGTGTTGAAAAAGAAACATTATTTATCATGGATATTTTTTCTACAAAAACAAGAAACCAAAACTGATGTCTTCCTTTTCAAAAACAGAAGCAGATTGACAGTTTTCTCCTGCATGTTCTTATTGTTGTCATTGTATGAGTATTGCTTGATCTCTGTTCCTGTTCATGCAGAAGATACAAGCAGACAGAAAGCCCCTACTCTGTTCTTTACATGTAACTTCACCAGCTGTTAATAACAAACTGACTGACAGTTTCCTACAGTTTACTAAACTCTAAACAATGCCCCGAACCCTTAGGAGGCTTTAGCAGTGTGTATAGACATTTTTTATGCAGTGTGATAGTTGTATTCTACATTTAATAGATGCTATAAAAAGAGCTCTCTGTGTATTTTGCAGTTTAAAATTGCTCAAGAGAAATTGAAGATGATTGGAACTAACAAGGTATAGGGGTTCATAGATTGCCAAGGAAGGTGGCAATTTACTGCCATTTAGCAAGAGGGCATGTTATAGGCTCGACACAGAAAACAACAGGGGTCATTTGCTAATCTCCTGAAGCCACAGAACACTTGCTTCTAGGGCAATGGCTATGCTCTGGCATAAGCTGCAGAGCCCAGTAGAGTAAGTGCAAAGCAATATTTGTGTGGGACACTGGCATTCTCATTCACATCTTACAGTTGTGCATGATTTTGTTGGTATAAAGACAAAAAAGTGCCCTGTTGTATTGAAAAAAGGAAATCTTGACCTTTAAACATTGTCAGTGGCATGGCGCATTACACTGTACATTAGTACTGGGCCCTTTGCCCTGCTCCTAATTTATGATTCAACAGAAGTATTGTGGCTAGGTGCTCCATCGATGAGCTCCTTCTGTACAGGAATTTAATAGAACCAAAATTCCATGTATTTAATGGGTGTTTAATGTAATATGCTCAATGCAAACTTATTGGTATGCTGTGTATCTTTTGTAACCATTCTGAATAACTGGAGTGTGGTTAAAGGTGCCACTGCTAATACAGCATTTCTTCAGTAACAAGCTATTGCTATTTGACAAACACGCAGCTCAGTCTTGCTCATAAGGTTTGTCCAGTACGGAGAATTAATTTAATCTTTGGTAAATTGTTCACAGCGATTTAATATCTGAAAGTATGGTTGCCTTGTCTAGTTCCACCTCTAACTGGATACAATACAGCATATTTATGTTCAAGCCCAGTAAATAGAGCATGTGTTGAAAATGTAATACTGTGAAATTTATGCAAAGCATAGTCATATCTAGAGTAGACTGCAGAGTCTAGGACACCAAGATAAATTGGCAAGTACAAAAGACAGAACAGAATGTCCCTATTACAGTGCACACAGTACAGCTAGTGTAACTGATAATAGATTCAAACTTTACATTTATTAAACCCATTAAATGGGGGAAAGTTAATACTTACAGCTTAATGGCACTAATTTAGAACCTGCTAAGCTCCCTTGTGACAAAAATCAATGACACTCAAGTTTTCATAGGTGTGAGGATCAATTATTCATATAAAGAAATACGTGCACGTGAAGACCCTCCAAGGATTGAGCACTGTTTGCCCAGATTCTTGTACAGGTTAGATTGATCCTACCTCATTTACAGTTGGAATATTTTAAAATTAGTATTCCTGGCCTAACCCTAGGGCACAGCCTGCACAGATTATTGCCGTAGATACAAGTGCTCCAGTCAGAAGTTAGCATTTGTTGGTGAGCTGAAGGGTACGGTAAGAGACCAGACATGAAGCAAATGTTGTACCTGATATTTTCTCAGTTCAAATCTATTATCTAGGATAAACTATAAAAGACAACATCTGCCGTTCTATTTATATCTGTTTGCAAAGGAGAAGCTTGCTCATTTATTCTACTAAGACAGGATTCCATAATATTTAAATTCAGTTGCAAGGCATTACAAATTGTGACAATGGACTGGTCCTTGCTGCAACATATAGTAATATTAAAGCTAACTTGTGGACACCTAAAGTTCTTCCCACTTGTTCTCATGCTTCCAAAACCAAACCAAGGAAAGTGGACTCCTTGTTCTACGATGGACCACTCACTGATACATATTTAGTAATGGACAGTACACATGGACTAACTTGTGGGCATGAGCCCTTTATTTTTTATTAAAAAGATGAGGAAATGCTTTGGAGTATTTCCACTTCTCTGGTCCAGGTATAAAAGCTTGTACAAGGTAAAAATAAGTATTATGGACATGTACTCATAGAAGTAGAAGCTTACAGTTGTTAACTTGGGGTCTGGGTGAATATGCCCTTGACCTGCAACCTGAGGAGAGGTAGAAGCACCATCAAAAGATTATCTTGCAGGCAATCACACAAACAGACAACAGAAAATAAATGGGGATCTTTATTCAAGCATCAATAGGATCCATGATAGCCTTACTTGTTTTGTCACAAAGTACTTACATAAGCTTCTACACCTACCTCTGCTCAATAACACAAGTAGAGTTATTGCCCACTAGTTTGTTCTGTACTGCAAGTGGCAGCTCTAGCGGAATAGCACTTGTACAATGAACTGACGTATTTGTATATTGTATCCATGTGTTAATGGGCTACGTACAGGAATAGCTTCATACATAATTTTATTGGCAAATTCCCAGCTGAGAAAAATTGTTAAGATAAAGAAAAAGTGAGAGTTGGGCCAATGCACTCACAATATGATCAGGTACCCAAAAGCCCTATTTGCCATATTCCAAGCCCTATTAGGCCATAAGTTGCTGATTCATAAAAGGCTGTGGATAAAGTAGACTTTTTATGAAAAATGTCAGATTATTATACTTATGTAATAGAATAGTGATAGTATTCTTATTTTAAAGGGGTTGTTTACCTTTAAAATAACCTTTAGTATGATGTAGAGGAGGATTTTCTGAGACAATTATTAATTGGTTTTCATTTTTTATTATTTGTGTTTTTTGGAATTACCGTATATACTCGAGTATAAGCCGAGTTTTTCAGCCCCCAAAATATGCTGAAAACCTCTACCTCGGCTTATACTCGGGTCAAGTGCAAAAACGGTTGTGTCGTCTAAGAATAGTCGCCGGCGTCTAAGAATAGTCACCAGCATCCTAGAATATTCGCCGGCATCCATGAATGATCACCGTCATCAAAAAACGAGATGCCGGCACCTCCAATGGGAGCAGAAACCCTCAATTTTTTTATTGAAACTTACCAGAAGCTGCTGCATTAAACACCCTAGGCTTATACTCGAGTCAATAAGGTTTCCCAGTTTTTGGAGGTAAAATTAGGTACCTTGACTTATACTCGGGATGGCTTATACTCGAGTATATACAGTATTTAGCTTTTTCATAAGCAGCTCTCCTGTTTGCAATTTAAGCAATCTTGTTGCTAGTGTCCAAATGACCCTAGCAACCATGCATTTATTTGAATAATAGACTGGAATATGAATAGGAGATGGCCTGAATAGAAAGATGAACAATAAATGAAGGCCAAATGTAAATTGCTTAGAATTAGCCATTCTATATCATACTAAAAGTCAACTTAATGGTAAACTATCCCTTGAACAACTTTGATAAAAATAAACATTTTCCTGTGATATCAACTATGGGTTTCAGGTCGGATCAGTGACCTGTGTAAGAAATAACTCTGTTATTTGTGACCCTAAAGCATAACAGGCTTGATACTTTTTGAAAGGAAGGAAAGTGGAAAAGGAACTGTTCTCCTCTTTTAAAATTTGTTTCCTCCCGTCCCAGAAATCCATTCTGATTTGACCATAGGACACTCATGGTGCTCCACTCTATAAATATGCTTGTCATCCTGTAAAATGTAAAGCTTATAGGAACTGCTGGGGAAATCTGGTGGGGCTAATTAAGTAAATTCAAAGTTTAGGCAAACAACTTCTTGTAGGAAATGATAATGAACAAGTCTGAAAGAAAAAGACTTATTTTAGCAAGCAAAGTGAAGCATTCAGATTCCATTTTCTGTTTAAGATATGGGTAGCAGAACATTAGGGCAAATAATTAAAGATATAAAACACAAAACATAAAAAATTAAGCTTCCTAGATTATTCCCATAAAAGTTAAAGTTACATTTTCTATCAAAGGAAATCTGAGTAAACTAGCAAGGAGTTTGGAAGTGGTAAAAGTTGACTAGTTATGGTAATCTTTTATTAATATATACCATGTATTGCATATGACAGCTCATTTACTAAAAGGTGATAATGTGCAAAACAGAATGGAGCACAATCAGTTGCCCTTATTTGCAAGGGATTTGCAAATCCAAATGACACAATAGATAGTTGGTACTTGACGCAGAGAAACACTTGAAGCATGAACATTTAATAATGATTGATTGCAGCAAAATGTTTATATTTTAATGACAGCTTGTTTTAATTGCAAAATATCTAAACACAGTTTGTGAAGCGGATGTTAACCAACCAAAGATATGTCCATACGTGAAATAAAACAATGTATAAAACGGATTTTTTTAAATCAAATTTTTATTGCCCTCAGTAAGAGCTTGGTCACATTTGCTGTTATAAAAAAGATATAATACATTTATTTCAGTGTTAAGTTTACTTAAATGACAAGTAAAGTGTAACAAAGCAGTAGGCTTGAAATGCAGCACATTATGTTTTATGGGTTTATACCAGTCCAAGGCAACCACAGCCCTTTAGTAGGCAAGATCTGTATCTCTGAAAATGCCCCAGTAGCTCCCCATCTTCTTTTCTGCTGATTCACTGCACATGATCTGTGCTGCTGTCACTTACTGAGCTTAGGTTCTATATATAGAATATAAAATTCATGATACAAGGCTCATTAGTAATTCAATAAACATAAAAGAAGGGGTGCTCTCCCATTGTGTAAAATTGTATCAGCACCTTTATTCAAATAAAGCTATATTGCAATTACAATGTTGCAGAAAATAATAATAATAATACAATTTTACATGATGGGAGCACACCCCTTCTTTTATGTTTATTTGTAAACTTTACCTGCTTGGGACCAGCAGATAATAAAGGAGGCAGCACCCCATGTGGATTACTTGTTGGAGCTACTGGACAATTTGCATTTAACCCTTGGAGTATTAAACCATTTGTATTTAATCTTTGGACTATTTTTCTTCCCCCAGGACTTTTATGTATGTGCATTATTTGTTTAAACATACAAAATTGCTCTAAACCAGCTATCACCACTTTTTTCATATATATATCTTCTGATTAGAAATTAATCCAAATTCTCATTACATGGCACCTCAGAAGCCAGTGCAATTTGTAACCGAATGTAATAATCAGCCCTGTATTATAAGCTTCTATGACTATTAAATCAAGCTTACTTTCTGCTTGATGATTTGCCATGATTTGCTTTTTAACAATTACCCAGAGCATATTGCATGATACTGACACTCCTAGCAAAATCCAAAATGTGAAGCTCCTCTGCAAAACTTTATAGGCCTAGATTGTTGTTTTTATAGAGATACTGTACCTTTAGGCTGGTGCAGTAACTTCAGTATATAAAATATGGCATTTTTGACCATATTAATTTTTAGGGTTTAGTTCTCCTTTAAGACAAGATTCCCGTAATTTGATTGGATCATCTTGGGTCTGATGTTCTGTAAAAGGCTAGATTAAACAAGGTCAATGGTTAAATAAACTCTTGCATCACAGATATTGTGGAAGGGCTTGACTGTTGATTCCTCCTGAATGGCAGTGACACAGCGTCTATGCCCAGCTATTAAAATGTGCACGGGGTGTGGTCTTCTTTTTATAAAGATAAAAATTGTAGGTTAGGAGTTGTTACTCCTATGTAATTGGCTATGTACAGCCCTGGTGGGTAGCATAGCTGGTGACCTGTATGGTTATGAATTAAAATAAATGTAATAATATGCTTAAAAGAGCTGGTACAATAAAAAATGAAAGCTCATGTATGCATTGAAATATAGGATACTGTTACCCTGCACTGAGTAAAAAAATGTGTGTGTTCTTCAGAATATTGTTTAAAGGGGTTTATAATAAAAGCTTTTAGTACTTTAGTAAGTTTTTAGTATGTGTGATAATTTAAAGGTGTCAGATGACATTCATGGCTTTCTGTGCATAGGATAAAACATTTTCCAGAAAGCTACAGAAAGACCATCTCCCATAGAGTGCATTTTAAGCAAATAATTCTAGTTTGCTAAAAGTATTTCATTTTTTTTCTGTAATAATAAAACAGTACTTTGTACTTAATAGTAATTAAGCTGCATCAATCCATGTTGGAGGCAAAACAAGCCTGCTGGGTTTATTTAATGTTGAAATGATTTTTAGCAGACTTTAGGTATGGAGGTTCAAATTAAAGAAAGGTCTCATGTCTGGAAAACTTTAGGTCACAAGCATTTTAATAGATCCTATACCTCTGCTAGGAAGGCAACAATTTTTTTTAATTGTTGTTTTCAAGAAGTATTTTATCCATTTCGAAATGGCTCATCTAATCTTCCTATACATAAAAAGTCATGAAGAGTAAGCAGTGTTTTTCCAGAACAAATTGTGAGTTTTGTAACCTTGATACTATATATTTTATTTTACCCCTAAATAAAGATATTTTATAACCCTAGGAGAGATCACTTAATAAAGATATGAGTAATAATACGGATATAGACGTCTGAGTTTAAATGTTAAATGTTTTTCTTTTTTTTTGTAAACCGATTGACGATTTTGTACTTTTGATTTAATGTAAAATTATATTACTATTAGGGATGCACCGAATCCAGGATTCGGTTCGGATTCGGCCTTTTTCAGCAGGATTCGGATTCGGCCAAATCCTTCTGCCCTGCCGAACCGAATCCTAATTTGCATATGCAAATTAGGGGTGGAGAGGGAAATCACGTGATATTTTGTCAAAAAGCAAAGGAAAAGTGTATGTGAATAAGAAACAAATACTGGATGTATGCTCAATAAAAAAGGTTTTGAAAGAAGTATTTTATCGGCAGATCCTGGACAAGTATAAGTACAAGTAGCCCTTTAACAGTATAATAAAAAGTATTTTGTATGAATGTCTGTCAAGGTCCAGTGAACCAAATCCCAGCCTCTTCCCATACTGCAAATGAAATTTAATGCTCTTCAGGGCTTGCAAATAAGTGCAGGCCAGTGTCAGAAATGTTAGGACACAAGTTGTGTGTGGGAATATGTAGTTCCCATAGAATTACACTTACGGCATTATGCCTGATTCCTGGGCAAACATCCATATACTATTTGTTCCAATTGGCATCTGATATCCAGAGTAATAAATTATGTATGTGTAACTCAATTATTCTGGGAGGTATAGCAAAAGAATAAAGATATCTGTTGTGCTAAACCAAGAGTTAACTTTATGAAATGTGAAATGGACTTAGAGCACCAGTGACAAATACCTATGTTACGTATGCAAGCACAGATTTAGAAATAGCAAACACTTGACGATCTGACTTGTCATTTCTCTAAATTACACAGCGGTTCTATTTGCTTGCAATGTACTTGCTATTAGCATTCACATAAGGCAGCAAACTTTGAATTCAGCTGGAAGTCCTGTAATTGTACTGAAATGTTTTGTTGGGTCACCACAGCCTTAGCCAACCCTGAATATCCTTGATCCACCACAATCTTTTTACACAGGACACTGAGATTGCAAAATACAATATTTATACAAAAATATTGCTTAGTTGTACAAACCAAATCCAAGGGCCAGATTTACATAACAGGCGCCCCTAGGCCGCTGCCGTTCATCGCCCCTGTCCCCTCTTGCTTTGTGTACATACTCAAATTTTCAGCATCAGGTTTGAAGTACTGGGGATTGGTGCAGTGGAAATTTTAAAAACTATTGTATCTCCTGTGAATCCCCACTGCGTCCCAATCAATGTGGGTGTGGTTGGGCTTCATGCAGCCCCCCCTTAACTTCTGCCACCCTAGGCCCGGGCCTTTGTGGCCTTTCCACAAATCCGGGCCTGCCAAATCCCCTGCAATTAAAGGGATCCTGTCATTGGAAAACATGTTTTTTTCAAAATAGTAATAGTGCCACTCCAGCAGAACTCTGCACTGAACTATACACCATTTCTCAAAAGAGCAAACAGATTTTTTTATATTTAATTTTGAAATCTGACATGGGGCTAGACATTTTGTCAATTTCCCAACTGCCCCTGGTCATGTGACTTGTGCCTGCACTTTAGGAGAGAAATGCCTTCTGGCAGGCTGCTGTTTTTCCTTCTCAATGTAACTACATGTGTCTCACTAAGACATGGGTTTTTACTATTGAATGTTGTTCTTAGATCTACCAGGCAGCTGTTATCTTGTGTTAGGGAGCTGCTATCTGGTTACCTTTCCATTGTTCATTTGTTTGGCTGCTGGGGGAGAAAAGGGAGGGGTGATATCACTCCGATTTGCAGTACAGCAGTAAAGAGGGATTGAAGTTTATCAGAGCACAAGTCACATGACTTGGGGCAGCTAGGAAATTGACAATATGTCTAGCCCCATGTCAAATTTCAAAATTGAATATAAAAAAATCTGTTTGCTCTTTTGAGAAATGTGCAGAATTCTGCTGGAAGAGCAGTATTAACTGATTCATTTTGAAAAAAAAAAAATTCCCATGACAGTATCCCTTTAAATTTCATTCTGCTACCTTACATGCTGTCTGTATGTTTAACAGATTTGCTTTTTCTCTGTAAAAACAAGACAAGCATAAATCCATGTTGATGTCATCCTAATTTTTTTTTTAGTAATGTTTAAACCCTTTAAAGCTGGTAGCTTAAGGAATGGTATTCCAAATGACTACAGGACAATATTTTCAGAAAACTTAATGTCCACAGCACTCAGGGTAATAAGCATGGGACCTGTTATCCAGAATGCTCAGGACCTGGAGTTTTCCAGATAACAGATCTTTCCATAATTTGGATCTTCATACCTTAAGTCTACTAGAAAATCAGGCCCTACTCCAGAAGAACTTATAATCTATTATCCCTATCAAGGTCACACAAACTTACACGCATATTTTACCTTGCATGTTTTTGAAGGATGTTTGGAGAGTGGAACACCAGATGAATCCTCATGGGAGAACATAAAACAGCTTGAAAGCTATTACTTTACAGGGTTATTACCAGCCCTATATAGATAGAGCTATCTTTGTTTAGCCAGTTAAGTGGTGGGACAAATTGGCCAAATTTGCATATTTAATGGTTGTATTAGGGCCAGTGCCGGGTCATTAGCTGAAGACTTCATCTATACTGCTTAAAACCAAATAAGCTTTTTCAGAAAGGGCTATATGAATATACTAGTAAACCCCCAAATTAATGCTGCTTTGAGTCCTCTGTCAAAAGAAACACTGCATTTCTTTCCTTCTGTTGTGTCCACATGGGTTTCTGTATCAGACTTCCTTATTTAAGCTTAAAACTCCAGTGCTTGGGCTTGAGCATGCTCAGTTTGCGCCTCTCCCCCTCCTTGCCTTAATCTGAGATCAGAGCTATGAGGAAGCAGGAAGAACCTCAGGCAGGAAGTGACGTCACAGCAAGCTAATATGACAGCTGCTATCCTAAACAAACAGACAGTGTCTAGAGCTGTTTACTCAGGTATGGAAAAGCATTCTAAAGAATAAAAATGGCGTTCTAGTTTGTGATCTATTGACAATAAACTGCCTTGGTAGCTTTCTTTCTCCTTTAAGTATTTTGGGAATTTCCACCCTGCAAAATCAGTTTACACACAAATCCTGCCCATGAAGGTGATACTTTTGCTGTGTCTGCTTCCTTGCTTCAGTCAAGGAAGCAGGAACAACAAAGAATAACATTCTGTACATTTATATTTTATTGAAGTAAGGACACATTTCTCACAGAAACTTGTGAAACACAGGGTGGATGCACAAGCATAGCACAAGTTACATTGGTCGAGAGTCCCAGGACACACTTTCCAATCTTTTTGCATAAACTTTTTTTCTAACCTGTGAAAGTATCATGCTCATATAAAGGAGAAGGAAAGATGCATGCGCAGTAAAACTAAATAGCCTACTTTTTAGTTAAGGTTCGGCTTTTCGCTCTAATGCTCATGCGCAGCCTGAAGAAAGATGAAGCCGGAAGAGGAGCGCTCCGTGGTGCTCACTGGAAGAACCCTGATAGGTGCAGTTTTCTGCTGATAGGAGCACCAGCCTGGGGTTTCAGTTAAGTAAATACACTTGGGAGTGCCTAACATTTGGCATCCCCAAGTGCAAGAACACTTTCCTTCTCCTTTAAGGGATCATTTACTACCTGCAGGGCAGGGTACAAAGTACAAGAAACAGTTGCAATCCATCATGTGTTTTGCATCCCCTGCTCTGCATGTAGGGAAATAACTGCAGGTGTGGCACCATGGGGTTCAGGTCCCAATGGGGCCCTGTACTTAATGCCTGTCATATGACAGGTTATTAGGATGGGCTGCCTTGTATCCACCATCATGTGAGTTGCATGGTAGAGTCAGAGCTCAGACAGAAATACTCTTTGAAGGAGCACTAAAGGCAGTTAATTTGCTCTTGCACTTCTGTCTAGGGACTATGTATTAATCTCTATAGAAAGGAAAGATTTGTGCAATAAATAAAATAGATTTGTGTTTTGTTCCTTTAACTTTAATCAGATGCCATTTCAAAGGTCAGATGGTTTAATGTGCCGATCCTTTCCCATCATATCATATTTCTGTCATTTGTGCCAAAAAAATAATTTGTACTTCTTCCCTTGTAAGCCTCTTAGCAGTGGACTGGCTTAGATAAAGCAGTTTGGGTAATATGTGATAATTATGAATGCAAGCTAATGTTAACTGCTTACATTTCAGATACTACAGAGGAATAAATGTAGAAGTGAAGAATTTGTTTAATCCAAACAATACAGTATAAAGAAGAAAGTCTGATCTTGTTTTTGTTAAAAGTAAACCTAGCTTTCAGCTTGTGTAACTAAGAAGTCAATTAATTTGGCATGATATCAAATCCTACATGTGTCTGAAAAAGTTTCAACAAAATTTGTCATGAAGAACACATTAGAAGGGCAAGGGCACCTTCTATTCCTTTTCTCATTGTAATTAAGTTTTTTAATAAGCAAAATTATGTTCACTGGCTCCTGCCACAACATCAGATATCTTGGCCCATTTAACCCTTTAACCGCCAAGCACGTACGGCGTACGTGCTGGCGGTTCAGGGCTCAGGCTGCCAAGAACGTACTATGTACGTTCTCCTGCAGCTGAGCCCTACACTCTGCATCGGCGGCTTTTGCCGCCTCCGCAGAGTGTCAGAAGGGTTGACAGCCCCCTGGGCAACAAGGCTGGGGGGCTGTCGAGTCGGATCTGCGACACGATTGTCGCAGATCCGACTTCAAAGACGCAAATGCGCTGCAAATAGCGCTGCTGCGCATTACTCACCTCTTCCTTCCTGAACAGCCGCCCACACACTTCCTGCTGCGCAGTAACTCTGCAGACACGCTGTTCTGGCTGCCTCCATCTGTTCCAGCGATCCTCCTGCTACAAAAATGGTAAGTGCACGTTTTTTTACCCACTTACCTGCATTTACACATACCTACAGTACATTTATACACTTACACAAACATTTTAGTAAAAATTTGTATTTTTTATTTTTTTATTTTAGCACACTTGGTCAATTTTGTACACTTATTTACAGTTAATTACATGTATTTGCACACTTAGACAACTTTTATTAGTGCACAAATATGTATACACAAAAACTCACAAACAGGTTTTTTTTTTTTTTTTACTTATTCATTGTACTGTTTGTTTTGCCTAAAAACATGTTATTTTGACAGCGTGACTATTGGATAATCGATTTCGGCCACTAATTACGCTGTCGGATCAATTATTTTGTTATTTCATTGATTTACGCTATTTTTGTGGTTTTATTGCAATTTTATCCATGCATTATTGTTCCTTTTGAATCTTTAGTATTGTATTGCTGTTTGGTGCTTTGGTATAGAAAGATTTATTTTACTTAGTTTGATTCGCCAGAATATATGCTTTCCAAAAATGTATAGTTTTCTTGGGGTCTTTTTACATTTTGTGGGTCATACGGCACATAACGCACAGTTGGGGCTCTCTTTTCTGCAGCTTAGTTGGCCAGCGTGAAAATTCATATGCATGTTTTTCATTTGGGGTCCGTACACGCCACATACTTTGGTAAATCTTTGCATATTGGGCATCAAACTATTCAGTAGACCTCTGACGTCCATATTTAGGGTGATTTCTCTTTATACGTAAAACATTGTGTGTGATAAATGCGGCAAACTGCAACAATTTTAGGCGATTTTCAGAAATGTTGTAAAAACCTCTACGTTTAGAAAAGCTTTGCAGTTTGGTAGTTTGGTGTAGAAAGACGTCTTTATCTTTGGTGGATTCGTCAGAATGTGTACTTTCCAAAAACATATGGTTTTCGGGGGTTTTTGTTGTTAGGAGGGTCTTGAGGCACATAATATGAAGTCAATGGTCTATGTTCACAGAAGGCGAATCGGCAGCGGAGTAAATCATATGCACTATTTTCATTTGGGGTCCGCATATGCCAGCTGCCTTGGTATATCAATGCATATTGGGCATCAAACTGTTCAGTAGACCCTTGGCATCAATATTTATGGTGTTTTACAATTGTATGCAAAAAATTGGGTGAAATAAATGCGGCCAATTGCAATATTTTTAGGCAATTTCAAAAATGTAAAAACTGTTGCTTTTATCGCCAAATTTAGGAAAGGCTTGCGACTTGGTACTTTGGAGTACAAAGACATGCATACCCAATTTGGATTCGCGGGAAAGTGTACTTTCCGAAAATATATGGTTTTCTGGGGTGAATGTGCATTTTTCTACCTTTGCTCCCCCCCAAAACTATGTTTATGTGTTGATTTTGCAGTACCTAAAATGACAGACCATATGGGGGTCTTCCTTTTGGGGGTCCTATATGCCACGTGCTTGGGTACACTATACATATTGGGCATCAAACTGTTCAGAGGACCCTAGGCTTTCATATTTGGGGTGATTTCTCTTGATACCTAATAGTATGTGGGTAATACAATGCTGCAGGTTAGAAATTTTGAGGTGACTTTTGGAAATGTCACCAAAATCACCAAATTTGGGAATGGTTTCCGGCTTGGTACTTTGGAGTACAAAGACATGCATACTCAATTTAGATTCGTGGGAATGTGTACTTTCCGAAAATATATGGTTTTCTGGGGTGAACTTACTGTTTTCTACATTTGCCCCCCTCAAAACAATGTAAATGTGTTGATTTTGCAGTACCTGAAATGACAGACCATATGGGGGTCTTCGTTTTGGGGCCCCTATACGCCACGCGCTTGGGTACACCTATACATATTGGGCATCAAACTGTTCAGAGGACCCCAGGCTTTCATATTTGGGGTGATTTGTCTTGATACCTAAAAGTATGTGGGTAATACAATGCTGCAGGGTCGAAATTTTGAAGTCCTTTTTGGAAATGTCCCCAAAATCACCAAATTTAGGAATGGTTTGCGGCTTAGTACTTTGGAGTACAAAGACATGCATACCCAATTTAGATCCGTGGGAATGTGTACTTTCCGAAAATATATGGTTTTCTGGGGTGAACTTACTTTTTTCTACATTTGCCCCCCTCAAAACAATGTAAATGTGTTGATTTTGCAGTACCTGAAATGACAGACCATATGGGGGTCTTCGTTTTTGGGCCCCTATACGCCACGTGCTTGGGTACACCTATAAATATTGGGCATCAAACTGTTCAGAGGACCCCAGGCTTTCATATTTGGGGTGATTTGTCTTGATACCTAAAAGTATGTGGGTAATACGATGCTGCAGGGTCGAAATTTTGAAGTCATTTTTGGAAATGTCCCCAAAATCACCAAATTTAGGAATGGTTTGCGGCTTGGTACTTTGGCGTAGAAAGACATGCATACCCAATTTGGATCCGTGGGAATGTGTACTTTCCGAAAATATATGGTTTTCTGGGGTGAACTTACTTTTTTCTACGTTTGCCCCCCTCAAAACAATGTAAATGTGTTGATTTTGCAGTACCTGAAATGACAGACCATATGGGGGTCTTCGTTTTGGGGCCCCTATACGCCACGTGCTTGGGTACACCTATACATATTGGGCATCAAACTGTTCAGAGGACCCCAGGCTTTCATATTTGGGGTGATTTGTCTTGATACCTAAAAGTATATGGGTAATACGATGCTGCAGGGTCGAAATTTTGAAGTCATTTTTGGAAATGTCCCCAAAATCACCAAATTTAGGAATGGTTTGCGGCTTGGTACTTTGGCGTAGAAAGACATGCATACCCAATTTGGATTCGTGGGAATGTGTACTTTCCGAAAATATATGGTTTTCTGGGGTGAACTTACTTTTTTCTACATTTGCCCCCCTCAAAACAATGTAAATGTGTTGATTTTGCAGTACCTGAAATGACAGACCATATGGGGGTCTTCGTTTTTGGGCCCCTATACGCCACGTGCTTGGGTACACCTATAAATATTGGGCATCAAACTGTTCAGAGGACCCCAGGCTTTCATATTTGGGGTGATTTGTCTTGATACCTAAAAGTATGTGGGTAATACGATGCTGCAGGGTCGAAATTTTGAAGTCATTTTTGGAAATGTCCCCAAAATCACCAAATTTAGGAATGGTTTGCGGCTTGGTACTTTGGCGTAGAAAGACATGCATACCCAATTTGGATCCGTGGGAATGTGTACTTTCCGAAAATATATGGTTTTCTGGGGTGAACTTACTTTTTTCTACGTTTGCCCCCCTCAAAACAATGTAAATGTGTTGATTTTGCAGTACCTGAAATGACAGACCATATGGGGGTCTTCGTTTTGGGGCCCCTATACGCCACGTGCTTGGGTACACCTATACATATTGGGCATCAAACTGTTCAGAGGACCCCAGGCTTTCATATTTGGGGTGATTTGTCTTGATACCTAAAAGTATATGGGTAATACGATGCTGCAGGGTCGAAATTTTGAAGTCATTTTTGGAAATGTCCCCAAAATCACCAAATTTAGGAATGGTTTGCGGCTTGGTACTTTGGCGTAGAAAGACATGCATACCCAATTTGGATTCGTGGGAATGTGTACTTTCCGAAAATATATGGTTTTCTGGGGTGAACTTACTTTTTTCTACATTTGCCCCCCTCAAAACAATGTAAATGTGTTGATTTTGCAGTACCTGAAATGACAGACCATATGAGGGTCTTCGTTTTGGGGCCCCTATACGCCACGTGCTTGTGTACACCTATACATATTGGGCATAAAACTGTTCAGAGGACCCCAGGCTTTCATATTTGGGGTGATTTGTCTTGATACCTAAAAGTATGTGGGTAATACGATGCTGCAGGGTCGAAATTTTGAAGTCATTTTTGGATATGTCCCCAAAATCACCAAATTTAGGAATGGTTTGCGGCTTGGTACTTTGGCGTAGAAAGACATGCATACCCAATTTAGATTCGGGGGAATGTGTACTTTCCGAAAATATATGGTTTTCTGGGGTGAACTTACTTTTTTCTACATTTGCCCCCCCCAAAACGATGTAAATGTGTTGATTTTGCAGTACCTGAAATGACAGAACATACAAGGGGGGGGTCTTCATTTTAGGGCCCCTATATGCCACGTGCTTGGGTACACCTATACATATCGGGCATCAAACTGTTCAGAGGACCCTAGGCTTTCATATTTGGGGTGATTTCTCTGGATACCTAAAAGTATGTGGGTAATACGATGCTGCAGGGTAGATATTTTGAGGTGATTTTTGGAAATGCCACCAAAATCACCAAATTTAGGAATGATTTGCGGCTTGGTACTTTGGCGTAGAAAGACATGCATACCCAATTTGGATTCGTTGGAATGTGTACTTTCCGAAAATATATAGTTTTCTGGGGTGAACTTACTGTTTCCTACTTTTGCCCCCCCCCAAAATGATGTAAATGTGTTGATTTTGCAGTACCTGAAATGACAGACTATATGGGGGTCTTCCTTTTAGGGCCCCTATATGCCACATGCTTGGGTACACCTATACATATTGGGCATCAAACTGTTCAGAGGACCCTAGGCTTTCATATTTGGGGTGATTTGTCTTGATACCTAAAAGTATGTGGGTAATACGATGCTGCAGGGTAGATATTTTGAGGTGATTTTTGGAAATGTCACCTAAATCACCAAATTTAGGAATGATTTGCGGCTTGGTACTTTGGCATAGAAAGACATGCATACCCAATTTGAATTCGTGGGAATGTATACTTTCCGAAAATATATGGTTTTCTGGGGTGAACTTACTGTTTTCTACTTTTGCCCCCCCAAAACAATGTAAATGTGTTGATTTTGCAGTACCTGAAATGTCAGACTATATGGGGGTCTTCCTTTTAGGGCCCCTATATGCCACATGCTTGGGTACAACTATACATATTGGGCATCAAACTGTTCAGAGGACCCTAGGCTTTCATATTTGGGGTGATTTGTCTTGATACCTAAAAGTATGTGGGTAATACGATGCTGCAGGGTAGATATTTTGAGGTGATTTTTGGAAATGTCACCTAAATCACCAAATTTAGGAATGATTTGCGGCTTGGTAATATGGCGTAGAAAGACATGCATACCCAATTTGGATTCATTGGAATGTGTACTTTCCGAAAATATATGGTTTTCTGGGGTGAACTTACTGTTTTCTACTTTTGCCCCCCCCCAAAACGATGTAAATGTGTTGATTTTGCAGTACCTGAAATGACAGACTATATGGGGGTCTTACTTTTAGGGCCCCTATATGCCACATGCTTGGGTACACCTATACATATCGGGCATCAAACTGTTCAGAGGACCCTAGGCTTTCATATTTGGGGTGATTTGTCTTGATACCTAAAAGTATGTGGGTAATACGATGCTGCAGGGTAGATATTTTGAGGTGATTTTTGGAAATGTCACCTAAATCACCAAATTTAGGAATGATTTGCGGCTTGGTACTTTGGCGTAGAAAGACATGCATACCCAATTTGGATTCGTTGGAATGTGTACTTTCCGAAAATATATGGTTTTCTGGGGTGAACTTACTGTTTTCTACTTTTGCCCCCCCCAAAACGATGTAAATGTGTTGATTTTGCAGTACCTGAAATGACAGACTATATGGGGGTCTTCCTTTTGGGGCCCCTGTATGCCACGTGCTTGGGTACACCTATACATATCGGGCATCAAACTGTTCAGAGGACCGTAGGCTTTCATATTTGGGGTGATTTCTCTTGATACCTAAAAGTATGTGGGTAATACGGTGCTGCAGGGTAGATATTTTGAGGTGATTTTTGGAAATGTCACCAAAATCACCAAATTTAGGAATGATTTGCGGCTTGGTACTTTGGCGTAGAAAGACATGCATACCCAATTTGAATTCGTGGGAATGTGTACTTTCCGAAAATATATGGTTTTCTGGGGTGAACTTACTGTTTTCTACTTTTGCCCCCCCAAAACAATGTAAATGTGTTGATTTTGCAGTACCTGAAATGTCAGACTATATGGGGGTCTTCCTTTTAGGGCCCCTATATGCCACATGCTTGGGTACACCTATACATATTGGGCATCAAACTGTTCAGAGGACCCTAGGCTTTCATATTTGGGGTGATTTGTCTTGATACCTAAAAGTATGTGGGTAATACGATGCTGCAGGTTAGATATTTTGAGGTGATTTTTGGAAATGTCACCTAAATCACCAAATTTAGGAATGATTTGCGGCTTGGTACTTTGGCGTAGAAAGACATGCATACCCAATTTGGATTCGTTGGAATGTGTACTTTCCGAAAATATATGGTTTCCTGGGGTGAACTTACTGTTTTCTACTTTTGCCCCCCAAAACAATGTAAATGTGTTGATTTTGCAGTACCTGAAATGTCAGACTATATGGGGGTCTTACTTTTAGGGCCTCTATATGCCACATGCTTGGGTACACCTATACATATTGGGCATCAAACTGTTCAGAGGACCCTAGGCTTTCATATTTGGGGTGATTTGTCTTGATACCTAAAAGTATGTGGGTAATACGATGCTGCAGGGTAGATATTTTGAGGTGATTTTTGGAAATGTCACCTAAATCACCAAATTTAGGAATGATTTGCGCCTTGGTAATATGGCGTAGAAAGACATGCATACCCAATTTGGATTCATTGGAATGTGTACTTTCCGAAAATATATGGTTTTCTGGGGTGAACTTACTGTTTTCTACTTTTGCCCCCCCCCAAAACGATATAAATGTGTTGATTTTGCAGTACCTGAAATGACAGACTATATGGGGTCTTACTTTTAGGGCCCCTATATGCCACATGCTTGGGTACACCTATACATATCGGGCATCAAACTGTTCAGAGGACCCTAGGCTTTCATATTTGGGGTGATTTGTCTTGATACCTAAAAGTATGTGGGTAATACGATGCTGCAGGGTAGATATTTTGAGGTGATTTTTGGAAATGTCACCTAAATCACCAAATTTAGGAATGATTTGCGGCTTGGTAATTTGGCGTAGAAAGACATGCATACCCAATTTAGATTCGTGGCAATGTGTACTTTCCGAAAATATATGGTTTTCTGGGATGAACTTACTTTTTTCTACACTTGCCCCCCTCAAAACGATGTAAATGTGTTGATTTTGAAGTATCTGAAATGACAGACCATATGGGGGTCTTCCTTTTCAGGCCCCTATATGCCACTTGCTTGGGTACACCTATACATATTGGGCATCAAACTGTTCAGAGGACCCTAGGCTTTCATATTTGGGGTGATTTCTCTTGATACCTAAAAGTATGTGGGTAATACGATGCTGCAGGGTAGAAATTTTTAGGTGATTTCTGGAAATGTCGCCAAAATCACCAAATTTAGGAATGGTTTGCCGCTTGGTACTTTGGTGTAGAAAGACATGCATACCCAATTTGGATTCAGGGGAATGTGTACTTTCCGAAAATATATGTTTTTCTGGGGTGAACGTACTTTTTTCTACCTTTGCCGCCCCCCAAAAAGGTGTAAATGTGTTGATTTTGCAGTATCTGAAATGACAGAACAAACGGGTGGTCTTCCTTTTGGGGCCTCCTATGCCACGTGCTTGGGTACATCTATTCATATTGGGCATCAAACTGTTCAGTGGACCCAGGATTTTATATTTGGGGTGTTTTACATTGATATCTAATGATGTGTGGGAGATATGTTGCTGTAGAGTGGAAGCTTTGAGGTCATTTTTCAAAAAATTCACCAATTTCTATAAAACATTATAACTTTAGGAAACAATTGCAACTTGGTGGTTTGGAGTACAAAGATATTTCTACCCATTTTTGATTCACCAGAATCTGTTCTTTCTAGTAATGGGTAGTTTTCTAGGGTAAACCTACTGTTAGTGGAATGTTTGGCCTTGAAATCAAAAGTATGCCGTTTGCGGAGTGTTGCTTTGGAAATTTGGTTGTGTACTGCTTGTAGATTTTGAGCTATACAAGTGAGAAATCTCCATAAAACTATATATATTTGGTATTGTCGTGTTCAGGAGACATAGACCTTTCTAAATCGGCTGTGTTCTCGTACATAAAATGAATGATGTTTCTGATATATGTGATTGTTCTTCATGCAACATGATTTTTTTCATTTTTTTTGACACTTAGAATCCAATATTTTTTTAGAGAAGTAGAATTACACCAAAATTCTTGCATATTGTGAAAGTTCAGGTTGTCCTGAAAAAAACAATATATTGTTTTCCTGGGTT
This sequence comes from Xenopus petersii, assembly GCA_038501925.1. Taxonomy (NCBI): domain Eukaryota; kingdom Metazoa; phylum Chordata; class Amphibia; order Anura; family Pipidae; genus Xenopus; species Xenopus petersii. Next base: position 39,450,225 of record CM076681.1, on the reverse strand, counting down.
AACTAAAAGACCACCCCAGGAAAGGCCCTTAAAGTGAAAGAGTGCAAAATATCTAAAAACTGCTTGGCAGTAGATGTTCGCATCTAGGACAAAACGGCTGGCAGGGAAAGGGTTAAGGCAAATGGAGATAACTCTCCTGAGTAAACAAATGGGAAAATTTCATGCAAACCATTTAGCATCAGTTGGGATTTTACTTGAGAGATGAAGGGCCTTCATTAGAAAAATGATTATTGAAAGAAGACTTTTTATGTGTTTATGCCATGGAATTATTGCACAAAAGTGTCTATTGTGCAGAGAACAGTTTGAGATGCTTTCATTTGTACATCTTGCATGGTGAAATTTAAAGGGCGGCACCATGTGTTTTTCCATTTTTATTTTGTAAATTTTATTTGGTAAGCCCTAGGTTATAGTAATAAAATAAATAGCAATCATAAAATCATAGATCATTTAAATGAAAAGAGAAACGATCACAAACCCATATACCTGTCCATCAATAATGTATTTCTTTATCATTTAATTATAATGTATCTTCATATTTGGCATAATTACATTGATGCTAAATACGTAGATACATTTTGAATCTTCACTACCACAGGAATCCTGCAAAATAAACAAATTCTAACATCTAAATTTTAAGGCAATTTTGAAAGGGCAGAATTCTTCATTGGGTAATTGTCAGGTCCTGGGATAAGTGCTTTTGAGTGACTCCATACACCAACACAAGTCTTATTGACGAGCGATTGAAGCTGCGCTCCCCTGCGTTCCTTTTTTCTGCGCTCAGCCGCAGGGGAGCGCAGGAATAGACGCATTACATCTTTTCCATTGGGGCTGTACTCACACAGGCGCGTGTAGGCGCCGAACGCAGGTTGAGACGCAACATGCTGCATTTTTCCTGCGTTCGGCGCCTACACGCGCCTGTGTGAGTACAGCCCCATTGGAAAAAATGTAATGCGTCTATTCCTGCGCTCCCCTGCGCTCCCCTGCGGCTGAACGCAGAAAAACGGAATGCAGGGGAGCGCAGCTACAACCGCTCGTCAATATGAGACCTTACTCTTGCTTTAGTAACTAATTTTAGGGGGTTATTTAATAAAAGACACTGGGGCTAATTTATAAACGCTGGGCAAATCTACTCCTGGGCAGTAACCCATCAGATGATTGCCTTTAGTGTTCAGCCTGCAACCGACTGAACAAAGCTAATCACTGATTGGTTGCTATGGGTTACTGCCCAGGTGCATATTTGCCCAGTGTTTGTAAATGAGCCCCACTGGTGCAGTAACCCATAGCAGCAAATCAGCAGGTTGGTGTAAGGGATAGGTATGGGGTGCTGAGGAGGCAGAGGTAGAAAAGGTAAGTCTTTAATGCTGTGCAGATAGGAACAGGGTCATGAGAGCAAAGAGACAGGACCAGGACTATGCGGGAGTAGAGAGAGGACTAGGCAGAGCAGGACAGGACCAGGACGGTGCAGGAGTAGAGATAGGACTGGGCCAGGACTGGACAGTCAGGTTTGACGCAGGAACAGGATAGAAACTAGGCAAGGTGCAGACAGGGGCAGTGCCACAGTGCTCAAGTTAGGCCAATGCTCAGGCACTGGTGGTGAGGAGGGTTGGCTTTTTATAGGGCAGGGTCAGCCCTGATTGGCTGACCCTAACCCATCAATTAGGCTGCTGCTCGGAATAGGCTAAAAAGGCCAGGTGATAGGTTACGAGCCCAATGTTTAAAGCATAGAGACAGAAGGCCAAAGGTCTCTGTCTGAAATGCCAGCAGAGCCTTACATTTGGTCAACTGTAAAAAAGCAGACATCTTATTTGCCATCAGCTCATCATATGCACTTGGTTCATCCCCTTGTCAAATAACTAATTGCTCTTCCATCAATTCCAACATTCATATTAGCTCTGAAAAGCCTGCCTCTGCGTCTTTCCATAATTTGTATCTCCATACCTTTAGTACTCCAAAAATCATTTAAATAATCCCAATAGGATTGCTTACCTTATTTGGGATGAAATACAAGATACAATTTATTAAACAGAGAAAAGGGTTTTATTTTATTTTTTTTAAATGTGAATTATTTGGTTAAAATGGAGACAGAGATTATTTGCTTATATTGATGAATTCATAGTAGATTATAGAAATAAAACAAGAGGGTTGGAAGCATAGTGTGCTCAATCTCATGGTGAAACAGAGTCCCAGGGGTTTCAGCACAGAGACTATAAACTGGACTATGGCTGAGAGTACCTCACTAGGTATACAAATACTTTCATTTAAACTGGATTTCATTAGACCCTGACTCATGAAAAAAGTCACTTAATTACCTTATATTTGAAAATCCTTATTGCACCAAGAATGTAACTTTTGGGTACCATAGAAGATTAAGTCAGCTGACATATTTACTTTTGAGCCTGTGCTACGGGTACTATAAGCTTACATTTTAATCAAATAAATGGCATTATCTTTTTCAGCCTGACCTCTAAGACATTTTGGGCCAGATTCAGTTTCATGAGATAAACTTTGGTTTATCAATTAAAATCTATAGGATATTCTGGAATTTATGGAGTTTTTCTCATTGGTTCGAATGAATACAACATACATTTCTCTGTCATGAACATAGCATAAAGCCAAGTTGTGGATTAAAGCCAATGTTTGGGCTGATTATAAAACAATCATAGGCTATAAAATGTTGTTTTGACTATTCTGATCATTTTACTGTAACTCATTGTTTATTCAGCTGCCACTGGACACAGAAGAACTAGTCTGAATGGTATAGACATTAAATAAATAAATTGTTTTTCAGGTACTGTATAAAGAATTACAAACAGGCAACAATATAATGAAAAGGTTTGTGCCTTTAGTAATGTGATATAATTAATACATTCACCCTGGGACTGGTCTGGCCATTTAGCCCTTGAATTCCTAAACTAAATCAAACGGTTTCCCTGTAGTGTTCGGAAGGTGGCAAAGTATTATACACATTGACTACTAATCCGCTATTTGGCAATAAATTATTCAGAGACTAGACTTCAGCTAGCTCCGTGCCATGAAAAGAAATTACAGCCTTAAAAAAGTCATCCAGAACTTCAAAGGTTGTTACTGACATCAGAGAGGTCAGCTTTCAGTGCCATTGCCACCTTAGGAAAATGTACAGAACATCTGTAAAATAAAGAATCTCTTGGACATTGGAATCAGAACATTTTATATTGCTTAATATTTCAAATGCTTATTTTTCAAACTTAGATATATGTTCTGCTACAAGTGTCTTTTGGATGCTATTAAGAACTTTATTAAAGGGCATGAAAAGTCTCAATAGAATAAGGCTAGAAATGCTGTATTTTGTATACTAAACATAAACATGAACTTACTGCACCAAAACCCTAATCAAACAAATAATGTATGATTTCAAATTTGGCTACAGGGGGTCACCATCTTGTAACTTTGTTAAACATCTTTGCAAGACTAAGACAATGTGCACATGCTCAGTGTGGTCTGGGCTGCTTAGGGATCATCATAAACAAAGCTGCTTGAGTTCTGCATGGCTGGAAAGTAAGGTGGGGGCTCTCCCTGCTGTTCATAAGTATGATTGTTTCCCTGCTCAGCAGTTAGGGGCCCTCTGACAATTCCTATCCACAGCAGTAAATGAAGGGAGAATTTCACTGCATACAGTTTCTTATAAAAACAGTACCATTTTTCAACTAAAGTATATTGGAGATAGGTTTCTTTTTCATTAAAGAAAGTAACAATTGGATTTTATCTTTTTGCCTTTACATGCCCTTTAAGCCTGACAAAAAGATTGAGTACTCAGAGAAGGACAGGGCAATTAATTAATGTTTCAGAGATCTTGTCACATTAGTTTGAGCCTACACTAAAATAGACATTACAAATGTAGTCATGTTCTGGTGGGTTGTTACATTAGTGTAGGATTTCAAATGTGAAAATCTATCTAAAACAGTTCATGAAATGGTTATTTTCCCCTGACCAGTGCAGAATGAACATGCTCATTTGTGGACTGATGGTTGCTTAACCTCAGTAGCTGCTCATAGACACAATGCCTTAGTTTATGATTACATACATAATACATAGTACATAGAAAGGTTTCACATAGGACCGAAAACTCATGCAGCAAATCCATGTATGACAGGATAGATTCTACAAACGCAGCTAAGTTCAGAGGTGCATTATATAACAAACAGCCGGAGGATGCCTGTGTGTTACTCAGAGTGTTCTAAGATAATTAATAAGATAAAGACCCCATATGTAAGTGTATTGCTGCAATTCAGCTGTTAATCTGTAAAAGCCTGGACGAGCTTCTCAAAGAGTTGCCACTGGCCGCTGCTGTTTTCCAAATATTTGTGGCATGGGTTTTAACTGAAGCTGTCTACATTTTTCAACAGAAAAGAGTTAACTACTGTACTTCTTTATCATTCTAATGGAGTAGTGTATTAAAAAGTTTACCATTTGCCCTCTTCTTGTAACCCATGGCAACCAATCAGATGTTTGATTTCAAACATCTGACCAGTAAAGGCTACCGGCTGATTGGTTACTGTGGGATACTAGACAAGTAGCTAACTTATGCCCGTTTATTACATTACCCAGTAAAATGGCAATTCAACACTCATGATTTGTCTCAGGGAAATAAGCGTGTACTTTCTCATCCAATCCTTATTTTTGAATTCCTAGCTTGGAGTCAAGTTTTAGATGCATAAAAACATAGGGGCTACCAAATATCCAATGACGACACTTCTTATTTTGCACCACCCAGAAACATTTTTCATGCTTGAGTTACTCCCCAACTCTTTTAACAGCTGAATGTTGCCCACGAGTGAAACATTTTGGGGACCCCCACTTTAGAGGATCTGATTATCTATCTCTATACCTCCTAATTGGGTTGTACTTTAGGTGATTATGCTAGATTCTTAACAATACTGGACCATGCACTTTCCTTTGCGCCCCTGACTTGTCCTAACTGATGTGCAAACTTGAGAAAGTTCTGGTGGATTCCCAAATTTCACCCACTTCCAGCCTATAGATATGGAACACTAAATGGATGCTGCTGGCATTGGAATACTTTCTATTCCATGAAATCATGCACGTGCAGGCTCCGTCTGGCCTAGGAACTTTTACAAACGGTTTTTGAATAAACATCAGCTAATAAATGTTTGTCGTAACCCTTTTTTTGCTAAAATATTAAAGGGGTGGTTCACTTTAACTTTTTTTAAAGGAATGTTTTAGTTGGTATTCATTTTTCATTTGCTTTTTTCATTGACTATTCTGGTTTCTTATTAAAATCAACACATGGTTGCTAGGGAAATTTGGACCCAGATTATTGTAAACCTTTATAAAATAAATATCTCTATAATATCAGCGTTTTTTTTCAGAACTTTACCAGTCTATACCCGTCTGGATAACAGAAAGGCCTTTTATATTAGTCACTGCATAGAAATGATGTGAGTCACTGCTCCTGTAACTACTCATTGCAAGAACAGCCCCAGCAATAAAAATATCCAGTAGGAATATTTCAATGGATGGCATTGTTGAATCACACAATTGTAATAAAGTTCCGTGAAGAAGATTCAGGGGTGTGTTACAGGGCTTGGGAAACAATAGAACAGAATTGGGGTTTGATAGATGTTTAATGGGCCTTTACTTTATACTTCAGGAATATACTACTACCTACCCCTATGTGATTAAAAACCTATATTTATTAAGGACATTCCTAAAACTGACCGCCGACCCTGTAAACTGTTCTAAATGGATACATTTAGTTGATACATTTCTTATCTTTGTCCCTGCTGTGTAGAATCTCTGGGTTTCATTACAGGCAGCTGTTAGAATTGAAATAATAGTTGCTAATACTCCAGAGATGCTGCTGAGAAATATATCAACTAAATAACCTATCACTATTGATATAACATGACCAGGCTGAATGAGAACCTTCACTTTCACTTTTATGGTTCAGAAGTTCTTAAGTTAATTGTTAGCACGAACACAGTATTCAGGCTCAGTATTTTTAAATTGAGTTACTTAAATGGGAGCTGTCACTGTAGCAGATGCTTAATAATTCTGCAGGTAAACAGGCTTTATTATGGTTTTCACATTTTTTAAGATTCTTGAATGTACATTTGAACTGCATTGAATTCCCAGAAAGAAACTTTTGTTAGTAGTTGTAGGTCACACTAAAGCTGGCCATAGATGCAAAGATCTGATCGTTCGAATCCTCGAACATCTGGAGTTCACCATCTCCCGACCTGCCGCTAACCATTCACATCAAATAAAGTAGTAAAAGAACAGATCAGCCGATGTTCTGCCCCTGACAGCAATCATATGAAACTTATGTCCGACAAAGCTGGTGACAGTCTCCTTCTGAAAATCGTACGATCGGCAATACCCGCAGAGATATTATCGGCAGCCAACAGAAATCTTTTAACCTGTCCGATCGACCAAATGACGATCTCCGTGGGACGAAAAATATCAGGACTCTCCACACGGTCCGAAAATTGTACGAATTGAGGATTCGTATGATCGGATCTTTGCGTCTATGGCCAGCTTAAGGACCACCTACATTCAGAAAAGAAATACTTCAGTTGTGAGTTTTATACATACTATGAAAACAAAAGAGAATTGAGAAGAATATATGTAACTGTTCAGTGCATTGCCTTTTTGTTTACGCAGACAACATTCCCCAAAGTGCATTGTATTAGGAACAGAGAACACATTATTCTCTTATTATCTGCAACTAGTGCACACTAAATCTTACACTCCAACTTAAATTTAATATCTTCAAAGCGTACAGAGATGTTTATTTCTTTGTGCCCATTCGAGATTGAAAGTCTGATTATAATTTAAATTTCTATCATGTCTGAGTGCAGCAGCAGGTAAAGTAAAAAAATGAAAAAAGATGAAAAGCTGTAAAAAAAAAAAAAAACATCAGAAAGATAACTGCTTTTTATGTCAGAAGTAGTGAGACACAGTACCCACCAGTTGTCTTCTTTTCTTCAGAAAGTATATGTCCATACTCAGACAGGAATAAAAAGGCAAAGAAGCCCAACACTTTTTAGGCTAATTGTTATTTTTTACATGGTTCACTCATAAACTACAGTACAAAGGTACCAGTGCAGAAGGCCTTATTCAGAAGACACTTTAGGAACTGTCCAGGACAGATTTCAGACTTGCAAAAAGGATTATGAACATCAGGGACTAGTGCAGACTTCCTCTTGTCTCCCCCTCGGTGTCCTAAATGAGCCTTTCAGGACTGATACTATCATTAGAACCCTCAGGTTTTTATTTGGAGCCTCTGTTTATTTAAAGGAAAGGAATTCAATGACTAGATTACATGAGATGTGTCTCATGTTAAGGGCAGGGGCACACAGACAGATTTGGGGAGATTTCAGGGCGACAATCTCCCCGAACTGCCTTCCCCCTGCCTTCCACCTGCTAAAATGAAAAATCATTTGCGCCAATGCACTCGCGGTGCTTCGATTTCCGAAGTCGCCTGTAGTTTCCTCATGAGGCAACTACGGGCGACTTCGGAAATCTAAGCGCTTTGAGTGCCATTGCACTGGCATTTCTCATAACAGCAGACGGAAGGCAGTTCAGGGAGATTGTTGCCTCTGAAGAAGAGGCGATTAGTCGGCAGGCGACTAAATCTCTCCGAATCTGCCCATGTGCTCCTGTCCTTAGGAGTGTTTCGCCTTCACAGGAAGAGGCCAATTTCCTTTAAAAGGGGTTGGTTTACCTTTAAGTAAGGTTTAAGTAATTTAGAATGTTATAGAATGACCAATTTTTACAGTTTTTTTAATTATTTGCCTTCTTCTACTGACTCCTTCAAGCTTTCAAATGGGGGTCACATTCCATCAAAAAAATGCTCTGTAAAGCTACAATTTGTTAATGCTACTTTTTAATACTCTACATTTTAGGCCCTCTCATATTCATATTCCAATATTAGTCAAAACAGTGCATGGTTGCTATCAACTAGAAAAAAATCTGCTGGGGAAAAGACTAAATAAAATTGTGAAAAAAATCAGAATCGTACAATGTTTTTGGATTTGACGCCGGAAAACTCATATTGTTTCAGATTATCGCCTGAAAACCACAAATTGTTGTATTAAAACCAGCACAGATCAGGATATCTTCCAATTGTATATGGGACATTTACCATTGACTTCTATATGACCTCGGTAAATTGGAGATGGAATACTTTTTTATTTTGACTTGTAGCAGCCTCTGGGTTTAAAAAATCTCAAAAAATTTGAGAAAAACTCCAACCAGAAAAATTAGGACTTTAATAAATAACCCCCCAAATAACTCAAAAACCACAAATAATAATTAATAAAAAACAATTGCAAATTGTCTCAGCTTATCTTTCTCTACATTATACAAAGGGGCAGATTTATCAAGGGTCCAATAGAAAATTGGAAGTAAAAAAATTTGAATTTCAAGCTATTTTTGTGTACTTTGAATAGGGAATAATCCAAATTCGAAATCTGTAAAAAATTCAAATATCAAAATTCGAATATCAAAATTTATCATGTACTGTCTCTTTAAAACTTTGAGTTTGCCCATTCACCATCTAAAACCTGCCAAATTGCTGTTTTAGCCTATGTACATTATACAAAGGGGCAGATTTATCAAGGGTCCAATTGAAAATTGGAAGTAAAAAAAATTGAATTTCAAGCTATTTTTGTGTACTTTGAATAGGCAATAATCCAAATTCGAAATCTGAAAAAAATTCAAATATCAAAATTTATCATGTACTGTCTCTTTAAAACTTTGAGTTTGCCCATTCACCATCTAAAACCTGCCAAATTGCTGTTTTAGCCCATGATGGACTTCCTAGAATCAATTGGTGGACTTTGAAAAAAGTTTTTTTTTTTTGAAAATACTTCAAAAATTCAATGGAATACGATCTTACTTCGTTTCGAACAATTCAAATGCAGCCTATTTACCCGCAGAAAAAAAAACTTTGATTTTTTAAAATAAATTTCAGTTGGTCTTTTTTTATTCGAATTTCAAAGTTATGGGAGTTCAAAAAAACTCCTATTACTGTTACACTGTACTTCAAAATTCGACCCTTGATTAATCTTCCCCTAAAAGTTAACTTAAAGGTGAACAACCCCTTTAAAAAACTTTCATAAAGTTTCCAGGGATGGCCTTTTTTTGTGTGAATAAATCGTACCACATCTGGTTGCATCAACCGGCTTGCACCAAAAGAATTACATGCAAATACTGCTGCACATCGGAAGTGACACAATCCTCATTCTCAAAACTGGTCCTACCTCTCATGTGTTTGTCTCCCTATGACCACCAGAGTGGATTATAAATAATACTGTTACAGGGATGGATCCATTATCCAGAAACCCATTATCCAGAAAGCTCCAAATTACGGAAAGGCCATCTCCCATAAACTCCATTTTATCCACATAATTTTTCAAACTGATTTCCCTTTTCTCGGTAATAATAAAACAGTACCTTGTACTAAAATATAATTAATCCTTATTGGAAGCAAAACCAGCCTATTGGGTGTATTTAATGTTTATATAGTTTTCAAGTAGACTGGAAGATACAAATTACAGAAAAATCCATTATCCAGAAACCCCAGGTCCTGAGCATTCTGGATAACAGGTCCCATGCCTGTACTATTAATTTTTAGGAGATAGGTGCCCTTTAAGGGATCTTGATAGCATTGCCTAATATAATTAAGAGTTATGGTATGGAGATCCAAATTATAGAAAGACCTCTTCCCTGGAAAATCCCAAGAACCAAGCATTTTGGATGACAGTCCCATACCTATATCCTGAGAAAGATACTTAGAACCCTACTTAACAAGCATAAATATAAAGAACCATATACAGAAGAGAGACTTTTTTTATTTCTCTTTAAATCATAAAATGAAAAAAATCTACTTAGAATCTAAATTGCTTCTAGTATAGGAGAATGTGATTAATGTCACACAATCATTTTGCATATACAAAAAAATTGGGGTGTTATGAATGTAAAGACTTAGCGGCAGATTTGTCAAAGATCAAAGTGAAAATTCAAATTAAATAAATTCGAATTTCAAGCTATTTTTTCTGTACTTTGACTAGGGAATAATTCGATTCGAATTTGAAAAGAAAATTTGAAACTTGAATATCGAAATATCATGTACTGTCTCTTTAAAAATTCGACCATTCACCATCTGCTGAATTGCTGTTTTAGCCTATGGGGGACTTTGAAAAAGTTTTGAAAAACTTTGAATCTAATTTGATAGAATGCGCTGTTACTTTGATTGGTACATTTTCAATTCAATCGAAAATGGCCCTATTCCCTCAAAAAAAAAAAAATTTTGATAAATTTCAATTGGTCGTTTTTAATTTGCATTTTGAAGTTATGGAAGTTCAAAAAAACTGGCTGCCGTGCAGATATCATTAACATTGCATACAGCATTCTAAATCAGTTTGAGCAGTCGAGAAGCTTTTCAAACTTTGTAACTTGCAATCATTCAAGAAAATGTTACATTAAGTCAGAACAATTTGCTCACTTGACTAAATGGATTGTCAAGCAACTCATGAAAATAATGTGGCTGGGAACATACTGTATATTAGTAATCCAAAAAGCAATGGCTTTTAATTGAATTCTCAGGAACATCCAGTTCATTAGGAAGAAAAGTAATCAAGCTAAGTTTGATGCAATTATCTGGTTGAGCAGTTATGTTTGCCTCTTCCAATTGAAGGAATATCTCAGACCACTCCTGCCATTAGTTAAAGAGAACCTTACATGAGGCGGCAATGAGTGGCCAGTTACTAAAAGCCACTCCAGTAACTGAAGGGCAGGGGCACATGCGCATATTCAAAGAGACTTAGTCGCCTGGCGAGTAATCGCCTCTTCTGTGGGACGACAATCTCCCCAAACTGTCTTCCCCCTGCCTTCCGCCTGCTGTAATGAGAAAAGGCCAGCGCCAATGCACTCACGGCGCTTCGATATCCGAAGTCGCCCGAACTTTCCTTGTGAGGCAACTTCAGCAACTTTGGAAATCGTTTTCTCATTATAGCAGGCGGAAGGCAATTTGAGATTGTTACCCCGTAGAAGAGGCAATTAGTCGCTAGGCGACTAAATCTCCCCGAATCTTCCCATGTGCCCCTGCCCTTAGGAGACAAATTTCCATTTTTTTAAACTTAAAAAAATTTACACTAGGGATGTGGCCCCACCTTGACCTGCTCCAATGCAAAAGAGGTAAGTGTGGCTGCTGCTACCTGAGGAACAGCACTGATCATGTGTAATTTTTGGGAGGGGTGGGGGTCGCCTGTAAACTGTTCTAAATGGATACATTTAGTTAATACGGGACTTATCTGTGTCACTGCTGAGCAGAATCTCTGGGTTTCATTACCAGCAGCTGTAAAGAATTGATACAATAGTTACTAATATTCCAGAGGTGCTGCTGAGAAATGTATCAACTAAATGTAGCAAAATTGTAACAGTTCAGGGGCAAATTTATTAAAGGGTGAAGTGAAAATTCACCAGCGTGACTTCATTTCGGGAATTTGCCGATTTGCTAACGGGCGCTGGGGTAAATTCGCTAGTGAAGGAGATAGACTGTAGCGCTACTTTGCACTCTAACACCAGGCAAATTTTCTCTCTGGCGAATGAACGTAACTACGCAAACTCACTAAGATGCGGATTTAACTCTTGCTCCAGACTTGCCTTCACCACCTCAGACCAGGCGAAGTGCAAAAAAAAATGTGAAAAAGGTGATAGGCTGCAAAAGATCGTAAATCTATTTTAGGGTAACCGGCTTCCCCCTATGTTTCCTAACATATGGCACATAAACTATACACTGGGCTCATGTGTAGGGCAATATAACAACTTTATTTTATTCTATTAAGGTTTCCCAGGCTTGTGTAGTTTAATGTATTTGCTGCAACATATACGTCCATTGAAATTTAACTTCCCGCCATATGCAAATTAGCCAACGCTAGCGCAACTTTGATTTGCTTGCCGAATTAATGATAGTGAAACTTTGCCATTGCTCATCGCCCTGGACGCAACTTCGCATTTTAGTGAATTAGCGTTGTCCTGGCGAATTTTCACCTGGCGAAGAGTGATGATGAGAGTGAAGCAGTCGCTGGCGAATTTCCGCAGGTTAGTGAATTTGCCCCTTAGAGTCTGCACCTGATTTATTGAGCTGTCAAACGGAAACACCAGACACAGGAAAATTCATCTTTAAACTTAGATTTTAGAAAAACAATAAAAAATAAATAATGGAAAGTAATTGAAAAAAGGCTTTATTTCTGGAGAGCAATTTAAAAACAACTGAATTGAAAACCCCCTTTAAGGGATCATTTTCAAACACAAGTGCTGTGTGCAAAGTGCTATAATGGATGCAAATTGCCATGGTTTTTATGGTGGTATTTTTTCCAGCATAACTGAGGCTGTTCTCGAAGTTGCATCTGCCGTAATTCTGCCCACTGCATCCAGAACAATGTAATTGTGCTTGTATTTTGATGCAAATTGCATGGGGGGGGGAGAATCGACCTGGCAAACTTGAATCAGTCCGATTCGAGTTTTTTCTCTGAATAAAAACCTAGATTTTCTGGAAAGCTGTAAACAACTCCAAATTGATCCCAGGATGTCCCCCATAGGCTAAAGCAGCAATTCGGCAGGTTTAAGGTGGCGAATAGTCGAATTTTAATTCTTAAAGAGCCAGTACATTAGATTTCAAAAATCGAATTTGAATTTTTTTAAAAACCCAAATCAAATTTAAATTATTCCCTAGTCAAATAAAAACCTTGAAAATTCAAATTCTAAATTGTTACTTTGACCCTTTATAAATCTGCCCCTTAATATACAGATTTGTTTAATGCATAAATAAAGGTTTTAGTCTAAAAACAGTGGCTACAGTGAAGAGACAGTAGCCTTGGTAATATTATTATCATATATCTATGTAAATGCATGTACTTAATATGTATGAACCTGCATAGAAAATGTATCTAATGAATGGAAATACATGGGCATATGGATATGCACCAACGATTTTATGAGTCTGTTTTGAGCTCTGCAAAATACGATTTGCATTTTATGGTTCTAGGCAAAGAAAAGTGCAACCCGGGCCCAATTAAGTTCTGTTTTAGACCTGGGGATGGTTTAAGGCTAATTCAAACACTACTGGATTTATGTTATATTTATATATCTTCAGGTATTTCTCTTTTTAACAAACATCAGTGTCTAAGCTGGAGAAAATGCGCCTAAAAACTTTCAAAGATGAGGAAAGAAATAATGTTCTGTAAAAGTGTATACAGATTAACTGTAAGACAATTATGTGTGTTATTGCTTCCCTTGAATATTCTAAATTACAGCGATTACAAAGCTCCCGAGACCTTTCCTTTGCAGACAAGCAAGAATATTAACACCTAATGCTTGAGGATTTGTTCACAGCTCCTAAGACACATTTTATTTCATGTAGAAATATTAAAGCTTTTTGTGAGTAAGAATTAGACTGTGAACCCGGTAAGCTCCAGCTTTTCACAAATTCATTTAAACACTATCATTGTCAGATAATAATCGCATGCCTTGATTCAGTTACATAAGACTTTGGAGCCTTGTTATCACCGTATAGGAGTATAAGGCTGTGCTTCTATGGTTCCAGTCCCTGCTGGACACAGCAATAATGATGGGCAAATCTGTGCCGGAAAATGCACAAATTTACCACGAAATTTGCGAATTGGCAAAATATTTCCAAAACACATTGAAGTCAATGGGAGTCAAAATAATTTTGACGCATGTCAATTCTTATTCTTATTTTGACGCTCGTCATTGTTTTTTTTTTTTTGACGCAGCAGATTTTTCGCTGGCGAATTAACTCGCTTGCGGGGAAACAAATTAGTGTCTGGCGAATTTATTCACCATTACTACACAGCAAGCTTTTGGAGTATGTTCACAGCTCTCATAACCATCTCTTATAAAGCCAATTGCTTACAGCTCAATAATAGTCATTCAGTAACAGTAGTAGCTATTATAATCCAACCTCTTTGTGCGTCAGAGCTCCTTTGAGCATCTTTGGTTGAATGCATGGACTTTGGTGGGATGACAAATACTTAGTAGATAGACAGAAATGTAGACTTGCAAATTGCAATCTAAAATTCTTCTGTGCTAACTGTAACTTTCATCACTTTAGTACAGTGATCCCCAACCAGTGAGCAACATGTTGTTCACCAACCCCTTGGATGTTGCTCCCAGTGGCTTTAAAACAGATGCTGCTTTTTGAATTCCTGGCTTGGAGGCAAGTTTTGGTTGCATAAAACCAGGTGTACTGCCAGATAGAACCTTCTTTAGACTGCAGTTCCACACAGGGGCTAGCAAATAGCCACTCACATCCCTTATCTGGCACCTTTCAGGAACTTTTCTCATGCTTGTCTTGGTTCCCAACTCTTTTTAGAATTGAATGTGGCTTATGATTGAGTCTCTGGAGAAGTTTTTTGAGCTAAGGAGTAACTGTGTGGACGTGACTTCCTGTGTCTTTTGAATGGCCCTTGTATATATATTTATTAAATAAATATAGTGTGTGTGTGTGTGTGTATATATATATATATATATATATATATATATATATATATATATATATATATATATATATATATAAATACTCGAGAGTAGGTATGCACACTGATTTTAGTGGTAAAACTCTTCACTTTTATTTAATCAAGCATTAAAAGAAAACAGGCCAACATTTCGGTCCCCTGCTTGGACCTTTATCAAGTTTAAATTTAAAATCTCTATAAATAGTTAAAAACATGTTAATTAACTAATGAGCATACAGCCTCACTTTGGTGCATGACATCACATAAAATTCAACCCTTTCTAAGGGTAAGGACACACTGGACGATTTGTCGCCAACGTTTTTAAAAAGCAAATTGCGGCGACATCTCGCTCGTTTTGTCTCTGAACAAAAACAAATGAAAGACGCCAGCTCCTGTGCCCATAGCGCATTTGTGAATCGCCTGTAGCTCCAAAACGCACTGAGACCCTTTTCCGAGCGATTTATCAGAAATAGCATGTACTTAGAAAAGCACTGAAATCTCCTAGACGCACACACATACAGATAAGTAGCAGCAATTGTATTCAAATTACAATGCGAACGCAATGACGCAAGAACGCAAAGACGCCAGGTTACAGCGGGAAGCACAAACTTCCGGTTTGGGTGGAGCACGTACCGCACAGAGTAATGGGATACAAATCGCTCTGTGCCAATAGTCGCTGTGAATCGTCTGTTCAAAAAAGACGATCGTCTTGTCGCCGCAATTTACTTTTTTAAAACATTGGCGACAAATCGTCCAGTGTGTCCCTAATGGTATATTAGGGACACACTGGTTCTTTAGATTAACTTTATCAGCTGGCTATGCAACAAAGTAAAAAAGACCACAGATTATGTCACATCATTTACAATGTATTTGTTGTAACAAGGAACCTTATCTCTGATTGAGGAAACATGAAAAGGAACAATGTTCATTTAATCCCCCAGGTGATTTACCTTTAATATACATGATCAGCATGTCAATTTTTTGGATGTGCAAGTATTCCGTAAGGGGGCATGTATGGGTTATATCCTGTACCGTGAGAAAACTGATAAAAATGTCCTGCTACATTATAACATTATTAAAATTTGAGTATTAAGAAACAACACTGATGAAGATGGTAGAATTAAACAGATTGATGATACCAGGGGACGGTTTATACAAAAGGGATATCCTGTTAAGGTTCTTAATCAAGCTCTAACTATAGCTAAAGATAGGGTTACCAATCCAGTTACAACACCCAGAGAGCCTCCTAATATGATTTTTAGCACTACGTACAATGATGCTTTTAGGAAAATATGTAATAGCATCAGACAAAAGTCAGACAGTAATCTATCTTCAAAAGTGCCAAATCCACCAATGGAGGGGGACCAATCTAAAAGACTTGTTAGTTAAAAATGATCCCTTAATGTGCTATCAAAAGGTAACTAATAGTTGGCTTTCTAATAATAAACTCGGGTGTTTCTGATGCACCTCTTATATAGATATATGAACCCGGGAGTTAGTTTCACACACCCACAAACTGGTGAAAGGTTTGCTATAAGACATCACATCACGTATTCTACAACACATGTGATCTATTTGGTTACTTGCCCCTGTGGCCTCTCTTATGTTGGGAAACCAGATCTAATGTTGAGGTTGAGAATGGATGGACATAGATCCGCTATAAGTGTAGCCTTCAGGGATGGTAAAACGCAAATCCTGTGGCGAAACATTTCCTCGAAATTCGCCACAGACTTCCCACATTTAAGTATATTGCAATTGACCATATACCACCCCTCCGTAGAGGTGGAGACAGTTCTAGGGCATTATTACAAAGAGACGTTTTTTTGGATAAAAGAATGGAATACCCTTTCATCTGGGGGATTAAATGAACATTGTTCTTTTCCATGTTTCCTCAATCAGAGATAAGGTTCCTTGTTACAACAAATTGAATACATTGTAAATGATGTGACATAATCTGTTTTTACTTTGTTGCATAGCCAGCTGATAAATTAATCTAAAGAACCTAAGAAAGGGTTGAATTGTATGTGATGTCATGCACCAAAGTGAGGCTGTATTCTGATTGGTTAATTAACATGTTTTTAACTGTTTATAGAAATTTTAAATTGAATCTGGGTCTTGATAAATCTTGATAAAGGTCCAAGCAGGGGGCCGAAACGTTGGCCTATTTTCTTTTAATGTTTGATTAAAGTGGGGCTTTATTCAATTGGCATAAAAGATAATACCTTTTACAAGGGTGGAGACAGCAACACCCAATGTAGTTATGTCTTTTTATGCAGCAATACACTTACATTCACAACAGGATTTTACACAGAATAGGCAGCTTTTAATTCAGACAACATAAGCAAATTAACAAAAAAAAAAAAGGATTCTTCCAATAATTGAACAGACTGGACTGTTGGCCAGCTGTATTCCTCCACAACCTCCAGAGCTCAGCCATCCTTAACACTATTTAATCCTGAACAATATAAATAGTTGCTCACAAGTTTTGTCTCAGCCTTTTTCAAATGCGTGAGCCAAATTTCACTTGCTTCCTAAGACAGAAACCTACCCCACAGCCACTCCCTATAACCCAAAATGACCCAACTCAGCACCCCCAACTGGACAGAGTCCCTGTTATTCTCATAATTTGCTGTCTCTTAGAGACTTACCTTCCCTCTTGGGTTTTTACAGTCACTGTAAATATATAAATACTAGACATTAAGCCCGTTAAATTAACGGGTGCTAGAACATATGTCGTCACATACCTCCCAACATTTCAGAATGGGTAACATTAGTAGGCAGGGCCCCCTTTGTAGCATTGGTGGCAAGGGGGTTAATGCTGGTGCCCAGGGGGTGTTAACATTGATGGCCAGGGGGGTGTTAACATTGGTGGCCAGGGGGGTTAACATTGGTGGGCGGGGGGGTTAACATTGGTGGGCAGGGGGGTTAACATTGGTGGCCAGGGGGGTTAACATTGGTGGCCAGGGGGGTGTTAACATTGGTGGCCAGGGGGTTTAACATTGGTGGCCAGGGGGGGTTAACATTGGTGGCCAGGGGGCATTGGTGGCCAGGGAGGTTAACATTGGTGGCCAGGGGGCATTGGTGGCCAGGGGGGGTTAACATTGGTGGCCAGGGGGGTGTTAACATTGGTGGCCAGGGGGGTTAACATTGGTGGCCAGGGGGTATTGGTGGCCAGGGGGGTGTTAACATTGGTGGCCAGGGGGCATTGGTCACCAGGGGGGTTAACATTGGTGGCCAGGGGGCATTGGTGGCCAGGGGGGTTAACATTGGTGGCCGGGGGGTTAACATTGGTGGCCAGGGGGGGTGTTAATATTGGTGGCCAGGGGGGTTAACATTGGTGGCCAGGGGGGTTAACATTGGTGGCCAGGGGGTTAACATTGGTGGCCAGTGGGACTTACCTGTCAAGTTCGCCGGGGCCCTTTCACACAGTTTCTCCTTAGTGACCTCTTCTTCCTCGGCGGTGGCTTCTTCTTCTCCTTTGGCGGCAGTGGATCCTCTCTTCAGACGCCGGCGGTGGATCCTCTCTTCAGACGCCGGCGGTGGATCCTCTCTTCAGACGCCGGCGGTGGATCCTCTCTTCAGACGCCAGCGGTGGATCCTTTCTTCAGACGCCGGCGGTGGATCCTCTCTTCAGATGCCAGCGGTGGATCCTCTCTTTAGACGCCGGCGGTAGATCCTCTCTTCAGGCGGTGGATCCTCTGTTCAGACGCCAGCGGTGGATCCTCTGTTCAGACGCCGGCGGTGGATCCTCTGTTCAGGCGGCGGTGTATCCTCTCTTCAGGCAGCAGTGGATCCTCTTCAGCCGGTGGTGGATCCTCTTTAGGCGGCGGTGGATCCTCTTCAGGTGGCAGGCGGCAGATCCTCTCTTCGGACAGGTAATTCCAGCAGCTAACGGTCCGTGGGGCACATGCACAGTTGCGCAATTCCACGGACACAGGGACTGGACGCAGAGACACTTGGGCTTTATTATATAGGATAGGATTGGATAGGCTGTTAGGTATGGCCCAAACACAGGCAGATAAGCTGCTGACGTAGTATAAAGGGGGGGCTATCCTCAGACACCACCATGAAAATCCTAAAAATTAAAGATTGTGGATTTTATCCATTATATTCTGGACCAGAAGTCAAAATAAAGTCTGTTTATAAGCAACAGGTGACAGCAGGTGTGATCTAACTCCGAAACATGGGAAGCCCCTGCCAGAACTGCTCTTCACTGATGTATTTTTGGGGCCCTGGAACTTTCTTTTAGAATAAGGACCAGAGTAAACAAAGAGTCTTTTGTATTAGCCATTGTTCTTTCCCTGAATTGCAAAACAAATAGTCACAAAACGCGTTTTCTATTACTTTAAACCCTGTAGCATCCTTTCGCATAACATAAACAATCACTTTATTTTATTATTCCGGTTTGCGAACAGAGCAAAAAGAGCCGCCGCCCCCACCAAACTACCACGTGTTGCTGCCCGCTTGTGATTGTGTAACAATGAAGCCACTCCGACCTCACGCGTCACTTCCCCCCTTCAAATGCGGCTACTGTACGTGTTGCGTCACTGCGCTTTTATATGCATGGCAGTGACGCCGTAGTCTTGCGAGATGAGCCAAGGAGCTGGACGTTAATGGCGTTGCAGTACGTTCCAGCAGCTCTCACATCTGAATCCCTGGAGTCTATAGTTGAGCGTCCCATCACACCCGGTGCTGACTCTCCCTCAGTTCTACATTCGCCAGTCTTTACACGTACGTCTTTGTGCTACACGTGTGTGTGTGTCTGCACAGCTCACTCTCCCAAGGGGACTCTGTTCTTCCCTTCTTTTTAGTATTATTACTGATATTTTATTTTTAATACTGGGTTAGCAAAGAAGGGATTCCAAGGCGGCTCAGGATTATTTCTGGCTCCACAGGAGAATGTCTGCGACCAGTGTGGATCACACTACTCGGTACTGCGCATACCTCAACTCCCCGCTCATTGGCTGGGAGCGTACGGCGCGCTCATTGGCTGCATATATGCAGCATATGCGCAGTTGGGAGGTATGCGCCAGAGACGGTCCGTGGGGCACATGCGCAGTAACACAATCCCACGGACACAGGGACTGGACGCAGAGACACTTGGACTTTATTATATAGGATTGATGTTGAACCCAAATCTTAAAGTCTAATCCATACTAGAAGTGGCAATGTTGTGCATTGTTCTGTGCACACACTGTTTAAAACACACACTGTTTAGCTTTATACAATGAACAAATATGGAAGAAAAGTCAGGTGAAATCTGATAAATAGTGTTTATTTCTATATACCTGGCTGATTGACTTTCCAACGGCTTCTTCATTTTTCAAGGTGGACAGACACTTCTTCAGCTTCCCTGCAGTGTGACATAAACACTTTATAACAAACAAGGACACACTGAAAGAACCCAGAACTCAGACCTGGCTATATTTTCTCAGTGCTAAGGTAAACATTTAACTTTGTTCTTTTATCATGGAATTATTCTGGCCTGTTGTTTATAAATGTATTCCCCATTATGGTGGAGTGAAGTGCAAAAGGATAATATAAATCTCTTAATGAAAAGAAAACAACTGCAAGGAATACAGTTTCTTTTTGGCAAGCAAAGAAGTAATATTTAACGTGCCCACAATACACTTTTAAAGCCATTGTTATTTGGTAATGTACACATGCAGCTGTCAAGCTGGATTTACACTGACATTGTATTACTTAGTCCTGAACTGCTAGGGAAGAGGCTTGTCAGTGCAAACATATTACAATGGTGACGCCACCCAGACTTAGAAAAATGGGGAACTGGGTAATGCAACATGAGAATAAAATGCTATCTAAATCAGGGATGTCCTATCCTCAGCCCAATAGTCGTCAAACTACAAACCTCAGACTATTGTAAACCCAAAGGTAAGTTAGAGAGCAAACAACAGCTGCAAATAGGGTACTCTCAATGCGAATGGTGAAATAATGTCTGATAATGAACTGACAATGTAATCATAGAATCTGGTTTTAGGTATAAAAAAGAGCCACACCTACTTAATCAGGGGTTCTATGATTAAAAAGCATCAAATAGGAATGCTGTCATATCACAAAACTTGGTATGACATTCATATACATCATTTTTGAGCTATTTTAAGTGTACTTCAACTATTGAATCGTCCAAAATTCGTTCGAATTTGAAAAAAATTTAAATATTGAAATTTATTATGTGCTGTCTCTTTAAAACTTTAACATTGACCATTCACCATCTAAAACCTGCCGTATTACTGTTTTAGCCTATGGGGGACCCCCTAGAACCTAGCTGGAGTAATTTGGTGGACTTTGAAAAATCAAAGTTTTTTGGGGCAAATCGATTCAAATTCGATCTAATGCGGTAAACCTTCATTTTGAACGATTCGAATACGATTGCTCTTTTTTTTTCGAATTTGGAGTTGAAAGGTGTTTAAAAAAACTCCCATCACCTCAAAATTTTACCCTTGATAAATCTGCCCCAAGGTGTATAACTTTATCTCATTTGCACCTGTGCAAATAAAATTATATTGACTATATTGTGATTACTGATCTATAGTGACCAATGCAATAGAAAAGCTCTTTCAGCTCCATTCAACCTCCACATTCCTGACAATGTCGGGATATGGAAATATAGAATATCAGATTTCTGAATACGGGTAGGTACTGTGGCTAGATTGGATTTACTTGCCCAAAGTAAGGGGGTTATCAAAGGTTTAATTTCAAATTGATGTGATTTTTTTTACTTTAATAAATTTGAATGTATTCACAACTCAAATAGGAGGGTATTGATGAAAAATTTGAACGTCTAAAATCAAATGGAAACAACCAGAAAATTTAATTAGTATTCTAATCGAATATGAACGGAACTCAAACTGAATTTTACTCCAGAAAAAACTCAAATGTCAGGAAGGCTATTAACATCATCAAATTTGGTAGGTTTTAGGTGGTGAATATTTGAATTAGACTGTTTCCCGGGTCGAGGTGTGATAAAATCTCAAATTGATTTACATTTGATTTAAATTAGAATTTATGAGTTTTGACTCATTCGAAAATTTTACTTCACATTTACCATTAGAACCTTAAGAATTCTGCCCCTAAAGCTATCCATAGACGCAATGATCCTTCTTGCCGAACGACCGATTTTAGGGAAGTCCGACCAATCCTTCGAAATTATCGTGCGGTTAGTGGGATTCGAACGATCGTACATCTTACGATTTTTCTGCCGACATCTGCCAGGAAATTCATAGGCCAGGTCAAAAAATCTTTGTCGGCCCCAGTGCAATGTATCTATATTTGCAGGGCCAAGCAGGCAGCTCCCCTTTGTTTTCCTGGCAAATTGGTCTTTTTAGTTGATGGTAGATTCGTACGAGAAAATCGTGGTCTCACGATGAGGATCTGATCTTTTAAAAATCTCAACATCTATGGCCATCTTAAGACTCCTAGGTTATTGTAAATCAAGCCATGTTATATGCCATTTAAAAAGCAATGCAAGGCAGCTGTGTGCATGCAGTGATAAGTTATAAAAGAGATTTATTGGGGGTTATTTCACATAAGTTGTAAGTAACAAAAACATCAAGCTACTAAACCAGGGATTTCATTTGTTTAATTAAATATAAAATTCTACAGACACTTTACATTCTGTTAAAACTAGGGATGCATGGAAGCCAGAATTTGGTTTGAGATTTGGCTAAATTTTAGCACTCTTTGATTTGCCTGAATTCTTTGGACCCAGCCAAACCAAATCCAAACCTTTAATGTCATGTCAGTTCAAAGCACTTTACAAATGAAGTTGACAATTGTGTTTTGGCTAATACAATATTTGAGGATCTTGCACTAATTTGCATGTGAAAAAATTAGCATTTAGCGTAAGGTCTGAATTCAGCAGAATCATTCGGGTGGATTCTAGTTTAAGACAAATCCAAAGAATGATCAATGTGGTACAGCCAAAGTTCACTCTGGTTCTCTCACCTGTGTTAACATCTCTAGAAGCTCAGTACAGAAATATCTCCACCATGTACAGAACAGTATAACAGTTACTAGGGACACAGATGGGCATCCACAGGAACTCAATCCTCAGGCTGGGCTCCCAAGCTATCCTAGCTAAGCACTGCCACCCTGCTTTATTCTTCAGACACAGTGAGCACATCACAAGCCCCCTTTCAAATCAGCATCCATCCATCCATAGGCAGCTTCTTTACACAATCTCTCTGCTGCCTTTAAGTGCTAAAACCCTCCATGGTTGAGCTCCCCAGGCTTGGTGCCCCAAACCTCAATCCCTCCATGGGCCTTTTAAATTCCTCAGGCCCCTTACATCTTTGCTACAGTCCATATACTCCACCTCCCAGACCCAGTTAACGTCCAACAGCAGGGGACTTCCAGCCATGTGGGGATTTTTAGACATAACACTATGGGTCCCTGCAAATGTTTTAGACATGTGGCAACTATATTAATGCAAAAAATCCAAACACTACATACATATAGGGGCAGATTCACTAAAGGGCGAAGTGGCTAACGCTAGCCACTTTTCGCCAGTGTTGCCACAGGACTGTCGAACGGGAGTGTTCATTCACACTCTATCGCCAGGTGACTTTTCGCTCCAGTGACCGATCGTTACTCCGCAAATTAAGTAAAGTGCGTATTTTACTGAACGTTACCTCTTTTGTCAGAGTTGACTTCACCACCGCAGACCAGGCGAAGTGCTTAAAAGCAGTTAGATCTTCCTCAATCCTCCTCAATCTGTCACTTACATAATATTCTGTGTGCCGAAAATGCATTAAAGTTCTAAAAACACTGGCAACTTTTACTTTTTTGAAGTGGAATTGACCACAAGTTCTGACTTGAACTATTTTTGGCTAACAAACTTTTTTTGGGTAACTGGTTTTCTCCAGACATTTCATAACACATGGATCATTCATTTTACAGTGGGCTCATGTGTAGGGCATGATATTAACGCTCTTGTCTTTATTACGATTCCCTGGACATGTGTTTGAAAAAGTGTTAACTTCAAGCATTTGCACCAACACTTATAATAAAGGCCTCCATACAACTTTAAATTACCCACCGTATGCAAATTGACCTAAACGCAAGATCACTAGCGAATTTTCGCTAGGCACAAATGAACGCTAGCGCATCTTCACTATGAAATGCTTGCACATCCGAAGTTACACTAGCAAAAAGTCGCCAGCGTCCAATATCTGGGATGAAACTATGCATTTTATTGAATTAGCATATTCGTAGTGAAGTTGTGCGAGGTATGGCAAAGCAGTCGCTGGTGACAATTAGTGAATCTACACCATAGAATTTCAAAGATATCTAGTGTGTTGTGACATACAGTTTATACATAACTACTTTTACATTGTTTTTATAGTGCAAATTCATTTGAGCTGTAGTGTGCTGTACTCTTCATTTTAAATGTAAACAGGGATGCAATAGCCATGATAGTCTTTGCAAGGGTCAACCAGATTGTGTAGGAAAGAAGCACACCTAATTTTCTGGCAAAGCCTTTATTTTAGGGCCTCCCTAAATGTTCATTGGCAATGTAATACAATGAATAGAATTAGGAGGTCCTCAGGTACAGTTCTGTATATCTGTTGTTAACTGGTTTGTGATGCCAACAGTTAATCATCTCTGTTCAAGCTGCGGCATTAAATTTCCCAGGAAATTCGCGAAACTTTGAAAAATTTGCGAAATGCATTGAAGTCAATGGGCATTAAAATTATTTAGACGAGAATCAATTTTGACGCCTGCGACAATTTTTATACACGCACCTAGATTATCCAAATGGATTAGTCAATGGGCCGCCAAATAATTTTGGAGCGCAACACGTGCCCAAATTTTCCGTGAAATATTTTGCTTGCAGGGAAATGTGGAAGTTCAAAGTGAATTTGCTCCTGCCAAATTAATTTTTTTTTGTAACTTATAATTTTTATTGAGTTTCAAAAAAAATAATAGTAGAAACATACAGAAAGGAAAAAAAGAGAAGACAATAAGAAAGGCAATATGACGTTTACAACCTTTTATGACATAGAGTGTATTAGTATTAATAATGTTGTATTTTCGCTATGTGCCTTGGATCTGGACCATCTTACAACATCTATCATAATATTCCAAGATTGCATACACAGGCTAAGCTGTACATATTCAACCATACAGTAAGCTTTTGGCATTGAGCCTTTATTAAAACGTCAAACATTAGGCGAAAAAGAGAGCTAGGGACCAAGTGGTCCAACTAGAAGGGTAAGGTTGGGGTCGGTGGGGGGGGGATCCTAGTTCACCAGATAAGGTTATAAGTGGTATATCAGTTACAAGCAGGGGTCACAATTAGTCTGGGCCAACTGTTAGTTCCCATGATGACCAGACTTTTAGATATAGTGGAATTGTATTGTGCATTCTTGCCAGGTTATACTCATATCGTTTATTAACATTAACCCTGTGCTTCACCTCATGGAGGGAGGGGATAGATGGGGTCTTCCATTTGGCTGCCACTGAGATGCGGGCTGCTGAAAGTATCTGGTTTACTAGCTTCTGTGTATGCTTCGGGAGCTGTTTATACGGTTTCCCTAGAAGCACATGTAAGATACACTTTTCTAAGGTTTGATGGGTCACCTGATTCAGCAGCAATAGTATGCTGTCCCAGAATGTTTGTATTTGGGGACAGCCCCAGAATATGTGGGGTAAGTCCCCTCTGTGACCGCATTCTCTCCAGCAGGTGGGAGAAGTCTCTGGGAATAACCTGTGTAGTTTAACTGGGGTATGATACCAGAACATTAAGATCTTAAAGATGTTCTCTTGTTGCCTGACACAAGTAATCCCACGCTTGGTGTTGTCCCAGATCGCCTCCCATTCTTTAATCTCAATTTGCCTCCCCATGACAGTGTCCCATTCTCGCATATAGCTATGTTTATAGCCTGTTTCCAGGAGAGGATCAACTAGTATCTTATAGATAGAGGAAATAAGACCCTTTTGAGGTAGGCCATGGGTAGCCAAATGTTCAAAGGGAGTGAGAGGGTATTCCCTTGGTACCAATAATGAGGTATAGAAATGTCTTAGTTGAAGGTATTCGAACCAAGTGAGTGAGAGATCTGGCGCTGTGTTTCTCAACACTTCTCTTGTAGGGAATGAACCATGAGCCTGCTGGGTGAAATCTCTCAGGGTAAAAAAAGGGGTACCTTTCCAGTTCTGTACATATTGGGAAGATAGTGCCGGTTCGAAAAGGGGATTGCCTAGGTGGGAGAGTAACAGAGATGGGCTAGATGCCAACTTACGCTTATATCTTAATCTCCACCAAAGCTTAATTGTATGCTCAGTGGCTTTAAGCATCTGTATTTTAGGCTGAGCTTGCCCTAGGTCAGACCAGATCCACGCATTAGGGTGGTACGGTAGGAACTGGAATGCTTCTATATTAGCCCATTTGATGGTTGAGGACCATCGTGACCATGCCAATACCTGTCGGATCTGGGCTGCTTCGTAGTAGTGTCGAAGTTGGGGCGCTCCCATACCCCCTTTCCGAACCGGGGTAGTTAGAGTATTCCGGTTTATTCTATGCCTCTTTTTACCCCATATGAAGGAATGAAATAACGTCTGGATCTCCTTCAGTACTTGCATAGGGAGAGCAATGGGCAGAGTTTCGAAAAGGTAAAGATATTTTGGGAGAATGGACATTTTTAAAGAGGCTATTCTCCCCATCCATGAAATAGAATGTCCAGCCCATCTCTGGAGTCTAGACTTTGTTTCCTGGATCAAAGGTAGGAAGTTGTGCTTGAAAAGGTCCCCATACTTGGGCGTAATTTTTGTGCCTAGATAAGTGATGTAGTCTCTTTTCCAGTTATAGTTAAATGTAGCTTGTAAGGCTTCCAGAGATGGGGTGGGTATGGATAGAGGGAGCGCCTCAGTCTTGTTTACATTAACTTTATATCCTGAGAGCTTGCTGTAGATATCTAGCAGCCTATGCAGGGATGGAAGGGACACCTGTGGGTTGGTTAACGTTAGAAGGACGTCATCCGCAAAGAGAGCAATTTTGTGTTGTTCGGGGCCTATCTCTACTCCTTTGATATCTACATGGTTGCGTATATGGGCAGCTAGCGGTTCTATACTCAGTGCGTAGAGGAGAGGTGATAGTGGGCACCCTTGCCTGGTACCGTTTGAGATCTTAATTGGGGCGTTAGAGTGGCCTGGTACCTTCAAATAGGCTGTGGGGGTGCTATATAGGGCGCGTAAGGCTTGGAGAAAAGGTCTGGCCAGGTTAAGGTGCTGGAGAAGGGTGAAAAGATATGTCCAGTTTAGGCGGTCAAATGCCTTTTCTGCGTCTAAACTTAGAATCAGTGCTTGTCGATGCTGCGTCTCTAGAATGTCTAGTAGGTTTATCACCCGTCTTGTGTTGTCTCCTGCCTGTCGGCCCAATACGAAACCTACTTGGTCAGCATTTATAAGTCTCGGTAGCAGTGGGGCCAATCGGTTTGCTAAGAGTTTAGAGAATAGCTTTAGATCCGTATTTAGTAAAGCAATAGGCCTATAGTTAGTGCATACCGTTGGATCTTTACCTTCCTTTGGTATTAGAGTGAGAAATGATGCTTGGTCGGAGGGGGGGATTAAAGTGCCCTGGAGGTAGCTGTTGTAGAGTTTGGTTAAATATGGCAGGAGAGTAGAACGAAATTGTTTGTAATATTGATAGGGTAGCCCGTCTGGACCTGGGGCCTTGTTATTTGGGAGAGTTTTAAGAGTGGTTAAAATCTCCTCCTGGGTAATCTCTGCATTTAAAATGTCTAGGTCTTCCTCTCGGAATTTAGGTAGGTTTGCTTGTTGCAATAAATCTGGCAATGAAGGAGTAGGGAGCATGGAGCCTGTTGGGTGATTGTGGCCTAAATTGTAGAGGGCCGAATAGTATTTGTGAAACTGTGCTGCTATGTGGTCCGGCTTATACCTTAATGTCCCTGATTCATCCTTGATTGCTGTGATAGTAGTGTGGGCTTTCTGATCTTTTAACTTGCGGGCTAAAATAGTATGTTGCTTGTCCCCTTTCTCGTAATAAGTTTGCCTAGTCCAAAGCAATGCTTTCTCAACTGCTATTTCTTTGTGGATTCTAAGCTGGCTTCGAATATCTATGATCTGTTGAAGTAGTGCCTTGGACTGATTAGTATTGTAAAGGGATTCTAGATTCCTTAAACGAGTTGACAAATCATTCTGTAGCTGCGTTTGGAGTTTTTTCCTAGCGGAAGATAGGGCTATGAAGTGTCCTCTCATAGTAGCCTTATGGGCTTCCCAGACTGTGGTTAGAGATTGGACCGACCCCTCATTTAATACAAAGTATTCTTTTAGCAGTGTCTCCATTTTGTCAAACGTATCCGGGTCATTTAGAATGGTCTCGTTGAGTCTCCAATGAGCTATTTTAGGGGGGGTGGAGTACAAGTCTAGTGTCAATACGACCGGAGAGTGGTCTGACCATGTGATTGCCGCAATGTCTGCAGTATAATGGAGCCTAAGGCAAGGTTGTGTAATAAAAAAATAATCTAGGCGAGTGTGCACTTTGTGCATTGCCGAGTAGAATGTATACTGTCGGCCCCGTGGGTGATCTATACGCCATGAGTCGAACAAGGCAGCTTTACAGAGGATCTGTCGGAAATCTCTGGACAGATTGTGCGCATTTCTATCCGAGGAGGGCACTGATCTATCCATATGTTGGGTGGCCGAGATATTAAAGTCACCTCCAACAATTTTATACGGTAAAGTAGAGGAAGAAATTTTGTTGAGTATTTTCTTAAGGAATTTTATTTGGCCTCGATTAGGCGCGTATATATTTGCAATCAGAATAGGGGTATTGGAGATAGTCCCTTCTAGCACTATGTACCGCCCGTTGGGGTCAGTGGTGACCTGTGTTGCTTGGAATGGGCAATCTTTGTGTATAATAATTGCCACCCCTGCTTTTTTGGAGTCGGCCGATGCATAGTAACCTGTTGGGTAGTATTTAGAGTGTAACTTGTATGATGTGTCTTGTGAGAAATGAGTCTCCTGTATCAGAGCAATGTCTGTTTTGTGGAGCCGCAGTTCTCGCAAGGCTAGGTATCGCTTAGCGATAGTATTGAGACCTTTACAGTTTAGACTTGTAAAAACCACCATAATTTTTTGGGAGAAAAAACATGAGACATTGAAAGATACAGATATATAACCTGGTTCGGTGTAGATAGTCCCCAGAGGTCGAGGTGAGCGATTTCAACACCCTAAAGTGGTCTGGAAGTGTGTTTTCAGGATGGTAGATATCCGAGAAGACATGGTCCTGGACGGGTTCCCTGCATAGGCTGAATTCAAAGATCAAGGCCCTTGGCAAGAGGAATAAGCAGGTAGGACAATAAATCGTAATAACAGCAATTAAAGGTAAATAGTTAGTCTGCGTAAGTCTCATTGGAGAACTAGGATGTTGGATAAGCAGGGGATTAACCAGGGATGAAAAAAAGTTGGAAAGAGAGAGAAAAAACTGTGGGAAAAAATTATCAGTCTCAGTAATGAACTCACACGTTGGAGTGGTGTGAGTTCTGAGGGAGACGTCCATGCTCCACAGGGGGGTTCTGGACATCAATCGTGGAGGGGTGAATCCAGGTGGTGTTACACATCCAGCGCAACCTCTCGAAAGCACAACAAAATGGGTCAGAGGTGTATCTGGTATATGGAATCCTCAAGAGCAGGTTAATTCCGAAGGCATGGCCTTGGGTGGTCTCAGTCCGGTCCGGATGGTCTGCCTCCATGATCCTTGGGTGGTGTTGGAGGTGATGACATCTGATGGGAAGATGATGATCGTGGGATCTGCTGCCACTGAGGTCGGAGTGTTGGGTTTGTCGCCTCATGTCGTATATTGGGTGATGACTTGTCTTGGAGACCCAAAGCCGCAAGGAAGCGATGTGAATTGTCCGGATCTTGCAGAATATACGTGTGCCCCTGGCGCTGCACAACCAATTTAAAGGGGTAGCCCCAACGATATGGGATTTTCAATTCCCTGAGTCTTGCAGTGACTGGCTTAAGTTCTCTGCGTTTATTTAAGGTAATTGGTGAAATATCTGCAAAGACTTGGATTCTGTGACCAAGGTGTGAGATTTCTGACTTGGCACGAGTTTGAGCTAGAATCAGTTCTTTTTGTTTAAAGTAATGCAGACAAGTCACTATGTCTCTAGGCGGCTTGGTAGAGGGGGGTTTTTGGCCCAGTGAGCGGTGTGCCCTGTCCAATTTCCATTGACTAGGATGTGTATTTGGGCATATTGCAGAGAACAGGTCTCCAAGGTACCCTGGGATATCTTGTGCTAGGATGTCTTCTGGCACCCCTCGAATTCTGAGGTTCTGACGTCTAGACCTGTTTTCTAGGTCTTCGCACATATTTTTAAGTTGTTGCAGCTCATCCCTAAGGTTCATGTTGTCTTCCTCCATGTTAGCTTGCTTCTGAATAAGGGCGTCAGTAATGGATTCTAACTTGTCTGTGCGACCCCCTAGCTCTGAGATTTCTGTGTGTATCTCTCGTACAGCCCCTGCCACCGCATCTGTAACCGCCTTGGTTAGGGCTGTAGTGAGGCTAGCTTGAAGTGCCTGCAACTGCGTAGTGAGGGCCCTTGCGGCTGCTGGGTCTAGATCTGGGCCCTGTTCTAGCAAGGTCTGAGAAGACAGGCCTGGATCTGGGGCATACAGGTGTTGCGCCTGCGAGTGTTGGGGAGAAGCTGGCGACTGACCTGTATTAAGCTGCAATGGTGAATCAACATCTTGTTGTGAGCTCGCCCAGGAAGAATGTGGTGAGGCGCCGCCATGTTTAGTTTCGCCATTCGCACCGTCCAGTGTCTCCACATTTTGCTCACTCCAGTCATCCTGGAGCTGTCGCTGAGAGGAGTCAGAGTTGTGTTGTGAGGCTTTCGGTGAGGGCTGGGAGGGAAGGCGGTCGCGTTGATCATCGTCGTCTGCGCCATCTTGCAGCGCCATGCGCCTCTCTGCTCGGCCTGTTTTATGCAGGTATGGAGACATCGTTACCCGCTGCCTCCGTTTCCCCGCCATAGTGATGCCAATAGTCTCTTGAGGTATATATGACCCCGAGTGTGGTAAGCAGGCTAATTAAAAGTGCTAATTATCGGGGGTAAATTACCCAGGTTGTGGAGCTCTCAGAAAGTGCGTGCACTCGCCACCATGTCAGGCCACGCCCCCCCTGCCAAATTAATTTGCGCATCACTAGTCTCTATAAAGTGGGCTCCACTTCTGGTGGGCACAGGTGTTGACTGCCCTCTGCAGATACTCTCAGCTTCTGATATCTCCTTAATAACCAATTTGTACACCCTCAGACTGGGACAGCCCTCTTCATTTTGGCCATCAAGTGTTATTTATGGTAAAACATATTTTTCCCGATTTGCATGACTAAAGGCTGGGTAATGATTCATCAGAACTCCCAAGCTGCATCAGCAATTCCAAAATATGGATGTGATATTATTAGCCATTGTGACTGCTTAGGATTTGCATGACTTAACTGTGAATGGAAATTCTGTGTCGTACATAACTATTTGCTTAAGCAGGTGTTTGACTTGTCTGTGAATTTAATGCACTTGTATATATTCCTTATTAATCTGGTGTGAGAGAAGGATTTGCTTAACTATTTATCCCTTCTGTACAGGTTATCCTAGCTCTCTACTGCCAACAGTTGCAGAGTTTCACATTAAATAATGCATTGCAGAGATGCAATTTGTTTTACATTCTTGCCAGTTTGATTCATTTCATTATTTGGACATTCAGTTATAATGTGTTATGGCTGGCGTGCATTCCAGTCTCCTGAAGCAATCTCATGCTCGCACTGCAGAAAACATAATTAATAGCAATATATAGAATGAAAACTAAAGTGGGCGCAGTTATATCCGCAGTGATACATGGTGCCAGGGTTGGCATTCTGCTGGCTTCTCTCCAAACACTCTCTGTATCCTCGCAGCAATGTTTATGCAGATCACTTGGAAGAAATCAAGTGCTGAAAACATGTAAAGTATACGACCGCTTGCTGTATTAATATGGTGATAGAGGTGATTAAAATATCATCATCAACGGAAAAAAACGTTTCTAGCTATTTCATACTGCATTTCATTTTTTGTTGCGATATTCTGTTTAGAGAGATTTCCCAAATGTAAGAATGTTCTGTTACTCCGATTCAGGCTTTTTAGCACATTTTTCTCATAGTTCCTTAATCCATGTTTTTTTTTTTTTTGCTATTTATCAAGAGTAAAATCCATAAAATCCACAAATACAAAAATATGGCAAATAATGGAAGCTGTCCTTCTTTGCTTGCAAAGATCAGTCTTTTATTTGGGGTTTTAGAGGTATTCAGATTTGTTTTTATACATTTTTGTTCATTGATGAAACTTTAGAGGTTTTCGTTTTTTTTATTCAGGTCGCTCATTGGCTATTTTTAATTATGTTTTTTTATAACCCAAGCTTCAATGTCATTCATGGTTTTAGAGAAAATTTGTTTAATCATAGTTTCAAAAACCTCTAACCTCTAATAAATGGCATAACATAAATGATCCTCAACTTTGAATCAACCATAATGATACAGATGAAGTTATGATCCATTCAAACATTAGTTCATAATATTTTTCTGTAATAAAGTACAGGTGTGGGATCTGTTATTCAAAATACTCGGGACCTGGGGATTTGGATCTTCATAATGTCTACTAGAAAACCATCCAAACATTAAATAAACCCAATAGGCTGGTTTTCCTTCCAATAAGGATTAATTATATCTTAGTTTGGATCAAGTACAAGTTACTGTATTATTATTACAGAGCAAAAAGGATTTTTTTTTAAAAAAAAATTTGGATTATTTGGAAACAATCGAGAGTATGGGAGATGGCCTTTCTATAATGCAAAGCTTTCTAGATAAAGGGTTTCCGGATTCCATACCCGTACCATTTTTCATGTGCTTTTCACTCTTTACATTTATTATTTCCCACAATCATTTTCTTGGGCCTGATTAACTAACCCAAGTACAATGGTTGAATTTTTAGATCTAAATGTTTGGTTTGTCCATTGGATATTTTTATTTATTTTAAATCTAATAATGGCTTTGGACTTCTGTGCTGCTTTCCAAAATGTGCAAACCCTCATATAAGACAGAGCTAGTGATGGGCAAATAAATTTGGCAGGCGCGAATTTGTGGCGAATTTCCACGCTTCGCTGCCGACTAATAAATTCGTAAAACTGCGCAGAAAATTCGCTGGCGTAAAATCTGCTGCATCAAAAAAAAATTGGGCACACGTCAGAATAGTCATGCCCATAAAAATTGTCAAGCTTCAAAATGATTCTGACAGCCATTGACTTTAATGCATTTGGACAAAGTAGGCGTGCGTATAAAAATTGTTGTGGGCATCGAAATTGATGTGCGTCTAAATAATTTTGACGCCCATTGACTTTAATTCGAGTTTACATATATAGCATGGGGCGGCTGACTATGGGACACAGCACCTAATGAGAATTCAAATAACATTTCTGTATGACAGGCTGTACTTGCCAATCTGTTGTAAAGAGAACGGAAATCCTCGGGTTCTTAAAATACCTTTCCCAAAAATGACTTCTCTAATACATCTAAATGGCCCCTAGGGGTTATGAATATTCTACATCTAGTTGAACCATGTAAAGTTTTATATTACCATTATTATAATAAGCATTAGTGTTGACATCGCTTTATCACTTGAAGGTTTAATAAAGAATGAAAGTACAAGATATTTCAGCAAAACTGCAGAGAAAGGCAATGCCCAAAAGGAATAGAATATCTTATAGCAAAGTCTCCAGGGGTCTTCTCTGGAGCATGGAAGCTTGTTATTTATATATTTTGCTTCCTCCAATAAACAGGGAGCAGTGTCAATAACTTTTAACTGCTATACATCTAGGGGCAAATTTACTAAAGGGCGAAGTGGCTAACGCTAGCGAAAATTCACCAGCGTGACATCATTTCGTTACTTCGCCGATTTACTAATGGCCAATGGCGTAATTCCCTGGCGAAGTGGACTTACTCTAGCGCCCCAATGGGTCAGAGAAAATGCTATCTCATGGTTTATCACGTGAAATCTCATGGAGGTGATTCAATTCGAGGAAAATAAACTTTTCTCCAAATTCAGTTCCAGTTTTTTTTCCCCATATGGGGAAATGTTACAGCATATTGGTCACTAACGAAAAAATCGTTTGCAATGTGAATAAATGTTCGCAAGCTGAACCACAGGAGGATAGCAATTGCGAATGTTATAGTTTGCGACAGTGTATGTTACAAAACTTCTCCGTGAAAAAGTTACGCCACCGTCAAGCAGCTGTTAAAAATTTGCAATCCACAATTAAGATTTGTAATGCAATAAAAGCCTAATGAAAAACATTATATTGTGCGACATGTGAATTTTTATTCTAACTTGTGTACAAATTTCTTCTCTTTGCAAATTTTATTACATTTCCCCCATAGACTGTAATAGAGTTTATATATGATAAAACAGTGAGATAAGATTTTCTGAATTGAATTGCATCTCAAATTGAATCTCGCCCTTGAGTTTTCACATGCTAAAAGCTTTTTCTCCCTGAATTGAATCTGGCTCAATGTTATAATGGAGAGGTTCTTATGAGCTCAGATGGATACAAGACTATTGAGATAAGTAATAATTACTTTACAAGTTAACCTACAAGAAATGGACTATTCATTGAGACGTGGCATTCCCCAGTGATTGTAGTTGTTTTCTTGGACCTCGGCCAGGCCAGCACTACTGTTCGCTAAAAGGCACACTGACCTGGGGTAGTGTCGGCTCTGATCCTAGCATTTTGCAATGTTTCCTTGTTGTTGATGGTAACACTTACATGAGCAGTATAGTATCTTCGAGGGTATGCACAGTATAATGGCATAGAAATGTAGAAAATAGTGTGCATACAAACCCAGACCACTGCAAGGAAACCATGGGAAATGCTAGAAGATGCCGCTTTATGAAATGTAGCCTAATAACTCTTCTGGGAAGAGGAGAATTGGCATGGGGTCCAAGGTTAGCAACTTTCCTAGTAGAAGCACTTTCTTGTTATATAAATGCTTTGCTTAAGGGGAATTGAGGGTAAATATTTCATTTGTTCCCCCTTTTTAATATTGTAAAACCTTGTTAAAGAAGAAGGAAAGATACGGAGGCCAATAGGTTAGCTGCAATAGT
This sequence comes from Xenopus petersii, assembly GCA_038501925.1. NCBI lineage: Eukaryota > Metazoa > Chordata > Amphibia > Anura > Pipidae > Xenopus > Xenopus petersii. The sequence continues at coordinate 39,415,517 of CM076681.1, read as the reverse complement.
TCAAGCTAGAATACTATATTTATTCTGTAGAATGTTTTACCATACCTGCGTAAAAAGCTCTAGAAGTTTGTTTAGAATAGCAGCTGCAGTATTAGCTTGGTTTGACATCACTTCCTGCCTGGGTCTCTCACTGCTCACTTATAGTTCTGGGCTCAGATTACAGCAGAGAAAGGAAGGGGGGAAGAGGAGCAAACTGAGCATGCTCACGCCCGGGGCAAGGAAGTTTAAGCTGAAAGCAGGAAGTCTTATACAGAAGCCCATGTGTACACAATAGAAGGAAATAAATGCAGTGTTTCTTTTGAGGACTCAGAGCAGCACTACTTTGAGGGTTTACTGGTATATTTAGGTGGACCTTTCTGATAAGGCTTACTTAGTTTTAATCTTTCCTTCTCCTTTAAAAGAAACCTAAACCTTAAAAATGAATATGACTAGAAAGGTTAAGCACCTCTATAACAAATTATGTAAAAGGGCAATATTTACTTAAATATATATTCCAGCTTGATAAGATTCTTTAATATGGCACTTAATATGATATAAACTATCTGTTGCTCAAGTATTCATTTTGGGGTATAGTTTTCCTTTAAGCTTTGGTTCTCCTTTAAGAATTCACTTTGGGAAAATCCTAAAACAATCTGAGAGTTAGTCATTTAATGATTTAACAGCATAATACTTGAATATGACTTCCATTATTGTCTAGACACTGTTCAACACTGCGATTATCTGGCTTATTTGGTATATTACAAACAAGTTACATTTTTAAAATAGTTCAAATAACACATTAGGTAAGAAAATATTTATACTGTATGCTACCCAAAATACAGCAATTTTTAATATAAAATAACATTTCACAAAAAACCCCAGCATGGGAAAAAAAAAATCCTTGCTGTACAGATTAAAATGCCCTTTCAACCACAGTAGACAAATAATTACTTTTGCTTCCTCGAAGTTTCATTTGTAAGGGAAATGGACTCCTATTATTTTCTGATATGAAACGGGCAATAGCCACTGTGGAAAATGGGGTTGATTTATTGTATAACATCCAAAAAGCTGATGTAAATATAACCCATTCGTTTTTAAGCCATAATAAAACAGAAAAATGAGAAGGCAAAGCTTCCATAAAAGGAAGAAAACTTGTTGTCTGTTTTAAATAAATGTTAAAGCTGACTTCATTTCTGTGGCTAAATTTATCCCATGCAAGACCTTAGCCCAGCTAATAGTCACTGGCATTAAATTGGCAGACTGGAAGAAATATTTATCAGTACATAGTTACATAGTTACATAGTTAAATTGGGTTGAAAAAAGACAAAGTCCATCAAGTTCAACCCCTCCAAATGAAAACCCAGCATCCATACATACACCCCTCTCTACTTTTAATTAAATTCTATATACCCATACTAACTATAGAGCTTAGTATCACAATAGCCTTTGATATTATGTCTGTCCAAAAAATCATCCAAGCCATTCTTAAAGGCATTAACTGAATCAGCCATCACAACATCACCCGGCAGTGCATTCCACAACCTCACTGTCCTGACTGTGAAGAACCCCCTACGTTGCTTCAAATGAAAGTTCTTTTCTTCTAGTCTAAAGGGGTGGCCTCTGGTACGGTGATCCACTTTATGGGTAAAAAGGTCCCCTGCCAATTGTCTATAATGTCCTCTAATGTACTTGTAAAGTGTAATCATGTCCCCTCGCAAGCGCCTTTTTTCCAGAGAAAACAACCGCAATCTTGACAGTCTACCCTCATAATTTGTCTTCCATCCCTCTAACCAATTTAGTTGCACGTCTCTGCACTCTCTCCAGCTCATTTATATCCCTCTTAAGGACTGGAGTCCAAAACTGCACTGCATACTCCAGATGAGGCCTTACCAGGGACCTATAAAGAGGCATAATTATGTTTTCATCCCTTGAGTTAATGTCCTTTTCTATGCAAGACAGAACTTTATTTGCTTTAGTAGCCACAGAATGACACTGCCCAGAATTAGACAACGTGTTATCTACAAAGACCCCTAGATCCTTCTCATTTAAGGAAACTCCCAACACACTGCCATTTAGTGTATAACTTGCATTTATATTATTTTTGCCAAAGTGCATAACCTTGCATTTATCAACATTGAACCTCATTTTCCAGTTTTCTGCCCAGTTTTCCAGTTTAGACAAATCAGTCTGCAAAGTGGCAGCATCCTGCATGGAACCTATAGTTCTGCACAATTTAGTATCATCTGCAAAAATAGAAACAGTACTTTCAATGCCCACCTCCAGGTCATTAATAAACAAGTTAAAAAGCAAGGGATCTAGTACAGAGCCCTGCGGTACTCCACTAACAACACTGGTCCAATTAGAAAATGTTCCATTTACCACCACTCTTTGTAGTCTATCTTTTAGCCAGTTCTCTATCCAGGTACAAATACTATGTTCCAGGCCAACATTCCTTAATTTAACCAGTAACCTTTTGTGTGGCACTGTATCAAATGCTTTAGCAAAATCTAAGTAAATCACATCCACTGCCATCCCAGAATCGAGGTGTCTACTTACATTCTCATAAAAAGAAATTAAGTTAGTCTGGCAAGATCTATTACGCATAAAACCATGCTGGCACAAACTCATAGTATTATGATTTGCTATGAAGTCCAGTATCTTATCCTTTATTAACCCTTCAAAAAGCTTTCCTACCACTGACGTCAGACTAACTGGCCTATAGTTTTGAGGCTGAGAACGGGATCCTTTTTTGAATAGAGGCACCACATTAGCAATTCGCCAGTCTCTCGGCACTATGCAAGATCTCAATGAATCCTGAAAAATTAAGTAAAGAGGTTTGGCAATCACAGAGCTAAGCTCGCTAATTACCCTGGGATGAATACCATCTGGCCCTGGACCTTTGTTAATCTTAACATGTTCTAGTCTCTTTTGAATTTCATCATGTGTGAACCATGCATCATTAGTTGTATTACTAGAATTGGGACTGTTAAGAAGGAAACCTTCACTTACTGATTCCTCATTTGTGTAGACAGATGAAAAATATGAATTCAGAATCTGCGCTTTTAATTTGTTTTCATCAACCAGCTGATCCCCCTCTGAAAGTAAGGGACCCACCCCTTCCTGCTTCATTTTTTTACTATTAACATATTTAAAAAATAATTTTGGATTTTTTTTACTGCTTGCTGCAATATCCTTTTCTATAGCAATTTTAGCTTGCCTTATAGCTTCCTTGCATGATTTATTGGCCTCCTTGTACCTTATAAATGATTCGGCTGTACCAGCTAACTTGAAAGTTTTAAAAGCACGTCTTTTCTTACCCACCTCAACACCAACGCTTCTATTGAACCAAAAAGGTTTTGCTTTGCAACGACGTTCCTTGCTTACAAGTGGAATATACTGACAAGTATATTTATTAAGCAGCATTTTAAAGACTTCCCATTTTGTTCTGTGTTTAACCCTGAGAAAAGCATTTCCCACTTAATATGTTGCAGAGATGCCCTTATACTGTCAAAGTTTGCACGTCTGAAATTTAGTGTTTTAGTTACTCCCTTATAGAATTGCTTCTGCAACAGAATCTCAAAGGAGACCATGTTATGATCACTATTCCCTAAATGCTCACCCACACAAATGTTAGAGATGAGTTCAGTATTGTTAGTTATTACAAGGTCCAAAAGAGAGTTATTCCTAGTAGGTTCTTGAACGAGCTGGAATAAAAAGTTGTCATTCAGCATATTTACAAACCTACTAGCTTTTTCTGTCTTAGCAACCCCATTACCCCAGTCAATGTCTGGATAATTGAAGTCACCCATAGCAACAACTTGACCCAGCTGTGAAGCCGCTTGTATCTGCAAGAGTAGCTGAGCTTCATACTCGACACTTATACGAGGTGGTTTATAGCATACACCAATGATAATTCTTTTTGTTACCTTTTGCCCAGTCAAAATCTCTACCCAGAGTGATTCTACACCCTCACCAGTGCCAGCTATTGTTATTTCTTTAGCGCATGGTTTTAATTCAGGCTTTACATACAAACACACTCCTCCACCCTTTTTAATCCCTCTGTCCCTCCTAAAAAGGGTGTAACCATTTAAATTCACAATCCAGTCACAGGTTTCATCCCACCAGGTCTCAGTGATACCAATTATATCATAATTTTTAGAGCATGCAATTAATTCCAGGTCTCCCATTTTACCTGACAAACTCTGTGCATTTGCCAGCATACAGCGGAGGTTACTACTTTTACTTTTGAAATTTGCATTACTTAGTGAAGAATTATACGTTAAGATAGTATTATTCTGTTTTCCTTGTAACAGAGGGACCTCCTTAGCTGGTAAAATGTATGCCCCCCTCACTCCTCCCCCATGACCCCTTACTAACTCCACTGCCCCGTCTTCCCTAGCTTCCCCATAATTCTTTATCTCACCCACCCCCCTCTTGCCTAGTTTAAACTCTCCTCCAACCTCTTAGCCATTCTTTCCCCTAGCACCGCGGACCCCCTTCCATTGAGGTGCAAACCGTCACGACTGTATAGGTTGTACCCCAACGAAAAATCAGCCCAGTGCTCTAGGAACCCAAACCCTTCCTTCCTGTACCAAGACTTGAGCCACGCATTTAGCTCCCTAAACTCCCGCTGTTTTCCTAAACTTGCACGTGGCACAGGCAAAATTTCAGAAAAGATGACATTGGAAGACCTTTCCTTGATCTTAGAGCCTAGATCCCTGAAATCATTCTTTAAGGTCTTCCATCTACCATTTATTTTGTCATTAGTACCGATATGCACTAAGACAGCTGGGTCATGCCCAGCCCCACCCAATAATTTGTCTATCCAATCAACCACATGCCGAACCCTGGCACCAGGTAGACAGCAAACTGTTTGGTTGTAGCGATCCGGACGACAAATTACCCTATCCACTTTCCTAATAATTGAGTCCCCTACAACCACAATCTGCTTAGGCCTGACTCTACTCTCCTCCCCACCACTACTAGAGAAACTGGTCTCCCGGCTGTTAGAGAGATCAGCCCCATCTAGAATTGCCAATCCAGAGTTCATACTCCCATCATCTTCACACAATCTGGCAAATTTGTTGCGATGTATAATCTCCGGATCAGCCTCCATTTTCCTTTTGCCCACCTTAGATTTTCTAACTGTCACCCAGCTAGCTGCCTCAACATCCTGCTGCTGTTCTGTTCCCCCCAAACTATCTGACCCCACTAGGTCCTGCTCAGTGAGCAAAAGACTCCTTTCAAGATTGTCAATCGACCGCAATGTTGCAATTTGTTGCTCTAGTGCTCTAACGTGAGCCTCCAAAGTGGCAATTTGCTCACAACCACCACAGAGGTAAGCATTTTGGAACTCTTGTTCCAAATCTGCATAATCTGCAGTAACATTAATAATTACGTCTCTGATTTGACATACTGTTCATGAGTTTACTTTGAAGCTGAGTCATGTTTGTTTATTGCTTTTGATGTTGCTTAAAGGGGAACTATTGCAAAAATGAATATTTTATAGAAGCTTCATTTCATGGGTATACAAATATTTGTAAATATAATCAATTGAAAATGTTGTCCCATTTCTAATTTGAGAGAAAGAACTGTATTTCTGGCTATTTTTATAGAGTACTGTAAGATTTAGGGTAAGGCCAGACGAGGAGATTCGGGGAGGTTTTGTCGCCTGGCGACTGATCACCACGTCTTTTGCGCGACTATCTCCCCGAACTGCCTCAGCGTTTTTCCCCCATAGGCTACAGCGCAAAATCGCCTGCTCTAATGCACACGCGGCGATGCGTTTTCAATAGTTTCCCAAAGTTGCCTCTTTATGTGGAAATCCTCTAATCAGATACCTCCGAATTACAGAAAGGCCACCTCCCTTAGACGTGGCGATAAGTCGCCAGGCGACAAAACCTCCCCGAATCTCCTCATCTGGCCTTACCCTTGAAAGGTATCACTACAGAGATTAACTGGCACCTGTATTGTTTAATCCTCAAATTAAAACTGTAATCCCCTGTATTGTTTAAATATGTAATTCCCCCTACATTGTTCACACTTGCAACACCTCTATTGTTGACATCCCTAAAACCCTGTACTGTTCACATCTGAGACCCAGACTGTAAATGCCAACACTGATCACGTAGTTACACTTATACAAACTGCTGGAGGGGCACCAGCACTGTGTCACTGTATGTAGTACATATTAGAATGGTCCTGATCAAGGCTAAAAAAAAAAAAAGAATGGTCAGCCAGTCAGCCCTATGCTCCCTGTGTGTGCCATACTCTGCCTGCCCTCTGCCCCCTGCGTGTGCCATGCTCTGCCTTCCCTATGCTCCCTGTATGTGTCATACTCTGCCTGCTCTATGCCCCTGTATGTGCCATACTCCGCCTGCCCTATGCTCCATGTGTGTGCCATACTCTGTCTGCTCTATGCTCCATGTGTGTGCCATACTCTGTCTGCTCTATGTTCCCTGTGTTTGCCATACTCTGCCTGCCCCATGCTCCCTGTGTGTGCCATACTCTGCCCACACTATGCTCCCTGTGTACCATACTCTGCCTGCCCAATGCTCCCTGTGTGTGCCATACTCTTTCTGCAATTGGATCTCTATACCTTAAGTCAGTGGTGCCCAACCAGTAGCTCGCGAGCAACATGTTGCTCACCAACTCCTTGGATGTTGCTCCCAGTGGCATCAAAGCAGGAGCTTGTTTTTGAATTCCAGGCTTGGAGGCAAGTTTTGGTGCATAAAACCCAGATGCACTGCCAAACAGAGACTCCTGTAAGCTACCAGTCCACATAGGGGCTACCAAACAGAAAATCACAGCCCTTATTTGACATCACCATGGATCTTTCCATGCTTGTGTTGCTCTCCAACATTTAAATGTTGCTCACGAGTAGAAAAGGTTGGGGACCCCTGCCTTAAGTCTACTAAAAAACATATTTTATATTTATATATTATTTAAACCTAATGGGATTATTTTGCCTCCAGTAAAGATTAATTATATCTAAGCTGAGATCAAGTACAAGGTACTGTTCTATTATTACAGAGAATTTTTGTTTAACACCTCTAGTGTTCCTTTACCTGTTTTTTATTTCAGTGAGATTAAGCTCATATTAAATTTTCATGTTCACATTAGCTCCCATTTAAACCAGTTGTACCAGTATGTATTCACCTAAGCCTCACATGTTTATCAGAATTCCTTCTTTTATAAGAAGGCTCTCAGTGCATTTGAGAAGGGCTCTTTGGCTCCTTTTAGCCCTCCTCACCCTAACCATGGCTCTTTTTCTTTGTTGCATTCCAAGTCCTACATCTTTGGAGGTCATGTTCCAATATCTTGCATTGATGAGCTCTAACAAGATCAAAAAAGGCTGTCTTGCATATATGACTCTATGGCTCTGGATGCATTATTGGCCGCAGGGACATTAATGAGTGATTTGCATGTCTCCACCTATAATTCCTTTAAATGAGGATAAAGCCTCTTATTTTATTTTGTGCTATGTGTGTAGCACGACATGAGAATATCATCTGTTTTAACAATACAGGTATGAAACCCGTTATCCAGAAAGTTCCGAATTACGGAAAGGCAATCTCCCATAGACTCCATTATAATCAAATAATCCAAATTATTAAAAATGATGTCCTTTTTCTCTGTAATAATAAAACAGTAGCTTTTACTTGATCCAAACTAAGATATAATTAATCCTTATTGGAAGCAAAACCAGCCTATTGGGTTTATTTAATGTTTACATGATTTTATAGTAGTCTAAAGGCGTGAAGATCCAGATTACGGAAAGACCCGTTATCTGGAAAGCCCCAGGTCCCGAGGATTCTGGATATTAGGTCCCATACCTGTACTTAATACTAATATATATATATATATATATATATATTTTTTTTTTTCTTACAAGAAAAATAGAAAAAATGGCGTGCCATGGGTGAATTAAGACATGCACAGATATTGGTGCAGCAATTTCTAGGAGGGAACACCAAATTGCAAAGTAATCTTTCATTGTACTCCCTCATGCTTATTCACATGTCCTTATATAACTGTAAGTTAGGCAGTTCAGGCATTATAGTTTATACTGTTTGGAAGTAAAGTATTCTGTAGCATGAAGGGAAACCACTGTGAATGGAAATGTGTACATGAAGCAATGTCTTTGTTCTTTGATCACAGAAAAACTCTATATTCTTTTCACATGTGAAAGCTGCAATGAGTGTCTGTTGCAATGTGCACTGAAAAAAGCGATAGAAGAAAATTCTGGCATGCTGCCCACCCTTCTAAAAATGCATGTGAGGTGCTTAATGTTCTGACCTGCAGGTTCACTGAAACCTCAAACATAGTTTTAACAGTAGGATAAGAAATCATGTTACACACGTAGCAGGAATGTCTAAAGACACAGGTCTTTCCCCAAAACCCTACCAGCAACTGTTGTGCTGCACATTATTCATAAATCACCCTCCTACACATTTTTGCATCAACTTTGTGTAGAGCAATTATAGTGGAGATATTTACAGCTTACAAAATATTAAACTTAGAGAAGCACAGACTCTGCAGAGCATCTAATAAGCCAAATATACAAATATTTTTTACATCAAATGTGTATACTGCAGTGTGTTGTGTCTTTTTTTCTTTTTGTTCTATCCAATTACAAATTAAAATGTTACTTAAACTCAATTTAAAAATGGTATATATTAGCAAATCACTTTCTAATAACTAATACCATCTGTAACATTAGATTGTATAAGTTTTGTGATGAATGAAGGAGATGTATAAATTGGTACAGTTGTTCCAGGAGTCTCCAGCTGTAAATGATTTCAGTGACACATCAATATCTTTGAATATAGTAGAGCCAAAGGAGTCTATTTCTAAAAAAAAACGTATAAGATGAAAAAATTGTTTTGCAAATTCTAGATTTTTCCAACTTAAACATTTTACCTTACTTTAACAAAAATTTAACATTGATATCTACTACACTAGCGATAAGTCTTAAAGTACTTAAAGTAACTGGGCTTTTAGTGCTTTAGACCCAAAGAAACCACTTGGATGAGTGGTGAAAAAGCTGCTTGAATGGATAGTGAACTGTTTTCAAGAATACACAACAAGTCCAGTTGCTTTAAACATGAAGAAGCTGCTTTGTACAATGCCCATTTTTGGATATCCTTCAACAATTTCCATTGTTAGGCCTTGTTGTTTTTACCTTTGTGGTCATACCGCCTCAATCTTCCCTTCTCCATACAATGTCCTCCTCCTGAATGTGTTATCAGTCCTCCTTCCTACTCAGCCTAACAACTCTTCTTAACCCTAAAACTGTAACCTTAGGAAAATCCCACCAACAAAAGATAGTAGCAGACTCCCACAGATTCTACATCATACAGACATAAATTAAAAGTAGTTGTAATAGTAGAATACGTCATAGCCTTACCCATTTTATGTATATAGCCATTAATCATAGGCTAAATAAAATCACAAAATACAAGGTATATAAACACACAATAACATCCCGGAAGTATCTATCGTAGTTAACAATTCCACTATCACCCCATCTCCCCAGGTCTGGTGCCTTGGGGTTATCCTAGATTCTATCCTGTCCTTTACTCCTCATATCTAGTCACTTATTAAATCTTGTCACTTTGACCTAAGGAACATATACAAAATAAGATTATTTATCACCCAAGATGCCTCCAAAATTCTTATTCACTCTCTTGTCATATAACATCTAGACTATTGTAACTCTCTATTAATTGGCCTTACCCGCCAGAGTCACCTCTCCAGTCCATAATGAACACTGCCACCAGGCTTATACACCTCAGCAACTGCTCCTCCTCTGCCAATCCCTGCACTGGCTTCCGCTACCTTTTAGAATAAAATTCAAATTATTGACCCTGACATTCAAAGCACTTTATAACTCTGCCCCTCCCTACATCTCTGAACTCATCTCTATATACTCATCCAAACGCTTACTATGCTTCTCTACTGGCCTGCTACTCAACTCTTCTCTCATTACCTCCTCACATGCTTGCATTCAAGACTTTGCAACGGTTGCACCCATCCTCTGGAATTCTCTCCTACGATCTGTCCGACTTTTTCCAAACCTTTCTGCTTTCAAGAGATCTCTTAAAATGCACTTATTTAGAGAAGCCTACCCTCGCTCTGCTTAACTACCAAATGCAACACCACATACAGTACCACATCTCTCATCCACTCAATTCTGATCTTGCCCACTCCCACACCTTGTGTCTTAACTCCCTTTCCTTTAGATTGTGTGCCCTTTTCACAGGGCCTTCCTCAACTTTTGTACCTGCATTGGTTGTGGTGTATGTAACTCCATATGTTATATGTATGTATTTCATGTGATCTGTGTATAAACACATTGACTTTATAGCACTGCACAATATGTTGGCGCCCTATAAATACATGTTAATAATAATAATAATAATAACAATTGGTGAAAACCATCAATTAACCAATGGGGTGAAAGAGAAGGGAAAACTAAAAACACGAAAGAAAATCCTGTAAAAATCTGTTCACCTCATTCTTGATAATCAAAGTGAAAGGCTAAACTCCTCTGTATCCCAGTATGATTTTCTCTATGCATGTTGCAAATTAAGAAGAAGAAAAAAACTTTTCCTTTAGAGCATTGTGTAAAATGTTTTGATACATTTGTTTCTTTTTGCCAGCATATCTCACAAATTGTAAACTTGGTACACATTAGTAAATACATCACATATTACAATTTATTTATTGTCGTATAGAATAACTTTTTTATCACTGTTGATAGAAAGGTTTTTTAACAAACAGGTTAAATATCATGCAGGGTAAACATCAGGTTGAACCATATCTGTACATGTTGTTGCATGTAAACCAAGAAGAAGTGGTAGGCCTGTTTTCAGCAAAGAGCATGCTGTCTGCAAAGATATTACCTAAAATGTTACATTTCCTTGTTAGAAAACTACAGGCAGTATTCAGAATCTGATTTGAGAAGCATCCGTTTGAAAAATAGACAAGTTCTTTTTTTTATAATATTATATTTATATATATTATAATTTAGATCGATTGAAGAAGCCAAGTTACTGTAGTTACAGCAAGGTGATTTAATGGAGACAACAATGGTAAACAGTAGTTACGCAGAATTAGATGGAATGAAGGAATCAGTCCAGTACACACTGAGGTTAGACAGATAACAAGAGCAATTCCTTAGGCTGGCAAGCGATCTGAGGCAGGCAGAATTCACTCGTAGTTGGGGATAAGATGAGGTCAGAGGCAGGCAGAGTTCAGTCATAGTCAAGTAAAGGCCAAGGTCCAGAGGTCAGAATGGCAAAAAAAAGAACAGGAGCAAGGGTTCAGGAACAAGGCTGGAACAGGAACAAGGGTACTAGATCACCAGACTAAAACTTAATGATCCAGCACCAGGAGACAGGAGGGGACTGGCTTCAATAGGCCCAGACCAGATTGTTGACACCTGGCCTTAATGAGAGTGAGAATGGAGACAGAGCAAATGGCAGCAGTAGCAGGTGTCTATATGGACAGTTGTCAACAGCAAATGCCAAATGCCTCCATTGGCTTAGCAGGACACAATACCTCCTGAATACCATGCAGGCTAGGGTTCCCATCCCCAAAGGTCCTGACAAGGGTGAATATTTAACACCCATTTTTGTAGCACACTTCTGAAGATTCAGAATTTCCATGGAAGAGAAAGAAATGATGTGTTAATAGAAACTCTCTAGACTTAAAAAAACCTTTAGTGGATCACAATTTGCTTGTAAGGCTAGAGTATGAAGAATACATGAATACGGTGATGAAAGTCTACTGTTGCCCAGCTTTATATATCTGTCTTTTATAAGGTTAGGTAGGAGAAACACAAGAGATTGTAGATGAAGGTTAACAAACTCAGATAAACTTTCAATTAGCCAAGGTTCTATATTTTCAAAGATTTTAAATCATCCATACATTGACTATGGGAAACATTCTCATAGAGATTCACCATTTTATTTCTACATGATTGTGTAACAGATTAATCATAGAGTTTCTAAGATGTGTAGTAAGTAAAGTAAATGTAGGCTTAAAATGTGTTCCCTTTCTGTCAAAATGGGGGTTGTCACTCTATTGGCATCATGTATACTTCTCTCTGGAGGGATTACAATTGTAATTTAACATCTTGGAAATGGGAAATATGTGCAATATATGCCATTTGTTCTGAAGGATGGGAAATAAAATGGAACAATGTCTTTATCACATGCAACAAATGTTTTTAAACAATGATTTCCTAACAAAGTGATACTGTGACATTTTGTCAAAATACATTGGAATCAATGGAAAGCCTAGATTACATTGCATTTGTAGCTATGCAATGGCATATACATTGCTCTACATTGTAGGAGAGGTTCCTTTCCATTATTCTACTACTGTTTTTCATAATTTCAAAATGTCTTTTATGTTGTCAGTTTCTTCCAAATATGGAGCCCAGACAGCTGCTTAGATAGACAAGGGAGGGCTTGAATATGCTCCAATCCCACTGGTTAATGTGCAAGGCAAAAGGCAGATACTACTGAAGTCTGGGTTTTTGCAAGCGTGACCACTTTTTTCTAGTGTAAATTCTAGCTTGAGTTTGGAAAAATGTTGGCAATGCTGACATTAGAAATGATGCTGCTAAACAGTACTGGGCAAAAAAGTTGGCATCCCTAGTCCAATGGTTTCAGAAACCGGTTTAGACCTGAAGAGATACTCAGATGAGTGGTGCTTACTCATCAAGGCCTTTTTCTTTAGAACTAAAAAAACTGCTCAGGTGGGTGGTAAAGGAGCTGCTTGAACAGGTAATCAAACACTTTCATGATTATTTTGTATATTATGACCTGGGTCGATGAAAACCTTCATACGCATCTTACAACACAGAAGGATTCATTCCAATGCTACTTCCATGAACTTTATTCAGCTGGGTATTCATTCTTTGCTCTCTTTGTAAAGAGCTTCAGTATCTTCTTAGACCAAGATATTGCTGTTTATGAGCTTAGACCAGATTCCATTATGTCCTATGAAGAATGAAGAACTATTTGGCAGAGTGAGAGGAAAAACTCATAGGTATTTTATTAGCTTGTCAAAGTTGTGAAATTCCACAGTTGGGCACAGTCGTTTATAAAATGGAAATATTGATAATATAAACTAAAACATAGATCACAAATGTAGTAAACTGAATAGAAATGCTATTTAAGAATGGCTAGTCAGATCTGACATTTTTTCTTGAAATGAGGTGTTTAATTGATGATCTGATTATATTGTACAAGTAGATTCCAAATTCATAAAAAGACTTCTCAGTAGGGTTTTATAGCACACAGGCTAGGAAATAATTAGATGTCATTCTGTCATCTCTTAATATGAGAGGAAAAGCAATTTCTGCTTCAGCAGAGGAAGAAGTGAATTTTAGTAAAAGAAATCAAGCTGTGAAATTTAAGTATATAATGCTTGCTTAACAAAAGTTCTAATTAGTTCAAACAGATTATGACTCTTTAAAGGTAGCGCTGTCAAACTCTATTGATGGCAAGGGTTACTTGTAAAGAAAAAACTATTACCTTGGTTTTCATATAACCCGAATGCCACATTCCTCTGTCCGTTACTCCTGTCTTTACTCTCTTTACCCCACACTTTATATCTTATACTGCTTTCTCCTTTTAGATTGTAAGCTCTAATGAGCAGGGTCCTCTTTATAGGGGCGTATCTTTCAGTATTTGTAAACAATCATAGTATATAACCTTCTACTGTATTGCAATGCTGGATATGATGGTTACTTTGTAAATTATAATAATTCATTTGGATGCACTGAGCCAGGGTCCATCCAACATGGAACTTGGGTTTATAATCTATGACTGATTGGTGCTATGAAGGTTAAAGCATAATTTAAGGGCATCTGTGATTTAAGGCATTTCTGTTATTACTGTCATTAACTTTAAGGAGGTTATTTATCAAACTCTGAAAAGTTCTCACTATTTTCTGAACATTACTCCGACCAAATATGCATAGACTTTTTCCCCTTATTTATCAATAAATTAATTGATAAAATTGTGAAAAATTATTATTTTGGATTTGTCGCTGAAAACTGTGACTTTTTTGGATATGATGCCCAAAACCTGTGACGTTTTGGGATTTGACCCATAAAAACCACTAGCTCTTCAGATTATTAAACGAAACCCAGTGCAGATCAAGATATCAATGGGATATCTGCCATTGGTTTCTACATGAACTGGTAGGTCTGAGTTGGAGTACTTGTTTATTTGGACTTTTAACACCATTGGGGTTTAATAAATTCCGAAAAAAAATTAGTTTCTTTTAAATAAACTGTATTTCCCCCTTTAAAAGTCTGAAAAATCTGTATTAGATATCTATACTTGGTTGCTCATTGAGCTAGCCTGCCATGATTACTATACACTGAAAGTGCTATACAAAATTATAAAAACACTGATAGCAGTATATCTTTCGCCGTTTCGTGAATTTTTCCTGAGTTTCATGAATTTTTTGGCAAAGCGAAATGGACAGTTTCGCCCATCAATATTTAGTATAAACATTATCTTTATACTACTGTTTTGGTAACCTACTACCAGAATGTAGGACATTTATTAAGAAGTACTGTAACTAATGTGTATGATGTTTTGTACATATTTATTTTTAACACAATCCATTGACCCAATAGTCCATTTACTATTCAGTTCATATGCAACTTTACATCTTTTGGAGAGGGTGTCTCACCCTTACATCTACTGAAAAAACCTGATAATATGAGCAAATCTATCATATAGGTTTGGGGCTTAACTTTGCATGTCTATTGTACAAATAAGCAGCAAGTGTCATGTATAGCTCCTCCACCAAACGTCTAAGATGCTTTTAATCTTTCAGTATGTTGTCTGATGTTGTAGGTTCACTGTTTACCTGAACCTGAGTAACAAACCTCACAACCTGCAGTGGCATGTGGCCTGCTCATTCTTCTATATGTTCTTGATGTTTCCCAACAGCAAGTGAATATTTTAGCCCAAAGTTTGTGCTACAGCTCACTAGCTCTACAGCACATGGCTTTCAGATTCCAGTTCTTTTTTTATCTAGAAGGGATATAAAGTTATGTTATGTTGTTGGATTTATGTTTGAACACTTTATACATCAGCTTTATAAATATGAACATTATTGTCCTGCAAACAGATCAGCCCAGTTAGCTTTTATCTCATTTACATTCATTCTGATCAACTTTACTTTCAAGGTTGACATTTGCTTGGATATTAAATGATGCATGTTGTCTTCTAACAAAATCAACCATTTAATATTACAAATTAACCACAGTGTCTTAAAAACATTTTTTTAAATACATGTTTTATTCAATAGATTTATAATTACAATTTTCCTTTGATTGCTTTATAAAGCAGCTTCTCATTTCTAGCTTAATTACATTTAATGAAATAAGTAATATCAAATACTTTATTCAGCAATGATACTTCCAACTGAAATTGATTTTTTTTTACAGATTTAACAGGCAGATTTAATAGATTTTTTTTTTCCAACATATTTTGCAACGTTTTAGTTCTGTATAATTGTTTATTGTGTTCTATTTGCCTTTAATATCTGAATACTGTGTAACAGGTGTATGGGAGTGCCCCCAAATCTTGATCTTGTTACTTCAGACTGATATAACAGGGCCCTGGGCAAGAGGTCTTACTCCCAGCAACTCCCAAAAAGCACCAATATTAGTAGACTCTGTCTCTTCAGGATGGTCCTTCATTAATGGGATGGAGGAAGGGCTACCACTCTGGTATAAACAGCATTCACTCTTTCTCAATAACTTTTGGTGCTAGTGGTTCTTAAAAACAGTGGAACATATGTTTTGAACAGATTCACAAATTACAGGATGCCAATACCTTCAATTAGGTGCTTCTCCTATACTGAGGTCTACCTCCACCTCAGGCCCTAACAGCAACACCCCAATTCCTCCAGCCAGTGGGTGCAACAGAAAGAGGTAGAACACATTCGCCATCCCTTTTTATAACATCTGGGGAACTAATCCCCCTCCCATCTGTAAATAACACAATCCCTAAAGGTTAGCAAAACATTTACTCCCCTACAGCTATGTTTGTTTGTTTGTTTTCATTTGTCAAAATGAATGGATTTGCAAAATAATTCAGCTGGATAAATCAGCAGTTGAAAGTGCAAATAAGTGTTGCACATGCACCTTAGGCAAAAAAGCTTAGCAGTCTTGTCTTATAACTAAAGGGCTAGTGCCACACGGGGGCTTAAATATGCAGGCCAGAAATCAGCCACTAGGTGGGCATTGGTCTCCTCTCTTGCCTGCACCCGGAACCATTGTGTCAGCTCAGGTGTAGACACACACAGTTGATTTAGGTGAAGAGACATTGCATTCTTGCACTAAAATCAGTCATGAGAGCCTGCTGGTTTCGGGTGCAGGCAGTAAAGGAGGCCAATTACACCTAGTGGCTAATTTTCAGCCTGCTTATTTCAGCAAGACAATCCTATTGGAGTTATTGTTAATTGTTAAATGAAGTTTCGCAGACAAGCATTATCCATAATAGATCCTATACCTGCATTTATTTTGCATGGATTTAGAATTTTAAGCATTCGTATTTTGCAGTTTTCAGCCTATAGCTGAAAATGTGGTAGGTTGCCTGTAATATCTTGTCACTAGATAGGAATAAAGGCTAATTATAAAAATAATGTATGAATATTTCCATCATGAAAGAGCGCTATCAAGACTAAGACACATTAATTGCCTATTATAGTATATATAGAACCTGATTACCATGACTAATGGGGAATGTTAATAAGAAGCACAGCCAGGGTCGGATTGGGGGGCCCGGGGCCCTCCGGGACTGCTGTTCCAGGCCCCCCCGCCCCCCTACTACGACGTGGCGAACTCGGAGATACTGTGTGTATGCGCCGTGCAAACGCCGCCATGCGCATGCGCGAGCAGTGCTTCTCGGTGCGCATGGGCGAGTGGCAAGGAGAATCACCGAAAACTTTTTTTTTCAAAATTTTTATATTGGTAGAGGGGGTCTGGCCCGGCGGGGCCCACAAGGGTCGGGGCCCACTGGGTATTTTCCCGGTGTCCCACCAGGCCAGTCCGACACTGAGCACCGCCTAAAGCTCATTTAAGTCAAATAATGACATTTTTTTTGAAAATGGTACACAATTTGTAATAATTTTGTTAGGAGGTGAAAAAACCTTTTTTTTTTTTTAAAGTGTAAATAGTTGAGGCAATATTTAGTTAGCTACCAAAGAGCACCAGCCAATATAGTTGGCCTGAAATGGTGATTCCCCTTCAGCATGAGCTAGGCACTTCCTTTTTTGGCTCAGCATCATGAACAGGCAAGACAGACATACTTATACAGGCCAGGTGCGTACCTGTAGCTTGCTAGGATTAGACAGAGACATAGGGGCAGATGAGACCATTTTACTAGTTTTGTGGCAGCCTAGTAGAGCTGTAGTGAGACAGCTTGGGAGGAGCTTGGGCCCCTGTATGTTGACACACCATAGTAGCAGGGGGGCAGTATATTGGGAGAGGAGGCCCCCTCAGTAGCTAACAGCATTCTGCCCATGCATATCCATATGACAGGGGTCCTGGAGGCTGTGTGTGTGTGTAATAGTGAGGACGATCCTCTACATAGTATAACTCGTGTAACTGAAGTTCCTAGTCAGTTAGCTCCAGTGTGATCCTATGAACCTGGGAGAGGTTTTCAATAAACATTTGTCTATCTATAGCAAAGGCCTGCGTGGTATCCATGCTGGGAACATACCAGTCACAGGTACCCATTTTACAAGTTATATGGAAAAGTTATTTGCTTGAAGTTTAGGACCTGATATAGAGTTTTAAAAAATTAGGTTATACGTTATACCCTTTAAATAAAAGTCATGCTGAGTGTACTAAGTAACAAATGGTGCACTGCGACATTTCACTGTTTCCCATTAACCACCAGTAGAGTTAGGAAGATTAAAAAACGATTTAATGCAGAGTCAGTATTTGGCATTGGTGGTTGTACCTACTGTATATATGAGCAAATAAATGTGAATCTTGCTATCTGCTGTGAGAAAATACATTTACATTTGTATTAAATAGTTTGAATTCAATATACTTTTGTTTTCAGTGTATAGCAAGGTGCTACTGAATCACTAACAATTTCCCTATCCTTCTATCTCACTAAGGGGTAGATTCACTAGCTGCGATTCGTACCCATCGATCCACTTCGGCAGGTCGAAAATTCTCTCAGAGAGAACAAAATTACTAAAATGCGCAGTTTCGTAGTAGGTACTTAACGTTGGCGACTTTTCGCTAGCGTTACTTCGCCAATGCGAGCAATTCAAATCAAAGATGCACTAGCGTTCATTTCTGCCTAGCACAACTTCGCTAGAGGTCTTGTGCTCAGGTTAATTTGCACACAGCGGTATATTTAAAATTGAATGGACGTCTTTATGTTTTATGTTGCAGTAAATACATTACATTTCCGCTGTTAATTACACATTTTTCTAGGACGTTTGCAGGCTATCACTCTGAAAAAAGGAAAAGACGCCAGCGTTTTTTGAACTTTGATGCTTTTTCCATTTACAGAATATGATGTAAGTAACAGAAGATTGAGGAAGATCGATGCACTTCAGTTCACTTCGCCTGGTCTGAGCTGCTGAATAGTGATGGGCGAATTTGTCCCGTTTCGCCTAAAAAGGTGAAAAATTTGCAAAATGCTGGCGTCCGTCTTTGGATGTGCGAATTGTTGTGGCAGTTTTGTGAATTTATTCGCCTCCGGTGAAACGCGGGAATTTGCCGCAAATTTGTGCCTGGCGAATAAATTCGTCCATCGCTACTGCTAAAGGCAAGTGTGGCGAAAAAGGTAACGTTCAGTAAAATCCGTATTTTAGTTTATTTTCAGAGTAATGTCCATTCACTAGAGCAAATTGCCATCTGGTGACAGAGTGCGAATGATCGCTAGCGCCTATCTCTTTCACTAGCGAATTGGCGATTGCGCCCATTAGTAAATTGACAATGTCCCTGCAGGCGGTAATGCTGGCGAATTGTCACCAGCGTTTGCCAATTCGACCTTTAGTAAATCTGCTCCCATGGTTTGTGTTGATTTCTCAGGGGCATAATGTCAAACCTCCGACACATCACAGATACAGTATAGCTATTTATCCTGGAAAGGTTTGGTCTTTCCTTTACTACATTACTTTTCCTGTTTAGTAAGTACTCTTTGATCAGATTATTATTAGATGACAACTTTGATTATTATGTGTGAAACTGAAAGGTCTATTCTAGGAACATGCCAGAGGATGTAATTGTATTACTTCGTATCATATAGATAAGCACCTTTGTATTCTCTTACATGTTGAATGAGAAGGAGCAACTATGGAAACACTGACATCACCAGTAATCGATAACATAATGACAATTAACAATTTCTCTAAAAGCACCAAGATGTGTTATTCAAATGTATCATCTCACACAGCCCAACTTTGTGCCATTACAAATTTGTCAGTACATGTCAAAATATGTGTGGGTGCAAAGGAGAAAAAAAACCTGGCAGCCTTTAAAAGATAACCGACAATGCAGCTGCAGCAATCAAGCACTTCTGTTTGTCTCAATACAATTTGGGTAATTACAAAGCAAAGTCGCAAAAATGTCTGAAGGCAACTATATTTTACAACTAATGCAGAATATAGTTACATACAATTCAGCTATAGTACTGATGGTCACAAGCCAGATCTGTTCATATAGTATCATCAGCACCTACACCCGCCAGCACTACGTAACATATGGGGGGCAGAAGGTGGACACCAAGGTGACTTCCTACCTGCCCGTCATGAATGTATTCGGCAGTGCTACAGTATATTTATGGGGCGAATGCAGGTCTCTGTGCTTCATTTTGGAGAGCAATGGCCTGCAGAAATTCTTCTTACTGCGGTGTTGGGAATGGAGTGCAAAAACTTGGTAGAATACACCTGCACTTTGCCCCTGAACTGCAGGTGGTAAATGACTCTTAGGCAAGCATATTCAAATTATCTTATATCTTAGGAGTTATATTTAAAATACCTCCTACTCTTCAGTATATCCCTTCTCTCCCTTCAGTTTATACTTCAGCTTCATTCCTCCTTTTAGTGTCTTCTCCCTTCCCTTCAGTGTTTCCCCACATAACCTTTTCAATATAACCCCCCAGAAACAGCACAACCGTTACTTCCCTTTAGTTTCATGTCTACCTTCCTCTTCGTATTTCAACCCCCCATTCTGGTGCATACACAAGATTTTGGGGTGATACACAATTTCCCTTAATAACCGTGTCCACAAAATGGCAGCTGCCTGCTTGCTGTGATTGTATAATTCCAAGGCAGAAGGAAACAAAATTTAAATAATAAATACAGTGTAAATAAAGTTTATTTTGCTCAACTAACATGATAGAAAAGAATTTGAAATTATTTCTTAGGGTGATAGGTCCCCTTTAAAAAACATTCTTTCTCATACAATAATGGCAGCTTTTGAGTTTTGCTGCAGAGCTGACAGCTCAGGGTATTATGTTGTATGCAGAAAGTTTCTCCAATTAGAAGGCACCACTGTTATTCTCCCTGTGCTAGCTTCTGTAGGATCGGTACAGCTCCCCCATGTGCAGTGAAATGCTGTTGCTTAAAATTAAATTTGCTTTTATTATGAAATATTTTATATAAGGCACTACAACTATTTTAACCCCTGAGCCACAAGCTTTGGTTTCTGCACAAACCCTCTCTGCACGTTTTGTAGATTTGTTGTTATTATTTGCAAAATGTATCCTAATAGGGCAAAGCAAAGCTGTAAAGGGCACATGTGCTGCAAGTCTGCAAGTGCAGTGAGCAAAGTGCAATTTAGAGAGCAATCTCCATGTTTTTTTACTACAATACAACTTTTTCTCCAGAATACTGGCATCATTGTGATTGCAAATGGGCCATGTTCTTGATACAGTTGCACTGGGCTACTGAAATTGTGTTTCATTGCCAACTGCATGTGCACTTTGTCATGTCGTGGGTTGAACTGCCCTGAATATTTTTGATGTCTGGCTGCCTTCATTTCTTCGCTGCTGTTAAGCTGGCCAAAGATTTTTAAAAGATCTTTTCGCTATCTTTAAAATAAGCTTATCTTGAAATGATCGTTTTAATGTTTGATTTGACCATCAACTAAAAAGACCATTTCAAGCAATGTTGTCTAGTTTAAGCCAGGAAAACTGAGGGCAGCTGCCTGCTTGGCCCTGCAAACAATTGGACAATAAATAGATTTCACTGTGACTGATGAACATTTTCTAACCTGGCCGAGCAATTTTCTGACCAATGTCGGATGAAAAATCGTTAGATGCACGCTCTTTTGATTCCCACTAACCTCATGATAATTTGTCGGATTGGTAGGATTGCACTAGAATCAGTCAGAAAAATCTTTGCGTCAATGGGGACTTTTATTACCAATTTTCCAGTGTGATTGACGCGTGTCCCCTATTATTTGGCACAAGTGAACTGGATGGCAGGAAGGACAGAGAGGCACAATATGCAAATTGCCCAAGTGGAACGCTTGGCCTCGCAGAGCAATGGCATTTGTACTAAGTAAACACAAGCACAATTGGCCAGTACAATGAACCTATAAGATGGTGGGGCAGACATTTGGCACTGATGCCATTTTGTGTCATCTACAGAACTGCAGATTTTCCTTGGTAACCAAGAACTGTCTGTTTTGTTTATTGCCTGTGTAAGAGCTTGTGATGTTGGCACTGCATAGCTGTTTCTTTCATCTATTTGGTTCAACAATTATTGCTCTTCCCAGAATTTGAATTTTCAACACCTTAATGACTTAAATTCACCCAAAAGATATTACCTAACCATGTCCCATTTGGTAAGAGGCCAGTAGGAAAAATTGTCAGATTTCACTCTTCCAGGTCCTTCTCCATGAATCCTCACTACTACCCTGCTGACATTTCTGGCATGAGAAGTAGCAGTAGCTCTGTTTGCTTCTGGATGCACATTTCATTCCACCCTCAGGAGTATAAATATGCCAGGCTAGCCCAGTGTTTATTTGTTTTCTGAAATCATTCCACCCACAGGGTTGGTTGTTTCCACAGTTTGTTGAATATCACAGGGCAGTAATAGCTGGCTGGATTGTTCGGTGAGGTTTTCTAACCTGGCAATCACTTGTGTACTTAGTAATAGGCAGGTTGCTGTTTCCATCGAAGGAGGATTTGTAATGGGGGTAAAAAAATGCCATAAATAAGAAAATAAGAAACATTTTCATTTTGCAGTGTAATATTCTTAATTCGATTATTGGTTATTACAGCTCAAATGTTAATTATGCATAATGTAACTTTAATGGGATGCATCTTTTTTTTTTTTTGGAAAAACATTTTTTATTCGAGCAACATTCAGATACAATTACATCCATCTCAAGGTATTGACACATAGTTCTTTTACAATTCAGTGTAAGTTACCAGTCGGGAGCATATGGCAACAATAATACAAGGTAAGATACTCATATACAGGTTACATATGGTATATGCACAATACTGTTAACTTCTTTTATGTAAGAATCCAGTCACCATTTAGTCTTACCTGTATCGAGATGGAAGTTCAAAGTGAATCGCTAAATAGTAAGAAAGGTCTATATGTTTCGGTGTAAACTGAACAACATATATAACTTGTTAACCGTCGTATTTTTCATCTTCTAACCCAAATCATAATCAGTCCAGTGTCTCTTTGTTCGCTGGCCACATTTTGTCTCTGAAACTGCCGTGCCGGAGGTTACAGCTACACTTTGCAGAAGTTCAGTCATAAGTCAATAGGGGGGATCCCCACTTATAATTCTTGTAATATACCACTCATTATGTCGAAAACATTCATGCAATTTCACCTTCATTGTGTGTGGTATAATCTCAATAAATGTCTCCCAAGTATCAAAAAACCTTTGAATTATTGTGGTTTTATTTAAAGATGTTTCTATCTAGTCCATGTAAAAAACTCTAACCAGTTTTTCCAGGAAGAGTTTGAATCTTCTGATGAACGGGCAGGCCCATAAACAGTGCATAAGATTAGCTGCAGTTTGTCCACATTTCGGACAATCGCTACTATCCCTCCTATTCATTTTAAAGAGTATTTCTGGAGTTAGATACGTTCTGTGCAGTAGATTTAGAAACATTTCTCTATATATACTTGAAGGCAGAGTATACCATAATTGTTTATACATCTTGAATAAGACCTCCATTGTTACTTCCGGTATATCAATTGTCCACAGTTTAGGTCCTATGGGTAAGCCATTATAGTCAATGTCGTCCTGTAGAAATTTGTAATTCTGAGATATAGCTCCTCTAGTGGAATTGGTTCGTAAGAGAAATCTATCTAAAGAATTATTCCAGTCTGCGTCCGTTAAAAGTCGTATGGTTCTGCTTGTATACATCTGAGCTTGTAGGAAGGCAAATATATTGTGTTGTAGGAACGGAAATTTGGTTTGAAATTGTGCAAAGGTTAAAGGCTTGCGACTACTACTGTCAGTCAGTTGGCATGTAGTCATCACTTGGGATGCATCTTTATGGGTACAAATATAATCACTTTCTCATTTTCTGAATTAGACGTTTTCTAACATACTGCACACTGGCACAAAGTAAAAAACGGGGTGCTAAAAAGCTGCAGAAGACTATTCTATAGTCAAAGTCTTCTGATCTTGTCCAGCTTAGAAACATTTGTTTCTCTGTTATTTTCTAAGAAAAGCATCAGCAGAAGGCTATGAACTAAACCCTAAAAATTAATATGGCTAAAAATGCCATATTTTATACATTGAACATACTGACCTAGCCTAAAGGTTCGGCATCTCTATAGTAGTAATGACCCAGGCCTTTAAAGTTGGCACAGGAGTGTCTGTGACACGCACATGCTCAGTGAGCTTTAAGCAGCTGTTGAGAAGCTAAACTTAGGGGTTCTCACAAATCATCAAGTAGAAAAATGAGGTTTGTCTGTCATAAAAGATGATGCTACAAGGCTGATTATTACATTATGATGCTTATTGTACTGTCAAAACAAGCTGCCATGTACCAATAATTATTTAGCCTCAGCCTTAGAAAAGAAGATGGGGAGCTACTGGGGCATCTTTGGAGACACAGATCTTACCTGCTAAAGGACTGTAATTGCCTTGGGCTGCTACAGAAGCACAACACATAATGTACAACATTTTTTAGCTACTTCTTTAAGCATTAGTTATATCAGTAAAAAGTTAAATAAATCATGTAAATTGCATATAAAGTATTCCGTGCTATTTAAATACAAAATCAGGAAATTCAAAATACAGCCTCAACATGTTACATGTGATGTATTTTGCACTTTCTCAGGAGATAATGTATAGCTACTTCAGCTACTTCATAACACAATTCCCAGCCATTTGGAGCTTTTTCTATTGAGCTTGAATTGTCTCCTGCATCTCCTATACTGAAAGGAGCGTTTGTGCGACTGTTTATATTCTCTGCACTCCTGGTCTTGACTCCTGCAGCAAAGGTAGCAGAAGACCTGGAGAAATACTAACCTCTTCTACATTGTTTCAAAGGTCAGACCCATGAGAGCAGAAATAAAGACATAAACTTAAAACAACACTGACAGTGTTTAGCAATTGTATATTGAAAATTACATTTTCTGTGTTTCTGTGTTTTGATTGGAGGACCCCATTTGAGGACTAGTGCTTAAACTGCACTTCATACCCAAGGAACGTCTTATAATGAGGTCAAATGATGTTTGTATCCCATCACTCAATTTCTCAACAGGTATTTTTCATCTGAATGTGCAGCCTGTAAATTGAGGTGTTTGCAGCATAAGAAGTTACATTTAGTGTGTTAATAAAATATTCAAGGAGAAGGAAACACCGCTAGCAATTATAATCATGTACCTGATACCAGTTACAGTCGCTGCACTGGCCTGGGGTATATCTGAGCATTGACCAAATTTTGATCTTTTTCCTGCTTTATCTATTTTCTCTGCAGGTGCGCATATGCAGTACAGTGAAAACCAGAAGAAAGCCAAAGAAGGAAGATTATCCCTTTGTGGTGTCATATAAAGGAGCACCAGGCCAGGGTATCAGGAAAGTGTTTATAATCACTGAGGGTGCCTACATGTTGCACCACCAGTGATTTCACTTTTACTTCAGGCACAGAATCATAACACAGTTATGTTTTATAAGAGAACTAAAGGAATTGGTGCAGGGTGGTATGGGCAAAACTTAAAAGCGCAATATCCCTTGTACACTAAACTGCCAATAATTTCTTCATTTTACTTATTATTAAAAAGCTCTGTTTATTTTCTCCATCTTTGCATTAAATTCCTAAATTTGCCAAAAGAAATGTACAGTGCTTGTCAATTTGCTTTCTAACTTTCTTTCTAAACCTACTCTGTTCTGCATAGTTATTTCTAAAGCCCTGTTGTTTATGCTCCGAAAAGTGAAGCAGGATAATGTTTGTTTTTACTGGCTTCTATATACACTGGAAAAATTAAAGAACTATTGTACTCTTTAACAAGGAGGATTTCCTGTACTAAAATCGCTCGCAGAAAACAATCACTATTCTTAATGACATTATTGTATGGTTGGGCGGAGTCCAGGCTTTGCTAAAGATCATTCCTATCAATACCGTAATCTTGAAGTTTGCTTTGCAGAGATCACCAAGCTCCAGTTACTTTTGTTTTATGGTAATGACCAAACAAATTTTATGACTTCAAAAAAACACAATGACTTACATGACTTACATATGACTCTAGTCGGCCCCATCCAACCCCACAGCAATTATTCACATATTGGGTGAAAAGGCTTCAGCTTAATTTATTATACAACATTTCCTTAACTTAGGATAACATTATCCATCACAACATACCAACATTATTATGACAAATACATATAACGTTAACATATGTGTAAAACACACCAGCTGCTTAAGGTGACATTTAACAATGGCCTTCTTGACCACTGCTAAAGCCTGATCAAAAGACTTGTAAGAGACCAAACAAAGCTCCAGGTCGATATTATCATTCACTGACATGCCTTTGGTGAATAATACTGAATTTTCTGGGCTCCTTCTTAAGAACCACACCCAAAGGAGATGCCTCCGCATTTAGTTTCTGGTATACCACCTCTGGATTTTTGGGCACTGGTCTTAGGTTCCCATAAACTTCTCCTTGTGTTCTTAGTTGGAATGGTATCGTAAACCCCCATTATAAATCTTGCCACATTAGCCTTTGTGTCACCTTTCTTTCCAGAACATTCTAACCAGGGCCGCATTGCATCACTGGGGTCCTCCCATTTTTGAACCATGGCTGGCTTGGCCCCCCCTTTTCCTCTCCTAAAACACCTAGCATAGGAGTGTGCACCCCCACAGCTGGAACACTCATGCTTAAATCTGGATGAGCCTCTCCACTTGCATTGTCCCTTATTGAATTTCCAACAGTAGCCAGACTTGTGAATCGCCGGGGAGGGGCCCTGCTGTGCCCAGCCAATGCCTCTCTGAAAGGCAATGCCTTCTGTGATGTCATCAACCGCAATCATAGGGGTGTGTCCAGTTGTTCATATGCCATACCTGGTTTGACTGAAAGCCTCTGATGAAATTGTTCGTCATAACACCACCAAGTCTCTCCTGCTGGGCTGTCACTCTGTCCGCCTCACTTGACTCCGGGGTCCTTGATCATCTGCTGTGATGACTTCTGGACTGGGATTCCCTTGTTGCTGTAGCTCTGCTGCTTGCGTCATCCTGTCGTCCCATGTTCCTAGAGGTGGGTACAGGATGGGAAGAGATAGCATGTACTGGAGTGGGTGACCATTTCCTTCTCCACCCGCCTGTACCCCCCACTGTCTGCTGTCCCCTCTGCTTCATCCCTGGCTGGATCTGCTGCAAACCTGCTCATAGACCTGCTGCGCCCACCACGTCTGCTGTGGGACTCCCCTGCCGTTCCTGCAACCCCATCTGACTGCAGGGAGCCCGACTTTGAGATCGCTGACTGGCAGCTGCACTTCTCCTGCTCCCATGCCTTTCAAACGGGGCTCCACCTCTGCGTTCCCTTCCAGCAACATCCGCCCACAGGTTGGGTACAGGTGGTTCCTCTCTTTCTTCCTGGGCTGCCGCAGTAGAGGCCCCCACCTCCCTCACTAGCCATCAGAAGCTGTGGTTGTCCTGGTCACCCTAGCCACCGCAGCTCCTGTGTTAGCATCCCTGCTGACTCCGCTCCCCCCCCAAAACCCCCCCTGTTTGACTCCTCCCCCTCCATCGCAACCTACCCCTTGTGCCTGCTGTTTCCTCCCACGAAGCACCGAGGCCAGAGGCCGCCTTCCCCACTTGCCTGCGTGCTACTCTGGATGCGCACCCGCCGGCGGCTCCCTGTCCTGCTCCTTGCTCTCCTCCTAGCTCCCCAGATGGACTCCTCTTGCACTGCCTTCGGTCTCCGGGCTGTTGCGGTCTGGTAGCCTGGCTCTGCATCATTCTCCTGGTTGCTCCCTGGTTCACTGCCGCCTCTCTCGCCCCTTGCATGGACCCCAGCAATGCCAACAGTTTCCTCCAGAGCTGCTCGCCATCCTGGCCTGTCAATGCCATCTGAAGCCCTTGTAGACCTTCGCCTCTGCTCTCCCACACCATTCCGAGCGCTAACTGTTCCTGTGTCTTCACGAGGTAAGACTGTATTCCCACATTTTTTTCTGGCTATTTAAAGATTAAGCCCTTCCCCTTTTTCCTACTCCTTTTTCTTTCCATACACTACAACTCTCACAATGCCCAGATCTGTTGACCCCCACACCATTTCCTTTTCCATACTTATCCCTCAGTCATGGCCCCTTTTCCACTCTCCAAAAATTTGTGAATTGGTGAAATAGCAGTAAGGTACTAACTGTACCTTTTTGAATATTTACTCACATATTTTTGCGTTAGGGTAAATATTACATTCCCCATTTGAGTTTAGTCCTGAAGAGACTGAGGGAGGATTCTCACCAGAGAAATTCAGGAATGGTATTCCAAATGTAAGGAGCATCAATACAAAAGGGTTTAAAGGAATTGCTCAGTGTAAAAATAAAAACTGGGTAAATAGATAGGCTGTGCAAAATAAAAAATGTTTCTAATATAGTTAGTTAGGCAAAAATGTAATGTATAAAGGCTGGAGTGACTGGATGTTTAACATAATAGCCAGAACACTACTTCCTGCTTTTCAGCTCTCTTGGCTTCCACTGAGTGGTTACCCTGGTTACCAAGCAGTAACCAATCAGTGACTTGAGGGGGGGGACACATGGGTCATATCTGTTGCTTTTGAATATGAGCTGAATGCTGAGGATCTATTGCAAACTCACTGAACAGTTATGTCCCATGTGACCCCCCCCCTTCAAGTCGCTGACTAGCTCAGAGTTAGGGGCATGTTTACTAACATTGGAGATAAATATCTGGAGAGATTTCTGGAGATGTTGCCCATAGCAACCAATCAGATCTTTGCTTTTGTTTTCTAACTTGGCTGTGGCTGTTTAAATTTAATTGCTGATTGGTTGCCATGGGCAACATCTCCAGAAATCTCTCCAGATATTTATCTCCAATGTTAGTAAACATGCCCCTTAGAGAGCTAAAAAGCAGGAAGTAGTGTTCTGGCTATTATGTTACACATCCAGCCACTCCAGCCATTATACATTACATTTTTGGCTAACTAACTATATTAGAAACTTTATTTATTTTGAAAAGCCTATCTATTTACACAGTTTTTATTTTAACACTGAACTGTTCTTTAAGGTGGGAAACAGCAGTAGTAGTGATGGTGGTGGGTTGCTCTGATAGGAGCATAGGGGTCGGCCAGGAAGGTATGGAGACATAAGAGAAGATATACAATATAGTTATCTGCAGAGAAACAAAAAGCTTTGAAGGCTAAAAGGAGGAGTTTGTAAGTTATTCTTTATTTTACTTCTGCAGGGGAGGGGCCTGTACCCTCTTGGATAAGAGGAAGAGAATTATGTCCAGAATCTGCATCTGGGTTATAGAGCTGCCAGACTAAAATCCAGAGACAGCATTTTGAAAAATTATGAATAATAAGACATAGTAAGCAATTTAAAAAAATATGTCAAAACAACTGAACTAAAAAAAAAAATGGAAGTTGAACAACCTCTTTATATGATAATAATGATAGTAAGGACCCCTGCAAACATTTCACACATTCTTCTAATCTTATAATATAAATGTCAGCATTATACTAAAAATTACTAGTAAGGGATTTCCCCTTTAAGGTGAAGCAGATCCTTTATTGTCACAGAAGATGATGGCTATGATACTGTTTAATGTTTCTCCCAGTGGACCCCAAGCACAGAGTAATAAGGAACCGATACTGAGATGCTGACCAAAATTTTCAGCAGATATTCCATGCAGAGATTCCCAGCAAGAGATTTTGACCACAAATTAAACCAAAGGTTTCTGTTCTCATTTTAGGACTTTTTCTGGCTTCTTCTTCTACAATGATCATTGCATTCCTTCCACATTAAACAGACATACTAAGTAAAATGAGCATGACAGATACTGTATATTCTAAATCCAAATGTTTCTTCTTATCTTGTGTGTCTTTTCATTTCCTATTTGACACGTTTATAATAAGACTTCTGCATAGATCAAATTATCATATAAAAAAACAACCTTAGGTCCCTCACCCACACATGCTCCATTGACATATGATTTTGACATTCCCCTTCCTAAACGCTATTCATTTTCTCAAGAAGACTCAACTGGAGGAGGGTGGAGGGGGGGCTGAGAATTAGTGATGCACCGAATCTACTTTTTGTGATTCGGCCGAATCCCCTAATCCTTTGTGAAAGATATCCTAATCCTAATTTGCATACACAAATTAGGGGCAGGAAAGGAAAAGGTGGGGAAAATTGTTTTTTACTTCCTTGTTTTGTGACAAAAAGTCCCGTGATTTCCCTTCCCACACCTAATTTACATATGCAAATAAGGATTCGGTTCGGCCATACACAAGGTTTCAGCCAAATCCTGCTGAAAAAGGCTGAATCCTGGCTGAATCCCGAACCGAATCCTGGATTCAGTGCATCCCTACTGAGAATACTGTTGGAGGAGGTATAAGCAACGGAATGTCCTGAGTAAGCAGATCACCTTGAAGGAAGGCACGCTGAGTGACCCTTTGTATAAAATGCTAAGGAATCTATTAATTATGCTGTGTAAAACGAAAGAAAAACTGTGTAAAAAGCTGTGTGAAATAAATGGCGAATTTATCATGGTGTGTGTTACTGTATTTTACACTATACAAACGCCAGATTTGCCGCTGTTATTTTACATTACCTTTGTAAGTAAGTTCCTGTTGAAGTAGCTCAAAGAATAAGTGTGTAAACAAATTATGCCATTTTTATGCCGCTTTTTACATGGTGATGCCTGTCAATGTGTGTCGCAAATTATTCCACTATTTTTTACATTATGAAACTGTCCATATACTGAACAGATGCAATAAGCCCCTATTTATTTCTGAATCCCATTTCTATGTAATAATTACCTTTTTCTTTGAAGATTTTGTTTAAGAACCCCCCAGAGCCACAATGATTGTTAACCTTCAAATTAAATTTTAGTATTATTTAGAGAGTTATAAACTGAGACAATTTGCAATTGGTTTTCATGTTGTATTATTTATGGTTGCTACAGTCCAAATTACCCTAACACCATGCACGGATTTGAATAAGATACTGAAATGTGATTAATAAAAAGTAGCAATAAATGTGTAGCCTTACTGGCCATTTGTTTTTAGATCGGGTCAGCGCCCCCCATTTGAAAGCTGGTAAGAGTCAGAAGAAGAGGGCAACTAATTCAAAAACCATAAAAAAGTTAAAAATATAGGGCAATTGAAAAGTTGGTTAGAATTAATCATTCTATAACATACTAAAAGTTCCCTATAAGGTGAACCACCACTTTAAGGGCTCATATACACCTGCACTCCCTTGCGTTGTGCTTTCTTCCGTTCAGCCACAGGGAATTTTGAAGGGGGCTGTACTCACACAGACGCATGTATGCGTCAAACGCAGGTGAAATGCAACATGCTGAGTCCCAATCTGCGCTTGACGCTTACATGCGTCTGTGTGAGTACAGCCCCCTTCGAAATAATTGACTGCGTCTACTCCTGCGCTCCCTGTGGCTCAACGGAAGAAAGCGCAAAGCAGGCAAAAACAGCCGCGTGTAAGAGCCCTTAGAAATATAAATGATTTTCAGTTTGGAGACCCTTTACCTCAATGCTTCAATGTTGGTCCAGCTGAGAGAGAGAGTCATGTAATGTACACTACCTTGAAAGCACGAGCGACTGAAAATAGCAGATATACACCATCTAAAAGCACCTATGACACTAAGGCGCAGATTTACTAAGCTCGAGTGAATAATTTCGAAGTATTTTTTTGTTTACTTCGACCATCGAATTGCTCAAATTCGATTGAATCGAATGATTCAAACGATTCAAAGTAAAAATCGTTCGACTATTCGACCATTCAATAATCAAAGTACTGTCTCTTTAAAAAATACTTCGACTTCATACCTCGCCACTTTAAACCTACCGAGCTGCATTGTTAGCCTATGGGGACCTTCCCCAGCACCTTTCTACGTTTTTCTTGGTCGAATAAAAATCCTTAGATCGATTGCTTAAAATTGTTCGAAGCTTTGCGCTAAAATCCTTCTAATTCGATATTCGAATTCAAAGGATTTTACTTCGAGGGTTTTTTAACCCTCGAAATTCGACCCTTGATAAATCTGCCCCTTAGATATCTGCTAGCATTCCTTCTGTCACTCACAAGTGCACCTTCATTATTATGTTTTCTATTCCAAGTTTTCTATTCTTTTATTAGCTGCTTTATTTCCCGCTGAGGTTTTTTCAAACAATAATTTACTTTGTGACAATAAATCATGTTTTGTTATTGTGAAAAACAAATGTGAACCACACCCTAAGACAAATGATAGGTGTGCCCATGCAAGCTACTGTTTTGGCTTGGGGGGGGAGTTCAGCTCATAAGAACAAAGTGATCTCTTCACGGATTCTAAATTAAACGTCATACTATGCGATATTAAAATAGCATTATCTCTTGGGAAATAACCTTTTTGGCAATATTCAATTACAAATGAAAATGTCCCTACTAATTAAAGACTGTACAACATTTCTGAGGAATTTGCGCCACCTCTAACCACAATTTTTTTCCAGTATTGTCTACTGTTGAAGGGTGACCTCCTACAAATGCCATCAAAAAAGACAAATGTTTGTTCAACATTGGACAAAGATTTAAAATTCAAATATCATTATTTTGAAGGGACTCTGCTCCTGTGCACTGTACGTACTAAGGTAATGAAGGAATAAAAATGGAATAATGTTCCCAGAGGAACCCTAACCCCTTGAATTCAGATACCCAATCCATAACCCCTAGCTGTGTTGCTTACCGAAGCAGAATTCTCCTAAATTTCACATATTTGTTTCATTTGTTTATATGTATATTTAGCACATTCCCAATATAAGCTGTAAAGGAAAACCTGGTACAGAGTTCACTGAAATCTTTTTGTGTTTCTTCCTTTCCCCTTAAACATTATACAGATGTAAAATAATTATTGTTATTACAGTATATTCAGTTGAACACACTGTAATGTGTTGTTAAATACAATATGAAGTCAATTTACTTCAGAGCTTAGAGTTGTTAATCAATTTGCTCTTTAATATGTTTCTTTGTACTGTATGGTTCCAGTTCTTACTTGGTAGGGTTGTGCCCTCTGCTGGAAATATTTGGAAACCACGTTGCACTCATACTGTAATAAATCAAAATGTTTTTCTTTTAAACATACAGCAAGACTAGAATGAATTCAGTATGCTTTGCATTTTTAATTAAGATCTGTTGTTGCATTTTTAAAATCAGGTATATTTTTCACAGAATACTCTATGTGGAGCAAAAACGGAGGTTAATAAAGCCCAGAGTAAAACACGGCACATACAGTACCTCATTGAAGTTAAACCGGATGTCTCTGTCTATTCATTCATTAAAGGTATTGCCATTTCTGTTATTTTAGTAAACACTCATGTACCACATAACTATTTTTTCTGTTTACCATTAGAAATAAAACAAGACTTTTATTATTGTTTATTGTGTATTTACATTTTTTGGATAAATACAAAGGAGTATCAATGTGCTGATGTGGTCCTCAAATCGACAGGAAACCTGTCCAAGTGACATCTGGATGATTTTTGGCTGAATATTGAAGGGGTTGGTCCTCAAATTGATAGGAAACCTGTCCAAGTGACATCTGGATTATTTTTGGCCAAATATTGATGGGGTAGGCCTGTCAAAGAGCTCCATACATGGGCAGATAAGATGCCGAATTGGTCTGAAGGGGACGAATCAGCAGGTTAAATCTGTCCATGTATGGCCACCTTATGCCATCGAGTGGAGGGGTTTAGAAGGCATAGGATGCAGAAGTAGAAGGTATATAGTGCCAAGGTAGAAAGGCATAGAAAACAAAAAAAATTGTGAATATGAAGAGGCTGGGGCTGAAGACCTGCAGAGAAAGGTGGGAGGTGGAAGACATGAAAATTAACTTAGATTTTTTATGAAAATTGCACTTACTGTAAATAAAGGTCTGGTAAAGGTTTTATTAAAACATCCAATGGCCCTAATCTAGAGTCCATATGGTACAAATAGTCCTGTATTTAATCCAGCAAGAAACCTATACAGTTTACTCGTAATGAGATGACCCAGAGATCTTAAAATCAACCAAATATGCATTTCTTCAAATACAGGCAGAAGATTTGTCACCTGGGGGTAGCGCAGATTTCCTTTTGTTCCATTGGCCTAAGGAGCAAAGTACAGCTGTCCTTTGTGTATCTACTGGGGTGCCATTTTGCATTCTACTGCACCATTTGCATTCTCTAGCACCTTCCATGCCACTGCATGTAAAGAATCTAACCCTTAAAGGGGCAGTTTACCTTTCAGTTAACTTATGTTATAGTATAGTCTTTAAATTATTTGCCTTCTTCTGACTCTTTCCAGCTTCCAAATGGGAGTCACTGGCCCCATCTAAAAAAAACAAAAAACAAATGCTCTGCAAAAGTGGCATAACTAGCGGGGAAGCAATTGCACCAGGACCTACTCCCACTCAGGGCCCACTGGAGATCTGACATCATGTGAGTAGTGTGACTTGCTGCTAGTGTGTCCCAGGCACCATGAGGCTATGGGCAACTCCCTGCAACTCCCAACAATGTGTTTGTATGCCCCTTTAGCACCTTACCTTCAGGTGAATCCTGGGTGTTTCCTGGTGCACAGATCAATCAGGCTGAAAGTATCAGCAGTCCAGGGTGATTGCTTCAAACATATAACTTCTTTATTGGACAATGGCAGATGATATGCTCACAGCAGTCAGGCAGTATAGCTCACAATCACAGCACTCACTGAAAAACCTTCACACTTTCTGAAATTTCTAGCAGATCCTTCTCAATGGATATTGCAACCTGTCTTGATGGTTTTCCCCAGGACTAGGGATTCCCTAGTGGCACTTTCCCTACTCCCAACTTTATGTCTATCA
Source organism: Xenopus petersii (assembly GCA_038501925.1). Classification (NCBI taxonomy): domain Eukaryota; kingdom Metazoa; phylum Chordata; class Amphibia; order Anura; family Pipidae; genus Xenopus; species Xenopus petersii. The sequence continues at coordinate 39,381,006 of CM076681.1, read as the reverse complement.
AAGAAATCATCCAAGCCATTCTTAAAAGCATTAACAGAATCAGTCATCACAACATCACCCGGCAGTGCATTCCACAACCTCACTGTCCTGACTGTGAAGAACCACCTATGTTGCTTCAAATGAAAGTTCTTTTCTTCTAGTCTAAAGGGGAGGCCTCTGGTACGGTGATCCTCTTTATGGGAAAAAGGTCCCCTGCCATTTGTCTATAATGTCCTCTAATGTACTTGTAAAGTGTCTCTGTCTGGCGGCTTGATCACCGCAAGGGTGCTAATTTGCCACTATTTTTTGCTCCTTGAGTGACTATTACATAAACTCCTTCCACTAAACTTGGGGCGTGATATTGTCCAGACCCATTTCTGTACCCACCCACCTCAAGGCTGGATCCAGGAAAAAAGATCAGAGCACATGTGTTCTCCCTTTTAAACATTTACATACTGCCTTCTACTGGGCAAAACATTGAACTACAACGGACCCAGGAAAAGGGACATAGCTGCCTGGGTGAAACAAAGGATCACTTAGGTGTCCAAATACAGAGTAAAATATACCTAAACCTCAGGATCCCTACATTTATGAAAAAATACAATAATGAATGCAGCTGTAGACTTTGAAAAGATGATACTGAACCTGATATTAGAGGAGCATATGGTTTACATTATTGGATAGCCTAGTGGTTTATAGAACATTAACTTAACCTTTTAAGTGCCAGCAGAATTTCACATTTTGGTTACGCGAAATGCCAGCCGTTTTTGAAACATTTTGTGCTCTCTCACTTTAGGGGCATTTTCTGAGGGGAAACCTATAGTTTACCTAAGAAAACTATACATTGTTTTTTTCGGTAGAAACTGAGCTTTCTAAATCTGCCTGAGTTTTCATGTATTTACACCTGTGCAAAAAAATTTATAGTGCTAAATACCAAAAAAAAATGAAAAATTACCATTTTTCATCGTATATCAATTTATACCAGAAAAATATTTTATTTTACGGATGAAAATCCAACTGATTTGGAAAGCCTTATGTCTCTCGAACGTGCCAATACCAGATATGTATAGTTTTAGGGAGATTTAGGATTTCTGTACAGCAAAAACTCCCGGCAGTATATTACCAAATTTTGAAAGCACCAAGGCAGAAAACGGCATGCTTTAGATTCCAAGGCAAAAAATCCTGAAACCGTAGGTTTACCCCAGAAAACCATACATTTTTGAAAAGTACACATTCTGCCGATTACAAAATGGGTAACTATGTCTCTCTACTCCCAACTACCAAACATAAAAGCTTGTCTGAACATAGCGGTTTTTCAACAAAAAATTCAAAATTCTGAAAAATCATTTCAAAGGTTTTATTTTGCTGCTCCGCATATCCCAAACTATATTAGGTACCAAGAAAAAGCACCTGAAATATGATTGCCAGGGGTCCACTGAACAATTTGATACCCATTATGCATAGGTTTACCAAAGTATCTGGCATTTAGAGACACCAATATGTAGTTAGCACATCCAAATTGTTCAGGACTTTACTTCAGCTACTGAGAAATCAACACATTGACTGCATTTTTGTGGGGTAAAAACACAGAAATATATGTTTACCCCCCAAACCCATACATTTTTGGAAAGTACACATTCTACTGAATCTAAAATGGGTACCCATGCCTTTCTGCTCCAAACTACTGAGTCGCAAGGCTTTCCCAAAGTTGTCGGTTTTGGTGAAATATCTGAAAATTGCCTCAAAGCTTCAACTTCCCAGCACCATATCACCCATGTGTCATTACGTACTAAGAAAAAGCACCCTAAATATGATTGCCAGGGTTCCTCTGAACATTTTGGTGGCCATTGTTCATAAGTTTACCAAAGTATCTGGCATTTAGAGTTCCCAAAATGAAGTTAGCGCATACAAACAGTCCCGTGGGTAACTTCAGCTAATGAAAAATCAACACATTGACTGCATTTTTGTGGGGTAAAAACACAGAAATATATGTTTACCCCCCAAACCCATACATTTTTGGAAAGTACACATTCTACCGAATCTAAAATGGGTACCCATGCCTTATTGCTCCAAACTACTGAGTCGCAAGGCTTTCCCAAAGTTGTCGGTTTTGGTGAAATATCTGAAAATTGCCTCAAAGCTTCAACTTCCCAGCACCATATCACCCATGTGTCATTACGCACTAAGAAAAAGCACCCTAAATATGATTGCCAGGGTTACTCCGAACAGTTTGGTGGCCATTGTTCATAGGTTTACCAAAGTATCTGGCATTTAGAGGCCCAAAAATGAAGTTAGCGCATACAAACAGTCCCGTGGGTAACTTCAGCTAATGAAAAATCAACACATTGACTGCATTTTTGTGGGGTAAAAACACAGAAATATATGTTTACCCCCCAAACCCATACATTTTTGGAAAGTACACATTCTACCGAATCTAAAATGGGTACCCATGCCTTATTGCTCCAAACTACTGAGTCGCAAGGCTTTCCCAAAGTTGTCGGTTTTGGTGAAATATCTGAAAATTGCCTCAAAGCTTCAACTTCCCAGCACCATATCACCCATGTATCGTTACGCACCAAGAAAAAGCACCCTAAATATGATTGCCAGGGTTCCTCCAAACAGTTTGGTGGCCATTGTTCATAGGTTTATCAAAGTATCTGGCATTTAGAGGCCTCAAAATGAAGTTAGCGCATACAAATAGTCCTGTGGGTAACTTCATCTAATGAAAAATCAACACATTGACTGCATTTTTGTGGGGTAAAAACACAGAAATATATGTTTACCCCCCAAACCCATACATTTTTTGAAAGTACACATTCTACCGAATCTAAAATGGGTACCCATGCCTTATTGCTCCAAACTACTGAGTCGCAAGGCTTTCCCAAAGTTGTCGGTTTTGGTGAAATATCTGAAAATTGCCTCAAAGCTTCAACATCCCAGCAACATATCACCCATGTGTCATTACATACTAAGAAAAAGCACCCTAAATATGATTGCCAGGGTTCCTCCGAACAGTTTGGTGGCCATTGTTCATAGGTTTACCTAAGTAACTGGCATTTAGAGGCCCCAAAATGAAGTTAGCGCATACAAACAGTCCCGTGGGTAACTTCAGCTAATGAAAAATCAACACATTGACTGCATTTTTGTGGGGTAAAAACACAGAAATATATGTTTACCCCCCAAACCCATATATTTTTGGAAAGTACACATTCTACTGAATCTAAAATGGGTACCCATGCCTTTCTGCTCCAAACTACTGAGTCGCAAGGCTTTCCCAAAGTTGTCGGTTTTGGTGAAATATCTGAAAATTGCCTCAAAGCTTCAACTTCCCAGCACCATATCACCCATGTGTCATTACGTACTAAGAAAAAGCACCCTAAATATGATTGCCAGGGTTCCTCCGAACAGTTTGGTGGCCATTGTTCATAGGTTTACCAAAGTATCTGGCATTTAGAGGCTCCAAAATGAAGTTAGCGCATACAAACAGTCCCGTGGGTAACTTCAGCTAATGAAAAATCAACAAATTGACTGCATTTTTGTGGGGTAAAAACACAGAAATATATGTTTACCCCCCAAACCCATACATTTTTGGAAAGTACACATTCTACCGAATCTAAAATGGGTACCCATGCCTTATTGCTCCAAACTACTGAGTCGCAAGGCTTTCCCAAAGTTGTCGGTTTTGGTGAAATATCTGAAAATTGCCTCAAAGCTTCAACTTCCCAGCACCATATCACCCATGTGTCATTACGTACTAAGAAAAAGCACCCTAAATATGATTGCCAGGGTTACTCCGAACAGTTTGGTGGCCATTGTTCATAGGTTTACCAAAGTATCTGGCATTTAGAGGCCCCAAAATGAAGTTAGCGCATACAAACAGTCCCGTGGGTAACTTCAGCTAATGAAAAATCAACACATTGACTGCATTTTTGTGGGGTAAAAACACAGAAATATATGTTTACCCCCCAAACCCATACATTTTTGGAAAGTACACATTCTACCGAATCTAAAATGGGTACCCATGCCTTATTGCTCCAAACTACTGAGTCGCAAGGCTTTCCCAAAGTTGTCGGTTTTGGTGAAATATCTGAAAATTGCCTCAAAGCTTCAACTTCCCAGCACCATATCACCCATGTGTCATTACGTACTAAGAAAAAGCACCCTAAATATGATTGCCAGGGTTACTCCGAACAGTTTGGTGGCCATTGTTCATAGGTTTACCAAAGTATCTGGCATTTAGAGGCCCCAAAATGAAGTTAGCGCATACAAACAGTCCCGTGGGTAACTTCAGCTAATGAAAAATCAACACATTGACTGCATTTTTGTGGGGTAAAAACACAGAAATATATGTTTACCCCCCAAACCCATACATTTTTGGAAAGTACACATTCTACCGAATCTAAAATGGGTACCCATGCCTTATTGCTCCAAACTACTGAGTCGCAAGGCTTTCCCAAAGTTGTCGGTTTTGGTGAAATATCTGAAAATTGCCTCAAAGCTTCAACTTCCCAGCACCATATCACCCATGTGTCATTACGTACTAAGAAAAAGCACCCTAAATATGATTGCCAGGGTTACTCCGAACAGTTTGGTGGCCATTGTTCATAGGTTTACCAAAGTATCTGGCATTTAGAGGCCCCAAAATGAAGTTAGCGCATACAAACAGTCCCGTGGGTAACTTCATCTAATGAAAAATCAACACATTGACTGCATTTTTGTGGGGTAAAAACACAGAAATATATGTTTACCCCCCAAACCCATACATTTTTGGAAAGTACACATTCTACCGAATCTAAAATGGGTACCCATGCCTTATTGCTCCAAACTACTGAGTCGCAAGGCTTTCCCAAATTTGGCGGTTTTGGTGAAATATCTGGAAATTGCCTCAAAGCTTCAACTTTCCAGCATCGTATTGTCCATGTATCATTACCAGCATAAAGCATCCTAAATATAAACATATGGGTCTACTAAACAGTTTGATGCCCAATGTGCATAGATATACCAAACTATGTGGCGCACAGAGACCCCAAGTGACAATATGTATAGACATTTTCACGGCTGACGCTCTGGCTGCTGCAATATGAGCACCTGGAGTGTGTATTATGCGACATTAGACCCCCCTAACAGTACAGAGACCCCAGAAAACCATATATTTTCAGAAAGTACACATTCTGACGAATCCAATATGGGTAAATAAGTGTTTCTACTGCAAACTGCCAAACTGCAAAGCAATGCTGAACATAACGGTTTTTATCAAACTTCTGAAAATCGTCACAAAGCTTGAATTCTACCCCATTATATGCCACACATTTCGTAACGTATCAGCATAAAACATCCTAAATATGAACGCCAGGGGTCTACTGAACACTTTGATGCCCAGTATGCATAGATATACCAAACTATGTGGCGCACAGAGACCCCCAAATGACAATAGTGTATATACATTTTCATGGCTGACGCGCTGGCTGCTGCAATATGAGCACCTGGTGTGTGTATTATGCGACATTAGACCCCCCTAACAGTACAGAGACCCCAGAAAACCATATATTTTCAGAAAGTACACATTCTGACGAATCCAATATGGGTAAATAAGTGTTTCTACTGCAAACTGCCAAACAGCAAAGCAATGCTGAACATAACGGTTTTTATCAAATTTCTGAAAATCGTCACAAAGCTTGAATTTTACCCCATTATATGCCCCACATTTCGTAACGTATCAGCATAAAACATCCTAAATATGAACGCCAGGGGTCTACTGAACACTTTGATGCCCAATATGCATAGATATACCAAACTATGTGGCGCACAGAGACCCCCAAATGACAATAGTGTATATACATTTTCACGGCTGACGCTCTGGCTGCTGCAATATGAGCACCTGGAGTGTGTATTATGCGACATTAGACCCCCCTAACAGTACAGAGACCCCAGAAAACCATATATTTTCAGAAAGTACACATTCTGACGAATCCAATATGGGTAAATAAGTGTTTCTACTGCAAACTGCCAAACTGCAAAGCAATGCTGAACATAACGGTTTTTATCAAATTTCTGAAAATCGTCACAAAGCTTGAATTTTACCCCATTATATGCCCCACATTTCGTAATGTATCAGCATAAAACATCCTAAATATGAACGCCAGGGGTCTACTGAACACTTTGATGCCCAATATGCATAGATATACCAAACTATGTGGCGCACAGAGACCCCCAAATGACAATAGTGTATATACATTTTCACGGCTGACGCGCTGGCTGCTGCAATATGAGCACCTGGTGTGTGTATTATGCGACATTAGACCCCCCTAACAGTACAGAGACCCCAGAAAACCATATATTTTCAGAAAGTACACATTCTGACGAATCCAATATGGGTAAATAAGTGTTTCTACTGCAAACTGCCAAACTGCAAAGCAATGCTGAACATAACGGTTTTTATCAAATTTCTGAAAATCGTCACAAAGCTTGAATTTTACCCCATTATATGCCCCACATTTCGTAACGTATCAGCATAAAACATCCTAAATATGAACGCCAGGGGTCTACTGAACACTTTGATGCCCAATATGCATAGATATACCAAACTATGTGGCGCACAGAGACCCCCAAATGACAATAGTGTATATACATTTTCACGGCTGACGCGCTGGCTGCTGCAATATGAGCACCTGGTGTGTGTATTATGCGACATTAGACCCCCCTAACAGTACAGAGACCCCAGAAAACCATATATTTTCAGAAAGTACACATTCTGACGAATCCAATATGGGTAAATAAGTGTTTCTACTGCAAACTGCCAAACTGCAAAGCAATGCTGAACATAACGGTTTTTATCAAATTTCTGAAAATCGTCACAAAGCTTGAATTTTACCCCATTATATGCCCCACATTTCGTAACGTATCAGCATAAAACATCCTAAATATGAACGCCAGGGGTCTACTGAACACTTTGATGCCCAATATGCATAGATATACCAAACTATGTGGCGCACAGAGACCCCCAAATGACAATAGTGTATATACATTTTCACGGCTGACGCGCTGGCTGCTGCAATATGAGCACCTGGTGTGTGTATTATGCGACATTAGACCCCCCTAACAGTACAGAGACCCCAGAAAACCATATATTTTCAGAAAGTACACATTCTGACGAATCCAATATGGGTAAATAAGTGTTTCTACTGCAAACTGCCAAACTGCAAAGCAATGCTGAACATAACGGTTTTTATCAAATTTCTGAAAATCGTCACAAAGCTTGAATTTTACCCCATTATATGCCCCACATTTCGTAACGTATCAGCATAAAACATCCTAAATATGAACGCCAGGGGTCTACTTAACACTTTGATGCCCAATATGCATAGATATACCAAACTATGTGGCGCACAGAGACCCCCAAATGACAATAGTGTATATACATTTTCACGGCTGACGCGCTGGCTGCTGCAATATGAGCACCTGGTGTGTGTATTATGCGACATTAGACCCCCCTAACAGTACAGAGACCCCAGAAAACCATATATTTTCAGAAAGTACACATTCTGACGAATCCAATATGGGTAAATAAGTGTTTCTACTGCAAACTGCCAAACTGCAAAGCAATGCTGAACATAACGGTTTTTATCAAATTTCTGAAAATCGTCACAAAGCTTGAATTTTACCCCATTATATGCCCCACATTTCGTAACGTATCAGCATAAAACATCCTAAATATGAACGCCAGGGGTCTACTGAACACTTTGATGCCCAATATGCATAGATATACCAAACTATGTGGCGCACAGAGACCCCCAAATGACAATAGTGTATATACATTTTCATGGCTGACGCGCTGGCTGCTGCAATATGAGCACCTGGTGTGTGTATTATGCGACATTAGACCCCCCTAACAGTACAGAGACCCCAGAAAACCATATATTTTCAGAAAGTACACATTCTGACGAATCCAATATGGGTAAATAAGTGTTTCTACTGCAAACTGCCAAACTGCAAAGCAATGCTGAACATAACGGTTTTTATCAAATTTCTGAAAATCGTCACAAAGCTTGAATTTTACCCCATTATATGCCCCACATTTCGTAACGTATCAGCATAAAACATCCTAAATATGAACGCCAGGGGTCTACTGAACACTTTGATGCCCAATATGCATAGATATACCAAACTATGTGGCGCACAGAGACCCCCAAATGGATATAAAGTAGATAAAATTTACAAGGCAAAACAAAATAAGGCAGTAAAGAGTGAAATGCAAAAAAATCCAATAAAACCACAAAAATCAATGTTTTTTTTCCAGACTAGTGTTATCGGCCGTCAGAATCACAGTTTGAATATTTTAGCTGGGCCAAACAGGTTATACGGCTAGAAACAAGTGAACACAACATACGCAGAGCTGAAAATGCAATAAAATGGCTAAAAATTCAATAAAATGGCTAAAAATGCACCAAAATACCCAAAATTGCAATATAATCACCGAAATAACATAAAAAAGATATTGCACAGTACGGTTAGCGAATACGCTATTCGTAATGGCAATAAAACATTTTTTTCAGCCAAAAAAAGAGACGATGCGATAAGAAAAAAAAAAAAAAGCCACAATGCCATGTATGTGCGTGTGCGTGTGTACAAATGGTAAATTACATGTTATGTGCGCGTGTGTGCGTGTGCACATGTGTGTAAGTGCAGTGAGTGTAAGTGACCCCCCAATCCCCAAAAAGTATGTGTAAGTGTGTGTAAGTGTGAATCTAAGTGTGTATTACTGTAATAAGTGTGTGTTGGTGTGTTTGTGTGTGTAATTGTTGCACTAACCTGAAAAAATCGCTGGAGACTGTTGCAGGCGATCAGGAAGACTCCCTGGAAGACCTCTGCGTCGTGGTTCCTGTCTGTGTGCTGTGGGGGCGGAGATCGTCGATCCGGTGCAGGCTGCAGCAGCAGGACACGTAAGTAACACGTGCCTGCTGCTGTTTTTGGGCCCCTGGGCGATCGCGCCCCAGGGGCCACTCGATCCCCTGCTCTGCTCGTTGCCTAGGGGCAGGGGATCGAGCAGGAACGGAGCGAGCGGCTCTAACAGCCGCTCCTCCGCTTCTGAACCCGGAAGTGCTGCAGAACGTAGAATCTACGTTCTGTGGCATTTCAAGTACCTTTGCCACAGAACGTAGATTCTACGATCTGTGGCATTTAAAGGGTTAAGATTGGAATTTCTGTATTATATTCATTAACATGTAAACATTGGAATATTTTATGCCAGAATGGGCATATTTTGTTTACTATGTTACCATTGGGGTCCATTTCATGCTGTATAAATGTGTTAGAAAGAGTGTTACACGATTATTATTATTGAGCACAGTATTTTCATATGGTGCAGCCAGATATGTGGATAGGATAATAAGATGATGGTGTTTGTTGTGATTTGCATATGTAGGGGTCCCTAGGGGTTAATCTGCCCTGCAGCTTTAAGGCCCCCATCCTTTTTCTTAGTGTGATCTGCCAAGAGAGGTGTGACAGCTTCCTGCCACACTGCTATATAGAGTGTGTAAGGAGTGGCCTCTTCCTCTTTCGCCTCTGGATAGTGATCCAGGTGGGTGTGCTCAGAGGGGCTGGGTACAGCTAGGCCCAGAAGAAGGCATGTGTCCAAGTCGGGGACCAGGCAATAGGGATGTAGCGAACTGCCGATTTGGTGTTCGCGAACGCCGTTCGCGAACACCGGCAAAAAATGCGAACGTTCGCGAACAGTTCGCGAACTTCGAACACCCGCTAAAATCGTTCGATTCGAACGATCGAAGGATTTTAATCGTTCGATCGAACGATTTTCATTCGAATCGAGCGATCGAAGCATTCGATCGAATGCTTTTCATTCGATCGAATGCTTACAATCGTTCGAACGAATGGAAATCGTTCGATTTTTAGTGGTCGAAGGAATTCGAATGGTCGAATGGTCGAACGATTTCTATTCGAATCGAACGCGAACTCAAAATGCGAACGTCGTGCGACGTTCGCGAACATTCGGCGGACGCGAACAGTCGAAGTTCGCGCGAACAAGTTCGCCGGCGAACAGTTCGCTACATCCCTACCAGGCAACCCTGTGAATGAGGAATAGAAAGTGGCCAGTACTAGTATGCTCTAGGAGTGTAAGATAGTCAGTGTTTAGCTAAAAAGAGCAGTTCTGAGCTCCACCATAGGAGTAATAGATTGGAGGTATCTCTCCCAGGCCATATTGCCTGTAGTATAGAGTATTGCCCTGAGGTTGATCCAGAGACTACTACCGGAATATGTTTGCAGAGGTGAAGTGGGATACCTGCCAAGTCTGTCCTAAGGGAGTGTCAGCTTGTGTAAACATCATGATGTGTGCCTGCACACTTTCCTCTGATTCACTGTGATGTGAGTACTAAACGTGTGGTCACTTGCTTGATGCATAGTAATAAACCTTGTTCCTGTTTTATTAAGAACCTCCTGGCGCCCAAGTCTTTTGTTATTGCACAGTAGCCTGTGGGAGTTGTATTAACACTACACCACACCTTTAATCTTCCATATAGCGAAGGCCCTAGCCTGAAGTGTTAGTCACGTGTAACCCATTCTCTAGTGCACTAGCTGGTGAATTAACCCTGTATGGCCCAAATAGGTGTTACACATATAAGACTTTATTTATCCCTACCACTATCAGAGGCCAAAGTAAACTTGGTCTGACAAGATTCATATGGAAAGCCAAGGCATATGAGTACGGGCAAATGCTTGGTTAGTTGATCCATGTGGGCCTAGGGACTTTGCCATTTTTATGGTCTTCTGTTTCTGTAATTTTGGACTAGTTGATGCTCGTTGATCTGCTCACTTTCATTAGGGGGTTAACTTTTAATGTGGTGCACAATGTCTTTTAATAGTACTTGGCCGAATTAACCACTTACAGTACACAATACCATCACAGAACAGAGGGGATTTGTAGTTAAACATGACAGGAGAATAAAATGGACATCTACCCCATACAGACTAACGCTGTCCATAGCAAATAGTTTAAAAAACTCACTTTGGGGTTTGCAAGTTATCCTGAAGCCTATCTGTAAGCAGTATAAATTGGAATTGACTGCTGGCAAAAGGAGAGAAAAGGAAACTTTGAATGCTGCATCGGTTATGAGCCCTTTCATCGCTCCCAAGATGGTTGATTAAGTTGAACAATATTATGCAGCTCATCTAAGCACACTATTATATATACACTACAAGCGGCAGATTTATAATAAATTTATAAGAAATCAAGGTGTTCTCTGTATTCGAGAAGCATGTCGAAAAAGGGTGGACTCAAAAAAGATGCTCAGATATTTTTGAATCAAAATATATTTTATTTTTTTAAAACAAGTTGACAAAAAAACCTCAGCAAGTAAAAGATGGTGAAATGGTTTAAAAGTCTATAGGAATATTCTCTAGCAAATTTATTTTATTTCCCCAGTTTACTAAAACATTAGCATTTTTTAGTTTAATTTGAGATGAGTGGAACAATGTTACCGCTGTGCAAATTTTTTTTTTCCAGCACAAACTCAAACTTGGCTAATTTTTTTTTTAAAAAAGCTAGCTTTTGAGAAAAACAATTAAAAGTTGCTCTTGTATTTTGTGTGTGTTGCATTTTTTTTTTCTCAAACTTAAATTCTGATACAGCGGCCTTCCCATGTCTAAGATGTAAGATGCCTACAATGAAAGATCTTGTCCTGCCTAGAAAAAACATTTTTGGGATGAGGGCAACAACACATAACATCATTATTATATTAGTAATAGTAGCAGTATAGATGAAACCAAACACATATAGTATATGGGCCACAAGGGGGCAGATATATGCATGCCTGGAACTATAACACTCAACATTCCCTGCAAACCGAAGTTCCCACACCTTTTCTATTTCTAAGAAATTAATTTATCAAGTATTATAATTACTGTGAAGCCATGACAAGCAGATTTAAAAGCCAGTCTGAAAATATGAGAAAGCAAAACCAATGCAGAAGCATCTCAGACATCCCTATGTTGCAAATGAAAACACCTTACCCAAACTTGCTTTTGAAAATATTGTTATTGCTTTTTGTTTATTTCTTGGTTTCATAATGTTTTACCAGAATTCTGACTCATCTTTAGATTAGTTTCCCTTGTGCAAAAAATCCTCTAGGGCTGCCCAACTCTGCCATTAATGGAATGGCTCATCCAAAACTTTAGCTAAAGTCTCCATCTAAATCAGTCTAAATCAGAAGAAATATTTTGCAAATGCCCTCTGTCACGTGTGTATGTTTTTTAATCTATTATACAATTATTATTATTAATAGTACTTCATTTATCACAGATTTTCAGCTGTTAACATAGCAGTGGTGTAGCATAGAAACCATATGTTCCATGTGTAAATTCCCTTTACTGCCCATTATTACCCATTGGTGTTCCTTTATCTAGTCTGATTTTCATTTCTTTTTTTCAGTTTTCTTCCTGGTATGCCCTTTACTTCGCTCCAGTGACTCTTTTTGTTTTCTTGTACTTCATTACCCACATTTATCAGTCTTTTTTTATTCTGTTCTAACATTTTCTCTTCTCATCCCTTTCACCTCTGCTGTTTCCTGTTCTCTCCATTTGCTTTTGGCATTTTATTTTGTTTTCTTTCTCCTTTCTCCTTTGATGTTCTGCTATTATTTTTTCTCCCCCTATTCAAATTTACTTCTTCTTCCTCGTTCCATACCTTTTTGTTCTCCACATTCTTTCCTTCTTAATACTATGCTTTTTTTTGTAGGTTTGTAATAAGTTTGGCCAGATTAGTCGCACTTCCATTGTATTTTACTTATATTTTACTTTGCCTTGGAGTGCTCTCCCAACCCAACCCCCTTTGTGTAATTTTGTACTTTAGGAGAGTTATTCTGAAAGAAGACTGTCCAAATATCCATGTGTTTGCAGCACCCCCGCAATGGTCCCTTTAATGGTAGTGGTTATGCCATTAATGGAGAACTAAACCCAATGAGAAAAGCTCCATCCACTACCCTCACACAGTCACGCCCAACATGCTTCCTCCTTCCATCGCTCATTACTGCAAAAAGTGTCCCTGAATGTCAATTTCACATATTCATGCAGAGTAACACAGTGGAGCTCATGGGTGCTATTTTTGGCATCTTCAGATGCCAAAAATAGAGAACCCCATTTGGAATTACAGAAATGTATCTGCAGTGTGTCTTTCAAAGAGATACATCCAAGCCCTACCACTAAAGTGCTGATTTGCTATCTTTGCTTTCAACTAAGATTCCCATAGAAATATTGATAAAAATGCAATTTCTCTGTAAATTTTTATTTTTCCTATTTTTAAAAATCTGCATTCAGGATTACTTTTTTCACATTTTTTTCTATTGCACCATGTCAAAATTTTGGGTACACTTTCTTCAAGTTGCCTGATGCCAAACAAAATGTTCAGAAAGAAAAGAACTAGTTGCCATATCGCAGTTGACAATTCGGGTTTGTATATTATAGACGTTAAAGGCACATGATGGTGTTCTAGGAATGAAGTACAGGTATAGGATCCATTATCCGGGAACCCCTTATCCAGAAAGCTCTGAAATACAGGAAGGCCATCCCCCATAGACTTCCTTATAATTAAATAATTAAAATTTTTTAAAATGATTTCCTTTTTCTCTGTAATAATAAAACAGTGCCTGTACCAATCACATCTAAGATATTAGAGGCAAAACAAACCCTATTGATTTTTTTAATATTTAATGGATTTTTCAGATGGTGATCATAATTATGGAAAGAGTGTTTATCCCAAAAAAAACCCATATCCAAAACATTATGTATGAGATGTCCCATACCAGATGAAAAACAGAACTTTTATATAATAATTTAAAAAAGATTTATTTCTGTAGAGGATCATGCATTACACAGGTGTTCCTGTGCAGAGAACTCTGGGAAGAACTACAGACCACATCCTCCTGGACCTCCCAGCACTTAAGCTTAACTACTCAACAGGAGCCCAGAGCACACTGAGCATTAGCTATGCATCAATCATTAGTATTATTGGGCTGCTGAAGATTTGGGCAGGTAAGTAAGTCTAGTATATCAATATTTATAACCAGAATTCTATCCCTAATATTTTTTAGGCTTTAGTTATCCTTTAAACTACATATTGGATGGAAGTTTTTTAATGGGCTTGGGTGCTGAAAGTGAAATGGTTTGTGGTACCTGGTATCTGCTATGTAACCTGTGCCTTTACTTCTTTTTTCCTGATTGAATGGCTGCATGCATGGCTGAACAGCAGCTTATTTATAGTAGTAGTAGTCTATAAATAAGTAGTCTTTCTGAAGCAAACACAGAATTTTTACCAGTGCGGGGTAGCAGGATATTTTATTTTAATACACTTTTATTTTTTAGTGTTACTGTTGCTTTAAGGGTTATTTTGCAAACTCTGTACCAAAAAAATGTTTTCAAATATTCATGTTCAGAGTCAGGCGATTCATTTGTAGGAAGCTATGCCTATTTCCTTGTTTATATTTTGATATTGGAGTTTTTGCGAAAGCATTTCATTATTAAATGACTTTGGAACAATAACCTAAACATATAAACCACATATACGTAATTATATTTGTATTTACCGTGTATAGGGCCACTTATATACGCATCACTGTACATAACAGTACATTAAACCTCTCTAAAACTGAAATGGTTCTCTTTCCTCCAACTAACACCAGTAGCATCCCCGAAGTATCCATCACAGCTAACAATTCCACTATCACCCCCTCTCCCCAGGCCCGGTGCCTTGGGGTTATCCTAGATTCTGCCCTGTCATTCACTCCTCATATCCAGTCACTTATTAAATCATGTCACTTCCACCTAAGGAACATATCCAAAATACGATCATTTATCACCCAAGACGCTGCCAAAATTCTTATTCACTCTCTCATCATATCGCGTCTTGACTACTGTAACTCTCTTTTAATTGGCCTCCCCCTCCAGAGACTGTCACCTCTCCAGTCCATAATGAACACTGCTGCGAGGCTCATACACCTCAACAACCGCTCCTCCTCTGCCTCGCCATTCTGTCAATCCCTGCACTGGCTTCCGTTACCTTTCAGAATCAAATTCAAAGTAATGACACTGACTTTCAAAGCACTTCACAACTCTGCTCCACCCTACATCTCTGAACTCATCTCTATATACTCACCCACTAGCTTACTACGCTCCTCTACTGACCTGCTACTCAACTCTTCTCTCATTACCTCCTCACATGCTCGCATTCAAGACTTTGCAAGGGCTGCACCCCTCCTCTGGAACGCTCTCCCACGGTCTGTCCGACTTTCTCCCAACCTTTCTGCTTTCAAAAAATCTCTGAAAACGCACTTCTTTCGAGAAGCCTACCCTCACTCTGCTTAACTACCAAACGCAACACCACATACAGTACCACATTTCTCACCCACTTACTTCGATCTTGCCCACTCCCACACCTTGTGTATTACTCCCTCCCCTTTAGACTGTATGCCTATGCATAGGGCCTT
Source organism: Xenopus petersii (assembly GCA_038501925.1). Lineage (NCBI taxonomy): Eukaryota > Metazoa > Chordata > Amphibia > Anura > Pipidae > Xenopus > Xenopus petersii. The sequence goes on along the minus strand of CM076681.1, from coordinate 39,365,539 downwards.
CCTCACCTTTTTGTACCTGTATTGATTGTGATGTTTGTTACTCCATATATTCTATATATGTAATTCGTGTGATGTAGTTGTATAATCACATTTACTTTACAGTGCTACGCAATATGTTGGCGCTATATAAATACATGTTAATAATAATAATAACAGCAATAGGGAGAAAACCTACAGGGGCAATATAATCATGGAATATAAATGAATAGAAAATAATTACAAATGATAAAGCAGTTAAATATCTAAATAACTATGATCTGTAAATTCAATAATAACAAATAAAAAATATTGAATCCACATTTAAACCTGTCTAGATACTCTGGAATACAGTTCCTTACTTCATTAACCAAATGTAAATGAACTAAAAAATGAATCACAATTTCTATTTGTGAAAGATCAGGAAATGGGAAGAAACAAACAAACAAACCCAAGACATGTCATTATGATGTCAGCATACTAAAAAAGTTTCTCGGGATCCCAAAACAAAAACAGGCATGTAATACGATATAATTGCTACCATGACAGATAATAATATACCCACAAAGAAATTACATGGAAGAGAAGAGGATGTCTGCTTTTATAGACGTATGCCTTTTCTGTTTCTCAGGATCTATCAGCTTCAGAACTGCTCCCTCAATCTAAATGGCATCTATTTTTTTAAACTTTATGATCTGCTTAAGAGTATAAACGCATCCAAATTAAAAAGCAAAAAAAACAGACATACAGTATAAACACAGCAACCTATAAATGACATTATCATCAACCAGGATCTAACAATATGGTAAAATCAGTATATTATCTCTAAAATGGAACAAACCAAATGTTTTATGAACAATGTTTGCATCCACATACAGAACTGACTTGGTGCTAGACATGATTTAATTTAGAAATGTATATTATCAACTCAACATAATACTGCAAAATATGAGTTAAACACCTGTATACGAGAAAACAGTTCCTCAATAAGAAAATGCAGTAGAGAATATTGTTTGTTGTCCTTTGTTTCAGGGACAAATGAAATGTTTTTAGTAAAAAAAAACAAAAAAACATTGCCTATGTTGTCAATTAGTGAAATTCCGCATCTTGCCATCTGCAAATGTTGACTTTAATGCATTTGGACAAAAAGGCCCCGAGACATAAATTTTTTTTTTTTAGCAGTTTCGCAATTTTTTCGTGAAAGGTGACATATTTCCTCATCACTGGTGATGGGCGAATTTGAGCTGCTTCGCCAAAAAATTCGTGAATTTCCTGTGAAATTCGGCAAACGGCGAAACATTCGCAAAACGTGACGGCGTCTCGTTATTGTTGCCGGCATCCAAAAAACAGACGCCAGTGTAAAAAATTCAATTTTTTCGCCGTTTGAAATTCTCAAAATTTTCACGCCCGTTTCGCAAATCTATTTGCCGCTGGCGAATGGTGCAAATGCGCCACAAATTCGCGCCTGCCGAATAAATTCGCCCATCACTACTCATCACTGCTCGCAATTATTACTTTGAATACTCTCAGGAAAACAGTAGTGGCTGCTACACATTAATAGACTGCTATGAAATTGCCCAAAATCCCCTCTATTTCTATTCTAGCCAGTCCCCTAGACAGTTTACTTCCTCCTTTAACGTGGTGATGTATATCCAATTTAAAGTTTCCCTATAGTAGCTCTGATGCAATAAAATATTGAAATGTTTCACCTTGCACTTTGCTGATAATAAGCATTCTTCTGGTTTCAACTTATCATTTTCAGCCTTGGTAGATATCTAAGTTAGAAATAGTATATATAAAATATTTTACACATCTGCATGGACCCATATGGATAAATCCTCCGCTGGTTTTGAAATTCCTTTACTAAGGAAGTCCTGGTAAATGTAACCTGAACCCCTGAAGAGATGTTTTCCCCTATTGGACCAGGATGTTGTAACTACAAGGCCCCAGTAGAGAAGAGGACACAAGAGCTTAGTGAAAGTCAAGGAACATAAACCCTGTGAAAGAGATATTTAGACACTGATAGGCATAGCACCTGTTATAGTAGGAGTGTAACGACAGACTAGATTGGTGGTACTTTTCCTAGTTGATTTTGCTCAGAAAAAGGGAAAGGCGGCACTCCGGTTAAAAAGAGAGGTGGTTTATTGCAACAGGTCAATGACCAACATCAACAGGTGATGTTGGTCATTGACCTGTTGCAATAAACCACCTTTCTTTTTAACTGGAGTGCCGCCTTTCCATTTTTCTTACTTGATAAGAAATGTTGGTGGCAGAGCATCCGGAACACAAAAATGAGAGGAGAACACGCAGGGGGTGAGTTTGAAGCTGCCTAAATCGTTTTGTTGATATTCTGTTTGAAAAATAAATGGACCACAGTTTGAAAAGGGACTCAGACTAAAACTTCTCTCTGAGGTTTCCACTGAATGATAGAAAGTGGTATCTTCACACAATGAACTTGCTAGTGAACTGCAGGTGTATTCTGCTCTGCTAATTAATATTACTGCAAAATGAACATCACTGCAAACCAATTTACCTTTATTACCATATTTTAACACGAGTACTACCTCTATGTCAACTAACCTGTGTTCATGGTTAAAAACCGCTGGCATCCTACTATACTGGTTTCACAGACAAAATGAAACGGGGAATGTATTGGTTTAGTGATGTTAAACCATTAGGGTGGTTGAGGTACGCATAAAAAAATTTAATGACTATCTAGAAAAATTTAGTTTAACATCAACCCTCCTTCCTCAACAAAACAAAGGCCCAGCTGTGAGATTGGGTCATAGTGTTCATAGTGTTAAACCTTTTTCCATTCCAATGAATGGTGGTCAGGTCAGATGTAGCACAACGTTGTCCCAGAAGCTTCAGTAAATTAGCCACCCACTAATCTTCCTGGCTGCTTACTGCCCCTTCTCTTCCAATGTACCACATGACAAAGTATTTCTGGCACCACTGACATAAAATAGTATTCAATGTTCAAAAACAAGCATGTGTGTGTCCCAAAATTCAAAGGGGGGTTGTGGGAGCACAAGTAAAAATGTATATAAGTATAAGGGAAGTGCTACCGACATAGCCAAATTGGTCAGTGCACATTCCCTGGGCCCCTGTCTAAGTAATTCAGTAGATATGCAAATGCATGTGTTCACAAAGACAGGGGTTTTTTAGTTACAAAGTTATGATCATAAAGTTGATAAGCCACCATACCACGTCAAGGTAAATGCCACACGGTGGTCCCTAACTTGTTTACCTCTGGTCATAGTATTGAGGATCCTCTGCCTCTCTCTTCATAATAGCATTAGTTGAAGTAGAAGTCTGCTGAACCTTGGTTTCAGTCTGAGGGCTAGATCCTCCCCCGCTGCTAGTTTACAGCTTTTAAAAGAGAGTGATTGCCCAAACCAACGCCCATTTTTTAAAAAAAGTATAATATGAAAATGGTAAAGACAAAATAAAATTAAACATATAAGTGCATACTTAGAAAGTGTATATATATGTATATATATTAGTACAGGTATAGGAGTATTAATGTGAACTAAAATAAGTAAAGGACAATTTAAATAGTATAGTAATAGGTATAGTGAATGTGTGTCAAAAGTGTGATTTGGTGCAGTTAAAAACATAGGGCCACCATTAGTTAATCGGGGTGGGTATGAGGGTGCTACAAACCACATAAAGCTTAGCCAAAGCTTCAGGCGCCATAGCAAGTTATTAAAATAACTAATGGTGACCCTATATTTGTTTGACATGACCTATCCTTCATAAAGCCATGCTGATTGCTGCTCATAATGCCATTCACTAGGACAAAATCAGGGGGGCACAGGGTGATTATTGTCCTGGACCCAATCGATTTCGGGTTCTGAGGGGGGGCCCGGTCGTGCTGCAGAAGAAGCTTCGTAAAAGATCGAAGAATACCATTCAAGAAAAGAATGAAGAAGCCACGATGGTAAAGAGTGAAGAAGCCATGACAGGAAAGGATGAAGAAGACCACTCCATAGAAGAATGAAGAAGTTACGACAGAAAAGAATGAAGAAGCTGAAAATAACAAAGAAACTGCAAAGGAAAAGAATGGAGATGTCCACTCGCTGAGGAGGATGAAAGCAACCTGCTGAAATGTAAAGGTAAGTTCCACTGAACATCAATGTTCTTTTTTTTAACCCCTGCCCACCAATGTTTCTATTTTTAGGGGGGGGGCACCAATGTCTTTTTAACTTGTAGGGACACTGACCATCAATGTTTTTTACCTTGTGTTTGGGGGGGGTGCCCTGTGTGTGCGTGGGGGGGCCTGGCCACCAATGTTTTTCAATGTGTACGGGGCCCTGGCAACAATTTTTTTTTAATTTGTGGGCAGGGCTGGCCACCAATGCCTTACTAACTTGTAGGGCCCTGGCCACAAATGTTTGTTAACTTGTGTGTGGAGGGACCTGGCCACCAGTTTTTTTTGATAGGGGGCCCTGGCCACCAATGTTTTTTTTTTAACTTGTAGGGGGGGCAAGCCATCAATGGTGTTGGGCAGACTCTGGGGTGGGCAGGGCCCAGAAAATGCTGTAGTATGTGGCTCCACAATTTCTGATAGCAGCCCTGGGTACCATACCAGATGAAAACAAATCTGAGAAAATCAGAAATAGTGGCCAGACTAAGATGGAACACAGTGGTACATGACTTCTGGCCCTGGCGCTTTGTTTACATTAACTTTTATCAATGCTTTATGCATCGTATACTGAATTAGCCACTGACTAGATTGAGCTGAGCCATCAGTGCAGCTGAAGTGAGCCAGGGAACACTTACTCCTCTATTGTATACACTGAAGAGAAGAACTGACTTTGCACATTTGCCTTTTCTGCAGATTATTGGGTGGAACTGTGCGAAAAAACTGGTGCGACAAATAGTTGCAACAAAATCGAGCTTCAATTCGAATTGTGCGACTTTTTTGAATTGTCACTCTGAAATCCTGACTTCATCAAAGGATTGGATTCTCAATTTATCTCAAATTATAATTATGGATGACTTCAATTATACAGACATTGACTGGGGTAATGGGGTTGCCAAGTCAGAAGAAGCTTTTAATTGCAGGTAGCTCAGGAACCTATGAAAGACTCTCCTTTGCATCTGATAATAATTAATAATACCAAACATGCAGTATCTCTAGCATTTGTATGAATGAGCATTTTGAGATTATGTTGCCGAGACAACTACTGTATATAAAGGAGTAACTAAAACACTACATTTTAGATGTAGTGCAAACGTTGGCAGTATAAGGGCATCTCTGCAACATATTAACTAGGAAAGACTCTTTACAGTGTGTCATGCAGGGGAAAAGTATAATGTCTTTAAAATGCTACTCAAGGAGTCCACAAGAGTTCATATGCTATGGTGGACTACTGCTCCCTTTGCTGTGGGTCTGGGGTTAGTGCACATGGACCACCCTTTTGCCTCAATGAGTTTTTTTTTATTTTGAAGGCCTATTTATTAAAGGTCGACTGGTTTTAAAAGTTTTTGAATCACGACTAAACTCTTCTAAAACCACGAATGTTATGAAATTTATTAAAAAATCTGAATTTAAAAAGTAGATCCAATACAAAATATGAATACCTCTAGAACCTATAAAATGTGAGTTTCTCAGACAATTACAAGTGGAAAAAATCCAAAAACCTGTAAAATCGGAATTGATTAAAAAAGTTCAATAAGAGCAGTGCAGCTCCCCCTTACTTTTATAGGATCTCGAAAACATTTACTTGGCCAATTTTTGTATTAGAGTTTTTCATGGTTTTTGCACTTAATAAATCTCCAATTTTTAGAGCTTTTAAGAAATATAGAAAAATTTAATTTTTTAGAGATTCGTGGAAAAAGTAGAAATTGTTAGTAAATCGGCCCCTTGCTTTCCTTGTACCCTCTCCTTTTTTAAATTGCTTGCTGTTTAACAAATATACCTGTCAGTATATTCCCCTTGTAAGTATAGAAAACAATAAAGCATGCAAAAAAGAAATCAAATAATCTAAAATACAAATGGAAAAAGGTACAGGTATCGGATCCATTAGCCGGAAACCCATTATCCAGAAAGGCCATCTCCCATATAGACTCCATTATAATCAAATGATCCAAATTTTTAAAAATGATTCCCTTTTTCTCTTTAACAATAAAACAGTACCTTGTACTTGATCCAAACTAAAATAGAATTAATCCTTTTTGGAAGCAAACCCTGCTTATTGGGTTTATTTAATGTTTACATGATTTTCTAGTAGACTTCAGGTATGAAGATCCAAATTACGGAAAGATCTAGAAAACCCCAGGTCCCGATTATTCTATATAACAGGTCCCATATCTATATTGCAGTTAGGGGGCAGATTTATCAAGGGTCGAAGTGAATTCAAGGGAATTTCCGAAGTAAAAAAAATTGGAAATTTGAAGTAATTTTTTGGATACTTCGACCATCTAATTTACTTCGACTTTGATTCGAAGTAAAAAAAGTTTGAATATTCGACCATTCGATAATCGAAGTACTGTCTCTTTTAAAAAACTAATACTTCGCCAAATTAAACCTGCCGAAGTGCTATGTTAGCCTATGGGGACCTTCTAGACCATTTTCTATGTCTTCACACATCGAAGTAAAATCGTTCGATCGTACGCTAAAATCATTCGAATCATTAGATTCGAACGATTTTGCCATACGATCAAACGATTTTACTTCGATCGTTCGATGGCCAAATTCGGTGAAAAATACTTTGACTTCAATATTCAAAGTCGAAGTATTTCAATTCGAGGGTCGAATTTCGAAGTATTTATCACTTCGAAATTCGACTCTTCATAAATCTGCCCCTAGGTGTAAAATGAATCCATTTTTAATCATTATCTATATAGTGAAATATGAAACAAGAAGGAGTGGAATCCAATTCAGGAATATGCTTTTCAGAACCATATTAATCATCCAATCATTAGTTTAATGTGTAGTGCACAAAATGTTTTGGATCCAACAATAATTTATCAGGTGCTTAGTCAACAGTGTACACAACCCAAATCACATTTAAACCATCACAATTACAGGTATGAAATCTATTATCAGGAAAGCTCAGAATTACAAGAAGGCCATCCAAAGAATTCACATTTTTATAAACGATTTCCTTTTCCTCTGTAATAAATAAAACAGTAGCTGTATATTAATCCCAACTAAAATATAATTAATCCTTATTGAAGGCAAAACAATTCTAATGGGTTTATTTAATGTTTACATTATTTTTTAATAGACTTAAGGTATGGAGATCTAAATTACGGAAATGCTCCTTATCAGGAAAACCCTAGTTCTAGAGCATTCTGGATAACAGGTCCTATAACTGTACCAAGTACCAAGTGGGTCAGTAGTTGACACACTGGTAATTGTTGGGGTTTAAAGATAATTTGGACGATTCACATTGTTGACTAAACTCTTGATGAATGATTATTATACAGTATATATGCACATTGGGGGTCTTTTTGAGAACTTGAAAATGCAACACTTAACACAATTACATTTTATATATTTTTAATATAAAAAATACAGTAGAAAATAAATTATTTTATACACAGTAATGTCACATTTTCAATACAATATAGAAGTTTACATTTGTATATAGATTTTACTCACAACTCGAATGAAAGGTTATTTAAGAAAAAATGTCAATTTATAATATTTGATTTTATAGTCCCAACCTGAAAATCGAAATCGAATTCTAATCAAGTTTCCCTCCGAAAAAAAACTTGAATGTCAGGAAGGCAATTAACATATTCAAATGGTTCAACGGATCTCTGCAATTGACTTGTAAATAAACTGGGCAGGTTTTAGGTGGCAAATGTTCGAATCAGAGCTGTTTCCATGGGCGAGGTATGATAAATCTCACATTCAAATTTACATTCGAATTGGGGGATTAAAATTAGAAACTGTGAATTTTGACAACAAAAAACAATTAGAATATTTGAATTCGAGTTTACTATTCAATCCTAAATAAATCTGCCCCTTAGTGTGGTATGTTATACTTTGTCCAATTTTTAGCAACTTTTTAAATGGTCTTCATTTTTAATTTTTTTTAGTGATTTTTGAATAATTTATTTTCCTATTTTGACTCTTTCCAACTTTTAGTTTACAGCACTCCAACAGATCCCTTTTAAAGAAACTTTATGCCATTTAAGGCCACCTTCCCAGCATATTCAGCTCATGCAACATTTTAGAGGCATTCCACATGTTTGACAAAGAATGGAGAGGCACCTGAAATGTTAAACCTGATAGGCTGCCCAAAAATCTGATGAATAAAGGTTATTTAAAGACATATACTGGTGTGCTGTCACTGTAAGAGACGTATGGCTTGTATAGAACCCTTGAAAAAAGATTTATATCAAAAGATATCTGTCCCAAGGCTTTTTTATTCAGTAAAAAAATATTTTATTTAAATTCACATTAAAATATAGATACATACTGACCCTCACATGGCCCACCTTACGCGTTTCGCACCTTCCGGCGCTTAGTTATAGGTGTCTCTCATTGTATAGAACCCTAACATATAAGGTTTAGAATTTTTAGACTAAATCTTTGTTGAGCTTTGGTTCTCTAGTAATCAAAATTTGAAGATTACACTTAAGGTGGCCATAGACGCAAAGATCCGATCGTTTGGCGACATCGCCACTAACAGGCATGGCTGTATCAGGGGTGATCTGAACGTTCAGCCCTATGGCTGAATGATCCGATTACGATGCGCAATGGGCTCCGGCGGGATCGGTCGGGACAAAATCAAACTTGTCCGATCGACCAAACGACCGATCTCCGCCGGAACAAAAATGTCGGCACTCTCCACACACGGTCCGAAAATTGTACAAATCTTTGATTCATACGATAGGATCTTTGCGTCTATGGCCACCTTTATGGATAAAAATATCATCACTTGATAAGAAAAAGACTGATCAGCCAAAAAGATATCCATATACAATGATGCATGCACAATAGTCAATACAGCAAAAGTTAATTATGGCCATCTTGAATTAAATGTGCATTTTAGAGATGTATATATGCGCTTGATTTTGGCAAGTAACATTTCTCTGAAATTGTCACCCATCAGAAAATAAAACACTGGGTTAATCATACTGTTTAAGTAAGCTATTGGTCTTGTAAAAATATATACGGAGGATAAGGTCATCTCTGAGCATGTGCTTAGTGTCCAAGACTCTGTTCGTGATGCAATTTTTAAATTTCTCATAACATGATATGGAGTGAAGAAAATGGAAAACATAGTTGCTGCAAGGACTACAATTGTTACAGGCTTTTGAAGAGAAGCCCTGTTTGGTAGCTGCTGATTTCGTTTTTTTATAAAACATGTCATTTTCATATAAAAGATCCATATTACGCATAAAGGAATAACGAATCCAGTAAACGTAAGACAGAGGCTATACACTAGACTCCATGTCGCATCTCCAGAGTTTGCATAATCTAGGCATTTGGTGACATTTTTGTCCTCGACTTCTTTTATGAAAATAAGAATAGGAGATATCTCAAGTGACACCAAAATCCAAATTCCAAGGGATATCATGATAGCTGTACTCTTCCTCTGGAGAATGTGTTCTCTGAAGGGGTATTTTATTAGCATGTATCGATCAACACTGATGAACGCAAGGAAAACGATGCTGGTGTAGAGATTTTCATGAAGTAAGAATATGTGACATTTGCAAAGGAAATCTCCAAATGTCCATTCCTCATTTATATACTTTTTCACCAACAGTGGAAATGTACAGAGGAAAACAAAGTCTGATATGCACAGATTGAAAAGATATATGCTTCCACTTGACCAGTTTTTCAGGCAAAAAATATATCCAAACAATACAACGCTATTGCCAAGAAGTCCAAATATGAATTCAATGGTGTATGCTGTCGGTAAGTAGTATTTTTTAAGCATGCTTTCCACATCTGAGCAATTAATTTGCTCTTCAAGATTCTGGGGAAAATAAGGAAGAATAAATGAATTAATTGGTACTTGCATTTTTTGATTTATACAGGTATGGGACCTGTTATCCAGAATGGTCGGGACCTGGGGTTTTCCGGATAACGGATCTTTCCGTAATTTTGGTCTTCATACCTACTAGAAATCATTAAACATTAAATAAACCCAATAGGCTGGTTTTGGTTCCAATAAGGGTTAATTATATCTTAGTTTGGCTCAAGTACACGCAACTGTTTTATTATTACAGAGAAAAAGGATATCATTTTTAAAAATTTGGATTATTTGGATAAAATGGAGTCTATGGGATCCTATACCTGTACTAAAAATTGGCAGCACAATCAGCAAAGCACCTTTAGCTCAATGCTAAGTAACATTGCTCTGTTTTGCTGTCCAGTGTGTCTGCTGGAGATTTGCTACCTATTAACCCAGCTTTTACCCTATGACTTTGTGGTTTCCTGTTTCCACTCAAAACAGTTCTTCTTAATTTCAACCTTTGTTCTTTGAAAAAGCTGTGAATTGTATCATGTTAAATTTAGAAAAAAGAAGGGGGAAAGGTTCTTTCTTCGGGCACAATGAGCTTTTCGTCAGTTATCCTCACCTTCAGCCAAAGGGGCCTAGAACAACTATTTACTTCCTTATATGGATTTCCAAGGCAATGCCCTTCTTCTTGATTGACACTAAGGGACCATCTGCTACCAAAACATGGTACTAAAAGGAGATTCCCTGTTCTACACTGCCATCTAGGGCCTGGATCACTAATCCCCCTCCCACTGCCCATCATCTTAGCTTAATTTAGCTAACTATACACTCCCAAAGAACCTGCTCTCACACACATGCATAAAATGTGTGTTTTATTTGTATTGCTTCAAAATTGTATTAAGTACTTTATCAGCCACTCCATAAAATGATCAATACCCTGTTCTTAATACTCTTTCCATTCACATATCTTAATGTTTTAAACACTAAATACCCGATGCTACCTTCAGAACCTATACAAAGTAAATTTTAAAACTTTAGAGTCAACTGAATAATGATAATCATGTGGATATACTATATTATACACACATACAACTGTCACTGGGATCAAAATGACATGTTTGTGTGTAAACTGTGTAGGTTTAGAAAGGGTGGGGGTGTCAAACAATTTCAGTTTTCTAACCAGGGATTCTAATCTTGCCTGTTAGCCAGGTGCTTCTCTTCTTCAAATAAATGCACCATCTGAGGGTACTGTTCATTTAGTAGAGAACAGAAATGTCTGTATTGTATGTGAGCCCCACTAGAAGTCAAGTGGCAGACAACTGTGAGGAAGATAGAAGGTGGCAAGGTGCTCAATGAACAGTACCCCAGCTGGTGTGTTTTTTGAAGTAGAAGAATCTCACCCTAGGGTAACAGGTAAGGGACTAGAGTCACTGGGTGCTACCTGACAACTTGGCACCATCTCGAGATTTGTGATTTTACGGTTCCTTTTCTATTAAATTCAAGTTTAGGACAGCTTGGGTCTCTTCCTACTGTAAGCCATTTTGAAATCTTGCATTAAAATCTACTTTTTACATATCTGTCTTGGCACCAATGGTAAATTTTATACAAACTGCAGTTTCAAAAGTGTTTTTTGAGTGAGTATTTCCTACAGCAGATTAACATTGAGTGGGTGCCAATACAGAGTCAAATTGGTGGTGAGATGACACGGTTTCATGCAAATTTTGCAAAAGCCCTGGCTCCATCAGTCCCTTGAATTGTTTTTTTCTAAATAGATAAATAAATAAATAATCAACCAACATAGACGTGACTCAGATTACTGCTTTGTTATGGAAGAAAAACAGTAGTTTTGTAGAGATAAGGAACTTTTAGGAATTTAAGGGAATGTCCACCTTAATTAAATTTCTTTCAAATAAAGAGATTTGACCATTTACAATCTCTTTTTTTTTTATAAAATTAAAACAGATAATTTTCAATATATCTACCTGTAAAGGAAGTGCTGCATAAATGCTCTTCACTCTGCCAGCCAAGGGGCCTCCAACATGCTTCAATGCAACATTGCAGGCAGGCATGGACAGGAAGTGCTCGCTATTGTGAATGCCCCTTCTGCTAGTCATTGATCCGATTGGTTGAATCATGTCAGCCAATCAGATCATGAAAATCCAAATGAATAGCACATGCACAGTAGCGATCAATACCTGTAACGTCATTCTGACATTGACAGGACGTTAAACAGCCAGGGTGTCAGAAATCCCCTGGGTTGGCAGGCAGAAGAGAACTATGAATCTATACAGTTTCCATGTAGATATATTGAAAACCATTAATTGTTTTAAAGGAAACCAAATTTTAAATATTGTTTAAATGGCCATATCTTTTTATTTTCAAAAACGTATCCCCTTTAAGGAGATCTACTGTATTTGGTGTTTCATAAACACCATAATACAAAAGCAAAATACAAGTATGGGATCTGATATCTGGAAACCCATTATCCAGAAAGCTCCGAATTACAGAAAGGCCACAGACTCCATTATTTGCAAATAGTGCACATTTTTAAACATGAATTCATTTTTCAATTTTTTCTAATAAAACAGTACCTTCTACTTGATCCAAACTAAGATAACAGTAATCCTTATTGGAAGCAACACCAGCCTATTGGGTTTATTCAATGTTTACATGAGACTTAAGGTATAAAGAACTAGGGATGCACCGAATCCAGGATTCGGTTCGGGATTCGGCCAGGATTCGGCCTTTTTCAGCAGGATTCGGATTCGGCCGAATCCTTCTGCCCGGCCGAACCGAATCCGAATCCTAATTTGCATATGCAAATTAGGGGCAGGGAGGGAAATTGCGTGTCTTTTTGTCAGAAAACAAGGAAGTAACATTTTTTCCCCTTCCCACCCCTAATTTGCATATGCAAATTAGGGTTCGGTTCGGTATTCGGCCGAATCCTTCGTGAAGGATTCGGGGGTTCGAATAATGAACCAAATTACAAAAATATCCATTCTACAGAAAACCCCAGGACCCGAGCATTCTGAATAACAGGTCCAATACCTGTATTAACATATAGGCGATGGGGATCTGTAATTATCTTGTAAAATGAGTCTGTTAAAACTGGCAAATGTATTAGTTCATATAGAAACAAAAACACAAAGTATGCAATACATTATCTGGAAACCTGTTATCAAGAAAGCTCCAAATTATGGGAAGGCATCTTCCACAGACTCTATTCTAATTAAATAATTCCAAATTTTAAAGCATATTTACTTTTTCTCTGTAATATCAAATTCCATGTTTTTATCTAATGTTTAAATGATTTTTTTTAGTAGACAAACGATGGAGATCCAAATGATGGAAAGACCCTTCATCCTTAAAATCCCAGGTCCCAAGATTCTGCATGACAGGTCCCATACCTCTAGTTTTAATATTGCTGCTAAATGTCCAAATCATAGTATAATTAGAAGCAATTTGCATGAGTACATCACACCAAATAACAGAATTTTTCCACCTTTAGGAAATAAAAGTTTTCTAAACAAAGGGATGCTATACTTATTTTAAAGAAGAATAAACCCTCCATTGAAAGCTTTTTTTCTGAATGTGATCGATCTTACCATTCTGGCAGCAGGGAATCTTGATGCTCAAGCCACAAGTATCATGTGAAACTGCTTGAAGATCTGTGATTTCTCTGTGTGTTTGTGGGTGTGTATATGTGGGTGTATGTGTGTGTATGTGTGTGTATGTGTGTATATGTGTGTTTATGGGCTGGATTGCTGGGCTGTCTCATTCGCATATGTTGAGTAATGACTGATTAATAATTCAAACAAGTGATTGTTTTGCAGAACATGTTTAGAAACCACCATGGAGAATGATAATATTATTTTTTGAAATTAACTGGAACCCATAAGATATGTATTACTGTTAAAGGGCATACACAACTCAATCTGATTTTTTATCTTTCCTTTCAGGGAATCTTGCAATTCATGATTTCAAATAAGCAATAATAAGGAATTCTGAATCAGAAGATGGTGCCCGAGAGCTCCGCTGCAGGGGACAGAATTCTGGGTTAAGGCTGTGTATAAAAAAAAATTTATATCAAAAGATATCTGTCCCAAGGCTTTTTTCTTCAGTAAAAAAATGATTTTATTTAAATTCACATTAAAATATAGATACATACTGACCCTCACATGGCCCACCTTATGCGTTTCGCACCTTCCGGCGCTTAGTTATAGGTGTCTCTCATTGTATAGGACCCTAACATATAAGGTTTAGAATTTTTAGACTAAATCTTTGTTGAGCTTTGGTTCTCTGTTAATCAAAATTTAAAGATTACACTTAAGGTGGCCATAGACGCAAAGATCCGATCGTTTGGCGACATTGCGACTAACAGGCATGGCTGTATCAGGGGTGATCTGAACGTTCAGCCCTATGGCTGAACGATCCGATTACGATGCGCAATGGGCTCCAACGGGATCGGTCGGGACAAAATCAAACCTGTCCGATCGACCAAATGACCGATCTCCGCCGGAAGAAAAATGACGGCACTCTCCACACACGGTCCGAAAATTGTACAAATCTTTGATTCATACGATAGGATCTTTGCGTCTATGGCCACCTTTATGGATAAAAATATCATCACTTGATAAGAAAAAGACTGATCAGCCAAAAAGATATCCATATACAATGATGCATGCACAATAGTCAATACAGCAAAAGTTAATTATGAATTAAATGTGCATTTTAGAGATGTATATATGCACTTGATTTTGGCAAGTAACATTTCTCTGAAATTGTCACCCATCAGAAAATAAAACACTGGGTTAATCATACTGTTTAAGTAAGCTATTGTTCTTGTAAAAATATATACGGAGGATAAGGTCATCTCTGAGCATGTGCTTAGTGTCCAAGACTCTGTTCGTGATGCAATTTTTAAATTTCTCATAACATGATATGGAGTGAAGAAAATGGAAAACATAGTTGCTGCAAGGACTACAATTGTTACAGGCTTTTCAAGAGAAGCCCTGTTTGGTAGCTGCTGATTTCGGTTTTTTATAAAACATGTCATTTTCATATAAAAGATCCATATTACGCATAAAGGAATAACGAATCCAGTAAACGTAAGACAGAGGCTATACACTAGACTCCATGTCGCATCTCCAGAGTTTGCATAATCTAGGCATTTGGTGACATTTTTGTCCTCGACTTCTTTTATGAAAATAAGAATAGGAGATATCTCAAGTGACACCAAAATCCAAATTCCAAGGGATATCATGATAGCTGTACTCTTCCTCTGGAGAATGTGTTCTCTGAAGGGGTATTTTATTAGCATGTATCGATCAACACTGATGAACGCAAGGAAAACGATGCTGGTGTAGAGATTTTCATGAAGTAAGAATATGTGACATTTGCAAAGGAAATCTCCAAATGTCCATTCCTCATTTATATACTTTTTCACCAACAGTGGAAATGTACAGAGGAAAACAAAGTCTGATATGCACAGATTGAAAAGATATATGCTTCCACTTGACCAGTTTTTCAGGCAAAAAATATATCCAAACAATACAACGCTATTGCCAAGAAGTCCAAATATGAATTGAATGGCGTATGCTGTCGGTAAGTAGTATTTTTTAAGCATGCTTTCCACATCTGAGCAATTCATTTGCTCTTCAAGATTCTGGGGAAAATAAGGAAGAATAAATGAATGAAATGGTACTTGCATTTTTTGATTTATACAGGTATGGGACCTGTTATCCAGAATGGTCGGGACCTGGGGTTTTCTGGATAACGGATCTTTCCGTAATTTGGGTCTTCATGCCTACTAGAAATCATTAAACATTAAATAAACCCAATAGGCTGGTTTTGGTTCCAATAAGGGTTAATTATATCTTAGTTTGGCCCAAGTACAAGCAACTGTTTTATTATTACAGAAAAAAAGGATATCATTTTTAAAAATTTGGATTATTTGGATTAAATGGAGTCTATGGGAGACAGCCATTCCGTAATTCGGAGCTTTCTGGATATCAGGTTTCCGGATAAGGGATCCTATACCTGTACTAAAAATTGGCAGCACAATCAGCAAAGCACCTTTAGCTCAATGCTAAGTAACATTGCTCTGTCTTGCTGTCCAGTGTGTCTGCTGGAGCTTTGCTACCTATTAACCCAGCTTTTACCCTATGAATTTGTGGTTCCCTGTTCCCACTCAAAACAGTTCTTTTTAATTTCAACCTTTGTTCTTTGAAAAAGCTGTGAATTGTATCATGTTAAATTTAGAAAAAAGAAGGGGGAAAGGTTCTTTCTTCGGGCACTATGAGCTTTTCGTCAGTTATCCTCACCTTCAGCCAAAGGGGCCTAGAACAACTATTTACTTCCTTATATGGATTTCCAAGGCAATGCCCTTCTTCTTGATTGACACTAAGGGACCATCTGCTACCAAAACATGGTACTAAAAGGAGATTCCCTGTTCTACACTGCCATCTAGGGCCTGGATCACTAATCCCCCTCCCACTGCCCATCATCTTAGCTTAATTTAGCTAACTATACACTCCCAAAGAACCTGCTCTCACACACATGCATAAAATGTGTGTTTTATTTGTATTGCTTCAAAATTGTATTAAGTACTTTATCAGCCACTCCATAAAATGATCAATACCCTGTTCTTAATACTCTTTCCATTCACATATCTTAATGTTTTAAACACAAAATACCCGATGCTACCTTCAGAACCTATACAAAGTAAATTTTAAAACTTTAGAGTCAACTGAATAATGATAATCATGTGGATATACTATATTATACACACATACAACTGACACTGGGATCAAAATGACATGTTTGTGTGTAAACTGTGTAGGTTTAGAAAGGGTGGGGGTGTCAAACAATTGCAGTTTTCTAACCAGGGATTCTAATCTTGCCTGTTAGCCAGGTGCTTCTCTTCTTCAAATAAATGTACCATCTGAGGGTACTGTTCATTTAGTAGAGAACAGAAATGTCTGTATTGTATGTGAGCCCCACTAGAAGTCAAGTGGCAGACAACTGTGAGGAAGATAGAAGGTGTCAAGGTGCTCAATGAACAGTACCCCAGCTGGTGTGTTTTTGAAGCAGAAGAATCTCACCCTAGGGTAACAGGTAAGGGACTAGAGTCACTGGGTGCTACCTGACAACTTGGCACCATCTAGAGATTTGTGATTTTACGGTTCCTTTTCTTTTAAATTCAAGTTTAGGACAGCTTGGGTCTCTTCCTACTGTAAGCCATTTTGAAATCTTGCATTAAAATCTACTTTTTACATATCTGTCTTGGCACCAATGGTAAATTTTATACAGACTGCAGTTTCAAAAGCGTTTTTTGAGTGAGTATTTCCTACAGCAGATTAACATTGAGTGGGTGCCAATACAGAGTCAAATTGGTGGTGAGATGACACGGTTTCATGCAAATTTTGCAAAAGCCCTGGCTCCATCAGTCCCTTGAATTGTTTTTTTCTAAATAGATAAATAAATAAATAAAGAATCAACCAACATAGACGTGACTCAGATTACTGCTTTGTTATGGAAGAAAAATAGTAGTTTTGTAGAGATAAGGAACTTTTAGGAATTTAAGGGAATGTCCACCTTAATTAAATTTCTTTCAAATAAAGAGATTTGACCATTTACAATCTCTTTTTTTTTTATAAAATTAAAACAGATAATTTTCAATATATCTACCTGTAAAGGAAGTGCTGCATAAATGCTCTTCACTCTGCCAGCCAAGGGGCCTCCAACATGCTTCAATGCAACATTGCAGGCAGGCATGGACAGGAAGTGCTCGCTATTGTGAATGCCCCTTCTGCTAGTCATTGATCCGATTGGTTGAATCATGTCAGCCAATCAGATCATGAAAATCCAAATGAATAGCACATGCACAGTAGCGATCAATACCTGTAACGTCATTCTGACATTGACAGGACGTTAAACAGCCAGGGTGTCAGAAATCCCCTGGGTTGGCAGGCAGAAGAGAACTATGAATCTATACAGTTTCCATTATAGATATATTGAAAACCATTAATTTTTTTAAAGGAAACCAAATTTTAAATATTGTTTAAATGGCCATATCTTTTTATTTTCGAAAACGTATCCCCTTTAAGGAGATCTACTGTATTTGGTGTTTCATAAACACCATAATACAAAAGCAAAATACAAATATGGAATCTGATATCTGGAAACCCATTATCCAGAAAGCTCCGAATTACAGAAAGGCCACAGACTCCATTATTTGCAAATAGTGCAAATTTTTAAACATGAATTCATTTTTCAAATTTTTCTAATAAAACAGTACCTTCTAATTGATCCAAACTAAGATAACAGTAATCCTTATTGGAAGCAACACCAGCCTATTGGGTTTATTCAATGTTTACATGAGACTTAAGGTATAAAGAACCAAATTACAAAAATATCCATTCTACAGAAAACCCCAGGACCCGAGCATTCTGAATAACAGGTCCAATACCTGTATTAACATATAGGTGATGGGGCTCTGTAATTATCTTGTAAAATGAGTCTTTAAAAACTGGCAAATGTACAGTATTAGTTCATATAGAAACAAAAACACAAAGCATGCAATACATTATCTGGAAACCTGTTATCAAGAAAGCTCCAAATTATGGGAAGGCATCTTCCACAGACTCTATTCTAATTAAATAATTCCAAATTTTAAAACATATTTACTTTTTCTCTGTAATATCAAAACCATGTTTTTTATCTAATGTTTAAATGATTTTTTTTAGTAGACAAACAATGGAGATCCAAATGATGGAAAGACCCTTCAGCCTTAAAATCCCAGGTCCCAAGATTCTGCATGACAGGTCCCATACCTCTAGTTTTAATATTGCTGCTAAATGTCCAAATCATAGTATAATTAGAAGCAATTTGCATGAGTATATCACACCAAATAACATAATTTTTCCACCTTTAGGAAATAAAAGTTTTCTAAACAAAGGGATGCTATACTTATTTTAAAGAAGAATAAACCCTCCATTGAAAGCTTTTTTTCTGAATGTGATCGATCTTACCATTCTGGCAGCAGGGAATCTTGATGCTCAAGCCTCAAGTATCATGTGAAACTGCTTGAAGATCTGTGATTTCTCTGTGTGTTTGTGTGTGTGTATATGTGTGTATATGTATGTGTATGTGTGTATATGTGTGTTTATGGGCTGGATTGCTGGACTGTCTCATTCGCATATGTTGAGTAATGACTGATTAATAATTCAAACAAGTGATTGTGTTGCAGAACATGTTTAGAAACCACCATGGAGAATGATAATATTATTTTTTGAAATTAACTGGAACCTATAAGATATGCATTAATGTTAAAGGGCATACACAACTCAATCTGATTTTTTATCTTTCCTTTCAGGGACTCTTGCAATTCATGATTTCCAGTAAGCAATAATAAGGAATTCTGAATCAGAAGATGGTGCCCGAGAGCTCCGCTGCAGGGGACAGAATTCTGGGGTAAGACTGTGCAGGGGGGAGACAGGGAGGGGGGCCAGTGGGGACTTAACATAGTGGGGGTTTAGTTCTCCTTTAAATACATGCCTTATCCACTGTCAAAAACCTGTGAGCCATTAGAGCCACCTGATCCGAGGAACAATATCAATAAGATAGGCAGCAGGAATGACTAAACTGCCTGAAAATGTTTGTATTGTTTTCGCTTTATAATATTAGGAACTGAGTGAACTGGATGAAACTCGTGCAACTTTTCTTGTGGAGAGAATTGTTCGAGAATTTTGCCATTGACAGCGTTTACTTGTATTTGTTTCTGTAATAAATTCTTCATTTCTATTATATAAGGTTTAAGAAAATACTTGAGCATATTTTTTTTTTATTGTGCCTCTGCATTTTTCTCGAATAAAACACCAACTGGATGTATGATAATTCAGTGACAAGTGGTCACAACAAGGGTTCGTTCATCCATTATCAGCCAGTTCTACTGTGTAATATTCCCATTTACATTCACCACCAGGTGGCACTATTATTCTATATGATTCATAACATAATGTTAGATAAAGCAATTATGACACATAGTAAACAAAAACTATTAAACTGATTAGCCCAGATCATAACGTCCCTTCTTTTGTACAACAAAAATAGAGAGAGAAAAAAAGAGATTTCTTTTAGTTTTTAACTTATTTGATATTATTGTTTATGAGGAAAAAGAAACACATTCCCACAGTGCTGCACACTGCTTTCTCTTCAGCCATCGTTGGTCAGATCATTCTGTGTCTGCTGGTTTAGTCTGTGTGTAAATCAGCCCTCTTAATAATAACATGAAAAAAATATCACAATCAAAGTTGAAATCACTAATTAACAAAGTAAAAAATAAATATAGAAATAAGATATAAATTATATTATTCATGTCAGAGCACATCAAGGATAGTGACAGGCAAATTTATTCGACAGGCACGAACTTGAGGTGAATTCCTGCGTTTCGCCGCCGGAGAATAAATTCGCAAAACTGCCATGAAAATTCACCGGCGTCCAAAAGAATTCACCGGCGTCTGTTTTTTTGGACATTTTCGCCTGTGAATGTGTGCCGGCGTCCAAAAAACGGACGCCGGTGTCCAAAACAAGACTCCGGCGACGTTTCACAAATTTTATGCCGTTTCACAAATTTCACAGGAAATTTGCGAATTTTTCGGCGAAGCAAAACGGGATAAATTCGCCCATCACTAATCAAGGAATTTTGCCTTCATAAGTGCACAAACACTGCACACTGGTCTTACTACTCGCACTACAAACCTATAATGCTAATAGATAGTGTAGGTCACACGTACAATGAGGGGCCTTGGCGTGGCACGTGAGCTTACATTTTTTGGACAAAGTGTGGTACTAACACCTCACTTTTTGTAATATTTCTTTTTAAAGGCAAACTGTGTGCTGGTACTTTTTCTCTTTCTCTTTGCTTTCATAATGTATGTGATAAGTGCTTTTTTTTTTATATAGAACTATCGGCTATGTGGTTTGCCATAATAATTTAAGAAAAGTCATCTTCATATCAGGCATGGCTTAAGAAATTGGACCACAGAAAGTAGAAAAGGTGCTGCAAAAGAATAGAGCCCTTAATAACTACCCTACATAACTGCTATTTGTTAGGTTTGCAGAGATAGTCCTTCCAGTCCTTCTATTTAAATATAGAGTGGTCAAAAGTGGACGTGACACTGCATTTAAAAAAAAAATGCAATGTTGTATATGGTGCATTTTTATTTACTTATCTAACGCTTCTTAAATAGTACTGAAAATCTGGTTACCTTCCCTATGCGGAGATGTTAGAGTTCCCTTTTTGTTATTTGTCCTTCTGGTTCAACTCTGCTGACGCAGGTTCCCTCTTAAGCTTCTCCCTGTGGTCTCAGGCCTCAGAAGTGCCAGCAGCAGCCTTTATAGCTCTCTATCGAGAGCTGTTGCCATTTGCACCTCAGTTAATGGCACAATATTGTTTAAAGGGCATGTAAAGGCAAAAAAATAAAATCCAATTTTTACTTTCTTTAATGAAAAATAAATCTATTTCCAATATACTTTAATTAAAAAATGTGTACTGTTTTTATAAGAAACCTGACTGTATGCAGTAAAAGTCTCCCTTTATTTACTGCTGTGGATAGGAATTGTCAGATAGTCCCTAACTGCTGAGCAGGGAAACAATCATACTTATGAACAGCAGGGGGAGCCCCCGCCTTATTTCCCAGCCATGCAGAACTCAAGCAGCTTTGTTTATGACGATCCCTAAGCAACCCAGACCACACTGAGCATGTGCATAGTCTTAGGGGCATGTTTACTAACATTGGAGATAAATATCTGGAGAGATTTCTGGAGATATTGCCCATGGCAACCAATCAGCAATTAGATTAAAACAGCCACAGCCATGTTAGAAAGCAAAAGCAAAGATCTGATTGGTTGCCATGGGCAACATCTCCAGAAATCTCTCCAGATATTTATCTCTAATGTTAGTAAACATGCCCCTTAGTCTTGCAAAGATGTTTAACAAAGTTACAAGATGGTGACCCCCTGTAGCCAACTTTGAAAGCATAAATTATTTGTTTGATTAGGCTTGTGGTGCAGTAAGTTCATGTTTATATTTAGTATAAAAAATACAGCATTTCTAGCCTTATTCTATTTTAGACTTTACATGCCCTTTAATGTAACAGGATGACTGGGGAACTGGCAGCTATGCTCTCAATCTCAGCAAGGCACCCCCGCTCCAGGTGTAAGGTATATGCAAATCGACAAGAGGGCTGAGAGAAAGCAAACAAAGAGGCAGAGCTTGCTGCTAAGTGCTCTTTATTGCACACAACATGTTTCGGGCCCAAAGCCCTTTATCAAAGGGCTTTGGGCCCGAAACATGTTGTGTGCAATAAAGAGCACTTAGCAGCAAGCTCTGCCTCTTTGTTTGCTTTCTCTCAGCCCTCTTGTTGATTTGCATGCCCTTTAATGTGTCTGTTTATATTTACTTATTGTTTTTCCTCATCAAGAAAGCAACCATTAGCATCAGCGATGGGCGTTTAAATTCAACAGATACAAATTTGCGGCAAATTTCCATGTCTGCTGCCAGCAAATTAAAATGCAGTGACAATTTACTGCCAAAGAATCCGTCGAGACTAAAAGAAAAAAATTGGTGCGCGCATAACAATTTTGCGCGTCAGAATGATTTGGAATGCATTTGAACCAAATAGTCCCATACATAAAAATTGTCACTCACGTCAAAATTTATGCACTTCAAAATGATTTTGAAGCCCATTGACTTCAATGAGTTTTGGCATTTTTTTCGCCGTTTTGCAAATTTAGTGGCACAGATTTGCCCGTCGCTAATTAGCATGCATTCATCCAGCACTTGTCCTCCCAATCTGGCTGCAGTAGGTTACCAGATCAATTGACAATTCAGGGACCCCTTTCATAAATGCATGTTGCGGGGCTTCAATTAAATTGGATACCAGCTGGATATTCAAGTGACCTGGTAACCCTAACCTTGCACCAGATAAAAATGCAATGGGGTTTTTAAAAGATGCGTGCAATGTTTTCATATTTTTAAGCATATGGTTCAGCTTTTTTTTTTCATTCATGTTTTTTCAGATCTTTTAATAAATTCCATAGCATTCGTGGTTACGGAGAAAATGAGTTTATTCTTGGTTTCCAAAACCCAGGGCCAGAACCAGGGGTAGGCAGAGTAGTTACATGCATAGGGCACAAAGCTGAGGGGGGTTCCAGGCACGCACCTTCACTGCTTCTCCTACCCCCTAGTCCCGGCCCTGCTCGCCGCTGTTCGGTCTTTTTTGCGCACATTTAATAAAACTATTGATACAACACTCTGCAAATCCGTCCCTAGAAAACAGGAAACTAGCAACAAGATTTTTTTCAAATACAAAAGGGGAAGTTTCAAAATTAGTGCATGTAAGTGAAAAAAAAAAAAAAACATTTTCCAGCAGTGGTAACAGTTCATTTTCATCAGCCTCACAGCGCACTGGAAATATCCACTACTGCTTCTCTCCTACAAAAGTGAATACGTTTTCGGCAGCAAAAGGTCAGACTTACTTTGATGGTTAAATATTTATTACATTTATCTGTTTCTGCACTGGTGGATATTTGGACTCAAATAAGCAGTAAGTAGTTTTAGGCATCTAGATGAAGAATTGTGTAAAACTGACATCATTTTTTAAATACTTTTTTTTTTGGATCCATGCATTTGAAAACATATCAAGATACATTCAGTTTTTTAAAGGAAAAAAAAATCCATTTAGTTTTATATTATCTGTGTTTTTTTTTATTGTCAGCTATCAGAACTGTTTCCTACCACAAGGTGGCGCACAAATTATGTAAGTGCTTTCCTGGTTTACAAATACAAAATTGTAAATACATGCAATATTACGTTTGCATGTAATGCTTTGGGAATTGACCCTTGTAAATCTTTAGCCTGTGTTTGTAAGGTTTAATGTTGAATATTTGTTCATAAGCTTGACTAGAAATTGGAAAACACCTGTTGTGGTGCAGAATGGAAGGCATACTGTGACATTTAGAAATAACCCCATATTACTTGATACGGTATGTGAATTTGTTTGTGCACAACTTACAGTAACAGAATTAAAAGTAACTTTTACAATAGTTCCCTAACGAGCCCTTTAACTATGTGTGCCACTACTTGGCACTGTGTTTAGCATATTTGTAGAATGATACAGTATGGTGGAGGTTTATCTATTATGAGCAGCAATCAGCATGGCTTTATAAAGGTTGATTGCTTTTTATGATGAGGTAAATAAGATGCTGGACAGTGGGGGGGGGGGCAGTAGATGTGATCTATTTGGATTTTGCCAAAGCATTTGAAACCGTGCTCCACAAAAGTCTTCTTTCTAAACTAAGGTTTGTTGGGCTTAATGAAGTCGTTTGCACATGGATAGGAAACTGGCTACAGGATCGGGTACAGAGGGTGGTTGTTAATGGTACATTCTCTACTTGGAGTAAGGTTCTTAATGGGGTCCCTCAGGGCTTGGTATTGGGTCCACTTTTATTTAACTTGTTCATTAATGACTTAGGGGAGGGTGTTGTAAGTAATGTATCAGTGTTTGCAGATGACACAAAACTATCCAGCCCAATTAATTCCATCCAGGATGTGGCATCCTTGCAACATGATCTTGACAAACTGGCAATCTGGGCAGCTAAGTGGCAAATGAGATTCAGGGGGTTATTTACTAAACTCCGATGTTTTCTGGTCAGGAAAAAAAAACACATTTTTTCAAAGAAAAACTGTGCACAGGAGTTTGGTCAAAGTGGCTTTCAGAAAATAGTGAGAAATTTTCGGACTTCAGTAAATAACCCCCTCAATGTTGATAAATGTAAAGTCGTGCATTAGGCAAATCCATTATGGAAAAGGACCTTGGAGTCCTTGTAGATAATAAACTTGGCTGTAGCAAGCAATGCCAGTCAGCAGCATCAAGGGCAAGTAAGGTCTTGAGCTGTATTAAAAGGGGCATAGATATGCAGGAGGAGGGGGTCATTCTTCCATTGTACAGAGCACTGGTAAGGCCTAATCTAGAATATGCTGTACAGTTTTGGTCTCCATCTCTCAACAGGACATTATTGAATTAGATAGGGTCCAGAGATGGGCAACTACACTTTTAAAAGTTATGGAAAACTCTTAAAGGAGAAGTCAACCTGAACGGGGAAAAAAAGCCTCTCCCCTCCCCTGTGTAGGCCCTCCTCCCCCCTCTGGCCTACCTGCTCCCCCGGGCAAATTCCCCTAACTTGTTAATCCCCCCCGGCGCAGGTCCTCTGCTGCGGAGTTCACGGGCGCCATCTTCTCCCGAGTGCTTTTTTCCTGCTTGGACCAGTGTTTTTGGCGCATGCGGAGTATGATGCAGTGGCAATGCTCCGAAAGTCACAAAGTTTTCGAAAAAAAAAATTGGAAACTTTCTGACTTTCGGCCGCATGTGCAGTTGGAGGCATTTGCCGGTACGGAGCTACTGCGCATGCACCCGAAAGTGACATTCACAGAAGATCCTTACCGGTAAATGCCTCGTACTGCACATACGCCAAAAACACTGGTGATAGGAAGAAGAGCGCTCAGGAGAAGATGGCACGTGAACTCCGCAGCAGAGGATCCGCGCCGAGGGGTGAGTAACCATGCTACAAACCAAAATGACTGATCAGAACTCTTAACAAAATTAGGCTTCATGTGTTATAGAAGCAAAGGTCCATTAAAATAATGACATGATTCTTTTCCCTTTATTCAGATGGCTGACGTTCAACCACCCTCGGGCAATGAAAGCCTTCAATGCAAACCAGATGAAACATACAAGTATCACGTGTACACTGCCGTCTACTCTGTTGTATTTATTTTTGGGCTGGTTTTTAATATAGCTGCCTTGTATGTGTTCTGTTTTGTCAACAAAAGGAAGGGAAATGCAACAATATGCCTGTTGAATCTTGCAGCTGCAGATCTTACCTTCATATGTTTCCTGCCATTTAGAATATCCTATTACAGAAATAACGCCACATGGATATTCGGAGGCTCACTATGCCGTATTAGCACGTACTCTTTTTATTTCAGCATGTACGCCAGCATACTCTTCTTGGCCTGTCTCAGTGGCTTACGATATTTTTCGGTGGTGTATCCAGGAAGAGTAAGTGTTAAGACAACCATTAAACTCTGTGCATGTGTCTGGTTCTTTTCAGGAGTCAGCACCTCACCCTTTTTCCTGTCAGGGACCCAAATTCGTGAAAATGCAACACGGTGCTTTGAGCCCTCAGGGCAGTTTTCATGGACTAGGGTTATGTACATGAATTATTTTGCTCTGATCTGTGGATTCTTAATACCATTCTTGGTTACTGTGATATTTAATGGCTTACTCATCAAGCATATTAGGCATATACCCATGAAGAGAAAACATATTAGAAAACTGACCATCATGATTGTCCTTGTCCTGTCAGTGTTCTCTCTCTGCTTTATGCCATACCACATTCAAAGAACAATGCACCTCTATTATTTGGTCCATCACCCAAACATCTGCAGCTTACATGGTGTTCTTCAGAAAACCGTAGTTGCAACATTGTGCTTGACTATTCTAAATAGCTGTCTGGATCCACTGCTCTATGTATTTGTAGGTCATGGGTTCAAGCCGTGCATGATGTTAATATGCAAGTCTAAGAGAACTTTGTACTTAATTCCTACTTCAACTGATATTGGAGACCAGCAATTTATGGAAGTTCAGATGGAAGCAATGGATGAAGAGCATGAATGATATATTTACAACAATATCAGTACTGCCATATTATTGGAGCTCTGTTAAACTCTGTACATGTGTCTGGTTCTTTTCAGGAGCCAGCAACCTTTTTCCTGTCTGGAAAGGAGTTAGTGGCCCTTGGGGCAGTTTTTTTGGACTAAGGTCATGTACATGAATTATTTTGCCCTGATTGGTGGATTCGCAATACTATTCTTGGTTATTGTGATATTAAATGGGTTACACATCACTTAATTCCAACGTCAACTGATATTAGAGACCAGCAATTGATTGAAGTTGAGTTGGAAAAAATGGATCAAGGGCATGAATGACGTATTTTAGTGATGTGCAGGCCGGCCTTTTTGGGTCGCAGGTGGGTGTGGGTTGAGCTCTCCACCCGCGACCTTACAAATGCAGGCTTCCGACTTCGGGGTTGACATCTTATAGATGCATGCCTGCTCGCCCTGCCCCATGTGTGACATCATTGGCGGGGCGGGTCTAAAAAAGGAACCTGGAAGTCAGGTGGGTGCGAGTGGAGGGAGGGCTAGCTGAGGGTGGAGGGAAGTGCAGGTTGGGAAAAACCCGACCCGCACATCACTAATGTATTTGTTAGGGATGCACTGAATCCAGGATTCGGTTCGGGAATCTGCCTTTTTCAGCAGGATTCGGCCGAATCCTTCTTCCCGGCCAAACCGAATCTGAATCCTAATTTGCATATGCAAATTAGGGGCGGGGAGGGAAATTGTGTGACTTTTTGTCAGAAAACAAGGAAGTAAAAAATGTTTTCCCCTTCCCACCCCTAATTTGCATATGCAAAGTTGTACAGGTACCACAGAGAGGGGGTGATAGAAAGAGAATTCTGTTACAGAAAGAGGCCCTGTGGATTAAAAAATTGTGTGCTATGGAACCGCAAGGCCTTAATGATCAATGGAGTGCTGCGAGTTTTTTATGGCTTAAAGCTATTGTTATTTCCTCTTTCTTTGACAGATAGTGCTGCCTTTTGAAAAATTGAAACTTCTGTGGGTAAGATACATTTATCGTTACATATAAGGCTGGCAGCTAGGTAACTATGTCAAAAGCATTACGAAATATGTTGCAACAAATGTTATGTAGCAATTTTAGCTCCTGAGAGAAAATCTGACACAAAGTGTTTTGGCTAATTGTAGCTTTTGCAGGCCCATCATGGGCAGTGCAGGGGTGAAGTGTAATTATTGTATTTATTTATTGACTTTATTTTAGCCAACAAAACACATGGAACCAAGAGACTTTGATTGAATCACAACACATTATCTATGAATGGACTTTATATTTTTTGATGGACATTCCACAAGGGGTTAATATTGTCGCTGGGATGGCTAGGCTACAAACCCCCATAGCAATGAACCAATGAACCAATGATAATGGTGGTGGGAGGAGACTTTATTAATTTTTAATTTTAATGATTGTTTCACTCTGTGTTGGGTTACACTTGAAAAAGAGCTACTAGCTCGAAACATGTCGTGTGAATAAAGGCACTTGTGCAGCAGTTTTGCGCCTGTTGTTATTCTTTGCCCAAACTTGTCTGCATTACGTTATAGGTTTATTTCCTTGAGTTCCTGGGTTCTATTTCATCTGCCCCTGAGATCTGATTTTGACCCCTGCCTGCCTGACTAAGCTGACTTCTGTGTTCCCTGCCTGGTAAACCGACTATTCTGATCCGTGCCTGTCCTGACCATTCTTGATTGATCTCCCGGCTTTTGACCTCTGCTTGTTTGACTCCACTTGTTTTCTGCCTGCACTGACCAGGCCTGATTTCGGCTACGCTTTCTGTTTGTGACCTTCTGCCCAAAAGACTTTTGCATAACAATCGTGCCCCTCTGCTCGTCCAGAACCCTTAGCTTGGCAGGAAATACTGCAGTTCTAACTGTAACAGGAAGAAAAGGGGGGCCCATTCATTGGGTGATGTAATCTAGCATTTCAGATTTTTTTCGCTTATAGTTGTCTGAAAAACTCAAATTTATAGAGGTTTTAGGGGTTTTCATTTTTAGCTCTTTGTTAAGCATTTTTTTTCTTTTCATCCTTTTTATATTCTGATCTTTTAATAATTTTCATGGCATTCGTGGTTTTAAAAAATCTCTAAAATCTGACCTTTAATAAATGGGATGCTCGGGAACAATAGCAAGGCAAGGAGAACTCAGTACAAAGAGCCTGTTTATGGCAAGTGTTACATACAGGGCTACCCTGCACCTGATCAAGCTTTTCACACCTGTAGCAATGGAAAATGAGCCCTTTTTCACTAATGTTTTTTGTTGAGTATATTTATGTATAAAACAATCACAAAGTTGTTTTGAGCTGATAGAATGTTTGTTAGAAGTACAATGTATCCATTTTATAGCCATGTCCAGAACACTGAGAAGCATCTTTGCTTTCTTATATGAAATCTCCAAACCTCTTTATGTAGACCAGCTCAATCTGGTATGTTATACAGTATGATGTTGCAGTGATTATTGCACTGAAAGTTTCATTTTTAATTTTGTGAATCTTGATTCTGCATACAAATTGGACTATTACTTTGTCTCCTGTGTGTTACCTGCCAGCTCATGTTTCTCCTGTGCAACATCAGAGCAGCTGCTGCTCCATTATGAGAAATAGGGATGGCTGCTGCAGTATTGCAATTCCTACATACAGTTAAGCATTTTCCTTTTCTATGACTTGTCTGTTATTGCTTGAAGAACAAAACACTGTAGAGGGAACAATGGGGCATTAAAAAGGTGAACTGCTTTTGTTTTGGCATAGTGAAGGAAAAGTCAAGTAGATCAAGTTTCAGATGTACACAACTTTAAAATGTTTAATGGTTTTAGAATGTCGTAAACATAATTCCTATTGAAAGTGGGACTCTACCTCCTGTACTGATCAATATTTTCATGCTTTCTATATGTTTGGTGTATATGCAGTAGACCAGGGGTCCCCAACCTTTTTTGGGGAGCAACACAAGCATGCAAAAAGTTCATGGGGTGCCAAATTAGGGCTGTGATTGGCTATTTGGTTGCCCTTATATGGACTGACAGCCTACAGGAGGCTCAGTTTTTCAGTGCATCTGTTTTTTTTATGCAACTAAAATTTGCCTCCAAGCCTGGAATTCCAAACTGGGCACCTGCTTTGAGGCCACTGGGAGCGACATCCAAGGCATCAGAGAGCAACATGTTGCTCACAAGCTACTAGTTGGGGATCACTGCAGTAAACTATGGAAAGCTATCTGTAGATTGGTTATTATGGGTACTGCCCTGGTACAAAATTGCCCAGTGTTCATCAATGTTGAAAGTGCCAATATAGCAGAAACCAGCTGTTCAACAGACCTGTAAGGAGGTTTTAGCTGTAGAAGGCTATATTGCTTCAGAAGCAGCTGTATAAAAAGGGACAGAGAAATACTGAAATAATTTGAGTTGTAATTACATTTACGGACAACCCTAAAGCAAACAGGAAATGTTGAAATATTGCATATTGGAAAGATGCCTAGAATTACATTAAGTAACATTCTTATATAAACCTAGCCTGCCCTCATTGCCACATACTCCCTCTTTTGTAACCCCAGACCTGTCTGCTAATGCACAATACAGGCATGGGACCTGTTATCCAGAATTATTGGGACCTGGGATTTTCTGGTTACGGGATCTTTTTGCAATTTGGAACACCATTATGTAAGTCTTCTAAAAATCATTTTAACATTAAATAAACCCAACACGATTGCTTTGCCACCAATATGGATTCATGCAGCTTCGGTACCATCAAGTACAAGGTACTGAAAAAGGAAGCAATGCCTAAAAATAATAATAATTTGCTTTGAATAAACTCTATAGGCGATGGCCTTCCTGCAATTTGGAGCTTTCTGGGTAATGGAGTTTTCTGGATAACAGTTCTTTCCGTTATATGGATCTTCATACCTTAAGTTTACTAGAAAATAAACCCAATAGACTGGTTCTGTCTCCAATAAGGAATAATTATATCTTAGTACAAGGTACTGTTTTATTATTATTATTATTATTATTATTATTATATAGAAAAAGAAAATCATTTTTAAAAATTTGGATAATCTGGATAAAATGGAGTCCACTGGAGATGGCCTTTATGTAATTTGGAGCTTTCTGGATAACAGATCCTATACCTGTATACTGGTACTGGAGGGTTTATAAAAAGGTGGTTATATTTTCCTTAAAAAAAAAATAAGTTTAAAAAAAAAAAATCCAGTATATGCTATACCCATGTTACAATCCATGGTGGGTCAGATACTAACTTTCATTTTACCAATACACAAAAATGTTGCACAAGCTGAACTGTAACAGTCACTTGCCTACATATTACAGGTGACCTTTTACATGTATCTGTCAGCCCCACCTGGCAGTTGGGATGTAGAGTGTATGTGGGTGCAGCACCCTCTAGCAGGGTGGACACCTACAATACCCCCAGGTGCTTCTGCTCCAATCTAATGGGCAAGCTTACAATCTGGGCTTCTTATAAATGGTCATTTAGCCATTGTATGTAGCTGTTGTGCATGTCATGTGCCACTTGCAGTTCAAAGGGCCAAGTATTAAAAAAAAGAACGCCATGGAACGCATTGCTATAATGAGCATGTTCCACCTGGACTCCAACTTTTCTCAGCCTCGCTGCGTACATAAAGCCATCATCTCTTAAGACGTCGTACATGCATGTAATTAAATATGTTGTTGGTAATCCCTTTAACTTTTCATCTTCAGCTAATAAGGGATTTGCTTTTACATTCAGAATTGCTGGATATTTTTCAACAAAATGCAAAGGTCCAAATTCAGGTTTCAAATACACGTGCTGTTTTTTCAGGTGCTCTGGTAATAGAGTGCTCCAGTTTACATATCTAAAGACATGTTCAGCTTCAGCAGGGATGTGCTTGTTATGCCACATGGCTTCACCCAATGTCCTATCAGTAGTGATGTACTCATTCCAGAAACGGACCATCAGCGACTTGGACAGTAGAGGCATGTTTCCATTGTCTTGATAGGACGGAGTGTTCAGATCGATGTCCTGGAGAGCTGGGTAGATTAACACTTGTATCTTAAGTTTCACTTTGACTTCGGGGTCATTTAACAGCTGTAAAAATCAGATCCAAAGTTTAGCAGATAATGACGAAATAAATAAGCAGTTCTTCCAAAACATGCCAGAGATACTGGTTTGTTTTTGTTGACAAAAGGAAATAACTCAGGAATTTAGGATAACACAATGTTAAATAGAAGAGTTTGGAACTACAGCGCTATACTAGTCTTTGGAAATGTCAGATAAAAGTTTCATGAGCAAACAGTAATAAAGGACTGTGTAAACTGCAGGATGCCATGGAATGCATAGAACAGGGGTATCCACCCTTATTTACTCTACCTGTGAGCCATATTCAAATGTAAAAAAAGTTGGAAAACAACACAAAGTTGAAAAAAGTTCCTGGGGTGCCAAGTAAGAGCAATGATTGGCTATTTGAAGGCCCCTATGCTTACTGGCAGCCTACCAGAATCTCTATTTCGCAGTTCACAAGGGGGCAAATTCACTAAGCGGTGCAAATTCGCTAGCGATTGCTTCTCACATTTCGCAACACTTCCCGAGGCGTAAATTAGCCAGGACTTTGATAATTCCCTAAGATGTGAAGTTGTGTCCAGGGTGCCAAATGTTGGGGAATTTGCACTAGTGTTAATTCGGCAAGCAAAGCAAAGTTGCACTAGTGTTGGCTAATTTGCATACGGCGGGAAGTTAAAGTTGAATGGACTTATATGTTGCAGAAAATACATTACATTAAAGCCCAGGGAACCTTAATAAATAAAATAGAGTTGTTTTAGTGCCCTACACATAAGCCCATTGTATAGTTCCATATGTTAGGAAATGTAGGGTTACCCAAGAAGCAACACTAGCGTCTATCTCCTTCGATAGCAAAGTGACGCCTGCGCCCGCCGGAATCGGCGTAGTTACGAAATGACGTCATGCTGGCGAATTTTCAATAGCTTTAGTCACTTTGCCCTTTAGGGAATCTGCCCCATGGTTTTTATGCAACCTAAACTTGCCTCCAAGACAAAAATTCTAAAATAAGCACCTGATTTGAGGCCACTGAGAACAACATATATGGGGTGGGTGAGCAACAGACTCGCGAACACTGCCATATTGTTCTTGATGATTCTTTGCTCACTGACGCTTTAGGGGTCATTTACTACCTAGATAAAATCTGCCTTGTTGTTTTCACTTTGCACCCTGCCCCACAGATAGTAAATGGCTACTAAAAGTGTCCATAAGCAAAGAAGAATTACTGCAGGACTATGTGTTCCAAAAAGTCTGTGTTCAGCAGAGCTGATTTATTTATGAAGGATGGGGCAAGAAGCACTTAGGTGACCCCTTCCACCCCCACTCTTTCCCTTACTTGCACATCATTCATACAAGTTACAGATAACCAGTGGTTGAAGGCTGCAATGGAATCGGTACTTACTGTCTGTCCTATGGCATGCAGTAAGGACAGGGCTGCATTGTGCAAACAAGGGTCTACAGAGAATGGCCAGAGCCAGGGCAAAATGCCTTTTACATGAACTCTAAGCTCTTGTACTTTCTCCCATGGTCTGGGTAAATGGACCTCTTTATGTTTTTAATGTAAGAAACAAAAATAGATTTTTAAACTCTTAGGGGGTTATTTACTAAACTCTGTATGCAAAAATCATGAAAAATTCATGAATTTTTTTTATAAAATCGGACTTTTAAAAAAATCACAAATTTTTTGGAATTTATTAAACCCCGAGGATGGAAAAGTCCAAATCAGAAAATCCGGCATCTCAGACCTGTCGAGGTTGCAATACCCCAAAGTTTTTGGGTGAAAACTCTGAAAAAAACGCAAAAATCACATGAAAACTGAGAAAAAATCGTGAAAATCTGATTTTTTTTCCCGACAGCAAAGTTTCGGGAACATGTAATGGTAAATATGCGTAAAAAAAACCCTGAGCGGATTTGATCTGAGTTTGTAGCATAAAATATTCATAAATGCATAGATTAAGGACACTATTTCAGCATGGTGAGATATTTGAGCATGGAAGAACACTGGTTGACTTTAATCCATATGAAGAAACTTCAGGACAGAGTAAACAGAAGTTCCTTTGCTTCCAAGTAATCTGCTTTTACGGTATATTATTGAAAGCATCAGCCTTGAGAATCCAGTGCAAAAACCCTTAACCTGCTTAATATAAATTCCAAAATCAAATGATTGCATTAGGTTTAGAAAATGTAAAGGAAATCCCAATTCACTGGGTGGGGGGTTCCATGAAGTTATGGTTAATATTATTTGTTTGTTGTCCGTTTATATTCTTTGAGCAAATTAATGAAATCCTACCTGTTGAGCTAATGCAGCAGCCAAGTTTCCTCCAGCGCTGTCACCAGATACAGCCACTCGTGATGGATCCACAGAATATTTCTGAAGAGTGTTTTTATCCAGGAAGTACTTTGCCACAGCATACACGTCATCAAATTGGGTTGGGAAATGAAACGCGGGAGCTAATCGGTAACTTAGGAAACGTAAAAAAGGAGTTTTCATTATATACATATACAAAAGGCATATATAGTAGCAAAACATAACCCAAAAAGTCTTAATTGCTATGACCCTTTTATGGAAAAAAAAAAGCATTGGATCCGTTATCCAGAAAACCATTATTCAGAAAGCTCTGAAGCATGGAAAGGCCATCTCCCATAGACACCATTTTAATCAAATAATTTAACATTTTAAAGCATATTTCCTTTTCCCTGTAATAATAAAACCGTACTTTGTACTTGATCCCAACTTAGATATAATGAATCATATTGGTTTTATTTAACAGTTTAAAGATTTTTCAGTATAGTTAAAATATGGAGACCTAAATTTTGAAAATATCCCTTATCCAGAAAACCCCAGGTCCTTAGCACTCTGGTTAACAGGCCCCATACCTGTAATACTACTACTACTAATATTAATGTTAATGTTAACTACTACTAGTTAATCTTGGGCGCTGATCCATTTTTTATTCGTGGAATACTAATAATGTGTCTAAAATGATATAGTTACAAAACACTTTAAACGTGTCATATAGACTATTAATGATCTATTCTGATAACTGATATTTTTTAATTTTATTACTTAAAAGGGGTGGTAACCCAAAAATAAAGTTGTGCCTATTTATAGTTCATACCATTTGAAGCAATGTTGTCATATGCATTCATTTAAAATGTTAATATGTTAATACGTTTTATTGGATTTGCCAATGTAATTGCTATTGAAAAAACGGTCTATGTAGGGGTAATTTATTATGATCACATATATAAGTGGTAAAGCACTTAGGGGCACAAAACACATATACAGCACTTGTTTGGGGTATCTAGCTATACTGTCCACTTAATGCTGGATTGCAAATTCAGCAGTAGGAGCAGAGAGCAGTTGTAAGGGGGTAGAGCAAGTAATTGTTGAAAATATCATTGTAAAGGGTAAATAAGGGAAGGACATTGGCTGGACAGGATCAGGTAGAGTGGGTCAACTAGTAAGAAGTACTATGTACTTCAATTGGACAGGGTAATAGCTAGCATGGGTAGTCCAGGCCCCAATGAGGAGGTAGTAGCCTAAAAGCCATGGCTAAGCCAGAGATAGGGCAGAAGTGACAGTTTTAGGGCCAGAGGGAACATCCTGAAGCAGGGACAAGGAAATTCCTACCCAGAGTAGGGCAGAGGGGCGTAGAGCATATGCCAGATTACTAGGACCGGAAAGGTGGTGCAAGGTCCTGGAAAGGGATGTGTCTAGGACAACTGGGGTTGTATTTTCGCTAGTGGAATGTTCTGCAATCCTGTTGGTGAGTCTGTGAAAGCCTGTCTGAATGTGAGTACCAGTTTGCCCTGCTAATAAATCACATTTTGAATAGTGTCAGATTCCTGCATATCAAGAGTAAGTTCTTGGGACTACATCTTACACAGTGTCAGTGGGCACAAGGCAGTCCTGCCCTTATTGACCTCTCATAGGGCAGCGAGTAGGTATTGCTTTTGAGCCTTGTGACTACCAATGCTCCCTAACTTGCCGAGCTGAATGACATGCAAGCTAAGGGAAGGCAAAAGGGCTGGTGGGAGACCCATGTGCCTCCTCTTACTCAAGAATACAGTGCTATGGAGCATAGACAGAGTAGTAATCGTAGCCACATGCAGGAACCCAGAGGCCTGTGGCACTTCAGGAAAAATTCAGGGTCCAAAGTGTGAAAAACACACTGGTTTGCCCCTTTTTGCCATTAAGAAACATAATGATTACTGAAACAAGGTAATTCACTCATGATAACAGGAATATACATATATTTGTATACTTAGGACAGTCAGTGTGATAGAGGCAGGAATTTAAAAATGCTATCAAAAATCAAGTTAAAGGGGTTATTCATCTTCAAACAACTAGTTGTTGACGGATAGATCACCAGAAATAATCACTTTTTCCAATGACTTTCTATTTTTTATATGTCACCGTTTTTCTAATATTGAAGTATAAAGTGTCCTTTTTTACCTTCTAAAGCAGCTTTGGGAGGGGGGTCGCGGACCCTTAAACTGTTCTAAACTGATACATTTAGTTGATACATTTCTTATCTTTGTCCCTGCTGAGCAGAATCTCTGGGTTTCATTACAGGCAGCTGTTAGAATTGATACAATAGTTGCTAATACTCCACAGATGCTGCCGAGAAATGTATCAACTAAATGTTGCAAAATTGTAACAGTTAAGAGTCTGAACCTGAATTACTGAGCTGTCAGAATCACCAGAGACACGAACATTCAATTTTAAACTTAGATTTTAGAAACACAGTAAAAATTAAATAATGGAAACTAATTGAAAAAGGTATTAATTTCTGGGGAACAAACTGAAAACAACTGAATTGAAAAAAGTGTTTGGAAGGGGATAAAATCAACCGTAAGATGTGAACGTTATTTAATGAAAAGTAAATGTTCCTTACTCTACTGAAACAACGACAGCATCAAGCTGCTGAGCTGTGTTTCTTCCCAGAAAATCAGTTGGTTTCATGGCTGGAAGAAATGAATTCAACATTTACAACACATGTTAAACACAAATTCAAGAGCAATTCTTACTCAGTATAGACATCTAGGGGCATACTTATTATGCTGAGTAAAAAAAACAGTGGGATAATACAACATACATCGGCAGGCTTCATTGTGTAAAAAGAAAAAAAAAAAAGCGTAAATGTGAACATGTTTTTGTCTTAGAGTGACTTCTGCCCCAAGCAATGTCAAATTACAGCATTCGCATAAAGTAAAATTACACACACCTTTGCCATTTATTTTACACCGATTTTTACACAATTTTTTTGGCGACATTCATTATACATAGCATAATAAATATGCCCTCTAAAAGGAATTTGTCTTTTGTATTTGCAGTTCAACATTTGTTAAAATCACCAATTTCGCTTCAAATCTAAACAAATTATAGACTGTAGCCAAAGAGAAAGAGTAATTACAGGGCAAGTTCCCTGTTCAGCTGACCCATATTTTGTCCCCTTATAGAACTAAAGCCAGAGGTTTAGTAGCCCTATTGCAGTAATGGTTCATGTCTTTAAAATTGTCAACAGCAGCTTTCCATTCTGGATCTTGTTAGGCCATCTTTTGAGTGTCAGTGACACTGCACATGCTCAGTGTGCTCTAGGCTGCTGTTGACAAGATAAGCTCAAGGGCCATCAGCAAGTATCCAAACAATGCAGAAAGTGAGCATACATCTGTCATAGAAGATGATGCTACAAGGCTGATGTAATAATGAATGCATGGCAGCACAGAAACTGCAAGAGAAATGTGAATAAAGAGAAAGGATGGTGAGCTACTGTACTTGGGGCATCCAATATTGATAAAGGGCTTTTGGGCTGTTACAGAATAACATTAAAGGGTCATTTACTTACGCAAGTGCAAACCATCTGCTTAAAGTTCTCCAAAGTGTTACTTACCTGGACTTCCTATGCACCATCCTCCTCCATGAATATAAATAATTGCTCGTCTTGGGGCAGTGACTGCTGCTTTGGGGATAAATAACCGTACTGGTACATTGCTAAAGATGGTATCTGTTACTGAGACATTTTCATCAGATACTGGTTCTGTGTTCTCCACATGAGTTAAAAGCATCATCCCATCCATATAATGTTTGATTCCAAATAGCTCTGCTGTATGAGCCTGAAAGAACAGACACATATTAATAGTGTAGTCAAATAAAAGAAGCATTGTTTTATGGAAGTTGCCTTACAGCACTATTGGTACCACAAGTGATCACACACCAGATGCAGGTCAAGAATGTCAGGTACCCTAGGCAACCCAGCCAGCTTTCTGCCCCCGCCTTGTGCACATGAGCATGCACGATTGGCTGTGCCCTGCCCTCTGCACATGACTGAGCACATGACTGAGCACGCACACTCACTGGTAAGTGGGGAAGAGACAAGGGCTTGGAACAGGGGAAGGTGGCAGAAAAGGTATGTGCTTTGCACACCTCTGCACCCTAGGCACGTGCCTCTTCTGCCTACCCCTAGTTGCAGCCCTTCCGACACCCACCTCACAAGGAAGTGTGCTCTTTCACTCAGTTACACCAGCCAATCCTGATAAAGATTGGTTTACGCTCATTGGCCAATAAAAGTTATATGACAGAGTCTTAAATATAAAGGAGAGGCTTTAATTTCTGACTTAAAGAAGAATTCAACCCCCCTAACTCATAAAAACCCCTACCCTCCAATGCTCCCTGTTCCCAACCGCACAGGTATTAATAAATACCCCATAGCCGGTTATTACCCAAGATAGTCCCCCCTCCCTGCTTCCCCTCACATAGTTCAATAGGTCTGAAAATGTCCTTAAAATTGTTCACACCTAACAGTGCAGAGAAAGCACAGTGGAGCTTGTGGGCACCATTTTCCAGATCTTCATATTTTTTTCTTTAGATTTCTCCTAATCCTTTTCGGCAATTTCGGCATGTGCAGCCGATATGCTCCAGTAGACTGCTCCAACTGCGCATGCACCAGTATGGTGCTTTATTATAGATGAAGACTTGCGATCCAGAAGATGTCACGCACAAGCTCCGCTGTGCTTACTCTGCACTGTTAGGAAACAATTTTAGAGACATTTTCAGACATATTGAACTTTGAGAGGGTAAGCAGGAAGGGGGGGCTATCTTGCTTAGTAGGCAGGGGCTTTTCTTAATTCTTGAATTGAGTTCTCCTTTAAGGAAATTTTGAGCACATAGATGAAAATTTCTCCTTTATTACTCTTTCATTTTTACATATTTCTGCCCATAATTCTTTGAAGGATTTCCAGAGTGCATTTCTTGAATTCTAGATGGTACTTTTGATTCTTTTTAAACTTCTCATCCTTACCTTTTTGGTGTTTTAGTTTACATTTCTCATGCTGCACAATGATTCATCTGGATGCAAAGAGCAAACCTAAATGGCCTGTACTTGATGCCAGCTTTTGGATAGGTTTAGGGTAGTGCCCTAACACAATTTGATGTGTAAAGATTATGGGTAACGAAGGCAGAGTTTATGGGTATAAAGGTGATTGTGCACTCTATTCTGTATGCTGATGAAGGGAGGGTGAACCACCCTGGACCTTTGATACTGTTGGTGAATGTGATATAAAAAAGGGGTAAGCTCCCCAACTGCAGAAAATGGAGTGTGTGGATCCGTGAAAATCTTACTGTTGCTAAGGGACCTAGCCAGGTCAACTGCACCACCAGTGCAGTATGTGTGAATTGCAGGAGTGCGGTGGACTCATCACATTAACTTAGGGTAGTGTCCAATATTGTCGGTCTTGGCCTGCAGAAAAACAGAGAGCCGAGAGTCTGCTCCTCTGCTTCTCCTCCTCTGCTCAATGTGCAAAAACATACATTGCCTCAACTTGGGTGCAGACAGTGGTTTTTACAAAAACAAGAGCTTTTGCATTTCACGCAATGAAATCCGCGGCATCTGCACCCAAGCCAAGGCAATGTATTCAGGTGCAGGCACATGGAGCAGAGGAGGAGAAGAGAAGGAGGTGGTATGGATTGATGGACGAGAATGCCTAGCTCTACCCTTAGGCATAGGATCCTGTGGAGTGAGCCAAACTGCAGCTGGTCATCTTTTTTTTTTTTTGTGCTTTTTTAATTTATAAAATTTTGCACCTTTTCATTTTGGAATCTACAGGCTACTTGATAAGTCAGAATGGAAGATAAATATAAAAAAGCCTTAACAGAAAGATAATCATATACAATAACAGTTTAAAACTGTTGAACTGTTTGAATCAGGCTGCTGACAGGTTTAAAGCAACTTAAAGCAAACAAATCATCTGAAAAGGATAAGTATTTCTTAACTGCTTTTTTATATTAAGGTTTATATTTAACTACTGTGGTTTAATTTTTTTTTTAAAAGGTTTTTTTTTTTTTTCTGTCTTGGGTGCTAAACAACAAAGTTTGGTGTGCTTACAGCAAGTTTGTCACAACCTGCTTTACTTTGCAGTTTTCCCTCCGTTTGAGGGGGTGGGGTTTGATTAGTTGCACCTGAACAGACTGTATAAATAGAACCCCTGGGACTCCAGTGGAGCTTGCTCTAGTGTTAGCTTCTCTTAAGTGTTTGCTCTTTAAGTGGGGGTTCTGTAAGTGGAGTTACAAACACCGGAGTTAAGTGGGGGTTCTGTAAGTGGAGTTACAAACACCGGAGTTAAGTGGGGGATCTGTAAGTGGAGTTACAAACACCGGAGTTTAAAACTAAAGGAGGTTCAAACTAGGTCAAAAGTTTTGTTCTAAACCCTCATTTTTATTTTATATATTTATTTATATTTTTTCCTGTTTTGATCTGTAACTGGGATAATGAGTGCTAGCAAGATTGAAGGTCTGACTCAGTGCACAGTCTGCCATATGTATGCAGATTTGGAACAAGAGATCCAAAATGCTTACCTCTGTGGTGGTTGTGAGCAAATTGCCACTTTGGAGGCTCAAGTTAGAGCACTAGAGCAACAAATTGCAACACTGCGGTCGATTGACAATCTTGAAAGGAGTCTTTTGCTCACTGAGCAGGACCTAGCGGGGTCAGATAGTTTGGGGGGAACAGAACAGCAGCAGGATGTTGAGGCAGCTAGCTGGGTGACAGTTAGAAAATCTAAGGTGGGCAAAAGGAAAATGGAGGCTGATCCGGAGATTATACATCGCAACAAATTTGCCAGATTGTGTGAAGATGATGGGAGTATGAACTCTGGATTGGCAATTCTAGATGGGGCTGATCTCTCTAACAGCCGGGAGACCAGTTTCTCTAGTAGTGGTGGGGGGGAGAGTAGAGTCAGGCCTAAGCAGATTGTGGTTGTAGGGGACTCAATTATTAGGAAAGTGGATAGGGTAATTTGTCGTCCGGATCGCTACAACCGAACAGTTTGCTGTCTACCTGGTGCCAGGGTTCGGCATGTGGTTGATCGGATAGACAAATTATTGGGTGGGGCTGGGCACGACCCAGCTGTCTTAGTACATATCGGTACTAATGACAAAATAAATGGTAGATGGAAGACCTTAAAGAATGATTTCAGGGATCTAGGCTCTAAGATCAAGGAAAGGTCTTCCAATGTAATCTTTTCTGAAATTTTGCCTGTGCCCCGTGCAAGTTTAGGAAAACAGCGGGAGCTTAGGGAGCTTAATGCGTGGCTAAAGTCTTGGTGCAGGAAGGAAGGGTTTGGGTTCATAGAGCACTGGGCTGACTTTTCGTTGGGGTACAACTTATACAGCCGTGACGGTTTGCACCTCAATGGAAGGGGGTCCGCGGTGCTAGGGGAAAGAATGGCTAAGAGGTTGGAGGAGTGTTTAAACTAGGCAAGGGGGGGGTGGGTGAGAGAAAGGATTATGGGGAAGCTAGTGTAGACGGGGCAGTGGGGTTAGTAAGGGGTCATGGGGGAGGAGTGAGGGGGGCATACAGTTTACCAGCTAAGGAGGTCCCTCTGTTACAAGGAAAACAGAATAATACTAACTTAACGTATAATTCTTTACCAAGTAATGCACATTTCAAAAGTATAAGTAATAACCTCCGCTGTATGCTGGCAAATGCACGGAGTTTGTCAGGTAAAATGGGAGACCTAGAATTAATTGCATGCTCTAAAAATTATGATATAATTGGTATCACTGAGACCTGGTGGGATG
Organism: Xenopus petersii; assembly: GCA_038501925.1. Taxonomy (NCBI): domain Eukaryota; kingdom Metazoa; phylum Chordata; class Amphibia; order Anura; family Pipidae; genus Xenopus; species Xenopus petersii. The sequence continues at coordinate 39,323,765 of CM076681.1, read as the reverse complement.
AAACATGTGACTGGATTGTGAATTTAAATGGTTACACCCTTTTTAGGAGGGATAGAGGGATTAAAAAGGGTGGAGGAGTGTGTTTGTATGTAAAGCCTGAATTAAAGCCATGCGCTAAAGAAATAAAAATAGCTGGCACTGGTGAGGGTGTAGAATCACTCTGGGTAGAGATTTCGACTGGGCAAAAGGTATCAAAAAGAATTATCATTGGTGTATGCTATAAACCACCTCGTATAAGTGTCGAGTATGAAGCCGAGCTACTCTTGCAGATACAAGCGGCTTCACAGCTGGGTCAAGTTGTTGCTATGGGTGACTTCAATTATCCAGACATTGACTGGGGTAATGGGGTTGCTAAGACAGAAAAAGCTAGTAGGTTTGTAAATATGCTGAATGACAACTTTTTATTCCAGCTCGTTCAAGAACCTACTAGGAATAACTCTCTTTTGGACCTTGTAATAACTAACAATACTGAACTCATCTCTAACATTTGTGTGGGTGAGCATTTAGGGAATAGTGATCATAACATGGTCTCCTTTGAGATTCTGTTGCAGAAGCAATTCTATAAGGGAGTAACTAAAACACTAAATTTCAGACGTGCAAACTTTGACAGTATAAGGGCATCTCTGCAACATATTAAGTGGGAAATGCTTTTCTCAGGGTTAAACACAGAACAAAATGGGAAGTCTTTAAAATGCTGCTTAATAAATATACTTGTCAGTATATTCCACTTGTAAGCAAGGAACGTTGTTGCAAAGCAAAACCTTTTTGGTTCAATAGAAGCGTTGGTGTTGAGGTGGGTAAGAAAAGACGTGCTTTTAAAACTTTCAAGTTAGCTGGTACAGCCGAATCATTTATAAGGTACAAGGAGGCCAATAAATCATGCAAAGAAGCTATAAGGCAAGCTAAAATTGCTATAGAAAAGGATATTGCAGTAAGCAGTAAAAAAAATCCAAAATTATTTTTTAAATATGTTAATAGTAAAAAAATGAAGCAGGAAGGGGTGGGTCCCTTACTATCAGAGGGGGGTCAGCTGGTTGATGAAAACAAATTAAAAGCGCAGATTCTGAATTCATATTTTTCATCTGTCTACACAAATGAGGAATCAGTAAGTGAAGGTTTCCTTCTTAACAGTCCCAATTCTAGTAATACAACTAATGATGCATGGTTCACACATGATGAAATTCAAAAGAGACTAGAACATGTTAAGATTAACAAAGGTCCAGGGCCAGATGGTATTCATCCCAGGGTAATTAGCGAGCTTAGCTCTGTGATTGCCAAACCTCTTTACTTAATTTTTCAGGATTCATTGAGATCTGGCATAGTGCCGAGAGACTGGCGAATTGCTAATGTGGTGCCTCTATTCAAAAAAGGATCCCGTTCTCAGCCTCAAAACTATAGGCCAGTTAGTCTGACGTCAGTGGTAGGAAAGCTTTTCGAAGGGTTAATAAAGGATAAGATACTGGACTTCATAGCAAATCATAATACTATGAGTTTGTGCCAGCATGGTTTTATGCGTAATAGATCTTGCCAGACTAACTTAATTTCTTTTTATGAGAATGTAAGTAGACACCTCGATTCTGGGATGGCAGTGGATGTGATTTACTTAGATTTTGCTAAAGCATTTGATACAGTGCCACACAAAAGGTTACTGGTTAAATTAAGGAATGTTGGCCTGGAACATAGTATTTGTACTTGGATAGAGAACTGGCTAAAAGATAGACTACAAAGAGTGGTGGTAAATGGAACATTTTCTAATTGGACCAATGTTGTTAGTGGAGTACCGCAGGGCTCTGTACTAGGTCCCTTGCTTTTCAACTTGTTTATTAATGACCTGGAGGTGGGCATTGAAAGTACTGTTTCTATTTTTGCAGATGATACTAAATTGTGCAGAACTATAGGTTCCATGCAGGATGCTGCCACTTTGCAGAGTGATTTGTCTAAACTGGAAAACTGGGCAGAAAACTGGAAAATGAGGTTCAATGTTGATAAATGCAAGGTTATGCACTTTGGCAAAAATAATATAAATGCAAGTTATACACTAAATGGCAGTGTATTGGGAGTTTCCTTAAATGAGAAGGATCTAGGGGTCTTTGTAGATAACACGTTGTCTAATTCTGGGCAGTGTCATTCTGTGGCTACTAAAGCAAATAAAGTTCTGTCTTGCATAAAAAAGGGCATTAACTCAAGGGATGAAAACATAATTATGCCTCTTTATAGGTCCCTGGTAAGGCCTCATCTGGAGTATGCAGTGCAGTTTTGGAATCCAGTCCTTAAGAGGGATATAAATGAGCTGGAGAGAGTGCAGAGACGTGCAACTAAATTGGTTACAGGGACGGAAGACTTAAATTATGAGGGTAGACTGTCAAGGTTGGGGTTGTTTTCTCTGGAAAAAAGGCGCTTGCGAGGGGACATGATTACACTTTACAAGTACATTAGAGGACATTATAGACAAATGGCAGGGGACCTTTTTACCCATAAAGTGGATCACCGTACCAGAGGCCACCCGTTTAGACTAGAAGAAAAGAACTTTCATTTGAAGCAACGTAGGGGGTTCTTCACAGTCAGGACAGTGAGGTTGTGGAATGCACTGCCGGGTGATGTTGTGATGGCTGATTCAGTTAATGCCTTTAAGAATGGCTTGGATGATTTTTTGGACAGACATAATATCAAAGGCTATTGTGATACTAAGCTCTATAGTTAGTATGGGTATATAGAATTTAATTAAAAGTAGAGGGGTGTATGTATGGATGCTGGGTTTTCATTTGGAGGGGTTGAACTTGATGGACTTTGTCTTTTTTCAACCCAATTTAACTATGTAACTATTTAACTATAATAAGGAAAATGATATCATACTTACCGTGATTTCCCTTTCATGGAATACTCCATGACATATGTAATGGGCTAGCCTCCGCCCCAGTGCTCCCGTCAGAAGGACCCTCCCCAAAGCTTTAAAAGCCTAACCCCACCCCCAAATCCGGTGGCTTGTAAGAAGCTTCTAGAAACTACCGAAAAAAGGGATGGGAACTATGACATGGCGTTGTCCATGAAAGGAAAATCACGGTAAGTATGATATAATTTTCCTTATTCACTGGACAACTCCATGTCATACGCAATGGGACGTAGCAAGCTAATATCCCCAATGGGAGGGTAATTGTTCCACTTAAAGACATCTGGCCAAGTGTAATCTATTCCAGATAAAACTAAACAGTGAAACCTCTACAGGTGAACAGTGAACCCCTTGTAGAAAATCTGTGAACTCTATTTCTTACAAATGGACATTTTTTAACCATCCTGGACTTATCGCAATTGGATACAAGCAAATAAAGATGAATATAAGATGCTGCAATGTTTTCTATTTCTTATATTTGTGCACACAGTTATGGTCTGAGCACTGGCTTTACTATTTATGTGTTAATGTTACACACAGAGATACAAGTGTCACTTTACCCCCTCACTATGGACTACAACTCCCAGCAGCCTCTAGCAGGGAATCCATGTTACAGACAAGCAGGGAGTGTGGCCCTGAACTTTTGTATTTTTTTAATCTGTGCACACAATTATGGTCTGAGCACCGGCTTCACTATTTATGTGTTGCAATACAACCTATATACACACCAATGTTTTAAAATGTGTTAGTACATTTCTCTTTAAATTGATTACCCAGACTGCACTATGTTGTATAGGTCAAAGTGCATATGAGTTTTAAATGGGTGGTCCTTATTCACTTGATAAAGGGTATTGAACCCGAAACATGTTGTGTTTACCACTGCCTGGAATAAAAAGTTGTTTGCAGTAATACTGCTGGAGTTCCTCTTCCTTCTCCTATACTTGGATCATTTGCAGCAGTTGCAGCACAGAGCAACTATTAAGGAATTGGACGCATACCATTTGGAAATGCTGTGCTAACCACCATCTCCCTCTTCTATTTGGTCTATTTCTTCAGAGGAAATGGACCGCCAGAGGAAAAGAAGAAACAGGACTCTTTTGAGGCAAAACCCACACCAAAGTAATGATACGGAGTGTGAATCCAGCCTGACACTTCCACCTGAAAGGAGAGAACCAACTCCACTGAAAGAGAAGTTGAAAGAGAAGTGGATAGAAACCCAGAGTAACTTCTCCAGAGTCTCACTCACACTACTTACCAGCGCAGCTGTGACAACCAAGAGTGCCCAGAAGCTCAAATAGCTCAAAAACATGGTACCTGTAAAAGATGACTTGGTAGGGGAAAGAAACATTCAATCACTCGTATTCTACATGCCCCAGATATGTAGAACACTACAGATACATGGCATCACCTAGTGAAGCTCTCCGTCTCCTCGATACTAAAATCTACAGGGCACATAAGGAACCTATATTTGTTCTGGACCATAACCCGTGCATTCTATCCATGAATAGTCCATAGAGCGACTCATGGAGACGGACTGCCGCCACTACTGGCATACCTTACCTGCCATGTGAGTTAGGAGCATACAGTAGCCTAGGCAATCTTTCTATGCGGGTTGAAATTGTTCTTATCATTAGCTCATGATCCTTAACAAAACAAGTCTGGATATTAAACATTTGCATGCCCTATGGGGTGGGCATCATAACAGTAATACATGCAGATATGCATAACCTTGCAATGATACAGTCCTCTTGAGCCTTCAAGGATGGGACTTGGACATAATTGAAGTCACCATATACCCTAGATTGGGCCTAGAACCAAATCTGTTTGGCATGCTCCAATGAGTCTACCAAATGGTAAGGAATTGACTGATTCCAGGAAGTATAACTAACCAATACAATACTGTTTATTAATTACTTTCTTATCCTAGTGTTCGAGCTTGGAACATAGACAGCTCACTGAGACTATTCTTAAATATCCAAGATCAGAAATAATCTAGGTATGGGGATATATATATATATATATATATATATATATATATATATATATATATATATATATATATATATATATATATATATATATATATATATATATATATATATATATACACACATATATATGGGGATAGAATTATCCACCTATTGTTCTAGATTGGAACCCCTATACTACCTATACTAGAATGTCTAGGTCTATAGTTAAGACATGCCATAACCAGGGCCTTTCCTAAAGGCAGATACTGCAGACTTAGTCCAGAAAGCATAATTTCAATAAGAATGTTTGTAAACATCCTGACCTGATGGTAACCTATGGAATACCAACCCCCATTAGCCAGGCCAGTCTATGGCGGTCTGAAAGGCAAGTCACAAATTAGCATAGACTCTTAAAAGAAAAAATCCCGCATGCCTTCGATCATCAATAAGGGTTAGCAAGAGAAAAGAATAATTTGTTATCTTGACCCTGTGAAAAATAAACTGGATGGGTCTGCAACCTTGGCTACAGCCACATTGATGGTGTGTACCTAATTTTACAGCCCCCTCTATATGGCATCCTTTAATATAATATGGCCAATGAATATTCCTTCAGTAAGCCGATTGGTCCCCGGATGTACTTGAGGTAGGCTGGATAGGTCTATGCTATGGTATACCTCTTAGCAAAGCTCCAAAACCATGAGGCAGCAGTAAACCCAGTGCATACAAAAGTAACTAAATTTGCACTGACTGCTGTGCCCACTGTCTTCTAGACTGAGGCCAGATAATAAGTTGAACACCTGTAGCCAAAGTAAAAGATCCTGATGAATATCAAACCAGTTATGTGAATAGACCTTGGTTTACCCTCAGAACATACAGAGCCTTTGCCACTCCCAAAGAGTAATACGTTATCTCCCTGAGGCTCAGGCTGTGGCAGAATTAGAATCCTTGCTGAATCCATATCCATATATACATTAATATATAATATAACATCATATACCTACACACGAATATCTATAGATATATATATCTACACATGCACCTATTTAGCCCAAGGCCTACCCTATAGCAAAAAGCAGGATACATTATATCGCTTCTTTTTAAGATAAGCAGGCATAAGTCCAGTCATAGATCACTTATTCTAATTAGTGACTTCCCATGGCTGATTATTGTCAAACAACCAGTGTGAATATAAAAATATGGACCACCTGTACCTCAATGGTTGTGGCCTACAAGTCAGCTGTTATAATACAGCAATAGTATAACTATCTGCTGCATAAGCGCACTTGCCGTATAGCCATTTGCATTTGAACCAGAACTGGCCACTACTCTCAAAGTGGTGTATACACATGCCTATATTGACCTTTGTCAATACTATATCTTATAACCCTTATATAAGTCAGAATTGGCCCCAGCCAATCCATTTAGACCAGATATATGTTTACATATATACATTACATTACATATATATATTACCTCCTTGTCATACGTAATGGGACCTACCTTTAATGCATCTATAATTTATATATTGCTTGGGTCATACTTACCCTGGCACTGTCCCTTAAGCCAATATTGACTGCTGTATCTAAGAGAATAAAATTATCCTAAGCATAGCTGCTGCCTTTAAATAAGTTTATAATACTTATACCTGACTTGACTCCCGCATTTAAGTCTTAGTGCTACATTAAGCTTATGATACCCAAGTTGCTCGTTTGCAAGAGAAGTACATGAAAGCAGAATAAAAGAAGTACATGTTTATATAACAAAAAAAACGTTATAACAATATAACAGAGTTCTAACAAAGAATCTTACCTGATGCTTCTGAGAATCACTCTGAGCTGCTAAGGGAGGGAGTGAGAGGGGAATACCTGTTCATTAACTGCACCTGACACTGACCTCCAAAGTAATTGCCTAATTACCTACAGCTGCTGCTCCCAGAACCTGCAGATCGACATTACCATACGGATCAGTATAGAACATGCACATTAGCATTGCATTAAAATTGCTCATAGAACATACAGATCAGCCACCATTTCCACAATGGCCAATCTGGTCCATCCATTCTTAAGAGTTAAGAGACTCCAGCATCAGGATGGCATTACCAGCTAAGCCTAAATGTTTAACTGCTAGTAGATCAAAGGCCCCCTTTTTTATTTATTTATTTATTTTTTTAAATATATGTAAACTACCTCAACCTTGGGAAAGACTTGTGAGGGAAGCAACTGGCTCTGAAACCTAAATTCCTCCAGAAAAAAGAAAATAATACCCCAGTATTGGGGAAAAAAGAAGGAGGACATATGGTTTAGGCCGCTAACTTAACATTCTATTAGCCCCACTCTCCAAGGCAAACCTGGGATTCCAACAGATTAACCTTAACTAACTGCCACCTCCCTCTCCCATCCGTAAAAATCAGACCGGGTGTAGGGACCATATACCCCAATGCCGCTAGATGCTTTTTAGACAGGTAGGCGCACGGATGGGGGGGACATAGCATTTGCCGCCGGACAGATTATAATCAGGCTGTGAAGGCACATGGATCAAGGACAAACCAGTAACATAAGCCACAGTAACACTGTGCCTGCCTGATCCAGCTGATGAAACATTGAAGACTTCATCCCTGAGGTAATGTGCTTAGGGGAAAAAGATCACAAGGACCAAAACCCCAGTCCCTAGGACGCTCTCCAGCAAGCCCTAATGCTTCCCCAAAGTTAAAAAGAAAACTGCTTCTAACAGGAGCAAAAATAAACTGAAACAGAAGAAAAAAAGACACCGGATTTGGGGGTGGAATGGGCTTTTAAAGCTTTGGGGAGGGTCCTTCTGACAGGAGCACTGGGGCGGGGGCTATCCCATTACGTATGACATGGAGTTGTCCAGCGAAAGATAGTTACATCCACATCTGCACTGCTACTTTCTTTAAAATATTTAGGGTCAGGGCACACGATCAGATTTATTGAAGATTAGTCAGCCAGCAACAAATCATCTTCGTGAGGCAACTTTGGACGACTTCGGAAAACTAAGCGATCCGAGTGCCATCCCAGCGGCGATTTACATTGTAGCTGGCGGGAGGCAGTTCAGGGAGATTAGTTACCCTGAAGAAGAGGAGATTTGTCGCCGGGTAACTAATCTCCCCGAATCTGAGCGTATGCCCTGACCCTTACACACAAATCTGAAGTCTGTTTGTTTATTTTGTTTGATTAAGCAAGAATGAATCAGATTCCGTGAGTAGAAAACATACCAAAGGTTAATCTTTTATAATGCAGCCCAGCCTGTTTACACAAGGAGGAGTGGTGTGCTGATAATTATACAGCTGCTGGTAGGGCCAGAGGTGATAACTCAGAGCTGGATATATTAAGCACCATGTTTACTGGCAAGTTGGCAACCCTAGGATAAGTGGACATTTGACCTGGACATCAAAATACCCCTGTGGCTAGAATATACTGTATAATTGGTACAAATGGACACATTTTTAGTATATATGCCAAACATGTGCTGCCTGTTGTATTTCATTCAACGATTGGACATGCCAAATTATATGTTGTATTACTTTGAGCAGGGCCCCTCTTTTAAAGCCGCCCGCCTGCTCAGTTAAAGACAAAAGGCACTTCACAGTCGTCGCCTGCCAAGCAATTTTGTTACATAAAGATGTCAGAATATTGCCTGCTGAGTTTAATCCTCATTGTTACACATGTATCAGTAACAAACCCTCCTTACCCATCAATTTATCAACAGTTTTCCTTATATTTATACAGTTTATCATAATTACAACTACATCAGAGAACTAAACCTAAATCTAAATGTAATAATCTAGGACAGAATTACAGGTACAGTATCTTGTAACATCCGCTGACAGCCACATCACGATAAATGAAGAACAGAAGTATTGACATAATGCAAAAAATTTCCTATATAAATGAATCCACCAGCGTGTTCAGGGGTTTTCTAAATCCTGATTACAGTTTAGCAATTGTTCTTTTTATCTTCTGTTCATTATTGGCTTATGAACAATTGTTTGGATAATGAATACACAGAGAGATATTCACACTTTTAATGGCAGTTGTACAGAAGTAATAAATATTTAACTCACCATGTATCCAAGAGCTTTAAACATTCCGTGTATCAACATGACTGTGAGTTTCTCATCCACATTATCTGGGAGAGGAGTGTAAAAATAATAGGCTAGCAGGGCAAATAGCAAGAGAAAGAGCAGTGACTTGCTTGCCATGTCTCACTGTACTACCTGCTTCCCCAGGACTGATTTAAGCTCCACACCAACTGTGTAACAAGTCAGCAGCAGAGTAATAGGGCAAAGTTAATCTGTTGAGTTGGACCTAAGTCCATGTATCATATGATCAACACAATGTTTTACATACTGACTCATTTACAGACACTTGGAAACTTTAGTAACAGATCTTTACCTAATCAACCAGAATTAAATGCAGTAAGCAGCTTCATAATACATAATACAATTTAGAATAGTCTATATCGTATAGTATATATTTTTAAATTGTTTAAATATGTTTGAATACAACAAATGTACTTTTTTATATGTACAATATATACATTTTTCCCATTTCCTAAAAAGAAACAAAACTGCTGCACTCTCAGGATTTGATTTTTTTTTTTTTCAAACCCTGAGAGTGCAGCAATTTTGCACATTTTTATATGCTCTTGTTGCTGTTGCAGCCAGATATAGATGTACTTGTTATCATGAATGTGTGTATATATTAGGGATGCACCGAATCCAGGATTCGGTTCGGGATTCGGCCAGGATTCGGCCTTTTTCAGCAGGATTCGGATTCGGCCAAATCCTTCTGCCCGGCCGAACCAAATCCGAATCCTAATTTGCATATGCAAATTAGGGGCGGGGAGGGAAATCACGTGACTTTTTGTCACAAAACAAGGAAGTAAAAAATATTTTCCCCTTTCAACCCCTAATTTGCATATGCAAATTAGGGTTCGGATTCGGTTCGGTATTCGGCCGAATCTTTCACGAAGGATTCGGGGGTTCGGCCGAATCCAAAATAGTGGATTCGGTGCATCCCTAGTATATATATATAATACACAAAAGACATGAATATACTGTAAATTATATCCTTATAAATGGTGAGTTCTGATGGCATCAGTTATAAACAGTGAGTTCTGATGTCATTTCTGTCACATGACTCACTGAAATTTGTGTTTTATAATAAATAAAGTACCCCTGTTGCAAAATATGAGGATATTAGAAGTTACCTCGGAGTTCCATGACCTGTATATGGTCATATGGTCATATGGTCATGAAACTCCTTGGTAACTTATAATATCCTTATAATTTACAATAGGGGGTACTTTATTCACTATATATATATATATATATATATATATATATATAGAAGTACCACCTGGCTGCAAAGACCACTGAAGGATGGTTGTCATAAATGTACCAATTGTCTGACGTGTAGGGGGATGCTACAGGGCACGCACTTCACCCACCCAAGGACGGGAACAAAACTCAGAATCAACCACAGGGTCACATGTACCACGGACCATGTTGTATTTATGGCCTGGTGCCCGTGTGGGCTACATTATATTGGGAAGGCTTCCACTACGTACCGAGAGCGAATGAACAACCACCGCTGTGCTATCAGAAGCGCCTTGGCCACTGGGAAAGCTGATCAACCCATTGCAAAACATTGGTTAAAGAATAAGCACACCCTGCCACAGTTTCGACACATGATTATCGATCATGTACCTGCACCTAGGAGAGGGGGCAACAGAGACTTATTATTGCTACAAAAAGAGTCTATGTGGATTTACAAACTGGTCACCTTGACACCGAAGGGTTTAAATGAAACACTACCCATGTCCCCCTTTTACTAATACCAGCGAAGTGGCTGACAGCCCAGTGAGATTAAGATTTATTTGGACGATGACTCTGTAGGCGTTGTACTTTTTAGGGGGTGGTGAGTCTATTGAAGCATTCAGATCATTGCCAATCACCAAACAGGGGTCATGGGCCCTTGATGCTGTTGTGGGCGGGGTCTGGTGGATGGTTTGTTCCTATAGGTACTACTTGGGGTGTATTACTACCAACATGGTAGGTAGTACCATGATATCTAAGGATGCTTATGTTATACTCATATTTTAGTAAGTTAATATCGTTGCACAATACAACGTTTTATATAAGGACACTGATCACATATCCACACTTGGAGATGCTTCATTTCTCTGTGATTGCAATCCCTCTCATCGGGTAAGTGGTTCTATGTTATACGCTGTGCCTCACACAGACTGGCTGCACACATACTCACAATTGGATGTAGCACAGAGTTTGTTATACACTAATTTAGCTGGCGCTAGCTTTGATACTCACAGTGCTGGGCACTCACGTTGACCTGGGCCCATAGAGCTAAGGATACTTACCGAGACACTATTAGATACATTATGACCAGCACACTCAGACATTGTATTTACTTACTCTACTGAACTCTATGATGTCACATCCTGAATTCTGGCCCCTTTTCAGGGTTTAAAAGTGTTTGTTGTGTTTGGGGTTTCACTTCCTGATGACGGCTCGAGTTTAGGAGCCGAAACGTTGTAATAAAGCCAACAAGTTTTTGTTTTTCACTAAAAGCCCTGTGTGTGCGGTTTTTTTCTTGCTTTACGGATAACTATTTATAACCAGCACCCAGGCATTACTATACAGTGATCAGTGCACCAGCTTTGGACTGTATATATATATATATATATATATATATATATATATATATATATATATATAGATATATATATATATATATATATATATATATATAGATATATATATATATAGATAGATAGATATATATATATATATATAGACAAATACAAGAGTCCTCTGCACTCAACCCATTATCAATATATTTAAGACAGAGACATTTTGTGCATACTGCTACTGAAAAATGCCTTACCCTTTAAACAAAACAGGGATTGTTTGTTCATATATTACAATATATTTAAGATGGCCAACTACATCAAAGTCATCCCATATCTGGCCAGTCCTATGCTCAATTTTATCTGATTCATTAATAATTCTATTGCTTCATTATACATTTTACAAAGGGATTATGTTTTACCTTTTACTGGCCAGATATGGGATGACTTAATGTAGTTGGCCAGCTTAAATACATTGCAATATATGGACAAACAATCCCTGTTTTGTTTAAAGGGTAAGGCATTTTTCAGTAGCAGTATGCACAAAATGTCTCTGTCTTAAACATATTGATAATGGGTTGAGTGCAGAGGACTCTTGTATTTGTCTATATTTATTTTGTGGTCACAGCCTAATGGTTTTAAAAATAGTGGTGAGCACAACTTTCCCTTGTATATATACTATATATACCCCCCGAATCTGCCTGTATGCTAAAGCCCTAAAGGATAAAATAGAACATAAATAATGTTACTATGCTACTGTCCCTCCTTATCTCTAGTCTATTTTAATGCTTGCAAATGTGGTCATGAATGAGGTTTTATATGTTAATTAGAGATGCCCAACCTGCAGCCCTTCCAGCTATTGTTCACCTACAACGTAAAGAACCCTCAAAATAATTCGACAACAATTGGAGGACCACAAGCCTGACATCCCTACAGCATACATCAAAAACATCAATCAATGAGAATGAGATATTGGATGGGAGATGTCCCAGTATTATTTTTTGCACAGGGAAAATGGCCATAATATTGCAATAACTAATTTTCTACAAACCAAAAAACTAAACTAACTAAAAGTAATCATTTTCTACTAACCAGATGCTGAGCAAACAATGTACTGAACAACAGATGTCATATATGGGGTGATTTATGGACAATGATTGGAAATTGCCTAAATTTAGCATCTTTGTATGCTGGGAAGTTGCTGCATTCCCACACAAACTCTCCATTCTCTGTAGCTTTTTTAAAAGAAATGATCCTCTGAACAAAAGTCATGCTCCTTAGCCATTGTTAATGCAGTTTATAATTTACTTTTCAGTCAAGGGTAAATAATTTCAATAGACCATGTTAAAGTATCATAAACTCTCTAACAGCAAATCCTACAATGGCACATTCATACTAAGTAGAGCAAAGGCAAAATCTACCTCCACTTCATGGTAACAGCAAAATGAGAAGAAGTTTTCTAGTTGATACTCTCGTGGGCTTGTATCATATTCACTGAATAAGAAAAACATGACATACAGTATGGTTAAAAATTCATATATTTGTAAAAGCATACCTCCCAACTTTTTTGCTGGACAATTCCAATTTTGACATCTCAACCCGCAGTCCAGGGTTTGTAACTGAAATGTCCCGACTTTCTCTTTGATCTCCCGCACTGAACAGACAGAAAAAGATACAAAGTTTCTAACTTAATTTGGCAGAGAGCCCAGAGTAAGTGGCAGGTGCACTTCGATACTTTTGGAACAATTTAAGATAAGCAAAGAAACAATTGTAACAATTTAAGATAAGTAGGTCTGTTGGATAAACTGTGACTTGCAGATTAAAGGGCAAGTCACTTTATTAGCAAAACTGTAATAAGACATAAAAAAGACAGACATGTGTTCAAACCTTCATAACTTGCCAAATTTTGTAAAATGAACATGGTCATTAGGGGGTGTGGCCACAAAAAATGGGCATGGTCAAAAAATCTCACCTTGCTCAGCACAGCAAATCTTTTTGTCCCTCTTTCTATTTTCAAAATGTTGGGAGGTATGGTAAAAGTAATAGTATGTTGTTTGTACACAAATCTTTATGTATGCAAAACAAATAAACATTTAACCTTTTAAGTGCCAGCAGAATTTCACATTTTGGTTACGCAAAATGCCAGCCGTTTTTGAAACATTTTGTGCTCTCTCACTTTAGGGGCATTTTCTGAGGGGAAACCTATAGTTTACCTAGGAAAACTATACATTGTTTTTTTCGGTAGAAACTGAGCTTTCTAAATCTGCCTGAGTTTTCATGTATTTACACCTGTGCAAAAAAATTTATAGTGCTAAATACCAAAAAAAAATGAAAAATTACCATTTTTCATCGTATATCAATTTATACCAGAAAAATATTTCATTTTACGGATGAAAATCCAACTGATTTGGAAAGCCTTATGTCTCTCGAACGTGCCAATACCAGATATGCATAGTTTTAGGGAGATTTAGGATTTCTGTACAGCAAAAACTCCCGGCAGTATATTACCAAATTTTGAAAGCACTAAGGCAGAAAACGGCATGCTTTAGATTCCAAGGCAAAAAATCCTGAAACCGTAGGTTTACCCCAGAAAACCATACATTTTTGAAAATTACACATTCTGCCGATTACAAAATGGGTAACTATGTCTCTCTACTCCCAACTACCAAACATAAAAGCTTGTCTGAACATAGCGGTTTTTCAACAAAAAATTCAAAATTCTGAAAAATCATTTCAAAGGTTTTATTTTGCTGCTCCGCATATCCCAAACTATATTAGGTACCAAGAAAAAGCACCTGAAATATGATTGCCAGGGGTCCACTGAACAATTTGATACCCATTATGCATAGGTTTACCAAAGTATCTGGCATTTAGAGACACCAATATGTAGTTAGCACATCCAAATTGTTCAGGACTTTACTTCAGCTACTGAGAAATCAACACATTGACTGCATTTTTGTGGGGTAAAAACACAGAAATATATGTTTACCCCCCAAAACCCATATATTTTTGGAAAGTACACATTCTACCGAATCTAAAATGGGTACCCATGCCTTTCTGCTCCAAACTACTGAGTCGCAAGGCTTTCCCAAAGTTGTCGGTTTTGGTGAAATATCTGAAAATTGCCTCAAAGCTTCAACTTCCCAGCACCATATCACCCATGTATCGTTACGCACCAAGAAAAAGCACCCTAAATATGATTGCCAGGGTTCCTCCAAACAGTTTGGTGGCCATTGTTCATAGGTTTATCAAAGTATCTGGCATTTAGAGGCCCCAAAATGAAGTTAGCGCATACAAATAGTCCTGTGGGTAACTTCATCTAATGAAAAATCAACACATTGACTGCATTTTTGTGGGGTAAAAACACAGAAATATATGTTTACCCCCCAAACCCATATATTTTTGGAAAGTACACATTCTACTGAATCTAAAATGGGTACCCATGCCTTTCTGCTCCAAACTACTGAGTCGCAAGGCTTTCCCAAAGTTGTCGGTTTTGGTGAAATATCTGAAAATTGCCTCAAAGCTTCAACTTCCCAGCACCATATCACCCATGTGTCATTACGTACTAAGAAAAAGCACCCTAAATATGATTGCCAGGGTTCCTCTGAACATTTTGGTGGCCATTGTTCATAAGTTTACCAAAGTATCTGGCATTTAGAGTCCCCAAAATGAAGTTAGCGCATACAAACAGTCCCGTGGGTAACTTCAGCTAATGAAAGATCAACACACAGGAGAAAGCTCTCTGTTTAGTGCTGAATTAAGCATTGAAATTCCTGTTTGAGACAGGATTTTTTGTTATCATTTGGTGTGTGAATGTGTTGTCCACTTGGTGGGTGAAATTTGGGAAGTTTTGAGTTGATTTTCTTTACTAAAAATCGATTTTTCTTTTGACCCTGAAGGTGAGTGATTCCTAGCCCAGTTCCTTTCACTTGCTCTGGGCTACAAACTCACTGTTAGATCCCCTACCCCTCCCCCGCACCTGGGTGTCAGTTTCATTTGCATTTTTCTCTTGTTTCAGCACAAATTGTTTAATTTTTGTACAGATTGAGTGGATATTTTGATTTTGCACTCAGTTCTGTGAGGAGAGAAAGCTAAAGGGAGAAGGATTTAATATAAGTATAAATATAAAATCTTTTCCAGCAGCAGCAGTGCAGCTCCCAGGCACCTGCTCACATTAACCCTCTCCCTGCCACAGCTTCTCAACTTAAAACTTATTTTTTTTGTTAATCAATAGTATAAAGCTTTCTTTTTGTGTGGTGTTGTGTAAAATAATGGGAGGGAATAAAAAGGAAAGTTATAAAAAAACATCTCTTGGTTCTAAAGCAAAAGGACCTGAAAAACCCAGCTGTAGCTCTGCAAGGATACACCAGTCAGAGCCCATGTCAAAAAGCCCCATTGCCTCTACTTCTGCTGCTGCAGCCAATGTGACCCCTGCTAAAACATTTGCACAGGCGGTAGCTACTGGCAGCAACCCTAGCCAAGTCACTGCTGGGGTAGAGAAGCTTACAAGGAAGCATGGGGTCAGATGCCTAATGTCAAGCACTCATGGCATAGAGGCTTATATAAAGGCTGCAGCTGAAGTGGTGGGCCACTCTGCAGTAGTGGCAGCAAGTAAAATGTATGGGAAAGCCATAATCTTTGCCTGTACTCTAACTGCAGTGCATACTCTGGTACAGAGGGGTATCACAGTGGGAGGGAGTTATGTCCCTGTAGAACCCCTAGAAGGATTGGGCACAAGGGTGGTTTTATCTAATGTGCCCCCCTTCCTGCAAGACCACTTATTGTACCCCCACCTGCAAGCCCTTGGGGAGTTAAAATCAAATATGTCTAGAATTCCCCTGGGATGTAAGGAGAGCAGACTGAGGCATGTCCTTTCCTTTAAAAGGCAGGTGCAACTACTTTTACCTCGGGGGCAAGACACTATTGAGGGGTCTTTTGGGGTTCCATTTGAAGGGGTGCTGTATAAAAATTTTTACAGCACAGAGGAAGTGAGGTGCTTCCTTTGCAAGAACCTGGGGCACACTCGCCAGAGTTGCCCCAAAGGGCAAATTAAGACCACAGCCCCTGTTCCTGCTCCCAGTGCCTCAAATAAAACATCTTATCCTGCTGGGACTATTTCAGCAGGGTCCTCAAAGGGGATATCTCCTTCACTAAAGAACCTCAAGGTGGCTGTTACACAATCCACCTCTACAACATCCAAACCTGATCCTTCCTCACTGAAGACATCTAAGGCTGCAGCATGTCTTACAATTGCGGCAAAAGAGAAGGGGGGAAAACATGTCAAAGCTTCCCCCAGGGTCACAGTTGTTCCTACCACAAAAGGGTGTACCCCTGTTATGGGCACCCCTGAAGGTGTGGGGGTACCCATGATTGCAACACCTGTTGGGGTTGGGGCAGATAGTGGCCTTTCCTCTTCAGATGCCAAGAAAAAGAGGAAATTTAAATCAAACTGGCTTGTACCTGAGGAATGGGCATCAGTGGTTAATGATGGGGCACCCCCATCCAAGGATAAAAAGGGCAGCAAAACTTCTGCTCCTCATGTGGTGACATTGTCTGGCCCAACTGTTGGTCACGATTAACCGGTGTCAGACCATGCACTCTTGCCTCCAGACCAGGTGGGGAATAATGAGGTTAATGGTCTGCATGGCCTTGGACATGGCAGTGTTGGTTTCCCCACAGAGTCAGGGGTGCAGTATCTGCCTCAAAATCATTTGGAAGATCTTCCCTTGGAGTGTAAAGAGACACCTAATGAGACTCCTGCAGAGTGGGCAGTCAGTGTTCCTGAAGTGCTGAGATTTGGCAACTGCAACCAGCCTCAGTTTTTAGTGCCTCAGGGTATTTCACTCCAGGAGGGGGACAATATTGGGCTAACCCCCATACAGGACCCTGCAGATAAAACTGCTGGGAAGGATGGTGAGGGTGGAGTTGTAAATACGGAGGAGGGTAGCCAGACAACCTCTACTGTTCATGCTAAAATCTCTCCTCCCTTGTCTTCAGCTGACCCAAATGTTATTGCCATCCAGAAAGCACAGGAGGTAGTAGAGAGGGCAGAGGCTAACCATCGAGCCTCCAAAGCTCTACCTGTTGCTGGGGAGCTAATTAGTTCTGTTGCTCCTGTGTCAAACACTTCCAAATGTGTTTCAAGTGAAGTTGAGGGAACACCTGAGCCATTGCAGGGTCTCCAGAAAAGTGATTCTGATACTTTTCCTGTAACAACTTGTGGAGAGATTCTCAAAGCTCTAGTGGAGAGGGGAGATTATCAATCCCTTAGCCAGGAAGAGCTCATGGATGAGGGGAACATCGAAGAGGAGGTTGACATAGGAGTGGCAAATCCTTCTACCCCAATCATCCCTGCTGAGGAACTCAAAAAGTTTCTTGAGAGCACCCTTGGTGTTAAATTAGAGAAGAAGATGCACATGGCTCTGGAAAAGTGGCATGATTTGCCTTTATTTATCAATTCTGTGAGACAGTACATTAAGGTCATAAAAGAGGCCAAGAACTATGGAACAGCGGAATATCTCCGTATAATGAAGTTTCACAAAAAATGTTTGTCTCATCAGACCTTGATGAAGGTTAAAGCACTTCCTAAGACTCAGTAATGGCCTTGAGTATAAGCACACTTAATACTAATGGCTGTCGGAATCCTTTCCGAATGTTTCAGGTACTCTCCTTTCTTCGTCAAGGAGGGTACTCTGTGAGTTTCCTCCAAGAGACCCACACCACTCCAGAGCTTGAAGCAAGCTGGAATCTGGAGTGGAAGGGAAGGGTCTTTTTTAATCACCTCACTTGGACATCATGCGGGGTGGTGACCCTTTTCTCAGATTCCTTCCAGCCAGAGGTCCTGAGTGCTACCTCTGTCATCCCTGGCCGTCTATTGCATCTTCGGGTCCGGGAGTCAGGTAGAACATATAATCTAATGAATGTGTATGCTCCTACTACCGGACCAGAGAGGGCACGGTTCTTTGAAAGTTTGTCAGCCTACATGGAGACAATTGACTCTGATGAAGCCTTGATTATAGGGGGTGATTTTAATTACACCCTTGATGCTCGAGATCGCAATGTACCCAAGAAAAGAGACTCGTCTGAGTCCGTTTTGCGAGAACTAATTGCTCATTTCTCCTTGGTTGATGTCTGGAGAGAACAGAACCCAGAGACGGTTGCCTTTACCTATGTCAGGGTGAGAGATGGTCATGTTTCTCAATCCCGGATTGATAGGATATATATATCGAGCCATCTCATGTCACGAGCCCAGTCGAGCACCATTAGATTGGCACCATTCTCAGACCACAATTGTGTATCCCTGAGAATGTCAATCGCACCATCTCTGCCAAAAGCTGCTTACTGGCACTTTAACAACAGTTTATTAGAAGATGAGGGTTTTGCAAAGTCAGTCCGGGATACATGGAGAGGCTGGAGGGCCTTTCAGGATGAATTTGCCACATTGAACCAGTGGTGGGATGTAGGCAAGGTTCACCTAAAGCTCTTGTGTCAAGAGTATACCAAAAGTGTGAGCGGGCAGCGCAATGCAGAGATTGAGGCACTGAATGAGGAGGTGCTTGATCTTGAGCAAAGGCTATCAGGCTCTGAAGACCAAGCCCTTCAGTGTGAATATCTAGAAAGGAAAGAAGCGCTGCGTAACATGGAACAACGACAGGCTCGTGGTGCCTTTGTGCGAAGCAGGATGCAGTTACTTTGTGATATGGACCGTGGTTCCCGATTCTTCTATGCTCTGGAGAAGAAGAAGGGGAACCAAAAACAAATCACATGCCTTTTTGCGGAGGAAGGAACCCCCCTTGAGGATCCGGAGGCTATCCGGGACAGAGCCCGGTCCTTCTATCAAAACCTTTTTTCTCCAGATCCCATCTCTTCAGATGCCTGTGAGGAGCTATGGGATGGGCTTCCAGTGGTCAGTGAGAGGAGAAAAGAGAGGTTGGAAACACCAATCACTCTAGATGAACTCTCTCAAGCACTCCGTTTAATGCCCCACAATAAATCTCCTGGGCTTGACGGACTGACCATAGAGTTCTTCCAGTTCTTTTGGGATACTCTGGGCCCTGATTTCCATAGGGTCCGAACTGAGGCCTTCAAGAAAGGTGAGTTGCCACTTTCGTGTCGTCGAGCAGTTTTATCACTACTTCCTAAGAAGGGGGATCTCCGTCTTATTAAGAACTGGAGACCAGTCTCACTGCTTAGCACAGACTATAAGATCGTGGCCAAAGCTATCTCACTTACAGATGAAGCCACTTGAATTTGTGAGTTAAATGCGTCATGACTCAGGGGTAATTGAAGAAACTGTGTTATCTTAAGTCATCTTAACTCATTTAATGCATTTAACCTTTTCATTAGCATACCAAAGCTCCATTGTTCACAATGGTGAATGCTTTAATTAGATGGGATGTTGTGACGCAGTTTTCTGTGTTAAATGAGATAAATGGGATATCTGTGTTTAGTTATTCTGTGTCAAACAAACAAACCAAAGTGGCTGCATCTGTAGGCTCAAATCAGTGCTGGCAGAGGTGATTCATCCTGACCAGTCCTATACAGTCCCCGGTCGGACAATTTTTGATAATGTCTTTTTAATCCGAGACTTACTACATTTTGCGAGAAGGACTGGTCTATCTCTTGCTTTTCTCTCTCTGGATCAAGAGAAGGCTTTTGACAGGGTGGATCACCAATATCTTATAGGCACTCTGCAAGCCTATAGCTTTGGCCCACAG
Source organism: Xenopus petersii (assembly GCA_038501925.1). Lineage (NCBI taxonomy): Eukaryota > Metazoa > Chordata > Amphibia > Anura > Pipidae > Xenopus > Xenopus petersii. Next base: position 39,303,519 of record CM076681.1, on the reverse strand, counting down.
TTTGTGGGCTACCTGAAAACAATGTATGCCTCTGCAGAGTGTTTAGTTAAAATCAACTGGTCTCTGACTGCACCTCTGGCCTTTGGACGAGGAGTTCGGCAAGGATGCCCCTTGTCGGGACAACTGTACTCGCTGGCCATTGAGCCCTTCCTGTGTCTCTTAAGGAAAAGGCTCACGGGACTGGTGCTCAAAGAACCTGACATGAGGGTGGTTCTCTCAGCCTACGCTGATGATGTAATTCTTGTGGCCCAGGACCTAGTTGATCTTGAGCGGGCACAAGAGTGTCAAGAAGTCTACGCTGCTGCCTCATCTGCCCGTATCAACTGGTCCAAGAGCTCAGGCCTTCTGGAGGGTTCTCTAAAGGTAGATTTCCTGCCTCCTGCTTTCCGTGACATCTCGTGGGAGAGTAAAATCATTAAATATTTAGGCGTCTACCTATCAGCTGAGGAGTATCCTGTCTCACAGAATTTCATTGAACTTGAGGAGTGTGTTCTAACGCGCCTTGGAAAGTGGAAGGGTTTTGCTAAAGTACTTTCTATGAGGGGGAGAGCTTTGGTGATTAATCAGCTGGTGGCCTCTCAGATCTGGTACCGGCTGATATGTCTTAGCCCAACCCAAGAATTCATTGCTAAGATCCAGAGAAGGTTACTGGACTTTCTCTGGATAGGAAAGCATTGGGTTTCTGCAGGTGTCTCAAGCCTCCCGTTGAAAGAGGGAGGGCAGGGAGTCGTGTGTATACGTTCTCAAGTGCACACCTTCCGTCTCCAGCAAATACAGAGATACTTGTATGCAGATCCTTCTCCACAGTGGTGTACTCTAGCATCGAGTTTTTATCGCCAGGTACGAAATATGGGATATGACCGGCAATTGTTTATAATTGAACCTGAGGGTTTCCTAAGAAACCTTTCAACCCTGCCGGCTTACTACCAAGACACGCTAAAAACCTGGAGCATGGTATCCGTGTTAAGGCAAGGAGCCATTGAAGGGGAAGACATTCTAAATGAGCCCCTACTTTACAATCCATCTTTTAAGACTAGGATGTTAGAATCCATCAGCATCCGACGTCGCCTTTGCCAGGCTCGGTTAACCAGAGTTGGAGATCTCCTGGATTTTGAGAAATCAGATTGGGTGGACTCTCAAGCAGTTATGCAACGCATGGGATTCCTCACCACTAGGGTTCCACACCGTCTTCTCAAGGAAATCAAGGACACAATCTCTCCTGATTCTCACACCTTCATTGATGGGGTTTTACATGCTGGAGAGCCACGTCCACCTTGGAACTCCTCACCTCCAGACATAATAATAGCACCTAAAACCCGTCAATCCCCCCAAGCACCTCCTTCCCCCAACTTGAGCCAGTTGGAGAATTTTCCATTGACACGCTTTCATGATATAACAAGAAAGCTGTTGTATTCTCTAATGCTTCACACTGTACACTTCCTTGCCCTCATCTCCCGATATGATACCATCTGGAGACGTGTGCTTAATGAGGGTGAAAGACCTCAGTGGCGAGCTCTTTATTCCAGTTTGGTGCCTAGACCAACTGGAGACTTGAGTTGGAAAGTGCTGCATGGTGCATTGAGCACGGGAGAGTATTTAGCTCATTTTACAGACTCCCCAGCTGCTTGTCCATTCTGTGGCAAAGGAGAGTCTGTGTTTCATGCTTATTTTACGTGTGCCAGACTGCAACCTCTATTGGCTCTTTTGAGAAAGCTTTACCTGCAGTTCTGGTTACATTTTTCCCCTCATGTTTATATTTTTGGACGCCCAGTATCCCGGGACAATAAAGAGAAAGACCTTCTCTCCAACTTGCTCCTGGCTTTAGCTAAATTAGTCATCCATAAATCTAGAAAGCAATGTTTGGAAGGTGGGAATCCTCTGCCAGCAGAGGTCTTGTTCCGAGTGCTGGTGCGTTCCCGCATCCGAGCAGAGTACACCCAAGCAGTGTTTACTGGTCGGTTGAAAGAATTTGCTGACCAGTGGGCAATAGATGGGGTACTTTGCTCAGTATCCCCAGACCTGGTTTCTGTTCAGACAAGTCTCACACTCCATATTTAAGTGCACTTTAATTTAAGTGACAGTTGTATTTTAATCAGTTAATTATCTCCTTTGAGATGTGATTAACTTTGGTGAGCAATCACTCACCTGCAATTTGAATAATATATCAGCTAATGAAAAATCAACACATTGACTGCATTTTTGTGGGGTAAAAACACAGAAATATATGTTTACCCCCCAAACCCATACATTTTTGGAAAGTACGCATTCTACCGAATCTAAAATGGGTACCCATGCCTTATTGCTCCAAACTACTGAGTCGCAAGGCTTTGCCAAATTTGGCGGTTTTGGTGAAATATCTGGAAATTGCCTCAAAGCTTCAACTTTCCAGCATCGTATTGTCCATGTATCATTACCAGCATAAAGCATCCTAAATATAAACATATGGGTCTACTAAACAGTTTGATGCCCAATGTGCATAGATATACCAAACTATGTGGCGCACAGAGACCCCCAAATGACAATATGTATAGACATTTTCACGGCTGACGCTCTGGCTGCTGCAATATGAGCACCTGGAGTGTGTATTATGCGACATTAGTCCCCCCTAACAATACAGAGACCCCAGAAAACCATATATTTTAAGAAAGTACACATTCTGACGAATCCAATATGGGTAAATAAGTGTTTCTACTGCAAACTGCCAAACTGCAAAGCAATGCTGAACATAACGGTTTTTATCAAATTTCTGAAAATCGTCACAAAGCTTGAATTCTACCCCATTATATGCCACACATTTCGTAACGTATCAGCATAAAACATCCTAAATATGAACGCCAGGGGTCTACTGAACACTTTGATGCCCAGTATGCATAGATATACCAAACTATGTGGCGCACAGAGACCCCCAAATGACAATAGTGTATATACATTTTCATGGCTGACGCGCTGGCTGCTGCAATATGAGCAACTGGTGTGTGTATTATGCGACATTAGACCCCCCTAACAGTACAGAGACCCCAGAAAACCATATATTTTCAGAAAGTACACATTCTGACAAATCCAATATGGGTAAATAAGTGTTTCTACTGCAAACTGCCAAACAGCAAAGCAATGCTGAACATAACGGTTTTTATCAAATTTCTGAAAATCGTCACAAAGCTTGAATTTTACCCCATTATATGCCCCACATTTCATAACTTATCAGCATAAAACATCCTAAATATGAACGCCAGGGGTCTACTGAACACTTTGATGCCCAATATGCATAGATATACCAAACTATGTGGCACACAGAGACCCCCAAATGACAATAGTGTATATACATTTTCACGGCTGACGCTCTGGCTGCTGCAATATGAGCACCTGGAGTGTGTATTATGCGACATTAGACCCCCCTAACAGTACAGAGACCCCAGAAAACCATATATTTTCAGAAAGTACACATTCTGACGAATCCAATATGGGTAAATAAGTGTTTCTACTGCAAACTGCCAAACAGCAAAGCAATGCTGAACATAACGGTTTTTATCAAATTTCTGAAAATCGTCACAAAGCTTGAATTCTACCCCATTATATGCCACACATTTCGTAACGTATCAGCATAAAACATCCTAAATATGAACGCCAGGGGTCTACTGAAAACTTTGATGCCCAGTATGCATAAATATACCAAACGATGTGGCGTACAGAGACCCCCAAATGACAATAGTGTATATACATTTTCACGGCTGACGCGCTGGCTGCTGCAATATGAGCACCTGGTGTGTGTATTATGCGACATTAGACCCCCCTAACAGTACAGAGACCCCAGAAAACCATATATTTTCAGAAAGTACACATTCTGACAAATCCAATATGGGTAAATAAGTGTTTCTACTGCAAACTGCCAAACTGCAAAGCAATGCTGAACATAACGGTTTTTATCAAATTTCTGAAAATCGTCACAAAGCTTGAATTTTACCCCATTATATGCCCCACATTTCGTAACGTATCAGCATAAAACATCCTAAATATGAACGCCAGGGGTCTACTGAACACTTTGATGCCCAATATGCATAGATATACCAAACTATGTGGCGCACAGAGACCCCCAAATGACAATAGTGTATATACATTTTCACGGCTGACGCGCTGGCTGCTGCAATATGAGCACCTGGTGTGTGTATTATGCGACATTAGACCCCCCTAACAGTACAGAGACCCCAGAAAACCATATATTTTCAGAAAGTACACATTCTGAAGAATCCAATATGGGTAAATAAGTGTTTCTACTGCAAACTGCCAAACTGCAAAGCAATGCTGAACAAAACGGTTTTTATCAAATTTCTGAAAATCGTCACAAAGCTTGAATTTTACCCCATTATATGCCCCACATTTCGTAACGTATCAGCATAAAACATCCTAAATATGAACGCCAGGGGTCTACTGAACACTTTGATGCCCAATATGCATAGATATACCAAACTATGTGGCGCACAGAGACCCCCAAATGACAATAGTGTATATACATTTTCACGGCTGACGCGCTGGCTGCTGCAATATGAGCACCTGGTGTGTGTATTATGCGACATTAGACCCCCCTAACAGTACAGAGACCCCAGAAAACCATATATTTTCAGAAAGTACACATTCTGACGAATCCAATATGGGTAAATAAGTGTTTCTACTGCAAACTGCCAAACTGCAAAGCAATGCTGAACATAACGGTTTTTATCAAATTTCTGAAAATCGTCACAAAGCTTGAATTTCACCCCATTATGTGCCCCACATTTCATAACGTATCAGCATAAAACATCCTAAATATGAACGCCAGGGGTCTACTGAACACTTTGATGCCCAATATGCATAGATATACCAAACTATGTGGCGCACAGAGACCCCCAAATGACAATAGTGTATATACATTTTCACGGCTGAAGCGCTGGCTGCTGCAATATGAGCACCTGGTGTGTGTATTATGCGACATTAGACCCCCCTAACAGTACAGAGACCCCAGAAAACCATATATTTTCAGAAAGTACACATTCTGACAAATCCAATATGGGTAAATAAGTGTTTCTACTGCAAACTGCCAAACTGCAAAGCAATGCTGAACATAACGGTTTTTATCAAATTTCTGAAAATCGTCACAAAGCTTGAATTTTACCCCATTATATGCCCCACATTTCGTAACGTATCAGCATAAAACATCCTAAATATGAACGCCAGGGGTCTACTGAACACTTTGATGCCCAATATGCATAGATATACCAAACTATGTGGCGCACAGAGACCCCCAAATGACAATAGTGTATATACATTTTCACGGCTGACGCGCTGGCTGCTGCAATATGAGCACCTGGTGTGTGTATTATGCGACATTAGACCCCCCTAACAGTACAGAGACCCCAGAAAACCATATATTTTCAGAAAGTACACATTCTGAAGAATCCAATATGGGTAAATAAGTGTTTCTACTGCAAACTGCCAAACTGCAAAGCAATGCTGAACATAACGGTTTTTATCAAATTTCTGAAAATCGTCACAAAGCTTGAATTTTACCCCATTATATGCCCCACATTTCGTAACGTATCAGCATAAAACATCCTAAATATGAACGCCAGGGGTCTACTGAACACTTTGATGCCCAATATGCATAGATATACCAAACTATGTGGCGCACAGAGACCCCCAAATGACAATAGTGTATATACATTTTCACGGCTGACGCGCTGGCTGCTGCAATATGAGCACCTGGTGTGTGTATTATGCGACATTAGACCCCCCTAACAGTACAGAGACCCCAGAAAACCATATATTTTCAGAAAGTACACATTCTGAAGAATCCAATATGGGTAAATAAGTGTTTCTACTGCAAACTGCCAAACTGCAAAGCAATGCTGAACATAACGGTTTTTATCAAATTTCTGAAAATCGTCACAAAGCTTGAATTTCACCCCATTATGTGCCCCACATTTCGTAACGTATCAGCATAAAACATCCTAAATATGAACGCCAGGGGTCTACTGAACACTTTGATGCCCAATATGCATAGATATACCAAACTATGTGGCGCACAGAGACCCCCAAATGACAATAGTGTATATACATTTTCACGGCTGACGCGCTGGCTGCTGCAATATGAGCACCTGGTGTGTGTATTATGCGACATTAGACCCCCCTAACAGTACAGAGACCCCAGAAAACCATATATTTTCAGAAAGTACACATTCTGAAGAATCCAATATGGGTAAATAAGTGTTTCTACTGCAAACTGCCAAACTGCAAAGCAATGCTGAACATAACGGTTTTTATCAAATTTCTGAAAATCGTCACAAAGCTTGAATTTTACCCCATTATATGCCCCACATTTCGTAACGTATCAGCATAAAACATCCTAAATATGAACGCCAGGGGTCTACTGAACACTTTGATGCCCAATATGCATAGATATACCAAACTATGTGGCGCACAGAGACCCCCAAATGACAATAGTGTATATACATTTTCACGGCTGACGCGCTGGCTGCTGCAATATGAGCACCTGGTGTGTGTATTATGCGACATTAGACCCCCCTAACAGTACAGAGACCCCAGAAAACCATATATTTTCAGAAAGTACACATTCTGAAGAATCCAATATGGGTAAATAAGTGTTTCTACTGCAAACTGCCAAACTGCAAAGCAATGCTGAACATAACGGTTTTTATCAAATTTCTGAAAATCGTCACAAAGCTTGAATTTCACCCCATTATGTGCCCCACATTTCGTAACGTATCAGCATAAAACATCCTAAATATGAACGCCAGGGGTCTACTGAACACTTTGATGCCCAATATGCATAGATATACCAAACTATGTGGCGCACAGAGACCCCCAAATGACAATAGTGTATATACATTTTCACGGCTGACGCGCTGGCTGCTGCAATATGAGCACCTGGTGTGTGTATTATGCGACATTAGACCCCCCTAACAGTACAGAGACCCCAGAAAACCATATATTTTCAGAAAGTACACATTCTGACAAATCCAATATGGGTAAATAAGTGTTTCTACTGCAAACTGCCAAACTGCAAAGCAATGCTGAACATAACGGTTTTTATCAAATTTCTGAAAATCGTCACAAAGCTTGAATTTTACCCCATTATATGCCCCACATTTCGTAACGTATCAGCATAAAACATCCTAAATATGAACGCCAGGGGTCTACTTAACACTTTGATGCCCAATATGCATAGATATACCAAACTATGTGGCGCACAGAGACCCCCAAATGACAATAGTGTATATACATTTTCACGGCTGACGCGCTGGCTGCTGCAATATGAGCACCTGGTGTGTGTATTATGCGACATTAGACCCCCCTAACAGTACAGAGACCCCAGAAAACCATATATTTTCAGAAAGTACACATTCTGACGAATCCAATATGGGTAAATAAGTGTTTCTACTGCAAACTGCCAAACTGCAAAGCAATGCTGAACATAACGGTTTTTATCAAATTTCTGAAAATCGTCACAAAGCTTGAATTTTACCCCATTATATGCCCCACATTTCGTAACGTATCAGCATAAAACATCCTAAATATGAACGCCAGGGGTCTACTTAACACTTTGATGCCCAATATGCATAGATATACCAAACTATGTGGCGCACAGAGACCCCCAAATGACAATAGTGTATATACATTTTCACGGCTGACGCGCTGGCTGCTGCAATATGAGCACCTGGTGTGTGTATTATGCGACATTAGACCCCCCCTTACAGTACAGAGACCCCAGAAAACCATATATTTTCAGAAAGTACACATTCTGACGAATCCAATATGGGTAAATAAGTGTTTCTACTGCAAACTGCCAAACAGCAAAGCAATGCTGAACATAACGGTTTTTATCAAATTTCTGAAAATCGTCACAAAGCTTGAATTCTACCCCATTATATGCCACACATTTCGTAACGTATCAGCATAAAACATCCTAAATATGAACGCCAGGGGTCTACTGAAAACTTTGATGCCCAGTATGCATAAATATACCAAACGATGTGGCGTACAGAGACCCCCAAATGACAATAGTGTATATACATTTTCACGGCTGACGCGCTGGCTGCTGCAATATGAGCACCTGGTGTGTGTATTATGCGACATTAGACCCCCCTAACAGTACAGAGACCCCAGAAAACCATATATTTTCAGAAAGTACACATTCTGACAAATCCAATATGGGTAAATAAGTGTTTCTACTGCAAACTGCCAAACTGCAAAGCAATGCTGAACATAACGGTTTTTATCAAATTTCTGAAAATCGTCACAAAGCTTGAATTTTACCCCATTATATGCCCCACATTTCGTAACGTATCAGCATAAAACATCCTAAATATGAACGCCAGGGGTCTACTGAACACTTTGATGCCCAATATGCATAGATATACCAAACTATGTGGCGCACAGAGACCCCCAAATGACAATAGTGTATATACATTTTCACGGCTGATGCGATGGCTGCTGCAATATGAGCACCTGGTGTGTGTATTATGCGACATTAGACCCCCCTAACAGTACAGAGACCCCAGAAAACCATATATTTTCAGAAAGTACACATTCTGAAGAATCCAATATGGGTAAATAAGTGTTTCTACTGCAAACTGCCAAACTGCAAAGCAATGCTGAACATAACGGTTTTTATCAAATTTCTGAAAATCGTCACAAAGCTTGAATTTTACCCCATTATATGCCCCACATTTCGTAACGTATCAGCATAAAACATCCTAAATATGAACGCCAGGGGTCTACTGAACACTTTGATGCCCAATATGCATAGATATACCAAACTATGTGGCGCACAGAGACCCCCAAATGACAATAGTGTATATACATTTTCACGGCTGACGCGCTGGCTGCTGCAATATGAGCACCTGGTGTGTGTATTATGCGACATTAGACCCCCCTAACAGTACAGAGACCCCAGAAAACCATATATTTTCAGAAAGTACACATTCTGACGAATCCAATATGGGTAAATAAGTGTTTCTACTGCAAACTGCCAAACTGCAAAGCAATGCTGAACATAACGGTTTTTATCAAATTTCTGAAAATCATCACAAAGCTTGAATTTCACCCCATTATGTGCCCCACATTTCATAACGTATCAGCATAAAACATCCTAAATATGAACGCCAGGGGTCTACTGAACACTTTGATGCCCAATATGCATAGATATACCAAACTATGTGGCGCACAGAGACCCCCAAATGACAATAGTGTATATACATTTTCACGGCTGACGCGCTGGCTGCTGCAATATGAGCACCTGGTGTGTGTATTATGCGACATTAGACCCCCCTAACAGTACAGAGACCCCAGAAAACCATATATTTTCAGAAAGTACACATTCTGACAAATCCAATATGGGTAAATAAGTGTTTCTACTGCAAACTGCCAAACTGCAAAGCAATGCTGAACATAACGGTTTTTATCAAATTTCTGAAAATCGTCACAAAGCTTGAATTTTACCCCATTATATGCCCCACATTTCGTAACGTATCAGCATAAAACATCCTAAATATGAACGCCAGGGGTCTACTGAACACTTTGATGCCCAATATGCATAGATATACCAAACTATGTGGCGCACAGAGACCCCCAAATGACAATAGTGTATATACATTTTCACGGCTGACGCGCTGGCTGCTGCAATATGAGCACCTGGTGTGTGTATTATGCGACATTAGACCCCCCTAACAGTACAGAGACCCCAGAAAACCATATATTTTCAGAAAGTACACATTCTGACGAATCCAATATGGGTAAATAAGTGTTTCTACTGCAAACTGCCAAACTGCAAAGCAATGCTGAACATAACGGTTTTTATCAAATTTCTGAAAATCATCACAAAGCTTGAATTTCACCCCATTATGTGCCCCACATTTCATAACGTATCAGCATAAAACATCCTAAATATGAACGCCAGGGGTCTACTGAACACTTTGATGCCCAATATGCATAGATATACCAAACTATGTGGCGCACAGAGACCCCCAAATGACAATAGTGTATATACATTTTCACGGCTGACGCGCTGGCTGCTGCAATATGAGCACCTGGTGTGTGTATTATGCGACATTAGACCCCCCTAACAGTACAGAGACCCCAGAAAACCATATATTTTCAGAAAGTACACATTCTGACAAATCCAATATGGGTAAATAAGTGTTTCTACTGCAAACTGCCAAACTGCAAAGCAATGCTGAACATAACGGTTTTTATCAAATTTCTGAAAATCGTCACAAAGCTTGAATTTTACCCCATTATATGCCCCACATTTCGTAACGTATCAGCATAAAACATCCTAAATATGAACGCCAGGGGTCTACTGAACACTTTGATGCCCAATATGCATAGATATACCAAACTATGTGGCGCACAGAGACCCCCAAATGACAATAGTGTATATACATTTTCACGGCTGACGCGCTGGCTGCTGCAATATGAGCACCTGGTGTGTGTATTATGCGACATTAGACCCCCCTAACAGTACAGAGACCCCAGAAAACCATATATTTTCAGAAAGTACACATTCTGAAGAATCCAATATGGGTAAATAAGTGTTTCTACTGCAAACTGCCAAACTGCAAAGCAATGCTGAACATAACGGTTTTTATCAAATTTCTGAAAATCGTCACAAAGCTTGAATTTTACCCCATTATATGCCCCACATTTCGTAACGTATCAGCATAAAACATCCTAAATATGAACGCCAGGGGTCTACTGAACACTTTGATGCCCAATATGCATAGATATACCAAACTATGTGGCGCACAGAGACCCCCAAATGACAATAGTGTATATACATTTTCACGGCTGACGCGCTGGCTGCTGCAATATGAGCACCTGGTGTGTGTATTATGCGACATTAGACCCCCCTAACAGTACAGAGACCCCAGAAAACCATATATTTTCAGAAAGTACACATTCTGACGAATCCAATATGGGTAAATAAGTGTTTCTACTGCAAACTGCCAAACTGCAAAGCAATGCTGAACATAACGGTTTTTATCAAATTTCTGAAAATCGTCACAAAGCTTGAATTTCACCCCATTATGTGCCCCACATTTCGTAACGTATCAGCATAAAACATCCTAAATATGAACGCCAGGGGTCTACTGAACACTTTGATGCCCAATATGCATAGATATACCAAACTATGTGGCGCACAGAGACCCCCAAATGACAATAGTGTATATACATTTTCACGGCTGACGCGCTGGCTGCTGCAATATGAGCACCTGGTGTGTGTATTATGCGACATTAGACCCCCCTAACAGTACAGAGACCCCAGAAAACCATATATTTTCAGAAAGTACACATTCTGACAAATCCAATATGGGTAAATAAGTGTTTCTACTGCAAACTGCCAAACTGCAAAGCAATGCTGAACATAACGGTTTTTATCAAATTTCTGAAAATCGTCACAAAGCTTGAATTTTACCCCATTATATGCCCCACATTTCGTAACGTATCAGCATAAAACATCCTAAATATGAACGCCAGGGGTCTACTTAACACTTTGATGCCCAATATGCATAGATATACCAAACTATGTGGCGCACAGAGACCCCCAAATGACAATAGTGTATATACATTTTCACGGCTGACGCGCTGGCTGCTGCAATATGAGCACCTGGTGTGTGTATTATGCGACATTAGACCCCCCTAACAGTACAGAGACCCCAGAAAACCATATATTTTCAGAAAGTACACATTCTGACGAATCCAATATGGGTAAATAAGTGTTTCTACTGCAAACTGCCAAACTGCAAAGCAATGCTGAACATAACGGTTTTTATCAAATTTCTGAAAATCGTCACAAAGCTTGAATTTTACCCCATTATATGCCCCACATTTCGTAACGTATCAGCATAAAACATCCTAAATATGAACGCCAGGGGTCTACTTAACACTTTGATGCCCAATATGCATAGATATACCAAACTATGTGGCGCACAGAGACCCCCAAATGACAATAGTATATATACATTTTCACGGCTGACGCGCTGGCTGCTGCAATATGAGCACCTGGTGTGTGTATTATGCGACATTAGACCCCCCCTTACAGTACAGAGACCCCAGAAAACCATATATTTTCAGAAAGTACACATTCTGACGAATCCAATATGGGTAAATAAGTGTTTCTACTGCAAACTGCCAAACTGCAAAGCAATGCTGAACATAACGGTTTTTATCAAATTTCTGAAAATTGTCACAAAGCTTGAATTTTACCCCATTATATGCCCCACATTTCGTAACGTATCAGCATAAAACATCCTAAATATGAACGCCAGGGGTCTACTGAACACTTTGATGCCCAATATGCATAGATATACCAAACTATGTGGCGCACAGAGACCCCCAAATGGATATAAAGTAGATAAAATTTACAAGGCAAAACAAAATAAGGCAGTAAAGAGTGAAATGCAAAAAAATCCAATAAAACCACAAAAATCAATGTTTTTTTTCCAGACTAGTGTTATCGGCCGTCAGAATCACAGTTTGAATATTTTAGCTGGGCCAAACAGGTTATACGGCTAGAAACAAGTGAACACAACATACGCAGAGCTGAAAATGCAATAAAATGGCTAAAAATTCAATAAAATGGCTAAAAATTCAATAAAATGGCTAAAAATGCACCAAAATACCCAAAATTGCAATATAATCACCGAAATAACATAAAAAAGATATTGCACAGTACGGTTAGCGAATACGCTATTCGTAATGGCAATAAAACATTTTTTTCAGCCAAAAAAAGAGACGATGCGATAAGAAAAAAAAAAAAAAAGCCACAATGCCATGTATGTGCGTGTGCGTGTGTACAAATGGTAAATTACATGTTATATGCGCGTGTGTGCGTGTGCACATGTGTGTAAGTGCAGTGAGTGTAAGTGACCCCCCCAATCCCCAAAAATGTATGTGTAAGTGTGTGTAAGTGTGAATCTAAGTGTGTATTACTGTAATAAGTGTGTGTTGGTGTGTTTGTGTGTGTAATTGTTGCACTAACCTGAAAAAATCGCTGGAGACTGTTGCAGGCGATCAGGAAGACTCCCTGGAAGACATCTGCCTCGTGGTTCCTGTCTGTGTGCTGTGGGGGCGGAGATCGTCGATCCGGTGCAGGCTGCAGCAGGACACGTAAGTAACACGTGCCTGCTGCTGTTTTTGGGCCCCTGGGCGATCGCGCCCCAGGGGCCACTCGATCCCCTGCTCTGCTCGTTGCCTAGGGGCAGGGGATCGAGCAGGAACGGAGCGAGCGGCTCTAACAGCCGCTCCTCCGCTTCTGAACCCGGAAGTGCTGCAGAACGTAGAATCTACGTTCTGTGGCATTTCAAGTACCTTTGCCACAGAACGTAGATTCTACGATATGTGGCATTTAAAGGGTTAAATAAAGAAAAAAAACATGACAACTTTTCCAGTAACACTGTTTTAATCATAGTCTACTGAAATGTAGATGTATTCCGTCATCGAAGAGGCCACACAAGGGATCAGAGTTGCATGTGGAGATTATATTCAGTAATATTTAGAAAAGGTTAGATTCCACTTGCAGGAGGAAAGGTCCCTGAGTTAAGGGGAAGTGCACCATGGTCTTAATACTCAGACGCATGTTTACTAATGCACTACAAAGTTAAAATGCTAATAGTGTAGGAAGGAAATTATTCACATCCCACTAGAGCTCCTGAGTTAAGGGTAATTTCACAATGGTCTTATTACTCAGTCACACTGGTTGCTGGGGGACTTGATTTTAAATGCACTACAAACTTTAAAAAATTTAAAAATCTCAGCTGTCAATCAAATATTGTCTGCCCCTCCTCTATGCCCGTGGCATAGAGGCGGGGCAGACAATTACTTTCACTTTCCATTCAGCACGTCTTAGATGTCACTGCTCTCTACATATTCCCCCGTTCTCTTTACCATTTAATTGTATAACCAGGACATGGGGATGGACATCAGGTCCCCCATTCTGGTGCACAAACAAGATTCTGAGATGATACAAGGCTTGTCTTAATAACAGTGTCCACAAAATGGCTCCTGCCTGCTTGTTATAATTATGACTTCCCAGACGAAAGAAAACAAGATTCAAATCATTTATACAGTGTAATTAAATTCATTTTGCTTGACTAAAGTGATAAAATAGGATTTTGAATAATTTTTTTGGGTGACGGGTCCCCTTTAATATCTTAGGAGTACTAGTTGTACCATACTAATTCAAACACTCCATACTGTTTCTACAAGCACCTTACATTTATATTTTACTTATGTGTTTTTATTTTAATATATTTCCTACTATATATATATATATATATATATATATATATATATATATATATATATATATATATATATATATATATATATATATAATATCTTCTCTACACAATTGCACTTTGGGTGTGTAAATATGGCACTGTGTCACTTTAAATTCAGTTAAGGTGCACCAATATGGCACCTGAAAAGAGACAACCTGTAACCTTAATCCACACCCAGCAAAATTGTGAGTAGTGATTGGTGCATTTGGGTAAGCCTTATCATTGGTTGATTTGCTAATTGCTGTATTGTTCTGATTGGTGCACTCTTCTTTAAATTTTTGAGCACAGTTCTGTAAAGATGGCCTATGATTAAGTGTTTGTAACACGAAACGCGTTAGGCTGTGGACACAATAAACTATTTTTTTCACTTTGAACCAATTGCCTGGTGAAAGATTGCCTTCATTGAGTGCCTGCTCCAAAGAGTTTTCGGTTTGCCTTCTCCCCATGCTGAGGGCTCAGGGCGGTGCAACTAGGCCTCTTCCTCTATGTGGTGAGTAATCACGTACTATTTGGAGACCCTATCCTTTGATTTATTATAAAGTGTGGTACTAACACCTAATTTTTTGTAATTATTTTTTTAAGGCAAAAGAAGCTCTGGCAAATTTTCTCTTTGTGTACAAATATTTACTTTTTATCGTTTGCAGCAGCTGGTCAACTCCAGAATGTGGGTTAGACCGAGCGCTGGGTCAATGGTGTCTACGGCAGCTGGTCAATTCCACTGCATGAGTTAGACTGAGCGCTGATGATTTCTTTCTGTGTTCCAGAACTAGAGGTAGGCAGAAGAGGCACCTCCCAAGTTCGCTTACTCCCTCTGTTCCACTCTCCCTTCTTCTCAACACTGCCCCTCCCCCATACTATGTCACTGTGCAGTGGTTGGCCTTCATAGGGTGCCTAGTTGGCTTGGCCCATCCCTGAAATAACATGTCAGGTCCTTTCTAGAAAGCCAAGCTTTTATCATACAACCTCCACTTTGGGGCCTGGGGATCAGAATTGACCCTCTAAAGGGTTTTTATGGCACCAGTCTGTTCAATGGCTCCATAGACTTTATTGTTAGACATCATCATTTTATCATACTCTGGGCCTTGAATACAATGTATAAGAAATAATCGGCCCACTACATGTAATAAGTTGGAGAACACTGAGTTAGAGGATAAGCTTTGGAGAGCAGAAATGTAAAGTATATACAGTATACTGTATGTATCACATTCCACATGTAATGATTCAAATGTAAATATGTATCGGTTTTTCACAAGCCCTAATTAGAAGCAAAGGTATGGAATCCCTTATCCCAGAACCTGCTATGCAGAAAGCTCTGAATTATGTAAAGGCCATGTCCCATTTCTCTGCAATAATAACATGGTACCTTGTACTTGATGGTAACTAAATTGCATGGATCCATATTAGTGGCAAAACAATCCTGTTGGGTTTTAATATTTAAATGTTTTTAGGAGAATTAAGGTATGTTGATCAAAATTATGGAAAGATTTCTTGTTAATAGATCGTATACCTGAAGTTAAAATTGAACAGATTGAGATTTTTGTTTTTAAATAGAAGATTGAGGGTAGAACTCGACGGTGTCGCTCGAGCAGACACGTTGCCATGCGATGAAATGCATGCGATGTGTCGGATGTCCTGAAGATACAGGAAGTGAAGGAGAAATCGAAGGTAAGTGCAGCGTGCAGTGTTTTCATCTGACAGTTGGATAAATGTAGTTCTTACCTGCAATTTCTCCTTTACTCCCTGTATCTTCAGGACATCCGACATGACACCTGCGTTTCATCGCATGGCGACAGGTTGACTCAAGCCGCACCATCGAGTTCTACCCTTAGGGGCCGATTCACAAAATTCGGGTGAAGAATTCGAATGAAAAAAATTCGAATTTCGAAGTATTTTTTGGGTACTTCGACCATCGAATTGGTTAAATTCGTTCGAATTCGAACGAAATCGAACGATTCGACGTAAAAATCGTTCGACTATTTGACCATTCGATAGTTGAAGTACTTGCCCTTTAAAAAAACTTCGACCTCCTACAGATAAAACCTACCGAAGTCAATATTAGCCTATGGGGAAGGTCCCCATAGGCTTGCTAAGCTGTTTTTGATCGAAGGATTTTCCTTCGATCGTTTGATTAAAATCGTTCGAATCGTTCGATTCGAACGATTTAATCGTTCGAACGAACGAAAAATCCTTCGATCGTTCGATCGAACGATTAGCGCTAAATCCTTCGACTTCGATATTCGAAGTCGAAGGATTTCAATTCGAGGGTCGAATTTCGAAGTAATTTTAACTTCGAAATTCGACCCTTAATGAATCTGCCCCTTAGTGTTAATCTAACTGGTTTGATTTGTGTCTGAGTCCGGCCTAAAGAGGTAAAGGATTTTATTTGAACTGTTGCTTCACTTTTGTGCCTAGAGAGAACACAGAATGGCTGTTGTTGGTCTGTTTCATAACAAATCTGTTGTGAAAGGGTTACAAGGATTTGGTTGTCACTAATTAGTGGTAAAATAATTTGGTGAACCATGAACAGAACAAGTGTTTACATGCATAGGAAAATACCTTTCACTCCTTATACTTACCCCTGATTTGTCGTCTTTTTCTAACAGTTGCCCAAAAAAAGGGGAGCACATTTGTTAATAAGCCATTTGAAACACAGGGTGATATCCCTTTTAAATGAACGTATTACGTTATGCTGGTTTTTAATTTTGCTATATATATTTCTTTGTAAATATATATACTCGTTCTACATTTAGGATTCAGTAGGCATTAGGGAATCAATCATTGCTGCAGATCAATCTTGGTGAACTCCACTTGAGACATTTGTATTTTTTGGGGGGAATAATGAACCCCCCTATAGTAAATCATAAGGATATCTGCAGTCAACAACAACATGGCCATATGAAGGCAGGAAGATGAAGGTAAAGGGTTCTTATACAGATCTAGGGATGTAGCGAACGTCGGAAAAAAAGTTCGCGAACATATTCGCGAACTTGCGCAAAAATGCGAGCGGTTCGCGAACGGTTCGCGAACCCCATAGACTTCAATGGGAAGGCGAACTTTAACATCTAAAAAAGACATTTCTGGCCAGAAAAATGATTTTAAAGTTGTTTAAAGGGTGCAACGACCTGGACAGTGGCATGCCAGAGGGGGATCAAGGGCAAAAATGTATCTGAAAAATCTGCCTGTGTGTGCTTGGAAGAGATAGTGTAGGGGAGAGCTGTTAGTGATTTCAGGGACAGATGATAGTAAGTTTGCTGGCTAGTAATCTGCTTGATACTGCTCTGTATTGGAGGGACAGAAGTCTGCAGGGATTTGAGGGACATTTTAGCTTAGGTAGCTTTGCTGGCTAGTAATCTACTGTTCTCTTTAAACAACTGCCATACATTGACCTTGTAGGCATTGTTTGCCCAGTTTTTTTGGACGCAGCCACTGAAGCACAGTTGCCAGAAAAAATATGCCATATAAATGCTGAAAATAGTAATTTTTCGCCATACGTTGACCTTGTAGACATTGTTTGCCCAGTTTTTTTGGACGCAGCCACTGAAGCACAGTTGCCAGAAAAAATATGCCATATAAATGCTGAAAATAGTAATTTTTCGCCATACGTTGACCTTGTAGACATTGTTTGCCCAGTTTTTTTGGTTGCAGCCACTGAAGCACAGTTGCCAGAAAAAATATGCCATATAAATGCTGAAAATAGTCATTTTTTGCCATATACGTTGAGTCAACGTATGGCAAAAAATGACTATTTTCAGCATTTATGTGGCATATTTTTTCTGGCCTCTGTGCTTCAGTGGCTGCGGCCAAAAAAACTGGGCAAACAATGCCTACAAGGTCAACGTCGTTGACCTTGTAGGCATTGTTTGCCCAGTTTTTTTGGCCGCAGCCACTGAAGCACAGAGGCCAGAAAAAATATGCCATATAAATGCTGAAAATAGTCATTTTTTTGGTCGCAGCCACTGAAGCACAGTTGCCAGAAAAATTATGCCATATAAATGCTGAAAATATAAATTTTTTTGGTTGCAGCCACTGAAGCACAGAGGCCAGAAAAATTATGCCATATAAATGCAGAAAATATGCATTTTTTTGGTCGCAGCCACTGAAGCACAGTTGACAGAAAAATTATGCCATATAAATGCTGAAAATATAAATTTTTTTGGTTGCAGCCACTGAAGCACAGAGGCCAGAAAAATTATGCCATATAAATGGAGAAAATATGCATTTTTTTGGTTGCAGCCACTGAAGCACAGAGGCTAGAAAAATTATGCCATATAAATGGACAAAATATGCATTTTTTTGGTTGCAGCCACTGAAGCACAGAGGCCAGAAAAATTATGCCATATAAATGCAGAAAATATGCATTTTTTTGGTTGCAGCCACTGAAGCACAGAGGCCAGAAAAATTATGCCATATAAATGCAGAAAATATGTATTTTTTTGGTTGCAGCCACTGAAGCACAGAGGCCAGAAAAATTATGCCATATAAATGCAGAAAATATGCATTTTTTTGGACGCAGCCACTGAAGCACAGTTGCCAGAAAAAATATGCCATATAAATGCTGAAAATAGTCATTTTTCGCCATACGTTGACCTTGTAGACATTGTTTGCCCAGTTTTTTTGGTTGCAGCCACTGAAGCACAGAGGCCAGAAAAAATTAAACCAGTAGGGTTTGCACCCTAGTTTGTAACGGTGGCGGAGGGAGGAGGACGCTAAAGGACAGCTGTGTGTGGAGTCATGAGGCTTGAAGAGAAGGACAGCTGCATAGAAGTCAGAACAAGTCTTCCGGCGTGCAGTAACCCTCCGAGATCCACCCCTCATTCATTTTAATAAAGGTCAGGTAATCGACACTTTTGTGACCTAGGCGAGTTCTCTTCTCAGTTACAATCCCTCCTGCTGCACTGAAGGTCCTTTCTGAGAGCACACTTGAGGCTGGGCAAGACAAGAGGTTCATGGCAAATTGTGACAGCTCTGGCCACAGATCAAGCCTGCGCACCCAGTAGTCCAGGGGTTCATCGCTCCTCAGAGTGTCGATATCTGCAGTTAATGCCAGGTAGTCCGCTACCTGCCGGTCGAGGCGTTCTTTGAGGGTGGATCCAGAAGGGTTGTGGCGCTGCCTTGGACAGAAAAACATTTGCATGTCTGATGTTACAGACCGGCCAAAGGGCTTTGTCCTTGCAGGTGTGCTCGTGGCAGGATTACTGGCACCTCTGCCCCTGGAATGTTGATGAGTTCCTGAAGTGACATCACCCTTAAAAGCATTGTACAACATGTTTTGCAGGCTGGTTTGTAAATGCCGCATCTTTTCGGACTTGTGGTATGTTGGTAACATTTCTGCCACTTAATGCTTGTACCGAGGGTCTAGTAGTGTTGCGACCCAGTACAGGTCCTTCTCCTTAAGCCTCTTGATACGGGGGTCCTTCAACAGGCATGACAGCATGAAAGACCCCATTCTCACAAGGTTGGATGCAGAGCTATCCATCTCCGCTTCCTCATTATCAAGGACTGCATCATCCACGGTCTCCTCCCCCCAGCCACGTACAAGACCAGGGGTCCCCAAAAGGTCACCACTAGCCCCCTGGGAAGCCTGCTCCTGTTGGTCCTCCTCCTCCTCCTCCACAAAGCCACCTTCCTCCTCTGACTCCACTTCTGGCACCTCTCCCTGCGTTGCAGCAGGTGCCTGGGTTCGTTCTGGTGATTCCGACCATAAATCGTGCGCTTCCAGCTCCTCGTCACGCTGGTCTACAGCCTCATCTGTCACTCGTCGCACGGCACGCTCCAGGAAGAAAGCGAAGGGTATTAGGTCGCTGATGGTGCCTTCGGTGCGACTGACCATATTTGTCACCTCTTCAAAAGGTCGCATGAGCCTGCAGGCATCGCGCATAAGCACCCAGTAACGGGGGAAAAAAATCCCCAGCTCTGCAGATCCAGTCCTACCACCCAGTTCAAAAAGGTACTCGTTGACGGCCCTTTGTTGTTGCAGCAGACGTTCCAACATAAGGAGCGTTGAATTCCAGCGAGTCTGGCTGTCAGAAATCAAACGCCTGACTGGCATGTTGTAGCGCTGCTGAATGTCAGCAAGGCGTGCCATGGCTGTGTAGGAACGTCTGAAATGGGCCGACACCTTTCTGGACTGGGTGAGAACGTCCTGGAATCCTGGGTACTTGGAGACAAAACGTTGGACTATTAAATTTAACACATGTGCCATGCAGGGCACATGTGTTAAATTTCCCAGTCTCAACGCTGCCAACAGATTGCTTCCATTGTCACACACCACTTTTCCGATCTGCAGTTGGTGTGGGGTCAGCCACCGATCGGCCTGTGACTGCAGAGATGACAGGAGTACAGATCCGGTATGGTTTTTGCTTTCCAGGCACGTCATCCCCAAGACAGCGTGACAACGGCGTACCTGGCACGTCGAATAGCCTAGGGGGAGCTGGGGGTGCACAGGTGTGGAGGAGGAGAAGGAGGACCCAGCAGCAGAGTAAGAAGAAGAAGAGGAAGAAGACGAGGTAGAGAGCGATGGAGGAGTAGAGGTGGTGGCAGAACCGCGTGCAATCCGTGGCGGTGACACCAACTCCACTGTTGTTGTTGTTGTTGAGCTACCCATTCCCTGCTTCCCATTCCCAGCCATTACCAAGTTCACCCAGTGGGCAGTGTAGGTGACATACCTGCCCTGACCATGCTTGGAGGACCATGCGTCAGTAGTCATATGGACCTTTGGCCCAACACTAAGTGACAGAGATGCGGTAACTTGGCTCTGCACATGTTGGTACAGGTGTGGTATTCCCTTTTTAGAAAAAAAATTGCGGCTGGGTACCTTCCACTGCGGTGTCCCAATTGCTACAAATTTGCGGAAGGCCTCAGAGTCCACCAGCTGGTATGGTAAAAGCTGGCGGGCTAAGAGTGCAGACAAGCCAGCTGTCAGACGCCGGGCAAGGGGGTGACAGTCAGACATTGGCTTCTTACGCTCAAACATGGCCTTCACAGAAACTTGGCTGGTGGCAGATGACTGGGAATGGGAACAGGTGGTCAAGGTGGAAGGCGGAGTGGAGGGTGGTTCAGATGGGTCAAGGAGAGCAGAGGTAGAGCAGTAAGATGCTGGACCAGAAGGAGTGTGGCTTTTAGTTTGCCTGTTGCCTTTGAGGTGTTGCTCCCAAAGTGCTTTGTGCTTGCCGCTCATGTGCCTTCGCATAGAAGTTGTACCTATGTGGCTGTTGGGCTTACCAAGGCTCAGTTTCTGACTGCACTCATTGCAAATTACAATGCTTTTGTCAGAGGCACACACATTAAAAAAATCCCACACTGCTGACTTTTTGGAAGTGTGCGATCTGGCGGTAACAGTAGAAGTTGGCGGCATTGGGGCAATGGCGGGTGCGTTGGCTGGCTGAACACAGGTGCCGATACATGTTGTTGCCCTACTGATCCCTGCGGGCTGTCCTCCCTGCTTCTTCTAAGTCTTATTCTCCTACTGCCTCTCTGACTCTCCGTCTCTCTCCATCTGAACTACCCTCCTCTTGCTCTCTTCTACTAGGCACCCACAAAACATCAATCTCCTCATCATCATTCTCCTCAGATGCATCAATTTCTTCTGACACATCACAGAAGGAAGCAGCAGCGGGGACCTCCTCCTCATCACTCATCATTATGTCCATCTCTGTCGTGTTCTCTGCCAGAATTAAATCTGGTGTAACGTCCTCAACTCCTCATCTCCTTCATCTTCTTCTGCCAATAATGGTTGCGCATTACTCAGTTCAAGAAACTCATGGGAAAATAACTCCTCTGACTCCAGTGAAGAAGGGGCACCGGTGGTGGAGGAAGTGTTACGTGGGGTGGCCATAGCAGTGGAGGATGAGGAGGATGTTGTGGTAAAGTTAGAAACGGTAGAGGATGGGGTGTGCTGTGTAAGCCAGTCAACTACCTCTTCAGCATTTTGGGAGTTCAGGGTCATTGGCTTTTTAAAACTGGGCAATTTGCTAGGGCCACAGGATTGCATAGCAGCACGGCCCCTAGCACGGCCTCTGCGTGGCGGCCTGCCTTTGCCTGGCATTATTTTTAAAAAAACAACAACAACAAAAACTCAGTTGGTTTTTCTGGAAACGATAATACACACAGCTAGATGGCGGTTTGAAGAAAACACTGTGCAAATAATGCCTACAAGGTCAACGTATACACAGCGGTGGATACGGATTACGTAAAATATAAGAATGCTGCTTGAAAAAAAGTAACTCAAGTGGTTTTTCTAGAGACGATAATATTATCAATATTTAGACAAAATGTGAACAAGCTCACACAGCTAGATGGCGGTTTGAAGAAAACACTGTGCAAATAATGCCTACAAGGTCAACGTATACACAGCGGTGGATACGGATTACGTAAAATATAAGAATGCTGCTTGAAAAAAAGTAACTCAAGTGGTTTTTCTAGAGACGATAATATTATCAATATTTAGACAAAATGTGAACAAGCTCACACAGCTAGATGGCGGTTTGAAGAAAACACTGTGCAAATAATGCCTACAAGGTCAACGTATACACAGCGGTGGATACGGATTACGTAAAATATAAGAATGCTGCTTGAAAAAAAGTAACTCAAGTGGTTTTTCTAGAGACGATAATATTATCAATATTTAGACAAAATGTGAACAAGCTCACACAGCTAGATGGCGGTTTGAAGAAAACACTGTGCAAATAATGCCCACAAGATCAACGTATACACTACTACAGCGGTGGATACGGATTACGTAAAATATATTATGGCTGCTTGAAAAAAGTCACTCCGGTGTTTTTTCTGGAGACGGTAATATTATGGATATTTAGACAGAATGTGAACAAGGTCACACAGCTAGATGGCAGTTGGTTGAATAACACACTGGGCAAAAAATGCCTACAGGGCAAATAATGCCTAAAAGGTCAACTTATACACTACTACAGCGATGGATACGGATTACGTAAAATTTATTATGGCTGCTTGAAAAAAGTCACTCCGGTGTTTTTTCTGGAGACGGTAATATTATGGATATTTAGACAGAATGTGAACAAGGTCACACAGCTAGATGGCTGTTGGTTGAATAACACACTGGGCAAAAAATGCCTACAGGGCAAATAATGCCTAAAAGGTCAACTTATACACTACTACAGCGATGGATACGGATTACGTAAAATTTATTATGGCTGCTTGAAAAAAGTCACTCCGGTGTTTTTTCTGGAGACGGTAATATTATGGATATTTAGACAGAATGTGAACAAGGTCACACAGCTAGATGGCTGTTGGTTGAATAACACACTGGGCAAAAAATGCCTACAGGGCAAATAATGCCTAAAAGGTCAACTTATACACTACTACAGCGATGGATACGGATTACGTAAAATTTATTATGGCTGCTTGAAAAAAGTCACTCCGGTGTTTTTTCTGGAGACGGTAATATTATGGATATTTAGACAGAATGTGAACAAGGTCACACAGCTAGATGGCTGTTGGTTGAATAACACACTGGGCAAAAAATGCCTACAGGGCAAATAATGCCTAAAAGGTCAACTTATACACTACTACAGCGATGGATACGGATTACGTAAAATTTATTATGGCTGCTTGAAAAAAGTCACTCCGGTGTTTTTTCTGGAGACGGTAATATTATGGATATTTAGACAGAATGTGAACAAGGTCACACAGCTAGATGGCTGTTGGTTGAATAACACACTGGGCAAAAAATGCCTACAGGGCAAATAATGCCTAAAAGGTCAACTTATACACTACTACAGCGGTAGTAAAATAAAAAAAAGTAAAATAAAAAAAAAATGAATATTAAAAAAAAAAAATTACAGTTGGTGCTGCTGAACTACTAGGAGCAGCAGATTAGCACACCAGTCCCACTCCCCAACACTGCTAGACTAATAGCACTGGGCTCTTATAGTAGTAGTAGTAGTAGTAGTAGTAGTAGTAGTAAAACAACAAAAAAATAAATAAAAGCAGTCCTTACAAGGACTACTGTTATTGCAGCAGTCAGCAGATGAGATCAGAAGCAGGACAGCTGCCCACTGCAGCTACATACAGAGCACTGCAGTAGAAGGTAGATTACTAGCCAGCAAAGCTACCTAAGCTTAAATGTCCCTCAAACCCCTGCAGACTTCTGTCCCTCCAATAACAGAGCAGTATCAAAACGATTACTAGCCAGCAAACTTTCAACTGTCCCTGAAATCACTAACAGGCAGCAGCTCTCTCCCTACACTATCTCTTCAGCACACACAGGCAGAGTGAAAAAAACGCTGCAGGGCTTCGGTTTTTATAGGGAAGGGGAGTGGTCCAGGGGAGAGCTTCCTGATTGGCTGCCATGTACCTGCTGGTCTGGGGTGAGAGGGCAAAAAAAAGCGCCAACAATGGCGAACCCAAAATGGCGAACGTCGCGCGACGTTCGCGAACTTCCGGCGAGCGCGAACACCCGATGTTCGCGCGAACAAGTTCGCCGGCGAACAGTTCGCGCCATCTCTATACAGATCATGTGTCTCAGAGGTGACATAATATCATTATATAATCTTCCTTATATATACAGCATAATCATTTTTGTATTGCATAGAGTTGCATTACTGGTCCTACTTTTGATACATAATGTATTGCACATAATACATGTAAATAGTAATATGTTACAAATCTGTTTACTCTCCTGGTAACAGTTGCTTATGCAAGGGCAGAATGCTGACATATATTTAGTACATAAAGTAGAAGTGAAATCGAGTCTTTTCCAAACCACACAAGGTCTTAGAATCATATTCACAAACTGCTTTGCTAGTTGTGAAACTCAGACTTGATAGTGTTGGCATTGTGCAACTGCAAAAACTTTTTTGGTGGCCAGGGTTACTGTCCCCATCAATCAAAAAACAAGTTGACTATGAAGCTTTACTATTATTGCCATTTATATTTTTTTATCAAGTATCTTTCTTTTTTTAAAATGGTTCCAGTTTGCTAGGGTTACTAACCCCTGGTAAGCACATAACCGTTTAAATTCAAAGCATACATTTCAAATTGTCTTAGAATTCTGCTTTCTGCATCATACTAAGGAGGTTATTTACTGAACTCCCATTTTTTATGGTCAGCGGTTTAGTGGAAAACAAAATTTTTTATAGAAAAAAATCTAAAATTTTTCGTGACCTGCCTAGCTCATGTACAAAGTCAATGCAGATGGAAGATAACATGATCTGACCTGGGTTTCGTACAATAATCTGAATAATTTGTGGTTTTTGGCCAATCCAAATCCATCAAATCCAAATAAAAATTGTACAATTACAGATCTTTTTACGATTTTATCTAGTCTTTTACCACAACAGATTTTTTTGTGTAAATTTATTGATAAATCGGGTAAAAATGTGCATGGGATTTTGGTTAAAGTGGTTTTTAAGAAAATAGTGAGAATTTTTCAGATTTTAGTAAATAACCCCCTTTGTGTTTGGAGGCTTTGACAGTATTTATTAAAATCACTAAAGTGACCCATAATACAATGATTCATCTTCCTTGTTACCAA
Organism: Xenopus petersii; assembly: GCA_038501925.1. Lineage (NCBI taxonomy): Eukaryota > Metazoa > Chordata > Amphibia > Anura > Pipidae > Xenopus > Xenopus petersii. The sequence continues at coordinate 39,277,677 of CM076681.1, read as the reverse complement.
AGGCTGCATGGGAGTTTGGTCAAAGTGATTTTAAGGAAATAGTGAGAAATTTTTGGATTTTAGTAAACAAGCCCCTTACTCAAAGGTGAAAAACCCCGTCAACACCTAACTTTGACATGTGCTAGGCTCCTTTGTGCCTAGGGTTCTTTTTTAGGGTTCTCTTCTTGAGCTCAAAAAGTTCAGGGCTTCACTGCAGAAGTCATTAATGTTTCTAAAACTATAATCAACAAGTGATATTCCTACAAAAACCAGGTAAAACTAGTAAGCCAATATTCTTCTGGGTGCACGTGGGAAAATACCTGTGCAGTGGTGTCAGTGAGACTCTCCATAACATAATTACTGGAATTTGCAAGAGAAGGCAATTTCTGGTGACTGCATGATTAATGTGTGCCCTGGACACTTCTACTGACACCATTCTAAAGGTATTGTTAGGAGATTTGTTGGCTATAGGTCATGTAGATTTCCTGTGAGCAACAAATCTCCCAGTGTGCAGTAACTCTTAAAAATACCCTGGATTGCCCACTGATTACAATAAGACTTACAACTAAGCTAACTATTACTAAATACTTTCTTTTTTTGAATTTCCCTATTCGTCCTATCCTGTATCCCCCTAAAAACCTAGTGTTAGATTCCCCAATAATTATAGAGAAGTATTGGAGGGTAAGACTCCAGGCCATGACAACATTCGCAACAAATGGTAACAGATGCAAAACTTCTGGCACCTCATCTCACAAAATTCTTTAAAGGGCATGTAAAGTCTAAAATAGAATAATGCTAGAAATGCTGTATTTTGTATATTAAACATAAACATGAACTTACTGCACCACAAGCCTAATCAAACAAATCATTTATGCTTTCAAAGTTGGCTACAGGGGGTCACCATCTTGTAACTTTGTTAAACATCTTTGCAAGACTAAGACTGTGCACATGCTCAGTGTGGTCTGGGTTGCTTAGGGATCGTCATAAACAAAGCTGCTTGAGTTCTGCATGGCTGGGAAGTAAGGCGGGGACTCACCCTGCTGTTCATAAGTATGATTGTTTCCCTGCTCAGCAGTTAGGGGCCATCTGACAATTCCTATCCACAGCAGTAAATGAAGGGAGAATTTCACTGCATACAGTCAGGTTTCTTATAAAAACAGTACACATTTTTCAATTTAAGTATACTGGAGATAGGTTTCTTTTTCATTAAAGAAAGTAAAAATTGGATTTCATCTTTTTGCCTTTACATGCCCTTTAATGACTCCATATTAGGAATAGATATATTCACTGCTATATTACGAAAACCAAAATGTTATCGAAGGTATTATCTAAATGCTTACATATAGAAATGGCATCCTTAGTGCTCCCAACGAGGTGGGTTTCATCTCACAAAAGGAGGCTCATATTAATATCAGAAGGCTGTTTACCAACCTAATATCTTTAAAAAAGAAGCACACCATTCTTCAGCTCCTGCCTTTAAAGCATTAATGTGGCACACGCTTTCTGGGGCAACCCCTTCCTCTTGTGCCCCTGAGCAACCCCAAGCATGACAACAAGACATTTTAATTTAATTCTTTACTTAAAGGTATATTTGATGTTGTTAGGCATGGATATTAGCCATTATATGACAATTCTGCCAGGCTGTATTATCCATACTTTAACCCCTTGAGCAGGAGTAGCGCCTAATATATTTTTAACCTCATTGTACATTTATCTTAATGAAAGAATTATTCTAGCTCAAAGAAAATTGTTACTAATAAGTAAAAAGATATCAGGCCATGATAACCAGCCCATACATTCTGAAAGCTTCTTAAAAGTGTAAATATGGATTTTATTAAGGGACAGCATTGTTCAGTTATTAAATAATGATTATTAAAAAAGATGTTATATTTCTAATAGTAGCATTATATATTTTGATAAGTGAATTTCACTCTGACAATCACATGCTGATAGTGGAGCATACAGTAAAAGCTAGGATTTAAACTGTCCTTATATGGAGTGTTATGGCCAAGATATTATTATTACCCTTACCTGTTGGATCATTAAATATTTGTATTTTGTCAATGGCCATGGCTTTCATGATGAGACACCACCAAGTATGATTTTACAAAGTGAAACAGCATTCAAAGCAACACCAATTTTACAAGAAGAAAGCCCTCATGTGTGGCCAAAAATTACACATAGAAACCTTTCTAGATTTATACTTTACTACAATCATGGACTTCTTGTTGGTTGTATTATTTGCACTGTTCAGTATTGTGTGCATGTTCTCTATATAGTTTGTAGCAAAAAATTAATGCGAGAAAGCAAGGAGGAAGAGGAGTTTTGGCTATTCAGACATTGAGTAAGTGCATGAGGAGCTCTCTGGCTCTATGAGACAGAGCAACATGGTTGCTTATACTTAGTTTTTTATGATTAGCAAGCAGCTGTCTTGTCTAATATATTATTATTATTACCATGTATTTTTGAAGCACCAACATATTGCAAAGCGCTGAAATAAAATATGTATTCTCCTGTGAAGTCCCAGCAATAAAGCTGTTAACTGTTTTTAAACCACCAGCACTAAAGTTATTGTGAAGCAGTAAAGTGTATATGTTTGAGAATATTTGCGTGGAAACCATTGCTCCAGTACTACAGCCAGCCCTCCAAAAAGAGAAAGTCATGTGTAATGAGTGGCCTGCTGTGAGCAGCACATCTTACACCAAAACTAGTGTTACCCATGTAAAATCAGTTTGTTAACCTTCCACAGCAGCCTAGGGCAGCACATGCTTTAAATACACCTCTGTAAAGACAAGGAAACAGAATTGAATTCCGTGATTGTTGGTTTTAGAAATATGGCAGTAAAAAAATTCGGAAATTCCACTTCTGAAATAGAAGCAGAACCGACAGTTGTGCCATGTTAGCTGCTCCGCTTTAGCATCTCCTGCAATATAGAAATAGGAAAAAATGTTATGATTCAATACGGATTCAAAACTAAAATCACTGCAGTATAAGCTTTGCCAATGAAATGCTTGAAACATTGGTCTTAAGGGTATAATACTTAATCCATATAATGTTTATCACTACACCTTTTATAAAAAAATATTTTAAGGTGCATATTTGCTTCTGCCTGCTGGGTGTTTGTGCAGTAACAAGTTTCATTGCAGACTGCATGATGATGATCACAGTGATTGTACATTGTGATTTTACTGTTAAAGTCAGTGATGTAACTAGTTCCTACTGGGCCCCACAGCAAATTCATTTTAGGGCCTCCAACATATCCAGAGGTTGACCATTTTTACTAGTATATGTTGCGATTGCACAATAATGAGGGCCTCATGGGGCCACCTATACCTCCGGGCCCCCCAGCAGCCGGGGGTCTGCTTCCTCCAGTGTCAGACTAGGACACCAGGGGCACACCCAAAAACCTTTGACCAGGGGCCCACCAAGTTACCTTAGACCAGGGGCCCACTCTCACTACTATTATTCTTCCTTTCCTCACTCAACTTCTATTCTCCTAGTCACTTTTCTTTACATACTATAATACTATAATCTGTTATTCCATCTATTAAGCCACTTAGTTCTCATTGAAATAGGGAATGGCCATGAAATAGGCAAAATGTCTAACAGCATGAGGGCCCACTGACACCTGGGCCAACCTGGACTTTTCCTGGTATCCCTGTGGGCCAGTCCGACACTGGCTTCCTCTGTAGTTACACCCCTGCTTAAAGCCATAAATGATAATCACTGCTTCACTACAACAGCCTGTGAGTCATCTGTTGCCTAAACCTAAGTTCTTACAATCTCGAATCCTCCTATTTCATTTAACAACCCTTGTCTATAAATTTGCTAGTGAAGGAGATAGACTCTAGCGGTAATTCGCTCCCTTACGCCTGGCGAAGTTGTGCTCTGGTGAAGGGAAGTAACTACGCAAATTCACCAAGATGCGGATTTACTGACCGTTACCTCTTGCGCCAGATTTGCCTTCACCACCTCAGACCAGGCGAAGTGCAATAGAGTAGATAGGAGTTCCTAAAAAAATGTTGAAAAAAGTCCCAAAAAACGCTGGCAACTTTTCATTTGTCAGGGTGATAGGCTGCAAAAAAATATAATTTTTTTCTGGGGTACCCGGCTTCCCCCATACATTTCCTAACATATGGCACATAAACTATACACTGGGCTCATGTGTAGGGCAATAGAACAACTTTATTTTATTTTATTAAGGTTTCCCAGGCTTGTGTAGTTTAATGTATTTGCTGCAACATATACATCCATTCGAGTTTAACTTCGAACTTGCCGTATGCAAACGCTAGCACAACTTTGCTTCGCTTGCCGCAGTAATGCTAGCGATACTTTGCCAGCGTTCAGTGCCCTGGACGCAACTTCAGATTTTAGTGAATTAGTGTTGTCCTGGCGAATCTACGTCTCGCGACGTGTTGCGATGTGAGTGAAGCTGTCACTGGTGGATTTTTGGAGGTTAGTGAATTTGCCCCAAAGAGAGCAACAGCTCACTGATTTAATTAATGGAACAATGTGTGGGAGAGTATCAGCTAGATAAATAAGCCACTCTTCTGCGAATATATATTAAAATATGCATTGCTTCAAGTTTGCAAGGATCTTATACAAATAAATAGATGTCAGAAAAATTGCAGTAGAAACTGTTCAAAATGATATACTGTTATACTGTATTATTAGGAATGGTTTCACGTTGATGTAACAAGGAGATGTTAACATGGAAAATGTATGTATTCTTATAATCAAGTAATATTCAAGTTGAATTTCCAATGTGTAAATATGTATTGCACTTCCATATACTCGGTGCTACTGCCTTCCTCCTGCATCATATTCTAAAACAGGTCAGGTAGTGTTGCCCTTTTTGAAGTAGGTGATTGTGAGATAACCACAGTGATCAGTGTCAGTTGCAATTGCAACCTACTTTGCATACTGCAATATTACTGCACTTGTGGTCATAAGTGACCCCTGTAGTATAGTAACCCATTTTTACATTCTCAGTTTCAAAAAATTCTCAGGTCAGTTTACTATTATTTGCCCTTTTAGTAATTGTTTGTTCAACTGAATTTTTGTAATAAATTGGATATTCCTTTCTGATCAACTGTCAGTCCACTGACTAAACACAAGGATGCAAGAACAGATATGAATCTTCAATGAATGCATAGATATGATTGCTTTTTTTTCTAATATTATATATATATATATATATATATATATATATATATATATATATATATATATATATATATACATATATATATATATATATACATATATATATATATATACATATATATATATATATATATATATATATATACATATATATATATATATATATATATACAAATACAAGAGGTCCTCTACACTCAACCCATTATCAATATATTTAAGACAGAGACATTTTGTGCATACTGCTACTGAAAAATACCTTACCCTTTAAACAAAACAGGGATTGTTTGTCCATATATTGCAATATATTTAAGCTGGCCAACTATAGCTGGAAAGGGTGGGAGCTACAACATGGAGCTATATAACTATATTTTATATAAACAAGCTGCTGTGTAGCCATGTGATCAGCCATTTAAAGCTGAGATTCTTAAGAATGTATCTGTATCTACTCTGTATCCTGTGCTTGAATGGCTGCCCCCATGGCTACACAGCAACATTTTTATATAAACTTTAGTAGAGTTTCTGAAGTAAACACACCAGTTGTATCAGTGCAGGGCAGCAAACATGCCAGTTTTACCATTGCACAATTTCATTATATTGTCATTCCTTAAAATAATTTTATTTTTTTGTGTTACTGTTCCTTTAAGGTAGTTACATCAAAGCATGCCCTAGCATGTCCACATTGTTGCCAATTAATTCATGCTGCCTTTGCTGATGAATGGCTCATAACAGAATTTATCTAAAGGTGGCCATACACAGGGAGAGCCGTTCGTTCGTCGATGTCGCTAAACGAGTGGATCTCTCACCGATATGCCCACATTGAGGTGGGCGATATCGGGCTGATCTGATTGTGGGCCCTAGGGCCCAACAATCAGATGAGAATGGAGGCTGTACAGGCGGTCAGATGAATAGATGCGGACGCGGTCCGATGGGATTTTGTCAGACTTTCGCCACATATCGATCGGGGACGTCCATCGGATGACCCCCATACACGGGCCAATAAGCTGCCGACACGATCTGGGCCTTTAGGCATATAAAAGGTGGGAGAGGGGACAAGTATGTGGCTTCCTTAGCCTGCTCCTCATAAATACATGCATCACTCCAATAGTGATGAGCAAATAAATTAGCCAGACAATGTGGCAACAATTCGTTAACGAAAAATCCTCTGCCACGTTTAATGCATTTGGACCAAATAGTCACATGTATGAAAATTGCCGCCCGTGTCAAAATTATTTTGACGCCCATTGACTTCAATGCGTTTCGCCCATCACTACACTCTAATGAGGTCCTTGCACACTATTCTGAAAGGCAAAAACCTGCACCTGTGGGAGCTCATGGCAGTGTTGTGGTGATAAGTGGAGGGAAACATCCTTTATGGTTCTCTGCACCCCTAGAGGATGAAACTCTTTGTTATATAAAATGTAACTTTGGCTAGCTAAAGTTATTTCATTTGCAGATGCCTAAAACTATTAAACCTAATAACCACTAAAACCAGCAGCATTACAGCATTTTAGTCCCAACTAATTATCAAGGTCCTACCAATTTACACATATGTTTTTAGCTTGTTGCATATCGCCACCATGTGGACAACAGTTAACACAAAATAATAGTAAAATATATATATATATATATATATATACATATGATACAGAGTTAAAAACTAACTGTAAAATTGAGCTGTATAAAATATACAGACACACTATAAAAGAATAAAACACATAAAATTAAGATTAGCCCCCAAATCTTACCAAAATACAGCAATTAAAGCTTATTATTTATTTAAACCAAAGGGACTTCATTTAAAGACGAGATTCGGCTTCAAGCTTTTAATATTTTATAATATTTCAGTCTAATCCTTACTGATTCTACAGTCTGAATTGTTAAATGATTTACATTATAACCAATTCAAGAAAGTTTTCATCAAAAGCCTAAGCAGTTTACCTGATTTTTTTTTTTTTTTTGTTTTTGTTTCCTTTTGAGGACTAGTATTTTCTCTCACATAAACTAGCATACAAGGGTGCTACATAACATATACAGCAAAATGAAGTAGAACAAATTCAACATACACTGATTTCATATTCTGTAATGATATATGAACTCCACTTCCTGGTAATTAGAACAACAGATACCGTTATAGCAGGGAAAAGCTCCACCTTCACTCAAAGAAACTTTATTTTTGGTCCTTTTATGTGCAGTCACAGGGGGGTTGTAAAATGCTTCGACATGTGATAAATCTGTTAGAAAAAACTCCATAAATATCTCTGTATGGGAAACAGATCTTGTTTTTCTTTCTGTGACATCATCCAGCCCAGTTGCAGGCTGCAGAACCATCCGATTGGTTGGGCACCCCAGTGAGAGAGGGGGAGTGCCTGACTTTGGAGCCAAATGTACAGGGTTTCCAACAGAGCTTTTAAAGGGTTCCCTGCTGCAGCAACCAGTGAGATCAAGATCTGTGGAGTGTGACAGTGGTGTTTGAAAGGATTTTCCAGGGATAAGGAAAGGTCTGCGTTTGCTCTGCTTTGAGGAAGTATTTGTGCATCAGGGAGAGCCATTTTCTATCTCCTGCCTATGGATACTTTTGCCGCTGTGTGTGTTTCCCCAGGTTGAGGGCAGGTCTTGCACGAGGACAGGTGTGCCACGTGGGAGCGGCTACTACTTTCAAAGGGAAAGGTACCTTGGGGCAGGTAGTGCTACTTGGGGACATAAGGGCTCTTGGGGGAAGGGACATTGAAGTGACCAGAATTATTCTACATTTATCCACCTGGTATTGGACTGTGGCATTGAGAGACTGTGCCAGGGGTTAATTGTCCACACAGGTCCACCTGAATAAAGTGATATTGTGTGATTTGCATTTACAGTTACTAAATACAGTTTTACATAAAGTTTATAAATATATTTTTTGCAAACTGTCCTCGTTATATTTTCCTAGTGGAAATCCCCTGAGGTGTGCTCCTCAGTGTTCCCTAGGTGGAGGCTGTAAATCCCAGTTCCCAGTACTTTTCATACGCAAAAGGAACTCAGGGCCAGGATTGTCAAGGGTTAATTTCTATTTAAAGAGACAGTAAATAAATTAGGGTTATATATCCATAATGACAATGGCACCTATCCACCAAGCTGGTAAGAGGTTGATTTTATTATAAGATTACCAAGGCATACTATTGAAAAAATGGGTGTTGATAAATTAACAGGGCAACCATTTTAAAAATACTTATACGTGTCCCCTCTCCCACCTTCTATATGCCTTAGACAGGTTCTGTTGTAAACCATTCATCAGCAAAGGCAGCATGAATGAATTGGCAACAATGTAGATGTGCAAGGGCATGCCTTGATGGAACTACCTTAACGGAACAGTAACACCAAAAAATAAAAGTGTTTTAAGGAATGACAATATAATGAAGTTGTGCCCTTCAATGTACTTCATAATCACTACTGTAGTTTATATAAAAAAGCTGCTGTGCAGCCATTCAGAGCTTATCTGGTATATTTTGTTTATCCTGTGCCCTTTCTCTTTTTTTTTTTTTTAGCTTTCAATTGTCTGATAACATGGCTACACAGTAGCTTGTTTATATAAACTATAGTAGAGTTTCTGAAGTAAACACACCAGTTGTATCAGTGCAGGGCAACAGGACATTATATTTGCATTACTTTAAAAGACTTTAATTCTTTTGGTGTTACTGTTCCTTTAACAAATTGAGTCAATATGTGCTCACCAGCACTTGCATCTGTTAGAAAAAAAAAAAACTATAGTTTTGGAGATTTAACTAAAACTTTGGAAATTGTTCCCAGATATTCAGATGGTTTTGTTTTACAAGGTCTGGAATATTTGTTACACTCTAATTACCTAATGTTGGATGTAGTTTAATATGTCCAGAAGGAAGGAGTGGCCATTGGGGCTCATTTTTCTCCATCTTGCACTAAACCATTCATGGTTTTGTGGGAAAAGTTACACATTTATAGTCATGCAAACCCTTTTATCATTTTTTTCCCCAATATCGCCAGCATCTAAAAATGCTTCTTTCACTTTTCTGTAGTTGCAATTGGCACCAGCACATCAATCGGCCTCTTCTTCTGAATCATATGCACCTAATGACACAGGGGACCCATGGTGCCACCGCTGCCTTTAAGCTGATAGTAGTTCCAAGGTTCCCTCTGTGGGCTGCATCTTCAGGTACAGCACCCAATAAATCACACATACAGTAAATGCCATTATACAGCTGAGCACTGGAAATAATACAGTTGCCATTCTGACAAACTTGATGATCACTCACAACTATTCATTTCCAGAATAAGAAATAAGATAAAAGTAAACATTCATGTGAAATGAGGATGTAAAATGCCAATTAATTTCAAAGAAACATCTGGAATATAATATCAGTCCTTGAGTTAAATTATCATTTCCATGTACATATGGTCTTGTTGGTATATTTATGCAGGGTATAATTAAAAACGAATGTACAGGGCCCAAATACTGTATTATCGGAATAGTTCAGAAATGGATCCACTAAAAGGATTTGTTGATTTTCTTTAACTGAAGTACTGATGTTTGAGCTGGCAAAAACTAGTATTTTCAAAACTTCTTTTATTAGGGAACTTTTTTAAAGTCTTCTTTTATTAGGGAACATTTTAATTTTCAACCAAAGAATCTACAGAGTACCGGTCCAGGCTTGCCTGGTTTTTCCCATATGGTATCATTGAATATAATCCTGTGTGGTTTTTTTGTTTTGTTTGTTTGTCTGTTTGTTTTTGCAATCAAGGGCCTTGGACTCCCCTCATCATCCACCATATTCACTGCTGTTATACTTTGCATCACTCAACAGTAGTTGCTTCGCCTAGCACTGACCTGGTACAAGCAAACAGATGAAACAAATGCTCCACTTGACTCCACACAGTACAATGTACAGTAAGACACTCTTTTCCCATTGCAGTCAGTATATTGTATCAATACAGCCATACTGTAACTTTAGGGCATTCCTAATCTTGACACATATGGATTGGGGGGTTACTAGAAATAAGGCAGAGCTGGAGCAAATTAGGGTGCTGTTAGAGCATATCTAGGCATTTCCTGGGTGGAGTAGTGATTAAGCAATAAACGATTTTGGAATGTTATCAGGTAAGTCTTAAGTCGGCAGCTTATTGGCCCATGTGTGGCACCATCTGACGGGCTTCCCTGATCGATATCTGGCCGGAAGTCGGCCAGATCTCAATCAGGCAGGTTAAAAAATCCCGTCGGATTGCGGAAGCATCTATGCGGCCCCGCGATCCGACCGCCCATATTAGATCCATTATGTTCCGATCGTTGGGCCCTCTGGATCAGCCTGATATCGCCCACTTCAATGTGGGCATATCATGGAGAGATCAGTTCGTTTGGCAAAATCGCCAAACAAGCTGACCTCTACATCTATGGCCACCTTAAGCAGCATAAATCTAATCACGCTAACAAATCTTCCATTCTTAAGTAGAATGTTCTGCGATGCATAAATATTAAGTCTCATAAAATACATTCAAAATAGCACATTAAAATGTCTCCAAAATAAATAAAAGTGGGCTGGTTAGCATAGTCCATCACTGGCTGCTCTTCACTCAAAATAACATAAACAAAGTGTTCCATTCTCTGCTTGCCAAATACAGCTAGCTCTTTTGGAATAATTACTGGCTTCTTATCTTCTGTCACAAACAAGACTTCCAAGAGAATGCAAATAAAACAAGGAACATCTTTGGAGCTGTAAAGCCAAAACTTTTTTGATTTACAAAACTGAGGATACCTCACACACCCTCTAAAAATTTTAAACACAATTAGTGATGGGCTAATCTGACGCGTTGTGCTTCGCCTAAAATATACAATATGATAAAGATTAGCGGAAAATGCATGGAAGTCTATGGGTGCAAAAATAATTTTCGCCCATTGTTTATAAGCATGATTTTCCCTGCAAAATGTGCCTAAAAATTTCGCTCGTCACACAATTTCTAAAACAGAAAACTTACAACATTAAAAATATTTATCCTCAATTCTGCCCAGCATTTCTCCTAACATTGTGTAACACCAGTTTTGCAGAAAATGCATACACCTGTAGTTTTTCCCTTGTCACATTAAAGTCTGGATACTTTACATCTTTGTTGCAGAATTCGGGAATGGTATGACAATGTTATAAAAACAAAAACATTTCCTCTGTGGAGCACAAGCATTTTTTTCATGAATGATTTCCAAGTCTTTATATTTCATAGTCTTTTCCTTTATTTCAAGAACTGTGAAACTGTGCTTCACTTAACTTCATCTTTCTCTGTAAGTGAGACAGAAAGGAAAAGCAATCAAGTCTAATATCCAACAGCTGCTAAAACCACCAACACCAAAGGCAATGGAGACATTTGCTTAGGCAAGGAGAACACTGGCCAAATGTCTGCAACGAGTTTACAATCCTTATTTCTATCAAAAAAGTTAGTACACATGAATAATTTCAGTTTGTTGTGAAATGGTAAAACCTTTTATAAAAGGCAACTTTGTTAATACAGTGCATCTTCATCCTCTCTGTCCTGTCAAGTATCCCACCATAGTTACTATAACTGATGGCAAGGGAATTAGGAGGGAGATGTTGTCCCATTCACTTCACCCATGATTGTTTACATACACCCGTGACAAGCACTGGGCATTAAAATTCTCTAACAAATAAAGTAAAGAAAGGGGGAATTTATTTATTTTTTGTCCCTTGCCAATTTTTTTCTCCACTCCTCAACTGGACAACCAAATGCGAATATACAAAGAATCAGTGCCATAGGCTGAATGAGAATGAAAAGAAACAAACCTAGTGTAATGTTGTATAGACCAATATGTAAAACACCCCACAAAGTGCCACCGTTTGTGTAATAAGTGTTTATAAATATTAAAAGTCTGTGCAAAAATGTAAACATGTGCTGTGTGTTCAGAAGCAACTTTGGAGGAAATCCTCTTCACCACTCTATAGCAGGAATGGCTACTTACAGACTCTATTCTATAAAAATGCACATCACATATATCACGCATAGCTCTTGTCCTGCAGGAAGATTTAGGAAACAAGGGCAGTATGAATAATCCAAGTATGGCACTTACATGAAAATATTAAAATATCAGTCACTTATCCAGTTGCACTTGTGGTGTTATCGGAAAGTCTTTGCAAACATGGAGGAATTTGAATTTCCTTCCTGCGTTCCTAGATGAGTTCCATGTATGGTTGGCAGGATGTCAGTTGCAACTTGCCTGTATGAGACATTCAGGTGGGTGGTACATGGGCTTCCAAATGAAAATTCCCATTCATTTTAATCAGGAGCAAGCTGCAATCTACTGTTCACAATGCACAATGATTAGGCGCAAGTGCTTAGTGTATGGTGTGCTATGGAATTTTTGTTTTGCCTCCTGTTAGAGGTCCACCACTCAAGCCTATCCATAAGTAATTAGCCATCTTGTATTTGCTATTAACAACTTATAAGTTCATACCTAAATTTCCTTTTCCGTTCTTCTTGCATTTTTAAAGGTAGGTAAAGACATCTGCCAATAATTATCTACAAGTGAGAGGAAACAGTATCTCTAGATGATGTGGAATGCAAGCAGCCTAAAAAGAGTGGAAATACAGTCAAACAGGGATATACTGAAAGTGACAACTTGAAACATAACAGAAATTGAATGGAAGCACTACTGTACTCAATATCAGTTACATCTGTCCAATGCCACTGAGGAAACTGTATGTATGTATGTATTTATGTATAACTTTATTTATAAATTGCTACATGAATACGCACCAGTGTACAATTTTACAGTAGAAAAGTATACACAGGGAGGAAAACAAAATAAATAATAAATACGTAACAAGCATAATTACAAATCAATATACAGAGATGAAGTGCCATGTGCTAAAACACAGCAGGAAAGAAGCCCCATAAAGCTAACAATCAAAGAGGGTGAATAACATACAGGCACAAATCAAAAAAATATGTATCAATGTTTGGGCATTGGCCCTTAGGTCCCAGAACTCTGAAAGAAAAGATGTTCAAAAGATGTTCTAGTTCTCCAAAAAAGTAGAACTGATTTTCTTTTGAAAAGATCGAGTGTTCCCTATGGAGGAATTAAGGAATGGAATTTCAGAGGTAGGCAGCAGCAAGAAAGGTTTAAGATGAGAGACAGCAGTGGGTGTGGATGGTGTAAAGCAATGGTGCCTTTGAGAGGAGTTGAGGAGATGGCCAGGAACATACAGTAAAACTGGTGAACTAATGCAGTGAGAGGACTGAAGAGCAGCCTTTGAATGTTAGGAGAAGGATTTTGTTTGCTAAACTTGGCTTAACAGGCAGCCATGATAAAGGTTCCTTCTAAGGAGAAAGCAGGAGGATTCTAACAGCAGAGTTTAATTGCAGGGGAGAGAGGTTGGAGTTTGGCAGACTGGTTAGCAGAAGACTGCAGGAGACTAAGTAGGAAAGGATAAGGGTGTGTACAGTATTTTAGCTGCTAATTCTGAAGAAAATTGGCAATATTATGTAGGAAAAAGTGACAGGTTTTGGCAGTGGCATTATTATTGTTAGAGAAGGAAATGGACTGGTTCAACACACACACACCCTGTCACATTAACAGGATTAATGGTCGCCATCAATAGCCATGGTAAAATATGTTAAAGGGCTAGGTTTAAGGGGAAAGGATAACTGCAAGTTGCTTGAACCTCTCTCTTTGGAACATCTCTTTATTATTTCCAGTGTACCGCTAATAGTGTCTGAGCCTCAGTGTGCCTCAGTGCACCTGCTAAACCAATGGTGGTTGACAAAATAAAATGTTTTTTTCTAGTGCAAGTTGCAATTACACCATCTTTAATTTTATTTTAACAAGTGGCAGTTTTATGAGTCTTTAGCTTTATGTGGTCCCCAGTAGGAATATTTTATTGAAAAGAAATTTAAAAAAAACAAACAAATGAGACAGTCTAGTAAAATTATATAGCCACATGTGTACTGAACGAGCACTTCTATAAAATATATAGTAAGCTTCTCTAGTTAGCACTGAGCTTGCTGTTGCTAGTATTCTTCTAAACTTGGTCAATCTGTATCTTTTTTTTTTTCAAGGAACTTCTTAATAATCAGATACTTAGATACATCACAATTATGTTGAAAGCCAATTATCTGTCTCAATGGGGAAAATTTAGTAAAGGGCGAAGTGACTAACGTGGGCGAAAATTCACCAGAGTGACATCATTTCGGTACTTCGCCGATTTACTAACGGTCGCTGGCGTAACTTCGCTAGCGAAGGAGATAGACTCTAGTGGTACTTCGCTTCCTAACGCCTGGCAAATTTGTGCTCTGGTGAATGGACATAACTACACAAATTCACTAAGATGCGGATTTTACTGAACGTTACCTCTTGCACCAGAATTGCCTTCTCCACCTCAGACCAGGCGAAGCGCAATAAAGTAGATAGGACTTCATCAAATAATAGTTGAAAATTTTTCTAAGTCCCAAAAACCACTAGCGTCTTTTCGTTTTTTCAGGGTGATAGGCTGCAAAAGAGCGTAAAAATGTTTTGGGGTAACCCGCTTCCCCCCTACATTTCCTAACATAAACATAAACTATACACTGGGCTCATGTGTAGCGCAATATAATAACTTTATATTATTAAGGTTTCCCGGGCTTGTGTAGTGTAATGTATTTGCTGCAACATATACGTCCATTCAACTTTAACTTCCCGATATATGCAAATTAGGCAACAGTAGCGCAACTTTGCTTCAATTGGCACAGTAACGCTAGCGCAACTTTGCCAGCGTTCGATGCCCTGGACGCAACTTTGGATTTTAGTGGATTACCATTGTCCTGGCGAATCTTCGCCTAGCGAAGTGTTGCGCTGTGAGTGAAGCTGTTGCTGGCGAATTTTTGGAGGTTAGTGAATTTGCCCCTATTTTTGGAATGCTTGAGACCTAGGATTTAGTACAGCGCTTTTTACAGTTGTTATCAAATTGTTGAAGAAAAATAAAGACTTTTTTTCAATTGCTTTTTGTTTTTTATTTTTAGATAAAACATGTTTCAACTAATGTATAAATTTAGAACAATTACAGAGTCAGTGACCCCCCCCCCCTTCCTGGAATATCAGAAAAACAAATATAAAATACAAAGTAATTGAAAAAAGTCTTTATTTCTGGGGAACTTTCTGTAAAACACCTGAACTGAAAAAAAAAGTGTTAGAAGGTGAACAACCCCTTTAAGCTGTAGTTTTTCTTTTAAAATACATAGGAGGAATATAATAAAAGCTGTTTGAGAATAAATATAATCGGAAAAAAAATATTCCTTAGCTTTTTCAAACCCATAAAACAGTTTAGCAAAAACATATGCCAGTGAATGAATGATCACAAATAATATATATATATTTGTTTTAATTAATTTTTTTTTTTTTTTAAAGTGCTCAGGGTATGTTAATATATAAAACTGCTCGCTGAAAAAGTTATTTTTTGAACAGGTCTTAAAACTGCAATAACTGTCTCATGACGAATATTTTTAATTCCATATGCAAAGTATTTTCCCTTTTACCACTATCATTTATTTTTAAAGTGATACAAGTATCTGGCTCAGATATTATAAGCCGTTATACCTACAGCATATCTCACCTTTGCTTTGCTTGACTATAAACAAATCTACAACCACCCAACTTATATTAGAATGCTAAGGTAAAGTAACATGTTTCTTATTAAAATAACCTGATCAGTTCCCTTATTTATAAAGCATGACGGAGATAATACACAAAGGTTGGTTTAATTTAGTAACAGATTAGGTATTTGTGGATCATTTTCTGTCAGAAGCAGGCAGAGAAATAATTCACTACTAGAATCAGCTGTCTCCCAGACAAGCAGATAGGGAGAGATGTTTCCGACATCATTACATAGTATATTTCTAGCGTCTTCCATGTTACGAGGAATGCAGGATTTTCCCTTTGGCCCCCACAGGAGCAGCCACATAAAAGCTGATGGAGCACACAGAGAACCAAAAGAGATTAATACAGCACATCACATGCAGCGCTTTGACTAGTATCAAGCAACATCTGCCTCGGAGAGTCTTTTGAGTGTCAGCCAACGTATTTCAATGGACTGTAGTGTGTTGTGTATTGTTTATAGAGCATATAAAGAGCATATCAGGAATATTTTGTCTGCCTGTAAATAAATTGCTCAACTAGGTCCCTGAACGCATGCCTGAAACGGTCTAAAAACCGCAATGGATAACAATAATACTGCAATATATGTCTCAGTCTGTCTTTGATTTTCATATATTTTGTTTCATATAATATGGCTACAGCTTCCCATAGCACTATGCATGGTTACAATAAATTCATGTTTCCCATGTACCATAAGAGTCCTTAGAGCACTACAGGTACATTTCTACAATAACTTTGACTGTAAGTTCAGGCATGTTGGCCATTAATTTGGAAAGTTTACGTCCTTAGGCAATTATAGCAGCAAACTCCAATAAGCCTGCATTGTAAATAAACAAAAAACAGTATACAGTCAAATGAGGCTAAATGTGTTACAGTAAAATGCATAAAATGCACATGCCCAGTGCAACATCAAGCCAACAGTCCTTATAAGAATCTCTACCCACTGATTATTCTTACCCCTTCCCCTCTGCAACCCCTTAAATAAACACTTAGGTGTCCTGGGATGGAAAGGCCACAGTTTTATTACAAACTAAGCAATGTTAACACAAATGACCTGTTGCAAAATGTATATAATGTTACATCATGCATTTCAACATAAATAAAACCCCAAGGAATACATGCCACAATAACACCATAAACATATCTACCTGCAGTGCCAGCCACCTTCAGTAGCCACCTCAGATTGACATGTGTTAGCAGACACCTTACCTCCACTCATCTCCCAGGATCCACCCCTGGAGAGTTTCAATAACTATTACCACTGACTTGCATTTTAGCTGCATTACCACTAGGCCCTCCCTTGAATGCATTACCTAAAACGGAAACAAATCAAATAAACCGATGCAAAATTGTCTCCTCCCCAAGTGCCCAGGTACAGAGCATCCTTCTTAGTTTGGTGATATTAAAGGACAAACTAACCTAAATGGTTATTCAGATACTTCTCTGAGTAATGTGACCTTTAAGGAAACAAAATGCAGACACAAACCTCTTCTTCTTACAACCTAGATAAGAGGGTAGTACTCTAAAACCACAAGTGGATTAGGTCCTTATTTACAGATAGACAACAGTCTATAAACAGTAAAGCATGCAGTCAAATATCAAATGTCAAAGTTTAAGCTATAACTGGGACGAAGATGACTCCCTTTATGTGTAATATACCTCAGACTCGGCAGTAAGCACATGTGTAGCTAATATGCAACATAAGCAAAGCAGGAAGAAAAATGAAAGGACAAAAACATTGAAGGTATAAATCTGCAGAACTCAGACCCCATACACTCTGGTAATGGATCAGATGTCGGCAACCATCACAGTCTGCTTCACCCATCTCACATATATCACTAGAATTGCACATCTGATTCCAGTTGAGAATATGCCAAACCTAATTCATGCTTTTGCAACTTTGGTCCTAATGTTGGCTGCCTGTGAACAGGCAAACAGGATTTGTTGAAAGACGGGCTTGATGACCTTTTAAGCTTTAAATAATTATGGTCCTGGTTACTTACTTTGCATTTCATCTTCACACACTCCCTTCCAGCCAAATTCCATAACCAAAACCATCAAGCAGCTCCCACACATTGCAATTCCCTGCCCTCCACTGTTGCTGGAGATATGAAAATAGGGATAGTTTATCAAGAGATAGGGGAAAAATTAGCATGAACTTGCTCTTAGCCCATGCACAACAGCAGTACATGGTGCATTATACATTTTACATTTATTTTAGCACGTTCCCACTTTCCCTTTCTTTAGTAAATGAGCAATAATGTGTACATGGAAGCTAATGATTCAAAGAGGTGAAGACTGCGCTTAGTCCTAAGCGATAAGAGCAAGAGCTGCACCAAAGTTCAGTTTGTGGATCCACTCATCCACATATGATTCGATACAAAGGAGAAAGAAACAAAAGGTGCGGTTGAATATACCTATAGAGAGAGGGGAGACAAAGCCTATATAGTGTAATACCCTCTGTGCACTCGAGGAAATTTTGGACGATTGGTTCTTACTCACATATAAATGGATATAATTTTGCGGAATGGGTGCCGATTGCGTCTGCCAGCAGTCAGAGGTCGGTTGGCGGCTGATGTATCTGGTCAGTCTTGTGCCTATTAGATGGGGGTGCCAAATAGTGTGGTAACGCTAATTGAAATAAAGCTGTCGAGCAGTATTGTGCTTACCTCAGTTGTAGATTTTAAAGGCGCTGATTCGATCGTCTTCCGTTCCTCCACTTCTTAGTCGGCTGAGCGGCACTTGTATGGATCGTTGCTGGATCGCGGCCAGAGGTCCTTGCGTTGGGAGGGATACAACCTCCTCCTGCAGGCGTAGATCTAATGTCCACCTCAAAGTTAGATCTCGGCGTTCTCCTCTGCCACGTGGTTTTCCTAAGAGTGCTTTTAGCGATGCCGTCTCCTTCTCCACAGGGTAGTTTCAGGGGGTTTGTTTAAAAAAGAAATTCTGCGGCACTGTTTTTTGCCTTACAAGTTTTTATTTAATCCAATGATATAAAATATAATACAATGCCCAACGCGTTTCGTATATACAGATGCAGCCACTTTGTTTTGTCTGTTTGAC
This sequence comes from Xenopus petersii, assembly GCA_038501925.1. NCBI lineage: Eukaryota > Metazoa > Chordata > Amphibia > Anura > Pipidae > Xenopus > Xenopus petersii. Next base: position 39,258,833 of record CM076681.1, on the reverse strand, counting down.
ACAGAATAACTAAACACAGATATCCCATTTATCTCATTTAACACAGAAAACTGCGTCACAACATCCCATCTAATTAAAGCATTCACCATTGTGAACAATGGAGCTTTGGTATGCTAATGAAAAGGTTAAATGCATTAAATGAGTTAAGATGACTTAAGATAACACAGTTTCTTCAATTACCCCTGAGTCATGACGCATTTAACTCACAAATCCAAGTGGCTTCATCTGTAGTTATACTTATAGAAGTATAACTATATACGAAACGCGTTGGGCATTGTATTATATTTTATATCATTGGATTAAATAAAAACTTGTAAGGCAAAAAACAGTGCCGCAGAATTTCTTTTTTAAACAAATCCCCTGAAACTACCCTGTGGAGAAGGAGACGGCATCGCTAAAAGCACTCTTAGGAAAACCACGTGGCAGAGGAGAACGCCGAGATCTAACTTTGCGGTGGACATTAGATCTACGCCTGCAGGAGGAGGTTGTATCCCTCCCAACGCAAGGACCTCTGGCCGCGATCCAGCAACGATCCATACAAGTGCCGCTCAGCCGACTAAGAAGTGGAGGAACGGAAGACGATCGAATCAGCGCCTTTAAAATCTACAACTGAGGTAAGCACAATACTGCTCGACAGCTTTATTTCAATTAGCGTTACCACACTATTTGGCACCCCCATCTAATAGGCACAAGACTGACCAGATACATCAGCCGCCAACCGACCTCTGACTGCTGGCAGACGCAATCGGCACCCATTCCGCAAAATTATATCCATTTATATGTGAGTAAGAACCAATCGTCCAAAATTTCCTCGAGTGCACAGAGGGTATTACACTATATAGGCTTTGTCTCCCCTCTCTCTATAGGTATATTCAAGCGCACCTTTTGTTTCTTTCTCCTTTGTATCGTACATGGAAGCTAGTGATGGGCAAATTTGGGGAGATTCACTGAAAAATTTGCAAATCTGCAAAAAATTTGCGAAACGGAGCCAGCGTCTCGTTTTTGACAGAAATTCGCAAATTCCAACAAAAAAACGGTTTTCACAGAGGTTTCACAAATTTATTCCTCAGCGGCAAATTGCGGGGATTCTCTGCAAATTCGTGCCTGGCCCATCACTAATTTAGCTTTTAATGTAGTGGATGATATTGGATCATAAGATATTTCATCACATTGACTGTATATGTTTATAGCAGCATTTGACAATTATGTGATCTTTTACTTTGGGGTAGAAAAATGTTATGCAATTATTGTTTTTTATTCATATTTTATAAAATATTTATATACAAATATTATTGTATATTACCAATATACTCATCATTTATACTCTTGCAAATCTGAACATACAATTATAACACATCAGTTTAGCTTGATGAGTGCAAATAATTCAACCAGCTGCATTTCTACCTTTAATCCAAGTCTTCAAAGAAAGTGGAAAATGTAATATATATATATATATACATATATATATATATATATATATATATATATATATATATATATATATATATATATATACAGATGAAGCCACTTGGATTTGTGAGTTAAATGCGTCATGACTCGTGGTTAATTGAAGAAACTGTGTTATCTAAAGTTATCTTAACTCATTTAATGCATTTAACCTTTTCATTAGCATACCAAAGCTCCATTGTTCACAATGGTGAATGCTTTAATTAGATGGGATGTTGTGACACAGTTTTCTGTGTTAAATGAGATAAATGGGATATCTGTGTTTAGTTATTCTGTGTCAAACAGACAAACCAAAGTGGCTGCATCTGTATATATATATATATATATATATATTCCAAGTACAGCTAATTGAATTGAAATTGGAATTGAAAACCATGTGTTGACTTATGATTATTTGCATTTTTTCAAGTTTAAGTGGATACAATATTTTTTTATTGGGTCATACAGTTTGGCTAAGCGCCTTTGTTCAAAAGATAACATGTTTATGTGCGTTACTTACATACACCATTAGTTAGTAAACCTTTAAAATAATCAAATGTAAAATTGATGCGTGCTATTGTAATGTACATCTATTATTCATTTTCTTTTTACTCCAAGATGTTAAGGGATACATGTGCTGTTAATATGAATGACTTTTGTTTCAACAGCGCCATATGCTTGTCAGTTTCTGACCAGTCTGACCACCAAGTAGTCGAGGAAGTTGTCAGGAGAAAGAAAGAGGCTGCTCTGATGTTCTTTTCTTAGGAGAAAATAAGAAACAACTTCCTTGACTACTTGGTGGTCAGACTGGTCAGAAACAAAATGTAACAAAAATGTATTCATATTAACAGCACATATATCCCTTATCATCTTGGAATAAAAATAAAATAATTAATGAATGTAAATGACAAAAGTGCTTAGAATAGCACTCTCGTCAATTTTAAATTCACTTTTTTAAAGATTTACTTATCCTTTAAAAATATAGAGCTTTTCTTTATAAATAGCTAAATTTACTACTTCTACTACTAACACTACTCGTGCCCTGCCCTGCACTGGTAAAACTGACCTGTTTGCTTTAGAAACACTACTATAGTTCATATAAACAAGCTGCTGAGTAGCAATGGCGGAAATTGAAAAAAGGCTACATGGCACAGGATAATTAGTGGATAACAGATAACACCATTATGTTCTACAGAGCTTATCTGCTGTGTAACTTGAGCCTTTTCTCCTTTGAATGGCTGCCCCCATGGCTACACAGCAGCTTATTTATATAAACAATAGTAGTGTTTCTGAATCAAACACAGCAGTTTTACTAGTACAGGGCAACACTGCATTATTTTTATTATTACTTTAAAACATTTTAATTTTTGATGTTACTGGTCCTTTAAATGCAATGCAAAGGCCTGTAAAAATTGATTTCTTGGTCTGTCATCCATCCAAGTGATACAATATACACATGTGTGACCTGGATGTTTATGGGAAAATTGTCTCGATTAGGTGCTTAGGTGCAAGTGATTTTTTTTATGTTTCCAATCCAATGTTTAAAATCCACTGTTTTCAATCCACTGTTTAAAAGTATTCTTTTTACATAACAATCATGGTATGTATCATAAGACAAACCTCATTTTGTCTGTTAAATTAAATCTGCATTCTTGTTTTCTAAGTGTTAGCCATATACTGTCTTATATACTATATACTGGGCCTGCCTTGAACCACTGCTTGTTGTGGGGATAAAAAAATGCACTGCTTTATTCTAGTGTATGCTGTCTGGGTTTAATTTAATGATGAAAGGTGATACCCACTCATGGATTGTGTGCTATGTTGTTGCTGACAAAAAGGGCTTTTCTTTCTGTGACGAAGGTTCCGATAAGGAACCGAAACGTAGGATTACAATAAACCTTCCTTGGTTTCCCTCTATTGCGTTGTTGAAATTTTCCTGCAAGTCCCGTCAAGATGATCCCTTGAAGATCGAAATGCGTTGATGTCCAAATCAGTTAGTAGATTAAAATGTACAAATTTAATAAACGGGGTGGAAATAAGGACAGATTACTTTTACAACAGGAGGTTCTGTGGATTGAAAGATTAAATACCCTTACACCCATGGGTTTAAATGAGGAACTGAGCTACTCTTGCTTTTATTGATATATGTTCAGCCTTTGATTGTAATTAAGAACACGTGATTTTATGTTTTATAATATGAAGGTTTTATTTTATATTATAAATTTTACCCCACAGTTTTGATAGATATTGATATATGGAACACTACAAGAAGGATCGTGGTATGAAGTTTTTTACACTATTTATGGATTTATTTATTGCAGAGGCACTTTGTATCCTTTTGATGGTGGAAAATGTAACAAGGAATATACAAGCACAATGTTAATGGACATCAAAGGTGTAACCAATGTTATCTAATCACGAAGAGGTGTGGTCACACAAGACCCTACCCTTTAAATGTTTTCAATCACACTGTTTGTAAGTAGCACATGATGAAGGGGCCTGACCCCGAAACGTTTGCTTATTGATCTCACCGAAATAAAAAGAATATGATTTGAATTGAAGCAGAAGCATTGAAGTGAGTGTGCCATTTGTTACTATTTCTGTGGACAAATTTAATAAATGGCATAGATCCCTCTGTGCTCTCTCTCTTTTCTTTACAATGAATGGGAAGCCTATATGGCTAGGCTGCAGTGCATCTGTACTTAAAAGAGTTTTGGTGGATACACACCCTGAGAGCTTGCATGAGAAGTCTCTTCCTGGGAAGATGTTTAATGAGAATGTTGGCAGGTTGTCTGTCTGATTGGCTGGGTGGGAAAAAAAAAATATTTAGCCTGGCAATTAGGAAATTCTAAAGATACAACCACAAGGAATTTTTTCCCCATCTGAGACAAATTGGAGAGGTTTCAGATGGGGTTTTTTGCCATCCTCTGGATCAACTGGCAGTTAGGCAGGTTAAAAAAAAAAAAGTCAAAAGGTTGAACTTGATGTACGTGTGTCTTTTTTCTTACTTACTATGTTACTATGTATGACATCACGTTATAATGTGCTTTCTTATAATTCAATTATGAATAGGTCCTTTTATTTGTTTCCTTGAAGGAACCCAAAAACCCTTATTAAAGGGCATGTAAAGTCTAAAATAGAAAAAGCCTAATCAAACAAATAATTTATGCTTTCAAAGTTGGCTACAGGGGGTCACCATCTTGTAACTTTGTTAAACATCTTTGCAAGACTAAGACTGTGCACATGCTCAGTGTGGTCTGGGCTGCTTAGGGATTGCCATAAACAAAGCTGCTTGAGTTCTGCATGGCTGGGAAGTAAGGCGGGGGCTCCCTCTGCTGTTCATAAGTATGATTGTTTCCCTGCTCTGCAGTTAGGGGCCGTCTGACAATTCCTATCCACAGCAGTAAACGAAGGGAGAATTTCACTGCATACAGTCAGGTTTCTTATAAAAACAGTACACATGTTTTAATTAAAGCATATTGGAGATAGGCTTCTTTTTCATTAAAGAAAGTAAAAATAAACTAGAAAAATTTGTGTTTTTTCCAAAAAAATAAATATTTTTTCAGGTTTTACGCCTAACAATAAATACATTTAGAGGCCAATCTAATGTGTCTTACGTTTTCTACCTATCTAGCAATCTATTGAAACTGATCAGCAGGCAGGTTTTGGCAGTGGCATTAATAGGATTAGAGAAGGTTTGGGACTGATCATGCATAACCCCCAGGCAGTGTGCTGAAATAATAACAGGGTTAATGGTCATGCCATCAATATTAATGGTGATGGCTTCAGTAGGTTTAGGTGATTGAGGTTGTTGCACTTTGCACCCTATCCCATGGGTAGAAAATGAGCCCTATGGGACCTAGTATCTGAAATGCTTGGGATCTGGGTTTCTTATTTGGATCACAATACCATAAGGATACTAAAAACATTTAAATATTAGGAAAAACCCAATACAATTGTTATTTCACCAACACAGATTTGTACTAGCTCAGTTACCATCAAGTACAAACCAGTCTTACATTATTATTAGGAAAGAGGGAATCACTACAAAAGTAGGACCATCTATACACACACAAACACACACATTTACAAATCTATATATATAAATAAAAAGCAAAAAAAGTTCTGCATTCTGTGTTTAGTTTATATACAGTATATGTATGTGTATATATATATTTTTTTTTTTATTAAAGGAAAAATATAACCCTGAATAATGTAGTGCTCTATATATATATATATATATATATATATATATATCTTTTACTCCCAAAGTTCTTCCTGTTACAGTTAGAGCTGCATTATTTCTGGTAAGGTGATCTCTGAGGCAGAACAGAGAATATAAAATAATGACTCCAGATAAAGGGAAAATATATACTGATATCTATATTCCAGTTTTGGGAAGATTAGTAATAATAGTCCCTCTAGGGGTATAGGTCTCCTTTAACATTTTTAAGCAATTTGAGAATGGAATTTTGATTTTCAGCTTCCTAGTTTCTCTTCCTGCATGTTTACTTAACAAGTACTAATTTTTACTTTAATGTATATACATTCCCAACTCCCAAAAGCTGAATGATTCCCCAGACAGATTTATCACAATGAAACACTAAGAGCAGCAAAATAACTGAAGCAGAACCATTAAATTAGTTTAAGATAGTTTGAGGCAAATATGTAAAAATTACACGATACATAATTAACATGATATATTATGTAAGTAGATACTTCACTGTAATTCTCTCTTCCAAATGAAGGCAATGATAAATTGGTGTGGTTTTTAGATGTTGCATCTGAGGACTCTGTTTAAGAGGAGGAACGCTAAGTAACCCTTAAATTAGGAAACTTGAAACAAAACCTTCAAAATGATTTGAAGTTTAAGCAGAAGCAGATGGGCAGATTTCAAGTATCACAAAGGAAAGCTATAAGCTCATCCAAACTACAGTCTCGTATGACTAGATTTGTTTTTATTATGGGGCAGGTGACTGGGAAATTGAACAGTGGCTTTTCTGGTCCTTTTGCTGGTCTCTTTCTTTTCAGCTATGGCATTCTTTTTTCATTTGTGATGAGGCCTTTGCACTGCAGCTGCCAGGACATTTGTACAGAATCAGGCATTTCTAGGAGTTAGTATAAGCACAAATTAACCAAGTACAGACGAAGGAAGACAAGAAGAAATGGGGGAACATATAGTAATACTAAATAGTAGAAAGGATTACCTGGTCAGTGTTATAAACCAGAAATTCAGGAAGCCCAGTAACGGGAACGGTGGTAAACATCTCAGAACACTTATAGCTACAGGAGACATGTAATCCTAATACACCAATGGGATTTTCTGTTCTATTCATGATAGTAACTCTTAATTATAATGTCCTTAAATGTCTAATTGTTTCAGCTTTAGGTTTACTTTAGGATTTGCAGAATCCCATGAGAATAAGGTACAAATGGAGCAAATTTTGCTTTAATAACATGGTTCCCCAGGCACTTACAGTATAATTCCCCAATCCCCACAGCACAACAAGACACAACTTTTATGTTAGTGTAGTGGAAATATGTGTGTTAATGATCTATTCAAATGAAGTGACATGGTGAGTCATCTGAGGAATTAAGAAAATAAATCTCACATCATAATTTCTGACGAACTGAGAATGTGTATTTCACTGATATTTAGCTGCAATTTCCTTTATATTGAGTACTTGTTTCATTTTGAACCCATTTTCACAGCTTTTCATGGGCAGACAAGAGATACGTTAAGGAAATTGTGGTAACACTGAGGTTTGTAAATAAAATGTAACACATATCTGTAAAAGTAAATTGTATTTCTAGAGGGCACCAAAGGGTGTAGCGAAGGTGCCAGTGACTGGGAGGAGGGATGGCTGAGGAGGGGATTGGTCAACAAGGAGGTGGGCAGAGCAGGATAGGTTGGGGTAGAAGGGGAGGGTGTATATATATGCTGGCAATTACGTACCTGCTTCCTCTTCCCCCTGGATCCTGGAGCGCTGGTGGAGCTGCTGCCAGCAGCGTGTCCAGTTCCCATCATGGCAGATTTTCTAGCCGAGCAGGTGAGGGACAGAGTCTTGCAGCAGGGCACAGGCTGGGTGGAACAACTCCTCGCAGAACTTGTTCCCACTGCGTCCTTGTCCAGCACGGGGCGCAGCAGGCCGGCTACTAAGCGCACCACAGAAGGGCCTGCGCGTCGATCCCGCCCCCCCTCCCGTCTAAGTCCCAGCCCTCCTAGGCCTCTTACACGTGGCGCAAGGAAGCGAGCCACGGGAAATTGAACAGTGGCTTTTCTGGTCCTTTTGCTGGTCTCTTTCTTTTCAGCTATGGCATTCTTTTTTCATTTGTGATGAGGCCTTTGCACTGCAGCTGCCAGGACATTTGTACAGAATCAGGCATTTCTAGGAGTTAGTATAAGCACAAATTAACCAAGTACAGACGAAGGAAGACAAGAAGAAATGGGGGAACATATAGTAATACTAAATAGTAGAAAGGATTACCTGGTCAGTGTTATAAACCAGAAATTCAGGAAGCCCAGTAACGGGAACGGTGGTAAACATCTCAGAACACTTATAGCTACAGGAGACATGTAATCCTAATACACCAATGGGATTTTCTGTTCTATTCATGATAGTAACTCTTAATTATAATGTCCTTAAATGTCTAATTGTTTCAGCTTTAGGTTTACTTTAGGATTTGCAGAATCCCATGAGAATAAGGTACAAATGGAGCAAATTTTGCTTTAATAACATGGTTCCCCAGGCACTTACAGTATAATTCCCCAATCCCCACAGCACAACAAGACACAACTTTTATGTTAGTGTAGTGGAAATATGTGTGTTAATGATCTATTCAAATGAAGTGACATGGTGAGTCATCTGAGGAATTAAGAAAATAAATCTCACATCATAATTTCTGACGAACTGAGAATGTGTATTTCACTGATATTTAGCTGCAATTTCCTTTATATTGAGTACTTGTTTCATTTTGAACCCATTTTCACAGCTTTTCATGGGCAGACAAGAGATACGTTAAGGAAATTGTGGTAACACTGAGGCTTGTAAATAAAATGTAACACATATCTGTAAAAGTAAATTGTATTTCTAGAGGGCACCAAAGGGTGTAGCGAAGGTGCCAGTGACTGGGAGGAGGGATGGCTGAGGAGGGGATTGGTCAACAAGGAGGTGGGCAGAGCAGGATAGGTTGGGGTAGAAGGGGAGGGTGTATATATATGCTGGCAATTACGTACCTGCTTCCTCTTCCCCCTGGATCCTGGAGCGCTGGTGGAGCTGCTGCCAGCAGCGTGTCCAGTTCCCATCATGGCAGATTTTCTAGCCGAGCAGGTGAGGGACAGAGTCTTGCAGCAGGGCACAGGCTGGGTGGAACAACTCCTCGCAGAACTTGTTCCCACTGCGTCCTTGTCCAGCACGGGGCGCAGCAGGCCGGCTACTAAGCGCACCACAGAAGGGCCTGCGCGTCGATCCCGCCCCCCCTCCCGTCTAAGTCCCAGCCCTCCTAGGCCTCTTACACGTGGCGCAAGGAAGCGAGCGACCGCTCGCAGCGCCTCAGTCACAACGAAGGCGGCTGCTAGTGCAGCAGGAGCTCCCCAAGTGGCGTTGCCTCCTGAGCAGCCGCAGCGTCTTCGCAGGGCGCAGTCAAAGAAGCGCCCTGCGGATAGTATCCCTCCTCCTGCCCCTGTGATTGCGCAAGCCGCATGTCAGCCTCCCCTTACCGTTCCTCCCAGCTTCACAGCGCGTGTGACTCCACACGCAGGGCCAATGCTTCCTGTACCCCCAGCCACTGTCACTGCTCCCTCTGTGGCATCTGAAGGGGATAGTGACCCCCCTCTGTGTTATATTAATTCAGATCAGGCCTGTAGGGGGGGTTCTCGGGCGCACTTGTCCCATTCCCCTGACAGTGTGGTCTTACCATCTATTTTACATGCTGCGCACAGTAGGGATTCTGAGGGTGAGCGGGCCCATTCCTTTCAGGGGGTTGTCAGGCACCCTAGCCCATGCTCCGTCATTGGGCGGGACAGACATGTTGCTCGAACACCTAGGGCTCATGCCCTCAGATGAGGTTCTCGGGCCCATTCTCCACCATCCCCTCACTCCTCTTCATCGCAGTCACCTGCTGCATCCTCCCCTGCCTCTTCCTCACCTGGGAGCTCAGAGGATCGCTTCAGAAGAAAACGGCGCAAAACACACCGGGATTCCCGCCGGTCTCGCTGTTCTCATAGGGATGTCACCAGAGCGCAACAACAGAGTGCTACTGCTACTACACCCCTGCCTTCCAGATCAGGTGAGTATGAGTGTTCTGGGGCATGGGTGGGTACTAGTCAACAGAGTAGCGAGGTTCTTCTAGCACTTAAACAAATCTTAGGCAGGTTAGATGCCTCGTCTGCTTCTCCACCGGCTGAACTGCCATCCGCCAGTACATACAAAGATTCGTATTTTTGCGGGGTTAGCCCGCTGGGCTCTCATTTGTCAGCTGAGATCAAGGAAAAAATTTGGAAAAATGATTTTATTGATATTTGGTCCCTCATCTCACCTGATCAAGTGACAGTCGATAAAGAGAGGCGTTATGACAGAAGTGAAGATAAACACCATAGAGTGGCGAAAACATTTGGAAATTGGCTTCAAGCCTTCTCCGTACTCGCCGGTGTTATTGGTCTGAAGCATCCGCAGAAGTGTTCCCAGCTTTTTGTTTATCAGGACCTAATTTTTGGGGCGTACAAAGTACATGGGGGTTCAGCCTGGTGGAGATATGATGAAGAATTCAGGAGGAGGCTTGCCCTTAGACCAGACCTGGGTTGGGACATGAAGGCTACAGATGTGTGGATCAGACTCATGATTGCCCAACGACCCCCCCCCTTTTCGGCGGGGGCCGCTGGGCATTCACAGGCCAGCTCTGCGGCCCCACGACGGCCCGGGGTCTGCTGGCTATTTAATGAAGGCCACTGCAGATTTTTTGCCTCCTGCAAATTTAAGCATGAATGCTCCATGTGTGGGGGAGCCCACTCAGCCCTTCGGTGCTTTAAAAAAGGCAAGCACCTACCAGCTCCCCCAATCCCAGGTAGGACAGAGAACCCCGGTGAACGTACTAGCAATGTCACATTGGCTAGATCGGTACCCCAAGAAGCGGGAAGCCGCCCTGCTTAGGTGTGGTTTTCTCTTTGGATTTTTTATTCCCTTTCAATTGAAATTCAAACCATTATTTGCCACTAACCTCAAATCAGCTGACCTGCACCAAGGTGTGGTTGCAGAAAAGTTACGCAAGGAGGTAGAGCTGGGTAGGATGGCAGGTCCCTTTGATACTTTGCCATTTCCCAATTTGAGGGTTTCGCCTTTGGGGGTGGTTCCCAAAAAAGAACTGGGTAAGTTTAGGTTTATACATCACCTATCCTACCCCAAAGGCGGGTCTGTTAACGATGGGATTAGCAGGGAATATGCGTCAGTGTCTTATGCCCCATTTGATCGGGCAATCACATTGGTTAGGCAGGCGGGCAGGGGTGCGCTTCTGGCAAAAGCCGATATTGAATCCGCATTCCGGCTCCTACCCGTTCATAAAGATTGTTTCCATCTATTGGGTTGTTATTTCAATGAACAATTTTACTACGATATGTGCCTGCCAATGGGTTGCTCTATCTCATGCTTCTACTTTGAGGTTTTCAGCTCTTTCCTGGAGTGGGTGGTTAAAACAGGGTCAGGCTCCCATTCTGTCACTCACTACCTGGATGATTTCCTTTTTGTTGGCCCAGCTTCCAGTAACATTTGTACAGACCTGCTATCCACTTTTCGTTTTTTCGCTCACAAGTTCGGTGTCCCTCTCGCCGAGGCAAAAACAGAAGGTCCTACGGTGGTGTTGACTTTCCTCGGAATTGAGATTGACACTGTTGAGATGGAATTCCGTCTTCCGTGCGAAAAAATGGCTAAGTTGCTAGCTTTGGTCGAATTGGTTCAGGGTGCCTCCAAAGTTACTTTAAAACAACTGCAGTCCCTGTTGGGGTTACTGGTGTTTGCTTGTAGAATCATGCCCATGGGAAGGGTTTTTTCCAGGAGATTATCCCTGGCTACCAAGGGAGCGAAATCACCCCATCACTTTATCAGGATCACTAAGCAACTGAAGGAAGATTTAGAAGTTTGGAAACAATTTTTGCGGGCTTTCAATGGGAGGTCTTGCTGGTTGAGTCCCGAAGTCATTAATAGCGACTTGGCCCTATTTACTGATGCAGCCGGCTCAATTGGTTTTGGGGCTATCCTCGGCAACCAATGGTGTTTTGGCGCTTGGCCACTCCACTGGGTCGAGACTGGCCTTTGTCGTAATCTAACTCTGCTTGAACTATTCCCCATTGTGGCGGCTGTGCACCTTTGGGGCACAGCAATGTCTCATAAAAAAGTTTGCTTTTGGACTGATAATCTGAGCGTTGTGTTTGCCATCAACAACTTAACATCTTCATCTTTACCTGTTTTATCTTTGTTACGACAGCTGGTCCTGCTTTGCTTAACACATAACATTTGGTTTCGGGCAAAGCACGTGCCAGGGGTTGACAATGCAGCAGCTGATGCTCTTTCTCGTTCACAGTGGCAGAAGTTCAGAGACCTAGTCCCGGAGGCCGATTCCATTGGTCGGGAATGCCCGATTTCCTTGTGGGAGATAGTGGAGCGCAACTTATGAACATGGTTCGATCTTCAGTGGCTCCAGCAACTTGGGCTACGCATGGTAAGGCGTGGGCTGAGTGGTTCTCTTTGTTTCCAGTTGGCGCGGCTTGGTCATCCGACACCTGTTTTACGGTTGCGGTGGAGTACATTTTACAGCTTCGGGGCCATGGCCACTCGGTTGCTGTCGCAAGGAAACGCCTGTCGGCTTTAGCCTTTTTGTTTAAACTTACGGGGGTGGAAGATGTTACCAAACGATTTCCCATTCTGCAGGCTATGAAAGGTTGGAGGAGGAGCTATGTTCGTAAAGAGTCCAGGAGACCTGTATCTTTTGCTCTGTTGTGCCGCTTGTTGGCAGTTTTGCCCGACGTGTGTACGTCTAGTTATGAGGTCTCCCTTTTACGAACGGCTTTTGCTCTGGCATTCTTTGCAGCGTTGCGAGTTGGCGAGCTGGTCCCGCCAAGTAAGTTCAAACCGGGAGGGTTACTAGCTAGGGACGTTCTCAGTCATAACTGTACCATTCGTTTGCGTATTCGGAGGTCCAAGACGGATGTTATGGGACAGGGGTGTTGGATCCCGTTAACAGCTATAGCTGGTCCGGCATGCCCTTACACTTTAGTTTCCAATTTTTCTTTAATTCGGGCTCCTAGTGTCTGTTTCCTTTCTCATCTTGATGGTTCCCCTTTGACTCGCTTTCAGTTCGCGACCATATTTAAACGTTGTTTGGCTCATCTTGGTTTCAATCCGGTTGATTTCGGAACTCATTCGTTCCGCATTGGAGCAGCGACGGAGGCGAGTCTGAGCGGTCTCAATGATGAACATATTAAAAAGATAGGTCGCTGGAAATCAGCATGTTTTACTACTTATGTTCGCCCCGATTTACTGACGCCTTAATTTTTTGCAGGGCCTCCAACGGCGACGGTTTGGCTGGTCGGGCACTCCTATATTCGTCGGGCTGAACAAAGAGCGTCCAATCGTCCTGGAGGAGACACCTTGGGTTTTAGAGGGGTTCAATTTCAATGGCGCGGAGTGGGCGGGTTACGCTGGTTACAGGTTTTACCTGAGGTGGTGGCTATCAGCAGAGTTACTTCCCCCCCAGTGGTGCTAGTTATTCATGCTGGTGGGAATGATCTCGGCCAATTGCGTGTAGCGGAACTGTTGTCTTTGATTCGGTCCGACGTGGCCAGATTTAAAGCCTTTTTCTTTGACATGGTTCTGGTCTGGTCCGAAATTGTTCCCCGGCTCTCCTGGCGGGGCGCTAGGGATCCAGATGCGATAGAAAGGGCCCGGCATCTTCTTAATGCTAGAATTTCCCGTTTTATTCGCGACAGGGGGGGTGTTGTAGTCAGGCACCGGCAGTTAGAATGTATTGATCAAGGACTCATGTTGCGCGATGGTGTTCATTTAAATGATATTGGCATGGACATTTTTCTTTCCGGTTTGCAGGATGGTATTGGTGAGGCTCTTTCGCGTTTGGGTGGGGGTCGGAGTTCAGTGTAGGTTTTCATGAACTCCTCCGTGGCGGTGTAAAAGTGTCCTTGCCATTGGTTATACTGTATATGGTTGGCGGAACCTACATGCCCACCGCGGCTGCGGTGGCTGGCATCTGGAGATTAATGGTTAGTGATGTAATGGCAAGCTTTGTATGTTTACGTTATGATTAATAATCTGTTCAAATAAAAAAGCTGTGGCCGACCCTCACCCACAAAAAAGGAAGTTTTGTCTCAGAGTAATTTATTTTGTTAAGGGTATAAACAGTTAAGATGGTTAGGTGCTACACAATAAGCACATACCTCCTCACAGTCTAGAGGGCACCAAAGGGTGTAGCGAAGGTGCCAGTGACTGGGAGGAGGGATGGCTGAGGAGGGGATTGGTCAACAAGGAGGTGGGCAGAGCAGGATAGGTTGGGGTAGAAGGGGAGGGTGTATATATATGCTGGCAATTACGTACCTGCTTCCTCTTCCCCCTGGATCCTGGAGCGCTGGTGGAGCTGCCCTCCCACCCTCCCGTCTTTTTCCTCCGTGTTTATGTCATTTTATATCTTTCTACTGTTGTTTATAAAAAAAAAAAAAAAATTTCCATTGCTTTTCCTATTTCATTGTCACAGCGGTGTAAAAGTGTCCTTGCCATTGGTTATACTGTATATGGTTGGCGGAACCTACATGCCCACCGCGGCTGCGGTGGCTGGCATCTGGAGATTAATGGTTAGTGATGTAATGGCAAGCTTTGTATGTTTACGTTATGATTAATAATCTGTTCAAATAAAAAAGCTGTGGCCGACCCTCACCCACAAAAAAGGAAGTTTTGTCTCAGAGTAATTTATTTTGTTAAGGGTATAAACAGTTAAGATGGTTAGGTGCTACACAATAAGCACATACCTCCTCACAGTCCATCTAGAGACGTAGTTTCTTCGTGAAGACTTGATTCGGTACATTTTTCAACATTATAATTGAGACAACTAATAGACAGTTGTTCAGTCTTTACACATAAACCATAGCACCAAGACAGGGACTATGGGATGTATTTAGAAGATGGATTGCTTAAAGATCTCTATCTACTTTTAACTTTGATCGTATTTTTTCTAAACCGTCTTTTTGGGAAATTATTTGGTAATGATCCACTTTAAGTTACTTTAATAAATGGTATGTGTAAACCAAAAAAGTGACCAATTTTGCATTAAGGATGCCTCAAAGTTCAACAGCTGTGATAGGTCTATTCACAAATGTATATATATATATATCTATATATATATATATATATATATATATATATATACCATATAGTGTATATATATATATATATATATATATATATATATATATATATATATATATATATATATATAGATATAGATATATATATAGATACTGTATATATATATATATATATATATATATATATATATATATATATATATATATATAGAGATATACAATATATAGATATTATTGTGTTCACTCCACAATAAAATGGTTAAATGCCTAGGTGCTGGTAAAATTTACATATATTCAGTGAAAAAAGACCGCACTCACAGGACTTTGTATGAAAAAGAAGCCACAAGGGCTATGATTTTATTCCTCAACGTTTCGGCTATCAAACTCTAGCCGTCCTCACCTCCTGAGGACAGCTAGAGTTTGATAGCCAAAACGTTGAGGAATCAAAGTCCTGTGAGTGCGGTCTTTTTTCACTGAATATATATATATATATATATATATATATGTCTGTAAGGCTGCTGCACACACTTAAAGGAAGATAATGCCCTGGAGCTAACAGGAGTTTTATTTATAGTTTACAAGGAATGCTGTTGCAATAAAAAAGCTTTATTAGGTGGCAGTATTCATCAGTATTTTCACTGGAGATTCTGGACTAATTAATGGTAGCACCTGTCTGGGGGGAGAGGTTATAAATTTGTAATTTTGTCTTGTTTTCTGTTATCTTGACAAAGACCCCATTGAGGGTCAAAACATTGATTCTAATAAATCATTTTTACTGCAAAAGAGTGCAACAGCATTTCTTGTAAAAAAAAAAAAAAAAAATATATATATATATATATATATATATATATATATATATATATATATATATATATTTTTTTTTTTTTTTCTTTTTAATTAATTCCTCAATTACCCTGATTGGTGGAAATAATCAAACAGAACTCATGTCAAGTGATTTTAAAGATGATGCATACAAGATGGGATCCTGGGTAAGAGAGGGACATCTATTGACCTTTATATAAGCACTTAATACCAAGCTATAGCAAGTCATAACATTATACTGATTATACCAGCTAATTTTTCTGCGGTGCCTGTACCTACCAATAAGGGTGCATTTATTTAAGGGCGGCCCTGGATGCTTATATACTGTATCGTCAATCAAGAAAAATAACTAAACTCTCCCCAGCCACCTCCAAAAAATTCGTTAGAAATCTCATCCGCATGGACATTGCCAATTTACTAACAGGCGTAGAGGACAATTCGCTAACAAAAGAGACACCCAATTTTGCACCCTATTGCTCGTGCAAATGATTGTTACTCTGCAAATCCACTAAAGATATTGGAACATGGCTTCTGAGAGAGCAGGACTTGGAGAATAGTGAAATGGGAAACCAAACCTGGTTAGGATGAGAAGGACTAAAAGGAGCCAAAAAGCACTTCACAAGCAATTACATGCAAAGTGAAGCCATCTGAAATCAGAAGGTATTTACTTGTCTCGTGCCATACACACAGCACTGCCTAGATACCAAAAATAAGAGTTTTAAATTTCCCATAAAGCATCATGGGTGGAGATATGCATATCACTCCTATATGTACCTTTGGCCAACTATGCATCCAGAACCGCTGGTTTATAGCACAGATACTGCCTAATGGTTCACAGCCATATATCTAAACTTGCAGACAGCCTGTTTTGATCTTGTTAGATCTCATCAGTGCAAGATATTGGAACATGGCTTCTGAGAGCGTAGGACTTGGAGAGTAGCGAAATGGGAAACCGAACCAGGTTAGGGTGAGAATGACTAAAATGAGCCAAATAAGTAAAGTATGGGCACTCCTGTCCTAATGTGTGGGTGTGAAGCCAGACTCCCTGTTATTAAAACCTTTGGTGTCACAGCTGATGACACTCCTGTCAAGTCTCATCAGAGCTATGCAGAAAGTCTAAAGAGAAACGTGTCAGACAGCAGCTGGTAACAAAAGTCAGCAAAACAAAAGCAGATATTTTAAAAAAGTGAAACATCATGATTTGCAGCAATCGTGTACTGTTAAGAAATCTGGAATGTTAAGAAATCTGGGAATCCCAGGCAAACACAAGCTGTCTGATCAGTGGGGATCACAACCATATATTATTAGCTCCCAACTACCAAATCTACAACTATATCAACTTCATCCAGAAGGGAAGGATGGTCCTACAAAAACCTGGCACAGAAATCACATGTAACCTTTAGGGGAAGCCACCAAGGAAACAATATTTCAACCAGCCAAGAGACAAAGAAACCCTAAAATGAAAAGGTGTCAGAGGCTACAAGAACAGACTGCTCCAATGAATGACCCTACAACATGACAGCAATGATGATTGGGGGTTAGACTACTTCTTCTTAAATGGTGCTGTGGAAGAAACTCTCCATGAAAACTCAGAAACCAACAGGGACTTACAGCGCCGGATTTCAGTGTGCGGCGCCCCTAGGCCGTGCGGTCCGACCAGGCGGCCGCGCGGTCCTAGCGCCCACCTCACCTCCCCTTCCCAGCGCGCCGGCGTTTTTTCGCCGGCGCAGCTGCTGTAATTGAATGGGGACGCACGCGTCCCCATAGTGCGGCTGGGCGGCATGCCGCCCCTATTTTTTTGCCGCCCTAGTCCCGGGCCTATGCGGCCTTGCCGCAAATCCGGGCCTGGGGACTTAAATGTCAATGTGCTTGAGTTTGTCCCATGCAAGCCTGAGTTACATGCAATGAATTCAGATGCTTCCCAATTGTCCTTCAGGGAGCTTGATTATGACCTCAATGACATTCTACATTCTACAGAAACTGACTCGAAATTGCAACTTGTAAATGATCATTCTCCAAGAGAACAGCTTGGACTCAACTCTCAAAACAAAAGTCAATATTTAAGGAGACTTTAATGAGGCCCAAGTAGTCAATCCAAGGGAATCCAGAACAATTAGACCCCCTCAAAGACTGACCAACAATTCTCTGGGAAAGAGACAGTTCTCATCTCACACAGATTGGTCTCTGCCCATGTACCCTTAGTCCGAGAACAACCCAGTGGCACCCCATATAAGACTCATGTTTGCAATGTGAAAACTAAGATTGAAATAACAGTATAAAGTATTTTAGTACTATAATTCACCTATGTGCAAGATAATATGTATGTGGGTTATATATTTCATGCCATGTTAATCTTGAAGAGGCTCAAGATTTATGGTGGGGGGGGGGAGAGTGTAGCACCCTACTATGTGTGCAGACTGTGTAAACATTAAGGGGTGTATTTATCAAAGAGTGAAGTTAATAGTGAAGTTCCACCACTAGAGTGAAATGCCGCCACTCCCCATTCATTTCTATGGGATTTTAAAAGGCGTATTCATCACTTTCACGTTCACCCATTGATAAATACGCCTTTCAAAATCCCATAGAAATGAATTGAGAGCTGCGGAGTTTCACTCTAGTGGCGGAACCTCACTCTTTGATAAATTTACCCCTATATTGTTGCTTCACTTGTTTAATTTCTTTTGTTTATTAGCAGTTTTTTATGCTGTGACCCATTTCAGCCAAACCTGGGTGTCCTCATTGTCTCCATTGCAGTTGTGAGTGGCGTGGGTATGAGGGTAAGGTTCGGAAAGGGCCACCTCCTAGCTTGAGGTTGCACAGTCACGTAAGAGCAGCAAACAAAAAGGCTAATGAAATGGACATCTCTAGTTCTACATGGATCTATTCTGCCTCAATAATCTATTAGAAAATATCATTTTGGAAAAGGATGCAGTATAGCGATATATTGTATTATTACTAACGTATTTATATAGTGCCAACATATTGCATAGCACTGTAGGACAGTTTGTGATGAAGTACAGACAGGGTATATGGAAACCCATTATCCAGGAAGCTCTAAATTATGGGAATGCCATCTCCTATAGAATGCATTTTAAGCAAATAAATTAAAAATTTTCTCTGTAATAATAAAACAGTTTTAAGCTCTTAAGGCTCACTAGCAGGAAACACTATGAGAAAGGGCACTTCCCTCCCATATAAGATTAAAAAATTTTTTTTTATTTCAAAGACCAATGATTAATAAAACATTGAAAGCATTTGTCCCTTTAATGACTCTTCATTAATCAAATAATATTACATACTACAATATATACTATATGATATATAAATATATATATACAGTGTATATATACAGTATATATGATACAATAATATTAAAATATTGAAAGATAATTCTTCCTTATTTAAGTTTAATAACATAGAATAGGTATATGTATTGCTGACAGCAAATGCTCCTTCAGAGATGATGGTTTCCATCCTTTTTTTCAATAAACATACTTGAAAGTCGAACATAAAGCCATCGTGAATATTCCAGGAATGAACTGAACACATTTGCCAGATGAAGTTAAACCATTTTGTAAAAATGCCATATATACACATTGACTGCAAATGTTGGTCACACTGTACTGACTTTTAAAACCACACTGGAAATTTATACCCTGCCAATGATTCTCTATAAAATGGCTTGGAAACTCGAAATTTCCAAGAAAATGTATCAGTAATGCTGGACTCCATAATGCCTTGCAGGCTACTTTTGTGGATCACTTGTATTCTATCCAGTTGGTAACTGAAGGATGGAAAGGAAGCTCACAGATGATGGGTGTTTAAACAATATATTCTTCTACAGACTTTATTTAACATTATGGACATTGTTGATCAATGACAAAGTCCCAGTAAATTCCATTTCAATTACATATTGTAAAAAAATCAAAAGACAGTTAATCTTAAACCTGCCGAATTGCTGTTTTAGCCTATGGGGGACCTCCTATAATATATTTGGACTCAATTGGTGTTTTGGGAACAACTTCGTATTGAATTCGATCGAATTCGCTATTTCTCTGATTCGTACAATTCGAATTCGGGTGAATACGAACCTATTCGATGGAAAATGGACGTGTGGCAGTGTGTTGTGGTTTCCTTAATTGAGAAGGATCTGGGGATTTTTGTGGATAACAAGTTGTTACATTCCAGGCAGTGTCATTTTGTAGCTACTGAAGCAAATAAAGTTCTGTCTTTTTTTCAATCCTGTTGATTTCAGCTAGTTCACCATAAAGTCTTATTTTAATTACTTTCTATTTTCAATTTGCAGCTGTTTTTCTCATAATGAGTATTAAAGGTTCATTTTTCACCTTCTGAAACAGCTCTGTTAGAGGGGGGGGGGTCGCCCGAACCTGTAAACTGTTCTAAACTAATACATTAATTTGATATATTTCTTATGTTTGTCCCCATGAGTTTCATTAAAAATAGCTGTTAGAATGTATGCAATAGTCGCTTATATTCCACAGATGCAGCTGAGAAATGTACCAATTAAACATGGCAAATTATAAGAATTGTTACAATGAAATGTAACAGTTCAGAATCTGCACCTAGATCACTGAGGTGCCAGACTGAAACACCAGGAACATTCAATTTTACACTTCAATTTTGGAAAAACAATTAAAAAAAAAAAAATGGAAAGCTATTGAAAAAAAGTCTGTATCTCTGGTGAATAATCTGAAAACAACTGAACTTAAAAAAAGTTTTTGAAAGGTGAGAAACCACTTTAATGGATGAAAGCATAATTTTGCCTCTTTATATGTGCCTGGTGAAGCCTCGTCTGGAGTATGCAGTGCAGTTTTGGACTCTGGTCCTTAAGAGGGATATAAATGAGCTGGAGAGAGTGCAGAGACGTGCAACCAAACTGGTTAGAGGGATGGAAGACTTAAATTATGAGGGTTGACTGTCAAGGTTGAGGTTGTTTTATGTGGAAAAAAGGCTCTTGCAGGGGGACATGATTACTGTTAAGTAAATTAGATGACATTATAAACAAATAGCAGGGGACCTTTTTCCAGTGTAGGGGGTTCTTCACAGTGAGGACAGTGAGATTGTGGAATGCACTGCTGGATGATGTTGTGATGGCTGATTCCTTTAATGCCTTTACGAGGGGCTTGGATGATTTCTTGTACAAGAATAACATCACAGTAATCTACAATTAGTATAGATCAGTATAGAACTTGATGGCAACTCAACCTAATTACTATGTATTCATACATATAATGAGATCTTTCTTTCCCAAACATCGGGGTTGGACACAGGGCACTGGAAAAAACTGGTGGGCCCTGCTGGCCCAGATCCGCTCCCTACTTACAGCATTGCAGCTCTCCCTACTTCCATCCCTGGCCCTGGTCACTGCCATGTGAAGGAATAGATAAGCATGGAGGGAGGGGGGTTGTGGCTGGGATGGGGGGGGGCTGGAGGGGGGTTGCTACTGGGAGGGGGTACATTAAGTGCTTTGTGGCTGGGAGGCCCAGGAGGGTGGAGTGGGCCCCCCTCCCCAGGCTGACGCTGCCAACCATAGTATCAGAACTTCATTTAATCTTCTTTTCATCTTTCACATTTTGATCTTTTGTGTAATTATTTGAAACATCTAACTGATCTGCTTTCTATTAAACCTCACTCTTTATTTGAGTTCTAAAGATGTTCTTCTCCTGGGCATATTCACAAAGATCACTGGCTTTTGTTTCATATTGTGCTCCTCGAGCACTTAACTTTTTAACTACAGGTGGAAGTTGTAACCAATGTTAAACTTTGTTGGGCTGAATTAGAATTATCTGTACATGTTTAGTAATGTTTTTCTGGGATTTTATCCCACAGAGCTAGTGGGTGCTATGGTTATTTAAAAATAAAAAAAAGTGCCAAATGTAAAACTAAATATTTAGATGACATTAAGTAAAGCAAAAAATAATGAAGTATTTTGATAAATGCCAAAAACTTCAAAATAATGCACTGAATGTTCTGTGACTGCAGAACTAAATATTCCTTTTAAGAAATGCCAAAATCACTTTTCAACAAAGACAAAATATCCCTGTATTCCTGGATGAATGTAAAAAAAATGGGAAATTACACATTTACTTCCTTCTAAATCATTCAATGAAGGGAAAATATTGTAAAAATAAAGTTTTAAATAAAGCAATACATGGAAAAATAGCTTCACATATATATAATTGATTGATATAGTAGATTTTTTTTAATTAACAAGATCTATGATGCTGGAGCAGTTATGGTGAGGAGTATTCCCTCTTTTTTTGTTTCTCTTGTTATGATTATTTACTCTTGTACCATAAATGAAAGAAAGTTAACCAGTGTCCTAAAATTAACTATATCAGAAAAAGTATTTCAGTGTTTCCTTTAACTTTAGTAACACTATTAGGGGCAAATTTACTTATCTCAGAAGTTGTGCCAGCGTTGTCTTTGCCGCAGTTCGCCTCAGTTCGCCAGGCGTAGATTTGCCAGGGCTGCGCAGATTCACGAAGGTGCGCACAAGTTACCGATCACTTGTGAAGTTGCGCTAGTGATGTTACGATCAGCGGTTCGAAGTTGCGATAGCGAAGGTTAATTTGCATACAGCATGAAATAGAAGTTTGAACGGACGTGTATGCTGCAGCAAATAAACACTACACAAGCCCAGGGAAACTTAATAAAATTATATAGAGGTGTTCTAATGCCCTACACATGTGCCCACAGTATAGTTTAGGTGCCATATGCTAACAAAAGCAGGGGTGGAAGGAGGGTACCGTAAAAAAAAAAATTTCGATCTTTTTCAGCCTATCACCCTATAAAAAGTAAAAAAAAAGTTTTTTGGAACTTTTTTTTTTACAAACTCATATCGACTCTATTGCACTTCGCGTGGTCTGACCTGGAGAAGTAAACTCTGGCTAAAGAGTTCAGAAAAAAAAAAACGTAATAAATTTGCGAAGTTTCGCCCCTTCACTAGAGTGCAACGTCGCCTGGTGTTAGGCGACGTTGCACTAATCTATCTGCTTCGCTAGCGAATTTTCGCCAGGGACACTTTTAGTAAAGTGGCAAAATGACGTAACGCTGGCGACATTTTCACTAGCATTAGCCACTTCACCGGTTAATGGATTTTACAAGTCTCTTCATTTCATAACTGCAAATTACTGGATTGAAAAAAACTGCTCCAGCCAGACATGAGGGTATGCAGGGTGGGACTGGGCTGGCGGGACACTGGGAAAAAACCTGGTGGGGTCTGCTGTCCCAAACATGCTCCCTGGCCAGAAAACCCTGGGCGCAGCCCTTTCACCTCCACACATGGCCCCAATCACATTGCAAATAAAATAGGAGGGTGGCTGAGGCAGAGACCTGTGGAGGCTGTGGGGGTTGCAGCTCAGATTTACTAAGCTTGAGTGAATAGTTTAAATGCAAAAATATTCGAATTTGGAAGTATTTTTTTGGGTACTTCGACCATCAGATTGGTCAAATTCGATCGAATTCGATCAAATCTAATGATTCAAACGATTTGAAGTAAAAATCGTTCGACTATTCGATCATTCGATAATCGAAGTACTGTCTCTTTAAAAAAAACTTTGACTTTAACTTCGTCACATTAAAGCTACCGAAGTGCAATATTAGCCTATGGGGACCTTCCAGAGCACTTTTATAAGTTTTTTTGATAGAATAAAAATCATTTGCTCGATCGCTTAAAATCGTTTCTAATCGTTCCATTCGAAGGATTTTATCGTTCGACCGAGCGATTTTTATTCGATCGTTTGATCGAAACATTTGCGCTACAATCCTTCAAATTCGATATTCGAATGATTTTAATTTGAGGGTTTTTTAACCCTCGAAATTCGACCCTTGATAAATCTGCCCCTAAGAGAAGCACAGTAACTTTGCTGCCCTTGATGCAGATCGTTTGATTAAATATTTAAATAAAACAAACAAATATGAAATTGTTGTTGGCTCATACAGACTTATTCCATGGTAACAACAAATCAGCCCATTTCAGCCAAAAGATTTATGACTTACATCTTGTGAACATCTGACAGAGTGCTTGTGAAGCAGGAAAACATACTGCCCTTTCTCCTAGTTATGAAATTGTTGCAAAATGTTCTCTGTAATGAAAACTACTGTACATTCTCTTTTTAAGCCAAGGCCAAACAACGACCTTGGCAATAAAAAGAGCAAAACATGCAAAGAAACTTTTTACAGTAAGGCAGAAATATTCAGTAAAGCAGTTCCGTGTTCACTTCCATCGCAGTATTCATACTTGTCAAAGAGATCATTTTCTATTGCATGGTTACGAAATAAGTGAGGTTGAAAAATAGAAATCAATTCATCCTTTGCAAAACCAATATCCATCCAATGAAATGCAAATAAAAACCACCATCAGACACATTTTCAGTTAACCATGAGGATGGAGGGGATCTGACGCTAACATTCAATAACCCCATTTCTCACAAAAACTATAACCTACTCCACAAGGTTTCATATACTTCATAAGGGGTCTCATATAAAGGTATGGGACTTGTTATCCAGAATGCTCAGGACTTGGGTTTTTCCAGATTAGGGATATTTCCATAATTTGTAACTTCATACTTTAGGCCTGTTAAAAATCATTTAAACATTAAATAAAGCCAGTAGGATTGTTGTCCCACCGATAAGGATTAAATATATCTTAGTCGGGATCAAGTACAAGGTAGTCTTTGGTTACTACAGGTATGGGATCCATTATCTGGGAACCCATTATCCAGAAAGCTCCAAATCATGGAAAGGCTGTCTCCCATAGACTCCGTTATAATCAAATAATCCAACTTTTTAAAAATGATTATCTTTTTCTCTGTAATAATAAAACAGTAGCTTGTATTTGATCCAAACTAAAATATAATTAATCGTTGTTGCAAGCAGAACCAGCCTATTGAGTTTATTGCATATTTACATGATTTTCTACTACAGGTATGAAGATCCAAATTACGGAAAACTCCAGGTCCAGAGCATTCTGGATAACAGGTCCTATACCTGTACAGAGAAAAAGGAAATAGGTTTTACATTTTTTGAATTCTTAAATGAAAACTGAGTCTATGGGAAACAACCTTCCTGTAATCCAGAGCTTTCTGGATAATGGGTTTCCGCATAACCCATCCTATACCTGTCTTGGCTGTCTTTATTATGCATGGATGTCCTTTTGTAATCTGCAATAGTATAGATTTGCCTCCAATAATAATGCATTATATCTTAGTTGGGATTAAGTACAGGGTTCTGTTTTATTATAACAGCATAAAAGGAAATATATATATTTATCTATATATATATATATATATATATATATATATATATATATATATATATATATATGTTTTTATTTATTTATTTATTTATTTATTTTAAATGGCAATGTTCTTAAATAAGGAGTTTATAATTAGGAGCTTTCTGGATAACGGGTTTCCAGATAATGGATCCCATACCTGTAACATGATACTAATACAGGATGTTAGCTGCCGCTTCAGAACACTGGGTAGCTGTGAATCTGAGGTGTAGGCTACCACTTCTTAAGTACAAGTTGTTCTGTGTGTTTTGAACTTTCATGTACTAAGTTTGCGTTTCCCACATAAGATTTTAAAATGCATGCACCAGAATTAACATTCACTCTGAAATTGCTGGATGCAACTTGCACACATTGGGAGCAATTACGCTGGACTTTATATAAAAAAAAACAATGTTGTGTGTAGAACAGATTTTGGATCTAATATTGCACACAATACTTGCGTAAATGACCCCTTGTTTCTATTCCTTGTCAATGCAGGGTAAAATATGAGACCACGAACTCCATGTTGATAACCAAATGCTTCGGATCTCTATTTTCAGCCATGAAAGTGTCAACAGCTAATAATGTTTTCCACCACTTTTGGCAACTTAATATTATTTTTACAAATATCTTTAGTTTGATTTTATATGAATATAAATGGAACAGTTATAAGAGAATTTATGCAGCCAAACCATTTTTTTTATCCTGTTTCCATTTAGACTGTTTTGTTTTTCAAGTATGCATTTTGATATGATATGATTTCCCTTGTAGAATCTCTTGTAGAATCTCTTCAGTAGAATCTCACTAGAATGTGGGATCATGTGATCATTTTTAAAGTCCGTAGGATGACCTTTCTTCAGTATTGGTATGACCACAGATCTTCACAAGATGTCTTTCATCAAATTTGTATCTCATTACTAAAATACTTTGGTGGGAATTCCATTCCCATGGTGCTTTGTTCTTTTAGAGGAACAGTAACATCAACCCCTGCAGCCATACATCATATTTAGCAGAATGAAATCCAAGAAGTTAAGCAGAAACCAAAGGTTAGGCACCCCCAGTGATTATATTCATTTACCTAAAATCCCATTTTGCACTATTTCAACTTGAATGGTTACCCCCTACAAGGTCGCTTGGTTAGCCATTCAAGTTGAAATAGGAATTAAAGAAGAAAGAAAGTCAGAATCACTTGGTGCCAAAAGTTAGCTGCTTGCTGAGAAGAAAAGTAGAAGCAGAAGAAGAGGTGGTGGTCGCTGAGAAGAAACCTGGGCTGGGGCGGTTTTCTGCTAACATTAGCACTGGCCTGAGGTATCAGGCAAGTGATTCCAATAACTTAGGGGTGCCTAACTTTTGGCACTCCTTTTAGCCTTATTTGAACTTGAATGGCTACCCCAACTGCTGTGTAGCCACGGGGGTAGCCATTCAAGTTCAAATAGGGCTAAACTACACAGTTTAATTAATGATAATAATTAATTAATAAGCTCTGTTTAATATAAGGGGTTTAGTTCTTCCACAGTAATCTAAACCTATTGAATAAAAAATCCTCTCTCGACCCTCACTTGGACAACTACCGACCAGTCTCTTTCTAGGAAAGGTAATAGAAAAGGCAATAGCAAACAGGTTGGAAGCCAAGCTCTTAAACAACAAGATCTATGGCATGTTTCAGTCTGGGTCAGTCAGTAGAGACATCTCCCTGGTTCACATGCTGAATAGCTTGCTGATGGCTAGAGATAAGGGAGAGTGCTCCATCCTAATTCTTCTCGATCTCTCTGGTGCTTTTAATATTGAATAGTGATGAGCACATTTTTTCACCAGGCATGTATTCGCAGCTAAATTCTGTATTTCACCATCTGTGGATTTTCCATGAAACTGTGGCCGAGACAAAAAAGTCTCCATAAGAAAAAACGCCCTTTGACTTTAAAGCATTTGGACAAAAGATTTGCTGAGACAAAAAAGTTGTCACAAGAAAAAACGCCCATTGACTTTGGAGCATTTGGAGTGAGAAAAAATTGTTCCATGTAAAAAAAAATTTGGCGCCCATTGACTTCAATGCAATTTTTTGTGAAGTGAAACAGGACAGATTCACTCATCACTAATATTGAAGAACAAAAAATGTCTTAATGGAAGGTTTAAAAACATTTTGTGTTGTAGAAGGTACAGTGCTCAACTGGCTCAAATGGTTTTTGTCAGTAGGGATGTAGCGAACTGTTCGCCTGCAAACTTGTTCGCGCGAACTTCAACCGTTCGCGTCCGCCTAATGTTCGCGAACGTTTGGGAACGTTCGCAATTTGAGTTCGCGACCATTCGACCGCTAAAATCGAGCGATTTCCATTCGTTCGAACGATTTCCATTCGTTCGAACGATTTCCATTCGTTCGAACGATTAAAATCCCTCGAACGGTCGATTCGAATGAAAATCCTTCGATCGAACGATGAAAATCCTTCGAACGTTCGAATCGAACGAAAAATCCTTCGAACGTTCGAATCGAACGATTTTGCAGGTGTTCGAAGTTCGCGAACTGTTCGCGAACTGCTCGCATTTTTTGCCGGTGTTCGCGAACGGCGTTCGCGAACACCAAAACGGCAGTTCGCTACATCCCTATTTGTCAGGCAGATCATAAAAGGTCAAAGCTTAATTACACTAATCCCATTACCATCCACAGGGCTCAGGCTTCTCACCAATGTTATTTGTCATATACATTCTGCCACTTGGAAATATCATCAAACACCCTGGTCTTAGTTAACATTGTTATGCTGATGATCCCCAACTCTACCTGTCTTTTTAACTGGACAATAGGGATCCTGTTTTAGCTTGTCGATGTGTCAATAAGCAACTAAGAAAATAAGAAACTTTCTAAATACAATCAATTAAATATTCTATTCTATATGGGGGGGGGGTCCCTTTCCTAGCAGATGAATTAGAATAAAAACAAAATCTAACAAAATAACTGCCTTTTGCACAATTCCTGCATGTAGAGAGACATAATTGCTGGTGATTTTAATAGAGTGAACTCTAATACATCTTCTAGGCAAAATGAGCCCTCTATAAGATATATTGGATCTAACTGTCAATGAATATCTGACACCCAACTCTTGCATGAAGAAAGAATGAAGAGAAACAGATGTTGTGAGAAAGATAGTGAAGATTTGATTATTTCAGAAACAGTACAGACTTTTCGCGATAGATCCCCTTTAAGAAGAGAACCAAATATATAGAATTAATTGCTCATATTGTAAAAAGTTGTTTCCCCTTCATGAAAATATTTATAAACCCTTGTAATTAAGGAGAATGAACTATTTGTTTCAGTAAATGTTTCTACAAAATACTTAAGTGTTATGGATTTTAACTAAACTAGTTGTCATATAAACAGATTTTCCCTGAGTCATAAACCTTTGATATCAACAGAATTCATCCCCAAAGGATAGACAGACAGACTGTCATGCAGACATTATATTTATCATTTATGATAGCAAACAAGTTGCATCTGGTCCCTTTTATAGGATGGTTAGCAACACAGCAGAGGCTTGTTTAAGGGTTTTTTTAAAAATCTTTTTACCTTTAAACTATATTTAACTGCACAATTCAAACCTGTATTTGCAGAGGATCTTTAAATAAAATGTATGTTTGAAATGAGTGACTCATGTAGTGGTTCCATGGAAACAACATACAAACTAAATGGAAGGAACAGCCGCAACATGTTTCTTCTACATCTTGAAAGCAGCTGAAAGCATGAGTGAACTGACCTCATATACAATCTTATTATTAGTATATACATTATTACAAGATTTTCCAGTCCAGAAAGTTTGCCGTAAGAAATGTATGGCATCCGTTTGCAGTCAAAATGTCATATATTTATTTATTAAATAAGCATATTTTTGGCTTTTTTTTTTGGCATTAGTGCCAATAGTTCCTAAGCAAAAATATTGTCTCAAACTAGTGTCCTTTTTCTTTTACACCAGCGAATGGCACAGCACAGAAGATCCAGCTCCTCTGGTCAGGACTCAGCCGTGTACCTGTACATCTAAAACTGGTTTAAAAGAGGTGTTAAAGAAGCCATATATGTAAAAACTGAATAGTGGCGGGGGTGCAACATCTAGAGGCCGATTCACTATGGGTCGAATATCGAGGGTTAATTAACCCTCGATATTCGACTGTGAACTAAAATCGTACGACTTCGAATATCGAAGTCGAACGATTTAGCGCAAATCCTGCGATCGAACGATCGAAGGATTTTTCGTTCGATCGAACGATTAAATCCTTCGAATCGAACGATTCGAAGGATTTTAATCCAACGATCGAAGGAAAATCCTTCGATCAAAAAAATCACAGGCAAGCCTATGGGGACCTTCCCCATAGGCTAACATTGACTTCGGTAGGTTTTATCTGCCGAAGTAGGGGGTCGAAGTTTTTTTTAAAGGGACAGTACTTCGACTATCGAATGGTCGAATAGTCGAACGATTTTTAGTTCGAATCGTTCGATTCGAAGTCGAAGGTCATAGTCGAAGGTCGAAGTAGCCCATTCGATGGTCGAAGTAGCCCAAAAAAACTTTGAAATTCGAAGTTTTTTTTATTCTAACCCTTCACCCGAATTTAGTGAATCGGCCCCCTATTGTCTGCCACATACAATGCTGTTTTGGTACCACTCCCTGGAAGGTTTAATAACATATCAAAGCTCCTATCTTGCTAATACAATCAACACCTAACTTCATGACATCATTGTGGATTATGATAAACAGATTATACTGATTGGAGCAACATTCCAAGGATATAAAGCGAAGCAAGATCCTATATTCAAGTTATTCTGAATTGAGAAAGCCAGTTGGATGACTGGTGAAATGTCTTCAAGAAAAAACACAGCAAGTCCAGTTGATTTGACTTATTTCTATAGAAATATTGATAAATATTATTCATGTGAGTATGTATTCATAATGCAGGTGTACTAACTGCATAAACAAACAGTTGTTAAAAGGGGACTATGCAGGCATGTTAGGGAACTGCCAATGATAGGGGTTGTGCATATCATCATTTGCCCCTTGGCCATTTTTATATAGGCATATCTGCCTGCAAAGTCACTACCAGAATAGGGGAACATAGTGGATACATTAAGAAAGCCTCAGCAGTACACAGAGAAGGGAAGGTTGTCCCATATATGCAGTATGTATATATATAATTCTCCAATGAGTATCCGCACTCCAAGGCAATATAAAAGTGAGAGGGGTGCATGGTAATTTTTGCATACACCAATAGTTTCCAAACCAGCACTCCCTTTAGTGAAAAAAAATTTTTTTTTTTTATTACATAGTATCTACTTCCTATATATATATATATATATATATATGTGTGTGTGTGTGTGTATATTTGCAGGGTCAAACTGGAGCATTGGGGGCCCACTGGGGTTTCAGAAACAAAGGGCCCTCCTGGCAGCCCCTGGGGTCACCCTCCCGACATTCAAACTGGCTCCACTCGCATGCCGCGACAGCTGAACGACCAAACAGGGGAGCAGGTCTTGGCCGCCGGGCCGACCCTGTATGTATATATACTGTATATGGAACATGAAGAAGCACTCGACAAACAAAAACACAGCATGCATGGGTGCAGGTAAACTGTGTACAAAATAGCGGAAAGATACCGCACTCAACAGGCTCAGTTAAAGTAACTGATTTTAATAGAAAAAGAAAAGAAAGCCCAACGTTTTGGCTCAACATGGTGCTTGTAGTACCGCTAGACAGTGGGGTGGTAATCTGGATGAAACTGAAATTTATTTTAGGGAATACCTGATACTGTCATGAGAAAACATGGGTATGAGGAACCTTTGATAGTGGTAGTAAATAAATAGGGGTGCAAGGGATGCCCTGTGATTAGGTACCCGCTAGCACTAACTTTTCATTTGCCTGCTTGATTTGCTGTGGTGCCAGACCTTTGAAGGTTCCTTTGTGTCCAAATTGTCTCTTCTTGCGCCCTTTATTTTTCTATTGACAACCCCCCAGGTAAGTAAGTATGTTCTGCCCATCACACATTAACTTTACCCATTCACATTTACCTGTGCAGTCTAAAATCTCCACCATGTCTTGCCTAGTAATCTTGTCATTAAAAGTCGATAATTGATAGCCTAAAAACATCATTTTACAAATGTTATTTAATTGGAATCATGTAAGAAGCTAACATAGTTACCAATAATAAAATACAAGAATGGACTTATGTAATTTTTATTCTATAGGTAAGACATGACTCAAACATCAGCAGTAGCATTTTAGCACAAATGTAATTGTCAAGGGTCGAATTTCGAAGTAGAAAAAGCTTCGAAATTCAACCATCGAATTGGAATACTTCGACTTCGAATATTGAAGTCAAAATTTTTTTCCTTCGAATTTGGACATTTGCGGCAGAAGTAAAAACGTTCGATCGAACGAACGATGAAATCCTTCAAATCAAACAATTCAAAGTATTTCACCCATCGATCGAATGATTTTTCTTCGACTTCAAAAAAATTTGAAAAATGCTCTAGAAGGTCCCCATAGGCTAACATAGCACTTCTGCAGGTTAAATTTGGCAAAGTATTGAAGTCGACATTTTTTTAAAGAGACAGTTAGTGATGGGCGAATTTATTCACCAGAGATCACCGCGAATTTGCGCGCCGGCAAATAAATTTGTGAAACGGCAGCGAAAATTCCAGTTTTTTGGATGCCCGCAAAATCTGCAAATTCGCCCATCACTAGAGACAGTACTTCCATTATCGAATGGTCGAATATTCAAACCATTTTACTTCGAATCAAAGTCGTAGTATCCTATTTGATGGTTGAAGTATCCAAAAAATTACTTTGAATTTCTAAATTTTTTACTTCGAAAATTCCCTCGAATTCACTTTGACCTTTGATAAATATGCCCCATACAGTATGGGGCCGATTCACGAATTTCGGGTGAAGGATTAGAATAAAAAAAAATTCGAATTTCGAAGTATTTTTTGGGTACTTCGACCATCGAATTGGTTAAATTCGATCGAATTCGATCGAATTCGAACGATTCGAATGATTAGAAGTAAAAATTGTTCGACTATTCGACCATTCGATAGTCGAAGTACTGTCCCTTTAAAAAAAACTTCAAACCCCTACTTCGGCAGCTAAAAGCTACCGAAGTCAATGTTAGCCTATGGGGAAGGTCCCCATAGGCTTGCCTGTGATTTTTTGATCGAAGGATTTTCGTTCGATCGTTGGATTAAAATCCTTCGAATCGAAGGATTCGAAGGATTTAATCGTTCGATCGAACGAAAAATCCTTCGATCGATTGATCGCAGGATTTGCGCTAAATCCTTCGAATTCGATATTCGAATTCGAAGGATTTAAATTCCCAGTCGAATATCGAGGGTTAATTAACCCTCGATATTCGACCCTTCGTGAATCGGCCCCTATGTGTATCCAGCAATGGTTGAGGAGCAGAGAGGACAGGTTCTGTTTCACATCTAATGATGTCAGAACCACTAAATTAGAAACACAACTCACAAATGTATTTATTTTAATATGGCTGCACTGTTTTTTTTTTATCATTATTATTAAAACCAGCCCTTCCCTGTCACAAGAAGAAATGTCTTGGGGGAAACCAGAAATGCCTGCACACTGTAAATTCTAGAGCCATCCCTTATGAAAATAAAATGGAAACATGATACAAAAAAATCAATTTCACATATGTACAAAACCACAGCTGTGTAAGACATGCGAGATCACAGGCTTTCCCTTCCATGGACACTTTTGAAAGCTTTTGCATTCCAAGTAGCACTTTACATGTCTGACTGGAAACCTAATATCCAACCGTTGAACTGCTGCAAGGAGTTAATAGGGCATCAAAGGGAATGTCTACAAGTGCTGAAGATTTATGAAGAAAAAAATCAACATGGGTGGTTGTGGATGGAAAAAATGATGTTTCAATATGAAAAAAAAATAAGAGAAAGAGTAGAAAAAAACACTTTTCCATTATGGACAATCATTGCTCCATTACATTTATATTGGATGCTAATTGAAGCATTTGTGGAACATAAAAATCGTCTGTGTTTTCACTGGAAACAACAGCGGGGAACTTTTTCATTACAAACCTATTTATTAGCCCTGTAAATTTAGGTAAATATTTGCATTGCCTGTATTCAAAAGTAGAGTTTTAAAACAGTATATGGCAGTGAATGGGAATTATTCCTATTCACAGCACTGTGGTAGATCATGGAATACCGATGCTAGAGGGACACAATATAAGAAAGTAGGGGGGGGGAATAAACAGGATTAGGCCTGGCCAACACATATGATAGTAATGAATGAGGAGACATGGAATTAATTAGATCACTTTTTATGAAGTGGATTAGCCTGATTCTTCATTTTCCCATTCAGCAGTAGGTCCTCTAGTCAAAGCAATGTCAGTGTTTTTTCTAAATTAGACTTTTTTTCCATTAGTATGCTGGTAATAGAATGACCTGATCACATGGCAAAAGGCACACTAAGAGGCACATTTACTATTGGTCAAATATCGAGGGTTAATTAACCCTCGATATTCGACCGTCTAAGTAAAATAGTTCGAATATCGAAGTCGAAGGATTTACCGCAATTCCTGTGATCGAACAATCGAAGGAAAAATCATTTGATCGAACGTTTCGAAGGATTTTAATCCATCCATCGAACGATTTTCCTTCCATCCCAAATTTTTAGGAAAGCCTATGGGGACCTTCCCCTTAGGCTAACATTGGTGCTCGGTAGGTTTTAGGTGGCGAAGTAGGTGGTCGAAGTTTTTTTAAATAGACAGTACTTTGAATATCGAATGGTCGCATAGTCAAATGATTTTTAGTTCGAATCGTTCGATTCGAAGTTGAAGTCGAAGTCGTAGTCGAAGGTCGAAGTATCCAATTCGATGGTCAAAATAGCCAAAAAAATACTTTGAAATTCGAAGTATTTTTTATTCTAATCCTTCACTCGAGCTAAGTAAATGTGCCCCAAAGTCTGCAACACTGCAACATAGATGTTAAAATACTGCAAAATTATTTTGCTGCTACTGAACAGGGCAGTTATTGCTGTGCGTTTATTTTGGATGTAATACACTTTTCCTAAAGACAGACTGCTGTGCCTTTTAAACTGTGTTATTCATTTTAAAGTCCACCATAAAGTATTCCATTTTTTTCAGTATTCCATTTTTTTTATATTTGATGCAGGGGCCATGCATATTGTGTAGGTCAGCAAAAATGCATCATCTGTTTAATTCTAGTTCATTGTCTTTCCAATACTGAACTGCTGTAGTAAACCTTAACCTGGCCTGTGTTGGATTCAAGTGTTTAAAATGTAAAAATGACACTTTCTTTTATGTTGCTCTATTGAATCTTGGGTTAAACAGCAGTTTCTCGTATAATAAAAGCCAATTCAGCATATGAACCAGGCCAAAGGAGCCACAACCACCACAGTCTCACAATTCTACACCATTACTCACTATATAGACTTAATGGCTGGCATAGACCAGCTGTTAGGGGAACGGCCTTGCAAAGTGCAGTATAGATTTCAGCATAGAGCTCCATACAGACTCATTTATAAACACAAGTTGTGGCAAGTTGCAAATCCAGCATGGACTGATCAACTGCATGAATTGTGTGCAGGAAATCAAGTGTGTAAGGAGGTAAAATATATTTTATTTGAACTATATAGTTAATGGTTAAGCAATATTTATTTCAGCCAAGGGGTAGCATCACGCCTTAGGGTTCGCCTATAGTGCAGGAGCCGGGGACTTTCTCTGTGACCTAAAACCTCAACAGGAAGACAGAAGAGCCAGACCAGTTGGGAGGTTGTACCCTAGTAGTAGGTTGGTATCAGCTCACTTCAGAGGTTAGAGATAGCCAGGTTAGTCAGTAATAAAAGACTGTTGTCCCAATAAAGAGTTATTGTTCTGGGGCAGAGCTCCGT
Source organism: Xenopus petersii (assembly GCA_038501925.1). Lineage (NCBI taxonomy): Eukaryota > Metazoa > Chordata > Amphibia > Anura > Pipidae > Xenopus > Xenopus petersii. The sequence continues at coordinate 39,223,987 of CM076681.1, read as the reverse complement.
GTGATTGTCACCAGGAATACGTTAGTAGTAGTGAGAAAGCTCAGGAGAGGCTTGTGAATAGGGATGTAGCGAACTGTTCGCCGGCGAACTAGTTCGCGCGAACTTCGACTGTTCGCGTCCGCCGAATGTTCGCGAACGTCGCGCGACATTCGCCAATACGAGTTCGCGTTCGATTCGAACAAAAATCGTTCGACCATTCGATTCCTTCGAGCGCTAAAATCGAAGGATTTTCGTTCGAATCGAACGATCGAAGCCATTCGATCAAATGAAATCATTCGATCGAATGGCTTCGATCGTTCGATTCGAACGAAAATCCTTCGATCGAACGATTAAAATCCTTCGATCGTTCGAATCGAACGATTTTGCAGATGTTCGAAGTTCGCGAACTGTTCGCATTTTTTGCCGGTGTTCGCGAATGGCGTTCGCGAACACATAAATGCCAGTTCGCTACATCCCTACTTGTGAACTGGACACTGGACACTACACAGAAGTAGGGTAAAAGCTCTATGGGACAGAAGGCCCCCACAACTGCTAACAGTATTCTGCTTGTTCATTTCCCCATGACAGTGAAAGGGAAAGCTTCTGGGCAGAAGTGTTTTATGTGTGAAGATGTGTAAGAATACTTTGGAGAAGTCCAGCTTTCTGTGCCACCAATGTATTATTTTAATATTCTATAGGCCCCTGCAACCAATCTTTTTTTTTAAAACATGTTTTTTTGGGGCCCCAATTTTTTTTTTTAACTCGTAAGGGGCCCCTGACGCCAATGTTTTTTTTTTTTTTCAAAATTTTTTTTTTTTTTTTACATTTTTTTTTGGGGCCCCAATTTGTTTTTAACTTGTAAGGGGGCCCCTGCCGCCAATGTTTTTTTTGTTTTTTTTTCAAAAAATTTTTTTTTTTTTTTCAAAAATTTTTTTTTTTTTTTTCAAATTTTTTTTTGGGGCCCCAATTTGTTTTTAACTTATAAGGGGGCACCTGCCGCCAATGTTTTTTTTTTTTCAAAAAATTTTTTTTTTTTTTTTAATTTTTTTTTGGGGCCCCAATTTGTTTTTAACTTATAAGGGGGCCCCTGCCGCCAATGTTTTTTTTTTTTTCAAAAATTTTTTTTTTTTTTTTAATTTTTTTTGGGGCCCCAATTTGTTTTTAACTTATAAGGGGGCCCCTGACGCCAATGTTTTTGGTTTTTTTTCAAAAAAATTTTTTTTTTTTTTTTAATTTTTTTTTGGGGCCCCAATTTGTTTTTAACTTGTAAGGGGGCCCCTGCCGCCAATGTTTTTTTTTTTTTTTTCAAAACAATTTTTTTTTTTTTCAAATTTTTTTTTGGGGCCCCAATTTGTTTTTAACTTGTAAGGGGGCCCCTGCCACCAGTTTTTTTTTTTCAAATTTTTTTTTGGGGCCCCAATTTGTTTTTAACTTATAAGGGGGCCCCTGCCACCAATGTTTTTTTTAAAAAAAAAAAAATTTAAATTTTTTTTTTTTGGGGCCCCAATTTTTTATAAGGGGGCCCTGACCATCAATAGCTTTTTACAACTTGTGTGGGGGGGTTACTTTTTTAGCGCTGATGTCTGTGTGGTCTTTTAACTGCGATGTGGAGTGGGCGGGAAATGGGGTGGAGCTTGGTCGTCAGTGTGGGCGGGGCCCAGGGGGCCCCAAAAATTTTGTTGTACGGGGCCCCGTGATTTCTAATGGCGGCCCTGTCTGTGCTCCAGTCTGTACCCTACTGAGTCTGGGTCTTGATTTGTTTTATAAGTTGGTCAAATGTTTACTTTTTACAGCAAAGTCATATCCCCTTTTCTGTAAAGGGAGTCTACCAGTTACTGGTGGTCCCGTTACCAGCGCAGCCTGAAATTTCCCAGAAATTGACTCCTCTAATTAGTAAGCACCACTATTACACTGGAAATCAGAGACAAAGCATTGAGGGTAATAAAATATTGATTTATGTCTGAATTTTGTACATTGCACTACATTCATAAACAAGGCTTTTGATATTTCTTATATGATTTGAGAAATGTAATTAATATGCCTTCATTTATAATTTAAATAACATGGATGATGTAATTCACAAGGAGGGTGCACATTTGTTAGCTATATAGTTCTGCCAGAATAGTGCAATCATCTTCTGAAGAGAACCACAGGTCCTTTCTGGCATTGAGAACCAATCATATGCATTATTGTGCTCCAGGACTGGCACAACGGGCCACAGTATTTTCAGAATGGCTGTGATATACTCTGGGCCAATGTGATATTCACTGAAGAGGAACAACCCTCGGTTTATGGTTAGCAATTGTAATCTCTAGGGAGTGTCTAACATATTAGCATCCCCGAATCATTTACACTTTACTTATCCTTATTTATACAGTAGACAATGTGGGTATTTTGTTCCTGGAGACCTGTTGTCATTTTTTCGCACATACAGCACAGCAATTTACTGTCCACTTTGCATCTGATTAAACTTCTATGGAACAGATCTCTTGTTGCTTTGGTCTTTAACAGTGGCGGAACTACCGGGGGAGCAGGGGGTGCGAGCGGGCCAGGGCCCGCCCCCTCTAGGATCGCTACTGGTCTTTAGAAAAATACTTATTTAGTCCTCACTGGAGGGTGAATTTGATACTACAGGTGCTCTTACACTTTATCGTCCCATCTTTTGAAAGAACTTCTAGGTGCCACAGGTCACAGGCACAACATCTTCATGGCATTTCCCATTCATTTGTCATAATCAGTATAACTATCGCACATAAATATGAATCCCTGCTCTATATTCATTCTCTAGTAGAAGTACTTTTTACATTGCACTATGCTGCAAAAATGTCAACAATGTGTTGCATTTTAGTGACCCTTTGGTTTGCTGAAACTGAAATTACAAAACAAGGGATTTTCCCACAAGGACGAAATAATTTGAGATGTGGCTTATGACTAAATGACTTCTTTATAGGTAGGTACATGATGAAGCATCAGTATTCTTTGTAGAGCCGGCTGGAATGTCTTGGCAGTAATGTCTGGTGCTTCATTCAGTCAGGCTAAAATGTTTGGTGTGCAGTAAATGGAAAATCATATTGTCAAATCCTCTTCACTTGATTATCAATAAAAAGACTGAGGCTGTTTGTATATTTGTATGGGTTTCCTGGGAACTTTCCTCCTCTCCTGCCTGCCTCAAGTTGTGCCTTATTTTATTGCTGAAAACAATATCTTCTGCTGATTTCTTATCAAGCAACTAAAGTCACCCATGTGACATTACAAAGGGACTGATAGGCCATGTACAGAGGTTAAACGGCCATCAAAATCTTAGTTATAAGAATTGCACTCTTTGGGGTAGATTCCATTCGCGTGGTTTATCATAAGAAAAGTCATGGGCGAGATTCAATTTGAAGAGAAAAAACTTTTCTCCAACTTCATTTCCAGTTTTTCCCAATAGGCTTCAGTAGAGTTTTCACATGATAAACAGTGAATTCTGAATTGAGTTGTATCTCAGATTCAATCCCATCCATGAGTTTTCACATGATAAACATTTTTCTCAGCTGTTGTTGGCCCTTTAACATGCTGCAGGTAAGATTAACTGCGTAGTGATGAGCAAACTTTTTGCTATATTTTACCATGAAAATGACGCCCATAGACTCTAATGGGTAAAAAAATTTGTTGCGCATCAAAAATTCATCGGGCAATTTGTCTCTTATAAAAAAATATGTTGTATAATGAAAGAAAATTCCAAGCTACTTAAATTATACATTGATTAAATTGTTTTACTGATTTTTATTAGGGGACTTGGACTGAAGAAATGATCTTTAATTCAAACGTGTGCACAGCAATGCAGTATTGCTGTATGGCAAGTTATTAATATAAACTAATTACTGCCCTAAAGACAGATGGCATTTTTATAAGATATGCCATTTGGACTGGCTTGCAAATTAAAAAGGGGTTGTTCACCTTTGAGATATCTATTTGTATGATGTAGAGAGGGATATTCTGAGACAATTTGCAACAGGTTTTCATTTTTTATTATTCAAGTTTTTGAGTTATTTAACTTTTTATTCAGCAGCTCTTCAATTTGCATTTTTTTTTTAATTCTCTTTATTTAGAATTTTTCAAAAAGTCACATGAAATACAACAGTGAGATACAGAAATTGCATCACGAACAATATCATGTTATGAAAGCAGGCAATATACACAAGCATAATGTGAAATTAAAAAAATAAAAATAAGAGGATACTAAGGAAAAAAAGAAAAAAAAAAAAAAAAAACATATACAAAAATGGATATCAACCAAAGAAAACCTGACAGTATCAAATCATGTATTAAAGAAAAAAAAAACCCTTTCACACCCCCATCAAACCCTCCCATCAGAAGTGTGAAGACCAGACAAGTTCCAACCAGACCAAGCATGTTGGTTAGCCTAATGTCTACCTTTCCACAGATTAACACACGTCAGTAATACTAAGGGTGAGATTTCTTAAAGTTTTCCCAAGGTTCCCATATTTGCTTGAATAAATCGATGGAGTCAGAAATAATAGCGGAAAGATAGGACAAGGAATGTATGTGATCCACTCTATTTTTCATTTGTGACACAGCTAAAGTTGGCGAGAGCCAGTTAAGTGCTATTGTCCATTTTGCTGCTGCCAGAATTTGGAACAGTAGTTTGTTTTGTAATTTAGTAAGTTTTCTAGAGGGAAGACAAAGGAGCCCATTTTCAGGGTCAGGGGGAATTTGTGTACTGAAAACTGCCGAGGCTATGCGAAACGTCTCTGTCCATAGTTGAGCTACCACAGGGCATGTCCACCATGAATGAAAATATGTTCCTCTCTCTTGACAGTTCCTAAAGCACATATCTGGGAAATTGGGAAGGTACTTTTGTTTCTGTATAGGAGTAGTGTACCATCTCATAACAACTTTGTATCCAGTTTCTCGGATACCAATATTAGGGGAGAGATGTCGAATTGAATCCCAAATCCTTTTCCATTTGTAATGTGAAATGGTGACTGAGAGATCTGTTTCCCATGCTCGGGCATAAATTGGTGTGTTTTTAGGACTTACATCAGTCAGTTGGGAATAAATCTGTGAAATACTATGAGTAGTATATTCAGGATGACGACAACGGGATTCGTAACCAGAACTTTCTAGTGTGGGCTTGAGAGAAGACTGCTGAGTATAAAACTGCATCAACTGGTTATAACGATACAATTCAGAGTTAGGAAGTTGATAGGATTCTTGTAGTGAAGTACGTGAGAGAAATCCTCTAGGAGTAAGCAAGTCTTTGATACTAGAAAAGTTATTATCCGTCCACCATGTAAAAGAACCTGGTACTAATCCAGGAGAGAAATCAGGATTACCTGTTATAGGTTGTAAATTGCTGTGAGAATCATGCTGAAGAAGTTTGGATTTGACCACTTTCCATAATTTTAGATGCAATCGTATAATTGGGTTGTCTAGCTTATAGTGGTTCAAATTCTGGTTGGTGAGCCAAAGCAAAGCTGATGTTCTAATTGGTGCAATAGTAGAATTTTCAAAGTCCACCCATGGTACGGTATTAGGAGGTGCTTGCCATAAAATTGATTGTGCCAGTCTTGCAGCTCTATAATACTGGATAAAGTTTGGTACGTTAATGCCTCCTTGATTATAAGATCGGTATAGGGTAGATTTGTTAGTGCGATGCCGTTTATTGTTCCATAAAAATTGGAAAGTTGATCTCTGCAATTTATCAATATCCTTGCTCAATATAGGAATAGGCAAAGCACGAAATAAATATAGGAGCTTTGGCAAAATCACCATTCTGATGGAGGTTATACGACCTAACCACGAAAGAGGCAGTCTACCCCAATCAGATAGCTTGGATTGTAGTTGTCGGATCAATGGCGGAAAGTTAGCATTATATAGTGAAGCGTAACATTTAGTAATTTTGACTCCTAAATATCCCAACGATCGTTGCTTCCATTGAAACGGAAAATTCAACTGTAATAACTTGACTTGAGGAGAAGGTATATGGATGGGCATAGCTTCTGTTTTATTTATGTTAACTTTAAGACCCGAAATCTTTTGAAAGTGATCTAATTTCTGGAACAAATTAGGCAAACTAGTCAGGGGGTTTGTAAGTGTCAAGCATAGGTCATCCGCGTAGAGGCCCAATTTATAAGTTTTAGTGCCCTTGGTGTAGCCTTTAATATTAATCTCGTCACGTATAATCCAAGCAAGTGGTTCCACAGCAAGAGCGAAGAGCAGGGGGGAAAGAGGGCACCCCTGTCTGGTCCCTTTGCAAATATTGAAAGCTGGAGATGGAATGTTGAACATCTTTATCGAGGCTGTTGGGTTGTCATACAAAACTCGTAAGCCATCTATAAAAGGGCCGGAAATATTGTATCTGGGGAGGACATTGAAAAGATATGACCATGACACAGAGTCGAATGCTTTGTAAATGTCTAACATCAATAATTGAATTGGAGACTTCGTTAAGTTGGCATCGTGTATTATATTGATTAATCGACGTATGGCATCTGTTGTTTGTCGTCCTGGGATGAACCCAGATTGATCTGGGTGTATCAGCTTCGGCATCAGTTTATTTAAATGGAGACTAAGAATTTTAGAGAACAGTTTCACATCTACATTCAAAACCGATATAGGTCTGTAGTTTTGTACTCTAGTTAAATCTGTGTTAGGTTTAGGCAAGAGGGATAAGTTGGCCTTGAGCATTTCAGGTGGTATAGAGTGTCCTGCTAACATGTCATTGAAAAGTACCGTAAGGTGTGGTATTAGATATTCGTGAAACTTCTTGTAATAACTAGCGGGTAACCCATCAGGTCCAGGGCTCGATTTGTTTTTCAAGGAGTGAATGGCATCGCTAATTTCCTCAGCAGTTATGGGACTGTTAAGAGATTCTTTTTCAGAAGAAGTTATTTTAGGCAGTTTGACCTGATCAAGATAATCATCCCGTTTTTGCCTATCGGGGAGCAAGGTGGCAGAGTAAAGGTTTTCGTAGAACTTGTGAAATTCCTGTATGATATCTATCGGTTTCTGGAGGTGGGTGCCAGATGGGGTGGTAATATCAGTGATAGGCTGGTAGCCTTGTTCTGCTTTCAATTTATTTGCTAAGTGCCGATTAGGTTTATCTTTTAATAAGAATAATTGCTGCTGCGTCCATTTAAAGGCTCTCTCAGCTTTTTCTTGTAATAACGTCTTCAGTTGTTGTCTAGTGCTGATCAGTTGTGCTAAGATGGAGGCAGAGGATGTCAGTTTATGCTCAGATTCAAGTCGTCCTATTTCACTTTCTAATAGGTTATTTTTTTGTATAAAGGTTTTCTTCTTTTGTGTTGCCAATCGTATGAAGGAACCTCTTATGTATGCTTTGTGAGCGGCCCAAACGGTACCCATAGAAAGTTCCTCATCTATGTTATTTTCCCAATATTCCTGTAAATCGTCTATGATTGTAGAGGTGAGAGTGGTGTCAGTTAAGAGAGATTCATTTAAGCGCCAGGCATGTCTGGTTGGAACGGCCTGAGAAAGGGAACATGTAACCATTACCGGGGCATGATCAGACCACGTGATCGGAAAAATATCCGCAAGAGTGACTTGCTGCAGGGTATGTTGTGTCACTAGTATATGGTCAATTCTGGAATAAGAATCATGTACCGGGGAGTAAAACGTAAAATCTAATTTAGTCGGGTTCAGTGAGCGCCAGGAATCCACTAATCCACTTTCCCGGAGAAAATTTTTAAGGTATTTAGGTGCCGCTGCTGAGCAATTATTAGGGCCCGATGAGCGGTCTAGGTTGGGATTCATTACCAAATTAAAATCTCCCAAAACAAACACTAAGCCAGACATATGCATTTGCAATAATTGGAAAACTTCAGAATAAAACTGTTTGGCTCCTACTGAGGGTGCATATAAATTCAAAAACGTGACCCGAGTACCCCTGATACTACCAGTAAGCAGTATATAGCGGCTTTCGGGGTCAGAGAATAATTGGTCAGGTGCAAATTGTACGTGGTTGCGAAAGGCTATGGCTACTCCACGTGCCTTCGATGAAAAGTTTGTGGCATAAATGTGGGAAAAATATTTATGTAAGAAAGGTTTAGGCCCCGTGGCAGTCCAATGTGTCTCTTGAAGAGCTACAGATGAAGCCACTTGGATTTGTGAGTTAAATGCGTCATGACTCAGGGGTAATTGAAGAAACTGTGTTATCTTAAGTCATCTTAACTCATTTAATGCATTTAACCTTTTCATTAGCATACCAAAGCTCCATTGTTCACAATGGTGAATGCTGTAATTAGATGGGATGTTGTGACGCAGTTTTCTGTGTTAAATGAGATAAATGGGATATCTGTGTTTAGATATTCTGTGTCAAACAGACAAACCAAAGTGGCTGCATCTGTATCACATCCGCTGATAATCTATGATAATATTGCCCTGCCATTTTTCGTTTGACTGGGGTGTTGAGACCCTTAACGTTATGCGTAACAATTTTCAATTCCATGTTTGTCAATAACAAAACTATCGAATGGCATTACTATATAAGGCCTGAGCACAAATATAAAACCCATAATAAGTTGTAATATAAGCAGAATATGTGTCACTAATGCGAGAAGGCCATACAAAAACAGTATGAAAACGGTCACCAGGTAAAGCATAAGTAATAAAAGTAACACATAAGACATCATATAAGCATATATAAGTGAAAAAAAAACACAGAAAGGCCCGCCAATAAACAGCTGCAAATATAATCACGTCTGTTCTGTACGGTATGCATAGAGCATGCAAATCCTTAGTCTTATCTGCCTCATGAGTGATTTTTAAGTAAGTAAACAGAACAACACAATGAGTAGGTCGTGAAACAAACATAAAACAGCATACAAACAGTCTTTTAGGTGACTCAAAAAGCAAGGGCTTGTCTGAACTTGAAAACGTATCGTCTAAACACAAATGCGGAAAGGCAAAAAAAAACCTGATCACGTAAATGTCCGACTCCTGGAAGGCCTATAGGAAGCCATCTGGTCGTAGAGGTAACATGAGAATCTGCAATGGTTGATCCAACATGAAAAAACAAAAAAACAAAAACGCCAGGAAAAAGTAAAAAAAAATCAAGAAAAAATACAAAAAAAAAAGATAATATCTGAAACAACTGAACTGGTAAACCTGAGAGTATGACAGAACTCAGGAGGGTTAATAATGACAAAGCACCGGGTTCAATGAACCAACAACCCATGGGGGGCATGGGATGCATAACTCACACTGCAGGAGTATCCTCATCGATTCCGCACCAAACCACCACTTGTCGTGCGTCAAAAATATGAGTGAGGGACGAACAGATGAATCCCCAGCAATAGTAGCGAAGGCCCAACAGAAAGGGAAAACCATCAGGGTGAGGTAGATACAGGGCTGGAGGATTTGGAAGAAATAGGTGTCAGATGCGACTTCAACGCTGCTTTTTTTGTGGCTTTCTTTTCCCATATCTTTTGTAGCGTCGGCTTTTTTTCAGAAGAGTGTTGCACTGGAGAGCATGGGGAAGAGAGGCCTAATCTCGTCAGGAAGGAGGTCCCATCCGCAGGATCCGTTATAGAGTGTTGTACCCCATTCTTAACAACCGTCAAACGGAACGGGAAGCCCCAACGGTATTTCAAGCCAGCTTGCGTCAAAGTTGCAGTGACTTGCTTCAACTCCCTGCGCTTCAATAGCGTGGCAGGGGCTATATCAGGAAATATTTGTATAGGTACGCCGTCTATCTCCACCGCATCGTTCGTTCTAGCCGATCGCAGGAAATCCTCCTTTGTTTCAAAATAGTGTAATCGGGCTATTATGTCCCTAGGGGGTTCCGCATTTTGTGGTTTAGGTCGAAGGGCCCTGTGGACTCGATCAATTAGCAGAAGGTCCGCGGCATATTCAGGCAACAGCTTAGCAAACAACAATTCAAACAGTTTAGAGAGATCGGTGTGGGCCTCTGGTACATTCCGCAGCCGAACATTATTACGGCGAGACCTATTCTCCAGGTCCTCCGTCTGAGTAGTAAGAGAATGTACCGACCTTTCCAAGGAAGAGACACGTGTAGCCAGGAGAGTGTGTGCTGCTACCATCTCATCATGCCTGGTTTCAAGGGTATCAGTACGAGAGCCTAAAGCCGCAATTTCTGCCGTGACATCTGAGACTGCAGATCGAAGTTCAGACTGAAAAGTGGAAGTCATTTTTTGTAAAAGAGTGTCAAGGCTGAGGTCTAACGTAGCTGTAGTGAGGCAGGTAGAGTGATCTGCTCTGACTCTCGCTTCAGGTGACGCGGCGCCATCTTGTTGTTTCAGAGGATCTGTGGTATGGCGTTTAAAAAAGCTAGCAGAATCCCTCTGCGAGCGTGAGCATTGAGAAGACATACTGCAAATCTTCACAAATGTTAAAGTCAACGTGTAGCCCGAAAAGAATCAAGCAATAGGGTGTCCCTCTTAGGAATATAGCGGTGGTGGTGTGGGAGCTCGATAAATCTGCGTCCTCACAGCATGGCGATAAGCTCCGCCCCTTCAATTTGCATTTTAAGCAATCTGGTAGCTAGGGTCCAAATGACCCTAGCAACCATACATTGATTTGAATAAGAGACTGGAATGTGAATAGGAGAGGCCTGAATAGAAAGATGAGTAATTAAAATTAGCATTAACAACACATTTGAAGCCTTACAGAGCATTTGCTTTTTAAAAGGGGTCAGCGACGCCCATTTGAAAACTGCAAAGAGTCAGAAGAAAAAGGTAAATAATTTAAGGCTATAAAAAAAAAAAATGATCAAAACCATTTGAAAAGTTGCTTAGAATTGAACATTTTCTAACATACTAACAGTTACCTGAAAGGTGAACAATCCCTTTAAATAAAAACATTCTGTTTTGGAAAGAAACTTTTACCAGTTGTCATGGGGATAAAATAAAAGGAAATACAAAATAAATCAGCTCAATGTATGTATTTATGCAATAAAATATGTGGGGAGGCTGTTTGTTGATAATTAGCAAACTAAAGTCCATCCATTTATTTACACAAAGTTCTTGTGCACATTGATCATGGATCTGTTTAATTTAAGGAAACTCCCACTGGATTTGGAACAGAAATGCAACAAGACTGGAGCACAGTAGAGAGCAGATTTTATTCAATGCTTAAAAAATTAATGAGGCCATAGCCGACAGACTTAAAATTAACTCGAAAACTAAAAGGCTCATTTATAATTACAAACTGAAATAGTCAAATAACGTGTAAGGTGCAAAGCACAGAGCACACAGATGCAATGCTGGAACTAGGGGCAGAAGAGGAATGTGCTTTGGGCACAATGGTGGTGGGGGCACTCAACATGCACTTGCCAAGTCCATGCCCCATTCCTCGTCCTCCACTACACATTTCAAGTCTTAATCTTATGTGCTGGAAGGGTTGGCCGGCGGGGTTGCCTAGGCCACCTCTTCCAGCTTGACCGTGCTCTGCACAAATACAAGGGACCCCTAGGATGAACACCTACCTCAAGAAGATTTTACTTCCAGGCAGGGCTTCCTTTGTGTGTTGTGCCTTTACATGCAACTTACTGGCACTTGATGATTGCACACCACACCACTTCTGGCATCCTGAGCAATGCTGCACCAGAAATTAAGCAATTTGACACCATAAAAAGGTAAATGGAACTTATTTAATTGAGTAAGAATTAGTACATCATTTGCATGTTGTGCCACCCTATTTTCCAGGGGTCCATTATAAGATGACCAGACATAGTCACCCAATCTAATGGCCAGTTTACCCCTTTCTGCTACATCCTGAAGGATTTTGCTTGTTTGTTGCTAACACAATTACATCACATCTCACAGTTTGCCTTTTCATGGAAAAAAAAAACTATTTTCTTTTGTGCATAATGTAAAATACCTATTCATTCACACATTTTAATATTGTTAGGTATTGTAATCAATATTTTACGGGATTTAGGTGTAGTGCTGGTCAGTTAGAACAGTCATGTAAACATTAAATAAACCCAAAAGGCTGATTTTGCTTCCAATAAGGATGAATTATATTAGTTTGGATGAAGTACAATGTACTGTTTTATAATTACAGAGAAAAAGGAAATAATTTTTAAAAATCGAGATTATTTGGATAAAATGGAGTCTATGGGAGATGCAATCTCGATTAAGGATCCACACAAAAGCTATTTATATGCAGTATTTTCACATTTATTTCAAATACACCACTGTATCAACATTTTGAGGGGATTTAACCTCCCTTCATCAGGATACTGCATATAAATAAAGTGTGTGCGGATCCTTAATCGACATTGCTGTTGCTGAGGGGCCTTGCCAGGTCAACGGATGACCAGGACCACCATTGCAGTGAGGTAAATGGCGGGAGTGCAGTGGATTAATCAAAACTTGGCTTTGGGAGACGAATTTTCCATAATTCGGAGCTTTCTGGATAATGGGTTTCCGTATAACGAATCCCATAACTGTACTTATTATCAAAGGTAGTCACATAGCTAACTATGACTTATTATATTCCCCAAAAGAGCCCTCTTTATTTAAACTATCTATTCATCCTTTGACAAATATACTGCAAACTGATTCTGATGATTGTAAATGTGAACATTGGTGGGATGTATGATTCCAGACACTTCCAGATGTGATGTCATACAGACATAAATGAATAATGAAAATGTTAAACACTCTCAGTAAAAATTCCTGAATAAGTTACACCATCATGTCTGTATTAACACATATACTGTGGGGTCCTATCCACTAGCATTTGTATTAGGTACCTTTCCCTTCTTGTTTCCGATAGAGGTCTATGAGGGAGTAAAAATAAGACAGTCGCATAAAATTTCAGGTAAAGAAGAAAAAAAAGATCAGAAGCAAACACAGAAAAAATACTTTAAACTATTTTCAATAAGAAAAATGAATCAAAAGCAGCCATTTGTCTCACCATATTTTAATCTCTAATGTAATAAATATCTTATCATGATCTGCATTGATGATTCAAAAAGCACCACCACTGATATCTGCTGACAACATATTCTATCCTACATAACATTTGTATCAGAAATTCAACACTTCTCAGGGGATTTTTAAGAACTGACCAGACATTTTTGGACATCAGTATATAAATATAGAAGTTCTTGCTTTCAAATGGCAATTTTCTAGGTCAGGCCACAAGGCAACTAGTGATTAATCTTTGCTGAACTTTTGCCTGGACAAGGTTGAGTTCATCTTGAAAGCCTGAAAAAGCAAACACTGAGAGCCCCTACACTGCGTACCGAATTCTTTAGCCAGTTATTAAGAGTTGTGAAAAGTAAGGACTGAAACTCAAAACTCAGAAAAATCCTAATTAATACAGTGAATACAAATCCTTCTGAAACACAAAGACAGTCACACCTATGGTGGACCTACAGTATTAGATGTGGAACTCTTGTGTTGCCCATTATGCTGACTAACATATAAACGCTCATATCCTGACCGCGTAAAACTCGGGAAATGTTCACTTGATCAAAATTATCCAGCATATTAAATCTAGGTAGGTCATACATTTAGAGCACAGGACACTGTGCATAGTTTAGACAAGCCAATGATACAGTGCAAAGGCATTTTTAAATAATTCCCACAAACAGTGATAGTAGTGAATAATAGTATACCTTCTCAGCACTGGAAGCCTTTATCAATATTTTTATATGGCAGAGAATCTTTAGCCGCCCAGCACTACAGTGTACACCATCTTTCATTGGCACCCCCCTAGGTACCACCTAATATATGCCAATGAACTGATGTCATTAATCCTTAGATTAACCTTGACAATACTAGCTAACCTAGCTCCCTCTCAACTCTGAGGCCAACTATTAGAGGATTACGCTGCCCTTACTATTCCTTACCAAGATCTATTTTCCCCACATGGATGTGGGCTGAGGAAACATGTGCTAGAATAAAAAGCTTCACCGTAACTATATGTTACGTGGGCCAGAGTATTGTGCTTTATGACAACCCCATTGTATAGGTTCTTGAGCCTGGGACAACCACTACTTTAGAAACTTGTTTGGAGCTACAGTACTTACACATGGCCATCCTGAATGTTTGATGCCATATACTTGTGGGACTTCTAACTTGATTTACTTGACTTTCCTACTCATACAAGACAATTTATTGCCAACAGATTAGCCCCAATAGTGCAAGCTAGAATGCTATATTTATTCTGCAGAATGATTTACCATACCTGAGTAAACAGCTCTAGACACTGTCTCTGTTTGTTTAGGATAGAAGCTGCCTTATAAACTTGGTGTGACATCACTTCCTGCCTGAGTCTCCCTGCTCACTTACAGTTCTGAGCTCAGATTACAGCAGGGATAGGATGAGGGAGGGGGAGTGGAGCAAACTGAGCATGCTCAAGCCCTGCCATGGAGGTTATGCTGTAAACAGGAAGTCTGAGACAGCAGCCCATGTGTACACAATAAAAGAAAAGAAATGTGGTGTTCTTTTGACAGAAGACATAGCAGCATTACTTTGAGGGTTTACTGGTGTATTTATATATAGGGATGTAGCGAACGTCGGAAAAAAAGTTCGCGAACATATTCGCGAACTTGCGCAAAAATGCGAGCGGTTCGCGAACGGTTCGCGAACCCCATAGACTTCAATGGGAAGGCGAACTTTAACATCTAAAAAAGACATTTCTGGCCAGAAAAATGATTTTAAAGTTGTTTAAAGGGTGCAACGACCTGGACAGTGGCATGCCAGAGGGGGATCAAGGGCAAAAATGTATCTGAAAAATCTGCCTGTGTGTGCTTGGAAGAGATAGTGTAGGGGGAGAGCTGTTAGTGATTTCAGGGACAGATGATAGTAAGTTTGCTGGCTAGTAATCTGCTTGATACTGCTCTGTATTGGAGGGACAGAAGTCTGCAGGGATTTGAGGGACATTTTAGCTTAGGTAGCTTTGCTGGCTAGTAATCTACTGTTCTCTTTAAACAACTGCCATACGTTGCCCTTGTAGGCATTGTTTGCCCAGTTTTTTTGGACGCAGCCACTGAAGCACAGTTGCCAGAAAAAATATGCCATATAAATGCTGAAAATAGTCATTTTTCGCCATACGTTGACCTTGTAGACATTGTTTGCCCAGTTTTTTTTGGACGCAGCCACTGAAGCACAGTTGCCAGAAAAAATATGCCATATAAATGCTTAAAATAGTAATTTTTCGCCATACGTTGACCTTGTAGACATTGTTTGCCCAGTTTTTTTGGACGCAGCCACTGAAGCACAGTTGCCAGAAAAAATATGCCATATAAATGCTGAAAATAGTCATTTTTTGCCATATACGTTGAGTCAACGTATGGCAAAAAATGACTATTTTCAGCATTTATGTGGCATATTTTTTCTGGCCTCTGTGCTTCAGTGGCTGCGGCCAAAAAAACTGGGCAAACAATGCCTACAAGGTCAACGTCGTTGACCTTGTAGGCATTGTTTGCCCAGTTTTTTTGGCCGCAGCCACTGAAGCACAGAGGCCAGAAAAAATATGCCATATAAATGCTGAAAATAGTCATTTTTTTGGTCGCAGCCACTGAAGCACAGTTGCCAGAAAAATTATGCCATATAAATGCTGAAAATATAAATTTTTTTGGTTGCAGCCACTGAAGCACAGAGGCCAGAAAAATTATGCCATATAAATGCAGAAAATATGCATTTTTTTGGTCGCAGCCACTGAAGCACAGTTGACAGAAAAATTATGCCATATAAATGCTGAAAATATAAATTTTTTTGGTTGCAGCCACTGAAGCACAGAGGCCAGAAAAATTATGCCATATAAATGGAGAAAATATGCATTTTTTTGGTTGCAGCCACTGAAGCACAGAGGCTAGAAAAATTATGCCATATAAATGGAGAAAATATGCATTTTTTTGGTTGCAGCCACTGAAGCACAGAGGCTAGAAAAATTATGCCATATAAATGGACAAAATATGCATTTTTTTGGTTGCAGCCACTGAAGCACAGAGGCCAGAAAAATTATGCCATATAAATGCAGAAAATATGCATTTTTTTGGACGCAGCCACTGAAGCACAGTTGCCAGCAAAAAAAATATGCCATATAAATGCTGAAAATAGTAATTTTTCGCCATACGTTGACCTTGTAGACATTGTTTGCCCCGTTTTTTTGGACGCAGCCACTGAAGCACAGAGGCCAGAAAAAATTAAACCAGTAGGGTTTGCACCCTAGTTTGTAACGGTGGCGGAGGGAGGAGGACGCTAAAGGACAGCTGTGTGTGGAGTCATGAGGCTTGAAGAGAAGGACAGCTGCATAGAAGTCAGAACAAGTCTTCCGGCGTGCAGTAACCCTCCGAGATCCACCCCTCATTCATTTTAATAAAGGTCAGGTAATCGACACTTTTGTGACCTAGGCGAGTTCTCTTCTCAGTTACAATCCCTCCTGCTGCACTGAAGGTCCTTTCTGAGAGCACACTTGAGGCTGGGCAAGACAAGAGGTTCATGGCAAATTGTGACAGCTCTGGCCACAGATCAAGCCTGCGCACCCAGTAGTCCAGGGGTTCATCGCTCCTCAGAGTGTCGATATCTGCAGTTAATGCCAGGTAGTCCGCTACCTGCCGGTCGAGGCGTTCTTTGAGGGTGGATCCAGAAGGGTTGTGGCGCTGCCATAGACAGAAAAACATTTGCATGTCTGATGTTACAGACCGGCCAAAGGGCTTTGTCCTTGCAGGTGTGCTCGTGGCAGGATTACTGGCACCTCTGCCCCTGGAATGTTGATGAGTTCCTGAAGTGACATCACCCTTAAAAGCATTGTACAACATGTTTTGCAGGCTGGTTTGTAAATGCCGCATCTTTTCGGACTTGTGGTATGTTGGTAACATTTCTGCCACTTTATGCTTGTACCGAGGGTCTAGTAGCGTTGCGACCCAGTACAGGTCCTTCTCCTTAAGCCTCTTGATACGGGGGTCCTTCAACAGGCATGCCAGCATGAAAGACCCCATTCTCACAAGGTTGGATGCAGAGCTATCCATCTCCGCTTCCTCATTATCAAGGACTGCATCATCCACGGTCTCCTCCCCCCAGCCACGTACAAGACCAGGGGTCCCCAAAAGGTCACCACTAGCCCCCTGGGAAGCCTGCTCCTGTTGGTCCTCCTCCTCCTCCTCCACAAAGCCACCTTCCTCCTCTGACTCCACTTCTGGCACCTCTCCCTGCGTTGCAGCAGGTGCCTGGGTTCGTTCTGGTGATTCCGACCATAAATCGTGCGCTTCCAGCTCCTCGTCACGCTGGTCTACAGCCTCATCTGTCACTCGTCGCACGGCACGCTCCAGGAAGAAAGCGAAGGGTATTAGGTCGCTGATGGTGCCTTCGGTGCGACTGACCATATTTGTCACCTCTTCAAAAGGTCGCATGAGCCTGCAGGCATCGCGCATAAGCACCCAGTAACGGGGGAAAAAAATCCCCAGCTCTGCAGATCCAGTCCTACCACCCAGTTCAAAAAGGTACTCGTTGACGGCCCTTTGTTGTTGCAGCAGACGTTCCAACATAAGGAGCGTTGAATTCCAGCGAGTCTGGCTGTCAGAAATCAAACGCCTGACTGGCATGTTGTAGCGCTGCTGAATGTCAGCAAGGCGTGCCATGGCTGTGTAGGAACGTCTGAAATGGGCCGACACCTTTCTGGACTGGGTGAGAACGTCCTGGAATCCTGGGTACTTGGAGACAAAACGTTGGACTATTAAATTTAACACATGTGCCATGCAGGGCACATGTGTTAAATTTCCCAGTCTCAACGCTGCCAACAGATTGCTTCCATTGTCACACACCACTTTTCCGATCTGCAGTTGGTGTGGGGTCAGCCACCGATCGGCCTGTGACTGCAGAGATGACAGGAGTACAGATCCGGTATGGTTTTTGCTTTCCAGGCACGTCATCCCCAAGACAGCGTGACAACGGCGTACCTGGCACGTCGAATAGCCTAGGGGGAGCTGGGGGTGCACAGGTGTGGAGGAGGAGAAGGAGGACCCAGCAGCAGAGTAAGAAGAAGAAGAGGAAGAAGACGAGGTAGAGAGCGATGGAGGAGTAGAGGTGGTGGCAGAACCGCGTGCAATCCGTGGCGGTGACACCAACTCCACTGTTGTTGTTGTTGTTGAGCTACCCATTCCCTGCTTCCCATTCCCAGCCATTACCAAGTTCACCCAGTGGGCAGTGTAGGTGACATACCTGCCCTGACCATGCTTGGAGGACCATGCGTCAGTAGTCATATGGACCTTTGGCCCAACACTAAGTGACAGAGATGCGGTAACTTGGCTCTGCACATGTTGGTACAGGTGTGGTATTCCCTTTTTAGAAAATAAAATTGCGGCTGGGTACCTTCCACTGCGGTGTCCCAATTGCTACAAATTTGCGGAAGGCCTCAGAGTCCACCAGCTGGTATGGTAAAAGCTGGCGGGCTAAGAGTGCAGACAAGCCAGCTGTCAGACGCCGGGCAAGGGGGTGACAGTCAGACATTGGCTTCTTACGCTCAAACATGGCCTTCACAGAAACTTGGCTGGTGGCAGATGACTGGGAATGGGAACAGGTGGTCAAGGTGGAAGGCGGAGTGGAGGGTGGTTCAGATGGGTCAAGGAGAGCAGAGGTAGAGCAGTAAGATGCTGGACCAGAAGGAGTGTGGCTTTTAGTTTGCCTGTTGCCTTTGAGGTGTTGCTCCCAAAGTGCTTTGTGCTTGCCGCTCATGTGCCTTCGCATAGAAGTTGTACCTATGTGGCTGTTGGGCTTACCAAGGCTCAGTTTCTGACTGCACTCATTGCAAATTACAATGCTTTTGTCAGAGGCACACACATTAAAAAAATCCCACACTGCTGACTTTTTGGAAGTGTGCGATCTGGCGGTAACAGTAGAAGTTGGCGGCATTGGCGGCAATGGCGGGTGCGTTGGCCGGCTGAACACAGGTGCCGATACATGTTGTTGCCCTACTGATCCCTGCGGGCTGGCCTCCCTGCTTCTTCTAAGTCTTATTCTCCTACTGCCTCTCTGACTCTCCGTCTCTCCATCTGAACTACCCTCCTCTTGCTCTCTTCTACTAGGCACCCACAAAACATCAATCTCCTCATCATCATTCTCCTCAGATGCATCAATTTCTTCTGACACATCACAGAAGGAAGCAGCAGCGGGGACCTCCTCCTCCTCCTCATCACTCATCATTATGTCCATCTCTGTCGTGTTCTCTGCCAGAATTAAATCTGGTGTAACGTCCTCATCTCCTTCATCTTCTTCTGCCAATAATGGTTGCGCATTACTCAGTTCAAGAAACTCATGGGAAAATAACTCCTCTGACTCCAGTGAAGAAGGGGCACCGGTGGTGGAGGAAGTGTTACGTGGGGTGGCCATAGCAGTGGAGGATGAGGAGGATGTTGTGGTAAAGTTAGAAACGGTAGAGGATGGGGTGTGCTGTGTAAGCCAGTCAACTACCTCTTCAGCATTTTGGGAGTTCAGGGTCATTGGCTTTTTAAAACTGGGCAATTTGCTAGGGCCACAGGATTGCATAGCAGCACGGCCCCTAGCACGGCCTCTGCGTGGCGGCCTGCCTTTGCCTGGCATTATTTTTAAAAAAACAACAACAACAAAAACTCAGTTGGTTTTTCTGGAAACGATAATACACACAGCTAGATGGCAGTTTGAAGAAAACAGTGTGCAAATAATGCCTACAAGATCAACGTATACACTACTACAGCGGTGGATACGGATTACGTAAAATATATGAATGCTGCTTGAAAAAAAGTAACTCAAGTGGTTTTTCTAGAGACGATAATATTATCAATATTTAGACAAAATGTGAACAAGCTCACACAGCTAGATGGCGGTTTGAAGAAAACACTGTGCAAATAATGCCTACAAGGTCAACGTATACACAGCGGTGGATACGGATTACGTAAAATATAAGAATGCTGCTTGAAAAAAAGTCACTCCGGTGTTTTTTCTGGAGACGGTAATATTATGGATATTTAGACAGAATGAGAACACGGTCACACAGCTAGATAGCAGTTGGTTGAATAACACACTGGGCAAAAAATGCCTACAGGGCAAATAATGCCTACAAGGTCAACGTATACACAGCGGTGGATACGGATTACGTAAAATATAAGAATGCTGCTTGAAAAAAAGTCACTCCGGTGTTTTTTCTGGAGACGGTAATATTATGGATATTTAGACAGAATGAGAACACGGTCACACAGCTAGATAGCAGTTGGTTGAATAACACACTGGGCAAAAAATGCCTACAGGGCAAATAATGCCTACAAGGTCAACGTATACACAGCGGTGGATACGGATTACGTAAAATATAAGAATGCTGCTTGAAAAAAAGTCACTCCGGTGTTTTTTCTGGAGACGGTAATATTATGGATATTTAGACAGAATGTGAACACGGGCACACAGCTAGATAGCAGTTGGTTGAATAACACACTGGGCAAAAAATGCCTACAGGGCAAATAATGCCTAAAAGGTCAACTTATACACTACTACAGCGATGGATACGGATTACGTAAAATTTATTATGGCTGCTTGAAAAAAGTCACTCCGGTGTTTTTTCTGGAGACGGTAATATTATGGATATTTAGACAGAATGTGAACACGGGCACACAGCTAGATAGCAGTTGGTTGAATAACACACTGGGCAAAAAATGCCTACAGGGCAAATAATGCCTAAAAGGTCAACTTATACACTACTACAGCGATGGATACGGATTACGTAAAATTTATTATGGCTGCTTGAAAAAAGTCACTCCGGTGTTTTTTCTGGAGACGGTAATATTATGGATATTTAGACAGAATGTGAACACGGGCACACAGCTAGATAGCAGTTGGTTGAATAACACACTGGGCAAAAAATGCCTACAGGGCAAATAATGCCTAAAAGGTCAACTTATACACTACTACAGCGGTAGTAAAATAAAAAAAAGTTAAATAAAAAAAAATTAAAGTTGGTGCTGCTGAACTACTAGGAGCAGCAGATTAGCACACCAGTCCCACTCCCCAACACTGCTAGACTAATAGCACTGGGCTCTTATAGTAGTAGTAGTAGTAGTAGTAGTAGTAGTAAAACAACAAAAAAATAAATAAAAGCAGTCCTTACAAGGACTATTGCTATTGCAGCAGTCAGCAGATGAGATCAGAAGCAGGACAGCTGCCCACTGCAGCTACATACAGAGCACTGCAGTAGAAGGTAGATTACTAGCCAGCAAAGCTACCTAAGCTTAAATGTCCCTCAAACCCCTGCAGACTTCTGTCCCTCCAATAACAGAGCAGTATCAAAACGTTTACTAGCCAGCAAACTTTCAACTGTCCCTGAAATCACTAACAGGCAGCAGCTCTCTCCCTACACTATCTCTTCAGCACACACAGGCAGAGTGAAAAAAAGCTGCAGGGCTTCGGTTTTTATAGGGAAGGGGAGTGGTCCAGGGGAGAGCTTCCTGATTGGCTGCCATGTACCTGCTGGTCTGGGGTGAGAGGGCAAAAAAAAGCGCCAACAATGGCGAACCCAAAATGGCGAACGTCGCGCGACGTTCGCGAACTTCCGGCGAGCGCGAACACCCGATGTTCGCGCGAACAAGTTCGCCGGCGAACAGTTCGCGACATCTCTATTTATATAGACCTTTCTTATAAATCTTAATTAATTTTAGCCTTTCCTTCTTCTTTAAGCCAAGATTTCCCAAACTTTATTACCCCTGAGCTACATTTAAATTATAAAAGAGTAGGGGAGCAACACAAGCCTGGAAAAAAATCCTACCAAATAAGGGCTGTGATTGGCTCTTTGGGCTGTGTACTAGCAGCCAACAAGAGGTTCTGTTTGGCAGTATATCTGCTTATATACATCTAAAACTTGCCTCCAAGCCCAGAATTAAAAAATAAGCACCTGCTTTGAGGCCAATGGGAGCAACAACGAAGGTGTTGTGAGCCACATGTTTCTCATCATGAGCCACTGGTTGGGATCACTGTTTAAGTGTTAGGACTCCTTTTGCTATGATATATAGCAGGTTTGGGAGTTATGCACTCAGCTGACACACTGGTATTGGATACGGAGGTAGATTCATACCTGCTTTAGAATGTCTAATACTAATGTGGCACTTCAGTGCAGAAGGATATGATACTAGTAACTATTATTTAACTAGTGCATAGAAATTATAAAATTAAAGGACGAAATCTGTTGCAACACTGGGACTCATTGACTATTTTTTTTAACTTAACATCTTTAAGTATTTTTAACCTTAACGTTTAATACTTTCACATTTCTTTTATTGGGCTGCATATTGTAAGTTTTGATTGATCGGTGAGGTGCCATTTGCCTTTAAATGAGTTCTGTCTTACGTGATTCCTTGTCAGTTGGGAGCTACTGCATATTCCATTTTCTGACATTTGATACTTCTGAGGTTAAGGTTTCCTATAGATTTCTGTGTCTGTAAAACTCAAATATGTCAGTACTCAGTAGCAAATTTAATCCTTGGCACATTTTCCGCAAACACTGAAAGCTAGGGGGGGGGGATTGTCCTTGGAAAAGTAATCTTTGAAAATATTTTCTTGGAAAAGTAATCAGAGTGGTGCTAATTCTCAGTGTGTTTGCACATAATAGCACAGGTGTGCGTGTGTTTACAAGAGTGAATATACTGTAATTCCCCAGTAGAAGCCTTTTGTTAACAGTTCAATCGTGGGAGCACAAGGAAGAAGCTTTGAAAGAATAATAGAGACTGACTGTGGAAGAATCATTATTTATCAAAGAATGAACTTTCACCCATTGATAAATACTCTTAAAAATCCCATAGAAATGAATGGGTAGTGGCGGATTTTCACTCTAGAGGACTGTGGTGATCTCTAACTTCACTCTTTGATAAATATACCCCTATGGGTGTCATTTTAGCGGTGAAACTTTGCAAAAAATTTTGCTCATCACTACAAATGTCAGATATTGAACAAACCCAAAACCAACATTATCGAGATTGAAAGGGTTCATAGAGAATTAAGACCTGAAAACCTCCCTATAGTGAAACCCAGAGATGTCATCTATTGTTTAACTAGATAATCTGTTAAAAAGAACATTTTATAAAAAGCTAGTAAATTGCACACTCTCCAACAAAGAAGACTTCTAAAGCCACTGCTAATGGCAGGAAGACCTTCTGCTGGGGATATCCATTCAACTTACAAGTCACTAAGAATAGTAAAACACATAAAATTACAGGACCGGATGACCTATCTGCATTCCTGTCGGAACTCGACCTATACAACATAGATTTCAGCGACTGCCCAAACTTCCTATAGGTCCCAAAAATTCCAGATTTGCTCAATTAAGATCCATGGACAGGTATCATTAGTGAAACATACTTCCTGGACTATGACATGACATGAAACTCATGGACAAAATGTAATTCAGAAAAACTTGTCTTATGGTTTATTAAAGTGGACCTGTCATCCAGACACAAAAATCTGTATAATAAAAGTCCTTTTCAAATTAAACATGAAATCCAATTTCTATTTTTTATTAAAGCATTCATAGCTGTTGTAAGCTCATTTAAAAATCTCAGCTGTCAATCAAATATTGTCTGCCCCTCCTCTATGCCAGTGGCATAGAGGTGGGGCAGACAATTACTTTCACTTTCCATTCAGCACTTCCTAGATGTCACTGCTCTCCACACATTCCCCCGTTCTCTTTACTGTTTAATTGTGTAGCCAGGGCAAGGAAATGGACATCAGGTCCCCCATTCTGGTGCACAAACAAGATTCTGAGATGATATAAGGCTTGTCTTAATAACAGTGTCCACAAAATGGCTCCTGCCTGCTTGCTATAGTTATGAATTCCCAGACTGAAGGAAAACAGATTCAAATAATTTATATAGTGTAATTAAAGTTCATTTTGCTTGAATAATGTGATAAAATAGGATTTGGAATGTTTTTTTTTGGGTGACGGGTCCCCTTTAAGTGAAAACTCTACTGAAGTTTATGGGAAAAAAATTGGAACTGAATTTGGAGAAAATCTTTTTCTCCCCTAATTGAATCTCGTCCATGACTTTTCACGTGATAAACCATGAGATAACTGTTTATCACTGAATTGAATCTAGTTCGTTATGTGAACAATATTGGTTCTAAACATGACTATATGTGCGCATGATGTCATTGTGCTGTGCGCATGACATCATTGCGCTGTGCAGAACAGAACAAAATTAAAAGGAATGCAAAGATGTGAGTTCAATATCCAAATATACAGTAGGTCACATTTCTTGGCATTCCAGGGTGCTTTACAATTCTATATGTACAGAGTACTGGACTCTTGACACTCTGCTTTGTACCTGACTATGATTATTTGCTACCTGCCCCTGAATCTTCTGCCTGAATCTTGCCCATGAACCTCATTTAAACCCTTGGCTAACATGTATTGGACTTTGTACCTTTGTCCGGATTTCTCCGCTAGTTGGGCCATGAGACCCTGACAGTGTGATTGCTGGTGTACAAGAAGTAAGTGGGAAGGTGCAGATTCCACAACAGATCTTTACATATATGTTCTTAGTGGGTGTAAGGTACAAGTACATTATCCTTAATATATTAAATTATTGTAAGAAACTATTTTGTCTTGTGGAATTTTCCAACACACAGGGGCATATTTACTTAGCTCGAATGAAGGATTAAAATGAAAAATACTTCGAATTTCGCAAGGTTTTTTTTGGCTACTTCGACCATCGAATTGGCTACTTCGACCTTCGACTACAACTTCGAATCGAACGATTCAAACTAAAAATCGTTCGACTATTCGACCATTCGATAGTCGAAGTACTGTCTCTATAAAAAAAACTTCAACCACCTACTTCGACACCTAAAACCTACCGAGCACCAATGTTAGCCTATGGGGACCTTCCCCATAAGCTTTCCTAGCAATTTCTGATCGAAGGAAAATCGTTCGATCGATGGATTAAAATCCTTTGAATCGAACGATCCGAAGGATTTAATTGTTCGATCGAACGATTTTTCCTACGATCATTCGATCGAACTAAATGTGGTGAATCCTTCGACTTCGATATTAATTAACCCTAGATATTCGACCCATAGTAAATGTGCCCCACAGACTACGGTGTATTTGTGTTCCTAGTAGATACACTTAGAATAGTAAAGGAGGCCCAACAGCTGGTAAAGGTATGGTGTGTGGAAGGGTGAAATATCCCTTCTACTAATCTGTTGGGTGCACAGCTAACTATTTACTCCACTGCGCTAACACAGTAATATGAGTGTTAAAGGGATTGGTCAATGTGTAAAAATAAAAACTGGGTAAATAGATAGGCTGTGCAATATAAAACAATATAGTTAGTCAGAAATGTAATGTATAAAGGCTGGAGTGACTTGACATCTAACATAAAAGCCAGAACCCAACATATGACTTTGCAGCTCTCTTATTGGTTACTGGGCAGTAACTGGTCAGTGACTTGAGGTGGGGCCATAAATGTTCACTTTTGAATGACCTGCATGCTACAAATCAAAAGCAAACTCACTGAATAATTATGTCCCATGTGGCCCCCTTCAAGTCGCTGACTAAGTAAGAATTAGAGAGATGTAAAGCAGGAAGTTGGAGTTTGGCTATTACATTAGACATTTGTTCACTCCATAGATTACATTGTCAAGTAACTAGATAAAGTATATTAGAAGCATTTTGTTTTAATTTTGCATAAACCATTTACTCAGTTTTTATTTTTTCACTGAACTGTTCCTTTAAGCCCTTTATCCAGCAACACTAGTTGGTAAGACAAACACTACTGTTAAACAGATATTAAGGCAAAAAAAGAAGGAGAGGGATACAAATTTTCAGCATACCATTCATCATATGTTGAAACCCATTAAAAGAACAAAAAACATCAGCTATGTGCAATAAATTTAACCTGCTAAGCAGCATGATGTAACAATTTACAAAAAGAACCCTTGTGGGGACCTCAGTGCATTTTTCGAGCATTCCTAAATGTCGGTGCTAGGGCAGTGAGCATCATGCTGGTATTAGAAACATGACACACTTTGGGAATTAAATTGGCTGGCAGTATTTCATTAATAGGAATATTGTTTTAATGCAGCTACTGTATAACAATCTTTAAATCATCCCTAGGTGTTAAAAGTATGCTTACTGTAAATCACAAGAACATGCTACATATAATGTAAACCATATTATTGTTTTAACCTCTCTATTTGTTATGATTGGTTCATGGATTTTACAATGTAAGTGGCATGAAATTTCACTATTTCCCTGATAACCCCAAAATAAGTGGTAAGTTGGTGAATTTAGAAATCAAAATTCTAAGTAAAAAAGCTGTCACATGGGCTTCATATGCCTACATATTCTGTGTGCCTTATGTCCATGGGCTGTAGAAAATGCGCTAACTTCAATATGATGACACAAGTTTATCTTATTCCAGCTTGTTCCATAGAGCCAGATTCAATTTAATGAGAAAACTTATCTCACTGTTTATTGCATGAAAACTCGACTAACATCTGTTGGAAAAAGACGGGACCTGAATTAGGAAATAACAAATTTCCCCAATATGTTTTCATGTGATAAACCATAAAATACATTTTTTTCCCAAAATAAAATTGGCCCAATGTTCCATACTAAGCAGTATATTTTGTTGTGTAACTTTGGAGTATCTACCAAATTTTCCATCCACACCTTGTACATACTGTATGCAACTTACAGCATAGAGAAGGCATGGTACGACATTAAAAAGACATCTACAGTATATACAGTAAGTACACGCACAAACCCATTGCATTTATGCAATGGTTTTCTAATGAAAATATTGAGGGGGAGAAGGGTTGATCAAATATGACTATGAAGATTTTCATTCATCCAGGTCATAGTATATCTAGTATAGGTGAAACCTCTTCATTGATTACTCAGCAGGTGCAGTTGTTTTTAGATTGACCTATACTAGATATGGTTGATCAAATAGAAATTTCCCCAATAGACATAGATTTACATTTAACACAATGCTTGTAGCTCTTCAGCTTTATAGTTTAAGGCTGACATCTATAGCATGTTATCCTATTTATATAAGGCATTGTAACCCTAGTGAAACCTCTTGGCTACATTAGCAAAATAAGCAAGCAACATATTGTTTGTACTGTAACTTAAACTAAAGTCTTTAAGCATTGAAATGTCATTCATTTCACAATACCAAATGTAATTTGTCTGTGTTAGATTATAACAATCCAAGCAATGACTGCTATGCAAAAGCCGCATAAATATTTGGAACCCACTAATTATTACTGGCCACAGTCCTAGCCTTTTATAATACTACCACACATAACTAAGAAAGTCTGTCCCTTCATTAGGAAAGGTCAAGAGAATTCATTTTAGCGCTAAGGTGAGATGTTAACTACTATTAAATAATTAAGAGAAAATGAGTGCCAAATCTCACTTAAGCCGTCTTGGCTCAAAGATATGTTTTGCGTTTGTATTGTAGAAGAGCCAAAATCCTTGTGTACGGGACTGTATCCAAATTACTTGCTTTTGGAGAACACTAAGCTGCGTATTATGAAGGCTGCTTTTGTTTTAGCCATCTGGAGAAAGTTGCAGGACAGAGGAAGGGTGAACAGCCACATAAAGTAGCGCAGATGTTTATTTTTCCAAAAATGCTCTTTCCTTGCTGGAAAAGTATACATTTTAAAAACATTGTTATACCGTGCAGAACAAAGACATAAAGAAACAGCAACCATCAAATTTATGGACTGCACAAAAATATCACATGAAGAGATGAAAAAGTTCCAAGCTGTTATAGCAATACAGAATGTGAGTAGTACAAGTGTGTTCTTAGTCACAAACAAAGGAAAAGCTAAATATGTAATGAATTCAGGATTGCTGAAAGGAGTCCTGACATTAAGAGGCCGATTCACTAACTTCGAGTGAAGGATTCGAAGGTACAAAACTTCGAATTTCAACGTTTTTTTTGGGCTTCTTCGACCATCGAATGGGCTACTTCGACCTTCGACTACGTCTACGACTTCGAATCGAAGGATTCGTAGTAAAAATCGTTCGACTATTCGATAGTCGAAGTACTGTCTCTTTAAAAAAAACTTCGACCCCCTAGTTCCGGCATCTAAAAGCTACCGAAGTCAATGTTAGCCTATGGGAAAGGTCCCCATAGGCTTGGCTAACTTTTTTTGATCGAAGGATATTCCTTCGATCATTGGATTAAAATCCTTCGAATTGTTCGATTGGAAGGATTTTATCGTTCGATTGAAGGAATTATCCTATCTGCGCTAAATCCTTCGACTTCGATATTCGAAGTCGAAGGATTTTAATTCCTAGTTGAATATCGAGGGTTAAGTAACCCTCAATATTTGACCCTTAGTGAATTGGCCCCTAAGGGGCACATTTACTAAGGGTCGAAAATAGAGGTCCTGAACTAGCCAGCGCCCATTCACAGCATTGTAATCCGATCATTTAGCCCCAGGGCCGAATGTTCGGATTCATCCGATATCGCCCAGCCATTAGTGGCTTGACCTTGCCAAACGAACAAATCTTATAGTGTATTGCTACCTTTAGTCGATGCCTGCATTTGGTAGTGCACATGTACTGGCATATTGGCGGAACCAGGAATTCTAACCAACTTCAGTTAGTAATATTAGAGTTCCTTGCTATATACCCAATCCCTTATGCTTATGATACAGGCAACAGGAGGATCCATGCTCAGAACAATCACTTCAGCCTGTATATGGAAAACTGTGATATGTACCATTAATTGCATGAGGCAGCCTAGTCTCTAAAAGTATGCCACACTTTGGTCCTGTAACACACATGGTAATTAAAGTCCTCTTATCTGCCAGGGTGCATGGTCTAGCTGGGGGCACACAAAGAAAAATGTAGAATATACTGTAAGTATAGGGCCACTAATCCATCTGATAAAATAGTTGTGATAGAAACTAGGGTGAGATATTTGTTGCAAGGGCCAGTTCCAGCAGATAGGGTATATAATATTGCTGGGGATTATATGATAATGGAATCTTAAAATATCTATTAATAAACACTAAATCTAGTTAACCTTGGGGTTGGAAATAAATATATCACGCTTTGCCAGGGTCGGACTGAACATGGGGGGGCCCAGCAGGTTAATATACTCCGGACCCCCCCACGCATGCACGAACATCTGGGCGCACGCCGGCGCACATGCGCAAACACTGACGCACATGAGCTTCCGGCGCATCGACTTATTTTTATTTGGGGGCCCGGAGATCGGGGAGGAGGGCTGGTCCGGCGGGCCCATGAGGGCTGGGGCCAATTGTGTTTTTCCCGGCGTCTCAGTCCGATGCTGCACTTTGCATGCACGTGAATACTTGGGCTGCTTTGATACTTCTGCCAGGGCTGCTTTTCCTCCCAGTCTGGACCTGTATAAGCCAATATGGTAAGATTATTTCATGGGCCACAATTATGACATAAAATATCTATATGAGTATTCTTTCTAAAGGTATGGTTTTACATTTTTTGCCCCTTGCTATAGACAGCATAAATTATATCCAGTGGTATTTTATATTTTATTACAGCCAAGTTGACAAGTCAGTTTAGAAAAGATCCTGGAGAGAACAAATCTATATCAACCAAATGTTGCAGCTGCAATATGTTCTCCAGGGCCGGAACTAGGGGTAGGCAGAGTAGGGCGCAGTCATAGGGGGGCGCACTTTTGAAAAGAGAGAATTTATTTATTTATTTATTTAAGTTCACCAATGCGGCCAGCAGAGTTCCGCTCTGCTTCCCACCTCCCTCTTACTTGCCCTGGCTGGATCTGGTGCCTCAGCCTGCCCTGTCTCTCCCTCCTGCTCGGTTGCTTGCTCCAGAGAATAAGAGTAGACAAATGCACAATTGCATTCATGAGCTGTAGTAAGTGCGCGCCGGTGTGGTGACGTCACTCAGGGAGGGAGCTGTGCGCCTGTGCTGGTCTGGCCTGGTGCGTTGGAGAGAGCCCCCAGGCAGTGCTGGGCGGTAGCATAAGTGGCATTCTGATGTTATTGGCAGCTGGTGTTATTGGAGAAGAGAACACAGAGGCGCAAATTCACTAAGCGCCGAAGCGCCGAACGCTAGCGTTAATTCGCTAGCGTTTGGCATTTTTCATTACTGCGCAAATTCACTAACGAACGCTGGCGTAATTTCGCTAGTGTTGCTTTGCACCCTTACACCAGGCGAATTTTCGCTAGCGACGTAACTATGCAATTCACTGCGCAGTGTACTGAACGCTACCTTTTACGCTACATTTCCTTCACCACCTCAGACCTGGCGAAGAGCAATAGAGTAGATAGGGATTGTTTCAAAAAAAGTCAAATTTTTTTTCTAAGTCCCAAAAAACGCTGGCGTGTTTTCTACATGATGGGTGATAGGCTGAAAAAGATCGAAAAATTTTTTGGGGCTCCCTTCCTTCCCCCCTACATTTCCTGACTCATGGCAACTTACCTAGACAGTGGGCACATGTGTAGGGCAAAATAAAATTTTTATTTGCTGATTTGAAGGTTTTCTAGGCATTTGTAGTGCTAATACGTGTTCCTCCATTGAAATTTGGATTTGGCGCCGTATGCAAATGAACCATCGCTAGCAAAACTTTGCTTTGCCTGGCGAATTAATGCTAGCACAACTTCGAAAACTTACGCTACCCCTGTGCGCAACTTCGGATTTTAGTGAATTTGCGGAGCACTGGCGAAAATACGCCTGGCGAAGTCTGGCGAAGTGCGGCGAACTTCGCATCTTAGTGAATTTGCCCCAGAGAGAGAGAGGACAGGTACACACTGATCTGGGCAATTTTGGTAATGCTGCTGAGTCCTGACTTAGGGGTCAATGCTGAATTGTTTGGCACAACAGGTACAGACTTCGGGGGGGGGCTGCTGGCTGGCACAGGTACAGATTGGGACAGTATTTCGGGGGCAATATTTTGGGTGCTGCTGGCTGGCACAGGTACAGATTGGGGGCGATATTTTGGGTGCTGCTGGCTAGCACAGGTACAGTTTGATTCATTAATGTGTTGTAAGGTTTTTTTATTACAAAAAGCGTGATTCGGTAGGAAATGGTCATACAGAACGGGGGCGCGGGGCGCTGATTGAAGCCCTTGCCTAGGGTGCCAATCTACCTTGGCCCGGCCCTGATGTTCTCAATTTTAGAAAATAAAGTAAGTCTCCTCATTTTGTGCTGCTGGAAGATCTCTCCAGCATCACTGTGTGGGGAAAAATTTCCTGACACTTGTGGGATAATTGGCATTTATATTGGGGGATCAACTTTTGAATAATATTCTTCCAGACTAGCTCCAAAATCATCCAAACAGTAGTTCCCCAAGGTCACATTGAGGCACTAACATAGCTAAAAGACAGGATATATTTTTTTCACTTATTTTTTCACGTTTCCAATGGATATTTTATACCTATGGATATTATTATACCTAGTAATATTAGGAGGTGAAATGTGAATAAATGCCAAAATTTAAACAGTTTTTTTATTTCTCTTATTCAAATGCCAAAAATGTATTCCTACTCCATCAGGCATATGAATTTGATTAGAATCTCTCGGAAAATGCAAGCCTAGGGCATGATCGTATGTAAAACCTCAGGAGGTGAAACTCATTATATACAGAATATAAAATAAACTTAGAGTTTTTCCTTTGAGTACTGACAGACTGCAGCCTATGTCAAATTTATTAAAGCTGCTATGTTGTTGGAAAATAATCTTGTGGATTTGATTAAAATAAATATTTTCATTTGTCAGCTTTCTGAAGCTAATGGCGCATTAAAGGAGAACTAAAGTAGGCTACAAATGTTGTATATTATGTTTTGTACTTCTGTAACAGCCCAAGGCAACCACAGTAAAGATCTGTGTCTCCAAAGATGCCCCAGTAGCTCCCATATTATTTTCTGCTGGATCACTGCACATGCTCTGTGTTGCTGTCACTTAAAGAGCTTAGGGACACACTCACAATATACATAGAATATAAATGCCACAATATAAGGCTGATTAGTGATTAATACAGATAATAACTACATGGCAGAGTAGAAGCCAGTGCAATTAGCATCAGAATTTAATAATCAGTCCTGTAACATCAGCTTATATTACAGACCAACCTCATTTTCTGCTTGATAGGTTGTAATGACCCCTAAGCTTAGCTTCTCAGCAGCTACTCAGAGCCCACTGAGCATGTGAGTGTCGCAGACATTTACCAAGATGGTGACCCCCTGTGACAGGTTTGAAGTCCTGGATCTTTCCTGCTATTGAGAGCCTGAAACCATAGGCTGGTACATTAAATTCAGTATATAAAATATGACATTTTTAGCCATATTCAATTATAGGTTTTGGTTCTTCTTTAAAACTGGAATCTTTTTCATATTTTATTTAGCTACATTAAAGAAAACATTAGCAAAGAGCATAAACAACAGCTAGAAAGTACAATACTGGTTCTGTCTTACTTTGGTTTTGTGGGTCCTTCTGCAGCTGCTCTGTACACCCTTCTGCCGCTGCCTCCTGTACTTCTTTTTTTATACTGTTTACCTGTAACTAAAGCTACTGAAAACCTTGGCTTACATGTTCCTGTCTATTTGTTTTATTGACATACTGTATCTATCAAGAACTGCATTCAAATTAAGAGCCTAAGAGGCATGTTAATTATGCTGCGTATACAAAATTCACAGAAGAAATGGTGTAAAAAGCTTTGTAAAATGAATGGCTCTGCCTCCAAATATGTCCCTAGGAACACTCTGTCCTTTTTTTTTTTTTTTGCTTATTCACAGCATATACACTGCTGCTGTCAACAGGGGGGGGTCAGGGCTCACTGGGGCTGACACATCAGGGCCCGCCGACATCCCTCTCAGTAGCAGGGCCGCTGCCTCTCCCCCCCAGTAGCAGGGCCCCCGCCACACCCCTCCAGTGGTAGGGCCCCCTGCTGCTCCTTCCTTAAACGATCGGGCAGGGGGAGGGGAACATCAGTTTGCACTGGCTATGTCTAGTGAGTCTGGGCCGGCAGGGCCCACCGGGTTTTTTCCCAGTGTCCCACCGTCCCAGTCTGACACTGGCTGTCCATTACCTGAGCTTAGGGACTGGCTCACTATATACAGTAGAACTCCCATTTTAAGTTTTTCAGGGGACCAGAAAAAAATGGTGTCAAATCCAGGAAAATGTAAAATTAGGGAAATGTATTATCCATAATATATAGGTGGGACCACAAAATAACAATGTAAAATGAAGGACAACTTAAAATCAGGGGATGTAAAATGGGGGTTCCACTGTACTGTATAAAGGCAAAGAACCCTCAGCAATAAAAATAAATAGCTTGCTTCTTGCTCTCATTATGACAAAGATAGGCTCACTTGCATCTCCTGTGGGTGGTACATACCAATCTGTTTCCTTTCTGTACACAAAAACTGCAATTTACGAAATGGGCAAGGAAAGCATCTCAGGAACAAACCACTGGCACAGATCCGGGCTCTATTAGTCAAAGATAATGTAGAAAAAATACAACTACGGAAAAGAAATAGAACATAAATCATCATCAAGCTCCTTGGATTTTTTTTAGCCCTTCTCATCCTAGCCACAATGGTTTCTCTACCTAACATATACGTTGCTTTTCTGATAGTTCCCCTTCAATATGCTTTTTGCCTTCACCAAAGAACTACAACTCCTGGTTAATAGCATGAGGAAAGTAGAATTCCATGCTATGGATGACTTTTATCATTAAAGACATGTCAAGCTTTCAGTTCCAGTGTGCATCAGATGATAAATAAACAAACCTCAAAACTATAGGCCGGTTAGTCTGACAGGAAAAGCTTTTTGAAGGGGTATTAAGAGATAAGATACTTGACTTCATTGTGCCAGCATGGTTTTATGCATAATAGATCTTGCCAGACTAATTTTATTTCCTATTATGAGAAGGTGAGCAGGGACCTTGATTTTGGGAAGGCAGTGGATGTTATATACTTAGACTTTGCTAAAGCATTTGATACAGTGCCAAACAGAAGGTTACTGGTTAAATTATGGAATATTGGAACATAGTATTTGTACTTGGATAGAGAACTGGCTAAAATATATATTACAAAGAGTGGTGGTGAATGGAACATTTTATTAATGAAAATAATATTAATTAATGGAGGTGGGCATTGAAAGTACTGTGTAAAGAATGTGCCTTCAGGAGCGTGGTTGGGATGTCTGCTGCGATCCCGGCGGGGGCACCCGATGCGCTGCTGGCAGGGACGCCCGCCTCATCCTGTTTCTTCATGAGCAAATAAACTGGTTAGAGGGATGGAAGACTGTCAAGGTTGGAGTTGTTTTCTCTGGAAAAAAATATGCATGTGAGGGAGCATAATTAGACTTTACATGTATGTTAGAGGACATTATAGACAAATAGCAGGGGTCCTTTTTACCCATAAAGAGGATCAGTGCACCAGAGGCCACCCCTTCAGAGTAAAAGAAAAGTACTTTCATTTGAAGCAGTGTAGGTGGTTCTTCACAGTGAGGACAGTGAGGTTGTGGAATGCACTGCCGGGTGATGATGTGATGGCTGATTCTGTTAATGCCTTTAAGAATGGCTTGGATGATTTCTTGGACAATCATAATATCCAAGGCTATTGTGATACAAAAATCTATAGAAATTATACATATGGGTATATATAGTTTATGTGAGTATATAGAGGGACCAGTGTGAGTGTGCATATATATGGATGCTGGGTTTCATTTGGAGGGGTTGAACAAGATTGAACTATATAAAAAATATTTAAAAAATATTAAAATATAAGTGTTTTTTATGAATGCACTGCAAATGCTGTAAAATGGATGCAATAATGGGCACATATTGATACAATTCATTAAGATACACTATCCAAAGGCATATTTGCTCCTGTACTTCAACATGGTTGCCATTCTGTCTGTTGTAATGAATGGTGCACAAATGTGCTTATCAACAATGGGGGAACCATGAAGCTACTGTTACCCTGGGTCTGGCAGTAGGTCCGGAGTTCCCACAGTGAATTGCTTCAATGCGCAATCCAAAAATATGGCCAGAGAATAGGATGCAAATGCCATTTTGAACAAGTGCTCAGGAATAAATACAATTTGATCATGATTTGCTTCCCAACTAAATGCAATTGAGTCTGTTTGATGCATCAGATACAAATGCAGGGAACACAATGCAGAGCACACCCACAATTATGCTGGCATTGTGGGGAAAACAATGCATTATGGATACAATAACTTGGAGATTTGCATCCAAACTTGCACTTTTGCATACTAGACCTGCATTCACTAGTGATGGGTGAATTTATTCGCCAGGCCCGAATTTGTAGTGAAAATTTGCTGGCGTAAAAAAAAAATTTGTTTCGTAATTTTTTTGCCATTTTGCAGGAAATTTGCGCATTTTTCGGCAAAGTAAAATGCCCCAAATTCGCCCATCACTAACATTCACGAATGATCCCTTTAAAATTTTATAGACGTGAACTTGTGCTATACAGTAGGTAACAGTAATATTTGCTTACCATTCAATACATAATTCCAGCTGCCTTGCAATCCTTACATTGATTGGTTTCCCATGTTATGTTTTCAGTGTTATTATACAGAACAGCTAATGCCCTTCTTAACAACTGTCTGAACATTATTATACTGAGATTTGTGACCATCAGAATGTAAAATGTTAAACATAATATTACATTTCAAGAAGCACCACAATGATTTTATGGCACACTGCCAATAGCTGAGCACAAAATAAAGGGAAATATTTTGATATCTATGTGGGTTTAAAGAAGAATAGTTAGATGTCTGTGGACAGGTGCCAAATTCTATACCTAAATATGAACGTCGACAAAAAAGAAACACTGGAAGAAAAAGTCTGTTAACACATTTTCAGAAAGCAAAAAACAGTCTGCTTTTAAATGATTCCAGAGCAACATCTGATAGTTATTACACCTTTAATTGAATTATACATCCTGCAATAAAATTAAGACCATGCATACCTGCCAAGTGCCCTGTAATTCCGGTCGTATGTCTGTGTCCCTGTGCCAGTATCCTACTGTTCTGGCAGCCGCACTACATTTTTCCTATGTAAGACTCTGTTCCCTTATACTCTTTATAGAGATCCCTCAAGTATAGCAGGCACATTATTGATTTTTTCGAGGGTTCATCATTGCATAAATTGCTTATTGTGTTCACCTCTTGCTTTTACACATGTGTAGATAAGCAACTGAGGCAACTGTGGCAGCCACTCCCATTATGCAACAATTTACTTATGTATTTATGAAGAAAGCGCATTTTTTTCTATGTATCATAAATTTAAAATGAATACTGTATATTGGGGTTCCACCAGTAAATTCACGGTTATTCTCCGTGCACCAGATTATTTAAAGCATCTGCCATTCAATATTCATCTTATCACTGGGTGGCATTAGCTTACCGATTAGTCTTCACTTCAGCGCTTTGGCTTTTGGCGCTAAAGCATAACACAATAGAATAAACTTGCTGGGTCTTCATTAGAGATGCATGGGATGCAGAGAAAAAGGTACGACAAATGCCAGCACAGTCCTTAGAGAGGGATAAACACAAGTGATTTATTTTAATGGGGGAAGCCTAATATTTTGAAAACCCCCTTCCCCCCAGTGAAATACCCTTTCCATGTCATTTGATGAACTTGGAGTAAGCATGTTAGCAGAAGCTAAACATAACATATTTAAACAGGACACACTAAGCATCCAAATATTCTTCATTCCAATACTTTTTTTTGTGATGGCTTGATAATCCTGAGTCTGAGAAGAGGTTTTGGATAGACACAAATGGAGTCTGGCCAGGGGACTCGGTGGGAGTAATGGAACAAAGTGTGGGTTACGGGTGACTTTGATATAACGATCTGTCTGTGAGTAAATATCTATATAGGTCAGTTATCCAGATACTTTTTTGTTTGTCCTTTAGGAAGACCATTAATAGAACGCTAGGAAATAGCACACTCTTGGACAACTGTCTTTATCTACCAACATACTGTAGTGCTATTACGGCAACAACATTATTTTCTGTCTGATGAAACTATCAGAAAGAATTACTATCAGAGAACGCATAATTATATTAAGTACTGCACAATGCCAGAGATGGGGCCTAAAAGAGGATATAGCCCTAAACCTTATTTACAGTTCTGAATGTGGAACCTGATATTGGAATAGCATAGACATTGTCATTTCATTTCCTGGTAAAACCTCTAATTTCTTAGACTACAGTAGCAAGCTTCAATGTCTATAATGTAGCCTTTAATTGCAATGGCTACAATATGTAACATAACATCATAGGCTCTTGCTATCCAGTTTCATTTACACTTCCCAATGGAAACTTACCTGCTAGTTAAATAACTTGTCAACATTTTTAAAATTTCTTCTGGAATAATTGACTTTGTAACTTCCCTTCACATACTGCTGAAAATAATTGTGTCTGGTGAAAACCCTCAACCACAGCAAAAGAAAAAACCCCACTTAGCCCTATTCAGGAATCCTGTATCTGAGATGGGAAGTAAAGATAAGGGAAAATTACTACATACGTACCGTGATTTTCCTTTCCTGGCCACTAACCATGTCAGCTACGCCTGGGTAAGCTCCTCCCCGCGCTCCATACAGAAGGATCCACCCCTTTAGACTTTAAATAGCCTCCCTGCCCATTACATGGTCTCAAGTATCAAGCTGTCTATTAACCATTAAGGGATGGGGTGAGCAACTTGCTGACATGGTTAGTGGCCAGGAAAGGAAAATCACGGTAAGTATGTAGTAATTTTACCTTTTCCCTGGCCACACCATGTCAGCTACGCCTGGGAAGTACCCAAGCGAACTGGGAGAGTAGTATAAAAACACTCTGACCCATAGGATTTGCAAAAAGGTTTTATTTCTGGACAACTGCAGATTGTAGCACATTTCTTCCAAACTGTGATCTTTTGAGATTCGTCACATCCACTTTGTAGTGGGATATGAAGGTGTGTGGAGACGACCAAGAAGCTGCCCTACATACCACCTCCATTGGTGTGCCCATCTTCACTGCCCATGAAGCTGAGATGCCTCTTGTAGAGTGAGCCCTTACATTTTGAGGATCTGGTTCGTTCCTTAGAGAGTATGCTTTCTTGATTATGACTGTTATCCATCTGGATAAGGTACTTTTAGATGCTGCTAATCCTTTCCTTTTCCCTCCTGGAATCATGAATAATCTATTTGTTTTGTTGATGTCCTTTGTCCTTGTGACATATTCCTTTAGACATCTGACCACATCCAGATTACCAAGCCTGGGATCTTCATCATTGAAGGAAGGAAGATTTAATTCATCATTTTCATGAAATGTGGAAATAACTTTTGGTTTAAAGTCTGGTAAAAATCGGATGACCACTCTGTCTTGGAAAAACACTGGACTGGTAGAGTCATGTGTCAGGGATTGGAGTTCTCCTACCCTTTTAGCCGATGTGATAGCTACCAGAAAGAGAGCTTTTAGCGTTAGGTTCCATAAGGATATCTCTTCTAGGGGTTCAAAAGGTGACTCTGATAAGACCCCCAAGACTGTGGGTAGGTCCCACTGCGGATAATGCAATCTCTTTGCTGAGACTAATCTTCTGGTAGCTTTAAAAAATCTTTCGACCAGTGGGTGGAGGGCCCATCTGATCCCTGAAACTGAGGACAAGGCTGAGACCTGTACCTATAAGGTTGAAGGACTGAGTCCTTTGTTCAATCCGGACTGTAGGAATCCCAAGACCTGAGCTATAGAATTGGTCTGTCGTTTTCCACTACTGGATCTACACCACAGCTGGAATTTTTCCCAAATTTTCCAATATCTGGTATTTGTTGAATTTTTACTAGAGTTTAGAAGAGTATTAATTACTTCATTTGATAGCCCCCA
Organism: Xenopus petersii; assembly: GCA_038501925.1. Lineage (NCBI taxonomy): Eukaryota > Metazoa > Chordata > Amphibia > Anura > Pipidae > Xenopus > Xenopus petersii. Next base: position 39,185,191 of record CM076681.1, on the reverse strand, counting down.
GGCCTTGAGTTTACCCCGCTCAATCTCCAAACCGCCAGGTTCAGAACTGAAGGGTCTGGATGACACCTACTTGGTGTAATAGGTTGTTCTGGTCTGGAAGTCTCCATGGATGATCCACCTCAAGTTCCTGTAGGACTGTGAACCAGGGTCTGCGAGGCCAGAAGGGGAAAACCCCAATCACTTCCACTTTTTCTCGTATGATCTTTTGCAGGATCTTCGATATTAAGGGAATGGGTGGAAAAATGTAAGCTAGAGGAAACTCCCACCTCTGTGACAGGGCATCTGTTGCCTCTGCTTCCTCTTCTCTTCTCCTGGAGAAGTATTTACGACATTTGGCATTCTTCCGTGTTGCCATTAGATCTATAGAGGGAAGTCCCCATCTCTTCACTATTTTGAGAAATATTTCCTGATTTAGTTCCCACTCATGGTAATCCAGACTTTTTCTGCTTAAGAAATCTGCTGTTCTGTTTTGCGGGCCTGGAATGTGGATGGCTGTCATGTCGGCAAGATGAAGTTCTGCCCACTGGAATAGAGGTGACACTTCCTTCAACATAGAGATGCTTCCTGTGCCACCCTGCTTCCGAATGTAAGCCATTGTTGTGATGTTGTCTGATCGTATTTTTATGTTTTTTCCCTCTACCTTTTCTTGAAAAGACAGGAGTCCCCGTAAAACTGCTCTTGCTTCTAAGATATTTGATTGCTGATCTCCTGAGGGAACATGCCACCTTTCTTGTGTTACTTGCTCTCCTAGCACTGCTCCCCAACCCAAACCTGATGCGTCTGTGGTTAAGGTTAACCATGGTTGTGGAAATAACACTGTTCCTTTGTTTAGCCTTCCTGGGTCTAACCACCATTTCAATTCCTCCTTTACTTTTTTCTTGATTGTTATTTTTTGTTCTAGGCTCTTTCTTTTCCACTGCTTGAGGAATGATATCTGTGGAATTCTCGTGTGCCATTGGCCCCAGGGCACTAGTCCTATCGAGGCTGACATCGAACCCAACATCGACATGAATTGACGTGCTGGAATTTTCCCCATTCCCAGACAAGTCTTCACTTTGGTTGATAATTTGATTTGCCTCTGTTTGGACAGGCTTATCGAATTCCCTGGGATGTCTATCCAGGCTCCTAAGTACTGGAGAGCCTGAGTTGGATCCAATTGACTCTTCTGATGATTGAGACACCAACCATGGGAATTCAGTTGACTGATGACAACCTGTAAATCCTGTATCAATTTTTCCCTGGACTGTGCAGCCAACAAAAGATCGTCCAAAAAATGGAATATCCTTATTCCTTTCAATCTCAGGTGGGCAATTAGGCTTACCATTATCTTTGAGAAAACCCGAGGGGCTGTTGAAAGGCCGAACGGCATGGTGATGAATTGAAAATGCTTTTCTTGAATCGCGAACCTCAGGAACTTGAAATGCTGCGGAAATAATGGAATGTGATGGTATGCGTCCTGGATGTCTATACTGCATAACCAATCTCCTGGAGTCAAAGAGTTTCTTATTGAAGAGAGAGATTCCATTTTGAATTGTTTTACTATCAAGTATTGGTTTACTCTCTTGAGATCCAGAATGGGTCTCCACTTCCCAGAAGGCTTTTTTACCAGGAAGAACACTGAATATATTCCTTTGCCTCTTTCGTCTTCTGGTACCTGGGAAATTACTCTTTGCTTCAGTAATTCCTGAATGCAGGCTGTCAGGGCTTGTTTCTTCTGTAATTCCTGCGGAATTGAGGAACGAACAAAATAATTTTCTCTGACAGGATTGCTGAACTCCAATTTGTAACAGGACCTTATGGTGTCTAGAACCCATTGGTCTCTGATGGATTCTGCCCAAGAGTCTTGGAACTCTTTTAGTCTGCCTCCTACACAAGACCCTTGGGCTGGTAGACCGTCAGAATTGTTTCTTTGGAAGAGGAAGGTTCTTCCCCCTAGATTGTCTGAACAGCCCGGACTGGCCTCCTTTCCACTGAGATTGTCTGGGATTTTCTGGTCTATTGCGAAAGGACCGATTATCAGAGGTATTTTTTTGGGCCTTAAAGGCACCTCCTCCTCTACTTGATTGTCTGAAGGGGTATTTCCTCTTCTTAGACTGTGGTAAGAACTGACTCTTTCCGCCTGAAGTCTTGGAAATTAGTTCTTCCAACTTTTTTCCAAAGAGGATCTGCCCTTGAAAAGGCAAGTGACACAAGGCCATCTTGGAGGCTGTGTCAGCTTCCCAGGGTCTTAACCACAAAGCTCTTCTAGAAAGGACAGATAGGGCCATAGATCTTGAAGCTAATCTTGTGATGTCTACCGCCGCAATAGTGAGAAAGGCTGCTGCCAGCTTGAGCTCCACTAGGCCTTCTAGAATATCTTTCCTATCTCTTCCTGTTCTTAGAGCCTGGTCCACATTCTCTACCCATATTTCTAATGCCTTTGCCACTGAGATGCTAGCCATAGCAGGCTTACAGATCTCCCCTGCATTAGTAACGCTCTTTTTAGGTCGGCTTCCATTCTTTTATCCATGGGATTTTGAAGGGTAGCTACATCATCGATTGGAAGGGCTGTACATTTTGAAACGTGGACTACTGGAGCATCCACAATAGGAACTGTGCATAGATCCTTAATATCTTCTTCTTTGAAAGGATAGTATTTTAAGAATTTCTTTTGTACTGAAACTCGCCTGGACATTTGTTCCCATTCTGAATGAAGTAATCCTTTGACCTCCTCATGGATGGGAAAATGGTCAGCTGACTTCTTGACTGAAGGCAGAAAAGTTGATTTTGCAGGCCTGGAGTCTGAATCCTTCAGTGATAAGGCTTCTCTTACTGCTCTGATAAGGGGAGCAATGATAGAGGTATCAAAGGAAGAGGAGTATTCATCATCTTCTTCCCCTACTTCGGTCTCTGAAGAATCCTCACCTGATATCAAATTACTTGGACCCGCTTCCTCATCTTCTGATATCTGCCATTCAAAAGCTGTTGGTTGTTTGAAAGATTTTAATTCTTCCTTAACCGTTGATTTAATCAGATCAATCATTTGTTGATTTGGCGAGCTTTCTGAAGCTGCCATAGACCTGAGGCATGATTCACACAGCTTTTTATTGGGCATTGGAGGAAGGTCACAGGCTGCACATGATATCCTTGTGCTATCATCTGAAAGAGGGGCTCCTCTAACCAGGGTTGAAGAGAGTCCTCTAGTGGCCTTTTTCTTTTCTTTACCCACAGGAGTAAGGATCACACTGGAATGAATAAAAGATAATTATTACCTCCTGGCATATTGAGTATATATATAGTATATATACTGGAGGCAGTTTTTCTGAGGGGGGCAGCAGGCTCTGGATCAGAATCCATCCTTAAAAAAAAAATTATTTAGCCAAGGATTTAGCTGGATGGTTCAAGGTAAACAACCCCTGATCCAGAGCCACTAAGTACCTGGATGGTAAGCAGATCTGGGCTTTGGCAGTCAGCAGCGTGTCAGGAGTAGAGCGTTTTCGGGCAGCTAACCCTTGCTTGGTTCAATTTCTGCTTTAAATAGCGCCTGATCGTTTGGCGCACTCCTATGATGCTTCCCCGCTCTTTGCCCCTCAGCAAAATGGCCGCCGGAGAACTGCGCATGTGCAGAGCACCTAATCCGGTTTTCCCTAAACCAAGATGGCTGCCGCTGGAACTGCCCTTACCTCGCAGTCCGGGATGATGCGTCTAGGCCTGGAACCAGAACCGCTGATGGACCTGCTGCCCCCGCTCCCATCCTACCCAAAAATAATGGACCCCATCCCGTCGGGTCGCCAGACCGAGCCCACACAGCCGGTAAGGCCGGGTAGATGGAGGGACACAACTACCGCCTTCATGGCGAGGGAGAATATTTACTGGGGGAAAATTGCACAAAAAACCCCGCCCCTGGGCTGCCTTCTCGGCGAAGCCCTGCTGCCTCTAGTAAAAAAAAATAAATAATTTTTTCTTCTGCAAAAATGGAGAAGAAAACGGTTATAATATTTGTGTGGTGTTAGGTTCTCCTTTTCATGGCTAATAATTTATTGAATTATGCTACATTTTGCAAGGTTACTAATTGCTTTATAATTTCTAACCAAAGAATGATTTGTGTAATATAGCAACAGGCAAAGCTTTGTTTCAGAGAGATCCTGCAAGGGAATGATGCTTAACATAATTATGAAATGAAAAGATATGCCAGATAATGTTATTTTTTTATTCAAATGTAATTGTCGGAATAATCCACTGGCTGGAATTAAAACACATCTTTAAGCCTTAGTGAACTTGACTAGAAATAGAGATAGGCAGATAGTGGGTTTACCAGTGGTATAGGGAGATGCCAGGCCTGGACTGGCCATGGGGGGGGGAGGGGCCGGCTGCAAATGCCATACATTAATATGTGGGCAGCTTTGATATTTTTACCAAGGGCTACTTTTTACTTTACTTCCTGGGAGATATTGTAAGCAAAGGTACAGGTAATTTCCCAAGAGACATTACTGTACAGTATATCCCAGGGAGTGATACCCAACAGAAGTGATTCACCTTCAGGTTTTATTATCTCATAGAATGGCTCGCTTTTAGCACGTTTTCAATTTGTCTTCATTATTTATTTTTTATAGTTTTTTTTTAACTATTTGCCTTCTTCTTCTGACTATTTCTAGCTGTCAAATGGGAGTCATTGACTCCAGCAGCAAAAAAAAAAAAAAAAAACCTTGTTCTGTGAGGATACAGTTTAATATTTATTGCTACTTTTAATTCATTATCTTTCTATTTAAACCCTCCTCTTTTCATATTCCTATCTCTCTTTCAATCCACTGCCTGCTTAGTAGGTTAGATTGGACCCTAGCAACCAGAGAGCTGCTAAAACTCTAAACTGGAGAGCTGCAGAATTCAAACTCGCAAATACTAATAAAAAAATGAAGACCAATTGCAAAATGTCTCTGAATAGCACACTCTACACCATGCATTTTTACAATGACAACATCAGCTTCGATCACCAACAGGTTCACTGTTTGGTAACAGAGCAACTTCTTGCTGAGCGATGTTGGGCTGATGATTCTCTGTCTTCTGGGAGCTGCTGGAGGAAGTTCTTTATAGTCTATTGTTGGGAGTCAAAACCTGGCTCTTCCTGGGGAGACATCAGCTTTTGGTAATCATAATAATACCTGCTTAAAATATACTTGTGTATACATATTATACTATGAGATTGATCAGCAGTCAGGGTTTAGCATTTGGGAAAGAAATAAAATATTGTCTTTTTAATGCAACTGCAACCTTAAATCCTTTCTGACATATCTAGGGATGGCTTCGTTTAACAAAGGTCAGATTTGATTGATGTTTTATCAACTTCACCAACTAAGGACTTAGCATAACATAATCAGAATGACTTCAGCAGAAACGTGTCTGGTGATTCCATTAATGTAGTACAGGTTTTATATTTATAGCCAATTCTCTACTTTACAAATAGCAAACTTTAAAAAAAAGTCTTACCACGTGATAGAAACAGAGTAAGTCTGCACTGATTTGTGAAGAGAGCTGGCAAAAACAAGTGCGGGCTGTGTAAAGAATCATGTGTACACTAGGGAGATCACTTTTACATGTGTCATCATGTAAAGTAATTGATGGCAATCCCTCACCAAGAGGATGAATTGGCTTCTGTAGGAAAACAAGGTCAATAAGTAATAATGTTTTTTTATTGTCTGTCTTGACCAGAAAGACATGAGGAAGATTTGCACTGTTTTTGTTGGCTGATTCTTTCAGGGGTGTGCTACTCATACCATGGCAATAGTAAATTGGACTTTTTTTTCACTTTTTTACTGACTCAGAATTCTGGTCTTTGCAAAATTACATACTAAAGACAAAGGGACAGGTGCAAATGCTAAAGTGCTAAGGTCCTTAATCACCATATACTAGGTACTTCTGCAGCACAAACATGCTTTCAGTATGCACAGGAACCCTGAACTTAACACCTGGTTTAAGTATGGGTTATAGGTCCAGACTAAAGACCGGTTGATTATGACTAAAGCCAGAGGGACTTCTGTAAGATGCCATAGATGGTCACTATATAGTGGGATGATGGGGGCTGTTAGGGCCTTTATGTACATAGAATGTCAGGGCCTATTTTGAATCCCAGTCTGGGTCTCGTTACTAGAAATCTAAATTCCCCCGCCCAAAAAAAATGTATTATATATAATTGCTCGCAAATACTTTAGATAACTGACAGCTAAGAGTCTGGAATCGCTATCTGCATCAACCATCAAAACATGTGGCAGTTGGGCAACACCTTTAGCATGTGCACTTGGGTATTAAGCACAAGTTAATTGTGCTATTAACAGCTTAATATGGCCTTATGGCTTGCTGCATTGGCACGAGGAGGCAATGAAATATGCAGCGAAGCATTTAGAGATGCTGGCTCTAGATGTGCCTTGACGTTCAACCAGGGTCATGGCTCATGGGGCATATTTCTAGAAGCCCACAAGCCAGACAAGTGCACACCCCTTCCAGATGCAATTTGTTCTCTTCAGAGCATAATTTGCTCTCGGGCAGAGTTGGACTGGATCAGAGGGACACTTACTTCATCTGTAAACTGTGACCACTCCCCCGCCCCCTCATCTTGTCCACAAAGACAAAACAAGGAATGCAAGGGGTGGAGAGGGAGGTTGCAGAACTTATAGGGAGCCTGACTGAAGTAGGGGGACCCTGGTGGCAGTTCCAGTGGCCGTACACACAAGTTCAATACTGCTGTCAGGCACTGCAAACTTTATTCAATAATGAAGTGACAAAAAGTCACACCTGACAGTGGCAGGAAAGTTTCCCATGAGAAAGGTGCATAGTAGCCTAAAACAGAGAGTTTTTTTTTTAATTATGAAATTTTGGAAACAAAATATTAAAAAATATTAATAAATAATTTATGGGGAAATGCAATAAAAGTTGGTAACGGAAAAATTATTTGCAAAGCAAAAAGTTATGCCTTTGTGCAAACAAATTTTCCTTTGCATAAATTTAACCTGGAACTTCCTAGAGTGGAAGAAAGATTGGCGAATTTTATAGTTTGCGGCAGTGCGCAGTGTATCTAATAAAACTTCTTACTGAAAAATTTATTATTTTCACACCAAAAGATTACACCAATGTAAAGCACTTCTTGCAAGCGTGCAATGCACAATTTAAATTCCCTTTACAATAACAGTCTAATGAAAAATATTACATGTCATAATGCACATTTTTATTCTTATTTGTGGGAATTGTTTTTCTCTTAGTGACTTTTATTATATTTCCCCCAGAAAGGTAATTTTTTTCCCCAAGGCTGAGAGATATTTTTGGTGAATATTCACTTGAAACCACAGCAGAATTTAATTGTGAAGAATTTCACTGCAGAAGAACAGTGATTTGTGCAGAAAAAATTGCTTTAAAAAAATTTCCATTGACTTAAATGCACTTTAATTTTCCAGTGCTTTTCGCTCATCACTACCCAAAACATTATTTATGCTTTCCAAAATTGACATTCTTGAGAATGAATCATTTTTTTTCTGTACTTTAATTTAAACCTGAAACTGTGCCACCACACAGGTAACACAATCCTAAACCAACTTTTCATTATAGGAAATTAAATAATTTCCCTCTTATCCTTGATGCAGATTTGATATTTCCTGTTTTGTCTGGATATAATCTTATTAGCATGATTAGTTGAAAAAATAGGTTACCATTTATAACGAACTGGGAAACATATAGTAATTGAGTGATTTTTTTTCCTATGTCATTTACAGTTCAGTATAGTAAATCTATTGGTTACAAAAGAACAATGTAGCCTTGTAACAGCTTCGGGGAGAGGACCATCTTTCCAGTAATAACCTACACGTGCCCCAGGTGTTTTTTTTCCTGTGTCACACTAATAGATATTTAGGTTTGTGTTCCTTTCTTAATTGCAACCAGGACTTATTCAACTCAAAGAGTGAAAGCTTTCTTTTTCAAATGAAACACGAGAGATGGTCAAAGCAATAATTACTGCCTATTAAATGGTAAAAATCTGTGGCTGGAAAAGTTTGCTCAACAGAAACCAAATCCATACATTAAAATGACCTACAAAGGAAGAAAACCTGCTACTACAATCAAAATTTAAGACAATTTTAATATGATTTCTAGGGATGCACCGAATCCACTATTTTGGATTCGGCCGTACGCCCGAATCCTTTGTGAAAGATTCGGCCGAATACCGAACCGAATCCGAACCCTAAATTGCATATGCAAATTAGGGGTGGAAAGGGGAAAACATTTTACTTCCTTGTTTTGTGACAACAAGTCATGCGATTTCCCTCCACATCCCTAATTTGCATATGCAAATTAGTATTCTGTTCGGCTGGACAGAGGGATTCGGCCAAATCCAAACCGAATCCTGGATTCGGTGCATCCCTAATGATTTCCATAAGCCATAACAAGTAGAAAGCAAAAAAAAAAAAAAATAATAATGATTCAGACATGACAGTTTTTGTTATTGCTGTTATTCTTGTCAATTGTAGAATTTTCTTTACTTCAAATAAATGGAACCTTAGGGGCAAATTCACTAAGATTCGTAGTTGCACCAGCGTCCGCTTTGCCGCACTTCGCCAGGCGAATTTTCACCAGCGCTACGCAAATTCACTAAAATCCGAAGTTGCGCTCAGGGGAAACGAAAGGTTGCGAAGTTGCACTAGCATTAATTCGCCAGGCAAAGCGAAGTAACGCTAGCGATGGTTAATTTGCATACGGCGGGGAAGGAGGGTAGCCCCAAAAATTTTTTCGATCTTTTTCAGCCATAAAAAAAAGAAAAAACGCCAACTTTTTTTGAAGCAATCCCTATCTACTCTATTGCACTTCGCCTGGTCTGAGGTGGCGAAGGAAGTCTAGCGTAAAAGGTAGCGTTCAGAAAAATGCGTGTGTCAGTGAATTTGCTTAGTTATGTCCATTGCGCAAATTCGCCAGGCGTAAGGGTGCAAATTACGCCAGTGTCCGTAAGTTAGACCAACCAAAATTAACTCAAAGTTTTTTTCTGGTCGAATAGTTAGATAGAGTAGGTCCGTATTCGACTGAATTCGAATTGGTTTTTCCCAAAGTCCACCAATTGACTCCAAGTGGGTTCTAGGAGGTCCCCCATAGGCTAAAACAGCAATTCGGCAGGTTTTAGATGTCGAATTTTTAAAGAGACAGTACATGATAAATTTTGAAATTCGAATTTTTTTCTAATTCAAATCGAATTTCACCTCAACCTTTGATAAATCTGCCCCTATGTGTATAGCACACAAAAAACATAGTATAATATAACAGAATATTAATAGCCATATTGCTATCGAAATGGTTGTGCGAGAAAGTGGAAAGGTGGGGGTAAAGGAAGAAATCTATTTCTTGACCCTTTTTGGGAGTTAGTAGAATTATCCTTTACATGTACAGGTCCATTATCCAGATATCGGTTATCCAGAAAGTTCTGAATTACAGGAATACCATTTCCCATAGACTCTATTTTAATCAAATAATTCAAAAGTTTTATGAGTTCCCTTTTCCATTTAATAATAAAACTAGGGATGCACCGAATCCACTTTTTTGGATTCGGCCGAACCCCCGAATCCTTCACGAAGGATTCGGCCGAATACCGAACCGAATGCGAACCCTAATTTGCATATGCAAATTAGGGGTGGGAAGGGGAAAACATTTTTTACTTCCTTGTATTCTGACAAAATGTCACGCAATTTCCCTCCCTGCCCCTAATTTGCATATGCAAATTAGGATTCGGATTTGGTTCGGCCGGGCAGAAGGATTCGGCCGAATCCGAATCCTGCTGAAAAAGGCCGAATCCTGCCCGAATCCCGAACCGAATCCTGGATTCGGTGCATCCCTAAATAAAACAGTACCTTGTATTTGATCCAAACTAAGATATAATTAATTCTTATTGGTGGCAAAACAATCCTATTGGGTTTATTTAACGTTTAAATTATTTATTGTAGACTAGTAGTCTACTAGGTATGGAGATCCAAATTACGGAAATACCCCTTATCCGGACACCCCTCCCCAGTCCCTTGCATTCTGGATAACAGCTCTCATATCTTTGTCACAAACCTCACTGGTGGTGATGAAGCATGGCGGTGGAAGAGTAATATGCTTATACAGTTAGGTCCATAAATATTTGGACAAAGACAACTTTTTTCTAATTTTGGTTCCTTATATTTTTATGCAATCTTTTTGTTCAACCCACTGAATTAAAGCTGAAAGTTTGCAGTTCAACTGCATCTGAGTTGTTTCATTTAAAATTAATTGTGGTAATTTACAGAACCAAAATTAGAAAAAAGGTTGTCTTTGTCCAAATATTTATGGACCTAACTGTACATGCAGAGTTAATGGATTTTCAGTTTCATACATGCACCCCATGTAGGACCCCATGGCTTAGATGGAATCGTTGTTGTTACTGTATCTCTCTCTCTCTCTCTCTCTCTCTCTCTCTCTCTTATAATAGTAACCCGTGTGTCTCAGATCGCTTCCCGATTGTCATTATAATGCAAATAAATGTCTATTTCTTTTAATGTTGAAGCACATATGTGATACATTAAAATTGTTGTGCGATGTTTCTCATTTGAATGGTGTAACTTCTGATAAATTTATGCTGTGGAATATATTACTTCTAAATATGTTCTTTGTGATGTTAATTGATATGGATAAAGAGAATGTGTTGCAATACGATGCATTTTATGTATACTGATAAAAAAATTCTGGACACAGAATTAAAGTGCCACATGCTCCAATCTAAATCCACCAATAGCAAGTGGAGAACATAAAACAAAGCAAAAATAAACATGTTCAACTTTCCAAAACACTATATAAGGTTATAGAGAGTAGAACAAAACAAACTGGGGTGGGGCAATCCAGAGCCATCCAGCTAACCCATGGGCCATTTTAAATCATTGCTTAGCAATTAATTAGATACAAATGTAACATTTTTCTGCTGGAGAAGCTTGGATTAGTTTCTATTCAGTTTAGTATTTTCTATTAGATAAGCAAGAGGAATCTTTGGAACATCTCACAAGGTATTTTAGAGGGGCATCCTGTAGTGTACATTATAGGTATAACAATTTTAACTCTTTTCCAGCCCTTTTATGGAAGCTCATAAGATCCAATTAAAGCCTGAAAGTTTTTTTTTCCTGGCAATACACATAGCAAAATTCCTTGGGAATTCAGTTTAATCTTCCCTAGTGATTTGCCAGCAGAATCAATCTCTCAACCCTGCGATCCTGGACTGGTTCACTGGTGACTCTGGTCACAGTGTGCACCATCTTGTCCAGTTTAACCATTATTTGTAACCTCATGTGGGCTGCCCTTGATGCACCAAACTGCCAGTTTTCTTTCACCCTGCTCACTTTTATTTGTGCAGCAGGCAGGCACTGGGTGCTTCTGAAATGGTATGCACTTCTCCCACTGCTACTGCGAATGTCATAGAGGCAACTAAATGTCACGCAGAACCATTCCTAAGGTCAACTTTGGGAAGTAGGAGCTGAATGCCACAAAATATTGTGGTGACCCCCTTCCTTTTGTTTATTTAACCCCACTAAACACAGGTTGTAGTGAAGAGGAATAAAATGCACGAAGAATCGACAAGACCATATTCCTAATGTTTTTTGTCTTTTTGTACTTGAATAAAAAAAAATTAAAACCACTAATCATCATAGCTAATTATCCTAGTAATAATACTTTATTTATCTCCTTAATACCCTGCTTTAATACCTGACTGATAACCAAAAGCCTAATACTCAATAAAATGTGCGGATAAAACCAGCCTAATAATCAAACCTCCATAAATAAACTTTTGTTGTCAAGTTTGTCAGTAGCGCCAAATACTTCTGTACTGATACAGGTTTACTAACAAAACAACATGTATGTGATGCATCTCGAAACCATGTGTGTGTTGCATTGCTCAGTTTAAAGTTTGTTTTTCCATTCAGCTAACAAATCCTGACCTCCAATCTCTTCTTGTATCATCTCCAACAAATTTCCATATCTCCAACTTTCTGTAAGTAAACCATTGTCCCGGCTAGAGTAGACTGGGTGGTAGACTGGGAAGATAAATGATTGGATTGGCATGCAGTGAAACACTGAAAGTCTTTTTGACCCTCATTAAATCTGACCAAGGATTTTATGGAACCAATTTGTCACTTGTAATTTCTAACAATCGGTGCCAATTATTATTAGAATATTCTACATCTTAAGCCTCAAATAATTTATTTGGTGCATTTAGTTTTGTTACATAGGTAGTTCTTCCTATGCTCACATTTGTATTTTGTTTAAGTCTACTGGGATATTTAATTAAAGAAAGGCTATTCACCAAATCTATATTCCGCATAGAAAGAAATATAGGGTTGACATTTAAAAGTATATATGGACCTGATTTTCATCCAACGGGGTACGAGGCAGGGCTGCCCCCTCTCCCCTATTCTGTTTGCCCTATACATGGAGCCCCTCAGTCAAGCGATTAGGCAATGCCCTGATATATTTGGTTTAACACTTGCTAAGGAGGAATATAAATGCTGTCAATACGCCAACGATATCCTACTCACTATTGCTAAGCCGATGACATCCTTGCCCAACTTATACAGCATCTTGAACCTCTTTAGTAGCATCTCTGGCCTTACTATCAACCCCACCAAAACGATAGCGATGGGACTTAACTTACCACATCCACTTCAAAAACTGTTACAATTAAATTTTGACTTCACTTGGAAAGCAAGCTGTATGGACTACCTAGGAGTCAAAATTACATCTGAGTATTCCACGTTGGCTCAATCTAACTATCCACAGCTCATTAAATCTCTCCCCAAAGACCTTGAAAATATAATATCTCATGGCTCGGTAGGGTATCAGCACTCAAAATGTCAATTTTGCCACGCATTCTGTATCTATTCCAAGTTATACCAGCTACCCCACCCATGGGGCTGATCACCCAGTTACAACGAGCCAGCCAGAAGTTCCTATGGGGGACCATTAAACCTGGCACAACTTATTAAATGGCATGTAACCACCAACCCTCCAGCCTGGGTAGATATTGAAAGGTCGCATTGCCCGTCTTTGGACTTACAACATCTACTATGGATAGAAAAATGCTCTCAACCCCCTCTTTCTAATCCGGTGATACAATTTGCACTGCTGACCTGGGACAAAATTAGGCGACAACACTCCATCATCTCTCCCCGTAACCCTGCCTCGCCAATCTTCAATAATCCTGATTTCCCAACAGGATTACACTCTTTACCATTCCAGTGGTGGATTGACAAAGGCATTACCAAATTATTTCATTTACCCCAAGATGTTGTCAAGGATTGGCCGTCGTTCCGAGACAAGTATCAAGCTCCTGATTCCGAAATCTTTCGCTTTTACCAAATTCAGCACTACTCAAAGTCCATTTGTGCTAAATACCCTCAGCAACCTTTCACCATATACGAAACTTACTGTTTAAAATACCCTACATCGCGAAGGCTCATAGGTCCATTATATAATTATTTGACTAACACTGCCCCACTAATGGGACTTAAATACATTCTGGATTGGACCCAAGAACTGCAACTTGACCTGGAGGAAGCGGATTGGATACAGGCATTAGAACGGTCCAACCACTGTTCCATTAACATATCTGCTAAGGAAACCTCGTACAAAGTACTGAGCAGATGGTACATGGTACCTGCCCGCAAAGCAAAATGGGACCCCACTGCTAACCCTTGCTGCTTTAGGGGTTGCCAAGACCAGGGCACAATGAGTCACATCTGGTGGTCCTGCCCACAAGCACAGAGATTTTGGCGTAGAGTATACCAGTTAATCTACTCAGTTTTAGATATCAATCTACCCAAACACCCAGCACAAGCAATACTCAATTGCACCATAAAGGATATACCAGCACCTACGCACACGTTGATAACACATATCTTTACAGCAGCAAAACAGATTATAGCAAAATCCTGGCTATCTACCTCCTTACAATTTGGGGAACTGAAGGCTAGAATTAATGCAACCTTTATAATGGAAAAACTAACTAGTATACTACACAATAAACAAAAGCGATTTCATGTGGTGTGGGACCCTTGGGTTAGATATAACTTTCCTCATGGCTTTAACCATACTACTTTGTCATTGTAACACCGCTTGCTCTCCTCCAACATGCATAGGGCAAACATAAAAAAGAAAACAGAAAACAGACACCAGTAAACTACTCTCGGACAACTGCATACTAAAATCCGAGCACTAGGGTGCTAAATTCCCAATTGCCATATTGTACCTACTCAATTTTCACGGACGATCTATTTGTTCACGTACAGGAAGTTATTTCTTTTTACTTCTATACTATTATGGTTTGACTCAGTTCACTAATCTATCATCACTGTTTAGCTCTTCTAGCACATATTGTATAGCCAACTTACCATGTGTCTGTTAGAATTTTGTAGATCACTTGACTGTATTCATTTTGTACATTGTAATACTGCAAACTTTACTACTGTAATTGCTATCTTACGACTGCATCTGCATGATATACATGTGATGAAAATCTAATAAAAAAACAATGTTATAAAAAAAAAAAGTATATATGGACACAGCATAGTTGTCGTGAAAAAAAAATCCATTGAATTCAATGTGTTTCACAGATTTTGCCATGGTTTTCTGATTTTTTTGGTGAAGCAAAATGGAACTGGCCGTTTCATCAGTGCAATGAAATTGCACTGATGAAAATTGCACATACTGGGGCAGATTTACTACATGGCGTTGTGGCCATTGCTAGAGAAAATTTGGCAAAAAGACAATCCGCAGGGACATCACCAATTTAATCATAGGTGTAGAGAACAATTCGCTAAAGAAAGTGCTTAATGAAGTTTTGTGCCCTTTCGCCAGGTGAAATTAATCAAAGTGCAAATTTTCCACTACGTTACCCTAGAGTCTGCTTCACCAGATTATACCTGGCGAACTGATAAGATGAAGCTTCATCCTCCTCAATCCTATGTCAGTGACATCATATTCTGTATGGCGAAAAGTCATAATAAAGACACATATATTACCTTTATGTCCCCGCCCTATTTAAATTGACCTAAGCGTAAGTGTGTTAACGAAGTTTGGCTTGGCAGAAAACAACGTAGCAAAAGTTCGCTATGAAATGCTCGCACTGATGAATTTTCGCTGGCGGCACTTCACCAGTGTTCATCTGCCGAGACATAATTGCATTTTGATGAATAAGCATATGTGCTGTGAATGAAATCCTAACAAGGTTGCACAAAGTGTAGCAGAGTCTTCTGAGGCAAACTTTTGCCCTTTAGTAAATTTCCCCCACCGTATTTTATGATGCTGTACTCACAAGCATTTCAGTGTGTACCTGCCTTGAATTTACAATTTGATACTCAATTGTTAAAACTTAAGCACCATAAATGCCTACCATGCTTCCAAGATGTGTTTACTCATATATTCCTTGTGTGTATGCACCGTATAACTTGTCTTGCTCATTTTTCTATTCAGCGGAGAAAAGAAGACACTGAAACCTCACTGCAGTTGCAGCCACAATGTTAAATAGTAAAATGTACTGTTTTGTGAAACTGCAGGGGGCAGAGAAGAGACACACACAGATTATTCAGGAAAGGAATTCCTAAAAGAAAGCATAGAAAGCAATTTCTACTTTTACTGGGAACAGATGGAGAGAGAGAGACCTGTAAGAAGCAATTCTGCTGCTGGAAATAGAAGGGATTCTTAAGAACTCAAAGACTGTTGTAATTCAGCAAGAGGCTCCCAGACACCCACAAAGCCAGAAGTACAGTGTATTCCATAAAATACTTATAGCTACTGGAATTAGTAAAATTTTATATTACACGATCAGCACACACATGCCATGAACTGAGCTCTGCATTTTAGTATGAAATAATGTGTGGGAAACTCAATATCCATCATCAAACCTAAACAGAAAAGGCATTGCCTGCTGCTGAAGCTGGATTCTCCTGACCTGTTACTTTTCTGGTTCACTTGCAGGGACTGGCTACTGTTCCTTCTGCTTTACCAGCAGCATCCAAACACAAGGTAAACCCCTTCCCTTTATTTCTTTTTCTGTTCTTCTATCACTCAGTAATATAGTAAACTTAAATTTAAACTTAAAGGCAGAGATTGAGTAAACAGTACAATGTCAAACTGCTATGCAGTCAAAAATATGACGCCTATGCATATATATGAACAAGGAATTTATAAAAAATCTGGTGCATCAAACACATCCTGAACTGAATCTTGAATATGGTCAATGCAATGTTATCAGAAAGAACTCTCTAGCTCCAAAGGAGGAATTTGTCCACCTGTAAATCACCTCATTTCATGGTCAATGCTGTTTTGTCACTTGCAATCTGTGGCATAAAGAAAGGATGATGAAGTTTAGTTCTCAAGTAAATCATTATATTATCAAAATGTTTTAATTTAAAAGGCAATTAATATGTAACTGGAACACATTTTACTATGGGACATTAACCAGGCTTCAAAAAACAGACAGTAGGTCTGACTATTTTGACTGGACTAATGCAGGTAGAATAATAAAAGTAAGAGAATGCTCATTTTATTACATATCTCCTCTACATTTAAGCTATACTGACACCAGAAATTAAACCATTTTTTACATGTATCACAAAATTGCCTTTGCTATTTGTAACATTTTTCTGATGCTTTTACATTACGTAGCTGATCCCCAATATTCCTTTAAGAGGGGGCTGCCATATTTGTGCAGCAGTAGTCCATTTGCATTAGAAACTGAAACTTGAAGTAACAATTACAAAACCAGACCTATCTACGAAAAATGAACATCATGACCTATAGGTAACTTTTACAGTGCATTAATATTTTTAAGAGTAGTCTTTTGTGTAGTATTACTTTAAGCTACACACACATATATATATATATATATATATATATATATATATATATTTGCCAATTGTTGTCTACCAAAAGCATCAATTAAGAGCATTGAAAGAATAAAGTTTACCCATGTATTGTGTCATTCTATAACATTCTAAAAAATGTCAGACATGCTGTTCACAAAAGTTCTTGCATATTTATACATTCATTACAGCTTCCACCTTGCACCAATCTGCCAATTTAGCCTTTGATGAAACATGCACCAGATGCAAAGTACAGGGTGCAAGGGAGTCATGGAATAAACATCTACCTTAAGGAAGACTTGCAGGACACTTTTTGCATGTTTCACATATGTATGCAATGGACTTAACATGCATAATGCTGTTTCTGTCGCCAGATGCATCTGCTTGCTGGATATGACATTACACAAACACTAACATTGTTGTGCAGTAACAACATTGAAAATGTATGCATATTTAGGTGCCTACTATTATGATCAAAATCTAGGACTGGCATTGTGACAACATAACATGGCATTTTTCTCATTATAGCAGCTTGATCTTAGCACTTACACTCTGAGAATGTCCTTCCTATGCCTTTTCATTTTCCCCCATAATTTGAGCCAGATTTATTTTTTTGAGAAAAAGCTTATTTCATAGACTATTGCACAAAATCACCTCTGTAGGGTAAGTCTGAAACTGAATTAGGAGCTGAGTTTTTCTTGTCATATTGAATCTGCCCCATTACATTTATTTCATCTAATATCAAACCCCATCATTTTGCAGATGTCTGACCACAAGCATGTGTTGGGAATAAGAAGTATGTAATATCATTGAAAATTAAAAGTAATGGCTTTCTGCTTGGGGAATTTTTTGGCTGAAATAAAGCAAAAACTAAAACATAATCGCTGACACATGCCGTGCTTTAATTTAGATACTTTACCTAGGACATGAATATACTGTAGTACATCCCTCCTCACTTAGACTCACTGTAGAAATGCTGCTAGGATGTGGCTGTTTGCCACCATTCCTGTTTAGTCTCCCTCAAAAGCAAGACCTCCACCTACGTAAAGGCATCATATTTTACTATAAAGACATGAAAGCTTCTGGAACCAAGTTCTACAGAGGAGGGAAGAGGAAGGGCAATTCAGTGATATCAGCATATTTTCTTCTTGGAATTGCAACTTGCCAGCTCTATCCATCTTCTGAAAACATTTCATTTTGTTTGGAATAACTATTTGGCAGTTAGAGGGTTGACGTGTTCTCTGGCAATGCAAAGTTTTTTTTCTGCAGAAAATGTATGAATGTTGTTAATATATGAAACAAGTTATTATGACCATAACACGCATAGCTCAGGTTTACATTTTATGAAATAATACAAAACAATTGGGCTGTTTAGAAAAGTCCAGCTCTACATTTCTTTGGTTCAACGCTACATTCAGTCAGTTTTACAGATATGCATAAAGCTCATTGCACTCAAAATACAGACCTTGTTGGAACATGTGCAGCGAAAAGGTTTGCCATGGACAAACTTGATTATGGAAACAGACCTCTGTCCAACAATGAATGCATATGAGTGTGATACATGGTTCACAAGCAATAAACTAAAAAGGTAATATAAGGTAAAAGTTTTGTGGTCTCTGGTATTTCCCAAAACTGATCCCTGAAGTGGAATACCATAAATTATTTATTATTATTTAAAACAACATTTCTAGCACCAGTCAAGTATTATTTTACACATTTGTACATATCTTATGGCTATGTCTTCTATGTATGTGTGAATTATGGAATGAACATCTCCTATAGACTCCAGTATACTAAATGAATCCAAATTTTTAAACATTATTCACTTTTTCTCTGTAATAATAAAACAGCACCTTGTACTTGGTCCATAATAATACATAATTAATCCTTATTGGATTCAGAACCAGACTATAGGGTTTATTTAATGGTTACACACTTGAATTGTGTCTGGAATCCACCGCAATCCACAAAATCGATTAAAACATCTTGCTTTATTTCACCTTCATAAAAGCACACATTCCTTGGCTACATTTACAGTGAAAAAACTGCCAACGTGTTTCGTGACCTCTTTGGTCACTTCTTCAGGGCATTACACACTATACAAATCAACATACAGTAGCTTTATACATAATGACAAACTTCTCTTCACATCTCTTAAAGCTATACAATCATAAATAAAATCAATTTATTTTCTATAAAAACTATTTAGTGTCCTTAAATACTATTTAACACCAAGCTATTTCAGGTGATAGATAAATCTAAACTTAGACTATTCAACCCATTCATAGTTATTAAGTCTGTGTGTGTC
Organism: Xenopus petersii; assembly: GCA_038501925.1. Classification (NCBI taxonomy): domain Eukaryota; kingdom Metazoa; phylum Chordata; class Amphibia; order Anura; family Pipidae; genus Xenopus; species Xenopus petersii. Next base: position 39,166,018 of record CM076681.1, on the reverse strand, counting down.
TTCTCCCATTCACTTCAAGAGGATCTATTTCTGCTTATTATTTTCATTTCTTATTATCAGAGAGATCCTTCTAAATTCCCTTGGAATATATTCCATATCTTTCTGCTAATTTTCTATAAAGTATTTTATTTCCCATTCCTTATTTAAACCTGCTGGATGCTCTGTTTGCAATAAGAACATCCACCAGGCTTCTCATTTGTTCAAATATTTTTCTATATCTCCCTTTCTCTTCCCTAACTTCACATGTTCCAAGCCTTGAAACGATATGCATTTTTCATTGCCAATATGTTTACTCAAAATATGATCTGCTATTGATGAGGATGTATCTTCTTTTCCAACACAGGCTATGTGCTCCAATACACGATCCTTCATTCTCCTTGATGTCCTCCCTACGTATTGCAGTCCACATATACACGTCGCCAGATATACAACATTCATTGTTTTACAATTTACATATGTCCTACACTTATATTCTTTACCTGTTGTTGTGCTCTTAACTGACTTGGACACATTCATAAATTTGCATGCCTTACATACTTTGGCTCCACATTTATATGTTCCATTGCAATCTAGCCATCTTTTCATTTTCAATTTTTCTGGCAACATACTTGGTGACACACAGTTCGCTATTGTTTTACTTCTTCGGTAAGAAAACCATAATTTACCTGTCTGAATGTGGGGGTCCAAATCAATTATTTTTCAATGTTTTTGTATTATTTTACGAATCTGTTCCGCTTCTACTCTATACTCAGTCACAAAGTACAAATCGGAACCATCCCTTGTATTTTGACCTTTTTCTCTATCCTCTCTTACTTTCGTATCTGAGTTTTTATTATTTCTCTCCCTTTTTACATCCACACTCTTCTCATTTATCCATTTCCTTTTAGTTCTTCTCTTTTGTGTTTCCTTCTCTTGTTTCAAGAGGTTCTCTCGGTCTGTACCCACTGCTCTATCATATGCTTGTTTTATGCATTTTGTGCTATAGCCTCTCACAGCCAACCTATCCCATAAATCAATTGCTCCCCTCTGGAAGGCATCCCAAGTGGAACAGATCCTCCGCAATCTGAGGAACTGTCCAATTGGGATACCCTCCAGAAGGGACCTAGGATGACAGCTCTTCCTTGATAATAATGAATTTCTACTAATGGGTTTCCTATATACATCAGTTAACACTTGCCCATTCTCATGCCAAAATTGTATATCCAAAAATTCAATTCTATTAATACAGATATTGTATGTGAAGCTAATACCGTTTCCATTATTATTACAGAACGTCACAAAATCTCTTATCTGATCTTCACTGCCTTTCCAAATCAGTATTAGATCGTCAATAAATCGATAGTATTTTACAATATGTCCTTTCCATTTCTGTCCATCTCCAAAGATGTGGAATTTCCATCCCATGAATAGATTTGCGTACGTCGGCGCAAATCGCGCCCGCATGGCTGTTCCACACCTTTGGAGATAGTAACGATCATTATACACAAAGTAATTATGATTCAAGAGATACTCAACTGATTCCAAAATAAATTCATTCTGTTCATCTGAATAAAGTTTTAAGTGTTCCAACCAAAACCTTAAAGCCCTTAGTCCTAAATGATGTTCAATAGATGAATATAGTGCGGTAACATCTAATGTTACCCATAAATAATCACATTTCCATTCTACATCCTTTAATTTATTGATAGCGTCACCACTATCTTTAATATAGGAATGTAAATTCTGGACCATTGGTTGTAATAATCTGTCTACATATTCACCCAATTTCTCATTCAATGAACCATTACCGGCAATTAATGGCCTCCCTTTAGGTTTTAGTGCATTTTTATGCATTTTGGGTAATGTATGAAAAATCGGAATTCGTGGTCTCTCGTTCCATATATAGTCAAATTCATGTGAGTTCAAAACCCCAATAGCTCTACCATATTCCAATATTTTCAGTAACTTAACCTGAAAAATGGATTTTGGAATCAGTTGAGTATCTCTTGAATCATCATCATCAGGTGTGGAACAGCCATGGGGGCGTGATTTGCACCCACGTACGCAAATCTATTCATGGGATGGATAGAGAAATTCCACATCTTTGGAGATGGACAGAAATGGAAAGGACATATTGTAAAATACTATCGATTTATTGACGATCTAATACTGATTTGGAAAGGCAGTGAAGATCAGATAAGAGATTTTGTGACGTTCTGTAATAATAATGGAAACGGTATTAGTTTCACATACAATATCTGTATTAATAATAGAATAGAATTTTTGGATATACAATTTTGGCATGAGAATGGGCAAGTGTTAACTGATGTATATAGGAAACCCATTAGTAGAAATTCATTATTATCAAAGAAGAGCTGACATCCTAGGTCCTTTCTGGAGGTCCTTTTCTGGAGGTCCTTTTCTGCTATCCTCATCAATAGCAGATCATATTTTGAGTAAACATATTGGCAATGAAAAATGCATATCGTTTCAAGGCTTGGAACATGTGAAGTTAGGGAAGAGAAAGGGAGATATAGAAAAATATTTGAACAAACGAGAAGCCTGGTGGATGTTCTTATTGCAAACAGAGCATCCAGCAGGTTTAAATAAGGAATGGGAAATAAAATACTTTATAGAAAATTAGTAGAAAGATATGGAATATATTCCAAGGGAATTTAGAAGGATCTCTCTGATAATAAAAAATGAAAATAAGAATAAGAATAATAAGCAGAAAAAGTTCCTCTTGAAGTGAATGGGAGAAGACACACACAGACTTAATAACTATGAATGGGTTGAATAGTCTAAGTTTAGATTTATCTATCACCTGAAATAGCTTGGTGTTAAATAGTATTTAAGAACACTAAATTGTTTTTATAGAAAAGAAATTGTTTTTATTTATGATTGTATAGCTTTAAGAGATGTGAACAGAAGTTTGTCATTATGTATAATGCTATGTTGATTTGTATAGTGTGTAATGCCCTGAAGAAGTGACCAAAGAGGTCACGAAACACGTTGGCAGTTTTTTCACTGTAAATGTAGCCAAGGAATGTGTGCTTTTATGAAGGTGAAATAATGCAAGATGTTTTAATCGATTTTGTGGATTGCGGTGGATTCCAGACACAATTCAACTGTGTATATGTTAACCACGCTGCTGAGTGTCGGGAAACCTGCAAAGGACGGATGGCGTCAAGCTCCTCGACTCATACTGGTTTACGAGTGTTTATTTAATGGTTACATGATTTTCTAAAAGACAAGGTATGAGGATCCAAATTATGGAAAGATCCATTATCCGGGAAATCCCAGGTCCCGAGCCTTCTGGATAACAGGTCCCATACCTGTATAAATACGGTATATACAGTATATATATAAAGTCCTGGAAGAGCCAAAAACCTGGGTCCTAATAATGAAGAAATACAAAAGTAAAAAGGTATAGGACTCTTCAGGTGAAGTTACAATTTACTGGTAGTCAGGATAATGGACAGTGCATTATTTTAGAGACACGCCTTGTATTGTAAAGATTTATAAATCACTCTAACCAAAACACACATATAGGGAGCTGCAACTTGTGTTGTGCTTTTTCCAGTCTGAGTTCCTGCACCTCATCTGGTCCTGTTCATAGCTCTGAAACGAAACTTTTTGGATGTTTGTGGAGTGTTTCTTTTCCCTAGCTTTCAACTTTTGGTTTATATTTCCCCAACCGAGACCCTGTATTTGTGTATCCAGCTCTCCCCAAGTGTTCTTGTGCTCTATTTTCGCTAGTTTAATACTCTTGTGTTAGTTAAGAACTTTGACCTCCATATTATAGACCAAGCACATTCCTAATCATCATCAATAAGTAACCCTGTGCAAACAGACTTAGCAGTAAACAAAGAACCAAAGCCAAAGTGGTGGTTGAAGGGGCTCCAAGACAGGTTCTCTGTATATAACCTCAGATTGGGTTATATGTTTAAGGGGGATTACTGCAGAAACCACACTGTTTGGAAAGAGGGAGGAACCTGTGGGTGGCTTTTAAGAGTTTTAGTTGACTTCTGCTATGATTTTATTTGATGTGGCTTGCAATATACCTAGGTAGTCATGAAACATATTTTCAGACTCCAGAATTAATGGATTACGAACAGTATTGCCATGGTGTCTATATAACGCTAAACCTATTTGTTTAGTCTACAGTATAGAGATGATTTATATGAATATTATAGGTTAGAAAGAGCTATGGTTTAATCTGGTATCCGGCCAATGAGCTAGGCAATATAAACTGTCTTGCGTTACCTATTTTTCTTGGGTTTTGTTTGCATTATTGAGTACAGCGGTCGAATATACCATAGTTATGTGAGATTCCAAAAGAAAAGTGAGTAGTTCAAAGATATCAGTGACACAGACTTATTATGATATGTTTATTGATTTAAGTGCTAATGTCACCAAGCTACTTGAACCCTCAGAGTTTTTAAATCCCTGCAACATATTTTAATTTCAGTTATATTAAACCACCACAAATTCAGTTGCTAAACAGTTTTTAGACTTTTTAGTTTTACTTGAACCCCAAGTATTTTTATATTTCCTATTTTTCAGCAGTTTTCATTTCTGCCCACCACCCCCATACTGCTGATCTACCCTGACCTTTAGCCCTACCCCACCTGCTGTCCTTGCTTGTTGCTAATTATTTCCAGCAATCCCTTGTAGCTGTCCTAATTTATTGTCCACTGCATCTCCATGAAAGTTGATCTTAGTGTTTCTGTTTTCCATTGATGTTGGATTATTTTAATGTTATTTTTTTGTTGTAAAATTACTATTGGCCTCTGTATTGATATTAAGTCAGTTTTCCCTATCCACTAGAACCAAACAAATGTTTCAATGGATGCTATGGATAAAGGGACCAGGTCAACTATGACCATGTTTGATTAGGGATGTAGCGAACGTCGGAAAAAAAGTTCGCGAACATATTCGCGAACTTGCGCAAAAATGCGAGCGGTTCGCGAACGGTTCGCGAACCCCATAGACTTCAATGGGAAGGCGAACTTTAACATCTAAAAAAGACATTTCTGGCCAGAAAAATGATTTTAAAGTTGTTTAAAGGGTGCAACGACCTGGACAGTGGCATGCCAGAGGGGGATCAAGGGCAAAAATGTATCTGAAAAATCTGCCTGTGTGTGCTTGGAAGAGATAGTGTAGGGGGAGAGCTGTTAGTGATTTCAGGGACAGATGATAGTAAGTTTGCTGGCTAGTAATCTGCTTGATACTGCTCTGTATTGGAACAAAAAAATAAATAAAAGCAGTCCTTACAAGGACTACTGTTATTGCAGCAGTCAGCAGATGAGATCAGAAGCAGGACAGCTGCCCACTGCAGCTACATACAGAGCACTGCAGTAGAAGGTAGATTACTAGCCAGCAAAGCTACCTAAGCTTAAATGTCCCTCAAACCCCTGCAGACTTCTGTCCCTCCAATAACAGAGCAGTATCAAAACGATTACTAGCCAGCAAACTTTCAACTGTCCCTGAAATCACTAACAGGCAGCAGCTCTCTCCCTACTCTATCTCTTCAGCACACACAGGCAGAGTGAAAAAACGCTGCAGGGCTTCGGTTTTTATAGGGAAGGGGAGTGGTCCAGGGGAGAGCTTCCTGATTGGCTGCCATGTACCTGCTGGTCTGGGGTGAGAGGGCAAAAAAAAGCACCAACAATGGCGAACCCAAAATGGCGAACGTCGCGCGACGTTCGCGAACTTCCGGCGAGCGCGAACACCCGATGTTCGCGCGAACACCCGATGTTCGCGCGAACAAGTTCGCCGGCGAACAGTTCGCGCCATCTCTATGTTTGATATTAAACTCATAAAATATTTTATCAACTGTACGGATATTTTATATTTTGTGTATTGTCTTTCAGATTCATCAGAGTGATGGTGAATTAAGATCTTTATGAAGGATGAAACCGATAGACAGAAGTCATCCTTGTCTACTTGGATTTCTTGTGACTTTTTGCCTCTCATTTCTCTCCAAGTGCAGCTTAGCCTGCCCTAAGCCTTGTGCCTGCTATGTTCCAACAGAGGTACACTGCACATTTAGGTATCTAACCGCCATCCCTAAGCAGGTCAATACATATGTGGAACGCATTAATTTAGGGTAAGTGAGACAAGTCACATGTTTTCCTTTTGCAGTGTGTCTTGTTACTAATCATCAGTCAAAAAATCTATGTTATAAATAAGAAAAACATACAGTATAGAATATAAGGCATCATTCTGTATGGTGCAGACAAATGTTCGTGTAGATTAATACATGACTGGCCATATAATTAATATGTAACTAATGTTCCTTCACCTGTCCAACCCCACATAATATAACATTCTTAATATATTAAGGAGCCACTGCACAAAGGTGCACATAAAGCTGCCATTGCACTGCAATGTATTTTCATGAATCTACACCTCTCTGGCAGCCACAAAGCTACAAGCTATTATAAGGCATACTATATATAACAGCTTTGCTCCAATATTGTCTCTAAGAAGGCTGAGAATAAAAATTAAATGGCACACAAAATGTGCAGATGCAAAATTAGCAATGCACGAAATACATGTGATGCTGTCATCCCTTCATTCATAATGAATATAGAATAAACGCCATCATATCATTGGAGCCATGTACGAATAATCAACAGAAAAAGTGATGGGAGCATCAAGGGTCAAGCAGGGTTATAGATGCACAAAGGGATTGGAGAATATAGGAAAGCTAAACTGGTATCCCACAAGTCCCAGGAAGTGTAATAAATTCACTAAATGACCAAAAAAAATTAGTGTACATGAAAACTAATTGCCAACAGACTTAATACACCAGCCCATACAATCAATGCAATCATGCTCCTTCAAACAATGAAGTATGAAGCACGTCTGTTGAACTAAGACAGAACCCTGTGTTTATCCACAATAAGAAAATATATGTACAGTAAATGTGAGGAATGAGGAACTTATGCATTAACTTTTCACCACTCTTACTTTGTCTCTGTTGCCTTCTCACACCTTTACTTTGCTCATGTGTTTTACCTTAAATTATTATATCCCAGGAAGCATCTTTACCTGTCACTAAAGCCTTGTGCACTTTCTAAACTTTCTTTTTTCCATATATTCTCCATCACATCTGCTAAAAGGCTGCAAGCAGGGGAACAATATACTGTATTGTTTGTTGGATCATTAAGCAAAAAAAAGGGGTTTAGAAATCATTTATGTATATGAAGCTTAACCAGAGCAGTATTTCCCTGCTTTTTTCTGAAAGTTCCCTTCTGTCACCTTTCAATTTTCTCAGAAACCTTTTTGCACAAATAATCCATGAAAATTCCGTGAAGTCTGGCAAATTGTCACCCATCTCTGTTAGTGTAATTTAACTGTCCAAATATTACCAATTGTTTGAATTTAAAGGGATACTGTCATGGGAAAAAAACATTTTTTCAAAATGAACCAGTTAATAGTGCTGCTCCAGCAGAATTCTGCACTGAAATCCATTTCTCAAAAGAGCATACAGATTTTTTTATATACAATTTTGAAATCTGACATGGGGCTAGGCATTTTGTCAATTTCCCAGCTGCCCCTGGTCATGTGACTTGTGCCTGCACTTTAGGAGAGAAATGCTTTTTGGCTGCTGTTTTTTTCTTCTCAATGTAACTGAATGTGTCTCAGTGGGACATGGGTTTTTACTATTGAGTGTTGTTCTTAGATCTACCAGGCAGCTGTTATCTTGTGTTAGGAAGCTGCTATCTGGTTACCTTCCCATTGTTCTTTTGTTTGGCTGCTGGGGGGGAAAAGGGAGGGGGTGATATCACTCCAACTTGCAGTACAGCAGTAAAGAGTGATTGAAGTTTATCAGAGCACAAGTCACATGACTGGGGGCAGCTGGGAAATTGACAAAATGTCTAGCCCCATGTCAGATTTCAAAATGGAATATAAAACAATCTGTTTGCTCTTTTGAGAAATGGATTTCAGTGCAGAATTCTGCTGGAGCAGCACTATTAACTGATTCATTTTGAAAAAAAAAATTTTCCCATGACAGTATCCCTTTAAGGGGTCAAGGCCAGAGCTTATACTGGAAGTTTCTTGGAATAACCTGTTAGTATCTTTCAAGCAGGGGTAACCAAGTTGTTTCCATTCAGACCATTACGTATCCACTGGCTGATCTGTTCTTTTGGCCAGCACATAAATGCACAGGGCCAAAACTGGAAAACTGCTGCACTAACATTCTATTTTAAAAAGTAGGAAAATAATGGCAAGATAATTAGTGACAAATTAGATGAGATTGTAATAATCAGGCTGTAAAATAATAATGGAAGGAATATGCATATTGGCATCAGGAACAGATATACATGAGATACATCAACCTTTGCCAGTAAAATAATACTTCAAAGGTATTTCTTATCTTATTCACCCAGAGATTCCCATCTTCTTGAGTGTATTTACAGTACATCCTCATGGTGAACACAGAAGCTTCTTTCCTCATCAAAAGAGGCCCAAATATAAACACTCACTTAAGTCTAACATCATAGGTTGCTGTGACTAGCCATATGTACAGCACAGAGGTATAACACAGGATTATATGAACCTTCTATTAATAAGTTGTCCCCTGCCACTGTTACTCATATTTTCTGTTATGTAACCTACTGAGCCAAAATGAATTTCCAGTTTCATTTCCGAGAGGCAGACAAAACTCTTTATGTTTTTATGGCAGGATACATGTGATCATAATTTTCAGCTCAGTTCAGTATTAAAAACATTTGACGGCCTGAAAAGAAAAAGGCAGAGGTGCTTTTGAGTAGATCTGTCTCTTGCGGAAAAATGATAAATACTTTTTCTATTTTTAAGAGACAACCATTGTTTTGACTGTTTGTGTCATATCTTCTGTAAAAATTTTAGAGAAAATCTATTTTCATTGACTGGTGACTTAAAGAACTTGAGTAATAAATCATATGTGGACAAAGTAGTCAAGAACTAATCAAGAATTATTAATATTCACAGGTGCAAGGCTTCCTGTAGTGTATTCTATATGAATAATTTCTTTGTTTCTAATCATTATGGACTGTGCGTTTTCTCCATCTTTTGGCACATTGCTGAGTTGGCAGTTCTGAGCTGAGACATTAAGATTATATATTATTTACTTAAGCAGGCACAAGACGGTCCTAAGTAATCGAGAGAAGGTTGCTAAGTCCCCTACATTGTTAGTCTTTCTCTAGACAGATGAAAGGATCTCTTAAAGAACTAAAATAATAGCTAATAATAGGCCCCAGGTGAATGAACATTTTAAGGAATGATGAATTTAAAATGAAACGTTAGTATGATGCAATTTAACAACTAGAGAAAAACTTATGATGTCCAGACGTTCCAAGTCCCTAAACACTCAAGCGCAAACTTTTATACAGTAACAGAGGAATAGAGTAATCACCAAGTGGAGATTTCAATAACTGCATCCTGTTTATTGCACATGGGGAATCCTGTATTATGTTATAGACAGTACATTCAACATTCAAGTAACTTTTTAATTCTTTAAAATGTATTGTTTTAGAAAATTGTTGTTTACCTATTCTAATTCTCAAGAAATGTTTTTACTTATTCCTTTTTGATCATTTATTTTATATACTTATATATTTATTGCTGAAACATCCAGCCCATATCTACCAACATTACTAAATTACACATAATATTATGACCATACCCTTTTTATAATGGAGGATACTCACCATCTGCCCTAACCCTGTCCTAATTCAAGAGAATATTTTTATACCACCAAACTGGCAGATAGATATATCTGCCACACAAATCTTGCATGTAACACATTGCAGCACTAGATTCTGTGGGATGTTGTAATATATCATCCACCATGATGTAATGCTCAGATGTTTTCCATACATCTACAGTCAATGTCAATTTAAATAAATATATATATATATATATATATATATATATATATATATATATATATATACATAAAATTATACAATTTTAATACATTGTCAAACGTTTGAAAAATTATTGTATACAGTGCAACTGTAAACATTTTCAGACAGATTTTATTGGTAGACGCGCAATTTTTGGGTGCTTTTCATTGAGGACAGTTATTGAAAAAAAGGTGCTTATATCTGCGTTTCACTGCATAGAAAAGTAATTGGGTAAAGACATTACATTTAAAAATGTTGGTACTCTATTCACAAAATAGGGGGACAATTTGTCAAAGAGTTCTAGAATTTTAGTCTAGATAAATAAGACCCAGCCAGTCATTATTCAGGCTTTTCTTGTCCAAGTTTTACTGACCTTCTAGTTTTTATTCAGCTTATTTTTTTTGTCCAAGTCAGTTGTGCACCACATCCAAAAATGAAAAACAACATAGATGTTGCTCACTGAACAGCTAGATACCTGTAAGTATGATTAAAGCATGAGTCCTGAGCAAAATATTGCTTCTTTAGCAAATGTTAAAAGCTAAGGCAAAGCAGGTGGCTATCAGCTGTTGCATGTAGCAGATCTTTCATCATGTATAAATGAAAAACCAGCAGCCACAGTAGTAGAAAAGATGTTACGTTAAGCCACTTTAGGGACCTAAAGATACTGGATTGGGAAACTTGCTGATCTCCATATAAAAAGCATCTTTGGAGAAGATACAGTTCACCACTGTTCCTATATTATACTACTGCTGTGTGTTTTTGCCTGGTAAGCATTATAGGTTTCCAGTCTTCAGATTTAACTTGAGAGTCTAACCAATAATCTGTCTGTTTGTTCACAGATATAACAGCATTAGCAAGCTTGAAGAAACTGATTTTTCTGGTTTACAGAAACTGGAGCTGCTGATGTTGCATAGCAATGAGATCCAAGCAATTCACGAAAGAGCTTTTAATGACTTGTATTCACTGCAGGTAGAGGTTAAGGGGTTAATCAGACCAAATAACATTATTTGTTTGGTCTACTGTTATAGATAATCACCATCTTTTTCCAATAGCTAGCAATATTTCTTTTATATCTATTTATAGAAATTCTGAAATGTATAGTCCCTAGACATATAACTTTGCAACTGTTTACTTTTTTTGCCACTTTACATAAGAATATAATAATAAAAAAAGCAGGAATAAAACTTTAGTTGTCATTGTTGACAATTTTCAACATTTGTATGCTACAATCGTTGTCTTCAACTTTTATATTACACCTGTTGGTAGTTCATTTGTGATTTTTCTTACATTCTTGTATATCTTCTACATATCTTCTATATACATGCCAGACTTGGTCAGATAGTTTGGAAGATTTTGACCATGGTGCCCACCCTTTTGGGCATGTACTGTTTGGCAAGTCAGGGGGCCATTTTAACACATGAACCAGCGATTCTGGTGGATAGAGGATTATCTGTCTTGACAGATTAGCTAAAGAAAAGTGGAAGAGGCTCTTTACTACCTGCTCCTCCAATCAGTACGAGACAGGTCAGCCTGTGTATCTACTAATGCACGCCTTAGTTCTCATTTTGCCCCCAGATTTGTTGCTTTCTGCAGGAGACAAAACCCAGCCCTGTCCTTACTGCCTGTCTCCCTATGTGGACTGCATCTTCTTCCTCTCCCTAATTTGCTTGTGTTTGTTAAAAAGATGAAGGACTTACTCACAAGATGATGACATTGTTGAATGAATGAGATATCTAAGGCCAAGGGTACACTAAGCTGATTGCCCTCTTTTCTCCATGAGCTTTTTTCACTGGGGTGGATAAAAGTAGCTCCTCTCTTATGCACACACCCCCTTAACTCCATTGACAGGCCTGGCGCAGGCCTGTGTGGAGCTACACAAAGAGAATTTCATGCAAAGATACACACATTTGTGTTTCTATTGCCTTTAGAGGAAAGTGGACAATCCAATTAGTGTGCCCTTGCCCTAAAGGTTTCCCCATTTGCACCTAGAGAGAAAGTTGAAAGTCTTTTTAGGTAAGGCAGGTTGCTGTTTTATATTTTGCGCTTTTAATGTATACTCATTAGATGTGTCTATTCCTTTAGGTTTTGAAAATGAGCTACAATAAAGTGAAATTTTTCCACAAAAATACATTTCACGGACTTAAGAAATTGGTGAGGCTCCACATGGATCACAATAAACTAGAATTCATAAACCCTGAATCATTTTATGGACTCACATCACTAAAACTGGTCCATTTGGAAGGAAACCTGCTCAGACAACTTCACACAGATACTTTTCTGACTTTGCGATATATAGATATATTCAAAACGTCATCTATAAAACAAATATATCTTTCTGATAACGAGCTTTCATCACTACCAAAAGATATGTTCTCATATATGACTGAATTAGAAGAAATTTATCTCCATGGAAATCCCTGGTCTTGTGATTGTAGACTTCAATGGCTAAAAGATTGGGCACAGCAAACTAGAGGTACTATAATCTCTTTTTAATAGCACTTAATCCCCATAATTTTTTAACTACAAAATAATACAGTAGGGATAAGCTTAACTGAACCATTTTGCATGTGAAGCCACACCCTTTAGCTTACTGAAGTAAATGGAGTGCATCAGATGCAAAAAAAATTGACCTGAAACACAAGGGGGGTCTTTGATCAAAGATTGACCTTCAACTGAAAAGGTTTCAACTTGAGTTCAAAAAGTTTGATCACTGTATAAACATTGGTACCAAAAGTATGGGGGAATAATTTCAGAAAACTACTAGGTGAAAAGCACCATCTTCTCAGGTGAGAAATATTACCTAAGCCATCACTACTAGTGATGGGCGAATTCGTGAAATGGCGTCTTGTTTTTGACGTCGGTGTCCGTTTTTGATGCCGACATCCGTTTTTTTTATGCCGCGTCCGTTTTTTATACGGAGTCCATTTTTCACACCCGTTTCGCAAATTTATTCGCTGGCGGCAAATCGCGCAAATTCGCAGCAAATTTGCGCCTGGGAAATAAATTCGCCCATCACTTATCCCTACAATATGGTGGCATCAGGAATTAAGGGATATTAATGCATGATTAATGCATGGCAAGAAATTAGTATAGGGAAGAGAACTGAGTTGATTTGCTGGAATTGTAGAGGTAGAAGTGTAAAGGATGTTAGGAAAGCAAAGGGGTGCAAATTATAGTGGGATTAAGAATTGGTGGTCAGAGCGGACAGAGTGGTAGTGTGCAAATATAGACGATTGCTTAATAGATTACAGATAAATATTATTTTATTCAGATATGAGTTTAGCAATTCTTGTTATGCATATATTCAGTATTGATAATGCATTTCTGTATTTCCTCAGAGAAAATGAAATGCAAGAAGTATCGTTCAGGTCAACAATGTCCAATTTGTGCTTCTCCAAGAAAAAATTATGCAAAAACACTTACTGAAATATCATCTGAAGCTCTGGCATGTATTAAACCAACCATAGATGAAATCTTTAAAGTAAAAAATGCTACCACAACAGAAGAAGGAGGATCTATTGCTGTTTCGTCGAAAGATTTTGTAGCACCTATGGGCTCCCTTATCCTAAATATGACTGACCAATATGGAAATGAAGCAAATTTGGCTTGCAGTGTTCAAAAACCAACAAACATGTCCCAGCTAACTATGGATACAAAATCAGATTATTCAGCAATGAGGACTACATTCTCTTCTTTTCTTGTGTGCAACATAGACTATGATCATATTCAAAAGTTATGGGGCATACTGGCAATGTACAGTGATACTCCAATGAAACTCAAAAGAGATCTCCTACTTACACAAACTCCATTTATTAGTTACAAATACAAACAATCTACATCAAATGATGAAGTCTTTACTGATATTGAAGCAGAAATTAGAACTGAACCAAGCTGGTTGATGCAGGATGAAGTTGTACTACAATTAGATAGAACAGCAACAACTCTCAGCACATTACACATTAGGTATATGGTTGATGTCTATATTTCATTGCCTAATGGTCCTGAACAACTTTTTAAAACTGGTTGGGTCATGATAATAAAGAATAACCAAACAAAAACAGAATATTCAGCAGTAATTGGAGGAACTGTAGAAATAGATTGTAAAGTTTTAGGTGAACCAACTCCTGCTATCGAGTGGCTTCTTCCTGATGGAAGTAAAATTAGGGCACCATTTGCAAGTGAAGAGGGGAGAATAACAATCACAAAAAGTGGGAAATTTATACTCAAGTCTGCCGACAGCTTTGACACTGGTGTTTATCATTGCATTGCTACTAATTATATTGATGCGGATGTTCTAGCCTTCAGAATTACTGTTATCAATGGTTATGTTGAAGAACAATTTGTCAATGGAGTTGAGCTTTCAGTGAGTAATGGAGATCACATTAACCTACCATGTGGGTCAAGTGGTATTCCTGATGCATCTGTAAATTGGATTTTGCCAGATCACTCAGTGTTGTATGAACCTTCAAGGAACAAGATAATTTTGGCTAATGGGACATTGCAAATACGAGGCATATCAGAAAGAGACAGTGGCCATTTTAGATGTTTAGCAGCTAATCAGTATGGACTTGATATACTTACACACAGAGTTCTAGTTAAAGAGAGACAAATTGGTGTTATAATAAAGGAAACCGAAAATGATGATGGATCTGGAAATGAAGATAATGAAGAACTTAGTAAACAGTCAGCTATGGGAGTTACAGAACAAAAGCAATTCCCGGTACACATCCAATCTGGACATATTTTTTCTAGAAAGGATGCAAAACAACACAGGAATATAGGCATTCAACGAAGAAATAAAATAAGCAGACGACTGAGGGGACAGAGACGACAATTTACTCAGGGTAACAGGAAGATTGATCCTTTACGATGGGCAGAAATCTTAGAAAAAACAAAACAAAATGCAAGAAAACCCAAAATAGAAACCAAAATATTTGAAAATTCTTTAAAAGAAGAATATACTATTGGAAGGGCATCAGGTGATCTGGAGGAATCCTCTGGTGAAGAACTTCTTCCAGTGAAAGAAAAGTTCTTTATATTAACAACAAGACATTCATCTCTTACCATATTAAATGTAGCACCTACAACTAAAACAATTACAGACTCTATAACATTAAAGACACAGACACAACCAACAAAAACAATTTCAGCATTGAGTCCAAAAAGAATCAAAACAGAAACCTTGGAGAATCAGGTGGTAAATATAGACTCAACAGTTAGTGCTCCATTTCAACCAACAACACATAGTTTGTTAAATAACACATTCATAGACTTAATTTCAAAACCCCAAACAACTTCTAATGACTTATATGCAACATTAAAGGAAGTTACAACTACCTCTGTATTAGAAAATACAGAAAATCTTCACCATGGAAGGCCACATGTCAATAACAATGAATTAACAACGGCATTTAATTCTCTAACGGTTACACCGCAAACAGTAATTACTAGTCCATCTACCAGCAGTTATATATATACCACATTACCAAATTTTATGACAACACCAGCAATACCTAGTTATGTTCATATTAAATCTCAGCAAGGCACCACAGACTACACTATACCAGAGTACTCACATATTTATACACAAGGCATAATTACTAATCCAGGCACTACTTCTAATTATTTTAATTTACCCTCACCAAATGTTTTGAAGAAAACCCCATTAGAATTAAATATATCAAGTAGTTTGGTTCCTAGTATTATACATAACCCAACAACACCTCCAAATGAATTGTCTTTGACACTAAAAGACAGATTAACCTACCAACCAACTACACCAAGTTACTTACAAGTAACATCTAAGACTGTAATAAACAAACCACAAACAACACCATATGAAAAATTCCCCTTTAGACTCAAAGGTATGTTACCCTATAAGCCCACTACATCTAACTACTTACAAGGAACATCTCAAAATGTTATAAGCAAGCCTCAGTCAACTCCATATGCAAAACTACCTTTTACAACTGAAGTAATAATACCTTATCAAGCAACTACACCTAGATACGTCTATGAAACTTCTCAATATGTTTTAAGCAAACCTCACACAACTCCAACTAACACATTGGTTTTTTCACCCAACGTTTTGGGAACCAAAAACTATTTACAGGAAACTTCTACACCTGTTATAAACAAACAGCAAACTTTGTTGGACAAATATAAAGATACTCTGAATATGAACCAAACTAAAAGCAGGCCCCTGAATCCTATAACTAAACCATTTGTCATTACAGCACCAGTAAAACCAGAAGACAAAGTCAAGAGTACACTACTTTCAAAGATATCTGGTGGACAACAGGATCTTGTCACTAAAGATTTCACTAAAGAGTCAAATATTATTTCAACTTTGGTAAATAACACAGACAGTTATGATTTTGGTCATTCCTCAACCACTGTACAAATAGAAACAAACATACCTGAAACAACCTCTAAACCTTTCATGGGAAATGTGCTATATTCAAAGACTTTAATACAAACAAAGAATTCAACTAAAAAAGTACCTCATTTCATAGAGAAAAATGAAACTGAAGAGGCAAATCTTATAATAGTTGATTCTTCAACCAAATCAGCTGCCAAACTTTTTCATTCAGAAACAGAGATTGGTCCCATCTACTGCCACACTACACAAAAAATAATCTCACCACAACTTCCAGTAGGCTCCAAAATAATTGCACATCAACAGATTCAGATAGTAAAAGATGTCACACCATACATGCCAACAGTAAAACGTTATGGACGGAGAAGAATTTCTGGCAAAAGAAGAATTGTAAGACCAGACCGCATTCCAGATATCAAGTCTCACTTTTCACTTTCAAAGTCAAATTTAAAAGACTATACTCAAGAAATAACAACAACAACAACCTATTCTACAAGTTTAGAACCAAGTAAACAAAAACAAATACTGCATTCTACTTATTCTTCAAGAAATGCTTCTGTTCTGAAAACCACTGAGCAAACTTTGACCACAGCCACATCAAATCCACTTGTGAATAAGATCTCTACTCAAAAAGATTCAACAAAAAAAGTAAATATAACTAATAATCATGGAATATTTGCCCAATTTGATAATCCAATAACACTTGAAACCGACAAAGAAAACATGCCAACCGTACCTACTCAGCAGGTTCACACTACAAAAAAAACATACCTGACAACACATGCTCAAGCAACGAAGCTGCCAGTGGGAAAAGGAGAATTTTTACTCACTACCACAGCTAAATCCACCACGAAACCTAGAGCTACTTCAAAAGTATTAAGGAGAAAGATTCCTTGGCACAAACTGTTTGGAAACAACCCAAATATTCAAAAGGAGATATTAAAGAAGTTAAGGAAAAATACAGAGCTAACGGCAAATACAACAGTAAAACCATCTTTAACTCTTACGTCACCCATTTTAAAAACATCCACAGAAGCCAATCCCTCATCTATGAGCAATTTAAAGTACAGTACATCAAGAACAGTAACAAGTGTCACTATAATGCAGACTGAGACAACTCTAGTACCAGACATAATTTTGACAGACTCCTTTCATTTAGCCAGTTATAATACTGCTACCACATCTGGATATCAAATTATTATGCCTACTTCAAAAACAAAACATTTTACATCTCCAGCATCGTCCTCAACTGTGGACAAGGCAGCTAAGCGAAAATTCTTGAAAAAAAGACCACGGAAGAAAACTATTTTAAACAAACAAATAAATTTAGACATGTGGAAACTAGCAAGATCCAACATTTCCAACTACACACAATCTAAATTGAGGTCTTCAGAACTAAAGGATAAAACAGGCATTAGTAGGGCCATTTATCCAAAAGAAATGACCAAAACTCAGGGAACTCCTCAAATTCCACAATTTTTAATGAAGACTAATAATTATCCACATACTTCATTTTACACTAGCAAACCCAATGGTATTTTGATACCCACAATCAAAAATGATATTTGGACTAAAACTTCAAATCCACTGAAATTATTCTTAGATGAAAAGTCTAAAATGAAAGATATTAATCAAATGGGGAAAAAGTATTTTACTAGTTATGAGCAAGCAGTGACTACATTTAGCCAAGATAGTTTTATGACCACTCAACAAGAGACAAAAAACAATGTACCCTATGACCTGGACATTATACCAAGTACTTTGGTTCCAACCATACAAACATATGAGATTACTACCAAAGATGCCGTCCAATCTCCCCTACCAGTAAAGAAAACCACTCAAAGGCCATCTATTTTTGCAGAGAAAAAAAAGATTCAGAGTTTGGAAAATAATTCTAATTGGGAATCGACAGAAACAACTGTAAGCATTACAACAACCAAAAAGATGAAATATTCTGAAAACGACACCCCTTCATTGGCTAAACAGCAGCATAGCAAGGAAATCGGATTAGAAAATCCAGTGGCTATGACAACAACCACAGCTAAACTCCTCAAAACAGATTCTACAACACAAAACAGTAGATCAAAGCCTAGAATAATTGGAGGAAAAGCAGCAAGTTTCACAGCATTGGCTAATTCTGATGCTTTCATCCCATGTGAAACCAGTGGGAATCCAACACCAACAATTCTTTGGACAAAAGTATCTTCAGGTGAGCTATATTGGTATGCTAGCATAGGTGTATTAATTTTGTCAATAATTTGGTGTTTTATCCAGAAACCTATTATTTATAAAGTTGTGAATTATAGGAAGGCCATCTACCATAGAAGTGATTTTAAGCAAATGATAGTTATTAAAAATAATTGCCTTTTTCTGTAATAATAAAACAGTATAATAATGCCGAGATAGTTGCATATATCCATATTGGTATCCTACTGGGTTCATTTAACCTTCAAATGCAGTATGTGATCTAAGATGTGGGGAAAAATGTAGTTCCCAAACATTCCAGGTAATACTTCCCATACCCGCATATATAATATATGATATTATTTACACAATATAGCATGTGTGATCTGGATCTATAAGGAGCTATGTTGACTCATTAATTTATGGTTTCTTTGTGCCAGGAATTGGCATCTTGCTTTCTCAAGAATTAGAAATTCTTCATAAATGTATAATGATTCATTATGTCATTATGTACTAGCATCACCTTTGAAATACTGCCTTATTTACGGGAAAACATGTGACAGTCATTTGTCTTGTTCCTGCAATAATATTCAGTTTGACTGCAATATAATTGTAGTTGCATGAATACCTATTCTTGTGCTTTTATGAAAAAACTTATGTGTCCAAATTTGTGCTGGCATAAATTCGCTAGTGAAGTGGACCTACTCTAGCGCTACTTCGCACCCTTACGCCAGACGAATATATGCGCTATGGCGAAGGGACGTAACTATGCTAATTCACTAACTTGCACATTTTACTGAACGTTACCTCTTCCGCCAGACTTGCCTTCCCCACCTCAGACCAGGCGAAGTGCAATAGAGTAGATAGGGCTTGCTTCAAAAAAAGTTAAAATTTTTTCTATGTCCCAAAAAACGCTGGTGTCTTTTTAAGGGTGATAGGCTGAAAAACATTGTAAATTTTTTTGCGGGTACCCTCCTTCCCCCCTACATTTCCTAACATATGGCAACTAAACTATACACTGGGTACATGTATAGGGCAAAATAACAACTCTATTTTATTTTATGAAGCTTTCCCAGGCTTGTGTAGTGTAATGTATTTGCTACTACATATACGTCCATTGTACTTTAAGTTGGCGCCGTATGCAAATTAGGCATCGCTAGCGTAACTTCGCTTTGCTTGACGAATTAACGCTAGCGCAACTTCGCTACCTTTCGCTTCCCTGAATGCAACTTCATATTTTAGTGAAACTTCGACTGGCGAAGTGCGGCGAAGCCAACGCTGGCGCAACTTCGGAGGTAAGTATATTTGCCCCTTGGAGTCTACTTTAACTTGCCATGATGCAACATTTCTAAACTGTTCTTATTCAGCATTGTTTTTTTCTGGTCCTATATGAGCTGTTATAAAAATTTACCTCCAAGGTGCTTTCCTATTTCTGCCATCCAAGTCACTGCCTATAAGCCAGAGAATGGCTTGTCCTGCTAACCTGTTTTGCCAAATTTCCATTAAGACACATGACATTGGAATTTGTCAGATACTGTGCAGCTATTTCTGCCAAAAACCTGACAAGACAGATGCAGTGTTTTATTATATTGCCACATTTTGAAGCAAGAAAGCCTAGCCAGTAAAGCTCTATCATCTAACCCTGGCTTATAGGATAAAAGTTTTCAGCAATACATAGTTGAACAAAGTCAGAGCAAATTAAAAACACAGAAAATAATTACTAATATATTTTTTTTTATAGGAACTTTTGTATCGAAAACAAGACGAGTAAACAAAATGGAGGTTTTTATCAATGGTACCCTCAGCATCTCAAGTGTTGGCATACATGATGGTGGACAGTATCTTTGTGTGGCCAGTAATCAACTTGGCTCAGATCGTCTGCTCGTTACACTATCAGTGATAACTTACCCCCCAAGGATCTTGCAGGGGAGATCAAGAGAGATTACAGTTCACTCAGGAAACAATATCAATGTAAACTGTCAAGCTGAAGGTAGACCTTTTCCCACAATTACATGGACTTTGAAAAATGAGACCATTCGCTTTGGAACACCTACAAGCAATAGTAAGATATATGTGCAGCCAGATGGCACGCTCATAATCAAAGATGTAACCATATATGATCGAGGGATTTACAGGTGCTTAGCTACCAACCTAGCAGGAGATGATACCTTTACAGTAAGGATTCAAGTGATTGCTGCTCCTCCAGTTATTGTGGAAGAAAAACGGCAGACTATTCTAGCCACTACTGGTGAGAATCTAAAGATTCCTTGCACAGCTAAAGGAAATCCTCAACCTACAATTCACTGGGTAGCTTTTGGTATAAAAGTTAAACCATTGCAATATGTAAATGCAAAACTGTTTCTTTTTTCTAATGGAACGCTATACATAAGAAATGTGGCTTCAACAGACAATGGCAATTATGAATGTATTGCAACCAGTTCAACTGGGTCGGAAAGAAGAGTGGTTAATCTCATAGTTGAGCAAAGCGATACTTTTCCTAAAATAACTGAGGCATCTCCAAAAGCTACTGAGATGAACTTTGGAGACAAACTCATGCTAAACTGTACTGCAACAGGGGAACCAAAGCCAAGGATAATATGGCGATTGCCATCAAAAGCAGTGGTGGATCAGTGGCACAGGTAAAACCTCTGTTTACTCACAAGCATAATTAAATACCATATTGATTTAAGGACATGTTTTGTTTTGCAGCATTTATTATATTAGTTGTTGTTAGAAGCTTAAGCTTATAAGCAAAATATAATGTGCATATTTTCAGAAATGCTCTAGTATATTTAATATGTTAAGTAGGCCAGTTGCCATGTTTGAGGGTTTACTTATTGACCCTGGATTTGGAACTATTGACACTGGGAACGCTGAAGCTACACCATCCTGAACCTAGTGGTAGCTTCATGGTTCCACAGTGAGTGGCAATAAAAATGCACCAGACATCTTTTAATTGGATGCATACAGTTTTGAACTCACAATGCAGGTGGCACAAACCCCACAGCATAGGGAACAAATTTTGTGTCTCTGTTCTTCAACATAAGCAATATGTAGCAATTAAAATAGCCACATATTAGCACCTCTATAACTATAGTCCTTTTCTTGGCATAGTTCAGTGTAGACTGCAGCTGTAGATGCATTGTACTTATATTGACATGTCACTGCCGTGTCTAAATATATTGGTGATATTTTTCTAGTGACTCTAATCTCTAATTATTGCAAGATCACTGCAATCACAATATTATATAATATATATATATATATTTATTTATATATATATATATATATATATACAGTATAATACAGTATAATACATATAATACATTTAATATAGTGCTATAGAAATAAGACAAAAGAGTGACTTAACGGAATTCAACACATTATAAGAAAATACTAAATATTATAATGTATCAACCTTTTTTTTCAGAATGGGGACTCGAATTCATGTATCTCCAAATGGTTCCTTATTTGTGGATTCTGTGAATGATAAAGACGCAGGAGACTATTTATGTGTGGCAAGGAATAAAATGGGTGATGACGTTATATTGATGAAAGTCAGTGTGACAATGAAACCAGCGAAAATTCACAAACAACAGCTCACAAAGCAAGTGCCATATGGTAAAGATTTTAAAGTGGACTGCAAGGCTTCAGGGTCTCCAATGCCTGAAATATCTTGGAGCTTGCCGGATGGTACCATGATAAATAATATTCTCCTAGCTGATGATAGTCGAAGGAGAAAACGGAGATATGTTCTCTTTGACAATGGAACTTTGTACCTAAACAAAGTAGGCAAAGCTGAAGAAGGTGATTACACTTGTTATGCTGAAAATAAACTGGGACGAGATGAAATGAAGGTTCACATAAGTGTGGTTACAGCTGCTCCACACATTAAATTAAATATGAAGACAAGCTATGAAGCAAAGGCTGGAGAAAGTGTGGTTTTAGACTGTGAGGCAAATGGAGAACCAACACCAAAAATATTTTGGTTGCTTCCCTCAAGTGATATGATAGCTGTATCTCATGACAGATATTTATTGCATGAAAATGGATCTTTGACAGTAAACCAAGTTAAATTATTAGATGCAGGAGAATACATGTGTGTAGCACGCAACCCTGCAGGTGATGACACAAAGCTTCTCAAATTAGAGGTCCATGCAAAACCCCCAATTATCAATGGTCTATATTCAAACAAAACTATAATCAAGGACACTGCCATTAAACACTCTAGAAAATTGATTGACTGTACAGCTGAAGGGGCTGCCCCACTTCAGATTATGTGGATTATGCCAGATAATATTTATCTAACTGTGCCATACCACGGGAGTAGGATAGTGGTACACAAAAATGGAACTTTAGAAATTCGGAACATAAGACCTTCAGATACAGCAGAATTTACATGTGTTGCTCGCAATGATGGAGGTGAAAGCATGCTTGTGGTTCAGCTGGAAGTACTGGAGATGCTTAGACGGCCAATGTTCAAAAATCCATTTAATGAAAAAGTTATTGCTAAGCCAGGCAAAATGGCAATATTAAACTGCTTTGCTGAGGGAAATCCTTCTCCAGAAATAATGTGGCTTCTGCCAAATGGCACACGTTTTTTAAGTGGGCCGTCAATTTCTAAATACCATGTAGGAAACAATGGAACTTTTATTATTTACAACCCAACCAAAGATGATGCAGGAAGATATCGATGTGCAGCTAGAAATAAAGTGGGCTATATTGAAAAGCTTATTATATTGGAGGTTGGTCAAAAGCCAAATATCCTTACACACCCTAGAGGACCCATTAAAAGCATTATTGGAGAAGTATTTGCTTTACATTGTCTTTCTGATGGAATACCTAGACCAAGTATTACCTGGATACTGCCAAGTGGATATGTTATTGAGAGACCGCAAGTTCAAGGGAAATACAAATTACTTGAGAATGGAACTTTGGTTATTCAAGAAACAGCAATACATGACCATGGAAACTACCAGTGTAAGGCCAAGAATTATGCAGGTGAGGCAGCTATTACTGTTTCAGTTGTGGTTGTTGCATATCCTCCAAGGATTACAAACAAGCCCCCGCAGACTCTCCATGCAAGGGCAGGGTCTGCTGTACGTCTTAATTGCATGGCCATTGGAATACCCAAACCAGACATATTCTGGGAGCTGCCAGACCTCTCTATATTGTCAACAGCAAGTCAAGGAAGCCTTACTGGAACAGAACTTCTTCATCCTCAAGGCACATTAGTTATTCAGAAACCTCAAACTTCAGATTCTGGAATATATAAATGCATAGCAAAAAATTCCCTTGGCTCTGACATCAGTAAAACATACTTAAATGTAATCTCACAGCGTAATTAAAGAAATGGGACTAAAAGTAAACTGAAAGAACTAAATGAATAGAGACACCTTTGATATATTTGGGATAATGCTTCTGCAAGTTATAAACCTCAAGGCATGCATATTTGTGAAGATCTAATATTTCTATCAGCATTATTGCAGAGATTTTAGTTAAAGCACTTTCTTTAATCCTCTCGTTCAAAAGAAAACTGTGAAAATAAAGACTCATATTATATAAAGTATATATTTTATTTAGAAATCGATGGTGTACCTTCAATGCTTCTGTTTTCAATCATATTTTCTTCCAGAGAAGTGAACTCAGCCAAGTAGCATTCTTTCATAAACACATAGATCACATCTCTTACAAAAATAAAAAATCTGGGAACAGTTTATCATTGGATTCACCATATATGCATAGAAATGAAATACAAACTCTACATTATGAGCAATTCTTCAAGTGTATGATAAATTTGAATAAAGTACTAGTCAAATATTCCATGTGCACAATATAATTGGCTCAGATAAACTGTACCACTAAGAAAGCAAAATAAGAATTAAGAACAACTTAAGTTATTTCCAACCAGTGGCTTCTGAGCAACATGTTGTTCACCCATTGCATGTTGCTCCAAATGGCTTCTAAGCGGGTGCTTATTTTTGAATTCCTGGCTTAAAGGCAAGCTTTAGTTGCATTAAAACCAGGTTTACTGTCAAATCGAGACCCCTGTATGCTGCCAATCCACAAAGGGGCTACCAAATAGCCAATAACACCTCACATATGGCACTCCTAGGAACTTTTTACAGTTTTATGTTGCTCTCCAACTTCTATTACATTTGAATGTGGCTCATACAGTAGGTTTAAAAGTATATTTCTATTCTAAAAGCAAAATCATTCAAGTGGGATATATTTTGTACTGTAAGTAATTGGTAGGCTACATAGGATTGGAGTGTCCACAACACAGTGATGAATATATATGTACAAAATGGGACTTATACTTCAATCCAATAGTCCACCAATAAATCGATATGACAGATCACAAATTAGCTAAATTAACTTGGATTAAAAAAGCAATATTTATTTATCACCATGCCATCTGTAAATAAAAACATTTAAAACAAGCAGCGCTGCATAGAAGATGAGGGATCCCTCCTAATTAGATATTAACTCATCAGGCAAATTCAACACGAGTCGTGTGTGAGAAAAGCTCTGGATAAACCTTATCTATTGTTGCTTTATGTATATCTGAAACAATATCAGCTATTTCAATGTCCCTACAGTATGTCAAAGGACACTTACCTATCCTTTTGTTGCAGGTGTCTGTCCCAGTGCCATTTTCTTCAGTTATTTAATGAATATACAGTACACTAGGGCTCATTTATGACCACAAGTGCAGTGTGCAAATTGCGATATAAGACACAAGTGGCCATTTTTGAAAATCATCATTATAGTGTTATCATTTCTTGCACTCAGGGATTGAATAACTGGTGTGGGCAATTCTTTGCAAGTACAAGTGCAGATGCACGTACACTGTGTCTATTGATGCAGACTGCTATGGGAAGCCTGAAGCCTGCACCCTTTAAATTTTACCAAAATTACCAAAAGAACCAGTTAATCATCTCTTAGGGCTCTTACTGATGAGCGGTTGAAGCTGCGCTCCCCTGCGCTCCCCTGCGCTCCCCTGCGTTCTGTTTTTCTGCGTTCAGCCATAGGGGAGCGCAGGAATGGGGCTGTACTCACACAGGCGCCGAACGCAGGTTGAGACTCAACATGCTGCATTTTTCCTGCATTCGGCGCCTACACGCGCCTGTGTGAGTACAGCCCCATTGAAAAAAGCTAAATGCATCTATTCCTGAACTCAGAAAAACAGAACGCAGGGGAGCGCAGCTTCAAACGCTCATCAGTAAGAGCTCTTAGTAAAGCAGACTAATGCTTCCAAGTTCACACACGCCTACTTTAAGACCAAAATATTGTTTAGTTAATAAACTCACTAATGAGATATCTAAAATAAAAAATGTGCATTAAGTACTTATGTTCCTCATATTTCCAGCCAGGGAAATAATCTTTCAAAAGGGGATAAAATGTAATGTTTAAAAATCTGAAGGCTCTCTAAACTTGATTCAGTGCTTGCTGTAACTGGTTACGTTAGCAAAGAAAAATGACATTAGATTATTTATATAGTCTACTGATAATATGCTTGAAAAATTTCATCAGAGCATTTTTGTCTATACACTACTTCACCCTTGAATGCTTATTTCTCTGTGCTTTTCCCTATTGCCCTAGCGTTGACTATAACATCCCCCCAATCTAATTATGGGAAACAGGGGTGTGAAAGCAGTGTGGCTACAGTTTAAGAGCTGTTCCATATTCTTTCACATTAAGGGGCCTATTGACTGACATTTGAATATCTTTTTTTATGAATGTCTAAAAAATTGTAGCTTTAATGTATTTTTTTTTTAAAGCTCTAAAATATGAGATTTATCAGGGGACACATTTACTTAGCTCGAGTGAAGGATTAGAAGGAAAAATACTTCGAGTATTTTTGAAGTATTTTTTTGGCTACTTCGACCTTCGACTTCAAATCGAACTATTCAAACTAAAAATCGTTCGACTATTGGACCATTCAATAGTCGAAAGCACTGTCTCTTTTAAAAAAACTTCGACCACCTACTTTGCCACCTAAAACCTACCGAGCACCAATGTTAGCCAATGGGCTTTCTAGGCAATTTCTGATCGAAGGAAAATCATTTGATCGATGGATTAAAATCCTTCGAAGGATTTAATCGTTCGATCAAACGATTTTTCCTTCGATCGAACGAATTACAGTAAATCCTTTCGACTTCAATATTCGAAGTCAAAGGGTTTAACTTTGATGGTCGAATATCGAGGGTTAATTAACCCTCGATATTCAACCCATAGTAAATGTGCCCCAAATGTAAAAACCACAAAAAACTCTAATACAAACAATTTGCCAGATAAAAGCTGTCAAGGTTCTATAGAAGTCCATGGGAGTTGTGCTGATCTTATTGGACCATTTTTAAAGAATTTGGACTTTTAGAGGAACTTGAATTTTTAAAAGTTTTCATTGTTTTCTTATTTTGCAGCTCATCATCCAGTGTTTTTTCCACTTGTACCTTTTATACTGTTTTTGCATCATTTAATAACTTTCATGACATTCCTGATTTTAGAGAAAGAGTTTAATTGGTTTTAAAAACCTCTAAAACCACTAACATTCAACCTTTTATAAATGGGCCTCCACACATATAGAATACAGCTTGTAAAGCATACTGGGGCTCATTTATTAACGCAGCGCAGTGCTAAAAAGAGCGCAGTGGCCTGACATTTGCCCAGCGCATGCGAGTATTTAATAATGTAGCGCACGATACCTTAACAGTGCAATTTTGTGCGCTAATGTAGACACAGACAGGTGCGACGTGTGAAACTGCGTATCAGCTGTCGCAGTGCTTATAATAAATTGTGCGCACAGGAAGATACCGCAAAGGTAAGGATTAGTTGTGCTCATGTATGAATGCGCTGCTTTAATTAGTTGCGTCACATATTGCGCATATTGCGTTCACTTAGACGCATCTGGTTGCAAAGGTGTTTAGCCTACCTGATACCCTTAAAGGAACCTTGGTCAATATAAACATGTTGGGTGGAAGGCGTGGTTAATATGCACTTTACAGGGGTTGTTCATCTTTGAGTAAACTTTGAGTTAACAAACATCCCCACCAACAGCAGCACCATTGTATTTGCCAGAACCCAGTTTAGCAGTGTGGCTCTGCTAGCGCAGCTGGGCAGGAATGCGCATTTTGAAGAGCGTTACTATTACGCCACAAACAGGCAGTCGTAAAAATTGTGGTGCTGTTGACCGGGTGCAGTTTTGCACATATACAGACGCAAATCTGCGACGGCCGCAGTGCAAGCGCATTGTAGCCACGCCCACAGCCACGCCCCTAACAACCACGGCATCGTTTGCGACATAAATGCCCAATCTTTTGCGCAATGCGCATAAACAAAACCATCGCAAAAGCTCTGTGTTATGCGCAATATCACGCAAATATATTAGCGATCACACTCGTGATGTCGCAGACAATCTTTTGCGTCCACTTATGCGCTGCGCTGCGTTAATAAATGAGCCCCAATGTCCCTTAAAATAGATGACCAGCAGTCTTATAGACTGTGTGATGTTATTACATTATTACGTATTATATGATTTCTCTTGGGTATGAACAAACATCAGATGACCCTCTGTGAATGTACTGAGAGTGATCATAAAGGGCACATACTGTTTAATATTTGCACTATTAGGGGTGAATGAAGTACATCACGCTCCCCCAACATAATTGCTTTTCTAGTCATAATATAATTCCATTAATAACATCCATTTTGTAAATATTCTGCAATAGCTATGCTCAGAATTACAACAGTACTGTTCTGAATTACTGTAAGAGGTCTACTGGGACTGCATTACCTATATCCCTGGGTCTTTCAGGGGTGCCAGTACTATATTTCCACTAATGTCCATTCACTAGGGCTTCAGAAAGGCAAGGCATTTCAGTTATTGATATCTCTGATCCAGTGAAATGTAATTTATCCAAAAAGAGGTTAAAAAAGTAGATTGAGCAAACCATTTACAATATAGCTGCAAAAAGAGAATTACATAAACAGCTTGGGGGACCCACTTTTTCAGTGTTTGGATCTGACATAAATACACCCTAAGGACCAGGGTGTTTGCTTGTAATAAGCTCTTAGCCTGCAGCCTAAACTGATGGTTGTTTAACCTATTGCAATACTATGTTACTGTGTGTCAAGCATTCAGCCATAACCTTAAGAATATCTAAACATTGTAGGACTGCAAATACATATTCATCTCAAATCTCACCCTTACTGACTTCCCATCTGAATTTCTATGTATCTATGAAAGCATACATACCATATTATTTACAAATCTCCCCTGTTTATTTTGTCACTGCTCTGGTCCCACATTTTAGGAACTACTTGCCTAAACAAGGGAGAGAGGGGTACAACTGGTACCACTATACATCTCTATTCTGCTATATTTAACACAAGCATTGCCAGGGACTGTATTTAACTCACAGACAGTAAGAATATCACATGCTAACCCTTACCCTTGATATAAGAAACCTGTAACTGGTGCTGTTTATTGTTGGAAAACCCTTATTTCATAAGTCTGACGATACACCCAAACAATGTAGGTCTTTAAAATATATTGCATAAAACAGTTCATATGTAAAACCCTGCTTCATGTAAATCGGTGATCCCCAACCAGTAGCTCGTGAGCAACATGTTGCTCTCCAACCCCTTGGATGTTGCTCCCAATGGCCTCAAAGCAGGTGCTTATATTTGAATTCCTGGCTTGGAGGCAAGTTTTAGTTGTATAAAAACCAGGTGTACTGCCAAACAGAGCCTCAATGTAGGTTTACAATCCACATAGGGGATACCAAATGGTCATTAATAGCCCTTATTTGGCACCCCAAGAACATTTTTCATGCTTGTGTTGCTCCCCAACTTTACTTCTGAATGTTACTCAAGGGTTCAAAAGGTTGGGGATCCTTGATGTAAATAAACCATTTTCATAATAATATACATTTTTAAGCAGTATGTGCCATTGGGTAATCATAAATAGAAAATTGCCATTTTAAAAAAATAAGGGTCGCCCCATGGGATCCTACGATTCATGGTGCATACAAACTATATATGTTAAGTCACATGAGCCAATTAACAGATACAGTTCCACATTTCCACATTTCTTCCTGTTACAGTTAGAGTTGAAGTATTTCTGGTCAGGTGATCTCTGAGGCAACACACAGACCATCACAAAATGGTGGTTCAAGGCAAGAGATGTAAAAGGACAATATTTACTTAAATTCCTGTATATATACCAGTTTGGTAAGATTCTTTAATATGCCACTTCATTTGATATAATCTGTTGCTTAAGTGTTCATTTTGGGGGTATAGTTTTCCTTTAAGAAAAATCTTAAACACTCAGTACGGAAAGACTTTATAACAGGTCATAACAGATCTTAGTTTGAGAGTCACTTTCGAAGTGTATTGTATAACTCATAATAACTCAAACATTTGGAAAATACGTATCAAATACAAATAATTACTCTAAATATAATTGCAGAACAATTATATCAGAATTGTTTGGTTTTAGAAAACATACCCAATAAAGGAATTGCCACCATCTTCTACAATTGCACATCAGTCCTGTATAAGGGGTGATAATAATAAACATTGTTAAATGTGTGTTTGAGCATGCTGCTTTGTTACCATTTAGGGGCAAATTTACTTATGGTCGAATATCGAGGGTTAATTAACCCTCGATATTCGACTGCCGAATTGAAATCCTTCGACTTCGAATATCGAAGTCGAAGGATTTACCGCAAATAGTTCGATTGAGCGATCGAACAAAAATCGTTCGCTGATCCTACAAAATTTGTGGGATCAGTGAAGCAGGAAGAATGTTTTACAAATGATGATAATAATGAGTATTTGCCTTTGTCTTACATATTGGAATCATGGCCAGTTCACAACCCATTATACACATGCATCATTTTTAGTGTATTTATTTATTATTCTTTGGATCTCTTTTGTGTTCTATAAAACACGTTGTTAATGGCCCTTATCCATGAAGTTCATGGTCTCTACTACATAGCAAAGGTCAAAGTAATGAAATGGTTTACCCTCTTTAAGTAATTTTACAGCAGAGTAGTCATTATTTTAGGATATTTTTGCTGTGATAGAGAATCTATAAAGAGCAATGCAGCACTTGAGATACTTTTTTTCTAAACTGACTTTGATGATACTTTGAAGATTCTATTTCTTTTCTTTTCTGATCATGCAGTAAATTTTTTTACCTTCTCAACAGGAAAAATATTAACTGATTCCTAAGTTTAACTTTTGGCCAAATAAAGTGCTTAATGTTTAACAGTGGCACAGACCTAGAGCACAATCACAAACATCAGTTTCCTTTAGATTTAAGACATTTCTTTCTGTTGTTATGCAAACTACTTGTCCTTGTAATATCATCTAATAACCCAACAAGGAGATAGGTATAACGTTTCACCCAGGTGAGGGTGAATGTTTCTAAGTGTAAAATACAAGTAGCAAAGTGAAAGCTTTCACAAGGATTCACAAAGACATTTATTTCTGTTGTTATGCAAACTATTTGTCCTTGTAATATCATCTAATAACCCAACAAGGAGATAGGTATAATGTTTCACCCAGGTGAGGGTGAATGTTTCTAAGTGTAAAATACAAGTAGCAAAGTGAAAGCTTTCATCAGCCTTTCGTTCCTACTAAATTTCACATCAAGTTATGACATATCACATGTACATCTACTCATGCACAAGGAGAAGATTGAAGATCCTTGTATAAACAGAGCGCTGGTATGCAGTCTGTGTACTACCCAACTCTAAATCATTGTGCCTGCAAGGAAAGGTTCCAAGTTAAAGCTACTTACACCACATTGGTAAAACAAAGATTTTTTTTTCTCTTAGTTTTACCTTCCATAAATTTAATGACATGCCTTTTCTTTAATGGCCCCGTAAGGAGCATGCATGCGAGACTGTCTAGCTCCAACCATCCAGTTAGAAGTGAGGCATGCCATGGAGACTGTACAGCTCATTTTAGAAAATGGGTAAACAGAAAGTACAACGTAAAACAACTTCTATGCTGTTATTTATGGAATGGTTTACCTCCAGTGTTCTGCCTGTCTCTCATCTCATGCAATGAGCTAGAACTGCAGAGCATCTTCACTTTTCATTCTCAATTCACCTAGAGGTGTCTGTTTATTTTAACAGCTCAGCAGTCCATGTGTGAGCACTAAACCTGCTAATCACGGACATCATGAAGCATGACCTTGGCATGTGGCAAATGAGGCCGCTCGTCCTGTGCTCAGTTGGGGAATTATTTGAACATCAATTAAGAATATTTAAACTGAGGGGATCAGCAGCAAACATACTGTACATTGGCAAGCATGTACTATTCATAACTCAGACACTTAGAAATACTTATCAAATACAAATAAATACTCTAAACATTTTCACAGTAACTGCAGAACAATTATATCGGAATCAAGTTTGTTATATACCAGTTTGGTAAGATTCTTTAATATGCCACTTCATTTGATATAATCTGTTGCTTAGGTGTTCATTTTGGGGGTATAGTTTTCCTTTAAGAAAAATCTTACACACTCAGTACGGAAAGACTTTATAACAGGTCATAACAGATCTTAGTTTGAGAGTCACTTTTGAAGTGTATTGTATAACTCATAATAACTCAAACATTTGGAAAATACGTATCAAATACAAATAATTACTCTAAATATAATTGCAGAACAATTATATCAGAATTGTTTGGTTTTAGAAAACATACCCAGTAAGAGAATGTCCACAATCTTGTACAAATGTACATCACCAGTCCTATTTATGGGGTTATAATAATAAACATAATAAACATACGGTAATAATATATGTTTGTGCATTGCTACCACTTAGACTGAGCTTTTGAAAACAGCCATAAAGAACATTCTGATCCTTCTCTACTAATAGGCACAGCTGAGGGTTTATTTTCTTATATATATATATATATATATATATATTATTCCTGAGATCCATTTCTAAGTAGTCACATATGTGCCCTTAACAGTTGTTGCTGTGACTGTATTTTTGCTTTGCTGCTGTTGCTGAATCTGGAAATGGAAAGAAGACACCGAATGTCTATAGACCATAATCTGATTTTCTCTCTGAATGTATTGATCAAATAAACAGCACATGCCTTTAAAATATAATGGATGCAGATAAAATTAAAATTAACTAAAATACAGCCCATGTTCCAACAAGAGGCAAACTGGCACAAAGTGAAATTTCCAGTGTCACCAATGCACTTTGCGAGTTGCATTATCATTAGAGCCAAACTGGAATGCCAGGGGCCCACCAGAAAAACGTAGACTGCTGGCCAACTGTCCAAGCTCTTTTTTCTGTGATCCTCACTTATTATCTTTAATCTCTTAATTGCTTCTCCTTACATGCTATAATCTATTTTTCCCCCATTTCTTCTTTTTGTTTCCATATAGAAATTAGGATTGGCCATGGTATAGGCATACAAGGCAAATGCCCAACCAAACAAAAATAGAAAACATATAAGGCTAGTCTTATAAACAGGACACGCCCTCAGAACCAAACAGCAAAAACGCAAAACATCAAAAATGTTTCCTGTAACTCAAAATTTTGTATAAAACTAGAAAAAAGTTTTTAATTCAAAATTACATCTTAGTTCGCCACCTTGCATGTTTTGTACCTGCTGGTAATTATTCATAGCCTCATGGCTTACTTATTATACTATAGTGTATCATCTTTTTTAAAGGTTCCTTCTATTGTTACATAAAACCAGAAGGCTATACATCAGCCATCAATCAAACAACCAGATATAGATATACATTTCACAGGGTTCTGTTGGTTGTACCTTAAATCAGAACTTTCTGGATAACCGGTTTTCAGATAACGGATCCTATACCTGTACCAGCTAAAAACATTTGGAGGCCCACATTCTTCTCTTAAATAGGTCCAGGATTCATATCCTATAGAAAAAAAACATATTTATTTTGTATAGCATGTGACAACTCATAATTCAAACCTAATGCTAACCATGAATGTATATGAAAAATCTGTAAAACACAAAGCTAATTGTTGGGCACACCTAGACTTTTTCTGGTTTCCAGATTCCAGTCTGACACTTTATCTTTATCTGCACTCCAGGTGTTAGGAGCATGCATAATTGCAAGGTGCCCAAGGAAGTAAAGTGAGCAAGGATGAAGCAATTTGCAGGAATCAAACACAACAAGGTAAGTTCAATAAACAGGCAAGGAACCAAGTATAATAAGTAAAATTATAGCACACAAGGTGGCTGCAAGTCACAGGGTGCAAGTCACCATTTACTAGCAGATTTAGTTAAAGACTTGCATGCAGACAGCACAAGCAGTCTATGAGGGCCTGGAACATTGCTTTTAGAATGTGGTAAGCTCTTAAATAGCGATATTGTCATTTATGAAGACACAAAAATGTAATTTCTCCATAAATCACAGTTACACCACAAACAGAAGGGATCAGCCTGCAGCCCAGCACTGTTGGAAAAACGAAACAACCATTCAGCAAAGGGCAACACTGGCTTATAAAAGTATTGCTTGCGGAAGTGAAAGCAACATACTGTCTTTATTTAAGGAAGGACATATGGCTGCAGAATGAATACTGTGTCAGTGACTGAGCTAACGACTATTCTGTTATTTGTCAGCTACATTGCTGGTGCCATTCTGTCAGTTAAATCTGTCCCATCTGTTTGATTTCTCTTAAAGGAGAAGGAAAGGCTAAAATTAAGTAAGCTTTATCAGAAAGGTCTATATAAATACACCAGTAAACCCTCAAAGTAATGCTGCTCTGAGTCCTCTGTCAAAAGAAACACCACATTTCTTTGCTTTTATTGTGTACACATGGGCTTCTGTATCAGACTTCCTGTTTTCAGCTTAAACCTCCAGGGCACGGCCTTGAGCATGCTCAGTTTGCTCCTCTCCCCCTCCCTCCTCCCATCCCTACTGTAATCTGAGCTCAGAGCTGTAAGTAAGCAGGGAGAGACTCAGGCAGGAAGTGATGTCACACCAAGCATATATGGCAGCTTCTATCCTAAACAAACAGAGACAGTGTCTAGAGCTGTTTACTCAGGTATGGTAAAGCATTCTGCAGAATAAATATAGCGTTCTAGTTTGCACTATTGTGGCTAATCTATTGGCAATAAACTGTCTTGGAGCTTTCCTTCTCCTTTAAATTCTTGCTGTGATTTGGCGATTGATTAAAAATAGAGGAACCAACTGCCATTTTTTTTATTCCATTAATACTACTGATGATCTTGGCTACTCAGTAAGTTGTATAAATTACTCAGTGACAGTTATACAGTCATATGAAAACGTTTGGCAACCCCTCTGAGCCTGCATAATAATTTACTCTACTTTCAACTAAAAAAGATAACACTGGTATGTCTTTCATTTCCCAGGAACATCTGAGTACTGGGGTTTTTCTGAACAAAGATTTTTAGTGAAGCAGTATTAAGTGGTATGAAATTAAATCAAATGTGAAAAACTGGCTGTGCAAAAATTTCGGTACCCTTGTAATTTTGCTAATTTTAATGCATGTAACTGATCAATACTGTAAGGAATGCAATCAGGAAATTGAAGGCCACAGGCACGGTTGCTGTAAAACCCAGGTCTGGCAGGCCAAGAAAATACAGGAGCGGCATATGCAGAGGATTGTGAGAATGGTTACAGACAACCCAAAGATCACCTCCAAAGACCTGCAAGAACATCTTGCTGAAGATGGTGTATCTGTACATCGTTCTACAATTCAGCGCAATTTGCACAAAGAATATCTGTATGGCAGGGTGATGAGAAAGAAGCCCTTTCTGCACTTACGCCACAAACACAATCGCTTGTTGTATGCAAAAGCTCATTTAGACAAGTCACAGTCATTTTGGAACAAATTGCTTTGGACTGATGAGACAAAAATTGCTTTGCATGGCGGAAGAAGAACATCGCATTCCAAGAAAAAAACCTGCTACCTACTGTCAAATTTGGTGGAGGTTCCATCATGCTGTGGGGCTGTGTGGCTAGTTCAGGGACTGGGGCTCTTGTTAAAGTCAAGGGTCGGATGGATTCAACCCAATATCAACAAATTCTTCAGGATAATGTTCAAGCATCAGTCACAAAGTTGAAGTTACGCTGGGGTTGGATATTCCAACAAGACAATGACCCTAAACATACTTTGAAATCTACAAAGACATTTATGCAGAGGGAGAAGTACAATACTAGTAGTGGTGGGGGGGAGAGTAGAGTCAGGCCTAAGCAGATTGTGGTTGTAGGGGACTCAATTATTAGGAAAGTGGATAGGGTAATTTGTCGTCCGGATCGCTACAACCGAACAGTTTGCTGTCTACCTGGTGCCAGGGTTCGGCATGTGGTTGATCGGATAGACAAATTATTGGGTGGGGCTGGGCATGACCCAGCTTTCTTAGTACATATCGGTACTAATGACAAAATAAATGGTGGATGGAAGACCTTAAAGAATGATTTCAGGGATCTAGGCTCTAAGATCAAGGAAAGGTCTTCCAATGTAATCTTTTCTGAAATTTTGCCTGTGCCACGTGCAAGTTTAGGAAAACAGCGGGAGCTTAGGGAGCTTAATGCGTGGCTAAAGTCTTGGTGCAGGAAGGAAGGGTTTGGGTTCATAGAGCACTGGGCTGACTTTTCGTTGGGGTACAACTTATACAGCCGTGACGGTTTGCACCTCAATGGAAGGGGGTCCGCGGTGCTAGGGGAAAGAATGGCTAAGAGGTTGGAGGAGTGTTTAAACTAGGCAAGGGGGGGTGGGTGAGAGAAAGGATTATGGGGAAGCTAGTGTAGACGGGGCAGTGGGGTTAGTAAGGGGTCATGGGGGAGGAGTGAGGGGGGCATACAGTTTACCAGCTAAGGAGGTCCCTCTGTTACAAGGAAAACAGAATAATACTAACTTAACGTATAATTCTTTACCAAGTAATGCACATTTCAAAAGTAAAAGTAATAACCTCCGCTGTATGCTGGCAAATGCACGGAGTTTGTCAGGTAAAATGGGAGACCTAGAATTAATTGCATGCTCTAAAAATTATGATATAATTGGTATCACTGAGACCTGGTGGGATGAAACATGTGACTGGATTGTGAATTTAAATGGTTACACCCTTTTTAGGAGGGATAGAGGGATTAAAAAGGGTGGAGGAGTGTATTTGTATGTAAAGCCTGAATTAAAGCCATGCGCTAAAGAAATAAAAATAGCTGGCACTGGTGAGGGTGTAGAATCACTCTGGGTAGAGATTTCGACTGGGCAAAAGGTATCAAAAAGAATTATCATTGGTGTATGCTATAAACCACCTCGTATAAGTGTCGAGTATGAAGCCGAGCTACTCTTGCAGATACAAGCGGCTTCACAGCTGGGTCAAGTTGTTGCTATGGGTGACTTCAATTATCCAGACATTGACTGGGGTAATGGGGTTGCTAAGACAGAAAAAGCTAGTAGGTTTGTAAATATGCTGAATGACAACTTTTTATTCCAGCTCGTTCAAGAACCTACTAGGAATAACTCTCTTTTGGACCTTGTAATAACTAACAATACTGAACTCATCTCTAACATTTGTGTGGGTGAGCATTTAGGGAATAGTGATCATAACATGGTCTCCTTTGAGATTCTGTTGCAGAAGCAATTCTATAAGGGAGTAACTAAAACACTAAATTTCAGACGTGCAAACTTTGACAGTATAAGGGCATCTCTGCAACATATTAAGTGGGAAATGCTTTTCACAGGGTTAAACACAGAACAAAAATGGGAAGTCTTTAAAATGCTGCTTAATAAATATACTTGTCAGTATATTCCACTTGTAAGCAAGGAACGTCGTTGCAAAGCAAAACCTTTTTGGTTCAATAGAAGCGTTGGTGTTGAGGTGGGTAAGAAAAGACGTGCTTTTAAAACTTTCAAGTTAGCTGGTACAGCCGAATCATTTATAAGGTACAAGGAGGCCAATAAATCATGCAAAGAAGCTATAAGGCAAGCTAAAATTGCTATAGAAAAGGATATTGCAGTAAGCAGTAAAAAAAATCCAAAATTATTTTTTAAATATGTTAATAGTAAAAAAATGAAGCAGGAAGGGGTGGGTCCCTTACTATCAGAGGGGGGTCAGCTGGTTGATGAAAACAAATTAAAAGCGCAGATTCTGAATTCATATTTTTCATCTGTCTACACAAATGAGGAATCAGTAAGTGAAGGTTTCCTTCTTAACAGTCCCAATTCTAGTAATACAACTAATGATGCATGGTTCACACATGATGAAATTCAAAAGAGACTAGAACATGTTAAGATTAACAAAGGTCCAGGGCCAGATGGTATTCATCCCAGGGTAATTAGCGAGCTTAGCTCTGTGATTGCCAAACCTCTTTACTTAATTTTTCAGGATTCATTGAGATCTGGCATAGTGCCGAGAGACTGGCGAATTGCTAATGTGGTGCCTCTATTCAAAAAAGGATCCCGTTCTCAGCCTCAAAACTATAGGCCAGTTAGTCTGACGTCAGTGGTAGGAAAGCTTTTCGAAGGGTTAATAAAGGATAAGATACTGGACTTCATAGCAAATCATAATACTATGAGTTTGTGCCAGCATGGTTTTATGCGTAATAGATCTTGCCAGACTAACTTAATTTCTTTTTATGAGAATGTAAGTAGACACCTCGATTCTGGGATGGCAGTGGATGTGATTTACTTAGATTTTGCTAAAGCATTTGATACAGTGCCACACAAAAGGTTACTGGTTAAATTAAGGAATGTTGGCCTGGAACATAGTATTTGTACTTGGATAGAGAACTGGCTAAAAGATAGACTACAAAGAGTGGTGGTAAATGGAACATTTTCTAATTGGACCAATGTTGTTAGTGGAGTACCGCAGGGCTCTGTACTAGGTCCCTTGCTTTTCAACTTGTTTATTAATGACCTGGAGGTGGGCATTGAAAGTACTGTTTCTATTTTTGCAGATGATACTAAATTGAGCAGAACTATAGGTTCCATGCAGGATGCTGCCACTTTGCAGAGTGATTTGTCTAAACTGGAAAACTGGGCAGAAAACTGGAAAATGAGGTTCAATGTTGATAAATGCAAGGTTATGCACTTTGGCAAAAATAATATAAATGCAAGTTATACACTAAATGGCAGTGTATTGGGAGTTTCCTTAAATGAGAAGGATCTAGGGGTCTTTGTAGATAACATGTTGTCTAATTCTGGGCAGTGTCATTCTGTGGCTACTAAAGCAAATAAAGTTCTGTCTTGCATAAAAAAGGGCATTAACTCAAGGGATGAAAACATAATTATGCCTCTTTATAGGTCCCTGGTAAGGCCTCATCTGGAGTATGCAGTGCAGTTTTGGAATCCAGTCCTTAAGAGGGATATAAATGAGCTGGAGAGAGTGCAGAGACTAAGTGCAACTAAATTGGTTAGAGGGACGGAAGACTTAAATTATGAGGGTAGACTGTCAAGGTTGGGGTTGTTTTCTCTGGAAAAAAGGCGCTTGCGAGGGGACATGATTACACTTTACAAGTACATTAGAGGACATTATAGACAAATGGCAGGGTACCTTTTTACCCATAAAGTGGATCACCGTACCAGAGGCCACCCGTTTAGACTAGAAGAAAAGAACTTTCATTTGAAGCAACGTAGGGGGTTCTTCACAGTCAGGACAGTGAGGTTGTGGAATGCACTGCCGGGTGATGTTGTGATGGCTGATTCAGTTAATGCCTTTAAGAATGGCTTGGATGATTTTTTGGACAGACATAATATCAAAGGCTATTGTGATACTAAGCTCTATAGTTAGTATGGGTATATAGAATTTAATTAAAAGTAGAGGGGTGTATGTATGGATGCTGGGTTTTCATTTGGAGGGGTTGAACTTGATGGACTTTGTCTTTTTTCAACCCAATTTAACTATGTAACTATGTAATACACTGGAATGGCCGTCACAGTCCCCCGACTTGAATATCATTGAAAATCAATGGGATAATTTGAAGCAGGCTGTTCATGCTCGGCAGCCATCAAATTTAACTGAACTGGAGAGATTTTGTATGGACGAATGGTCAAAAATATCCATCCAGACACTCATCAAATGCTATAGGAGGCGTCTAGAGGCTGTTACATTTGCCAAAGGAGCTTAACTAAGTATTGATGTAATATCTCTGTTAGGGTACCCAAATCTATGCACCTGTCTAATTTATGTTATGATGCATATTGCAGATTTTCTGTTAATCCAATAAACTTTATGTCACTGCTGAAATACTACTGTTTCCATAAAGCATGTTATATATTAAAAGGAAGTTGCTAAGCTCAGCCAATGATAAACACAACTCCAAAGAATGAAGAGAGGTTCCCAAACATTTTCTTATGACTGTATTTGTGTCATATATCCATTATTTCAATACAACAATAATCTGCTACTGTTATTGCCTCAGGATTCTAGAACCAGTGAGAGTGAATGTTTTTTTCTTTTGGCGCCCTGTGAAATAACATTTTTAGACGTGGGGTAAAATATTATTCCCTAGTCGTTTCATTAGATTGGGAGAAATAAAAATGCAAATATAGTAGTTCCCTTTTCCCAAGCAATAAAATGCAAATAGGTCAGTTCATGTCATACATCTCTAAATTAAACACATTAGCTCTACAGCAAAGCAAACATTTACTTGTAACTACTGTATATTGATGATGGGAAGCAGAGAGAGGCAGACTTGAACGAAATATAATAGTACAAGTCTAACAAAGGGAACTTTTCAATCCTAGTTATTTATAGCAAACAAGTTAAATGTGTTATTTATTAATAGCATATTTGGCATTCTGACCTGGAGAGACCTGCTTTAAGCATTTCTGCACTTATTTAACTGGTTTCCATGCAGGCTAGCAGACAGAGCTATAAATATTATTTCCAACCAAATGTTTGGAAAAGGAAGGTGCATGAAGGGCCAGTAATGGGAAGGTTATTAGATTTCCCCCCAAAGAGTCCAGAATGTGTTTTAAAAATAAAGGAATCATAAACTGTCATGGATTCATGCAAAATATAGTATCTGAACTCACCAGTAATCAAACACTTTATAAGGCCATATTCATTGTGAATGTTTTTATTGCAGGAACATATTTTAATG
The DNA here is from genome assembly GCA_038501925.1 of Xenopus petersii. NCBI lineage: Eukaryota > Metazoa > Chordata > Amphibia > Anura > Pipidae > Xenopus > Xenopus petersii. The sequence goes on along the minus strand of CM076681.1, from coordinate 39,125,484 downwards.
TACACATTTAAGAAGCTAAAAGACCAGTAATTAGGTATTTTTCTAGGGGCACCTTGTTTGATGCCTGACAATAGAGCCAGACAATAAGCAATATATAGAAGTGGTTTATCTAACATATATTTGGAGTTGCGCATACACACGTTGATGATAGTGAGACTAAGGGCGAAATGTATTATGTTCGTATCAAATGTACGCAATAAAATATGCAAGAAAACAAGCCAACATTGAAATCACTATATTATAAAAGTAAAACCCTCTAAAAAATCTGTACACAGTGAAAATCTTACCACCTGATTCACCACGTATTGCAGAACTTGAGTAATGCTAGATGTTTATTTGTCAAAGGTTGTATATCAATCTCGCATTTAAATTCGCTATGAAAAGAACCTGGAAAAATATGCCTAACAAAGTCTGGTGAATAATAGCAAGAACTATTGCCTGGATATGGCTATAGTTGCAGGGTTACACTACGGACCACAAATGCATCATTTGCAGCTATGTGAAAAATGTGTGAAGCAAAGAAAATGGCCAGTATACATTGTTGTTTAAAAAAATAACTTGCAAAACTTTGCTACTTGCCTTATGTGAATTTGGCACGCGCATAGCTATTCTAGCGAGGTATAAAGCTCTTGAATTTACACAATAGCGTATTATAATACCAGCTAGAGTTAAATCAGCATCTTGATAAATGTCGCCCTTTGTGGCACCCAATTGGGCTCGCCACAGTTTTCCCTTCTACACTCTTCTTGTTGGTATGGGAATTTTCTTCAAAGACTTTTGATGTTTGACATGGTGACCAGGGACTGCCAGTATCTATATTTGTGAAATTTCTTAAAAATGTACTAAGAAAAGAATACTAATTCTAAATTAGAATTGTGGCTAAAATGTATTTATGAAAGATGGATAAAACAGATTTACTAGCTTTCTATGATGAGTAGTCAGTGCTGAGTGATGTGTGTAATTGTATTCATGTGTAGTGACGAGCAAATTTGTCCCATTTCGCTTTGCCGAAAAATTCACAAAACTGAGCAAAAATACAAGAAAGCAAGTCAATGGTGTTTAGAAGTTTTTTTTCGCACGACAACTTTTTTGACAAGCACAAACATTTTCTTTCACTCCTAGTGCATTCAAGTCAATATGCGTCTTTATCTTAAGATGACTTTTTTTGTCCAAATGCATAAAACTCAATTTGCGTTTTTTTTTCTTTTTTGTCACATCTGTTTTTTTTTCCGCTCCTAATTCAAGTCAGGGGGTGTCTTTTTCTTAAGTCAACTTTTTTTTGTCTAAATGCATTAAAGTCAATGTCAATTTTGTCTAAATGCATTTTAGTCACAGTAAATTTTGCATGGCAAATGCGGAATTTCGCCACAAAATTCATGGCTGGTGAAAGAATTTGCCCATCATTATTCATGTGTCATGTTTGGAAGAATGTGCTAGCTTTTTTAGACAAAAAAACCCCAAAGGATTAGAACAAACTTCTTAAATACACAGGGGCAATCTAGGCAGTGTCGGACTGGGACCCCACTGGCCCAGATCTGCTCCCCCAATCAGGCGTCCCCTAAAAAATGACTTGCACCGCTGCGCCTGCGCACAGGAGTGCAGTGCAACTGCGTTCACCAAGGCGCAACAATGTTTTCCACAGGCGTACTGCCGCCTGAGTCGAGTTTCTCAAAATCTCTTCATTGGCACAGTGCTGCTGTAAATACAGTATAAAGTGCCTGACCAGCTCAGCCTTTGTTGAAATTGAAATGTTAGCTTTGGTCCTTAGTTCAGTTGTTTTCTCAGCAATTATATTCCTATTATACAATAGCAACTTAAAGGAAAACTATACCCCCAAAATAAATACTTAAGCAACAGATAGTTTATATCAAATTGAATGACATATTAAAGAATCTTACCAAACTGGAATATATATTTACATAAATACTGCCCTTTTAAATCTCTTGCCTTGAGCCACCATTTCGTGACTCTATCTGTGCTGCCTCAGAGATCACCTGACCAGAAATACTACAACACTAACTGTAACAGGAAGAAGTGTTGAAGCAAAAGGCAGAACTCTGTCTGTTAATTGGCTCATGTGACCTTACATGTGGTTTGTATGTGTACACAGTGAATCTTACGATCTCAGGGGGCGGCCTTTATTTTTTAAAATGGCAATTTTCTATTTATGATTACCCAATGGCACATACTACTAGAAAAGTATATTATTATGATAATGGTTCATTTACATAAAGCAGGGTTTTACACATGAGCTGTTTTACTCAGTATCTTTTAATAGAGACCTACATTGTTTGGGGGGTATAGTTTTCCTTTAACAAGGTAAATACACTCCTCATTTAATGCCAGAGTCTGGCAATTAGTTCAGCCTACAGGGTGCAACAAGTGGTGCAGAAATGATCCTGCTACACACATGTTTAGCCATCTTTGTCTGCAACAAGATGAAGGCTTAAGCCCGTGTGAATTGGTGTGCTTCTTCCCCTTGTATAGCTGGATATTATTGGACTTGGAGGCAGTCCGGGAATTGAATGCACCCTGTATGTAAGTAGGTGGTGTGCAGCAGCTAATTTTACATTTTTTTACATGTAATGCTAGAACTGTTTCATGCATTTCATTATACCCACTAATTATTTATTTGTTTGTAAAGCTTCAACTTTGTGCCCTTATTATGGAAATACAGCAAGCCTAGTTTATTGAGAACAAAGGCCACATAGATATTTAGCAGACCAATTCAAGGGTACAGAACATTTGTGGATAGACTAATACTCATACCTTCCAACATTTGTAAAACGGAAATGGCCACACCCATTTATGGTCACACCCCATAATTACCATGTCCATTTAACAAAATATGGTAACTTATGAAAGTTTGAACACATTTCTGGCAGTTTTAGGGCAATGTTGTGTGTGATACCAGTTTTGCTAATGAAGGTGAAATTGCCCTTTAAGCTGAGAGTCACAGTTTACCCAAGAGGCTTGTTAATCTTAAATAGTTGCATTGCAAATTGTATCTTTGCTTGTCTTAAATTGTTACAAATATGACTAAGTGCAGCTGCTAAGTGTTCTGGGCTATCTGCCAAAAAGCCTCTTATTTTAATTAAGTTTCAGAAACATAGCACCTTTTTCTGGTGTCAGTGCAGGAGATCAAAGAGAAACTCAGGATATTTCATTAAGAAACCAGGTCTGCAGAAAATGGGACAGTTGGGAGGTATAATATCCCCATAGGGTAAACAAAAGAATGAAACATCTTGTACAGAGGCATTCCCAGTTTTAGGCCTTATTTAAGTGGAAACCTAATAATATCTCTCCAATATCTGGTTCTACACAATTACCCCTTACTTCTGGGTAAAGATGCACCCAAGCAGTGTTGGAATGGAGCATTGGGGGCCCAATGGAACTGCAACCCAAAGGACCGGTTTTTTTTCCTGTTGTCTGGCCGGCCCCTTCTGACCCTGCACCCAAGAATCTAATCCCACTCAAAATCTCCTCAGTGGAGCCTGTGCTGCATGTCTAAAAAGCCCTGACTGATCTATTAAAGTGAGTAGCCTTCTACTTACTAGACGTGACCTTACCTAGGTTCCACTCTAGACTCCCTTCTCTTGCGAAAGGGCTTGGCCAAAGCCCATAGAAGCACATGGTTTTCCTTTATATAACGTTTAACTCTGCCACCTTGTGGCTAAACTAGGTAACTCTAGTGGTCATGTGCTGACCCAGAAAGAAGAGCATTTCTCCTTATAACTAAGGGACTATTTAGTGCACAATAAAAGGGAAGACTATTTATCAGTCGCCTACATTGTCCTCTTGGTGAATTACTTCCATCCCTGAGTCCTGACTATAATGTTAGACATCTAGTCACTCCAGCCTTTATAGATTACATTTTTGGCTAACTATCTATATTACAATTTTTTTTATTTTGCACTTCCTATCTATGTACCCAGGTTTCATTTTTACACTGAGCTACTCCTTGAAAACTTATAAAGCATTCATCATCATTAACATCTGCTTCAGTAGCCTCTCCAGATGCATACCAGTGAACAATGGTTAACCTTGAAAAGAATATATCAAGCATACCATGCAATGACGAAATGTGAAATACCACAAATAGGATCCCAACTCGGTCCTATAGAGCATGGTTCCAAACCTTTTGGACATGGTCAATACCATACCAAACACTTCACTTAAATGTGATACTTTGATTACCTTACTCATGTGATTTCTTTATATAAACGCATTTATTTGACAGTACTGCGCAGTATGTGGGTGCTCTAAAAATACATGGTAGTGATACTAATAATAATAACCAGTTCAGGGTAACTCTCCTGGTACACCCAGGTGCAATGGCATAGCTGAAAAAGCAAATTACAGGTTAGATACATTCTTCAAGCCAGTATAGAGTGTGCACCTTATTGTGTGTGTGGCCTGTGATATAGGTGATATAACTAGGTTATATGCCTTAACATTATATAGGTCATTTAACTACAAAGCAACTTTTAACATCTTCATACATTTTACACAATTTTACTAAGGTTTTTTTTATTTCCCCAAAAATATTTCCAAATATTTTTAAAAATAAGTTACCCACATTGTTTTACCAAAAACATAAATGTCTTTGGTTTTTACACCGATGTGTATAGTGTTGCCACTCCTTCTGTTGTGAAAAAGCCAGTTGGATTTTAGCAGGAATGCTTTGATTTTAAAAAGCCTGCCCGTGTTTATTTGGTCTGAAGAAGCCCTTCTACACCTCTGATATTCAAACTCAACTGTCTAGGATACTTACTTTGTTTTCTCTGATCCTGGGTTTTGAGGCTGCTTTATAAGCCAATGTAGGAGGTTCTGCATGAAGGTGGCCTTTTTCTTGGGAGCTTCATTGTAGTAGTTCATGGGTATTGGTGAGTTTGATGAATGCCACTGATTTGCACAATGACTGTGGCTATCTTTGTGCGACATCTGCACTTAAATGAGCCCTTATGACTATGTATTAGAAGATTTTATAGAATGAGGACATCAAAATGACCTACATGAGTGTCAACTTCACTCACAGCCTGTAATATTCTTGTTTTGTTCAGAAAGGGAAACATGTTTCCATATGCTACATTGTGTTGGACAGAAATTGCTTTCCTTAAATATTTTTTCTCATATTTCTGGATATCAAAACTGTGTGGTTGAATTCAGAAAGAATTATAAAGTATGTAATTTAATACATGTGAAGAAATTAAGATGTTCTTGTATATCTGGCACACTTGGGCTTCTCTCCAAACATATGTATAAAAATAATCAAACATCTGGTAAAATGATCTTCATTTTAGAAATGAATGTCATTAAATTGAGTTTTAGAAGAGTCAGCCTTCCGCATACCAAAGCCAAAAAGAAAGTAATACATTAACATTACATTGTTTGTTGTTGTAAATTGTAGGTTGATATCACAACAGCAACTTTTACTGCAGTGATTCAATGCTAAAGGAATCTGTACATCAGACATTTTGCTCTCAAATTCAACAAATTACTGTTGAAACCTGAAGAAGGCAATTAATTGTGTTAAAAGTGTGTCCCGTATTATTAAAGCTCAATAAAGACATATCAACTTGAATAACAGGTAGTGCTAACTTTGGAGATGGTTTGATTTGAGGGCAACTGGTACCTTGAAATTTAGAAAGTCAGGGTTGGCCAAGGTTAGTGTGCTCCCATACTGGACAGCTTGTCCAATTTGTGCCAACGTCTATGCTTGTGGCCTTGTAGTTAAACCTTACCCAATGTTTTTCCTATTGGTATAATCCACATCAGGCGGCACCTGACAATCACTGCTCATAACTGTCCAATCGAGAAATGGCCACAATGCAAGCATTTATTTTGATGTGCCATGTTTAGTTGTCTTTTAAGTGAAAATGTAATAACATTTTCAAAGAGAACAAATTTGCCAATATAAATTTGCATGTCACAATGTTATATTCTTCATTAGGCTTTTATTGCATTGCAAATCTAAATTGCACATTTTGGAGCAAACAAAACAACTTTTTCCATTAGGAAGTTTTATTACATAAACTGCACACCTTCACAAACTATAAAATTTGCAATCACTATCATACTGTCGTGTGAGGGGCAAAGTGTCTGCAAAGGCAAAATTGTTCACTTTGCAAACATTTATTTGCATTGCGAATTGTGAACGATTTTTGTCTTAGCAACCAGGGCCGCTTCTGCCATGAGGCAAGGTGAAACCCTTGCCTCAGGCGGCAGCGAGCGGCCAGTTACAAGGGGCGGCAAAAAGCCGCCTCTTGTAACTTTAAGAGCCGAACTTCCGGGTTTTAACCCGGAAATTCGGCTCCGCTAGTGCAAAGAGCGATATTGCATTCAATGCACCAGCGATACTTCCCCCTGAAACCCGCTCCGACGCTAATTTTTAAGCGCGGAGTGGGAGAGGAGGGGGGCGGCATCTGGGCTGTTAGCAACCAATATTACATTCCCCCATAAGTGTATTGCTATAATGTCTTTTACATGTGTCATTTCTTTTCAACCTCTCTGTAGACACTACAACATGGGTACAATTCCAGGGCACTACCTGCAGTTTGCATCTCCTCCCTGTGTCATTATAACATTCCTCTGAGTATTACAGTTTTTTCCCACATTTAATGCTCCTGATTTAAAAAAAAATACCATATTGTGTGTGCAAAGGTAATAGGGATCTTACATTTGTCAGCTCCACTAGGGCCAGTAATAATGTAAATAATGTATGGTTACTGTAAAGCACTTTGGCATATGTTGGCATTATAAAAATAGAGGATAATAATCCTTCCTACAGAAAGGCTCCCCTCTGCCCCTTGAATTAAAGCCATGGTCTAAATAAATAATAATGGATGGCAATGGTGAGGGTATGGAATCCCTCTGGGTAGAGATTTTAACTGGGCAAAAGGTAACTAATGAAATAAGTATTGAGGTATGGTATATACCACCTCATATAAGTGACGAGAATGAAGCCTAGCTACATGTCAGCCTTGTCTAGTGATTATTAGTAACTTCCATTATCCAGACATTGACAAGTCAGATAAAGTTAGCAGGTTTGTAAATGTGCAAACTTTTTATTTCAGTTCATTCATGAACCTACTAGAAATGACTCTCTTTTAGACTCTTGTAAATACCCAACTCATCTCTAGCATTTGTTTGGGTGAGCATTTAGGGAATAGTAATCATATTATGGTCTACTTTGAGATTATGTTACAGAGGCAACTGTATAAGGGAGTAACTAAAACATAAATTTTTAGACGTGCAAATGTTGCCAATATAAGGCAACAATGTCTTAAAAGCTTAATTGGAGAAAGATTTATTTAAAAAGGTATATAAAAATCCAGTTTCTGCCTACACGCGTTTTGCGTTAGCTTTTTCAAGGCAAATGGGCTTGCTAAGTATCGCGTTGTTATTTAATGCTTCCGCTTATTGAGTCACTGTCGTGAGAATAACTCCTCATCCCACACGTCGGCACCCATCACCAGTTCAACCAGATGGACCGGTGTGCCGCGTCACTCTGGACACAACCAGAGTAGTTTAGTGATATTAAAAATTTACAATTAATATACATATTGGTATTTATATATATTATATTATATATGGTATTTATAGTTTACGTTGGTATATGAAGGAGTCAGTGTGAGTGTGTATATATCTGTGCCTATGATAAAGTGTCCCTGTGTGACACGAAACGCGTCAGGCGTTATTCCTTTTTAGATGTGATGTAAAATAAAGTATCATATTTTATATATATTTTCTGGCTCTTGGAATCTACTTTCGTTGGACGTTCCAGATTGTGGCCTGCCTAATGTGATTTGTTGTGAAGTACTTCCCTATGCGGAAGGTCTGGGGCATGTGCACCCGGACCCAACTGGGAAAGCGGTGAGCTAACACAATTCGTTGTGTTATACATAGCAGGAAGAATAATCCTATCTTCTTCTTTTCTGTACACATAAGGCATTATTTAGCATATTCTGAATACACCAAATGAATAACATATTTATAAAGCATTCTGTAAAAATAATTTTAAAAAACACTACGCAAAATATGTCAGTTTAAATTTACAGATTATGTTGTATATGCTACATACACAATGAGGGTTTTAAAGGTAGAGGTGGACATTTGTAACAGAATAGTGCTACAGGTTCTGTATTCTGTAAGCTAAGCACCAAAAAATTACACTGGTACAACCGGTATGTTTGCTTTAGAAAGACTGCTATAGTTCATACAAACAAGCTACTGTGCAGCCAGCCCATGGGGGCAGCCATTCAAAGCTGAAAAAGGAGAAAAGTCACAGGATACCCAGCAGATAACAGATTTGCTCTGAAGAATTCCATTGTAAGCTACAGAGCGTATCTGTTATCTGCTGCGGATCTTGTTGTTGAATGGCTGCCTCCATGGCTACACAGCAACTATTTTTATATATAAGCTATAAATGTGTTTCTGAGGCAAACACACCAGTTTTACCAGTGGAGGACAAAAGTTAATTATATTGTCATTCCTTTAAAACATTAACTTTTTTTATATAAAGAAAATAGTGAAAATTCGATTTTCTAACTAGGTAGTACAATATATATAAGTTAATGCAGAGCTAAAAATACCAAACCTCAAAGTAATTTCAATTGACGCCAATGCATTTCAGAGAAGTCTCACTTTGCCATTTTTTAACACAAGCGAAAATCCCCTAAGAGTGATAAAGGGCAGCGGGAGGGCAATACTCATTATACCAGAACTATGTTTCCCTGCTCTCTATATTATATGGGCATTTACCAAATCAACTAACGAACATCTCATATCAAGAAACACACACACCAAAACAGACAGACAATAAAGCAAATGTTATTATTACAATTAAAACCACAAAGACAGGTTTGCAGACTATTTTATCATTGGCCAGGTGCTTCCCGTGTCATACTGTTATAACACATAGCTTATGGATACATGTGCATGCTGGTCTTAGTTATGCTAGAAAACATGTGCCCTGACCACTGAGCACATGTGTGTATGGGTATCCTATGAATTATTTTAATATCTTTATTTATATGCTGCCAACAACAAACATATTATTTTACTGAAACTGTATTTGAATTACTTTTATCACCAGTGGAGCTTACGGTTTGATGTTCCTAGCACAGCGCACACACAAACTCATTAGTTTCATAGGAGCAAATAAATCTAATGTTTTGAAAGTTCTGGTGGAAATTAAGACACTTGGGGGAAAGAGCACCATACTGCCTTCATATAGTATGGGCCATGTACAACAAGTTTACTTCTGCAGATAAATAACCTGGTTAGTGACTTTGAGAGATAAGGATTCTTTCTGGGTTCTCCATTGTTGGTTGTGGAATACCCTATAGACCCTGATCAGTTCCAGGAGATGACATATTTAGGATGACTGAAAAAAGGCTAAAAGAGGTTTTTGTGGATCATAGCAAACACAAAAGTTACCATGTTTTAACTACTAATCCATCAAGGGTAGTGAGTTATGTGGCATACAGTAGTACTTGTTACACAGGTATTAGTACAAAGTAACCACAGCACCACATTTATTTAAAGATGTGGTTGTGGTGGACAATATTTTAGTTAAGCCTGTTCCATGTTTGGCTCTAAAACCAGCTCAAATGTTATAGATTTTGCACTTACACTACCCTAAAATGTTCATACATTGCTTCTGTTCCTAGTCAAACTAGATGGTCATACCCCAGTCTGCTAAACAAGTAACCAGCAGCGCCCACTACAGATGGAGCACATAAAATGACTTTACAGCAAGGTCACTAAGGGGCCCATTTGCTAAGGGTCGAAGTTAATTCAAAGTGAATTTTCGAATTCAAAAACTTAGCAAGCAGGCATGCTACGAGCAAAAAATATATAGGCTGGATAATGGAGCCCACCATGCCTGCTTGTATGCGGTGGGCCAAGGATCCACCACCTTGTGCACAGTATGCTCACATGTGTATGTTGTTCAGCATCATGAATACTATCATAAAATCCTCTGTCTAGCTGTGTGTGTGTGCTGCCATATTTCTACTGTTCACCACACATGAAAGCCTTCTAAAACCCCAGGTCAGGATGCTCAGGATTTGCTTCACTTACAGGAGATAATCCAGTAAACTGATTAAGAGGAATGCAGCATCAGTGTACAGTTCCAAACATTTATGAAAAAAGCCATATATTTACTAATGACACCAAGGCAGGATTCCATACATTTGGAAACAGTCATTTCTGATGTTTGAGCTTTAAACCTCAGACAGATACTAAATTATAAATGCATAAAAAGACAAGTTTAGTGACAGCTTCTGAGTTATTTTTTAATATTGCTTGAAATCCTGGGGGATCTGTTGCTTTATTAACACTGTATTCAGAGTAATCTATTTCCTTATTTTGTGTGCCCGGGGTGTATATGACCCTTTTAGCTTTCCATGTCCCCTGGGCAGATAAAGAGCAGTAACTGGGGGGCCATCCTAAAGGCTGAGATTTGTTAATGCCTGTTTGCTCTCCGAGATACTTCTGGAAGACCATCCTGAGAATAAACACTTACTGGCTGTTCTAGACATTATTAGAATTAATGATACAGCAGTGTTATTATATCTTCACGTTATGAGGTAATGGAGACCATAATCAAATGTTGGACCTCAATTGAACCAAAAAAGTCCGCTTGACAGCAACATTAAAGGGGATATAAACCCAATAATAAAGTTTGGCTTGTGAAGGCAAACACAACGTATAATTCTAAGCAACCTTTTACTATATATTCATTGCAAAGTTTGTAAATGTTTGTATTTTTAAAATGTAAATGCTATTAAAAATGGTACATCTTGTTATGAGCCAAAGGGAACTCAGAACAAATGTTGAATGTCAAAGGGGGGCCCACACTTAAATAGTCAGACAACCACTTTTTCATTTTGAGCTTTATTTAGTTAGGCTCCCAGGAGAGCTGGCCTTTAGTCTGGACCCCACCATACACTACCCAGGACCCCCTTATGGAGGCCACTTGTCTGCTTTATTGTTCATTTCTTGAGTTTCTCTGTTTGAAGATAATCCCTTTTCACTAAATGTCCACCTGGTAACTCTTATTCCTGTCAAAGAGTGAAGAACCCAGGCTGAGTTGGTTTCATGTAATGATCATATGTCCCAGATCAAAAGCTTCCTGTATATTTCTCCTACCTATATGTTATAAATTGGCTGTATAATATGTTGAGTCTCATAAAGCGGATATCCATTCAGCACCCCGTATTAGCCATCTCTAAAAAGTAATTTCCGATGTAATGGCGACCCCTGGTATGATAAAGTAATTGTAAAAGGTTAATAGAGTATGCCTAGCAGGGAAGTAAGTTAAATATTCCTATTTCCCATGAGGCAGCAGTGAATATGAAAAACAAATGGTCCCCTGTATTGAGTCTACGAACAGACACAATCCAAACATTTAAAAAAACTTAAAACAACACAGCACTAAAACTCTCCTTTTGGCTGAACTAAGATATTTGGTGAGAAATTGAATAGGTATTTTTCTTAGTTATGTCAGTGTGAAGCAGTATAAATATACCTGTCTTTTACTTGCAATTCTTGGAGATGTACTTAGAAAACTCGCATGGAACAAATATATATATATATTATATGTATAGATATATATATATATATAATAGGTGCTCATGACTTTAACTAAGACATGACCAAAACTTTCAGGTTCACACTTTGCCACATAAAAGTAAAGCAACCTTAGCCCCTGGCCAGAAGTTATTAACTGGCACCAGATGTATATGGCTCTATAGTGTAGCAAAGTGATCCTATATTGCAGAGAACATTTCGAATGCAGGTGCACCGGGCTAAGCTGAAAACAAACGTTTGTGTGTTTGGACACTTTTCACAAGTACTTTGCTCCCATATACACTCCTTACAACCTGGGTGTTGTACATACTGTAAAAAAAAAACTAGTCTAAAATAGAATAATGCTAGAAATGCTGTATTTTGTATAAAAAAAAACATAAACTTACTGCACTAATAAAACAAATGATTTATGCTTTCAAAGATGGCCACAGGACGTCACCATCTTGTAACTATGTTTAACATCTTTGCAAGACCAAGACTATGCACATGCTCAGTGTGGTCTGGGCTGCTGTTTAGGGTTCATCATAAATTATTAAAATAGCGCAAGTCAAATAATATCTGCCAAAGGCCAATACAGCAAGACTGATTAATAATCAGCATATGCAGATTGCACTGAGTCCTGTGTGTCATGTAATCTAATATGGATTTTAAAGTTTTTGTATTGTTTAATACAAAGTTTCTCCAACTGCAGAACCAGTGGCTGCAGCAAAATAGTCCTCCAAATAGAATCCCGGGTTATCTGTTTAAATCTGGCTCCATGATCTTTGTCCCTGCAGCTGGAGTTGGAAACAGAGGATGTAAAGGCCAAAAATAAAATCCTATTTTTACTTTATTAACAGATAAAGAAACCTATCCCCAATAATAAATCTGTACTGTTTTTATAAGAAACCTGACTATATGTAGTGAATTCTCCCCTTTATTTACTTGCTCTGACTGCTGCGGATACAAATCTCTACACAGTCGCTGGCTGCTCTACAGGAAAACAAACAAAGCTGCTTGAGTTCTGGGAAGTAAGGTTGGGGTGAGCGCCCCCTGCTGTTTGAAAGTATGTTTGACGTGCCCAATACACAGCAGTCAGAGCAAGTAAATGAAGGGGTAATTTCACTGCATACAGTCAGATGTCTTATAAAAACTGTAGACATTTTTTTAATTAAAGTTTATTGTAGATAGGTTTCTTTTTCATAAAACAAAGTAAAAATGGGATTTTATTTTTTGCCTTTATATTCTCTTTAAAGGCATAGGAGAACTCTGGAATTAACACTAGTGTGTTAGTGTGTTGCACAACACATGCCACTAACTTACATCCAGTGTATCAAACACTAATACCTTTCTTGGTGAAGTACAGTAGGCTCTGTAAGTGATACCACTGACCCACAAAAACAGGAAGAATAATACAAACTGCAACTTGCATGCTATTTATCAAAGCAGACGTCGATTTGGTTCCACCGTGGTAAACTTCATGTAATTTGCAGGGCATTGTCAGGGCCCGAAGGCACAATTTGGAGTGTGGACCAAGGAGGAAGCAAATAGGCAAACACAGTTCACGGTACAATGGATTAGGCAGAATAATCGTCAGTTCAGGCAAAGGTCGGTCCAGGCAGCAAGGTTTCGTGGTCGAGGTTTCAGGCAAAGGTCAGTCCAGGCAGCGAAGAATCAAGGTCGAGGTTTCAGGCAAAGGCCGAGAATCAAGAATCAATAATTAGAAAACACCCAGGAACTCTAGATAGAAGAACCTATACTCGGGCACTGAGAGAACCTTCTGGCGACCTTAAATAGGTGGATTTTTGCGCCAAAACACGCTAGATGATGTCACAGGATGTGCACCAGAATATGCGCCAGCGTCTGCACGTTTTGGACGCCAGCGCTAATACGCTGCGCGAAAATGTCACGCTGGCGTCTGACGGCCGCATGGCCTCTTCTGGGCGACGCCATCTTGGACGCGCCGAGGACGCCTTACAGGCATGCCTTTTAGGGGTTGCTGTTTATGGAAAAACACTGGGTATGCTGCTTTGGTAAAATCAAAACATTAATTACATTAATTGAAAATATTAACTTCAAATCTGCAGTACTCCAGTACCCTTCTTTGGTATGTTTTCCAACAAAGAGCTGGAGACTTATACAGTATCTGTAGTGATCATTTTTATTGCTTTTGTGCAACAGGGATATAAATGATATAAATGAAACCATAGTCACAGACCCCCCTGAAAGTTTGTACTATATTTCTTTAGCTTTTCTTTCACCACTGATTGCACCTGCCATCTGTCATGGCCTTTTCTATGTACTTTATGTACATAAACAGAATCCACGCCAGTTGTCCAAGAATTGACATTTCTAGGAGATCTATAAAAGGTGTGTGCAAGTGTGGCCCTGCTTATCTCTTCCTTTCCTCTTCTGTAACATGGTCTGCTTATTTTAGACATCTTTGCTGAAAACCTATAGGATAAACAAAGGCTCAGTCAATCAAGCCTAGCAAGCTTCAGTAGCTGCCAACAGCTCAGCCAAGATTTGTTGTCAGTCTAAGAGGTATTTGCTATAATTTGTGTGAAAAATGATCTAGACCTATGGCCGTGAGCATGGAAATCTCTCCCTGTAGAGTCCACTGCTGAAATGTAGATGGATGGAAGAGTATGCTCAACTCAAGGCCCCCAGCCTGCAACACAACCCGTAACGTGCCAGAGTAGAACTCATCTTTTGATTAAAGAGAATGCAAATCCAACTATACAACGATACCTGGTTAAACAATATGCAGTTCTAAACAAGTTATATTGAGTTTACAAAATGGCTCAAATAGATACTGCATTCAGTGGCGATAACTTTCATTTTTCATACATTCAGATATGCACATGACTCATGTTACACACATAATACTTTTTATACTAACAGTTCTAGTATATGAATCATATGCCCCTCCTGGTAATACCGCATAATAACAATTTCAAATAAATATTATGGGATTTTTGTACTCACAATGATCGAGGTGTAATGATCTGGATGAGCAAGGCAGCCCAGTCTGCAGTCACTGCCCTGTATCAAACATGCCACCAACATATGGAAGGGAGAATGGCAGGAATATTCAGTATGCAATCCAACAAAAAAATTATTTCCAGGCAAAAGATAGAAAGCAGAACCCTGAACAACAGAAAATAGTGACAAATCTGTTAAAAGTTATAAAAACGTATTTGCTGTATTCCTATTATTCCAATTCCTAGCTAGCGTTTAAAAAAAGTAATAATCATATACAGTATATACAATCTTAACATGAGAAAAGAACTTAGTTCTGAGCCCCTTAGTTATACAGGAGCTAGGCTTCAATTCCTTGGTCACAACCCCTAGAGTTCCTGGTTTAGCCACTAGGTGGTACTGTGTTATAATATATAAGCTGTTCAGGGTTCATATTGCCAGTCCCCTTCACTGAGCAGGCAGGAAGGGTTGCATTTGAAACCTAGACAGGTCAGGTCTAGTAGGTGATATGCTAACTCACTTTCATAGGTCACTCTAGCGTCAGGGCTATTTATCCAAGCAGTTTAGGCTCCACCTCAGTTGGAGTGTTAAGTGGGAATAGGATCCTGGGTATTAATTACCCAGAAGAAGGAACTAGAGCTAGGATCTAGAGAGACACCCTTGAAGCTCAACCTAAAGTAAAGGCTGAAAGCTGGTACTTCTGTAGCTGCTGTGTATTCTCTCTTGCCAGCGGGGATGTACTGTATACTAATCACTGGTGCTGTGTGTATATGCCTATCCAGTGATGTTCTATGTTCTAGGCAGTAACCAGTAAATCAGTGACTAGAGGTGGGGCCTCATGGGTCATAACTGTTTGCTTTTGAATCTGAGCTGCGTGCTATGGATCAATTGCAAACTCCCTGAACAGTTATGTTCCATGTGGCCCCCCCTTATAGTCGCTGACTAACTCAGAGTTAAACATCTGTTCACTCCAGCCTTTATATATTACATTTTTGGCAAACTAATGATATTAGAAACATTCTTTATTTTACACAGTGTGAGATTCAGGTAGCAAAGTTCATAGCCATGGCACAGTTTTCAGCACAAAGAATGGAGACTGACACCACCTTTACTTAAAATGCAGCTTTGTTGGCTTTTATTTGTCACATAATCAATCTTCAACCCACTGGCTTCACAAAGGAAATCACAGTCCCAATTCACACCCTCACTGGTGTTCACTTTAACTCACATTTTTAGCCCTCACCAGCTTTCACTGGACACAAGTCCCAGAATCCTCGCAGGGGCTCACTCAAGACAAGTCTCTTGGGAGGTTTTCTCTCTTCCTCGCCAGTTCTTTTCTTTGCACACAGGCACATCTCCTTTCTGCAGAGCTGGGCCAACCCGGCCAGGCGCCCTAGGCAACCTGGCCGGGCACGGCGCCGGCTTAGTGTGCGCGCAATCGCACAAGTGCGAAACTACGCGCCGGCGCGCATGCGCAAAACTACATGCCGGCACGCATGCGCGAAACTATGCGCATGCGCGCAAGTGCATTTGAAACAAATTACCAGCGCCAGTCAGGGAGACACAGGATCAGACATGGGGTAGGCGTCAGAGCAGGTACGTGCCTGGCGCCCCCTCAGCTTTGCACCCTAGGCACGTGCCTACTCTGCCTACCCCTAGTTCCGGCCCTGCCTTTCTGCTCCTCCAGCTCCAGGAGGTATCCAGGGGCAAACCCTGAGGTATAGTCCCACACCTCCTTTAACTACAGCTCACCTGTAGCTTGATTACTTAACTGCCTCTAGCTTAGGCAGCTGCAAAACACCTAATGGAGCAAAGAATGTAAGCCCAGCCTGCTCTCTTCCATTCATTCCAGGGACCCATAATCCAGCTTTTCCTAAACCGGTACAGAACTATAGCCTTGCTGGCTGTAGAAACACACATATTTTCCTGGAGTTTTATATTGACCAGTCTAACACTGGTGAAATATACACAAAATCACTATATTTTCGTAGACACCTCTTACAACAGCCTATCTATTTACCCAGATTTTATTCTTACACTGAACTGTTCCTTTAATAAATAAGCTCTATTGTTTAGTTTCAGAAACACTGGTGCTCAATTATTGTGCACTGCATACTGTTAACATTTGTATAACACCCTGTCTCAGCCTCTGACAATCATAAATCTTATCTGGAGCAGAAGCTAATAGTTTGAGAAACAACGTCATTCATTTTACTATAGCCTTACACATTATTACTGAAAGCCACTTCTAGCAGTCACGGGGAAATCCGCAAATTTTTCAGCGACGCGAAACTGGAGAAATTCACCCATCACTGGTATTTTGATATCTGTGTTTTATCTGAAGATTAAAAAATTGAATAGCAGTAGGTGCAGTTAGCCTATGGCTTGACTCTTTTGCAAGTTATTTCATCAAACCAATAATTTGCTTTCTCCAATGTACTCATAACTGATTATATTTTCTTTTATATACAAATGAATTCTGCATTCTGCTCTGTATTAGTCCAATTGTCCCTTAAAACCTTATCTCTGCAATAAAAAAGTAACTATAAAATCTCTCAGCAGCAAAAGAAAGTGCATGTGAATTCATATTCTGTATTATGCCACTTTGGTTAAGGAATCTAACTGCCCAGGTACTATAGACTATACTTGGACTGTATTACATGTATATGTGCCAATTAATATTGACTATATTTACATTACTGCTAGTAACAGTGATATGTTGTGAAGCCATTTAAAGGGCATTAAAAATGTAAGCAGTTAACATTCTTTGAACTTGTTTTTTATTGTCCCATCCAAAGATAACTTTCATTCAATTAGGTGCCCTTCAAAAACACAACTACGTCTTTCTTGGTTCTAAAAAGGAAGTTTTTTTTAAGATTCTCGGAAGCAGGAATGACACATATTGTCAGTAAAGTCTAATATAAATAAATAAATATAGGGAAAAGGAGGAAAAAATATAATGTTTGGCTTTATTTGAAGCTATAAAATATTTTATTGGGATATTAAGATCAAAGTGGACTCATTAAAACAAAGTTGGAGTAAGCACTAAATATACAGTCCAATTGACATATTACCAAACCAAGAAATAGCTGTACAGTCTTGAGCATCATCTGTGGTGCTTTCCCATCATCTTTGTATTTTTCCTCTCTCCAGTTATTTAATAGAATCTAAGACATCGGAATACTGTTAAGAAGCACATATATTTATGGGACTGAAAACCGCAGCTTATTTGTACATTGAATGGACACACTAGAAAGTCACATACAACCTATTCTTTTACCATAAAGTAATGTATTTGTGACCTTGGGAGCTGCTGTACAGTGCTAATACAAAGGAATGGGACTTGAGGTTTCGATATTCAGCTATATTTATAGTATCTTTAGAGTAATCAATCTAACACCTCTATTAAATCCTAATATGTTTTACTATACATCATCCTTAATGACATAATATTTAAAGTGTGTCTATAAGGAGCATTAAGGTATGGAGATCCAAATTACAGAAAAGCCCTTTTCTTGAAAACCTGAGATCCTGAGCATTTTGGATAACAGGTCCCATATCTGTAAATTCCCTAAGCTACCTGACAAATGTTGTTAAAGCCTTTAGGCATTTGTTTTTTCCCACAGTATCTTTCACTCCATTAGGATAGCAGGTCGGCGTCAAACACTTGGCCATTTGTAACTGTACAGCTTGCTAAACCCATTGTTTAAAAGAAAAAAAGAGCACATTTAAAAAGTGCACAGTTTCATTGCAAAAACCAAACTATGGGAGCATGCCATGCCAATGGTTCTTATTAGTGATGGGCGAATTTGCGAAACGGCATCTCGTTTTTGACGCCGGCGCCCGTTTTTTGACGGCGGCGTCCATTTTTTAAAAAAAAACAATTTTGATGCCGGCGAATTTTCGCGGGCATTTCCCGAATTTATTCGCTGGCGGCGAATCGCGCAAATTCGCTGCAAATTCGCGCCTGGCGAATAAATTTGCCCATCACTAGTTCTTACAATATATTTATTACATTTTCAATTAAAGGCTACCCAGTTAACAGGACCCAATATTTTCATTACAAGTTTTCTTCTCCATTATTACATACATTTAGGGATGCACCGAATCCACTATTTGGAATTCGGCCGAATCCCCGAATCCTTAGTGAAAGATTCGGCCGAATACCGAACCGAATCCTAATCCTAATTTGCAAATTCACATTAGGTGCAGGAAAGGAAAAAGTGGAAAGAATTCTTCTTTTATGATCGAAAGTCACGTGATTTCCCTACCTACTGATTCGGATTCTGTTCGGCCGGTCACAAGGATTCAGCCAAATCCGAATCCTGCTCAAAAAGGCAGAATCCCGAACCAAATCCTGGATTTGGTGCATCCCTACATACATTACATACACTTGAATTGATTGTGCTTTGAGGAGCTGTTACTTCCTATTTCAGCAGCACCTACAGTATAAAATAAATACATCTGCATGTTATTGCTAATAATACCATTTTCACCAGCTAGATGGCAATATTCACTTGAGAGCTGGGGTTTGAACACAGTAGCACATTTGTATAGTTGTATGTGTGCCAAGAATGCACTAAAATGCAGCTGTGATTATTTACACAATTTCAAGGAACAAAGGGTACATTTTTAATACTGCAATAACAAACTAAGAGCACTCATATCCTGTATTTTGCAGAAAGAAAAAAGAAAATTGTAGCCCTGTTTCTAAAAACTGGTTGCATGTGTTTAAAATCTCTCCAAATGCTTCCACTGCAAAAAGAAATCAAAAAGAGATTAAAACAAGGATTATATTATTATCCACAGTTGCTACAAGACTTTATACAGCTGGGTCATACCATAACAAAAGTCTATTCAAGGGGAGTGACAATCTCTTCTTTTTAGAATCTTTGTTCTTGCTTGAAAGTTTCTTACTAGACTATTTAGTGACTGGCACCTATTTAAATGATCATTTTTATCAAATGTCCCACAGCTGTATAGTATCTTAAAAAAATAAGCTACAAAACCAGCTTTAGTATAGCTTTAAGGCATGCAAATACTATAATTAGGAGCTTCTGCCAGAAGATGGCGATCGTAAGAAGAATAAATCCATTGGACTTGTTTATCAGGGACAAAAAGTAATATATTCGATGTAAATTTGAATGCAATTACAGAGTAGAATGTAGAAGTGCTGTGAAATAATAGATATCTGTGCAGCAAACAAAAAATGCTGCACCAGTTTTACAATAATACTAGCTTTCAAAGAATAAGAAATGCAGCTAAGCTGCTTGATACTCTATATAGTTATATTTGTTCAGACAGTAAAAAGGCTGAAAAAAGTAGTCCCTTTTGTTTAAGAAAAGGGATCACTAAGAGGTTTTCAAGTATATTCTATTAGGAGCTATAGTGCTACAGTGTGAGAAGCAACCTGTCATTTGCTGGCATATAGGAACAGACCTGAGTTTCTGTGACAGATCAAGGAGGGAGCACAACTCTGCCACCAGGTTCAACAACTGGACCTCTACATTCTGCAGTCTCTTGTCAGTATGGAGCATTTGCAGCACTTCCTTTATGGGTTTGTGTAGGGAATTCAAATGGGGGTTATTGGCGACAACAATGGGGATATAGTCATTGTTATCTGTCTGTATTTTTTTGAAGGCTTCCCCTGTGTATTGGCAACTACCCTCTTATTTTGCCTGTCTGGCAGGAGGCTGTAGAATAGTAGAAATAATTTTGTGGAGCTCTCTAGAAGGTGCAGAAACTGGCACATCTCCCTGTCTGCAAAAAAGGTGTGGAACCTGTACACACATACATGCAGTAGACTAGGTACCAATAACACACTGCCATCAAGAACACCGGATAAAAGATTCATTTACCTGCAAATGGGCAATGTGGTGTACTTCATAATGTGCTTGATATGCCCCACTACAGGACTTTATTTAGAGAGAAACAGGACAAACACTGCGCCAACGGTCGAACTCCCACAGGTATTGATGGGCGAAATGGAGCACAATTTTTTTTGATGCCAGCGAATGTATTTGCTGGTGGCGAACCGCGCAAATCTGCAGCGAATTCGCGCCTTGCGAATAAATTTGTCCATCACTACCCACAGATTCAACATCAAGCATGGCAACATGGATGTCCTAGTTGCAGCACCCTTCTGCAATAATAACTACAGTATCAAAAATCTTCAGGTCACAATATTAATGGGCAACTTCAGGACATAACAAGAGCATAAGGAGTAGGAATTCAAATTGATGAGGAATTTCAACACCCTAGAATGTGTCCTCAAAAGGGACTGAAGTTTTCCCATTTGTAGTTTATTTATTACAAACAGATATGGACTTGTGATTTGTTATCCGACTGTAAGGGCCCGAAGGCACAGTTGGAGTGCGGACCAAGGAGGAGGCAGGTAGTTAAACCAAAGTTCGCGGTATCAGAAGGTTAAGGCAAGAGAGTAGTCAAAAGTCCAGGCAATAGTTCAATCCAGGCAGCGAAGGGTCAATCCAAAATAACAGGCAAGGTTGGTACACAGGAATCAATCAGTAATAACACACCCAGGAATACACGAAGTTAAACCTATACTTGGGCAATGTCTGCAATGTCCAGAAGGCTTTATATAGGCCAGGATTGTCACCAAAGTTTGAGCGCAATGGCATCATGACGCTGACGCTGGCATCCTGACACTGCTGTTTAGACGCTGACGCACATTCTGACGCCGGCGACCAATCGGCAGGCGGGAAGACGCTGGTGTCATAGCACTACGACCAGCAGGATCCACATGGAGAGGCAGGGAGTCACCATTTTGGACGCCGTCACCATCTTGGACGCCATCGCTTCTCTTAAGCTTATAGGGAAATGCACTCACCAAGTGTCTAGAGTGGCCCGGGTGCATCGTCCCAAACCCGTAGCAGAGGGTGAGTGAGGAATCGAAGAACCACTCTTATGATAAAAGACAGCTTTATATCAATAAGTTAAAAGTATGAAGTCCTGATGCGTTTCGTATCCACATGATATGTAGTCATAGGCATGACATAGGCCTATGACTACGTATCATTTGGATACAAAACGCGTCAAGACTTCATGCTTTTAACTTACTGAATTAAAGTTGTTTTTTGTCATACGAGTGGTTCCAGGAGTGCTTCCCGGTTTTTCTTTGAAAAATAAAAATGTGACAAAAACAACCATTAAATCCAATGCATTTTTTATATTTTTAAATGTACTCAACACTGGCGGTTGATCCTTAAATTTAGAGAACTACATTAATTACACAAATTAATTACACAAAATGTGGTAAACAACATGGTTTGGTTGAATTGTTATAGATGTTGGTTTTATCCAAAGCCATTTCGATCCTCTGCTATTTTGAATCTTTGTTTCTTTACATGGGTTTAATGGTCTGAGCTTGAGGACCAGGCAAAACCAAGCTTAATTCTTTTTGACTAAGAATATGGTTGAGTAAGATCCCCTTAATCTTTGTTGTGGTGGAAGCTCTCTTATCACCCCATTTTGCAGTGAGTTGTGAACATTCTCGAGAGCCCTTCACTTGAATGGATCCTTTGGAATTGTTGAAGGAATGAACCTGTATCAAGGGGGTCCATCTTTGAATGGAATTCTGCAGCCTTCTCAAATTATCATTAAGACCCAAGTTCCTGTCCTTCACTTTGTATTTAATACACGTAGGAAGCAGCAATGTAGTCAGTCCAACTGTCTCACAGGTGCTCCGTCCACACACCTTAAATCTTGTATATAATCAAAAAGCAGAGAACAGAGGGACAAACTTGCAGAATAACTGCTAAAGTGCAAATTTATTATAGTCCACACGACATGTTTCGGGCGTCACAGGCCCAAGTTCCTGTCGTTGTGGCTCGCCATTAGGGATGTAGCGAACGTCGGAAAAAAAGTTCGCGAACATATTCGCGAACTTGTGCAAAAATGCGAGCGGTTCGCGAACGGTTCGCGAACCCCATAGACTTCAATGGGAAGGCGAACTTTAACATCTAAAAAAGACATTTCTGGCCAGAAAAATGATTTTAAAGTTGTTTAAAGGGTGCAACGACCTGGACAGTGGCATGCCAGAGGGGGATCAAGGGCAAAAATGTATCTGAAAAATCTGCCTGTGTGTGCTTGGAAGAGATAGTGTAGGGGGAGAGCTGTTAGTGATTTCAGGGACAGATGATAGTAAGTTTGCTGGCTAGTAATCTGCTTGATACTGCTCTGTATTGGAACAAAAAAATAAATAAAAGCAGTCCTTACAAGGACTACTGTTATTGCAGCAGTCAGCAGATGAGATCAGAAGCAGGACAGCTGCCCACTGCAGCTACATACAGAGCACTGCAGTAGAAGGTAGATTACTAGCCAGCAAAGCTACCTAAGCTTAAATGTCCCTCAAACCCCTGCAGACTTCTGTCCCTCCAATAACAGAGCAGTATCAAAACGATTACTAGCCAGCAAACTTTCAACTGTCCCTGAAATCACTAACAGGCAGCAGCTCTCTCCCTACACTATCTCTTCAGCACACACAGGCAGAGTGAAAAAAACGCTGCAGGGCTTCGGTTTTTATAGGGAAGGGGAGTGGTCCAGGGGAGAGCTTCCTGATTGGCTGCCATGTACCTGCTGGTCTGGGGTGAGAGGGCAAAAAAAAGCGCCAACAATGGCGAACCCAAAATGGCGAACGTCGCGTGACGTTCGCGAACTTCCGGCGAGCGCGAACACCCGATGTTCGCGCGAACAAGTTCGCCGGCGAACAGTTCGCGCCATCTCTACTCGCCATCAGAAGACATTATGTTGTGGGAGCCACTAAGTTTTTATAATCTGGCCACTTACAATTGATATAAGATATAATAACATTTCTTAAAAAAATTGACAGAATGTCAAAAGGTCTGAAGAACTGGAATTGAGTTTTTAATAAATGTAAAATTTGATGGATAAAGCAGTTATTTGAAATGAAAAGAAAGGCACTTCTAATTAATTTAATGCTAACTTTTGAACACAAGTGTATAAACCACATGCTAAAAACAGGATGTGTTCCTTCTGTGATATGACTTTCTACAGCTTATTTTTCAGAACTGTCCCACTGCAACAAAATCTCCCTAAAACCACACGCAGGTTTCCCCCTACTTCCCCCCCCCGCCGCTATAACAAAAACAACGATCCTTGGCCCCACTTCTACCTATCCCAATTTCTCCCCTTAACAGTTATGGGTCTGATTTACTAAACTGCAACTTTTTGGGGTTGGCTTTTGTGTGACAATAAGAAAAAGTCATGATCATCATTTGACAAAATTAAAAATATGTGTTTTTGTGACTTTTCTGCAACATTTTCCTGTCTGTACTTTTTCAGTTCAGATCTTTGATAAATGACTGACATTCATGGAAATGAGTTTATTCATAGTTTCAAAAAGCTCTAAAACCACAAAAATGTAATGTTCTATAACTAGGCCTCCATGATTCTGATTTACTAGCTGTTAACAATTTCCAGACAGTACTGCTGATAACAATAGTTTAAGCGTTAACAAATTACAGTATTTCTGTTTGTGATCAGTTTATAAATGGTATTAAGTTCTTAAGTTTTTATTAAGTTAATGATAATCTGCTTTATTGGTACCTGTCATTTCTGCTTTTCTTACAGTGTATGATATTTTGTTTTTCTATGGCACTCTACCTCTTGGTGACCTATAAACACTTTCACAACAACAAACACAGCACAAACAAAGCTGTATTGATTAGTCTCATTTTCATTAAGGAAAGTGAAAATGAGGCAAATTCTTCGTCTGCAGAAGATGTCCCTGATCCATCCCAATTGTAGCCCCTCAAGAGAGTAGTTGTAGGTTATAGTTAGAACCACCATAGGTAGTTTACTTTGAAATTGATATACTGGCTTGGCAACTGTATAATTATAATTATTATAAATAATTATTATAAATAATAATTATACCTAAATTATAATTATACTAAAAATCCCTGTTTGCCACTCTACAACAAGACAATAAAAAGGGAATAGAAGAGATACCATACAAAACCAGAAAAACTGCATGGAGAATACAGGGACTGATATTTTTGATAGACTATGTCTATGGAACCTAATATCAGGGCCAAAATTAGGGGCAGGCAGAAGTGGCACCTGGCTAGGGCTCAACAATAAGGGGGTGCTTGGCAAGTACCTATTGAGTGTCTTCTGCCTACCCCTAGTCCGTGTTCGCTGCCCTCTGTAGCTTCCTCCTCTCCTCTCGTCACTCACCCTCCTTCACTTTCCCCTCCCAGGTTGCCTAGGGCTTGGTCCGGCCCTGCCTAATATAACAATAAAACACAGTGCATACACAGCAACATATTTAAAATGATCAGTAATAGCACATCAAAAGTTTTCGGTGTTGTGCATCAACAGGAAACATTTGTTTTTCTCTCTCATGTGTTGCTAATTGATTTCATTGTTTGTTTTTGTGATAATGTCTTACTGAATACCACAGAAACAGACTAACATAAAATATGTTACTGTGTCATTGAAAATGGAATCGCAGGCTCTAGTCATCAATGGCAGAATTCCTCTCAGATGGGTTTGAGTACTAGCAAAGCATTTTGTACACATAAGAGTGGCTTTGCTTAATGAGGAAGGGATCATTGTGTAATGAAAGAATGTGGAAACAATGAAGAAAAAGGAAAACAAACATAATCAAGAAAGGATTTTAACAGCGGAACACGTATAAATGTATTATGCCTCACACATTTATATGTTTTGTGAGAGCTTGTGCACTGTAACTGTATATGTATGAGTAGAGTAGATTTCTGAGTGCTTGCCTGACAACATAGGATGGGGCATTAAGTGTGTAGAGGGTGAGAAAATACAATGTATTCAAGATAAAAAGCATAATGAACACTGTGTTTGTGAACATGGCATTATATGTTGAAGGAATTATGTGTAAATGACATATTGGAATTTAATTAAACACAATGTGAGGCTCCAAAATGAGCAAAGGGTTATCTGCAAACACACACCCTTAACCATATACCTTAAATAACTACGCTATCTACCATTCTTTTCTGAATTCATTATGCACTGTGAATATGAAGTGATAGAATAAAAGAAGCACAATACGGCAACAATGTACAGATAAACATACTGTAATTTCTGTGCACACACTGAGCTGTAAAATGGTTTGTTGACATTATTATTTGGGATAAATGTAGGTAATTAGACCTACACCTGGCCCTACACCTAGACACCTGGCCTATCTCTTACTTTCCTGTAAGTGGTCTTGTCTGATGAGGGAGAAGCTGGACGGTATACCCTTTGGTAGTTATGCATTCATTGTTTGTTATTAATCCATTAGTACTTAATATAATGCTCTTATAAAACCAGATAAATATTTTAGAAAGAACAAAAGTCTTAATGTGAACTTTCCAGCAATTGGAAAGCATCACCTAACCTAGAATGTGCAGTTTACAAAATGGTGCAAGCCAAAAGTGACAGCACATGGAAAAACAAGAAGTGTGCGTTCTCACCATAAATGAGGATATCGGGCAGATATAAAGTAAACGTTTTGACACAGGAGAATGCAGAAGGAAGAGCTGAGATGAGCTGTATTTAGAGTAAGTACCCGTTATCTATTGTTTCAGTGATTTTGTCTTTCACATGAAAACTGCTCTATTCTTGTGGTTCTAAGCAACTTGTCTCCTGACTTTTCTATATGCTAAAGTTGTAACCTTGCCGTTACTGATTTGTGGACTTCAATTCTCATGTAGTGACCTGATTCACCACATGCTTTATACAGTATAATCTGCAGAACAAATCTTTTTTCTGTGGGGTACAGGAAAGTACACAACTGTATGGTGCAGACACAAAAGTATCACAACAGTTCCTGGCCTGTCCTGGTGTCATATTTTCACTGGCAACATGAAAAATGGCAAGATTAAAGAGATTATCAACCTGATTATCAACCATATCCTACTGTACAAGTTTCATTCATGCTGCTCTTAGAATAGAGTTGATAAGGCATTCCCCCCAGCTTGAGAGTACCCCCAAAGCATTGTGGTAAAAGTGTCATAAAAATTATGGGGAAATACAATTATGGATTAAAAAGTTGATATAACTAAGAATGAAAAATCAATTTGAAGCGCTACTATAGGTTCCAAAAAGTCTAGTATAAATTATGCAGAGGAAATAAATTGCTTGAAGTGGCCATATGTTTTCTCCCACCAGAAATCTGTATCAGGATTAGTAATTCATAACAAACGGAGGTTACTGGTTTTATGCATCTGGTTGGCTGAAATTTTCTAATAAACTTGATGAAAAGTGTGCCATATTTATTACAGGATATTGCCTAGCATTGTATAACAACTATTAGATGTTTATATCATTTATGTCCAACCAGTGGGTTGTCATGGGGCGCATTCCAGATTTGCATCATTTTTTTCTCTAAAATTGTGGCACTAAAGTTCCTACATTCCTAGGGCCGCCTTGTGTGCAGATATCTTATTTTCTAACCCATTCTCACCCACCCTGCTAACTCATTATGTCTCCCAGTTTCCATCTAAAGTGTTATAAAGGGAAACTTAACCCTAAAAATGAATATGAATATGGTTAAAAATGCCACATTTTATATACTGAACTCATTGCACCAGCCTAAAGTTTAAGCTTGTCAATAGCAGCAATGATCCAGAACTTCAAACTTGTCACAAGGGGTCGCCATCTTGGAAAGTGTCTGTGACACTCACATGCTCAGTTGGCTCTGAGCAGTAACTGATGCTACAGGGCTGATTATTACATTCTGATGCTAGTTGCACTGGTTTCTGTGCTGCCATGTAGTAATTATCTGTATTAATTACTAATCAGCCTTATATTGTGACATTTATATTCTATATGTACTGTATATTGTGAGTGGGTCCCTAAGCTCAGTAAGTGCCAGCAGCAGAGAGCATGTGCAGTGAATCAGCAGAGAAGAAGATGGGGAGCTACTGGGGCATCTTTGGAGTCACAGATCTTCCCTGCTAAAGGGCTGTGGTTGCCTTGAGCTGGTACAGAAACAAAAAAACATCTACAACATACATTTCTAGCCTACTTCTTAATTAAGCTTTAGTTCTCCTTTAAAGTAATGGCATCCTGTGTAGTGTACTACAAAATGTATCATATTATTTACAATGACTACATTAGGCACATTAATTTATATCTGCGCACTGCAATTCACTTGTGCAGAAATACATTTTACCTTGGCTATTTGCATGCACTGGATTTCCACTAATTTTGCTGACCAAGTACTGTATATTTAGGGAAGGTTGAAAAGTAAAAATATAAGACAGCATTGATTGCAGCCTTAGAGGTAGATTTATCAAAAATCACATTTTTAAATTTTCACATTTTTTGTTACAATTTGAATTTGCGCCTCTTTATTAAAAATATTTTTGCATAAAAACATGAACAAACATCTCAAAGGTAGTGAAATCATCTTATACGTCATTTTCATGAAGTCTGCCAAATTTTGTATTTCTGGATATTCTTGAAAACTCAAATTGAAAAGTAGCTTGATTTTTGCTAAAAAAAAAAATCTCCCATTAACTTCTGCATGAATATTTCAGATTTTAGATGGCAAAGTTTTATATTTGAGTTTTTTTGCATTAATATTTTTTTTGCACTTAATAGGTTTCAGAAACTTGAATTAGATTTTACCCTTTTTGCCGCAAAGAATAAAATAAAAATAGAGTTGGGGGAATGCTTCCAGACACCTGCAGAAAAAAGCAAATTTACTACATTGACTTCTATTCAATTACACTGTTTTTCAATATTTGTAGCTGCAATTTATCTCCCACTTATCACATTTTCTATGACTCCCAGTTATCCTAGATTGAGATTTATATCATCAGGCTCATTTACCATTTTGGGACAGGCAAGATGCATAATGCAAAATAAAAAAAAACAACATAACACCGTAGGCTTATTCATTTACCCATACATAGTGAGTAAAATGCAATTTATCAGTGCAAATATCGTATTTTCTTCCAGTATTTGTGTCTCATTTTGGGGGCAATGTGGCCATTGAATCAGGCACAATTGAGCTGCGTCCAGTGCAACTGCAACCAATTTGGCAAAATGAATGCAACTGCATAATTCACTCTTCACAAATCAGATAGAGTTGTGCAAAAGATTTTCAAAGTCTGTCAGCCATCATTTGCGGTATTCAGTTAGTGAGTATTATCTGCACCCAATTCTTTAGACTCAACTGTACTGCAACAATTGACACAGGGTACTGAGGGAATCCTGAAGCTGCCACTTGTCCGATTTGGAACAGAAGGCAGGAAGGTCTGTGTGAGTGGTGCTGTGCGTAACTATAAAGAAATGAGAAGAGAGCATTTGGGGCCCAACTACCTTTAAAACTGGTTTTAGATGCAATTCACTACACGAAAAATCACAAGTTGCCTACTGCCCTTGCAGATGTAAATGAGCCCTCACTGTGCAAGAGCTTGGCACACGTGCTTTGGTTATCGTTTTAATTGTTGTGATTTTTAAGGCCATTATGTTACATTTTATACTTGCAGTAGAAGACAGTTATAAACTTTGCCCAAAGAATTGTGATTCTTTCTTGCAGTGTTGCCTTAATGCATACAAGAGGAGGCAGGACATAAGAGGCACATTGGTGTCCACACCACTAACTTGTATGTCATTTAAGTTACTTAATCCAGGAGCATCATGCAACACAAAGTATTATACAGCCCTGTATTTATCTCTACTTCCCAACCAAATGTCTTCACATATGCGCCAATTGCCCAGGACAGTGGTATCCTTCCTCCCCACAACAATTTACCTGTGGCCTGTGGAAAGGGAGGTAAAAAAAATTCAGACTGTTTTTAAATATATAGGCATTCTATATACAAAAGAACTTTAGCCTTTCAGTGGAGCTGTGTATTTTAGAGCCAATGGAGTCAGCAGACATCCATATATACCTACACGTATATATATATATATATATATATATATATATATATATATATATATGCATTCCCCTTCTAACCAATGCTAAAGCATAGGCAGGAATTTGGGGATTTTAATGATGCGTCTATCAGCCTACTCTTGCTTGCATACACTTGCTGAGTGCTTGCTTTTACATTAATGTTATTCAGATCGACATGGAATCCGAATGTCCTTGACATAAATATCATAAATAGTGATTCCACTAAAGAGGGCTGGCGTGTTGTTATTTTTCAAACAATGTGGTTTGCCAAAGCATTTCCGTCAATTATCGATGCTACAGGCAAGAAACAGGCAAGGCCACCCACCAGAATTCTTTGGTTGATGGAAATGGCAGCTGAATTCAGATACAGTATATGCTGTACTGACATGGTTCAGTGTATCCTTGCTTATCTACAGGAACATTTTATCCAAAATAGTTATATTGCTGAAAACTGATTTCTTTTTAAAGTATGCTTTTTATCTATCTATACGTCTATCATCTAGGCAAATGATGCACACCAAATATTCATATTGATCATTCTAGAATCCCAAGATCATACACATGTTGGATAGAGAACTTAAACTCAATAATGGAGAAGCAGCACTCACTGGAAGTGAAATACTGTGACACTAATATATGACCAGTTTATCCAAGGCTGCACAAAGTTCCATATATAGAGATTTGATCTTGCTCAGTTGTAATAGACACATTTCGATATTTCTCATATATGGCTTATTTGCTTTAGAATGTTATTGTCTTTTCCACCACAATGAACCCATCAATTATGTGTAATTTATAGTAATGCCACTGATCAGTGCAGCTACACAGAGAGAACAATGCACACAGTAAACATGTTCTTCCATGGATAATGGTAGTGTTATTTCATGCCACATCATTTACTAATATTGGCTCTATCAAAATAAACAGCCTGAGTACAATATAGCAATTGAGTTAGAGGCCAGTTATAATAAAATCCTGTATATTACATAAGCTTAGTTTCATTAAAAAAAGAGAGAACAAGTTTTGTTTTGAAGAAAAGACAATAGTAGAATAGAAATAATTTCCAACACATGCGGATATAGACCTACCAACAGATTTACACACACACATTTATATACACAAATTTATAGTGAATAAAATATAAAGTACCCCCTTTTGCAAAACATAAGGATATTATAAGTAATGGATGAGTTCTATTATTACAGTTTATGTTCTTGGAAGGTCATGGAACTCCATAATGACTTCTAATATCCTCACCTCGGGCGTACTTAATTTATTATAATGCATATGTTTTAGTGAGTCGCTTAACAGAAATTACATCACTAATTATAAATGATGACATAAATAAACACAGATCACAAGTATATAATTTACAGGATAGTCATGGCTCTTGTGTATTATTTACATAACTAAATATAGACATTAGGATCATAACAGCCTATGATATTATGCCTGTCCAAGAAAACATCCAATTTAGTCTTAAAGACATTAACAGAGTCAGCCATCACAAATTCACCAGTAGGACATTCTATGTAGGGATGCACCGAATCCACTATTTTGGATTCGGCCGAACCCCCGAATCCTTCATGAAGGATTCGGCTGAATACCGAACCGAATATTAATTTGCATATGCAAATTTGGGATGGGAAGGGGAAACATTTTTTACTTCCTTGTTTTGTGACAAAAAGTCACGTGATTTCCCTCTCCGCCCCTAATTTGCATATGCAAATTAGGATTCGGATTCGGTTCGGCCGGACAGAAGGATTCGTCCGAATCCGAACCCTGCTGAAAAAGGCCGAATCCCGAACCGAATCCTGGATTCGGTGCATCCCTAATTCTATGGCATCACTGTCCTCACTGTGAGGAACCACTTAAAGCTGCTGCCACTGAAAGTTCTGTTTCCCTTATAGAAATGGTTGGCCTCTGGTGCATTTTTTTTTTCTATGGGTAAAAAGATCCCCACTATCTGTCTATAATGTCCTTTGATTAACTTGAAAACAGCAAAAATCCCAAGAGCATTCTTTTTTGTATATTCTTTATTTAAAGAAGTAAGCATTTTACAATAGAGAAAAATTCAAATAGTAAGAAAATGAATCCTGTACAAACATTATACAAAATGAGTACATGCACAATACCAAGAGCATTCTTAAGTGAAAACTACTCCAAACGTCAAAGTCCATCCTTATATTCTAATCAGATAAATTGACAATAAGAGGACCCCTGCACAGTGTGTCAATAAATGCAGCAAAATTTCCCCTTAAGATTCAGTCCATAAGTTATTTTGAGGCTAAGCACCAGAAATGATGCTATTAATGCACAAGTTGATTGCATTTTATAGCAGTTGTGCCAAGTACAACTCCCCAGTAGGTGCAGTGATGCAAGACTTTTAGGTAAAATGCTTTATTCTGGGTAAAAAAATATGTGAATTGATATCAGAAATTGCATTTTGCACTTAATTTGCACTTGTAAATGAGCCCTTTATACTGATACTGTTTAGAGTTGCATAGTATGTTATTCACAGAGCCCTGCAAATCCTTCTCGGTTAACAATTAATATACTTAAAAACGAATATTTAAGTAAATGAATAGCACTTTTGTTATTTTTGCCCAAAGTGCATAACCTTCCATTTATCAACTTTGATCATCATTTCACAATTTGCTGCCCTGTTCTCCAATTTAGTCAAATCTCTCTGCAAAGCTAAAACATCCTTCCTAGATCTTATAGATTTGCACAATTGGGTTTTTATAGTTTGTTTCACTGTAACTTTTGAAATTAATGATTTAATACAATGACCATACATTTCTGGACAGCCCCAGCTGTCCAAAATATTCCTTACCCAATCTGGGCCAACATAATATCCTTAATAAGAGAGCACCAAGGCTGCATGCAACTATCTATCCTCCAAGTGTATCATTTTGTATACTTTTTTTTTACTACAGGTATGGAATCTTTTATACAGAATACTGGGGACATGGGGATTCCAGATAACAGATCTTTCCATGATTTGAATCTTATTACCTACTACTAGAAAATAATTTAAAAATCAAATAAACCCAATAGGCTGGTTTTGCTTCTAATAAGGATTAATTATATCTTAGTTGGGATCAAGTACAATGTACTGTTTTATTACTACAGAGAAAAAAGAAATAATTTGTAAAAAGGTTAATTATTGGATTACAATGGAGTCTATGGGAAATGGCCTTCACGTAATTCAGAGTTTTCTCGATAACAGGTTTCTGGATAACAGTATTACTGGTAAATTAGCTAAACTAGGTAGAAAACTTATTATGGTGTCTAAAAACTACTATATACAGTATATACTAGAGGCTTATTACATTTATTTTAAATCTTTTTTGTATACTTTTTTTGTTAAAAAATGGTCTTGACATTATCTGGCTTGTTAAGTAAGTTTTATGTGATGTGTTATGTTGTGTTATAAACTCGTGAAAACTAGTGCTGTCTTCTCAAGGTTTAAAATGAAACTGGCATGGTAGTGTTAGTGTCCAATGTATGGAAGGTTTATGGCACCAAACTAAACCCAAGACACTTACGAGCGTATTTATCAAGGATCGAATTTCAAAGTGAAAAAACTTCGAAATTCGACCATCGAATTTGAGTACTTCGATAGTTTAAGTATTTTTTCCAGTGAAAATGGCCATATTTGATCGAAGTACGATCAAAGTAAAATCGTACGGTCTTCAACGATTTGAAGGCTTTTTCAAAATAAAACTTTGACTTCTCAAAACTTGTCCAAAAGCCTCAGATAGGTTCTGTCACGACCGGCACCCTATACCAGAACAAATGCCAAGCACCCTGGTCTCGGCACGGCTTCACCAGTAGTGTGACCACCGTTGGGCTTCGGGAGGAGCCCTCAGCTTACTTGGGTGCCACCTGAACTTAACGAGAGGTGCAAGGCGAGATGTTCTGGCTGGCAAAGGGGCACGGCTGTTAGCAGAGTCTTTTGGGCCGAAGGTCACGGTACAAATGGAGCAGGCAAGAGAATCGTCAGACAGGCTGGGTGGAGGCAGGCAGATATCAAGAATCGTCAGGCAGGCAAGGGTCAAACCGGGTTGTCAATCAATGGGTTAAGCAGGAAGAGTTGTCGTAGGCAGGCAAGGGTCAGGATACAGAGTTCAGAATAGTTAGGATACAGGCTGGGTCAAACACGGATAATCAGACAGACGAGATTCAGATCAGATGCACAAGGCTCAGGAAACCACTAGAAACAAGTTCTATCACGGGCACTGGCTGGGGGTCAGAATGGGCTTTATATACATTCGAAATTGGCGCCAAAACGAGCGTCAATACGCGATGGCGCAATCACGCCAGCGCGCCTGTACCTTTAAGAGGCGCGCCCTAGGAGAATCAAGATGGCGCCGAAGAGCCACGCGGCGGGCGTCCCCGCTGATGGAGCGGCGGCCAACCCTGTTGCATAGGTAATTTTATTACAGGTTCTAGGAGGTCCCCTATAGGCTAAACAGCAATTCAGCAGGTTTAAGGTGGCGAAGTGTCAAAGTCAAAGAGACAGTACTTAGATTTTCGAGTGGTCGCATTTTGAAGGTTTTTCAATTTGAATCAAAGTTGAAGTCGAATTTGGCCTATTCGATGGTCGAAGTACCCAAAAATTACTTCGAAATTCAACGTTTTTTAATTCGAAAATTCACTTCGACCTTTGGTTATTCTGCCCCTTAATCATAGGCTTAATCACAAGCCTATGTTTAAGTGTCTTGGGGACACGAAACACATACGGCTAAAGATGATTGTTTGAAGAAAGATTTTTTTCTACTTTTTAAACCAACATTTTTTCATTTGATCTATATGTGGTATTCTAGAGTGCCCTAAACCTTCCTTACATTGTATATGGATCATTCACTCTCCTGAGGGCCTGGGGTAGGAGCACCTGGGCCACTTTCCTTCTTCTGTGAGTTATTTTACTACAAGTGGATGTTTGTACATGTCTTCGATTACTATAGTGCCTCAGTGTCGCCACAATGTAAAGACACAGGCCAGTTGTGTAACTTCCTGCAAGGCTGAACAATTTCAGTAACAGTGTGATAGTAACAGTGTTCAAAGTCTCCCAGAACATAAAGACTGTAAGCATAAACCATGACCACAAAAATGCTGTGACACAAAATAAATGTATTTTAGATTTGTGGAAACGGCATCCACAAATTCCAAGCCCATTTGGTTATGTCACTGTGCATGAGGCATGAGGTCCTGTTACTGATGCCCAACACAGGAAGCCTTTAGGTTTAAGTATATTTATTAATATAAATATTAATAAATAGAAGAGGCACCAGAAGTTATTGGTACTTTCACCTTATGAATTAGTAGCTGGATGTACATGCTTATCTATTTCGCCGATGTTCCCCAACAGATATAATCCTGCATAAATATAATGTATACATTATATATAATAATGTTACAAAGAAACAGCAGGGGAGATGGCATCCTGCTCACTGTAAATAGATTGTCATGTGGCTTGTTGTTAGTTCCTATACCACATATAGGCAGTGTGCCCAGATTCCAATCATAAAACAGGAAGAAATCAAATACATGCAATGTTGGCAGTTTCACTACTATTAGTAACCACTTTATTTCTTATTTTTAAAGGATTCACAGTGCTTTGGGTTTGGCATCTTAATGTCAGTAAAACCTCAGCCAAAATAAACCAGTTGTTAAACCCTGTTTTTTAGGTGTCACAGTTATATATTTTGTATTATTCTATTCATATGTTCTCAGCAAACATAAAGGGTGCCCATCATAGCAGTTGCTTGAAATATAATAATTAGTGCTCTCCAGGGGGACCCCAACTGTAAGTGTTATAGGGAAACAGAGAAAAAAATCGGTTTTACACACAGCTGTCCTGCATATCGGGATAACCTTATAAAAGCTGTATTAAAATAATAATAATATACAAAGTAAAGATCTAAAAGCAGCACTGCCATTCATTTTCTAGTTCATTTTAGCGGTACAGGTCTGGGATATATTATGATGAATCCAATTATCCAGAAGGCTCCATAATTTCCCATAAAGTCAATTTAAACCAATAGTTTTATTATAATTATTATTATAAGTAACTAAATTAGCATGGATCCATATTTGTGGCAAAACAATTGTGATTTTTTTATGCTTTTTCAGTATATATAAGAAATAAATGGTGATCTGGCTGGCATTCTGGTTAATATACTGCATCTCATACTTGTACCAAAATATACACTTACTAACAAGATTTTGCTTCAATAACCTTAAATTTTTTTTCAAAATGAATAAGTTAATAGTGCTGCTCCAGCAGAATTCTGCACTGAAATCCATTTCTCAAAAGAGCAAACAGCTTTTTTTATATTCAATTTTGAAATCTGACATGGGGCTAGACATATTGCCAATTTCCCAGCTGCCCCAAGTCATGTGACTTGTGCTCTGATAAACTTCAATCACACTTTACTGCTGTACTGCTTTTTCCCCCCAGCAGCCAAACAAAAGAGCAATGGGAAGGTAACCAGATAGCAGCTCCCTAACACAAGATAACAGCTGCCTGGTAGATCTAAGAACAACACTCAATAGTAAAAACCCATGTCCCACTGAGACACATTCAGTTACATTGAGAAGGAAAAACAGAAGTCTGCCAGAAAGCATTTCTCTCCTAAAGTGCAGGCACAAGTCACATGACTGGGACAGCTGGGAAATTGACAAAATGTCTAGCCCCATGTCAGATTTCAAAATTGAATATAAAAAAATATCTTTGCTCTTTTGAAAAATGGATTTCAGTGCAGAAGTCTGCTGGAGTAGCACTATTAACTGATGCGTTTTGAAAAAAAACATGTTTTCCGATGATAGGATCCCTTTAATATTTGCATTGGGTTATTGCTCTATTACAACATTGTCTCTGTCTAAAGGGTTATTAGACATGTTGCAGTAGGAGATAGCTATCTCTCTGAGGCTACTACAAACATATAGGAGGAAATAATTAGCATAAAGAAGACATTTGCATTTCACAATATTTTTAATTAGACAGGGGAGTGCTGCCTGATCATGGAACCTGGTTGAACATCAAGTGAGGACTTATTAAGCTAAAGAATCTGATTTATGAATCTCCAGTTCAGAGTTTGTAACTCGCCTCTGTAGCTTTATCTAGGGCTTGGGCGAGCATTAGCATGTGCAATTATTGTTTAGCATTTCTCATACTCACTGCTTCTGACTTCAGCGGATTTAGGCTCCCTCTTTTCTGCATTTTGCTTCTCCCAAAACAAAAGGCAGATGTTATAGGTGGAAGCATGAGCCGTGACCGGGACCTTGGTGTTAGTTCTTGGTTTTGGGATACCTTTACGTTACATTACATTGGGCCTGACATGGATGCTGAAGGAGCAGCTGTTATCCATGCTTTCCATGGAAGCAATCCTGGCAAGCCTCCTCCAGCATCTCAGGGAACCAGAATCCAAGCAGGACCAAATTGTCCAATGTCTCCAGTGATCGTCTATAAGATTGGACACTATTCAGCAGCAACCGGTTGCTCCCACATCAGCTCCAGTCTCCCCGGGCAGTCTACTACCAGCACCTCTGGTTAATATCGCAGTAGAACCAAAGGTCCCAATTCCTGAAAGGTTCATGGGGACCACAGTAGGATTTTTGCTTTCCAAAGGTCTGCAAGTTGCATCCTGGTTTTCTACTCCAATCATTTCCCACTGAGGAATCCAGAGTAAACTTTGTGATTACCCTGCTCCAATTTGATCCTCAACTTTGGGCACTTAGTCTATCCCTTGTCTATCCTGGTCTTCCAAGACTTCGTAGACGATGCCTTCCGTGATCTTGTGCATCAGAATATTGTGATGTATCTAGATGATATCTTGATCTATTCTGCTAATCTAACAGATCATTGTGCCCATGTTCTGGAAATGTTATCTAGGTTAAGACAAAATGAGCTTTACATTTTCTAGGGTATATCATTTCCCAAAAAGGCTTAGAGATGAAGCCAGCCAAGCTTCAGGTCATTCAAAGGTGCAAACCCTGTCTCTGTGAACCGTTCAAAGGTTCTTCCGGTTGTCCAATTATTATAGGCAATTTATCTAGT
Source organism: Xenopus petersii (assembly GCA_038501925.1). NCBI lineage: Eukaryota > Metazoa > Chordata > Amphibia > Anura > Pipidae > Xenopus > Xenopus petersii. Next base: position 39,087,937 of record CM076681.1, on the reverse strand, counting down.
ACTTCTCTATCACTGCCCTTACTAAAAAAAGGGTGCAGACTAGTATTTGGCCTGAAGTGGTGATATGGGCCTTTGAATTATTGAAAAAGGCATTTATTTCTGCCCCAGTGCTCCAGAATCTACCCTCCCTTTTAGGTAGATTGGTGTGGCAGTAGCGTAACTAGAGGGGCGCGGGCCCTGGTGCGTGACATGCAGCCGGGCCCCGCCCCTATCCGTACGGCCCGCATTTTCAGTGGTGCATGGACTGCCGGGGGGCCCTGAGGGGTTGCGGGCCCTGGCCTGCTCGCACCCCCTGCTCCCCCGGTAGTTCCGCCACTGTGGGGGGGGGGGCAGTTTTGTCTCAGCAACACCCTGCTACCAATAGGGTTCATCCCTGTGCCAGTTTTGGAAAACGTTCTATCTTTTCTAAGATTTGGCAGAAGGTTCAAAATTCATTATTTTCTGTATTAGCTGCTTAAAAGAAAGCCTCTGATAGGCTTTGTAGAGTATCAGATTGACAGGATCTGACTATCCACTAAGAACATCCCTTTGAAAGTCACTTTTGCCAAGCAAGGGCCTAAATTCTTTGCTCCTTTTTCTGTATCCAAAGTCATTACTCCCAGTACAGTCCGATTAAAACATTTCTTTCATAAAGAAACTTAGTTCATACATCTAACTTGTTTCAAGTATGAGCACAACATATATGTTTGTCCATCTCAATTCATTACATTTACAGAATTCTACAGAAAATTTTATTCAATAACATAACAAAATCAAATTACTTAGAAATGTGTATAGTTTTCTGTTATCCAGAAAGTTTGGGACCTGGAATGCCATATAAGTGGTCTTTCCATAATTTGTATCATAATATGTATCTCCATACATTAAAATCTACTAGAAAAAACATGTCAACATTAAATAAACTTGATTTTTTGCCACCAATATACTGTAGATGTATGCAGCTTAGTATAAGGTAATGACCTGAACGGTCTGAAGACCATTATTAACCCCGGACAATCAAGTGAGCCAGCACTTGTATGTATAAGTAAATGTACAGTCTAAAGGCCACCCCTTCAGACTAGAAGAAAAGAACTTTCATTTGAAGCAACGTAGGTGGGTCTTCACAGTGAGGACAGTGAGGTTGTGGAATGCACTGCCGGGTGATGTTGTGATGGCTGATTCAGTTAATGCCTTTAAGAATGGCTTGGATGATTTCTTGGACAGACATAATATCAAAGGCTATTGTGATACTAAAATCTACAATCGTTATAGATACAAGTATGGGGCCTGTTATTCAGACTGTTCAAGAACTGGGGCTTTCTGGATAATTGATCTTTCTGTGATTTTGATCTTCATCCCTTGTCTACTAGAAAATCATGTAAATAATAAATAAACACAATAGGCTGGTTTTTGGAATTATTATATCTCAGTTGGGATCAAGTACAAGGTACTATTCTATTATTACAGAGAAAAAGGAAATTATTTTTAGAAATTGTATTATTTGGTTGAAATTGAGTCTATGGGAGGTGGCCTTTCCATAATTTGTAGCTTTCTGTATAACGGGTTTCCAATTATGTGAGTACATGGAGGGGTTGGTGTGAGTTTGTATGTATGGGCACTGGGTTTTCATTTGGAGGGGCTGAACTTAATGGACTTTTGTTTTTTTTTTAAACCCAATTTAACTATGTAACTGTGTAACTATGTAGATATGAGATTTATTATACAGAATGCTTGGGGTGCAGGATTTTCTAGATAAGAGGCCTTTCCCTAATTTATATATTAATTAGTGATGGGCGAATCTGTCCCATTTCACTTCGCCAAAAAATTAGCGAAACTCTGAAAAAATTCACAAAATGGCGAAAAATTTGTGAAATGCATTGAAGTCAATGGGTGTCAAAATAATTTTGATGCGCGACAATTTTGACACGAGCAACAATTTTTATACTCGCGACTCTTTTGTTCAAATGCATTAAAGTCAATTGGTGTCCGAATAATTTTGAGGCGCAACAATTTTTATGTGCACTACAATTTTGACGTGCAACAATTTCCTTTTGTCACGGCGAATTTTCCACGGCAGATTTTTGCTACAGTTTCGCAAAAACATTTACGGGTGGTGAAATGTGGAAATTCACCACGAATCCATGCCTGGTGAATAAATTTGTCCATCACTAATTTTAATACCTTAAGTCTGCTAAAAAATAATTTAAACAATAAATAAACCCAATAAAATTGCTTTTGACCAATATGGATTCATGCAGCTTAGTTACCATTAAGTAAAATGTACCTTTTAGTTACAGAGAAAAAGGAAAGAATTTTTAAAAAATTTAAAAATATTATTATTTGCTTAAATGGACACTGTAGGAGATGGCCTTCCCTGAATAGTCTAGTACCTAATAAAACAAGTAAAGCACAACATTATATAACATTATATCATTTTATCTGTTTAATAGTATAAAGCAGAATACTAGTCTTAATGATGTTTTTCAATACAAGGACATAAGCAGCATATGTTATTCATTTAACATAATTCCCATCACTGTGCAACATGTCCTGTACAACAGTATTGTGTTTTGCTGATCTTTATCTATTCAAAACAAAGATGACTACCAAGGTTAAACTAATAACTGGCACATGCCACACTTTTCAATTGCACATAATTGTTTTAGCCGTAATGTATTACATTAGCAGGGTCATTAACAAAAGGCAGACACTCAACTTTTGTGCACTACAGATAGAACAGCAGAGAGTTCTATTGGAACTCTTCCATTTATATATCAATGTGAAAGATTAATGTCTGGCTTCAGGCAGTTAGACAAAATCCAGTCATATGCTAGAATTATATTCTTGGAACTATACAATGTGTCAGAACTCTGGGTAAACCAAGAAAAACAGAAGACTGAGAAGCTCTGTTGTTACCTGTAAAGGTTCTATATCAATAGGCCCATTTATGCTGAGAGCAGGTTCCATGAAATCAAAAATTATCTGGGCAGGGTGATCCACATAAGAAGCCCCAGAAGCAACACTTGTCATTTGTAATTTGTCAACCTCTAATTAAGGTGAGTGCAATCATTATTTTCTCCTCTAAACAGCTCAGCTGTAATGTTGGTATAAGTAAAGCATTTACTATCATGTTTATGCTATTAACTATAAATGCAATTATATGTTTCCCTATAATCATAATTCTTTAATAATAATTTCACCCTGTTTTCTGCCCTTTAGTTGAATAAATTGCCAAGGAATTTGTTACAAGATGACTACAATATAAGTATCTTAATTTACATGGTTTCTCAGCAATGTTTGTTTGATAATGTTAGAGTGGAAAAGGTTTTAAAAATGTACAACTAAAAATTAAGTAGAATTGAGAAATTGGATGAGGTGTTGTAAAGTCCCAGGATGAGGCAGGATGCAGACTGCAGAGTTATATATATGTAATACATTCTAGCAATGGCAAATGTATTGCAATAAGGCTGAAGAAGAGATGAAAGGTGTATTGAATGATGGGACAATTTTCCTGCTTCTCTAGAGATTGAATTGTTTGTTCTCCTTGTGTAAAAAATGCAAAAGTATTTAGACAGATGAAAATATAAGAACTGTTTTAAAACTGCAGACATATTGGTAGGGTTAGTTAGTTTTGGAAAGATATTTGGATTTTTTGGGTCTCAGGTAGTGATGGGCGAATTTATCCACCAGATTCGCTGACGAAAGTTTGCCGGCGTCAAAAAAAATTGTAAAAAAACGTGCGTTGGCGTTAAAAACGTGCGTCGGCATCAAAAAAACGTGCGTCAGTGTAAAAAAAACTGACGCCGGCGTCAAAAACGAGACGCCGGCGCAGTTTCACAAATTTTTTGCCATTTTTTAATTTTTTGACGAATGGCACAAATTCGCCCAGCACTTGTCTCAGGGGAGACATACTGTAGCTGCAATTATAGTCCCAAGCTTTAATAGAGAGTAAACAGGTGGTACCAATAAATAAGCATAGGCGCAGTACCTGGAAGGCAATTCAAATTCTCATAGAGTGTGCATGGGTGGTAACGAGTAAAACATAGATTATATGAAAAGCTAATCACAGGACAAACTGAGATACAATAGATAAAAGTACCTGGCAGGTAACAAAATGTAGATAGAAGGATGAGAGATGCTGGAGCTGGTAAATATGCTCTGAAGTTTTGGTAAGGCATAGGTTTGCTTTTTCTTGATTCTAGTACATGATCTAGAGTTGTAAAGAATAAAGGGTAGTTATGTTTTAGACATTATACTTTTATTAGTCTACTCCTTGTAATTGTCTTGCTATGTACCCATATACAGTTGCACCCTAATTACACATATTGTGCACACGACACACCATTCACTTCTGTGGAATACTGTAATTGGTGTGGCATCAATGGTTTTAAGTCTGCTGCAAGTGTACATGTATGTATAAAATAAATAATTACATTTTCACAAGAGTGACACCTGTATGTATTGTTTTCCCTGTCTTGTCTGCATTAAATTCAGCAATCCACTCTAATCAAGAGCAAACACTGTGCTGCATTATAAATATTACACAATATAAGTCTTCTGAACAGAAAGGGATCCTAAATCAAAGCATGGTTCTGCACGGCTAGAGTATACTAGCCGAAACGTTGAGGAATAAATGTCACAGCCCATGGGGGCTCATTTTCTTGCGAAAGTCCTGTGAGTGCGGGCTTTTTTTCAAGTACTGTATGTAATTTCGTTACCAGCACCTAGGCAAGTACCTACCATATTGTGGAGTGCACCACTGAGGATCTGTATATATATATATATATATATATATATATATATATATATATATATATATATATATATATATATATATATACACATATATACAGGTATGGGACCTGTTATCTAGAATGCTCGGGACCTGGGGCTTTCTGGATAAAGGATATTTCTGTAATGTGGGTCTTCATGCTTTAATTCTACTTAAAAAATCATTTAAAGGAAAACTATACCCCCCAAACAATGTAGGTCTCTATAAAAAGATATTGCATAAAACAGCTCATATGTAAAACCCTGCTTCATGTAAATAAACCATTTTCATAATAATATACCTTTCTAGTAGTATGTGCCATTGGGTAATCATAAATAGAAAATTGCCATTTTAAAAAATAAGGGCCGCCCCCTGAGATTGTAAGATTCACTGTGCACACATACAAACCACATGTAAGGTCACATGAGCCAATTAACAGACAGAGTTCTGCCTTTTGATTCCTCACTTCTTCCTGTTACAGTTAGTGTTGTAGTATTTCTGGTCAGGTGATCTCTGAGGCAGCACAGATAGAGTCACGAAATGGTGGTTCAAGGCAAGAGATGTAAAAGGGCAATATTTATGTAAATATATTCCAGTTTGGTAAGATTCTTTAATATGCCACTTAATATGCTATGAACTATCTGTTGCTTAAGTGTTCATTTTGGGGGTATAGTTTTCCTTTAAACAATAAATAAACTCAGTCGTCTGGTTCTGCTTCCAATAAGGATTAATTATATTAGTTTGGATTAAGTACAATGTACTGTTTTATTATTACAGAGAAAAAGGAAATCATTTTTAAAAACTTTGATTTTTTGGATAAAATGGAGTCTATGGGAGATGGCCTTTTCATAATTTGGAGCTTTCAAGTTAATGGGTTTCTCATTAACAGATCCCATACCTGTATGAGTGTGTGTGTATACTGTATATACAGTATATCTCCATAGCCTACCTCCGTGGCAAATAATGCAGAACAAAGCCTGTGAGGTTTCGCCTTCCAATTAACACAGAGCCACAATGACATGTCTGAGCATAAGCCATTAACACTGTAAATACAATACTGATATGACAAATGCTCATCCTACGTGAATTAGATTAGATAAGCACTGCCATCATGTGTTTCTGATGATTGAATATAACAGAGCAATATGCAGAATTTATCAACAACTGGCAATTTACCATTTCTGAGAAGTAAAAAGTTAAAGTTTCATGCCTAAAGGAACTGATAAATAGCCTTTTAAATGATTGCAAAATGAATCTACTCCTTGTAATGACCTCTGGGTTTATGAGAGGTGCAAAGTTATAAAAGGAGAAAAATAATGGAGCAAAGTAAATTAAGCCATGCATATGAATCACGAGCATTTCTTAGTTTGTTATTCTACTGAACAAATAGCAGTCATATCTCTCTGCTTGGGTCACTGACTTTGCCCCTTCCAAAGTAAATACACAGCAACGGCAGAATTCATGGTCTATCCATTTAGTTTTACATTTCAGCTACTTAAACTTAAATGAACACATGAAATGTTTATGGACAAAGGGGCAATTAACAGCCAGGCACTCAAATGAGCAGTTGCACGCACTAGACATGTAGAACAGGTGTGACAACTCAAAAGTTTCACTGAAAACAAACATCTGTAAAAGACACTAATAAAGATATGGGATCCGTTATCCAGAAACCCATTATCCAGAAAGCTCCGCATCCAAATAATCCAAATTTTTTTTTTTAAAAAAAATTCTTTTTTCTCTGTAATAGTAAAACAGTACCTTGTACTTGATCCAGACTAAGATATAATTAATCCTTATTAGAAGCAAAATCAACCTCTTGGGTTTATTTAATGTTTACATGATTTTCTAGTAGACTTAAGGTATAAAGATCCTTTATCCGGAAAACACCAGGTCCTGAGCATTCCGGACAACAGGTCCCATACCTGTATACAAAGTCTGTTTTAGTGTTTTCTTATTGATTTCTCCCTTCAAGATACAACCAGTGGGCCTCCCTATTCTTCCTCCATAAAGGCTTAATAGGCCCAACTAATTAATTATCGTTGATTTTTCAGTTGCCTCGTTACATTTTTTGTGATTAAGAACTGCTATACTGTAAAGTTTGGTTGAAGCATAAGAACATAATACAACAGTAATGATTTAAACTGTTCTATTGATGTCTGTATTGAAGATTCTACTCACAGACATACACTGCTCCATGCTATGCTGAGGAACCTTTTCCTGGAAAAAAAAATTATAAAAACATTCTAAATAAATAATGTTATCGGTGTCCACTGAACAGGCACCAGCTTTTCAGATGCTCCTCATCATGATTCAAAACTATCCAGAAATGTACATGAAATGTTCCTATCAATGTCTATTTTATACAATATATATTTCTGCCTCAGTTTATTGAGATGTTAATACTTGTCTCTCCTCTATGTTGTTTCTGTGCAAGGAGGGGGGAGAAGCCCCACCCTCTGTGAACTGACAAGAAGGAAGAGGGAGAGGGGAAGTGCTGCTGGGAGAGAGAAGCAGCAGAGTGCAAGCAAAGTGTGCAATCTCCCAAAGTTTCTGTGTGGGAAAGTTAGTAGGGAACCCCACTGGCAGAAAAGCATTGTCAGGGCTCTGAAGAGCAAAGCATGCTCTTCTCAGTGAAAGGAAAACCAAAGGGAGTCTAGGGTTGCCACCTTTCTAACCGGTGGGGGCCGGGCAGGGGGGCGTGACCGTGTTGTAGAGGGGCATGGCCGTGATAGGGTTGCCACCTTTTCTCTAAAAAAAATACCGGGCTTCCTATATTTTTGTGTTTTTTCCCTATAAATAACATTGGCATCAAGCAACATTTTTACCGGCCAAGCCAGTAAAATACCAGTCAGGTGGCAACCCTAGTCTATGATGCAGTGATTGGCTGATTTCCTTATTTGGAAAACCGGGCAGGAAGTTTTGACCTGGGCAGCCCTTCAAAATACCGGGCTGTCTGGGTCAAAACCGGACAGGTGGCAACCCTACGGAAGGCCTTCTCAGGACTTTAAAGCAACTGCCACATAAGTGGGGATTCCCCTCAGCAGTTCTGCACTAGCTGCATTATTTCAGTGAAGTAGCTCCTGGCTGGCAGGCTACCTGTATCACTGTTATTTAAAGATTTACGGGGGAATGTAATAAAAATCGATAACGGAAAAACTATTCGCAATGCGAAAAGTTATGCCTCTGTGCGAACAAATTTAGCTTTGTGCGAATTTAATATAGCTTTTGCGAGCCCGGAAACTGTTTAGCGACCACTTCCGACAGTGAAAGACCATTTGCGAATTTTATAGTTTGCGCCAATGCGCAGTCAATGTAATAAAACTTCTTACTGAAAAAGTCGCTATGTTTGCTCCAAAAGATTATGACACCTTCAAGCACTTCTTATGAGTGCGCAATTAAAATTCGCAATGCAATAACAGTTTAAGGAACAATATTACATTGCGAGATGTGGATTTTTAGTCTTATTGGTGCGAATTGTTTTGCTCTTTGCGACTTTTATTACATTCCCCGATAGTGTACTGCCAACTAAATCCATCAAGCATTCCACTATGTATGTTTATTGCGATTCAGAGAAGTTCCCAGGGAGCGGTACTACAGTTCAGCCTGTCCTGACCCTGGGTGGAGGCCATTTTATAGTGTACCTGCTCTCCCATATAGCGGAGGCACAGGACTCCTGTAGCACCATACACAAGTAAATGCGTAATAGATCTCATGCAGTAGCAGAAGAGGGCTATAGTAGCATATCATCTTCTGCACATGGAGTGAATGGGTACATTTATTTAAGTAAACAAGAAGTAAGTTAGATATACAAGGTAAGGAAAGGCAATAAAAGCTTCTTATTCTAAATATTTCTATCAGGGTTTTTCTAACCTGTTTCTCAAGGGACCAAAGATAAATTTCGGACTCAGCTTTATGACACAAATTAAAAATTTAAATTTTAATTCTAATTCACTATTGTAGTAGAAAACTTTACTTTTCAAAGGTGGTTCTAGAGTCCCATCATAAATAGCATGGGGACCCAATACTAGGTCCATACCCATAGGTGAAGAATCACTGATTTTTGTTTATGCTGTTCCATGCTGTTTGCCCAGTCCTGTTTTAAAGGTAATTAATTGGAAATATGAACTTCCACTTTTGCAAGACCAAATATGTGATAATAAAAACTGCTTTAAAAAAATAGCTCTGCAAAACTGATACATCTTTTAGTGTAACTATTGCTGGACCATGACATATCTGCGATACAGGCATGGGAGCTGTTATCCAGAATATTCAAGACCTGGGGTTTTCCACACAAGGTGTCTTTCCTTAATTTGGATCTCCATACTTTAGCCATTAGAAATTCTTTAAAACGTTATGGGGGAACTATCACAAAAATTAATATTTAATATAATCAATTAAAACTTCTGTTCACTATATCTCTCTGCATTTCAGCATTTCTCTTCATTCTCTCTTTATGCAGGAGTTGGGTGTCAGATATTCATTGACAATTAAATTGAATATATCTTATGGGGGGGGGGTCCTTTTGCCTAGAAGATGTATTAGAGCTCACTCTATAAAATTCACCAGACACCATGTCTCTCTACATTTGTGCAAAAGGCAATTATTTTGTTAGATTTTGTTTGTACTGGAATCTGTTCTTTTAATGAGCTCTAATTTATCTGCTAGGAAAGGAGACCCCCCCCCATAAGATATATTGGATCTAACAATGAATATCTGACACCCAGCTGCTGCATGAAGACAGATGCTGAGAGATGGATAGTGAAGGTAAACTGAGGGTAAATTATTATTATTTCAGAAATGATGCAGAATATTTCATTTATTGTATCTAGAATGTTTTTTTTATTTCAGTATGATGAAGCTTATATTGTATTTTAATTTCCACAATAGTTCCCCTTTAATTAAACCCAACTGGATTGTTTTGCCTCCAATATGGATTAATTATATCTTAGTTAGGATCAAGTACAATGTACTGTATTATTATTACAGAGAGAAGGCCGTTTTGAAATATTTGATTAAATTGGAGTCTATGTAGATGACCTTCCTGTAATTTGGAGCTTTCTGGATAATGGGTTCCAGATTTCGGCTCTTACACCTTTACACGGCAATAAACAGCTGCACAATCAACCATCTAGGTAACTGTTCCTTATTCTGTGATTGCCTGCAAGAGTAAAAACCTCAAGAAAGTACTAAAAGCAATTTATCATACCCTGCAGGACTCCATGGCTACACCATAATATAAAGAGAAAATGTAGTTGTTTTCTTAATGTTGTTGTCATAACAGCAGACCCTGAGACTGCAAGAGGAGCTCAGAATTGGCTCTAACTGATGAGCAATTTCAGCATGTTTCTCATATTTAGTGAATTTGTATTTACTTATTTCACTGACAGTGTCCTGTAACATTGTCACTTACAAAATCACCAAAAACTCTAGGGTCAATTGCCTCTGAAAATGAAGAAATGTTTTAAATGTATTGCAAAAGAGTGGGGAGTGAATATAAACTCTCTCCCTATTCCCAAGAAGGCAACATGAACAGTGTATTCCCTGAGAAAAATGTGCCATATTTCCTGTTTGTGTTCCAAAAGAAAAATATGAATATAATCCACTATTACTAGATATATTTTACTGTAAAGTCTGAGAGGTATTTAACCTGATACTCACTGAGCTTTTAAATATATTAGTCAATAAAGCTTGGGAGCCACCTGTGTTTCCTTCAGTTCCTTCAGCAAATGAGATTTAAAAAACATTTCTAATAAGCTAATTTAAATGCATTCATGTGTCACTACCTATTAATTAGTAAACAGCGTTATTATCTCTAAATTATTCAGAAAATTATGTATTATCATTAGCTCACAATTGTACAGTACACATCAAACGATACCTTTGTGCCATTCTGGTGGCGTAATTATCAAGGTGCTCTAAAATGTTCCCTTACCATAGTGGAAGAAAAGGTAAAATAAAGCTACAATGGCCAGAAATCTTTAGCCTAAACAGCAGGTCTTACCATAAATATAAGTGCATTGGTAAAAGATAACCAAGATAGCTTGATGAGTGATTAGTTAGGAGGGACAGGCTTTGAATGTAATTTAAATTTCATAGAAAGATCATCAAATTAATTGAGGGACTGTGTAATGTGCTGTAGTGCTAAATGCTGTTGTTCTTTATTATTTATAATAGGCACTGTACCTAGGGTTGACACCTGTTTTTACAGGTATGTCAGGGGCTTGGCAGATGCCGCATCAGTTTCAGGTAATCCGACCTTGTTTTCCTAATTTGGAAAGCCGAACAGGCAGTTTTGACACAGGCAGCCCTTCTAAAAACCTAGTTGTCTGCGCTGTCCAGGCTCAACTCCTGCCATGTCACAGACCCGCCCCTCGATGTCATCAGCCCACCCCCTCCTAGAGCTAGCGTTAGCAAGAGGTGGAACACTAACTGTACCTCTGTTAGGGGAGAAATCAGCATGTAGGGGAAAAAACCCTACCCCCCCTTGTGGAAATGCCCCATACTCCATACTTACCCCATGGCACAGATTCTTCCAGCAAAGTTCCGTGTCCATCTTTTGCGTCCTCTGTAAGCTGACTGGGAGATCAGCAATTCCCGTGTAATTCCACACATGCACAGTTGCGCAAACCGCTCTAACCGCGCATGCGCAGAAATACCGATCTTGCAGTCAGCTTATGGAGGATGCAGAACATGGACGCGTGGAACTTCGCTGGAAGAATCTGCGCCGAGGGGTAAGTATGGAGCATGGGGAATTTCCCCCGGGGGTAGTTAGCCTGGGGGGAGGAGGGAGGTCTACTTGGGGAGGGGGTTTTCCCCACAGGTTGATTTCTCCTTTAAAAGAGGATGAAATCTTAACTGAGTAAGGTAGAAATGCCACCCAGCCCAAGGCAAACACAGGCTTTCAGTTTCAAAGATCGGTATCTTCAAAGCAGTGCCGCGCAGGCGCCCTAGGCAACCTGGCCGGGCGCGATATCTTGCACACATCGTATAGGTGCGCAAATAGACAGGAGTGCAAATAGACGCATGCACTTGCTCTCACCTGGGAACAGCCGGCTTGAGAGCAGAGAGGGGCGACTGGATTAGGGGAAGGAGAAAGAGAGGATTTGTGCCTGGTGCCCCCCAGCTTTGCACCCTAGGCATGTGCCTACTCTGCCTACCCCTAGTTCTGGCCCTGCTTCAAAGTATTAGCTTCCTTTAGTATTATAATCTTCCTTAGGAAACCTCCTGGATTATTTTTCTGCAAATGCACAGTCCTGCAGAGGCTTGGGTACCTGCGGTTACCTGTGGGTAGGACTTTTGGTTGCGGGTATAGATGCCAGTTGGTGAGTAACGGGTCAGGTTTAGGGTCTTAATTATAGCAAGTGTTACATTTTTTAAGCATTTACTTCTACCCCCAGCCACTTCTGATGATGTCACTTTTAGGGGCACATTTACTAAGGGTCGAATATCGAGGGTTAATTAACCCTCGATATTCGACACTCGAAGTAAAATCCTTCGAATTCGAAGGATTTACCGCAAATACTTTGATCGAATGATCAAAGGAAAAATCATTTGATCGAACGATTAAATCCTTCGATTTGAATGATTCGAAGGATTTTAATCCATCGATCGAAGGATTTTCCTTCGCTCAAAAAAAGCTTAGAAAGCTTATGGGGAAGGTCCCCATAGGCTAACATTGGTGCTCGGTAGGTTTAAAGTGGCGAAGTAGGTAGTCGAAGTTTTTTTTAAAGAGACAGTACTTCGACTATCGAATGGTCGAATAGTCGAACAATTTCTAGTTCGAGTTGAAGTCGTAGTTACGGTCGAAGTAGCCTATTCGATGGTCAAAGTACCCAAAAAAAACTTCGAATTTCTACGTTTTTTTACTTCGAATCCTTCACTCGAGCTTAGTAAATGTGCCCCTAAGTTTACAGCAACAGAACGTTCTGTTTAATGATGGTCAGTGAGTTGCTGATAAGGCAGTTGTGAGTCAGGCAGCAGGTCCAAGCAGGTAAAAATGGGTTTTAAAAATTGGACACATACAGGGCTCTAATTTACAGCACATACTTTGTCCTATTGTCCTATATTCAAGATGGCAAGCTCCTGAGCACAACTTTGACATCCTGGATCACTACTATTTCAAGAATGCTGAAGATCTGGGCTGGTGCAGTAACCAGTTTTTAGCATTTAGTTCTCCTTTAAAGATTGTGCAACATGCTTCACAGGGACTATTAAGGTTATCCAATATGTTGTGGTTGTTTCCATGTAAAAACAATAGCTCTTGATACTTTTATACAGTGACATTTGGGGTGCATGACTGCTGCAGAGTAGGAGCTACTTAACTTGTGTGTTTTGATAAGCTCGTTGTTCTGTCGTCTCAAAAGAAAATTGAGAAAACATTCTTACCATTCCTAGTACATTTGTTTAGAATGAACAAAAGGTTTCTTGCTTCATCTCGGCTTCTACTACATTAAGGCTATCCGGGAGATTCATCCTTTGAGTACATTTCTGATAAAGACTCTTTCTACAAATGTATGTAAAGGATATTTTAATTATTTGCAGCTCATCTGTAATGAAAAAATAAGCCAGTAACAGTACAGTTGAACTAAAAGCAATGAATTCATGCACTATCAATTATAAACTTACCATTTCCTACCTTGATGCCATATAGTTTTATGATGTGTTTTAGTATGCAGAGAAGCTATTTTACTTTGTACTCCATGGTGAAGAGGGTGTGATCTACTACAGTACTGCTGAATTCATCCAGAAATCAATGGGAAGCCATATAAAGTATGTACAATTGGTCTCTGCAGAGAAAGGATGTTATGTGTAGGGACCAGGCTATACAAGGTGGCTTACAGGAGAAACCTCAACTAAGTTAATGAGAAGATACACAATAAGGCATTGTTGCTGAACATGTGGAACAGGAGAACATGAAAGGTAAGCTAGGACTAAAAATAATGCTCTGTCATTAAACTTACCTTATTTTTATGGATTTGTTTCAGACCTTTACATCTAAGTCTGCAATGTACTGTGATTTTTGTAGTTACAGTGGAGAACCACAGAGTGATATGTCTGATATCTGTACTGGTAATGGTGGAGTCAAAAGAAGAGACCTTAACAAGACTGCTCCTCATATGTATAAAGAGCAGAAGATACATTCTAGAGCTCTGGAAATGCATAGTTACATGGCTCTGTGTAGTAGCCATAAACGTATTCATATAGTGTACATTAGCAGATTGCTAATTGCTTCCTGAAATGATTGTTCTGTTCAGGTGCCAGTCCATTTCAACCTCTAATCTCTGTTCTCCACATAATCACACAACCATAGCTAAAAATAATTTTCATATATAGATTTTTTTTTCCAGTTGCTTGGAAAAATAAATTGTCTTAATTTTGTTTGGTATAGAGACCAGGTCATCATCATCATCATCATTTATTTATCATTTATGGTTTTATTTTTACCTTTACTACTTACTATTGTTTTCCTAGGAATAGGCAGTGTTATTTAAAGAGAGATAATGAGGTCAGTATAATTAAGCCACTCCATTCCTCTGTGGAAGAATTCAATGTACTGGCAAAGGTAATTTGATTCATTGCTTTGTCTTCCTTGCTCTGAAGAACCAGATGTGTGCGTTAATCTAGTAGTTAATTTAGTAATCCTAAAAGTTACATACAATAATTATACTTTCTCGATTTATAATAAAGTACAAGGCCACAAATGTGTTAAAAAGAATTTGCAAGGCATTTGTTTACTTTAACAAGTAAACACATTTTTACACAAATATGCAGACACAGTAAGAAAACGGCATAACCTTTTCCAGGCTGTGCTTATGGATCATTAGCAGTATACATAAAAAACAACCATTAACAAGTGAAGTTACATGTTTTTCTCAAATGTCTTCATTGCAAATGTCTTCATTGTAGGAAAGCCATTCTTTATATACTCATGTATATGGTTACTTTGGGATTTTCCGACAAAGTACGACAAAAACACCTCTTCCTCTTTTAGTTTAGTGAAACCCTCATCATTACATACATTTCATAATTTAATTATTACAAAATTAAATTAATTTTCACTTCTGCTTTTTTAAGAAAAATTGGAATAGCTCCAAAAGCAGAACAGTTACAGACCTGTAGGGTGTCATCAGAAACAGCAATGTTTAGTCCAGCAGTTAGATTAACATGGTTTATAGCCTTACGTCTAAAGTACAAAGAACTGACAGTCTATGTAGCCAAGTACACTTCAGGTGGACAATGGTTTAATTAATAAGAGTTGGCATTAAAGGTTAAATAAAGCTTTAAAATGTACTGTAAAATGACTCGGCACTTTTTATAAACTGTTATTATAGTGAATTTTGTAACAACAGCACCACCGGCTGGTCAGTTTTTGTAGCTATACAGTCAAAGAGATATAACTTCAAAAGGAAAACACAGAAGTGCTCTGATGTTGTGATGCTCAGGAAAGAGATCAAGTGCCATTTCCCATCAATTTCCTAAATAAGTAAAACTTAAACAACAAACAGGGTTAATGCCCTACATATCTGAATATTTATATGCTTAGACTTTGCCTATTATACATGCTGCCTAATATTTAGTATTCCTATCTCAGATGGTAGTGTTTATTATGTAATTTTCTTGGATCTGCTGAGATTCCAATACTCTCTTATTATATCAAATTATAGACCTTACTTATGTAGTCATTCCTCTGAATGTAAATGTGTAAGAATCATTTACAAGGAAAGCTTCAGTTGTAGCAAATGCAATTGTCATTGTGTGAAAATTCAATAAAGATTCTTGTGTCCAAGGCCACTCCTTGAATTTCCTTATCATACCCTTAAATATACCATAAACATACCCTCAAATCCATATGCCGCCTCCTCCCCTGTGTATAACACAGCCCCCCCCCAAAATATGATTAAATACCTTAGGGGCCCCTAACAACAATTTCCAAAAGCTAACAAACCCCCAGAACAAACTCTACGAGGCTCATGTCCCACAGGGTACAGAATAGGGCAGGCAGAGTATGGCACATCCAAGAAGTATAGTGCAGGCAGAGTATGGCACACACAGGGAGCAGCAGGCAGAGTATGGCACACACAGGGAGCATTGGGAAGGCAGAATACAGCAGGAGACAAGGAAACCTATCAGAACTCTAAGATGGACAGTTCATACTGTGTTACATACAGTGACACAATGCTGATGCCTCTCCAGCAGTTTATATGAAGTGGGAACAGGTGAAAATGTGGGCACTTTCAGTCTGGGTCTGAGGTATGAACAGTAAAGGGCTTTAGGGGTGTGAACAACAGAGGTGTTACAAGTGTGAACAACGCAGGAGTTTACTGTCTGAATTTGAGGTGTAAACAATGCAGGAGCCAGTTAATCTCAGTACTGATAAAATAAACTTTGTTTCTTTTTATGGCTGTTCAGTGCAGAGAAACACACGACTTTCCAGTACAAATGACTGCGGGTTGAGCTGTCAAAAGAGGGACTATCCCTCTAAAAACGGGACAATTGGGAGGTATGAATTACCTTTTAAATCTTACACAAGGTAAGGAGTCACAGCAGGCAGACTTTCATGTGGGGGCCACACAAGGGGGGGTTAAAAACTTACATTAGAAATGAGAGCCCAATTAATCATATGAGTCGAATATATAATGCTTGTTCCTTTATGTATTGGGGATAGTTATTCAAATTACATTTCCACTCTGGAGACAAAGCTGCTTTCACAACATCGAATGGAGGTTTTCACCAATGTAATTTGAGCAAATGGAAGAAGAGATATTTATTCATTTTTTTAAAGAAATTGTCAGAAAAAGATATATACAGTATAGCATAGTTGAAAGTAGGTTCTCTAACAAGGCAGGGAAAAGTAAATGCTATTGCAGAGCTAAAACTGCTCTAACAGCAATGCCATTTAGCCTTCTCATTGACTCAAATGCTTATTGGCAACATTTTGTGAAGTTTTACACAAAGTGAAATGTTATGAGTTTGCTTATCACTTGTATCCGGTAACTGTTGATGAGTTTTGCATATCAGTTTGGAGGAATTTAAGGCTGTTCTTCCTTACAGAACTACTGCCCGTTTCAGCTCCTTCCACAACATTTCTATAGGATTAAGGTCAGGGCTTTGACCCAAAACATAGACAATCTTCTGCTTTAACCATTCTTTGGTAGATTGATTTCTGTGTCCAACTTTCTCTTGAGCTTCAGTTCAAGGACATATATCCTGAAATTTTCCTGCAGAATTTGCTAGTACAATTCAGAACTCAAAGGTGGACAGTTGCCTTTGTGAAATCCAGATTAAGTAGTTCATTAGAGCAAGTGCTTAAACCTATGGTTTTTTATGTAAATTATACCTTGGTTTCAGCTTCTATGGTCAGTATTACGACAGGTGACCAGGGATGGATTTACATAGTGGGCGCCCCTTGGCCCGCTGCCGTTCGTCTCCCCAATCCCCTCCCCTTTATTTGTACAAATTTTCATCATCAGTATGGAGCAATGGGGTGCACCGGAAATTTCAAAAACAATTGTATCTCCTGTGCATCCCCAGTGTTTCTGAACTAATGTGGGTGTGGTTGGGCATCATGCCACCCCCCTAAAATCCTGTCTCCCTAGGCCCAGGCCTTGGTGGCCTTTCCACAAATCACAAAAAATTGTGACAACAATTGGAACCTTTTATTTTGATAAACAAGACACATTTCTATTATACACTACTATACACTATAACAAATTATTGGTTATCCACATCTCACAGACCTGCAGTTTTTAAACAAATCATCTTATCCATTTAAATGCTTAGGATGCAAGTACTCCCCTAGCAGAACCTTAGATTTTCTCATTTAATGCTGCCTGCCTTATTCTAAGTAGACTTGGTTTTCCTTCAGAACGTAAAATTTTGAGGTAGAGACTGAAATAGGGTTTCATTGTAACATTTGTAGATACTCATGTTACCCCCCGATTTTGGTATCTATTTTGGTATATTTTGATGTTCTTTGTATTTGTGCAACATTAAATGATAAATTATGAGTTTAAAAATTGTGATGACACATAGTAAATGATTGGCCTTTGTCATAATTTGTTCCTTATGTTGTTTTCTGGCTACTGTTTTTATGTAATTTTGGCACCATTTCTTATTATTAAGTGTGACTCTAATCTGTCCAAGCTATCACTTAAATCTGTCACTGAGAATGAAACATCTGTGTCCTTGATAATGTTATCAACACAGATTGGTCATCAACTAAAATCTGACAACCTTCAGCAAAGCCATGTCCTATTAAATATATTATATGTACAGTTAGACTGGGAAACATAAATCATGACATGTTAATCCTTGCACCCCATGAAAACTGTATTATTCATTTACAACACACAGCATCCACGTTGTAAAATTCAATTCTGCAAGATAAACTTAAGATCATAAAAGCTAGATTTATAAATGCTGAAGTTGTTTTTTATTTAAACCAACAATGATCACTCCATGTTTGCCTGATTTTTGGTCTGTTCATTATCAGGAAGAAAAAATAAAAGACCAAAACAAAAGATCTTAGCCTGCCAGTCCCCTGACCTATATATCAAGCATTCAGGGAGATAAAATCTATTATTTTTTCCAAAAGAATAGTGACAGGAGGACATATGTACTCTCACTTTATTATTTAAAAAAAAAACACTAATAATGTACAGAATACTTATATGAACTCAAACAACAAACATGCATGATAATGGGGCAAATACAGCTAATTATTTGATTAATGTAATGAACTTTTTAGTGACAGCACAAACTGGCTCCTTTTGGCCTTTTTAAACAGCTCTTTGATCAGCAAACCTATTACTGGCCCCAACAATGAGATATGCTGTTTGTCTAGAATGCATTAATTACTGTATTAGTTGCCACTTAAGTCAATAATAAATGGTTTCATTGATTTTACAGAAAGCTAATTATCCCACATCTCGGCTAATGTTTCAGATCCAAATGGTTAGAGTCTTTTAAATCCCAGGCACTATGCTTGGTTTCAGGCAGTGCAGTAGAGTATGGAGTACTGTATATAAGTAAGTTATAGGTAGAAGATATATTCCAATTAAAATTAATGTACACTGTTAAGTAAACATACAGGACTTCAAGTAAACCCTCTTAGACCTGAAATGTATAATTAAGTATAAAATATACAACAAATCTGAACTCTGACTTTGAACAATTCCACACAGGGAGATCATACATATTCATGTACCATGAATTCAGTTGCTTCTTGAACACATGTGATATGCCACATGCTATATTTATAATGGTAATCTAATGGTGGCCATAGACATAGAGATCCGCTCGTTTGGCGATGTCGGGAAATGAGCGGATCTCTCCGCGATATGCCCACATCGAGGTGGGCAATATCAGGCTGATCCGATCGTGGGCCCAAGGGCCCAACGATTTTATCATAATGCATCCGATACGGACGGTTGAATCGCTGGACCACATCAACGAACAGATGCGGCTGTGATCCAACGGGATTTTTTAACCTGCCCAATTGAGATCTGGCCGACTTTCAGCCAGATATCGATTGGGGAAGTCCGTCGGATGACTTCACACATGGGCCAATAAGCTGCCGAGTCAGTCTGTCGGCAGCTTTTATCAGCCCTTGTATGGGGGCCTTAAGGCCTGATTCTTTGTAGATGCTGGACAAATATTGCACTTGTCTCTAAAGGATTTGAAGGTAGATAATTTCAGCATAAAATCTGAAGCTTTTGTTTTGTTTCTGTATCATCCAAAATTTTGTTCAAGCCAGTCTGGCTGTATATATTTTAACAAAGTGAATATCACAAGCCAACAGAAACTAATATCTTGATGATGTTAAAATATAGAACATGTAAAAGAATAAATTGTTTAATTACATATATATGAATATTTTAAAATAATGTGCAAAATTCATTTTGACTTTAGCTTCATGACATTGATAAATGTGTCATTTAAAGAAGTTTTTAACATTAAAGGCAAAGGAAAGACAAAATGATTAAGGCCATGGAGAATCAGAAATGTTTTGCAGATGCTGGCAAAGCTTGTGATAGTGTGCCTTAGAATACATATTTTCATCTCCAGTTGGAAAATAAAGCAGAAGTATTCGTGTCATAAACAGAACCTGTGAAAGTAGCAAGGAACATTTATAAGCAGTCGGAATACAAGCAATGAACATTATCTTCAACTCTTAACATTTGGATTTTCCAGAAAAAAGAGCAGCCAGTACTTAACAACTCTGAATGGAAAGGAAAATATAACACTAACTACATGAACAAACACC
The DNA here is from genome assembly GCA_038501925.1 of Xenopus petersii. Classification (NCBI taxonomy): domain Eukaryota; kingdom Metazoa; phylum Chordata; class Amphibia; order Anura; family Pipidae; genus Xenopus; species Xenopus petersii. Next base: position 39,067,919 of record CM076681.1, on the reverse strand, counting down.
ACATCCTATAACCAAAAGAGTTGGAAAGATTCTATAATGGAATATTCAGGTAATATTAGTTCTCTTAATAATGGCTTATACATTTTTTCACTGCCAATACTTTCATTTTTTATTCTTTCTTTTTTGTTTGTTATATCAAGTAAAATGTCATCACAACTTATTAATAAGTTAGGTTATTGATTGTGAGTTAGTTAGTTATTGATTGTAAGTAGGTGTTTCATTACACAGGCATGGGATTTGTTATACGAAAACCCATTAGCCAGAAAACTATAGGAAGGAAATCTCCCGTAGACTCCATTTAAATAAAATAATTACTTTTTCTCTGTAATAATTACTCTTTTCTCTGTAATTATGTAATAATAAAACAGTGCCTTGTACTTGATCCAACTAATATATAATTAATCCTTATTAGAGGCAAAATAAATTTGATTTAATTCGATTTTTAAGTAGGGTTGCAGACGGTGACTATTTATCGCCTGTGACTATTTATGAGTGACTGCAGACGACAATCACCTGAAAATGCCTCTCCGTTTAAAATAATTGAACTCACTGGTGTTAGGACCAACATCCTGCTAAGTCGTCTGATGTTTCCTCCAGAGGCCATTTTGGGTGAGTTAGTGATATGTTGGTCATAGTTTCAATTATTTCAAAATGCTCCAGTGTTTAAATCCAAATCAAAGAAAGTCCCTTTACCTGGAATGCCCCAGGGCCTGAGCATTTTGGAATAATAGATCCATTATCTGTATTATGCTTAATGCTGCAAAGTATCCTGCAATAAAGAAAGCAGATGGGTAGATGGTCTAAGCTAATGTCAGTGATAAGGCAGGGGCACCAGATTTATTGATAACACTTAGGGGCAGATTTACTAAGGGTCGAATTTCGAAGTTGAAAAAACTTCTAAATTCAACCCTCGAATTGAAATCCCTCGACTTCGAATATCGAAGTTGAAGGATTTTTAGCGTATTCAATCAAGCGATTGAATAGAAATCGTTCGGACGAACGATTAAATAGTTCGAATCCAACTTCGAAAATTCACTCGAGCTTAGTAAATCTGCCCTAATAAGGGTACTGTAAGTAGTCACAAAGCAAGATGATAACAGAGAAAAATGAAAGTGCATAAAGAAGAGCAGGATTGAGGGTAAAGTGGAAGCAAAAATATTTCAAATTGTAATTGCTAGAAAAAATTATTTTTCAATCTTGAAAAAGTGTTTTTGTATCATGCTTAAAGAAGCTGCACCTCTCTTTCTTTCATTGTATAACTAACAGTAGGGTGTTTGTTATGGGCAACTGTACTAATTCAGATTACTATCTATGTTAATAAATGAGTCCTAAAGAGTTCTTCTCTTGCTTTTTTTCTTAGGGAGCTAGCACACGGGCAGATTTGGGGAGATTTAGTCACATGGCGACTAATCTCCTCTTCTGCTGGACGAAAATCTCCCCAAACTGCCTTCCCCCTGCTGTTATTAGAAAATGTCAGCGCAATTGCATTTGTGGTGCTTCGATTTCCAAAGTCGCCTGAAGTTTCCTTGTGAGGCGACTTAAACTTGCGACTAAATCTCCCCGAATCTGCCCGTATGCTAATGCCTTTGAATGGTATTTACTGCCCCTCCCTGCTTACAGCATTTTATTATATAGTGCACACAATTCCCTCTTTACACAGCACATTAATTTAAATAACAGTTTAGTTAGAGCTTTTTTATAGAGAACACCTAGAGCACAACTGGTGCAGATGTAGGAGTAACATGTAGGAAACATAACCTTATGGGGCCTTTATTTTTCACAGAATCTTGAAAAATTTGTGGCTTTCCTATATTTCAAAAATTCCAGAGAAAAAAATCCAGATGTATTAAATGTAAAAACCATGACAACCTCTAAGACAAAACTTTAAAACCTCTAAGACACCAACTTTTGTCAAGGCACTACAGAAGTCAATGGGAGATGCTCTGATCCTATTGAACTGCTTTAACAGTAACACCAAAAAATGAAAGTATTTTAAAGGAGTGACAATTTAATTTACTGTTTGCCTACACTGGTAAAACTGGTGTGTTTGCTTCAGAAACACTACTATAGTTTATATAAACAAGCTGCTGTGTAGCCATGGGGGCAGCCATTCAAGCCCAGGATACACAGTAGATAACATAAGTTCTGAAGAATGCCATTGTATGCTACAGAGCTTATCTGTTATCTATTGGGTACCCTGTGCCTTTTCTCCCTTTTCAGCTTTGCATGGCTGTTCCTGTGGCTACACAGCAGCTTGTTTATATAAACACACCAGTGCAGCACAGTTCAGTATATTTTCATTAGTTTAAAACACTTTCATTTTTTGGTGTTACTGTTCCTTCCTTCCTTAATAGGGATGTAGCGAACGTCGGAAAAAAAGTTCGCGAACATATTCGCGAACTTGCGCAAAAATGCGAGCGGTTCGCGAACGGTTCGCGAACCCCATAGACTTCAATGGGAAGGCGAACTTTAACATCTAAAAAAGACATTTCTGGCCAGAAAAATGATTTTAAAGTTGTTTAAAGGGTGCAACGACCTGGACAGTGGCATGCCAGAGGGGGATCAAGGGCAAAAATGTATCTGAAAAATCTGCCTGTGTGTGCTTGGAAGAGATAGTGTAGGGGAGAGCTGTTAGTGATTTCAGGGACAGATGATAGTAAGTTTGCTGGCTAGTAATCTGCTTGATACTGCTCTGTATTGGAACAAAAAAATAAATAAAAGCAGTCCTTACAAGGACTACTGTTATTGCAGCAGTCAGCAGATGAGATCAGAAGCAGGACAGCTGCCCACTGCAGCTACATACAGAGCACTGCAGTAGAAGGTAGATTACTAGCCAGCAAAGCTACCTAAGCTTAAATGTCCCTCAAACCCCTGCAGACTTCTGTCCCTCCAATAACAGAGCAGTATCAAAACGATTACTAGCCAGCAAACTTTCAACTGTCCCTGAAATCACTAACAGGCAGCAGCTCTCTCCCTACACTATCTCTTCAGCACACACAGGCAGAGTGAAAAAAAGCTGCAGGGCTTCGGTTTTTATAGGGAAGGGGAGTGGTCCAGGGGAGAGCTTCCTGATTGGCTGCCATGTACCTGCTGGTCTGGGGTGAGAGGGCAAAAAAAAGCGCCAACAATGGCGAACCCAAAATGGCGAACGTCGCGCGACGTTCGCGAACTTCCGGCGAGCGCGAACACCCGATGTTCGCGCGAACAAGTTCGCCGGCGAACAGTTCGCGCCATCTCTATTCCTTAAATCAATTCAGACTTTAAAAAGGTTTTTGGATTTTCTTCTTCACTAGGAATTGTCTGAAAAACTTGAATTTTTAGAGGTTTTCAAGGTGTTCATATTTTTATGTTCAGCACTTTTTTTGTTCGCACTTTTATATTAATATCTTTTAATAAATTCAATGACAATCATGGTTTTAGAGTTTGTGATTGGAGTGGTAATTTGAAACCACTAAAATCCGATCTTTAATAAATCAGAATCCACATGTATAAATATGTAATTATATACCTTTCAAATAGGGTTAGTAACAATTTGGACCATTTTTTTCTTTTTAGCATTATGGGTAGGGATGTAGCGAACTGCCGATTTGATGTTCGCGAACGCCGTTCGCGAACACCGGCAAAAAAGCGAACAGTTCGCGAACAGTTCGCGAACTTCGAACGCTCGATAAAATCGTTCGATCGAACGATCGAAGGATTTTATTCGTACGATCGAACGATTTTCGTTCGAATCGAACGATCGAAGCTATTCGATCGAATGATTTTAATTCAATCGAATGCTTATAATCGTTCGAACGAATGGAAATCGTTCGATTTTAGCGATCGAACGGTCGAATGGTCGAATGGTCGAACGAAATTTTACTTCGAATCGAACGCGAACACCAATTGGCGAACGTCGCGCGACGTTCGCGAACATTCGGCGGACGCGAACAGTCGAAGTTCGCGCGAACTAGTTCGCCGGCGAACAGTTCGCTACATCCCTAATTATGGGTCAAATGAAATTAAGAAAGAAAACTTCCCACCCTAAAAAATTATTTACATAGTTTATATGGGAATTTGAAACTGAATTAGGACATTCCCGATGGAACATTATCTATCGCACAGAGGAGAAACCTAGCATTGTGTTTTAATAAATATAAGGTCAATAATACAGTACATTCCTTTATTGTTTAACTCAAATGTTTCAGCTGGCTTTGAGACTGTGTTACAAATGTATACTATTGCCCATGTTTTAGGAATAATAATCACATTTCTAATAAACACGCGAAAATCTAACCTCAAAAATGAACTGATCCATCAAAACGTTTATGCAGCCAGCAACTATGCATACATTAGCACAACACACTTAGCACCTATGCACACATTAGCACAACCACATTTTTGTGGCTGGTGTTTTTCTGTCAGCTAATACACGCAGAACCCTGTGCCATAATTGTGCATTGTAACACCATAGCAGGCATGATAGCAACAAATTACAGTACAAACAAAATAGACGATTAAAACGTTTACCCTTCTTTTTCCTTTTCTTTAGGATATGGATCGATCCCCACCAACATCGCAATGTCCAACCTTACCAACAACTCTAGGACTAACAGCACCTGCTCTCTGGATAACCATACCAACACCGTTGTTTTTTCTGTGCTCTACATAGTTCTGTTCATTGTTGGCGTAATAATGAATGGTTTGGCAGTCCATGTGTTTTTCCGGATACCGAGTAATTCAAATTTTGTTATATTCTTGAAGAATTCAGTCATTTCTGATTGTCTCATGATCCTGACTTTTCCATTTAAGATTCTAAGTGATTCGAAACTCGGGCTATGGAAGCTGAAGGGCTTTGTGTGCCAAGTCACGTCAGTGATATTTTATTTTACAATGTACATCAGTATTATATTCCTTGGTCTTATTACAATCGATCGCTATCTAAAAACAGTCAGACCATTTCACAACTCTCATGCAAATCTGCGTCCAGTCAAGATTATATCAACTTTAATATGGATTATAATGTTTTCAATTTCCCTACCCAATATGATTTTGACTAGCAAGACTCAAACTCAAAAAAATGTGAAAAAATGTTACCTGCTTAAGTCTGATTTTGGATTAATGTGGCATGAAATTGTGAACTTTATCTGTCAATTCATTTTCTGGGTTGCATTTGCGATTATAGTGGTCTGCTACCTTCTTATAACCAGGAAACTCTTACAGTCATACAAGAAAACTAGAAGTGAAAGAAGAAAATCGAGAAGAAAAGTCAACATCAAAGTGTTTATCATTATTGCCGTGTTCTTTGTTTGTTTTGTTCCATTCCACTTTGCTCGGATACCATACACATTAAGCCAGACAAGAGATGTCTTTCAGTGTTCTGCAAACACTCTTTTCTATGTCAAGGAGAGCACCTTGTGGTTATCCTCTCTAAATGCATGCCTCGATCCTTTCATCTACTTTTTCCTCTGTAGATCATTTAGAAACTCGCTGATGGCCATGTGGAGAAAAAGAAAGCTCTGTGTCTCATCTTATGACAGTCCACGAAATGCAAAGAGAATCAAAATAAGGAGAGAGGAGACAAATATATAGAAAAAGAGGGTGTCCTTTCTGCTACTTTATACTAGAGTTACATAATAAATCACACTCAGGGGCCGATTCACAAAGGGTCGAATATCGAGGGTTAATTAACCCTCGATATTCGGCAAGGAATTAAAATCCTTCGACTTCGAATATCGAAGTCGAAGGATTTTAGCGCAAATAGTGCGATCGAACGTTCGAAGGATTATTCTTTCGATTGAACGATAAAATCCTTAGAATCGAACGATTCGAAGGATTTTAATCCAACAATCTAAGGAATATCCTTTGATCAAAAAAACTTAGGAAAGCCTATGGGGACCTTCCCCATAGGCTAACATTGAGTTTGATAGCTTTTAGATGGCGAACTAGGGGGTTGAAGTTTTTTCTTAAAGAGACAGTACTTCGACTATCGAATGGTCGAATAGTTGAACGATTTTTAGTTCGAATAGGTCGTAGTAGCCCATTCGATGGTCGAAGTAGCCCAAAAAACACTTCGAAATTCGAAGTTTTTTTTACTTTGAATCCTTCACTCGAAGTTAGTGAATCGGCCCCTTAATATCCCAGCCCTACTTATTTTATTAACAGTTATCTATTGTTAAATAGTCATTTAATCTCAATCTATTAATTAATAATGAAATGTAAGCTCTCTACTTAAAACCTTGTTCCAGTTTTGCATTTTTACATTTTTTTTAGGCCCTGGACACTCATACTTTTTGTCGGAGCAGTTTCTGAGCGGTCTGCTCCATGGTTTTAAAAAAGCAGACCTATGAATCAATATGCTTAGTGGTTTAAAATTTAGGCAATAGCACTTACGCCAGCGTATTTACACGGCGGTCAGCTTCTTTTAAAACCGTGGCGCGAACCATGTCGAAAAAACGTATGTGTGTCTGGGGCCTTAGTTTGTTTTACTGCCTTTTCTTGTATCTCACTTTGATCAACAATTCAGATCAACTGGGATATTTACCAGTGAGCTGCTGTTATCAAGAGTAAACTGGCCAAGATTGTTTCACTGAATCTGACTTTGTACTCAAGGGGTTGGTTTATGCATTCCGCCTGTTATGCCCCATTTTGTAATTGCTTTGTGGTGCAAAACATGAAAACTTGAAACTTATTTTTCATAGATATCAGCTTAGCAGCAGTGGGGTGTTGCTCCCATTATTAATGTCACTTATTATTAATGTCCAATTGGACAGCCTTGATTTAATAGAATATATGACTCTTCCATGAATGTTTTTTTTTTTTTTTTTGCACATTCTTATAAGAACCATGACGCAGTGCAGAGCAAACAGTATGTAAAAATGGCACTAGGGTTTCCACCTGGCTTATAAGCATGAAATTATATAAATGTTATTAAAAGAGAAGAAAGGTAACACAGATAGAAAAGCATATTTTTCAGGAAAGGTAGCAACCTATTTGGGGATTTACAAAACAAATCAACAAAAATGACCATGACATAGGAAGTGAACCAGAAAATGTTCTGTTTTGAAAATCCCGTGAAGTGTCATTAGAAAGAAGGTAGGTCCACGGTGTCAAGTGCTACAGGAAGTAAAAGTAGTTATTTCATTTTAGTTTTTGTATATTATAAGTAGTAGTGACCAGTTCCAGTCAAGCACATTCTTCCACGGGAAAGAAGAGCTCTGGAAGTGATATCTGTTGATAGTATTTAATAGACAAACATATTAGAGCTTCAGATACAGTATATTCTTTTGTACAATCAAGCAAGATCTTAATGCAGATATTAATAGATCTACCTATTAGGCACAACTTTAACAAATTTTGCATACTAAAGCCATTTAGAGACCCACTGGTGACATTATCTGCATGCATAAATCTTCATATATGTTACTATATATGTAGAAAACCTCTAAAAGTCTGAATTGAATAAAAATGTTCAATAGGATCAGCGCAGGTCCCTTTGGCTTCTATGGGACCTCGACAGCTTTCACTTGGCATAGGTTTGATATTAGAGGTTTTTCATCGTTTTTACACTTAACAAATCTCGAATTATTTGAGATTTAGAGAAATATAAAAAATTAAATATTTAGAGAAAAAATTTGTGAAAAATATAGAAATCAGAATTTTCATTAATCGCCCCTATTTCGTTTTGACTTTAAAATATCTGAACTTTATTTATTGTAAACGGGCTGAGTGGAATTAGCATACTTTTCCAGGCTAATCTTTTTTGTTGTCAATAGCTGGTTCCTGTTCTGCAGAACATGAAGTGAGAAAGGTAGTTTAATTTCCAAATAAACAGCAAAGACTACATTCAGTGTTATACGGTTTATCATTCCACCAATAAAATCTTATAGACTAGGGTGGCTCTCTGGGAAAAGACACTTTAGCCTGAAGCAATCAAAAAAATCTTAGTTCATGTTCCTGCTCATTGTGATCTATTTTATTAGCCACTGTATCATACTGGTCGGAGACCTGCTATGAAAGCATTTTATCTATGGAGCGTTGCTAATGCCATAAATATAAAAGGCAGTACCAGAAGCCAAGGTGGCCCATGTGCTTGGATGAAATTCTCTTCCAGATACATAAGCAACTAAGTTAGAAGTTCAATTAAAATTATCTGCAATCATGCCATATCTCACAGCTCCAAACTGACTCCTAGCCCAGATACACAAGACAATCACCATCTTGGGAATAATCAGATTTAAATGGTACATTCTCAGACTGAACAGAAACAAAATAAAATAGACTTTTGTATTTTTGTATGTATAATACTGCCAAGATGTAGATATCAAATATTTCATCTGCAGTAAAAAATGTATGACGCTCCATCTGAATGTTATTTAAAGAGCATATTATTATGTACATTATGACCTTTCGGTAATTAAAGGAAGCAAGCTGCTTGGGCAGAAATAGGCCGTTTTCAAGTACAAAATGACATAGTATTACATATTGTTAAAATTATTATATTTTAACAATGCTTAACTAGTGATGGGCGAATTTGGGGCATTTTGCTTTTGCAGGAAACGGCGCCGGTGTCTTGTTTTTGAACGTTTTTTGGACACCGGTGAAATTCCTGCGATTCGCCGGCGGCGAATAAATTTGCGAAACCGCCGCAAAATCGCAGGAATTTGCCGCGAATTTGCGCCTGCCGAAGAAATTCACCCATCACTATGCTTAACCACCCCCGATCCATTTGCCACAGAGATACAGCATCAGAGGGGATGGGGCTTATTGCTGGTGTGTCAATTGTTGAACATTCTAGATATGCATGGAGATTTCTCCCTCATTGTAGAAAGGAGCCACTTTTCAGATGATCCTATAAGTTAGGATAAACATATGCTGAAAACATTATCTGAGAATATGAACCATAGAATACAAACTTGAGAATGAGGAAACAGATGACCTCTTTTGGTAAAAGATCCTGGGATTCTTTCTATGCCCAACCTGGCACAATTAAGTAACTATCTGCTTGGAGCAATTAAAAACTACAGGGGGTTATTTACTTAAGCATAAGGCACAAGACAGATGCAAGTATTCATCCTATGAAAGGCCCCAATGCAGCCTATACACTATTTTAATATTCACATAAAGTGCAACATTTAAATTTGTTTTTGCTACAAGAAGGCATAGCCACCAAGAAAACAAGTAGGGTATACACTGTTCTGTATAGATACAATTTGGCAGTGGTTCTAGTACAATTTCCTCTGCAATTTCTGTAAGAGAATACTGTTACTGGCTGAATGCCACAATACCAATGCATTCAGTCCCTTATCTGAAAACCCGTTATTCAGAGAGCTGCAAAGTACAGGAAGGCCACCTACCACAATGTCCATTTTAAGCAAATAATTAACATTTTTAAAAATTATTTAAACTCTCTCTGTAATAATAAAACAGTGCCTTGTCATGTAATTAAACTGTGTGAGCTCATATTTATTTTATATCTGAACTATTCATTGCAGAGTTAAGGTATGAATATCCAATTATAAGATTTTGAATAAGGAACCCCCAGGTTCCAAGCATTCCAGTTAATCGATCCTATATATACATATATATATATACATTATAACTGAAACACATATACTACAGACAGACAAATCTTATTTCTGAACCTCCAAAACATTTAATAGAAGGGTTGCAGTGCAGTGATGCACAGGTTTTTTCGGGTTTTTCCCAACCTGCCCGAAGCCAGCACGTCCCTCCACCTGCGCCCGCCTGCTGGCTTCCTTTTATGCACCCACCCTGTCCCGCTAATGATGTCACAAAAGGGGTGGGGTGAGCAGGTGCAGCATCTATAAAAGAGAAACCCGGGGGGGGTCCCGCAGGTATTGGGCCAGCCCACACATCACTAGTGCAGTGCCATTTACATAAGAGAACACAGAGTGCAAAGTGCAAAAAATATACTAATATACTTTATTAGGGATGTAGCGAACTGCCGATTTGGTGTTCGTGAACGCCGTTCGCAAACACCGGCAAAAAATGCGAACTTTCACGGACAGTTCGCGAACTTCGAACACCCGCTAAAATCGTTCGATTCGAACAATCGAAGGATTTTAATCATTCGATCGAAGGATTTTCATTCGAATCGAACGATCGAACGTTTTAAAATCGTTCGATTGAATGAAAATCATTCGATCGAATGCTTACAATCGTTCAAACGAATGGAAATCGTTCGATTTTTAGCGGACGAAGGAATTCGAATGGTCGAATGGTCGAACGATTTTTATTCGAATCGAACGCGAACTCAAAATGCGAACGTTCCCAAACGTTCGCGAACATTCGGCGGACGCGAACGGTCGAAGTTCGCTACATCCCTATACTTTATCAATCTTCTCTGAAGACTAAACTTGCACTGCATATTGCTTTGTACCACTGCCTGGCATTGCTTTGCTTTCTACCAGTGTCGGACTGGGATTCCTGGGGCCCACCAGAAAACCTTTGGCCACAAACATTTTTCCTTCTTTTATCATTCACTTTCTTTATTCTTTTAATCACTTCTCCTTAAATATTATTATCTGTCTATCCCTCCATTTCTTCTCTTTATTCTTACATAGAAATGGGTCAATTGCTGTTGTATAGACATACAAGGCAAATAGTTAGGTGAGCACTGACAACTGGGCCCACTGAGAGTTTTCCTGGTATCCCGGTGGACCAGTCCAACACTGCTTGCTACAGCTAAGTCTATTATCCACGATTAGTTCTAAATTATTTTTTCATCAAGGACTCACCTCTGTCTGGTAAAGGGTATAAGTAGCATTCATATTTGTTAATCCCAAGTGCATAACATTATATTTATGGACAATGAATATAATTTTCCACTTAGACACCTGCTTGTCAAATACCCCTCGCAATAAAGACATATTGTGCGTATATTCAATTATTCTGTATGCTTTTGTATCAATCATTAGATTAAATAAAACTTGCAACACAGACACCACTTAGAACTCTAATCCAATAAAAACATTAACCTTTATCAACCAATCTCTGTACAATACATAAGGCAGCTCTATATCCATACATAAAAGTATTAATAAAAGTATTACTTCTACCAATATTTCGATGGCATAGACACAATGCTTGAGTTTTACCCTGCATTATTTTGAGGAGGCCTTCGTTTAAGGTCTCCTGGAGGTTCCTTGTAGAAGGAAGGGGGCTACGGTAATTTTTGCATTGGTCAATGTCAGTGTCAGGGTCCACAAACTTTCAAGCAGTTTATGAATTGTATAGCCTTCATATAAACCATACAACTTTTGTGGTACAGGTATGGGAACCTGTTATTCAAAAAGCTCTGAATTACGGAACATTTGTCTCCCGTAGACTCCATTTTATTCAAATATTACAATTTTTTTTAATTGATTTCCTTTTTCTCTGTAATAATAAAACAGCACCTTGTATTGTACCAAAACTAAGATAAAATGAATCCTTATTGGACGCAAACCCAGCCTGTTAGGTTTATTTAATATTTACATGATTTTCTACTAGACTTCAGGTCTTAAGATCCAATTACAGAAAGATATTTAATCCAGAAAACCCCAGATTCTGAACATTATGGATAACCTCAATATTCGACCCTATGTAAATCTGCCCTATATATATTGATAATGGGTTAGTGCAGAGGACCTTTATATTTGACTGTATCTAGATTTCTTTGGTTAAATTTTAAAAAGAAAATATTTCTACCACGGCGAAGTTTAAATGTGAAACATTTCCAGATAAAGCTTGCTTGGGGGGAAGTATAATAAAAAAGAAATAAGAAATTAACCAAAGAAAACCTTTATATGGCAAGGAGTGTGTCATTAGCTGTAACTAAAACTGAACACATAAGGGCTCATATCCAAATACATGTGCAGTGTGCAAAGTGCAATATCAGATGCAGTTTCAGTATCAGTAATGTTGGGAGTAACTTTCATTTTATACTGAAAGTGACTTATTCTCAGTCACTATTTGATGCAATGGATCCCTGTGCCATTTGATGCTGGGAGTCACAGTGTCATTTGATGCTGGGAGTCATTGTGTCATTTGATGCTGTAATGTACCATTTCCTTAAATACAGAGATTAACTACGCAATAATATTCTAGGCGTACACACACTGCAAAGTAAAGAGAAAAAAAGAGTACACTCTTTCACACAAGTTTATTAAATAACACAATTGCACTTTGGAGAGGCAGTCACTCATCAAATATCAGTGCATCAATACCCAATAGCAAACATCAATGCAGCACTGCACGACGTATTTCATCATGGACAGACTTCTTCTGGGGAAATAAATTATTTCCAAACTTCAAAACCTACGATCTGCAGCAACTGACCTCAAATATGTAAACCAATACTGCACTTATGGGCAGAAACAGAAGCCGAATCAGGGGAAGGCCCAAGTGGCCAAAGGAAACATAGCTGCTCGTGCATAAATATGCTAGAGTGCGCATGCACACATCTGTACAATTTTATTATTCAATACCTTTATTTGAAATATACTACACAGGGAGTATGCCCTTCTTTCTATTTATGTTGCAGATTTTAAATGGTTTGACCAACCTACGAAGTTGCTGCGCCTACTGGTTTTCAGTGATTAAGACTGATATTGCACATAGGGGTCCGTTGGATTCTGCTATTCTTGCGATTTGATCCTAGAGATCTGGATTGTACAATCTGTACAAAGTACTCAATGTCAAGAAGGGGTTGAGCTTACCTGAATCTGATTGAAACTGCTGGCTATCTAATCTAACAAAGCTCTGAGAAAAGGCTGGGAAACACATTCATAATTAAAATAGGGTGTTTCCCTCTTGGGAAATTAGGTAAAGAATCTGACGGCACTTTTATTTCAGGCAGTTCTTTATTCATGGGGGGTAATTAATCAGTATAGTATTTTTCTTACAGTTATTTATAAATGTAATTCTTTTTTTCCATCATTTCCTCAAATTAATGTTTTGTTTTCCAGGCTCCAACTAACACTCTCATCTTGTGGGGCACCTTCTCTGGCTGATTCCAACATGCATGAGCAATTTGCAATGCACTACTGACAAACAACTTGGTTGACATTTACAGTACATGGGAGGGGAGGCGGAATGGCAGGCAGACAAAAGCACACTACTAAACCATTTATGTGTCAAAACCTATAAGTAAAAAAAAATTGTGGAAAAGACATGTTAGGCAAATAAAGTGCAGTGCAGTGTGCAAAAAAATGGCTGCTTGGACACTTTGCCCTTACCCTGCGCTTTAAACATGAACCCTTAGATCTTTCCATTCACTATTATTACACTTGAGAAAGGGCTCTGCCCGAAACATGTAGTGTGCCTACACTGCTGACTAAAACACATTGCAGTTGAAAATTACTGTCTGGAGCTGTATTGATTCAATATTTTCCTTGAATTATGCACATGGGGTGTAACACAGACACCTACTGAATCTTACAGCAATAAAGCGAAGAAATTGGAGACTGAATCATACCTACTCTATTTACTCTTGATCTATAAGATTACAGACCCCTTAAAATAAGTGAAATTAATGAAAAAGGCATTTATATATAAAACCTTATAACAGCTGCAGATAAAGCCAAAAATAAATCCTATTTCAGACAATTGCTATCCAGTAACTGCACAGTATATGTACGGTAATACACCCAGCTTCTGTGACACACATCTTCCTTAGAAATGATGGACATTCTCCTATAAGAGAAGTTTATACAACTCTTACATTAAAGAAAATGTTCTGCATAGTTATTTCCTTTAAAAGGAAGGATATGGTTTATTTGTTATTTAAAAAACCGCTGTTAGTGGTGTTCCAGAAAGCTGAGCACTAAACCCAGAAGAAGATACACGACAACTAATTTGTGGCTTTATAATTTAGCATAAGACATTGAGTGAGTGGAAGTGGAAATAAATTCACACCACAATGTGTCCATTGATTTAGCAGCTGTGCCGACCATCACCAAATTCCAGGTGGGTAAAATGTGTATTTAAGTATGTCTGTATGTATATATTTTTTCAAGACTATTACAATTCATATGCACAAAGTTACATATATTTTACATTATGGGGCCGATTCACTAACTTCAAGTGAAGGATTCGAAGTAAAAAAACTTCAAATTTCGATGTGTTTTTTGGGCTACTTCGACCATCGAATGGGCTACTACAACCTTCGACTTCGAATCGAACTATTCGAACTAAAAATCATTTGACTATTCGACCATTCGATAGTCGAAGTACTGTCTCTTTAAGAAAAAACTTCGACCCCCTAGTTCGCCATCTAAAAGCTACCGAACTCAATGTTAGCCTATGGGGAAGGTCCTCATAGGCTTTCCTAAGTTTTTATGATCGAAGGATATTCCTTCGATAGCTGGATTAAAATCCTTGACATGTAAAGATTTTCTGTTGTAGTAATTTGTGCAATTCTTATTCATATATTCTTATGTATACACATGTAACCCCTTTTTAGCCACCCCCTGTGCCAAAGGTTATACATCACACCATTTCTTACCAATTACAAGTCCTGAGTCCCCTTTGCTAGGTGAAAGGGTACTGGGAAAACTCTTCTCTGGCAGTGCCAGAGAACCTAATGGGATCCGGGAATACACCTGCAGGTGGCCCCATTACGAAATCCTTCAACATGCACACACTTGCTTTATCAAAATATCAACTTTATACAAGGAAGTACAGATTAAAGGGGAAATAAACTGTAAAGTACACATATGCATGTAAAAGCATGACCCACTTCCCTGGTGGCCCTGTGCCAGTCCTATCCTGGTAATTCCCTACCAGGCAAAGTCCCGCACTACTCTTTTGGTGATAAAGAGTCTCTGTCCCTTTTCCCAACTAGAGCACAAATGGTCCAGGTAGCGATATTTTCCCAAGTACCTTTCGCGATGGACAATGTACTGGCTCCCACGTGGCAGGCACACAAACAGCCTGTGACACAACAGAAACCCCACTAGATCCTTTCTCTTTCCTCTACTCTCCCCAAGCAGACTCACCCAAGGGCTCACACACAGAGCTGGCAGGCTCACACAGAGCGGAAACAGGCATCCACAGTGATTAGATCTTTATCCAAGAAATGCAGCTTTGATGAATTCATAGATGAACTGTAGCTCCCAGCACTGTCTATAGCGTGAACAATTTCCACATTCAGTTTGGAAAATCTGGAGCTCGAGAACCTCCTGATCTAACTCCCAGGCATGGGGTCGCCTACCCCAGCCTCAGAGGCCTCCTGCCTCTACATCTTGGCTGCTGAATTCACTCTCTCCTCCAAGAAGTAACATCCAACAGTAAGACAGCAGAAATCTGAGCACATGGCTCTCCCTTTTATAGTAAAGTGGTGCAGCAGCGACACCTTGTGGTATCCTGAGGTATCTGCCCTGCTGCACCCACAATGCTCTGGCCCAAGCCCCTGGGAAACTCCATAGCTCTGCCATGTGGCTCTCTGTAGGGAATGAACCCTTTCGGGTCCCTACACATGTATGACAGTAGTGGTACAAGTTGTTAACATTTTGGATTCTTGTTTATCCAGAAAATCAAGCAATCTAGTTAGACTGGAAGGGGAGGTCACAACACCACTTGGCCAATAGCATAACTATGAATATTACAATTAGCTACATTGGCATCTGCCCAGCAACTAGCGAGGTCAGGAAGTGTAGGGATTTAAATATATATATATTGTCCAGAGCTGGTGCACCAATCACAAAATAAATGCCTGGGTGCTGGTTATAATCAATTATACAAACATCAAAAATGAAACCGCACTCCAAGGACTTTGACAGATTTTATTTCAACGTTTCGGCTCCTACACTTGGGCCGTCAGGTGGCGAAATAGGTGGTCGAAGTTTTTTTTAAAGAGACAGTACTTTGACTATCGAATGGTCGATTAGTCGAACAATTTTTAGTTCGAATTGTTCGAGTCGAAGTCGTAGTCGAAGGTCGAAGTAGCCAATTCGATGGTCGAAGTAGCCAAAAAAACTTCAACATTCAAAGTATTTTTCCTTCTAATCCTTCACTTGAGCTAAGTAAATGTGCCCCTTAGTATTGGATAACTGCACAGAATATGGACTGCAACACACACAGCTTCTGTGACACATAGTATAACCTTACTCAGAAATGATGCACATTATCATATGAGAATAGTTCACAGGACTCTTGAATTAAAGAAGTTTTTCTGCGTAGTGGTTTCCTTTAAAAGGAAGGACAAGGTTTACTAGTTATTTAAAAACAAGAGTCAGTGGAATGCCAAGAAGCTGAGCATTAAACACATTAAAACTTGTCTTGTGGCGTTACAAGCTACAAGAGCTACATACACAGCATTGCAGCTACTGTTTAAAAAACAAATAAAGATGACAAAAGAAAATATTAAATAAAAGGGGAAAAAAGGAAGTGGATCCAGAAAAAGGAAGCATACGACATTAAGTAGAAATGGAAATAAATTCACACAGCAAAATGTCCATTGATTTAACAGCTGCGCTGACTGTAACCAGATTCCAGGTGGGTATAATGTGTGTGTGTTTTCTAGACTATGTCTATTGATTTGCAGTATGTTTCAAGATTGTTCAGTACACTTGTTTTACATTTCTGTATATTCCAGCCTATGGACTAATTTAGATATTATTCATAACTTATGCATGGATCTGGGCAGTAAGTAGTACCTTAGCCTATAATCCAAATGAGAGCATTCACAAGATCTGGAGTGTTGGCATATGCATCAATACATAGGCAATGGGGATTATAGTACCGGAACACGATCCACGGTGAAAGCAAACTTTGGTAACACAAATGCAGCTTTATAAATCCGTTTAAAATACAGTCAAGAAAGAGGGCAAGGAAGCTGATGAAATGAAACGTGTTAAAAAAGGGGTGGTTCACCTTTAGGGTAGCTTTTATCATGTTCTAGTTATACAGCTAATTATAAACAACTTTTAAATTGGTTTTCATTATTTATTTTTATAGTTTTATAGTTATTTGTCTTTTTTTTCTGACTCTTTGCAGCTTTTAAATGGACCTCGCTGACTCGCTTCTAAAAAAACAAATGCTCCATAAGGTTACAAATGTATTGTTATTGTTATTTTTTATTACTGATCCTTCGGTTCAGGCCTCTCCTATTCATATTCCAGTCTCTTATTCAAATCAATGCATGGTTGCTAGGGTAATTTTGACCCTAGTTACTCAATAGAGTAGTTATTGACTTAAATATGTATTTTGTGGGGAGTGTGAAGTTATGTTGTGGAATTATCATAATAGAACTGTATTGATTAGCTAAAGATTACTGTCTTAATTACTTTAAAGTATTAGTGGAACTCTAGCCTTAAAGGAAAATTATACCCCCAAAATGAATACTTAAGCAACAGATATTTTTTTTATCAAATTAAGTAACATTAAAGAATCTTACCAAACTGGAATATATATTTAAGTAGATATTGCCCTTTTACATCTCTTGCCGTGAACCACCATTTTGTGATGGTCTGTGTGCTGCCTCAGAGATCATCTGACCAGAAATACTACAGCTCTAACTGTAACAGGAAGAAGTGTGGAAGCAAAAGACATGACTGTCAAAGGTCTGGAGGGTAAAGAATGTGGAAAGAAGGACCCAACCATGTACTTACCATTCATAACACTCACGAGTTGTGCCTTTTGCACCCCACCAAAACATATCACCCCAAAAGAAGACAATAACAATTTTCTGTTGGATAATGATGGCCGCAGCTTCTTTATTCATTTTACATGCTCAACCATCAATAAGTTGTAATACATATTAACCATTTATAAAGCATATTACAATTTTATAACATCCATAACCATTCCATATTATATTTTGTAACTCTAAGGGGCACATTTACTTAGGGTCGTATATCGAGGGTTAATTAACCCTCAATATTCGACCCTCTAAGTAAAATCCTTCAACTTCGAATATCGAAGTCGCAGGATTTACCGCAAATACTTCGATCGAACGATCGAAGGAAAAATCGTTTGATCGAACGATTCAAAGGATTTTAATCCATAAATCGAAGGATTTTCCTTTGATCAGAAAAAGCTTAGCAAACTTATAGGGAAGGTCACCATAGGCTAACATTGTATCTCGGTAGGTTTAAAGTGGCGAAGTAGGTAGTCAAAGTTTTTTTTAAAGAGACAGTACTTCGACTATCGAATGGTTGAATAGTCTAACGATTTTTAGTTCGAATTGTTTGAATCAAGGTCAAAGTTGTAGTCGAAGGAGCCTATTCGATGGTCGAAGTACCCAAAAAAAAATGTCGAAATTAGAAGTTTTTTTACTTCGAATCCTTCACTCGAGCTTAGTAAATGTGCCCCTAACTGTTTCAAAACTTGTCCTGATTCCCCTTGGGCAAATAGTCCCGGGATTCCCATCCTGTGCATTGTACCTCTGTACCATTGCACCCTCTCATGATTTTGTTTACCCATCAGCTGCAGTACACTAACTCAATGGTATTATTTACTTTTGCCACCATGGGACCCCATGCCCGAGTTGGCCATATATCCAGTGTTCCTCTTTCTCTCTGGAACTCATCATAGTTCCTCCATTAACGCTCTGCTTTTCCACCGCCAGATGCTGCGACAGAGAATTCACCCTCTAATACCCCCTTGTCTGCCTGAAAAAAATCACCCCTTTAATCATACTTACCATGGGAACCCTGTTGCTCAGTAAATGGGTGGGAAGGGTGGACCTGCTTCCAACCTGAATGCTGCTGGTAAGTAGGAAAAAGGAAGTGGCACTTTCCCGGGCTTACTATTATATTTATACCCCCAACCCCCTCTGCCGGTTTGCTACTACCACTTCCTTTTTTCCCATACTTCCTATTTTCTCCCCCCATTGCCTTACAGTCATGTCCCTCCCAAGCCCATGCAGGCTCTATCGTCATTGAAGACTGTCTGTTAATTGGCTCATGTTACCTAACATGTATGGTTTGTTTGTATGCACTGTGAATCATACGTTCCCAGGGGGCGGCCCATGTTTTTTAAAATGGCAATTTTCTATTTATGATTACCCAATGGCAGATACTACTAAAAAGTATATTATTATGAAAATGGTTTATGTACATGAAGCAGGTTTTTACATATGAGCTGTTTTATGCAATATCTTTTTACAGAGACCTACATTGTTCAGAGGGTATAGTTTTCCTTAAAAGGGGTTAAAAGTTTTATCTGGAAACTGTACTCCTTAACATATGATGTCTTAGAACTGCCACATAATGAATTCACAGGCTACAGGTCCATCAATGCTACTTAGTCACATACAAACTATACACTGCAGTCTCACTATATACTCAGCAACTATATACAGGGCACCATGCTTAGTATTCATAAGATAATGTTTTGTTACTGCCCTTATTAGAATTTTTAAGTGTATGATATTATCTGCAAGATCCAATTTTAAGTAAAGAGCTATCATGTGAATATAGCAGTCATTTATATATATAGATAGATAGATAGATAGATAGATAGATAGATAGATAGATAGATAGATAGATAGATAGATAGATAGATAGATAGATAGATAGATATTATACAGAGCAGCACACCAAATAATGAATTACTTGCACAGTGCACTCACTAACTCTTCCTATAATTCCTACAGCAGGTCAGGAAATCATGGATTGCAATCTTCTGCTGCCCTATGTTGACACTTTATGTGGACCACTGAGTAGAGGGTTTGGTTGCAGTTGCTGGTCAATTCAGGTGGCTAGTCTGAGTAGGTCAAAACATGGGTTACCAGTCATGGATCCATGGGTTTACTTGCGGGTCTTCTCAACTTCTCAAGGGACAACGCTTGATTTAAAATAAACAGAACCATATATTTACAGAATGAGATGAGCAAATTGACTATCAATGCATTACAAAAGTTACAACACAAACATTGAGACTGATTCATGTGAAACTGGTGGCAGTCAGATTGTAGAATCAGCATGTACACTGGCCATGAATCAGCATAAAAAATGTATAGTATATGGCAGTATGTGGTTCAGCAATTTCCTCATTTTTATTCAGAGGTTTCTGATCACCTGACTTCATTGGTTTTTTTGGCAATTAGAAAGTGTATGTATTTTTATATTTATTTCTATGCTAGATGGGTGCTCCAGTACACTTATAGGTCAGAATTGCTCAATGGGACATCTAATTTACAGTTTGTTCTATTGTTTATTGTTATTTAGTCTTTGTCTCCAACCACAATCTCAGAAGTATTCAATAGCTCCAATGGCTCCTCATTGCTCTCCAAACACTGTGTCCGTGACAAATCTCCCAAGTTGTGTTTCCAGTCCTCTACACCATTGTGTTCTTCCTTGGATGGATGCTGAATGGCTTCTCCATATGGATTTTCTACAAAGTTCCCAGCCACACAGTTTTCATCATCTACCTAAAAACCACATTGGCTGCTGACTTCATAATGATTTTCATGTTACCTTTTAAGATTCTTAAAGATTCTGGAATTGGGTCATGGCAAATGAGAGCATTTGTTTGCTGCTTTTCATCAGTGGTATTTTATGTATCTATGTACATTAATATAATGCTTCTTGGACTCATTGGACTTAATCGAGTCCTAAAATTGCACAACCATTTGGGAAGAAGTGGGTAGATAATGTGTGCATTGCAGGAACACTTTCTATAGCAGTATGGCTGCTAATGTTTGGAATATCCATACCTAACATGATACTTTCCAATGAAAAGGCAACACCATTTCATGTTAAAAAAATGTGCTTCTCTAAAAAGCAAACTTGGAATGAATAGGCACGAAACAGTAAATCATTTTTGTCAATTTATATTTTGGACTACTTTTACCCGCATGGTAATATTCTACACAATTATTTCAAAAAAGGTTTATGAATCATACACAAAATCTTAAAAGCAAAGAAAGCAGTACAACAGAGAAGACAAAAGCAAAGGTTTTCATTATTGTTGCAGTCTTTTTTCTTTGCTTCGCTCCATTCCATTTTGCAAGGGTTCCCTATACAATTAGCCAAATGGGTGGCATTAAAGAATAACAAACTCTATATTGCTAAAGAGACCACTCTATGACTGGTTGCCACCAATGTGTCATGTTTTTTTCGAAAATATTTTATTTGATTTTCATGATAGATAAGTTATAATCGATACAATGGCATAAAATTATTAAAAACTAAATACCATTTAATGAGACTGACAACAACTAACTAAAATTAACTAAGCCAGAGGATGTAAACATATTGAAAGAAATAAAGAAAAATGAAAAATGTCCATTCATTGACTGGAATGTCTGAAAGCACATCTTATAAATTGAGAAACCGTCCTATTTGATCACCTATATTAGAATAACAAGCTTCAAAAAAGGGAGACCAAATCAGTTTAAAAGAGTCAATGGAATTATTTCCTTTGGTACCAATGTGTCATGGATCCTCTGATATACATAGAGTTGTGCAAGCCATTTTGACACCTGCTAACAAAAGGATTTTGTTCTGCAAATACAAGTATGGAAGCTCAGACCATCCAAGATTCAAGAGTGTAGAATAGCTATATTAGTTCAACATAATGAAAGCAAGAACAAGAAATATTATTAAATAAAACACAAACAGTGATATACATACAAGGCAGGTGTACTACTGTGCAGAATTTAAATGGGGTATTGAGTGCAAAGATGCCCTGTTCCCAATGACTCATGGCAGGATTTAAGTTCACTGTTTTATTGCACCTTGAGTCCGATGGCAGTTGTGCCTTGCATAGGGTTACCACCTGTCCCTGCTGGGAGCTCTGGGAGGGGGGCAAGCCAATGACATCACGGGGCGGGACAATGATGTTGTGGGCAGGACTGCGAAATTGCATGGGTGGTTTGGTGGGTGGGGCTATGATGGCATGGTTGTCGATTGGCCAATAGTCCACTTAATTATAGAGTAGAATGGAAAATGTTGATGAATTAACATACATTTTTTTTTTTAAATTGTTTTTATTGAAAGTTTGTTTGCAAGTATGTCATACAACAATAGACCAGATAAGTCCATGCGCGGGCATCAATGTTAAAGAAAATGTAGGTCATATAAGATATGAAACATTCAAAGAGAAAAAAGAAACAGAAATATAGAACCGAAAAAATAAAAACAGAAACATAAAACAAAGCTAGCAGAACAGTACTTTCCATGGATTTGCAGCATGTATATATCAATATTCCGAGGTCAAACACAGATTTCTGGATTTAAATATAGAAAAAACAGGTCAGGGATATATTACCTTAAGTAAGACGTCAAAAGCCTATTAGTACGGTGGCTCCTGGGGGGTGAACTCATAATTTGTCCAGTTTCTGGATGTGAGTTTTGGATGTAATCATTTGCTTCTTGTAATAAAGAATTGCCTTTCAAGATTTCCATGTCATACCATGTAGTGTTTATGAAGGTGTAAGTGGTTAAGAATTGAAGTGGTGAAGGAAGACTAGAGATGTAAGTGGACCAAGTGGAGAAAAATTTCTCTGCATGTAAATCTTTTCTCGTCGTGGCCTCTAGCCAATCCATATGAAAGATATGGTGCAGCTTCTGTTTCATAGGTGTGGAGGATGGGATGTCCGTAGACAGCCATTGGTGTAAAAAAATAAAAATACGTAATATGACGTTGGGCATTTTTGAAAGGAAAGTCGGAAGACCAATGTTGTAACGTGGTGTCATGCAGGTGGAGTGCCTCAGATTTTCCTGCATTAATTTGAAAGCCAGCTATTCGTCCGAATCTGTCTATAATGGACAAAATGGTCGGGATTTCTATTCGGGGGTTTTGTATAAAGAGCAATATGTCATCAGCAAAAGCTGTGACTTTCAACCGTGATTGGTTAATCGGGATGCCTGAGATGTCAGGGTTCTGCAAGAAGTGTCGAAGTAGGGGGTATATGGCTAGGTTGAATAACAGTGGTGAGAGCGGGCAGCCCTGTCTTGTCCCTCTGCCAATCAGAAATCTTTCTGAGTTTTGGTTGTTCACTGTGACAAATGTGCTTGGAGCAGAGTATAAAGTTTTAAAGAGATTAAACATTTGGATGCCAATGTGTTGAAATGTTAACAGTCGTCTAATATGTATATGCGATATCCTATCAAAGGCTTATCTGCATCGAGATTCAACAATTATTATTGTTTATTATTATAATTTTTAAATATCTTTAATTAGAAGGAAGGTGATTGTATTGTGAATGAATGGTTGACATGTAAAGATTACCTGTTGAAGTAATTTGGCAATGCAATGACCTTTCCCAAGTTCTTTTCCTGTTTGGTACACATTAGTGATGGGCGAATTTATTCGCCAGGCGCGAATTCGCGGCGAATTTGCGCAATTCGCCGCCAGCGAATAAATTCGCGAAACTCCCGCGAAAATTCGCGTCAAAAATTCGCCGGCGTCAAAAAAATTTTCCCGAAAAAATGGACGCCGGCGTCGAAAAAACGGGCGCCGGCGTCAAAAACGGGCGCCGGCGTCAAAAACGAGACGCCGGCGCCGTTTCGCAAATTTTTCGCCGTTTCGCGAATTTCGCGCGAAATTCGCAAATTTTTCGGCGAAGCGAAACGGCGCAAATTCGCCCATCACTAGTACACATTATTCACAATATTGTTTGTCATTTATCTAGAAATCAAGCAATCTAGTTAGACTGAAAGTGGAGAAGTTATTCATTAACCCTTTAAAGGCAGGCTTCATGGAGAAATTAAAAAAATAATTTTAGAATTACGATTGTCAGACCCTTTTGAACAAGGGTATCCACTGTGAATACCAAGATTATGCGGAATTATTTATAATATTATATATTAGTATTTTTGCTGATATACTTGAATTTATTAACTATTTACCCTTAAAGTCTTAAAGACTTTTTTCTTTCTTCTGGAATTATGTGGTATAAAGCTAGGAAAGATCCATGCATTTGCTGGGGTTGGTAAACTAGTAGATGTGGACCAAATATACATCTACCTGAGTCGGCAGCTGATAGCCCATGTATGGCCAGCATAAGAGAACAAAGCAACTCTTTCTCAGATGAGACTGAGCTGATGCAAATGACTATAAAATAGCAGATATGTGCATCCGTGCAGTTGTGTGTTTTATTGAAAAAAAAATAAAAGCAATGGGGTTTTACCCCATAAAAGAATTCCAAATATGATACTTTATTATACGTATGTGCTGTACAGTAAAAGCAAATGTACTTGCAGAAGGGCCCTGTGTCATGTGGTTAGCTTTATCGGTTCACTAAATGTAGTGACAGGAAACAGAGCAATGACTTGTTGTGCAAGGCGTGCAAAAAATAATGAGACGAAAGGTTGCTGATGGAGTGAAGAACCAAAGGAGGGGGAGTAATTTAAACTACAATCAGACAGAAGTAAATAGATGGCAAAAGAACCAGGGATTTAAAGAAAGTGGTGTTTAGGAAAATTATAATTAGGTATGCATCGAATCCAGGATTCGGCCTTTTTCAACAGGATTTGAATTCAGCCGAATCCTTCTGCCTGACCGCACCAAGGGAAATCACAGGACTTTTGTCACAAAACAAGGAAGTAAAAATGGTTTCCCCTTCCTACCCTTCGGTTCAGTATTCGACTGAATATTTCGAGAAGGATTCAGGGGTTCGGCCAGATCCAAAATAGTGGATTTGGCGCATCCCTAATTATAATGAAACAGTAATTATTTAAAAGTGAAAGCATTATTCTTGGTCTAATTTACACCTACCTCCCAAAATTTGAAAAACAAGTAGAGGCACAAAAGTTGTGCCACAGCAAAAATGTTTGGCCATGCCCATTTTATGGCCACACCCTCTAGTTATCATGTCCATTTTACAAAATTTGGCAAGTTATGAAAGTTTGAACAAATTTCTGGGAGTTTTAGTGCAATGTTTTATGTGTTATAACAGTTTTGCTAATAAAAGTGAATTGCCCTTTAAGCTGTGAGTCTCAGTTCTCCTAAGAGACCTGCTTATCTTAAATAGTTACAATTGTTATCTTAAATTGTGACAAAAGTATCGAAGTGCAGCTGCTGGTTGTTCTGGGCTCTCTCTGCCTAAAGGCCTCTTATTTTTATAAAGTATCAGAAACTTTGTATCTTTTTCTGGCTGTTCAGTGCAAGAGATCAAAGAGAAAGTCGGGACATTTCAGTGCCAAATCTGGGACTGCGAGCTGAGCTGTCAAAATCAGGACTGTCCCGCAGAAAACTGGACAGTTGGGAGGTATGTTTACAGTGTATATATTTACTTTAGACATACACGTATTTTAGGGTCCCTTAATCATTTGCTCATTTCATTAATATACACAAAACTCTTGCCCCTTTTACAGACACAATGGCAAATGTGCACCTGGACAGTAACCCATGACACCAATCAGATGTTCACCTACATTGTTCTCCCTGAGGCTGGCTTCAAAAAGCTAATCACTGATTGGTTGCTATGGGTTTCTGCCCAGGTACAAATTTGCTCAGTGAACTATTTCACTAACTATGTGCCATTCATGTCTACTGCCCATTTAACTTCTCAGTTCTCAACAGCTCAACCCTCTCTGACCTCTCTACTAATTACTTTACTCAGGTTGTTTTATTTATAGGTTGCCAAATAAATGATTGCCCAATTATTGCTCAATCACAGGAAGTATATTATTCAGGTTGGTGGTCATCTAAAGATCAGATAGTCAATAAAGGGTACTGCACTGACTCGATTTTTTTAGTATAATGAAGTGTATATATTCCAAAATGTTTCTTTCTAGAATCAATTTCTGGTTTCTTTCTAGAAAAAAAGTTAAAATTTACAATAGACAAACTTCAGATGACTTTTCAAAACCAATAATTCTACTAAAAATTAAACCAACATATATTGATGTCCCTGAAAAGAAATGTATTACATATAGAATAAAAGACAAGGACTTTCCACTTTCAATTCCAAGCACACTACCATACTCATACCCACCCATCGTTTTGATGTAAAGCCTTTTGGCTTACCTATTAGTGCTTAATTCAACAAGAGATGTTCAGACTTGACGTGAATAATAATGTGCAGGTCTCCTTTACAGTTCCCAGTGAGTCACTGTCATTAATAGGAGATCTAGATTCTTTATGGATGAAATAGTTGAAACTCACCCAGCAGGGTTTAATTCTACATCTTCTCACATAGCAATAACAGCAGATATATTTCATTAGGGTTTTCTTCCGAGGCGTCAGAGTCGAAAAGCTGTTTGCTTTCAGAAAGATCTCTTTTGGAAATGTAAGAAATGAACTATCGGCACTCCCTTGAAGGTATGGTAAAATGCATTTCTATACCATATGGTGACTGTATAGTAACATATACGGCTTATAGTGTCAGTAAAGTACTATATATATTCCAAATGATGTACAGTTCTTTATAATCTTCTGGTGTCTCAAAAGTGAGCTGTTTTGTTGCAGAAAATAACTAACCAGTGGGAATTTCGTACAATGCATCATTCACACTGATTTCTGCAAATGAATTTCACCGTACCTAATTCCTTTCTGCCTCTTAAAGTGATTAGCATGAATGAGAAATATTGTACCTCTACTAGTTTTAATACAAGCACAACAACCATGTAAAAGTGGATAGTATTTAAAAAAAATGCCTCTATTACCAGCCTTCCACTGCAAATTGCTGTCAAACTGTAGAGCTGTTTATAATATTTGATTTAATCTTCAGCAACGACTTTATGTCTCTGACAACAATGTAATTATGCTGTAGTGGTAGTTTAAACCAGCTATTATCTTTCAAATACATGAGACGAGTCTTGTAGGCAAGTACTTAATTTAAACATACCCTGCCGGCTTCATGTTGAAACCTGTCGCTTTAAACCTGCTGAAATCACAAATGGCATGTTACATGCACACAACAGAGGTAAGACATGTGCTTCACTCGAAAACACAATGCTGTTTTAAAACTTACAAGAGCATAAAGGTTATTTCTATGATCGGTACATCACCACTGAGAGACTCCATGCAAAAGGTGAAGGTAAGTGTTGATTTTCAAAATTCTACCAATATTTTGTAATTGCCATAGAGGTTGTGCTAATGCTCTCACTGCTACCCCTGCTCTATTCCAGTGCAGAATGCTGACAATGTCCACTGTGTACTGACAATGCTTACACATTTCATGCTGACATGCTGACAATGCTTACACATTTCATGCTGACATGCTGACAATGCTTACACATTTCTCATTGAAAACAGTACAATAGAAGACATCGAGCACCCAGACTTTCTGGTTCATTTTAGTCTACAAGTTTTCAATCGCTGCTATCATGAAATGCCAAGTAAAAGCAGGTCTCAGGGCATTTTTTCAAGACAAACAACCCTTATAAAATGAAACACTTGACTATTACAATTGGAAACAAAATCCCATAGGTAGAAGATAAAACTGTTGTGCCCAGTAATTAGAAGAAATATGAATGCAAACTTTTTTGAAAAGATATTATTATTTTGGAGAGAACTTTTGGGTGCATATGATAACCTTTTAGTACAGGTACTATAGCTGTTATGATTGTTGCTACTAGATGACAGCGAGAAATGCCAGTAATCACGAATGGTTATGGGGTGACACAAAGGTTCCCATTGCAGGGCCCCTTGTAAACCCCAAGTTTCTGTTTGGCCATGGTACTTTTTAACATTTGTCACAATCAGGAGTATAGTTGATCAATATATTATATAACACCACAACACCGCCCAGTTAATTGGCTAATCAATCTTGATGGGTCAGATGCAAATATTAATTTTCAATTGCTTTAAAGCTGCTTCCTTGTCATTCCTGTTTTTTATAACATGGCATTTAACTGCATTGTCTGCTCTAATCTGTAGATGCAGAGTGTTATGTAATAAAGGCACTACGTTTGCATGGGTATAGTAACAACCAATCAGGAGGTAGCTGCTCTTTAAAAAGCAAATATTTTATTGGCTGCTATGGGTTACTGCTCCAGGGCAGAGTTAGTGCCTTTCATCACATATGGAGGTTAGTTTACTACTAGTCATTGCTACACATGCACCAGTTTTATTTTTAATAAAATCTGATCAACTTTAATTCAAGGTTATGGTATCTTATGTATTTACAGCCCCTCCCCCCCCCCATCCTCGTAGGTCTCCTTACGGTATGATCACACCAAAATGTATAAGACAAATCTGAATTCAACTGACCGAGAAATGTGCATGCTTACAGTTCCCCTGTGTTCAGAACAATGCAATTTTAAACAACCACATATGTGTGTGTAGAACTTAAAGCTTATAATAACCCTTGACCCTGTATGGTCAGCTTTAGAAAGTCCCAACACATTTTTATCACTAGTTTCAGAAAAGAAAAGGCAGAAAAACATTTACAAAATGTGATCCAAAGCAGTTGTAAAAGGAAAAACACTGCAAGGATTCTCCATAATATCAATTAATTAATCATTTTTATGTTTTTCTTTTGATAATTTCAATTGCTGTATGTTTTTTATGTTCTTGTGGTACAGACAGTGTCTACTGCTTAAGAAATCAAATTGATATTTTGCATTTTGTTTTGTGGTCAAGACAAAACCTAATGAAAAAAGCAGGATGGGGGAAATAATCCCCAAACAGACACTAATAGTATTTAACTGAAATAAAGCAATACCATGACAGCAGATTGATATTCCGCTATTACCATTAACAAAACTTGCAACAGCTCTTGGGTCCATAATCACTGTCAACTGGGATGAATGATGATAGCTAAAAATTACTGAACTTCAAGCATGTAATGGCTTATTTTTCTTCTTCTTATTTATATATATTTTTCCAGGGCTGAAAAATATAGACAGAGTTCAAGAAAGTTCTTAGTTCTGCATGCTCAAGCAGGAACTGCAGACAAGAGACATGGAGTTAGCCCTGCAGGTGAAATCACCAGGTAAGTCACACAATTTAGTATACATTTCTCTGTTTAGTAGAACTGGGAACAGATTATAGACTGGCATTGATAAAACTCTGTAAATAAATGTTGCCCTTTATTATGTTCACTATAATACTTGACTAAAAGCTAACAAACTATAACTTCAAAACATGCTAGTACATAACTTTTTCTAATAAAGATTAATCACCGGAATTGAGATGAAGGAATAGGGTCATTTATCAACACTGGGCAAATTTGCCCATGGGCAATAACCCATGGCAACCAATTCATTGTTCTACTTGCATCTGGCTTTAGAAAGCTAATCTCTGATTGGTTGAAATGGGTAACTGCCCATGGGCAAATTTGCCCAGTGTTGATAAATGAGCCCCACTGCATCACTATATATGCAGGGGTATAAACCATAGAGGAGGCAGACCCTGTTGATACAGGGGGGGTGCTCAGGAGTGTAAGGGACCCAGTGAGGTCTTAAAGAATGAGCAATATTAACTTATTTTGGTAGAAAAGGTCACCCTATCAATATTTTGGGGCCCTAAATTAAATTTGCTGTGGGGCCCAGTGACATCTAGTTACTCCACTGTATACATGATTTCAGTTCAGTTTTTCCCATGTAGGCATTGCAATAAAATCCAGCCATTTTCACATTTAATTTGCTAACTAGCAAATGTGCCACCTACACTCCCTATTAATCTAACACAGAAACACCCATATGGGTTGCAACATGACCAGAACTATTTCATCTGAATGAAAGATTACGACAGCCTGAATGACTTGAAATGTAGCTGTTCCTTCTGTGTACCAACTTTCTCAAATCAAATATTAATCCACTTGTTAATGTTAATCCACTTGCCCTTAAACACTTCCTGCTTCCATTTATTATTTCAGTTTGTATTTGATCATAGATCTGAGAGAATTACTTTGCACACAATAATGCATTTGCCTTTTCTGAGTCTTATGTGCTATATGAATGCTATCAATTGGGTGGCAGACATAAAGGAATAGGTCTCCTTATTTTGAAATCTGTAACTCCAATACTGGCGATCAAATAATGCGCTTTCTTCAATAGTTAGATGACCTATCTGACACTCCAGATGATAAATGGGCTTTTTCTTTCTTTTATTACTTGTGCATCCACTGGCTTAGTTAATTTTTAGTTCATTTTTTGTTATTTTTCATGAATGATATAGTTTTGATACTATCATGCCATTGTCTCCTTTGCAACATATTTTCTTCATCTGCATAACATTTGTTGTCATTTTGATTTCATTTGTTTAATATGAAAATCAAATAAAATATTTTAAACATAAAGGAATAACTACAGAAGCGAACATAGTCATTAACAACACATAATTTCAAAGGAATGTAATACCCTCAGAAACAATAAAATAATAATCACATTAGGGGGAATGTGATTCAAAACCACAAGTTATTATTATTAATTATTAACATGTATTTATATTGCACCAACATATTGCGTAGCACTAAGTTTTATTTAAACTGCGAATGTTGCATTGTAAAATCATTCGCAGGCAAATATTACATCGCTAAGCAAAGGTTAGAGTTAACAACTGCTCTGGAGTTTTGTTAAATATTTCATTGCAAAAAAAAACGCTTTGCAATGGCAACATTTTATTACATACACAGCGAATGTTTGCAAAATTCTAATTGCCCTCACAGCCAGCACAATGAGAAGCCTACGCAGGGAGGCTTCTAAATAAGAGCATTTTTAAATGGTATCCCTCTCCTTAAACTACAGTACATACTGTACCATGGAATTCTATGGAATGGGGTAGAAATAATAGTTCTCACAGTCACATCTACAGGTGAATCTTTTTTTTATTTCTTAAAAGGAATAATCTATAGATGGGACTACGAGAAAAACTATAGCTCAATGGGTCGCATTTGCAGCTATAGATTAAATACCAACTATATGAACACCGCCCACATATGAACACTAAAACGTAGACTTTAACTTCAAGTAAAGGCTTGCAGAGATAAGTGCAGGCTGTAATGTATCTCAAGTTCAAATAGGTTAGGCCATTTCATAATTCAGGTTCACAGAATGGAAGATGACTATATGGAGAGGCAGGAGAAAAAACATATACAACGTACATATATAACGTACATATACGGAAAACAAAATTTGTGTGATCTGAGGCGTCAACTTAGTGATTTCTAAGTTGGCATACAGCAAAATTCTCTGGATTGCTCATCATTTAATGAATGACGTTGTCTGACCTGTGAATGCACCCCCAAGCTATTACATTACATTACTAGGTTATTGCCTTGAATAAAGGGCAATTCCAAGTGTTTGTTAGCCACTGAGCTGGAAATTGTCAGGGCAATAAAACAGCTTACTTTACAGAATTGTTGAAATTGCTTTGGTGTTGGTAAAAAATATTAATAATAGTAATGATTTCCAAATGGATTTATTGGATTTGGCCAAACTAAATTGTGTGTGCCATGTGAGACGTGTATGGGATAACCTACCACTGTGGAAACATAGGAGACAGAGTCAGTAAAAGAAAGAAGGAAATATTATGAGAAGGAAATGCTAGTGCAAAATGAGTAAAGCAAATGTTCTACAGAGTGATAGAGGGCATGGGAAACAAGGCTATCTAGCATGGAAAGAAGTGTTAACAAATGGACAAACAGGAAAAATAGTAAAAGGCAGGCAGAAAACAAGTGCTTGATTAAGATGCTGTCCTTTGCCCACACCCCAGAGTATCCAATAAACTTGCCTTCTTCTGCCTGATCCTTCCTCCTTCACCAGGCTCTTCAGTCTGACCTATTGAGATATATGCACTGAAATGATAAATATGTTGCACAAGTCAGAGCCTCAGACACAAATTTCCAGAGTCATACAGGCTGCTGACCCAGCTCTTACATTACTAACTGAAACCCTGTTTGCTGTGGCTAGTTTTACTTACAGTGTGGCCTTTTAGGTTAGAAAGGTCAACTATAAAGTGCCTCCTCAAGAAATGTACCAATACGAAAAGGAGATAGAGGTAAAAAAATAGAAAGGTAGTATTGATATTGAGAAAAGAATGAAATGAGAAAGTGTCAGGGAACTGGAAAAATAAGATGAAACACAGGAGGAAGAAAAGAGTAGACTGTAAAGACTATAAGAATATCAAAGTGTGTAAAATTGGGCATCTCCTTTTATCTGTCAGAAGGATGGTCATGCTTGGGTCCTTGCTAAGGTAAGTTGGGTAGGTTGGTAAGGTTGGGAAGAGGTGCAGAATCCATTAGAGTAGCTAAGACTTTGTTTTTCAGCCTCCACCTTCATTATGTTTTAACTATGTATGGGAGATTGTGTGAGTTTGATGAAGTGTACCACTGGGACATTTGGGATTCAACAGCAAAGTTGAATTCCTTGGCTAAGAGTTTATCTACTTATTTTAATTGTTCTGGAGTGTTTTGCGATCAACTTTTTGGTTTGTTTTTTTGTTCTTTTGACCATGCTGGTTCATGACAGTAAAGTGGTGAACATGTTAATTTCCTTTCCTTTGCGGTGTTGGTGAAGTTCTCTGTTAATTCAGCAATTCTACAGAAATGATGATGCCAAACTCTGTATTGCTTAGATATCTTTCAATATTACAATATCAATCATGAAATGGATATGCCTAACATGTTCCTTCATCAGTTGTTCTTGGTCCTTCTGCAAGATATTCTTGTCTCTATGAATTTTTTTACTGTGGAACACAGATGTAAGATGCAAGGTGTGAGCCCCAAATTCACATGGTTACTTTAATACCCAAATTTATTGGCCATTCTTTCTTGTCTGTTAGTGGCCAGTCTTAAACATCTGGAATTGGTGGAACAATTAACACCATTATCATTGGGCTGTGTGGCACCATGGTGATTGATTATGTTAATTGCATTCCCACTTACATACAACTTGTCTTCTCTGATGGTGACTGGATTATAGTTAAGGTTAACAGCTGGAAATTGCTTAGGCGACAAAGAATTCTGAATTGTTTTGTCTGGCATTTCCCTATGCTAGGGCCACACTACACGGATCTTGGCCTGTGTAAAAAAAACAGGCTGAGAATCTGCAGCTGCTATTCTGCTGTGCTTTCTGCACCCGGAACCATTACCTCCTCTCTGTGCAAGCAGATAGAGTGGATTTCAGAGCCGAAATTGAGCCGAGATTTAACATTTCACTCCAAAATCCACCGCGCCTGTCTTCATCTGAGCGGAGAGAATGATTCTGGGCCCAGGCAGTGAAGCAGAAGAGGAGCAGCCTTTGTTTTTGCCTTTTATCTACAACTGAGTTTTTTTTTTTAAATCAACTTATTATCGAGGTAAAATCATGAACCTTTTTTTGTGTCACTTAACACTACTGAACTTAAGCAGTTGCTTGGAGGTGTGGTAAAAAGTCTAGTTGCTTTTGACTTACTACTACATGAGTGGAGGGTATTATAAGTAATGTATCAGTGTTTGCAGATGACACAAAATTATCCAGCCCAATTAATTCCATCCAGGATGTGGCATCCTTGCAACATGATCTTGACAAACTGGCAATCTGGGCAGCTAAGTGGCAAATGAGATTCAATGTTGATAAATGTAAAGTCATGCACCTGGGATGTAAAAATATCCAAGCCACTTATACCCTTAATGGGACTGCACTAGGCAAATCCATTATGGAAAAGGACCTTGGAGTCCTTGTAGATGATAAACTTGGCTGTAGCAAGCAATGCCAGTCAGCAGCATCAAGGGCAAATAAGGTCTTGAGCTGTATTAAAAGGGGCATTGATTCACGGGAGGAGGGGGTCATTCTTCCACTGTACAGAGCATTGGTAAGGTCCAATCTAAAATATGCTGTACCGTTTTGGTCTCCATCACTCAAACAGAACATTATTTAATTAGAGATGGTCCAGAGAAGGTATGGAAAACCTTAGCTAAGTTGGGGATGTTCACGCTGGAGAAGAGGCGGTAAAAGGGGTGAAATGATAATGTACAGGCTGATACATTAGATAGCTTTAAGAAGGGGTTAGATGGTTTTTTAGCAAGTGAGGGAATACGGGGCTATGGAAGATAGCTCATACTTCAAGTTGATCCTGGAACTGGTCTGATTGCCATCATGGTAAGGCCCAATCTAGAATATGCTGTACCGTTTTGGTCTCCATCGCTCAAACAGGACATTATTTAATTACATGTTACAATGTTACTATGTATGTTAAATAATCATTGTAGAAAGAAGGGGCCCAACACACACCAAAAAGCTTTGCCCCCTTCTTTCTGGAGTAACGTGGCTAGGCATTTGGGAGTTTGGAAAATTTAAATCCTTTATAGACACAGTACCATAAATTTCAAAATCCAGACAGTAGGAGTTATTTCTTCATCTGACCAGATATTGTGGAAATGACCTTTTGAAATGAAATAAATTTTAGGCCAACCATAACTAGACAAATGCTGCAATATTTCCTGTCTAGCTGGGAGATACTGTATCAAACAACATCACACATAATCCTGGGTGCTGGGCAATTGTATCTCAAAAACAGCATAGTATAACTAGAACTAAAAACTAAAGTTGCACTAAAAAGCCTATTACTGCTGTAGTCTTGATAATTTTCACATAGAGTCTAGAACACAGCCATGTTGCACCTGGTGTATCATCTACTGCTGGTTCTTAACAGAGAATGTAGAATCATTATACTGGTATTGTCTTTCCCATAGACAAATATCAATGTTTGATGCTGATTATTAGCACTTTTATAACTATACTCAGGCATGAGATTAATGGTATTGCGTATTTATTGACATCAAACTGCAGAATACTTGGTCAGTGTGTGTGTGTATGTACTGTATACACAACACACAACACATTGGGGCAGATTTACTAAAGGGCGAAGTGGCTAACACTAGCAACTTTTCGCCAGAAATTGCATCTGCAGGGACATTGCAAATTCACTAACAGGCGTAGATGACAATTCGGTAGGGAAAGAGACTGCCGCTAGCGTTCGCTCGTTCTCCATCGCTCAGGCAAATGGTCGTTGCTCCGCAAATTCACTAAAGTGCGGATTTTACTTTACATTATCTCTTTCGCCAGAGTTGACTTTGCCACCTCAGACCAGGCAAACTGCTAAAATGAAGATAGATCTTCCTCAGTCTTATGTCACTTACATCATATCCTGTCTGCCGAAAATGCATTAAAGTTTATAAAAACGCTGGCGACTTTTCCTTTTTTTAAGTGAGATTGCCTGCAAAAGTCCTAACTTGAATTTTTTGGGTTAACATTTTCCCCAGACATTTGAGGGCCATGGAACATTCATTTTACAGTGGGCTCATGTCTAGGGCATTATCTGATCTCTTTTGTCTTTATTAAGGTTCCTTGGACATTTGTAATAAAAAGTGGCCACTTCAAGCATTTGCACCATCTCTATTGACCTAAGCGTAAGATCACTAGCGACTTTTCACTAGGCATAAACAAACGCTAGCAAATCTTCACTATGAAATGCTTGATCTGAAGAAGTATCGCTAGCAAAAATTTGCAAGCGTTTGGTGCCCAGGATGCAACTTTTCTTTTTAGTGAATTAGCGTAGTGGTAATAAATTTGCGCCTGGCGAATTGGTGTTAAGTGTGCGAAGTGGTCGCTGGTGACAATTTGCCCTTTAGTAAATCTGTCCTATTGTGTTTTAGAAGAAAATAATATGATTTAATGGGTTGTAGCCAATTAGTTACCATCCCCCATGGGAAAATCACTATAAAATGTCTTCACATGCAATTGGGTAAGCCCCCATCTAAGGTTTCCTCTTTGTGGCTGCCAAGAAGTCCAGTCTTCCAGGAACGTCATGTGTCTAACAGAACTGTTAGAATGATTGGGCAAGAATGGATTTACAGTATCTATGGTTTAGCTAGAGATGGTAACCAGACATACTATTAAACATATTCCATTTAACTTCATTTGATTGCTATAGTCAAAAAAGCATTTCTTGCAGGGATAGTTCGTTGATGTGGATTTATAGTTGCTTGAGTCTGGATATTAACTCAATTCACTTCCCTATACCAAGCAACTTTGCAATTCACTTTTATTATTTATTTTGTATAGTTTCTCTTCTGATTCTGACCAGCTTTTAAATGGGGGGTTACTGACCCCAACAGTCAAAAACTATTGCTCTGTGAGGTTAAAATTTTATTGCCATTGTTACATTTATTACTTTTCTTTCTATGCAGGCCTTCTGCTATTCATATTCCCATCTGTCATTCAAACCACTCTCTGAGTGCTAGGATGTATAAGACACAAGCAATGAGATTGCTTCTATAAGCAATTGGACTTCATTTTTTAAATAGTTTTTTTTTATGTATTCAGCTTTTTGTTTAGCAGCTCCTCAAATTGGTAATCCAGCAATGGTTGCTAGTGTCCAATTTACCTTAGCAACCAGGCAATGGTTTTAAGGAAGATGAATATGAGAGGGCCTAAATAGAAAGAATAAAATAAAAAAAGTAAAAAAATAAGTATTCTATAACATACTAAACCTAAATTTAAAGGCAAACAATCCCTTTTAAAAGTCATGCAAATTACTGGTTTGGAAGCAGCTCAGTTTCAGAAAGCTCTATTGGTTCATGTAACCAGTTCAAGCATGTAAACAGGCTTTATTGGCATGGCATTAATGAAAATAATACAGCACAGGGAAAGTAAACTGAACATATGTAGTAGACCTTTAAACTAATAAAGTAAAATGTATTTGGGTGTGTATTGCAACAAACAGATCGGTATCTATTAGGTGTGAAACTAAGGGACAATAAAGCAGGGTGGGACATTCAATTTATAATTTCAGTGCAGTTCAGTGTAAGCGTCAAACGTTCCATATTAAATATTCTCAGCAGTAAAAACCAGCAATGTGATAAATTGTTATTACATTTTTTGCAGAGGAAAAGACAGATGAACATCACATGAACCTAACAAGGCCGAGAGGAAACTCTACAGCTTTCAGTGAACTTGTCACAATCATCTTTCCCGTCTTATACCTTGTGATATTTCTGGGAAGCGTCATGTTGAACGGCCTTGCTGTATGGATTTTTTTCCACATCAGGAACAAAACCAGTTTTATTATCTATCTAAAGAATATTGTGGTAGCTGATCTTTTAATGACAGTCTCATTTCCTTTTAAGATGATACAAACCTCTGGAATTGGACCCTGGAATTTCAATGTCTACCACTGCCGATACAGCAGCATTTTGTTCTACACAAGTATGTACATCAGCATTATATTCCTTGGACTT
Organism: Xenopus petersii; assembly: GCA_038501925.1. Classification (NCBI taxonomy): domain Eukaryota; kingdom Metazoa; phylum Chordata; class Amphibia; order Anura; family Pipidae; genus Xenopus; species Xenopus petersii. Next base: position 39,030,874 of record CM076681.1, on the reverse strand, counting down.
ATCAGTACTGACCGATACCTCAAAGTGGTAAAACCGTTTGGGAGTTCCAAAATGTACAGCATTAAGTTTACAAAGGTCGTGTCTTTGATGGTTTGGTTGGTGATGTCCTTAATGGCCATTCCCAATGTCATATTCACGAATGTACAACCAACCACAGACAACATTGATGACTGCATATACCTAAAAAGTTCTTTTGGGGCCAAGTGGCATGAAGCAGTGGCTTATATCGATACTTGTCTATTTTTCATTGTGACGATAGTTTTAATTGTATGTTACATTTCAATATCCAGACACATCCAAAAATCCAGCAAGCCCTTTGTCAGTTGTTCAAGCCGGACTCGGAGGCACAACCAAAGCATTCGTGTAGTAGTGGCCGTGTTTTTTATTTGCTTTCTGCCCTATCACTTGTGTGGATTGCCCTTTATCTTCAGTGGCTTGAACAAAATTCTGGATAAGGGAGTATACACCGTTTTACTTTACTGCAAGGAATTCACTCTCTTTCTCTCAGCCTGTAACGTGTGTTTGGATCCTATAATATATTTCTTTATGTGCCGATCCTTCTCACAGAGGCTGTTTAACCGATCCGGTTTGAGATCAAGAAGTGAGAGCGTCAGATCTCTGCAAAGTGTAAAAAAATCTGAAGTGCGTATATACTGTGAATATGCAGAAGTGTAAATAAAGCCAGGGAGGTAACTATCACATGTAAATATGTTTCAATAAAACAATTTTATTTTCATATTGTGTGTGTTTAAAAAGGGGATGAGCAGGATTCACTCAAATTATACAGAGCATATGCAACGGTGTTAATACCAAACAATGTGAAATAAATAAGGCTTTCTTTATATAAGGGATCTCCTCCAGCCCAAATATGTCTGCCAAAGACAATGTTAAAGCCTTCAGTACGCACAGTATATTCATTTATTTGCATGACGACATACATCAGAATTGCAATCCCTACATGGAAAAAAAGGTAACACACTATAAAAAATTTGATGACTATTTTAATATTAATATCCAGACAATTCTAAATTAGATTTTTTCTTTAAGGTTTCATTTGCTGTTCAATGTAACACACGTATCTAAACATGTTCAAAAGTAATTATACAATAACCTGTCTGATATATTGTGCTAGATTGTTTCCCTGCACTTAAAGGGCATGTAAAGGCAAAAAATAAAATCCCATTTTTACTTTCTTTAATGAAAAAGAAGCCTATCTCCAATATACTTTAATTAAAACATGTGTACTGTTTTTATAAGAAACCTGACTGTATGCAGTGAAATTCTCCCTTCATTTACTGCTGTGGATAGGAATTGTCAGATGGTCCCTAACTGCTGAGCAGGGAAACAATCATACTTATGAACAGCAGGGGGAGCCCCCGCCTTACTTCCCAGCCATGCAGAACTCAAGCAGCTTTGTTTATGACGATCCCTAAGCAGCCCAGACCACACTGAGCATGTGCACAGTCTTAGTCTTGCAAAGATGTTTAACAAAGTTACAAGATGGTGACCCCCTGTAGCCAACTTTGAAAGCATAAATTATTTGTTTGATTAGGCTTTTGGCGCAGTAAGTTCATGTTTATGTTTAGTATACAGAATACAGCACTTCTAGCCTTATTCTATTTTAGACTTTACATGCCCTTTAAGGTTAGCTGTACAATCAGTCATGCTCGGCTCTGCACACAACACTACAGAAGTAAGAAATAAATGAAATGCACAATCAAGTTTAAAAGGGTTATTGGTCAAATCAGTGTAGGAAATGCCCTGTGGTTACTGCCAAGAAGAAACACAAATAAGGTTTATCTAGCACTTTAATTGTCAAAAATCATATATGAAATTCACAATCATTTACTTTAAGATAGACAGTACTCTAAGTGCAAAAAATTAATTTGCACAGGATGCTTTGAGACAAATTTCAGCAGGTTTCTTGGCTTTCCATGGCTTTTTGCACCTCCTTTTCTTCATGTGTTCAATACTTATTCTCTCTTTCATTCCACTTTATTACACATAACTTAATTTATAGACTTATTTGTTTTGAGTTCTTTGTATGTGTGCATTACTTGGGTTTTTACCAAAATGTGGTGTAAATGTCATGCCAATAGCCACATTAGAAATATATTTTTTTGAGAAAAAAATTTGACGTGTTCAATACTTATTCTTCCCATATAAACAGGTATGGGATTCTATATCCAGAAATCCGTTATGCAGAAAGCTCCAAATTACAGAAAGGCCATTGTCCATAGACTCCATTTAATCTAAATAATCATACTTTTTTAAAGGTCTAATGGGGTAATGTAATAAAAGGTACTAAGTTTGCCCAGTGGGCAATTATCCACAGCAACCAATCAGCAGATATACAGTAATTAACTAGTCATCTGTTTAAATGCAAGCATCTTATTGGTTGCCCTGGGTTACTGCTCCTGGGCAAACTTGGTGCCTTATATTACATAGAGGGGTAAAAGTCTAAACAAAATCAAGCAGCAATTAGAATCGTACAACTTTTTCGTTTTTCAAGTTTTTTATTTCTCTAAAAATTCTGATTTTTTTTTTTACCTGTTTTTTTTTTACTGGGACTTTTTTAAAAATAATAAACTTTCAATACATCATACATCAAGAACACATTCCTTTAATAAATATACAAACATATGACAATCCCCATGGGCAAGTTATAATGTGAATTATGTGTGTAGTATTGCATGTCATGTGTTATTTAATTTAAATGTTTTTTAAACATGTTTCTATATGAAATACAATGTGGGCATTTTTGATTGTGGTTTCTGATAACATCTAACGGGATCTGTTAAAATCAATAAATTATGTAAAGTCCTTCCCCCATAAGTGGAGGCTTAAGTGTAAAACTACACAGACGATTTCCCTGTGATTGTGCCGAATCTGACGTGCTCCGCCAAAATGCAGACGTCAAGTGGGATGCGACGGAAAACAAGGTAAGTAACAGCAACGTTGGATGGCGTCACAGCGTTTGTCCGACGCATGTCGCATCAGATGAACTCTTCGACACCATCCGACATTTGTATTTCTTACCTTGTTTTCCGTCACATCTGACTTGACGCCTGCATTTTGTCGCAGTGCGTTGAATCCGGCACAATCGCAGGGAAATCGTCTGTGTAGTTCTACCCTTAGGGTAGAACTACACAATCGTTTTTCCATTAGATTTTGTGGGTCAGATATTATTTGATCCTTCATGCAACACCATGCTACGCCACACAACATCACGCAACAGCACAAGTTTTGTAGGATGCTACAAAATCTGATGCCCCTAGGCTAGAATATAAGTCGGATCAGATAAGTTGGATGGAATCTTTAGTTCATGTGTTTACATCCGACTATATATATATTTCAGGGCAGGACTTGACGACGTGATTGGAGCCGACTCGTCGCAATGCGACTAAACGCATGCGACGTGCCGGATGTTTTTAAGTGAAGGAGAAATCACAGGTAACAACTACATTTATCCGACTGTCGGGTTGAAAACGCAGTGTTTTCTCTACAGATGTGACTTTTTTCATACACATTTAGAGAAAACGTGATGCTGGTTTCCCATGTAATAAACACTGCACATTTAGCTACAGTCAAAGCAAACAGTGAAATTTTCTTTCCCTATTAATGGACATACTCAAGAATTCTCAGGTAGCACCTCTAAATCCATTCAGAAATTTGCAACTTCAATTGTATTTATTATGAGCAACTGAATGTTAGTATTGTAAGTGCCCTCCTCATATAAATTTTCATCTTAACTAGTGATGGGCGAATTTATTCGTCAGGTGCGAATTTGTGGCGAATTTGCACGATTCGCCACCAGCGAATAAATTCGCGAAATGCCTGAGAAAATTCGCCCAAAAAAATTCGTCAAAAACGAGACGCCGGCGCCGTTTCGCGAATTTTTCGCCGTTTTGCGAATTTCGCATGAAATTCGCGAATTTTACCATCACTAATCTTAACTCATGACTCCTTGTTCAATAAATAATAAATAAATATAAATAAAAATAAATAATTTAAAAAAACTGTAAATAAGGCTTATTTTCATCATCCTTAGTGAACTGTGCAATTCAGATAAAACTGAAAGAATTTCAAATCCATGGCAGCCACTGGTTAAACAGGGTACCACAGGTATAGGACCTGTTATACAGAATTTTCGGGGGTTCTCTGGATAACAGATCTGGATCTTCATACCGCGGAGCAAATTCACTAAAGGACGAAGCGCCTAACGCTACCATTAATTCGCTAGCGTAGCGCATTTTCGTTAATTCGCAAATTCATTAACGGACACTGGCATAAATTCGCTAGTGTTACTTCGCACCCTTACGCCTGGTGAATTTGCGCAACGGACGTAACTACGCAAATTCACTGACGCGCATTTTTCTCTGAACGCTACCTTTTACGCCAGACTTCCTTCGCCACCTCAGACCAGGCGAAGTGCAGGTAGATAGGGATAGCTTCAAAAAAAGCTAAAAAATTTTCTAAGTCCCAAAAAACGCTGGTGTTTTTCTTTTTTTATGGGTGATAGGCTGAAAAAGATCGAAATTTTTTTTGTGTAACTATACAGTGGGCACACGTGTAGGGAAAAATAAAAATTGTATTTGCTGTTTTGAAGGTTTTCCAGGCTTGTGTAGTTATGCTACATATACCTCCATTGTAACTTCAATTTGGCGCCATGTGCAAATTAAGCATCGCTAGCGTAACTTCGCTTTGTTTGGTGAATTAACGCTAGCGCAACTTCGCAACCTTACGATTCCCCTGAGCGAACTTCGGATTTTAGTGAATTTGCGTAGCGCTGGCGAAAATACGCCTGGCGAAATGCGGCGAAGCGGACGCTGGCGCAACTACGAATCTTAGTGAATTTGCCCCCTTAAGTCTACTATAAAATCATGTAAGCATTAAATAAACCCAATGGGCTGGTTTTGCTTCCAATAAGAATTACTAATAATTCAGTTTGGGTCAAGTACAAGGTACTGTTTTATTATTACAGAGAAAAAGGAAATCATTTTTACAAATTCAGATTATTTAGATAAAATGGAATCTATGGGAGATGCCCTTTCCATAATTTGGATCTTTCTGGATAACGGGTTTCTGCATAACGGATCCAATACCTGTATATGTTGACATCTGCAAAATTTATTGAAAATTCAGGAATCGAGTCTCATATTGTACATAAGAGAAACTTTGCAAATCGCCTGCGACAGACAATTCATTTCAAATATTTCCAGTGCAGAAAGTAAACTATCAATGCTGCTGTGTTCACACACAAACTAAAGGCATCAATTCTAGGGTATATCAGCATGATATAGTCTAATGTATTTTGTTGACTGATTTCAAACATAAAATTATCAGTGTGTAATGCACAAGAGACATGAATATTCTATAAATATCTTTATAAATGGTGCTTAATGATGTCATCAGTTATAATCAGTGCATAGTGATGTAATTTGTTTCACACAAATATCTCAAGCCTGTGTATTAGAAAAAAATAAAATACCCTCTATGATAAAATATGAGAATATTAGAAGTCAGCTTTTTTTTGATGTATGATATACATGAGATAAAAACTGCACACTAATAGGGGAAATTCCATAGTTAGTGGAATCGATGACAGAGTCTGTAAGAGAATATGACTTCTGGCCATTACGTCACAAACATAAGACTTAAAGGGGAAGTCCACCCAAAAATGCTTCTCTTTTGCATAATGAAAGAAAATGTAATTCTAAGCCAGTTTTCAGTATATATTAAACCTTTTCATTGATTTAAATGTTATTTGTAAATTACATGGCAATGGAAAGCATTTTCCGTTTATCCTTGCTATTGCTTTTCAGTTTGCCAGACTACTGACACATAGGGTTGCCACCTTTTTTGGAAAACTTTACCGGCCAAGGTGGGGGTGGGTCCATGAGGGGGAGAGACGTGACGTAAATGAGCAGAACAGTGATGTCACATGGGCGGGCCATTGAGGGGGCGTGCCGAGCTGCGAAGCTTGGAATCGGTAAGTATTTAAGCTAGAAAGGGCCGGGCTAGGAGTGAATGAGAGGCAGGCTGGAAGCAGTTTGACTGGTGACCACAAATTTACCAGCAGCTACATTGACGGTAAATTTGTAATACCAGCCCCGGTCTTGGTTGGTATTTTACCGGCTAGGCCGGTGAAATACCAGCCAGGTGGCAACCCTACTGACACAGTGGGCCATAAGTCAGCTCCTTTAGCCAAGACTCCCTTTCCTACAATGCCTTGCACACTTTTGTTATTCTCCTTCTTCAAGTCTCTTCATCATTGAGTATGCTAGGCATTTTGGGAAATGGAGTCCTGGCTGGAGAGCTGACAACCCATGCAATGCTTCAGTAGTCTGAGTAGTTTGGTGAAGGAAAGGGTACATTGTAGAAGATAGACATGTCTGATCTGCAAATTAATTAACTGGGTAAAACTGATTAAGCAGATGTCATGTAATGTTCATCATCAGCTGATATCTAACATCCCAGGGGTCCCCAACCACCGGGCTGCAGCCCAGAACCGTGCGGGGGACAGTCCTGGACTTGGGCCATCGAACAATGAACGCGGTGCACCGAATTTGACGCCGACCCCTCCCGACCCCATCTGACCCCTCCAAACCCCCCTCCCGAGCCCCTCCAACCCCCCCTGTCCCCTCGCGACCCCCTCCGACCCCTCCCGACCCCCCCTCTCTGACCCCCCCCGACCCCCTCTCAACCCATCCGGACCCCCCCTCCCTGACTCATTCCGACCCCCCCCCCAGTCCTTAGAAAAAATTGGCTCTTTTTTGGTTCCCGGGCCAAAAAAGGTTGGCGACCCCTGTAACATCCCACATGGCAAGGAATAAGTAAGCAAATTTATCATGTGCCCAAGGATTAGCTTCAAGTTTACCAGCAAATCATGACACTGTATTAATAGGGAATTTTCAGCCACGTGGGTGCTGTGTTAAATGTTTCAGATAATATACGCATTATATGACCAACCAAGCTGTATTATTATCTGTGCAAAAAGGGGAGGAACTGTATTCGGTCTAACAGAGGAACTGAGCAACACACATCAATCTGCTCAAATGACTGGCAAACACTTTGAAAACCTGCCATATTCAGGATTACAGACTGGGGTTTTGCTCTGGAACAGGTAAGGATTTAATTGTTTTTAAAGGTAATTTCATATAATAAGCCATTTATTTATCTTAATATGAGAAAATTGTCCCTTACAATAGGCACACTAATTTCATTAAAACATTAAAAAAAGAAAACCACCTCAAAGCAGAAACTGTTTTAAAAGAAATTCTATATTGCCTCCTTGTGGTGATGCTCTCCTCTTTACTCTATTTACGCTATTTATTACTTTATTGCAGGCATTACAAAGATAAATGGAATAAAATGGCCCTAGAGATAAATAACTACAAATGCACTGAATAAAGAACAGACCTACAGTAAATAGAGAATGTGGAGAGGATCCCATTCAGCATGAAGAGTTTGTCATTTTCCTTGCACTCAGCTACGTTGTAACAAAATGGTTGTGGCTCAGTTTGGCCACCAAAAAGGGATTTGTGTGCCCCTGTATTTTTTTGTAACTGTGTGCCTCCATGTGTGCTGCAATGGAGTTTAGCTTGGAGAGGCTTTTAGAAGCAGTGAGTACAAGTGTTTTATGGTAAATGTAGCAGTGTGCACAATAAAATCATATACTGAGTTGAGATCTCTGTATATATTTGCATATAGATATGGGGAGATGTTGTGCTAGAAAGGCAACACTGTAATAGTTTTTTTCAGTCGCTACGTATTGTTAATTTGCCTAGACTACAGGGGAGAATTTTGTTACAGGAAGCCACAACCACAGTCCATGCGCTTTTACATAATCTTAAGATAGCCATTGGTCTTTGTTATTGGTACAGGTATGGGGGCCCATATGGGGTCCCTTATGTGAAAATCCATTATGCAAAAACTACAAATTACATTAAGGGGCATATTTATCAAGGGTCGGATTTCGAATTTGAAAAACTTTGAAATTCGATTTCAAAAAGACCAACCGAAATGAAGGGGCAGATTTATCAAAGGTCGAGGTGAATTTCCAAATTATAATTCGAAAGTTCAAATATCAAAATTGATCATGTACTGTCTCTTTAAAAATTTGACGTCGACCATTCGCCATCTAAAACCTGCCGAATTGCTGTTATATCCTATGCGGGACCTGCTAGAACCTATTTGGAGTCAATTGGTGGACTTTGAAAAATCAAAGTTTTTTTGGGAAAAACGTCGAATCCAATTTTGATCAAATGCGCTATTCTTTCAATACGTACAATTCGGCCAAATACGGACCTATTCGATCGAAAACTTACCTATTCGTCCAAACAAAACTTCAACTTAATTTCGGTTGGTCTTTTTGAATTCGAATCTCGACGTTTTTTTCAATTCGAAATTCAACCCTTGATAAATATGCCTCTAAGTTGAAGAGAGAGTTTTTGAAGAGACAATTTTTAAAGAGACACTACATGATAAATTTCGATATTCGAATTTTCGATTTTTTTTCAAATTCGAATCGAATTTGGACTATTCCCTAGTCGAAGTACACAAAAAATAGCTTGAGAATTCAAACTTTTGCCCCTAAGTCTATCTCCCATAGAGTCCATTTTAAGCAAGTAATTAAATTTTTTATAAATGATTATCCTTTTCTCTGTAATAAGAAAAAAACAGCAACTTGTACTTGATGTTAACTAACCTGCGTGAATCCATTTTGGTGGCAAAGCAATCCTTTTGGTTTTATTTAACATTTAAATGATTTTTAGCAAAAGGGGTACAGAAAGTTTCCTTGTCCATTAAACCCCAGGTCCCAATACTGGCTGATATATTGTGTTTTGTACAAGCAAATCAGAACACTGAACGACTTACCCTTATATGAGAATATTCTGGAAATGGGACCTGTGAGATGTCCTGAATCATTATCACTGGTATTCATGGTGTAAATTTGACATTAAATGGCCTACTTAGTTTTAATACTCTATTTATACAGTTTTAGCATTGCGTGCACTGTTTTATCTGCTGTTTTATCAGAAGCCAACAGTATATTTTTGGATTGTGGGCGGAATACAGATAAATAGATAAATAAAAGGAAACCTACACAAACAAAGAGGGCATCATGCAAACTCCACACAAACAGCTCCAGTTTGGAACCAAACCCAACCACCCAATGTTTCCTTTGGAAATCAAATCGTTGCGAGTGCATTGCCGCAGGCGATTTTTCATTTAAGCAGGTGGAAGGCAGGGGGAAGGCAGTTCGCCCCGAAGAAGAGGCAATTATTTGCCAGGCGACTAAATCTCCCCGTATCTGCCTGTGTGCTAAAGTCCTTACAACAATTTGTGATAATTCACTAACTTGTTCAATTAGCCGCAAAATATCTTGATGAGTAGGCAATTAGGGTAATAAAAAAGGTGCAAAGTTTGCTACAGCTCTAGTAACCTATAGAAACCAATCAAATGATAGCATTTAATGGTTAGCTGCTGAGCATAACTTGGATTTAGGGTGATATATGTGATAAACCATTATGGCTACCAACCTCTAAAGAAGTACATCATGTGTTGTATATACCAAGTCCTCATCTAAATATAATCCATACACAAAAGGAATTTGGACAATGTAAAGAGAGAGAGAGAGGGAGAGAGAGAGAGAGAGAGAGATGGAATAATGAAAATATAAGAATATAACTCATCGCTAGGCATTGTTTATATATTTATATTTTACAATAAGGGATACTATAGGAGATTCACAATTTACTACAGGGATGGAACCTGTTATTCAGACTGCTTGGGACTTGGGGCTTTCCATATAATGGATCTTTCCGTAATTTGGATTGTCAAACCTTAAATCTACTAGAAAATCATTTAAACATTAAATAAACCCAATAGGCTGGTTTTGCTTCCAATAATTGTTTATTATATCTTAGTTTGGATCAAGTACAAGCGGCTGTTTTTTTTATTAAAGAGAAAAAGGAAATCATTTTTAAAAAGTTGGATTATTTGGATAAAATGGAGTCTATGGGAGATGGCCTTTCAGTAATTTGGATCTTTCTGGATCAGGGATTTCGGTTTAACAGATCCCATACCTGTATAAATATATATATAATATAGGCTGTTATAAATTGTTTAGCATTACCAGATATGGGGGGATGTAATAAAAGTCGCAAAGAGCAAAACAATTTGCACAAATAAGAATAAAAATGAGCATTTCGCAATGTAATACTCTTCCTTAAAACACTATTGTTTTGTGAATTTTAATTGCGCATTTGCGAATTTTTCTTGCGCATTGCCCACTTTTAAGAAGAGCTTGAAGGTGTTGTCATTTTTTGGAGCAAACATAACTTTTTCAGTAAGAAGTTTTATTACATTCACTGCGCACTGACTCAAACTATAAAACTCACAAAATTCCCCTGTCGGAAGTGGTCGCTAAATGGTTACCGGGTTCGCAAAAGCTATATTAAATCCGCACAAAGGCAAATTTACTCGCACAAAGGCATAACTTTTCGCATTGCGAATATTTTTCTGTTAGCGACTTTCGTTACATTCCGTATCACGACCTGTCAGCATGCCTGCCATGTGATGTGAGCGTAACGTGCTGGCTCAGATGTTTTGTCCAACTCATTTTCACTTCCCCATGGAGAGTACAGAATGTACACATTAAATAATACCGATAACTGTCATGCTGGCCAGTTATGATTATTGTTTTTATTACAGTATATGTCGCCTTTATTCTTTCATTGATACACCATTTGTTCACTGCTGTATAAAATTGTTAATTTAGTAGTTAATGGTTTAGTAGTTTTGTTAGTGGTTTGTGGTTGTTTTTGCAAGATAACAAAAAAGGGCTGGTGTTGTACCATGTGATAAAAGCTTTGTGTTTCTGATTCTCACAAGCAAAGCCAGAGATTTCCATGGCGTTTCTGTACCTGTTCAAATTAACCTGTGGATTTACAGGGAACACACTGAGTATAACATTTAATTTTACAATAAATTCATGTGTAATGCTGGTGCTGCATGTAAATCCATCACTTGTTGTGAGGTTCAGCTTGTTTATTTTCCAGCAAGAAGCACAGAATGAGGAGATCATTCAGGGGGTAATATAAAGTTATTTTGTTTAATTGATATCATATGTTTCAATCACTAGATGACTGATAATTTGATAATTTGACTGATAATTTGATAACACAATGGTGCAGACTGGATTACACTATAATGATACCATAGAAATAAGTCAAATTTCCAATTAAAGGCTGTATCAGGCAAAAAAGTCAAGGGATGCAAACCATCTTATCTGTAATGTATCATTATTACCACACACTGTGAATAAGAAATACTTATACAGGTATATGTGTGTGTGTGTTTACAGTATATGTATGCATATTTACAGTATATTTATATATTTTTTCACTCCCAAAGGTGGAGATTTGATTATAACAACGATTAATAGTGATGGGCGAATTTGTCCCGTTTCGCTTCACCACGAATTTCGTGAATTTCCAGTGAAATTCGCAAAACTGGCGAAAAATTAGCGAAGTGGCGATTTTGGCGTCAACGACAATTCCCCGGTGTCAAAATGGATATCAAAGTTGGCATCTAAATGGGCACCGGAACTCAAATTTTTTCCGACGCCGGAATGGCCAAATTCGCCGCAAATTTGCGCCTGGTGAATAAATTCACCCATGACTAATGATTAATGGTAAAGCCAGCAATAAACATTATTATGAAATAACAGTGGGGCCAATTTAATAACACTGGGCAAGTTACTATGGCAATAACTCATAGTAACCAATCAGTGGTTAGCTTTTTTTTAGCCAGCTGCAGGTAGAACAATGAATACAACAATTTTGTTTAACAACATGACCACTAGTGAATCTGTTGGTAGTGTTGGTTTTTGTGAAGTTTCTGCTGAAGGAGCTTTTAGCACACATTCAATCCAGTCTACAGTTGAAGTATTTAGGCATACCTCCCAACTGTCCTGTTTTTCACAGGACAGTTCTGATTTAGACAGCTCAACCTGCAGTTCCGGATTGTTACTGAAATGTCCAGACTTTGTATTTGATCTCCTGCACTGAGCAGCCAGAAAAGGTTATAAAGTTTATAAAACTTAATTGACTTTTGGCAGAGACCCCAGAATGGCAGGTGCACTTAGATACATTTGTTACAATTTAAGATAAGCAAAGAAACAATTGTACTATGTAAGATAAGCAGATCTCTTGGGGAAATTGTGATTTGCTGCTTAAAGGGCAAGTCACACAATAACAATAACACATAAAACCTGACCCTAAAACCCCCAGAAATGTGTTCAAGCTTTCCATAACCTGCCACATTTTTGTACAATGGACATGGTAATTTGGGGGTGTGGCAATAAATGGGCATGGTCAAAAATATTTGCAGCTCGGGTTCATGCGAGCAACTACCCACGTGCAAAAAATTTTTGATACAGGCAAATATTGCGCGCAAATTTACGCCTGCCAATTTATTTGCCCAACACTACTGCAGGGATTTCTTTTTGAACAGAATGCTGCTTTATATATTAGAAACCTGAAGAGACCTTCCTTCTAAATATCCCACCAGCATTCTTTAGTACAGTTGTAGAACAAGTATGTAATTTAGTATGTGGAATGCTTGGGGAGTACAGTTATCCAGATAATAGATCTATCTATAATTTAGATCGCCATAATTTGCTAAATATGCTTTAAACATTAAATGGCAATAGGATTGTTTTGCCACCAATATGGATTCATGTAACTTGGCTCCCATTGAGTACAAGTAACTGGTTTATTATAGCAGAGAATTAGGAAATCATTGTTGAAAATGTGAATTATTTGCTTAAAACTGACTTTACATATAAAGATAAATATGAAATATAACTGATTTAAGTGACGAGGAAGACTATAGCAAATCCCAATACTACAAATATACAAATGGCTCTTTTTTTACCAAGCATATACAAAAAAGTAAAGCCACCCCCATAAAAAATGAAATTTTCCACCAGGCTGATGAATCAAAGTGAAATAGTTTATTGTGTCCACAGTCTTACACGTTTCGTGTTACAAACACTTAGGGGGTTATTTATCAAAGTCCGAATTAATGTCAATATTTTCTGAAACAAACTGTGAAAAAATCCGCATGGGTTTTATCGGATTATTTATTAATACACTTTCACGAAAATTTGTTTGCGGGAAAAATTCTGAAAAAAAATGTTAAAAATCCGATTTTCACTATTTTTTTGGAATTTTCACCGAAAACTCAGAATTTTGCCCAAAAACACAGAAAACTTCGGGGTATTGCACGAAACCCAGCGCACATCAAAAAAATCATTGGGACTACTTCCATTTACTTATATGCAACCTTGACAGGTCTGAAATGCTGGATTTTCTGATTCGGACTTTTCCATCCTTTTGGTTTAATAAATTCCGAAAAATGTGTGATTTTTTAAATGTCTGATTTTATATGCAAAATCACAAATTTTTCGTGATTTTTGCATTCAGAGTTTATTAAATAACCCCCTTAGTCATAGACTTTGATTCAACTGCCTGGTGGAAAATTGTCTTTATTGAGTGCCTGCTCCAAAGAATTTTCAGTTTGTCCACTCCCCGTGCTGACAGCTCAGGGTGGTGCACCTGGGCCTCTTGCTTGATGTGGTGAGTTACCATTTACTATTTGTAGACCCCACCTTTAGAATTATTATCTTAAAACATTAAGCCATACACAGTCCCACCACGTATGCTTCCCCCGCCCAATCATAAATATTCTAAACAGACTGAGAGTGTACAAGGGGCCACACATGGATCATGAATGATGGAAACAGCAGTAAGTGAAGAGGAGCTGCAGCTCTATTGTTCCAGCTTATAGTACATGTATTTCAGATGAGATTGAAGGGTCACCATAACACATAGATAATAGTAAGTCACCTTGTTTCATGTGATTATTTCTTTAGGTGTATAGCCAGTATACGATTTCAGCATCTAGATTTTTTTTTAAAGCAGAAAAAGATTTCAGCAGAAAGTTTAGTAATGTCAGTGATGTGCTAACCACTGCAGCCAGCCATTTAGAATCTGTCAGAAAACCAACCTCAAGCTTCCTCTTTTTTACATTGTGATACTTTTATGCACGTAGCAACAGAACAAATACAGCTGATTAGACCTGGTAAGATTATGGTTTAAGTACTTTTGTAATTGAACAGTTTGTCCTGTGGGAAATGTACAAAAGAACTGCTATTATAATACTTGGATCCATTAACCAGAAATCCGCTATCCACAAAGCTCAGAGTTACATGAAGGTCATCGCCTATAGAGGCCATTTTAAGCAACTAATTCTAATTTAAAAAAATATTTCCTTTATCTTATACTTGATGAGAACTATGTTTTAGCATTAATCCAGATTGGCACCAAAACAATCCAATTGGGTTTATTTAATGTTTAAATCATATTTAGTAAGTATGGCTATCCAAATTCCAGAAAAAAGTTATAACGAGACTAAAGTATTCTAGTTGAGATACTGTAGAAGTCATCTTCATGATTGTGATATATAAAGCAGCACTTTGTTCAAAAAGGTATCTATACTTTTTATATCTAGTATAGGTCAATCTAAAAACAACTGGACTTGCTGAGTAATCAATGAAGACGTTTCACTACTCATCCGAGCAGCTTCTTCAGTTGAACTGAAGAAGCTGCTCGGATGAGTAGTGAAACGTCTTCATTGATTACTCAGCAAGTCCAGTTGTTTTTAGATTGACCTATACTAGATATACTATGACCTGGATGAATGAAAATCTTCATAGTCATATACTTTTTATATACTAAACTCATTGTCAGGGCTACAACTTCCCTTGCTAGTGGTCTCTTCCTTCTGAGGCAAGATCTACTAGCCTGACTAGGCTCTAACTAGATCCCAACAAGGGGCTTCAACCACTTGCCACTAGATCGGGGGTTCCCCAACTTTTTTTTACCTGTGAGTAAATGTAAAAAGAGTTGGGGAGCAATACAAGCATGAAAAGTCCATTGGGGTACCAAATAAGGGCTGTGATATATGGTAGCCCCTATGTGGACTGACAGCCTACAAGAGGCTCTACTTAGAACTATACTTAGTTTGTATGCAATTAAAACTTGCTTCCAAGTCTGGAATTTAAAAATAAGCACCTGCTTTGATGACACTGAGAGCAAAATCCAAGGGGTTGGAGAGCAACATGTTGCTCACAAGCTACTGGTTGGGGATCACTGCACTAGATGTTGCTGAGGCCAAAGCAGTTCTTCTTGATTCCCAGACCCCTTATAAAGGTCTTGGAGCCTGGAACCTACTGGTGGTTTCTCACATGGTGACTGAGATCTGGTTTTCAGCAAGTCTAACCGAGACCTAAGATTGCAGCCCTTGAATAACATTGCCGGGGGGCAGCTTGTAGTTGCATGAATTAAATTCCAATATGATAAAAAAAAACGTTGCCAGTTTATGCTGCATGCGAACTGCCTCACCTGCCTTCCCGTCGGCTAGAGTGTAACTCTCCAGCGGGATGGCACTCGGAGTGCTTCATTTTCCGAAGTTGCCTGATTAGGAAACTTCGGGCGACTTCGGAAAACAAATCGTTCCGAGTGCCATCCCACCGGCAATTTACATTCTAGCTAGCAAGAAGGCAGGGGAGGCAGTTCGGGAAGATTAGTTGACCCGAAGAAGAGGAGATTTGTCGTCGGGCGACTAATCTTCCCGAATCACCTCATAGACTTGTGCTAGAGTGGCATCTCTTTTGGTTTCTTGCTCATTCATTTTACAGGTTAGAGGAAAACAATCAATCTAATGTACATTAACATATTCCGAATTCAGAAGTGTCTTGAGCTGGTAATGGCAGACGTGACAGTCCATTTGAATTGGCGTAATCAGCTGTCCATTTGAACTCAATATCATATTTATAACCAGCAAGAAATAAAGACCAGCACTGCACACATGCAGCAGCTGTTGCAGAAGTTCCTTTCTTTGGATGTATTGCAACCAATGGTTGATGGCCTGTTATGACTGTGAACATCCAGCAATAGAAGAATTGATTTAATCATTTCACTCCCCAGATAAGGCTGTTTCCTTGTCTGTGCATAGTTGCATTCTGCACTTGTGCATGACCTTGGAGCAAATACTATCAGCCTTTCACTTTTGTCTGGGAGACAATGACATATCACAGTTCCAATGCCATATGAGGAAGTATCACATGCCAATTTTACTGGCAAAGAAGTATTGAAATGTACAGGGACTTCATCCAACATCACCAATATCTTTGCTTCCTTGAAGGCTTTGTCACACTGTACACTCCATTCCAATGTTTTGACCTTTCTGCAACAATTGATTTAATGGGTATAGCACAGTTGCAGGATTTGGAACAAACCGGCTGTAATAATTAATAAACCCCAAATCTGAGCTGCATTACATCCTTGTGCTGTGGTGCTTGTAATGTTGCTTGGATTTTCTCTAGAGACTTGTGTAAGCCACTAACGTGTCCACAATATTGTATAGGTTCCTTAAAGAAGGCACATTTTTCTTTTTTGGCTCTTAGCCCATATTCTTCCAGCCATGTCACAAACCTCTTTAAGTTTTCCACATGTTCTGCATCATCTGTGCCTATCACGTCACAATTATATAATCCAGATAACATTTAGCATGTGGAATATCTTGTAGTACTTGATCCTCGGCTCTTTGCCATATGGCAGGTGCCAAGGCTACGCCAAATACTAATCTGTTCTATTGGTATAGTTTTTTGGTGTGTTGATTGCAAGGAAATGTTTGGTATTTTCCACTACCTCTACCTGTAAGTAGACTTGTGCAAGATCAATTTTGCTGAATTTTAGTCCACCTGAAAGAGAGGCAAAGATGTCCTCAATCAAAAGTAAGGGATCAGACTGTAGAACTGGGTTAATGGGAACTTTAAAATTCCCTTATATTCTAATTCTAATTGAACCATCCCTCTTAATAACAAACACAATTCCCCAATCACTCCAAGAAACTTTTGAAAGTACTCCGTCTTGCTCTAGATGATCCAATTCAGCTTCCCTGGGTGAACATTGTGAAATTTGTGTTGTGCATTTTCCTCAAGGCACATATTAGCCTTAATGTATTTTAAAGTACCCATGCCTTCTTTTAGTACTTCTGAGGCCAGAGCTAAAATGGCCTTTAAATTGAATTTGATCCCATAAAGAGGATCACCATACCAGAGGCCACCTCTTCAGACTAGAGGAAAATAAATTTCATTTGAAGCAACGTAGGTGGTTCTTCACAGTCAGGACAGTGAGGTTGTGGAATGCACTGACGGGTGATGTTGTGATGGTTGATTCAGTTAATGTCTTCAAGAATGGCTTGGATGATTTTTTGGACAGACATAATATCAAAGGCTATTGTGATATTAAATTCTATAGTTAGTATAGGTATGGGTATATATAACTTATGTGAAAGTAGAGAGGGGTGTGTGTATGGATGCTGGGTTTTCATCTGGAGGGGTTGAACTTGAATTGATGGACTTTGTCTTTTTTCAACCCAATTTAACTATGTAACTATGTAACCCCCTCCCTCCTCCCCCCAGCCTAAGTGTTACCCTGGGCAAATTCCCCTAACTTTTTACTTAACCCTCAGTGCAGATTCAGGCATCAAAGTTCACAGGCGCAATCTTCAGCCGCTTCGGTAATCTTCAGTCGCGAAACAGACAATTGCTCCAACTGTGCATGCGCTTCTCCACCAGTATCATTCCAAAGATTACCGAAGAGAAGAAGATGTCGCCCGTGGACAGAATCTGCATGGAGGAGTAAGTAAAGACTTAGGGGCATTTGCCTGGGGTAACACTTAGGCTGGAGGGAGGACGGTCTATGTAGGTTAACGGGGTAGGGTTTTTTTAACGTTTGGGTTTGGGCATCTAAAGGGTTAACGTTAAATGCGCAGAGCAGGAATGTTCTACCCACACAAAATTAAATATTTTTCATTTATAGGCAGGTATTCTCTTATCTGCAAAGCCGATATGCAGACTGTTCCTAAAAATTATTGCCAAAAGTTTACTTATTAAATAAAACAGCTTTTTATGCTCACCTGACTCACTTTTAAGCTGCAAAAGTCCTAACGAACTTTTTTCGGGTATCTGGTTTTCTCCAGACATTTCTTGACATATGAAACATTAATTTTACAGTGGGCTCATGTGTAGGGCATTATATTAATTATTTTGTCTTTATTAAGTGTAACACATTTTTGGCCACCCCCTGGTGCCAAAGTGGTACATCACAATATTCACTGACTTACAGGTCCTGAGTCCCCTTTGCTAGGTGAAAGGGTACTGGGAATTCGTCTTCTCTGGCAGTGCCTCCACCTAATGGGATCCCGGAATACACCTGAGGATAGTCCCATTAGGAATAACATGAAACACACACTTTATTATATAAAAACCACAACTTTATATAAGGAAAGTGTAATTTAAAGGGGAAGTAAAACACATTTACATCACGTCAAAATATAACCCACTCCCATGGGAACCTATGGCAGTCCATTTCCTGGCCCTCCATGCCAGGCAAAGTCCCGCACCACTCATTTGCAGATTAAAGTCTCAGTTCCTCATCCCAAATGAGTACAATAGGTCCCAAGTAGCAATAGCAGCCCAAGATACCTTTCCCTCCAGTTAGGTACTGGCTCCCACGTGGCAGGCATGTGTCTGTGTCATAAACAGAAACCATCCTGGATCCTCTGTTTTTCTACCTTCCCCATGGCACACCTTACCCTGGGGATTCACACAGATGGGTAGGCTCATCCAGAGCTGGAGCAGGCATCCACAGCGATGAATCCATTCCATGAAGTACATGCAGCTTGCTTGAGCCTCCATTCATAGCTCCCAGCACTGTCTATAGTGTAAGCACACTGTTGCTAAATCCAAAGCAGAACTAAAGCTCCCAGCACTGTCCATAGCACGAGCACAAAATATGTCCAGCAAAACTCCAAACCGGCATGGTTGAGCCTTCCAGGCTTTTGGAGTACCCTGCATCAGCCCACAGAGCTATCAAACTCCCTTTTAGCCCCTTACATCTTTGCATGAGTTCTGTCCACCTCCTACATGAAAGTGAAAGTAGGAATCCTTCAGGAGTAAGGGCTGCGAGCACATGGCAATCTCCTTTCATAGGGTACAGCGACACCTTGTGGCTGCTTTTGGGATCAGCCATGTTGCACCAATCCAACAGCTCGGCCCTTGGAAACTCTAGGAGACCCTGTATCCACCATGAGTCTCCAAATGAAAAGGGAAACTTACGCCTCAGGGTCCCTACATAAGGTTCCCTGGACATGTATAATAAAAAGTGGTAACTTCAAGCATTTTAACCAACAAATATAATAATTCCCGCTCTATGCAAATTGACCTACGCGCAAGATCACTAGCAAATTTTCGGTAGGCACAAATGAACACTAGCGCCTCTTCGCTATGAAATGCTAAAACAGCGTAAGTAACGCTAGCGAAAAGTCACCAGTGTTCGACGCCCGGACGAAACTTTTAGCATTTTAGTGAATTAGCATATTTGTATAGCATTTGTGCCTGGCTAAGTGGTGTGAGGGGTGCGAAGCTGACGCGGGCAAAAATTTGCCCTTTAGTGAATCTGTCCCTTAGTCTTGGGGAGGAAACAAGCCCCCCCCAACTGATATTATCACTCTATTCACTAGGCTCTTAAATTTTATTTTAAAGAGATGATAACACTAGGTCAGCACAACAGCAAATCATTACATTGCAAAATGTCATTATTAACACTGCACCAGAAGTAACACCGCTCTAACACAAATCCTGTGGAATCTGCAATTTGGCCAGAGGACACTAATTGCCACGCACCCACGATGAAGCTGGAATTCTGTGAAAAATCATTGCATTCTGGGCAAAGAGCTTTAAAAATTAGTAAGGCAGCAAAGACCAGAATACAAAGGCAGGGTGAGATATAGAGAAAAAAACTATGAGGGAAAAAAGAAGTTCTTTAGAAGTCGTGCAGAGACATCCCAGTTCATGCTACTTCCTCCCTGCGAGCGCAGCATGACCTATATATTCTGCTACTTCTGACCATCTGTAAAAACTGACATGTACCGTATGCAGCTGTATTGGCAGAGTTTCCCAAAACACTATTTCAATAACTCATTTCCAGGATTGGAACAGATTTGCCGAGAATAAACTACTGGCTGAGTCGAGCCTTATGGACCTGTGATAAGAGAGTCTCTGCGGCTGCTGCATCCACAGCAGGAGCAACATATCTGGGGTGCACTGGTAAGTAACAGATTCACAGCAGTTTGGTGTATAGCTAGGCAGACAAGATTGACAGAATACTGTATATAGGCAGAGAGAGAGAAGCCCAGCAGATACTTCATTTAACATACTTTTAACATACTATAAATATGTTGCAAAATGGGGGAAACTGAAAGCTGTGAGCTAAAGGATAAGTAATGGGATGGATTTTCTTAAATTTTCTTTTTAAGAGATGATAATATTGAGTAGCTGTGAGCTAAAAGATAAGTAATGGGATGGATTTATTATACAATATAAGTGATCTTTAACAATAACAATGGAAAACTCTTGTTTGAGCATACGTGTCTGCATGTATTCCCTTTGAGTATAATATTCTTCTTTTTTATACTGTATATCCATAACTACACAGAAAAGGCTGTATCCTATGCTTCCTAAATCTTCATTTGATTCGGGGTTCATACTGTGAATACACTGTAATCCAACTGAACCATATAACAATTCTTAATCAATGTTCTTTCTATAGCACTGATCTATTCCATATCACTCCCTGCCCCCGAGGAGCTTGCAATCTAAGGTCCCTATCACATTCACACACTATGGTCAATATTCTCAGGAACCAATTAACCTCCACAGGGAGAACATACAACTGTGTGTGCCCTGCGATCAAACCAAGGATCCCAGCAGTAAGCAGTTCTACAATTAGCACCACTGTGTCTTTTGTCTTGTAATGTCTATGAATAATGCCCTCCTTAAAGATTGCCTTACACAAGCACCCAAATACTGTCTGCAGGAAGGAAAGAAATGTTCTGTAACCATAAATAAGCCACTTCCTAATTATAACATTAGGAAGTAAGTTTACCACTTGGCTGGTGATGTATTGCCTTCGGCTGCTAAAATAATTCCTGATCCCAATATTATATTAATTAGAAAGAAAAGAAAAACAGAGATGGTGGGCTGGAACCCCCAGTAAGAGAATGCTCCTCCTTACAAATGTATTATATGGATAAGTTGCTCCATAAAAATATTCATCAGATCAGTCTTTGATTTCTGTTTAAATGCAGAAGGAAAATTGGCTGATATGTAAGAATAAGCCCCACCCAAGTGACTGTCAGTTCACATACTCATGTGGATCTCAACGGATCATCTCTTCCTTTTCATTGTGGTTTATAGGCTCACCGCAATACAATACGGAGCATGGCAGAACAGTAAGTACAGGACTTGAGAAGTTATGGTTTAGTGTCTCTTCTCAGCTTTTCTGTTCCCAAGGGAAACCTCCCCGCGGGACAGTAGCCTTATTTAATCCTGGGGTTATATGCTGCTTTTAGGAAATATAGACTTAAAACTTCCATAACACAGCAATAGTAAACACACCCAACTGTGTGTTTATAGACAAGGAATTTTTCAGGGGCAGTACTGTCTAGCTGAGCAGTTTGCTGCTTATATATTTTATACAAAATTGTCACACCCTAATCATCCTGTGTGAGGATTCCTTGAGGATGATGTTCTTCTCATCAGTTCAGTTTCCCGATGTGATTTGTCAGCCCTCACGTGTTAGGAATTACCAAGACTGATGCCATTTAAGATGAAAAATTAGCATTTTAGAACACTCAGGTCCTTCCAGCCTTGTCATAGCAACTTAATGTTTGCACACAACTAGCCACTCTGTGTGACAAAGTGTGAAGAAAATTACCGGCACTCGTGCAAGGGGGCCAAGCCCTGTGCGTTTATTACAGAGTAACGTTTTGGACAAGACAAGCAAACCCACAGCAATTGTGAACATTGAAACCCACTTAATTGCATAATCATTACCATACAATTTGATCCAATTCAAGTATATGTGTAAAATGTCCATCCATTGTTAGATTCTTTGACAAGAGATCCAAAGAATAAAATTAGCAAAAAAATATTCTAAAATATATAAGGAATAAAATATCCATAAGGGAAGAAAACATTTCCAGATAATTGTCCGCAAACCAACCAGAAAAGTTTTCTTGTAATCCAAAATTAAACCAAAGTGACAGTGTGAAGAGCCTCTACCCACATGCATGCTTGCTTTATTGCAACTAGATCACTACAATTTCCTTTTGTGCATAACAGTTCCAGGTTTGATCTGCAAAGCATATAATATCCTGGACAGGACACTTATGTGCACTCTGTATGTGCACTGCCCTATGCATTACAGTCCTCACATAAATAAGCCAGTGAAACAATAAAATTATATAAATAGGCAGCAACCAAATCCAGAGGCTGGCCATTCCAAATTTATCTTGTCATATGGAACATAACTGATGCGTACACTCAGTCCCGTGTGACTTTTTATGGAACATTTTGGCCACATATTGAATCAATTAAATGAACTGGGAAAGGACAGCAGCATAAACTGTATTTATGGTGTTAGTTTACTGAGCAATTTATTAATTATTACAGTAAATGCAAATGCTAAAATAAACTGTGGCGTTTAAAATCACCTTATGCATCTCATGAAGCGCCTGACGTTTTGTTCCAGAACATCAACAGCAGTAGTACAGACTTCCAGTAAATACATGTCTGTATTATGATGCAACTGCTAACAACCCCCGCACTGCCACTTTAAAGTACTGCAACTTTTTAAACTTCACTGTTTTGTGCTTTGAAATAAAGTGCATGGATCCATAACATTAGGATTTTTCAACTAGAGTTGATTTATGATCTCTAACCCAGCCTGGTGACAGTTGCACAAAATCACAAAGTACATACCTGTAGAGCAAATCCCACTTATTGCCTTGCAGAACACATACAATGTGTGATTGCTATGTCTTCTGTGTCACATACGTTTTGTGAACATTGATGATAAATAGAAAATCAACAGTCCCTCTCTTTCCAGGGGTATGTCCCTGTCCTTCACTTGGAGCAGTAATCGTTCAGGATTAGGGCCTCTGAGCACTGTTTATTCTTAGTGCAGCTAATCTCTGTACACTTCACCTGTTTTATTGAGATATAGATGGATACCCCTACTTCTGACTTGCTTCATTTAAGCACTGAGCTCTTGGGGGAGGTTCCTTCACTGGCTGACCCCCCATTGTTTACTTCTTGTAACTGTATGTACTTGGTGGGCTCCCTCCAGTCCAGGAGATTCATATTGGCTTTAAAGCTTCTAAGGATCTGAAAGGCCAAATCTGCTCAGTACCCCTGCTCCATTGATTTGAATCCAATCAGCCTGTGACACACACAGCGAAGCTGAAGCTGAGGTCGCGCGCACACAGGCTGATTGGATTCAAATCAATGGAGCAGGGGCACTGAGCCAGTATGCCCATAGCCTTAAGCTTGTCCATTTGCAAATAATCATATTCACTGGCTTTAGTTTCTCAAGCCATGTATTTGCATCAGGCCCTATTTTTTCTTTCCATCTTGCCTAGTTTTATAAAATAATTCCTGTGTCGTGTGTTGCAAATTGCTGCCAGAGTTTCCTCTTTTACTTTTGGACAACCTCTCTCCTGGTTTAATGTTCTGTTTTAACTTTGTACACAATAATGCAGCTGGTATTGGAGATGAATATGAGAGGCACACATGATTTAACTGGTCATACATGTAATAGAGGGTATTAAAAACATTCCTTATTTATGGTCATAAATATCAGAGACTGCAATGGACTCCATCAGCAACCAGCTGTGTGGGACCTTTAACTAAAAGCTCCATTATAAATATTTTCTGCGAGTAGAAATATTTTGTTTAATAGATGCCTAATGTAAATTGTTGAAAAATCTATTTATGCTGCAGTTAAAAAAAGTTATTTATGTTAGATGGTCAACATTAATTAAACCACAAGGCTGATTACATAATTGTTTAGAACAGTAAGTACTCATCAAAGAATCAAGATCTAATGATGCTGAACATGGGTGCCCTGCACAGTAAAAAGGGGCTCCAATAATAGTGATTCAGAAGTGAGTATACAAGACACAAAGGGGCAGATTTACTAAGGTTCAAGTGAATTTTCGAAGTACAAAAAGTTTGAATTTCAAAGTAATTTTTTGGATACTTCGACCATCGAATAGGATACTACAACTTTGATTTTACTACGGTTCGAAGTAAAAATTGTTCCAATATTCGACCATTCGATAATCGAAGTACTGTCTCTTTTAAAAAACTTCGACTTCAATACTTTGCCAAATTAAACCTGCCGAATTGCTATGTTAGGCTTGTTAGCCTATGGGGACCTTCTACAAACTTTTTTCAAAGTCTTTACACATTGAATAAAAATCCTTTGATCGTACACTAAAATCTTCGAATCGTTTGATCGAATGATTTTTATTCGATCGTAGGATTGCCAAATTCAGTGAAAAAACTTTGAAATTCGATATTTGATATTCGAAGCTTTTCAATTTTTCAAAAAGTTTTTTGTACTTCAAATTCGACCCTTGATAAATCTGCCAGAAAGACAGAGGATAAAACCTTCCTATCATTAAGTGCTTGTCTATATGCATCTGAAAATATAATCAGAATCTAATATATTCTTTTTTCAATCAGTCTTTCCAGGGGGAAATAGGACACTGAAACTTAGACAGCTAAGAGGACAAAATCAAGAACCCTTGGAAACTGGGTGAAAAAACATCTCATATCAAGTTTGGTCTGGTTTCTCAAATATTTTTGAGATGTTTTCATATGGAAATTCTGTGCAACCAACGTACAATGACACGTCACCTGTTGAGTAGAATGCAAGGATCATTAGTAACAAATGATTAGTTTATCAGTGTACGCATAAAAAAAATAGTAGGTTGAACTTGACGGACTTTATAAAATCTGAACTCCCGTAATTATGTAAATATTATTTCCTCAACCACGTTTTATAAACAAACCCATAAAAACTCCCTACATGCAAGACAAGCTTACTCATTTGTTTTAAACCATTCTTTTAAAAAATGTATCCGTTCCGAAATTCCTCTGAAAATACATCACACAGCCATTGCCTTTTCAATTCAACTTTAACCAGCCGAGTCCTCCCCGTTTTCTACAGCTTGGTTTTTATTGTAAGCCTCATTTTAAATGGACTGAATTTTTGGATTTTCTTTTACGTCCCCAGTAACAGGAGTTTCATTGTTTACTTGAAAAACATTGTTGTTGCTGATCTTCTGATGACACTGACACTTCCACTGAAAATCCTTAGTGATGTGGACCTGGGATCCCCCATGTTGAACATGATAGTCTGTCGCTACACGGCTGTCCTTTTCTACTTAAATATGTACATAGGAATTATGTTTCTGGGCATTCTTGGTTTGGATAGATACTATAAGATAGTGAGGCCAATGTATTCTTCTTCTGTCCAAAATGTCAGATACAGTAAGGCTCTATCGGCTATTGTGTGGATGTTTATGGGTTTTGTTTCAGTCCCTAACACAATTTTAACTGATCAACCTTTTCATTCTGGTAACTATACCAATTGTGCTCAGCTTAAAAGTCGACTTGGAATACAGTGGCACCAAGCCTCTAATTATATTTGTGTAAGTATATTTGTGCTTGTGTTTGTCCTACTGGTTATATTCTATGTTTCTATTTCCAGGACAATATACAAATCCCATCAAAGGTTTAAAAACGGTTCCAACATGAAGACCAAATCCAATCGAAATATATACAGCGTTCTGTTTGTTTTCTTTGTGTGTTTTGTCCCCTATCATGGTTTCCGTATTCCATATACATTAAGTCAGGTTGGGGATGATTATAGTTGTTCATTAAAAAATATCTTGTATTCTGTAAAAGAAGTGACATTGCTGCTAGCAGCTTCCAATGTCTGCCTGGACCCCATCATATATTTTTTCATGTGTCAACCATTTAGAAAAATGTTATTTAAAAAACTGCACTTGAGTTTGGGAGAGAAGGAACAAAATAAGACATGTAGAGTGTCTTCTACTATGCCTGGGATATCACAGTGAGTTCTAAGGCAAACATGACAGTCATAGACACGGTGACAATATAGAAAACAGTTATTCACAAGCTTTTCTGTTATTTTTGTGTATGCCCCAATTTAACTGTTTTTTTCAAAATAAATGTGTTCTTTTACTCTTTTTTTTTTGTTTTTGTAGAGCCAATAACTGTCCATTTTACAAACATGCTCAGATTATAGATTTGCAGACAAAGACTATGCACTGCACCTAATTCTAAAAGATAAATACAGAGTATGCTATTGTGGAAAATGTTTAATTCCGTGATGGCTAAAGCGGATAAATCTAATGTATTTCACATTAAACATAACTAACTATATGAACATACTATCACATCCTCTAGCATAAAATACATACCCAATAAATCTAGGTATTGAAGGCCAGACAATGATGGGGTCACCAACAGCTTTATAAGCTGTACCCAAATATGTAAATACACACATATAACATATATATATGTGTACATATACATTATATTTATGTTTTAAAGTGGACCTGTCACCCAGACATAAAAATCTGTATAATAAAAGTCCTTTTCAAATTAAACATGAAATCCAATTTCTATTTTTTATTAAAGCATTCATAGCTTTTGTAAAACTCTTTTAAAAATCTCAGCTGTCAATCAAATATTGTCTGCCACTCCTCTATGCCATGGGCATAGAGGCGGGGCAGACAATTATATTCACTTTCTATTCAGCACTTCCTAGATGTCACTGCTCTCCCTACATTCCTCTGTTCTCTTAACCATTTAATTGTGTAGCCAGGGCATGGGGATGGACATCAGGTCCCCCATTCTGGTGCAGAAACAAGATTCTGAGATGATCTAAGGCTTGTCTAAATACAAGTGTGCACAAAATGGCTGCTGCCTGCTTGCTATAATTTTGAAATTCCAGACTGAAGGAAGCACGATTCAAATAATTTATATAGTGTTATTAAAGTTCATTTCGCTTGACTAATGTGATAAAATAGAATTTTGAATAGTTTTTTTGGGTGATGGGTCCCTTTTAAGAACCTCTGAAAGTTTGAAACCTTGCATCCCATGCATCCAACTTAGTCTTTCTGGGACTAAATAGTCTTTCTGGGACTAAATAGATGTAGTAAAAAAAATCAGGCAAGGTCAAGAGCTAAAGAAGCGAACTGATGAGCATTACTAGACAAAAGGTTTCTGTATGTACACTCAACAACAAAATATGTTTCTACAAACCGCTTTTTTTATCCATGTCAGATTTCAAAAGGGAATATTTGTAAAATCTCTGCATCCCAAGACAATTCTTAGTCAACACAGCTGTGTAATAGCTGCAAAGGGAATTGCTTAGATTAAAAAAACACACACACATACACAATGACGGTCATGGTTTGATGCCTTTGACTGAGTTACCAGTACAACAGTAATTAGGATAAAGCAGGCCAGAGGCTACACTGCCAGCTATGTAAATACACATTATGAAAACTCCTCTCACCTTTAATACCTGCATTAAATACACAAAGGAAATAAAGGAAGCCATGCTGTATCTTCATTAGACAGTGAATAGTATATGTTATTTTCAAGGATACTGTACTTATTCAGGTTCACATGGGATCAGCATTATTTGCAATTTACCTGCAGAGTGTATATGGTGTAAAATAAGTGTAATTTTAATGGAATCTCTAAGTAATTAAAATGACAATACAAATCCTAAAATAATTGTATATGATTTGTGCTATAATCTGCAAATATTGTATTAAAATGACAAAATGATTTTCACGATATTGCTTATTTTTCCTATAAAGTGTTAAACTGCAGTTCTGCATTGTTTCAGTGTGCCCAAATAGCTGCAATGGATGGTGTGAACTATGAACCCTTTTGAATTATCAATATTTTTGCATAAATATGACCTAAAACGTGATCTGTTTCAAGTCCTAAAACTAAAAAATGAGAACCCAATTAAACAAATGAGACAAGAATATAATGGTTGTTCATTTATTTATTAAGAAGAATGATCCAAAGTGACATATATGTCTGTGGCAAATCTTTGCCTTTATTAACTGGCGTGACCCTCTTGAGCAGCAATAACTGCAACTAAACATTTTCAGTAACTGTCCATCAGTCCTGCACATCAGCTAGGAGGAATTTTACTTTTACCATTCTAAAACATAAACTTCTTCTGTCTTCTGCCTTATCCACAAATGGATACCCTGACATTTTCCAGCAGAATATGCAGACAAAATTTAGAATTCATAGGTCCATCCTGATTCAGAGGCAGCAAAGACGGCTCAAACCATTATACTACCAGCACGGAATACAATATTTCCCTTTTGCCAATCATAAGGCTTTTCATTCATAAAGTTCTATCTTGGTCTTAACTGTCCACACAACATTCTTCCAACAGAAGTCTGGATTATTATTGTGGAGTTTTGCAAACTGTAAGAGGGCAGCAATGTTCTTTTTAGATAGTAGTGGCATTTTTTGTTGCAACCCTGCCATGAAGTCTATTGTTGTTCTCCTGATAATGGGCTCATGAACACTGGCAGCCACCAATGCAAGAGATGCCATAGTGACTTAGCGATTAGGGGTTTTTTTTAGATCTCCCAGGGTATTACACACATTGCTCTTGGTGTGATCTATGTTAGCTGGCCAGTCATTAGTAGGATAACTATTTGTACAAAACAAATGTAACAGTGGAGGATCTCAAACTATTTTGAAATACCGTAGTTTTGTGTCTTTTCCAGACATGGGGGCATCAATAATTGTTTGGAGGTACTCAGAATTCTCCCTAAGGTTCCCCAAACACTCCACTGTAGTACTGTACAATATTCTCTCAATGTGTACAGATCTGATCATTTCAGAATGATCATCGGGCCACTAGAGAGCCAAATGCCAGTTGGCAAGTGACAGTAGAAATACTGTATGCAAAGGTTATAATATGTTCAATTTCATTGATTAATTAATGTCTGACTGATAAATGTCTGATACATGCACTGTTCAATGAGTGTCAAGTTTTGTTTAAAATGTTCCAAACTGTGCATGACCAGCTTTATTTTTCTTAAATGTTTTTTTTTTTATATTTTTTATATTGCTCTTTGGTCTTCAGGCTTACTGCATAGCATATTAGCAAACTAGCATATGAAACATTTGTAAATCAAATATATAGCATATCACTCCACCCTAGTGCAATCTGTTTATTTTTAGTGTTTATAAATTATATAATAGTGTGAATAATGACCACGTTGGTCTTCTGATGCCATTTGCAGCACTCACTCATAGCAGCAAGGTGATTGCTTGGATAGTAGTATTGTCTGGAGTCATAGCTTGAGGCAGCTAGAATGCGGATAGAGATTTGGAGATTTATTGTCAAGAATATTTGGGGCCTAGGTTTTCTGGGGTCTTCGACCATAATTTGGACCACCATACCTTAAGTGTACTGAAAACATGTAAACAAACAAACATGTAAACAAAAATTAAAAAAAGAAATAGGAATGTTGCAATTAATATGGATTTATGTAGCTTAGTTACTGGTAACTAAGTTCAAGGTAAGGTATTATTATTACAGTGAAAAATTATTAAAAAAATTGTTTGCTTACACTTTTCCTTATGGCATTTTCCAGACAATAGGGGGCCAATTCACCAATGGTCGAATATCGAGGGTTAATTAACCCTCGATATTCGACTAGGAATTGAAATCCTTCGAATTCGAATATCGAATTCGAAGGATTTAGCGCAGGAAATGCGATCGATCGATCGAAGGATTATTCATTCGATCGAACGATTAAATCCCTAAATTCGAAGGATTTTAATTCAACGATCGAATGAATATCCTTCGATGAAAAAAACGTAGGCAAGCCTATGGGGACCTTCCCCATAGGCTAACATTGAGTTCAGTAGCTTTTAGCTGCCAAACTAGTGGTCGAATTTTTTTTTAAAGAGACAGTACTTTGACTATCGAATGGTCGAACGATTTTTAGTTCGAATCGTTCGATAGTCGTAGTAGAAGGTCGAAGTTTTTTAAATTCGAATCCTTCACTCGAATTCACTCGAATTTAGTGAATCGGCCCATAGATGTTGTGCATGTACTGTAAGTGCCTACTACTTTCCAGGAGACTCACTATGACAGGTTAGTCTCTGAGCTACAGTATGTGTGTCATATGTACCAATTAAGCTTGTGAACCAATATGCCTGAGAAGACGTATTTAATTGCTTTCATGAACATATGCATGTGCCTTTCTCCATTTGGGACAAGTGGACACACTTTGGGCAACTTTCAATAAACTAACACATACTGTATGCGCACTATAAACTTATAATTTAATGTTCTCATTAAATACAGTATATTTGCTTAGTGACTATGCAGCTCATCCAGGATGTGGCATCCTTGCAGCAGGATCTTGACAAACTGACAATCTGGGCAGCTAAGTGGCAGATGAGATTCAGTGTTTATAAATGTAAAGTCATGCACCTGGGACCCTTAATGGGACTGCACTAGGCAAATCCATAATGAAAAGGATCTTGGAGTCCTTGTAGATAATAAACTTGACTGTGGCAAGCAATGCCAGTCAGCAGCATCAAGGGCAAATAAGGTCTTGAGCTGTATTAAAAGGGACATAGATATGCAGGAGGAGGGGGTCATTCTTCCACAGTATAGAGCACTGGTAAGGCCCTATCTAAAATATGCCGTACAGTTTTGGTCTCCAGTGCTCAAACGGGATATTATTGAATTAGAGAGGGTACAGAGAAGGGCAACTAAGCTTAGAAAAGATATGGAAAAATCTCAGCTATGAGGAAAGAATGGCCAAGTTGGAGTTGTTTACACTACAAAAGAGGGGTAATATGATAACTATGTATAAATATATAAGGGGATCATATAACAATCTCCCTACTGATTTATTTACCAGTAGATCCTTCCATCTGACACGTGTGCACCCATTATGTTAAGAAGAAAGGAGGTTCCGGATAAATATTCAGAAGGGTTTTTTTTACAGTGAGAGCTGTGAAGTGGAATTCTCTGGGAATCAGTTGTGCTGTCGTACAGTGTTATGAAAGATAGCTCATAGTATAAGTTGATCCAGGGACTGGTCTGCCATTTTGGAGTCAGGAAGGATTTTTCCCCCCCTCTGATGCAAATTGGATGCAAATTGGAGAGACTTCAAACAAGGTTTTTTGCCTTCCTCTGGATCAGCCAGCAGCTAGACTTAAAAGGTTGAACTTGATGGACGTGTGTTTTTTTTTCAACCTAACTTACTATGTTACTATTTCACTATGCTACTATATAAATGTATATGATTGGCTATGACATTACATGGAGCTGCACGAGATACACTACTGCAGGTAATTTAGGTCTACATGGCCTGGGATCATACACAAGGATGAATACAATTCTGCATAGGGCCGCATGGAATCCCACATAGAGCTTTACAAGATCTTTCATAGGGTTGCATAGCCCAAAGGTTTTCAACAACTGCTGCTTTACATAGTAGCTAGGAACTAAATGTAACTCATCATACCTTTCAACTTGAAAACATATGTTAATAAAAACAGTGGTGTGTGGCGAGCTCTCTACAACCCCACGCCAGTTTTATTCCTTGCGACAACCTTGTACATTCTCAAGCAATGAGTGAGACAAATGAAAAGCACCAGGACAGAACTCTGTTGTACCCTAAATAAAGGCAGTGAAACTAAAGAACACTAACAATCTACAGCTTCTAATTCTGATAGAGCAAGGGGCAATGATAAGGGCTGGTACCGTTTCTAAGTTGTGCAAGGCTACATGCCCTCCTCTGTTTGCAAAATAGAAAGCAGCTGTGTTTTTTAACCTATAAACTAATGACACAACAATTGACTTTGTTTATGTCAGGGGTATTTGATTTACAGTATGTGTCAGGAACCAAAAACATTTTTTATACTCATCTACAGTACAAAAAACAATAGGGCATACATATACACACACACACACACACACACACACACACACACGTATGGGACCTGTTATCCAAAATGCTTGGGACCTGGGTTCTTCTGGATAATGGATATTTCCATAATTTGGATCTTCATACCTTAAGTCTACTAGAAAATCATTTAAACATGAAATAAACCCAAAAGGCTGACTTTTCTTCCAATAACATTTAATTATATCTTAGTTTGGATCAATTACAAGCTACTGTTTTATTACTACAGAGAAAAATCATTTTTAAACTTGGATTATTTGGATAATATGAAGTCTATGGGAGACGGCCATTCCGTAATTCTGAGCTTTCTGGATGCCAGTGCTTAGGGCAGCATCCTGCCTGAGTGTATGTGTTGGGTTGTTTTCAAACCTGATATTATGGGGGCTATAAAGTCTGAATGCTAAAAAATATATATATATATATATATATATATACATACATACACATATATATATATTCTGTATATAATCTGAATTTTTAGTGGGAAAAAAGTCCCCAAGGACACAAAAAATCTGAATCTGAAAATACTCCATCTTCAACCTATCGAGGTCCTGTTGAAGTCAATGGCAGAACTCCAATTTTAAGATATTTTTGTCTGCACTGGGTTTCGTATGATAATACTAACATTTCAGGCTTTTCTGCCTATTTCACCAAATATTTGGACTTTTCGGGCGATGTGGGGTGAAGCAAAATAATGTGAAATAATTCAAACAACACTAAAACAGAAATGTTTTTTAGAGAAGCACTGTCTTCATCAAATAACATTTTCATTTCAAAACACATAACAGTGCCAGCCTGAACCCGTCAATGGTGTGCTCAGCACCTATGCCAGTTTTCTTAACCAGCGTGAGGTGCAGAGTGCATCGGTGCCGCTTCAGCATGTACTAAGGGGTTACATATGATTGGTGGGTGGCGTAACTAGATATCACAAAAAAAGCAATTTCTCAGATCCCATACTTTATACATGGAGTTCTTTCCCATTTCATGCAGCATTGTCCCCCATTTGTGTTAAATATCAGCAACATCGTCAGAACTGCTGATATTCATATTTATGGAAGCAGCCAGTCCAAGCTAATCACATATTAAAAAAAAGAAAAACTCACATGCCCCTATTGCAGCCACTCTTGCATCATGTCCAGTCCATAACAGTGCGGTGGCTTCCTCATACTGGTCTCCATCCAGTGGACATATCATGTAGAGGGTTTAGGTGGGTGAGAAAACCAATCCACAAACTTGGAATAAAATCATTGTCCGGCTTTATTTTGTATGATTAAAACAACAAACAGGCATCAATTACAGATGTATTCCTACTCTATGACCTGTTAGATCACCTGACGCGTTTCATGCCTCTTTCTGGCACTTCATCAGAGGTGAGGTCACAGGATATCCTGTGCCTTATATACCTGTGCTTATTAAAAAAATCTCAGATATAAAAACATGTAAACAGACACTCATGGTTCTGTTTGTTACAAGTCATATTGGTTACAGCATGTACATATCATTATATAATGTTATGAAAAAGACACGTTGTTTCACACTTAATTAGAGTCACTTATTTACAAAACAACCAATATAAGCATTCATGTAATATGGTACTCACATTAAGGCTGAAAGAAGCATGTTACCTCCCAGTCATTATTGAGGCCACGTGGATGTCTAGTTCTCAAAGTAAAAATCCAAAAGGTTTCTCTTTGGTCAATTATTCTCTTAATGTCACCTCCACGTGGTCCCAATTTGACTTGTTCTATACCTTGAAATTTGACCTGGGAGTAATCACCCCCATGTTTGCACATAATGTGTTTACTTATGGCGGAAGTCTGTTTATTCGAAAAATTTGTTTCTTCAATTGTGTCAAGATCTAAGGGTATCAAGTGCTCTCTCACTCTCTCTTTCAGTGACCTGTAGGTTCTACCCACGTACTGTATACCACAATTACATGTGGCTAAATAGACAAGGCCCCTCGTGTCACAATTTATATAGCTTTTTATAGGATATTTCTCTCCTGTTATCATACTCTCAAAGAAATTTTGTACTGAAATGTGTTTGCACACTTTGCATCTACTCTTTCCGCATTTAAATGAACCCTGCTGCACTAACCAATTTCTGTTCGTTTTCATTCCTCCATTTCTAGGTTGATATAAGCTGGGGGAAACATCATTGGAAATAGTCCTACTCCTCCTGAACACATACTTCAAATTCCCCAGTACCCTTCTATCCAATAGAGGATCAACCTTCAAAACATCCAACCTTTTTTCTATAATCCTCCTTATCTGATCGGCTTGATTACTGTATTTGGTAATAAAATACATGTTGTACCCATCATGTTTCTTGGTCACATTTTTGTGTGTTCTCCTTTTGTTACTTCTGTTTGTGGCTGTGTGTAAGAGCTCTTCCCTTGAGGTACTAACTGCTCTTTCATAGGCTTTCTTTATTACAGTAATATCATATTTTCTCTCAATTAGTTTGTCCCAGAGTATCATCGCCTGTTTATTGAAGGAGTCCCAAGTGGTGCATATGCGTCTAAGTCGCAAAAACTGCCCAACTGGGATTCCCCCCAAAACTGGTCGAGGATGACAGCTATCGGCCCTCAATAAAGTGTTCCTGGATATTGGTTTTACATAGAGATCACATTGAATGTCACCAGCATTTGTTCCTTGCAACGTGATATCTAGAAAATCTATTGTTTTATTGTGGGTTACATGGGTGAATCGTAAGTTGTATTCATTCTGGTTGCAATGTTCCAAAAATTTGATGCTCTCTTCTTGAGTGCCCCCCCAAATAAATATTAAATCGTCTATGAAACAATGATATGTGACAATTCTGTGTCTGTAGGGGTTCCCACCTCCATAGACGTGGCACCGCTCCCACCAACCCATGACAAGGTTGGCATAAGTTGGGGCAAATTTTGCCCCCATAGCGGTACCACGTCTCTGGAGGTAAAAAACCCCATCAAACATAAAAAAGTTGTGTGACAGTAAATATTCAATACTCAATAAAATAAATTCCCGTGTAATATCGTCATATAATTTGGAATATTGCAACCAAAACTCAACCGCTCGTAATCCTGTAGTGTGTTCAATACTGGTGTACAATGATGTCACATCCAGCGTAAGCCAGCTGTAGTTGGCCTTCCATTCAACATTTTGGACTATTTGCAAATAATGTTCAGTATCCCTTAGGTATGAGGGTAAAGCTTTGACAATGGGTTGTAACATCATGTCAATTATATTAGACAACTTTTCATTAAGTCCATCTATTCCTGAGATAATTGGT
The DNA here is from genome assembly GCA_038501925.1 of Xenopus petersii. Classification (NCBI taxonomy): domain Eukaryota; kingdom Metazoa; phylum Chordata; class Amphibia; order Anura; family Pipidae; genus Xenopus; species Xenopus petersii. The sequence goes on along the minus strand of CM076681.1, from coordinate 38,995,543 downwards.
CTACCTTTTATGTTCTCTAAACCTTTATGAACCTTTGGTAATATATGAAATATGGGTATCTTTGGAGTTTTCACCACTATATCATTTAATTGATCCATATTAAATACTTTGGCAATTACACCAAAGTTAAAAATTTGTTTTAATAATATTTGATACTCACTTGTCGGATTGTATTGTAGGGGTTCATAAGTTTCATAGTCATCCAATTGTCTGGAACATTCTTTGAAATAGTCTAATCGATTCATTATCACTATTGAACCACCTTTGTCAGAATCTTTAATAATAATGTCCAAATTATTCTTTAGCTGTTTTAATGCCATACGTTCTGATCTATTCAGATTGTCAGATTTCTTTTTATTTCTGGATCTGTTTTTTAGATTTTGGGCCAATGTAATGAGATCTTGTTCTACAAGTTTTTGGAACACCACAATGCAACGATACTTAAATGAAGGAAGGATACCTAGGGGATTAAGAATTAACAAATACCCTTCCTTTAATGTGGATCCAAACGATCAGGATTTTATAACATCGTGGAATGAGGTTCTAACACAATGCTCAATGTCTCTCATGGGTTTAATAGTTAGCCGAGAAAGGAGTAAACATATAGAATTGAAAACTGAGATTAACTTATTACAGACAGAGTTAAATGCCTTACCTAAGAATACCGATTTTTTAATACGAGATAAGAAATTGAGAACAAAATTGAATTTGAATGAGAATAATATTATGCAATCCAAACAGCAGAAATACAACCGTGATAAACTAGATTTTGATAGTGGTAATGTGTACACATGGCACAAGGATAGATCTTCACGGTTCCCCAAATCTGCAATTAAACAGAGAACCCTAGGGAATGGAAAGAAGAGATTTAAACCTAAATCAGCACAGGCTGACTTGTCTTCTACTCGGGTCTCATTTTCAGATACGGTCAATACAAGTGATGAGGATTCAGAGCCAGGTTTGAGAGAGATACCTAGGTTTTCTCAAAATGCTAAAAGGAAGAGGTTCCTGGAGGGGGGCCTTACTACGGGGGGAAAAAACTAGAAGTGCCCAACACGAAAAAATGTAATGAGAAAAGTAATATTATAAATGTATCGTCACACACTTTAACAGATGCACAGCACTCCCTATTAAATAAGGGTTTAAATTTTGCACCAAATAATGATTTTTCACTTTTTTCCACTATTTTAGATTTAAATAAGTTCACCAGGAAACTCACTTTAAAAAGATATTTTCACCGACACGTTGGAGAACAGACAAACTCTACACAAGTGGAAACATTAGCACCCGCTGCATACACCAGTGATGAACAGGTACACACAGATGTAACATTCACACAAACACCCTTTTCATTTTTTGAGCACTGCAACACTGTAGACACTAATTCAGATAGAATTAGATACAATAATGTCCCCACAAGTGTTATAAGGGTACCCTCCACCTCCTCCTTTTACCCAGCATCGAATAGGGGACAATATATAGAATTGTTCCAAAAACTTGTAGAACAAGATCTCATTACATTGGCCCAAAATCTAAAAAACAGATCCAGAAATAAAAAGAAATCTGACAATCTGAATAGATCAGAACGTATGGCAAACAGCTAAAGAATAATTTGGACATTATTATTAAAGATTCTGACAAAGGTGGTTCAATAGTGATAATGAATCGATTAGACTATTTCAAAGAATGTTCCAGACAATTGGATGACTATGAAACTTATGAACCCCTACAATACAATCCGACAAGTGAGTATCAAATATTATTAAAACAAATTTTTAACTTTGGTGTAATTGCCAAAGTATTTAATATGGATCAATTAAATGATATAGTGGTGAAAACTCCAAAGATACCCATATTTCATATATTACCAAAGGTTCATAAAGGTTTAGAGAACATAAAAGGTAGACCAATTATCTCAGGAATAGATGGACTTAATGAAAAGTTGTCTAATATAATTGACATGATGTTACAACCCATTGTCAAAGCTTTACCCTCATACCTAAGGGATACTGGACATTATTTGCAAATAGTCCAAAATGTTGAATGGAAGGCCAACTACAGCTGGCTTACGCTGGATGTGACATCATTGTACACCAGTATTGAACACACTACAGGATTACGAGCGGTTGAGTTTTGGTTGCAATATTCCGAATTATATGACGATATTACACGGGAATTTATTTTATTGAGTATTGAATATTTACTGTCACACAACTTTTTTATGTTTGATGGGGTTTTTTACCTCCAGAGACGTGGTACCGCTATGGGGGCAAAATTTGCCCCAACTTATGCCAACCTTGTCATGGGTTGGTGGGAGCGGTGCCACGTCTATGGAGGTGGGAACCCCTACAGACACAGAATTGTCACATATCATCGTTTCATAGACGATTTAATATTTATTTGGGGGGGCACTCAAGAAGAGAGCATCAAATTTTTGGAACATTGCAACCGGAATGAATACAACTTACGATTCACCCATGTAACCCACAATAAAACAATAGATTTTCTAGATATCACGTTGCAAGGAACAAATGCTGGTGACATTCAATGTGATCTCTATGTAAAACCAATATCCAGGAACACTTTATTGAGGGCCGATAGCTGTCATCCTCGACCAGTTTTGGGGGGAATCCCAGTTGGGCAGTTTTTGCGACTTAGACGCATATGCACCACTTGGGACTCCTTCAATAAACAGGCGATGATACTCTGGGACAAACTAATTGAGAGAAAATATGATATTACTGTAATAAAGAAAGCCTATGAAAGAGCAGTTAGTACCTCAAGGGAAGAGCTCTTACACACAGCCACAAACAGAAGTAACAAAAGGAGAACACACAAAAATGTGACCAAGAAACATGATGGGTACAACATGTATTTTATTACCAAATACAGTAATCAAGCCGATCAGATAAGGAGGATTATAGAAAAAAGGTTGGATGTTTTGAAGGTTGATCCTCTATTGGATAGAAGGGTACTGGGGAATTTGAAGTATGTGTTCAGGAGGAGTAGGACTATTTCCAATGATGTTTCCCCCAGCTTATATCAACCTAGAAATGGAGGAATGAAAACGAACAGAAATTGGTTAGTGCAGCAGGGTTCATTTAAATGCGGAAAGAGTAGATGCAAAGTGTGCAAACACATTTCAGTACAAAATTTCTTTGAGAGTATGATAACAGGAGAGAAATATCCTATAAAAAGCTATATAGATTGTGACACGAGGGGCCTTGTCTATTTAGCCACATGTAATTGTGGTATACAGTACGTGGGTAGAACCTATAGGTCACTGAAAGAGAGAGTGAGAGAGCACTTGATACCCTTAGATCTTGACACAATTGAAGAAACAAATTTTTCGAATAAACAGACTTCCGCCATAAGTAAACACATTATGTGCAAACATGGGGGTGATTACTCCCAGGTCAAATTTCAAGGTATAGAACAAGTCAAATTGGGACCACGTGGAGGTGACATTAAGAGAATAATTGACCAAAGAGAAACCTTTTGGATTTTTACTTTGAGAACTAGACATCCACGTGGCCTCAATAATGACTGGGAGGTAACATGCTTCTTTCAGCCTTAATGTGAGTACCATATTACATGAATGCTTATATTGGTTGTTTTGTAAATAAGTGACTCTAATTAAGTGTGAAACAACGTGTCTTTTTCATAACATTATATAATGATATGTACATGCTGTAACCAATATGACTTGTAACAAACAGAACCATGAGTGTCTGTTTACATGTTTTTATATCTGAGATTTTTTTAATAAGCACAGGTATATAAGGCACAGGATATCCTGTGACCTCACCTCTGATGAATTGCCAGAAAGAGGCATGAAACGCGTCAGGTGATCTAACAGGTCATAGAGTAGGAATACATCTGTAATTGATGCCTGTTTGTTGTTTTAATCATACAAAATAAAGCCGGACAATGATTTTATTCCAAGTTTGTGGATTGGTTTTCTCACCCACCTAAACCCTCTACATAATCACATATTAAACCAATTAATATCTTGGACAGTATTTCTGGGAAAATGTTCCAAATATAAAATGTAATTCATTTAACTAGCTATGTTTACATGTGGTAAGATATAAAATCTTCACCTACAGTAATAAAACCTCTCTGTGCCTGTGTTCAGACATAATAATGAAGAAATCTATCCCATCCTAGGTCTCGTGCTTCTGGTGTAATTGGACAAGGTGAATCTTGTTACTCTATGTGTATTCATCATCCTTACTTTCCAGGCACAAGTAAATAGTCAGTAAAGATGTCCTTTAATGTCTCAGCAGGACAGTATTGAGATATACAGTAAGAGTGCTCATGTACGTTGACAAATACAAGAGTCCTCTGCATTCAACCCATTATAAATATATTTAAGACATTGAGACATTTTGTGCCTTAAGCTACTAAAAATACCTTACCCTTTAAACAAAATAGGGATTATTTTTCTATATATTGCAATATATTTAAGCTGGCCAACTACGTCAAAGTCATCCCCGGGTATGGCCAGTCCTACTCTAAATTGCATCTGATTCATTAAGAATTCTATTGCTTCATTATACATTTTACAAAGGGACTAAGTTTTACCTGCAACTTACTTGCTCATGTATGTTCACATATGCGTTCGGTCCCTGCAGTTTCCCCACAGTCAGTGGTGCATAAATTCATTTTTTTTAAAGGTACTTGCTTTAATATGCGCTTCTTGCCCTTTCATGGGTGTTGTCTCTGCTCAGTCCTTCATGCATTCTGTTTTGAACTGAATGCTGCTGCATCTATTGATGCAGTGGAACCCTGGAGCTACTTTCCTCTTTGGACCAGACAGTAACACCAGGGTTCCCTCATCACCCTGCTTTAATCGCCACTGTTTAGTTGTGCCAAAAAAAATAGGGCACACATGTCACTCGCACACCGTGTGCCAAGCAGACTTCAAAATATATGGTGCAGCTGTGCCCAATTTTGCAATGAAACTGCACAATTGCACTAAATTTGACTAAATGGATACCATTGCGGTCAGCGTGTCAAAAGCATCACCACCTTTGCAACCACACTGACATCAGAATTCTGGGAAAAATTGCTTCAATGTGCAGAAAAAGCCATGGTGATTGCACTTGGAATTGCACTTTGCTCACTGCACTTGCGGTTCATGTATATTTGACCCAAAGTTTTTGTATCAGTTACCTGTTAGAGTGCAGAAAATGTGGTTCCTTCAGTTTCTACCTTATATAATGTCACTCCCCTCACTAACTTCTCTTTTGCACTGAGCATATTCAGAGGGACACAAATGTACTCTGATCTATAGGCTCCACATTTCTAGTAAAAATGCAGAAATTTGAAGCTGAGATTTATCTTAAGTATATTTAATACAATATTACCTTTAATTTGCCCAATCTGCAATTCGAGAAGGAAAACATATCTTCCATGTTTCTTCATCCATTGAAAACCCAATGCGATAAACACTGTGCAGCTTCTAGAGCTTCCACTATATGTTGGCTTTAATGAACTTCCGATTAAAAATATAGAACATTTTAAAATGGTTTTGCAATTCTCCAGTGCACAAAAAACAGAAAATGCTCTCCATTTGCAAGACCACTTCAACATGCTCTTCCAGCAACAGAGGAGAGGTTGCTGGCAGAAATTCAATGTTTATCAATTGCAATACTTCTATAGAGACACTAGATAGAGCACTGTTCCAGTGTTAATTAAAGTTTCATCTAACAGCTGTCATTAGTAGAAAGCTTTTAGTTACCATATGCTTTTTATTATGACTATGTATTGACACATATATATAAATATGTCTTTATAGAATATAAATCATAGAATAGAAATTTGACCATGTAAAAAACTAGCCATTTCTCACATTTTATAATTGTACACATTAGATTATGCTGCACTTGATAGTGTTTCCTGACTATTCATTATTGGCATGCTTATTAGTTAGTTAACACTACTTTATTGGGTGCATTATATTTTTGCCTCATTCTTATGTTGAATATATTAGGGCTCATTTACCAAAAATGGGCCAAGGTGCATAGTTCCAAAAAAAGGCTCAAAGCTCCACTTTGTTGCATTTTGCACCTTTTCTTAATGCACTATAAGGGGGAATGTAATAAAAGTCGCAAAGAGCAAAACAATTTGCACCAATAATCCACATCTCGCAATGTAATATTGTTCCTTAAACTATTATTGCGAATTTTAATTGCGCACTCTTAAGAAGTGCTTGAAGGTGTTGTAATCTTTTGGAGCAAACATAACTTTTTCAGTAAGACATTTTATTACAATGACTGTGCATTGGCGCAACTACAAAATTTGCAAACGGTCTTCCACTGTCGGAAGTGGTCACTAAACAGTTTTCGGGTTCGCAAAAGCTATATTAAATTCATGCAAAGTAAAATTTGTTCGAAAAAAGAATTTTTTCGTACAGCACCAATCAATTTAAAATGCCTTTATTGGTACATTTTATGGCAAACAGACCAGGCTGTTTGCCATAAAATGTACCAATAAAGGCATTTTAAATTGATTGGTGCTGTACTTGTTTGCCATAAAATGTACCAATAAAGGCATTTTAAATTGATTGGTGCTGTACTTGTTTGCTATAAAATGTACCAATAAAGGCATTTTAAATTGATTGGTACTGTACGAAAACTTCTTTTTTGGATCAATGGTGGAGGATGGACCACTGCGTGCACCTTGTGTTGCTTTTATATTGAGGAATCCAGCTGACTCAAGCAAATAAGTAAAATTTGTTCACGCAAAGGCATAACTTTTCGCATTGCAAATAGTTTTCCGTTATCGACTTTTATTACATTCCCCTGTCTTCCCCCTGAGACAAAGCATTTAACTGAGTACATACAGTTGTGCGTCGCTCTGAAAAAAGAGATTTTCAGCTAAAACAAGGAAACTCAAGTTTGGATGTCTGCTGACCCTGGTAATGTGCCACCTAATAAAAGGTTCTCCCCTTGCCTCATTCTAAAACAAGGGGCATTATGCCTGAACAAATGCCTTAACATAGCAAGGTAATTGACATAGTTCAAGAATGAAAGAAAGTGTAGAACCAGGGGATACAGTATTAAATTAAAAGGAGGGATACTAAAAGTCATGTCAAGTCAAGCAGGAATTCATTGTCATTTGTACCAAATCACAGAGGAATTCTTGTGCAGCATAGGGCACAAGTAAATATACAGTTTAGGGGGAAGGTGACAAATAAAGCCTTTCTGCATACAGGTACAGTATGTGGCCTAATCCTCGGGACCTGGGTTTTTCTGGATAACGGATCTTTCCGTAATTTGCATTGTCATACCTTAAGTCTACTAGAAAATCATGTAAACATCAAATAAACCCAATTGGCTGGTTTTGCTTCCAATAAGAATTAATTATATCTTAGTTGAGATCAAGTACAAGGTACAGTTATTACAGAGATAAAGGAAATAATTTTTAAAAATGTGGATTATTTGGATAAAATGGAGTCTATGGGAGACGGCCATTCCATAATTTGGAGCTTTCTGGATAACAGGTTTCCAGATAAAGGACCCCATACCTGTATTTACAGCGAAGCATTACACTGCCATTGCCCTTATAATAGTGGCCTCTCTTCGGGGCAACTTCACTAAGATTCGTAGTTGCGCCAGCATCCGCTCTGCCAGACATATTTTCTCCAGCGCTACGCAAATTCACTAAAATCCGAAGTTACGCTCAGGGGAAGCGTAAGGTTGCGAAGTTGCACTAGCGTTAATTCGCCAAGCAAAGTGAAGTTATGCTACCGATGCTTAATTTGCATACGGCGCCAAATGGAAGTTACAATAGAGATATACAGTATGTAGCATCACTACACAAGCCTGGGAAACCTTCAAAACAGCAAATAAAATTTTTATTTTGCCCTACACATGTGCCCACTGTATAGTTAAGGTGCCATGAGTTAGGAAATCTTTTTCAGCCTATCACCCATTAAAAAAGAAAAACGCCAGCGTTTTTTGTGACTTAGAAAACTTTTTAACTTTTTTTGAAGCAATCCCTATCTACTCTATTGCATTTCGCCTGGTCTGAGGTGTCGAAGGAAGTCTGGCGTAAAAGGTAGGGTTTAGAAAAATGCGCGCGTCAGTGAATTTGCGTAGTTTCGTCCGTTGCGCAAATTCGCCAGGCATAAGGGTTCGAAGTAACACTAGTGAATTTACGCCAGTGTCAGTTAGTGAATCGGCAAGTTAACGAAAATGCGCTACGCTAGCGAATTAACGCTAGCGTTAGGCGCTTCGTCCTTTAGTGAATTTGCCCCTTCATGTGCATCTAACGCTGTTTGTGTTTTTCCACAATACTGTAAGTAACAAGGGTATTGAAACATAAATGCAGAAGATGTAATGGTGCATTTAGGTCAACAAAGTGCAACATAAATGCTCTTGCTGTTCAACTTATTGCACTATTAAAGCCTGCTTCCTCTTTACAAATCAAAGTCAAATCAAAGAACAGTCAAGGCTGGCAGACTTTTTTTTTTTTTTTCATCAAGCCCTCACTTAGAGGTAATAGTATTTTTTTGTGCACCTCACCAGCTTATATGAAGATTACAAATATAGAAAAACAATTGTGTATCAGTCGTTCAGCTATAGTTCCAAGGATATCCAAGACAGAAAATGTTTTCAACTAATATGTCCATTAATGACTATAATGCTAGACTTCAAAGTATATGTAGGATTGCAAATAGGCACTCACCCCAATTCTGACACTAGATGGTTTTCATGCTTAGCCTCCCTGTAACTGTTCCAAGCCCCCCTTTAGGGACCACTGCCCCAGAGCTTTGCCATGTACAGTAATTGTGAAGTTTTAAAGTGCTGATTTGCTAATAAAAACTGTACTGTAACTGGCAACAGAAGACTGATGGTTTATGGTTACTTTAGGTGGAAAACCCTGCAAATGATTTGCCTTGGTCAGTAAGATGCCTCTTTAGAGTTCAGGTCTGAAACAGGTGACGTTTAGGAACAATGGTCCCTTTGAAATTTTACTGAGAGATAATATGTAAATCTTCATAGGCAAAACTGAGCAAAAAGGAAATAAAGGTTCAAAAAAAGTTTTGGTTTCAGCTACGTCACATGACGTGAATGAAAACCTCAAACACCACAGAGATGTTTGCTTCCAAGAAAGAAACGAGGCAGCATTTCATCTGAAGCTCTAACTGCAGCATGACAGCTTCAATGTAATGTTTAGAGAAGCCCATAGAAGACAATAAAGAAGGTACAGTCTACTCTGTTCTAAATTATTATGATTGGCACTGCACAGATAACAGCAGGGGTATATCTGGTATAATTATGCTTTATCTCTAGAAGCCTATTTCAGCTTTAGGATTTTTGATTATCCAACAGTTGTAGCGACCTCATCTGACTTCATTTCTGCGGCTGCTTACATTCGGTATAAAGCTGATGTACTGTGATCATTTGCATTGGTTTAAAAATTTTGATTTCATGTTAGATAAAGTCAGTTTTAAAAATCATCTGGGTTGGTTTACCCTCTGAAAATTGGCAAAATGTGAACTGATGTAAAGATATGCTTAAATCAACTCAACTACAGACAGATCTATGCGTGTGCTATCCAACACAGCAAATTGTGCAACCTATCACATATCCATGGGTCAAATTGTTTTAAAATGGCAATTTCATATAAAGATGTCTAGGGAGCACAAAGGGAGCCTGGGACCACACAAATGAATGACTGTGTGTCCTACTGACCTGCAGCTGGACACCAACACTGTGTGTGATCTTTAATGAAAACTGAATGGAAGTCACAGTGCTCCTTATATAGCATGGAGGACAAGTGCTTGGCCCCTCTCTGTGCCTCCTAGCCTAATTAAAAAGACTGAGTAGATGGAGCAGCCAACAAAAATAGAAGGCCATAAAAAAAGACAATTTGGTTTTGGTTATTCTAGAGCTTGAAAATAACATTTGACATATTACATTATTTGTGCTACTCACAGGGATTGTGGGAATTAACATTAAAACAGAGTAAAATATTCCATCACAAGCTGAATTTAGGGGGAAAAACAGCTTTTCATCCCCTCGCTTCTATCTTTATGCTGCTATCTATAGTATCATTCTTTATTTAAATAACTTTCTATTCCGTCTATGTTTATCTGTGTATCTATCTGTACAGGTATACACCACCACCACCAGAAGGGTGTAAAAAATCAAATACAGTTTTTTAATCTTTACAAAAAAAGACTTTACTGTCTACAATATCTTTCTTTGTCCATTATTATTATCCACTTCTCTGTTATCTCACCTTCTCTATTTACAGCATCGACCCATGTCTATCTACTTTATCTACCTATCTACAATATCTGTTTTTGTCTGCTTTGATCTTGATCCATAGTAATGTTTAATCCAAGCCTTAATAAGCAAACTAGAATAGCTGTTTAGATATATTGTTATTATTATGTCCATTATAATGCAATATTATTTTACTCTGCAGTTGTTTACTGATACCATTCATATAAAATTTTTGTAAAATAGTTTTTATCAGTGACGGTGAACACAGAGCATATTGTAGTGTTTTAGGGTAGAGACACACGCTGCAATTCAGGGAGATTAGTCGCCTGTGCATTCCTGCCACCTATAATGAAAATCACCAGCAGGATGGCACACTAAGTGCTCACTAGGAAACTTCGGGCAACTTCGGAAAACAAATCGCTCTGAGTGCCAGCGATTTTCATTTTAGCCATTTAAGGCAAGGAAGGCAGTTCTGGGAGATTAGTCGCCCCCGAAGAAGAGGAGTCGGCGGACGAATAATTTTCCCGAGTTACAGCATGTGTCTCTGCCTTAAACCTTATGGCACACGCTTTGATCATCACAATCATCTTAGGAAAAACAACATTTAAAGGACAAGGAAAATTAAACTGAACTAGAAATGCTGTACATTTTGTTTTGTGCTTCTGTAGCAGCCCAAGGCAACCACAGTCCTTTAGCAGTAAAGATCTGTGTCTCCAAAAATGCCCCAGTAGCTCCCCGTCTTCTGTTCTGCTGATTCACTGCACATGCTCTGTGCTGCTGTCACTTAGTGAGCTTAGGGACCCACTCACAATATACAGTACACATAGGGGCCGATTCACTAAATTCGGGTGAAGGGTTAGAATAAAAAAACTTCGAATTTCGAAGTTTTTTTGGGCTACTTCGACCATCGAATGGGCTACTTCGACCTTCGAATTCGACCTTCAACTTCGAATCGAACGATTCCACTAAAAATCGTTCGACTATTCGACCATTCGATAGTCGAAGTACTGTCCCTTTAAAAAAAAACTTCGACCCCCTACTTCGGCAGATAAAACCTACCGAAGTCAATGTTAGCCTATGGGGAAGGTCCCCATAGGCTTGCTAAGCTTTTTTTGATTGAAGGATTTTCCTTCGATCGTTGGATTAAAATCCTTCGAATCGTTCGATTCAAAGGATTTAATCGTTCGATCGAACGAAAAATCCTTCGATCGATCGATCGAACGTTTAGCGCTAAATCCTTCGACTTCGATATTCAAAGTCGAAGGATTTCAATTCGAGGGTCGAATTTCGAAGTATTTTTAACTTCGAAATTCGACCCTTAGTGAATCTGCCCCATAGAATAGAAATGTCACAACATAAGGCTGATTAGTAATTAATACAGATAATTACTACATGGCAGCAAAGAAACCAGTGCAACTAGCACCAGAATTTAATAATCAGCCCTGTAACATCAGCTTATGTTACAGACCAACCTCATTTTCTGCTGGATACTATGTGACGACCCCTAAGCTTAGCTTCTCAACAGCTGCTCAGAGACACTGAGCATGTGAGTGTCACAGACACTTTCCAAGATGGTGACCCCTGTGACAGGTTTGAAGTCCTGGATCATTGACAAGCTGAAATTTTAGGCTGGTGCAATAAGTTCAGGAAATAAAACATGGCATTTTTAGGGTTTAGTTCTCCTTTAAACATTGAGTACATTGAATAAATTGGAACCAACTGTCGACAAGGCAAGGGCATTTTAGCCACCACAGTCTTCCAACAGAAAACTGCGGCCGTCAAAAAATGCTATGCTAGAAGAATGTATAAAAATTATAAAAGTGTTTCATAAAAAGTGACTGTCCAAGGAGCTCCTCTGCCAAGCAAAGCACAAAACCTACATTTTTGTAGGCCAGCGGTTGTATTTTTTATTAAAGGGGGTTATTTACTAAACTCCGAATGCAAAAATCACGAAAAAATTTTGATTTTTTTTTTTTATAAAACCATACTTTTAAAAAATCATGAATTTTTTGTTATTTATTTTTTCCCCCGAGGATGGAAAACTCAGAATCTGAAAATCCAGCATTGGGAGAAGTCCCAATGATTTTTTGATGTGAGCTGGGTTTCGTTCAATACCCCAAAGTTTTCTGAGTTTTCGTGTGAAAATTCTGGAAAAAAATGCGAAAGTCTTGGAAATCCGATGAAAAAAATTGAAAATGTGATTTTTTTTTCTGCAAAATTTTTAAAATGAGCAACAAGTTTGTAACAGAAAATATTGAGATAAATTCGGACTTTGATAAATAACCCCCTTATAATAAATCATTATGAAGTTGAATGGAACCCAAAAGTGATAGCTCCCCACTTACTCAGTTGCAGTACAATGAACAATCATCCTGAGCTTCCAATATGACCATAGTCCTAATAGAACATTTCCATAACATTGGAATGTTCACTTGGTTCATCTGCCCATGCTTAAAAATAAGATCCACATATGAATGTTTATTCATAGTTATGATAAGGAAAAGAAAAAAAGTAGTAAGCAGTGGATATATATCTAATTAGGTTGTCAAAATGAATCCAAGAGCAGGAAAGCAACCAATGAATTACAGAAAGGAGTAAAATACCAAACTAAAGATCACACCTATGAATAATTTATTCCAACTGCAGAATTGTCAGGACAATATTGTGTAGATGCACGAACAAACGTGTAGCCTAATAACTTGCACTTCGGAAATATGCCCAAGTGATCTGGCAATATTACACCCGCAGTTCACCTTACAAAGTTTCTAAGATTCTAAGACGATATGCAAGTTCTAACAATCTTTTTTTTTTTTTTTGGTGGTTTTTCAATTACAATTTATTTTATTTACATCTCATTGCTACCAGACTTTGACATGGAAAATGAGTAGGACAAAGTATAAATACAAAGACCAGTCATTAGATTTGGGTTGCACCTGTTTCCTGGTTGGTTAATAACCCCAGCAACCAGATAGAGAGGAAATAAATTTTAAAACAAACCCACAAAGACAAAAAAAACAACTATATACTATAACGGTCACAGTCTACATTTAAACAAAAACTTCAGGACATGGGGAGGTATCTTTAACGTATGGTAAAATGTAAATTAGAATGCTAAACATTTGAGAAAGTTATATAAAGTCATCCAACAATCAGCTTACACAATGGAATAAGTAATATTATGACCACAGAGTCACACCTACATCGGCATGTATTCACACTGTATGATCACAGGCTAATAATATTAATAAAAGTCACAGTTACAATGACTGGAACTACTAGAAATGCTTGTTTTCATGCTGACATTGGCAAGGAAAAGATGCACTAAGATAAATAGGGAGGTATAAAAAGTTTAAAATGCAGAAGTTGTATATTGCAGCAATGTAAACAGGCAATGATTGTTAATGTGTGATTAACTGTGAGTCTGGCTTAGCTTTTCCCCTTCATATTTTCATATATTTCAGTCATGCAAATACAAAAAAATGTACAGCTCCCAGCACAGCAGCTGAATACTGCCTGGCATGGTTACCCATTATTTCATATGGTAGGTGTCTTTAGTGCACATTTGAAAGAAATACATTAGGGTACTGTAGGCCTGATGATGATCATACAGTCTTCTCTAGATCCCAACATAAAATACAATGATGAATAATTATGTATTAGTTTTAGTTAGAATAAATAGTATTCAGTTTTTCATCAAAGCTATCCCCTAAAACACACCTCTAGTCCAACTAAACAGAGGCTCTTGTGATCAAATTATCAGGAGAAATGGTCAACAAAGTGCTTAAAGACCATAGCATAAAAGACCTTTTCCTCTTTACTTTTTTGCTCCTCTCCACCCAGACCTTCTGTGCCATCATTTGGTCCAGGACAAAATGGCTACTTGCTGGTGAGTCTGAGCACTGGTTGTAATTCAGACCAGTTAGGGTTGGGTCTGATCTCCATTTTTTTCAACACACTTAACACTATTTTCCTACTAACAGGAAATGTTATGCAAAGCTTTGTTTTATTTAATGGCATAGTTAATATGTATATTGCAAATGTACAGGAGATATAGGCCATACCTTCACATAACTGCAGTGTGTAGCCACTTCTAAATCACGTTTATTTTTGCCTTCTTTCAGGCCATTGAAGGTGGTGAAAGTACATCTATACGTTATATATAATGGCAGGAGAGTCCAATAGCTCTAATATGGACTGTGATGTGTACAGAGATATGCATCCATTTACCTACTTCTATTACCTGGTGTTCATGGTTGGATTTTTTGGAAGCTGCTTTGCATTGTGGGCCTTCACTAGAAGTGACAGCAGTCAGAAGTGCACAAGCATATACCTTATCAACCTACTCATAGCAGACTTCTTGCTGACCCTTGCCTTGCCATTTAAGATTGTTGTAGACCTGGGCATTGCAACATGGAAACTGAAAATATTTCACTGCCAGGTCACAGCGGTTATCATCTACATCAATATGTACCTATCTATTATCTTCCTGGGATTTGTAAGTATGGACCGATGCCTACAAACAATTAACAGTTCTAAGCTGTACCAAGTGCAAAAGAGGGGGTTCGCCAAGATGATATCTGCAGTTGTTTGGACACTAGTACTTTTTATAATGTTACCAAATATGCTGATACCTATTAAAGACATCCCGGAAAGGGAGATTGTTGGCTGCATTGACTTTAAACAAGAAATTGGAAAGCACTGGCATGTTCTTTCAAACTTCATAAGCCTTGCAATATTTTTTAACTGCTCCTGCATTGTTTTAATCTCAAATTTTCTCACCATAAAACGACTTTACAGGAACAAGGATTGTGATGAATTTCACAACATCAAACAAGCTTTGGTACAGATCCTGCTTGTGACAGCTGGATATGTGATCTGTTTTGTCCCATATCATATTGTTCGCATCCCATACACTTTGAGCCAAAGCAACATTATAATGGACTGTGGCCTGAAGCAAGTGCTTTTCCATGCAAAAGAATCTACTCTCTTGCTTTCAGTTTCTAACTTGTGTTTTGACCCAATACTCTACTTTTACTTTTCTAAGACATTTAGAACCAAAATCACCAAGACATTTTCCATGAAAAAAGAGGCAACAGCTGTCAATGAAGTTAATTGTCCATTATCACTGTGAAACGTATTGCAGCAGCCGCTACAAGGTTACTAAAACTGTCTTTTTGAGGGAGCCTAAGGATTCAGATTCATGGCCAGAGAATTGGTTCAGAATTAACTAAACCCCATTTTTAAATGATTGACTGTTGAAGGAAGACATTTTCACTTTATTTATACAATTAGGAGGACAGCTGCCAACAGCCTGACCCAGATGTTAAGAATATCTGGTATATTTGTATCAAATAAATGATGCTATGATAACATAGTAACTGCTTTAAAGAAATACAGATACCAGATGTTAGAACTTTTTTTCATTGATCATAACTTTCTCTTTATATGCTATTTATAATTTTGCACTTTGCCCACTGCATGGGGCATTGTACATAAGCCCTATAGTGTAACAAAGTATCACAAAACATCCTAATGTAAAACATATTAAGGTTCATTTACCATTATCCCAGGTGTAAGCGCATGAGCTGTAATGGTGCAATATGTACCCCTTTAGGGGCAAGCATTTGCTACTATGGCAAAGGTCTGTGCATGCAATGATGTACAAGCCTATGAGTTAGTTATTTGGAAGTCCTGTACTTAATGACTGCCATAAACAGGGCTCTTCTGCATTGTGTAGCCCCTGTCACCCCCTAGCCTGCACATTAGAATGATGCTTATGATAGGAGGTATCCAAAGGGACATGCCACCCATAACCAACCTTCTCTACCAAATGCAGTCAGTGCCAAATTCAAAGTGAAATGCAGCCCTTGGCCCTTCATTCAAGGACAGAACCCATGGCAGAGACAGGGGGTAAAGGGGGGTACCCCAGTCAGGGCCTTGTGGCAGAGGATGCCCCAGGGTATACAAAGGAGCAAGTCATTGATTGTGAAGGGGTGAGTCAATAAGCAGCTGGGTTTGGTAGATAATAGGTGGAGATTCACAAATGGACATTGCCTGGGGTGCATCAGGACATGACCATGCACATTTTATTTTCATTGGCCAGGGGTCTAGTTGACTCATGGAATAATAACTATGTAGTCGCCCTGCCCGTGGGACATTTTACAAAATAAAAAAAACAGGGTGATTTGCAACCTAGAAACCACAGGAATTACTGTCAGAGTGACTGATTCAAAGAAAAGGGAAACATAAAAAGCATTGATTTAAAGGGAATGTATTCCTTTAGATCAAATGAATGCAAATGTATCAGGATTTTTGGAAAATAACACACAAGACTATATAATCATGCACACAAGACTATATAATCATGTACATTTAGCTCATATTCAAAAAATTAACATTTTGCCACCTGTTTTATACAAGAAGTTGACAGAGACCAGCTCAGTAATGGCAGGAAGGATGGGCAAACTTGACTAGTGTTATCAACTGGCTTGCGGGTCCATGTACCTGCTATAATTCTAATGGTTTTACTCACAAATATGCAATGGATCACATCATTGGAGTCTTAAACCAACAAGAGTGCCCTAGCTCAGAGTTTGGGGAAAATAAAGTATCAGTATAAACCACAATGCAAGTATTGAATGACTGAATTCTCCATTGGGTGTATGTATCTGTATCAGAGTGGATACAAACCTATCTACTGCTTCTCTGGAAAAACCTAAAGTCCTCCAGACACTGGGAGTTCAATCAATGGGGCCCATATTACCCCTGACTGGCCTGCTCCACAACTGCAGAATAAGTATCCGTGTCTTGCTAAGTACTGGAGTTCAGAACCCCAGCTTATCAATGTGATACCTCACAGTAAAATAAAAAAGAAGGGTATAAGAAATGAATTCATTTTGAAGTATTGTCTTTTTAGAAACATTTGCATGAGAATGTAGACAAGTGTTGGGTCTATACATCTTATGGTAAGCTGCGGCATGACATTGAGAAGTTGAAATGTATAAATTACTCATAGTCTGGAGAACCGGAACGTGCTGCGTTTCACTGTTCCTCTTATATTGTTCTAAAAAGGAGAACTTGCATTATTCTGGCAATAGCCTGTGGTCTGATTTGGAAGTTTTCCTCAATTGTAGCAACTATATTTAATCTCACCCAGCAAGTGAAAATATTTATGACTGGGTAAAAAGTACAGAAGTATAAAAAGGACTGTGAGCTCTCTGATGTTTAATTGTAATATGAAAGAAAAACAGATCAAATTTTAGTTGGAGGTGGAAGAACTAGAAAGGTTTTAGTATTTCTTATAGAAAATGTATGTTTCTGTACCAGAAAAGTAATCCAAAAAATAAATGCTTATCATGCAGATATAGTACAGTATGCACGCCACTGTACACATTCATTAGTCAGATATAATGCCATGCACAACTAATGTTTATATTTCCAACCAACTGAAAATTCTGAGCCAAATTCAAGTCATATTTCTGAACATTGATCCTGTTCACTTTCTATTTCCTCTCCAAATGTTGTGCTCCGGTTTGTAAAACACTCTTTTTAGCACAGCAGAAAAGCATGTTAATGTTATCTGAATATATACACACTCACCATATTATATCAGTTTCACCATATGATATAAGAGGCACTTAGTTTGCCCAGGTGCAATAACCAACAGCTTTTAAACAGGTGACCAGTAAATGATACCTGCTGTTAAGCGATTAGACCTGGAGCAATCTTTGCACCTTTAATTATATAAACCAGGTACTTACATATCAGAAATTATGCTGTAGAGTTGTATCAATAAAACAGAAGGAATGCAAACACTAAGGGGCAAATTCACTAAGCAGCAAAAATGCGATAGCCACGCCTTCGCTGCACTTCACCAGGGCGCTGCAAATTCACTAAAATCCAAAGTTGCGCTCAGGGAGGCGAACGGTAGCGAATTTGAGCTAGTGTTAATTTGTCAAGCAAAGCGAAGTTACTCTAGCGATGCCTAATTTGCATACGGCGCCAAGTTAAAGTTGAATCGACGTATATGTAGCAGCAAATACATTACTCTACAAAAGCCTGGGAAACCTTCATAAAATAAAATAGAGGTGTTATTTTGCCCTACACATGTGCCCACTGTAGAGTTTAGGTGCCATATGTTAGGAAATGTAGGGGGAAGGAGGGTACCCCCAAAAAAATGTACGATCTTTTTCAGCCTATCACCCTTAAAAAAAGAAAAGACGCCAGCGTTTTTTGGGACTTAGAAAAATTTTTAACTTTTTTTGAAGCAAGCCCTATCTACTCTATTGCACTTCACCTGGTCTCAGTTGGCGAAGGCAAGTCTGGCGCAAGAGTTAACGTTCATGAAAATCTGCAAGTTAGTGAATTAACATAGTTACGTCCCTTCGCCATAACGCAACTTTGGCCTGGTGTAAGGGTGAGAAGTAGCGCTAGAGTAGGTCCACTTCGCTAGCGAATTTAGCCAGCACCCGTTAGTAAATCAGCGAAGTAACGAAATGACGTCGCGCTGGCGAATTTGCGCAAGCGTTAGCCACTTCGCGCTTTAGTGAATTTCCCCCTAAGGCTAATCTAAAATCAAAGGCAACTCACATTTGATGAATTTGTCAATATGCTAAACTTCCCTATCAGTCAGACAAGTTTTGGAGACATATGATAGTACTGGAAATCCTACCAGGAATCTGTATCAGCACTAGGGGGTCTGTTTAAAATATTCGCACAAAATATAGACAGAATTTTCGCCAAATATGTTATCGCCTGTTTACTAACCTGCGGTAAATATAAATTTGCGAATTTTCTTGCTCAAGAATAATTGTTCGCCAGTTATCGCATTCACTGAAAATAACGCTACGTATACATTAACGCCTGGTTTACTAAACAGTGAAATGTGCTAAAGACAAAATTAACGCCAGAATATTCGCAAACTTTTACCGCCACCTATGTAGTGGCGTAAAAGTATTTTTTTCACCAGAAAATTCTCAAGGGGCAGGAAATATCCCATAATACTAGTTTTTTTTTACCCATCATTCTTTGCTGACAGGAGAGAGATCTGTAGCCACTGCTGACAGGATGATTTGGCTTCTGCTTCTATCTGTTGCAGCAGCAGCGTGTTCAGCTCAGAGTCGTATTATTGGCAGCGGCATCACAGTCCAAGGATTCGTCAGGCTCTACACTTTTTTGGTTTCATTGTGATTGGTTACATTAAACTGTGCATTTCTATAAAGCAAAGAGATTGACTGGTATCATTTCTTGGCATTCTATTGGCACTCTGGTAATGTTGCTGGATGGTATAATTATCAGTTAATAAAGTTTATGAGTTTTGAAGATGCATTTCTGGCCATAAATGTCACAGTAAAAATTGCCATAATAACCGCCATAAAACAAGACTATTTTATAGCATAAATATTCGCAAAAACGTAATTTTTCGCCAGAAAATTCGCAACTCGCTAAAATTACCGCTAACGTAAGCTGGTTCCTTAACGTAGTTACCGCAAGTGATCGCAATGACTTCTGAGCGCATCGCTGTTTAGTAAACTTAGTCGCTGCGAATATTCTGGCGTAAAAATATTCTCAGCGATAACATGCGGAAACTTAAAGTCAGATTTACCGCACTTTAGTAAACGGACCCCTAGGTCTTTGTTTACTAGAGAGGAAATATATACATGATTTTTCAAGCTTCTTGGAAGGCTGAAGAATGGATATGTCATATCTCCTCAGGCCAAATCATACAGCAGTCACATAATTCAATATATCTGGGTCAAGCCACCGTTTGAGACGGAAACTTTGAGTGGGGACTGCCGTACCTCATTACATGGTTACAGTCATATGCAGCACTGTTTCAGTCATTCAGTCATAGTCTGAAAAATATGTGGGGCAGAAAATTAGTGTTCACACTCAGATGTCTAATTGGGATTTTATTTGTCTCTAAGGAAGAAAAAAGGTATTCTTCCTTAACCCTGGGTCTACAAAATTAACTGATTCCTGCAATTGTTGGTCCTTCATTTTCAGTGTAACTAATAGTAAATCTGAAGTGGTGGATGCTGTTAAAAACACTTCCATCAAGTGTGGCCCCAAGATCAGAAGGAGGAAAGTGGTTTTAACAGCAGTGTTCATCTCTTGGGCAGGTCTCCCAGAGATATCGGTCTGCCCATAGAAGCATAATGTGACAATATATTAATGAACTGCAATAGCAGTACAGGTATAGGATCTGTTATCCAGAATGCCCTGGACCTGGGGTTTCCCAGATAACAGATGTTTTTGTAATTTGGATCTTCATTCTAGGATCTTCTACTAGAAAATCATGTAAACATGAAATAAACCCAATAGGCTGGTTTTTATATAATTACTGTATATCTCAGTTGGGTACAAGGTACTGTTTTAGTATTACAAAGAAAAAGGAAATAATTTTTAGAAATTTGGACTAATTGATTATAATGGAGTCTATGGGAGATGGCTTTTCCATAATTCGGAGCTTTCTGGATAATGGGTTTCTGGCTAATGGATCCCATACCTGTACTAGATTTACTAGCTCTTTCTTTTAATAATTATTGTTTGGGGCACTTGATGTTAACAAAACTCAAAAAACAGAGAGAGATAGGAGAAAAATAGCTAGTGGTTCAGCAAATGCATGAATAGAGAATAGACAAAAGAAATAACAGGATGTTATTCAGTTACAGGAGCACAAGCTATTTTAATCTTATGGTATATGCAGTGTATTCTCTGTCAGCATGAGAGGTTTTAAGCCAAAATCTGAATTAACATAAATGAGAGGCGTTATGGTGGGATTCAGATGATTCTAAACTAAATGCCTAAGGGAATATGCCATGTATGCTATTGGAGGATAGTTAAAAGGGAAATTAGATAAATCTGCATTCATTTCACATTTGCACTAATGTCTATGCAAAAAGAGCATCCGACTAGTGATGGGTGAATAAATTCGCCAGGTGTGAATTTGCGGTGACTTTGCCGTGTTTCGTCGATGGTGAATAAATGCGCAAAACTGCGGCGAAAATTAGATGCGTCAAAAAATGTTATGCCCGCGACTATTCTGACACTCGTCTAAATTATTCTGACGCCCATTGGCTTTAATGCATTTGGATCAAATAGACGCGGGTGTCAAAACAGTCACGGGTGTCAAAATTTAAGTTTCGCGAACTTTTCGCCATTTCACGAATTTCGCGAAACGAGACAAATTCGCCCATCACTACACCAGACTCCTACAGGTGGACAGTGTTGAGAGGGGATACTGAAGAGTAACTTGATTCATTTAGAAACGTTAGAGAATTTTAAACAGATGAAGTTTAAAAATTGGTTTATTAAAGGAGAAGGAAAGTTGTTTACCACTTGGGGGTGCCAAATTTTAGGCACCTCCTAGTGAATGTATTTACTTACCTGAAACCCCGGGCCAGTGCTCCTATCAACAGAAAACTGCACCAGCCCAGGGTTATACCGGTGAGCAACACAGAGTGATCCTCTTCTTTCTTCAAATTTCCTGGGGCAGACACATGCGCAGTAGAATAAAAAAGCCAATTTTTTAGTTAACGCAGCTGCAAGAAGAAAGAGGAAGATGGAAGAGGATCACTCCGTGGTGCTCACTGGAAGGTTTCAGGTAAGTAAATACATTCACTTGGGGGTACCTAACATTTGGCACCTCCAAGTGGTAAACGACTTTCATCTCCTTTGAAACTGAAAAAAGTTGATTAATTTGCCCTTATATTTTATGTGGTTTTATGCATCTCTCCAGTTTAGGATTTTAGCAGCTATCCAGTTGCTAGGATGCAGTTTTAGCCTAGCAACCAGGATTCAGTTTGGATAAGAGAAAAATAAAAGAAGAGGGCCTGAATATAAGATGAGTAATAAAAAGCAACAGTAAAAAATAACGTTGCTTAAAGCCATATCAAAAGGAAAGAGCACAGTGAAGAATCATGTTATATCTGCATATCTATTGTGTGACATCAATCATGCAATTATTATTATTAAGCTAAAACAACAGCTTTATCCTTCAAAGAGGGGAAAGTGTTCACCCTAAGCCCAGCTTCCTGGGTACTCTTCAGCTACAAATATGACTTAAGAGTGTTACTATGATGATATATATAGCGTGCTTTACCAACATGCATTAATGTTGCTAGTACAGACAGTAACCACAAATGGTGATTATACATGGTTAATATGCATGTATTCTGAGTAAGCAGCCCATGTCAAATCTGCACCTTAAAGATGGCCATAGATGTTAAAGGAGAAGGAAAGGTTAAAACTAAGTAAGCCTTATCAGAAAGGTCCATCTAAATATACCAGTAAACCCCCAAAGTAATGCTACTCTGAGTCCTCTGTCTAAAGAAACACTGCATTTCTTTCCATCTATTGTGTACACATGGGCTTCTGTATCAGACTTCCTGCCTTCAGCTTCAGCTTCATTGCCCTGGGCAAGAGCATGCTCAGTTTGCTCCTCCCCCCCCTTCTCTACTGTAATCTGAGCCCAGAGCAGGGAGAGACCTAGGCAGGAAGTGATGTCACACCACATTAATACTGCAGCTCTTATCCTAAACAAACAGAGAGTTTCTAGAGCTTTTTACTCAGGTATGGTAAAACATTCTACAGAATAAATATAGCATTCTAGCTTGCACTATTGCAGCTAATCTATTGGCAATAAAATGCCTCCGTAGCTTTCCTTCTCCTTTAAGATTTTTAAAAGATCTTTTAATTATCATAAGACCAAGCTTATCTTGAAATGATTGTGTAAATGTACTATTTGTCCATCAAGTAAAAATACAATTTCAAGTGAAATAGTCTAGTTGAAGCTAGGAAACTCTGGGTAACGGCCTGTGTGGCCCTGCAAACAATTGGACAATGGATAAAATTTTCCAACCTGCCAGATTTTCTGACCAATGTCGGATAATAAAAATCATTAGCTGCACGATCATTAGGTGCTCACTAACCTCACAATAATTTGATGGATTTGTCGGATTGCACCGAAATCAGTCCTTCAGGAGAGAGAAATCTTAACGTCTATGCAGGGGCGATCCTGCCCAATTTGGCCTTTGTTTTTGCCGTCTCCCCCACTGCACTCATCTTCAGCACCGGATGAGGGTCAGGGGGGTCCATATCGCTAGTGCAGAGAGTGCAATTGCGCTCTCTGCATTAGAAGAGCTGAATTTCCAGGTGGAAAAACAGAAATTCGGCTCTTAGTTACCAGGAGCAGCATTTTTGCCGCCTCTGGCAACCAGGGGGGCGCTGTCGCCTGAGGCAAGTGCCTCAAATCGCCTCATTGGTGGAGCGCCCCTGCGTCTATGGTAAGTTTAACATGAACGTACATGTCAGACAGAAATCTGCCAAACTACACAACAAAATTCATATGTTGGGGAATTCCAGTACAGGAGCTTATATAAAGAAGTGCAGGAGCGGTGCACTTCCTCTTTGGCCTAGGAACATCAAGCAGACAGGACTGAAGACTGGTGTGGCCAGACCAGGTGGGAGGATGTTTCCTTCAGGAATCGTAAGTGTCTAGTAGTGAGGTCACTCTAGGAGTGAGAGATAGAGTGAGAGATAGAGGGGCTAGTTAGCAAGGACTGGCTCTGACAAAGATTGCGTAGATTGGGGTAGATCCCTTTGAGACGATTGTGTGCCAGTTAGGGAATTTGAGCATTCAGGTGTAGGGAAGGGAATCTAGGAGTGTTGTAGGGAGAAACTTGTGTGCTGTATGTGCACAGAGGAAAGGTTAATAGTGCTCTGCTAGTGATCATCTCCATGATATTGACAGTGGAGGCTTTTTGAGAGGAACACCTCGTAAAAGGATGAATTGTAGAGAACCTGAAGTGTTCATTTTGTAACTAATATCCTTGAACTTTAACCAGCCTCCCTGCAAGAAGCTGATAATAAAGTGTGCCTGTGTTGATGGCAATATTGTGACTATGCCTACTTCTTACAGTAAAGACCATGGTTGGCCCTGTTACATGTGTGTATGACCAGTCTTACACACCTTTGTACTGTTATACACCCAATAAACCTGGAATCACATATTTAGCTACAGATTTGTTGTTGAGAATTATCAAAAAGGCATTTAGCTTCATGTCTTTAATTATATAGAATTTACATGTTGTAAATATAAATATTGTACGCAAACACCTCTATGTGGAGTCAGTCACCTAAGCACACAACTGCTGTTTTTTCAGAAAAAAAGAGACCCTCAATGAAGTAGATATAAACACAAATTCTAAATAGGCTAACTAGGGCAGCAAACAATTTACAAAACAAATGTTTCAGACACATACTGAGATAATGGCCACATACTGGGACATAGAACTCAGATATACTGTACATATACATATATAATAAGGTATACACTACTTTACTAATATACTGCTATACCATCTATATACTCCTGATTAAACCTTAAAGGGATACTGTCATAGCAAAAAAAAAAAAATTTCAAAATGCGTCAATTAATAGTGCTGCTCCAACAGAATTCTGCACTGAAATCCATTTCTTAAAAGAGATTTTTTCATATTTAATTTTGAAATCTGACATGATAGACATATTGTCAGTTTCCCAGGTGCCCCAAGTCATGTGACTTGTGCTCCGATAAAATTCAGTCACTCTTTACTGCTGTACTGCTAGTTGGAGTGATATCACCCCCTCCCTTCCCCCACAAACAGAACAATAGGAAGGTAACCAGATAACAGCTCCCTGACACAAGATAACAGCTCTAAGAACAGTACTAAATAGTAAAAATCCAGGTCCCACTGAGACACATTCAGTTACATTGAGTAGGAGAAACAACAGCCTGCCAGAAAGCAGTTCCATCCTAAAGTGTTCTTTAGGATGGCATATGACCAGGCAAAATGACATGAGATGCACCTACACACCAATATTATAACTCAAGAAAATTCACTTGCTGGTTCATGAATGAAATTTTATACAGTATGTAGGGTGAATTATTTGTAGTGTAAACAGTGTAATTTAGAAATAAAAATCATGACAGAATCCCTTTAAATCTATTCTGGAGCAAGCATTGAATATCAGCTAGGGTGGCGCTGTACAACTTCCTTCATGCTGTGGGTCTATAACATATTTGGAGGCAAAATTATATTGAAATGGTGATGTAAATAAAGTTATGGAGTCAATAAGAAGACTGAGGGACACAAAAATTGCCTTGAAATTGTACCGTAGTTTTACTGGAACATACTATGCTCACGCATTCCATGCTTCTCTAAATATTCAATCACAAAAGACCAACAAGGGCTTTAGTAACTATTTCTGTTAAATATTGTTGGTGTTATATTTTCCACTCTTTAGCAGCCAACTAAATGTCCAGGTCATCCCAATGCAATGTTTCCCTCCTTTGTAGAATTGTTCTGAAATTACACAGAAAATAGTCTGGACATAAAATGATGAATTATATCTAATAGCTGTTGTTTAAAATCAGTTTAATGTAAGCTTACAAACCACTTAGATCATTTACACGCTTTTATCTCTTTGACTTTATGAACAGTAGTTACAAAACAGAAATTGTCTCATCAAAACACAAATCAAAAAGCATTTTTTTGCAGACTGGCCTCAGTGAATCCCCTTACAAAATGATTTAGTCTGTTGAAGATAACTATGGGAATATTTACAGGAAATCACAGTAAACTAATGTCATAACATCTCACTAAACTTATATTAATAACTTTTTGTGGAGGCTGAACTGCCTACAGACCTTCAGATACGTTATATAAATAAACTCAATTCTGAATCTCTTTAAAGCATCAGAGAAATTGCTTGTAAAACAGGAATTAGAGCCACTTTCAGATAATACACCATTGATTCTTAATGCAAGTGAACTGAGCTAAATAAGGGGACTGATTTATAAATATTAACATTTTACCAAGAAGTAACAATGAATTGTCTCCAGCAAGAAAAATGATTGTCAATCGGGGTTTCAGGATTCAAACCAGTGCACATCGTTGCTATCTCCCAATAGAGCAGAATGGCATTCAGCTGCTCAAAGGAGTCACAGATTCAGGTGAATTGAAAGTAGTATCACATTTGATAAATTTGGCAATATGCTAAAACTTCTGTATCAGTCAGTCAAGTTTTGGAGACATATCATAGTGCTGGAAATTCTACCAGGAACCTCTATCAGCAGTAGGTCTTTGGTATGGTTCATTGGAAGCGTTTGTATATTTCTGCTGCAATCAGAGGTCATGAGAACATGTTTACTAGAGAGAAAATATATACATGAATTTTTGGACCAAGCTCCGTGGAAGTCTGAAGAATGGATAGGTCCTACAGTATCTCCATAGGACAAGTATTAAAATCAGGAAGAAAAATTAAAGATTATATATGTCTAACAACCACACAGTAGCTGTCAATTTTATCAGTTTAAGGGATTCTGTAAATAATTTTTATGGTGTAGTTTGTATTTCTAAATTACACTGTTTACACTGCAAAAAAATCACTCTACTATGTAAAATGTAATTCCTGACCCAGCAAGTGTATTTTTTTAGTTGTAATATTGGTGTGTAGGCAGCCATCTCAGGTCATTTTGTCTGGTCATGTGCTTTCAGAAAGAGCCAGTACTTCATGATGGAACTTCTTTCAGGCAGGCTGTTGTTTCTCCTACTCAATGTAACTGAAGGTGTCTCAGACATGGATTTTTACTACTGAGTGCTGTTCTTATATCTACCAGGTAGCTGTTATCTGGTTACCTTCCCATTGTTCTGTTGATGGGCTGCTGGGTTTGAGAAGGGAGGGGGTGATATCACTCCAACTTGCAATACAGCAGTAAAAAGTGACTGAAGTTTATCAGAGCACAAGTGACATGACTGCGGGCACCTAGGAAACTGACAGTATGTCTAGCCCCATGTCAGATTTCAAAATTAAATATAAAAAAATCTTTGTTCTTTTGAAAAAGAACTATTACCTGATGCTTTTTGAAAAAAACATGTTTTCCCATGACAGTATCATTTTAAGCAAATTACAAACAGGCAGTTTGCAATACTATTCAATGACTTGGTACATGAAACAATTCTTGAACCTGCAATGAAACAGTGACTGGGAGGAAAGAGAGAAAGTTTTATGGAAACTGTATCTAGAAGATGTTACAAAAGCAGATGTTCTTGCTGAATAATCTTGCGGAAATATTTTGATTAACCAACACTAGACACTGTATATCATGACCTGGTTGAATAAAAACACTTAAATATAGATAGATAAACAGTATGATGGAGAGGTTTTTTTATTTCTAAAAAATATGAAGAAATTGTTACAACAGAATATTTCATAGCTTGACATAGATAATAAGATGGCACTTCTAGGGAAACAGGAGGCAAAATGCTTGGATACTGTCCTCGCTGATTTAAACAGCAAATGCAGAAGTTATAGACAAAACTTAACTACCGGGCTTCCCAGCATCACGAGGGGGGTTATTTACTAAACTCCGAATGCAAAGATCACGAAAAATTCATTTTTTTTTTTTTTTTATAAAATCAGACTTTTAAAAAAATCTCAATTTTTTTGGAATTTATTAAACCCCAAGGATGGAAAAGCCAAATCAGAAAATCCGGCATCTCAGACCTGTCGAGGCTGCATATAAGTCAATGGATGAAGTCCCAATGATTTTTTGATGTGTGCTGGGTTTCGTGCAATACCTGGGGGTTTCTGAGTTTTTGGGTGAAAAATCCAAAAAAAAAGTGAAATTTGTGAAAATCAGATGAAAAAAATTAGAAAAAAACGTGAAAATCAGATTTTTTACCGCAAAGCAAATTTGGGGAAAATGTAATAATAAATAAGCGTAAAAAACCTGGGCGGATTTGATCGGTGTTTGTAGTAGAAAATACTGAGATAAATTCAGACTTTGATAAATAACCCCCTTGGTGTGTGAATAGAACACAAGTTAGGGGGTATTCCAGAAGATGGCATGTGCTGCTCACCTACTGTCCTATTATAATGCAGCACTAGCAAATACAGGAAGCTCTACATAAAAATTAAGGTGTAACTATGTTCTATTCTAACATTCAATATCCATAAAACAGGCAGTGATTTAAAGGGGTTGTTCACTTTCAAAAACCTTTTTTTAGTTCAGTTGGTTTCAGATTGTTCACCAGAAATAAAGACTTTTTAAAAGTACTTTCTGTTTTCTATTTTCTTCTAAAGCAGTTCTGGGAGGGGAGTCACTGACTTTAAAGGGCACCTGTTTGGTAAAAATGTTATCCCCAAGCAAAGGTGTGGGCTAATAGAGCCGGCATTCCAGTTGGGGATAACAGTATTTTTTTTTTAAATGCCCCCCGCCAGCGCACGCTACCCGCACCTGAAGGGAGATCCCGGTGCGAGCAGCCATGTCTGATCACTCGCATGTGCATAATGAGCATATGACGTCATGCACATAATGAGCAATTTGTGGCACATTTTCATTATGCGCATGCGAGTGACCGGACATGGCTGCTTGCACCAGGTGCTCCCTCCCGGTTTGGGTAGCGTAGCGCTGGCGGGGGGCATTTTTATATCCCCAACCGGAATGCGGGTTCTATTAGACTGCACCTTTGGTTGGGGATAACATTTTTACTCAACAGGTGCCCTTTAACTGTTTTAAATTGATACATTTAGTTGATACATTTGTTATTATGAGCCCTGCTGAGCTGAATCCCCGAGTTTCATTAAAGTCAGCTTTTAGAATTGATACAATAGTTGCTAATATTCCACAGATACTACAGAGAAATGAATCAACTAAGGGGCAGATTTATCAAAGGTCGAGGTGAATTTTCGAATTAAAAAAATTCGAATTTCGAGCTATTTTTTGTGTACTTCGACTAGGGAATAGTCCAAATTTGATCTGAATTTGAAAAAAAATTCGAAAATTAGAATATCTAAATTTATTATGTACTGTCTCTTTAAAAGTTAGACTTTGACCATTCGCCATCTAAAACCTGCCAAATTGCTGTTTTAGCCTATGGGGGACCTTGTAGAACATATTTGGAGTCAATTGGGGTTTTTTTGGGAAAAACTGCTATTCAAATTTGATCAAATGCGCTATTAGTTTGATTCATACGATTAGAATTCGGCTGAATATGGACCTATTCAATCGAAAATGGACCTATTCCGGCCAAAAAAAACTTGAAAATTCGAATTTCGAAGTTTTTCAAATTCGAAATTTGACCCTTGATAAATATGCCCCTAAATGTAGCAAATTCTAACAGTTCAGAACCTGCTCCTGGATCACTGAGCTGCCAGACTGAAACACCAGAGACAGGAACAATAAACTTCAAACTTACATTTTGGGAAAACGGAAAAAAGATGGAAAGCAACTTGAAAAAAGCATTTGTTTATGGTGAACAATCTGAAAACACCTCAACTGAAAAAAGTGTTTAGAAGGTGAACCAACCCATTTAATTGGCATTAAATCAGTGTTAACCCCAGAAATGCCAACCATCACCTTAGAACATAGATAATCAGCATTAACCTCAGACATGCTGGAAACCACTGCAATAAATGGTAAGAATGGTACATACCAGAAATCATACCAGAAATCTGATCTGGCAGAGATATGCGTAATGGCATCAACATCATATTATTCAGAGACAGTAGTGGGTCCTGCCACAAGAATACTGTAAACAACAGTTGGCACCGGCACCTCAAGCAGAACATGTAAATCACAATAATACTGTACTGTAAGAAGCAGCTGCTCCTGGCTTCCACAAACACATGATACACAGCAGACAGTAACAGGTGGTAACTGGCACACCAAGTACATGATATACAGTTAGAAACAATGAATAACCACACCCCAAGTACATTATATACAACATTATATGAAATGAGAGTCATCAAGCTCTGGCAAATTATGCACAGGGAGAGATAGTGGGTATTGGCACCTATAGTATATTACACAGAGAGGCATATATTAACTTCATAAGATATAGCACATACATTATATACATGAGACCCCAGATAGAATTATACAGTGGCTACAGCAAGACGGAGACCTGCGTTGTGACTACAATCATAAGACAACAAATTTAAACAGCTGAAACTAAATGGATGTCCTTCCTGTAGGTCTGTCAGTACAATGCTGTTCAACCATTACGACCGTAAGATGCAGCCCCACCAACATGCCCCCTTTATAGCACAAGCACATTACTATAAACATAGCCATATCAAATGGCCACATTATACATTATGGGGCCCATTTACTTAGCTCGAGTGAAGGAATAGAATAAAAAAAACTTCGAATTTCGAATGATTTTTTTGGCTACTTCGACCATCGAATTGGCTGCTTCAACCTCCAACTACGACTTGACTTCAAATCGAACGATTCAAACTAAAAATCGTTTGAATATTCGACCATTCGATAGTCGAAGTACTGTCTCTTTAAAAAAAACTTCGACCCTCTACTTCACCACCTAAAACCTACCGAAGTACAATG
Organism: Xenopus petersii; assembly: GCA_038501925.1. Lineage (NCBI taxonomy): Eukaryota > Metazoa > Chordata > Amphibia > Anura > Pipidae > Xenopus > Xenopus petersii. Next base: position 38,964,904 of record CM076681.1, on the reverse strand, counting down.
TTAACCTATGGGGAAGGTCCCCATAGGCTTTCTAATGTTTTTTGGTCGAAGAAAAATCGGAGGAATATAAGGATATTCGAAGGATTTAATCGTTCGACGGAACGATTTTTCGTTCGAACGAATAGCGCTAAATCCTTCGACTTCGATATTCGAAGTCAAAGGATTTAACTTTGACAGTCGAATATCGAGGGTTAATTAACCCTCGATATTCGACCCTATGTAAATCTGCCCCTAAAAGTGCATATACAAAATATGTAAAAGCAACCTACTTCTAACCTTGTTTTTTTGTTCCCTGCTCTGTTTTTCTTTCCCTTTTATTTTCTTCTATATCTTTCCATTGCTTTTCCTACATTTTATGGGGGTTTTTTTTCAACATTTCTTTTCTGCTAACATTTCACGTACCCTGAGCTCTTAAAATTTCAAAACATTTTTTGTCATTTTTCCAGCATTACTTTCCTGCTTACATGTCACATGGCCTGTCTCTTCACATTTCTACAATTTTTTTCTTTATTTCAGCATTTCTTTACTGCCTTGTCATGTCATGTGCCCTGGTCTCTTCACATTTTTACTTTTTTTTTGGTCTTTTTTTCCTTTTCTTCAGCATTTCTTAATTTCTTACTTGTTATGTGCCCTGGCATCTTTACATTTCTTCTAATGTATTGAAGTATTGAAGACTGCAAAAATTGCCCTAACTTTGCCCCAGTAGCATAATTTTCTTCACATCATAGACAGCAACAATTAAATTGTCTCCTGCCTCAATGGTTAACTTTAAGAAGCAGCCTGCAAGCATAGCCATCGAGAATAGGATCCTGTTCTCCTGCCTTATCCCCCCATAACACTAAGGGGCAGATTTAATAAGGGTCGAAGTGAATTTGAGGGAATTTTCAAAGTAAAAAAATTTGAATATTCGACCATTCGATAATCATACTGTCTGAATTCGATTTTTGAATTCAATGTTTTTTAATTCGATGGTTGAATTTCTAAGTTTTTTGTACTTCGAAATTCGACCCTTGATAAATCTGCCCCTTACTGTATCTTTAAAAATCAGCAGCCCAGTAAAGTGTGTGTACTTCCAGTACAGGTGCGTGTGGGAGAATTGGACAAGTCTTCCCACACACGCTGTATTGGAATAAGTACGCACTCTTATTTGGCTGCTGCTTTTTAAGGATAAGTGTTACAGGGGGGATAAGGCAGAAGAACAGGACTGTATTCTTGCTGGCTGTTGTGATAAAGATTTATGTTACCAGCGCAGATTAGGGCTCCTAAGAGCTCCAGTATTCCAGCATTCCACCAGAGGGGATACAATTTCGTAAAAAACAAGAAGTGGTAGATGCCATCCTGCAGAATCCCTCCCCAATTCAAGCACTGAAAACAGAGTATTAACTTATAATAAAAACCAACATAATCATGGGAATCTTGTGTTTCTACCAAAGGTGTTTTAAATAAACCCAAACCTCCTGTTTAACTAAAACAGTCCCACATACAGCCTAAAATGGGTAAGATTTAGAGAATACAGACTGAACTAATGAGCAAATGTTGGAAAATGGGTCTGATTTTTTAAGCAAGGATGCCCCAGTGTAGCAATCAGATTTTAGCTTTCAAATTTGACTGCTACTTGTTTGTTTTAGGCAACTACACTAGTGAAATTTAGCAACTATACTGGTGCATTTTATTTTCAAATGGGCTCTTTTCAAATGCCATCTCTGACTTGTTCTCAAAACAAAAACCCAACAACAATGGAATGCTGGATGTAGCAACAAAGCAAGGGCCCACGTTGCCTATTAGGGCTCTTAGTCACGAGCGTTTGTACCTGCGCTCTCCTGGGTTCCGTTTTTCTGCGTTCAGCCACAGGGGAGCAGAGGAATAGACGCATTACATTTTTTCCAATGGGGCTGTACTCACACAGGCGCATGTAGGCGCCGATCGCAGGTTGAGACGCAACATGCTGCATTTTTCCTGCGTTCGGCGCCTACACGCGCCTGTGTGAGTACAGCCCCATTGGAAAAAATGTAATGCGTCTATTCCTGCGCTCCCCTGCGGCTGAACCCAGAAAAACGGAACGCAGGGGAGCGCAGCTACAACCGCTCGTGAGTAAGAGCCCTTACTGAAATAATATCACAGAATATTTGGGCTTCCTTGTCAGTGATTTAGATATACGTATCCCTAACGAAAGATTGTTTTGCTGGTGAGTGAGGAAATTCCAGATGGCTGACATTTATCTGAATGTACAATAAAGAGCAGCAGAATGACTCATAACCAACCATTTGGCCTTGTACTAGTTGTTTATGTTTGAGGGGAAAGTTTTATCATCAAAAATAAACGCCTAGGATAAGAAAACCACAGCCTGACAACATCTAGCTCTGAGAAGCCTCCACTTCTCTATAGCTGCTTCCTCTAAAATTAACTGCACTAAGGTCAGCTTCTGTTAACATTCAAATGACATTTGGGGAAAATGCTCTGCATTCTTCTGTGTACACAGATACTTGGTAGGAGGTGGTTTGTCTGTTGAACTTTTATCAAACATCAGAATAAATACATTACCACCATGGTATGGCCAGTCCATGGAGAAGGACAATAAACAAGTTAAAGGAAAACTATACCCCCCAAACAATGTAGGTCTCTATTAAAAGATACTGAGTAAAACAGCTCATGTGTAAAACCCTGCTTCATGTAAATGAACCATTATCATAATAATATACTTTGTTAGTAGTATGTGCCATTGGGTAATCATAAATAGAAAATTGCCATTTTAAAAAATAAGGGCCGCCCCCTGAGATCATAAGATTCACTGTGCACACATACAAACCACATGTAAGGTCACATGAGCCAATTAACAGACAGAGTTCTGCCTTTTGCTTCCTCACTTCTTCCTGTTACAGTTAGTGTTGTAGTATTTCTGGTCAGGTGATCTCTGAGGCAGCACAGATAGAGTCACGATATGGTGGTTCAAGGCAAGAGATGTAAAAGGGCAATATTTATGTAAATATATATATTCCAGTTTGGTAAGATTCTTTAATATGTCATTCAATTTGATATAAACTATCTGTTGCTTAAGTATTCATTTTGGGGGTATAGTTTTCCTTTAACAGCAAGAGCCACCTGACTTGTACTGCAAATGATATTTGTGCACTGCAGGAAAAACTGTTAATCTCTCCCCCTCTGAAACTAAATAAATACATTATCTTGCATAGGATGACATCAATTTATTTCATCTAGGTATTTTAGTTATGTTTGCTTTTATGGTTTTGTTATGATTTAACTTTGTTTAATATAAATCATTTATTATGGAAAATTCACACAATATGTTGAGGTTACATTTTTTTCTGTGGGAAAAGCTAAAATATGTATTTTTCCTGTACAAAAGAGGCACTTGTTATTTCATTTACTTATTTTTAGCTAATCTTGTATTCCTGATTAATAGTTCCAAAAATCTATCACAATATCTGCTGATGAACAGCAAAAAGCTTAGTTAATGGATGAAAGGTTTTTTATAGGAAGTTACTGATAGGCAGTAGCTACAATTTTCTTGGCCAGGTTTTCCTGCCCAGCATATATGGGTGGTTTACAAACCAGCACCATAGTCACAAAGTAAGGGCTGGGTACAAGTCCCCAAACTGCATCCCTTCAACTCGGTATGATTATGGGGGATTAAGTTCTCCGAACTGGAGACCCATGCACAGTTTGAGCATAATTCTGTATGTCAGAGCAAAATTTAATGCTACCATTCAGCCATGAACTGTAAGTTTGAAAAGCCCTTAAAGGATAATAAAACCCTAAAAATGAATATGGCTAAAAGTGCCATATTTATATTCTGAACTTATTTTAGCTTGAGCAGCTCTGAGCAGCCGTTGAGAAGCCAAGCTTAGTGGTCGTCACAAATTATCAAGCAGAAAATGAGGTTGTCCTCTAATATAAACTGATGCTACAAGGCGGATTAATAAATTCTGATGCTAGTTGCACTGGTTTCTGAGCTGCCATGTAGTAATTGTCTGTATTAACTTCGAAAATTCGAATTCAAAAAGACCAACTGAAATTAAGTCGAAGTTTTTTTTTGGTCGAATAGGTCTGTTTTTGCCGCGTGCGATTGAATTTGATTTGAAGTTTTTCTCCAAAAAAACGTTTGTTTTCTCAAAGTCCACTAATTGACTCCATATGGGTTCTAGGAGGTCTTCCATAGGCTAAAACAGCACTGCAGCAGGTTTTAGATGGCGAATAGTCGAAGTTGAATTAAGAGACAGTAAATGATAAATTTCGATATTCGAATTTTTGTATTTTTTTTTCAAATTTGAATCGAATTTGGACTATTCCCTAGTCGAAGTACACAAAAAATAGCTCGAAATTCAAATTCGAAGAGTTCCGTATTCGGCCGAATTCTAATCATACGATCGAAGGAATAGTGCATTCGATCGAATATGATTCAAAGTTTTTCCCCCAAAAAACTTCATGTTCTTAAAGTCCACTAATTGACTCCATATGGGTTCTAGGAGGTTCCCCATAGGCTAAAACAGCACTTCGTCAGGTTTTAGATGGCGAATAGTCGACGTCGAAGTTTTAAAGAGACAGCATATGATAAATTTCTACATTCGAATTTCTAAGTTCTTTTCAAATTCGAATCGAAGTTGGACTCTTCCCTAGTCAAAGTACACAAAAAATAGCTGGAAACTGACTTTGACCCTTGATAAATCTCCCCCTATGTGTACTGTATATTGTGAGTGGGTCCCTAAGCTCAGTAAGTGACAGCAGCACAGAGCATGCGCAGTGAATCAGCAGAAAAGAAGATGGGGAGCTACTGGGGCATTTTTGGAGACACAGATCTTTACTGCTAAAGGGATGAGGTTGCATTGGGCTGGTACAAACCCCCAAAAAATAGGGGCCTATTTATTAAATCTCAAATGGTTTCTGGTTGATTTTTTAAAGGTGAAAAGCTCGAATTTTAAAGGAAAACTATACCCCCAAAATGAATACTTAAGCAACAGATAGTTTATATCAAATTGAATGACATATTAAAGAATCTTACCAAACTGGAATATATATTTACATAAATATTGCCCTTTTACATCTCTTGCCTTGAACCACCATTTCGTGACTCTATCTGTGCTGCCTCAGAGATCACCTGACCAGAAATACTACAACACTAACTGTAACAGGAAGAAGTGAGGAAGCAAAAGGCAGAACTCTGTCTGTTAATTGGCTCATGTGACCTTACATGTGGTTTGTATGTGTGCACGGTGAATCGTACAATCTCAGGGGGCGGCCCTTATTTTTTAAAATGGAAATTTTCTATTTATGATTACCCAATGGCACATACTACTAAAAAAGTATATTATTATGATAATGGTTCATTTACATGAAGCAGGGTTTTACACATGAGCTGTTTTACTCAGTATCTTTTAATAGAGACCTACATTGTTTGGGGGGTATAGTTTTCCTTTAAGAGAAAAAAAACTTGAATTCTACAAGCTTTATTATGCTCCAAAGCAGCTACAAATTAGAATTCTCCAGCTAAAACCTGCCGAAATCATGTAAAAGTCAATGGCAGATGGTCTCTTTAACAATTGGAACCTGTTATATGCCTTCATGGAGTTTTTCCGGCGACAGTTTTACGATTCAATCGTCAAATTGAAAACTTTCCATGATACCAATTGATGCTTAATTTTATCACAATTTTTTTTTACGCTGAATTTTTCAAGAATAATTATTGGTAAATTAGGAAAATTCGGGATTGGGAGTTTGTTTTTTAATAAAGTGAAAAAATGTTGAGGTTTCTTCTTTAGTTAAGCTTTAGTTCTCCTTTACAGTTATAAAATACTGCAGTACAGGCTTTGCAGTTAGAACTTAAGCTGGCCATAGACTTTCAGATTTTATTCCTTGTACACTGAAAGTTCAGATATCGATCGTTTGTTTCAATGCAACAATCTAAAACTAACTATTCAGATTTAAATTGTAGGGTTAGTAAGAAAACTAAGAACAAATCAGACAAGGTTGTAGCCATTAACTGACAGACAGCAATCATACAAAATAGTCACCCATAGATATTATCAGATATTATCAGGCAATTAATGCTATCAAGATATCATTTTCTGAGAGAAATTTTCTCACCTGTCCAATTAACTAAGCAACCGATCCCCATGGTACGAAATTTATTGGGGCTGGAGGAATAGGTTTGAACTCACAGCAAGAGGATAATTCCATCTCCCCTTCCACATCCAATTGTACGGAGAACTGGAGTATGTCGATGGAAGCAGGGAGGAAGATATGTGAATAGAAACTGACAGAAAATAGGAGGGTTAAATGAACACCAAAAAAATGTTTTAAAAGGAACGACAATATAATATACTGTTGCACTGTACTTGTAAGGGCAGAGACACACTGGAAGACTCGGAAGATTCGGGGAGATTTAGTTGACTGACGACTAATCGCCTCTTCTTTGGCGAAAAGTCGGCTAGAATATAAATCACCGTCGGGATGGCACTCAGAGCAGTTCGTTTTCCGAAGCGAGGGAACTTCGGGTGACTTCGGAAAATGAAGCACTCCGAATGCCATCCTGCCGGTGATTTATATTCTAGCCGACGGGAAGACTTTTCAGGAGATTAGTTGCCTGAAGAAGAGGAGATTTTATATCGTTTATATAAAGCAGTTGCTGTGTAGCCAAGGGAGCAGCCATTCAAGCACAGGCTACACAGTAGATAACAGATAAGCTCTGAAGTATACAATATCGTATCTGTTATCTGCTGTGTATCCTGTTCCTCTTCTCTATTTTCAGCTTTGACAAGGAAAGGAAGTAACTAGCTTAGTAAGTACTGTGCTGCAGACAGTACAAATATATTCGCTTTCCCATTGCTGTTACTTGCAGGTAAATTGTTGTAATATGTCCTTGTGGACAGCAGGTGGGTAAGATTATCAGAAGTACCTCACATTGACTTCTAAGATTTTAAGCAGTCCATTTATTGTCCTCAGTGTCGGACTGGGACACCAGTGGCCCACCCAAAAAACCTTTGACTAGGGGCCCACCAATTAATCTTAGACCAGGGGCCCACTCTTAGTAGTATTATTATTCCTCTCCTCACTCAACCTCTATTCTCCTAGTCTCTTTTCTTTACATACTATAATCTATTATTCCATCTATTAAGACACTTTGTTCTCATAGAAATAGGGAAAGGCCATTAAATAGGCCACATGTCTAGAATAAGGGCCCACTGACACCTTGGCCCGCCAGGACTTTTCCTGGTATCCTGGTGGGCCAGTCCGACACTGATTGTTCTCTGTGCTGGCTCTCCTTGTAGCTCTCTCACCTGCACAATCCAACCGCACCATTATTATTATCTATAGCGAATATACTGTAGGCAGACACAAACCAGCTGACACATGTAGGGTTTGGAAAGACAAGGAGACTGACTAATGATGAGCCTCAGAAATAGTGTGTTGCTGTGCAAACTGATCGCTAAACCAGTGCAATATGCAAAACTACTGATGGGTGAATTTATTCGCCAGGAGCGAATTTGCGGCTAATTTGCGCTATTTGCCGCCAGCGAATAAATTAGCGAATTTTCCGGCGACGCAAAACGGCGCAAATTCGCCCATCACTATGCAAAACCCTCTCCCAGAGTGAAAATGCTTTATAACCCCCCAGTATCACTGCTGAAAAGTATTAATTTGTTAATAAGAATGTACAAAGAATGTCTTATTTACAGTAATTTAATTTTTGTTTACTTGACAACGAGCGGTTATGGCAAAAGATAATGCAGGCATCAGAAACTGATAAGTGGTTTTATCTGCTTCTTGCAACACAATGCCCACATCCTTGTGAACTTGATTCCAGCAAGTTTAAATAGGGTACAGTATTGCCATATGATTAATTAATAAAAGGATTTGTAGTTCAACAAACGTGGAAGCCAATCACAACATCAGTCAAACCAGATAAATTGCAGTGCCATGCAATTAGTATACATCTGTATAATTAGCATTCCACAAGCTATGAATGTTTTTTGTATTACCTCCTAGCTGGCCTGGGCTAATTATCTTATACAATGTTTCCATTGAGTTAGAAGGCTATGACCAGTCAAAACAATGTAGATCTTAACTCTCCAAAATGTGCAAAACTCTGCTAATTGTGCCACCTACAAACAGAAGGTAAACAGGATATATGGAGCATCCTGAATAGAACATTAAAGATCAAAGTACCAACAAATAGTTTTAGCAGAACTTTTACTCTACCTGCAACTGATTCGTAGCACTTGTCAAAAGATCATTGTGCTTTCTGGTTGACCTGCTGTTCCGCTTCAAATATCTTTGAAGAAACAAGCCGTTCATGTTTGTGCAATGACAGTATTTACAGTATGTGCACACTGTAACATATAACTGCACTAGTATCCACTTGCACTAAAAAATTACAATGAGGGCACAATTAGAGAAAGTGGGCAGCAACAAATAAATGAACATTTCTATAGAAATGTTATGAAAGCATCTGTAGCAGGCAGTTCATGCGAGGGAGCCAACCAATATCCCTGAGTTGAAGCTGTTTTATAAGGAGAATTTGAATAAAATTCCTCCAAGCTAATGTGCAGGGCTAAACAACAGGTAACAGCAACTAGGGATGCACTGAATGCAGGATTCAGTTCGGGATTTGGCCTTTTTTCAGCAGTATTTTGATTTGATCAAAACCTAGTTCCTAGCCGATCCACATCCACATCCTTCAAATCATGGGCACAAGCAAGGAAATCACAAATTTCCTTTTTAAGCCTTTGTTGGAGCAATTTGCATATGCAAATTAGGGTTTTGATTTGGTTCGGAAATTCAGCTTTTCCTTCTTGAAAGGTTCAGAATTTGGTCAAATCCCATAAATATTTGGGTCTTTTTCCTCAATAAATAAATGAACATACATTATGTTTTTGATTCGTTTATTTAATTGGGATCATGATTTAGTTCAAATTATGCAGGGTTTACAAAGTGCCAGTGAATGTTTCCTCTTAATATTTCAAAATTCAAAAGATCTGAAGGCAAAATAAAAACTGAATGTGTAGAATCTCTTTTAATAAAAATATATATGGTTGAGATGATCTTGAGTCAAAATTTGCATAAATAAGCCAAATAAGCCTCAAAAGAAAGTGCTGTAGCATTTTACTAAGTATGGATCTATATACGTGAAATCATACATCCCCTACCCTTTCCATAATATATTTTAGCAACACTATTTGGGAAAGAAGGTTAGCTTCTTTAAGTTGTAATCAACTCAATGCCCCAATCTTGAAACCATACCATCATTACATTACAAAATGTGGTTATATAAATATTGGATCAAATGTGCAGAGGATTAAGGTTTCTGCCGTACTTAACCCTTTAAGTGGGGCATGCTTTAAAGGAGAAGGAAAGCTAGCAAAGCAGTTTATTGCCAATAGATTAGCCACAGTAGTGCAAGCTAAAACACTATTTATTCTGTAGAATGCTTTACCATAACTGAGTAAATAGCTCTAGAAGCTCTCTGTGTTTGTTTAGGATAGCAGCTGCCATATTTTCTTGTTGTGACATTACTTCCTGCCTGAGTTTCCCTGCCCACTTATAGCTCTGGTCTTAGATTACAGCAGGGAGGGGAAGAGTAGAAAACTGAGCATGCTCAAGCCCTGCCCTGGAGGTTTAAACTGAAAACAGGAAGTCTGATACAGATGCCCACATTAGAAGGAAAGAAATGCTGTGTTTCTTTTGACAGAGGACTCAGAGCAACATTACTTTGAGGGTTTACTGGTGTAATCATATAGACCTTTCTGATAAAGCCTAATTCATTTTAGCCTTTCCTTCTCCTTTAAGAAATGCAGGGGTAAAATACAGACACAGTGAGGGCACCTCAGCTGATTGATTAGAGGTGATAGGGGTATGGTAATGCCAGTTACAACTCACAGAGAGTGGACAAACTGCCTGAATCTTGCAATAATAACAGAGGTTCCGGCAGATTTACCCTTTACTCATTCCCATGATCTCTCAATCTGTTCTTTAATGTTTTCCATGTCGGTTTACTAAAAAAGGGATTAAAAGGGATAGGGTAAATGGGTTGGGAATGTGTTGATGGTGCATGTGTGTAGGAGTGTATATGATTAATTGTTGGTTGTACTGGTGTGGAGCAGGGCAGATGGAATTACTGATGGGTTTGGCCAATCAGGGGCCCATGAAGTTTCACTTTTCCCCCACATTTCACTTGTCATTTCAGCCATACAAAAATCTAACAGCAATCAAAAACTGAATCCTCTTTCTAAATATATAAATCAGGTTAAAAATACAACAGAAAACATAATGGAATTTGCTACACATGATTATAATCCAGGGGTGGCCTTTTCTAAAGAAATTTAGCATTTAAGCCCAGCAGGACAGCAGAATTGAAACATGCACGTATCCAAATATTTATACTTTAAACTATTTCCTTTTGAGCTCTGCTGCCCCCACATAACTATAAGTGAAGTATCTGATTCCTAAGTGCCATGTCATTTGGAAAATGTAACCAGAGCTGATTTAAGAGACAAAACAGCAAACTCAAAATCTGACCTTGTTTCAAGCACTTTTAGGCCCTTTATGAACTTCAATATAAGCCACAAAAGAACCTTTTCCTAATATGGTGTTAATTCATGATGAAAACCAGATGTTACATAGAGCGAAGAATGGAAGTATGAACTTTCTAGCAAGAGACACATTGATACAACAACATAGATCTTTATAAGATGTGTCTGATTTACAGAACAGACTTCAGCATATGGAGCTGTAAATGCCTGTATATCATAGAAGCCAAAGATTTGCAAGTTTGACAACCCAGTAATATTTGCACACTTACAGCCAGGCAAAAAATAGTTCCCAAATAAAACACAGAAATCCATATTTTAAATTGTGCAGAGTAGAACTGGGAGTTGGTGTAGATGTATAGCCCTAAGTTACAGAGGTCATGTATACCTATAAAGCTGAGATAATCAGGCTGTAAAAGACTTTGTAAAATAAATGGCAAATTTATCAAGGTGTGTTTTATTTTACGCCATGTTTACGGTAGATTTTCCACTGTCTCTGCTTGAGACCTTTGTAAGTTCAAGCAGAAGTTGCTGAAAGAAAAAGCATGTAAAAGTGTGAATTATTCTGCCATTTTTTAAACCACCACATGCCCCTTAGTGTAACAAAGGTTAAAAAATTTTGTTACTACACCACTCACCTATTCTCCCAATATACTAGTGTTTTACCTGACTGGTTTATTGACACAACACAGGATGATTTATCAGGTGTGTAATTTCCCAGTAATGCTGGGGTACGAGGTCCACTGTTATGCTTTGTCTTTGGGAAATCTCCCCCCAATCTCATAATTTGGCTAAGTATAATCTGAATGCATTTTGGCTTTAAATATCATCTAAATGCTGATAATACCCAAATATATTTATCCACCCAAACTTCCTCCTAGCTATCTCTCCCTGAAACTAACCAAAACTTGACTGATCCCCTTGTCCTAACCCTGCCCTACAACCTCTTTTACCATTACTACTGATTATAGTATTTTTTTCCTTTAATTTAGAACTCAATCTGGGGGTCATATCTTCTCTCTCCTTCTTTGATAATGTTAGGACAACAGCTAAGACACTAATCCATGCCCTCATGCTATCGTGTCTGGACTACTGCAACTAGGATGCTTAACGAACAAGGGCAGGCAGATTGATTGGAGAATACCAATACTGTATGTTAGGCAACCCCAACCTTAGCTGGGGACTCCTGGGAATAAGATAAGATGGTGGCTGGTGCTGTTAGTTATTTACTTAGGTCCATTCAGTTTTTGTCGTAAAAGGAGCACCAGCCTGGATTCACTGACTGATGCCTAACCTACTGCACACCCTCACCCACCTCTCCCCACTTCTTTTCTACTAGAATCCTTGTCCTCTGATGTAAGGGAGAACAAGCCACTCTGAGTTTGAAATCTCTACCATTGATTCACAATAAACAAAGAATACTAAATTCTTTTACACCTCACTACCTCTCCTCTTGTGTCTTAAACATTCCTGGCCAACTACTTAGTTCCTTTATTGGCCACCAACTAGCAAGACCATCCACTTCCACTGCCCGCAGCTTAATACCTTCCCTTTTGCTGCCCCTTTCCTATAGCATTCTGAACCCAAACTTCTCAGAAGAGAACCCTCCTTCATTCTTTTTCAGAACTAAACCTAAAGACTGCCTCTTGGAGCCCTGTCATAATCTCTAATGCAACCTTGACACTTACAGTAGCAATGGCGCAACCACTGTACATTACAGTACTTTTTATCCTCCTATTTGTGTCTGTAAGCTATCCATTAACTTAGAATGAAAGCTCTACAGGACAGGGACATCCTTAATTTTGTCTCTTAACCTTTAGTGCCCCTATGGCTTTAAATCCCTACACTTCCTCATTTTCCTAGTTGCTGGACAAAAGCCTTTGTATCTTGTTAACATTTACCTATCCCAGTTATTGACCAAGAGGTGTTATGACCACTTCCTGCCACACTTTAATATAGTGCATGGAAATGGGTGGATCTTCCTCTTTGGCTCCTGGTGTTCAAACCATCCGGATGTTCCCACTGAGCCTGGGTACACCAAGGCCCAGTAAAGCCATTTTGCCCTAGAGGGGCCTGAACCTCTAGTATTCAGTCGGGGAGCAGGGACCCTGTGAACGAGGTTAGATAGAGACAGGAATAGATAGGTTATAGTACTCTCTAGGAGAGTAAGATAGTTGGAGAGAGAGAAAGAGCAGCTTTGTGCTCCACAAAGGATCTCTAGCAGGGAGTAGCTTCCCAAGGCTCCTAGATTTTCCTTTAGTGAAGTGACCACAGTGGATAGGGTGTCAGGCTTATATTCTTCTCCCTTATATTCTTCTCCCCCTGGATGAGATCTGCACCATTTTTGAGGTATACAGTATCTGCCTGGAGGTCTGCTTTACTACTTGACTACATCCACAGGGGAGTCACATTCAGCTGTCCCATCAACCTGGCCTAGTCTGCTGATATTATTCTGCATATGCCTCATTGCTTTGTAAGTAAACCTGCGACTCCTTTTTCTCTGACAAATGTTATCACTTTGTTTGACTGCAAGAACCTCCTGGCATCCTTTCTTTTATATTTTTATTGCATAGTAGCCCGTGGGAGTTTTAGTTGCATTACACCACACCTTTATTCTTCCACTTAGCGAAGGCCCTGCCTTAAGTGTTAAAGTCACATGTAACCCATGCTCTAATTACTAGCTGGACATTAACCCCGTTTGGTCTTAATAGCCCAAAATAGTGTTATAGTATTTTAGTATTTAATTATATTTTATTATTATAGTGATACCTGTCTGTTCTTTTGAACTGTTTTAAAGTACAACACTATGGGTGTAATTTTAGTCCAAATGTTAAAAATGTAGTTTTTTTTACTATAAAATCCACATTTTTAGCAGAAAAAAAATCTCACATTTTTCGGGATTTATTAAAGCCCGATGCTGCAAAAAGTCTGAATCTGAAAATCAATCATCTTAGGTTGTATACAAGTCAATTGAAGAGTGCCTACCTTATTTGGGAGTTTCTGTGGTCTGCAATGGAATTAGCCTGAAAATCCAAGTATTTTGGAAGTTCTCTGATGGTGATAGTAGCTAAATATTGTAAATAGCCAAGGGACTGTCTAGGATCTTTCATATTGCATATTCTGTCCTTACATATTATAAGCCATAACTAATTTGTTCCCAACTATGGAGAACAAAGGAAGCGTCATTAGGGAGTACATGATAGTCCTCGATTTGCTTTTTGGCAGTTCATTATTTGGATATGGATGAAATAAAAGAAAAACCCACATATGACCTATTCCCATGATATAATGCAACATTCCCTCCAAACTCTTGGAGGAAAACAGGAAATGCAAGCAAACTTTTGTGCTGAAAGTGACGAGTCTCAAAAAGCAATACCAAGAACATGTCCATCTGATGAAAGAAATAAACATTTTTCCTCATGTCACACTCTAAGGCTGACAATTAATGGGTGAAGCACCCTGCATCTTAGGCATAGGTTTGAAAAGTTGTGTGCTGGATCTGGTTATATCACTCATACAGGCAATAGCATGCATGTATGAGTGAAGCATTAAGTACATTTTTAATATACTAAAAACCCTTCATACTGTTAATCCTTGGAAATGTATTTGATATGGAAAATATGTATTTAAATACTTAAAGGGGAACTCCGGGATCCAAACCAAAATTTGATACCATACCTCCCAACTGTCCTGTTTTCAGAAGGACAGTCCCTCTTTGTACAGCTCAACCCAGTGTACTGGAAAGTCCTGTTTTTCTTGGCACTGAACAGCCAGAAAAAAAACAAAGTTTCTAATTTAATTGGCTTTTGGCAGAGAGCCCAGAACAGCTAGAGCTGCAGAAGTTACTTTTGTAACAATTTTGAGACAAGCAAATAAGTAATTGTAACAATATAAGATAACAGGTCCTTTGAGAGAAGTTAGACTCACAGCTTAAAGGAACAGTAACACCAAAAAATGTAAGTGTTTTAAAGTAATGAAAATATCATGTAGTGTTGCCCTGCACTGGTAAAACTGATCTGCTTGTTTCAGAAACACTACTATAGTTCATATAAACAAGCTGCTGGGGAGCAATGGCAGACATTGAAAAATGTCTATATGGCACAGGATAACTAATGGATAAAAGATAACACCATTAGACAGACAGAGCTTATTTGTTATCTGCTGTGTAACCTGAGCCTTTTCTCCTTTGAATGGCTGCCCCCATTGCTACACAACAGCTCATTTATATAAACAATAGCAGTGTTTCTGAAGCAAACACAGCAGTTTTACCAGTGCAGGGCAACACTGCATTATATTTTCATTACTTAAAAACACTTTTATTTTTTGAAGTTACTGTTCCTTTAAAGGGCCATTCACCTTCATTAGTAAAATTGTAATAACTGAAAACGACCATAGAAATATGTTCAAACTTTCATAACCTGCCAAATTTTGTAAAATGAACATGGTAATTAGGGGGTGTGGCCACAAAATGGGCATGGTTTTTTCTCTGTGCTACGTACCAATTTTTTTGTCCCTCTTTTTATTTCCAAAATGTTGGGAGGTATACCATCACAGTTACCTGTTTCTTTAAAAGAATGATCAAATGCCATTCTGTCTATTACTCGTTGCCGGCGTTGATTCAAAAACTTTAACCCCTGTGTCAAATTCACAAATTTATTCAGCGCCGGCGAAACTCGCAAATTTGCCATGAATTTGTGCCTGGGGGATAAATTCGCCCATCACAACTCCACAGCTTACAGACATGTGATGTTCTGTTTCTTATTGGACCCTAGCAACCAGATTGCTGAAATTGCAAACTTGAGAGCTGCTGAATAAAAAGCTAAATAACTCAAAAACCACAAATAATAAAACATGGAAACCAATTGCAAATTGTCTCAGAATATCACTCTCTACATCATATTAAAAGTTAACGCAAAGGTGAATATCCCCTTTAATGGGAAACTGATGCTGACCTAGGGTGTTACAGCATACAGGTAACTCACATCTAATTTAACAAATCACCATGGAAACCAAAGATATATTTTTAAAAAGTACTTTTGTGTATTTCCAGTCAAAAGATGTATCAGTCAAACATCATAAACATTGGCAATCTGTTGTAGTTACCTTTATTGGCATTGCCTTGACCCTATAGAAATCATGATTCTGCTACAAAATCTGAGGGTATATTGACCTTATTTAACTGTGCTGATGAAAAATAGAATACAGTCTTGAACAAAAATGTACCATTTTCTGCTGATGTGTTACGATAGGTATCCCAAATAGTGCTGGGCGAATTTGCGCCGTTTCGCTTCGCCGATTTATTCGCTGGTGGCGAATCACGCAAATTCACCACGAATTCGCACCTGGCGAATAAATTCGCCCATCACTAATCCCAAACTTAGAACAATCCCCAAGGTCCTGGTCTCGGCTCAGTCTTCTGCCTCTAACAACCACCTTTCGTTTTGGGAGGAGTCCTCCAGTATTAGGGTGCCACCAGGTCTTATCGTGAGAGGACCAGGGAGAGAGTTCTGGGCAGGCAAGGGATCCACATGTAGTACACAGAAAGGACGGGGAGCAAGGAGCGTGGTCAAGGGACAAGTTAGGTCAATATACCAAACTGACAATATGGTACCAAATCAGGAGCAAAAGCATATTCAAGGTCACAGGCCAGGGTCAAACTAAACAGGAATGTGGTACACAATCAGAATCCAAAGAGTAGTCAAATAACAGGCAAGGGTCAAGAACAATGATCAGAAAATATTTAAGGGCATCCAGGAACAATGAAAATAGATTCAATGTAGAACAGGGGTCTTTATAGGCAGCCTAATGGCTCACATGGGGCCAGATTGATAACAGCTGAACCAAGCCTATTTACAATTACTAGTATAGCAATGAAAGTGAACCAGGGCCTTAGCTATTTGCTTACATAGAGCAGTGGTAACTCAGATTGGAAACACTAGGTCCCTGGTTCAACTCCTATGAAGTTATTACTTGATAAATCTGAGAATATCTGATTGATCTAAACTGTAAGGTGTATCTAGGAGATTAAATAGTCAGTATTACCAGATCTCATCCTAACTGTCATTCACAGATGGGATACTATCCCAAATCTGTTCCAAACAGCTTGCTCTAGCCTGTGGAATCCTCAGAGCTAATAGACAGTGGGAAAGATTTGGGAGTTGAATGATTATTTACTGTGCAAGTTATTCCTATAGCAGCGTAAATGTTTATCTTTGACCTTGTTATGAGCTAAAATGGGTCCAGCGCTATCTTGGACCACAAGTGAGGCTTGAACCTAAAAAGGTTAATAAAGCAGATTGTCAATGTTTTTGACTTCTAGCAAAGTCATATGTGTCTATACAAAGCTCATGTTAAAGCATGTTAAGGGGTGGGGCGGACAGCTATATACCAAATGCCATGAATACAGCACATCTGAACACAGGCAGCTCTGTATGCATGAGGGCTCAGGTCTCTATGACATTTTTTTTAACATGGAGGGCAGGACACAAAGTTAAAAAAAAATACTTTTTACTGTAGTTTGTCCCATTCCCTGCTCATAATAAACGTATTATCAAAAAATATAATCACACAAAAACCTTATGATGCAGATATCCTATATAATAAAGTTGAAGTGTCTCTGCGTCCAGTCCCTGTGTCCATGGGATTGTGCTACTGTGCATGTGCCCCACGGACCGTCTCTGGCGGATTTTCTACATATGTTCTAGCGCCGTTAATTTAACGGGCTTAATGTCTAGTATATATATAATTAGAACCCTTGTCCCTTTAATCCCCAATGGGCAGGAGCCTCCTAGGGGTAATAAATTAATGAAAGGGAACAAAAGACAGAAGAAACACCTATATAAAAGAGCTACACCTGGTACAACAATATGCAGCAATGCCTTTATTAAATACAAGCACTGCGTATCTTGACAGCGCTATATAAATAAATGATGATGATGATGATGATACTAATAGAAACATTTTTAGAAACACACACACATTTTAAAACACCAGGCACCATAATGGACTCTAATCGTAGATCAGATGTAATAAAGCTAGGATGGAAGTATAAAATGTATATGTGTAGTTAAGTACCTAGGTAAATAAGTACATGTCAATAATATAAACAAATGATTCATCAATCCAATAAGCACAGTGCCTAGAAGACGCATTATCCCCACACCTAGCATATAAATCAATAAACCAGGCTGGACATAAACCCAGTAGATGATCCTCAACATCATCAGAATGACAAAGTGCATTCAAGCCAAATTGTCCTATTTGGGGACCAGGTGTTGCTCCTTTTTATAGGGGTTTCATCTGTCTTTAGTTCCCTTTCATATTTAAGTCCCCATTGATTTATAAGCCTTGGATGAAGCATATTGCACCTCAGTAAACAATGCTTTTATTAGCATGTATCACTGTTATATCAGTATTAGAAGCCAGAAGCCAACTGTGACAGACTGACATGGAATATTTTCTATTTGGCACAGGTTGGCTCAGCTACAAATGTATAAATAGTGCTGACCTTTCCTCTGCTTTATGAGAGGATTAATGAGAACAAGGATATTACTTAATGTTCTAATGTTCTCTTAAGCCTTCTCTCTCCATGGACCTTATACTAAAAATATTTTTTTTTTAGTAATTTAGTAATTATTTTACTAATAAAAATGTAAAATATTAAAGATGACCATTACTTTATCTGTGACAGATTCTTTTGGGCAGAAATCCACATTTCTCATGGTTTCATATTTTACTGAAACAGATATTTGCCAACAGCAACTTTTATTGCCATTCTCATTAGAATTTCCCACATTAAAACGATGAACTTTGTGGACATAATTTTTTAACTTTTCTGCTTGCTTATTGACCTGGCATGTAATAATCTTTAAACATACAAAATAGAGGGGTTTGTACAATATACATTCCCTGATCCTGTCTCACCAGTAATTAAGTAACTATGCAAGTACATTTATTTACAAAAACAGGGGTGTTTTAGTTACAAAGTTATGATCAAATAATAGGCTACACCAAGGTAAACCTCCATATGGTGGTCCTAACTGTTTACCTCCGGTCATATTTTTCATAGGCTGACACCTCCCTGCATGTTTGCATTTATGAACATATTTCTAAAACCCCCATTTTTTTAAATATATGCACATGCATAGATACACAAATAGTAGGGAAACAAGGGACAAGGGAATGTACATTGATCAATCCCCTCTCTTTTGTATGTTTGTAGCTAACTTGGCCAGATCAGTCACACTTCCATTGTACTTAAGTATTTTACTAAGCCTTGGCCAAACTTCCATGAGGTTTTAGCACCCACACACCCATCCCTTTAATAGTGGTCTTATGCCTTTAAAAATGGGTGTTGGTCTGGATAATCTCTCTCTCTTAAAAGTCTCAAGTGAGGAAGGATTAAATCTGTGTTTTGGTCATGGCAGTCTCTCTGGGATAAAGCCCAGTGAGACCAGTCCCTTGGTCAGGAGACACTTATCCCAAGAAATGTTACTATCAGGGTCGGACTGGGGGACCCGGGGCCCACCAGGGCTGCTGCCTCAAGGCTCCCTCCACCCCCGCCGGTCATGCGTGCACGCGCGCACACACGTATTGCTTTTTTGCCACAAAGCCCCCACCCGCTGCACGTGTGTGCACACGCACTTTGTTTTTTTGCTGCGACAGGAAGAGAGGCAGAGACACAGTGAGTGGATCTGGGTTGTCAGGACCCACAAGACCCACCGGGTTTTTTCCCGGCGTCCCATAGGCCCAGTCCAACCCTGGTTACTATGCATGGCGGCACTAGCCAATGAAAAAATGACCAGAGGTAAATAGTTAGGGACCACAACACAGGGTTTACCTTGGCATGCTGTGGTGTTAATTTTATCATCATAACTATCCAGTTAGATCTCTTTTTGCACTTAGAACCACCCTACCATTCCCAAAGCTCACAGAAATTGCAGGTGATCTGTGCCACGTGAAAAAATTGTACGTAATTGTATGTAGCACATTTCTGCATTATCTATGACCTGTTGCCCAGGACCCTGCTGCTGTGGGGTGTGCTGCATCCATAGTTATAGCTTTGCACCCCAATAGTAACTTCTAAATCGTTCCATGAATCATTCACATCTCCTCCCATTTCCTTTGCTTGAGACCTGGTCCCACTTGTTGGTCTGGAAATTCAGTAATGAGACATTTAATTTATTTTTTTTACAAAACTTTCCATTCTATCCGCACAGTAAACTGTAATATACTGTAACTATATAGCCAAAAAGGTCTGTTTCTTGTCCTTCTCTCACTTTCTCAAACAGCCAACCTCTTGATTTCTTGTAATCTTCTTCTTTCATTTCAAGTCTGTATCCAATGTATCTAATTCTTTGCTCTTCATTCCTATTTTACTCCTTTTATATCACACTAGCTGGTAAACCACTCTCATTAAATGATTGTAGATCCTGTAGTTCTCCCATAGATTCTCTTCTTTATAAAGCTGTCCATAGACCTGCAGATTTTACTCTTGTATCTGATGAACGATCGGACGTCCCAATCTTACGACCTGCCACTAACCATTCAGATTAAATACAGTAGTAAAAGAACTTTTTTTTTACAGTTACAGATTTTCTAAAATGCAGGTTTTACAAATAAATGAGTCATTTTCCTCCCTCTCATAGAAGCTCTGTAAGCTAGGGTGCTAAGCTGTGAAAATCTGTTACATTCTTGCAGTGCCCTCTAGTGTAAGTTCTGCATAATGTCTTCAAGTAACATGATAAGTATAATTTGGCAGTATAATTTAGCAGTGAAATTAGATAAAAGACAAAATGGAAAGAAAGGAGCAGTTGCATGAAAAAAATAGTTAACGGATAAATACAGGGATATATTGCAACAAACCTCTCATGTATAGAGAGACAATATGCAAAATGCTGTGCTACTACAAGGTAACTGGATATCACCTGCAGGTCTATCATAGCTGTAGGCAATGTTAAAGGGGTTGTTCAGCTTTGAGTTAACGTTCAGTATGATGGAGTGATATGTGGATTTCATGTGTAATTGTTTTTAATTTTTTATTATTTGTGTTTTTTGAGTTATTCAGCTTTTTATTCCTCAGCTGTCCTGTTTGACATCTCAGCACATGGTTGCTAGGGTCCAAATTACCATAGCAACCATGTTTTGACTTGAATAAGAGACTGGAATATGAATAGGAGAGGCCTGAATAGAAAGATGAGTAATCAAAAGTAGCAATAAAAATAAATGTGTAGCCTTACAGAGAGTTGGTTAAGTAGATGGGGGTCATGGAACCTTATTTGAAAACTGGAAACTGGAAAGTGTCTGAAGAAGAAGGCAAATGATTTTAAAAAACTATAAAATAATAAATAACGAAGACCTTTAATTATTTGATTAGAATTGACCATTTTATAACATACTAAAAGTTAGCTTTAAGATAAAATACCCCTTTAAGCAATGCTGCATGTAATATTTATAAAATTGAACTTATTATAGCATGTTTGGAGCATTCCTTCCTCATATCCCTAGTGTAGATTGAGGTGCAGACCCACTAAAAATGCTTTTACCAAACTGAAACATGCATATGAGCTATGCAATGTTGAACAACTAATTAATGAGCTATATGTTTATCAATTCATTTTTATTTATTTAAAAGCACAAGTAAGTGGCACTAAGAAACATAAAGTAAACAATAATTGGTATATATTGCATAACCATTATCAGCCTGAATCCAAATTTTCTAACAACATCCATCCATCGCTCTTATATTTTGTAAGCGCAGTAAATGAAAGAGAAATTCTGTTGACTGACAATTAAACCAACGCACATGGGTTTCTGAAATCAGTCATCAAGTAAAAACGTTGGCTGTTACATTACTGAGATATTGAAGCACAGGGTAAGTATATGTCCACTTAATAATAGAGGACAGTGGGCGAGAGCAGATGGCTTCACAGTTCCACAGTTAATTTGGGTTAAAAAAATAAAAACAAACTCAATTTCCATCCCTCCAAAAGACAGCAACTGGGACATGTATCAAGGATAACAAATAGTTACTTGTGCAAAACTTAAATACACATAAATCCAAACAAGAAATCCATACCCTAATACAATTCATTTAAACTTGTGCAATATTCATTTTCATATTCATTTAAATTTTGAAAGAGCAAATTTTATTTGGGAACAGTAGGGGGCTTATTAGCCTTGTGAGATTTATTATGTTCCAAAGTTGCTAGAAATCCAAAAAAAAAATCCATCTAATACCTGTCAGTCAGGTAGAAGTCAATGGCAGATGGTCCCTTTAACAATTGGAATATGTTTTTTGCCTTCAGGATTTTCGATTGCGCTGTTTGTGCTGGTTTTCATTGGATAATCCGAATTATACAATTATTTTGGAAATCAACTCAAAAAAGTTGAGTTTTGGGAGTATCAATTCAGAAAAGTCACACGATTTGATTGACGTTTGATTTTGTTGCAACATTTTTTTAACACAAGGGCATTTGGCCATTTGGGTTTAGGAGTTTGGTCGGATATTATTTTGTCACTCACACATGCACCTCTAGCGATAAGTTTCAAAATTATAGCAACATTTAAACATATTTAGATACTAAAATTGTAGCATTAAAATGTCAGCATTATGATAGCAATACAGTAAAAAGTGCATGTGTTATTTTTCTCCAGTGAGTTTTGCAAATATTTCAATGAGTTAAAATTGCAGTTTCTAAAAGTTTTGTGATTATTTTATATTGGACACAATTTAAGACAGTCCATTGTGTAAAAAATGTAAATATAAGAAGTTACTTAGATCTGTCAATTACTGTATGTCATCAAATTATACCCTATTTTATATCTTTATTCTTTCTATGGTACGGGATATAAAGAATATTTGATGTATTTTTATGTCAAAAAGCAACCCAAAACAAGCTGTCCATTTAGGCCCCTAAGTATAATACAATTTAGTTCATGTATCTAGTATGCTTCCAGTTTAAGAAACTCATTCCACAGGTCACCAGCTTTTGATCTATGGGCATGCAACTAAAGCTGCTGGATCCTGATGGACATCTGCCCCATGTTAGACAATTGGTTGTTGGGTTATATCTTGTTTTCCTCCACAACCTTTTGTGTGTCTCTATATGTAACACTGCTCTTATAGCAGCTCTTTGCATTCCAGTCCTCTTTTCTATTGTTATACAATTTTGCCACCATATATTATTTCACATGGACATTTTGTAATGTAGGCAAAACCATAGTGTAGACACACACAAGTCTTTGTTTCTTTTCATACCTTTTACCCATATAGGGTTATGCAAAGTGTGGCCCTTGAATAAGATGAATTCACATAAGGCTTTACATCTATGAGAACATTGACACAGCCTTTAAAAGTTTGGCTGTGTGACACCTACTGATCACATATGGGAATTGCATGTTGAGATTTCCAATGGATATTTCAATACCCTGTTATCTTTGATTAAGGTCCTAATAAGGACCAAAACATAGACACAAATAGTATGTGATTGTATAGAGAATGTACAGATGTATTTATTGTACTGTGCACCTCAAAAAGAGAAAATGTGACAAGAGTGCAGACATTTACCGTATATACCCGCGTATAAGCCGAGTTGAAAAAGTCTACCTCGGCTTATACGCGGGTCAGCGGTACCCGACCCGCTGAGATTGCAGTCACTTTTAATCATTCCTATACCAACAGTTCACTTGGGGAGAGACTGCAATATCCCACAATGCCATCTGTTGGTTGTATGAAAGAATAACAGAGACTGCAATATCACACAGCACCATCTGTTGGTTGTATGAAAGAATAACAGGGACTGCAATATCACACAGTGCCATCTGTTGGTTGTATGAAAGAATAACAGAGACTGCAATATCACACAGCACCATCTGTTGGTTGTATGAAAGAATAACAGGGACTGCAATATCACACAGTGCCATCTGTTGGTTGTATAAAAGAATAACCGGGACTGCAATATCACACAGCGCCCTCTGTTGGTTATATGAAAGATTAACAATGACTGCAATATCACACAGCGCCATCTGTTGGTTTTATGAAAGAATAACAGGGACTGCAATATCACACAGTGCCATCTGTTGGTTGTATGAAATAATAACAGAGACTGCAATATCACACAGCACCATCTGTTGGTTGTATGAAAGAATAACAGGGACTGCAATATCACACAGTGCCATCTGTTGGTTGTATGAAAGAATAACAGAGACTGCAATATCACACAGAACCATCTGTTGGTTGTATGAAAGAATAACAGGGACTGCAATATCACACAGTGCCATCTGTTGGTTGTATAAAAGAATAACCGGGACTGCAATATCACACAGTGCCCTCTGTTGGTTATATGAAAGATTAACAGTGACTGCAATATCACACAGCGCCATCTGTTGGTTGTATGAAAGAATAACAGTGACTGCAATATCACACAGCGCCCTCTGTTGGTTATACAAAAGATTAACAGTGATGACAATATCAAACAGCACCCTCTGCACATGGTAGTGGGACAGTGGGACAATGCACACAGTAATCCGTTTGGCAATTCTCTGTCACCATCAGCTTTGCAAAGAAGTCCGGTTGATCGCTGGGGGGGTCGCTTTGGCAGAATGTGCGCTGCTGGGAGACACGGCTGTAGTTGTGTCTAGGCTTATACGCGAGTCAATACGTTTTCCCAGTTTTTGTAGGTAAAATTAGGTACCTTGGCTTATACACGGGTCGGCTTATACACGAGTACAGATGAAGCCACTTGGATTTGTGAGTTAAATGCGTCATGACTCAGGGGTAATTGAAGAAACTGTGTTATCTTAAGTCATCTTAACTCATTTAATGCATTTAACCTTTTCATTAGCATACCAAAGCTCCATTGTTCACAATGGTGAATGCTTTAATTAGATGGGATGTTGTGACGCAGTTTTCTGTGTTAAATGAGATAAATGGGATATCTGTGTTAAGTTATTCTGTGTCAAACAGACAAACCAAAGTGGCTGCATCTGTATATACGGTAACCAGATATAGATATATCGGCAGGTCTTTTCAACAACACCAAAGTGTGTTTATTGGTTCAAAAACCCAACATCTTTGTCTCTGTCTGTGAACAAACAACTTTTTGGTTTGTTCCCATGAGGAAGGTCACAGTCCAGTCAGTGGCCAAAACATCTGGAGTTTTGAACCTTTGTAAAATAAGGAATTATGCATTTTATACATTTTGCATTATATACTTCATAGTAGAAAGCACTTACAGCACACAATTCCTGTTGGGAATGTGATTTAAAAGTTATGTGTCAAAAAACACATTAACGGGTTTCGTTCTAACGATGATCCTTTGTGGATCGAAATGCGTTGATGTGTTTTTTTGGCAAAATAAACTTTTAAATCATATTCCGAACAGGAGTTGTGTGCAGTGAGTGCTTTCTACAACGAAGTTGGATTATTATTGGTGAGCACCCGGCTATTGATTAATAGAATGGTGAGTGCCAATATGATTGTATATATATATAAATGTGTGTGCATGTGTACTATGTATATAGTGAATATAGTGAAGTACGCCTTTTACATAGGTCATGGAACTCTGAGGTTACTTCTAATATCCTCATATTTTTCAAGAAGGGGTACTTTATTTATTATAATACACAAGTTTTAGTGATAAAAATTACATCACTAAGAGACATTACTAAGGTATAGGATATTTTGTCATTTATTCTTGAGCCCTGAGGTTTTTTTAAAGGCTCCTTCCATAACGTGGTCACCATAAAACATTTAAACATTAAATAAACAATAAACCCAATAGGATATTTTTTATACCAGCATGTATTCATGCAGCTTAGCTAAAATCAATTACAAGCAACTGATTTATTATTACAGAGAAAAAAATGCCAATTACTGTATTTGATTGAAATGGACTCTATGGTAGATGGCTTTCCTGTAAATTGAAATTGGATAACGGGTTTCCAAGAGCGTGGCATATCCCAGGTATCTAAACTCTTGTTACCCTCCCCCCCAACCCTTTCTTCCGGCAGTGTCTAATTAACAGGCCTATAGTTTCCCATCTGAGAACAACATTCCTTTTTGATTAGTGGCACCACATTAGCAATTTGCTCAGTGCAATGCCAGACATCAAATAATCATAGAAATAAAGTAAAGTGGATTCACAATATCTGGGGTGAATACTTTTAGGTACTGGACATGAGTTCTTTTTCACATGTTCTAGTCTCTAGTCTTAAAAACTTCCTCTTGAGTCAATCAGCCATCAGTAGTTGAATTATTAATATTGGACTTAGTACAAAGGAAATCTCCATTAACTGGTTCCTAATCCCACTAACCACGCGATAATTTCGAAGGATTGGTCGGACTTCCCTAAAATCGGTCATTCGGCAAGAAGAATCGTCGCATCTATGGGGAGCTTTAGTGTGTAGACAGATGAAAAATAACAGTTCTCTGCTCCTAACAATAAATAGACCTCCATCTAAAACTAAGGGCCCTACTCCTTCTTGGTTGATTTTTTTAATATTCATATATTTTGGAAATAATTTTAGATTTATTTTAATTCTCTAATTAGCTTTTTACAATGCTCGTTACAAAGATATATTTTCACAGCAACATTTTACATTTTCAGATTTTCAGATTTCTTTCTGTTTAATTCTTTAAAAATGTATTGTATGGTTTTTTTCTATTTTTTTCCGAATCACTAGACTTTTTCAGGCTTTTTCCCAAAAAGCCAGATTTTTCTGATTTTTTTGCATGAAAAGCCAAAAAAAAGTCGGATTTTCAAGGTTGATTCCAGCGCAAACCACAGAAACTTCCAAATAGGATAGGGACCTCTCCCATTGACTTTTATATATACAACCTCCACAGGTCGGAAATAGTGTTTTTTCGGATTCTGACGTTTTGCAGCATCGAGCTTTAATATATCCCGAAAAATTTGAGTTTAAATTTAAAAAATTGACAGAATCCAGACAGATTCCTGACAGAATCCAAGAAGAGAGAAATCTGAGCAATCTAAGCCTAATGAGTCCTACTGCAGTTAATGACCTGATACTAGTGTTCATTGGAAGACTAGTTTACATGTAATCTTGTTAATAGCTTGGTGATTAATATTGACTCTTACAGCTGAAGCTTTCCTAGAGGAGCACATTCTTATCCTAGTCTTTATCCTGTTTTCTCTACCATTAGGCTCTACTGTGGCTTTAACTCCTCCATCTGCAATCGAAGCCAAACTTCGACACCTAACTAGTTCATGAGATATTACTAATAAAAATGATTAAAGAATAGTTCACCTTAAAACCAACATTCAGTATGATAGGACCTTGTTTTAATGTTATAATGTTATATCAGAATGCTGTGCAAGTATTATGATACAGATGGGATATAGATGGATGTGTAGATTTATGCACTGAAATTTAAAGTAAATAAAACTAACTATGGCAGTGACATTACATTTGGCCTAGTTATCTCAGAGAGAATAAGGTGATATTTTAATTTTGAATGCATTTTTATATTTAGAATCATAGTGGTGTTGAAATTTAATAAATCAATCCAATCCTCTTATGCAAGTAATTGAAATGCCTCTGTGACTGTTGACAGGTCAATCTCCAGCGTAAGATATATGGATCCCTAAGGAAAATCACAATGGCAAAATCCATTCAGCCAACAGTTATCTAACTGAAATGGAAGCCGTGTTTGTTTCTAGGAGTTTCCGCTGATCTATCTCAGCAGAAGGTGACTCAGAAGAGAACTGAGTTCATCAAGTTACACACAGGTTCCATCTGTTGGAGCCTTTGTCAGAGGAGAGGGGAGGCATCAACAGTTTGAGCACTTGTTTCATTTGTCGTGTTTAACATGGGGAGAACTATAGCTGCTCCACTGAGCACTAATGAACTGTTTTCAGTAAAATCTAAATTGGAGGCTGGTCTGTTTGTGGAATTGTGGTAAAATGCTATTGGTATTTTAGACAGCTCGTGAGACTTATTATAGCTTGGTGTGGAGGGAAGCATTTCTGGGCAGTCATGCCAAACTTACAGAAAAAAATCCTCTTTTGTTTGGCCGGTGTGTTGAGCTTTGCCTGTGCTCTCGGAATTGCAGCAGCTCTAGGGAAGCAGCTCTGGATCAAAGGGACTATCCTGTGTAAAACTGGAGCCCTGCTGGTCAATGCAACAGAGGAAGAGCTGCAGAAATTTGTTGGGGAAATTCAGTATGGCCTTTTCTATGGACAAAGAGTGAAGCAATGTGGGCTTGGGGGGAGACCCACTTCATTTTCATGTAAGTATCCTGAACAATAATTACTTATGTGAGTTGTGCTGGGTAGCTTTGGCTTTTGTTGAAGGAACATTATTATTTCTGTATAAAAATCATTAACAATATTGTATATTTATGAAAGAGAAATTGCAGAATGTGCAGGCAGATACTTTTTATTGGACAAAGACTTCACATACGCAAATATTATTAAACGTGCTTATTGGTATGCAAATGATAACTTTTCGGTTATAAAAATAAAAAGTGTGTATAAAAATGTGGTTATTAGTGAAAGTGCTTTATGTTGTGGTGTTTGCTTATTTTTCAAACCTTGTAAAAGTAATAACTATGAAGGCATCACTGTGAGTCAGTCCTATATAGGCATTACTGCTGTTACCACTTTTTTACTCATTTGCCTGTAATTTCTATTTAAATGAAGCTGATATCATAAAGCTTGATATTATTGTGGTCCTAACATTTCAGCTCCAATTTTATTATTAAGCTATAGCAGATGTGCTGAATATTGAATAGTGATTTAAAAAATAATTTCATTACATTTTTATGTTATTGCACTCAAAATGTAATAGAAAAAGAAATTGAACAAAAAGTTATGTTTTGTTATGTAATGTGAGAGTGACTGTACCTTATAATATGTGTCCATATCAAACTAGGGATACACCTGCTTTTCATAGGTACATCCTGGAAACTCTGAATTTTAGATGCAGTGTAATAATTATTGTAATAATAATTAGCAATGGATAAATTGCATGTCCTATAAAGACACAGTAGAGGAAATCAGCATCATTATGTTTATTTCACAATATTAAAAAATACCCATGTGTAAAATTCGTGTTATCTGGGTTAATCTGCGTTACTGAGCTAAATGTATTACTTTTGTATTCAGGAAGGGACATGAACCAATTGCAGGTAAATGAGGAACTGAGTTGAGAAACCTTTAATTAGATGCCTCATTTATTATTCAGGAGAAGGAAATGATGACTCACCATCCAAGACTTATGCAGCACATTACTTCATGTGAGGCAGACACTTATTTTCATTATTAAGGAGAAGGCAATGATCACACTAAGCCCAGGACTTATGCAAACAGTTGCTTCATGTATGGTACTTATTCCTCAGTATTAAGAACAAATTATTTCATAAGTGATGGCTACAAAGGAATAACTATTCTTGAGATACAAAAGAATGAACCAACAAAGAAAGGTAGTTGCCATTGTGTGTTGGCATCCTACCATAGCAAGCCTACAATGACATTCTGATCTTGTAATAAATGCCATTAACCTTATCGTCAAATATATGTGAATTATTAATTAGCATGTTTGGTAACATACTCTATTTGGTAACTTAATATACTGGAGAGTTTGGTGTAATCAGATCTGCCTTAAATAGAACGCACATGCCCATCCTAATAAGGATAAACTGCCTATCTGAGAGCCAGCTGGGAATCCAGCAAAGGAAAAACCTGTCGGTAGCAGGGTGGACAAGTGCAAAAAAAAGCAGTTCAAATAGTTAGGTTTTAGTAAAGCTTTTGATAATGTTCATATTGGTGGACATGAGAGGAAGTGGGAAGAAAAGTGACTGAGCAGCATAGCGCAATGTGTTTCAGTTGAGTACCAAACTCGTATAGGCACAGACTGTCAATTAGTAGATTCTGGCAAATGCAAGAGGGGCTGCTGTAAATTGCCATAGGCTGTTACTGTTTAGTGGGCTAGTGGGGGGCTGTTTGGGCTTCTGTGTACTTGAAATGCCAGAGCCTATTTTTAATCCTAGTCCAAGCCTGAACAAGGATCATCAGCAAATGGGTTAGGAACATTGGAGAACATTTGCAGATATGCACTAGTTTGAAATCCCTCAACATTTGTATAATAAAAAGAACAATTTGGTCATGCTCATTTATGCTCAGTTATGACCATTCTCTTCCACCCAAGCCCCTCACACCTTCCAATAAGCTTGAGTCATATTGTGGTCTGCAACTAAGGGCTGTCCCTCCTAAATCAGGACCAAAGGAAGATATGTAGTTTGTTTTCATATAAAACATTCTCAGTCAAATTAGATCAAGACCACCCCAAAAAAGCAGTAAGGGCAATGACCAAAATAGCTGTTACATGGCATTATGACAAAAGCATAATTTTTTTGTCCAAATAGCAGAGTCAAAATGCCACATCAGCGCTATCTTCCAGTGAAGATAAATGCTGGCATGGGTGATTCTTCCCTATGTAGTTCTGTGTTTCTGATTCAGTGCTTGGCTCACTGTCTGCGCCACTCCATTTTCTATCTATCATATGTGTTTCATTCAATCCCATTTTTGTAATTGACAATTTTCCTCTCCAGCTTTCACAACAAAATCACAATAGCCAGTGTCACCCAGCAAACTT
This sequence comes from Xenopus petersii, assembly GCA_038501925.1. Classification (NCBI taxonomy): domain Eukaryota; kingdom Metazoa; phylum Chordata; class Amphibia; order Anura; family Pipidae; genus Xenopus; species Xenopus petersii. The sequence goes on along the minus strand of CM076681.1, from coordinate 38,934,746 downwards.
CATTTAGATGGGCAGATTGTATTGTCATAGCTTATGTCAAATTTACCCCCAACAATCCCCTTTCTCATAGTCAATAACCATGGTAGCTCTAATATTAGAAGTGGATATGTGTTTCATGTTGTACATGGCCCTAAGGGTGAAGACACACAGGTGTACTAGTAACAGCTACTTGTCACAGCTACAAAATAGACAATAGTGATAATTGGTTTTGATACGGCACTACGTGCATTTTAGCAGAGAAAATTCTCAGTATTGTCTATGGCAGGGCATTTAGTAGCCTAAATAGCTGCTACTAGTAGCTCCGTGTGTCTTCACCCTTTAATTATGTTCATAGAGTACATGATTCATATGCCACTTTGTTTCATCGTTTGCTTTATTTTTGTAGCTGCCTCCATTTGCACAAATACCAAGATGCCATATAAATAAGATACTCATTTACAATAAATTTAGTCTGCAGTAGGAATAGGTCTCAGATTACACAGCAGTGTTAGATATGCTCCCTGTTCTCCTCCATGCATCTTTTAATTATAAAGGAATTTGTGCAGCCTGCAACTCTCTAGTTATAAAGCTATCTGCTTTTGCTACTCTTGTTAATTCCCATCTGTTTCTGGGTCAGCAATTTATTTGCAGAAAGGTTACTGGCATAGATACACAGAACTAAATTATTCATTAACGTCAACCAAATTCTTTTTACATTCATTTTTCGTTGTCACTTCATTGAAGCATTAAACAGTAAAGCTGAACATATTCCAATATGTCACATGAAAGTTTAATGATTTGTCAGCTAATAGAATGCATGTGGTAGGCTGCCAATAAAAGGCAATTGAAACCAGTGTAAATGAGGGAATCCAATTCCCAATACAATGAATAACTGGCCTCTGGCCCATAGAGAGCCACGTTTATGTCAAGTTATTTAGCTCAGCATTCTGAAGTGCTACAGTGAAATCCATACTTTATAGACATAAAGGCAATACCCAAGAAATCAACATTACCGTTCAAGAAATAAATAAACAAGAGATTCATTAATTAAGAAAAATGTATAAAATGTATTTTTAATTATTATTATTATTAGTATTATTGTTGTTGTTATCATTATAATTATTATTGTATATTCAATATAATATTAATATAATAATAGAAAAATATATTTATATTTACATATATCCTATATATAACATTTCTGGATTTAACTGAATAATGTCTTTTTCTATTACAAAATTTGTTTGGCTGTAAATTTCTTGACCTCGCTATGCCCAACTGCTCTGCAACTCCCCTCACTAAAGTTTCTCCAGAGCAGTGATCCCCAACCATTGGCTCTCAAACAACATGTTGCTCACCAAACCCTTGGATGTTGCTCTCAGCAGTCTCAAATCAGGGGCTTATTTTTTTCATTTCTGGCTTGGGGGCAAGTTGTGGTTGTATAACAACTAGTTGTACTGCCAAATAGAGCCTCCTGTAGGCTACCATGTCCACATAGGGGCTTCCAAACAGTCAAGTACAACCTTTAATTGACACCCGAGGCAAATTTACCATGCTTGTGTTGCTCCCCAAATCTTTTTACATGTGAATGCTGCTCACGCGTAAAACAAGTTTGAGAACCCCTGCTTCAGAGAATTGGGGTGGCCTGCTGACCTAGGCCCACTCCTTTGTGGACTTTCCATAAATCTGGGCCAGACTTTTAAAATTATGAACCTACCTAAATTTTATTTGTAGCATCCTTTCCCATAGCATAAAAATAGTAGCTATAGTGTTCACAATCACAAATGTGTCATGGCCCCATCTATTCTTGTATAATTACTCATGATCTATGGCAATACACACTTGTCCAGCAAGGCATGAGGTGGGTGTTGAGGTTTTCGGTACCTTAATGAAATGCTCATAGTTAGATTACTATTTTGCTTTTGTCTGTGTGGTGGATGCCCTGAACTCCAATAGTCTGAGCAATTTTCCCAACAGACTGTAATGGACATCCGTATCTCCCTATTGAATTGGATAATGCCTGCTACTTATTCTGCCAGACATCATTTGTGGTACATAGAGTATACAGTATATGTGCACAGAGCAGTTAACACTCAGAGGGCTGCCCGGTACTTGGATATTGTACATGCTCTGTTGAGCACTTATAGCTTTGACCATTTATGTGCCTTTATTATCCGTTCTGCTTTTGGTACCCAGATTTTCTTTTTGAATTAGTACTATACAAACTCTGCCTGGAGTGAACTATCTAAAAAAGTGACAATGCCTGATGGTAGATGCTTCTAAAACCAGCTTACAGCAATGGCTAAATTATGACTCTAGACACTTCTATTGAAATCTCCAGTGCTTGGCAGAGTTCTTTGGTGGTCTGATCTATTGATGCACTCTGTGGCTAATGAATTTTATAATTCTCCATGCTTTGTCAAAATCTGATAATTTGATTTCATGATATAAATTTAGCAGAAGTTATAACATTGCCACCTCCGTTAGATACAGTATGAAACAAAATGTATTAACTAATTGATTAGTAAAGAGCGAATGCCTTTTAAATGTATTCTTTTCTTGAAGTTTTTCCAGATTTGCTGAATGTCATCCCTGCCAGTATGCACGTCAGTGTCATCATATTCTCCACATCGCTCATTGTATTTGCCTTGGTGGGAACAGGCTTCTTCATGTTCAATGCCTTTGGTAATCCTTACAAGACTTTGCATGGTCCTGTTGGACTCTATCTTTGGTGCTTTGTTTCATGTAAGTATTCTTTGAACAGTCATTATATTTTTCCTCTACAAAACTACAATTTACTACTATTTAAAAAATAAAATGGAAATAACTCAGTGAATTCAGATTTTGTGCATTCCAGTATAAATATGATATCAGCTGATATTAGCACTGCCATATATATGTTGTTTTTTGGTTCATAAGGGTGTTTCTGGGAATGACCAACCTTGTTACCATAAAACACAAAAAACAGTATACTGTTTAAAGAAAAACTATGCCCCCCAAACAATGTAGGTCTCTATAAAAAGATATCGCATAAAACAGCTCATATGTAAAATCCTGCTTCATGTAAATAAACCATTTTCATAATAATATACTTTTTAGTAGTATGTGCCATTGGGTAATCCTAAATAGAAAATTGCCATTTTAAAAAATAAGGGCCGTCCCCTGGGATCGTAGGATTCACTGTACTCACAAACATACCAACAAACCATACATGTTAGGTCACATGAGGCAATTAACAGACGAAGTTGTGTCTTTTGCTTCCACATTTCTTCCTGTTACAGTTAGAGTTGTAGTATTTCTGGTCAGGTGATCTCTGAGGCAGCACACAGACCATCACGAAATGGTGGCTCAAGGCAAGAGATGTAAAAGGGCAATATTTACTTAAATATATATTCCAGTTTGGGAAGATTCTTTAATATGTCACGTAATATGATATGAACTATCTGTTGCTTAAGTGTTCATTTTGGGGGTATAGTTTTCCTTTAACATTTATAGATTGTTCATTTATGAAATAAATGTCACAGTTTGGCAATGCATATATAGATAATATATACTATAATATAGATAAGACAAAACATGCAGGCCTGGATTTGTGGAAGGGCCACCTAGGCCTTGGCCTAGGGTGGCAGGATTTTGGGGGGGCGGCATGCTGCCCAACCACACCCACATTGGTTCAAAAACATTGGGGATGTGCTGGAGATACAATCATTTTTTAAATTTCCCGTGCACCAATCCCCATTGCTCCAGTCCAGATGATGAAAATTTGCACAAATAAAGGGGAGGGAACAGGGGTGACAGCGCCAGTAGGCCTAGGGGCGCCCGTTATGTAAATCCGGCCCTGAAAACATCAGTTTACCAGGGCCAGTGACTACTGTATGAGAACAGTGAAGCAGTTAAATTTTTTCAGGATTCTAGCTTATAAAATAAATACAGTAGAACCCCCATTTTATGTTTTTCAAGGGATCAGAATAAAAAAATCAGGGAAATGTATTATGCAAAATATATAGGTGAGACCACAAAAAAACAATGTAATGTGAGGGAAAACGTAAAATCAGGGGATGTAAAATTGAGGTTTTTCTGTGAAACAATGACAATAGCACCACTCCATATGAAACAAGTGAGTTTACTGTTTCTATAGAATGATTATTTTAATATCCATCATGCAGCATACAAAATGTTTATGAGCTACAATAACCCTCCAACATGTTTGGCAAAAGATCAGATTCGGTTCTACCACACAGCCGTATGGTCATAGGCTGGAAATCTTATATCACAGAATACTAACTTATTAGAGACGGTTATAGACAGCAACACAATATTGCTTTAACAAATTTCCTGTTTCTTCTTTTAGGTTCCTGTGGCTGTCTTGTGTTAATCCTCTTCTCTTCTGAAGTGAAAATGCACCATTTATCTGAAAAAATTGCTAATTACAAAGAAGGAAGCTTTGCCTTTAAAACCCACAGTGAACAATACCAGACCTCTTACTGGATTATCCTGGTTTGCACCCTTGTGCACGTAGCCAACGTTTTCCTGATTCGAGTTGCAGGTTTTGATTTCCCATTTGCAAAGTCTAAGGATCTTGAGACAAATTCGGGGGCAATCGATCTAATGTACTGAAGAAGAGCAGAGATCATACCACTTTAGGCAGCAGGTTAATTACCATCTGATGAGAAAAAAATGAGAAAAATATTTAAAAAAAAATATAGCACTATACTGTTGAAATCAAATTGCTTGCTACGGGCAACATCAATGGTGATGTTTGTCTCCAATGATAATAAATATGCCACAAAGTGTACTGTACCCAACATAGTCTGAAGGTCTGTATAAAGCCCTTTAATACACTGAAAAAGTCTATACCACACTGTTCCTTCAACTGTACATTATAGCGTAATTAAGACTTTAGTAACTGATAACGTCTTATTTATATGTACTCTAGTAAACAATGATGGAATGGGCAGGTCCAAGAAGTCTTTTAGCCAATGTCTCTTAGGTTGCTAACGATTGGCTGCAGGAGAATGCTTGGCATTGTACTTCAGTAATGGGATCCCTGATTTATTCACAGTGCTATTATTACCTAAGATAGTAAATTATTTACAATTTGTATCTGAGATCCCCACCTTTGATATTGTTTCCTATAAAAATAAATTCATATTTTTTTTTATTTTTTGTAAAGTACTGTTTTACCAACAGTGTAAACGTGTCTTATGGGGTTTATATTAATTTTTTGTAAAATGTAAGACTTTATTAAAGAAATTCACTAAAAAAAACTCGATTTCATGTTCATTTATTAAAGTTCACCTGTTCAGGATTGTTTGATTTTATGAGCTGTTATTTCCAGATTATTTTGCAATATTGTTTAACAGGGAACAAGTCAACATAAAATTTCTCTCCACTGGCTCTGGAACAAGCAGCATTTTTTACCCTTATTCTCTAAAAGAGGAAAGTAGAAAGGATCCTCAGAGTAGGCTGATCCTCGTGCAGTCCGAGAAAACAAACTTGTTGAATTCTGCATTAAAATTAGAAAAAAAGTTGGAGTTTACTGGATTACTTGTCTATGTTATCTCATATCTGCTTTATATTTGCAATATAGTCCTGATTGTATGAAACCAGAGACGGAAGGGGATTACAAAATCATAGGCTAAAGACAGAGAGAACATGGAGCAGTATTTAAAGCTAAAATAATCAATCACAAAACATGGATGAATAGTCAATCACATAACTTGATTAAATGGCCAGTTAGAAAATACTACGATGAACATCTTGTTTCCTCCCTTCATAAAAACTGGTCTGATCAACATGTAGATCTTAAAAGTAATCCAATCTTTAGACATACCATTATTACATGGATGATTCTATGTAAACAGAATAATTTAAATTATAACAATAATTGTAAATACATGCATCTGCATAGATTACTGATATGACAGGGGACCAGGGAATGTGCATTGATCAATTTTTCTTGTTTTTCTCTATGTCTGTAGTTAATTTGGCCAGATCAGTAGCACTTCCATTGTATTTTAGTACATTTTTATTAAGCCATGGAGTGCTTTCCTTTTTGCATTTTGTATTGTAGCAGATCTATTCTGTTCGGAAGTTCAGCAGCTATGCTGCCGGCCAGACTTCCATGTGATTGTAGCACCCCCACACCCATCCCTTTAAATGGTGGAACAATGCCTTTGGAAATGTGTGTTGGTCTGGGCAGTTTCTCTCTCTTAAAAGCCGCAAGCGGGGGAGGATTAATCTCGTGGAACCAATGCTGTGGTCTAGGTTATCTCTCCCCTTTGAAAGCTAATGGCGGGGAAGGACTAAGCCCTATGATGAAAACCAATGCCCAGGTCGGGAGACCTTTTATTTCAGGTAATGCTCTTATGCCAGGAGGCTTTAGCATTTGAAATTACGACCAGAGGTAAATAGTAAGGGACCGCCATATGGGTTTTACCTTGACGTGGTATGGTGGCTTATCAATCTTATGATCATAATTTTTTAACTAAAAAAACCCTGTCTTTGTAAATACATGCATCTGCATAGATAACTGATATGACAGGGAATGTGCATTGATCAATTTCTCTTCTTTTTCTCTATGTCTGTAGTTAATTTGGCCAGATCAGTAGCACTTCCATTGTATTTTAGCACATTTTTATTAAGCCATGGAGTGCTCCCACAACCTTTCCTTTTTGCAAATTATAACAATAACCTTTTCTCTCTCCGTTTTTCTTAAAGGCTTTTCCTAAAAAGCAAAGAATTTAGTATTCGTGTAAGTGGAGGAAATATATCTCAAATTAGGGACATTATAGACCCAGATTCAGGGGAACTTTTCTCATGGAGAATAATAAAGGAAAAAAATAATCTTCCAGAGAGGAAAAAAAAGAGGAAAAAGTTATTCACAAGTTAAGCACAGATTTCAACTAATAGGCAACAAAACTAAGTTACAATTAAAAAATCACCACTTTTATGAATCAAATTTACATTTAATAGAAGTTCCCAAACTGAATAGTATTCCACGGATATGATCATATTTTGCTTAGTGAATTGTCTAAAAATGCTAAATTGGATGAAGCTGGAGAAAATGGTCTTCTTTCTTAGGAGTTGACATAACTTCTAAAACCTTCTAAAGTCCTTTCAAAATTTTGGAAAGTATGTTAATTCTGTGGGTTGGAGAGACCTACAGTTTAGGTTCATTCACCTTGGCTATGATTTATTATTTCAGAATCCTCAAAGGTATCATTTTGCAAAGAATACAACGTTGACTTTTTTCACTATATTTAGTCATGTCCAATGATAAAACATTTATGGGAGAAAATTGAACGATTCATCAAAGATTCAATTAATATAAATATTAAACTGGGTCCAGAACATGCACTTTTAGACATGAAAATCTCATCTCTAATGACGAATACTGATTTTTTTTTATCAATTAGCTGGAATTCTTGATTCCTTGATCAATTACTAAGGGTAGCCACTAGGAAGTCTATATTTTTATTTTGGATAACAGAGAAAGCCCCCACATTGAAAGATGTACTCTCCTATTTGCATAGTTTATGTATTCAAGAAGTTATTAACATGCTGTAAAACAGACAACTTGTTTCATTATAAAATTTCAATACAAAGAATTTGAAAAGAAAAGAGAAAACTACACAGGTATGTATCTAGTAGAATTATGGTGGCCGTATTTATCAAAATCCTGATTTTCAGAGTATTTAAATAAATAAAGTCTGACTAAACTAGATTCCCCGATTTGACCTTATTTATTATTAAAAATGCATGATTTAATTGGATTGGGAAGAAACAATAAAATCAAGCAAAAATCCAAATCGTACAATTTTTTCAGAATTTTTTCCTGTATCGCTTGAATTTTCTGGCTTTTTCCCGAAAAGCCCAATATTTTTGTATTATTTCCCAAAAAGTACGATATAGATGGATTTTCAGGCTAATTCCAGCGCAGACCACAGAAACTTCCAAATAGAATAGGGACCTCTCCCATTGACTTATATACAACCTCAGCAGGTGTGAGATGCGGGCTTTTCAGATTCAGACTTTTCCATCCTCTGTGTATAATTAATCTCGAAAAATTCAAGTGTTTTTTTTCTACTAAAAAAATCAGATTTTATAGTAAAAAAAACCTAGAATTTTTAGAGTTTTTGACGTTCGACTTTAATAAATGAACTGAAGAAGCTACTCGGATGAGTGGTGAAATGTTTTCAAGAAAAATTCTAAATGTCCAGTTGCATTTGACTTAATGCTAGTAGATACTGTATATCATGACCTGGATATTAAATGAGAATCTTCATAAACATTTCAACCCTAGTATTTTACTTGGTTTTTTTATTAGTATTGCTTCATTGTTTATTGTTTCAGTGCCAGAGCACTGTAGAGAATACTTCTGATCAAACAGAAAATAACTGTGTTTAAGTAAAAAGAAACAGAATTTTGTATGAACAAAATTAAATAATTATCATATGTACTGTAACAATAGTGGTGGTATGTAATAGCTATGAGACCTAATTTATGTGGAATGCATAAATAGAGGGAAGAAATATGTAATGTATATTAGTTTCCTTTGAAAATTTATTGCAGGATTACAGGAGAGTAATTAGTACAATTTGGCAGCTTTTCTGATAACAATGTCATAGTAAAATAGTAACATAGTAAGTAAGGTTGAAAAAAGACACACGTCCATCAAGTTAAACCTTTTAACTCTGCCAGTTGATCCAGAGGAACCCTTCTGAAGCCTCACCAATTTGCCTCAGAGGGGGAAAAAATTCCTTCCTGACTCCCAAATGGCAATTGGACTAGTCACTGGATCAACTTGTACTATGAGCTATTTCCCATAACCCTGTATTCCCTCACTTGCTAAAAATCAATCTGATAATTTAAAGCTATCTAATGTACCAGCCTGTACAACTGATTCAGGGAGAGAATTCCACATCTTCACAGTCTCACTGTAAAAAACTCCTTCTGAATATTTAGGTGGAATCTCCATTCTTCTAATCGGAATGGGTGATCTTGTGTCAGCTGGAAAGACCTACTGGTAAATAAAGTATTAGAGAGATTATTATATGATCCCCTTATAGATTTATACATATCACCTCTTAAGTGCCCCTTAAGCATCCTTACTGTTTTTAAAACTCCTGTGGCTTGATTCAAATTCGATTCAAGTTTGCGGGTCAATCCTATTCACCCGAATTTAAAAAATTTGATTTTTAAAATAAATTTTGATTGTTTTTTGAATTTATGGGAGTTTATATAAACTCCCATAAACGCTAAATCTGACCTTTGATAAATATGCCCCCAAGACACGTCTTCGTAGTTCACACATTTCTCAAAGTGTTTCTATATTCAGGTTGGATAGCTTTCACACAGACAATTACAAAGTACAGGTATGGGATCCGTTACCTGGAAACCCATTATCCAGAAAGCACCAAATTACAGAATCGTCATCTCCCATTTTATCCAAATAATCCAAATATTTAAAAATGATTTCCTTTTTCTCTGTAATAATATAACAGTAGCTTGTACTAAGATATAATTAATCCTTATTGGAGGCAAAAACAGCCTATTGGGTTTATTTAATGTTTACATGATTTTCTAGTAGACTTAAGGTATGAAGATCCAAATCACAGAAAGATCCATGATCCAGAAAGCCCCAGGTCCTAAGCATGCTGGATCACAGGTACCATAACTGTATACTTTCCAGTCCCTCAGGTGTCCCTTCCCACTCTCACCATCAGTTTCCAGTGCCTTCCTATGGGTCTAGTCAACACTTCTGTACTTACAGGGCTTAGCACACACATCAGTCTTGCCAGGTGCTTTTAAGGTGGAACTCCAGCATTTTTCACTGGTTTCTGTGCCCTTACTATCCACTGCAACCCTGACTGGTGGATAACCCACAGGGCTACATCCTCTTACTCATTGATAGGGCTAAAGCTGCTCATTCTTACTGTCCTAACTCACCTCTACTACTATAGTGTGCTATTACACTAGCTAGGCCCTTCAATAGCTCAATTTCATACATCTTCCTGTTTGGGTTGCACCTGTTGGTCAGATGACTTCCTGTATGAACTTTTTCCCATGAAGTCTTCTATGAAGTTTCTTCCAGAACTCCCCCTTTTATACACTTTCTAGTCTGTGCTATTTGGGACTTTCCCCCAACTCTAAGAATTTATTTCAAGCTCCCTCTACAGGCCTCTATTCTGTAATTACAACTATTATCTTTCATAAGTCTTTGGCCAAAACTAGAAATTACCCTTACATTAAAGTAACAGCCCTTTTCCACCCCTTACAAATGACACTTAATTTCCCATGTCTGGGGAAGTTTCCCAATGAAACAACATTAATTAAATATACCAAGTCTGGATTGTAAAGTGCCTGATTTTGCTGTGAGCCTTGATCATCTCAATTTTGGTTCCATTCCTAATATTGGCCAACCCTCCTTAAGGAACCTATGTACTTTGGTTGGGGGTGGGGGAATGCACCTGTATCTGAAATAAACTACAACTACATGGAACTTTTCCATACATGATCTACACAATCAGTGGGACTATAGCAAGTGCCCCTATTATCTCTATCCTGGGAAAGATCGTAATTGTAGCCTGCATGGCCACCTTTACTCACTAGGGGTCACTAATGCTCTGCACAGGAATGCTTAAATTACTACATCTCTACAACCAGATTTTTAAATCTACTGCTATATCTATCTATTGTTATTTATATCTATCTTTGTGGGTGGGTTTAAAATATTGTGGGGCACTACCAGCACAAGGGAATGGTGTTGGTATTGAACACAAGTGATTTTGTAAATGAGGTAATGCATACCTCCCAACTGTCCCGTTTTTAGAGGGACAGTCCCTATTTTGACAGCTCAACAAGCAGTCCCTCATTTGTACTGAAAAGTCCAGTTTTTCTCTGCACTGAACAGCCATAAAATGAAACAACGTTTCTAACTTGATTGGCTTTTGGCAGAGACACAGCCACAGCAGCAGATAAGATACTTTTGTAATAATTTTGAGATAAGCAAATAAGTAATTGTAACAATATAAGATAACCCTTACGAAAAGTTAGACTCACAGCTTAAAGGGCAATTTACCTTCATAAACAAAACTGTAATAACTGAAAACAAAACACAGAAATATGTGCAAACATGGTAATTAGGGGGTGTGGTCACAAAAATGGGCGTTGTCAAAAAATTGCTGCATTACGAGCACAACTTTTTTGTCCCTCTTTTTATTTCCAAAATATTGGTAGGTATGGTAATGTGATAACTGAATGACAAGGAGACCTATCAGAAAATTAAGTTGGATCCAATTGATGATCTAATGGCGTTAGTAAAGAAAAGTTTGGAAAATTAGCTATTTGATCCAAGAACATTATACCCGCATTTAATCACTAGATAACGCCTGAGTATCATAAATGCCATATTTGCAACCTATAAGCAACACAATCCCTTCCAACTTTCTAATTGACTGAGGAAAAACATGAAGAAATTACAGATAATAATTGCTACATTTAGGAAAGGATTAAGGTAAATACAGTAACTGCAAGCATTAGATTTCAACAAAGATAAAATAATGTCACCAGGTTTAAGCCATTGCCTTTTTTGATCATGTCAGAAGATACAATAATAAATTAGTAACCCTCTCCACAACTATAGTTGGTTTTATTTGATATGAAAGCAAGTTACATCTTTGTTCTATGTAGAAAATATAAATATGGCAAAAAGTACACCTGCTATGCCTCATGATCTTATCGGTTTTGAAAATCGAAATGAGGAGTGGCAGCAGGGTCGGACTGGGCCAGCAATACACCGAGAAAAACCCCAGTGGTCTCCTCTTGCTGCTAGAAGAAGGAGGTAGGCACAGGGGTGCCAAGGGGGGTTGAGGCTGAGGCAGGGGGGGCTGGGGAGGGTGGAGGCCTTTACAGACAATATTGGGCAGTTAATGCAGTCCTTTCACAAAAGGTCTGCACAGATCCCTATGGCACAGGGACCAAATTATCATATCAGAATGATTTGGCCCAAACATTGGCATAAACCTGTTAATTTTAAGACTTTGTCAAATTAGTGAAATTGCTTGTGTATTTTAAACTTAAAGGGATTCTGTCATGATTTTTATGGTGCAGTTTTTATTTTTAAATGACACTGTTAACACTGCAACTAATTCACTTTGCAATGTAAAATTTAGTTCCTAATCCAACAAGTGTATTTTTTAGTTGCAATATTGGTGTGTAGGCAGCCATCTCAGGTCATTTTGCCTGATCATGTGCTTTTAGAAAGAGCCAGTACATCAGGATGGAACTGCTTTCAGGCAGGCTATTATTTCTCCTACTCAAAGTAAGGAGTCACAGTGGGACATGGATTTTTACTACTGATTTCTGTTCTTATATCTACCAGGGAGTTGTTATCTGGTTCCCTTACCATTGTTCTATTGTTAGGTGCTGGGGGGGAAGGAAGGGGAATTATATCACTCCAACTTGCAGTACAACAGTAAAGAATGACTGAAGTTTATCAGAGCACAAGTCATATGACTGGGGCACCTGGGAAACTAACATTATTTCTAGCCGAATAACATATTTCAAAATTAAATATAAAAAATCCAGATTGCATTTTTTGAAAAAACGTATTTCAGTGCAGAAGCCTGCTGGAGCAGCACTATTAACTGATGCATTTTGAAAAAAACATATTTTCCCATGACAGTATCCCTTTAATAAAAGATAATGATGGAAGAAAAATGAATGTACTGAAATTACCCAATTCATTACTACTAAATGCCACAGGCACTTAATCCAGTGTTCTCTAATGGCATGCCCATCCTAATTGTTAACTGTTATCTAACTGGGTAAATACAATCCCAAAGTCCCAAGGCAGCATGGGGGCCACGAGAAAGGTGGCGGAACTAAAAGCCCTACCACAGCTAACGAATGGGTGCCATGTTGTGGACAAATTGTCAAATTACACCAAAATCTAGTGTATGCACCAGAATAGGGGACCTAATGCATATGCGCTGTGCCCTACACAATTATAGAGTGTAAGAAGCTAGAGGAAATGTGAGGAATGCTGTGAAATCTAAGAAGAGGAGAATGGGAAAGTAAAAGTAATTGACCTCCCAACCTATATGCCTCAGGCATAGAGGTGAAGCAGGCAATGCATGATTGACAGCTCAGATATTTGAACATCTTTATAACAGGTATGGAAGTTTTAATAAAATAAATAATTTGGGTTTCATATTTAACTTGCAGGGGACTTTCGTAATACAGATATGGGATCCGTTATCCAGAGAGCTCCGAATTACGGAAAGGCTGTCTCCCATAGACTCCATTTTATCCAAATAATCCAAATATTTAAAAATGATTTCCTTTTTCTCTGTAATAATATAACAGTAGCTTGTACTAAGACATAATTAATTCTTATTGGAAGCAGAACCAGCCTATTGGGCTAATTTAATGTTTACATGATTTTCTAGTAGATTTTAGGTATGAAGATCTGCTATCTGGAAAACCCCAGGTCCTGAGCATTCTGGATAACAGATCAACACATCTATAATTTCAACACATATATAAGTCAATGTGGCTGTTGTTTTGGCCCATATATGGGCCAATAAGCTGCTCAGTCATTTAGGTATGGCAGCCAATGGCAGCCCTTGCATGGCTAATTGCTTTGGCTTCTTGTTTAAGAGAAAAAAAGATGTAAAATAAATACTTTTAAGAAGAATTTCCCATTTCAAACGAATAATCACTAAACAGATACATTTATTAAAAAAAATGGTATCTTGTCTATTAATATTTTGTTCTCAGGTAGGGGTCATACAAACACAAACTCATTATACTGTGCTATTGTAACTAGATGTGATCATTGAAATACCTGTTATAAAATCCTGTCTTTTAAGAGGAGTTGAATGTGTTCCTTCTGTTATCAAACTGCTCAATCCTCAGCTTCATTCTGTCCCAACATAATAAAAATGTGCCACAGAAAGACATGAAAATATTTGTTCTGTTCCTCCGGCACAATGTCCACGATTAAATAATTCAAGCGCTGCGGAAACAGATATGTAACTTCAGACAAAATCTAAATATGTGTATTTTGTTAAAAATTGATGATGAACTCTATAAACAGCACGGAAAAGGAAAAAGCAACAAACAAGTAATGTCCAACTCTGATTAAAGTTTAATCATGATGTGACGGTGTGAGCTTACAGCAAAGTCAGAATGGTAACACTTTGTCACTGCTTTGTGTGCTTCCCATGGGGCTGAAATATCGTACTGTATGACCATAATAAAAGAAGCAGCAACTCTCTTGTCTGATCCAGCTTTCCTTTATACCTTCAGATGGACAAGAAAGAGGCTCAAGGAGACCTAACTAGCCCACCAAGGATGGAATTAGATGAGATAACAAGCAAAATTAATGGCCTGGACAAGTGGAGATCAATATTCAGCTCCCAAGGGTGAGTCCCTTTATTATGCAGATTTACAGTAACACACTTTTTATTTATTTATTTTTTTATACACATTTTTTATTTATTTCATTGTATCACTTTTTATTTTAATATTTGCAGGTTGGAAGTCAGCAAAGCAATGATACAGGTAATGTACTAACCAACTCAACATCCAGGCAGTCTGATTTTACTTTTTGTCTTTATCAGAACATATAGAGGCAGATTTATCAAGGGTCAATTGAAAATTCGAATTTTTGAAATTTGAATTTCGAGTTTATTTTAGTGTAATTCGACAAGGGAATAGTCCAAATTCGATTTGAATTTTAAAAAAAATTAGAAATTCAAAATTAAGAATTAGAATTTGACTATCCACCATCTAAAAAATCCCGAATTGATGTTTTAGCCTAGGTGGGGACCTCCTTCAATCAATTTGGAGTCATTTGGTGGACTTTTGTAAAAAAAAATGTTTTGGTTCTTTGTAAAAAAAAAAAATTTGGGGGGGTGAAAAACTTTGAATCGATTCCAATTTGATTCAAATTTCAAATTCACCAGTTTTTTTAAAAAAAAAAAACAGAATTTCGAGTTTATGGGAACTGATGGAAGTTTTTAGAAACTCCCATAAACTCGAAATTCGACCCTTGATAAATCTGCCCCATGAGGTTTATGACATATCCAGTTACTATAACAAGGGAAATTTGAGACACCAAACAAATAACTAGTACCTGTGAATGAAACTATTTAATGGGAACGTTTACCCTTCAATTAACTTTTAACATGTTAAAAAATGGCCCTATTCTAAGCAACTTTTCCGCTGGTCTTAAGGTTTATGTGTTTTGATTTATTAGCCTTCCATTTCTGACTCTTTCCACCCTACACCTGAAAATGTTGCTGTTGGGGTCACTGACTGCTCGTCTTTTAGTCTGCTCATTCTAACTGCTGTGTACCTGGTTGGTAGGGTAAAGTCATAGCAACCTTATAGCAGTTGTAATTCTGACTAATGCAAAGCAAATGTAAATAATGTAAAAGAATGAATGAAGAGTAGCAGCTTATGGCAGACTACCATATAGTATATACTGTATGGATTAAAAATTGTGCATATGTAGTAGGCAATAAACACTGATAGATACATATTAAAACATTACAGGGAGGGTAAAATTAGACACGGACTTTCTATATGTAATTAAAACTGACAACATATCCCCCAAATGTGACAGACAACCCAATAGGGCAAATGGGGTAATTCATAGGGGCCAATTCACTAACTTCGAGTGAAGGATTCGAAAGTAAAAAACGTTGAATTTTTGGGCTACTTTGACCTTCGACTACGACTACTTGAATTGAAGGATTCGAACTAAAAATCATTCAACCATTCGATAGTCGAAGTACTGTCTCTTTAAAAAAAACTTCGACCCCCTAGTTCGCCATCTAAAAGCTACTGAACTCAATGTTAGCCTATGGGTAAGGTCCCCATAGGCTTGGCTAACTTTTTTTGATCGAAGGATATTCCTTCGATCGTTGGATTAAGATCCTTCGAATCGTTCGATTCGAAGGATTTTATCGTTCGATCCAAGGAATTATCCTTCGATTGTTCGATCGAACTATCTGCGCTAAATCCTTCGACTTCGATATTTGAAGTCAAAGGATTTTAATTCCTAGTCGAATATCGAGGGTTAATTAACCGCCCCATAGTGTTTTAATTAAATCGGTCCCACATTGTTTTATTGCAATAGTGTATTACCCTCCATTCATTCCTGTGGGAATTGCCTGCATTTCAAGAGTCATCAAAATAAACAGAGGGTGATTTCAACTTATTCACATTCAGTAGACAGTTTTAAAGGAAAACTAAAACTGAATATGGTTAAAATGATATATTTATATGCTGAACTTATTGCACCAGCCTAAAGTTTCCGTTTCTCAATAGAAGCAATGATCCAGGATTTCAAACTTGTCACAGGGGGTCACCATCTTGGAAAGTGTCTGTGACACTCACATGCTCAGTGGGCTCTGAGCATCTGTTGAGAAGCTAAGCTTAGGGGTCGTCACTAATTATCAAGCAGAAAATGAGGTTGGCTTGTAATATAAGCTGATGCTACAGGACTGATTATTACATTCTGATGCTAGTTGCACTGGTTTCTGTGCTGTCATGTAGTAATTATCTGTATTAATTATTAATCAGCCTTATATTAATACATTTATATTCTATGTGTACTGTATATTGTAAGTGGGTCCCTAAGCTCAGTAAGTGACAGCAGCACAGAGCATGTGCAGTGAATCAGCAGAAAATAAGAAGGGGAGCTACTGGGGCATCTTTGGAGGCACAGATCTTCCCTGCTAAAGGGCTGTGGTTGCCTTGGGCTGGTACAGAAGCCCAAAACATAATGTACAACATTTCTAGCTACTTCTTTAGTTAGGCTTTACTACTCCTTTAATGACAATATTACTACATTTTACAAATATTTTGTATCAGTCTATTTATAGCAACTGTTCAGTTAACTTTTACTACTCATTATTATATTCTACGTACCAAAAACATGATCAATATTAATAAATGGAAAAGATGATTCTCAGCGAACAATTTATTTCATATATACATTAATAAATCCAATTTTAACTTCTTTATGGTTTTATTTATTTTATAATGAAATAAACTATTAGCTGAGAACCAGTTTTGGTTTGTTGTCGAAATATAGGTTGACACTCCTAGGTATACGACTATGTGCCATATATGTGGAGCATGGAGGGGCCCTTTAATCAAATTCTCAGCAGTGGTCTGAAGTGGGAGCAATATTTTGTTTGGTTTATTGCTAGACACAATGTTTATTTAGAATGATTCATTAATGCATTTTTGTGCAAATAGGTGTCACGGTCGGCACCCAGAATCAAAAACCAATGCTAGGCTCCCTGGTCTCGGCTCTTTCTTCTGCCTTTAACAGCCACCTTTCACCTCAGGAGGAGCCCTTGGCTAATTGGATGCCGCCAGGTCTTTTTAAGAGAGGAGCCACGCTAAGGGTTCTGGACGAGCAGAGGGGCATGATCGTTAGCAAAGTCTTTTGGGCAAAAGGTCACAGTTCAAGGAGCAGGCAGAAAGCGTAGTCAAAACCAGGCCGGGTCGGTGCAGGCGGAATACAATCGGGAGTCAGACAGGCAAGGGTCAGAACCAGGGTATCAATCAAGAAGAGTCGGACAGAATACAGATTTCAGAATAGTCAATTACCAGGCAGGGGTCAGGATCACAGAAGACAGATTAATCAGGCAGATAGGGGTCAGACCAGGAATCAGATTCAAGATACAAACAAGTAAAGCACTCAGTAACTCTTAGAAAAGAACCTATAACGGGCAATGAAAAAATACAATAGGCCCCATTAAATATCTTTGACGGCGGGCGTCCCCGGCAAACCGCTAGACCACAGCTACTACAATAGGAAAAAGAATGGTACTTGCATGGAAATGTTGTCTTGACTGATAAAACTGTTGTTTTTGGCATAAATAATGTAACATCATTGAACTTTTTAATAGTCTTTGACACATCTGCCCCATATGTTAATATGTATATCCTAAAAGAAATATCATATTTTATCAATTTAAATTGATTTTAATGTTCTTAGACTTATAATACTACCCCACACTTGATAATTAAAGGTGATAACAAAAAATGGCTACAATTTATAATTATTGATAATATAGTCTCTTGGTATGACCAGTGCAGTATTGGCAGACAGTTTACTCTTAAAAAAGAAAATTGTCAGCAAAATGACACAATATAAATATAAATACAAGGTACAAACAAGGTTTTTTAAACCAAGAAAATTAGCAAGAAAAGTTCCCGCATAACCTGGCTGTTCCGGACCCCCATAGAGAACCAATACCGTTTCTTTAAAAGCGGCTTTATTGAAACACACCAAGTGGTACAGATATTGTGCAGTGGGTGCGCTGGACTAACGCGCTTCTTACCTAGATACTCGGCATTTCCTCAGAGTCACTGAAAATCACGTTAGATAACACATAATTAATGTTTTCAATTGGTCTTCATTATTTCTTTTTTTTACAGTTCTTTAAATTATTTGCCTTTTTCTCTTGATCCTTTCAGCTTTCAAATGGGGGTCACTGACCACATTTAAAAAACAAAAGGGGGAATGTAATTAAAAGTCACAAGCATATGTCGCCTTTGCAATGTAAAATCAGTCACTGGCAAATATTACATTGCGCATTTTTGCTCTGAAATTTTGTTAAATACTTTGTTGCAAAAAAGGTTTCGCGATTGCGAAATTTTATTACATCCACTGCGAACATTTGCAAAAACAATTTTTTTGCAAACTTTGTGATGAAGTCATTGAGGTCTTTAATCAGTCAAAGAGGACACAAACATGCCCCGAATCCAAGTCCAAATATGAAAATACACCATCTAAAACCTGCCGAATTCATGTAAAAGTCAATGGCAGATGTCCCCTTAACCATTTGAAGATGTTTGATCCCTTGCGAATTTTGGCTTTTTGGTTTTCAGGCATCAATCATGAAAACTTCAGGTTTATCGCATGACAATCCAAAAAAAGTCACAATTTTTTGAGTCTTTTTTATTGATAAATGGGCAAGGGCAAATTGTGGATTCTAGTTTGGTCCGACTATTTTTATTTAAAAATTCAGATTTTGATAAATAACCCCCTTATTGTTATTGCTACTTTCTTACTCATCTTTGTATTCAGGCCCTCTCCTATTCATATTACGGTCTCTTATTCAAATCAATGAATGGTTGCTAGGGTAATTTGGACCCTAGCAACCAGATTGCTAAAATGGCAAACTGGAGAGCTGCTCTACTCTACTCGAAATATCTCGAAAACTACAAATAATTATATATTGTCTCAAAATATAACTTTCTACATTGTACTAAAAGTTAACTCAGAGATTAACAACTTCTTTAAAAGTGACAGTACTGGAGATTTTTAGCCTGAATATTTCCTAGTAAGGATCTAAATGAATGCCCACATTTCATAAATCTAGTATAGAAAGATCATAGCTTTAACCATGATAGTAGAGCACACATCCCAGTCCATTATCTGGGCCAATCATATGCAATGTTTGTTCTGCAGTTGAATTTGGAGGGATGTAGTATTGTCACAGCTGGAGGACAGATCCGTTGTATAGGCTTTTCCATTGGAAAGGAGAGAAGTATGTAACAGTAACTGAGAATGGCAAAGAAGGCAGTATCTTGGTAGACGTAGGCAGAGAGGCGGCTCTTAAATTGTCAATCATCAGGTACCCTCCGTCCCCAGCTTCTATCATTACATTAACAACCACCTATTATGAATGTTTGTGTGCTGCCAAGGAAAGACAAGTCAAAGTTGAGTTACATTGAATTACTGCATGAAGACTTTCAGAAGAAACCAACAGTAAGTGATATCCTCCTGTGTACATTCTTCTGCTGGTTATAGAGTAGTACAAAAGATGTTTTCTCAGGTAACTAGTCATTAAACCTTAAATACAGGTTTTCTATGCAAATACTGATCCCCAAGTCTGCTAGGACTGTGTTTGAACTATCATCAGATGATTGTGTATAATGAGATGAATTATAATAAAGATAATTGTCTCTTTAGCCTGTGTGTGAATTAGTTCAGTGCATGTTTAATACCGATAGGTGCCCCTATGATACCTGGAGGGACCTAAATAATTACAAAGCTAGGCTGGCTATATGAGTCATTTTTCAATAAGCACAGTTTCCCTCCCAGCAAAACAATTATGTTAAACCCATGAGTGCTGTGTATGCCTCTTTTTATTTAATGGCACTTATACATTGAGGAGCATATTTATCAAAGGTCGAAGTTAAAAAAAAATGGTGGTCGAAGTTTTTTGTGGTCGAAGTGGGCCTACTTCGAATCATAGGAGTCGAAGTAGCGTTACTTCGATCTACTTAGTTTTTTTTTACTCCCCCAATTGCCTCCATGCAGGTTCTAGGAGGTCCCCCATAGGCTAAAACAGCACTTCGGCAGCATTTAGGTGGCGAATGGTCGAAGTCGAAGTTTTAAAGAGACAGTACTTCAAAAAAATTCGACCTTCGAATTTCAAAGTTTTTTCAAATTCAAATTGAAGTTGGACTATTCCCTAGTCAAAGTACCCAAAAATTACTTCGAAATCCAAAGTTTTTTACTTTGAAAATTCACTTCGACCTTTGATAAAAAAACTTAGAATTCGAATGGTGGTCGAAGTTTTTTGAGGTCGAAGTGGGCCTACTTCGAATCATACGATTCAAAGTAGCGTTACTACGTTCTACTTTGCATCGAGGTTTTTTTTACTTCGACCTTCGATCTCCCAAACTCCCCCAATTGCCTCCATACAGGTTCTAGGAGGTGCCCCATAGGCTAAAATAGCACTTCGGCAGCTTTTAGGTGGCGAATGGTCGAAGTTGAAGTTTTCAAGAGACAGTACTTCAAAAAAATTCGACCTTCAACCTTTAATAAATCTGCCCCTAATTGTTCTGCTGAAGACAATCAGTCAGAGATGACTCATGTAGTGAGCCTAACTTACCAGGTGCTCAGGTTCATGAAAGAACATAAACAGTGCTGTGCATCTCTTTTTGTAAATTACCTGGCGAATTAATTCACGAAACTGCAGCAATAATTCGCTGGCGTCAAAAAAAGTCGGTCGCGTCAAAACCGTTGCACGTCAACATTATTCAGATGCCCATTGACTTTAACAACAGCCTCAAAATTTACGTAATTATCAAAAATTGCCATGAATTGATGTGGGTGTCAAAATTGACGCAGGCATCAAAATTCGTGTTTTGAAAATTTTCCACCATTTCGCAAATTTTTCAGTGAAGAGAAAGGAGACGAATTCGCCCATCACTATGCTCCAATTTTCACTTTTAAACAAGAATTTGAAATCTAACTAGTTTTTAATTTCCAATATGTTGGCTTCATTTCATCCTCTACATAAAGAATGTCAATGCTAAAATGTATATTATAGTTCTGTCAAAAAAAGGAAAGGTCAAAGAGTTTGTTTTATAGCAACAAAATAAACTTAAAAAATTTTGTCGTGCTTGTTTTTTTTTTTTTACAGTTTACAAACTTAGCGTTTTTAAAAAATTACTGTTTCAATGTAATTTCCATTTAGCCATTGACAACTATTGCACTTTCATTCTATTTTAATAGAACACTATTCAAACCCCATATAGCACTGCTATGGATTTTTTGGTTTGATGTTTCATAAATAAGGATGGCAAGACACTATTATGAAAAATACATTTTTAATAGTGTAGAAAAATAATGGGTAATATTTGATAAAATGTTTACAATGGCCCAAATTTTCCTTTATGGGTTGCTAGACCATTGGTTGCTAGGCCAACTCTAAAGGCCAAGGAAGGAGGATTTGGGGAGTTTTGGCCCCATGTGTTTAAAAGTATATATGTTGCCATTACTATTTTAGTATTGGACTTCAAATATTTTGCATAAAATGCTTCTAAACATATTACACATACCTCATTATATGGGCAATAGTATGTATAGAAAATAAAATGTGCCACAAAAATACTCTTTTCTTTGGAGCTTTTTACACCTCGTTGTTGATAAAAGGCAAAATAAGTTAAAAGTCTTCGGTAGATTTGTGAGCAAAAACAAGTCTAGTAAAATTAGTGAATATAAATAACTTAGGTATTTAATTCTTCTATAATATTTACACTTTAATTGGTGTAACCTTATTTGTCTTTCTATCGTTTACACTCACTGACTTGCTGTTACTTAGAAATCCCAAGAGAATCAGAAAGCAGATGAAGAAAGTGAAGAAAAGTCAGACACTTTGAGCATCAAGAAGCATGGATACTTTCCACCCAACATTTTGTATTCAATCCCAAAAGAGTTTATTGTGGCAGCAGACCTCGGTGGCTATCCTATCTCAATAGAAATGGCAGTGGTAAGTAAACCTTGTTAATAAAACAAAAGGGGAAACCTAATCTGAAACGAACAAACAGTCTGGGGAATATTATCTGGTGCTTTGTAGGATTTGCATACTTGAATTCCAGAGCTGTCAGCACTGACAGACAGGCTGAAAACTCTAATTTATTTATTGACAATGAAATAAATTATCTTACAACATAAAAACTGATAACAATGTCAAAGTAAGCATATAGTATAAAGTGTTCTACAATGGTTGGTGGACAAATTGGACATTTAAAAATACTTTATTCTAAAACAAATGTATGTAAATAATGAATTGTGTCTGTCACTGTACTAGAATGTTTTTGTCAACTGACAGAGAAGTGCCCCAATCTTTTTAATGAAAGATCTAGTGTATATACAGTATGACTGGCAGACACAAGATTAATCTGTTAGGGCACACAGAGTGGATTTTGGCACGAACTTGCATTTCTAGGCTAAATTCACTGTGTACATTGTGTGTGATCCCAGAAAAAACAGCCTGTGTATCCTTAGGGCTAGGCCAGACGAGGAGATTCGGGGAGATTTTGTCGCCTGGCGACTTATCGCCACGTCTTTTGTGCGACTATCTCCCCGAACTGCCTCAGCTTCTTTTCCCCATAGGCTACAGCGCAAAATCGCCTGCGCTAATGCACACGCGGCGATGCGTTTTCGCTACCTTTCACTTCCCTGAGTGCAACTTCAGATTTTAGTGAATTAGCGGCTCCCTGGCGAAGTGCGGCGAAGCCTGCGCTAACGCAACTCCGCTGGTTAGTGAATTTGCCCCTGTGTGAGGGACACCTGGAAAGTACATGCTAGATGCCAGTGGTACTGCTATAGAAACTGTGTGCTGGGAATTTTTCCTCATTGGAATGCCAGGGTTAAATAAATGGAGAGGGATTTTCTATCATTTATTATGTTAAAGTTCTGTTGCATGAAATATATCAGACTGCTGTATTTAAAACTGGACACTGGAGTATGAGCTCCAATGGTTTATTTTGCTTAACTAATTAAAGAATTATTTCTTAAGTTGACGGGTCCCCTTGTAGAAGTACTACAAAAACTATGTTTAAAAACGAAATATAGCTTGTTTTATCCTATCTTCCTTTATATTATTTGTTGTGCTGTTCCAAACTGCTGATCGAAGTTTAAAATCCAAGCAACTCATTCTTATTTTAAATTTATTTTCAAGCTAATAATAATGAATCTGTAGTTATGTTATGAAGGAGTGCTGAATAATTTTGGAAGCTTTTCTTTTGCAGGAGTTAAGAAAAATTCTCTTTGGAAACACATTTTATACATTCAATTATGAATGGAAAAAATCTTTCTTTAAATTTCGTGAACCCTTTACAGATATGGCTTATTCATTGGAAGCAGACAAAGTAAGAAAAAAAAATTGTGATTTTTACAAAGGATCGTTCATCATTTACTCACTATGTTTGCATGGAATGATTATGCATCTTTATGCATAATGCCACCGGAGGCCTGTATTAAAAGAACAATAAGATAGTGGGGCTATAAGTTGACACAGTAATGTAATTTATACTATATTTTTTTTTATCTTTTAAAGACTGGGACAAGAGCAATACAGATGGCTGTGCAGGGCCATATAATTAAGTATCTTCTGTTTACAAAGCATGGAGATGAACACAACTCTCTTCAAAAGTAAGTGGACAGAGTTGTCCTACAGTTATCAACAATATCAGCTTTTTAAATGCTAATAAAATGCCAGTCTCTAGCTTATCTTCCTACTCTGTTATTTAATGCTATGGGTTTAGCAAGAATCTTTTAGAAAGAAAACTTTGCCTTTCCCTGTGGGATTTGGTATCAAAGTGCTTGATACCAAAACTCAAGGCTATAAAGTAATAAGTAAAGGTCCATCAAATGAAACCTCCAAACCCTGTCTGTGGTAATCAACTTGAGGGTCCCATGTACCGGGAGACCACAATAAAGAACAGACTTACAAACACAGGTAATAAATTGCATCAGTGTAGTTGCCTATAGCTGCCACTCAGCAATTTGTTTTGATTGGTCTAGTACAATTTAGAAAATAGAAACAAAGATCTGATTGGGTAACTTGCCCACTAACAATAAAATGTGTCAATACCCCTTCTTGGCATGTTTATGAGACGGTTTCAGATCTGTTTCTGGTCATTCCTGATAGAATTAGTATTTTATTGGCAATATAATGACCTGCCTAAAGGTGGCCATAGATGTAACAATTATGATCTTTCCTGGAAAAGATCTTTCCTAGAAAGATTGTTCGTTTTAATACACCTGTGTGGAACTGATCAGATATACAGGTAGAAATAATAGAATTCTACCTGTATCTGACAATTCAGCACTAACAGTGTCTCACTAACTTGTTTCGATGTTCAATGTCCTTTGAAGGCACCCAATCAAAATTTTCCACCTGGACCAATCGATGACCCAACTGATATCCAAGCCTTCTGCCAATATCGGTCGGCTTGTCTCCGACCATACATGCACCGAATATCGTACAAAAATGTGTTTCATACGATAATATTGGTGCGTGTATGGCCACCATAAAAGCCATCTCATCTGTGAAAAGTATTTTAACAGGCCAAGCCATGAATGCTGCTTTTCTAAACATGTCTGCATCACAGCCCAGGTAATCCAGTTGTTGCCAAATCGGTGGCCAAATTGGGCAAAGATCTGTTTGTGTAATGACTATAACTTTTCCTTTTAAGTATGTCTGCATGGGCATACAATGCTACATGTTTTATATTTATATTATCTACCAATAGCAATGTAGTTATTGCAGTGATAAACAATATGCCTTTCTTTTATTAGCTTATATGAACATAGCCAAAAACAACAGGAGAGAGCTCTGGCTGTAGCTTTAGCAGATATCCTCTGGACAGCGGGCGAGGGGAATAAAGCAATAATCTGCCTCATCACAAATGAACCCTATTTCACACAGGGTACTGACTACAAAGCAGATCATTTTACTGAAAGGGTATGTACACTGCAATAAACATATGCTAATATTAATGCTGATGATGAAATATTTATATCTAAAATATGTTTAACAGCATCATCATTTTTGTAATAAAAGATAGCAATGTACATACACACATGAAATTCCAGTTGGAGTAGAAGTGAAGATTTGGTCCAGCTATACTAACTGATTACTTGGGCAGGTATGTTACCTAACTAATAGAACATCCTGCAACCCAACTGGATTTTAATCTGTCCATGAACCTTGTCAATGTATGAATGGTGAATTGGTACATGAGGAAGTGAAATGAGCCATATATCCTATTGGTACAATGGAGTATTTTAATGAGTTGTAAAGAGTACTGGTATTGGAATGGAATGCTGTGATTTCCTAAAAAATGTAATTGTTGGTTTAACATGTCCTGAAAAGGTTTGTAGAGCCATAATACTTTTACTTGCCCCTATTTTAAAATGGGATTAAAAATAATCAAAGGACACATAGACAAAAAGTGCAATTTGTAAAAGAAATTGAGGTTCCACTGTCGACACACAAATTAAGTTATAACTAAATAGATGAAAAACTTAACTCTGCTATCAAAAAAGATACATTTTTTTCTTTACATTGTTTTATAAACTACTTTAATGGAGAACTAAACCTTAAAAATGAATATAGTTAAAAATGCCATATTTATCATACTGAACTTATTGCATCAGCCTAAAGTTTCAGCTTCTTAATAGCAGCAATGATCCAGGACTTCAAACTTGTCACAGGGGGTCACCATCTTGGAAAGTGTCTGTGACACTCACATGCTCAGTGGGCTCTGAGCAGCTGTTGAGAAGCTAAGCTTAGGGGTTGTCACAAATTATCAAGCAGAAAATTGGGTTTGTCTATAATATAAGCTGATGCTACAGGGCTGATTATTACATTCTGATGCTAGTTGCACTGGTTTCTGAGCTGACTTAGTAATTATCTGTAATAAGTACTAATCAGCCTTATATTGTGACATTTCTATTCTGTATATAGAGTATATTTTGAGTGGGTCCCTAAGCTCAGTAAGTGACAGCAGCACAGAGCATGTGCAGTGAATCAGCAGAAAAGAAGATGGGGAGCTACTGGGGCATCTTTGGAGACACAGATCTTTACTGCTAAAGGGCTGTGATTGTTTTGGACTGGTACAAAAGATCAAAACATAACGTACAACATTTCCAGTCTACTTCTTTAGTTAAGCTTTAGTTATCATTTAAGTGTTTTCTCAGCAGTAATCACTTTTTATGCATGTCTGCAACTTTGTAGTTAGCAGGAGACTTATTTATTAAATGTCAAATGTAAGTGATTTTAGAGGTTTTACACTTAATAAATCTCAACTTTTTAGAGCTTTTAAGAAAGAATTGTTTAGAGATTTGTGAAAAAAACATCACAATTAATTGTTAGTAAATGGGCCCCATAATGTCTCACTAAAACTATCCTTTCAAAGTGACAAGTCCAAATTAAATCTGAGTTCTTCTTACTTACCAGCTCCAGCTTTTTGAATTTGTGGACAAAGAAATTCTTGAGAAGTTCCTCGGTGCCCACATACACTGTGTGAGTGCCCATTAACCATAACTATTAACTACTTCTTACTGTATAATATTTTCATACATTGTGCCATGCTCTGGAACATTTGTACTTTGTTATATCATCTTGAATAAAAGAGCTTTTTTTTACATTTTTCATTCACACGTTAAAACTCATTTTCATCCTTGTAAAAATGATATTCCTTCATATAAATATCCCACTCCCTTCTCCCTCTCTCTGCTCTTAGTATAAAAAAAACTGCTGTGAAATCTTCCAGAGAGTAAAACAGAGATGCTGTTAAAGATTTGAAAAAGCATCCTTCCTCTTTTTTGTTTGCAGGTTGTGATAAGAAATTCACTCCTCCTGCAGGAGATAAGTTGTTTTTATCTTCTAAAGAGAGAATGAAAAATCAGAGGCCATCTCCTGCTAACATAGAGGGGTTTTTTTTCATTTCAATGAAAAGAGCTATGTTACAGACGTTTGAATCTTTCAAAAAATCTGAAAGTCTCAGGAAGTAAAAAGTTATTTTGCATGGCTGCTTCAAGAAGCCTCTTTTTCTATCCTGGCCACAGCTAATCACAAAAAGGGTCACAACACATGGTCCATTATTCTAGCACACTCCTTAGAGCTAAAGGCATACCTCCCAACTGTCCTGTTTTCTGCAGGACAGTCCTGATTTTGACAACAAAGCCCGCAGTCCCGGGTGTCTTAATGAAATGTCCAGAGTTTCTTTTTTATCACCTGCAATGATGTCAGAAAAAGATACAAATTGGGAAACTGACTTAAAGGGCGATCAGCTTCATTAGCAAAACTGGTATAACACATAAAACATTGCTCTAAAATACCCATAAATGTGTTCAAACTTTCATAGGCTGCCAAAATTTTGTAAAATGGACATAGTAATTAGGGGTGTGGTCATAAAATGGGCATGGGCAAACAATTTCATAGCGAGGCTAATGTTTTTGGCCTTCTTTACATTTTTTAATTGTTGGGAGATATGCTAGAGGTAGTTTGGGAGGCTTAACGTGCTTTCAATTACTTTATAAGAACACATGGACAATATTACTACTATGGCCTACATTTGAAGCAGCACTTTTTTTTTCAATCACTTCAGTAGAAATACTTTTACTGATGAAATGCGTTTTCTGTAATATTATTAATGGTAATATGACTTTGAGTTATATAAAATTCTAATTGAATTATTTCTTGTTTTCCTTTTAGTTCAAAAACGAGGGGTGCCATGGAATGATACTGTTTCTGTACAGTTTGTTATTCTCTAGGACACTTCGTAGGTAAATCCCGTGAGGCCAGTGGCTTGGATTTTCTTTCTTTTTTTGTAATAAAGCTTGAGAAAGTGAAATAAACATTTCTGTTTAATTAAAGGTTGTAACTCTTGTGAAGGAGGCTTGTGTATAAAGAATTACAAATGATATTTCATTATAAAAATGAAATATTATATCAGCAACTGAGTAGAAGTTAACTGCAGGGTTTCAGGGCACATGTTGATTCTTAAGGCAGATGTTTAAATATAGTATATAACTGGGGATGCTGATGGTATATATAATATATAAAAATTATGTAATTCTAAGATAAGAGGGTGTTAAAATATAAGGCCATCAGGCATTGACGATTGGGCCAAATAATAAGGCTAAAATATAAATATATACATCAATATTTCTTAAGATTATTAAAAGAATAACCAAATCAAGCAACAAAAATGTAATTTGTGACCCAAAAATTGATTTAGAACCAGCAAGTGCCTTGATTTTTTATGCCAATTTTTATTGTAAAATTCACGTTAGTAAGGGTTATCATGGGGACCTATTTTATTAGGTCTATCCCACTAATAGTGTGATTATTTCTCTATACATCTACAGGCTTCAAGATGACTTGGACTTCACTACACCACATCTGTTGCAGTTCAGTCTTGGAAACTTCTCAGCCAAACAGGTAGATGAACTGTATTTATTTGACTGGGTGTAATCACAAGAAATCACAAAAAACTTGCTTAAAAAAGACTTTAAGCTTGCGTGAAATTGTAATCAGTATCTGTCAGGCAGTGTAAAAAAAGCATGATTTTGCTGACTGGAGAAGATACTGGAATAAGAACAGCTGATTATTTGCAGATAGTTCTCTATTCACAGTATAAAGCTGGACAAACATAGGCCGATAAAAACACTGTGTCACGGGGGGCGTGGCTTGACACGGAGACGCATGGCTGCGTAATCTCCGAGCTCCGATATTCAACCACCTTTTCCAGTCTCTACTTACGTCAGAGCGATGGGGAAAACAGGCAAGGCGAGACCGGAGAGAGAGAAAACCCCGGCAAGAAAGTTACAAGCGGGTAAAAACGACATAGCACCGCTATTCATGAGACACAAACCTGAGCGCATGCTTTCCAAGATGGCGCCCGCAGCAGAATGCACGGAGGAGGAAGCAGACTCCGTAAGGGATCAGTCAGATAGTGAAATGGAAGGTGAGCCTGATTTTCACAACTACATTTCACAACTCCCCACAAAGTCTGATATTAAGGAGATGTTGAAAGAAGTAACAACCTCCATAAAGGAGGAACTTCAGGACATTAAAAGGGATATTTCAACACTCTCCTCCCGTACTGATGACATGGAGGTTAATTTTAACAGGCACTCTGCTAATCAAAAAGCTATTCATGAGCATATTCAAAAACAGGATAATATGATTTTGGAACTCCAAAGACAGCTGGAGGACCAAGAGAATAGGAGCAGGAGGAACAACATTAGAGTCAGGGGTGTTCCAGAAGAAGTACAAACCAGTGACATCCAATCTGTACTGCATCAAATCTTCAACAGTATACTAGATAGAGATGTTAATACTGTGATAAAAATCGAGCGTGCCCATAGGGTACCAAAACCCAAAGCAGCACCCCTGAATGCTTCCCGAGATATCCTTTGCTGCTTACATAGTTTCTCAATCAAAGAAGAAATCCTGTCTAAAGCGAAAGAGGCCAGCAATCTCACTTATGAGGATAAAAGTATTAAACTTTTCCAAGATCTATCCAGAACAACTCTCTACAAGCGGAAATTGCTTAAACCGCTTACAGACACCCTGAGGGAAAGGAATATTGTCTACAGATGGGGCTACCCATTCTCTCTTACGGCAATTAAAGATGGAACTACAGCAGTTCTTAGATTCCTGGGAGATACTGATCACTTCATTAAAAGACTTCATCTGCCTAATGTGGAAACTCCAGGATGGTATCCTGCTCCTCACGCTACCCCAGAATTGGATTTCGAACTCCAAGGAGAATGGTCACAGGTCAACACGCCTAAGAGAATTCCAAGAACACCGAGGACCCCTAAAGAAAGACGTAGACAATTGCAAGACTGAACTTATGTTGGTTCCGGGTCTAAACCATTCGGTTCTACGAACTCTGTTGGTAAAGGAGAGATTTTCCTCTCCAAATGACATACTCACCTGCTTATTCGCTATACACCTTCTGCTCTTAACGAGATGGCTAATGATATTCCAGCAATGACATGAGGGTGCTAACCAGGGAGGTTGACTTTGTCAACATCACCCTGGCAGAGACATTGGAGATAAGTATGTGATCCACAGTATTATATGCTCTTACTAGTTTTTCTCAAGATTGACTTTGAAAGTTTTATTTTCCATATCGTGTTGAAATGTTCTTGCCTTTTTCTCTTTCTTTTTATCTACCTCAATATAACTTGTTCAGTTGTGTACTCATTGGAACTTTAGGTATCTACCTGTTGTTTATTATTATTGGGTAACTACTCACTACTACCCCCATTCCCTCTACAGTACAGTTCAATTCATTAAGCTGGATTGGTGGTTGATGATTCATCCCTGCAGAAATGGTCACCTCTCAACCACCCACCCCCGAATTTGAGGTGCCTTGCACTCCTGCCGCTTACTTCCCATCCAGCCATGGGGATAATACCCCCACTAAGTCTGTTGCGGCTTTACTAAATCCCTGTTATATGTCTCCCCCTTTCCCAACCCCCCCTCTCTTCACTCCACCTTCCTCTGCCCCAAATTTAAGGCAAACGGGCATCAAGTGTCAGCTGGAATTAGGATCACCTATGTTTTACTTTACTCTGTTATGGCGGTTCACAAAAATTTAGAATGTATAACTCTGTCATTCAATGTTAATGGTCTAAATGAGCCAGTGAAGAGATCTCAGATTTTTGGGGAATGCAAAAGACATAATGCTAAAATAATTATGATACAAGAATCACACTTTAAGGAAAACCATTTACCTAAATTAAATGTGAAATCGTTTCCGCATATATTTATGAGCAATAACCCTGCTAAGAAGTCCCTTGGGGTACTCACATTAGTCCATAAAGACTTACCATTCCACTGCTTAGACTCAAAAGTTGATGCGGAGGGGAGATATGTCCTAGTGAAATGTAAAATAGCCTCTCAGTTATGTACTCTGGCTAATGTTTATGTCCCCAATTCAGGACAAGTCACATACATCAGGAAATTCATGAAAATACTGGATGAATTCAGTGAGGGGCTGACGATCCTTGGTGGTTACTTTAACCTTACGTTGAATCCCATCACAGACTCGTCTTCCCATAAAAGCAGTATCTCTGGGACTGGTCTAAAGGAAGTCAAACAAATGTTTAGTGAAGCACATTTGATAGATTTATGGAAAATATTGCACCCTACACAAAGAGACTACACACACTTCTCCAAAACACATAACGTTTATTCAAGAATTGACCACATTTTTAGTTCACAACATTGGCTACATCTGTTCAAACAGGCTGAAATCTGTCCGTCGCTTATCTCAGATCATTCACCGATCACTGTAAAATTTATAGTACCATCAACTTCACAGCAGGAATTTAATTGGAGACTTAATGATTTTCTTTTACATTCTGATGACAGAAGAGGTGTAGTACGGGGATGGATCAAACACATAGTCCAAACAAATGCTTCCTCTGAGACCACTCCTGCTACCTTGTGGGAAACTTTAAAATGTGTGCTATGTGGCAACCTAATAGCAATGGGCGCCAACCTGAAAAAAGAGAAGAAAAAAGAGATTAATCTTCTACTTAAGGATATTTTTACCTTAGAGCAGAAACATAAGAACACCTTATCCAACGAAACGCTTACTAACCTGGAAAGCAAACGCATACAATTAAAATCAATTCTAGACGCAAAAACTCAGAGAGCATACCTGAGCAGTAAACAAAGGTATTACGAGCTTAATGACAAATGCACAAAACACTTTGCACGAACTCTCAAAAAAATCCAACCTCAGACACACATAATGTCGATTAAAGATGGAAATAATGTAACGCAACATAGCACGAAAAATATAGCTCAGGCTTTCCAGGAGTATTACCAAACACTTTATAAACTTAAGCCTTCGTCCCCCTCACAAGATCTTCTTAATGATATAGATCATTTTATTGCCCAGGCAAAACTCCCTAAAATTACTCTTGAACAAGCCAAAATTCTAGACGCTGATTTCACGTACAGAGAAATTGAAGAGTGCATAATGTCTCTGAAAAATGGAAAAAGCCCGGGACCTGACGGTTATACCGCCTCCTTTTATAAATCCTTTAAAGAGGATTTAATCCCATTGCTACTAGATTATTACAATGACATTTCTGACCTCAGCCACTTTCACCCACAAGCACAAGAGGCCCATATAACAATAATCCCAAAACCAGACAAGGATCCCCAACAATGTTCTAGTTACAGACCCATTTCTTTAATAAATCTGGATATGAAGATATATGCTAAATTGATAGGGAACAGATTACAGCATCACTTACCTCACCTGATTCACCCAGATCAGGCAGGATTCGTGCCTAAGAGAGAAGGAAAGGACAACACTGCCAAGGTTATTTCTCTACTACAGCTTGTTAAAGATAAAGGCATTCCCACTCTCATCCTTACCACAGATGCCGAAAAGGCATTTGACAGGGTTTCCTGGTCATTCCTGGAAAAGACAATTTCCGGATTCGGGCTAGGAGAAAAAACCAAACAAAGAATTATGGCACTATATAAAAATCCGTCTGCTAGAATCAAGGTAAATGGTATCTTCTCTCCCAAAATACAGATCCTTAACGGGACTAGGCAGGGATGCCCCCTCTCTCCTATCTTATTCGTTATGGTAATGGAAACCCTGTTAGCCCATATTAGAGCAGATCCTAACATATCAGGACCTATGGTTACAGGGATAGAATACAAATGTGCAGCTTTCGCTGATGATCTATTACTGTTCATCACTAAGCCCACAGTTTCCCTACCAAACATACTTAACTTGATGAAACTCTATGGCACTCTTTCAAACTTCAAAGTAAATTTAACAAAATCAGAAATATTAAATATAAATATAGCACCAGCCAAAGCTGAGATTCTTAAACAAAGCTTCTCATTCAAATGGGCGTCCCCGCATATAAAGTATCTGGGGGTCAAGCTTCGGGCCAACCTGGGCATGGCCTATGACGATAATTATATTCCTCTTATTAAAGCCCTTCAAAAGCTTTTAGAGAAATGGGGCAAATTGCAACTTTCATGGTTGGGAAGAATCCAAGCTGTAAAGATGGTCATCCTCCCGAAGATACTGTATCTATATCAAGTCTTACCTATCCACATTCCTCAATCTTTTTTCTCATCAGTTAAATCCATGATCTCCCGGTTTGTATGGACTGGGAAAAATCCCAGATTGAAACATAACCTGCTAATTCTGCCTAAAGAGAGAGGTGGCCTTGGCTTACCTGATCTATACTTATATTACCTTTCGGTACATCTGGTGCGTATTCATGACTGGACCCAAAGAAAGAATGAGAAAGCCTGGAGCCTACTTGAACAAACCTTTATTCCCTTCCCGATTGAAAACACACTATGGACTATGGACAATACCTGCCTCCAAACGGCTCTGGCACATCCCCTGATTAGAGCTACACTAAAAATATGGCAAAAAAACAAAGAAAAATATGGCCTCACTAAACCACCTTACCTTCTTTCAACGCTGTCTAATAATCCTGAGTTTATTCCAGGGAGAGATCTGGGAGCCTTCAAACGATGGAATACCTGGAAAGGAAGAGAAACGAGAATGAGTGATTTCATCACAAATAGTAGAATAATCCCCTTAGCTACAATTCAGAAAAGGTGGGGGTCTCACCCGAGAGACACTTGGAACTACAATCAATTATATGGTTTTTTACAGTCTAGAAAATCGGGATATTGGTCCAGACAGCTTACACCATGGGAAAGAGCTTTAACATCCCCACTAGCAAACACTAAAATGCTGTCTTTCTCTTATAAGCTACTGCTGAATTCCATCCCTAAAACTATCCCTAACTTTTGTGCAGCTTGGGAAAGAGAACTTGCTATCGATCTTTCTGAACAGGACTGGAGTACTATTTTTAAGACCATACATAAAACATCTACAGCCTCCAAAACAACTGAAGCGATTTATAAACTTACTACAAGATGGCACTATACACCAGCTAAGTTGCATAAACTGTTCCCTAATTCTTCTATCTGTTGGAGATGTAATAAAGAGGAGGGGACACACTCTCATATCTGGATAACGTGTCCAATACTTAAACTGTATTGGAAACAAGTGTTACAATCTATCTATATAGTTTCAGGGATTATTATTGACAGAACGAACTATGCTTTAATTCTCTTAAACTTACCTGATCACCCCAATAGGAAAGCCTTAAACCCTCTCTCGCAACACCTACTGCAAGCAGCTAAAGCTTTAATTCCAGTGAAATGGAAGAACACTCACCCGCCCACCCTCAGGGAGTGGATAATAAAGGTCGAGGAAATAAGGAAGATGGAGGAACTTACTCACTTGATTCACTCTAATAGCCCTAAGTACTGGAAAATATGGTCTCCATGGCTGCGATACATCCAAAATTTAGGTGGTAATTAGATTTATCTCTGAAACCTTGATCACATCAACTAATTACAAATTCTACAAAACACCCTCTCCCCTTCTATCTCAGTTGATTTCTGTCTCAGTTAATTTATAGAGGTTTTAGATGGCTCTTAGTAATTATTAGTTATTAAATGTTTGATCAAGGATGACCAAGAATACTATTTGTGTGAAATGTATAGTTTACAAACTGTATTAGAGCAATAACTTGATGTCAACTGTTTTGCCGAAGTTATTTTCTATGTACAATATACCTAGCTCATACTGGCAATCTCCTCCCCCCCCCCCCAATTTTTCTCCTTTGTTCACATAACCCCACCTCCCTTCTTTCTTCTGTACCCCCTCCCCCCTTTTTGTTCTATTGAAAATGAAAAATAAAGATAAAAAAAAAAAACACTGTGTCACGAATGGCACCCTAAACTAAGAACTAAAGTCAAGTTCCCCATCTTGGCTCACTCTTCTGCCTATAGCAGCTGCCTTTGGCTTTGGGAGGAGCCTCAGCTACTCAGGTGCCGCTAGTGTGAGAGAAACAAGACAAAAGTTTTGAGCAAGCAAAGAGGTCAAATTCGGAGCAGATTGGGAACTTGGAGAAAACACAGTAAAGTTCAGTGGAAGATTCAGACAGAAGCGTGTTCTAGAAACAGGCAAGAGTCGTTCCAGGCAGAGTTTAGGCAAATTGGTGTACAGGCGAGGTCAGGTTAACAGGCAAAGGCAGACAACATGAAAACAGAAGAGCACCAGGAACTATGAAGCATAGACCTACAACTGGCACTGACATACAGAGGAATTAGGTTTAAATAGGCAAGTTTTCGCGCCAAGGCGAGGTCACTACATGCGCAGAAAAATTGTCACTTACGCACAAACGTATAGAAGAAACAAATGATCGTGTGTGCATTTGGCAAGAATGAACAGGCTGCAGGTGTCCCCGAGATGGTAGTGACAGGCACCCCCGTCACTGCCCCACAGAGCCACCAGGTAACCTTACACACGGCCCCCCAGACAAAGTCGGCATCTTTTTAGCCGTGTAGCCTGTGTAGCAGCTTTGTTAGCAGATGTCTCTGTGCTGAAATTAGATTTGTACACGTACAATCAGCATAGATACCCTGATTAACCCAATATAGGTATGTTATTAGAAGCCACTTTGTAACAAGGGTTGCCACCTGGCCGGTAATTTACCAAGCCAAGGCCAGGGCTGGTATTACAAATTTACTGTCAATGTATTAGCTGGTAAATTTGTAATCCCTATTGTTTCGCCCCTAGCTTGCCTCAGATCTGCCCCTCTCCCCCAGTCCCTTATTCACCTATCCAAGGCTGCAGTCCTTCCTGGTAAAACTCCTTGACTCTGTCCCTGAAACCCTAAAATGTCATAACCCCGCCCCTCTCTGGCCCGCCCCCACCCTCTACATCACCACCCGGCAGGGCCAGATTTCGAAAAGGTGGCAACCTTAGTTGTAACATACCCTGGTAGTCTAGTGGGTCAGCAAGGCCATGGGACTTCTGGGGTTTACGCGCTGTGACATGATCACATCCGTGGCAAAATGTAAAGTATTTAAAGGGGCTTTGAGCTCATCTCACTTGTTAGTATCTGGGTGCGATTTCTGTCTTGTCTTGATTCTGGTTTTGATCCCTGCCTGCCTGACTATTCTAAACTCTGCCAATTCTGACCCTTGCCTGCCTGACCTTCCTTGAACTCCGCCTGTACCGACCACTGCCTGTCTGACCCTGCTTGAACTCCGCCTGTACCAACCCCGGCCTGCCTGACTATGCTTTTTGTCTACTCCTTGAATTATTGCCTTCCGTCCAAAACCTTTGAAACAAACATGCCCCTTTGCTCGTTCAGAACACTTGTTTTGCTTCTCTCAAGTTAAGACCTGAGGGCTGAGAACTGAGGGCTCCTCTCGAGGCCAAAGGCAGCTGCTACAGGCGGAAGATTGAGCCGTGACCAGGGAGCTTGGCACTTGTTCTGAATTTAGGGAGCCGTACGTGACACAAGTAATGTTCAGCCCTTAAACCAAATACTGTATTCTAGAAAGTAGCCAGCTCACTAAAGCAATTCAATATGATTTCTATTCTGACTCCTTTATCATACTTATTCTTATCTATTCTGTTGTGGATTTCTGGAAGTTGAACTTTGGCCTGGTATCCTATATTG
The DNA here is from genome assembly GCA_038501925.1 of Xenopus petersii. Classification (NCBI taxonomy): domain Eukaryota; kingdom Metazoa; phylum Chordata; class Amphibia; order Anura; family Pipidae; genus Xenopus; species Xenopus petersii. The sequence continues at coordinate 38,897,860 of CM076681.1, read as the reverse complement.
TTGGTCTCTTCTAACTTTCAACCTGGTATTAACTGTGTTTCTTGCTTCTTTTTGAAAATGCTTCTGCCCTGGTTTCCCAAGGGGGTACTGTATTTATTAAAATTCAACCTAACTCCCAATCACAATTTGGCTTAATTTACTTAAAAATCCAAAACGAAAATTTTATTTTTTGAGTTTTCAAATGAAAACCAGCATCAAACAGCCCAAAACTCTCAAGCATCATAAAGGCAAAAAAAACTCTTCCAATTGTAAAAGGGGACATCTGCCATTATGACTTTGACAGGATTTAGCTGGAGTATTTTGGTATTTGGATTTTTAGTAGAAGTATAAAAAATCTCAAATCTCTTTTTTTTTTCGTCTAAAAATGTTAGTTATTCCCCTTAAAGGACCAGTAACATCAAAAATTTTTAAATAAAATTGGTTAGTATACCACGAAAAAAAAACATCAAGACCGCACAGCCTTTATTAAGAAATAACTTACCGAAACTCAGCTTGCACTCCTCTTCAGAAAAGGCGATCCTACAAATGTGCGGCATTTGATTTCTCCTCCCTGCCTTCCTTATAGGAGATATCCAGGAAGGAGAAATCGAGCGTAACACGATGGATCGTCACCGTCGCCTTTTCTGAAGAGGAGCGCAAAAAATGTTGATGTTACTGGTCCTTTAAAAACTCAACCAGAACCACTTTAGGAACATATATGCCTTTCTGCTTTGAAATATTCTTGAATATTGTTCCTGGTGTAGCAGCTACCCCCACCTACCCATCCACATACATTAGGAAATACTATTTGATTTACAGGCTTTAATTAACTTGATGCTAACAGGAAGAGCAAGCTCTCAGGTGTTCAATGGAGATCAGGTATTGGATGAAGACAACACAGAACATCATGTACATCATGGAGTCCTTCTGCGCAGTGACATAGGTTTCTTGCACTGGAGCAGAGAGGAAATGCAACAAGACAGACTCCCACGGGTAAGTGCCACTGTTGGGGTACATTTCTGAGTATTGCTTGGTACCATTTAGCAATAATCTTTGTTAAACTTGCTTATTGATTTTAGGTTGGAAGTATGCTGAAAACACCCAAATTTCCCATTTGGCTATGTAACGTTAATGGAACATACAGTGTTCTTTTTGGCATAAACACCTCTCTCTTATGTGACTGGAAAATGGAACATTTCTTTGATCTCTATTTCTACAATGGACAACTTTCTCAAAGAAAAACAGCACATCTGACTATCGGTAGGCACTGAACATAAAGCTAGGTGTACTAACAAGTGTATGCATGTATGTATGTATGTATGTTTATTGTTATCTCTATAGTGCTAATTCATTTATGTACACAGCACAATACTGTAGAACAATAAATAAAACAAACAGGAGTCAATACAATAGTAAATACAAATAAATACAAAGTACAATTGCATTAGGGATTAAGAGGTAAGTATTGAAGATACAAGAGGAAGGAGGTCCCTGACACATAGAGCTTTCAATCTAATGGAGGCAAAGTCCCCTTGTTAATTCTACTTTTGTGTCAGTTTTAATAAAACTTAAAAATATAGATAAAATCTCAAACTAGATCTTTTTCTCTTGCTATTAACTTCCGTGAATCTGTTTCCTATTTCAGATACTCACTCGCATCATTGGGAGGAGCGGTCCAAAGCAGATGAAGGGGACATGGAAAAGAAATTCCCTTCTGTGGAGATGACAGTCAGGACCAAATGGGAGGGAGCATCAATTAACTGGCACGGATCAGTTCCATTCTACTGAGGGAATTTAGCTTAAAGTGCAATTTAAGCCCACACTTTGCTGTCCTATAATTTATCAAAAGATATATATACTGTATATTATGGACGACGGCTCCAGGTGAGCCGAAACGCGTTGATACACCATGCACCAATAAATAATGTTTTGATACACGCTGGATGGCGTTCGCTGTGAGTGCTTTCATGGACTGTGAATAATAAGTATTGATTGGTTAGCACCCAGCAACTGGCTAAGTGAATGGTGAGTGTCGATTATCTCTACGAATATATATATACTGTATATATATATATATATATATATATATATATATATATATTTACACAATTTATCACAAGCATGACTATACTATAGGAGCAGATTTTTCTAAATATCCAAGTATGAGGGATTATCAGCAATTTGATATTTTTCTCTATATTAACATTTTCTTAACAGTCATAAGTGCTTAATAAACCAACATATTTAATGCTCTGATCACTTTGTGTATTGGAATATGTTTAACTGCTTTCAGTTGTTAGAACACTGAAGCTCTAACACTCCAGCAAATTGTGAAGCCTCATGAAGGAAATTAACAAGTACTACTTTAAACTTAAAGCAATGAAATTTAACAAGGGTTTACTACAAATTGGCATTAACACAGAAAATGATTTGAAGATTAGAGCTGCTCTATCTAGTATAAGTAATTCTAGAGCAACTGGACTTGCTGAGTAATCATTGAAAACGTTTCACTACTCATCCAAGCAGCTTCTTCAGTTCAACTGACTGGTATGGGAAATCCTCGCCATATAAACTCTTCCATTAATCCAATCACAATGGCCCACTGTAACTCTTCAGAGAGGTGACAGTTGAAAATCACAGAGGTGTGAATGTTGTATATTTACCGTGATAGGATTACCAAAATATCATGCAACACCTAGCTCCAGGTGTTACTTGTAAAAGTTGCATGAATGGATGTGTGAAGTGTTCTGCAACCACCGGGATACAGATGTTAGAACAGCATTGTATGTAGCAGACAGGTGGTGTTGAAGGCCCCCTAAAATAACTGTCGCTACCGCTCATAAAGAAAGTACACACATAATAAACATCATCAATGTTTTGAATTTTTGATTTGCTTGTTGAAATCTTGATGCTGTGGATAGTGTAATGAAAGTGTTGTAATTTTTAAAATCTAACATCAGTTTAATGTGTTTTTACAGTTTATAAGTATTGTTATTTAAGTAATGCTTTGTGTGTCTTTTTTTACATTATTACCTATTCATATACTGTAGGGACCATTGAGGACCAAACTCAAAAGGGGTAATTTAGTAGTCATGGTGCATAGTGCAAGGTGCATAGTGCAAAATATAGGTGAAGTCTGGCATTTTTTCTTACACTTTGCTCCATCCCTTGGGAAAGCACCCACAGGCACTGTGTAATATACTTACCCAGGGGACGGCAGGGACGCCTGCCGCCCCCTCGACGGGGAGGCCCATCTCACAACTCCGCCGCCGATGCGGCTAGGTCCCAGGCGCCGGCTCCTATGGAGCGCGCGGCGCGCATGCGCTAGAATTAAAGGGGCAGGCACGCTGGCGTGATTGCGCTGGCATGTTTGCGCAGGCGCTGGCGCTGATTCGCCAGTGTCCAATGGCGCCAAATTCAAGTGTTTAAAGGGCCATCAGTCCTTTTGTGCCTTGCCCAACATAGGTTCTGTATATGGTTCCTGGGTGCGATTATTCTGTAATTCTTGTTGTGACCTTTGGCTATCCTTGATTCCTGTTTGACCTCCACCTGCCCTGACCCTTTGGCTTGTTCCTGACTACTCTTTGGATTCCGTTTTGTACTTCGACCCTGTTAGTTGCTGACCTGGCCTGTGACCTCGACTACTCTGCTGCTTACCGATTTTGTACCGCATTTCCGATTGGTTTCGACTCGGCCCGTTCCTGGACTTTGATAACCTTTACGTTAAGTTCCCTTGCTCGCCCAGAGTTCTTCCCTCAGTCTCCTCACTATTAAGTCCTGGTGGCATCCGTTTAGCGGAGGGCCCCACCTGACGTGAAAGGCGGCGGTTGTAGGCCGAAGCGTGAGCCGAGCCCGGGACATTGGGGTTTACTCTGGGTTGTGGGATACTGAACGTTACACACTGGCCATTGTATTCATGCAACTCTTGCATTAATACAGAGGTCCCTGCCTTTGGCAGCTCTGTATTCATGAGAGGTGAGTAACATCACAAAATGTAAGTGTTTTAAAGGAATGGCAATATAATATACAGTACTGTTGCCCAGCACTGGTAAAACTGGTGTGTTTGCTCCAGAAACTCTACCACAGTTTATATAAAAAAAGCTGTTGTCTAGCCATTGGCAGGCCCGGGTTTGTTTGAGGCCACAAAGGCCCGGGCCTAGTGCGGCAATATTTTAGGGGCGGCATGCCGTCCTGCTGCATTCTTATTTTTGTAAAAAGCACTGGGGATCAGATGATTGTTTAAATGGCCAGTGCTTCACCAGTGTCCAGGAGGCAGACTGTGCATGCATGCTCGCGAGGCGAGGTTTGGTCCTCACAAGGGGAGGTTGATGTGCTCACGAGGAGGAAGGGAGTTTCACCCTCTAGCCTAAGGGCGGCCGAAACAGATTTCCGGCCCTGGCCATGGGGCAGCCATTCAAAGCTGAAAAAGGAGAAAAGGCACAGGAATTTCAGAAGCAAAAACACCAGTTTTACCAGTGCAGCCCAATAGTATATTATACTTTAACTCACACTGAAATTTTAAGTAAGATTCTTTGAGAATGACCAATAAGGGGCAAGTCTATGTGACCCATAGTGATCTAGCACTTGCCTCTGGGCTACTGTTATTGTGATTTGAAGCTAATCGCTATTATTTCAGGGTTCAAAGCATGTGACTTACACTGCTGAAATGCATTACAAAGTCTGTAATGTTATGGCAAGGATGTGTTAAAGAGATATGAGCCAAGTGCACAATTATGAAAGCTTGCTATGATTATTTTAGATAGCTTATAAAGGGATCACCTTTATGCCACTTTGTAATTTTTTATTTCAAAAGGGTTGCCCTGTAACATTTTTACTGGCTAAAATGGTACAACAACTTTACCTGGGTTTATGGATAATGGGTCCCATACCTGTTGTAGAAAGTTCAGTTAAATAGTAGCACAGATCGGTGCCTGTCTCTCCTAATAGCAGCACCAGCCCCGGACCAAAAGTTAGAGACCTATACTACTTGGAGTACTTTACATTTAACCATCCCTTGTAAAACAGACTTTACATGTGCTTTTAAATAAGTACTTTTTGAAAGGGAAAGGTTGTAAACATTTATTTAAGAGTGATTGTTATACAGTGCACTAGACAAATAAAAATTGATTTCACATTTTCAGAGAGATGCTGGATTATTCTCTTGATCTAGCTACAGAATTTAAGAAACCATAATATATTTATATATCTCAAAGTATATCACCTCTGCCTGTATGATCAATTTATGTATTCGGCTGACTGATGAGTATCCTAGTGTGTTGAACATAACACTTTTCATCGGCAAGCCCTGTGGACTTAAAAAATAGTTTTATAATAATTTCAACTAGTTAGTTGTCACATATGCTGAAATTAAAGTGTTTGTTCACCTTTAAATTAACTTGTAGTATGATGTAGAGTGATATTCCGACCGAGGCTATTTGCAATTGGTTTTCATTTTTTATTATTGTTTTTGAGATATTTAGATTTTTATTCAACAGCTCTCTGGATAGCAGTTTCAGCACTCTGGTTGCTAGTGTCCAAATAACCCTAGCAAACATGCACTGATTTGAATAAGAGACTGGAATATGAATAGGAGAGGCCTGAATAGAAAGACGAGTAATAGAAATGAGCAATAACAAAGATTTGTAGCCTTACAGAAAATTAGTTTAGATGGACCAGTGACCCCCATTTGAAAGCTGGAAAGAGTCAGAAGAAGAAGGCAAATAATTAAAAAACTATAAAATATAAAATCATGAAGACCAGTTGAAAAACTTCTTATAATTTGCCATTCTATAAAATACTAAAAGTTAACTTAAGGGTGAACCACCCCTTAAAATAAGATCTAATTTTAATGCAAGATTATTAATTGTACCATAATACCATGGTAGTTTACATAATTAGTATGATTGCATTTTGGCTACCTTATCGAGTATAATGATGTTAACAATATGACAGATCCTGTAACACTAACATATTTCATAGATAATTCCACATCTAGATTACTCTGTAGTAAGCGTTAAATTATTCCCCTTAGATTTTTTTTTTAAAATAATCTCCTAGAATTAGTGTAATTCAATAAAGGATCATGTGTTTGTTTTGTTTTGAAAGCTTTGGTTCTCCAGAGTTGCCAGCGTTTTTTGAACGTTTTTGAACTGCATTTTTCGGCTCACAGGATATGATGTAAGTGACAGAAGATTGAGGAATATCTAGCTACTTTAATGCACTTCAACCTGGTCTGAGGTGGGGAAGACAAGACAACTCTGACAAATGAGCTAACTTTCAGTAAAATCCGCATTTTAGTGAATTGGCGTAGTAACGTCCATTCGCCAGAGCGAAAAGCCGCTAGCGAATTGGTGCCTGCGTCTGTTAGTGAATTCCCTGTGGATGGCAACGCTGCCAAAAAGTCACTAGCGTTAGCCACTTTTCTAAGTGGCCACTTAAATCTGCCCCATAATTGTGGCATGGTATTTGTAGCATGCTTAAATAGTAGCTGGCCAGCTTAAATATATTTCAATATATGGACAAACAATTCCTTTTTTGTTTAAAGGGTATGGGATTTTTTAGTAGCTCTATGCACAAATGTCTCAATGTCTTAAATATATTGATGATGGGTTGAGTGCAGAGGACTCTTGTATGTGTCTATATGTATTTTGTGGTCAGAGCCTTATTGCACCCCTGCCCAATGGTTTTTAAAATTAGTGGTGAGCACAACTTTCCCTTGTTTGTTATAGTATTCACACAAACTATTATTATGGGATACAAAATCTCTCTTTAAACGATAGGTTAGCTAAAAACACATATTGAATAATGACTCCAGCATTCTGATCCCATCTACATATTGTTACCAACATTCCCACCTAAAAGCTACTTTTTCATATTCAACACATCCAACACAAGTAGTTACTATTTTTATAGAGTTGTGGGATACATCCAATTAGAATATGGTACCTGTATTAAACATATTAAGATTAAAATTATGAGTTAATTCAAAGGAGAACTAAAGCCTAACTAAATAAGTAGCTAGAAATGTTGTACATTATGTTTTGGGCTTCTGTACCAGCCCAAGGCAACCACAGCCCTTTAGCAGTAAAGATCCAAAGACCCCAGTAGCTCTATATATTCTTTTCTGCAGATTCACATGCTCCGTGCTGCTGTCACTTACTGAGCTTAGGGACCCACTCACAATATACAGTACATATAGAATATAAATGTCACAATATAAGGCTAATTAGTAATTAATACAGATAATTACTACATCAGCTCAGAAACTAGTGCAATTAGCATCAAAATGTAATAATCAGCCCTGTTGCGTCATCTTATATTACAGGCCAACCTCATTTTCTGCTTGATAATTTGTGACGACCCCTAAGCTTAGCTTCTCAACAGCTGCTCAGAGCCCACTGAGCATGTGAGTGTCACAGACACTTTCCAAGATGGTGACCCCCTGTGACAAGTTTGAGGTCCTGGATCATTGCTGCTATTGAGAAGCTAACATTTTCTGACATTTCTAATTGAACATTTCTGTTCAATAAGTTCAAAAAGTTCAGTATATAAAATGTGGCATTATTAGCCATATTTATTTTTAGGGTTTAGTTCTCTTTTAAATTGCAATTACAATGAATAGTTATACCATTTTGTCATCCCTAACAATTTGTGAACTTACTTTAGTAGGTGGTGGGCAATAATACAAGAGATAACTTTTACACAACACTTTTATACCAGTTAATAATTTTCCTGAGCAATCTAGAGCTAAATATTTAACTAAATGGATCTATTTCAAACGAAATAGTATTTATCAATAAGGGCATCCTTAGACATACTTCTGGTGAGATAACATAAGCAAATACTATGTAATCCTGTATGGACTTTACAGCTACCCAGAAGCAGTATATCTACAGTAGTATTAGACATGATTATTTAGTGATCTTCTCATTTCACTGTTCCAAATCTTTTGACACACCATAACTAGGCCTCCTGACCCTCCACGTGAATTTTTTGTAATACTTGTATTTTTGTTGTCATTAATGTTTTGGGTATTTGTTTCATTTTTGAAAAGAACTTTTAACTGTTAAAATCTGTTTCCACTTTAATTGTTTCTTGGAATTGGTTTATCATTGCTCCACTTTATTTAAAGGAACTGGGAGATTTGCAGGAATGAATTAAGATGGCCATACAATAACCATTAAAACACAATTAAGTTGATTGATTATTGTTCTCTCAATTTTGGTCAGGCTGAGTATGCAAGTAGACACGCAGGATAATCTGTTAGAACTGTCACCTCAACTCCCCATGGATCCATACATGTCCTGTGTTTGATTTGCCCTTAGAATCAAATCAATAGATGAAGAAGGTTAGCTGACAAAATAAGTTTGCCTGTTGCTTGCCAGAGATAAAATACATATAGATAGTACTTTTCAGTTGCTTATAATAATACAGCCATTTTACTTTTTTAATGAGACATTCCTGCAAAAGTCTTCATATTGTACTGTTATGCAGTTCATGTACACGGTAAAATTGAACTAGTGCTCAACAGCCAACCAGGGTGCCTGGCAGCCCAATGTTAATGGAAACAGGAGCCTTCCTGTTGGACTTCACTGGTGTGAATTATGTGAGCAACAGGCTTGTGGGCATTTATGTTAGCATCTTCAGCTCTTTTCTTGCATCAGATAAAGTTATTTATCCAGCCTTTCGGCCCCTTGAACAATTCTATAATTTTACCCTGAACTAAAATTATGTTCACTGTGATGTTTTAATTTTAAACCACTGAAATGTATAATTAATTTTTAATGTGACATTGTTTCATAATAGTAAATATTCATAAGAAAACTGAAACTGAACTGTTTTTTCTTAAGGTGCCAGCCAGTAACCAACAGTAGTGTATCATTAAAGGAGTAGTAAACCCCTTGTTTAACACAAGTGCATTAAATAGGGCTTGTACTGAACATCATTTTTGTCTTAATGAGGAAAAAATGTATTGGAACCTGTTATCCAGAATACTTGGGGCCTGGGTTTATCTGGATAAGGGATCGTTCTGTAATTTGGACCTTCATTCCTTTAGTCTACTAAAAAAAATATTTAAACATTAAATAAACCCAATAGACTGGTTTTGCTTCCAATAAGGATTAATTGTATCTTGGGGTGGGGTCAAGTACAAGCTACTGTTTTATTATTACAGAGAAAAACAAAATCATTTAAAAAAATTCATTATTTGGATAAAATTTACTCTATGGCAGACAGTAACTTTGAGCTTTCTGGATAACACACCCCAGGCCTGTATTTATCTTGCAAGATTCAAACATGGAGTAGCTTTAGTTTCCCCAATATAGAATACTATAACTAGACTATGGACACAGTGAGAAAAAGATTAGTGTCACAGTTAGGGTCTATTTTTATTATGTTGTCTAAATAGTGGAGTAAAACATTAACGCTGATGTTGCCCATAGCAACCAATCAGCAATTAAATTTTAATATTATGATTGGTTGATATGAGCAACATCACTGGTAATGCTTAACTACACTTGTTAGACACAGCATGATAAATATACCCCTATCCCCCATATGTAATAAAAGGCACTAAGTTTGCCCAGGAGCAGTAACCCATAGCTCCAATAAGATGTTTGCTTTTCAACAGGTGACCAGTAAATGCTACCTGCTGATTGGTTGTACCTGGGCAAACTTAGAGCCTTTTATTAAATAACCCCCTATGTGTTTTATCCACTGGCGTAGATATGCCTGTTCAGCTCATCTTTTTATGCACTGACAGGAATGGGATAAGCACAAATGGGATGGATTTCAACACAAAGCATACTTACTTTTTATTTTTTCATGGATTAAATCCCTTTAAGACTGTACAGTAACTGTTGGTAGGTTAAAATATGGAAAGTTAAAAGGAGTGTAGACATCAATATATATAATATATATTTTGGAAGATACTGCTGGCTAGTTTCTGTCAGGGAGCCGGCAGCTCCCTCCAGGGAGGTAGTCTGGATCAAGGAGGAAGCCTTCTTGAGGGATCAAGGTTGCGGTGTCCAAAGGGTTAGACAAGAGGATAATCAGTTCAGGCTAGAGTTCAAGGGCAGGCAGATCAGGATCGATAAGCAGGAGTCCAGGCAAAGGGTCAAAACCAAGGCAGGTGCAGGAATCAGGATACAGGATACAGGAATCAAGACTTGGAAACAGGGAAGCAGAACCTATTCTTGGGCGTCATTCTGGTGTCCTGGAAGCACTTTTATATTCAAATTTGGCGCCAAAGTGACATCATTGACGTCCTTACGCTGGCGTGCTTGCGCCGGCGTGTGTACGCATGCGCGTTTACGCATGCGTCGGCGTTGCGGCACTGGCGCCGCCATTTTGGATTCTTCGCCACCGGGAGCAGACGCGCCTCTTCGCGCTCCCGGCCGCCTTGACAGGACCTCAGGACCACCAGGGCTTGGCTTCTGGGGCAACTTGGAGTGGAAATCCCTTACAAGACAAGGAGCATGAACATCAGAGTGTCCTTCCCAGGAGCATTCTTCAGGGCCAAAGCTCTTCCACTTAATGAGGTACTGAAGAGAGCCCCTGGAGATTCTGGAGTCAAGGATCTTTTCCACCTCATATTCTTGTTGACCATCCCCAGAGATAGTAGGAGGGGAAAACTGGTCCACAGAAAAGCGGTTGGAGGTAGCGGGTTTCACAAAGGACACATGAAACCCGTTGGGAATTCGCATCTCAGGGGGAATCTAAAGTCTGACAGATACAAGATTGATCACCTTTGAGATGGAGAATGGACCCACAAACTTCAGACCCAACTTAGGAGATGGCACCTTCAACCGAATGTTCCTGGAAGAACATTTTGGATTCTTCGCCGCCGGGAGCAGACGCGCCTCTTCGCGCAACCCGGCGGCCTTGACAGTTTCAAGGCTACTTCACATATTTCTCTGCTGGTGTATCTATGCCAGTGTCATTTTCATGACAAAAAATACCAAGTGGGACACTGCCCTTAGTGACCATCAGTCAGATATCTGATAACCTATAAGTAATGTTTTTACTTATATCTTGAATCAGCAGTCTGAAAAGTAGAAGTGTGAATTCTGTGGACAAATGCTGTGGCAATTTACTTTTGATTATTTTGGGAAGAAGTAATTTTCTGATTCGGTAATGTTTTTTTTTAATTGAATAATAAAGGCTCAAATTATCTTATAAAATATGTACTTGTCTGACCCAGCAAGTAGCCTGTCAGCAGCTGTAATAAAACAGAGGGTTGCTTCCCTCAACAAGAATCATTCCACATTAAGAGAATGACCTAATGTAGAACAAAATGCCAGATGCACCAAAATAATTCACATTTTTCAGGTCCTTTCTTATGTATATGTTATTCATTAACCTAAACCCCATGTAGTAGAGAAAGGAACTGCTGGAGCAAGGCAAAAGATCCTCTGTTCTGATCAAAATGACATAAACATACATTCAAAGCATATGTTATACCCCTATTTAATAAATTAACACTTATTAATGAATAATAAATAAAAATGGGGCTCTTAGTTCCATAACAGGATTACTGTTTGTCTTATGATTTGATTCTCTCGGGCTTCTGCTTTTCTCTGGAACTCTCGGCCACAAGCTGTCAGACTTACTCCTTCTTTCCAAACTTTCAAGCGCTCCTTAAAGACCCATCTGTTTAAAGAGGCTTATTCGATGTACCTTAATTAACTTGTATCAAAAATGACCAAGTGTTTATACAATCCTAATGTCTCAATTGTACCCTAACCTTTTAGTTTGTAAACTCTAATCTCTAGGTCCTTCTAACCTTATTGTACTCTGTAATCCTTGTCTGTTATCCACCATTTATTCCCTGTTTGCTGTAACTGCAGTAAAGCACTGCGTATCTTGACAGCGCTATATAAATAAATGATGGTGATGATTCTCACCTTGACTTTGCAGGCATCTGTTGGAGAATTAATTGTATTGTGGTTAGACTATGGAAGTTGGCCAACCTTTCAAAGCTCCCCACACGTATTTATTTACGGTATATCATTATTTAAGTAATCAAAATTACTTGTATTATTTTTTCCTCCATAAATTCCAATACTACTCTGTACAACCAGGGGAATAAAGGTTGTTTCTGTTCACAAAAAGCTTGATATACCCATTCTCGATAATTGCAATGCTTACAATGAGTACAATGAGAGACAAATGTCCTTTCCTATAATTTATTCAATTTCAGTTCTTTTTTTGCAATCAGTATAAAAGTGTTTTTAAGTTTCTGCTCAATGAGCAAAAGGAAATGCAGAAAAATAAAAAAGTTTGAGCCTATATCAATTGCATCTCATCCTCCTCATGGTAATGAAGCAGAGAGACAGCAATCCAAGGAAAAAGGTTTCGTATTGTCAGGTGCTTGTAATTCCTGAGATGGAAGTACTGCCAGCATGTAAATACTGTCATCTCTAATACCTGTATATATCCAGTATATATTTTAATAAAGACCTGTTATGGAATATTTCTTGGTGACAATGTATTTTTGCAGTCTCTATGTCCCACTAAAATAACACACACGATTTCACAAATACTTTGCCCAATGTATAATACATGTGGTGCTCCACACTCATGAGGGCATGTTGGAGAAATCTGTCCTTGTGCTTCAGCATTTAATTTGGACATTTTGTTTCCCAGAGGCTGCTGGGAGCATAACAAAACAATGTGATCATGGCATGCTCAGGACATGTCAGGCTATTGGTTGTGGCCTATGAGAGACCTACCAGAGGCACATGCCATCTCTGCAAATTACACCTGGCCTCCCTTAGTACAGTTATGGGATTTTTAACCTTGGATAACATATCTTAGGAAAGCTCCAAAATATGAAAATGCCATGAACCATGGAGTATTAAGCAAACAATTCAAACTTTTTTTGTTTGTAATAAGAAAATAGGACCTTATACTTGATGGTAACTAAGCTGCATAGCCCATATTGGTGGCAATACAATCCTATTGGCATTTTAAAATACTTTCAGTAGCCTTGTGGCATGGACACCAATCGGTAATAGATCCCTTATCTGTAATCATGTTGACAGGTTACACATTAGTGAATTGCTTTCTCGACAGTTGCAAGTTCAATTGATCAATACACTAGTGTTATCAAAATTGCAGGACAGTATCAAAAGGTGGTTATGTAATCTATGAATCTAGAAGAAAATTTGTCCATTTGTTTGTGAGTTCTTATGCATTTATGAGTTCTTTGTGTGTTTGGAAATGGCCAAATGCAACAAAACTCAAGGACCATCCTCTCATACATGGTGATGTCCACATGTACTAGGATCAAAATCGGTCTTGTGTTATATCACGTTATCAGAATTATTAATTTGGAAACAGCATGCAACAAAACATTTCAGGGACAGTCCTCACATTTGGAAAAAGGTCAGTGTCCACTTTCTGTATCCCCCACCCACAAGGAGCAGCCATTCTACTATCTGAGCCATCAGGTGTCAACATTTTATAGGGTACGACCAAATGTAACAAAACATATACCTATGGGCTTCATTCTGACATGTGTTTACCCCAAAATAACATCATTAATTTAAATGGTCAGAAAAAGTTATTGACCAGTCATTCCATTATATCACAGAACTGCTCAGCACTGCATTGTGGAAAAAGACTAAACGTGTATCTAATGGTTTTCAAAAATGTTTAGCTTTGATCTGCCATTTGAATCACACACTTCCCATCCATTGAAATTGCACTGCTAAACAACACATTGAGACACAGGTCATGGTCAAAACATTCACCTTGGGGTTTTTAAAAGTGGTGGGCTTCAGTCTGTCATACTTTTAATCCAAAATCACAGGATTGGCAGTTTTACCAATAGGATTATGTTATTCTATCTTTGACAAGCTGGATGCTTGTACCTGCTATTTTTGGGGGAAATTAGCAATGGCAGGTAAGCAGAGGATCAGAAGCATAAAGACAGGGGCACCACATCTTCAGGCAAAAACACAGGTTTATTCAGGCAAACTTTACCCAACATAAAGTCACTGGAACACAGTTCATTATGGTTTTAACAGCACACATTCAAGGCCTTTCCCCACTCTGGGGTCCTCACCAGGGTCCACACTCTGGAATATTTAGGTTTCTCAGTAAGCCCTTCTGACTTTCCCCTCCAGGGACACAAATTCACCAGCTCTTGTTCTGGCTCATCTTCTAGCAGCACCTCAATCACTTTTGACTCAATCTCAATCAGCTAGTCACAACTCCCACTGCTCCTTGCAGTGGCAGGCAGCACCCCCCCCAACCCCTCTGGGAGTTCCTAACACAGACAGGTTACCTTCCTGTTCTGTGCCCTGCTATGAGAGACCTTCCTAATACATAACTTTGATTAATTACTTTTCCACATGGACAGCCTTCCTGTGGAAAGTGAGCTCCAACATGTGAACTGGACCACTGGAATGGATTGCCTGTTTCTTCCAGAACACTATAGCTTCCAGGGCCTGACAGCAACATCCTTTAAACAGAGAAACCATTCAATGTATCCTGTGCTTGAAGTATCTCTTAGTACCCCTTTCAAAAAGCTTTATGATGTCAGACTAACTTGACTATAGTTTTGAGGCTGAGAATGGGATCCCTTTTTGAAAACCGGCACCACATTAGCTATTCGCCAGTCTCTCTGCACCATGCTAGACTTCAATGAATCCTGAAAAATTAAGTAAAGAAGTTTGGCAATCACAGAGCTAAGCTTGTTTAGTACCCTGGGATAAATACCATCTGGTCCCAGTCACTTGTTTATCTTTACATGTTGTAGTCTCTTTTCAATTTCCCCCTGCGTGAACTGTGCATGATTTGTTGTATTAATAGCATTGGGACTATTTAGAAGGAAACCTTCATTACTTGGTTCCTCATTTGTGTAGACAGATGAAAAATAATAGTTCAGAAACTCTGCTTTATTTCTGTTCTCATCAACTATACATACTTGATAATGATTACACTGTTTTACTACAGGCTTCGGGAGAGATGGATTGCAAAATCCTTTGCTCCTATAGTAACTGAACCTACCACTTTCCCTGAATGTGAGTTTGTGCCAGTGGTATTTTTCAGAACAACATTTATATAATGCTAGCTTTTATAATGTAACTCACTCAATAGCAATGGCATTAATAAAAAAAAAATACATTAGCCCCCTCTGTACCAGCTAGGGATGCATTGAATATTCAATTGTGGATCCCGCAGAATCTGAACCCTTGACAGAGTTGGAAATTGTTGATGCACATGCACAAATTGGCATGTGCTTACAGTGAGCATGGCAAATTTTTCACATTTTTTAGGGTTTGAGTTTGGTTTGTCCAGGCTTTTGGGCAAATTCAGGATTCACCTAAAAAAGACCTGGATTCATTCAGTGCATCCCTTATTACCAGCATTCCAGTGCAACCACTTGATGTCAGGGCAGTAAGCAGGAAACATTACATGAACAATCATGAGATTGTGGACTTGTGTCCATAGACATGCATTAGGCACAATAGGGTAGAGCATCATTACTTGCGTATTAGAATATAAGAATGTTATACCAAACACCCCTCTACAAAATAATATGCCACATCTCACTTTAATTTGCACAATGTAATATATTTTGCCAACATTATTTTATTTGTTCTGAACTAAAAAGTAGAGCGGTTAAATGACCAGCCTGTAGTTATGTACTTTACTTATTGCTGTTCACCTGTATATGGAGGAGTTATAGGAGTTATGGTGGAATCATCTTAGACTAGAAAGTGTATAGTGATATTTCATTGCATGAAAAGTACACTTGCAATTTGCACTTAAATGCAAATACACTTGCTATAAATAACATTTTCCATTTATATTAAAAGAAAGCTCTATGATTGGGCTTGTATGTTCACATTTATAAGACAATTAAGAAGTCAAGTCACATGACCAGGGGCAGCTGGGAAATTGACAATATCTCTAGCCCCATGTCAGATTTCAAAAATGAATATAAAAAAATCTGTTTTCTCTTTTGAGAAATGTATTTCAGTGCAGAATTCTGCCGGAGTAGCACTATTAACTGATGCATTTTGAAAAAAACATGTTTTCCCATGACAGGATCCCTTTAAGTACCACAAAATGTATACAAATAATTCCTCTCAGAAACTGAGACCCAATTGCATATGCCCTCTCTGCTCAGCTTTAAATGGGTTGTTCACCTTTAAATAAACTTCTAGTATGATCTGTAGTGATATTCTGAGACAATTTGTAGTTGATTTTCATTTTTTTATTCTGTAATTAGTTGCTTTATGTGCATCCATTTGCTTAGAGCATCTCAGGCTTTCCACAGTGATATCCCAAGGCACCAGCCCTCCGTCTGCTCCTAAAAAGAAACAACTCAAGGTAGAAATCTGTTTCTTAAGGCAATGTAGAGAGAAGATATGAAGTTCCTGAAAGGCAATATTCATTACATCATTTCTATTCCCTTTTAACATTGGGATGGAGAGGATGTTTGCAATTTAAAGTAAATTCTAAAATAGAATAAGGCTAGAAATGCTGTATTTTGTATACTAAACATGAACATGAACTCACTGCACCACAAGCCTAATCAAACAAATGATTTATGCTTTCAAAGTTGGCCACAGGGGGTCACCATCTTGTTACTTTGTTAAACATCTTTGCAAGACCAAGACTGTGCACATGCTCAATGTGGTCTGGGCTGCTTAGAGATCAGCAAGACTGATAATCAGAATATGCAGACTGCACTGGGCCCTGTGCTGTAATCTAATGAGGATTTTATCCAATCCAATCCAAATCTCTACACAGTCGCTCTACAGAGAAACAAACAAAGCTGCTTGAGTTCTGCATGGCTGGGAAGTAACGTAGGGGCCACATGCGATAAAATGAAGAGATGAAAAGTCAAGATTTGAAGGCATTTGAAATGTAGTTATGGCTTAACTCCAGCAACTGTAACAGTACTGACTGTAGATTCATGTTCATAACCACTGTCTTGTTAATTTATGTATAAATTATTGTTTTTGTTCTTGTAACTTTCTGTTAAGCTTATCTGTTATTTTTATGTAATATTTTTATGTGTTAGATGGGAAACTAATGAAAAACATTTCTTACCAACTTTCAGATGCCCCATTGGTTGAAGAAAGCTGCTCTGCTCTCCCTTTCATCATCAACAATGGAAGCAGAGGAACTGGATAGTGAGTGTACCTCCTGTGATTTTATTTTAACAAGTGAACAGGTAATGTTCATTTCTTTAGATAACCATTCCACTGTAAAATCGTTTTTGATTCTTTTGGCACCTCTCATTCTCTGTGTACGGATTTGGTTTTATTAATGGTTGGTTGCATGCAAAAGTCTCCAAGTTGTCTAACCTTACTTTTCATTGTACTCAGTGGAGTAACGAGTGTTTGCCAGGCCCACCCCGCCAAAAAGTTTTGTAGGGGTACTGCACGAATAAAAACAGTCCCCCACTCCTCCCCCCTCCATCGCTTGAGCATGCACGCCTGCTTGATGTGACGTGCATGCAAAAAATTCTTTAAGATGACACCGGAGGGAGATCTTTGGTGCTGCAGACCCTGCAGTCTGGGCCCCACAGTTCCCCCCGCGACCGCAGGGTCTGCTTCCTCTATAGTTACGCGCCTGATAGCACTCTATTTTCTACACTCCATTCACTAACAGGCAAATTATCGCCAGCGTTACCACCACTTCGCCAAACGCAAATACACCATGAATACGCTAATTCACTAATAAAGACAAGAGAGTTACAGTTTTTACATGGGCGGGTTTTCCTGCGCTCCCCTGTGTTGTGATTTCTTCCATTCAGCCGCAGGGGAGTGCAGTAGTAGACACACTCACTCAATTATTATAAAGGGGCCGTACTCACACAGAGGCATGTAAGCGCCAAACACAAGTGGGATGCAGCATGTTGCATTTCACCTGCGTCTGTGTGAGTACAGCCCCCTCCATAATAATTGAGTGAGTCTACTCCGGCGCTCCCCTGCGGCTGAACGGAAGAAGCACAGTAAGAACCTCCCGTGTGTAAGAGCCCTTAATATAATGCCCTACATGTAAGCCCACTGAAAAATTAATGTTCCATGTGTTATAAAATGTGTTGAGAAAACCGCTTATCCAAAAAAGTAAATTAGGGCTTTTGCAGCCAATGCCCCAAGCCAAAAAAAAGTAAAAGTCTCCAGCGTTTTTTGAACTTTGATGTATTTTCAGCACACAGGATATGATGTAAGTGATCGAGGAAGATCTAACTGCTTTATAGCACTTAGCCTGGTCTGAGGTGGTGAAGGTAACTCTGGAGAAAGAGGTAACGTTCAGTAAAATCCACATTTTAGTGAATTTGTGGAGTAACGTCCGTTCGATAGAGTGAGAAGTCGCCTGGCGATAGAGTGCAATTGACCGATAGCGACGGTCAGTTTCGATAGCAAATTGGTGCCTGCCGCTGTTAGTAAAATGGCAAATTGTCGCTAGCGTTAGCCACTTCACTTCTTAGTATGTCTGCCTCATACAGTATACAGTATGTCTCCAAATCATCTGCTACCACTTGCATCTGGCAATAATTTATGAATTTTTTTTTACCAGGTTGCAGCCAATCTTCAGAGACCTATAGGCCAAGGAACCCCCTATCCCCCCAATCTGCACCTTTTCCATTCAATTAAAACACGGAGACATGTTCTGGCAAAAAAATTCTGTGGAGGTCACAAGCTTTATTTAACAGTTAAAAAATCAAAGTTTAGGTACACCCTGACCCCAGCTGCGGCTCTCATTCTCCAAATGTGGGCTCCTGCCCAAAAAATCTGTAACTCAAAAAACGTGGGCTCAATGGCCCAAAAAATTTCCAAAAACCTGAAGCAGGGATCACGGGGCCAGGTGCACTCAATGACCGCCTTTTTGCCCATCCCCCTGCTCCCTCGTTGTGCATAATGGCGCTAACCCAGTAACTTGCATGCATCAGAGAAGACCGTGCAGTCCCAGTCTGATGCACACTCGTGACTCACCCAAGGTAGGCCTGCACTATAACCACTTTGTAGACCTAGAGCCGCACTGATGCCTTGACCACCACAGATAATGGTACTCCAGAGGAAGACGAAAACTCTAGCACTTTTCAGCCAATTTAGTGCTAAGAGAAAAATTCCTTCCTGATCCCAAATAGGTGACAACCCTGGAGCACCTTGTTCTCGACCGAATCCACCTTACCTAGGGAGGGAGGGTGGGAAACAAAAAACAAGTAAGTATGAGCAAATTCACACACAGCATCCTCTTAAGAAACTGCCCTGCCCCACGCTCCTCCTCTGCTTCCTCCCCCGACCAGCCCACTTTTTTCCCGCCGTGGCTAGCCCCTTCCTTTGTTCTACCTGAGGGGCTAGCTGGGAAGGGTTGGGGGAGGCTAACCACAAGCACCTTAGGGAGAAGGGGGGCCTGGCCTAACTCCATTCAGACCTATACGGTCTTCATTCCCCAAATGTTAACAAAAATGATCTGTCAGCATGGTATAGTTGCATATTGTCAGCAACATAAAATGTCTTTACAAATTTGGCAGGCTTGCCTCCATTTTTACTTTTTCTGATGTTCAGTAAAATAACAGATTCATCCTGAATGTAAACACAGGCAGGTCACACATGAGAAATCCATAAATACATCTTATCTAATTTTCCTTGTTAACAAGAGCTGTCATTTAGGATTAAATCAGGTGCAACAGATTTAGTAGTTATTTTTGGGGGTTGGAAAGCAGCTATTTAAGAGAAAATAAATGGCTGTCTGAGTGCAAAGGAACCCAAACCTGTTGTTTACCTTCGTCTCCTCCAAAAGGATGAAATAGGATTGGAGTCTGCTTATTTTTTGTTAAACATGTAGCATGTCACAGTGCAATCAACTGAAATATAACATGTGCATCCTTCGGTTAATTGAATACACAGATCTTTGTATGGCAGCAGGGTTCAAATAGGAGTTGCACACACACAAGTCTTTCCTGGAAGAATAAGAGATCAGAACTTTGATCCCATTGATTTTAATGTGTGATTTTTTTCTGCATGGCTGTGCTACATTACATTGCGCATTAAAGTCCCCTGGCTTCTGCCACATTTTTCACATTTCTGTCTACTATGGGTCAACTACATGCAAATTATTGCCCTGTTACCATATCTGTAAAAGATGTGTCAAAATATAGAACCAAACTGTTCAGTTTAAATACATCATATTAATAGAGCAACATTATTACCCTTGCAATGTGGCTCATATTTTCAGCTGAATTTCACTTTCTTTTATTAGTTTCTTTATTTGGCTTCATTTTTTACTCTTTCCAGCTTGCAGTTTAAAAAACTTATCTGGTTGTCAGTGGCCCTGTCCCTGGCAGCCAAATAACGTTTATTACTGTTCTTTCTATTCAGTCCTTCTCCTATCCATCTTTCAGTTTGTTATTCAAACCCCTACCTTGTCTTTAGTGTAAATTGGATCCTAGAAACCAGATAACCGCCAAAATTCCAAACTAAAACTAGATAAATGCTGGAAAGCTATTGAACACATAGTTAGATAATAGATACTTAAATAGTTACAGAAAAATAATAGCAGGTACCACAGAAAATAAAAAAAATAATTGTCTTAGAATATCAGTTATATTAAATACTAAAAGTTAATTTTGGTTACATACTGGCTCCATTTGGTTATGTTGGTTACATATTGGCCCCATTACAACTACATATCTGGGTGACTCCCCTATTGAATCACCAGCTAAATATTATTGAACTTTCACCACAATAGTACTGGTCACAACTGGTCTCCTGAACTTCATTGTATTGTTTCCCCCTGTTTTGATGACTAAGTTGAACATTTTTTATGTAGTGGCTAAGAATTGTTAAAGGGTTTATTGTACTGTATATTTCAGGTGACGTCTCAGTTTGAAAAAAAATTCTACAGAACTGGCCAGAGATTCCTCATGGGTTTCCCAGATGGAACGGCACAAATATTGTATCCTTTAGTCCAGTTTAAAAAGATGGCAGCTCTTTGCCTATATTATGTCTTACTAAAAAAAAAAAACAGCCAAATGGTCACATTTGGTTATCTGCACCCATTTGTTCAGAAATTTGTATTCAATTTTTACATGGGAAATATACCATATGTATTATATAGGTTTACCCTACATTTATTTACCTTTAAAGGGGAAGTAAAGTCTAAAATAGAATAAGGCTAGAAATGCTGTATTTTGTATACTAAACAGAAACATGTATTTACTGCACCGCAAGCCTAATCAAACAAATAATTTATGCTTTCAAAGTTGGTTACAGGGGGTCACCATCTTGTAAGTTTGTGAAACATCTTTGCAAGACTAAGACTGTGCACATGCTCAGTGTGGTCTGGGCTGCTTAGGGATCATCATAAATTATCAAAACAGCACAAGTAAAATATCAAGCAAGACTGATTAATAATCAGAATGTACAGACTGCACTGGGTCCTGTGTTGTCATTTAATCTAATGTGGATTTTATAGTTTTTGTATTGTTTACTAAAAACTTTCTCCAACTCCAATCTGTTTAATTCTGGCTCCATGATCTTTGTCCCTGCAGTTGGAGTTGGAAACAGTAAAGGGGATGTAAAGGCAAAAATAAAATACCATTCAAATTTCTACATAGTCGCCGACTGCCCTACAGGGAAAAAAACAAAGCTGCTTGAGTTCTGCATGGCAGGGAAGTAAGGTGGGGCTCCCCCTGCTGTTCATATGTATGATATTTTCCCTGCAGAGCAGTTAGGGCCCATCTGACAATTCCTATCCACAGCAGTAAATGAAGGGAGAATTTCACTGCATACAGTCAGGTTTCTTATAAAAACGGGACACATTTTTCAATTAAAGTATATTGAAAATAGATTTCTTTTTCATTAAAGAAGGTAAAAATTGGATTTTATTTTTTCTTGCCTTTACATGCCCTTTAAGTAGAACTTGAATTGTACTTAAAGCCTGCAATAGGTTGTCCAGTGGCGGAACTACCGGGGAGCAGGGGGTGCGAGCGGGCCAGGGCCCGCACCCCCTCAGGGCCCCCTGTCAGCTCGCACACCACTGAAATGCGGCAATGAAACGCATACGGAGGGGCTGCGTGTCACGCACAAGGGCCTGCCCCCTCTAGTTAAGTTACTGAGGCTGTTCCTTTTTTTTGCACTTTGCACCCTTGCTCTCAGTTCTATAATCAAGCCCTTATTATATTTCTTACAAAAGGAAAGCATTAAAGGAAAAGGAAGACTAGTGCATCTCTTATTTTGTCTATTATCATTGGAAGAAAATAAAGCACATATCTAGTTACATTTTCCCTGCAGTATCATCAAGTAAAACTTTTTCTGTATAACCATCTTTAGGGAGGCTCACTGATAATGAAAATGTTTTAGCTCCAGTCTCCCTCCCAGTACAGTAAAGCTAAACATGCTGCTCTATTCAAGAATATTATACACAAAAATTTAGCCCAAATGGATCAGCAAATGACTCTGTCACCAGTGGGGAATCTGCCATTATCCATAGGAGCTATTCATAATGGTTTAGACCACTGACATATCTGACTATACTCTTGATTTTGGGTGAACTTTTTCTCATTTGACTTCAGATCAAAAACACAGGGGCACTTGTCAGTACTATATCGCAAGCCTTTGAGACGTGCAGTTTCTGCAATGGAAATCTTCCAAGAATATAGATACATGCGTCAACCTATGATTTATCTTTGTTATGAGTTAGCTTAGTATTGACTGCTATAGATAGACTAGGTCGTATCGCTACACCTGTTCATATTGTTATTAGTATCATGTATAGATAACATTTTTATGTTTGCCATCATCTGTGCGTCTTTTAATAACTGCCAAGCGTTTTTCCTTTACTGTTTATTAAAGCAACAAGCTTCAAAGACACAATTATTACTAGTTAATTAGATCCTTGTTTTTCACAACATTAACATTTGCATGGTTACCTTTGTTTTTCAGTAAAAATTTTAAAAATCAATACAATACAGGGGCTTTTCTATTTTTAAAGTAGTGAGTATATAATTAACTATGCAGCTGAAACTATTAAATAAATAGTTTTTTTTTAGTTAGTGCAGCATCCAGTTGAAAAGGGTTTATTTCACCCTAATATTAGTTTTCTGACCCCTGTTGTTGAGTGTGGTTCCTGCTTTTCGTTTACTGTGTGGTAACACTGGTTTATTTTCATTTACAAATAAGCATATAAGAATAAGAGTCAGAGGAGAGGAGCTTACAGTCTAAGGAAATTTAAAAGTGCTAGGAATTAGGGAATCCTTAAACCTGTTGCACACAGACAAAATAATTGTAATCTGTATTCTGTAATCAGCTGACTTGTATAAGATGTTTGTATGTTTTGTTTATTTTCCCCCTGGCACTGAAAACACTCTGTATGTCTCCACTGCTGGGATTATGAGTGCCCAACGGACACATAGTTATTGGTCTCTGGGGTAGTCACTCTGATTTCAGATTTCAAAATTATTACCTGCCTTTGTTAATTTTGTGCAAACAGGATTTCTTTGTAAACCTTATCAAACAGGCAAGGATTTGTGGAGAGGCCACCAAGGCCCGGGGCTAGGGTGGCAGGATTTTAGTTGGTGGCATCCTGCCCAACCACACCCACATTGGCCAATCTTCAATGTTCCGGTCCTGATGATTTGTGGGAATAAAAGGGAGGGGACAGGGGAGACAAATGACAGCGGGCCTACGAGTGTAAATCCGGCCCTGTTATCAAATCATGTTAATAATTGTAAATGGTCGATGTAAATATTTTTTCTATATACAGTATGCCAATTTGGCCAAACCAGCCATTAATCTGCCCTTTGCTCCCTGTGTGCCTAGCTTTAGCACTAGACAGAAGGATGTTAATTCTTTTATAAAACATAGCAATTTAGTATTTTAATTTCCTTGCCTATGCTGAGCATATATTTTCTTCAAAAATAAAAAAAAACATAGGTCATCTGAACCCATTTGGATAACAGCAATAAGTGAGCAATGTTTCTAGTCTCTCCTTTTTTATATTTGATCTCACAATTATTACTAAAAGCACATTTACCATAACCCGGGCAATTCCCTCCAGATGGTCCTGAGTATAGTGGACCACTTTGGACGATTTTCAGGACTTCAAATTAATTGGGAGAAATCAGGCATATTCCCCATCAATACTAACATCGATCCCAGCTCATTCCCTCCCCCTCTGGTCTGGGTGGACTTGTTCAAATACCTGCCCATCTTGGTACACAGAGACCTACCCCTCTAGCCTTGAACCGATCCTCTCCACTATGAATGAAAAACTGAGAGTGTGGGCTCACTTGCCCATTTTAATCTGGGGCAGGATCAACCTCCTAAAAATGATATTGCTTAAAGAAGGAATGGTACACCCCAGGAATGAAATAAAACATCTTCAAACTCAGGAGGCTCTCCCCTGGTTCTACTATTTTCAGTTGAGACAGGCCATCTATGCCCAGTTTCAGGGGAATACCATAGACGTCACAACTACTGAGATAGATTCAGCCCTTAGAGCCACCTGGAAACTAGTCACCACACTATACTCACTTCTCCTAGCTACCATTAAACCTCCATTTATTGCAGTGGGTATAACTCATAGCAGGGGCATCCCAGAGCTGAAGGACGGTGACTGGGAAGAGGCAATTAACAGGGCATATGATTACTTGTCTCAACTAATGATAGACTGATCTAATTCAAAATTCTACATAGACTCCACTTATCCCCAACTAGACTGTTCCATATGAACAGACGCGACTCACCCCATTGCCCCAAGTGTAGAGACACCTTACCTACACCTTATTTGGTCATGTCCCTGAATCCAATCCTTCTGGTCCCAAGTCCTTATCTACATCCAGGACAAAACATCACTACCTAATCTGTTAACCACCAAGGTATGCTTCCAAGGGCGGCCATGAGAATACTTTTCCTTACCTTACTGTTCTACGCCAGGAAATGTATCCTCCTGAATTGGATGTCCCCCCAACCCCCAAACTCAATGGCTGGCTGAACTTGCTAAAAGTAACACTCCCCCTGATTCAACTCACCTATGCCGCAAGAGGTTGTCCCCAGAAATACAACCTGGTGTGGTAAGACTGGCTGGAGACCACAAAGGAACCTTAATCTCAGAGATGCCAAGCTAGAAGGGGCACAGCCACATATATCTGCCTTTCTGACTGTCTATGGGTAATAGGTACAGAATCACATCTAAATCATCACTGAGGGGCAGCTGGAAACAGGGAAGTAGCAGGGCAATTAAAGCGTATACAGGAACTCAAAATGCATATGCTGTATTGAGACTAATGATTATGGAACCATAATAAAAATGCAAAATAAAAGCATTTTAAAAAAAAAAGCACATGCAGAGCAGAAAGACCATGGATGCAAGTGCTTGTTGAACAATAACTAAGGATGATGGCATTCAGTCTCTTAATGCTCTACCATTTGTTTCCAGGGTCCAATTCCTTTTAGTGTAAGTATTCTCTTGGTAATAATGCAAGAGAACAAGGAATGCATTTCTGTGCCCTTGCAAGTTTCAGTGAACGGAAAGGCTCCCGATTTATGTTTATGAATTCACAAGTGGTGGAGGTTTTTCTTATCTAGAGGCAGCTACCCATAAGGCAATTTGGTTGTTGTAGCAATTATATTCAACAGAAAAGATTCTGTCTACATAGTTCAAGAAGACACAGACACCAATACAGACATTTTAGCCATGTTTGGTTCCAGTGGAAAAGCTACCTGTTATCACCCAAATCGAAAAGTGTGGTAAGTGTAAATGCTGATATGTATTGTTCCTACACACTTTGCCCCAGCTTTCTTCTAAAAACATAAAAAGAGTTGAGGTAGCCATAGAAGGTTGGATAAAAGCTGCCAACTCAGTAGCTTATAAGTCAGGTGATGGGCCTACCCAATCAATATCTGGCCAAAATTGCCCAAATATCGACCCAGCAGGTTTAATTTTCACACCAGGGGCAAATATCAAATCTGCTAATTAATGTGGTACTTTACTTATGGCCTGTGAACAAAGAAACTTATGCCCAGTTTAAGGGACAGATTTATGCAGCACAAAACCTATCCTGCCCCCAAACAGTCTAATCATCTTCAATGACCCCGGTATAATTTTAAATGCCAGGCCAGTAAAATACAGGCTAGGTTGCAACCAGTGGAATAACTAGACATTACTGGGCCCCACAGCAAATTATTTTTCAGGCCCCCAAAATGTTTTGGGGTTGACTTGTTTCTCCAATATTTATTGAAATTTTATATGAATTAGGGCCCATGGGGCCCCTATACCTCCTGGGTCCCCCTGCAGCCGCAGGGTCTGCTTCCTCTATAGTTACGCCCCTGGTTGCAACCCTACAATACATCTGGTATTTTACTCCAACTGCAGGATAGTACAAGGCTCCCTCGCTTCATCAGGTTTTACACTATTCATAAAAATACTGTACCAAATAAGCTTGTATTTAGCCAAGAAAGCAGCCAGGGTAGAACCCATAATTGCCTTACTGAGTGGTAATATAAGAGAGAAGTGTCCCTAGGCACCCGTAAGTTAAATAAAATGTATCAAACACATGTAATAATTGAGAAACCATGGAGTGGAATACATAGTAACTATTGCATCCGCTCTGTGGTCCACAAGTTAACTAGTTCAGGTGCTGCAGTAATTAGCCACTTAGAACTTAACTTTTATTTGTGTTACATGACAAAGACAACGCTGCTATATATACAAAACTCATCACTGAGAATGGATCCCAGTGATGCTAGGCTGTGCCCATAAAAATACATGTAATTAGTTAAAAACACATAGACTGGACCGGTGAGAAAAAACGCAATAAGCTGCTGAACCTGCAGCCACCGTTAGGTAGAGTAGTCGAGATTGGGGTGTATCTGAATTGCACCCCTTAATAATTAATCAAGTGTAGTTGCGCCCCATTTCAGTCTGGTCAGTTACTTTCAATAGATCGTTTAACAAAAGGCATCATCACTCTATAAACAACTTAAATATATGCCAAGAAAGTTCCAGCCACCCTGACCTCCCTTCCGCTTATTTTCCCAGAAATTCTACCTGGCTACATAGGGAGCGTATGGGAGCTGGTCCCCCACCGTCCACCTATGCCCGCCCGACGCGTTTCACCAGAGATCCGGCTTCTTCAGGGGCATAAGTAATTTGCACGTGTCTTCTGCCTGTTTAAATAGGGTTCTAATCCCATAGCGGTTTGCAGTTGTGCGAGTACTTCGGCATACGTGATAATGTACCGCACTAAGTTATTAAATATAGATTTCAGAATCTTATAGAGCCCATGCCATATTCTAATCAATTAATTTAGCAAAAATTGCCAGTAATATTATAGGCATGGGTACTTGACAATTTTAAGATAAGAGAGACACAGATTTATTAGAACCACATTAGAAATCACATTAAATAATACATGTTGGAAATTTTTGTTAAGTGGCAATAAAGTAAAGTAAGATCATTTAAAAAGAAAAAATGTACATTAAAGGAAGGGGCTGAACGTAAACCCTTCATTTAGGCCTATTGATGCTTTACTGTTAAGCCAATAGATCCATTCAGCTTCTCGTTGTAACAATTTTCTATCAATATCACCTATTCTTGTAGTGGATTTGACATGATCTACAGCTATGAATTTCATGATTCCACAGTCACTGTTATGATGTCCATTGATGTGGTTGGCAACCGATGTATTTCTTTTATTACTCACATCTCCGACATGTTCCATAATTTGTGCATTCCATAACGTATATCACGCCTTACAATTTATGAAATCTTTTATGGTATATTCCTTTATGTCTAATCAGCCGAGGAATGTAGTCCTCTTGGCTACAAATGGGCAGGCCACACAATCCCCACATCTGTAGCACCCCTTAGTATTGTGTGAGAGCCAGGTCATTTTAGTCAGATTCGTGTAGTGGCTATGTATTAGTCTGTCATACAGATTATTACTTTGTCTGTAGGTTATCTGTGGATAATCTCCTATGACCTCTTTGAGATCTGCATCTTGTCCTAGGATTGGCCAGTGTTTCTGAAGGATATTAGCTATTTCTCTGTGTTGTGAGCTGTAGTCACCAATAAATCTTATCGATTGTTTATTGATATTTGTTGATGTGTCTGATTTTTTATGTTTCCTAGGAATTAGTAAATGGTTACAGTCACATTCCAGGGCCCTTTTATAAGCTTTTTTGAGGCAGTTGTGACTGTATTTCAAAAGAAAAGTGTGAATATCTCCAAAAATAATGAATCAATCAGTTAAAAATTTTAAAAATGTATTAGGACATAAGAGCAAGAACTAACGCGTTTCGTGCCTGCTGGGGCACTTACTCATAGGTTGAATGGCACATCCCTGTAAACAGGTTATAAAGGGGCTGTGGCCAATCACAAAACAACAGTTTCATGTTACCACTTTATACAATTAGTAAAAGTCCATCTAGTGGTTAAAGTGACAATATGAAAAATAATTTGCACAAAAAAGATATATATCAAAAAACATTTTTTGATATACACATAAGGTTTGACACATGTATTCTATAGACTTACATCTAGGCATGGCAGTTGGCAAGCTTCATGGTTAACTCTAAGTATGGCAGTTAGCAGACTTTGTATAGTGATCATAGTGTCGGATAGATGTATTCAAATTTATGTATAATATATATAATATGTTCTTGTATATATTGTTGCTTGTCTATCTATATGATTCTCCACTAGGGATATATGATTCTCACCCACAATGAGTAAGTCTCTCTTGGATTTAAAAATATACTTACTTAAATTGAGCCTGGCCCCGAAGTTCCCCCTGGGTCTGACTTGAACCATCCAGATTCCCTCAGCATATTAACCAGACAGCTTTATTTGAGGTATACATTAAGAGTAATATAATACAGAGTATTAAATAATAGCTGATACGTCCTGAAAGCTCGTGAGGACGTGGAGGGAACAATTAGCAATACAACAGATGACCATTTTAACCATTTCTTCTTCCATGGGGCTGATCCAGAGGTATCCAATCATCATTCTTGTTTTAGCATAACTGTGTCACTATTTCCATCTTAGGGACAGACTCACAGTCTCAGTACAAAAGCCAAATAAGGTGCAACTACTGTGTCAGCACAGTGTCCAGAATGGTATCTATGCTGTAGTTTCTGAAACTATATGTGTCTTTCTTGGCCTTGCACTATCAATACTTGTGACATGAGACAACAGATGCATTCCTTGTTCTGTGCAAACATTCTATATTCTAATAACAGAATAGCCTTTAACCTTGAGCTTCTTCTACAACACAGCAATTCTGTACTAGTGTCCGATTCTATAATCTTTGTTCTTTGATAATAACCACTTTTAGCTTGAATCTAAAACCCTGATATCTACACTTAGGGGCACATTTACTTTGATCGAGTGAAGGAATAGAAGAAAAAACAAACTTCGAATTTCAAGTGAAATTCGACCATCGAATTTGCTACTTCGACTTTCGACTACGACTTCAACTTCGAATCAAACTATTCGAGCTAAAATCGTTTGAATATTTGACCATTCGATAATCGAAGTACTCTCTTTAAAAAAAACTTGGACCCCCTACTTCGCCACCTTAAACCTACTGAGGTGCAAAGTTAGCCCATGGGGAAGGTCCCCATAGGCTTCCTAGAAATTTTCTGATCCTAGAAAAATCGTTTGATCGATGGATTAAAATCCTTCGAATCATTCGATCAAACTAATTGCGGTAAATCCTTCGACTTCGATATTCGATATTTGGCAGTCGAATATCGAGGGTTAATTAAACCTCTATATTTGATCCTATGTAAATCTGCTCCATAGTATATGGCAGTGATGAATCATAATAGGCAGTAGTTAGCGAGCTTTTATTAAACACAAAGGTAAAAATATATTAGTATTTGTTATTATATTATATTATTATTATAGAAATTATATTATTATATTAGTATATAATTATTATATAGTTGTGACTGTATCCTCTCTGTTTAAACCTGTCGTATAATTTTTTGGCTTCTATCTTGAAATCAGCCAAGGTGCCCCTGAAGAAGCCGGTTCTCCAGTGAAACGCGTCGGGCGGACATAGGTGGACAGTGGGAGACCAGCTCCAATGCGATCCCTACGTAGCCAGGTAGAATTTCTGGGAAAATAAGCGGAAGGGAGGTCAGGGTGGCTGGAACTTTCTTGGCATATACTTAAGTTGTTTGTAGAGTTATGGCGCCTTTTGTTAAACAGTCTATTGAAAGTAACTGAAATGGGGCGCAACTACACTTGATTAATTATTAAGGGGTGCAACTCAGATACACCCCAATCTCGACCACTCTACCTAACGGTGGCTGCAGGTTCAGCAGCTTATTGCGTTTTTTCTCACCGGTCCAGCCCATGTGTTTTTAACTAATTAAGTGTATTTTTTTATGTATATATAGCAGCGTTGTCTTTGTCCTGTAACACAAATAAAAGTTACATTACAAAGACGTTTTAAGTGGCTAATTACTGCAGCACCTGAACTAGTTAACTTGTGGACCACAAAGCGGATGCAATAGTTGCTATGTATTCCACTCCATGGTTTCTCAATTGTTACATGTGTTAGAAGCCATAACTGTAACAAGCCAAGAATGTAGTTCATGAAGCCAAACATATTAGGGCTTTGTCATACTATATAAGCCCCAGTGAGTCTCTCTTTTTAAAGGGTTTTGCAGCAATGATAGAAGCATTCAAAACACCATGTGTTTCATAGGCCTAACTGTTGCAAAGATAGCTAGAATCCCATCTGTATAAGGTAAAGGAAACATTTTCCTAGTATTGTTCTACTGGGTGTGTGCAGGCACCTATGAAATTATTGTTCAATTAACTTTTTGTATCCATGTCTGTTACCTTGGATTAAATACTTAGCATGTACACACATACAACGAGACCCTGCTGAGAGATGATGAAATGTTTACAAGTTTATTAGAAGCTTATTTATCGGGCAAAGTGCATAACAATTGGTAGTACTGTCTCTAGGCGACGACAGGACACAATCTACCCCACATTAGATTTTATTATGCTGGTACTAAGCAGGTCTTTCATTGTGTTTGACACACAGCTGCTGTATATTCAATTCCATACATAGATAACATTGTAGACTTGCATGATTTGGCCTCTGCAGGGTCATTTAAGTGAGTAATTACGTCTAACAACAGTAATTATACTAGACACTACTTTAATCATTTGTGCTGCTACTGAAAAATAATATGACTTTCAATGCATGATTATTTCTAATTTGAGCTCAGTTGAGGCCTAGAATATTAAGAAACATGATGTAGTAATGAGACTATAGAAAGAAACTCTGCAAATTTAATAAAACATGTTTATATGCAAGGAAATATATACAATGAACAGAAACAGATTTTATTATGTCATACTGGATTCAGCATTTATTGGCATTTATGAATTCCAAAAGTAATGTGTCTGTACCCTCAACATTCCTGTTGTGTGGGCACCAAATATAAATTGATTCAACCATAGGACACAGGACCACAGGAGTCTATTTCACAGATACAAATATTAGTTTAGTGTCCTTCCTCAGTTTACAGCCAGGGCACTATCTACAAAAAGTGTGTGTGTTCTCCCCATGTCTGTATGGGAATAATAGGGACACTCCAGTTTCATTCCAAGAACATGCCGGCTAATTTTCAAACGACCTGTAGGTAGGGTTATTTTTTAAAGTCCGAATCCAAAGAACTCGAAAAATTAGATTTTTTTTAACTATAAAATTTTAATTTTTAGTAGCAAAAAAACCTCGCATTTTTCTAGATTTATTATAACCCGAGGATGGAAAAAGTCTGAATCTGAAAATTCTCCATCTCAGGCCTGCCAATGTTGTGCATAAGTCAAAGGGAGAGGTCCCTATCCTATCTGTAAGTTTCTGTGGTCTGCGCTGGAATTAGTCTGAAAAGATAACTATTTCAGACTATTCAGGCAAAAATCCGAATAACTGGAAAAAACTCCAATACGATTCAGATTTTTGCTTGATTTTTTTCATGTTTGTCCCCAATCTGATTGAATCGTGTTTTTTTCAATAATAAACTAGCTCTAATCGTGGATTCTAGTTTGGGTGGACTTTTTTTATTTAAATAGTCAGATAGATTTGGATTTTTCGGCTGTAAAGCCCTTGCAATGATAATCATGTCAAAACTCCAGCTCAGATGACACAATATTCAGTTGAATCATATGAAAATTCCTAGTACTGGAGGTTGGTTGAACTCACAAGAAATGTTTTATTTAAATGTGTATGCATAGGTTGGCACGCTGAATCTAGAACCAATGCCAAGCACCCTTGTCTCGGCTCGTGCTTCTGCCTGTAGCAGCCGCCTTTGGCCACGGGAGGAGCCCTCAGCTACTCAGATGTCACCAGGTCTTAAAACGAGAGGTGCAAGGCGAAAGGTTTAAGCGAAGGGGGACAACTGTAAGCAAAGTCTTTTGGGCAAAAGGTCGTAGTACAAGGTGTAAGACAGAATCGTAGTCAGGACAGGCCGGGTCGGGGCAGGCAGAGAATAATCGAAGTCAGGCAGGTAAGGGTCAAACCGGGAGATCAATCAGAAGGGATTTAGCAGAAGAGGTAGTCGGTATACAGACAAGGGTCAGGATCCATAGGTCAGAATAGTCAAAAGCCAGGCAGGGGTCACAACAGGAATCAAACAGGTTCAAAACAGAATAGCTTAAAGCTCAGAAGCACCAGGAACAAACTCCTATCATGGGCAAGGTCATGTGGCTTTAATAAGCCTTTTATACTTTTTAAATTTGGCGCCCTTGCGCGCTGGCATCATCACACCAGCGCTCCTGCGCCTTTAAATATCGAGGAGGCACGCGCACGCCCTTAGGGATCCAAGATGGTGCCCAAAACGGAGCGGCGTGGTGGGCGTTCCCTCCGCACCACTGGACCACCAGGGTAAGTTGATTTTACTACAGTGTAGTTCCATATTGTCTTGGACTAACCCATTGTGCACAACAAATATAATTTAGCACATACAGCCTAAAAGTAATGAAGTTTGACATTGGCGCAACCAAGCTCAAGGAGCAGCTAGCATTTATTCATTAAAAATAAATCTCAAAATATAAGGTGTTGATATACACACTCCATTCCCTGTGTAAAAATGCCTGATGAGCAGGGCTATAAATTATATAGGGAACCCAGCCATATATGTTTGATTATAACAACATTATTTTGGATATAAATAGATGCAGCATTGTGGTAGTCTTCTTACAATAGTTTACATTGCTTATTCTCAAAGTAAATAATTATGGTGGGGCTGGTCTTTGTGGCTTAAAGGTAAATGGTCTTCAGTTTTTTGTAGTATGCATTCTTTTCTTATTTTTCTCTTTTTCCCAATATCCAGGTTAAATTTAAATCCTGCAGGAGGAGAATACTTTGACCACACAGGTACAAGGTTAAGGAGATGGAGATCAGGCCCGGGCTGGAAATCTGTGAGTTCTGGCAAATGGCAGAGGGGCTGCTGTAAGATGCCATAGACAGTCAGTATTTAGTGGGCTGGTGGGGGACAGGTTGGGCCTCTGTGTACTTGAAATGCCAGGGCCTATTTTGAGCCCCAGTCCAGACCTGATGGAGATGTAAGAGTGCTGATTCCAATGAGCCTTATGTTCCGTTCAAAACAGTGTTTATATACCTGATCCAGCAGATTGGCATAAGAATATGTTCACAAGAACAAACCTGTATATAGTTCTTGTCTATGGGGAAGCAAGCAAAAATCAACATTGGGGGAAGACAGATGACAACACAGATAGAAGTGAATATGTTAGCCAACTAAAGCAAGGGATTAATAGGTGTTGTGCTGTTCTGATTATTGTAAAAAATCGTTTATAGTCCAAGCACTGTAAACAAAAGTCTGTTGATCTCCCACCTTCATAATTGTTAGTCATTTTTGCCATGAGTTTACCCTGCTTTCAGTATAAAGTGTACAATTCAGATGTTTTGTGTTTAATGGCAAAGTCAAGAATAATTAAATAAAATAAGGGCAGCAGTTAAGTACAGTGCTCTGGATACTGAAATACATGACTTACATGTAGGTGGAATCCATATGGACACCCATGATCTACACACTGGACACTGTAGAGTGAGCTTGACAGTGATTGATTCTAGCTCAATAGGCCGTACTTCTGGGGCTCAGTTCCATTCCATCCTGGGCATTGTCTAAAGGAGTATACAGGTATGGGATCTGTTATCGAGAATGCTCGGGACCTGGGGCTTTCTGGATAATGGATCTGTCCATAATTTGGATCTTCATAATGTAAGTCTACTAGAAAATCATGTAAACATTAAATAAACCCAATAGGCTGGTTTTGCTTCCAATAAGGATTAATTATATCTTCGTTTGGATAAAGTACAAGGTACTGTTTTATTATTACAGAGAAAAAGGAATTAATTTTAAAAAATTTTGATTATTTGGATAAAATGGAGTCTATGGAGATGGCCTTTCCCTAATTCGGAGCTTTCTGGATAACGGGTTTCTGGATAACGGATCCCATACCTGTATTATCCACCTTCATGCATTGCCTCTAGGTACTCCAATTTTCTCCCACACTCCAAAAACATACAACCATATTAATGGGCTCCTAATAAAATTGACCCTTGTGTGTGTGCATGTGATAGGAACCTTAGGGGCAATTGGCAGTCCTGAACTTGCCTGTAAGATGCCATAGACAGGCACTATTTTGTGGGCTTGTGGAGGCCTGTTTGGAACTCTGTGTACTTGAAATGCAGGGGCCTATTTTGCATCCCAGTCCAGTCCTGGCAATTGGGGCAAAGGAATGATACAAGAATTTATTTACTCATTGCAAGATGTACTTGTGGTTGTCTTGGCAAAGTCCCACAGACACATCATTTTGATGCTGAGTGCCGTAAGTAACACTATAACTTCTAAAACGGAGTCAGGGACATCTCCATCTCATGGATCCTGCATTGTGGTTAAATAGTGTTGCCACTTTTTTGTAAATTAGCTCCGGGCAGGGGGCAGGTGATGTTGGGGGAGGGCAGGGTGGGTGATGTCAGGGGCAGATTGATGACGTGGCTATCAGCGATTGGGTGATTGCCATGCCTTTGACTGTAGTGTCCTCTCCAGATTTCCTAATTTGGAAATTCCGGCAGGCAGTTTTCACCCGGACAGCCCTTCCAAAAACTGGGCTGTCCTGGTGAAAACCGGACAAGTGGCAGCCCTATGGTCAAAACATGGCAATTGCAGTCAATGTTGCACTTTGCACACTGCTGATAGGTATGCAATCACCCCTTTAATAACAGTAAAGTGCCGTGAAATATGTTGGAGCAAAGAGATTATACAAAAGGGGGGTAATTTGTACTGTTGGCACAAATACATGGTGGATTGCACCAATTTTTGCACATGGCAGCTTTGTAAATATTCTCTAATAATTACAGTTCTGTGAAAGGAAATTGCCACAGAAAGCTTTTCACAATTCCGCCTCCTAGCAGAATAGAACAGGAGTTTGTAGACGTTCCTCTCATGACTAAAACTGCATCATCTGGGTACAAAACTGAGGAACCTTTGTCTTACCCTGTGAACTATTTCATACTGAAAGTACTGAAAGTACAAATAAATTGCAGATTTAAGGCACAGGATCAGAAAATACATGTAATATTTGCTTCAGAGTAATAACCTTCAAATCAGATTGTGCCTTTATTGTTCAGCTGGTCAGAGTTCATTTCTGGTTGTTATGGATTACAGCAGTTTCATAAATTCAGCATCAGTTCTTTATCTGTTATATAGTATAAACGCCAGACCCTATACTGTATTTTGTAGCAAGATGTTGGCTGGAGTGTTGCTTCCTATCTGTTAAGACTGGATTAATTTAATCTTCAGGTTACTCTTGTCCCCATGCTTTGAGCTCAGTTCATTGATATTCACTTAGAAAGAGTAAATCTGTTTACTACAGCAGTGGTCCCCATGGGACCGGTGTAAAGGAAATTTTTTTTGTAAGGGCGGGGGTGGGGGAGGGAGGGGTCAGGTGTCGGGAGGGGGTGGGGGGGTCAGCGGCAACTGCGCGTCCAATTGGGGCAAGACGGCGCTCCAATTTGTCGCACCGTCATCCAATTTGATGTGCCGGCATTAATTGCGGGCTAGGCTCGGCTGCGCAGTTCAGTACTGTCCACGACTGTTCTGGGCCACAGCCTGGTGATTGGGGACCCCTGTACTGTGCACGATATCACAGAGAACTGGTATATACCAGTATATACTAGTTATACCTCTCTTATTTGTCTGCTACGATACATGATTGAACGGCCAAGTGGAGATCCAAAAATGGATGCAAAATTGAGTCCATCAAAAAGATATTAACAAAAGTACAACTGGTATTTGCATTAATAGACAATATGTTGCACCTTGTGCTAAAATGGCAGTTGCACCAGCTTTGCCATATTCAGTGCAAGTTGAAAAAGCTACACAGATAGATGCAAGGGGTCACTGAAATTAGCACCTACCTTAAAGAGATATTATTTATATAATTACCTATACCTAGACACTTGTCTTGCACTTATGGAATCGCCCATTAACACAGTTGTCAGCATCAGTATGCCATAAAATGGTGTATTTCAGCACAATGATGCAATAAAAACATAGCATAAAAACGTGCATGTAATTTACCAACTCAGACACCAATTGTGTCTTCATTGCTAAATCGTTCCCAAGTTGTGGCTACTTTGATAGTGCCTGCAATTATATTGAGATTCTGGTAAATTACTCTGCATTGGGAGTAAATAACATGGCAGGCAAGGGGCTCATTAATCAATGGTGGGCAATTTTACTAATACCCATGGGCAAATTTGCCCAGTGTTGATAAATGACCCCTGTGTGTGAATGTTGCACTTTCTTTGTTAATGAGCTCTAGGATTCTTGTTTTGTTAAGAGCTTACATGTATATATCGCCAATACAAACTACATTTATCTATTGTATACTCTTCTATTGTAAGTGTTTTGTACCCCCTCTACTTTGTCCTTGCTGTCCCTACAGTCATGGGAACTGTAATGTGGTGGAATATATGATGAAAGAATGTACAGATACATCTCTGTCAAAGTAACCCCCCCTCCATGTACTGATTCCAGATCTTCACTCACATGGAACACAACATGGGAAATAACTGTCATACATTCCAACAGTCACTGAATATTCCATGTAATACAAAAAGAAGAAAACCTGATACACAAAGAAGCCTCTGCTGATCTGGGGTTTGTCTCCTCTCAGCTCTCGCAGCAGTAGTAGATGTGGTTGCAGCTGTAGATAACTTGTCCTGCCGTCATGCCAGAGAAACCTCTTCACTGATAAGAATCTCTTCACTTCCTATAATTGCTGATGAAGTGAATGGAGGCTTTTCCATTCAGAATCACCAGTCCAACTTACTGTGATTTCTCTTTCATCATTACTGAAATCCCTCTGTGGCTTTGACAACAATATCTGACTTAGTGCCATACAATCTATATGCTTTTTTTCAGCTGATGCATTGTGTACATCAACCTACACCATCCTTCTGTGTTCATACTGTGGCCCCATTCCATGTCTACTATTTTCTGCCCTTTGCATAACTATATACTGTATATATAAGCCTTTATATGTGTATGCCCTGCTGCAATGAACATTTATTTCTGGTATCAGGGGCCTGGATCTGTTTTCAAGGATGCAGTGGGCAACAACATGAGCAACCAGCAGAGGATATACACAGGTATGGGACCTATTATCCAGAATGTTCGGGACCTTTAGCATTCGGTATAATGGATCTTTCCATAATGTGGATCTTTATACCTTAAAGGAGAAGGAAAGTCTGTGTGCACTTGGGGGCGCCAAATGTTAGGTACCCCAAGTGATTGTATATACTTACCTGAAAACCCGGGCCAGTGCTCCTATCAGCAGAAAAACTGCACCGGCTCCGGGGTTATTCCAGCGAGCAACACGGAGCGATCCTCTTCTTGCTTCCTCTTTCTTTGTGTGGTTGCACATGCGCAGTAGAACAAAAAACCGAACCTTAACTATAAAGTTGGCAATTTGTTCTACTGCGCATACGATTGCCTGGGGAAATTTAAAGAAGATGCCGGAAGAGGATCGCTTTGTGGTGCTCACTACAAAAACCCTGGCTGGTGCAGTTTTCTGCCGATAGGAGCACAGGCCCGGGGTTTCAGGTAAGTCAATATAATCACTTGGGGGTGGCTAACATATGGCACCCCCAAGTGCAAACAGACTTTCCTTCTCCTTTAAGTTTACTAGAAAATCATGTAAACATTAAATAAACCCAATAGGCTGGTTTTGCTTCCAATAAGGATTAATTATATCTTAGTTTGGATCAAGTACAAGTTACTGTTTTATTATTACAGAGAAAAGGGAAATCATTTTTAAAGATTTGGATTATTTCATTATAATGAAGTCTATAGGAGACAGCCTTTCCGTAATTTGGAGCTTTCTAGATAATGGAACCCATACCTGTACTAAGTAATGCCCCATACCAAGGTAGACTTAATCCACTACTATTACTTTTTATTGTGTTTCCTTGTTGTTTTTACACCATCAAGGTGTTACAAAAGTTTGATAAGGGTATTATGTTTGCCTAAAACTTGATGAAACCAGTATTTGAAATCTCTCAGTTCAGCAATTCCAGTAGCTGATAAGATGTTTACAAGATGTATTAACTCTGATAAAATAAGGATTTTAAAAATATCAGCACCTAAACTGTTTTCATCAGCTGCAGTGTTTTCTGAGAAGTGAGCTGTCAAAACACTCTTCCCTACTTATAATCCTTCTATTGAAATCTTCCTGTGGCAGATGCTTCTGATGCCACATTGGGACACCACTTGGCATCTCATATTCTGCCATAGACAGCACCTTTACAGTTTGTTTGAATAGGAAGCAACTGCAGGAAGAGATGGGCGTTTTGCTGTGATCCACCTTGAAAGAGCTGCAGTTG
Organism: Xenopus petersii; assembly: GCA_038501925.1. Taxonomy (NCBI): domain Eukaryota; kingdom Metazoa; phylum Chordata; class Amphibia; order Anura; family Pipidae; genus Xenopus; species Xenopus petersii. The sequence continues at coordinate 38,858,967 of CM076681.1, read as the reverse complement.
TCGAAACACCTGCTTTTAGGTATTATCTCCTGCCTTTAGGGGATTGGCAGATGGAACAGCACTCAGGATGGTCCCCATTCACTTGTACGGCAGTCACCTGCCGGAGTAATTGTCAGGTGATTGTCTCTTGGAAATGCTGTCTGACTGCTGCAGCCTCCCAGTGATCACCTGTGAGTGCAACAGTTCTTGCAGGCAACTGTCATACAAGAGGGGAACCATTGAAAGTATTTGTCGCCCATCTGTGAGCTAAAAATGACTCAGCTGATTATATGATTGGGATACCCCTATGTACTATTACCCATACCACCTATTTAAAGTGGAACACGTGTAATAATAAACACTTGCTTGGAAATTTAAGCTGATCATGCACAGAATGTTGCTCGATCAGTTGGCTGATGCTCCACCCCCACCGGGGTTTTTATACTTGTCCGATAAATATCTGCCCAATTATCAGGGAGGCAGTCAAGGAGGATACCTCCTATTTGAAGGAATTTCAAAGGAGTTCATGGATTCTGTGCTGGAAGTGATGTATGGGAAGGCTCACTAAATATTTATCTTGCCAATAAAAGCAGCAGCAGCCCAACACCTACATATATAACCTAAGCCACAAGTCATACATTTAACTTTTTGATTATGGCATTTGGATACAATTCACATCTATTTTTGCTTTTGAAGGTGGACAGTTTGGAAATGTATGTACCAATGAAAAGGGAAATACCAGAAGAAGAACTGATTTTATTTGCCACCAAGATCAAAAGGATTTGTGAGCTTCCCTACGAATAAGCAGTGGGACAAACTTAAAACCCCTTCTTTCCTGGTTGCTGAGACACAGAGGCAAGTGTACCTGTGCAATAGGGGCAATGTCAGTAACGAGGCACAATCTTCAATAAGCGCTGCCTTACTAAGCAGTCACATGGAGACACCTGGTATGCCGCTGCCATGCATAAATATCTATTTGCCTTGAATATGGAGCTCATTGGGGTACCAGCTTTCCTCTGTTTATCAGAACACAAACACAATGCTGTAAACCTTAAATTATTGCAGAGAAGGTTAATGGAGAATTCCTATAAATAGTGATGCAATCAACCTAATAAAGAGAGCTACAATTTATGACATTAAATTTTTGAATAGATACATTACTGTGGAAATTCCCTAAAGATTTGTGATTACTCTGGCTTCTGTAAATGAAAGGAGACTCCCGTGCTTCATGCACACTTTCTCTGGAGACTGTTCTGGCTACGGGATTTCAAAAGCTGCTAATCCTTCCATTATTATTGAGTCTTTTGTATCCTGTTTCCTTTTCCAGAGCTTATATGAGGGGAAAACTAGTCTGAAACCTTTTATTTAAACCTGTCCTGTAAAATGTTGTGAGCTGCATAAATCTACAGGAGAAATGTCATGCAAGTGACTCGTAACTGCAATTAACCATTATGCCTGGTATATACAGTAATATATAAGACTGCAAAGAGCATGAAATTGGCTGACATAGATTTCTAACTGGATAATAAGCATGTCCCAGCAATTTGCTCCTCTAAAGACTTGGCTAACCCACAAACATAGCTCAGCTGATCCTTCTTGCAAATTGGAGTCTTTGTTTAAAAAATAGAGAGGGCTGGAGAATAGGATAAAATTTAATAAATATGTTTTGAAAAATATTCAGAAACACTCTGCCCACATATCATGGCAACTAAAAATCACTCACAGCAGTGTAACACACATATTTGCAATTCCATACAGTAAAAAGAGAACAGATTGTGAGTGGATCATTAACTCTGGAAAATACCTATTCACTGGTATGGTGGGAGCTGCTTCCTGAGAAAAACGCCAACTATCAAAATGAAGGCGATCATGTTGCACCTGGAGCAAGAGCAGGACATGTCTCTGTACATCAGTGTGACAGTCTCTGCTGCATGTATATTAATATATGTATATAAACAGTGGAGATGCATCAGCGCTTGGAGGTAGAGTGAATGAGCAGCAGGGTTGGCTTCTCCTTTACAGTATCTTGTACAGTGGCTGATCTTGCAATGAAGAGGCATTGCTGTCTAGAAAACTGCCTGATGCTTCCATCCGATAGTCACTGGGACCCATGGAGAAAGTTACCCCAGGATCCCGATCTTCACAGACCTGGGACGCAAGGGCTTCATCCTCCAAGTCCTGCCTGATGTTAGTGAAATGGACCACAGCTAAAGTCTGGGGCTTCACCTTCCTTCTTTTGTACACAATATATTTATACAAGTAACTTCTGATCTCTGTGCAGTAGAACGTGTAAATGATGGGATTGAGGAGAGAGTTGAGTTCCCCTAAAGCAAACAAAATGTCTTTCATGAGGTCCACCAGTTTGCAGCTTTGGCAGGTGGCTTGGATGATCCCTGTGATGTAGTAGGGACCCCATGATATGATGAAGCAGATGATGACTATGAGAACGGTCCTGGCTGCTTTAAAGTGGGATGAGTGGGCTGCTGGGTTGGTGGGAAGCCCCCCTACCACCTGGGTCCTTTGGATGCGAATATGATGCAGGTAGGCGATCCTCCCTACGGCGGTGTGCAGGCAAATCATGGTGAGGAGAGCGGGAAGGAACACGATGAAGCACAGGATGTACAGGTATTCATTCTTGGCAGCATAGAAGAGCCCACAAATGCCCTTATAATCGTTTTGTTGCAAGGAAGGCGAGATCAGGGGCATGTACCCTACGAAGAAGGCAAGCACCCAAATCAGGGTTATAAGTGCACAAATGGATTTGTTGCTCATGATATTGGCGTAGTAGAGTGGTAATTTGACAGCCAAGTAGCGATCAAGTGAAATCAAGAGCAGGGTGAGCATGGAGCCGATGCAAGGGGTGACAGTGAAGCACAAGCGCAGGAGGCAGAAGAACAGGTTACTGTCGAAGTCCCCATCCAGCAGGTCATCCAGCGCCTCCAGGATGCACACGAGTCCCACCAGCAGGTCGGCGGCCGCCAGGTTCAGGATAAACACGTAGCTCTTGCAGCACTTCTTCTTGATCAGTTTTGATAAGATCACTATCACTACAATGTTGGCCATGGGGATCAGGATGCCCAGAATCACATGGAGAACAGCATAGAAGATGCTGGACATCTTTTGAAAAGATTTAGTAGTTGGCAGGTAGGACCCCACGTTGGTACCAAGCCTTCTCCTCATCCATTAGCCCAGCTGTAGGCATCCCGGAGCCTTTCTGGCTGCATTAGTAGCACTCGGGCAGGAGGGATAGTGCTGGAGCCCTTGGACATCCCAACCTGGAAGCAGATCACTTTCAACTTTCTCTATTTATAGTAGGTGTCCTCCTCCCCCGCACACAGGTGCGATCTCCTGTCTCTATCCCATGCTGATAAGCACTAGGCATACTGCAAAAATGTCCCTAGCATTTTGCCTGTGGGGGTGTGGCCTCCCACGTCTGAGCAAGGTGGAGAGAAGAGACACTGCAGTATGTGTGTCAGAGCTTTCCATGAATGAGCAGAGAGAAAAGCCAGAGCTCCAGCACAGCTCCCACGGTGACAGCAGTCGAGACTCATTGCAAGAGCTGGAATAAGATGCTTGCGGTGCTTTTCTTCCCTCCTGGTCCTTCCTTTTACTCAGATTCTCCACATATGGTAAAAAGAAATAAGAGAAAGAGGAACACACAAGTGTTCTGTCGTGTGATACCCTTAATAAAGGCATCAATTTCCCCTACATGCATTGTACTTACAGTGCAACTGAGGGTTGCAGTTCAAGACAATCACAATAGTTGTTTATAGTCACTGCAGGATACCAAGTGCAATTGGGAGTTGTAGTTCCACACAGTGTTGGCAATTGCTGTCTCCAGTCACAGCCAAGTTACTTTTGTCCTTTCCCTTGTAGTGCTCTTGGATAAAGAGAACTGCAGATTGTATATTAGATGTGTATTACCTCCTACACTGGTTCTCCCTTGCACTTTATGGTTCTACTAGCCAAGTATGCAGAGCAATAACACCTGTTATTTATCCTTGCTAGAAGTCTGCTTCTGTTATAGCTGCTTGTAGGTCCACACAATTACAGTGGTAGTAGTTGCAGTTTCCAGTCACTGCAGAGTGTAGAATTAGGTTGAGAGTTGCAGTTCAACACATTCACAGCAATGGTGTTTGCAGTCTGCAGTCACCACAAAGTTAAGTCTATCGTCTCCCTCGTGACTCTATTACGGAAAGAGAGCTGCAGATTGTGTAATAACCCCTGTACTTGTTCTCCTTTCTACTTTGTGGTTCTACTCGTCGAATATGCAGGGCCGGATTCAGTCTTTTTCAGCAGGATTTGGATTCGGCCGAACTGAATCCTAAGTAGCATATAAAATTAGGGGCGAAGAGGGAAATCTTGTGACTTTTTGTAACAAAACAAGGAAGTAAAAAAATTTTTCCCCTTCCCACCCCTAATTTGCATATGCAAATTAGGATTCGGTGCGGTATTCAGCCGAATCTTTCGCAAAGGATTTAGGGGTTTGGCCAAATCCAAAATAGTGGATTCGATGCATCCCTAAAATAAACCTTGTTTTATCTGGAAGAAGATAGAAGCAACTATGTTGTGACTGCAAACACCATTGCTGTGACTCTAGAACTAAATTTTACACTCTGGTGGCTGGAAACTGCAACTACTACCACTGTAATTGTGTGGAACTACAACCATTTGTAACACTTTGAGGAGCAGAATTTCTACAAGGATAAATAACAGGTGTTATTGCTCTGCATACTTGGTGAGAAGAACCATAAAGTGTAAGGGAGAACCAGTGTAGGAGGTAATACACAATCTGCAGTTCTCTTTCTCCACTAGAGCTACAAGGGAAAGGACAAAAGTAACTTGGCTGTGAATGGAGACTTCAAATACCACTGTGTGACTATGTGGAACTACAACTCCCAATTGCATTTCATATCCTGTAGTGACTGGAAACAACTACTGTGATTGTGTTGAACTACAACCCTCAGTTGCACTGTAAGTACAATCTAAAGCATGTAGGGGAAATTAAGTCTTTGTTAAGGGTATCATACAATATTCTTATTCTTTTCACTATATGTGGAGAATTTGAGCAAAAGGAAGGACCAGAAGTGAAGAAAAGGAAAGCACCAAAAGCATCTTTTTCTGTACCTGCTTAGTAATTAGTGGTTCTACACACATTGTGTCTGCATTCCAAATAAAAATTTTAATTGGGACACTTTTACTGTGACTTTTTATAAAATAACTGTATCATATTGAAAGATTCAGCTAGAAAATTTTGTGAAACCTTTTTGTTATCATTCAAGAAGTGCCAGAACTGTGAACACTCATCTGTCAGCTAGCACAGGATCCCTGGCACAGAAAATGGCTGCACCCGTAGCTTTCAGCACCAGGGACAGCAGCAATGGAACTGCACCACTATTGTTATTTAAGGGAAGGCAACTTTCTCATTAGCCTTGTTATCTTATAATTACCTCTAACAGGCAGCTTGCCCATTACTCATTAGCTTTTAATCCCATTGTCGTAATTAGCAATTTCTTTCTAAACACATACAAGCTACTGTTTGCTACTCTTATTTTTTACTCGCATACATATGCTCCACTATATTATTGTCTTACAGATACAGCTTGATGGGTCAGCATCAGCAGCAACAGTTAAAGGGCCACATAATAGGGATCCCTGGCATTCAGAATCCCACTGTATACATGATACAAGACCTTAGAGCACAAATACAGAATAACTGAGTGGTCAGACAAGTTGGTGTTTTATGAGCCACATATATATGAATATAGGCATATTTTATGTGTACATACTGAGCTATGCCCTAATCATGTGCTGTTTATTTAAGGGGATATGAAGACAAACAATATCTGCTTATAAACTGGACAGGGGCCATTTACCAACACTGAGCAAATTTGCCCATGGGCAGTAACCCATGGCAACCAATGGAATTCTTGCATTCATTGTTCTACTTGCAGAAGGCTTTAAAGAGCTGATCACTTATTGATATCTGCCCATGGACAAATTTGCCCAGTGTTGTTAAATGAGCCCCAGCATGTTTTAACTATGAACTCCAAAAAAAATATTGGCACATTCAGTTATACGCATTTTTTGTTAACTATGGAGGTGCTTTCTTTGCCATTCTAAGCTTTCTCATTATAATCACTATGCAAATCATTCCATACATATGTAGTGGGACTGGCCCCCTGAAGGGGCTTGGAGCTGTGGTGGGTGACACGGTTCGGAGTTAAATATCTGTTTGCGCTTTTAGATACACCTGAAAATGCAGCTTGAAGGTCAGATCGTCAGGGTGAGAATTGGGGTGAAAATGTATTTGCTGTCCTCAGTATCCTTGGAACTATGGCTAAATGACTGAAGTCAGTAAGACATGGTTAGTAATGCAGGGCCAGTAATACTTTCTACAAATCAAGCACCAAAATTATTATAGTGGCATACACTCAGGCACCATCAAGAATGCTTGACTGTTATTTTCGCCTTCTCTTTGTTTTTGTCCAATACAAATAAAGAAGAAGGAAAGTGGGGTGCCAAATGTTAGGCACTCCCAAGTGATTGTATTGACGTACCTGAAATTCCGAGCTGGTGCTCCTATCAGCAGAAAACTGCACTGGCCCGGGGTTCTTCCAGTGAGCACCACAGAGAGCTCCTCTTCCATCTTCCTCTTTCTTTGCACAGCTGCGCATGTGCAGTAGAGCAAAAAGCCGAACTTTAACTAAAAAGTCAGCTATTTCGTTCTACTGCGCATGGGTTTGCCCCGGGAAATTTGAAGAGAGAAGAAGCCAGAAGAGGATCGCTCCTTGGTGCTCGCTGGTATTAACCATGGGCTGGTGCAGTTTTCTGCCGACAGGAGCACCGGCCCGGGGGTTTCAGGTAAGTAAATACAATCACTTGGGGGTGCCTAAAATTTGGCACCCCTAAGTGCAAAAAGATTTTCCTTCTCCTTTAAGTACTAGTCCATTACCTGCTACTAGAGAGTTTAGTGTAGTGACTATCAAAGGGGGTGACCAAGAATTAGCTTGCCCAACAAATCGTGTGTCTCAGGTGCGTGTGTTCTCTCTTATCACAGTAGTATGACCACAGCTCACCACTGTTTGACCCAGGTGCACCATCCCCAAGAATTTCTGGGGAACCACTGACTTGAGCCTCTGGTGTTTGGTGTGTGACCTTTTGATGTTACTGAGTGTATTTATTTTATGTTTCATTCATATGTTGCCTCCACATCAGGTATTGTGCAATATGGGCAGGTGTCCTGTTCAGCAGCTTAGACTAATTGCAGTAGTAGCCTTATACAGAACTGATGATCCTTCCAAGTGCTTGTCAATACTCAGGGAAATAGATAAAGATATTACTGCTGGTGCTCAGCATTTGCATTTCCTAGGCTAGTGGCATGCTCTGCTTTTTTTTTCTCCTCTGCTGGCAGAATAAAAGGAGGATTTGCTGTATTCTGGCTCCAAAAACACAAAAAAATATTGTGCACAGAATCCGCCCAATGTATGCACTGACAGGCAGATGCCATTCCTGACAAGGGATAAAAGGCAGGGTATTGGAATTTTATCCACCTAGTGTGTCACTAGCCTAGCCACCCCTCCAGAACAAGTTGGCAGCTTTTCGTCCCCTGTATGGGGCTTCTGGAGATCCTGCCTGATAGATATCTGGCCAAAAATTGGCCAACAGTTGTGAGAATCTCGTCAGACAAGGACTGCATCAGAGTGTTGAATGGTACTCTCCCAATGGATCTCTGTAGCCTCCCATTATAATCCAATCATTGACCTAGGGGCCAGGGGTTGCACACATGGTACCACCTCAGGGGCCCCAGACATGAACTCTACAACTGATGCTGCCAACCCCACAGCCCATCTTCCCCCACATGCACAGGTCCCATACCTTAACTTCCTGCTTGTGGGCACGATTGGTGAGGGGGGTCAGCTGGGAGTGAACATTTCCACATTTCCATAGGAGCAGGCCTGGGTCAGCAGAGCCCAATGGATTTTTTCCTGGTGTCCCGCTGGCCCAGTCTGATGCTGCAGACTGGGGTGTCTGGGACCCACCAGCCCCCCCCATTCACGATTGCCACCAAAGTCCCCCCCCTGGAAGGAGTGCTGTAATAGGCTCCTGCAGTTCCCAACTAGGGCCGGAACTAGGGGTGGCAGAAGAGGCACCTGCCTAGGGCGCAACAATAACGGGACAATAAGTGTCTTCTGCCTACCTCTAGTCGCTGCCCTCTCCTTCACTTCCCTCCCTCCTTCACTCTCCCCTCTCTTGCCTAGGGTGCCCAGTCGGCTTGGCCCGACCCTGTTCCCAACTGAAAAAGCAGACTATGTTTTTTCCCGGTGTCCCACAGGCCAAGTATGACCAGATGCTGAGTTACAACTCCCAGCATCTTGCAGACATCAAACTGGACCTGGAGGACTGTATCCATGGTAATCTACACAGAGCTTTACAATCAGAAAAGATAACCGTGGGCAAGCACAGTATTTAAACAGCTGTGAAAGCTATAATATTAATAAGAAGCTTCATGCGTGCGTGTGTGTGTGTTTGTCAGAAGCGTGTGAACATAATGTTTATAATATCAGTAAAACTAAAGTGGAAGATATAGCACTAATACACTTTTGAAAAGGATGTTCAATTTTGCCCTGTTGCCCCCAATGGCTATTTATACACTGGCATGAAAGATAACCACAGAACAAGGCAAGACTAGTACAGCAAACTAAAGCCAGTGCCTTTCATTTAGCAAAGGGATAAGAGGCCCCAAATATACATGTGCTTCTAATATTGTATATTGTATTGTATGCAAGCTTTTCAGACTAAAGCAATTGTTGTGCAACAGAGAAACTGGCTACAAGGTCCCAGAGGAAAAAAAGCTTCTTAACACAGTTTTTTATCCTACAGTGGAAGTATCCCAGTCCCAGTTGAGAAGAGGCCCATTTCATTGTACCAACATGCCAGATGTTCTCTTTTTCAGGAACTGGACGGCAGCAGCCAAGGGTTTCATTTCATGGTCCAAAATATATGCACTTTCTGGTTCTCCCGCCATATGAGTAAGTGTATGGATGCAGTATGCCATGTATGGCTGGGTGTTGATGCCTTGTAGGCATGGACAAAGTAGCAAAAGAATAACATTGTGGTTTGATAGAATGGCTAGAGTTGAGGTTGGGTTTTGACAATGTGCTAATGTGGCTAATGTGGTGCCACTAATCAAAAAGGGATCCTGTTTTCAACTATATGCCTGTTAGTTTGACATGAGTGGTAGGAAAGTTTTTAGTAGGGGCAATAATGATAAGATACTGCAATACACTGCAAATCACAATACAGCGAGTTTTATAGTTTCATGTGTAAAAGCAGGGGCAGAACTACCGGGGGAGCAGGGGGTGCGAGCGGGCCAGGGCCCGCACCACCTCAGGGCCCCCCAGCAGTCCGCGCGCCGCATATTCCCGGCCAGTTCCGGGTGTACGGCGGGGGGCCCGGCTGCACGTCCTGCGCCAGGGCCCGCCCCCCTCTAGTTATAAGGACTAATTGATTTACCTTCTATTAAGGTGATAAGTAGAAACTATGGGATGACAGTGGATGTTGTATACTTGTATACTCAAAATGTGAAATTAAGGCTCACCACTTGCTTTTAGATGCATATTAATCAAATGGTGAACTCTAACTTTCTCGTTTTGATAATATGATTAAAAATCCCAGAGAAATTAATAGAAAGCGTGTGAATTTTTAAGTGGTGAGTTCAATTGTCACATTGTGAGAAATCTGCCCCTTAGACTTTGGTAAAGCTTATGATACAGTATCACATAGAAGGTAGGTTACTGGTTAAGGAATATTGACCTGGAACATAGTATTTGTACCTGGATAGAGAACTGGCTAAAATATAGACTACAAAGAGTGGTGGTAAACGGAACATTTTCTAATTGGACCAGTGTTGTTAGTGGAGTACCGCAGGGCTCTGTATTTGATCAGTAACACCAAAAAATTAAAGTGTCTTAAAGTAATGACAATATTGTGCTGTAGTGCTTTTCTGGTAAAACTGGTGTGTTTGCTTCAGAAACTCTACTATAGTTTACTGTATGTAATTAAGTGGGTGTGTAGCCATGGGGGCAGCCATTCAAAGCTGAAAAAGGAGAAAAGGCACAAAATACAAGCAGATAACATTTACACTCTATAGTATACAATAGGATTCTTCAGAACTTATCTGTTATCTATTGTGTATCCTGTGCTTGAATGGCTGCCACCATGGCTATACAGCAGCTTGTTTATATAAACGATAATTAAGGATGGGCGAATTTGACCTGTTTCATTTCATCAAAAATTAACAGCCGGCAAAATGTCGCTGACGCCCATTAAAGTGTATGGGCGTCAAAAAAATTTTGGCGCGCTGCTTTTTTTTTTTTTGTCACACGCCGCCATACAAGTATAATGCCGATAATGGAAGCCAGTGTTGACCACTCCCCCTATAAAACTACACCCATTTAAACCCCAACCATGGTATCTCAAGAACCTTTAAGACCATGTTCACATTAATGGTGGTAACACACTACAAAATAAGATGGCGCTCACTGCAGGGATATCACTCATCACTAGGGTTGCCACCTGAGGGTTTTTTTACCGGCCTGGCCAGTAAAAATAATGCTTGATGCCAATGTTTTTAATAGGAAAAAACGTCAAGAATATAGGAAGGCCAGTATTTTTTTCCAGAAAAGGTGGCAACCCTAATCATCACTCATATGTGAAAAGTTTAAGTCATACCATTAAATATACCATAAACATACCCATACTGTAAATACATATGCTGTCTCCTCCCCTGTGGATAACACAGCACACACACATCCCCCCACCCCACCAGCACATGATTAAACACATAAGGGGGCCCCTAACAACAATTTCCAAATGCTAACAAACTCCCAGAACAAACCTTACAAGGCTTATGCCTCACAGGGTACAGAGTAGGGCAGGCATAGTATGGCACACACAGGGAGCATAGGGAAGGCAGAGTATGGCACATACAGGGAGCATAGGGCAGGCAGAGTATGGCACACACAGGGAGCATAGGGAAGGCAGAGTATGGCACACACAGGGAGCATAGGGCAGGCAGAGTATGGCACACACAAGGAGCATAGGGCAGTCAGAGAATGGCACACACAGGGAGCATAGGGAAGGCAGAGTATGGCACACACAGGGAGCATAGGGCAGGCAGAGTATGGCACACACAGGGAGCATAGGGCAGTCAGAGAATGGCACACACAGGGAGCATAGGGCAGGCAGAGTATGGCACACACAGGGAGCATAGGGCAGGCAGAATATGGCACACACAGGGAGGACAGGAAAGGCAGAATAATATGTTACTATAAAATAGACTTGTATCTGTAAAAGGAACCCAAATTGTCAGAGGTCCTTGGGCTCTACTGTGCGAGAGCAACTTATCCAGAATCTAACTAGATACAGATTGCCAACGAGTTCATTAAACGGTGCTGCTGGGATAGTGTTCACTGAGTTATATTACTACTACACATTGGTCACTGAACTGTATAATGAACTGTGGACTAATATTGATACTGTGCAAGACAATTGTGCTGGGAGCCAGCATTACTCTGTTAATTATATTGCTTTATATTCCTTCCTATCCTAATGGTTATCTCTTACTTACGATACTGTATATTGTTTTCTCAGCTGTAAACACTAGATCCATTCTGGTGAGCACCTCATATCTCAAGAAAGATATGTAGCACAAAATATATTATACAATTGTGTTTGAGCTTACAACAGTGAATTTATGAAGCACATCCAGGCACTTTGTTACAGTTCTGATATTCATTGACTCTGACATTTTTCTACAGAGGCCTCTGTAACAGACTTTGATGATCCATAAACCATAATATGATCATGGAGGTCAGGGATTTGATGTTCTAGTAATTGTATTCAGCAATTAGCACAAGATGTTGATGCTATTATAAGACATGGGAGGAATTCAAAATAGAACTGGAGATGGAACTGTCAGATTTCACACCACTTTCACAAACCTCCATATCCACTTATGTTAATTGGTCCTTTTAACAGAACAGATTGCAGATTTTGCCTTTTGTAAGACATTTCAAATGACATTTTTTCGGAATTTGTCTTTACTCTTCCTAAACATGTGTGGTTGTTATAAATCATAAATAGAAAATTGTCATTTTAAAAAATAAGGGCCGTCCCCTGGGATCGTACAATTCACTGTGCACACAAACATACCAACAAACCGTACTTGTTAGGTCACATGAGCCAATTAACAGGCAGAGTTGTAGCTTTTGCTTCTTCCTGTTACAGTTGTAGTATTTCTGGTCAGGTGATCTCTGAGGCAGCACACAGACCATCACGAAATGGTGGCTCAAGGCAAGAGATGTAAAAGGGCAACATTTACTTAAATATATATTCCAGTTTGGTAATATTCTTTAATATGCCACTTAATATGATGTAAACTATCTGTTGCTTAAGTGTTCATTTGGGGGTATATTTTTCCTTTAAATTACACAATATAAATTATTTGTTTCCTTCAGTCTGGAAATTCATAATTATAGCAAGCAGGCAGGAGCCATTTTGTGGAAACTGTTATTAAGACAAGCATTGCATCATCTCAGAATCTTGTTTGTGCACCAGAATGGGGTACCTGATGTCCATCCTCATGCCCTGGCTACACAATTAAACTGTGAAGAGAACGGGGGAATGTGTGGACAGCAGTGACATCTAGTAAGTGCCGAATGGTGGCCATAGATGCAAAGATCCGCTCGTTTGGTGATGTTGCCAGCGGATCTTTCCCCCGATATGCCATTAACAGGCATGGCTATATCGGGGGTAAACTGATCGTTCGGCCGTATGGCCGAACGATCAGATTACGATGTGCCATGGGCTCCGGCGGGATCGGTCGGGTCAAAATCAAACCTGACCGATCGACCAAACGACCGATCTCCGCCGGACGAAAGATGTCGGCACACGCCACACACGATCCGAAAATCTTACGAATCCTCGATTCCTGCGATCGGATCTGTGTGTCTATGGCCACCTTAAGGCAGTGACCCCTAACCAGTAGCTTGTGAGCAACATGTTACTCCAACCCTGCGGATGTTGCTCCCAGTGGCCTCAAAGCAGGTGCTTATTTTTGAATTCCAGGCTTGGAGACAGGTTTTGGTTTCATAAAAACCAGGTGCACTGCCAAACAGAGCCTCAATGTACGTTGATCCACATAGGGGCTACCAAATGGCCAATCACAGCACTTATTTGGCAGCCCAAGATTCATTTTTCATGCTAGTGTTGCTCCCAAACTCCTTTTATTTCTGAATGTTGCTCAAGGGTTCAAAAGGTTGGGGGTCCCTAGCCTAAGGCATAGAGGAGGGGCAGACAACATTTGATTGACAGCTGAGATTTTTAAATGAGCTTAGAACAGCTATGAACGCTATGTCTGGGTGACAGTCCACTTTATAGACTAATATGGCAGAACACACGCTTTATCACATGTCCATTGCCATTATTTATCTCAACTAAAAGCATGTGCAGTAATACAAGATCCCAGTTGAGCTTCCAGTCTTTATGCTCTGCTCATTGATCAGCAAGACGGATGCTGGAGACAGGAATAGGGTTGCCACCAGGCCGGTATTACAAAGTTACTGGCAATGTAGTTGCCAGTAAATTTGTAATACCCCAAAGTGCAGCCCCTGGCCCAACCCACCCCCTTAAGCCCCACCCCATCCCCTTAAGCCCCTCATCCAGTAAAAACGTACCTGTCTCTTACTCTTCATCCTTCCCAAAGACTCTCTCGGACGTCTGGTGATGTCATTGCCCAGCCGCTCACTGTCATCATCCCACCCCTTTACATCATCACTCCTCCTGCTGTGTCACAGCTACATATGGGGCCAACATGCTGGGCAGCTCTGTAGTAGTTCTGGGGATGATGGGAGGAGGGCTGTGTACTGGTACTAAAACTAACATTTGCCAGGGAAGCTTTACTTTCTCTTTAAATAAAGATCTATAAGATAGTGATGTACGGGTTGGGATTTCACCCACTTGCCCTCCACCAGTGCCTGACTTCCAGGTTCCTTTTATAGACCCGCACTGGCCACAAAAGGGGCGAGGCAAGCAGGCGCAGCGTCTATAAAAGAAGAACCCTGGAAGCTGGCATTTAACAGTGGCTCAACCTGCACCCGCCCGCCACCCACGAAGAAGAGTGTGAGGTCGGCCCGAACGCGTCCGACCCGTGGGTATCAGGCCAGCCCACACATCACTACTATAATATATATTCATTCAAGATACTAACATTGCTCATTCCTTTAGCAAAACAATGCAAATGTGATAAAACATATTGTTATTCATTTCTGGTTGTACAGAAAACAGGGCTTGTACCCAGACAATAGGCAGCTGATCCACATGAATATGCTGAGCCCCCCATACTACACCTAAAAGGGGGGTGAATGGAGACTGAAGGAAACAATGCAGAGCTCACATGGGAAAGAGTTACACTGAGTTTTACTCATTACATCATTTACATTTTCAAAATGTCCTTAAAAATCTTTTTTTTTCCGTTTTTGTTGTTTTAATGACATATTCACAAATGTGTCTGCAAACTTTCTGTCTCCAAAAAAATTAAAAAGGGGTATATTTATCAAAGAGTGAAGTTAGAGATCACCACAGTCCTCTAGAGTGACATTCCTCCACTCTCCATTGATTTCTATAGGATTTATCAATGGGTGAAAGTTCATCCTTTGATAAATATTCCTTTCAAAATCCCATAGAAACTAATGAACAGTGGCGGAATTTCACTCTAGAGGACTTTGGCGATCTCTAACTTCACTCTTTGATAAATTTAGAGTTCAGGGCCAAATTCTGTAATCCGCCTACACTGCCCAAGACCTGTGCCCCACTCCAGGCCCCAGCAGTGTGTATTTATATGTATGTATTTATGTATTTATAGCCTTGTGCCTGCTACACCCTCCCCTTTTGATGATGATGATTCATTGATTGTTACTCCAGGTTCCATCCGGTGGGGCTGTTGCTTCCAAAGGAGTTGAAAGAGCTCAAAGGGCATTACTGGGAGGAATGGTCATCTCCTGACCTCCCCTCATTAGTAAAAAAAAAAAAAAAAAAGTTATTTTTCTTTAGGGAGGCTTTAAAGTGGTTGTTCACCTTCTAAAACTATTTTCAGATTGTTCACCAGAAATAGACTTTTTTCTTTTTTTTTTTTACTGTCTTTCCAAAATTGAAGTTTAAAGTTTAATATTCTGTCTGGCAGCTCAGTGGTCCAATTGCAACTTCTGAACGATTACAATTTGCTACATTAGTTGCTGCATTTATCAGCAGTAGCTGTGAAATATTAGCAACTAATATATTGTAGAGATACATTGTAAGAAATCTAACAACTAAGGCGGTAATTTTTAAAAGTCTGAATTTATCTCAATATTTTCTGCTACAAACTGCATTGCGCTTATTTATTATTAAATTTTTCCCGAAAATCTGAAAAAAAATCAGATTTTCACGTTTTTTTCATCCGATTTTACGTATTTTGTTCTGATTTTTCACCCGAAAACTCAAATTTTTTTTCCAGAAAACTTTTTTGGGGTATTGCACTAAACCCAGTGCACATCAAAAAAATCATTGTGACTTCTCCCATTGACTTATATGCAACCTCAACAGGTCTGAAATGCCAGACTTTCAGATTTGGACTTTATATCCTCGGAGTTTAATAAATTCCAAAAAATTTGTGATTTTTTTTAAAAGTCAGACTTTATAAAAAAAATTTGCAAAAATGTTTGCATTCGGAGTTTAGTAAGTAACCCCATATATGTATCAATTTAAATCAGTTACAGAGTTGGTGACCCCCCCCAACATAAAAAACATAAAAAGCTGAAAAATTAAACATTCACAAAAGTCTTTATTTCTGGTGAACTGTCTGAAAACAAATGAACTGAAAAGAAGTGTTGGAAAGTGAATAAAAACCCTTAAAATCCAACATTGTGGTTCATGATCCATTGTCCTAGTTGTGTCCCAGCCTCTCTAACAATCCCCTGCTAGAACCTACTCTTTGTATTTCCATACTTCATCTCTCAGAAATAGGATACTATTGTATCCCTTTGTTATATGGGTGAAGCAACAGGCACATGAGAGTACACACAGCAGAGGCTACACACTTACATGAATTGAATTAAATGTATTGCAGAAAAATCACTACAATTATATTCATTAATATTCTAGCATTTAATTGTGATGGCTACAGTAACAAGGTCGGGCTGATTAGGCTCATGTCCTATTTTTACCATAGCAACGATAAACAAAATGTAATTATCTAAAAATAGGCTAATTGAACAATTCACAGCTACTTCCCTGTCACATCTGAACTATCTTGTAGAAGCAAAGCTTGGTGCCCATGTTATACAAGGACCTTTTTATAGAAGCAGCTAGTTTTGTCGTATTAGTCATTCTAGATGAATTTCCTATATCCCTCCCTTCACATTATCTGCTACCTTTAACCCAAGGACACATCATACCAACCAATCATCAAATATCATTATCTAATCTAGTATTGTAGCTTTAAACTGACTTTCTGACAGTTTTCCATGGTTACATAGTGTAAGTTACTACAGACGGCTCCAGCATATTGATGTGCCAGTCACCCAACTCTTCTGAGAATCTAGCAACACCAATGTAGGGAAGGTTGTTAGGGAAGAGTGCCATTTAGGAAGAGGCCATGTTCCCAAAATTATGAGTACATGAAATATATCTGGCCTTGTCAGTGACTCCAAAAACCGCCTCCAGTCTTCTCTGGAGCTGCGGCAACAAACTTGTTTATTGGTTGGCACGTCGATCAGCCAGGTCAGAAAATATAGATTTTGGCGCCTTTTAATGTGTCCGAACATCGGCCAGTGTTTACTGCTGAATCGTCAGATACAGGTAGAATTATATTGTTTCTACCTGTATAAGTGATAATTCCTTTGGGGGGTATTTATTAAAGCTCACATTTTTATTTTAAAAATAAAAATTCTACCTAACTATGATTTGGCTTAATTTACTGAAAAATCTGAATGAAAATTGCACATGCATGAAATTTTGCAACAAGATCGTACAACAATTCGAATCGTGCAACTTTTTTGGAATCTTTGCCCAAAAACCACACATTTTTGGATTTTCGAACGAAAACCAACGTCAAACAGCCCTAAGTCCTCAAAAATCATGAAGGCAAAAAAACATGTTCAAATTGTCAAAGAGACCATCTGCCATTGACTTTTACAGTACATGACTTTGACAGGTTTTAGCTGGTGTATTTTTGGATTCGGAATGTTAGCAGCTTTGGAGCATAAAAAATCTCGAAAATAAATCAATTTTTTCACCTCTAAAAATTCAGATTTTTCCCCTTAAAAACTCGAGGCTTAATAAATGTACTTTAATTAAAAAATGTGTACTGTTTTTATAAGAAACCTGACTGTATGCAGTGAAATTCTCCTTCATTTACTGCTGTGGATAGGAATTGTCAGATAGTCCCTAACTGCTGAGCAGGGAAACAATCATACTTATGAACAGCAGGGGGAGCCCCCGCCTTACTTACCAGCCATGCAGAACTCAAGCAGCTTTGTTTATGACGATCCCTAAGCAGCCCAGACCACACTGAGCATGTGCACAGTCTTAGTCTTCCAAAGATGTTTAACAAAGTTACAAGATGGTGACCCCCTGTAGCCAACTTTGAAAGCATAAATTATTTCTTTGGTTAGGCTTGTGGTGCAGTAAGTTCATGTTTATGTTTAGTATACAAAATACAGCATTTCTAGCATTATTCTACAGTATTTTAGACTTTACATGCCCTTTAAGGGAACAAAGAGGTTTAATAATGGAAGAATAGAGTATAGTATGTAGAGAAAAGAGACTAGTAGAATAAAGAGGTTGACTGAGGTTCCAATAGTTTAGAATATGGGCCCTAAGCCTCAGGTTGTCTGGTGGGCCCCTGGCATCCCAGTCTAACACTACATATTGTTATGAACTCATTTGCCCTGTGTGGACTGGTAAATTAGATTCCCCCTTACTAAGGAATTCCTTTACCAATACAAGGCAGTAAGATCACACACACAACAGCAGCTCCTGCCATTATCATGCATATTTTTGCACAGCGTCTGCATTGTGAGAAGCATTAACAAGATCAATAAACCTTATTGTCACAGCTGTATTGAATATGTGTCAAGAAAACTTTTGCAACAATTGCCTTTCCTACTAAATATCAGTATATACTGTCTTTTATACTGTACGTTTTTCTACTGATGCACCCATCCCCCTACACATACTGTTCCAACAGACAAGGCGGTATTTAGGCACACATTTAGCACAAGTGCTAGAGCTATAGGCATCACATATACAGTAGTATTTGGCTTCTCAGTAAAGCAGCTGTATGTGTGCAATACCAATCATTCCAGCCAACGTAAACTGTGCAGCCTGGATCATATGCCTTCTCATTACATTATGAAGATGTCTATGGAAGGATAAAGTGAAAATTCAACAAAAAAAATGACCAAAAGTACATTACATTACCTATAACAATTGTATAAAGAGAATCTGGGCGTGATTTGCCTCTTTCTCCCAGGCCTGGACTGGGAGGGGCTGTTCTAATTTGCCATAGACACTCATTATTTATTGGGCCTCTGTATTCTTGAAATGCCAGGGCTATGCTCAAGCCCTATCCCTTTGTAGAGTTCAAATAAAATCATTATAAAACCATAGAGGACAGGAAGTCAGATACAGAAGCCCATGTGTACACAATAGAAGGAAAGAAATGCTGTGTTTCATTTGACAGAGGACTCAGAGCAGCATTACTTTGAGGGTTTACTGGTGTATTTATATAGACCTTTCTGACCCTGCTTACTTAATTTTAGCCTTTCCTTCTCCTTTAAAGCATATGTCATTATTTGCAATGACAGCACACAAATAATGAAGAAAAATAAAAGGAGAAAATATGGGCACCCTGAGTTCATGTTTAAAATGTTGCCCTTTTGGGAAAGGTTTTACTGCCACCTACAAGTGGGTGAACCACAGTATGTCTCTGCTATTATTATTAACTATGCCCCAGAGTTTAGCTGTTCTGAGCATGTGCAGGCCCAAGCCTTTGTTAGTCTTTTCAATTTATTTGCAAAAAGTTAAAAAAAAAACCTTAGTGATACATTTTGTTGGGGATGCCTTTTTAACATTCCTATTTCCTTGTCCCAAAGCAGAAAAATTGCCACGGACATAAATGGAATTTAAATGCAAAAGGTGTGTTATTATATTGCAGAAGGTGTATTTATTGGCTGTAATGCAAAGTTAGAAGTGAATATTACTACCCTAAGATAAAAGCACCTGCCTATGGACTGCCATCATTCTGTACAGACAGCTATGGTTCTGCAGAGAAGGGAGTGCCGTGCCTTACCCTTAGCAGGAATGGAGAATAACGTTTTAGTATGTTATAGAATGGCTAATTGTAAGCAGATTTTCAATTGGTTTTCATTTTTGTTTGTTATAGTTTTTGAATTATTTGCCTTCTTCTTCTGAACCTTTTCCAAATTTCAAACAGGGGTCACTGACCCCATCTAAAAAAAGAAATGCTCCATAAAGCTACACATTTTTAGTTATAGCCACTTTCTATTACTCATCTTTCCATTCGCATTCCTATGTCTTACTTAAATCAGTGCATGGTTGCTAGGGTAGTTTGTACCCTAGCAACCAAATTGCTGAAATTGCAAACTGGAGAGCTGCTGCATCAAAAACCAAATAACTCAAAACCTCCAAATAATAAAAAATGAAAACTAATTGCAAATTGTCTCAGAATATCACTCTCCAAAACTTAATTTAAAGGTGAACAATCCCTTTAATTGCACGCTAGATAATCTGCATAGAGCGCATTCTACAGACTAATGATAACACATCAAGGAAGAAAATAGTTAAACTAACCGCTATTTGCCTCAAAGTCACTGGGAAAAGAACATCATACTTAATGGGATTGAACTGGAATCACCTTTTTGCACTGGGTAATTAGCAGGTAATGTCACTCCAAAAGGAGCGTGTAAGGAGAGCAAATAAAATTCCAAAAATACATTATGTTAATTCCAGTAGTAATCCAAAGAAATCTTCCCTACAAATTCCAAGATCAATGACAAGTCCTTTGAGTAACTAGAATAATGCATCGTCCACTCCCAAATGAACTCTTACCTAATATGAGCAGATAAGACTATGTCCAGCTGAAGGCCCAAACTCCCATGAATAACCAGTATCACGAGGCTGCCTTCAGGGTGTCGCCTGCTACTCTCTCTTATAAACCAGAGCAATATGTTATTATAGCATAAATGGCAACAAAAAGGTAAATACGTTAAAAAATATGCACATTTATAATTCAGTGGTGCTTAGTGATCAGTCTGGTCACATGACTCATTGTGAGACTTGTGTATTATAAGAAATGTATACCCTGTATTAGAGCACCTTTTTGGGGGGATATTGTTCACTAAAGTACAAAATGTTGGTCTCCATGAACTTTTAATTATCCACTTACAATTGCTGGATGCAAATCAATTGCAAATGTTAATTTAATTTTAGTTACAAAGACTGCTATTTTCTGATCAAATTCGGCTTGGAACAATATTTGTTATTTTTTTGCTGGTAATTGTGTTTAAATAATGTTTTTTTCCCCAAAATTGATTAACATTTTAAATAATAATTTATGAGACAACTGGACATTTGGTTATAGGTATATGTGTGTTTTAGGAGTCTTAATGTAGGCTGGCCAGCCACAGGATATTATGTTTTGTTTTTAGAATATGTGTTGATACTAATTAACCCAGCAAATATTTTTGTTTTCAGATTAAATTGCCTCAAAGGAGGCTTGAGGCAGAAGATATAGTGATGGAAAACTATAGGCGCTATAAACTGTGTAATATGTGTGTCTCCCAGTTGGAAAAAAAAAATAGTTCACTATCCTAGGCCTGCTTCCACATTTCACTGAACCACTGATGACTATTATTTTTCTTTATTGGATCCAGCTTAAATCCTTATTATAAAAAGACCCCCTTTTAATTTGTATTCACATCGGCAGATTCCCTCTCCACTGTTGCTTGATCTCCCTGAACCCGAGCCGAGGTAATATGTCCGGGTGCGGGTATATTGAGCAATGGAGGAGGATTCCACAGGCTGAGATCCGCTGCATCTGGCACTAGCATTAACCTCTTCTTGTGGATTGCAGAAGGCAAGATGTTGGACATTACTATTGCACAGTTTAAAGGAATAGCTGAGTGTAAAAATAAAAACTGGGTAAATAAATAGGCTGTGCAAAATAAAAAATGTTTCTAATGTAGTTAGTTAGCCAAAAATGTAATGTATAAAGGCTGGAGTGACTGGGTGTGTAACATAATAGCCAGAACACTACTTCCTGCTTTGCAGCTCTATAACTCTGTTAGTCAGTGAATATAAGGGGGGGCCACATGGGACATAACTATTCAGTGAGTTTGCAATTGATCCTCAGCATTCAGCTCAGATTCAAAAGCAACAGTTATGATCCCCCAAAATCACTGATTGGTTACTGCCTGGTAACCAATCAGTGGAAAACAAGAAGTAGTGGCTATTATGTTAAACACCCAGTCACTTCAAGCCTTTATACGTTACATTTTTAACTATACATTCCATTTTCTGAATATACTGACATTTTTTTTTATTTTGCACAGCCTATTTACCTAGTTTTTATTTTTATACTGAACATTCCCTTTAAAGCAGCAAAACAAGATGTGAGGAAACAGGCAGGGATGTTCTCGTGATCGGGTCTGAAAGTTTGACTTTAACCCCGTATTCAACGGGTGTGCAACGATAGGTAATGTGCTGAACATGCTTTCCATACAGTCTCCTCTTCTATTGACCCTACAGCTGACTACCAATATCACTTTCGATCCAGTTACCTGTCTCTAACAGACTGTAAAATGTAACGAAAAATGTGAAGCAACGTGACACAGTGTTTATAGTGAAGTTTTATTTAATGATCAGTTTATTTAACTTAATCTCCATTTTCTGCAAAGAGGACAAGTATAAAGGCTCAGTTAAAAACTCTAGAATACATTTCAGTGCGTATCCATCAGTTAAATGTCACAATCTGCCTACGTGCCTGTTCATAATTTAGAATAACTTAATTTTCATAATCTGCAATATAATCTTTAAGGAAACAAAGTGGAAACCGTAAAGGATTACTGGAGAGATTTGTTACAACAGCATTTCAAAACTATAAAAAGAAGAAATTCTTATAAAAAATTAGATCTCAAAAAAAGGACAAATGTCCCAAGAGGAAAATTAGGCTTTAACTATTGCAACACTGTAAATCAGGATTATACAACAAAATGTTGTAATGCCAGCATTATATGAACTATGGAAATAATGGCTTTAAATAAAAGATGCTTCTTTCTACCCAGTAAGTTATTGCACTCTGTAGAATGCCTGGAGACAACAGCACCAGGAGTATCTTGCACTGGGAACTTTAAACGGTGCAGCGAGATGGCAGGGAGAACTCCAGCCTACACTAACAGCAAGTGTTTTCAGTGCAAGCTTTCATGAACACCAGTCCCGCTGGCACCATTGCAAAAGCCCGATTCGTGTCTAGGAAAGAGGGAAAAAAAAAATAATTTAGGGAAAAAAATAGAGAGAGAGAGTAGCTCTAAGAATTATTGATGCTCGTACTTACAAGATAAACGTGGTGCTGGGAAATGTGGCTATGAACGGTGGTGGTGAGGAATTGCATCCATGTGAACATTTAACTTCATTTCATTATCAATTATTTGGACAAGTTGCTGCACTGATGGAAGGTGCCCAGATTCCAGCTTTGACCACACAGGTACATCTAAACAACAAACAAAGATGGCGGCGCAGGGGTTAAGGTTGATATTTAAATGTAAACGAAAGCCAGCAGAGTAGGGATGCACCGAATCCAGGATTCGGTTCGGGATTCGGCCTTTTTCAGCAGGATTCGGATTCGGCCAAATCCTTCTGCCTGGCCGACCGAATCCTAATTTGCATATGCAAATTAGGGTCAGGGAGGGAAATTGCGTGACTTTTTGTCAGAAAACAAGGAAGTAAAAAATGTTTCCCCTTCCCACCCCTAATTTGCATATGCAAATTAGGGTTCGGATTCGGTTCGGTATTCGGCCGAATCCTTTGTTAAGGATTCGGGGGTTCGGCCGAATGCAAAAAAGTGGATTCGGTGCATCCCCACAGCAGAGCGAATCAACGTGTCCCGATCTACTGTCTATTACCTATGAAAGGAGTGTCCATACTTTACTAACGTGAGGTCTACTTTTAGTTATCTTGTCCCATTATGGTCTACACCCATAAAGCATTATTAGCATTATGTTCCAATATTGATTTATGAGAAAATTAGGGATGCATCGAATCCACTATTTTGATTTCGGCTGAACCCTCGAATCCTTCGGGAAAGATTTGGTAGAATACCGAACCGAATCCTAATTTGCCTATGCAAATTAGGGGTGGGAAGATGAACACATTTTTTACTTCCTTGTTTTGTGACAAAAAGTCAAGCAATTTCCCTCCCCGCTCCTAATTTGGATATGCAAGTAGGATATGGATATGGCTTGGCCAGGCAGAAGGATTCGGCCGAATCCTGCTGAAAAAGGCCGAATCCTGACCAAATCCTGGATTCGGTGCATCCCTATAAAAAATGTATATTGCTCTATTTAACCATCTATTTCTCATGTAACCTTAACGTAATAAATATCTGAATGAAAAGCATGAAACAGGAGGGTGATTTAGACAAGCTGTTTGTTGACAGTGTCTTGAGATCTACTGATCACCAGCTAAAGGTCTACTGGGAGATCCCAATCTACCTTTTGGACACCACTGATCTATGATATCACCTAGCTTGCTTCCTTCATATTTAATGAAATTATTATACCTGTTTAGAAGATTGGGAGACAAACAGATGAAGGAGGGACATTCATACAGACATTGTTATCCACTGATAAGCACCTTTAATGATCTGACACATTTTTAAACTCCACAGACAAATAAGTGGCAAACGCTTATTTCAATCGAAAATATAAACAATATTAATGCAAGCTAAAAGGCACATAATCATCACTGTATCTCCCCTACCAGATAAAAAAATATTTATATTTACCATTCAGAGTGATCTCAAAGGCTCCTGTGGACATGCACTGGTTCTCAATCATGTTGCTTACAAAGAAAACCATCATGCAAGCATAGACCTGGAATACAAAGAGTCGTTGTAGGGTAATATATAAGAGATTTTATTCCCACTATTTCTCAAAGTATGTACACATTGAGGCAGCTCATATATCCGTTTGGCTACACACGTGCCAGCATTTGTGGGCAGCTACAGCCACAGTTTAGTACACAGGTCCTGCTGCTAATGTGCTCTAGTACACCTGTCAGTCAAGTGCACAGCAGCACAACCAAACCTGAGCAGGAACAACCATGGATGCTTTACCAAGGAAACCTCATCAGTTGTCTTGTGAATCAGTGCCCCTGGTGGTCAGATTATGTAAAGCTTCAGTTTAATGGAAAACTTTACCACCAAAATGAATAATTTTCTGATGGTCTATTTTTCTGATGGTCTTTGTGCAGCCTCAGAGATCACCTGACCAGAAATACTACAACACTAACTGTAACAGGAAGAAGTGTGGAAACAAAATACAGAACTCGGTCTGTTAATTGGCTCATGTGTCCTAGCAAGTATAGTTTTGTTTGCTACCTTTGTATGTACCATGAATCATACGATCCCAGGGGGCTGTCCTTTACATGAAGCAGGGTTTTACATATGAGCTGTTTTATGCTATTTTTTTTAGAGACCTACATTGTTTGGGGGTATAGTTTTACTTTAATAAGTAACAAACTACACAAACATAATATGTGGCAATATGCTTGATTTACTTAATGAGGAGATTGACACCGCTTCTCTTTTTAAATCCATAAACGGTTAGGAAAATACACCTTTAAAGGGCACTGTGTTTCACTAGTAATCCTATTAGGCAGGGGCCAGCAATGTGGACTAGGCAATTGTTCTGCAGGACACAAGTTTAGAAACAGGTTATGCGGTTGTTTAAATAATGACATGTCTAATGAACTCGATTGACTCTAACCATGTTCTGCATGGTTGCTTAGTGACCTACATGATAATGTTTGTGTCCCAGGAACAAGAGCTAAGAGGCCAGTAAAGCAAATGATGTAACAAGCAGCAATACATTCTACTGACACTAGCTCAGTTGTGAGATTATTCTATGCAATAAGAAAACACACTACTCTATAGTTTGGCTACAATGACAATGTTTGTTTTGCATGTTATAATTGACAGGACACATATGGATTCCTAAGAAGACATGGCTCTGCCTATCCTAAACCACAGCAAAAATGAATCCTAGACACATACATCACATATATTGTACAGGTATGATATAAAGGAGACATTCACAGGTACAATCATTTCACTAAACAATTATTGAAATTCACCCATTAGAGGAAGGGAGGGGTCCAAAAAAAGAACTTACCTTATTTTCCTGTCCCCACTGCCAGACACTTGGAGCTTGCATGCCGAAGAATGCAAATGGATCCTTACCAACAATTATTAATCCTATTAACACTAGCTTGAAGACTGACAAGAAAGATGCAATGTTCCTGGTGAAAAGATAAACAGCTGGCATCAGGGCACTGCCAATAACATGTCCCAAACAGGCGCTCCACCCAACCATGAGCCTGTAATCTTAGGAATGAGCACGGCCATTCCATACAGAAGCTGCTAAGTCCTAGCAAAAAACACTCACAAGGAATTTCACAACTGAAGATGCCCATGCATGATGAATGATGAGCAAATCGTACTAATCTATATGTTCAGCATATATTTTATAAAGTGCCAGCATATTCCACTGCCCTGTACAATAAATGGGTGTATATTCTGAAAATAAACATTTACATACAAAGCACCCAGTACCCGATACATGATCTAAAGAGGACCCTGTCCAAAAGAGCTTACCATTCATATTTACATAAATAAATGTTCAAAGAGAGTCTAACCCCATTTTCCATACTGTGTAATAAACGTACACTTTCTGGTCACAAGGCTTGCTATGGCCCCCTATAGAGACTGTATCTGGTAAGGAATCCAATATTATTCATGTTTATAATGTAAATTAAGAATGCTCTGCACATGCACTCATACATACATTACTAGTGATTACTAGTGAAGGTACAAAATACAATACTTTACAGTAATCAGTTATATTTTTCATTTTAAAGCAAAACCACCTCTGCAAATTCCCTGAATCCCATATGCAATTACTAACAGATAAGCTTCAAAGAGTATTTGCCCAACAAAGCTTCACAGCTATTAACTAGCAAATCTGACACTCTGTGGCCCCACACATCCTCCTAATCTACCTAAGCCCCTATTTGCTTGG
The DNA here is from genome assembly GCA_038501925.1 of Xenopus petersii. Lineage (NCBI taxonomy): Eukaryota > Metazoa > Chordata > Amphibia > Anura > Pipidae > Xenopus > Xenopus petersii. The sequence continues at coordinate 38,832,571 of CM076681.1, read as the reverse complement.
CCTGCCCCTCTGCAAACCATCTGCAGCGACTTTAGCTTTACATGGTCTCCCAGAGGCTGCAAATGGACACTTAGAGTCTACCTTCATATATAGAATGTTCTCATTTTAACCCTATATTCCACTTACCTATAAATGGCATGAGGAAGATAGTTTTCTCCCTCTATACGGATGTCTGGGTACCGCTGGCTAATAACCCGCATGTAGTCCTCAAACACCCGACGATAACCTCAGGAAACACTGCAATGCAACATACACATAATGTCATAACGAACAGATACTACTGTACAGTTTCCATAGACTACATGATCTTCTCAGTCAGCAAGACTCAGCTCTGGCCTGTAACTGTTTGCTCGACACACTCACATGTAGGAGTTTATCTATTAACAGAGTCCTGCATCAGAAATCCCAAAACACTACAAAGGTGTTCAAAGTCCAGCTTTAATATTACACAAGCCAACACAGTTTAAGGTGGCCATAGACGCAAAGATCCGCTCATTTGTCAACATAGCCAAAACGAACGGATCTTTCCCCGATATGCCATTAACGAGCATGGCTATATCGGGGGTAATCTGATTGTTCGGCTGTATGGCCGAACGATCCGATTACTATGCGCAATGGGCTCCGGCGGGATTGGTCGGGTCAAAAAATCAACCATGACCGATCGACCAAACGACAATCTCCGCCGGACGAAAGATGTCGGCACACGCCACACATGATCCGAAAATCGTACGAATCCTCGAATTGTACAATAGGATCTGTGTGTCTATGGCCACCTTTAGTCATTGCTGGTATTAATAGGGGCCCACTTTAAAGGTATCCCTGGGAAAGCCGTAAAGATGGTGGCAAAAGCTGAGAGGTAATGTATCCCGACTAATGTGCCAAAAATCAGCCCTTACAGACATTAGCCTCCTCTCCTGTCTGCACCCAAAGTCACTGTTAATTAACAATGAAAAAGACAGCTGCACAGTTCCGCAATGGATCGAAGTAGATGTGCGTGAATTATCTAATCGGGTGAAAGATAAAAAATCCTGCTCACCCGGTAACAGACGTGACCTGGGTGTAGAAAACCCCAGGTCCAGCGCTCGAATGAATAATTCAGATAAACGGTCACTGATGTATAAGTGGAAAAACACTCACCCGTAGTCTTTTGTGGTCCGGGTGCATCGCCCCGAACCCGTAGCAGGGGGTGTGTGCACTGTCAAGTATAGAAGAAAAGGCAAGCACAACCGGACGTCACTTCGTATGGGTAAAATTCAACTTTTATTCCAAATACTTTAAAACCAGAATGTCCTGACGCGTTTCGTATCTGAGCGATACGTAGTCATAGGCATAAGTTCACACAAGCTCGTAACGGCTTTTTAAACACATTATCAAAGGAAATGACATCACTAATTTGATTAAATCACTACGAATTTTAAACAGATGTTAGCGATGCCTTTAACATTGTTATAAATCAAACAAAACCTGCCGTATAGAACCTTGCGTGTATGTTAAAATTGGATAAAATATTATTTGAAAACGAGTTGGAAAAAGCCTTTGGAAAATATCTGAACAAATGTATTGACTAGTAGAAATGTATTGACTAGTAGAAATGTATTGACTAGTAGAAAATGGACCTTCAATTTCATTAAGTGGGTTTTAAATTAAATCTTTGAAAGAGGCCATGAGTTAAAATTATTTCGATTCATTGAATAACTTTGAAAAATTAGAAAAATTAATTAGTTTATGTTTTTGTGTCAGTACTATTTTGAATGTCTCAAACTTAATTGATTATTTATTTATTTATTTTTTATGGTTTAAAATGAATTATAAATGAGTAAAGACACAAAGACATTTAACTAAAGAACACTCAATGTTGAATAATTCATAATTAACAATTTGAATAAATTGAATGAATCATATTTCCTAGGCTAACGAATTTTTTACCCAAATGAGCTATACCTAAAATGGGAGTAAAGTTTATATTCAATCATAGTGAAGCATACAGGGTATGTCAGGACTTCTTAGCGATCTGTAATTTGTATTACTAGACAACTGGATAACAAGGTGAAATATATATGTAACACAAGGTATGTGAAGATCCAAGGCTTTTTTGAAACAAATCCTGGTGGGTATAGTGGCAATGTCTATCTAGGTCATTAGGCTGGTTTTTTTATATACGGGCTCGCAAAAATCTACCCTAAACATGACAGGCTATGTCAAATCTAAGATTTAAGCCTGCGGGTTGGCGAGTTCCCAGTGTAAAAATCCAAAAAGCCTCTCTATAGAGAAGCCTTTCCATCAGATTGCCCCCTCGATAGGCCGGTTCAATTTTTTCTATGCCTTGAATATTCAGATACCTTACATCACCATTATTACAATCAAGGAAATGCCTAGATATTACAGTAGAATGACTGCGGGAAGTTATATGAAGTATATGTTCTCTCATTCTACATTTTAGATTCCTAGATGTACACCCAACATATTGTGTGCCACATTTAGAGCAACTTAGTAAATAAATAACAAATTTAGTGTTACAGTTAATAAAATGATTCATCTTATACGATTTTCCTGTACTATTACTTATAAATTCTTTTGATACTTTTACTCTTTCACATGTGACACACCTATTAGCACCACATTTATAGGTGCCTTTTACGTGTAACCAGGTTTTATTCTTTACTTTACCAGGTACTGCACTCGGTGCCAAAAGATTACCCAAAGTGGGTGCTCGTCGTGTAACGAATTTGCAACCCTCTTTTAAGATCTTATGTAGACTTGAGGGACCGTCTTTTACAAAGAAACTACTCATTTGATCTTTTAGAATCTTCCTTTTTGAAAGCTTTTAGAATAAATAGAATAACCCTTTTAAGTGAGAGTAAGAAACAAAACAACGAACAAAGGAGAAATAAAAGACAAAAGGATGAAAAACCCATGTTTATTACATCATTTAGTAGACAATATCATAAAATTAAGACATTGATCAAAAAGAATTTACCTATTCTATTTAATGACGATAGTCTACATAAGATCTTAAAAGAGGGTTGCAAATTCGTTACACGACGAGCACCCACTTTGGGTAATCTTTTGGCACCGAGTGCAGTACCTGGTAAAGTAAAGAATAAAACCTGGTTACACGTAAAAGGCACCTATAAATGTGGTGCTAATAGGTGTGTCACATGTGAAAGAGTAAAAGTATCAAAAGAATTTATAAGTAATAGTACAGGAAAATCGTATAAGATGAATCATTTTATTAACTGTAACACTAAATTTGTTATTTATTTACTAAGTTGCTCTAAATGTGGCACACAATATGTTGGGTGTACATCTAGGAATCTAAAATGTAGAATGAGAGAACATATACTTCATATAACTTCCCGCAGTCATTCTACTGTAATATCTAGGCATTTCCTTGATTGTAATAATGGTGATGTAAGGTATCTGAATATTCAAGGCATAGAAAAAATTGAACCGGCCTATCGAGGGGGCAATCTGATGGAAAGGCTTCTCTATAGAGAGGCTTTTTGGATTTTTACACTGGGAACTCGCCAACCCGCAGGCTTAAATCTTAGATTTGACATAGCCTGTCATGTTTAGGGTAGATTTTTGCGAGCCCGTATATAAAAAAACCAGCCTAATGACCTAGATAGACATTGCCACTATACCCACCAGGATTTGTTTCAAAAAAGCCTTGGATCTTCACATACCTTGTGTTACATATATATTTCACCTTGTTATCCAGTTGTCTAGTAATACAAATTACAGATCGCTAAGAAGTCCTGACATACCCTGTATGCTTCACTATGATTGAATAGAAACTTTACTCCCATTTTAGGTATAGCTCATTTGGGTAAAAAATTCGTTAGCCTAGGAAATATGATTCATTCGATTTATTCAAATTGTTAATTATGAATTATTCAACATTGAGTGTTCTTTAGTTAAATGTCTTTGTGTCTTTACTCATTTATAATTCATTTTAAACCATAAAAAATAAATAAATAAATAATCAATTAAGTTTGAGACATTCAAAATAGTACTGACACAAAAACATAAACTAATTAATTTTTCTAATTTTTCAAAGTTATTCAATGAATCGAAATAATTTTAACTCATGGCCTCTTTCAAAGATTTAATTTAAAACCCACTTAATGAAATTGAAGGTCCATTTTCTACTAGTCAATACATTTCTACTAGTCAATACATTTCTACTAGTCAATACATTTGTTCAGATATTTTCCAAAGGCTTTTTCCAACTCGTTTTCAAATAATATTTTATCCAATTTTAACATACACGCAAGGTTCTATACGGCAGGTTTTGTTTGATTTATAACAATGTTAAAGGCATCGCTAACATCTGTTTAAAATTCGTAGTGATTTAATCAAATTAGTGATGTCATTTCCTTTGATAATGTGTTTAAAAAGCCGTTACGAGCTTGTGTGAACTTATGCCTATGACTACGTATCACTCAGATACGAAACGCGTCAGGACATTCTGGTTTTAAAGTATTTGGAATAAAAGTTGAATTTTACCCATACGAAGTGACGTCCGGTTGTGCTTGCCTTTTCTTCTATACTTGACAAAGTCACTGTTAGTCTGGTTGCAGACACATTTGACAAATTTCAGGGTGCAGGCAGGAGAGGAGGCCAATGCCCACGTAGGAGCGAATTTTCGGGTAGTGCAATTCAGCAGGACAATTTCAGCTACCAGTACTAGCATTATCGCTCAGATCTTAGCTAGTTATAGAAACAATCTCAAAGGGAAAAACCAGCATTTAAGGATAGTGCCACAAGGGGGGTTGTGCAATATTGGACTGCAGAGATACACTGGCTGAAAATCAGCTTCTTGAGGCACATTAGCCTCCTCTCCTGCCTACACCCAGGACTATTGTTCTGGCTAAGATGCAGACATACCAACAGCACCAGTGCCTGCACCTGAGCCGAAACAACAGAAGAAACTGAAGGCTCTGAATTCTTGTGCACATATCAGCTACATGTGTCAACACAATGGTTTTGGGTGAAGGCAGGCGAGGAGGCTACTGGCCGTACTGAGGCTCATTTCCCACACGATTTCAGCCCCGTTGTGACACAACATGATACAATTAAAGATATACCGTTAATCAGAGTTATACACAGGACAAAATCCTAATTAATAAAATATAAATAATGTTGTTTGTAGCTGTGCGGGTTGCAGGGCATTGCTGCAGGGAAGCACATTCACAGAGAAGTTACATGTTATGGCTTTCAGATGTAAAATATAGAAGGGCAATGATATTTGTGGCCTCAGGAAGAACCCAGGGAAAAGAAAGCTCCCGAGGCAGACAACAGGACAGCAGTAGCAGCCAGCGCTACATACAAGTCACTGTATATTACAATATAATCAGTAAGAGCCAGAGGCAGGCACACAGGCAGCAACAGCAGCAATGGCGTCAGGATACAGGCAGGAGAGGCCATACAAAGAGGCCGGGGCAGGGCGAGTAAGATTATCAATTAGGCAATAATCGTGTCGGGGCCAGTTGGAGGCAGACAAAGGCGGCTGGAGGTCACTGTGCCCCGAGTAGTATCTGTGAGAGGCAGAACCGGTCGGGCGGCTGTAGTTACTGTGCAATACTTCCCTAGGAATGTGCTCACGGGCCCGACCTCTCCCATATACCTAAATGGTTGTTCCGCTTTCCCAAGCACAACTACTCACCAGATCTGGAACTTGAGCAGCGGCCCGGCGGTGTATTGCATCTTGAGCTTTTTACTCGGTAGCCCATTACCTTCTGCCAAGGCCCCGCTCAGAATACCGGCAAGAAGTCCGCCGAGAAACAGCAGCGAGAACGGGCCCAAGCTCCTCGCCATCTTCCTACAGGCAGCACTCCCAGAATGCACAGGGAGCAGCTGCGTGACTCCCACGCCCCCGACGTCACGATTGTAAAACCAGGAAAAGAGCCGCTGCCAATTTTAGTTTGGGCAACCTTCAGTCTTGTCTAATATATAAACTCCAAATTACTGTATTGCAGGGTTGCCAGGTCTAAAAACCAGACAAAATCAGCTACAAAACTAGCAAAAGAAACTAACAAAGAGGCACAAAGTAGCCAAAAAAATCTAAAAAATAAATATATGTCAAAATACACCTTTTCCATGAAGTAAAATGTGACAGATTCGCAGGTCACCAGGGACGAATATACAGAGCATACCTCCCAACTGTCCCTTTTTCGGAGGGACAGTCCCTCTTTTGACAGCTCAACCTGCAGTCCCTCATTTGTACTGGAAAGTCCCTCTTTTCTCTGCACTGAACAGCCAGAAAAAGAAACAAAGTTTCTCACTTAATTGGCTTTTAGCAGAGAGCCCAGAACAACTAACAGATGCAAATAAGATACTTTGATACTTTTGTGGCCACAGAAAGGGTTGTGGTCAAAAAATTGCTGCGCTACATGCGGAAAACATTTTTTTTGTCCTTTTTACTTCCAAAATGTTGGGAGGTGTGTAACAGAGGGGGGCCAAGGAGGCAGGCCCAGACTGGCAATCTGTAGGTTCTGGCAAATGCCAGAGGGGCTGCTGTAAATTGCCATAGAGAGTCACTGTATATTGGCTGGTGGGAGGCTGTTTGGGCTGCTGTGTGGCCTGTTTGGGCCTCTGTGTACCTGAAATGCCAGGGCCTAGTTTGAATCTCAGTCCAGGCCTACCAGGAGGTATAGGGGCCCCATAAGGCCAAATACATTTACAATTTCAATAAATATTGGTAAAACAGGTCACCCTGGTAGTGGCTAGTTCCTATCCTAGGAAAGGACTTGATGTCATGGTCATGTGATCCTACCGTGTGACCGTTCTACTGCGGCTTACCTATTTGTGAGTGGCAAATTCAAACATGGGAAAGTGGTAATGGGTTCTAGTGGGTGGTTGCCGACTCTTGAGAGGACCTGCAACTTAATCCCTGGGTTTGCCAACTTGTATTGTAGGTTTAGTACAGGTTGCAACCTCTACCTCAGGTTTTGGGGCAGTTCATTGTGTCGCTGGATGATTGAAGAGATCACTGCCTCTGAATTTTTGTGGGGTGAGGGGGGATCACAGTGAATTAATGTCACATAGACTGTATTCAATATTTAGACACCCAAATGTTGTTGGAGCTGGGCTTTTTTTCCATTACTCTAGCACAATCACGGTGCACTGAAAGTCTCCCTTAATGGAGAATAATGTAATGAACAACTTGGGAACAATAAATTGTATAGAAACTGTTGCCTTGGTGCTTCATGAGCTGACGGAAAATGTGAGCGCCCAGTCAAATAATAGAACATGGGATAACGGTAATGAGAGGGACTTATTTTTAAAGGAGAAGGAAACCCCCTGGGCGCAAAACCCCTCCCCCCTCCCCTCTGGCCTACCTGTCCCCCTGGGCAAATGCCCCTAACTTGTTACTCACCCCTCTGCGCAGGTCCTGTCCACAGAGTTCACAGTCGCCATCTTCTCCCACGCGCGTCTTCTTCCTGCTTTGACCGGCGTCTTCTGGCGCATGCGCAGTAGGAACATTTACCGGTACGGCTCAACTGCGCATGCGCCGAATGTCACTAAGTTTTCCGATTTCTCCTTTAAGAAGAGGATCATTGCCCCTTAAGTTACAGACAGAGATCTAAGCAGAGCCGTCATTCAATGGGGACGGGGGGGTCCAGTCAGGGGTCCCTGGCGATCTGATGGGGGCCCTGTTTCTAAAGCTGCTTATGTTTATAGTTTATTAGTGTTGTTTCAGAATGTGCAAGTTTGATATGTATGTGAAATATTCCAAACGATTTGCGAGAGACCGATTTGAGAGAGAAAGCGATTGTGAGAGAGACAGCAAAAGAAGAAGAGAGAGAAGCAAAGAGAGAGAAGACAAAGAAGAAATAAGACCTTGAGTGACCCCCTGCCAGAGATTAATAACATCTTCTCATTTGGGATCCTCTGGACAAAGGTATTTCCCCCTCTATAATATGCACTTGCAACAATAAGGTTAGCTTATCCCTTGGCTGTAGGAGTTGCCATGCTGTTCATTATAGATGTAGCTATAGCTGTTCTTCTTTAGTCTCACCTTTGTGAGTTGGGGGATTTATCTTTAGTCTGTCCCTGCAGTCCCCCTTGGTTGGTCCCAACCCACTATTGTCCCTGAAATTCAATGTACAGTCCCCACCCCAGCAATGTACACGTACTTTATCCCACTAGTATAAACAGGACTGTATGCTTTTGTATTCCAGGGCACCCCTAACATGGGACTCCCTTGGAAAATGTCCAGGGTGGGGCAAATTATGTATTATGTAATTTAAGGTAGGTGGGCAGCCAATCGTAGCATTTGAATAGTTCCAGTTCAACAGGTTCAGTAGAAGCACAAAAAAAGGTTCAATAATATCATGGCAGATAAATCATATTAGTAAAAGTGCTTGTTCCTATGTGCTGTCCCTATACATATGGCATCTCTCCACATTAACTCTAACCTTCCCAAATCTCTTTTTTATATTGCAGGGGTGTCGGAGATGGGCTTGTGTTCAAGCAAGGACCGCCTATACATAAAAGGCTATCGTCAGGTAATGCTGCTCTCTAAAGTGGCTGCTGACAAAGGTACCCAAGGGGTTAAAGGGACTACTAACCCAATAGATAGATATATAGAAATATAACAGGGTTTAGCTTAGTGTTTGCCCTGAGCGTTACATTTCCCATATTTAGTGTTAGAACTTATTAGTGAAAGTTGCCATGTTATTTGCTCTTTCTATAGAGAGCAATGTAACAGATCCCCTAGTGGAAATAAATACATATTGTTTTGCTTATTGGCCTATGGGAAGAAATTGTCACTTCATTATTACTGGGGATTAAACACAAACTGCTGGAAACCTTAATGTCTTCTTTTTTTCTTACATTTCTCTAGGACTCACAGTGGATCTACAGGAAGGAGGAGGGGATCTGTGAGATGATGGATTTGGAGCGCATGAGGAAGGAAATCATAGGCAAAATCAAATGGACAAGCTATGATTATTGTATGGCCAGAGACTGCCTGGTGGTGGAAAATCAGATTGATGGCTGGGGTCCTGCAGGACAAGATGAAGGCCAAAGCCCAACTGAAATCCCTCTACAAACAACTAGAGGAGATAAACCGGGCAATTTTCAGGAAGTTCATCGATACATATCCAGGTGCAGTATCTAATGAATATATTTGTTCAATTATTACTATTTTGTAATGGGGCTGATGTATTGAAATGCTGCGATTTTGTGTAAAACAACCACAAAAGGAACATATAAATCCTGAGCAGCTGAAACCTATTGAGATGCCATAGAAACTAATAGGAAGTGTATCTTCATCATTTTGGCAAGGAATTGGGATCAAATGGCTTGAAAATGCAGAGAAACCTGCGATTTGCAACTTGTCCCATAATCACAGAGGGAAATGGTACATTAGCATTTAGTAATGTTACTTTGCATAACTGCCATATTTCTGATTAAAATTAATTAAGATTAAAAAATATAGGATTTCTACAGAGATATCACTTGCTAAGGTAAAACCCTTGGGTACAAGTTTAACGTTATTTTGTTTGGTTTTGCAGAGAGCCCACCAGCCACCAGCACCATCGAAGTTTAGTGATCTTCAAGACACAGAGGTGAGTGAGCCATTCTCAATTCCACAAGCGGCGCCTCCACTCCAATACACCATGATTCCACCAGTGGTGCTCCCCCCTTACACCTAAAATATGGTTCCATAGACAGGAGCACCCTTAGGCCACTTGGTAGACCCTGCATTCCTTTTCAATCAGCTCATGTTCTTGTTTTATAAGAAAGCCAATCAGTGGAAACCAAGTGAGCTTCAAAGCAGGAAATAGTTTTCTGTTCTGTTAAACATGCAGTCACTCCAGTCTTTATACATTACATTTCTGGCTAACTAACCATATTAGAAACATGTTTTTTTGCACATCTATTTACCCAGTTTTTATTTTTATACTGAACAATTCCTTTAAGCTCAGCATAGCAGAGTAATTCAAGCTGCTGTCAGCTTTCTGCTATGGAGCACTTTGGAAGTCAGATTCAAGCTCAAGATTTAAAAAAAAAAAAAAAAAATTAAGAATAAACCTGACCTAGTACTATAGCTGTTTGAGGATGAATTGAGTGTTAAAAAATGTTAGTGTTACTGTTCCTTTAAAGATAAGTTCTGTCCTCCCAGTGTCTTTAATATAGAGACTTGACAGGGCTGGTAAACACTTGTAGGCTGCAGCTACATTTATATGCAAAATGTATTTCAATAAGTGGGGAGAAGTTATTGTGGAAAGGGTTACTACACAGGACAGGATATGGTTAAAACTTAGCTGCACAAGGGAGATGAAGGCAAATTATAGACTATGAAAACTGAAGGGAAAGGATAAAGTGAATGTATGTGTGCACTTTGTGGAGAACGTGAGATAACATGATATCTTTTCCCTCCTATAAGTATAATGGAACACCAAAGGTTTTGGTGAGCAAAATGTTTGTCAATTCATTCTTATGGGAACAGCTTGCAAGTGCTAGCTAATGCAATAATATATTTACAGACACAAGCAATTTCTACAGAAATGAATCGGGTGGGGGTGGCAATTTGGAGTGGTTTGGTGTATGTTTACAGCACTGAAAACACTCAAGCGGCAAAATTCTGAGTCCATAAAGAGGGTACACATCAATGACTGTTCCGTTAAAAGAGGCTAGTATGTGTATAGGATATATTTCATTATTTAGGCTAATCGAAAGGCTGTAGAATTTGTTGCAATTTCCCATTGACTTAAATTGGAACTTGTGGTCTAAGGCACTACCATATGCGTTCTTCACACTACTGCTACTTCATCTACTTACCTAAGAGAGCTGCAAAAATTGGAAAGTGGCTCATCTTTTAGGCCAAATGCTTGGCAACTTCCTGCATTAGAAACTGATTGGTGGTCAAATTCTTCCCATTCCAACTGAGTTTGAGGGCCTGGGAGCTGTAGTATGAAGGGATGGTACAGAGGGGTTACTCAGAGTCATGAGAAATTAGTCCATGAAAACTATTCTCATGAAAGAAGGATACTACCTCCAGGTGATGGTCCTCTAAGCTCTGAAATACCTGAAATGCAGAAACGGAGTTTCAGTAAACATATTCAATACATGTTATTATATTTTAAGACTAGAAAGTAGTCTCTGACCCTATCCCCACTCAAGACATAAGCCTTCATGCTGTCACGGCCGGCACCCAACACCAGAACAAGTGCTCGAATCCTGGGTCTGAGCTAAGCTTCACCAGTGGTGTGACCACCTTTGAGCTTCGGGAGGAGCCCTCAGCCTAATCGGGTGCCACCTGGTCTTACGAGAGGTTCAAGCAAGTGTTCTGGCAGGCAATGGGGCACGGCTGGTAGCTAGAGTCTTTTGGACCGAGGATCACGGTAACAGACAAGGATATGGCAGAAGGATCGTCAGACAGGCTGGGTTGTGGCAGGCAGAAAGCAAGGGTCGTCAGGCAGGCAAGGGTCAAAACCGGGTATCAAGCAGGAAGGGTACAAGCAGAAGAGTAGTCGGATATCAGGCACTGGTCAGGATTCAGAATTCGGGATGGTCAAGGTACAGACTGGGTCAAACACGGATTATCAGATTCAAACAGACAAAATAGCACAAGGCTTCAGAACAGAGCACCAGAAACAAGTTCTATCACGGGCAGTTTGCTGGGAGTGGAAGTGGGCTATTTATACCTTGTTTGGGCGCCAAAGTTTTCGCGCCAAAATCGGCGCACACGCGTCAGAATCGACGCGCGCGCGTCCGCGTCAATAAAGGAAACGAGATGCGGGCGCGCGCGTTCTAAGGAGGCAAGATGGTGGAACCACGAGGCGGGCGTCCCCGCGGCCGGCGTGGCGGGTGTCCCCGCGGCCGACTTATAGCACCCCCAATCCCAGGTAACACAGATTTCCTTACATTACCCCCCTCTCTAGGGGGGGACACTGGACCCCCAGGCTTCCCAGGAAACTTTAAATGGAACTGTTTCCTAAGACGATCAGCCTTGATGTCATCAACTGAGACCCAGGAGTTCTCCTCAGGACCGAATCCCTTCCACCTAGTGAGGTACTGGAGTTTGTTACGTACCATTCGGGAATCAAGGAACTCCTGGATCTCAAATTCAGGCTGACCGTCAACTTGCACTGGAGGGGGAACAGAAGTAAGGCGAGTATTAGCGGTAGGTTTAAGCAAAGAAACATGAAAAGAATCAGAAATCTTGAAATTAACAGGCAATTTAAGGCGAACAGACGAAGGGTTGATAACAGTAGTGATGGGGTAAGGACCAATGAAACGGGGACCAAGCTTAAGGGAAGGAACCTTTAACTTGATGTTTTTGGTAGAGAGCCACACCAAGTCTCCCACTTTATACTGAGGTGCTTCTCTACGTCTTTTATCAGCAGCCCTTTTCTGAGCAGAAGTAGCAGTAGACAAAGAATCATGTACCTGGGACCAAATCATGGAAAATTGTTCGACAGAGGAATTAGCGGAAGGGACAGAAGAACCAGAATTAGAGAAGGAAAAAGCTTTTGGGTGTAACCCATTAACAATAAAAAACGGAGACTCCCCAGTGGAGGAGTGAGTAGCGTTATTGTAGGCAAATTCTGCCCAGGGTAACAGTTCTGCCCAGGAAGATTGATTTTCGGAGACATAACATCTTAAAAATTGCTCTAAAGACTGGTTCACTCTCTCGGTTTGCCCATTGGTTTGTGGGTGATAGGCGGTTGAAAAAGAAAGATCGATCCCCACTAACGAGCAAAATGCGCGCCAGAACTTAGAGACAAATTGAACACCTCTGTCTGAAACAATATTACTGGGAAAACCATGCAACTTAAATATGTGTTGAATAAAAAGTTCGGACAAAGTTTTGGCAGATGGGAGGTGAGGAAGAGCAATAAAATGACCCATCTTACTGAATCTATCCACCACCACCCAAATTACTGTTTTCCCCTGGGACACAGGCAACTCCACAATAAAATCCATAGAAAGATGGGTCCATGGTCTTTCAGGAATAGGGAGGGGAATCAGTAACCCTTGGGACAAATTTCTAGAAGTCTTGGAGCGTTGGCAGACAGGACAAGAATCCACAAAAGATTTAACATCTTGTTTACAGGTCGGCCACCAAGCACTTCGAGTAAGTAATGAAATAGTTTTACTTACTCCAGGATGTCCTGCCATCTTGGAATCATGAACCTCTCTTAGAACCTGTTCTCTAAGATCTTCAGGAACAAATAATCTCCCAACAGGAGTGTTAGAGGGAGCGTCTGTCTGAACAGGGGATAACAAAGAAGAGAGGTCAGTTTCCAAAGTAGCCACAATGACTTCACCCGGAATAATTGTACTACAGTCATCAGTTTCAGAATATATTGAGTCAAAGCTTCTGGAAAGAGCATCTGCCTTGACGTTCTTTGTACCAGGCCTAAATGTCAAGGTAAAGTTAAACCTAGAAAAGAACAAAGCCCACCTTGCCTGTCTAGGATTTAGACGCTTTGCTGACTCAATATACAACAGATTTTTATGGTCAGTGTAGACCGTAACCTGGTGTTTAGCCCCTTCTAGTAGATGCCGCCATTCTTCAAAGGCCCACTTGACAGCTAATAGTTCTCTATTCCCTATGTCATAATTTGCCTCTGCAGGAAGAAATTTTCTAGAGAAAAATGCACAGGGGTGTAACTTATTAGTTATCGGGTGCCTTTGAGAGAGAATTGCCCCTGCTCCCACCTCAGAAGCATCTACCTCGACTATAAAGGGTAGTGCTGTATCAGGATGGCGGAGGATTGGGGCAGAACTAAACTCCCTTTTGAGGAACTCGAAAGCTTGGATAGCTTCCGGAGGCCACATACTGGGGTCAGCACCTTTCTTAGTAAGATTTGTGATAGGAGCCACAATAAGTGAAAAATTTTTAATAAATTGCCTATAATAGTTGGCAAAACCTAGGAACCTTTGGGTTGCATGTAAAGAATAAGGTTGGGTCCACTCCAGGACAGCTCTCACTTTGTCTGGATCCATTTCGAGACCCTTGGAAGAAATATTAAATCCCAAGAACTGTAAGGAAGCAACCTCAAAAGTACACTTCTCCAATTTCGCATACAGGTTATTAGCTCTAAGCCTACGCAATACCTCACAAACATGAAGATGATGATCAGACAGGTTGGCAGAGAAGATGAGAATGTCATCTAGGTAGACCACTACGTATATCCCCAGCAGGTCCCGAAAGATGTCATTGACAAACTCCTGAAACACTGCTGGGCGTTACATTGACCAAACGGCATAACAAGGTACTCGTAGTGGCCATCCCTAGTATTAAAAGCCGTTTTCCATTCATCCCCCTCCCTGATGCGAATGAGGTTATAGGCACCCCTCAAGTCAAGCTTGGAGTAGATCTTAGCATCCTTGACCTGGTCAAATAGTTCGGAGATTAATGGTAAGGGGTAGCGGTTTTTTACAGTGATTTTATTAAGCCCCCTATAATCAATACAGGGGCGTAAACCACCGTCTTTCTTACCCACAAAAAAGAACCCTGCCCCCGCAGGGGAACAAGAGGGCCTAATGAAGCCCCTGTCAAGATTTTCTTGTATATACTCTTTCATTGCCTGGGCTTCGGGTAATGAAAGGGGGTAGGTTCTACCACGTGGAGGAGTTGACCCAGGAACTAAATCAATAGGGCAGTCATAATGCCGATGCGGAGGTAAGGTCTCAGCTGCTTTTTTAGAGAAAACATCAGAGAAAACAGAATATGTTGTGGGTAACCCCTCAAGAGAAGTAGTGGCTACTACTGAGGGAAAACAAACCCCACTACATCCTGTACCCCATTGAGTCACCCCCTTAGAAACCCAGTCTATCAGAGGGTTATGCCTCTGGAGCCATGGTAAACCAAGGATAAGAGGAGAGGAAGCTCCCTCGATGAGATATAGAGCTATCTCTTCACAGTGCAGATTATTTACACACATGGAAAGATTTATGGTCTTTTGGGAAACCACCCCTGACCCCAAGGGTCTTTTATCGACAGCCAGAATTCTCATGGGAGGATTGAGGGCAACCAAAGGAATTTTATTTTTAGCAGCGAATGCTGCGTCCAAGAAATTACCCTCCGCCCCAGAATCAATGAAGGCTGACAATTTAACAGTGCCCGTAGGCCAGGTTAATTAAACAGATAATAGGACCTTGGAGGCAGATTGGGGAGAGGAAATGCCTGCACCCAAATGGAGCTCCCCTTCTCCATTTAGGCTAGAGCGTTTCCCGGCCTCTTGGTACACTGATTGAGGAAGTGACCCTTCTCCCCACAATACAAACACAACCCAAGAGACCGCCTCCGTGCCTTTTCCTCAGGAGTAAGGTGAAAGATGCCCAGCTGCATAGGCTCCTCCTGAGGTTGAGACACAGAGGGGTTTGACAACTTAGCACTAAAATTATGCTTATACAAAGAAGAAGTACCCTGTTCTTCCCGATTTTCCCTCTGTCTCCTATCTATCTGGATAACCAGAGACATTAGGTTATCCAGATTGGTAGATAGGGGGTAATTGACCAGGCTGTCTTTGACAGATTTGGCTAGACAGATGCGAAATTGGCTCCTTAGAGCTGCATCATTCCAACCAGTTTCCACCGCCCACCTACGAAACTCTGTGCAGTAAATCTCCACCTCCCGTTTGCCCTGGCGTAGTTTGCGAATCGCGGAATCGGCCGAAGAGGCGCGATCCGGGTCATCGTAAAGAATGGCCATAGAGCGGAAGAACATATCTAAAGAGTAACGGGCAGGGTCAGTGGCTGGCAATCTAAGTGCCCAGACTTGGGGGTCACCCACTAATAGGGTCATTACGAACCTGACCTTTTCCTCGTCGGAGGGAAATGAGTGGGGGAAAAAGCTGAGGTACAGCTTACAGGCCTCTTGAAAAACAAAAAACTGGGTTCTGTCCCCACCAAACTTGGCAGGAAATGCAATCTTGGGTTCCTGGGGTCTGAATACAGCACCCCTATCAGGCAGGGAACCCACAGAAGGAGTGGGAACAGAACTGGCTGGCTGCTGCGAGGGTCCCAGCTGGCGTGTTAGGTTATGGAACCCCTGGAGCAAATAGTTCTGCTTTCGCTCCTGCTCCTCCATACGTTGCAGCAGAGTAGTTAGCAACAGCTCGGAAGAAGATGGGAGTGGAGCAGCGGCAGCAGCTTCGGTGTGATCGTCGTCCTCCATGGCCCGTGATAATGTCACGGCCGGCACCCAACACCAGAACAAGTGCTCAAATCCTGGGTCTGAGCTAAGCTTCACCAGTGGTGTGACCACCTTTGAGCTTCGGGAGGAGCCCTCAGCCTAATCGGGTGCCACCTGGTCTTACGAGAGGTTCAAGCAAGTGTTCTGGCAGGCAATGGGGCACGGCTGGTAGCTAGAGTCTTTTGGACCGAGGATCACGGTAACAGACAAGGATATGGCAGAAGGATCGTCAGACAGGCTGGGTCGTGGCAGGCAGAAAGCAAGGGTCGTCAGGCAGGCAAGGGTCAAAACTGGGTATCAAGCAGGAAGGGTACAAGCAGAAGAGTAGTCGGATATCAGGCACTGGTCAGGATTCAGAATTCGGGATGGTCAAGGTACAGGCTGGGTCAAACACGGATTATCAGATTCAAACAGACAAAATAGCACAAGGCTTCAGAACAGAGCACCAGAAACAAGTTCTATCACGGGCAGTTTGCTGGGAGTGGAAGTGGGCTATTTATACCTTGTTTGGGCGCCAAAGTTTTCACGCCAAAATCGGCGCACACGCGTCAGAATCGACGCGCGCGTCCGCGTCAATAAAGGAAACGAGACGCGGGCGCGCGCGTTCTAAGGAGGCAAGATGGTGGAACCACGAGGCGGGCGTCCCCGCGGCCGGCGTGGCGGGCGTCCCCGCGGCCGACTTACAGCACCCCCAATCCCAGGTAACACAGATTTCCTTACACATGCACATGATTGACACGTTTCCCAGAAAGCACAAGCGGCACTGTACAAGTGGAGAATGTGGAGCTCGGGTGGCACCAAGGAACCAAGGAAAAGGCTGGTCAAGATAAGACATATGGAGCTTCACAAGGAAACATGGGCCTTTACTGCATTAGGGCTGCAGTGTATCTGAACTGGTAACATCACCCCTAGCACGAGAAACATTATTTCTATTCCAACACTTTTTTATCCATAATACATAATTTAAAACTTGCTTACCAGGTGCAAGCTTAAAAATGTATCAGTACTGAGATTAACTGGCCACTGCACAGATTACACTTCAAATTCAGATTGTAAAATCCTGCATAGTTCCCACCTCTAATCCCACTGTTCACATCTATAACCCTTCTATTGTTTATACCCCTAAAACCCTTTACTGTTCACATCTCAGACTGAAAGTACCCACACTGTTCACACCTAATGCAAACTGCTGGAGGGGCACCAGCATTGTGTCACTGTATGTAGCACAGTATGAACTGCCAGGGCTGGATTTATAATGCAGGTGCCCCTGGGCCTACTGCCGCTCATCACCCCATCCCCTCCCTTTCCTTTGTGTACGTGTGGAAATTTTCAGCATCTGGTCTAGAGTACTGGTGATTGGTGCACATGTCATTTTAAAAACTATTGTATCTCCTGCAAATTCCAGTGCTTCCGAACCAATGCGGACGTGGTTGGGCGGCACGCTGCCCCTCTAAAATTCTGCTGCCCTAGGCCCAGGCCTTTCTGGCCTTTCCACAAATCAGGGCCTGTGAACTGCTCATATTAGAGTTGTCCTGCTCATATTAGAGTCGTCCCTGTCTCTGCCTTCCCTATGCTCCCTGTATGTGAAATACTCTGCCTGCCCTATGCTTCTTGTGTGTGCCATATTCTGCCTTCTGTATGCTTCCTGTGTGTGCCATACTCTGCCTACTCTATGCCTCCTGTGTGTGCCATACTCTGCCTGCCCTATGTGTGTCAGAGCTGTGTGTCATACTCTTTTTGTAATGTTCCCACCATAAAACCCAACTAAAACTGTTGTGTAAGTCTATTGTGATTGTGAATACCACTTGGGGTTGTTTGCCTTAAAGGGGTTGTTCACCTTTAAATTAACTTTTAGTATATTATAGAATGGCTTATTCTAAGCATCTTTTCAACTGGCCTTTATAGTTTTTGAATTATTTGCCTTCTTCTTCTGACCCTTTACAGCTTTCAAATTTGTTTACTGACCCCACGTAAAAACAAATGCTCTGCAAGACTACACATTTATAGTTATTGCCACTTTTTATTGCTCATCTTTCTATTCAGGTCTCTCCTATGCATATTCCAGTCTCTTCTCTCCGGGACCTAGGGTTTTCCTGATAATTGATCTTTCCGTAATTTGGATCTTCATACCTTAAGTCTACTATAAAATCATGTAAACATTGAATAAACCCAATAGGCTGGTTTTGCTTCAAATAAGGATTTATTAGATCTTTGTTTGGATCAAGTACAAGGTATTTTTTATTATTACAGAGAAAAAGGAAATGATATTTAAAAATGTGGATTATTTGGATAAAATGGAGCCTATGGGAGAAAGTCATTCCGAAATTTGGAATTTTCAGAATAATGGGTTCCCGGATAACAGATCCAATACCTGTACAAGTTTCTGCTATAGGTTGTTTCCCATCACCCAGTATATTTACATCCAAGTAGTAGTTAGCCAATCACAGCCCTGCAGTCACACAAGCAAAGACTGGCCTTAGTCCCCTATCAGGTCAGCCCAGCTGCTGATCCCCCAGTATCTGTCTATATTGCATTTGAGTACTTATAATGTACTTGTAAAGAAGAATTAAATCCCCTTGCAAGTGTCTTCCCCTCCCCCAAGATAAACCGACACCATAACAGTCTGCCCTCATAATTTAAATCTTCCACCAGTTTAGTTACATATCTTTGCATTTCCTCCAATTATTTATATCCTTCTTAAAGGGGTGGTTCATCTTTAACTTAACTTTTGGTGTGTTGTAGAATGGCTAATTCTAACCAACTTGTTTGGGTTTTCCTTTTTTTTTTTTTTTTTACTTATTTGCCTTCTCATAGCTTTCAAATATGGGTCACTGACCCCATCTAAAATCAAATGCTCTGTAAGGCTACAAATGTATTGTTATTGCTACTTTTTATTATGGGTATGGGATCCGTTATCTGGAAACCTATCATCTAGAAAGCTCCAAATTACGGAAAGGCCATCTCCCATAGACTCCATTTTATCCAAATAATCCAAATGTTTAAAATGATTTCCTTTTTCTCTGTAATAATAAAACAGTACCTTGTACTTGACCCCAACTAAGATATAATTAATCCTTATTGGAAACAAGACAGCCTATTGGGTTTATTTAATGTTTACATGATTTTCTAGTAGCCTTAAGGTTTGAAGATCCAAATTACGGAAAGATCAGTTATCCAGAAAACCCCGGCCCGAGTATTCTGGATAACAGTTCCCATACCTGTAGTTTCCTACTGTTAGCATTATTATGGTATTTTGATTTACTCATTTTTTTACATTTTATTTTGTTTAGATTACAACCATTTATTTTAGCCAACACTGAACTGACTGCAACATCTTACACTGATAACAATTCTTATGTTAACGCACTTTTATCAAAAGGATTGTAACTTAATATGTTGCAAAACAAATAAAAATACTGAAAAATTTAGTAACAAGAGAATAACCCCTTGCTAGCCCATTAGTTGGCATCAGAGATAATCTCGAAATAAGCCAGCAGAGAAAGTGCCGTCAAGCAAACCTTACGATATCTTTTAAATTTCCATTATGCAGAGAGAAATGTATTCAGGCGTGGGATCCATTATCGTGAAAGACGTTATCCAGAAAGCTCTGAATTATGGCAAGGGCATCTCCCATAGACTCCATTTTATTTAAATAATGCAAATTTTAAATAAATAATTTGCTTTTCCTCTGTAGTAATAAAACAGTACCTTGTACTTGAGCCAAACTAAGATATAATTAATCCTTATTGGAAGCAAAACCAGCCTATTGGCTTTATTTAATGTTTACATGATTTTCTAGTAGAATTAAGATATGCAGATCCAAATTACGGAAAGATGTATTATCCAGAAAACCCCTGGTCCTGAGCAGTTTGTATAACAGTTCCCATACCTGTTCTGGTTAATAGGTCCCAAGCATTCTGGATAACAGGTCCCATAATAAATGTTATAAAACAGCAATCCAGAAGGCAAAGAAAGGAAATGAAGAGAGCATTGCGGCTGAGGCTAAGACTAACCCCAAAAAGTTTTTTAAGTATACTAATAGTAAAATGATGCAGGTTATTTGAAGGCTTGTTAAGGGATCATGTTCAAAATGTCCTAGTGAATGACATTATTAGCAGCAATCAGCATGGCTTTATGAAGGAAAGGTCATGTAAGACAAATTTAATTGCTTTTTATGATGAGGTAAGTAAGATGCCGGACAGTGGGGGGCAGTAGACGTCAACTATTTGGATTTTGCCAAAGCATTTGATACTGTGCCCCACAAACGACTGCTTTCTAAACTAAGGTCTGTTGGGCTTAATGAAGTCGTTTCCACATGGACAGGAAACTGGCTACAGGATCGGGTACAGAGGGTGGTTGTTAATGGTACATTCTCTACTTGGAGTAAGGTTCTTAGTGGGGTCCATCAGGGCTCGGTATTGGGTCCACTTTTATTTAACTTGTTCATTAATGACTTAGGGGAGGTTGTTGTAAGTAATGTATCAGTGTTTGCAGATGACACAAAATTATCCCGCCCAATTAATTCCATCCAGGATGTGGCATCCTTGCAACAGGATCTTGACAAACTGGCAATCTGGGCAGCTAAGTGGCAAATGAGATGCAATGTTGATAAATGTAAAGTCATGCACCTGGGATGTAAAAATATCCACTTATACCTTTAATGGGACTGCACTAGGCAAATCCATAATGGAGACGGAGCTTGGCATCTTTTTATATAATAAACTTGGCTGTAGCAAGCAATGCCAGTCAGCAGTATCAAGGGTAATTAAGGTCTTGAGCTGTATTAAAAGGGACATATATTCACTGGAGGAGGGGGTCATTCTTCCACTTTATAGAGCACTGGTAAGGCCCCATCTAGAATATGCCGTACAGTTTTGGTCTCCAGCACACAAACAGGACATTATTGCATTAGAGAGAGTGCAGAGAAGGTCAACTAAGCTGGTAAAAGGTATGGAAAATCTTAGCTATGAGGTAAGACTGGCCAAGTTTGGGATGTTCACACTGGAGAAGAGGTGCTTAAATCGATACTGACACAATCCTTTCAAAATCATAGGAACGTGTCAATATCAGGTGCTGCACCCACAATAGTCCCCCTCAAAGCCACCGCCAGCCCCGCGAACCTGCGTTGACCTGACTTTGAGACTGCTAAAAGATCTTCTGTGCTGTTTCACTGATACTGGTCTGGGGGGCGGCACAATCCTTCCATAGGCTTATTACAAATGAAAACAGAACTTCAGCCTATGGAAGGATCGCTCCACCCCTAGCACAGCATCACGGAAGCAAGGCAGAAGATACATTAGTAGTGTCAGAGGGTCGTCTGCTTTGAGGGGAACTATTCCGGGTTCAGCAACTGCTTGATACTGACACATTCCTATGATCTTTATAGGAACTTGTCAGTATCGCTTTAAGGGGTGATATGATACTATGTAATGTATAAATATATAAGGGGATCATATTATAGTCTCTGTAATGCTTTATTTACAAGTAGGTCTTTCCAGCTGACAAGGTTCCGGCTAAATTTTCGGAAGGGGTTTTTTTTACAGCGAGAGCTGTGAAGATGTGGAATTCTCTCCCTGAATCAGCTATACAGGCTGATAGATTAGATAGCTTTAAGAAGGGGTTGGATGGCATTTTAGCAAGTGAGGGAATACAGGGTTATAGAAGATAGCTACAACTTGATCCAGGGACTAGTCCGATTGCCATTTTGGAGTCAGGAAGGAATTTTTTTCCCCTCTGAGGCAAATTGAAAGGCTTCTATCAAAAGGGTTTTTCGCCTTCCTCTGGATCAACTAGCAGTTAGGCAGGTTATTTATAGACTTAAAAGGTTGAACTTGATGGACATGTCTTTTTTCAGCCTAACTTACTATACTATATTATACCATGCTACTGTGTCAAAGATTTGTTGTCTGATCCTGCTACATATTTATATACATTACCTTTTTCAGTTAATTTTTAGAAGTTTAAAGGTAACTTTACCTACTTGGCTTGAAAAAGACCCTGCACAATGTTACACTTGTCAAAGTCAGCCTTAGTTGATAGTACAGGTATGGGACCTGATATCCAGAATGCTCAGGACCTGCAATTTCCCGTATAATGGATCTTTCTGTAATTTGGATCTTCATACCTTGTCTACTAGAAAATCGTGTAAAAATTAAATAGCCAGATTAATGGCTTCCACTGATGACCTTTGTCCAGGTAAGGTACAGGGGAAACAGCCCATACCTACTTGCGAATTCAGGGATAGCAATATAAGTAAACCAGTACCATAGCTATCTGCTCATTTAGAGTAGAGTTTATGGAAACAACATAAAAACACCAGATTATAGGCAGGATGTTATGTTACCCGCAAAGGGCTGCCTCTGGACCCTATAGTTGGTGTCTTGGAGCAACTTAAAGAAATGTGAATCACAGTATTCATCCATTGGCAGCTCTAAACAAATCTTGACACACTTAGAATTTCAAGGATTTTGTATGGCCCAATAAACTTAGGTCATAACTGAGGGAACCTGGAATAGGATATTTTTAGTAGACTGCTAAACCCTGGTACCTAGGAGCAGTCCTATGGTGTATGTCAATGGCTCTGTTAGAGAAGGTCCTTAGACAGGATAGGAATTACCTAGAATTACCCTAGTTTCTATGCCTTTACTGGACCTGTTAGGTATTTGCCTAATACAAATTTCAGACAATTTTGAGGTAAAAATCTACTGGCCACCAAAATGTCTATAGGGTGACCTGGCTAAATGCCATCCAGTACAAGGACCTTCAAAGTAAGGTCCCAAATAAGGATAGATTTTAGTCTGTTCTAATAGAGCTGGCTATTTCTTGTCCCTATAAAGGCCCTCACAATATATTAACCTTATGGTATGTTAAATAGATAGATAGCTTTTTGCATCTCATTAAAAGACATATTTCTGCCATTTTTTAGAGATAGTACTTAGTTATTCATATATTATATGTGTGAAATCCATCATCTGTGTTAGACTGTTTTACTGCTATTTCATATGAGGTCCAGTAAAGGGATAGAAACTAGTCAGTTCATACAACCTAATTCTCATCCTGTCTATGGACCTTCTATAACAGTACAGGGACCATCTGTATTAGGCAAATAACTGGCAGGTAGAAACAAGTCAGTTCATATAAGAACAAGCTAATTCCCATCCTGTCTAAGGACCTTCTCTAACAGTACAGGAACCATCTTAATTAGGTAAAAACGAGGTCCAGTAAAGGGATAGAAACTAGCAGTAATGTAACTAGAGTCTTCCTGGCCAGGGCGCACAATGTGCACCCGGGCTCCTCCGACAACCCTCTAGATGCGCGGATTACTTACCACTGCGATTTTTGGCGGGACTACCGAACTGCAGCGTTGTTAAACAAAAACTACATTACCGATCATGCATTGGGAGACACAGACTTGCCACATTAGGACAACAAAAAACTTTGGCTGGTTTCCAAAGTACAAACCAGCCAAAGGCCCAAATCCGTACTTTGGCTAGTTTGTACTCTCAAAACCCGCCTGGGCTTAGTAGCCCAATTTGGCTGGAAACCCTCCAACCCTGCGGTATTGTGACTATTGCGAAGGGCGGATACTTAAAGGAACCTATATAGTAATAGGAACACCGCTATGATGAAAAAACACAGGTTGTGGTGTAGACTAGAACTAAAGGCTAAATATCCCATAGCTATGAATATTGTTTCTCTGTGGTTGACAATGTTGTTGTTCTGCTGAGTGAGGAGACATTATTTGCAGTTTTGTGTTCAGACTGTCTGTGAGTGGGAATAGCTATCGGTGCCCTGATGAAGAAACCCCACTTAAACACTCTAGAACTTTCACTCTACAGAAACACTGCCTCTAACTCACACATTCATAAAGACTCACAGTTAAAGAACACCAAAAAAACAGGATTTTTATATACTCACCGTTAAATCCTTAAATCTCTGTAGTCGATAGGGGGACACAGTGACTCTTGGGGTTTAAGCTCCACCCTCCAGGAGGCAGGACACTAATAAAATTAAATTTAAGGGGCGTGCCCAGATACTGTCTTAACCCCACACACTGTAACAATCCCTCAGTTTGTACCAAAGAGACTGCTGAAAGGTAAATATGTATAAAAGAATCTCAACTTGCAGAACTGGTAAATCAGAAAAAACTTTTCTATAAGACCAACAGGGTCAACATTTCGCTCAGGATGGGAAGCCCTGTGTCCCCCTATCGACTACAGAGAAAAGGATTTAACGGTGAGTATCAAAAATCCTGTTTCCTCTGTCGTCTAAAGGGGGACACAGGGACTCTTGGGGACTTAACAGAGCAGCCCCAGACAGCAGGGTGGGAGCAAAATTTGTTGGTTACTGTACCACAGAGTGTAGTACTTTGCGGCCGAAGGCGACTTTCGCTGAAGAAAACGTGTCCAGATTGTAGAATTTAGTAAATGTATGCACCGAGGACCAAGTAGCTGCTCTGCAGATCTGGTCCAAAGAGGCTGAGTTGCGCCATGCCCAGGAAGCTCCCAAGGATCTCGTGGAGTGAGCTCGAATATTGGGTGGAGGGGCTCTTTCCTTGGCTAGATAGGCTTGACTGATGAGTTCTCTGATCCAACGTGCGATGGTAGTCTTAGAAGCTGCCATGCCCCTCCGAGGTCCAGAAGGGATGACAAAGAGGGCTTGAGAACGACAAAATGACTTGGAACGTTCAAGGTACCAGCAAAGGGCTCTGACCACATCTAGACTGTGAAGACGTCGTTCCTTGTCGTTTTTAGGTTCTGGACAGAGAGATGGAACTGCAATCTCTTGGTTCACGTGGAACGATGACACGACTTTAGGAAGAAAGGAAGGAACTGTCCTCAATACTGCCTTGTCCTTGTGGAAAACTAGCAATGAAGGGTCACACGATAAGGCACTGAGTTCTGAGACCCGTCGTGCAGAAGAAACAGCTACTAAAAAGACCACTTTCGAGGTAAGCAACTGTTCTGAGAT
Source organism: Xenopus petersii (assembly GCA_038501925.1). Lineage (NCBI taxonomy): Eukaryota > Metazoa > Chordata > Amphibia > Anura > Pipidae > Xenopus > Xenopus petersii. Next base: position 38,807,439 of record CM076681.1, on the reverse strand, counting down.
GATTCCCAGAAGTTCGAAGGGAGGATCAAGGAGAGCCTCTAAGACCAGATTGAGATCCCACCCTGGTATCCGTGACCAAAGAGGAGGGGCAATGTGTGCTACTCCCTGTAGAAAAGTGCGGACTGAGTCATTTAATGCTAGACGAGTCTGAAGCAGAACGGAAAGGACCGAAACTTGAACCTTCAGGGAACTCAGTTAAAGGCCTAGTTGAAGGCCTTTTTGCAGTAAAGACAGGATTCTGGAAATGTCGCAATCCAGATAGAGTAAGTTCTTCTCCTCCCTGTGGTAAGCTTTAGATTATGTAGCTTTGCGTGACTTCAGCATGGTGGTGATGACTTCTTATGCTATGCCCTTTCGTCTCCATCCATCAAAGCGAACAGGCCCGGGTTGTGATGAACTATGGGGCCTTGCTGGAGAAGGTCGCTCCTAGATGGAAGGCGAACTGGTTGCGCTATGGAAGGTCCGAGAACCACGTTCTCCTGGGCCAATACAGAGCTATCACGATGAGTGTTGCCTGAGATAGCTTGATCTTCTTCAGAACCCGAGGCAGCATGGGAAACGGAGAGAAAATGTAGGCTAGGTCGAACCGCCAAACTTGTGTCATGGCATCCACCCCCATCGCCGTCGGATCCCGGTAACGAGAGAAGAAAGCTGGCACTTTGCAATTGGTTCTGGACGCCATGAGATCGACTTGGGATGTCCCCACCTTTTCACCAAGTCTGCGAACACTTCAGGGTGAAGCTCCCATTCTCCCGGATCCAGCTGGTTCCGACTGAGGAAATCTGCTTGCGTGTTGGCTACTCCTGGGATGTGGATGGTGAAACCGTACTGCCCGTATGTGTTTGTTGAGGTATTTGAGGTCTAGCACTAGTCGGAAAGAGCCGTCCTTCTTTGGGAAAAGGAACAGATTGAAGTAAAATCCGCAAAATGTTTCTGACGAGGGAACTGGAATGGTAACTCCGTTTTGTTCCATGCTTGCAATGCAGTCCAAGAAGGCCCGGGCCTTGGTGGGATTGGACGGAACCCTGGACATAAGGAATTTTCTGGGAGGGGGAGATGCGAAATCCAGGTGATAGCCTTCGGAAATAATTTCGTTTACCCAATCGTCTGATGAATATTGGTTCCACACCTCCCGGAATCTTAGCAATCTTCCCCCTATTGGTTGCTGAGACCCCGAAGGGGATGACCCTTCAGCCTGAAGTGGACTTGTCAGCTGATGATTTGTTGTGGAACTTGTTGTTCTTCCATGGTGGACGTCCCTTATCGATTGGTTTGGAGCGAAATTGGGAACGTTGGGGAGGACTGTTTCGTCTGGAAAACCGTCCACTGTGGCCATGAAAAAAACTTCCCTCTCCTGGCCGAGGGTGAGGTTCTTGCTTTGTTCTGGGGAAGAAAGGTACTTTTTCCCCCGGTGGCATGTGAGATTATCTTTTCAAGCTCTTCACCAAATAGTCGTTGTCCCTTGAAGGGGAGCGACGTTAGGGATTTCTTGGTACTGACATCTGCTGACCAATTTTTCAGCCAGAGAGTTCTGCGGGCTGCGACATACAGCGATGAAGTGCGTGCGGTAATCTGTGCTGTGTCCAGGTTGGCGTCGCATAGATAGGCTGCCGCTTCCGTGAGGGACTGTGCGGAAGACACATGGAATATCTGCCATGAGAGATTCTGCATAGGAGAATCACCGGCACACAGGAGTTTAGTTAAGCAGGGCAAGCCCTTGCAATTTTATTAAATGCAGTGCAACGTTTCGGGGCATGCCCCTTTGTCAAGCATGAGAGATTCTGCCCATGCTTGAATGGCTCTAGCTACCCAAGCGGAAGCAAGTGCTGGTTGTAGGGTCGACCCAGCTGATGAGTAGACTGCCCTTAGGAATCCTTCTAGACGTCTGTCAGATGGGTCTTTGAAGGCTGCGGCATCCGTGACTGGTAACGCTGTGGATTTGGAAAGCCTCGAAACTGCGGCATCTACTGTTGGAGGCATGGACCATTGTTCCACCAAGTCTTTGGGGAAAGGGTATGATTTAGAAAATTTCTGTGTAGCTTGGAACTTTCACTCCGGCGAATTCCATTCCTCGTATTATATTGAGGAGTTGTTCATGCGATGGGAAGCATGCAGAGGATTAGTGCTTCCTCTTGAACAGGTTTGTCGACGAAGCTGGTGTCGGTGTGATTTTTAGGACCTCCATTACCCCCTTGATGATAGCATCTACATCGTGAGGACGTTCCTTGTTCTTAGCTTCTTCCTCATGTTCCTCTTCTGCTTCTGAGGAGACATCGGATGGAAGCAGTTCTCCCTCTGAGTGATAATCGTCCTCTCCAGCTGAAGAAACATCAGAAGGGGAATGAGTACCAGCGTCCCCCTTGGGGCTGGGAAGCCTTTTACACTTTCCACCGCTTTTGTGGCCCAGCTTGGCTGGGGCTTTGCCCAAAGTACTGGAAATGGATGGCAACCCTGCAGGGATGACAGGGACTGAGAAAGCTGAAGGGCCCATAGGGGAGCAGGAGGGTCTGAAGATGTGCCTGCTACCTTATCAGGTGCAGTAGAATCTGCTGGGTCCCCGGATTCAGGGATCATTGGGATGGCCCCCTGGGTGGGTGCAGGCCCCTGCCCCTTTGAGCAAGATCTGCAGAGCAGATCAGCCTGGCCTCCAGGGATCTTAAACTGGCAGTTTTTACAGGTAAAATGTCACCTGTGCTGCTGGTGCTCTCCCCCCAGCCCTGAGGAAAAGTCCCCCTGAATTACCTTCTACCATGTGAGCAGCGTCTAAGTTACCCGTTGAGGGAGAGTGCGCCGGCTATCTGAGCCGAGAATGGCGCCCAAAATCTTCCCCGCTTGTTGGCGCCTCCTCCTGCAGTTCGCGCCGGAAAAACAAAATGGCAGCTGGAACGCATCAGCGCAATGCGTTCCACTGCACACAGGAGAGTGCATGTACTGCCTGTTTTATGGCGACACATGGAGACAGCTGAGGGCGTTGTTAGGGACTGCAGCATGGTATGGGCTGATGTGGGGGGGAGAGCAAACCGGGAATGGAGTATGAATAATGGATCGTACTCACATGTAGTTCCTAACCGGTCAGAACATCTGCTGTCCCCAGCGGGTTGCAGGAATAATCTGTATAGGTCGGATATAGCCTAGATGTCTAGGAAAATGACCCCGTTGAGGCATCCCTCGAGGGAGGTCTCACTCCAAGGAGCAGGCAGTCCTGCCCTGGTGATACCCCATGAACATGATTCTGTCTTGACGACGGAGTCCATCCTCCTTGAAGCAGGACACTTAAAAAACTGAGGGATTGTTACAGCGTGTGGGGTTAAGCCAGTATCTGGGCACGCCCCTTAAATTTAATTTTATTAGTGTCCTGCCTCCTGGAGGGTGGAGCTTAAACCCCAAGAGTCCCTGTTTCCCCCTTTAGATGACAGAGAAATTAAAGTGTTTTACAGTAATACAAATATAATGCAGTGTTGCCCTGCACTGGTAAAAGTGTTTGCTTCAGAAACACTACTATTGTTTGTCAGTGCTGTCCAACTTCTGTGGTAACGAGGGCCGATAATGGAAGCAAGTGTCGACCACACCCATGTTACCACAAGACAATGTCCACATTAATAGTGGTAGCAGGGCCGGAATTAGGGGTAGGCAGTAGAGGCACGTGCCTACGGCGCAACAAAGTGGGGGCGCCAAGCACGTACCTTTTCTTTCAGCCTACCAGCCTCTCTGGCATGAATTGAAATAGTACCAGACGCGCACGCTCAGTCTGGCCTTGCCAGCAAGGGGGCCAATCTGACGGCCGTGTTGCCTTGGCCCGGGTGGTAGTACACCAAAAAAAACAAATGATTGGTGCTCACTGCAGGGATATCACTGATGTAAAACTTTTAAGTCATCTTAAAACACTGGTCTGTGGTAGCTTTCAGCACAACACCTTATTGCTTATACAGTAAGCACACATTCATAACACTTGGTTTAGTTTCCCCTTCCATTTAATACATATCTGAAAAGATGAACGTCTGCAAAGCTGTGTGTGAATGTGTCGGAGCTAAATATAAATAAAGGATAACAATAACTCGCGCACATTAACACATGGTTTTACAACTGAAATGCTTTATGACTACACCAGATGTGATGTGCTGGACAGAATCAGCCACAGCTTCTATAAAAAGGCTGTATGTGTTTATCCTATGTTTTTATTACTAGAATATCCTTTCCGGTTTTCTCTATCACTTTCCGTGACATGTATTGCCTTGCCGCTCCTGGAGGATACTGATATGCTTGTTTGTATGGGGATTATTCTCCAGTGTACAATTGTACATATACATAAGCTATATTACACTTGACTACAGACACTCTGCACTTTGTCACAGGAGATATAGACGACAATATCTATTACTATTTGCATGCATTACTGGGCTTTTCTTCAAACCCATACCTCCGAATTTTTTTTTACCACATTGTTTTTATGGTCACACCCTCTAATTACCATGTTTATTTTACAAAATTTGACAGGTTATGAAAGTTTGAACATATTTCTGTGTTTTTTTTCAGTTATTAGTTTTGCTAATGAAGGTGAATTGCCCTTTAAGCTGTGAGTCTAACTTTTCCCAAGGGACCTGTTATCCAATATCTAAATATTGTTACAATTACTTATTTCCTTATCTCAAAATTGTTACAAAAGTATCTTATCTTGTGCCTTGGCTGTTCTGGGCTCTCTGCCAAAAGCGAATTAAATTAGAAACTTTGTTTCTTTTTCTGGCTGTTCAGTGCAGAGAAAAATGGGACTTTCCAGTACAAACGAGGGACTCCGGGTTTAGCTGTCAAAAGAGGGACTGTCCCTCTAAAAACAGGACAGTTGGGAGATGTGCAAACCTACTATCAGAATATTATGGTGTTATGTTACAGGTACAAAGAACTTCAGCCTGGAGGCATGCATAAAATGGGTTAAGCTCCCTTAATCTATATATTAGCTTTCTTTTTAAATGGCTCATCTTGGTCGTCACTCGTCATCATCATCAACCCCATCATTCACACATCCTGACTTCATATTAATACTTGGGACTGGTATTCTGGAGTAAACTGCTGTTTTAAATACTGTAGTGATACTATGCTTGAGTAATACATAGGTTTGATTATTAAAGAAAAAAAACAACAGTTCCATCCCTGGCCAATAACAAAAGGCTAAAGGGCACTTCCTACACTGTGTGGGGAGGTTCCTCATTTCTGAAGTTAAATTATTCAGGGATCAGAATAACCCCAAAGGTACCTAAAAATTACCTGACAATATACTGTCTATCTAGCTTTAGCCAAGGTTGAGTATGCTGAGGTATTCCTTTGAGATTCTATTGCAGAAGCAATTCTATAAGGGAGTAACTAAAACACTAAATTTCAGACGTGCAAACTTTGACAGTATAAGGGCATCTCTGCAACATATTAAGTGGGAAATGCTTTTCTCAGGGTTAAACACAGAACAAAAATGGGAAGTCTTTAAAATGCTGCTTAATAAATATACTTGTCAGTATATTCCACTTGTAAGCAAGGAACGTCGTTGCAAAGCAAAACCTTTTTGGTTCAATAGAAGCGTTGGTGTTGAGGTGGGTAAGAAAAGACGTGCTTTTAAAACTTTCAAGTTAGCTGGTACAGCCGAATCATTTATAAGGTACAAGGAGGCCAATAAATCATGCAAAGAAGCTATAAGGCAAGCTAAAATTGCTATAGAAAAGGATATTGCAGCAAGCAGTAAAAAAAATCCAAAATTATTTTTTAAATATGTTAATAGTAAAAAAATGAAGCAGGAAGGGGTGGGTCCCATACTATCAGAGGGGGGTCAGCTGGTTGATGAAAACAAATTAAAAGCGCAGATTCTGAATTCATATTTTTCATCTGTCTACACAAATGAGGAATCAGTAAGTGAAGGTTTCCTTCTTAACAGTCCCAATTCTAGTAATACAACTAATGATGCATGGTTCACACATGATGAAATTCAAAAAAGACTAGAACATGTTAAGATTAACAAAGGTCCAGGGCCAGATGGTATTCATCCCAGGGTAATTAGCGAGCTTAGCTCTGTGATTGCCAAACCTCTTTACTTAATTTTTCAGGATTCATTGAGATCTGGCATAGTGCCGAGAGACTGGCGAATTGCTAATGTGGTGCCTCTATTCAAAAAAGGATCCCGTTCTCAGCCTCAAAACTATAGGCCAGTTAGTCTGACGTCAGTGGTAGGAAAGCTTTTCGAAGGGTTAATAAAGGATAAGATACTGGACTTCATAGCAAATCATAATACTATGAGTTTGTGCCAGCATGGTTTTATGCGTAATAGATCTTGCCAGACTAACTTAATTTCTTTTTATGAGAATGTAAGTAGACACCTCGATTCTGGGTTGGCAGTGGATGTGATTTACTTAGATTTTGCTAAAGCATTTGATACAGTGCCACACAAAAGGTTACTGGTTAAATTAAGGAATGTTGGCCTGGAACATAGTATTTGTACCTGGATAGAGAACTGGCTAAAAGATAGACTACAAAGAGTGGTGGTAAATGGAACATTTTCTAATTGGACCAGTGTTGTTAGTGGAGTACCGCAGGGCTCTGTACTAGGTCCCTTGCTTTTCAACTTGTTTATTAATGACCTGGAGGTGGGCATTGAAAGTACTGTTTCTATTTTTGCAGATGATACAAAATTGTGCAGAACTATAGGTTCCATGCAGGATGCTGCCACTTTGCAGAGTGATTTGTCTAAACTGGAAAACTGGGCAGAAAACTGGAAAATGAGGTTCAATGTTGATAAATGCAAGGTTATGCACTTTGGCAAAAATAATATAAATGCAAGTTATACACTAAATGGCAGTGTGTTGGGAGTTTCCTTAAATGAGAAGGATCTAGGGGTCTTTGTAGATAACACGTTGTCTAATTCTGGGCAGTGTCATTCTGTGGCTACTAAAGCAAATAAAGTTCTGTCTTGCATAAAAAAGGGCATTAACTCAAGGGATGAAAACATAATTATGCCTCTTTATAGGTCCCTGGTAAGGCCTCATCTGGAGTATGCAGTGCAGTTTTGGACTCCAGTCCTTAAGAGGGATATAAATGAGCTGGAGAGAGTGCAGAGACGTGCAACTAAATTGGTTAGAGGGACGGAAGACTTAAATTATGAGGGTAGACTGTCAAGGTTGGGGTTGTTTTCTCTGGAAAAAAGGCGCTTGCGAGGGGACATGATTACACTTTACAAGTACATTAGAGGACATTATAGACAAATGGCAGGGGACCTTTTTACCCATAAAGTGGATCACCGTACCAGAGGCCACCCCTTTAGACTAGAAGAAAAGAACTTTCATTTGAAGCAACGTAGGGGGTTCTTCACAGTCAGGACAGTGAGGTTGTGGAATGTACTGCCGGGTGATGTTGTGATGGCTGATTCAGTTAATGCCTTTAAGAATGGCTTGGATGATTTTTTGGACAGACATAATATCAAAGGCTATTGTGATACTAAGCTCTATAGTTAGTATGGGTATATAGAATTTAATTAAAAGTAGAGAGGGGTGTATGTATGGATGCTGGGTTTTCATTTGGAGGGGTTGAACTTGATGGACTTTGTCTTTTTCAACCCAATTTAACTATGTAACTATGTAACTATGTATTGGAATAAGAACCCAATTTAAAGGTGAACAAACCCTTTAAAGTGGCCCTTGCCCCTTATATTTAGACAAGAAATTTTGGGAAGCATAGTTTGTTCAGAAACCCATTGATGACATATTTGAGTTGTAGCAAATGTAACCTGTAGAAGAGTTGTGTAGAGACCCTCTACACACTTGCACGCTCCCCAACAGCTGCACAATTCCCCTATTGTCACCCATGCTCAATAATCCGTTTTCATTTTCCCAGAACAGCATGAGGCCAATACCGAGCAATAAGGCCATGCTTGCAGTCAACCTTCCTAATTCATCCCACAGATTTTTCATTAGTTTGAGATAAGGACTTTAAAGAAGTCAGTCAAGTATTTCCATTTCAATCTCATCAAACCAGTTTGGTATTTTGGTGTTGGTATTGTTTGGTTATATGTTTTCCTTCAGGAAGCAAGCACAGAAATGGGGGGAGATGCTTCAGAGCTGCTTCTCATAGAAAAACTAAATAAGACTGACTGCAGGGAAAAAGGTATGTTTTTCTGGGGGCTGTTCAAATATGGAGGGTGGAATAATAAGTCATATACATTCTTTCCCTTCTATACGCTTGAAGAAAACAAAACATGATCTCCATGTTGAACGTTTTCCCTTTTTATACACATTATAAAAGGATTCTGGGAGATACTCCATGTGTAAGTATTTACTAGCTATAAATACAAAGATCTAAAGATTCTCCTGCATCATTTTCCCTGCAGTCTTGTTTCATTTCTCTATCACAAGCAGCTCAACTGCAGCTCTTTTAGCTAGTTCCTTGTCCAATGTGAAGCACCAGTCCAACCAGTTAGACATTTCCTGTACAGTGTTTAAAATATTTGTCTTATTTAACAAGTAACATTGCTAATCAAGTTCAGTAAAACTTTTATCAGCTCTGAAATTTTGCTATACATGAACACACCAGACTCTGCTTATGTCCTTCAACTGTATTTTGAGTTTTACCTCCTAAGGCAGTAGTTATATTGTATAGGTTGGAATATTGATCATTGGAATGCAAACAAGAACATCTTTAATGCCTAGAAAAGGTGTAATAATTGCATAGGTTAGACTATGTTTCTCCTCTTTAGTCTATGAGCAAGTCCACTTATGCCCTGTATTTATATAAATAGCGGTAACACAGCTGGGTATGTACAATATTCATTGTCTCCAATTACTAATAAGTCATGTACATTCTGTCTCTTCTACACTTTTGAAGAAAACAAAACAAGATTTCCATGTTGAATTTTTTCCCTTTTTATACACATTATAAAAGCATTCTGGGAGATTCTCGATGTGTGAGATATCAAGGATCTCCGGCACAATGAAATCACTTGTATAGTTAGAAACCATAGAAGTGATGGACACGTTTTTTTTTTCCTTCCACTGAACAAATGTTACACACCAATCTCCAAATCTTCTAATTCCTTCAGAAGAACGTCTTCCTTCTGGATCTTCTCAATCTGTAGGGGAAATACAGACATTTCCGCAATGAGGAATTTGTTTACAGTAATTAACTCACTGCACTGCTGGCACAGTAGATGAATCAGTCTTAAATCTCGGCCTCAAAATAATATTCTTAAATATCAGAAGGAATAGCAAACTAGGCTGCTGACCTTGCGGAGAAAATGAATGTAACTTTGCAGCACTATAGTAAATACAAATTGCATACATAATGCAGCTTTTGGTTGGATGCTGAAGAACTGCAGGCTGCTGATTTTCCAATGAGTTACTGAGGGAAGTAGTGGAGGAACAATTTCTCTGTAGAGGGGGACACTTACAGGCCAAGACTGAGATTTAAAACAGGCACTGTCGTTTTAAGTACACAGAGGCCAAAACATATTGAGAGAAATAACTTCCTGAACAAGACTGCCTTTACAGAAAGGAAATGTCAACACAATAAAAATGACACAATCCCAGGGCTACATACACAGAGTGATATGATTGTGTGTCCCATTCAGCCTGTTTTGCCCTTCAGATAAAGCAGATGATCAGCAGGGTCGGACTGGGGGGCCAGGTCTGACTGCACCTGAGTTTGTGCAATCAAAGTTTGTGTGAAGGGGCAACACACAATATATGCAATTATAAAATGCTGTGGGAAATAGAAATATGATGGTTTCAGTGCATCCCTATATCAAAGTGCTAGCGGCTTGTTCCACATTCACCAGGAATATGTCACTAGGGTAACTTGCTTGTCTCCCGTTACAGGTTCATTCTGCAGTTCCTTTCCATAATGGCAACAGGTAGGGGACATTATTTAATTACTCCTCAGTCAGTTGGGATTTGACCCCACTTCAAAGATCAACTTCAACTGCTGAGACATCAGGTAAATGAGACCAACACAGGCCCATAACAGGGTTCTGTGAGGAGGCATCTGTTGGGTTTATTAATAAATGTGGAAAAGAGCAGTAACAAATCTACTTACCTACATGAAAAGTACCCAGAAATGAATAACTCTTACAGTGCTGCACCAGTGAGTATCCACTGAGAAGGAAATTTACCCATTTACTTATTTTCACATACTTCATCGAAAGCCAAAGGCATGTAGAGAAGCCATTGGGATACACATTGCATTTGCCCTGTTGTAACGTAGCAGGCGTGTGATGTTAATGGCATGCATGTAAAGGCTGAAGGGCAGCTTATACCTGGTTCTTCTCTAGTGTTCTGCCAGATGATTGCAGCTCCTTTAGTTGCTCAATTGCTTTCAGCTTCTGAAAAGATGGTAAAAGTGAAGTATTTTTTATTATCAATCAAGAATTGCTGTGTCAAAAAGGTTTTCTTTTAAGACAGGATGTGCTTTACTTCCAGTTCCTTCAATTGCGTAGGATTTGTACCACTTGGGAATCTTTTAATTCACAAGCTATGTCATTATAGGATAGGTTCATCCAATGGGGTTATAATACAAATTAAGGGCATTAAAGACATTAAGGGGCAGATTTATCAAAGGTCGAAGTGAAGGTTGGAAGTTAAAAACTTTGAATTTCAAAGTCATTTTTGTGTACTTCGACCATCGAATAGTCCAACTTCGGTTCGAAGTTGAAAAAAACTTCGAAGGTCGAATCTTTTTGAAGTAATGTCTCTTTAAAACTTCGACCATTCACCAACTAAAAGCTACCAAAGTGCTGTTTTAGCCTATGGGGGACCTCCTACAACCTGTATGGAGAAAATTGGGGGAGTTTGGGAGATCGAAGGTCGAAGTTAAAAAAAACTTTGAATCGAAGTAGCGCTACTTCGAATTGTACGATTCAAAGTAGGCCCACTTCGACCACCATTCGATTGGTCTTTTTGAATTTAAAGGGTTTTTTTTAACTTCGACCTTTGATAAATATGCCCCTAAGTCTGCATATGACTGGGGACGGCTGCTAGCGGAACGTAAATATCGGTCATATGCCGGAAGCAATAGGAAGGTAATCGCTGTCGTTACTGTAGTAATATCAATGCTGGTTTTTCTTGGGTTGTTACTACTTTTTCGAGGAACAGTTGCAAGGAGCAGAGGATTATTCAATGTCATTTGAGTCTTTTGCGACAGGACCTTTATATAGAAAATTTTTGTTACCTGTGCAACCAAGGTTTGCGTTTAAAAAGGGGGAGAAGGAAAGGTTCAAATAAAGTTTGGAAGAATTTAAATAACATGTTGGTTGATCCAGAGTTTTTCTGCAGAGGATCCGCTGTGCATATTTTAGAGTTTCAATCATTTTCCGCGGGAGCCAGATGGGGAGTGAAGTGACCCAGCTCTGTTTCTTGCTACGTATCGTTTATTTTTTATTCTGTGCTTTACTACAAAAATGCATGAAAACCACAAGGAAGTTTTTAAGATGAAAAAAGTTGATTTTAAATGTTTGTCTCCTAGCATCTATGATGGAATATATATGATTCAGTGTGCAGGTTTAGCCTTGCTGGCTGTAGACTTAAATATCACCTCTCATAACTGCCACAGAACTGCTAGAAGTGGCTATGGTTTAGCAGTACAAGTGGCATCTCCCATTACAGGAACTGCCACCTAAGTATGGAGAGTTACCATGCCTCTATAAAGATGTTGCTGGCTAAGCTTCAAGTATAAGTCTGGGTGACTGGCAAAACCTGCAGCTCACTGTAGCCATCATGTGGTATTATCATTTCTTACAGGACAATAAAAGAACATGATATGCGTGGTAACTGTAAAACATTCTACTTGCCAAATGTAAATTTAAAACATTAAATCCCCACCACACAATGGGGTGTGTTCAGCCAGTAAAAACAGTTTTTCCATGCCAAAAAATAAGTTTTACCTTTTTCAGGTTCTTGATCTTTTTATCTGTTTCAGGATCTCCTGTATTCACAGCAGCTGGGGTATTATTCTGAACATTTGTTGAATCTGACTCAGCAGGTTCATCCATCTTGGATTCCTACATAACAGGTAGATTATACAATAGGAAAATGTATTTGCATTACATTAAAAACAAGATTTACTTGCTTCCTAATGGTGCCTAGAAACAATACTAAGCAAGAAAGCACAGCTGGGCACACAGTTTGGTCAGAAGTACTTACCCACAGCAACCAATCACATTTGTTTTTGAACAGGTTACTACTAAATGCTGCCTGTAAATCAGTTGCTGAGGGTGACTATAACAGTAGCAAACTTGGCACGATATATATTATTTTACCCCTGTAGTGCCTTGTTTGCTATGAAGAGTGCTGCTTTATTCTAGTGAATTAAACCCCACTGGGAGGGATAACAAGGGACTGGTTCCCCAAACAAACTTTCAACATAGGATATATTGATATGTATTAACTTTAAGTTTTCTGATGTCAGGAAGCTTATGATATACTGTAGGTTGAAAACATAGTAAAAAAAAATGTACCAGCTCAATTTTTTTATTATTTGACTGTTCTAACCTATCAGTTGTGGTGGTTTAAAATCTGACTATTCAACACCTCTTGTCACAAGATAACTCCGTGATTCACTGTATCTGGTCTTCCCTAATCATTACACCCTTCTGGCTAGAAGCTTATCATTCTAACCAACTTACAACCTAACAAATCAAACATTCAAGCCTGACATAGAATGAGTGCTTAAGCAGTCTAGGAGCCCTAGAATGAGCATGCAAAGTTTTTTCTTTGTATGTTTTTGAATTATTTGCCTTACTCTTCTAGCTTTAAAATCACGGATGACCCCATTAGCCAAAACATTATTGCTCTGTGAGGCTACAATTTTACTGTTATTTGTACATATTATCACTAATTATCTTTCTATTAAGGCCCTACTCTAATCATAGTCATGTCTCTCTTTTAAACCGCTGCCTGGATGCTAGGTAAAATTAGACCCTAATGTTCCTAACTAGAGAACTGCTGAACAAAAAGATAAATCATTCAAAAACCGTAAATAACAAAAAATGAAGTCCAATTGAAAACCATCCAAGGAAAGCAGTCGCTGCATCATACTAAAAGTTATAAAAGTTAATTTAAGTACGATTTAGACAGACCTAAGTGAGACAAGTTCTACCTGCTTTGCAGCTTTCTTTGCTTCTCTTTTCTTTTGGTTCTTTAAGGCTGTTTTGGACATGGGCTTCTCTGTGGACTGGGGCATCATGCTCTGCGGCGGTTCATCTTCATGCTGAATTCAAGATAAAATAAGATATTTATGGAAAGGATTTTTTTTACAGAACCACAAGAACATGTTCCAAATGTGACCCATATCTCCTGTTTATAAGCCAGATATCTCTTGGCCCTAGTTGGTGCTGCAAAGTCCATAATGCAATTGATAAATTGCCATATGTTACAAGTTGTAATTTTTTTATGGTAAAGGATGCAAAATTATCCCTAAAGCAATCAATGATAAGTGAAGAAGCCAAGAATGGAGCTCTTAGCTGGGAGAGTAGGCCTTCAGTCATGTCAATCTGCTTGCCATTAACATGAATGGGAAATCATTTGCCTGTGTCAGAGGGTTAATGAACCCCGCAGTAATTTGGAAATAAGTATTTTTTTTAAATAAATATATACTGAAACTGCTAATCTGTCAGTGCTGCACTGGGCAACCTATACCACCCGTGCCCCTAGCAGCTACTCCTTTAGTTACACCCCTGGGCAAAGTGATCTCCATGCATTGGAGTGTTCCACAGAAACCACAGGTCATTAAAGGGGAACTATCACGAAAATTTAATATTAGCTTCCTCATAGTGAATAAGAAACTTTCTAAATACAATCAGATATGTATTGTTTCTGAAATAATCAAGTTTATATTCATTATTCCTCTCTCAGCATCTGTTTCTCTTTATTCTGTCTTCATGCAGCAGTTGGGTGTCAGATGAATGATCCAATATATCTTACGGGGGGGCTCCCTTTCCTAGCAGATGAATTAGAGCTCACTCAAATAACCGATTCCAGTACAAACAAAATAACTGACTTTGGCACAATCCTGCATGTAGAGAGAAACGATGTCTGGTGAATTTAATAGAGTGAGCTCTAATCCATCTTCTAGGCAAAAGGAGCCCCCCTATAAGATATATTGACGCCCAACTTGTGAAGATAAACGTGATTATTTCAGAAATGGTACAGAATTATTAATTGATTGTATATAAAAAGTTTCTTATTTCAGTATGATGAAGCTTATATTACATATTAATTTTCATGATAGTGCCGCTTTAACTACATTGAATAAAAAAAGTCAATCTCTGGTTAGCGGACATGAGTGATTGCACTGTGAAAATGTGCCTGATGATGGTAAGTGATTCCCCTTGAAAGCAAATGGTAAATGCTCATGTTACCTATGAATTGCATTGATGACACAGAAATGCGGATTTATTCAGTATGGAACTAATAAAGATATATTTATATAAATCAATAACACCACACATTCCATATGCTCTTGGGAGGGTTACGTACCAGCTTGTAGCTTGAAACAGGCTTGTTCCTTAGGGCAGGTGGTCTGTAGGCCTCGGCTGGCTTTGATTCCTGAGTGGGGAGGTCGCCTGGCACTGCCTGGTAAACAATCGCTTTAGCTGGAAAGACTCCATCTGGAAAGGGCTGCCAGGACACTTGCCATAACTCTGAATTGGCTGGTACATCATATTTGTGTAACAGCGTGCCTGTATAATGCCAAATCTTGTAGCCATTTCCAACACGTAACCTTGGCGAACATGTGGCAGTGATAATATGCTCCCCATTGGGACACCAGGAGAAAAAAGTAGCGTCTGAAGCGGTCGGCTTGGATATTAACTTGTATTTTTTTACATCCCATACTTCCATTTGTCCTCTCAAGTTTCCAAATCCAGCAAGCACCAGTATGTGTCCTTGGGGGCTGTAGAATGCAGCATTTCTAGGGCCAGTTCCAAAGTCAAATATTGGATCACATTTCAGGTTAAATACAGTTGCTTTTGCTGGCATGAAACCATAAACCACACAGAATTCTGTTGCATTTTTGTTCCAAGTTACATCGTAAATGGGACCATTCTTTGCTGGGGGGGGGGGGGGAGAAGCAACAATAAATTCACACTTTAATTATAAATTAGCATCCATTGAAAAACAAATCCTTAAAGGGATACTGTAATGGGAAAACATGTTTTTTTTTCTTCAAAATACATCAGTTAATGGTGCTGCTCCAGCAGACTTCTGCACTGAAATCCATTTCTCAAACGAGCAAACACATTTTTTTATATTTCATTTTGAAATCAGACATGGGGCTAGACATATTGTCAGTTTCCCAGCTGCACCCAGTCACGTGACTTATGCTCTGATAAACTTCAGCCACTCTTTACTGCTGTACCACCCTCTCCCTTTCTCTGCGGCAGCCTAACAACAGACCAATGGGAAGGTAACCAGATAGCAGCTCCCTAACACAAGATAACAGCTGCCTGGTCTAACAACAACAGTAATAGTAACATCTAGGTCCCACTGCGACACATTCACTTACATTGAGTAGGAGAAACAACAGCCTGCCAGAAAGCAGTTTCATCCTAAAGTGCTGGCTCTTTCTGAAAGCACATGACCAGGCATAAATGACCTGAGATGGCTGCCTACACACCAATATTATAAATAAAAAAAATACACTTGCTGGTTCAGGAATGAAATTATATATATATATATATATATATATATATATATATATATATATATATATATATATATATATATATATATATATATATATATATATATATATATATATATATATATATATATATATACATATATACACACATATACCTATATACATACATATATATATACATATGTATGGAGAATATACTTACGCAGCTGTACTACAGCACTTTCTCCATTCACAGCAATGTAATGAAGTGTCTGTTCTCCATAGTAAGACGCTCCAGTTTTGTCCACATCTGTACTGGCAGTCACCAACACTGCTGTAGCTGTTGCACACAAACACAAAAAGCAAGTGAATGTGGGTGTTTTACCACCATACCATTATTTAAACGGACACTCAATATACCTTTAATTTTTATTTTCTCTTCTCGCTTGTGCAGTAGAAGGTACATGTAGAATTATTGTTTTATTTTGCTTTTTTGTCTTTCTACATTCTGTTTTTACTCTTGCTTAAAGAGGTTGTTCACCTTCAAATTCTGATTTAGTATGATTTAGAGCAGTGGTCCCCAACCAGTGGCTCGCAAGCAACATGTTGCTCACCAACCCTTTTAATGTTGCTCCCAATGGCCTCATAGTAGGTGCTTCTTTTTCAATTCCTTGGTTGGAGGAAAGTTTGGGTTGCATAAAAAACAGGTTATAGGTAAAAAAAAAAAAAAATTAAAAAAAAGCCTCCTGTAGGCTGCTATCCACAAAGGAACACCAAATAGCCAATCACAGCCCACACCAGGATTTTTTTTTCATGCTTGTGTTGCTCCCCAACTCTTTTCACATTTGAATGTGGCTCACAGTTAAAAAAAAAAGGTTGGGGAAACCTGATTAGCTTTTTATTCTGCAGCTCTCCATTTTGCAATTTTAGCAGTCTGGTTGCTAGGGTTCAAATTACCTCAGCAACCATGCACTGATTTGAATAAGTGACTGGAATATGAACAGGAGAGGGCCTGAATAGATATGAATAATAAAATGTAGCAATAATAATACATCTGTGGCCTTACAGAGCATTTGTTTCTAGACTGGGCCAGGGACCCCCATTTAATAGCTTGAAGTTTAAGTCAAGTCAATGAAGGAAAAAACAACATTTAAAAAAACAAAAAATAAATAATGAAGAACAACTGAAAAGTTGCCTAGAATTTAGCCATTCTATACTATATGAAAAGTTAACTTAAAGGTGAACCACCCCTTTAAGCTCATCAACCAGCCCACGATATGAGTAATAAAAAGTAGCAATAACTATACATTTGCAGCCTTACAGAGCTTTTATTTTTTAGATGGGGTCAGTGACCCCCATTTGAAAGATGGAAAGAGTCAGAAGAAGAAGGCAAATAATTAATAAACTATATATTAAAAAAAAAAAAAATAATGAAGACCAATTGAAAAGATGCTTACTGCCCATTCTATAAAACATACCAAAAGTTACATGAAAAGTGAACCACCCCTTTAAATTGCCAACTAACCGGATGGGTGGCTACCGCATTGCTGATCACTTCCCAAAGTACACCTACTGTGTTGTAATACTGTCATAAAAGTCAAAAGCAAATTATCTGAGTTTGAAATGTATTTCTTGGTGTGAGAACATAACATTATGCCAGCATTCTGCAGTGTACTAAGCAAAATTCTGCAGAAATAATTAAAGATATGGAGCACAGGTGTATTTTATGGAGATAAATGTATGCAAATATTCTAGCAACCAATATATGTCTGTATTTTCACATCCGATTGTACATTTTACTAGTGGGATAAACCTGCTTGTTTGCAAAGTTGTCCTAGTGAATTACCAGTCAGACCTCCTACATCTCACAAACACCCCATCCAAAATGCTGTGGGTAAAACCTTTACCCACAAACAAACAAATGTTGTGTCTTTAAGTGAAAACTAAAAGTAGCACAAAAGAAGCAAACCTTTGCTAAATACCTTTAGAATTCCACAACATGGCTACTCGGTCTGCTTTAAAGAAGCTTTTATTGGCCAGGGCAGAGTTTGGCCCTGAGAAGTTTGGGTACTGGTACAGTCTCACAAAAGATGGAGCCCCTTTACTACCGGGGACATAAACCGCTACCTAAAAAAACAGAAAGCAAAAATTGTTAAAAATAAAATAAACACACATTACTATATATATATATATATATATATATATATATATATATATATATATATATATATATATATATATATATATTACACTTATACACACAAATCAACTAACCTTGCAAGGCTGTTCTCCAGGTGACAGTTCAAAATCGCTTACTTTCTGTAAGTGTAATTTATTGGCAATGGTATCTGTTTAATGAACACACGAAAAATGATTAATCAGAAGACAAAAATGTAAAATGAACATTGCTCCGTGGCAAAAAGATTAACGTGTCAAATACACTGAATACTACAGTGATAGCTTTTGTATGTGCGTGAATCCATTTATACCGACGATTCTTTTACATTTCTATTCTAGATATCTTAATTGCTCTCTTTTTAAACACCTGGCAGTATGCACTGGTTTCTGTGTTGCCATGTATTAATTATCTGTATTAATTACTAATCAGCCGTATACTATGACATTTCTATTCTATGTGTACTGTATATTGTGAGTGGGTCCCTAAGCTCAGTAAGTGACAGTAGCACAGAGCATGTGCAGTGAATCAGCAGAAAAGAAGATGGGGAGCTACTGGGGCATCTTTGGAGTCACAGATATTTACTGCTAAAGGGCTGTGGTTGCCTTGGGCTGGTACAGAAGCCCAAAACACAACACACAACATTTCTAGCCCACTTCTTTAGTTTAACTTTCCTGGTCCTTTAATGGGGAAGTTCCACCTTAACTTTAAGTACTGTGTAGACAGTTATCTAAGCTAATTTGCAGTTGGTCTTATTTTCTGTGTTAATTTTTCATAGCTTTCTAGCCTGGAAGTTGAAAGGCTATACAGCTATATATAATCCTTGAGTAATTTATGATGGAATGAGGCTTGCTTGTTTGCTTGTTCTTCCCATGTCGCATGTCTGCATTGATTTTCTCTGGGCAGTCTGATTTTCTCCCAGGTTCAGCTAGAGCATTTTCACAAGGGACAAATGCCCCGTGTGCTAGGGATTTAAACATGTAGTTCTCTAAAGAAAATTCTTTTTAAAGTGGTAAAATCCGTTGTTTTATAAATACCCTTGTTAAGACATTGATATATTCCAGTCTTTGTCACTAGGTGGTGGTATAACCCTACAGGACAGTGAAATTGTATCTTCTCAGGTTAAAGGAACAGTAACGCCAAAAAATGAAAGTGTTTTAAAGGAATGACAATATATTATGCTATTTCCCTGCACTGGTAAAACTAGTGGGTTTGCTTTAGAAACACAACTATGATTTATACAAACAAGATGCTGTGTAGCCATGGGGGACACTTTGTGAATTTATCCTGAAGAAGGGAGGCTGTGTTCCCCCCGAAACGTTGATTGTTGGTGGCATTAATAAAAGGGGCACAATCCCCGACTGCAACATTGGTGTGTGCGGACCGTTTTTTGAAATTACAAAGCAGTAAGGAGACCGGGCTTGGTCAGCGGAGGACCAGCACCACCACGCAGAAAAGTGGAAGGAGGTGTGCGGTAATAGAATATTTTATAGCCATGGGGGCAGCCATTCAAGCACAGGATAAACGTATATACGGTAGTCAAAGTTTTTTTTAAATAGGTAAAATTAGGTACCTCGGCTTATACGCGGGTCGGCTTATACACGAGTATATACGGTACCTACTTCGCCACTTTAAACAAGGGATTCGGTTCGGGATTCGGCCTTTTTCAGCAGGATTCGGCCGAATCCTTCTGCCTGGCCGAACCGAATCCTAATTTGCATATGCAAATTAGGGGTGGGAGGGAAATTGTGTGACTTTTTGTCAGAAAACAAGGAAGTAAAAAATGTTTTCCCCTTCCCACCCCTAATTTGCATATGCAAATTAGGGTTCGGATTCGGTTCGGGATTCGGCCGAATCTTTCGTGAAGGATTCGGGGGTTCGGCCGAATCCAAAAAAGTGGATTCAGTGCATCCCTACTTTAAACCTACCGAGCATCAATGTTAGACTATGGGGACCTTCCCCATAAGTTTTCTAAGCTTTTTTTGATCGAAGGAAAATCCTTCGATCGATGGATTAAAATCCTTCGAATCGTTTGATTCGAAGGATTTAATCGTTCAATCAAATGATTTTTCCTTCGATCAAAGTATTTGTGGTAAATCCTTCGACTTTGATGTTGAAGGATTTTACTTTGAGGGTCGAATATCGAGGGTTAATTAACCCTTGATAGTCGATCTTTAGTAAATGTGCCCCTAAGTGTGGTAACCTCAGCAAATGTCAGTTTTGCAATAGAGGAAAACAGAAAATGCTGTGTTTTACTATTGTTCAGCTTAAGTAAAAGCTGACTTACAAAATTCCCGGAGTCAATGGACAAAAGTGGGTGAATTCTCCCTCCCAGTAGGCCGCTCCAGGGGTAGTGGGTTCCCAGACAGGTGATTAGGCTGCAACTGCACAAGGGTTGGCTCCCTAAAGCTGGCCATAGATCCGGTCCTACGAATCGAGGATTCATACGATTTTCGGACCATGTGTGGAGAGGCCCGACATTTTTCGGGTTGTTTGGTCGATCAGACAGGTTAAAAGATTCTCTCGGCTGCTGATAATATCTCTGCATGTATTGCTGATAAGACGATTTTCAGTGGGAGACCAGCTTCGTCGGACATAACTTATTTGTGCATTTTTGTTTTGTAAGGGATTGGGGCAAAAGGCCTTTGTCCCAGGTTAGTAAGGAAAAGCCTCTTTGTATTAGTTAGAGCCGGAAAGGCTTAGGTTTTTTGTTTTCTGCTGTCTCTGCAAAAGCCTCCAATAAACTGGAGTAAGACCAGTTATGCTCAATTGAACTGTCTGTGCCTCTGTTTTGGAGTGCCTGGAAGTGTACACACAAGTCTATTCCCCAGTGAGACGATGGTCCAACTACCTGAAATACATACAATACATACTCCCAGCAACTTACAGCAAGTGCCAATGCTCCCTTTAGCCAGAATGACACGTGTAAGATAGAGATCTCTGGAATTACCACCAGCCTGTACATGGCTTTAATTTCAGGGTTCTCCTATTGTCTTGAATCTACCAAGCAAATTGGACTCTGGCTGCTATTACTTTTACACCATCCACAATGGCACCCAGGACAAGAGAGATCTAGCTACTTGGGTAATTTCTGAGTACAGTTATATACAAGCTGTACTACAGATGGTACATTAATGTAGCCTTTAAAGAGAATAGAATCAGCATGCTGATACAGTACCAAAATTGTTGTTTTCAAAGAAGTGCACTTCGTTGTTTACATTTCTTGCACAGATATTTTCATCGTCAGACCAGCGAGGACTCCTGCAGGAGAAAATATACACAGCAAATAAAAACAATGCCGATGCCCACAACTGGTGATTTAGCAATACCGGATGCTCCCTCATATACAATTCTGAAGCAGATGAGAATAGGAAAAAGTATCTGACCTTAAGAGGCAGATTTATCAAGGCTCAAATTAAAAATTCGAAATTCAATTTGAGTTTTTAAAAAATTTGAATTCGATCATACTCTGGCCCTTTAAGAACTTGAATTCGACTATTCGCCAACTAAAACCTGTCAAATTACTGTATAAGTCAATCGGAGAGGTCCAGGGATCAATTTAAAGTTGTTTGCAGCCTTCCTAACTTTGGAAAGGAGTTTTTAAAATTCGATATCACTCCAACTTGCAGTACAGCAGTAAAGAGTGACTGAAGTCACATGACTGGGGGCAGATGGGAAATTGACAAAAGAAGGATTTTTAACTTGCCGAAATATCTTTTTCTAGACGGCCTGGACTGTCAGTGCAGACGCTATGGGTTAAGTATCCATCTCCGGAGGCAGGACAGAAGAAAAAGATTCGGCTCCACCCCCTTGATATATACTGATGCTCCTCCTGAACCCCTCAGTTAGTTTGCCAGCTTAGTGTGGAGGAGAAGAGCAGAAAAAACATGCAACAGTGCACAACATAACAATATCAGAACATGTGAACCTAACAACGTAACAGACAGAAATTATCAGGGTGGGGCTTACTGCACTGACAGTCCAGGCCGTCTAGAAAAAGATTTTTCGGTAAGTTAAAAATCCTTCTTTCTCTAGCCGGCCCTTCCTGTCAGTGCAGACGCTATGGGGATGTCCGAAAGCTGGACCCCGATCTGGATGGGATGAGATAATTACTAGCGCCGCACTACAGCCTGTAAAACTTTACTACCAAAGGCTGCAGGTGCGGAATGAAAGACGTGTAGTCTGTAAAATTTGGAAAAGGTTGAGAACGAAGCCCAAGTGGCTGCCCTACAAATTTGTTCAGGGGTTGCCGAATTATAAAGAGCCCAAGAAGTGCTCATTGCTCTGGTGGAATGAGCCTTGACTTTAAACGGTCTGGGTTTGCCAACGACATCGTAAGCACAATTAATTGTATCCACTAACTACCGAGCAATAGTTCTCTGGGAAGCTGGAGAACCCTGGTTGTACCCATAAGTCACCAAAAAAGAATCTGTCTTCCTATAAGATTTGGACCTATCCAAATAATAACTAATTGCCCTGACCACATCTAGCTTGTGCAATTCTTTTTCTTTCACATTAGAGGGCCGTGGACATAGTGAAGGTAAGTTTATTTCCTCGTTAATGTGAAAGGAAGAGACAACCTTGGGAGTAAACGAAGGGACCGTACGAAAAACTGCCCTGTCTTGGTGCAGAATAAGCCAAGGTTCTTTGCGGGATAGGGCCGCTATATCTGAAACCCGTTTTGCAGATGTAATTGCTAAGAGAAAGGACATCTTCCAGGTAAGGAACTTCAAGGAACAAGAAGCTAATGGTTCAAATGGGGGGCCCTGCAAGACTTGGAGCACCGTGGTAAGGTCCCAAGGGGGAGTGGGGTCCCTATAGGGAGGTCTAACCTTACCCACCCCTTGAAGAAACGGTATAAGGTCTGGTTCCCTAGCCCACTGATGCTGAAGCAATAAGGAGAGCGCTGAAACCTGGCCTTTCAGTGTAGCTAAGGATAAGCCAAGTTGAAAACCTTGAGTGAGAAATTCGACAATGGTTTGTATAGAAGCTTGGCGCCATGGAAACCCCATGGCCTCACACCAGTCAATAAATGTCTTCCACGTTCTGTGGTAAACCTTTGATGTGGAAAGTTTTCGTGCCTTCAGCAGAATGTCTGTAGCTTGTTCCGAAAACCCCTTGGCCCATCAGATTTCGGATTCAAGAGCCATGCCGTTAAATGGAGTCCTTGTAAATTGTCGTGTTTTACTGGTCCTTGCATGAGCAAATCTTGTCTGAGAGGTAACCGCCACGGAGGAGCTACTAGTAAGGTCACAATCTCTGAGTACCAAGCCCTCCTTGGCCAATCTGGGGCGATGAGTATGGTTTGCGTCCCCTCCTGCCGGATCTTGCGAATGACTCGTGGCAGTAGAGCTGGAGGCGGAAAAGCATAAACCTTTCTGAAAGTCCATGGTATGACTAAGGCGTCCACAAACGCCGCCCCCGGGTCTTGAGACCTGGCGCAGTAAGTAGGAACTTTGAAGTTGTGTCTTGAGGCCAACATGTCTATGTCTGGTGCCCCCCATCTGGAAACGAGTTGTAGGAACACCTCTGGGTGCAGTTCCCACTCTCCCTGGTCTATCAGTTGCCGGCTGAGGTAATCCGCCTCCCAATTTAGAACGCCCGGAATGAATACTGCGGAGACTACTGGAACATGGGATTCCGCCCAGTCGAATATCTGAGCCACTTCCCGCATTGCTCGGGGGCTGCGAGTGCCGCCCTGTTTGTTTAGGTAGGCCACTGCTGTGGCATTGTCGGACTGAATCCTGAGCGGTCTGCCTGTCAGGTCCGCTGACCAATGAAGAACGGCATTCTTTATTGCTCTGATTTCTAGAACATTGATTGGTAACCTGGATTCCGCTGGCGACCAGGCGCCTTGGCAAGTGTGAGGTGGCCAAGTGGCCCCCCAACCTGTGAGACTGGCGTCTGTTGTGACCACTGTCCATTGGTGTGCGGACCACTTTCTCCCTGAGGCTAGGTTGGGTGTCAATGTCCACCAGCGTAACGACTGCTTCACTGACTCTGTCAATGGAATCTGTTGAGACAGGTTGAAGTGATCCTTGTTCCAATGCCTCAAAAAATGATTCTGAAACACTCTCATGTGAAACCTGCCGAAAGGCAGGGCCTCCAGTGCTGCTACCATGTAGCCCAACAAACGAAGGCAAAGTTCCGCGGGCACCGTGGATAGGAGGCGGACATGATGAGCTGTGAGCGAGATCGTTTGGATCTTCTCTGAGGTCAATGAGATTGTCTGCAGGGAGGAGTCGAACCACATCCCCAGGAACTGGATTTTCTGTGACGGTTGGAGCTGGCTCTTTTTGTGGTTGATGAGCCAACCGTGTTGTTTGAGAGCAGTGACACAAATTTGAGTGTCCCGAAGACTCTGCTCGTAGGAGGGCGACCGTATTAGGATGTCGTCCAAATATGGAGATAGACGCCCTTGGCGTCTGAGGTAAGCAACGAGAGGACTGAGGACTTTCGTAAATACCCTGGGTGCTGTGCAGAGGCCGAAGGGAAGAGCTCTGAACTGATAATGGTCCTGGAGAATTGTGAACCGCAAGTATTGTTGAGAGATTGCTCCGATGGGGACGTGTAAGTACGCATCCTGTAGGTCTACTTTTGTCATGTAGCAGTGGTCCGTCATGGACATCAGGACTGATCGAATTGATTCCATGCGAAATTTCTGCTTGGATACAAACTGATTTAGGGGCTTTAAGTTGAGTATCGGCCTGAAGGAGCCCTCCTTCTTTGTAATCAGAAACAAATTGGAATAAAAGCCTTTGTAATACTCTTGTACAGGAACTTTGGTAATGACATTGTTGCGCAACAGGTCGCTGACGATGTGGAGGAGAGCTTGTAACTTGACGGGATCCTTTGGTATGGACGATTGTATGAAAGTTCGGGGAGGTAGTGTGGTGAACAGAATCCTGTAACCTGTGCTGATAATAGTTAGAACCCAATCGTCCTGAATGTGTGACTGCCAATTTGGGAGAAACTCGAACAGGCGGCCACCTACTCTCCCCCGACTGGAACTGTGTGAGTCAGGTGGAAGTGGTCTTCAAGCGGTTCTGCCCTTCTTCGAGTCCGTGCCGGTTTGCGAGGACCGAAAGTTGGAGTTACGAAAGGGTCGAAAAGAACGGTTTTGGGAGTTCCATTGTCTATTATAGGGCCTACTGGAAGAGTCTTGTCTTGGCCGTTTACCAGACGGTAAGAAAGTGGTTTTGCCCCCCGTAACCTCAGTTATAATTTGTTACAAATCGGGACCAAACAGTGTATCACCGGTAAACTTGAGATTAATCAGCCTGGTTTTGGACGCTGTATCCCCAGTCCATTGTCGCAACCAAAGTGCTCTCCTGGCAACTGTTGTGTCGACACTTGCTTTGGCTGCCAATTTTACTGTATCCATAGCTGCGTCAGACAAAAAAGCCAAGGCAGAACTAAGACGTTGTAGTTCCTCCTGTAACTGCTCAGGTGGTAAGGGCTTGTGTAGGAGCTCCTGACACCAGAAATGTGCTGTACGTGCTAAACCAGCTGAAGCCACCGCTGGTTGGAGGATCGCTGTGGCGTGTGTGTAACCCTTCCTCAGGGAAGCTTCCATCTTCTTATCCATTGGATCCTTAAAAGCAGAGTCTTCAGTAGGTAGTGTGGTATTTCTGGATAATCTGGCAACAGCTGAATCTACTTTAGGTGCCCTATCCCAGATCTTTTGGTGATCCGCAGGGATAGGGTAGGTGCTAAGGAAACGCTGTGTGAGCGTGAGTCTGTGATCAGGTTTTGACCACTCATTGTCAATAATCTGTGCTACAGATTTGAACACCGGAAAAACTCTAGATTTTTTGGGTTGCACTCCTAAGACCTTGTCAGCTTTGGAGGTAGCAGTGGTCTCATCTTTGATTTCTAAAGTGGCTAGCATTTCTCGTAATAAGCGTTTGGCTATGTCAGGAACTGCAATAGAGCGATATTGATGCTCATTGTCTGATTCGTCCGAAGACACTTCGCTAACAGAAAGTTCCCCTGGTTCTGGGTCACTATCCTGATCACTGTTAGGACTGGAATCTGACGACTCTGTGTCTAACCGCGGTTGGGGTTTCCGTTTTCTACTATGAGGCGGTATGTTATGGACTGAT
Organism: Xenopus petersii; assembly: GCA_038501925.1. NCBI lineage: Eukaryota > Metazoa > Chordata > Amphibia > Anura > Pipidae > Xenopus > Xenopus petersii. Next base: position 38,781,522 of record CM076681.1, on the reverse strand, counting down.
GATTGAATAGTGGATTTAATCCAGTCAAAGAGTTCTTCGATTTGAGGTGTTTTAGTTGAAGTGGAAGGATTTTGTTGTGGTGCAGGTATTTGAGGAGTCTCCTCAACATCCTGGGACAGAATTGGGTGAGGCGATAAAACTGGCGCTGAATGAAGTGGATCTGCACAGTCTAGGCAAATTCTATCTTCCCCTTTGCGTAATGTATGTTTACATTTCTTGCACTTCTTGAATTGGGTATGGGTTCGTTTGCCTGTGGCCTTTGGTGTAGAGATGGCATTAGACATATCATTTCTGAGGTCTTCTAGCACACCATCAGTGTCCATGATACTGTATCTGTAAGACAGAATTTAGTAGGGTAGTATCATAGGAGACATGATGCCTTTAGTAGGTTTAGATGTAAGCATAATGTAAGGTAAACTAATGCCCAAGCTGTACCCACGTGTAAGGCTTTAAACAGTAATGAGAGCCTACAGGCTATATTACTGGAAAGAGAACGGTTTGTTTCATGTAAGAATGGTACCTACAAGCTGAGTAGTTGTCCGGAATGAGCGCTGCAGCTAACCGCTGTCCGTGTCTCCTGTGGGAGCGCCTGCTGCCGACACGCTACAGAAGAAAATGGCAGTCGCGCAGGAGCGTACGTCATGTACGTCAGAGTTGGCGCCAATGCCCAGACCCGCGCGGTTAGTCTGAAGACTGCCGTGTGGAAAAAAAGGAAACCGGAAGTGCGGTAGCTTTGTAAGCTCCGTACACTCCTGGCAATGCTACCCGCTGAACCGCTAACCTGAGAAAGACATGCGGTTAGGGAGCCAAACACAGTAGTCGTCTGTGTAAGACTTTACTGTATAGATCATCAGGATCCAAAATCAGTAATCCAGGTGTGTAGTGCCCCAACCGACTCTGAGAGAGGTATAGGGGTAGTGGAAATTGAAACAAAAAATCCATAAGAGAAGAAAGTGCAAAATAAAATACAATAAAATAAAATAATAAAAAAATAAAAAACAGTGCTGTCCTAACCTCCAGCAGGACAGAAGAAAAAAACTGAGGGGTTCAGGAGGAGCATCAGTATATATCAAGGGGGTGGAGCCGAATCTTTTTCTTCTGTCCTGCCTCCGGAGATGGATACTTATCCCATAGCGTCTGCACTGACAGGAAGGGCCGGCTAGAGAAATGTCTAGCCCCATGTCAGATTTCAAAATTGAATATAACAAAATCTGTTTGCTCTTTTGAAAAATAGATTTCAGTGCAGAATTCTGCTGGAGCAGCACTATTAACTGATGCGTTTTGAAAAAAACATGTTTTCCCATGACAGTATCCCTTTAGACATGCGTTACAGAAACAACACAGAAAAAAACACCCGTGTCTAAAAGACATTATGCAGGGGCATCATCTGCACACTGATCATCAGTTTCACTCTAAAATCTAGAAATTTAGTGCCATAAAGCCTGATTAATACAAGGAGTCAGTTAAAGCAAAGATCTACTTGGTTGCTGTGGGTGACTACTAGGGTTTGTTTGCCATTAAATTAACTTTTAGGATGATGTAGAGAGGGGTATTGCGATCAAATTTGAAATGGATTTCATTTTTTATCAATTGTTGTTTTTGAGTTATTTAACTTTTAATTGAGCAGCTCTCCAGTTTTGGCAATCTGGTTGCTAGGGTCCAAATTACCCTAACAACCATGTATTGATTTGAATAAGAGACTGGAATATGAACAGGAGAGGGCCTGATTAGATATGTTTAGCAATAAAATGTAGCACTAACAATACATATGTGGCCTTAAAGAGCATTTGTTTCTAGGTGGGGTCAGTGACCCCATTTGAAAGCTTGACGTTTAAGTCATGATGAAGGAAAATTCTTCAAAAACAATAAAAATGAAGACCAACTGAAAAGTTGCCTAGAATTAGCCATTCTATACCATATGAAAAGTTAAGGTGAACCACCCCTTAAGAAAAGTTAAGGTGAAACCAGCCCATGTAATTTATCTTTGTACCCGAGAGATTGCGACACAAACTAAAACATAAAATGAGACAGATGGGTGCCTGAGAATTTGTACATAATTGCAGATGTTAGTTGTCCCACACCAATTAGCTCTGTGAGAATTACTTACCAGTTTTCCATTTTTTTCTGGATGAAAGATTTGACATTTGAGATTTTTCCAGATCTCAGGTCGTACAGCTGCAGATTCGGTGTTCCCGCTGTGCCATCTTTGCTGGCTGTTAGAAAACCAATATATTATTCCAAATTGAGGTGCAGTCATTAAAACACACCCAAGGGTTGAAGTGAAGATTGGAATTTTCAATTTCTAATTTAGAAGTTGAGCTTTTTTAAATGGCTAAAACTGAAATTCGACATGGGAATTGTTACATTCAATTAAGAGTTTTCTTTAAAATTCTAATTTGATTTGAAATGTATCATACACTGGCCCCTTAAGAACTCAAATTTGATTATTTGCCACCTTAAACCTGCCGAATTGCTGTTTTAGCCTATAGGGGACATCCTGGTATCAATTTGGAGTTGTTTGCTGCCTTCGATTTGCCAATCCTGTTCAAAAATATAAATCATCTGCTGATGAATATAGATTTGACAGAGTTTCATGCTGCCTTAGGCATATGATCTATTAGGAAACCAGTTATCCAGAAAGCTCAGTTATGCCATATTCCGTAGATTACTATCCAAGCAAACTATTCTTAATTTTTTCAATCATTTTTCTATCCAAACAAAGAATTCTTATTTTTTAAGAATAATTATAGTTTAATAAAAAACTAGACTTGAAAATCTACAAGATCAACTTCATGCAAAGTCCTCCTCAGCACCTGAACATCTTGCCGAGCTGGAAAAACCTGCTACACTTCGCTGTTAAAAAAAAACCAAAACCAAAAGGATTAAAAAAATGTGCAAAATATTACCTAGTCATTACAATTGCTAACCTTAAAGGGATTCTGTCATGATTTTTATGATGTAAATTTTAATTCTAAATTACACTGTATGTATTTTTTTAGTTGTAATATTGGTGTGTAGGCGCCATCTCAGGTCATTTTGCCTTGTCATGTGCTTTCAGAAAGAGCCAGCACTTTAGGATGGAACTGTTTTCTGGCAGGCTGTTGTTTCTCCTGCTCAATATAAGTGAATGTGTCGTAGTGGGACCTGGATTTTACTATTGAGTTCTGTTCTTATATCTACGAAGGAGCTGTTATCTGGTTTCCTTCCCATTGTTCTGTTGTCAGGCTGCTGGGGGTGGGGTAATATCACTCCATCTTGCAGTACAGCAGTAAAGAGTGACTGAAGTTTATCAGTGCACAAGTCACATGACTGGGGGCAGCTGTGAAACTGAGAATATGTCTAGCCCCATGTGAGATTTCAAAGTTAAATATAAAAAAAATTGTTTGCTCTTTTGAGAAACAGATTTCAGTGCAGAATTCTGCTATATGCTATGATGCATTTTGAAAATAATTTTTTTACCCATGACAGTATCCCTTTAAATCCCAGACGATGCTCTTCTTTGCTGAATATAACACACTGTCCCACTGTATAGGTCTGCAGGCCCGGACTGGCAATCTGTGGGTTCTGGCAAATGCCATAGAAGGTCAGTATTTAGTGGGCTGGTGGGGGGCTGATTGGGCCTCTGTGTACCTGATATGCCAGGGCCTATTTTAATTCTCAGTCCGGGCCTGTAGGTCTGCCACCATAATCTGGAGGTTCCAAGTAATCCCTTGTGACTGTTGAGACCAAACACACTAAGATTTTTAATATACAGCGTATGTGTGTGGTCACTGACCGCCCACAAGAACCTTTCATATCACAGAGGCATGGCACTGAATGAAATATACATATGCAATAACCCACAGAATTCACTGTCCATTTAGGAGAATATAAATGGACAAACATCTTAGCTTGTAAACAAGGTTGGTTTGGCCTTTAACAAATCAGTTCAAATATTGTAAATCTTTACCAATAGTCAGAGTCTTTACAAATGAAATATTATTTTACATATTTTAACATTTACAACAATTAAGCAACGGTGCAACAATAGTAAAACAAAACAAACCCAAAACTTAGGAATATATAGTATCTGGTCTGGCCTGCTTCTTCTTCTGCCAAACCATATGTTCAATTGTCCTTTATTGCATCTTTATCCTATGACATCTTCAGCATTTTAAACTCCTTGCTCGATTATTTCCCCTGTTATATCACACTCCACACACACACTCCACACACACACTCCATTTATGTCTGTCACTTACTTGTATACGTCTGCCATGTTGCCAGTATTGTGTTCTTTGGAGAGAATTCAAGGCTAACAACTTTGGGCAGATCCAAGGTGTGCAGTAACTTGCTGTCAGAACAGTTCACTATATTTATTCTGAAAAACACAAAAAGGTCATTGAGATTTCACAGATTAATAATTAAACAATGTGATTTCTTACATACTGGCAGTCCTAGCTTGAGATGATTTCTGCATGGTAGCACAGTAACAGGACATGCACATGTATTGTTTGTTAAAAGAGAACTAAACCCTAAATATGAATAGGGATAAAAATGCCATATTTTATATACTGAACTTATTGCACCAGCCTAAAGTTTCAGCTTCTCAATAGCAACAATGATCCAGGACTTCTGTCACAGGGGGTCACCATCTTGGAAAGTGTCTGTGACACTCACATGCTCAGTGGGCTCTGAGCAGCTGTTGAGAAGCAAAGCTTAGGGGTCGTCACTAATTATCAAGCAGAAAATCAGATTGGCCTTTCAGATAGGCTGATGCTACAGGACTGATTATTAAATTCTGATGCTAATTGCACTGGTTTCTGTGCTGCCATGTAGTAATTTTCCATATTAATTACTAATTAGCCTTGAATTCTGACATTTCTATTCTGTGTGTACTGTATATTGTGAGTTGGTCCCTAAGCTCAGTACATGACCGTAGCACAGAGCATGTGCAGTGAATCAGCAGAAAAGAAGATGGGGAGCTACTGGGGCATCTTTGGAGACACAGATCTTCTCTGCTAAAGGGCTTTGGGCTGGTACAGGAGCACAAAACATCATGTACAACATTTCTAGCCTAATTCTTTAGTTTCCTTGTCCTTTAATACTATTTTGCAGCAGGGATGAGGAAGCAATTCTCCTTGCACTGCTCAGTTAATTGTGCTTACAGGCACAAAAATAAAAGGCGGTAATTTAAAGTCTCTCAGATGATAAATCCTCATATTTGTCTAGTACAAAACCCCATTAGCATGAAAAAACCGTCTTCATGGATTCATATGCATTCTAGTGGTCAAAAGGGTTCAACCACAAAGGAATCATGTGTAAACTAGAGTGCTCATATTTATGGGCACAGAGTCATACAGTCCAGAGTGCGGTATGATTTTGCACTTTTAATTGTAGAATTAATGCCAAATAAACAAATGATGTTAATGCCTACATGAGAGGATACAATAGTATGCCATTTCCATAAGATGTCGTTTTCTACAATAACAACCACTCAGCCAATCAGCAGGTAGCATTTATTGGTCACCTGTTTAAAAACAAACATCTTATTGGCTGCTATGGGTTATAGCACCTGGTCAAACTTTGTGCATTTAATTATATATGGGGGATAAAGATGTCTATCAGAGCAATTTTTAAATTTTCCAAGATGTGTGCACAACGCTTACATTTGGCACTACATAACACAGTGTTTCAGGCCTGGTCCTTTTTAATAAAATCATTTCTTCAATAACTATTCAAATGCAATTATAGCACAATACAGATACATGTAAAGCATAGCACCTATAGATTTATATATAGCTTTGGAATCTACCTTGTTTTTCTATTTAAAGTGGACCTGTCACACAAAAAGTTGTAGAATAAAAGTCCTTTTCAAATTAAACATGAAATCCAATTTCTATTTTTTATTAAAGCATTCATAGCTGTTGTAAACTCATTTAAACATTTCAGCTGTCAATCAAATATTGTCTGCCCCTCCTCTATGTCCTGGGCATAGAGGCGAGGCAGACAATTACTTTCACTTTCCATTGATCACTTCCTAGAAATCGCTGCTCTCCCCACATTCCCCCGTTCTCTTCACCGTTTCATTGTGTAGCCAGGTCATGGGGATGGACATCAGGTCCCCCATTCTGGTGCACAAACAAGATTCTGAGATGATGCAAGGTTTGTCTTAATAACAGTGTCCACAAAATGGCTGCTGCCTGCTTGCTATAATTATGAATTCCCAGACTGAAGGAAACAAGATTCAAATAATTTGTATAATGTAATTAAAGTTGATTTTGCTTGACTGATGTGATAAAATAGGATTATGAATAATTTTTTTGGGCGACTGGTCCCCTTTAAGTAAAATGACAGATAATACATTTAGGTGTAAAGATAGCAAACAGAACAGAATAGATTAGGCTATAAAATACCACTGACACTTCTCCATTGCACCATCCAAACAGCTTTCCATCCTTCGTAAACCTGGACACCTTGCAGTTCTTACTGGGATCTCTGGGAATACAGAACAAAGACCAATTTTCAACACTCATACAAAGTAAACTTCACATGGCTATAAAGAACTAAAGTGAAAAAAATATACGCATATAGTTTGATGAATGTCAGTTGCATTGTAATAAATTGTAATTATACGGATGATTTGCTGACACCTGAAGAATGGATTATAGTACAGGTATGGGACCTGTTATCCAGAATGCTCGGGACCTGGACACAGCCATTTCGTAAACCGGAGATTTCTGGATATCGGGTTTCCGTATAAGGGATCCTATACCTGTACAGGTATAAGATCGGTTTTCCGGTATGTTTGGGATCTGATAATTTCTGATTCTAAGCAGTTTTTCCCGTTATTTGGATCTCTACACCTTAAATCTGCTAAAATAAAATGTAAATATTAAAGATGACGTTATAAATTAAGTTTTGCCATTTACATTACTTAAAAAAAAGAGGTTTTGAAGATACACTAGAACCCCATTTTCTTTTTTCAGGGGGGACCCGATACAATGGTGTAAAATACTGGAAAATGTAAAATCAGGGCAATTCATTATGCATTTACATATTGGTGAGACAACAAAAAAATGGTGAGGGAAAACTTAAAATCAAGATATGAAAAATTGAAGTTTCACTGTAGTAACATTAATGTACTCAAAACACACCCTTGCTGTTTGACCTGGGCAATGGAAAGGTCTATTGTCATGCTTATGGTGATTGGATCTCTTGCTCAATGTGACCCAATAAGATTGGCATAAATTGACGCTTCCGACAACAAAAAAATTATCTTTGCAGCACTATTCAATTTCTTGACATTAAACATGCTTTGCTGGTCTTCCCAGGCGGAACAGCAGTACAATACAACTTGAAATTTAAAAAAATTTTTAAAAATATATATCACTTGCAAAAGCGCTTTTAATAGCACAGTCTGCGGAAAATTACATTAGGTTAAAATGTACCCTAAAAGTCCCCTATGATCTCAACATCACCAAAGCATTCTGTTTAAAGCCCTATATGTCTCCTTTAAATAATAGGAAATATCTTTATTTCTTAAAATTTGTGGTTTAAAATAGACTCTATAGGAGAAAGCTGTAATTTCTAGATATTGGGTTTCCAGATAAAATAACCCCTACCCATGCAACTTCAGTTGAATTTCAAATAGGACATTTTGATCATCACTGTTGGAAATCATTAATAGTCAAAAGGCCACCTTCATCTGTAAGCACTTTGTATTCTGTTGGAAATACTATGCCTGAAGCACAGTAGCAGGGCAGGATGGGTCATCATACGACTTAGTTAACAGGGCCCGGTCTACAAGTCGCTTGGGCCACCCGGGGTTAAGGCTAATAGTCCCCAATGGCAATAAAAAGCCTTGTACAAGCAAAAATGATCCCCTGATCTGCCATCTTGGCAGCGAGTGAATCACACTGTTGCATCTTTTGGGCACCCACTCTGCCACCCCTCTACTCCGTGTACCCCTTTAGAATATCAGCGACAAGTAGACCAGTTCTACCCATGAATTTCTAAGGGGTGTGGTGACAACAAAGTGTGGCACTCTTTTGTGGCGGCCAAACTGCACGATCAATTAGCCTTACATTTCCGTATCTCTTCCACCTGCATAAAATGATTAATAGCATAAGTGCCTTACAAATTATGAGCACAGAAAGCTAGAATGGCATGATTAAAATCATTCAAATGAAAAATTTGGCTATAACTTTATAGAATATATTTTGTTAGCACTGATCTAATTAAGCATTTGACAGCTTAAATATTTCCGTTAGAATTAAGTGTATGTCACCTTTGAAATGTCTCTGAATCCGTAAACTTCGGAGGCCCCAGGACCAATTGGATTCCATCGGAACCTCTGACTGTAGGAAAAATATGTATAATAAAGATAAAGTGGAATTTAAGCTAGCAATACAAAATGCATATTGGTGGGCTTACATTAAATAAAACAGTTTAGAATCCTGAAACTTAAAGGAGACGGAAAGGCTAAAATGAAGTAAGCTCTATTAGAGACTTCCTGTTTCCAGTATAAACCTCCAGGCCTAGGGCTTGAGCATGCTCAGTTTGCTTCTCTCTACCTCTCCCCCCTCCTTGCTTTAATCTGAGCCCAGAGCTATGAGTGAGCAGGGAGAGACTCAGACAGGAAGTGATGTCACACCAAGCTAATATGGCAGCTGCTATTCTAAACAGCTTCTAGAGCGGTTTACTGAGGTATGGTACAGCATTCTACAGAATAAATATAGTGTTATAGCTTGCACTATTGTGGCTAATTTATTGGCAATAAACTGCTTTAGTAGCTTTCCTTCTCCTTTAATTTGCGCACATTGGAAATACATCTAAACATTAAATGTTCCATTTTTTTTTCATTTCTGTACAGCAGGGGTATGCTTTCTGAGCTGACCCACAATCCCCCTAAAACAAGGAACAATGACATTAGTTAATAAAAGGTAGGGAGAGGAGTCAAATTCACAAAACTAGCAGAGAACACACTAGCGCACCAGACCCAACCACAGGTAATCCAACCCACGCCTATATTCATTTAAATAACACCTGTGCTGCACATGCCCAGTCCACCTCTAACTCAAAACTTTTAACAGTTTGATGAATGTGATCTCTATGATATGGAAGCTAGCAGTTGCAAAGGATGGATGTGATTTTTATTGTTGAGTTTAGCCATCAGAATGGACATCATTCATAAAACACACAAAGCCACCAGTTCAAATGTATATTTCTGTGGTACAGAAGCCAGCAATCCGAATGGATACGATTTCTAGGGTACAGATGCTAGTTGTCAGAATGGGTGTGATTTTTTTGCACAGATTTTAGCAATATGAATTAACGCACAAAGCTATCATTTCAAATGTATATAATTTCTTTGGGCCAGATACGATATGTGTCAGAATGGATGCAATTTATAAGATACCGTATATACTCGAGTATAAGCCGACCCGAGTATAAGCCGAGGTACCTAATTTTACCTACGAAAACCTATTGACTCTAGTATGAGCCTAGACACAACTACAGCCCTGTCTCCCAGCAGCGCACATTCCGCCAAAGCGACCCCCCCAGCGATCAACCGGACTTCTTTGCAAAGTTGATGGTGACAGAGAATTGCCAAACGGATTAGTGTGTGCATTGTCCCACTATCCCACTACCATGTGCAGAGGGTGCTGTCTGATATTGCCATCACTGTTAATCTTTCATATAACCAACAGAGGGCGCTGTTTGATATTGCCATCACTGTTAATCCTTCATATAACCAACAGAGGGCACTGTGTGATATTGCAGTCACTTATTCTTTGATATAATCAACAGAGGGCGCTGTGTGATATTGCAGTCACTGTTATTCTTTAATATAACCAACAGAGGGCACACTGTTATTCTTTCATTTAAGCAACAGAGTGCGCTGTGTGATATTGCAGTCTCTCCCCAAGTGAACTGTTGCTATAGGAATGATTAAAAGTGACTGCAATCTCAGCTACTGCCCACTGACCCGAGTATAAGCCGAGGTACACTTTTTCAGCACATTTTGGATGCTGAAAAACTCGGCTTATATTCGAGTATATACGGTACACAAACAGGTCAGAGTGGATATGATGTCACACAAAATAGGACTTATACATGTAATCTGTCAGATTTCTACAGCACAGAAAAATTAAGAATGAAGTGTTTTTCAAACATACATATAGCAGTTGGAATGGATATGATTTCTATGGTACACTAGCAGTCGGAATAGATGTGATTGATATTATACAAAACCTGACAGCTGGAACAGATGTGATTACTATGGCACATAAGCTAGCAGTTAGAGTGAATGTGATGTATTAGGTAAACAAGAAGGGACTTGGGAACGTGTGTGACTTCTAGGGCACTTGTGCAAGTAACTGGTAGAAAGTACATGGGGAAATTGTTTCTCAATTACTAATGCAAGCAGTCCCACCCAGGAGCCCATTAGGCTACAGGCTTGCTTCCTGAACAACTGGACAGACAAGAGTATCAAGACTGAATTAACTGTATAGAAATCTAAATGAAATCTTAAAAAAAAAAAAAAAAGTATTTCTATGCTTGAACACTTCTGCATTTCGGAAAAGCAACTTTTAATGCAATTTTTATAAAGTGGCGTTAATAACAATGGAGTGAACTCTTCCTGTGTTTCAGATTTTATCGACTAAATTCCACTCATAAATCTGGAAAAGATGGCACCCTGCATTTTTCCATGTGCAAAAAAAAGAACTGGAAGTGTGGTTGGCAATGCGGCCAAGTATTGGCTGGCAATTAAATGTTTTTTATTGATTCTCTTAATATTTATATTGGAAAACAAGCATTGCTTTTAGTTCTACAGCACCTTCTATGTGTGAATTGACTTGATACATGCAGACTTGTTAACCGTAGTAGTGATATGAGGTGGGTTACAGAAATGGGGAAGGCTGATTAAAGGGGTTTTCACCTTTGCATTAAGTTTTAGTATAAAGTAAAGAATGATGATATTTTGAGACAATTTGCAATAGGTTTTTATTACTTGTGTTTTTTTAAATATTAGGCTGTTTGTTCAGCATCTCTTCAGTTTGTAGTTTCAGCAATCTCATTGCGAGGGCCCAAAGTGCCCTAGCAGCCATGCATTGATTTGAGTCAGATTGGAATATGAAAAGAAGAGGGCCTGAATAGAAAGACGAATAAAAGTAGCAATAACAAATTTGTAGCATATGATTAAGTGTCAGATTCACACGAAACGCGTAAGGCTGGAGATGATTGTTCAATAAAATACTCTCCTCTTTTTAACTTTTTGGTCTGACTTGGCATGGCGTCCAGTGTGCCCTACACCCTTCATTGTTTTATTGCATAACAAATTTGTAGCCTTACATTGCATTTGTTTTTTCGATGGGTCAATTGATAAACTGCTAAAACATAATAAAAGTTAACTTAAAGGTAACTCACCCCTTTAAACGGGGACTACACACAAACATAACTTGAGCTTTTTTGAAAATTAAACATAATTTCAAGCAACTTTTCAATATACATCAATTAAAAAATATGCAGACTTTTCATGATTTTTAATAGTTTGGAACAGTTCCCTAAGCCTAGCCCCCTGCTCTCCTGCTGATCTGTCTGACTACTTTGCTGAGCTGGCTGACTACTGTTACTTTGTATCAACAGCCATCTGTCCTTAGCCTGTGTCCTGGGTGTGTTTTCAGGGAATATGTAAAAGCCCTGTGGCTAGAATAGAGTCTGTATAGGCAAGATAGAATTACAATATCGCTTGGTCTATTAATATTGTTTAAAAGCTCCAGGGCAACAAGCAGGTACTACCTGAAATCACTGTACCCAAAAGTCTTTTTTTCTATAGACTCTAAACCAGTGGTCCCCAACCTGTAACTTGTGAGCAACACATTGCTCACCAACCCCTTGGATGTTGCTCCCAGTGGCCTCAAAGCAGGTGCTTAGTTTTGAATTCCTGGCTTAGATGCAAGTTTTGGTTTCATAAAAACCATGTGTACTGCTAAACAGAGCCTCATGTAAGCTGCCAGTCCACATTAGGCGCCACCAAACAGCCAATCACAGCACTTATTTGACATTCCCATGGACTTTCTCATGCTCTCCAACTCTTTGTACATTTAAATGTGGCTCACGAGGGTTGGGGACCCCTGTTCTAAACTATGGGCCAAATTCCATATAATGCATTATTTTATACTGGCTTGAGAACCATGTACGTCAATTGTCTGAACAAACAAAAAACAGTCTCTTATGTTTAAGTTGTCCAACCTCTTCAATGTAATTGGGGTGGCCACCTGGTCGGTATTTTATCAGCCTGGTCAGTAAAAATGATGGCTGATCCCAATGTTATTAATAGGGAAAAAAAGATAAATATATAGGCCGGTATTTTTTTTTTCTAGAAAAGGTGGCAACAGTAAGTGCAATGGGCCAATTAACTACTAGCCCCATGTTTAGAGGGACATATTATAGTAAAAATAATAATGTAGTGCAAGTCTACCAGTAGTCTTAGTGTAAACACACAGCTCATACTCTGCCTAACAATTCTAAAGCAGCTGTGTAGCCATGTTATCTTCCCGTCATCCCTCCCTGCTTTACTACACCTCCCCACGTCATCAGTCACCCCCACGTCATCAGTCGAGCCTCACGTAACAACCCTACCTGCATATTGCCTCATATCATTTACTCCTCACCCTGACTTTATAGTAGAGCCCACTTTATGAGAAGATACAACCCAAACGCAGCGAGTTCGCGTTAACTGCTGCACAAAAGATTGTTAAAAAAAGAAGTTAAATAAAAGCTGGAAAACTGTATCAGTCCCCCATTGATATAACGAGTTACAATTAAACAAGAGACACGAGCAGAAGCTACAATACGGCCACCGTAAACACGTATATCGTGTCCTAGATACGACGTCAACCCTGCAAAAGCCCGGCGATTCCCCGCTTCACACTGCACAGACCTGACAGCAGCGGCATGGGAGGCGCCATGTTGAACCGGAAAGAGATCACAAGCGCGTACACCACGTGAAAGGAACTCAGCGTTTGATACACGTAGTCATTACCAGCCGCATTACGAGGAAGCGGATTACTGCGCTCCCTGTTGTGCCCTTCCGCAGTAAAAGTGTAACTTTAAAGCCACGTCATTTTATTTTTTTGCCTTTTAAAGTCTGTTTTGGCACAACCTTTTTTCCACCCCGCTTTTAAAAAAGCAATCCTGAATGGTTAAAATAGGTTAAAAAAAAATAGTTTTTAAAAATTATTAAAGCTGTTTTTTCTGAAATGCAGTGAAAAGAAGACTTTTGCTCAACACAAGCAAATGACTTGCTTCAACAACGATATCTTTCCCTTTCCTCTCTGTAAACATAATCCATATTCAATAGAATGATAAAGTACTTTTTTATTTGTCAGTCTTTCATCTCATTGGCCAGAAGTTGGACAAATCACTGCAAGTGTTTCATCCAGTGGATACATGGATTTCCTTAAACATCCTCTGGAAATGCTTCTGACCAGATTGCCATTAGGGTATTTGTTTGAAAATGGCCAAAGTAACTGACATTAAGAGAGAGAGAAATTGTTTATTAAGGTAATTGGTCACTGCAGGGTGTTACAGAATTAGGGGTCGCTGCCATTCAGTGTTTGTACAAGGGCCTCCGCTGTTTTACATGTACAGGGACCCATAAGTATATGTTTCAATTGCGGAGGTCCCTAATGTTATTCAATGGTAAGTCATTTTAGGAAGATTCTTTGCCCATGGTAGAGCGGCTTTAACCACAGGCTACGACTTTTACCATCTTGCAGCACCCTTAAATCTCAGCAATCGCTAAATAAATAAAAGAAAACAAACATCATTTGCAAAAGTGCTCAGAGAATTATCTTCCCGGTGCGAGTGTCCTAGCGCTGGCAGAGGGCCATTTAAAAAAAAAAAAAAATAGTTACCACCAACCAGAGTGCGGGCTCTATTAGCCCGCACCTTTAACTCCAGCAGGTTGTGTCAAGTCCCAAGTTTACTTTAATCCTAGGGGGCAAGTTTACTAACATTGGAGATAAATATATGGAGAGATTTCTGGAGATGTTGCCCATGGCAACCAATCAGCAATTAGATTTAAACAGCCACAGCCAAGTTAGAAAACAAAAGCAAAGATCTGATTGGTTGCTATGGGCAACATCTCCAGAAATCTCTCCAGATATTTATCTCCAATGTTAGTAAACATGCCCCTAGGAGTCTATTCCTGTACCCCATCCAAGGTATACAATGTAGGTAATACATAGAAATTGGATGGAATCAGACCAGGAGAGGCACAGTGCTTTGCTGCAAATTATCCTTTAATTAGACACTACATGTTTCGAGCAAAGTTGCACTTTTATTAGACACTATTATCCTTTTATAAGACACTACATGTTTCGAGCAAAGTTGCCCTTTATCAAGTGTACACATTGATAAAGGGCAACTTTGCTCGAAACATGTAGTGTCTAATAAAAGGGTAATTTGCAGCAAAGCACTGCGCCTCTCCTGGTCTGATTCCATCCAAGTCTATGTATAGCCCGCACCTTTGTTGGGGATAGTATTTTTGGCCAACAGGTGCCCCCAACATTTTATAAATGCAGGGTCGGACTGGGCCAGCGGGGCACCAGGAAAAAACCCGACCGAGATCTGCTCCCTACCGAATCTCACTGCAGTGACCTACTTTTATCGGGCAGATACAAAGTGCACGGGGGGCCCGGCTCAGTAGGGCCTGGATAAATGTAAAGAGTAACAAAAACATTAGAATTTTTAACCATGGCCATATCCCCTAATAACCATGTTTACTTTACAAAATTGGCAGGTTATGAAAGTTTGAACACATTACTGAGATTTTTAGGGCCATGTTTTATGTGATATAACAGTGAAGCTGAAACCGCCCTTTAAGCTGTGAGTCACGGTTTCCCCAAGAGACTTGTTTATCTTAAATTGTTATAATTGTTTCTTTGCTTATCTTAAACACATAGAAGTGCATCTGCTCAGTGTTCTGGGCTCTCTGCCAAAAATCCTCTTACTTTAATTAAGTTTCAGAAACGTTGTATTTTTTCTGGCATCAGTGCAGGAGATTAAAGAGAAACTCAGGACATTTTAGTAAGAAAATAGGGCTGCTGGCTGCCCTGTCAAAATCAGGAATCAAAGTGGGACAGTTGGGAGGTATGCTTTTATTATGATGTAGAGAGTTTTAAATTCTGAGACAATTAGCAATTGGGTTTTAATTTTTTATTATTCGTGGTTTTTGAGTTATTTAGCTTCAGCTTATTCAGCAACTCTTCAGTGTGCAAACTGGTTGCTAGGGTCCAAATTACCCTAGCAACCATGCACTGATTTGAATAAGAGTCTGAATTATGAATAGGATTGGGCCTGAATAGAAAGATAATTAATAAAAAGTAGCAATAACTATAAGTTTGTAGCCATTTTTAGATGGAGTCAGTGACCCCCATTTGAAAGCTGGTACGAGTCATAAGTAAAAAAGGCAAATAATTCAAAAACTATAAAAAAAAACCCCTCTAAGCTCAAACAATTCCATTTCTATAACATTTTACACACATAGGCAATTAGTGCCATGCTGTTGTATAATTATAAATCTCAGCATCCTCTTCCAGTATGAAGCTCCTTGATTACCCTGTTTCTCATTTAGCCCATCTTAATTATTGTGAAGGCAATCAAATCCAAATAATCCATGACCACGGGCTCACAGTCACAGCTGGAATGTGAAAGGCTAGTTCATGCAATGTGGAGAGCTCAACCCTCTTTGGTATTCATCGGTGAAGGTGTCAGGTGCTAATACTGACCCTCACAGGCATTGGGTCAACAGGTACATAGGAAAAAATCCAGTAGCACATTGCAATTCTTGAAAAAAAGGTTTTGTATTTTATATTTGCCCATAGACATACAAAAAAAATCAGGCTAGGGCCAAACTTCTGATTAGTGCTATGGGCCACTTCACATATTCAAAGTGTGCTGCTTTACTACATAAACCCCCCATGACAAACTACTACCTAGGCAAAAGTTCCTGCATAAAATTGAATAAATGGGTAAATGACGCTAGAGCAAAGATGAGCAGGGGTCCCCAACCTTCTTTATCTATGAGCCACATTCTAATGTAAAAAGAGTTTACAGAAGAGAGTGTTAGCAGTACACCTGGTTTTTACGCAACTAAAACTTGCCTCCAAGTCAGGAATTAAAAAGAAACTAAGCCAAAAAAAAGACAAATGAACTCACCGGTGCTTTCTTGATTGGTGAAATAAGAGACTAGAGACTTGAATGTGTATAATTTCTGTTATGGCCAATTAGTATGTGGAGGTAGGACTATTGCCATCAGCTTTTGTTTTTCAACTGAACCTTAGTAAACATGAGATTGGCAAACACGGATTCATACTGCGTCAGGCTTGAGTGGCAGAATGCCATTAAGATCACTTGAAACATAGATGAGGAATAATTTCTGAGCGAAAACAAATATGCGGTTTAACAAAATATATTTTATATTTTTTTTAAAAAATAAAAAACTGAGAATACAAAAAAAGCATATAGATAGCAATCACTATCCTGGTACACAATAAATGTCCCTTGATATTAAATCAAATGGCGAACCTAATTCTACCTTGCTAGCATTCTCTTTCCCGTGAAGATTTCATTCTCTTCACACACATAATATTTAAATTTTTGCCAGCCCAAAGGGTAGTTAAAGGGTGCTGCAATTTATATAAAGCTGCACACATGTAGTGGATGCTTATTCTGTCGTTTTAGTTATTCTCTATGGATAGTCTGGGGCATTTCTGATGCTTCTTTTTTGGGTACATCAGCTCTGTGAACTTCCAGGTGCCAGCAGTCTTTATTTGGTGTATGAAGTCAGATTGCTGCCCTCTTTTTTTCATGGGAGCACACAGGAGGTCCACACTTCCTTAAACTTGAGTTGTGAAAATAATTTTAACTGTTAAATTTAGTTAAAGGGATTGTTTACCTTTACATTAACTTTTAGTATGATGTAGAGAGTGATATTCCAAGACAATTTGTAATTGGTTTTCATTTTTTCATTATTTGTGGTGTTTGAATTATTTAGCTTTTTATTTAGCAGCTTTCCAGTTTGCAATTTCAGCAATCTGGTTGCTAGGGTCCAAATTACCCTAGCAACCAGACATTGGTTTGAATAAAATACAGGAATATGAGAAGGAGAGGCCTGAATAGATAAATGTGTAACTAAAAGTAGCAATAACAACAAATCTGTAGCATTACAGAGCATTTGTTTTTTTAGATATGGTCAGTGACCCCAATTTGAAAGCTGGAAAGATTCTGAAGAAGAAGGCATGTAATTGAAAAACTATAGAAAATAAATAATGAAGACAAACTGCAAAGTTGCTTACAAGAGTCCATTGTACGCCATACTAAAAGTTAACTTAAAGGTGAAGCACCCCTTTAACTATATACCTTGCATAGTATACCCAGCAGCTCTTGGACCCATTCCACTCTGCCGCATAGTGTTTCTTAAATGGCCTCATCCATATCTGAAACACTAGTCCCTAAGTCACATGGGTAAAGTTTGACAAGGCACAAGCTAGGCACTGAAGAAATGTAACCCTGCCCTAAGTTTACGGAACACATGTCCACTCGGCGCCGAGTTTGCAAGGGGAGGGACTATTTGACAACTTTCAGCTACGTGCGCTGTTCACAGAGAGCGCGTAGTTCCGGTTGTGGGCGTAGCTTGTGGAATTGCATACGCTGGCAGCTCAGTAAGTCGCTACTCAGTGTTCCCACACCCAGCAAGGCGAGTTGTGCGCTTAAGGGTCTCCTGTCCGGCCATTTCGTTTTCTTCCTCTCCGTGTAGCGTGCCCACCCTAGCCATGGTAGCCAAGCAGAGAATCCGCATGGCCAACGAGAAGCACAGCAAGAATATCACACAGAGAGGCAACGTGGCCAAGTCAACGGTACGGGCTGCCGGCTGAATGGGAGTTGTTGGCACTGTGAGAGTGCTGGTGGCTCTGTGAGAGTGCTGGTGGCGGGGAGTTTGTTCTCTTAGTCTAACCCTTATATTTTTCCCCACAGAGAAATGTGACGGAGGAGAAATCTGCAGTGGGACCCTGGTTACTGGCGCTCTTTATCTTCGTGGTCTGTGGATCCGGTGAGTTTTTCGTATTCTAATGGTACAGAGCGTTCCCTGCTCCTTCCTATATGGCAACTCCCACTAACATAAGAACCGAGCTTGGCACGTCCTTGGCTAACTGTGCTCTGTTCCCACTAACATAATGGTGCTGCCATACTATTCCTCAGCACCGTAACAGCTTCACTGTCCTACTGCCTTCAGAATTCCTGTGCTATCTACCTTGTACCTTGCTCTCAGCACCCCTCACACATTCCCTATAGCTCCCTCAGTACTTGCACTGCCTGCCAACAGCTGTCCTGTATTACAGTATACACCTACAGTATACACCTACAGTATACACCTACAGTATACACACCATCTTGCACAGCCCTGTTTACCCTTCCTCTCAGGGTTTGTAAGCTCTCTGTAACTTGCACCTGTTCCAGTAGCTTTTGAAATCCCAATCCACACCAGTACTCCTTATATGTGCCCCTTACATTATCCCTTGATAGAGGTTAGGCATCACTACTCCTCATGTCCCTTACACCCAGCTCACAGTCCAGCCCATTCACTCCTGTTTTTTCACCTGCTGCTGAACTGATTGCCAGTATTGTTTGCCACATAAGAAATGTTGGGTTATGTGGAAAATGACTCAGGGGTACAGAATGGGTTGCCACCATGTCATGACTCTCCCTGGCCAATGGTAAGTACCTGTAACAGCTGTTTGGGACGTCCCCACTCTCACACATAATCATTGTGTCTTCCTGATTTGGGTTTCCCCTGACATCACCTTAAGGCTTCCTTCTATCTGCATACGTATGCACTACTCGGCAGTCTGACGAGCCCACTCCTTACATCACACGATACACAAACCCTTCCATTACTCTCATCATATACTTCCCATTCGTGTCTGCTGTGGTTATTATTAGCTCTAGTTACTGCACAGCAGCATTAATTGCTAACCAGGAGTAACCTGGCATAAAACCTCGATTTTTAAATACCCTGATTTGAATTTTTTTTTATTTGCGGTCCCACCAATTTGTAATGCATTTCAATGGCTGCATTTCCCTGATTTTAAAGGGGTTGTTCACCTTTAAATTAACTTTTAGTATGGCGTAGAGCGTGAAATTCTGACACCATTTGCAATTGGTTTTCATTTTTTATTGTTTGTGTTTTTTGAGTTATTTAGCTTTTTATTCAGCAATCTGGTTGCTAGGGTCTAATATTGTATCTTAAAGTAAAACAGACTCCTGTGCCTATATACTTTCAGTACTTGAATAAAAAGTTACTTGACACATTTCCCTGATTTTACATTTTCCCAGATCATTACATCATTTTTTCCTGGTCCCCTGAAAAACATAAAATGGGGGTTCTACTGTAGTTAGCTTTAGCAAACCAGGCATAGTTGTTTGTGAGATTCACCCTGTTTGCCCTTTTGCCATATGTTAGAATTTTGCATACGAGTCTGATAGCAGATAAACAATTCAAATTTGGGCTAAAGAATATCAGTTTTATACAGGTGTTAATAATTTCATGGTAACCTTGGCACTTTTTTTTTTTTTTTTTTTTTTTTTTTCCTCTTTCCTGTATGACCTTGTTTATTAATCATACATCACAGAACTCCACACGTTAGATAAAAATAGGAGCACATATGTACTGTAATGTTTGGAAACAAGTTGTAGATAAATATCCATATTTAGATTCACACTGGGACTTGAGACCTTTCTCAAGACGTGTGTGTGTTTATATTATATGTACATATTTATTTATACACACCTTCAGATTTTCATTGCTGAAAGATTCTGTTAATTGCAAGTTATCAGTTAAATGACTTGTACTATGAACCAAATATTTGTTTTTGTGTTACTACTAGAGTAAGCAAGGTCACATTTATGCCTGACCGTTTCACTATAAAGGTGGTCCTACATGGGCAGATTTGATTAATGGCAAATGTTGCCGCATCTTGCACCAATATGCCCGCAATGTCTGTCTGATTCAGTTACAGTCCCTAGGGCCCAAAGATCAGATCAAGGACTGCATAGATGAAACAATGGCCAATTTTCGATATTCTGAGATATTGATCATGGAAGCCCAACGCAGGGGCCTCCATACTCTGCCCAATAAGCTACCAACTTTATCTCTCAGCAGCTCTTCTTGGCCCATGTATGACCACCTTAAGACAAGGGCCATGTCAACCAGTGTTAGATTTGTATCCCCCCTTTTCCAACTTTTTTTTTTATATATATACTGAATGATAAAATTATCATTCCTATATCTGAATATGTAAGGAATTATGTCCCCATCCAATGTAAAGTAAAAGCTGTGAAACTGTCAGTTGCCTTGTTATAAAATGAATATTTCCGGAAGTGTTTTTCTTGAGTTAAATAGATGAAACCGGGAATTTAAAGCTACTCCATCAGTTTTATTGTGAGGTAGATCGATTCCCAGTGCAGCAGTAAGCAGGAGTCAATGGTGCAGAGGGATTATCTGTGCACTGATAAACTAAATATCTACCTTGCAACGAGCAAACATGGAGTAGCTTCAATTTACATGTTTGGTTTAAGAAATAACAAAAAACATACTTTTTTTTTTATGAGTAAAAGAATAGGCAACGGTTCTGTTTTGTTTGAAGTCCTATTCTTTGATACTACCTCCTTAATGTGGACCTGTCACCCAGACCTAAAAAGCTGTATAATATAAGTCCTTTTCACATTAAACATGAAATCCAAATCTTTTTTTATTAAAGTTTTTATAGCCGTTGAAAACTCATTCAAAAATCTCATCTGTCAATCAAATATTGGCTGCCCCTCCTCTATGCCTTAGGCATAGAGGCAGGGCAAGCAATTATTTTCACTTTCCTTTTAGCACTTCCTAGATGTCACTGCACTCCCCACATTCCCCCTCTCACTTTACTATTTAATTGTGTAACCAGGGCATGGGGATGGACATCAGGTCCCCAATTCTGGTGCACAAACAAGATTCTGAGATGATGCAAGGCTTGCCTTAATAACCGTGTCCACAAAATGGCTCCTGCCTGCTTGTTATAATTATGAATTCCCAGACCGATGGAAACAAGATTCAAATAATTTATATAGTGTAATTAAAGTTCATTTTAACATGTTAAAATAGGATTTGGAATAATTTGTTTGAGTGACGGGTCCCCTTTAAAGAGCAACTCTGAGCGTTTTGTGCCCTTGCCTGTTATGGAGACAAAATGCCCTGAATCGCCCTGTATGTACAAGCCCTAAGGATATATTTTAATTATCCAGGTTTGCCTAACACAGAGAATTGTTACTTTCTCATCTGCAAGATAGACTAACCTTGTGATCTCTTCCTCCAGCTATTTTCCAGATTATTCAGAGCATCAGGATGGGCATGTAAAGAAGATTTCCCCCTCCCTATTCACCTGTGAAGTATAAACGAACTCTAATATTTTGATCTGTTGACCCGGGACAAAGGATAGATAACAGATTTCACATAACTGCCTGTTCCAGAATGACAGTTTAATACAACTCTCATCTGAGTCATTCCAAATTATTCCACCAAAGTCATTCCAAGTTTTCTAATCCATACCACAGTGCCTTCACAAGGCACCGTATGCAGAAAAGCAATAAAGCTGATAGCCTGCAGTTGTGGAGCTACTTATTGAGTGAAATGTCAAGTTTTTTGTTTTTCTTTTTGTGAACCTTTTTTTTTTTTTTTTTTTGCAATGTAGATACATAGACTAAATAGCTATTTTGTTGCAGCAATTTGTCTTTGAATGTTGTGCCCTTTTTAATGTATAAAATTGGTGACATTTTTTAATTTAAAAATCAAAAGCTGGAAGACTGATTCTTTGGTAATTGGAATATTCTGTACTATGCTGCGTGAAAATGTCTGTGTATGGTTTGCCCTGTTTCCAGATGCTGCTCTGCATTTTTAAAGGTAATTCCTTAACGGCCTTGCATAAAGTCACTGAGCAACTTTTGCTGTGTAATGGGTAAAAATAACCACATTTCCATAACACAAAAAAAAAAAAACCCTCGAAACTGACCGTGAATCAGCTTTATCTACCTCTCCCCTGCATTAATCTAGTTTGTTGCTATAGCAATGATCAATCAGCCAAACGCAGAGGAGAGATCTTATATTTACCAATTGTTTTTTGGCATTCAGGTGCTGGCCTGAGTTTTCTGTACACCCATTGGAGGGTACCAAGCTCTCATTTTTCTTCAGTCACTTGGGAAAAGGCTTCTGCTGCTCGGAGGAATAAAATACTGTGGATATACTGGGGGTGATGCATTACCGCTAGTCTTGCATGCAAGTCCAAGTTAGCTAATCTTGCCTTTAATGATCATTTTCTGCTCTCTGTTTTATTTTTCTCGTGTACAAATGAAGGTTTGTGGCATGACTTAAGTGCGTAAGAGAACCATAAAGGTATTGCTAGCAGCTGATCAAAAGCCGTGTACTTTTGATGCATTTTTAAAATAAAATTAAAATTTTACAAAAAATGCATTGGGGTTGTGTTGACAAATCTATTACCATGTTACCAGAGGAAGAGAGCATGTCATTGGTGACGAAAGTTATACTTTACCTGGTTATGTATTGAACTTGGATAAGGGATATTTCAATAAATTGGATCTCTGTACCTTAAAGGGGAACTATTGCGAAAATGAACATTTAATATAAGCTTCATCATACTGAAATAAGAAACTTTCTAGATACAATCAATCAAATAGTCTGCATTGTTTCTGAAATAATCAAGTTTATATTCACTATTCCTCTCTCAGCATCTGTTTCTCTTCATTCTGTCTTCATGCAGCAGTTGGGTGTCAGATATTAATTGACGGTTATATCCAACATATCTTAAACTTGGGCTTCCTTTCCTAGAAGATGTATTAGAGCTCACTCAAATAACTGATTCCAGTACAAACAAAATCTAACAAAATAACTGCCTTTTGCACAGATCCTGCATGTAGAGAGACAAGATGTCTGGTGAATTTAATAGCGTGAGCTCTAATACATCTTCTAGGCAAAAGGAGCCCTCCTATAAGATATATTGGATCATTCATCTTACACCCTACTCCTGAATGAAGACAGAATGAAGAGAAACAGATGCTGAGAGAGGAAAAGTGAAGATAAACTTGATTAGTTCAAAAACGGTACAGCATTTAATTAATTGTATTTAGAAAGTTTCTTATTCCAGTATGCTGAAGTTTATATTAAATGTTAATTTTCACAATACTTTCCCTTTAAGTCTGCTAAAATGTATTTCAAAATTAGACAAAATAGGATTATTTTGCCACCAATAAGGATTCATTCTATGTTAGTTGGAATCATGTTTGTACAAGGTACTATTTAACATATATAAGTAAAAATGTTTTGAATTATTTGTGTAAAATAGTCTATGGGATTGGCCTTCCTATAATTTGGAGCTTTCTGGATCACAGATCCCACACCTGTACTGTATTTACAACATTAGTTTGGTAAAATTTGAACACTGAAATGGCTCAGGATGGAGATCAGTTGCAATTACTGAACATAAGGAGTACTCGGCTTTCCTGCAATGCTACGACAAAGGGCCAGATTAAGTAGAGTCAGACAAAGTTTTATCACATGAAAACTCATCAACGAGATTCAATCTGAGATGAAATTCAATTCAGAAAAACTTCTCACTGTTTTTATCATGTGAAAAAAACGAAGTCTATGGGGAAAAAAACTGGTACGGAATTTGGAGAAAAGGTTTATTTTATTTTTCCTCATTGAATTGAATTTTATCCATGAGTTTTCACGAGAACTTTTTCTATAACAGTGAGTGTCACAAGACACATAAGTAGAAAGGGGCCCCTTGTTCAAACAGAGTTCAATGAATTCATATCGGCAGGGAAAAGACCCTGGATTGCAATGTACAGTATAAACTTCAACAACAAAAGACCAATGGAGGCATTCATTTTCCTAATATACAATATTACAATGAAGCTGCTTTCCTACGCCACATCAGAGACTGGAAACTGAATACAACCACTCCAAATCTATTTTTATACCTACCTTGGACAGGTAATAAAGATTTCCTAGTGGTCTCCTGGCCAATATCATCACAAAATGGAAACAGGTCGGATTATATTGCATCAGGGACATACTTAACAAAAACATTACTCCCGTTTCTAACAGAAGCATCTGCTAAATTCCCCTTTCAACATACCCAACAATTTCTAATTCACACAAGCCACTCACTATGCGAGGAAGGTTCTGCGTAATATGACAGATCAAGATCTCCCTAATCCCCTAATTACTACTCAACTGCTCTTATTCAGAAAATTATTAGAGCAAACCTTTATCCTTCCATTGGAGACACATCCCTTAGGAACTGGGCCAACTCCATCCCAAATACCAACACAGTTGATATTTATAAACTCAATTCCCATGCCATGAGGATCACCCCATCCAGCCAATACCAAATTATGGCCCTACAGATTTTAAATCAATCCTATTTAACCTCATTACTAAGATTTAAAATGGGCCAGCTGGACAATCCTGCATGTTTAATGGTCATGCAGACCACCTCAACAAAAGTTAAATCAGTGAACAGCCTCTTTGGTTGTTAAAAGGCTTACAGTAAGGCTGCAGCAAATCCTTCTACTCCTCTAACCCACTCAGCCCCCTCCCTCAGGAATTTGCTTTGGCTGTTGTCTTATGAGCAT
The DNA here is from genome assembly GCA_038501925.1 of Xenopus petersii. Taxonomy (NCBI): domain Eukaryota; kingdom Metazoa; phylum Chordata; class Amphibia; order Anura; family Pipidae; genus Xenopus; species Xenopus petersii. Next base: position 38,756,781 of record CM076681.1, on the reverse strand, counting down.
GCTCAATTCTTAGCTCAGACTACTAAACACACCCTCCAGTCTTACAGCCAATGAAGAGATAGCATTGCTGGTTCCCATAGAAACTCTGCTCTAGCTGTCTGATCCTGTGTTTTTCTCCTAACCACCTCTCCTGAGCTCAGCTTAACCATTACACTGCTCAACCCCAGCAGAACTTTTTATCACAGCATGTTGTACCTGTGTAACCCTGCATTCTGCATTGCATGAATTAGGGATGCACCGAATCCGGGATTCGGCCAGGATTCGGCCTTTTTCAGCAGGATTCGGATTCGGCCGAATCCTTCTGCCCGGCTGAACCGAATCCTAATTTGCATATGCAAATTAGGGCAGGGAGGGAAATTGCATGACTTTTTGTCAGAAAACAAGGAAGTAAAAAATGTTTTCCCCTTCCCACCCCTAATTTGCATATGGTATTCGGCCGAATCCTTCGTGAAGGATTCGGGGGTTCGGCCGAATCCAGAAAAGTGGATTCGGTGCATCCCTAGCATGAACTTTACAGCACACAAGTCCTGTTTGCAGATGTCAATGTTAGTGATGATGTGTCAGCGGGAAAATGGCAGCCGGGTGAAAGCTGCTATTTGTTTTAGGGAAATGTGATGGCACTGGCAAATGGAGGGGGTATATGCAGTACAAATGATGTGGCTTGGGTGGAGAAGATATTCCCAACTTATAAACATGGTAGGAAAATGTAGGCTTTGCATGTCCTTTAAGATGCCAAGATAAAGAGTATCTGGGTATGCCCAGTCATTCAAACCTTATGGCAAAAAGCATATGATTACTGGCACCTCTTGACAAAAAATAAATTTAAACCCAACACTGAATGGGCTGTCTTCAGCAAAATTAAAGAGGGACGACTTGTAACCAAAGGCAATAAGATACAACTAGTCAAAAGTAAACTACACGTCCTATTCTACTGTATATGGACTGGTTGGAGGTGTCCGCCAATAAAATAATCCAAACACATAAATTCTTCGATATCTGTTCCACCAATATCCTACATCTTCCCCCACGTATCAGACAAATGACCACAACCTGGTATGACCTAGAATGCCTTCGGGGCACTAATCCCCTCTTTCTTTCTACAACATCTCTAAACGAACATAGTTACATCTGCCTCCCAGGATCCACCGTACCATAGCCAACAGGTACCTATTTAACCACCCATATGAGTGTGAATGATCTGCTCTGATTTTATCTAATTCTTTTTTCTATCTTATCCCTCTGTTTGATTTGTTTATGTTGTAATACAGGATTCTGAAGACTTTCATATGATAGCACAGTACACTCTGACAAGTATATGTACCAGCTTCCTTGCTTTACTGTTCTCCCAATTGCTCTTGGACTATTAACATTGATACAATAAAAGCTATGTAACCTGAACTATAAGTCCTACACAAACCAGAAAAACTTTCTTGAGACCGTATTTGTAATGCTGTTATGTCATTCGGAATCCTGCAGTCTGGAAACAAATAAGTACAATATATAAAAAAGAATAGAGTTCAATGAATAGGGTTTGTGATTAACATGTTGCTTGTTGTGTTAATAAGGAAATATAGATATCGTCATTTTACTTTCTGAAAATGAAAGTAAAAGAAGCCTAAATCATGCTTGGGTTTTTATTAGTGATTGGAGAATCTGAACAATTTGGCTTTTGTTGAAAATACACAAAACTGCTAAAAAATCAGTAAATGCATTAATCAATGGCTGTTTTTTTGTGAGATTTTTTTCACTTACTTTTTTCTCAGCAAAATGCAAAAACATATTTTGCTCATCCCTAGTTATCAGTGGCTTTTCATGTTTGTACAACTTACATTTTAAAGTGCTTCCAAGTAGGCTGTTTGTCTTCACACTTTTTGAGTTCACCATTCTATATTCGGATCTATCATATAGCTTCGTTCAGAATAAGCTTACAGGTTTATGAAATAATTTAGTACCAGTCATGGGGGTAAATCAGGAGTACCTAGGGCAGCAAAATAAGTATTCACTCCAAATATCACTCTTTTGTAGATTTAAGGTGTGGAGATTACAAAAAGATCCCTTATCTGGAAAACCCAAGTTCTCAAGCATACTGGGTAACATGCCATACCTGTATATGGAGGTTTTCACAGAAAACTAAGTTGAGGTGTTTTGTGCCTTATCAGCTTTTAATCATAGGCACAAAAAATTCAAACTTGTTCTGTTTAAAGGAATTGAGGCCAAAACACAACATTTGATTAAAATACTTTATATCAAATAAGAAATAGACAATGTAGGGTTGTTATACATCTTTCAGGGTACATATCTTCTCTCCAAATTCAAATATATGCCATTAATATCATCTTGATAAATGTATAGATGTTACAGGTATGGGACCGTATGTGGTATGTCTTTCATTTCCCAGGAACATCTGACTACTGGGGTGTTTTCTGAACAAAGATTTTTAGTGAATAAGTATTCAGTTGTATGAGTTTAAATCAAATGTGAAAAACTGGCTGTGCAAAATGTGGGTACCCTTGAAATTTTGCTAATTTGAATGCATGTAACTGCTCAATTCTGACTACTGACAACACCAAATTGGTTGGATTAGCTCGTTAAGCCTTTAACTTCATAGGCAGGTGTGTCCAATCATGAGAAAAGGTATTTAAAGTGGCCAATTGCAAGTTGTGCTTCTGTTTGACTCTCCTCTGAAGAGTGACAGCATGGGATCCTCAAAGCAACTCTCAAAAGATCTGAAAACAAAGATTGTTCAGTATCATGGTTTAGGGGAAGGCTACAAAAAGCTATCTCAGAGGTTTAAACTGTCAGTTTCAACTGTAAGGAATGTAATCAGGCGACAGGCGCAGTTGCTGTAAAACCCAGGTCTGGCTGGCCAAGAAAAATACAGGAGCGGTATATGCGCAGGATTGTGTGAATGGTTACAGACAACCCAAAGATCACCTCCAAAGACCTGCAAGAACATCTTGCTGGAGATAGTGTATCTGCACATCATTCTACAATTCAGCGTAATTTGCACAAAGAACATCTATATGGCAGGGTGATGAGAAAGAAGCCCTTTCTGCACTCACGCCACAAACAGAGTCACTTGTTGTATGCAAAAGCTCATTTAGACAAGCCACAGTCATTTTGGAACAAACTGCTTTGGACTGATGAGACAAAAATTGAGTTATTTGGGCATAACAAAAAGCGCTTTGCATAGCGGAAGAAGAAAACCCGCTACCTACTGTCAAATTTGGTGGAGGTTCCATCATGCTGTGGGGCTGTGTGGCTAGTCCAGGGACTGGGGCTCTTGTTAAAGTCAAGGGTCGGATGGATTCAACCCAATATCAACAAATTCTTCAGGATAATGTTCAAGCATCAGTCACAAAGTTGAAGTTACGCAGGGGTTGGATATTCCAACAAGACAATGACCCTAAACATACTTCGAAATCTACAAAGACATTTATGCAGAGGGAGAAGAACAATACACTGGAATGGCCGTCACAGTTCCCTGACTTGAATATCATCGAAAATCAATGGGATGATTTTAAGCAGGCTGTCCATGCTTGGCAGCCATCAAATTTAACTGAACTGGAGAGATTTTGTATGGACGAATGGTCAAAAATACCGCCATTGAGAATCCAGACACTCATAAAAGGCTATAGGTGTCTAGAGGCTGTTACATTTGCAAAAGGAGGTTCAACTATGTATTGATGTAATGTCTCTGTTGGGGTGCCCAAATTTATGCACCTGTCTAATTTTGTTATGATGCATATTTTCTGTTAATCCAATTAACTTTATGTCACTGCTAAAATACTACTGTTTCCATAAGGCATGTTATATATTAAAAGGAAGTTGCTACTTTAAAAGCTCAGCCAATGATAAACAAAACGCCAAAGAATTAATTACTGTACACAGCAAAATGTGTTGTACTGTATGGAATTCTCTCATGAAACTAATGATAATATCCATCCTTGCATGGACTGAAAAAACTGTCTCAGTTACTGTACTCCACAAAATATTTTGTGGCATAGCTTTTTATGCTATTTTCCAGTTCTCCCTAATGCTGTCCTTCAGTGTTCTCATCCTGCATCCGATGTACTGTTTACCACACTTCAGACATGTAGATATACTATTATAGTTTCTGTAGCTATTGCTTTGGGCAGTTACTGTTGGCCAAAACTGTCTTGAGACACCAAGTAATACAATTATCTGCAACTATTGCACTTATAGCAGCCAGATGCACTCAGACACTGGGTGAAATCTATATATAACCTGTCTAACTATTTGGAGTTTATCCAGGAAGGCAAAAAACCCTACTCCAATTTGCCTCAAAGGGACCCCAAGATGGCAATCAGATCAGTCCCTTGATCAACTTGGACTATGAGCTATCTCCCATAACCCTGTATTCCTTCACTTGCTAAAAAGCCATCCAAACCCTTCTTAAAGCTATCTAATGTATCAGCCTGTACAACTGATTCAGGGAGAGAATTCCACATCTTCACAGCTCTCACTGTGAAAAACCCTTTTTGAATATTAAATAGAACCTCCTTCTAATCGGAATGGATGCCCTTGTGTCTGCTGGAAGGACCTACTGGTAAATAAAGCATTAGAACGTTTATTATATGACCCTCTTACTATAATAATCACATCTCCCCTTCAGCACCTCTTGTCCAGTGTAAACAACACTGATTTGACCAGTCTTTCTTAATAATTGATACTATTCACACGCATAACACCAAAAGAATGAAAGCATTTTTGAGTACTTTGTGACCCCCTTCCCCACAGTTCATCTCTTCAGGCAGAAAAAGCTAAAAATTGCCAGTGTGCCATTTCCCTATATGAGTGTGTACACACTACCATTCTACATAAGGAACTCAGAAAGATCTATGGGGTCACACTGTTTAAATGTACAGTAGAAGAATATAAAAGAATCTGGTAGTTTAGATATTATACACTATGTAATATAAAAATACTATAAACCTCATCATAAAGTGAAATGATAAGGTTCTCAGTCAGTCCTATCAAATACTGTAAATTAGACAAAGCTGCTGCAAAAAGACCAGATGTCCAGTGTGACCCTAATCATAGTGTGTTTGTGAATTGATTGTAAGCTCCATTGGAGTTGCATGGGGTTCATGATATTGCAGGAGGCAATTCTTTCTTTCCTCTTCCTGCATTCAGCCATTCCTGCTCCTTTAATTTCCACCTGCCATGTTCATATATCCAATATTCCCCATTTGCATATTCTGTTTCTGTAGTCAGGTTTCCCTGTGCCTGTATCCAGCCTGCCATGTTTTACTTTTTGCGCTCTCTCTGCAAATCTTGTGCCAGTTCCTCTGCATAATGAGTACAGTGCGTTCCACTCCCAGTTGTGCATCAGACTGATGAAAATATTTTAATGCTAATAAACTGCTAAGGCTTAAAATGCATGCAACCCCCCAAAATCAGACAGTAGGAGATATGGGCACTTTTAGAATATCTCATTTACTACTTTAGAACATGCTCCATCACAGGCCCAGACTGGCCTGGACTCATGTAAATTGCCATAGTTTAGCACTTTTTATTGAGCCAGTGAGGGACAGTGTGGGCCTTGGTGTCAGAGCTTCTTTTGTACCTTAGTTCACGGATCTGCTCCAATTAGTTACTGCCCAGCAAATACCTCTCTACTGCTACAATCTCACTCTGCTCTGTGAGTTCTACAGTGATCTGCAGTGTTCCTACGTCCAGCAATATTAAATAAGCATTGCCTCATTTTTAAAATTCTGTTCCTTAAACAAAGGTCTCTGTTTTAGCATAGGCGATGGAGTAAAGAGTGGAATTCATGTGGCAGAGAATATATATTTGCAGGTAAACCAAGGACTAAGACAAATGTTGGACCCATAATTACAGCTAATTTTTGCTCCAGGTAAATAAGGTCAACACTTCATTTCTAAAAAAAAAAAAAAATAAGCTGTGGCATCATAAACGTTGAGACTATAGAATTGTAAAGGACAATAGCACCATCATGTGGTTAATCAGATGAACATTACAAACACTTCTGATCCTGTCCACATGGTGGCAGTGTAACATGAACATTGCTCAAACATTTTGATACTGTCAGGTATATTGGTGCTCTACATTTAGGTTAATTATATTAAAATAAACAAGATTGGGAATAACCATGGATTGGGATAGTTTATGGGCTGATTCCAGTGGATTATCACATTCACTTTTATTTTCTTAGGATGTGCATTTCACATGCTTGTTATTAACATTATATAACAATAAAAATTATTTGCTTTCACTTTTCTAATGCGTTTATTAAAGAATTATTCACATAATAATCTTGATCAATTTCATACCAACTGCATAGCAATCTGTATTAATCCATGGTCTGTACATGAAAGTGCCTGAGAGATTCGCTAGAATTTGAGGCCCATAAGGTTAAAGTGGCTGAAAGGATGGGGCTACTAAACGCTGCATTTATTACTAATGTTGCTAACATGCTTGCTCATACATTTAGACACTTACCATTGCTCAATTCACACTACAATTGCTCCCTGCTGTTAAATGCATATAATGGTGAAGAAACACAGAGCTACTAGTAGTAGAGGTCACCAAATTATGATGATCTGATTTTCTGGCCCCCGAACAATGATTGGCTAACAATGTTATCTCACAAGTACCCCACTAAATGTATAATTTCTGCAGGACGAGATCGCTGTGTCAATCATAGGGAATCCTGCCTGGTTTTCCTAATTTTGAAAACCGGGCAGGCAGTTTTGACCCAGGCAACTCTTCAAAAAACCGGGCTGTCCGGGTCAAAACCAGACAGGTGGCAACCCTAATTGAAAAAAACATGGTGATTTGCTTCCTGAAAATTTTATTTGCACGCTCCATTGCTGTCATAAATGAGGCTTTATGTGTTTTGCTACTTTACAGCCATTCTCCATTTTTTTACTTTTTTTGGAGGACTCCAATCATTTTTTGACAATGAAAGTACCTCTGCCTCCAGGTTGTATAGGGTAAAGTGAGGGTTTAAACAGATAGTGGGTGGGTTTTGGAGTGTAGTTGGCAGGGGAATGTTAGTGCACAGACTACCCTAGGCTAAAGCCGAGTGTGATCTGCGGCCCATTTCTATATACTTTTCTTTTTATTTGTGCCGCTGGGTCCATTTGGGAATACCTGCTGGGGGAAGATCAGGCAAGGCACGTGTCAGGTCCGGACTGAGCATTAAAATAGGCCCTGGCATTTCAGGTACACAGAGGCCCAATCAGCCCACAAAGAGGCCCAAACAGCCCACAAAGAGGCCCAAACAGCCTTTCAATACTGACTTTCTATGGCACCTTATAGCAGCCCCTCTGGCATCTGCCGGAACCCACAGATTGCCAGTCCTGGCCTGCGTGTGTACACCCAGATGTGTGCAGATCAAGTCATGTCATTGGTGCCTGCAAACTGACCCAGGGAAAAGAGCTTGGGTGCACAAGTGCATGTATCTGGATCCTGCAGAAGCCTAGAAGAGGGCCCTGCGTGGATGTAGCCTAGGGCCCCACATGTCATTAATCTACCACTAGGGGTGTGATTATGCCTTAAAGGAAAACTATACCCCCAAAATGAACACTTAAGCAACAGATAGTTCATATCATATTAAGTGGCATATTAAAGAATCTTACCAAACTGGAATATATATTTAAGTAAATATTGCCCTTTTACATCTCTTGCCTTGAGCCACCATTTTGTGATGTCTGTGTGCTGCCTCAGAGATCACCTGACCAGAAATACTACAACTCTAACTGTAACAGGAAGAAGTGTGGAAGCAAAAGACACAACTCTGTCTGTTAATTGGCTCATGTGACCTAACATGTATGGTTTGTTTGGTTTGTTTGTGAGTACAGTGAATCCTACGATCCCAGGGGGCGGCCCTTATTTTTTAAAATGGCAATTTTCTATTTATGATTACCCAATGGCACATACTACTAGAAGAGTCTATTATTATGAAAATGGTTTATTTGCATGAAGCAGGGTTTTACATATGAGCTGTTTTATGCAATATCTTTTTATAGAGACCTACATTGTTTGGGGGGTATAGTTTTCCTTTAAGAGGGTATTTTGTTTTCACCGTGGTCCCATTTTACTTGTTGGGGGTGGTCATGCTGACCAATAGCCTAATAATTGGGGCTCTACAGGGGAGGAATTTTAAACTAGCAGTTTGGTGGCTCTGTGCATGAATATAATCAGTTATTATGACATCAAATAGTTAAAGGCGTATATGTGTGTGTGGGTATAGGGGCCCCATGAGGCCTTTATTCATATACAATTACAATAAATATAGGTAAAACAGATCAAACTCTAGAAATTTGGGGGGGGCTAAAAAATGATTTGCTGTGGGGCCCAGTAATATCTAGTTATGCCACTGTGTGTGTAAAAAATGTTTTTAGATTAAACATGGGCTCTTTTGCTCCCCCTACCAGATTGTAGCTAGTCAATGGGAGACTGCACCACGATAAAAGCCAAATTATCAATTCAAAATTAAATTAAAGTTTCAAGCTGGGCCTTTCTGACAGTTTTGCCTCGTGGCACCTCAATTCAATGCACTGCAGGATTCTTTATGCTGGATTCGATGCCACCTGGCGGCCGGATTTTAGTCTGGCTGCTAATAGTGATACTTGCTGCCAATGTTAATAGGGTAAAAAGATAAAACTATAGGAAGGCTGATATTTTATTAGCAGAAAAGGTGGTAAGCCTTATGTCCCTTCAATGTGTCCCTGCCCTTCAGTATATTTCACTTCACAAGAAAATACTACAAGACATGGTTTGAGTCCCTTGACATTAATAGTCAGTAAACTACTATATTTTCACATGGATACACTCTATTTCTATCTCAACTTAGTGTCTGCCTGTGTACATAATAGTAATTCCCAGCTTGTTCTTGCCGGGGCAATGGGGAAGCTAATGATATAATATGTAGCAGGTGACACACAACATGGAGGTGGCTGCTGCCTCTGAGAGGAATAGTAAAGAGTGATTGGTAGAGTTACTCTCTGGTCATTTCTGATATTCTTACACAGCAATAACACAGAACCTTGTTTCATTCTTTAAGCCCGAAATCCACCCTTCTCCCTTCCCTCCCTACTTAACCTCACTCTGTAAACAGCCCTCACCTTAACAGAGCTCTAAGTCCGCATGAGTAAATAAAGGGAAGGCCACGGTGCCGGTAAGGGGACTGCCAGTATCACACGTAGCCACACTAGGGAGGGCAAGTGGGGGAAAGAGCTGCAGGGCCACGTGTTACTCTCCGACATTAGAGCAAATCTGTACACTGACTGGGCCACTGGAATTTCACTGCAAAAGGTCGCTTATAGTGGCGGAAATAGGTGTTACTGGGCCCCACAGCAAATTAATTTTAGGGCCCCCAAATATCCAGAGTAGTGATACCCATGGATTCGAGCCGACCTTACACTCCTCTTCGAGGGTGGCAGGCGGGTGCAGGCTGAGCTGCTCTCCCCACCTGCCACCTTCAAATGCTGGCTTCCGGCTTTATAGCCGCGCGCCTGCTCGCCCCGCTCCCTTTGTGACATCATCGGCGGGGCGGCGCTGGTCTATAAAAGGAACCCGGAAGTCAGTTGTGGGGGGTTGCAGGTTGTGGGAGGGCAGGTGCACATCACTAATCCAGAGGTTGTCCTTTTTTACCAATACATTTTGAAATTGCTCATTAATTAGGGTCTTATGCGGCCCCTATACCTCGTGGCCCCCCTGCAGCCGCAGAGTCTGCTTCCTCTGTAGTTATGCCCCTGGTCTCTTAGTTTTCCCAACTCCATAAAGCTTGTGTAGCTCAGCTCAGATGCATGTGCCAGTGCCTGTGCTAGAGTCCTGCAGCAGGTCAGGTACCCGCAGGTTACACGCAAAAACCAGCGGTACCATGTGGGTTGTAGGTAGAAGTTACGGGAGCAGGTATAGACCCGGGACGTTGGTTCTCTGGATTTGCGAGTTTGCGGGTCGGGTCGCTGGTCTTCTCACTATCGAGTTTTACTCCTTTTTTCTGATCCTGCCTACTTCTAATGATGTCACTTCCGGTTTACAATGACAGCAGTTCCTGTTTCTTGATGGTCAGCGGGTCGCAGATCGGGTTGCGTATAAGGTACTTGCGGGTTGGGTAGTGGGTCCAAGCTGGTAAGTATGCGGGTTGTGAGTCCGGTTCGGGTTTAACAAATTGGTTCGGCGCAGGACTCTCGCCTGTGCAAATTACCTAGATTGTATGCTTTCTAGGGGTTAAGGTTGCCACCCTTACTGACATTCTTATATTTTTAACCTTCTTCCCTATTAAAAGGGGTGGACAACCTTTTAAGTTAACTTGTAGTATGTTATAGAATGTGCAATTCTAAGCAACTGTTCTGTTGGTCTTCAGAATTTATTTTTATAATTTTTCAATTATTTGTTTTCTGACTATTTCCAGCTTTCAAATAGGGAGTCACTGATACCATCTAAACCAAATGCTCTGTAAGGCTACAAATGTATTGTTATTGCTACTTTTAATTACTCATCTTTCTATTCAGACCCTCTCCTATTCATATTCCAGTCTCTTATTCAAATCATTGCATGTTGCTAAGGTATCAGAAAATCATTCTCTACATCAGTGATCCCCAACCAGTGGCTCACTAACACCATGGATGTTGCTCCAAGTGGCCTCAAAGCAGGTGCTTCTTTTTGAATTCCTGGTTTGGAGGCAAGTTTTGGTTTCATAAAAACTAGGTGTACTGCCATACAGACCTTTTTGTAGGCTGCCAGTCCACACAGGGGCTACCAAAAGGCCAATTGCAGCCATTTTTTTTGCACCAACCAGGAACTTTTTCATGATTGTGTTCAGTGGCATAACTAGAGTGCGCAGGGCTACCCTAGGCGCAGGGGCCTAGCACACTTCCGCCCACTCCCCACCCAGACTACATCCACTGTGTACCCGTGTAGATTCGCTCTGCTTCCCCATGGCTGGGGAAGGGTTCTTGTTGGCTATAGAGGAAACTGTCAATAATACATGTGAGCAAACAATCAAATGTAAACGATTTATCCTAATACTAGAAACCAAGGACCAGCTTGCAACCAAAACTCACCCAAAACTGGGTAACCGTAAGATAATTATACAAAAAAAGAGAAAAAGCTGGGTTTAGTATAGTTTAATTTATTTAAACCAATAACACCCAGTAGTAAATATGTAAAGGTTTTGGGAGGAAATGAAAACAGGTGTTGCCGGATAAGTGCTGCGACTGTGGCTGTTGTCCCTATCTATACTACCAGCTTGTACTACCCTCTGATTCATTGTATACTGTATATTTGTCTATTTATGTTCCAGCAGGTTAAATTCTTGTTCTGCTTGTTCACCTGCAACTGATTTGGGATCATGCATCTCTGCATTTTTTCATTGCCGCCCGTCACTTAATCTTGCAAGTTTTTGTCTGAGGGTTCATCTTATAGGGCTCAAAATGTCTTATTCATATGGCTCAGTAAGTTTCTGGTTCCAGTTCTGCTACGAGTCCCCAACATTTGTTATTACCTGATACACAGCAGATTTTGGAGGCAATGTACCCAGGTGCAGGCACATGGAACAGCGGATGAGCAGCGGTGGAACGGATTCTCAACCTACATCTCCTCAGGCTATGATCCGCCATGTCTGTCCCTAGAATAACACTTCTGCTGTACTAATATTTTTGGTTGGGTGTTTAAGGGGCTGCAGAATAAATGCACTCAGGTATACAAGCAGCTTCATGCATTAATTCATTTTATACATTTCTAAAATTGCTTTTAAAATTTTTTTGCGATGTAATACAATTGTGTTATATTTTCCATGTGTCTGTGCATCTCTGCTTGGTGAACATGAAACAGTTGCACAATATGGGGTGCCGTTTGTCCCAAATACATTCTGTATACAAAACTATCCCTAATACACAGAATGAATGTCTCTCATGTTATATAAGTATTTGTGACCATACACAGATAAAAAAATATACAAAAGACTTATTTCTATTAAAGAATGAAAACAAAATCTGGTTAGTGCACAAAAGGATGTCATTATATCACAAACTCCATTCTGTACAGTTTAACAAGCAATCTGTCTCACAAATGTATAACCTCCATGTACCGGACACACTTATGTGCAAAGCTACTTACAGAATGAATTATGTAAAAACAAAGTTGGACATAATATATAATAGTGTAACTAACTAGTGCTTGTCAAGCTAGATTTGACTGACAAAATAGATATCTGTGACAGAAAGCAAGATTTTATAGTACAGGATTCTTTCTTTCCACAAAATGACAGTTTTGTTTCACAAAACAGATAAAATAACCATTCTGTGAAGCAATACTGTCAGTCACATTCCTGAACCAATAAGAACAAAGCTTATTGCCATATACAAACAAGATGAGAAGTGGCCAGCTCTGCTCCACATGGCTAAGGCAAAGTATCTGACCTGCTATAGAGGGCGCCCTCTAATGTCCCCTGTGCTGCATAGTAATAAACATGAACAAACCTTTCCTAAAAGAGCTGCTGTTAAACACTACAGGTTCATAAATGGAAGTTTTTACAACTTGTATGGTCACAAATACTTATATAACATGAGAGACATTCATTCTGTGTATTAGGGATAGTTTTGTATATAGAATGTATTTGGGACAAACGGCACCCCATAGCACAATGGATGTTTTATTAGCACTAGGTATTCATCATCAGATCACACTCCTCTATATGCGTCTCAATGTTGGTTGCTTCTGCGTTTCTGAATAAGGTGCAAAGTATAGTACAGTATGCATAGATACAAGGGTGCCCTGGAGTCCACCGCAATGAGGTGTTACTTTAAGGAGTCCCTTTGTGTGTTGCGCCTATACACTTAATAAACTACTGCAGTGAAAAATCACATGAAAATGCAATTGCTACCAATGCAAGCACTGTGCAGTTGGAAATAATGAAATTCATAGTCCCACTGATGCCAGAAACATGCATATTGAGCACTATTTTAGCAACATTGATACTAATTAGCATCTATACTGGTAACTCACATACAAGATGATACACGTGCTACTTAGTGGGCATGCATTCATTCTAAATCTGTTTTCTGCACTTTGTACATTGGAATTGTGTTAGTAAATGAGCCCAGTAGAGTAGAGGCTGAACAAAGTCCCTCTTAAATGTACATAAATGAATAGCATACCATTTTCTTGAAAACATTTAATTAGAGATTAGCTGGTTAAAAGATAAGATAACATAAATACTTGCACATGTGAATTCAAAACATAGCTCACACAAACATTATCACATTATTATACTTTGTATAAAGAAGCAATATAAGGCTACAATTCCAGATGGGACCTCACAGATCCTTCCACGACTTATATCAAAAATGGCAGAAAGGTTTGGGTTTATTACCTGATTTTTATCAGCAAGACAAGAACATCTTTTATCCCTAAATGCAACATTTTCCACTCTGACTACTGACCATCTTGGCCAGCAAGTTCACCCAGTCACTTCCATGAGTATTAGTCTTGAAGTAGAAGCTTCTGACATTGGTACCAGCGCAGTCCCCATTGTATCACTTAGACTTTAAGGGCCATGCCAATTTAACTAAAAGTATTGTAGGGAGATTAGTCGCCCGCTATAGTCCTGGTTTAAATGCAGGCAAAAAATCTCCCTTTGTGCAATTAGCCAAAAGGTAAACTCCTCCATTGTGCCAATCACTGAATATTATTAGGACATTGGCAACAGAGAACTATGAAGATGATCCTGGAAGAGAATCTTTTGGAAGGATATCTCGTCTATTTTAATTCTTACACATCATAAAAACCTGTAGTATCTTAACATAACCATGCATCTTAATTCTTGTCAAGCCTATTGGACTCGTGAAGATTCGGGGAGATTTAGTCGCCCGGCAACAAATCACTTCTTCTGGCGACTAATCTTCCCAAAAAGCCTTCCCGTGAGCTAGAATTTAAATCGCCGGCGGGATGGCACTCTGAGCGCTTCTTTTTTCCAAAGTCATCCGAAGTTTACTCGTGAGGCAACTTCGGGTGACTTCGGAAAACAAACCACTCCGAGTGCCATCCCGACAGTGATTTAGATTCTAGCCTGCGTGAAGGCAGTTCAGGAGATTAGTCGCCCGAAAAAGAGGCGATTTGTCGCTGGTCAAATAAATCTCCCCGAATCTTTGTGTGTGTCTCTGCCCTAGACTATCCCCTGCCAACATTATAGTGGTTATCTCTCCTGATAATCTGCTGCTTCATCTCCTGCTGCCAGGCCGGATTTGTGGGCAGGCCACAAAGGCCTGGGCCTAGGGCGGCAGAGAACTGGGGGCGGCATGCCGCCCGCTGGCCGAATCTTGGCTTGTTATCCAGAGGGAGATCTGTGAGTTTGAATCTACTGCCCATCTAGTCCCAAGCCCTGGCAAACAAGGAACTGCAAAAGCAATGGAGGTGAGCAGTGGGGCTGTGTGAGTGGATCAAGACAGGTTTGGGGGAGCTGGTCGAGAGCAGGTCAGGTGCAGGGGGGGAGAGGGTCGGGTGCGAGTGAGTGGGGGCGGAGCAGGGTGGATGGCCTATGAGTGAACAGTTTATAAATCCGGCCCTGTATGCTGCTCTGAGTGCAGAGGACTCTTGTATTTGTCTATATGCTGCTCTTCAGTTCATTCCTGAACCTTTGTTTGGTGCCTTCTTCCCCTTTTTTTAAACCTACTTAACCCTCCTCCTGCCTGAACCATTGCCTGCAAGGGATACCTCTTCACTTATTCTTGTAGTTCCTGGTTTGACCTTAGCTAATTCTAGTCTGTTCTGATTAGTTCTTGTCACTCTGGTTCATCTGGCTCTTTGACTGTTTTACAATGACTTTACTTTCATTAGAATGCTATTTTACTTGCAGCCTCTGCTTGTGGGCCTGCATCCTTTCTTTCTTACTTTCTTCAGAGCTTGGCATACAGTAATAAGGTGTTGTAGCCATTGAACAATTGCAGAAAACATGGTTAGGTGATACCTTTTATTGGCAAGTAATCTCAGTTACTCAATAAAAGGTACCAGATGAGCAGAGACTGCCCCACTATTGTAAGCAGTGTAGCTTATGTCTGTGAGCACTGGCACCATCTCAAACAACGCTAAGGGCAATGACACACGGTGCGATTTGTAGGCTGCATTTTGTCGCGGCTACAATACTAGGGGGCAGAATTATCAAGGGTCCAGGTGAATTTTCGAATTCAAAAAATTAGAATTTTGAGCTATTTTTTTGTATACTTCAACTAGGGAATAGTCCAAATTCGATTTGAATTTGAAAAAAATTAGAATATCGAAATTTATCATGTACTGTCAACTTCGACCATTCGCCATCTAAAACCTGCCATTTTGCTGTTTTAGCCTATGGGGGAACTTCCGACAACCTATTTAGAGTCAGTTTTGGAAAAACTTTGATCCGAATTTGATCGAATTCGCTATTACTTTGATTTGTGCAATTCGAATTCGGCCGAATACGGACCTATTCGATCGAAAACAGACTTATTCGGCCAAAAAAAACCTTCCACTTAATTTCGGTTGGTCTTTTTGAATTAGAATTTCGAAGTTTTTCAAATTCAAAATTCAACCCTTGATAAATATGCCCCCATAACTGTGTAATTCTCTACCCTGGGACTTCCAGAGGATTCTTTGTGCTCTGCCACCCTGACAGATGGCACAGGAGCAGCAAAGGCAATCTAGTAAGTAACATCTAGAAAGATAGTATTTATGTTTGGGTTCAAAGATAGAGGGATAGATTATTATAGAAATCGATGATTACAGTGACGCAAAATAAAAAAATTCCGATGGGGCAGGGGAAGGCTGGTACAGTGCTCTCTGTACAAAGATCAGCCCTAAATACAGCGTCTCTTGACTCTATGTAAATACTAAAGTCAACAGGCATTGCTTACAGAAGCAATGTGCTGTATTCTAACACAGAAATAAAGCAATATGTGTAATATGTGTAATATGTGTAAATATGTAAAGGGAAGAAGCGTCCTCCATCTGATCTATTATACCAGATACAAAAATATAATGGGTAGTGTTCAGTATTTTACTATAAAAAGGACTGCTCTTGATCTGCTATATAAATTAACATGAACAGATTTGTATGGCCATTTATGATTACAGTTGACTGCAGTGAACCATCTATGGGTAACTGAATAGATTATCTGAAATGGGTCACACATTTTGCAAGAGTTGTATTCAGATGGCGAATTTCGAGTTCATGGGCGTTTATAAGAACTTCCATAAACTCACATGGTCTCGAAATTCGAACCAATCTAAATTTATAAAAAAAATTTGAATTTCTGCAAATCGGATGAATAGGATTGACCTGAAAACTCAAATCGAATTAGAATCCAATTCGATTTGAGTTTGCAGGAAGGCTGCAAACAACTCCAAATTGATCCCAGAACGTCCCCCATAGGCTAAAACTGCAACTCGGCAGGTTTAAGGTGGCGAATAGTAGAATTCAGATTCTTAAAGGGCCAGTACATGATAAATTTTGAAAATCTAATTCAAATTGTTTTAAAAAAAAACTCGAATCGAATTTTAATCGATAATCGAATTTCACAAAAAAAAAACCCTCTAAAATTCAAATTTTTACTTCGACCCTTGATAAATCTGCCCCTTAAGGGCTTTATATAATGATTTGCAGTTTACAGGTAAAATATGTCCATGCAGCAATACCATACAACAAACTTTCAGGTTTATAGAAGAAATATGCATCAGATTAATGAATCCCAGCGCCCAGCATAATGTTTGTATAATTGGACACCGGGGAGTAGGAAAAAAAATGCCAGTGCAGCGTTCACAAATTGTACCCAGGCTGGTGAGTTTTTAAGATGAGCGGTGCCTAACAACTTAGCACCCCGAGTGATATTGCCTTTCCTTCTCCTTTAAATGGCCTTCATATGTAGGTTTTGTATTCACCAATGCAGTTACATGGCGTTCAATTCAGTCAACACAATGCCAATTAATTAAATTCTAATTTATTGAGAAGATATGGAAGGGTGAACTGCCCACATAAAGTTTAACTATTATGTCAGGTCATATAATTATTTAGGAGCAGCCTTATCATTAGGGTTTCCACCTTTTCTAAATACCGGCTATCCTATGTATTTTCCTATTTTCTCTGACAAGCATCATTTATATCAGGCAGGACTGTAAAACACCAGTCAGGTGTGAACCTCACTAATCAAGCAGATACTGTTGTCAGATACAAGGCTTTGTTCAATAATCTTTTTTTGTGTTGAGCAGACATTTTTTAATGCCAAGGATATCAGTTGGGTTCATTTGTATGACAATATCTGTATGTGTATGGCCAATCATGTGATAGCAATAGCACTAGCTTTGCAAGGTATCACTTATGTTACGGCCTTTATCTAAACCCTTTGTCTGGTATAAAGTATTAGGGTCAGGGCACACGCTCAGATTCAGGGAGATTAGTCGCCCACAAATCTCTTCTTCGGGGCGACTATTCTCCCGAACTGCCTCCCGCCGGCTAGAATGTTAATTTGGTTTCATAAAACCAGGTTTACAGCCAAATAGAGCCTCCTGTATGTTACCAGCCCACACAGGGCTACAAAATAACCAATAATAGCCCCAGCAACCCCCAGAGGTTTTTTCATGCTTGTGTTGCTCCCCAAACTCATTTTATATTTGGGTGTGGCTCACAGGTAAAAGAGGTCGGGACCCCTGCTTTAGATGATAACCAATCAAAAATGTTAAACATGCCAGCTCCTCTGTGCTTTAGCATAAAAAAGTGTCCAACAAGAGTCTCTTGAATGCATTTCATTTTGCTTTTTGTACTGTGATTTGCAGAAATATGGTTATCCCAATTGCTATAATTTTAATAGTCATTTTAGAGTATCAGGGGGATTTTTGTGAATGTGCTGTAGAGCAGGGATCCTCAACCTTTTGAACCGTGAGCAACACTCAGAAGTAAAAGGAGTTGGGGAGCAACACAAGCATTAAAAATGTTCTTGTGGTGCCAAATAAGTGCTGTGATTGGCCATTTAGTAGCCCCTATGTGGATTGTCAACCTACATTGAGACTGGCAGTGCACCTGGTTTTTATATACGGTAACCAAAACTTGCCTCCAAGCCTGGAATTTAAAAATAAGCACCTGCTTTGAGGCCACCGAGAGCAACATCCAAAGGGTTGGAGAGCAACATGTTGCTCACTAGCTACTGGTTGGGGATCACTGCTGTAGAGCATAAACAGCATTAGAGAAAATAATAGGCTAATTTTGGAAGAGCACGGTGCTAGACGGGAAAACTCAAAGCTGCAAACAGCCATGGTTTTTATCCTAGAACTCCAGGATATTAGCAGGTGATGGGTTTTCCCAATGAGGACTCTTATTAGTGTCCATGTTGGTAAAATAACAGGCATGGTTTGGTGGCATTTTTTCCATGTAATTGCATCTATGGGTTCTCGGGGGGTAAGGCATCACAAACAGAGCAAGATACTGTATTAGGTGTCAGTTGATTGTGTAGGCACAACAAGCAAAGGGACTCCTGTAATGCCTTAAGGCAGGGATTCATTTGAGGACTCCCTTTCATCTGCATCCCAGTAATTTGCACTTTGCATGCAGTTCCACGAAGTAGGGGGAACCTGTGCAAGAATCAAATAGGAAAGCAACAGTTTCTAAATTAAGTGTTTTTCACATCCGGCCCATTTACTCTTGTATGAAGCAGCTGACTAAAGTAGCTTAAGGGCTAATTTGCACTGGTGATTAGATTGTTGAAGTGAAGTCTCGAGCAAATCACAAGGAAATAGATTAATGATTTTCATTTACATGGATAACATGATCTGCTTGTTTGGCAGGGTTACCAAACGAGTGGATCTCTCCCTGATATGTGCACCTTGAGATGGTTGATACGGTCTTGACTTCAAAGGTATTTTTGATAGTTGTCCAATTCATAGGCAGACATCGATTGGTGAAGTCCTTTGGAGGGCCCATACAAGGGCCAATAAACTGCCGACATCGTCTGTTAGCAGCTTTTATTGGCCGGTGTATAGCCACTTTTAGGCAGATGAGAGCTGCCTTGGGAAGTTACTGTGGTCTATACTTGACGGCATCCTGAAGGCCCGCAGTATGATCATTGGCCTGGGGAGCAGCCCAATATGGCCAAAAATATGGTGGTTTGACAGCCTTGCCAGGCAAGTGCATCTTTAAATGTATGGTCAGCTTAACGGTTGTGGGAAGCCACACTTCCAGCCACTGCTTGCAATTCAGGCGAATCGAATGTAGACCATATAGTCCTGGTACATAAAATATTGAATTGCTCTGGTCACAACTTATGTTGCAAAAATGCATACCGTTTTAAACCACTTGTAACCCCAACTGTAACTCTGGTTGTGATTTCTCAGGTCAGTTGGTCCTTTGGTAAATAATTTACAAGGAAAACTATACCCCCAAACAATTTGGGAATCGATTGCCGATTCATGTAAATAATCCATTCACATAATATACTTTCTTAATTGTATGTTGTAAACAGAAAATTGCCATTTTAAGAATGAAGGCCCGCCCCCTGGGATCCAGTGATTCACGGTGCACACAAACAAAACAAATGTTAGGTCACATGATCCAATTAAGTAAATGAAATTAAGAGGCAAATTATCAATTCTGTCTTTTGCCCCCACACTTCTACCTGTTACAGTTAAGAGCTGCATTATTTCTGGCCAGGTGATCGCTGAGGCAGCACAGAGAATATCATTTTAAATATGTAAAAGGGCAATATTTACTTATAATACACAAAAGCCATGAATATCTTGTAAATTATATCCTTATAAACGGCGAGTTCTGATGTCATCAGTTATAAACGTTGAGTTCTGATGTCATTTCAGTCACATGACTCACTGAAATTTGTGTATTATAATAAATAAAGTACCCCCAGTTGCAAAATATGAGGATATTAGAAGTTACCTCGGAGGCCTTCGGCCTCGTCTTTTTATATGGTCATGAAACTCCTCGGTAACTTATAATATCCTTATATTTTACAAGAGGGGGTACTTTATTAACTATATATATATTCCAGTTTGGTAAGATTCTTTAATAGGCCACTTAGTATGCTATAAACTATCTGTTGCTTACGTATTCATTTTGGGGGCATAGCTAGCTAAAGAAAGGGCACACACTCTATTTCCCCACTTGAGGGAAACCGCTGTAGCTGCCCAATGAAATAACAGGCATGAATAGGATCCTCCTCACTTTGAATATATCCAAACTTGAAGACAGCCTGTTTTTATTTTGTTAGATCTTATCCGTGCAAGATACTGGAACATGACTTCTGAAGGTGTAGGACTTGGAAAGCAGTTAAGCAACAGAACCATATTGGTTAGGGTGAGAATGGCTAAAAGGAGCCAAAGAGTGGTTCTCAAATGCAAGACTCGTTGGTGACAGCCATGCCTGTGACTACACATACTGGGTGGCTTCAGGCAGGATCTGAATTTTCTCCAACTGAGTTTTTCAGCTGGTAGAAAAAAAGTATTCTCTGTATTGCCATATCATTGCCTTTCTAGCCCTAAAATAGTCTTCCGATACTCTTCCAGGCTGAATCTCAAGAGTCCAGGTGGCAATTAAAAATTGTACAAACTTAACCTACATTCATCAACATTAAAAAATACCATAACACAATCCTTAATACTGGTCTTATATTCAAAACTATCTTCTACAGTTCAACCTTAAAGAAAAACTATACCCCCAAAATGAATACTTGAGCAACAGATAAATTACTATAGATCAATTTAAGTGGCATATTAAAGAATCTTACCAAACTGGAATATATACTTAAGTAAATTGCCCTTTTACATCTCTTGCCTCGAATCCCCATTTAGTGATGGTCTGTGTGCTGCCTCAGAGATCACCTGACCAGAAATACTGCAGCTCTAACTGTAACAGGAAGAAGTGTTGAAGCAAAAGCTACAACTCTGTCTGTTAATTGGCTCATGTGACCTAACAAGTATAGTTTGTTGGTTTGTTTGTGTGCACAGTGAATCATACGATCCCAGGCGTTTTTTAAAATGGCAATTTTCTATTTATGATTACCGAATGGCACATACTACTAAAAAGTATATATGATTATGAAAATTTACATGAAGCAGGGTTTTACATATGAGCTGTTTTATGCAATATCTTTTTAGAGAGACCTACATTGTTCTGGAGGTATAGATTTCCTTTAAGTAATCAAATTTTGGGCTTAGTGGCCGTTCAAAAATTAGATTAGGCACATGCCAATATGGTGAGTTTTGGCTTATTGTTTAGAAAAAAACTATATTACAGCAGATCATTAAAAATGTTCCATAATATTCTAGAGCCATGTATTTCAGCAAAACTATCATTTAATTTCAGGGGGAAAAATGTGTTAAAAATAGATCTTTACAATAATATCAACACAAAGTTGTTAAAATTACACAAAAACGATACTCCTGCGATGGTTTTATGAAATGTACATTGGTATTTTTTTTTTTAATATTTAAATACGCCTTATACACTGTCATTAATCCGCATGTGGCATTTATTAAATACATTAAAATCCGCAATGTAACAAAACTTGTCTTTATGTATACGAAATTCATAACACCATTTTAAATGAACAAAGGATGGCTCACTTCATTTGTTGGTTTGTTTTTCTTCTGTTTGTGTGCTAGTGTAGGCTACACTAGTGCATCTCCACCGACACCAGCTGTTTGCTCTGTTTATTTGATGAAGTTCACAGATTACATATTACAATAAGAGTGCTGGACAAAACATGAGGTAAGAAAGTGGTTCAGAGATTATAGGTCATGCAGATCATGCTAAACAGAAAAAAAAAAAAAGTGAATGAGAGAACACTAAATAAAATTACAAAGAATGTGCATTACAAAATAAAAATAAAATTACACAGCTTTGCTTCTTTGGTTACAAAGTAGGTTGAACAATTTCACAGTTTTTGTAATCCCACCCTAAAAAAAGAACTCACATAAATTGTCTAAAAAGCATAGGAATCATTGCAAATTTTTTTTCTCTCTTAAAGCCGGAAATAAGAGAAATTAGCTTTTTTTCTTCATCAAAATAGCTAGACTATCATTTATTTCAGAATCACAAATGTTGCTCTCCTGTACAGGTGCATTAACGGTTCCTTACTTACACGCTTTACAAAATTTACATTCAAACTGGGTCTCGACTATTGTAAAATAAATACCAGAAGTAAAACTGCTTAGTGTTAGATATATATTTATATATATATATATAAACCAAGACGTTTTTTTCGCTCAGTTATTGCCTAAACATTTTGCCTACAGATAAAATCTCATCAGTTTTTTACTGATAATTACATTTTTTTTTTCTTCTTCTTAAGAAAAGGAAAATAAAAAGAAAGTTTTCTGTGACATTGTTCATATACATTATGAAAATAGCAGCCCTGTAATAAATAAAACACAAACATTAAATGAAACTAAGAGGCAAAAAGTACTTCTAGTTAACATATGATGGCTCTCTCCGTGTATACAAAGAAGGTTGCTTACATAGTAATGACACAGCATGGCTCAGAGTTAGGATCATACGGGTAATATTACTCCGGCAAGTCACCTGAGTGCTCAGACTCAGCCAGTTCCTGTTCTGTTTGATGCAGCATTTCATGTTAAATGACACTCCACAGAATCACATGCAAAAATACTAACTTCCGGGCCAATACCGAGTTTTACCCCGACAGATATAAGTTGCTTTCCAGCTTCGGGATATTATATTGTTATATTGTGCTAATATATAAACTACAAGGTCTCTGGAATACAGTTTATAGCTGTAAAAACGTTGAAACATGAACATGATATTGCTAAAGTGGATTTGGTGTGCGTTTCTCACTACTTAAGTTGTGCTATATTTAACAGTGTCAAATCCTATCCAGCAGTGGAGTGCAGAGGAAAATCCCTCTCTCTCTAACAAGCGGATTTAAAAGAATAAATAATATCATCTATAAGGTTGTAGATATATCAACAGCCATATCTGACATAGACTACATTTAGTTTGATATAAATGGAAGGTATTTTGCCATGTTCTTCATGTGTAGCAGACGTGATGAAGGCATTTAATATACCATTTACCTGGCAACATGTTTTGAAGAGGAACTATCCTATCATGAAAATTTTATATAAGTTTCATCATACTGAAATAAGAAACTAAATACAAATCAATTAAAAATTCTGTACCGCTTATGAAATAATAAAGTTTATATTCACTATTCCTCTCTCAGCATCTGTTTCTCTTCATTCTGTTTTCATGCAGCAGTTGGGATGAATGATCCAATATATCTTACGCAGGGGATCCCTGTCCTAGCAGATGTATTAGAGCTCACTCAAATAACTGATTCCAGTACAAACAAAATCTAACAAAATAACTGCCTTTTGCACAAATCCTGCATGTAGAGATACAGGATTTCTGGTGATTTAAATAGAGCGAGCTCTAATACACATTTTAGGCAAAAGATATATTGGATCATTCATCCGACACCCAACTCCTGAATGAAAACAGAATGAAGAGAAACAGATGCTGAGAGAGGGATAATGAAGATAAACGTGATTATTTCAGAAACGGTATAGAATTTTTAATTGATTGTATTTAGAAAGTTTCTTATTTCAGTATGATGCTTTTATTAAATTTCCATTTTTTGCGGTAGTTCCCCTTTAAACACAAATGCCAGCTGGCATATTCTTTCATGAGACGTCCAAAAGTTAAGGGAAGCAAATCTACTGACCACAGAGTGGAAAGTTTATACAATATCAATGGTCTCGCCACAGATTTATGGTTGTTTCTTTTCATTCAAATACCACTTTAGCTATATAAACATACATAGCCTAATTGCACTGTATGGAATCTACAGTTTTAAAATTAGGTCCTTCCTTTCCCCCATCCTTTCCTCCATCTTTTTATATATAGAAAATATATATGATATAGGCTCACTTATAAAGAATGCATTTGTGTATCTTACTGTTAACTCACAATCTTAAAACATTCTTAAGGGATATGCTTCCAAGCCGTTACATACAACAAACCAGCATCAACCATTTTTTACCCCCCCCCCCATCCCAGATTAATATATTATGTTATAGTAATGAAATATTAAGCCAGGCATAAGTGCAAAAATAACATCTCATTAAACCAATCTTCGTTTGTGCTAGAAATCTCTAATGGAAAATCTGATGAAGAGCATTGTTCTGTCTTTTATGCACTTTGAGGGTCTTCATACACATTACTACTTGAATTATAGCAATGGTAGAAGGACAAACCTGCAGTGGAGGGTCTACATCTAATTTCATTCGGTTGGACAAGTGTTAAAAAAAATAAATATATATGTATATATATATTTTTTTTTAACATGAAATGCTGCTTCGTTCCCTTCAAAAAAGGCTAAGAACATAAAGTATGGCAGGTCTCCTGACCATCCAGGGGCTCACTTCTTGAGAATAAGAGGCCTGTAATTATCACTCAGATTCTTAACTTATAATATGGTACAAAATGAAACAGGTTTCACCTCCCTCTCATTTCTCTAGAAGTGGGAGACATGGGAAAATGATTGTCTAATACTGAAAAAGGCCAAACACACAAATGAAGCATGGCTACTTGCTTTCATTTTTTTCTCGTTTTCGGTTTTAAAGTGAAACAAACACCAGTGGCACACAAGGACAGATTGCTTTCAGTCTGCAACACAAGGCAAGAAAGCAGTCTACGATTTATGCTGAAGAGACGTTCGGTTGCTGCGCGGGGTTTGCATTCTGTGGCGGCGCACTGATCGGAGCTGTAGTCACTGGAGGTGGCTGTTGCTGGCAAGTGCTCAGTCCAGCTTGAGCTGACAGTTGAGACAGCTGATCATTGTTGGAAAGGTTTTTTAACAGTGCATTTTCTCGTTCAAGGGTAGAGTTCTTCTCTATCAATTCCTTTATTTGTTCCTTGAGGACTTCCACTTCTTCTCTTACTGCATACATTAGATGGCTTTTCACCAGGTCCTAGGAAAAAAACATATACACCCAATTAGCAAATGACAGTCATTGATGCCTCTTATTGGAGACCACTGCATACGAACAGATCTATTCTTGTTAGGGATGCACCGAATCCACTTTTTTGGATTCGGCCGAACCCCCGAATCCTTCACGAAAGATTCGGCCGAATACCGAACCCTAATTTGCATATGCAAATTAGGGGTGGGAAGGGGAAAACATTTTTTACTTCCTTGTTTTCTGACAAAAAGTCACGCAATTTCCCTCCCGCCCCTAATTTGCATATGCAAATTAGGATTCGGTTCGGCCAGGCAGAAGGATTCGGCCGAATCCTGAACCAAATCCTGGATTCGATGCATCCCTAATTCTTGTATGGCCAAATATACTTGGCACAGTCTAATTAAGACCAAAAAAACACTACTGACTGTCACAGGCTTCATGTCTGTGCTTGCAGTTTCCCCATACACATTCCTTTAACAGTTTTAAGAATGGTTTTATTGTATTAGTCCAGGTATGGGACCTGTTATCCAGAATGATCGGGACCTGAGGTTTTCTGTATAATGGCTCTTTCCTTACGGTAATTTGGATCTTCATACAAGAAAATCATATAAACATTAAATAAACCCAATTGGCTGGTTTTACTTCCAATAAGGAATAATTATATCTTAGTTTGTATCAAGTACCAGGTAGTATTTTATTATTATAAAGGAATAGGAAATCATTTTTAAAAATTTGTATTATTTGGATAAAATGGAGTCTATGGGAGATGGCCATTCCGTAATTGAGTTGGATAACGGGTTTCTGGATAACGGATCCCATATAGTATTATTAGGACTAATAATAATTTTACAGACATCCAGGATCACAAAACTAAGAGAATGAAAACAAAGGACAAGATTCCACCTTAATTGGAACACTTTTCTTGAAGTTTAGTCTTAATTCTATAAAACAAGGATTTCAAGAAGGAAAAGTATGCACTTTATTAATTAACATCTTGTAAATGTTACAGAAGGATAACCTTGTGTAGAACCTGGTTATGTTTTCCTGGCAAACTAGAACCCAATATGGGAAATAAAGCTTGTTTCTATCTTCTGATGTATACTGAAAGTTTAAAGAACTATATCTAAAAATAGAATAAAGCTATACAAGATCGATTTTATATCCTGGACTTACTTTACCAGCCCAGAGGATCAGCAGCCCTATACAAATAATGTACAATGTCTTACCAAGTTGCCTACAGCACCTTTCATCACCTTTCAATCTGGCTAGGTCACCTTTTAAAGGAAAAAAATTACTCCCTTTGAAAGTCTGTGTCTGCTCTCAAGGACCATTTCCCAACTCCTCTTTGTTTCATGTCCTTGTTCCATTGTAAAGGATTCTGGGACTGTGCATTACCCACTATTAAAAGTGGAGGTACTTAAGTCCCATAATCCACTACTTCACAATGGAACAAGGTGAGAATTGGGTTGCATGACACTGTGAGCATAAAGGGGGGGGGGGGGAACGGATCTCATGAGCATCATTATCATCTTTAAATCTGTATTTTTCGAAGCTCAGATATTTTTAAATAATCCGCCAAAATTAATGTGTTCATACCAAAACGGAGTCTTTATTAAATGGAGCTACAAATTCTCAGTGTGCTCTGAGCTGCTGCTTAAAAGATAAGCTTAAGGGTCATACAAAGTCTTCAAAAACACTGGCAGAAAGAAATGACATTTGTTATACAATGAAATGATACGGGGGCAGCACTTCTGGCATAAATCTCAAGTAAAATTTCTCTAAGTTCTATTAAAAATAAACATTTCTTATTAGGATATTAATGTAGCATTAGCCTGTATATGAAGGCTACTACACAGATCCTACAGAAACTGGAGGAAATGTGAAAGACTCAAATGTTTGGCTACTTTCCTACAAGGCCTACACATGCACTCAAGATTATACAGTTCAGCTATAAATCAAAACACATTTCAGGGCCAACAAAACCATATATTTTTTAAAGGCCTTACATCCCATGCACTTCAGCTAAGTACCCTTGATCGTTTAAAGGAGAACTAAACCCCCCCAATAAGAAAATCCTCTGCCAACTACCCTAGGTAGTCCCCCCCTCCTTGCTTCCCCCCGCATAGTTACCCCTGAAATTGCCCCTAAGAGTTTGCTCACATATCGGTGCAGCATAAGCACAATGGAGCTCATGGGCTCCATATTCCTGATCTCCGGTCTTCTTCCTTCCCTTTCCATCACTTTCGTTGCATGCGCAGTTGCCATGAACGGAAAATCTGCTCCAACTGCGAATGCACCAATAGGGCGCTCACTTACAGAAGAAGACCGGAGATCCGGAAGGTGGCACCCATTAACTCCGCTGCTCATACTCTGCTAACTCTTAGGGTCAGTTAATATTAAAATATTTGGCACTTGGCCAAATTCCAATACGGAGTTTTGCTTTTTTTTTTTTTCCTTTTGCTTGGGCTGTTGGCTTGCCTCCTAATTTATTACTGTCCATTTCCCAGTGGGTTCAGGAGCCTACTTATCACTTTCTGAAAGATACATATATGAAGAAACAGGAATACTTTCTTCACTCTGAAACATCAAGCAATATCAATGTTTTGGGTTCTATTAATC
Organism: Xenopus petersii; assembly: GCA_038501925.1. Lineage (NCBI taxonomy): Eukaryota > Metazoa > Chordata > Amphibia > Anura > Pipidae > Xenopus > Xenopus petersii. The sequence continues at coordinate 38,729,214 of CM076681.1, read as the reverse complement.
TGGTCAGTGTCTCAAAATGTAAGGTTCACTTCCAATCATAGTGGGGCATATAGACTTCATGCTCCCCTAGAATAAAGTCTAGATCAGGGGTCCCCAAACTTTTTTTTTTTTTTTACCATTGAGCCACATTCAATTATAAGAAAAAAAAAAAGTCGCTCATGAGCCACTGGTTGGGGATCACTGTTATACATTAAGGGCACCTAAATAGCTTTTGTTAAATAAGATTTTTATACTGTTTTTAAAGCTACCACATTGGGTTTCAATTATCTGTATTGTCAGTACTTACCATTGCCTGCTCAATTTTGTTGTCGATGGCTACTACATTTGCACTTGATGAACTGCAAAAAGAGAGAGAAAAAAAAAAAAAAAAAAAAGAATTACACACCTGAAGACATTTATAAGAAAAAAAATGTATTTGTTAAGCAGAGCATTCAAATGAGTTTATATATAGAATGGGCATACAACGCCTACGCTAACAGAACAGCTCACAGGTATAATGTTCTACCACAGATCTCTTTGTGAGAATAAAAGTAATAGTACTATATACAAGCACGCCCAGTTCTAATCTAGTAATCTGTGCTGAGGCTTTGGCACGGTTTTGGATACACAAGCAACAGTGACAGGCAGACTTGGTGCAAATACTCTAAGGGGCAGATTTATAAAGGGTCGAATTGAAAATTTGAATTATCCTGTTTTTTATGGTCAAAACTGGCAAATTAGACTAGGGAATTATCCAAATTCAATTACAGTTTTTGAAAAAATCCAAATTTCGAGATCAATAATACTCTGGCCCTTTAAGAACTCAAATTTGATCATTCGCCACCTAAAACCTGCCAAATTGCTGTTTAAAGTCAATGGGAGATGCCCAGGGATCAATTCTGAGTTTTTTTGCAGCTTTTTTTGAATCGAGTTTCAAAAACTCGAATCGATCCTATTCAACAGAGTTGAAAAATGTTATTGTAATAATAAATTTGGATTGGTCAAATTTCAAGTTCATGGGAGTTTGAGAGTTTAAAATAGACTCACATGAATTCCAAATTCAACTTTTGACAAATGTGCCTCTAAAACTAAAGTGTTTTGGTGGTGAGGTCTGACAGTCACCTGTAAGAATCAGATACATGAGCGTATGGCTCATGTGAGCAATGATCATACAAAAACCACAGATCTTGTTGTTGCTGGGTGATTGTTGCTAAGTTTGTCTTTTTATAATCAGTATCGTTAGCACAGGCACTGCTTTTGAATTATATTAAAAAAAAAAAAATCACATGAAACAACTTTTTGCCAATTTGATTTACAAGGCTCAAATCTAAAATGATGTAAATCTAATAAAAGTTTATCCTTGATAGGGAGATCAATATAACATGCAGCACTCTGCCCCAGTGAAGCTTACATTCTAAGTTCCCTATCACACAGCAGGTGGTTACATCAGGAGCCAATCAATCTCTCTGTATATTTTTAGAGTGTGTGAAGAAAGCAGAGTACCCAGAGAACACACAATCAGAGGAAGAATTTACTCTGGTTAGAATTGAATCCAGAACCCTGGCACTATAATACGCTGCAATAAATATATGAAATCCTTTTTACTACTGGTGTCTCTACATTTTTGCATAATGAGCATTATTTGTTGCCATACTAGAGGGATTCTCCGACTCTCAAGGTTTAGCTTAGCACATGATGAAGTTTGGCTTCTGGGTCAATTGAAACAAATAGACATGTTACTCAAGGTGGCCATAAACGGGCCTATAAAAGCTGCCAACAGACCGAGTTGGCAGCTTATTGGCCCCTGTGTGGGGCCCTCCAATGGGCTTCCTGGTCGATATCTGCCCAAGAGTCGGCCAAATGTCGATTGGGCAGGAGTAAAAATCGGGTCAGATTGCAGACCGCATCTATTCGTTGATGCAATCCCACAATCAGATCAGCTCGATATGGTCCACCTCAAGGTATAGTCCTGCGTGGAACCAATTTATAAGACACGGACCCGCGCCCCGAACCGCAACCTGCATAGTTACCCACTTTGATCCACTACCTGACCCGCAACTGCCTTATCCACAACCAGATCCGCAACGCGCTGACTACCATTAAACAGGAAGTGATGTTGCTGCAAACCAAAAACATCATCAAAAGTGGGTGGGGATAGAAAAAGTCTTGTAAAAAGTTAAAAGCAGTAAAATATAGACAATATAACATAAGAAATTTAGATGAGACCCACAACCTGACCTGCATCTATACCCGCACCCGAATCCCGCAGCGTAGCAGATCTTTTTGCGGGTAACCCGTGGCCAAAATCAGTTAACTAACAGATCTCTGCCTTCGATATACAAAAAAAGGGGGGCTGTGGGAGCACTCAAAGGCTAAGTTAAAACATGTCTCAGTACAATGGAAGTGCTTTTTTTTTTTATGGCCACCTTTAGTCCAGAAAGTCTTGCTTATCCTTTGTTAACAAAGGGAGACTTATCAAATACCTGTTGTGCAGTCAGAGAAACCAGGTAAATCACACCTACTGGCCTCACATGACTACACTGCAATAAAACTAGCATATACTTTGTAAGCTTTAATTGCCTTCCTCTAATTAAGAAAACAAAGTGCAAGCTCCCGCACATATATAGGATACAAATGGGTGGAGAAAGAATGTCCTGTGCACAAAAACTATGCCTCTCACTTTACTCGCAATTAAGGAAGAACAAACTGAAAATAAACCAGACCAGACTTTTTTTTTTTAACACATTCACAAATTCTGGATTCAGTTCTTCCAGGATTTTTTCCTGGACATTTCAGCAAAGATTATGACATTATATACATTTGTTGTGTTAGTATCATTGCTAAAGAGTTGTGGCACTAGTAAGCCAAGAATTAACTCTGGTAACACTAGCATTTTATACAACTGTACCTGAGCCTCTCAGCCAATTAAGATACAGTATTTATATAATGGGTAGAAAAGTTACAAATGCAATGCACTCTTCTTTGCATGTAAACTAGGGGTTTCGTTCAAAGACAAAATTACATGGCAATTCTTCACAATAGCATGTTAGAATAAGTGTGATACTCTAAAACATGCAAAGATAATACAGGTATGGGATTTGTTATCCGGCAACCCATTATCCAGAAAGCTCCAAATTACGGAACAGCCGCCTACCATAGACTCCATTATAACTAAATATTCCAATTTCTAAAAAATTACTTCCTTTTTCTCTATGATAATAAAACAGTGCCTTGTACTTGATCCAAACTAATAAATAATGAATCCTTATTGGAAGCAAAATCAGCTTAATGATTTTTTGTTTACATGATTTTCTAGTCGATTTAAGGTATGAAAATCCAAAATTATGGAAAGACCCGTTATCCGGAAAACCCCAAGGTCCCATACCTGTACAGTGTTCATCCTCATTTATCTTGATAAAGAAAATGCTTGTTTTAAAACATAATGCAATACCCAAGCATATGATTGAAACATAGCATAAAATGTTCAGCAGATGTCAACCTCAGCTTCTACTTATTGCCTGGATGATTTTAAATCACATCAACAATACTCAGACAACCAATATACCAATTAATGGCACTTTATAAAGAGATTATTTAATAAACAACCTTTGTATTCTACCCTGCAGCAAGAAAACTCACCAATATATTGTCCCACTGCGTGGATAAGAGCGACTCAAACCAAGGTAAGACCTCCTGCACGCCATTTCTCTTCCCACATAAACTCCTAAGAAAAAGATTGCAAAGAAAGGGCTACCAACTTCCCCTTTATCTCTGACAGAACCGTGCAGACTTGTGCAACACATGAGTGTGTCACAAGAAGCAGCAGAGCTTTATATCTGTCCCAACAATGGGCGTGGTATAACCTGGTGTTTGATAAACTGAAAGCACCAGAGGCGGGGAGAACAGGGTTGGTCAACCAGTCAACCATCTCAACAACTTCTACAGAACAGCTTAGTCATCTAACACTAATTAAGTTAATTGGATCAATTCACCATAGACTGTTTAAAAAAAAAAAAAATGGAACGTCTTTTTTTTGTAACGCATCGCTCACAAAAAGCCATTATCAGAAAGCTCCAAAAAAAGGCAATGCAATACCGCCTAACAGAGCCCAGACTCCAGATGAAATAGTGCTCAAGTACAGTTGCAGCATTTTTTTTTTCTTCAGGCGACTAATCTCCCCGAAAAGCCTTTCTTGCCAGCTAGAATCTAAATCACCGGTGGGCTGCCACTCGGGTCGCTTCAGCTTTCCGAAGTCGCCCGAAGTTTCCTTGTGAAGAGCACCAATTGCCATCCCGACGGCGATTTACATTCTAGCCGACGGGAAGGCAGTTCGGGGAGATTAGTCGCCAGAAGAAGCGATTTGTCGCTGGGCGAAAATAGCAGTGTGTGTTTCTGCCCTTAAAGGGCATGTAAAGTCTAAAATAGAATAAAGCTAGAAATGCTGTATTTTGTATACTAAACATAAACTTACTGCACCACAAGCCTAATCAAACAAATGGCTATCATCTTGTAACTTTGTTAAACATCTTTGCAAGACAAGACTGTGCACATGCTCAGTGAGGTCTGGGCTTCTTAGGGATCGTCATAAATTATCAAAAGAGCACAAGTCAAATAATATCTGCCAGAAGCCGATACAGCAAGACTGATTAATAATCAGAATATACAGACTGCACTGGGTCCTGTGTTGTCATGTAATCTAATGTGGATTTTATAGTTTTTGTATTGTTTAAAGGACATGTAAACCCCCCCCCCATAAAAATGTAATCAATGAACGGCCTCTTTGAAATCTTTAGATAACTGGTTGTTAAAAGGTTAACAGTAAGGATGTATGATCCCGCTCACTCGGGCATAACTCAGCTCACTCGTGCATAATCCCACTCATACATGTACAGTATGAGTGAGTGGGATTACAGGTATGAGTGGGATTACATGTAGGAGTGAGCAGGATTACACATACTTGCTAATAAAGTTACATTACCAGAAAAAACTTTTGAGAAAGGTCATCAGGCGTGGCTGGATATGCAAATATAAATGATGATGTAGCCAATAGAAAATGGCCGCCTGGTTGAAGCACATCGTGCATTCAGGAAAACACTACAGTGCAGGCTAACGGAGGGAATACTGATACTATGACCCAATACAGAGACAATGATGCATTTTGTGTGGGGAATATGTGCCCAACCTAAAGACATGGTAAGGGTTTATAGGTTTTACATGTCCTTTAATACAAACTTTCTCCAACTCTCCATAACTAATGGCTACAGCAAAGTATCCTCCAAATTAAATCCCAGTTTATCTGTTCAAATCTGGCTCCATGATCTTTGTCCCTGCAGCTGGATTTGGAAACAGTAAAGGGGATGTAAAGGCAAAAATTAAATCCAATACAAATCTCTACACAGTCGCCGACTGCTCTACAGGGAAACAAACAAAGCTGCTTGAGTTCTGCATGGCTGGGAAGCGGGGGCTCCCCCTGCTGTTCATAAGTATCATTGTTTCCCTGCTCAGCAGTTAGGGACTGTCTGACAATTCCTATCCACATCAGTAAATGAAGGGAGAATTTCACTGCATACAGTCAGGTTTCTTATTAAAAACGGTACACATTTTTTAATTAAAGTATATTAGAGATAGGTTACTTTTTCATTAAAGAAAGTAAAAATGGAATTTTATTTTTTTGCCTTTCCTTGTCCTTTAAATAGTGGATAACAGATAAGCTCTGTAGAACATAATGTTATCGACTATGTAACCTGAACCTATTCTCTTGATTGGCTGCCCCATTGCTACACAGCAGCTTGTTTAACAAACTAACTAATAAACAAAAGTAGTGTTCCTGAAGCAAACACAACAGTGCATTATATTTCTATCACTTTAAAACACTTTCATTTTTTGATGTTCGTGTTTTTTTAACAGGGGGCTCTTCCAAGAAAACAAAACTATTGCCCCCCCAATCCGAAGTGTGGCCTCTGTTAGCATGAATGCCCATTTTTAGTTTAAAGGTGCCCTTTAAGGATTGGCACTCCAAATTACAGCAAGAAATCTTATATGGAAACCCCCAGTTGTGACGCATTGTAGATAACGATCCTATACTGGTACTTGCATTGCATATCAAAGAATAGTGGTAGGTTTGTATATCTTGGAAGAAATTCAGATTATAACAAGGACTGCTATATTGCCAAAAGAATCTGGACACTACATACATGTCCACGCTTTCTCTGGAAGCAACGTCAGCATAGGAACTATTTGAAGGGAACGTGTGGTTTTTATGGGTGATCGAGACAAACAAATCTAACATTCCTGTGTGCAAAGCCAATTTTCGGAAAAAGTGGTGTAAAGGCCACGGTCATTGGAAGTTGAAATGTATCCTCTGGAGTTATAAATGGAATTCTACCATCAAGGAGTCTGATGAATAGATCTGGGTCTGGCAGATACCAGGAGAACACTGTCCTAATGCATACATTAAATAAATGTAAAATAACAGCCTGAAACAGTTTCTAATCATTTGGGCTAGCCTCTGGTTCTACTGAAATGAAAGTAGAATGCTACAAATACTTCTGTTTTTACTTTGGTATGCGTCGTTTTCTGCAGTAAGATAAATAGGCTCCTTGGTGTAATACTACTGGAAGTAGCTAATTCAGGGGGTTAAATGCATAAGGGCAATAAAATCCCGACAAACAAACAAGAAAACCATTTCAAAACAGGAATTAAGACTCACTCTGATACATTTTTTTTTTTTAAAGGAACAGTTCAGTGTGAAAATAAAAACTGTGTAAATAGATAGGCTGTGCAAAATAAAAAATGTTTCTAATATAGTTAGTTAGCCAGAAATGTAATGTATAAAGGCTCGAGTGACTGGATGTCTAATAAAACAGCCAGAATCCAACTTCCTGCTTTTCAGCTCCATAACTCTGAGTTAGTCAGCGACTTGAAGGGGCACCACATGGTACATTTCTGTTCAGTGAGTTTGTAATTGATCCTCAGCATTCAGCTCAGATTCAAAAGCAACAGATATGACCCATGTGCCCCCCCCTCAAGTCTCTGATTGGTTACTGCCTGGTAGCCAGGGTAACCAGTCAGTGTAAACCAAGAGAGCTGAAAAGCAGGAAGTAGTGTTCTGACAGACTTGTTATACATCAAAATCACTCCAGCCTTTATACATTACATTTTTTGGCTAACTAACTATATTAGAAACATTTTTTATTTTGCACAGCCTATTTATTTACCCAGTTTTTATTTTTACACTGAACAATTCCTTTAAGCGGCGATTGTCGAGAAAAAAGAAATCCTCTTTAAATTTTGATAACCATTCCCCTAAGAACAGTAATGTAATACATGTTGCACCAGTTCTAGCAGCGTTATGGGATCCCTTATGGGGGAAGCCATTTTATGTAAAAAAAAAAAAAAAAAAACCAAAAACCAGGATTCTCCTTTTAATAAATAATAAGGTAACAAAACAGTGCTTGTACTTGATGGTAACTAAGCTGCATGAATGTAAATACTGCATGTAAGCTGCATGAATAAAAACCTGAACAAAGCAGGCACAGACAAACCTGCCCTACATTACATACAGGATTAGCTTGTTTACCTGCTCTGTGCCCTTTGCTAAAAATCTGGCACTTCCGGTGTACAATATGTACAAATACAGCAGACTAAACATGCAGGTGAATTCATCCATATCTATAAACCTATAGATATACTGTGATATAAATTATATATAAAAGAATACATCAATATATCATACACAATTACATTGTTAACTCCAGCAGATGGAGCTATTGTTCAGGTATTCCTAGGTATCCTGGAAGCTTGGCAGGATTACTGATACAAATGACTGACGCAACTCTGAGATTAACGCCTTCCTACATGCAGGTCACTTGCATAGGACTTGCCGAATGGACAGTTCTTAAATCGATATGCCCAAAAGCTGGGTGTCAAACTTTTCTCTTGAGGAACCCAAATTGGATTCAAGGGATCAAGGGGATTGATGAGACATAAATTAAAAAATTCTCGACCCCTATAGTCTTATCACATAGGGGGTTATTTATCAAAGTCCGAATGCCAAAAACTCTAAAAATTCAAGTTGTTTTTACTATGAAATCCAAATTTTTGGTGGAAAAAGAAAACTTGAATTTTTCGGGATGTATTTAACCCAGAGGATGGAAAAAGTCCGAAACCATAATCCTCAGACCTGCCGAGGTCATATATAAATCAATGGGAGAGGTCCCTATTAAGAGTCCTGCAGCGGGTCGGGTACCCGCAAAAAAAAAAAAAAAAAGTGGGCACCCTGTGGAATGGGGGAGGATTTTCAGGTGCGGGTATAGCTGCAGGATCTAAATTTCTTTATTTATTATGTAATATTGTCTATATTTTACAAAAGTTGTTTCTATCCCAACCCAACTTTTGATGACGTCACTTCCGGTTTGCAGAACCATTACTTCCTGTTTGATTGGAGGTTGGCGGGTTGCGGGTCCGGTAGCGGATCAATGTGGGTAAATATGCAGGTTGAGGTTTGGGTCACAGGCTGCGGGTTCGGGTCTTAGAAATTGGTTCCACGCAGGACTCTAGTCCCTATCCTATTTTGAACTTTCTGTGGTCTGCGCTGGAATTAGCCTGAAAATCTGACTATTTTGGGCAAAATTTTCAAGAAAATTAGTACAATTAGGAAAAATCAAAAAAAAAAAACACAAAAACGTACAATATGACTTTTTTTCTCTAACCGATTAATGTGTGCTTATTTAATAATAAATAAGGTCAAATTGTGGATTCTAGTTTGATCAGTCTTTTTTAATTGAAATATTTGGATTTTAATAAATAAGGCCCTAAATATTTATTGTATGACAAAGATCTAAAAGAAACTGCATCATCAAATTCTAAAAGACCATTAACCAATCAGTATATGAGATCTTTACACACATCTGTGTTATGCTGTTAGGGACACAATACCATACTGTGTTTTAAAATTGAATATCCATGCAGGCACATCGTTTTATGGTTCTTCTCTAAAATCCTATAAGAGGGGATTATAATGGCAATGGAACATGGGAGGTATTAACTGCAAGGTGAAAAAAAACTTTGATAGATTGCTGTAAAAAGGAAAGTAAATTACTGTTGAGGCACTGTTTTTGCTACATGGATATACACTTGCACCTTACAAGTAAACACTGCTAGGTGGAATCAATTGATAAAGGTATGCAGCATTTATAATACATTAATAAACATACAAATGGGTATATATCAACTGTGTAGCTAAACTGCAGAATATGTTAGCTCCCTTCAGAAACAATACATATTTCTTAAAGAAAAACTATACCCTCAAAATGAACACGTAAACTACAGATAGTTTATTTCAAATGACGTGGCACATTAAAGAACCTTACCAAACTGGTCTATATATTTAAGTAAATATTGTCCTTTTACAACTTTTCCCTTGAGCCACCATTTTGTGATGGTCTCTGTGCTGCCTCAGAGATCACCTGACCAGAAATACTGCAGCTCTAACTGTAACAAGAAGAAGTATGGAAGCAAAAGACAGAACTCTCTGTTAATTGGATCAGGTGACCAAACAAGTATGGTTTGTTTGTGCGCACCTTTAATCATAGGATCCCTGGGGGGGCAGCCCTTATTTTTTGAAATGTCAATTTTCTATTTAGGATTACCCAATGGCACATACAACTAAAAAAGTAAATTGTTATTAAAATGGTTTATTGCATGAAGCAGGGTTTTACACATGACCTGTTTTATGCAACATATTTTAGAGACCTACATTGTGGTATAGTTTTCCTTTAAACCTGTGACAAAACAATTCTTGTATGGGCACAGAGATAGGCACCTTATAGAGGGCTCATTTACAAATAAAAGTGCCAAAACACATGCAAATCAACACGTGCATACTATGTGCTGCAACACGTTTGCAATTTACCAATACCACTTTGTTCATAAATGAGCCCTTCAAGTAAACCATCAGTGAAAAAAAGAAATTCACTGCTAGTATCATTAATTGAATCACCACCAACCCTTGCTGTGCTGGCTGGTAGTGTTTAGCCTAGGGCCACACAGGAGCCAAAATCATCTACAGTAGCTGAAATACACTAGATGATTTCAACCGCTACCACAGGCAGTAGCCTCCTCTCTTTTCCACATTCAGAAACATTGAACTGACTGAGACGCAAACAACTGAGAGATTATGATTTTTGAGCCGGAATCTGCTGAAGTCTGTTCATGCCAAAGCCGATTCAACATTGCTGAACATGGAAAAAACAGGAGGATTCTGCCTGAAGTAGGGGCTGAAATCAGCCAGCAATTTTGGCCCCATGTGGCCCTATCAAAATACAAAATGGGGGGGCTGTGGGTGCACTCCAATGAAGCGAGCAATGTAGCCAGAAGCTGCAGGCTAAGCTTCATGTGGTTTGTATCAATTGAAATCAATTAGGCTGCACTCACTGGTCTGCAACTTTGTTCACGGGTGCACTTTTCCCACGTGTCCTTCCACACGAATACAATATTTGTTAGGAATTCAAACGGGCAGCACTCCATAAAATAAAAGCCTTTATTACTCACATGCAGGGCAACAGCAGAGCAACGTTTCGAGCCACCTGGCTCTTTATCAAGCTTCATGTGGTTTGTATCACCCCATACCCACCCCTTTAAACTAATGGTGGCCCTGTGCTTTTTTTTTGGTTTGGGCAATGTCTCTCTCTAAAAGCCGCAATAGCTAGTGGTGGGGGAGGATTTAGCCCTCAGACTGAAACCGAGGTTCAGGAGACACTTATTACAAGTAATGTACGCTACTATGCAGAGAGGTACAAGACTTTTTATACTGTGACCAGAGGTAAACAAGTTAGGGACCACCTACAGGGTTTACCTTGACGTGGTATGTGGCTTATCAACTTTATAACCATAACTTTGTAACTAAAAAAAACACTGTTTTTGTAAACACATGCACTTGCATATTTACTGAATTACTTATGAGACAGTGCACCAGGGAATGTGCATTGATTAATTGGCCAAATCAGTAGAACTTACATTGTATTTAAACATATTTTAATTTAGCCATGGAGTGCACCCACAATCTCCCATATTTTGTGTTTTCCCATGTGGCCCTAGCCTAAAGGATAAAGACACACCAGAAGTTACACGCCTGCGTTGGCCCAGGTGGAGGCACACAGAGTGGATTTCAGCACCAAAGTGCAAACTTAAATGTCCTGGCACCATAATCAATTTTGTTTGCCAGTCCTGATGCAGTGGCTCTGGGTGCAGGCACTTCAGAAAGCTGTTAGGATTGTAAGGGCTGATTACAATGTCAGACTTAACAGTATGCCACTCGCTGGAGATCTTCTCTCCATCAGGCAATAAAGCATCTTAAAAATACCTTGTATTCTAGAAGAATGGGGGGGGCACTGTATTTGGGCCAGAAAATACACGTAGTGAGAGCACCCACTTCAGGATGCCACACAGAAACTAAGCATGTGGAAAATAGGGAGTGTCCCCATTCGTCATGTGCATACATGTAACATAGGAGGAACCCCCTCATCTTACATTACACACATGCGCTGTACTGCTCTTATATCTACCAGGGAGGGGGATGATATCACTCAACTTGCAGTGCAGCAGTAAAGAGTCACTGAAGTTTATCAGAGCACAAGTCACATGACTGGGGGCACCTGGGAAATTGACAGTATGTCTAGCCCCATGTCAGATTTCAAAATTAAATATAAAAAAAAATGTTTGCTCTTTTGAAAAATGGATTTCAGTGCAGAAGTCTGCTGGAGCAGCACTATTAACTGATATGTTTTGAAAAAAAAAAAAACATGTTTTCCCGTGACAGTATCCCTTTAACTGTTTTGGTTTATCTGTAACTCCCTGCATCTATTATATTATAAATGATATACAATTGCCAATCATTTGTAAGTTTCTATTTTTTTTTTTTACATAACAAGAGCTATTCTATATTAAAGAGCAGCAATTGTATATAAATATTATTATTATTATTATTATTATTAACCCTTTAAGTGCAAGCAGAATTGGCCATTCTGGTCAATGCCATACGTTTTTGAAACATTTTGTGCTCTCTCACTTTAGGGGCATTTTCTGAGGGGAAACCTAGTTTACCTTGGAAAGCTATGCATTGTTTTTTTGTGAGAAACTGAGCTTTCTAAATCTGCCTGAGTTTTCATGTATTTCCACCTCTGCAAAAAGATTTATAGTGCTAAATACAAAAAAAAAAAAAAATAATGAAAAATGTCTATTTTTCACAATATATGAACTTATACCAGAAAAATATTTAATTTTACGCATGAAAATCCAACCGATTTGGAAAGCCTCATGTCTCTCGAACGTGCCAATACCAGATATGTATAGTTTTGGGCAGATTTAGGACTTCTGTACAGCAAAAACGCCAGGCAGTATATTACCAAATTTTGAAAGCAGAAGGCAGAAAACGGCATACTTTAGATTCCATGGCCACAAAATCCAGAAAGTACACATTCTGCTGATTCCAAAATGGGTAACTATGTCTCTCTACTCCTAACTACCAAACATCAAAGCTTGACTGAACGCAACGGTTTTTATAAAAATGTATCAACATTTTGAAAAATCACTTCAAAGGTTTTATTTTGCTGCTCCACATTTCACACACTATATTAGATACCAAGAAAAAGCACCCTGAATATGATTGCCAGGGTTCCACTGAACAGTTTGATCCCCATTGTGCATAGGTTTACCAAAGTACCTGACCCTAATATGAAGTTAGCACCTCCAAATTGTCCAGGACTTTACTTCAGCTACTGAAAAATCAACACATTGACTGCATTTTTTGTGGGGTAAAAACACAAATATATGCTTACCCACCAAAACTATATATTTTTGGAAAGTACACCGAATCTAAAATGGCTTCAACTTCCCAGCACCATATCGCCCATGTATCACTAGCTACCAAGAAAAAGCACCCTAAATATGATTGCCAGGGTTCGTCCAAACAGTTTGGTGCCCATTGTTCATAGGTTTACCAAAGTATCTGGCATTTAGAGGCCCCAAAATGAAGTTAGCGCATACAAATAGTCCTGTGGGTAACTTCAGCACATTGACTGAATTTTTTGCGGGGTAAAAACGCAGAAATATACGTTTACCGCCCAAAACCATATATTTTTGGAAAGGACATATTCTACCGAACATAAAATGGGTACCCATGCCTTTCTGCTCCATAAAGTCTTTCTGCAAGGTTTTTACCAATAATGGCAGTTTTGGTGAAATACCTGAAAATTGCCTCAAAGCATCAACTTTCCAGCATTGTATCGTCCATGTATCATTACCAGCATAAAGCCTCCTAAATATGAATACCGGGGGTCTACTAAACAGTTTGATACCCAATAAACATAGATTTACCAAACTATGTGGCATACAGAGACTCCCCAATCCAAATAGAGCATATGAATTTTCACATGACACTCTGGCTACTACAACATAAGCACCCCATGAGAGCCCCTAACAGTATGGAGAGCCTAGAAAACCAAATATTTTCCAAAAGTACACATTCTGAAGAATCTAAAGCACGTAAGGACATCCTTCTACTACAAACTACCAAACCGCAAAGCAATGCTAAACATAACGCTTTTTATGGAATTTCTGAAAATAGTCGCAAAGCTTGCATTTTACCCCATTATATATATATATTTTGTAACGTACCAGCAAAAGTCATCCTAAATATGAAAGCCATATAGTCATAGTGTACTGAACAGTTTGATGCCCGATATGAAAAGATTTACAAAACTAGGTGGCATACAGAGACCCCCAAATGAAAATAGTACATATGAATTTTCACGTATGACACTGACTGCTACAATACAAGCACCTGGTATGTGCATTATGCACCATAAGACCCCCTAACCATATGGAGACCCTAGAAAACCCATATATTTTCCAAGTACACATTCAGACGTATGTAAAGCAAGTAATTACATCTTTCTACTGCAAACTACCAAACCGCAAAGCAATGCTAAACATAACGCTGTTTATGGAATTTCTGAAAATAGTCACAAAGCTTGCATTTTACCCCATTATATATCCCACATTTTGTGATGTACCAGCAAAAGTCATCATAAATATGAAAGCCAGGAGTGTACTGAACAGTTTGATGCCGGATATGAAAAGATTTACCAAACTATTTTGCACAGAGACCTCCAAATGATTATATAGCAGACAAAATTTCCATGGTCAAAATAAAGTAACAAAGAACAGAGCGAAATGGTATAATATCACTAAAATCCAACAAAATCACAAAAATCAATGCTTTTTTTCCCCGTCTACTGTAATCAGCAGTCAGAATCAATGTTTGAATATTTTAGCATTGCCAAATAGGTTTTACGGACAGAAATAGGGGAACAACACCGTTGCAAAGCTGAAAATGTAATAAAATGGCTAAACATGCAATAAAATGGCTAAAAATGCACCAAAATCACCAAAATTTCAGTATAATCACCAAAATAACATACAAACGGTATTGCGCAGTGCAACTAGCGAATATGTTATTCACAATGGCAATAAAACAAGTTTTTTCATGCAAAAAAAAAAAAAAAAAGACACGATAAAGAAAAAAAAAAAAAAAGACAACATAGTGTAAGTGTGTGTGTACAACTGACAAATTGCATGTTGTGTGTGTGTGCTGTGAATGTGTGTGACCCCTCTGATCCCCCAAAAATGTATGTGTGTGTAAGTGTGAATGTAAGTGTGTAATGGGAAAATAAGTGTGTGTTGGGGGGCACTAACCTGGGGTTGCAGAGTCCAGATCGTCCATCAGGGCTGGAAGAAGAAAATGCTGTGTCTTCCAGCTTGATCCGTTGTGAGGGGGTGGAGCTTCGGTCCAGGAAGTGGAAGCAGCAGCAGGGGACGCAGTTTGCCAGTGCCTGCTGCTGCATTTGAGGCCCCTGGGAGATCGCGCCTCAGGGGCCACACATTCCTGCCACAAAGTGCAGGCAACAGCAGAGCATGTACAGTTCACGTGCCTGCTGCTGCCTAGGGGCCCCTGGGCGATCACAACCCAGGGGCCCTTGTTCCCCGCCTAGGCTCGTTGCCTAGGGGCTGGGGAAGCTGAAGGGAGCACTAAGAACGGAGCGAGTGACAAGTCGCTTCTCCGTTCTGAAAGTGCAGGCAGCAACAGGGCACATATATTGCACGTGCTTGCTGCTGCCTTGGGGCCCCTGGGCTATTGCGCCTCAGGGGCCACTCGTTCCCAGCCCCTGCTCGTTGCCTGGGGAACGAAAAGGAATGGAGCAAGTGGCTTGAAAAGCCGCTCCTCCGTTCCCTAACCCTGAAAATCTGCAGAACGTAGAAACTACGTTCTGTGGCATTTAAAGTGCCATTCCCACAGAACGTAGACACACACATGTATAGTGTCAGTACATTTATAGTGCATTTTCATTCAATAGAAAAAATGCTGGTCCCTAGTGCTGGCTACATGCACATAATTTATTACATATGGGATAGAAGAGGGACAGGCAAGTGGGATCTATAAATCTGGCACTGATCATACCACGTCAGACCTTTTGAGCGATGAATTTATAAAGTTTATGTCATCAAGCAGAAAAACAAATCACCCCTTTTGCCTGTCATCACTCATACCTCCCAACTGTCCCGTTTTTAGAGGGACAGTCCCTCTTGACAGCTCAACCCGCAGTCCCTCATTTGTACTGGAAAGTCCAGTTATACTCTGCACTGAACAGCCACAAAAACAGCTCAATTGGCTTTTGGCAGAGCCCAGAACAGCTACAGCAGAAGATGAGATACTTTTATAACAATTTCTAGATAAGCAAATAAGTAATTGTAACAATATAAGATTAACACAGGTTAAAGGGCATTTCACCTTCATTAGCAAAACTGTAATAACTGGAAAATATGTTCAACTTTCGTAACCTGCCAAATTTTGTAAAATGAACATGGTAATTAGAGGGTGTGGCCACAAAAATGGTGTGGCCAAAACATTTTGCCACACTACGCACGGCAACTTTTTTGTCGATCTTTTTATTTCCAGAATGATGGGAGGTATGATCACTTCCAATATAAACCAGTGGAAAACACTGTGCCTGAAGCACAGTGACTTAATACATGTTTTACATTACATTTCACATTCATTCAATGCAAACTGCTGTCTAGTGCCACAAATTTTCACAATCACTAAAACAACTGTAGTATAATTTTCCGTGCACTCTACCCTTTGATTTTGCTTCTTTGTGTGTACCCAGAAAGCACAAGGTATAGCATAAATCAAAGAGAAACTTGGAACTGTGGAATTTATGGTTTTATCACTATGGCAAGTATATTATGTGAGTATGCGTATATCGCAGGCAGCATTATAAAGGTTAAAAAAAAATAAAGTTATGCAAACAGAAACATGCAACAAAACAGAAGGCAGTGGCATCAGTAAGTCGCCGCTGAGTATTTCAGCCGCATTACAGATATGACGAGTAGTTTCCAGTGGATACAACCTGCCCTACAGAACAGGTACGTAGATAGAAAACAACAAACCTGATAACAGTTTAACACTTAACATGCTGTAGATCCTAGAACCCATGGTGAAGCTACTAAAGTGACCTAGTACCAGTTTTAGAGTCTAAACTGGCACAGAATGCCACACAATGGGAATCAGTCCTTCAAACAAGCACAGCTAACTTTTTAGACACTCCAAAAAACGAGAGCTTGTTTGTTGTTGTTGTTCTGAACAGGCGGTAAATTGATGCGGACCTTTTCAAGAATGGAAATTAATCTTACCTTCTCTGTTTGAACATAAGATTAAGTGGCTACACCAGTCACATAGTTAATTCCACTTACATTTTTTCTTTACGATATCCCCTGCTCCCTTGACTGCTCTTATCCAGTTCCAAGATCTTCCATAGTAAAATAGCAATAGTGTAGATCAAAAAAAGAAATAAAAAAAAAAATAATTTTTTTGTACAGTTAGAATTAAAGCCCTCATCACAGACGTTCATGTATGAAGAACTGTCAACTCACACATTTAATTCTGGCGAGAAGAAAGGAGTCGTAATTGAGCGAATGACATATTCCTCCAACTGATAAGACAGCTTTAAAATGAAACTCATTTACATCTGAAATCTCTGGTTTTGAAAATAGTGAAACTATTGGCATAAATGTCTTTTTGGGGGGGAAAGTGGTATTCAAGTCCATATTATCACCAGGCTTCACTACACAAATGGAGGAATCAAGTAGGGTTTCAGAGAATTGTTTCTGTAGAAGATTAGTTTAACCATAATGCACCAGAACCTGTGGAAATGGGTGAAAATTTATGTGACATATTAAAATTCTTTAGCAAGTCCGGAATTCTTAAGCACGTGAGTGAAGTTCACGGTGTAAAATTATAATGGTAATAGACTGTAATTTTTTACAGAATACAGAAATTATTGGAAAGTGTACATACATTCCAAATGAATTTGTCTGCAATTAACGGAAACCTTTTAATCCATATAGGAAATATGAAAAAAGAATATGCTTATGGTATAAATGGAGCATTTCAATGAAGAAATCCAATGGCACACAGGATTAGTGCAAGCAAGTCTGCCTTGCGTGTTTAATGCGGAGTGCAACGTTTCGGGGTCACGCCCCTTTGTCAAGCATGGAGCATTTCCACCAAAGCTGAGGTGGGGGGGATCACTTACATAAGGCCACAAATGTTTTAACGGTGATATTCCTAATTTTTAGACTATAATGAATGTTTTGAACTATGCAACAGCTTAATCTTTTTTTTGTGATTTTATTACCAATTTTTTTTTTATCACTCTTCACAACTTCAGCCAACTTCTTTCTTTCATCTTGTTGTTGAAAACTTTAGGTGTTGTCCTTCCTCAAACTACCTTTGATAGACTCCTGGGGGATCCGTCTTGTGAATGAAAGCATGTCGGCATCTAGTCATCAAATATTTCCTGCCAAGTTCTTTGGGAATGTAAGCTTCATTCTTCATTGGATTCCATTTCTGCTTAATTTATGCATCAGTGGCATTACATTTTAGCATGCAGCTCAAAAAAAAAAAAAAAAAATACATTTACTATCCTGTATCTTGCTTTAAACTTCCTTTAAAATGTCTGGAATCCATCATTGGAGAAGGAAAATAGGAATAAGTTCCACACATACCAGCTGAATTTATGTTGAATTTCAATAAAAAAAAATATACAAATATAACTACAAAAGTACCTTTCCTCCGCTTCAATGAGGAATTAGAATATTGATATTTGTTGGAAGAGAGGAACTGGATTTGAGCACTGAAGGGAACAAGAAACTTCCTAAAAGAAGGTGGTATATGATTGTGAATTAAAACCTTCAGATGCTGGTTACAAATAACCCATGTTAAAGCAGAAAGCTGTACAGGCAGTATAATTTCCACAGTACCATTGCCATGTTAATGCAAGAATCAAGCTCATCGCAGGCTGTTCATGCACACACTTGAACATGGCCAATCTGTAATCATACCTATCACACAGTTTCTTTGCCCCACGGAACTTCAGATGAAATGCTTCATAGAAAGCAGATGAAGGATTCCTGTCAGACCCAAGAATCAAATGAAAACACATTTAAATCTCTGCTTGCACAAACAAGAGGACATGATTAAGTAGTAGTAATTTGGGGCACAAACACAACAGGAACAATTCATAAGAACAGGTGACTGAATCACAAAAGCTATGTTTGATCCTGCACAAGTCATACAAGAGGCACATTCGGAATACCATTGTAACACTGCTGTGGTCTTTCGCCAAACATACTATTATCGAACTCATCAACAATCTTTTTTTTTTTCACACAATTCTACATCTCTAGTTCCACTGAATCAAACCCCACTTTATTAAGCCAAACAGTTTCAACACTAGAATGGTTAGGGGAGAAGAAAAAAAAAATTGTCGATCTAAACTATAAATATTGACTAAAATATTTAAGCATTTGTATATAGAATTCCTTACACCTACACAGAGATTTCAAAAATAGGTCTTTACCTAACAAGGTAAATTTTTGTTTTTATTAATACAATTGTTGCTTTTTTATTTATTTATGTTTTTGTTAATCTGTGCTGCACAGTTTTCTCTGCCTGATAAAATGAGTGATTTCGTCGTTTTAGTGTATTCAATGCAAAGGTAATACACTGAGACAGATAGTACCGGCTCCTAAACATCATCATCATTATTTATTTATATAGTGCCGACAAGTTACGCAGTGCTTTACCTTAGTTTATAACAAACGGGGAATTAATGGTGAATAAACAATGCAGTTCTTGTGGTGCTGTCCTAAATCTTCTCCAATACAGGCAACAAATTGTCCGAAGATACCTCTTCATCTGTGTCAGTGTGAATTGCTGGTGGTATGACATTTGTATTGCATATGCAACAGAAAATGCAGAAGATTGCAATACAAATGTTTTGCTGCCAACTGATCCCAATGATCAGCGATTGCCAACTGATTTACAATTGATCCCAATGAAAATGTATCTTCAGATAGTGTCACCTGCACTGGAGGAGATTTAGTGCAGGTGACAACATGTCCCTATGCCATTCCCCAAAAGGTCATTCGGAATAAACAGAGAAGAAACTGAAGAACAAATGTAAATAACTGCAATAGGTGTAAATCTACTGGTCACCCACCCCCAACTTTACATCAACTCAAGCCAAGTTGGGCGTATGCAGAAAAGATAAATAAATACTATATTAACTGCTAAAAAATATATATATATTTTTCTGCTAACCAGAGATACATGATTCAACAGATTGAAAGCACACAATCAGTCTCTCTCTGGCTTTTAAGAACCAGTTCCAAGCTTTTAGTATGTTACAGAATGGCCAATTCTACAACAACTTTACAATTGGTCTTCGTTTTTTTTTAAATAATTTATCAAATTATTTGCCTTCTTCTTTGGACTTTTTTCAGCTTTCAAATGGGGGTCACTGACCCCCATCTAAAAAGCAAATGATCTATAAGCCTACACATGTATTGGATTTGCTACTTGTATTACTCAAGCTTCTATTCAGGCCCTCTTCTATTCATATTCCAGTGATATTCAAATCAATGCATGGTTGCTACAGTAATTGATAACTAGAAAAAACAACCCATTGCAAATTGTCACAGAATATCACTCTCTACATCAGGGGTGTCCAAACTACGGCCCGAGGGCCACATGCGGCCCAGGATGCCTATGAATGTGGCCCAACTTGAAACGCTTGGTTCCCGAGGAAACATCATGTTGCAAAGGATATAGGAGAAGGGGGGGACTCTGCTCATTGCCCAGTTATTAATAATAATATAATAATAAGTCTATTTAATATCCAGGTGTCCCATATTCCAGTGTATAGCTCCATCTGGTTATCCAACTGGCATTGTAGTTCTGTGTATTTCCTTTACTTTTACAAATCAAACGTGATTGTGTATTTCATGTGTGGCCCCAGACAATTTTTCTTTTTCCAATGTGGCCCGGCGAAGCCAAAAGTTTGGACACCCCTGCTCTACATCATACTAAATGTTAACTCAAAGGCGAACAGCCCCTTTAAAGCAATACATAAGATCTAGACCCTATATAAGAAAGTGTATTTTTCCTTTTATTCCCCACCCCAATCATTCATAGTTTAACATACAGTTTCAGTCCTTCTTAAGCAACAAGGCGTATTGGCCATAAGTGTCCTTGATGCTTCACACAAACGTCCTACTACCTTATCATCCTCTTGTAAGTCAAAAGTGGGCATATCCTAGCAGCCCAGAGATTGGGTGCATAATTCAGAGATCATAAATTAAATTCTCAATAGGATGAACATCATCCTAGGTATTTTATAGCTTGTTCTTATAAAACCAGGACACATATATAAGCACAATTGTTACACCTCAAAGCCCTAGGAATGATTTGGTATAGAGATCAACAGCATCCCTGTAGCAGGTGTTGTGCTGCTTACAGATCGGCCCATCTCTAACAGTGGCCTATAGCTATCAACACTACCAGCTTGGGGTTCCCCAACACAAAGAAACACTGAATAAATGCAGCCTGTAACATTCCCCAGAAGGTGTCTCACTGGCAATTAAATTATTAGAGAAAGTGGCTACATTTATAAGCCCAGTCTAAAACATGTATAAAATAGAACTATTACTAAAAATTCTTAACATACTTGGCTTAGGCAGACTTAAAATTATTAAAGGAACAGTAACACCTAAAATGGAAGTTTACGGACACTAAAAATTTTCTTTTAAAAATATTAATCTACATTAAAAGTTACCTATAGGTCAGGTTGATCATTTTTCGCTGATAGTTCTGCTTTTGTAATTGTTACTTGAAGTTCCTAAACCTGACTGTCCCTTCTTGACCTGTCAGAGTTTCTAATGCTAACGGACTCCAGCTGCACAAATATGCTAGCCCCTGATAGGGGAACATTAGGGGTAAGAAAGTTAATGTAAAAGCATCAGGCAAATACTTGTATGGCACAATTACAAATAGCATTCAAAGACAATGTTATGATAGATAATAAAAAAAGGTTATTTTCTGATGTCAGTATCTCTTTAAATGGAATGACAATATAATGTACTGTTGCCTAGAACTGGTAAAACTGGTGTGTTTGCTTCATAAACAAAACTATAGTTTATATAAACAAGCTGCTGTGTAGCCATGGGGGCAGCCATTCAAGCGCAGGACACACAGTAGAAAACAGATACGTTCTGAAGAATCCCATTGAATACTACAGAGCTTATCTGTTTTCTGCCATATATCCTGTGGCTTTTCTCCTTTTTCAGCTTTGAATGGCTACGTAGCAGCTTGTTTATATTAAAGTAGTTTTTCTGAAGCAAACACACAAGTTTTACCAATGCAGGGCAACAGTACATTATATTGTCATTCCTTTAAAACAGGGGTCCCCAACAAGAGAGTTTGTCAAAGACCAAACAAGTAAAGCGAGGATTACAAATTAAATGATACAAACTTGCTATGATTGCTCAAGTCATTTACAAAGAGAGGGGACATGAAACTACTATGAACATAGATTCCCTAAAAAAAAAAAAAATCTTTCTAGCATGTCTTAAAAGAAAGCATAAATGGAATTTAAACTATGCTTCTATGCAGAATATAATCCTTGAAGTGGAAATGCATCATATCACACCTTAATTTGCACTGCACAAGCATTTAAGCAAACGAAGCCACAGGCACCTCAAGAATGAGAGGTTTACATTTAGATTTTCTTCTGTTTTACTGCTGGAGCAGACAGTCTACAATCACAGCCATTCACTAGATTCCTGGAATGCAGCCTACAGTTCATACTGGTCCGTTATCTGTGGAAAAGCATCTGTACCTCTGTTGTGAGTTCAACACAAAGCTATATTTTACTGTAGAATGTGCCAACTGCAGAGGCATTTTAAATAAACTTGTCACGGGTGGCTATTCTACAGTTTCATGTCTAAAGTTACTTTAAATAAGTATTTTGTTTTTGTAATGTTAGAGGAGAAATAAAGTTTAAATCACTGGTGTGGGTGCCCCTGAGTTAAACTCGCTTACCCGATACCTTGGGCCAGCACTCCTGTTAAAAAAAAAAAAAACTGCACCTGCCCAGGGTATTTCTGCAGAAGATCGCTGTCGCCATTTTCTTTGTAATCTTTGTAATCATGAGTGAAAGCCGAACTTAAAACCGAAAGCCCAACCTTTTCACACTAGTGTGCATGCCTGTGGACAGAGTAAAGAAGATACCCCAGGCCAGTGCAGCTTTCTGCTAACAGGAGCACCGGTCCATGGTATCAGGTAAGCTATTAGATTCGCTTCCCGTCGAAATTTGCATATGCAAATTAGGATTCAGATTCGGTTCGGCCAGCCAGAAGGATTAGGCGGAATCCGAATCCTGCTGAAAAAGGCCTAATCCCGAACCGAATCCTGGATTCGGTGCTTCCCTATGACAAAGTATAAAAATATCTGAAATTGTTTGTTTGTCATAAAAGGTAAACAGGTAGATTAAATAGCACTGAATAATAGACCTGCTGAGCTAATCCCTTATATTACAGCTGTACCTTTAGACTCTGAAAACCTCTCCATGCAGCATTGCATCAGTCAGACACCACACAACAGAGTATGACATGCTCAGGAGACTCCGTAGCCTCATTGTACTAATTTACAAATAGAGAAGGACAGCAGGACAATTGTGAAGAATAGGTAACCACTTGCTAACACTGGTCTCTGGGGCAGCAGCCAATTCAGCAGAACATCAGACAATGGGGACACAAGGAAGCGGATTGAAAGATATTCTACAGCTCTAACAAAGCCAAGATAGAAGAGAGAATGGTTACAGGGACTTTAAAGGAGTGATGGGTAGCTAAGTTCTGTATCAAGGCAGTGTACAGTTTATAGATACTAATTCTGTAACAAAGGCTACATTGGAAGTGCATTTGGCTGCTTTACAGGAATTGTTCAGTATAAAAATAAAAACTAGGTAAATAGACAGGCTGTGCAAAATAAAAAATGTTTTCAATATAGTTATAATTGTAAAGAATCCTACTTCCTGCTTTGCAGCTCTCTTGTTTTGCATGGATTGGATACCAGGCAGTAACCAATGACTTGAGGGGGCGACACATGGGTCATAATGGTTTGCTTTAGAATCTGAGATGCATGCTAAAGAACAATTGTAAACTCACTGAACAGTTATGTCCCATATGGGCCCCCTTCAAGTCACTGACTAATTTAGAGTTAGAGAGCTGAAAAGCAGGAAGTTGTGTTCTGTTAAGAAATCCAGTCAATCCGGCCTTAATACATTACATTTCAGGCTGACTATATTAGAAAGCTTTTTTTATTTTGCACAGGCTATTTATCCAGCTTTTATTTTTACACTGAACAATTTCTTTAAAGAACTGCCTTTAGAATGACAGAAGCATTAAAAGTGTTTTCACATAGGCAATCTGTACGCTAAATGCAATAAAAACTTTGCACATAACTGGGAAATTTGTGCTTCGAGGAATTAACTAGGTTTTTCCACCACTACAGACAACTCTACACATAAGGTTATTGAAGTAGGTAGTGCTTCACCTAACTGTCGTCACTCATTTGGGTTTATGTCCTCCACTGCAGCAAGTCATCTGTAACCTATATTTTGATTAGCACAAACTACAGAAAATGTTGCTGTAAATTCCTTGAATTGTATGCCAATAATTATTGGGTCATGCAAGATATTGGGCATTAGGAAAAATACAACCAATCTGATAAGTTCATAGGTCATTAAAATGGAGTCTATGGAAGCCAGCCTTTCAGTAATTCCGAGCTTTCTGGATAATGGGTTTCCAGATAATGCATCCCATACCTGTACAAGTGATTATTTGTATACTTTTACGGGGATAGGATCCATTATCCGAACACACGTATAGATTTATGAATAATCTTGTCCTTTACAAGGAAATATTCAGGTACATAAATTGCTTATAAACCCATAAATCTATATGCATGTTCTGCTCAATAACTGCAAATTAGTAGAAAGTTGCTACAGTTTATATGACATGATGTTCTCTTTAGGGATGCACCGAATCCACTATTTTGGATTCGGCCGAACCCCCGAATCCTTTGTGAAAGATTCGGCCGAATACCGAACCCTAATTTGCATATGTTAATTAGGGGTGGGAAGGGGAAACCATTTTTTACTTCCTTATTTTCTGACAAAAAGTTGCTTGTTTTTCCCTCCCACCCCTAATTTGCATATGCAAATTAGGATTCGGTTCGGCAGAAGGATTCGGCCGATTCCGAATCCTGCTGAAAAAGGCCGAATCCCGAACCGAATCCTGGATTCAGTGCATCCCTAGTTCTCTTTCATACACACGCAATGTCAAGTAGCAGGTATGCCAAAATGACAGCTCTGAACTAACCTTTCAATGGGAAACAGAAATCCTACAGCAAGCATTTATACAGCTTTATTCGGTTATCTATAACCATAATAAATCAATGAAAAATATTAGTGATCAATAACATTTTTGTGGATCAACGGAGAGACAATTGTAAACTATTGAAGCTATTACTACCTACTTATGTAGTTTAAAAAAGATTGATGTAGGTTAAAAATGTGTAATGGTAAATGATACACTGCTAAAATGTACTTCATGATTGTTATCTTGTTTGCCTTTAAGGAGGCATAAACGATGCAATTAGTTAAGATCACAAAAGTAATTTTTAAATGAGCCAGATAGAGAGCAGAATTACTGATCCAGTTATTGCATTTAAATGAAATGCCAAGCATTCTAAGTATGAACAGTAAGGTATTTATAAAGCATTTTTCTTTAAACATCCCTACAAAAAAACAAAGAGTGGTCAATAAATAGTTTTTTCAAAAGCTACTTATAGCAAAAAAACTTTTAAGAGATTATGTAATTTAACAAAGAGGTTAAAGCCATGCATCAGAGTAAAAGATCCTTGCGTGAGGGCCAGCAAGAGACATTTAACTTAGTTAAATAGTTTTATAATGAATGTGAACCCAAGAGTTTAGGTCAAAGCACAAACAATACATCACAGCTACAATAAAGAGTTCTTGTTAGTATAGATACATTTACACTTCAGATTGCCTTCTGAGTTTATTATGGTGGAACTGGAGATGTATCACTGAAAGGTTGCAGGAAAAAAAAACCCAATGCATTCATTTTAGCATTAAAAGCCAAGTTGTGTAACTCCACTTTTTCTTTAAACACATCTCAAAATGATTTTGGTATAATTCAGATGCTTCTAAAAATCAAATGCAAGTTCCTGGAGATCTATGTATTAATAGCACTTAATCAAAAGCGAAATGTTAGCATACCTGTCGTCATCACCATCAACTGGGAAACCAAAAACTGGTAAATTGAGAGGGTTTGCTAAGGTGTCTGTGATGGAGACTTTCACAAAAGGCTTCTCAGAAATGAGAGACATTGGTGGCTGAGGTAGAGGTTCAGACTTTCTTCTGTCGTCTATTTGGCCAACCAGTGACTGGCTTGGAGTCTGAACTTGATTGACATTGGACTGCGGCAAACTTGTGTGTACATTTGACGTCATTGCTGGAAGCCCAACTGTTGGGGTTAGGCTATTACTTCTACCGACAGTTGTATGGTTGCTCAGTGGAGACTGCACAAAATTAGAAGGAGCAATTGGCATAGTAACAAGAGTGGCAGACACACTTGGCACCGTACTTGGTATTCCAGTAACACCTGTACCGGACATAGCAGCAGGCACACTCTGTATTCCAGGAGCCATGTTATGGTGTCCCCCTGGAATGCCTGAAGCAGGACTACTCCCACTCACTTGCTGATTTATGGACTTCTGCTGCACTATTCCAATAGATGGCACAGATGATTGTGCTCCACTTCCAGGGTGCTGGACATGAACTGGGTGGCTTTGGGGTGACTGGCCACTCTGTATCAAGCCTGATCCCTGGCTCACAGAGTCACCAGTTTTGGAAAGACCTACTAGTTGTGTTCCACCTGCTTGCAGGTGTTGGCCTGGAAGACTTGACGGAGCCCCAGTACTTGTGGGTTTCTGAGGTGTTCCCTGGGACTGTAGAACGGTTATGTGTTGGACATATTCTGTCTGACCAGCTGGCTGAGTGGACATCATGTGTCCAGACTGCACCTGGGAGTAAGGGAACGCTTGAGGCTGACTAACAGAAGCAGTAGGTTGCTGCTGCGGATTTGCGGATATTGTCGACTGCACGGTGTGTACATTCCGAGAACTGCTGCCTGCGCCATTATTTGCACTTTGTGCAGCTGTGTGCGATTGGCTGGTCGTCTGCTGACTTGTAACAGCGCCTGGGTACATCTGTTGGGCAGTGCCTTGACACACCATTCCACCTACTGCCTGCTGCCCAATTAGAAACGGTTGCTGCTGAGAGGGCTGGTTCATTTTGTCAGGCTGAAGCAACTGTGACACAGCACAACTGTCAGCTGCACATTCCGAAGTGTGAAGCACATGCACCGCAGAACCCCCTGTGGCCCCCAGTCCGCTGTCCCTGTCTGCAGAGTGATCAAAGGTGCTCGTGTGCCTGATTGTATCCCCAGTCCTAGAGATTAAGTTGGAATCCGAGTCCCTGTCATAATATTCTGTACAGGTCCATCGGCCTCTCCTGTAGGGCTCCCCTGAGCCGTGGTCAAGTTTAATCACCCTGAAGCGTGAGCTGCAAGTGGCGGTGGTGGCGGGGGATTGAGAAGTAACTTGGGCAACACTAGAGGCGGTGGGCGTCGCAGTAGAAACTTGGTTCGCCAGACCTAACGCAGCTCCTTGTCCGCTTCCTCTACTCGCGGATCCCCCGTTAGCTCCAATGAGCCCGATCCCCTCGTGCGGCAGGTTGGGGGACACAGAGCCCGGCGTCTCTGCCTCGCAGACATTGCTTAGGGTCTCCTCGGACGAGCTCCTCCCCACGACATCTTCCGGACCGTAGTCGGTAGCGCGGGAGACGTCGAAA
Source organism: Xenopus petersii (assembly GCA_038501925.1). Taxonomy (NCBI): domain Eukaryota; kingdom Metazoa; phylum Chordata; class Amphibia; order Anura; family Pipidae; genus Xenopus; species Xenopus petersii. The sequence continues at coordinate 38,701,840 of CM076681.1, read as the reverse complement.
ATCTCCGAAGACACATCCTCGGTCCGCGATTCGTCCGGGTCATCCAGGCTCTCCGTCTCCTCCGTGATGCTGTTGGCCGACTGGGCCGTGATGACACTTGTGATCTGGAAGCAGCTCTTTTTCTTGGCTGGCATCTTGGACATCGTACGGGCAAAACCAATCCGCTGGCGGTGGAGGGGGTGAGGAATGAAGGTGATGCGGCCTCCAGATCCTCCTTCCTGGCGGGGGCTTCGGTAATATCCCTCTCCTCCCCTGGCGTCTCGGTTACTTTGCCCGCCGCTTAGCTGTGGAGAGTTCGGGGCCAGATCCACTTACTCTAGCGTAAAACAGACATCCTGAGCGCTCCCACGATTCCCGTTCACTTCAGTAGGCCCGTGGCCGGAACGCCGTTCTCCGCGGAAAGTGCTCTAGAGGCCCGGCCCCCTTTTCGCAGGCAGCACACACTTTAGGCGAGATACAGGCCGCTGCTGTCACAGATGGCGCTGCCGGCTCCAGCTCAGTGTTGGGGAGTAAAGCCCCGCTCTCCCCCTACCTGCTCTCCTGACTGGGTGACATAACGAGCGGCAGACTGGAGCTGTGAGGAAGGCGGATATCAGAGCTTGAGGAAACTCTCCCTCTCACACACCCTCCCTACAGACACGGGACAGAGGAAGTGAAAACCCGTAGAGAGAGTGGAAAGTACAAGAGAGAAATGTCTGTTGGTGACGGCGGGGTTGCTTTCCCCTCCCCTCACGCTGTCACCTCCGCCTCCTTCCGCCTCCCTCAGCAGCTTTGTACGCTGTGAAATTCAAACCTTTCCAAGATGGCAATAGTAAAGGCACGGCGAGGAAAGGGCGGTGATGAGAGGCCACAGCACGCCCCCCTCTGCCTTTACTTGTTACACGCTGTTGTGACACAAGTAGGGGCGGATAAAAGGCGATGTGTTGGGAGGGAGAAACCATAACTAGAAATGAAGGGGGAAGCGGGTAGGGAAAGCGGATGGCACATTCCTGGGCCGAGTCTATTACCTTTGTCTTTGAGTAAATGCGCAGTCAGGGCTGATGTTGTTAAACTCTTGCGTCAGGACTCACTTGTCAATTGTCTCTAGGGAATTGGCTGACGCTTTGCTGCCAATAGTCGGCTGCTGACTGACTGCCTCACTAGAAAAGCCGGCGGGAGGGAAAGTTCGCATTTATCAGTCATCATTTATTTATATAGCGCTGACATGTGCCGCAGAGGCTTACGATGTAACGTCCCATCATATTCAATAGGAGCAATTTTTTTTATCAGGATCCCATTGAAGGGGTTGTTCACCTTATGATTAACTTTTAGTGTGATGTAGAGACTGATATTTTGAGACAATTTGCAATTGGTTCTCATGTTTTATTTGTGTTTTTTTAGTTATTTAGCTTTTTATTCAGCAGCTCTCCAGTCTGCAATTTCAGCAATCTGGTTGCTAGGGTCCAAATTACCCTAGCAACCATGCATTGATTTGAATAAGAGACTGGGATATGAATAGGAGAGGCAGGCCCTTGATTTGTGGCGAGGCCCAGGCCTAGGGCAGCAAAATGTGAGGGGCGGCTTGCCACCCAGTCGCATTCTGTGGAGCACTGGGGGCACGCAGCTCCCCAGTGCTCCTGCGCTTGCGAGGTGGGGGCTGTGCCGGCACTAGGATCGCGTGAAAAAGGGCTGCTAAAAAGGGGCTCAGCTTAAGAGTGCATGATAAGGGAATCTGACCCTGAGGGGAGGCCTGAATAAAAAGATGATTAGTAAAAAGTAGCAATAAAAATACATTTGTAGCCTTACAGAGCATTTGTTTTAGATGGGGTCAGTGACCCCCATTTGAAAGCTGGAAAGAGTTCAGTCCACTTTTTTTCATTACTTTTATGTAGAGTAATGGATTAATGGAACTACTTGTTCCATTACTGTCTCCACACCTGTGGGTCTCCTCCAACACCATACTCCTAAGGGCAGAGACATACGCTCAGACTGAGGGAAATTTACCCGGAGATAAATCGTCTCTTCTTTGGGTGACGAATCTCCCGAACTGCCTCCCGCCGGCTAAAATCTAAGTCGCCAACGGGATGGCACTTGTAGCTCTTCGTTTTCTGAAGTCGCCCCGAAGTTTCCTCGCAAGGCAACTTCAGGCGACTTCGGAAAATGAAACGCACCGATTGTCATCCCGCCGGTGATTTACATTGTAGCCAGCCAGCGGGGGGCAGTTCGAGGAGATTAGTCGCCCTGAAGAAGAGGAGATTTGTTGCCGGGCGACTAATCTCCACGAATCTGTTCGTGTGTCTCTGCGCTAAAAGGTTAAAGGGTTGGTTCACCTTCAGGTTAACTTTTAGTATGTTATAGAATGGCCAATTCTAAACAACTTTTCAATTGGTCTTCATTATTTATTTTTATAGTTTAAGAATCATGTGCCTTCTTCTCCTGACTCTTTATAGCTTTCAAAAGACCCCCTCTAAAAACAAATGCTCTCTAAAGCCACACATACCAGGTGCAAATTCGCGAAACGGCTGCAAAATTTCGCTGGTGAAAATTCGATGGCGTCTTAAAAAAATGGATGCCGGCATCGGTTTTTTGGACGGCGGCGCATTTTAGACAAAAGAAATGGACAACGGCGTCAAATACGAGACGCCGGCGTCGTTTCACGAATTTTTTGCCATTTCGCAAAATTCACGAATTTTTCAGCAAAACGGCTCAAATTCGCCCATCACTAGTTATTGCTACTTATAATTAATTATTTTTCTGTTCCAACCCTCCCCTATTAATATTCCATATTTCATTCAAATCACTTCATGGTTGCTAGGATAATTTGGACCCTAGCAACCAGATTGCTGACACTGCAGAGTGGAGAGCTGCTGTACAAAAAGCTAAATAACTCAAAAAAAAGTAATACAAAATGACAACCAATTGCAAATTGTCTCTGAATATCACTCCCTACATCATACTAAAAGTTAACTCAAAGGTGAACAACCCCTTTAACTTTTATTATGTTATAGAATGGCCAATTCTACCCAACTGTTCAATGGGTTTTCATTGTTTCTTTTTTATAGTTTTGGGGTTATTTGCCTTCTTCTGACTTTCCAGCTTTCAAATGGAGATCATTGACCCCATCTAAAACAAATGCTCTGTAATGCTACAAATGTATTGTTACTTTTTATAACTCATCTTTCTATTCAGACCTCTCCTATTCATATTCCAGTGTCTTATTCAAATCAATGCATGGTTGCTAGGGGAATTTGGACCGTAGTGACCAGATTGCTGAAATTGCGAATTGGAGAGCTGCGGAATAAAAAGCTAAATAACTAAAAAAAAAAAAAACTAACACATAATAAAAAATTAAGTCCAATTGCACATTTTCTTAGAATATCACTTTGTACTTTGAACTAAAAAGTTAACTCAAAGGTGAATAACCCTTTAAGATCTGAATTTCTGTTTTTTAAAGTGGAAATTCGACTCTTTAAGGGCAGAGAGTACACTCGACCCATTCTGACACTAAAGTGCTAAGAGTGGAGTGGGAGACGGGTGCAGTATCAGGGCTGCTGCCTCAGGCACCAGCAGCCCCAGATTCAGCACTTTGCCCAGTTTGACCACTTGCTTGTGCCACAGGGGCTTGTTTACAGATGCTTGAAAATAGAATTAGCACAGCTTGAAGTGCAGAGACCTTGTAGGCTACCCCCTTAAATACAACCATGTGTGCATTTGGTAACTCTGTATTCAGACTTGCAATTTAGAATGAGGCAGAAGACTCAGGCCACCACAGGGCCCTGTCAGGCAGTAAGGACACAAGGCCCATGATGCTCAGCTTGCATCTTTCTGATGTTTTAATCCAACATGACGTGTAGACCTGGGAAGAAGTGCTGACTGAAGTGATGCCCTCATGTTCCCTTTTGGTTCTTCTTTCCCCAGTTGTAGTAATACAAGTTTAGGAGTTGAGAGCACCTTTCACCAATTGGAGAAACAAATAAATGGTGTGCAGGGTCAAGTAATATGTGATATATCTAGCCCTTAGAGTAAAGAATGACTTACAGAGTTGCAGCACCCAATTTAGTATTCCATGATTCCCAAAAACAAATAAAACGTAGCCTTTATCGGTATGTATTAAAATGATCTTGAGTTATAGAAAAGCTTAAAATCCCAATTAGGGAGGAGCACATTGTAAGCTTCATCACTGCAGAATAACCCAGATGCTTATGAGTTAATCATTATCAAAATTTAATTGATTATATGAGAAGCTTCCTCACCAGGATTAACTACAGTCACCATGCACCTTGGTGCAGTAAGCACAGACCACACATGGACACACACTTTTCCCCCAGGTGCTTGTATACAGGTTAGTGCGAGCATGTTCGAGGGTTAGGGTTGTAGCTCCTGCCTATAAAATCTATAGTATCGGCATTTCTTCCCAACCCATATGTGTCAATGGTGCTGTGCACTGATGCCCAGTCAGCCCGAGACCACCCGCGAGTTACCCCGCATATATGTGGGACCGGCCGTACGGAATAAAGACTTGTATCTCCCTGCCTAATTGAACTAAAAGAAAGGACCAGCACCTGACGCGCGTTTCGCTCGCTCAGCGAGCTTTATTGTAGTAAGTAACCCTTTTTGTATCTCTTGTATGAAGTGCAAAAGTTTTGCCTCACACCAAGTTTCACAATGGTAGACACGATTGAAACCTGCTAGATAAGGGACAGGTATGATATAAATAACACCCAGCACCCTTACACCACTGAGTACTGCACTTTGGTTAGTGTATGGTGTTGAAAGGAACAGTTCAGTGTAAAAATAAAAACTGGATAAATAGGCTGTGCAAAATAAAAATTGTTTCTCATGTAGTTAGCCAAAAATGTAATGTATAAAGGCTACATTGACTGGATGTCTAACGGAACAGAACCCAACTTCCTGCTTTTCAGCTCTCTAACTCTGAGTTAGTCAGTGACTTGAAGTGAATTTTCAAATGATCCTTAGCATGCAGTTCAGATTCAAAAGCAACACTTATGACCCATGTGCCCCCCCCCTCAAGTCACTGATTGGTTACTGCCTGGTAACCAATCCGTGTAAACCAAGAGAGTACTGTTCTGACATCCAGTCACTCCAGCCTTTATACATTACATTTTTGGCTAACTAACTATACTGAAAACATATTTTCTGCCGAATAAATTCACCCATCACTAATGGCAGGCTTAAGTGACTGTTTAATGTGGAGGTGTAGCCTGCCCAATCTTGCACCCTGATACAAGTTTACATCAGTAAGAATGTGAAGCTTTTCATTCATCCAGGTCATGGTATATTTAGTATAAGTAAATCTAAAATTGAACGGAACTGAAGAAGCTGCTCAGATGAGTAGTGAAAAGTCTTCAAGGATTACACAGCAAGTCCGGTTGTTTTAGAATTACTTATACTAGATTTACATCAGTATGTGCATTTTCCACCTGTACAGATGAGGGAACAATATTGGCAGTGGTTGTGATCTTATTTTGTCATGTGTGAGGAAGGGGCATCTAAAAAAATAATATCATAGAAACACTTCTGCCTTTATCATCATCACAGTGTCTTTTCTGCTGTGTTCAGAATAATGTCTTAATGAGCACTACACATCATGTAATACTAGCTTTGTATGTTTGAGTATATACTAGGGCAGGTTTTCATCAGCATGTTCTACATTGCACAAATGTGCTGCACTGCAAGTATAAATCACTTTTCCTTGTGTCTATGAATCATCATGGTCATGCAACAACAGAAGCCTGAGGCAGTTTTTCTTGGTTTTTTTTCTTTGATAGAGTGTACTTTCAGTGACAGCTAAGAGAGTGATATTTAATAGATTTATTGTAATGGCAATTTAAGGTACAAAAAGGTATGCCAGGCTTTAGTGCAACTGTTTATTTTACAAGTCAAAGAGGTAAATTTCTATGTCATCCAGAGAAAATGCAGTTTGTTCATGCATGCAGATTGCTGGGTACAGGCAAAGCCCCAGTAACTACCTGACATACATGCTGTCAGGAGACATAACCAGTTGGGCTATACCATACGAATTTCTGCCTGCAGACAAACGCACGGTGAGAATCCTCTGCTCCGCTGCACTCCCTTCACCCAGAATCATTACCTCTGCTCTTTGCAGGCAGACAGATGAGATTTTGTAGCAGGACAGTAGATATTTGGCCTGTGTTTTGCCCCAGGCCAAGATGCATGTAGTGTGGCCCTAGCCTAAGGATACCCACACAGAACAGTCTTCAGTCATGTTATCCTACAGTATCAGATTTGTCCCACAATACTAACTAATAGGTCACGTTGATAGACCAGATTTTCTGTCCAGAAAGGCCAATTGGAACTAAGTAATGATATCCAAGGGAGGTCAATTAACAGGCAGATCAATGTTTAGGCAACTGACCCAAAAAACATTAGGTTTACATGAAGACATTGGACCATTGCAATACATTGAAAATGAATAAAATATATTATTTTCACTGGAGGCTATCAAGTTCTTAAACACCCCCAGTGATTCTACTCTTACTTCCTACCCTGTGTCAGTGCTCTTCATTTTTTTTTGCTTCCAGTGTCCCCTGTGTTGCCTTGAGTGAATGCTATTACTGTAGAGAAAGTTTTTAATCATTTCTGCACTGTGCACATGCCCAACAAATAAGTATGAGAATTCCTGGGACACTGGATTAAAATGGTGGCACGGCATTTACAGGGAAAGTACCCCTAGTCGGTGCATTTTTTTGCAGAATAGAAACTCCAACCCAGGATAGGAAGTAAGTAGAAGAAATTGTATCTGATTCTCTCAGTTTTCCTATCTTCATGAAATGTGTGGATGATAATAAGATGCATTATTTGCTCTTAGCTTGTGGCCACATAGACTACTGGGTCAGAAGGTGATTAAAATGTCCTCAATAAGACATATCACAGAAAAACCCATAGCAATATATTATTACTTCTAAGACATAAAAAACATGATCATTCCATAAACAATTTGCAGACAAATAAAAACAAACTGTAATGCAAGAAAATGCCCATTTGTTTTGTTGCTAACTTGACCACATGTGTAAAAACTACACGTCCCTTAAATACATTTTTGTTTTTTCATAAAAACTTGATTTATAATAATTAGTTCTGCCAAATGACCCTAGAGTATTTAAGCTTACCAGCCCTGTCAATGCACATCTTTGCCTAACCATAACTACAGTAGATGTCAGATGAATTTACATAACTCTCCTCTTTTGTCTGCTGATACCAAAGAAATGGCGAATTTGCATTAGAACAGTATGAAAGACAGTGGCCAGATCCAGGAGGATTAAAATAGAGAATAGACCATATGCAGTGCTTTGTGATGCAATTTGTTAATATGTAAACTTGTTGGAGTTGCATGGCCTGTATATAAGAAAACCAGTGCACACAGTGAAAAAACTCCCATGCCTGTGTGCTGGTTCAGAAAACCAAATATATAGTCCAACTCAAAGAACTGCACCACCCAGGGCTTTAAATGTTCGAATAAACTCAAAATGTTATTATCAATGTCTCGGTTCTGCTTCTTGAAGACGTCTCAAGAAGCAGAGCAGAAACGTTGATAATAAAATTTTGAGTTTATTCGAACATTTGAAGCCCTGGGTGGTGTGGTTCTTTGAGATGGACTATATATATATTTACAAAAGCCATGACAATCTTGTAATTTTATAAACAATGCTTAGTGATGTCATTGCTTATAATCAGTGCTTAATGATGCAATTTCAGTCACATAACTTAATTACTGAAACTGTATATTGTAATAAATAATGTATCCCCTGTTGTAAAATATGAGGATATTAGAAGCCACCTGGAAGTTTCATGATCTGTATAAAAGCACTCAGTCTTTGTTCTTGTGCCTGATGGTCATGGAACTCCATGTTCCATGACCATGGATGATATCCTTATATTTTACAATAGAGGCTATATTATTTATTATATACATACAGTACATATTTACATATATATTGAACATCTATACAATGCACAATTTCCTTTTAATTGCCCTGGTGCATTGTAAAAATGTGATTTAAAGAAGAAAGAGATGACCAGCAACCAAGGTTCTTGTGTAGGGATGCACCAAATCCACTTTTATGGATTCGGCCGAACCCCGGAATCATTCGCGAAAGATTCTGCTGAATACCGAACCAAATCCTAATTTGCATGTGCAAATTAGGGATGGGAAGGGGAAAACATTTTTTACTTCCTTGTTTTGTGACAAAAAGTCATGTGATTTCGCCCACCCCTAATTTGCATATGCAAATTTGGTTCGGCCGGGCTGAAGGATTCAGCCGAATCCGAATCCTGCTAAAAAAGGCTGAATACTGGATTTGGTGCATCCCTATTCTTGTGCATCAACATTTCTGTATTAACTGAACATATCTGTACAACCAACGTTTTGGTCCCTGTTTGGGACCTTATTCAAGAGCTTGTGCCTTAGATATAGGAGAACAACATACTATAATTTTAGCCCTTTATATTGCAGCTTTAGTGGCCTAGATAGATACTTTAGACATTTGGGGATATCTGTTAAGAATATGCTGCACACATATGAGGACAATCTATTATTAAACCAAAATGAGTTTATGCTTGTTTTAGATTTGCTGTGTGCTGCAAAGAACTCAACCTATTTCAGTAACCAAAAGGCTTCATTTTCAGAACCTGTAATCTATTTTGATCGGTAGGTTTGTGTAATTTTAGAAAACCTTAACAATATGGATTTTATTGGGAATGGCGATTCATATAAAGTCCTCCTTTTTCTGTAACAGTTCTGTCAAATGCTTATAAAATAACACCAAGGAGCCCAATTACTAACAATAGAATTTATATTTTTTATTCATGAATCTTAATAATTTGTGGTTTTTCTGTATTTCCTAAAACCTAAAATATTTGAGATTTATTGTGTAAAAATCTCAAAAACCTCTAATGCCAAACTTTGCCAAGTAAAAGTTGTCAAGGTCCTATAGAAGTCAGTGGGAGCTGCGCTGATCTTATTGGACCAGGTTTAATAAAATCGGACTTCTAGAGGTTTTCAGATTTTTTTTTTGATAGGAATTGTCTGAAAACCTCCAATTCTTAGAGGTTTTAGAGGTATATCCAATATAAGTAATTAAAAATATATATATTTTTTAGTACATTGGTCAGATGTATAAATATTTTAGAGGTTTTTTTTAGGTAAAATTTTTATTGTTTTTTTTTATATTAAAGATTTTTATTGTTTTAACATTTCCTTTGATAGACATAAACTTGATTGTAGCATCATATGCAAACTGCGTCATATTCACTATACGTGTGAATAAAACAATGATGTCCATCAAAGGAGAAAATAGAAAGAATACAGAAAAAGGGGGGGTAGTAGGAAGGGAAGGGGGGAAGGTAGAAGTGGTAGATAAAGAAACTGGGTGGGTATAGTGCTACCTAGATAGGTAGAGGATAGAGGGGGAAGATAGATAGTTTCGATAGTTTCCCTCTCCTCTCTATTGTTTGTGCAGGACCGGTGGACCCTCCATATTGTGTTTTGCGGGCTTTTGTCTTTGTGTTGGACTACTGCTCAGGTAAGTGCAGTGGCGGAACTAGCGGGGGAGCAGGGGGTGCGAGCGGGTCAGGGCCCGCACCCCCTCAGGGCCCCCTGGCAGCGCCGCACGCCACTGAAATGACCCCTGCAGCGCGCCGTATGGAGGGGGCGGGGCCCGGCTGCGCGTCACGCACCAGGGCCCGCCCCCCTCTAGGAACGCTGCTGGGTAAGTGGTAACTTTTTTTCCATTTTTCCCATAAATACTTAGGGGCAGATTTACATAGGGTAAAATATATTATTAATTAACCCTCGATATTCTACTGCCGAATGTAAATCCTTCGACTTCGAATATCGACGTCGAAGGATTTACCACAAAAAAAATAAATTGTTTGTTTAAATCCATCATCGAATCGATCAAACTATTTTTCTTCAACCTAAAAATTGTTAGAAAGCCTATGGGGACCTTCCCCATAGGCTAACATGGCGCCTCGGTAGGTTTTAGGTGGCGAAGTAGGGGGTCGAAGTTTTTTTAAAGAGACAGTACTTCGACTATCGAATAGTCGAAAGATTTTTAGTTTGAATCGTTCGATTCAAAGTAGTGGTCGAAGTAGCCAATTTGATGGTTGAAGCCAAAAAAATCATTCGAAATTCGAAGTTTTTTTTCTTCTATTCCTTCACTCGAGCTAAGTAAATGGGCCCATTAGAGTGTGACTATGAAGATTTTCATTCATCCAGGTCATAGTATATCTAGTATAGGTCAATCTAAAAACAACTGGACTTGCTGAGTAATCAATGAAGACGTTTCACTACTCATCCGAGCAGCTTCTTCAGTTCAACTGACTGGTGTGGGAAGTTCTTGGCATATAAACTCTTCCACTAATCCATTTACAATGGCACATTGTAACTCTTCAAAGAGGTGACAACTGAAGAAACTCACAGAGGTGTTGATTCTGTGTAGTTGTGATAGGATTATCCAATGTGTCATGCAACTCCTAGATTCAGGTGTTATTTGTGAGAGTTGCATGAATGGATGTGTGAAGTGTTCTGAATCCGCCGGGGTACAGTTGTTAGAACAGCATTGTATGTAGCAGACAGGTGGTGTCGAAGGCCCCCACCTCTGTTCAGAGATGGTCTCTCCACCTTGACATGAATCGCCTCTTTCACGCCTCGTTCAAACCAGCGGTCTTCTTCTTCCCACACCAGTCAGTTGAACTGAAGAAGCTGCTCGGATGAGTAGTGAAACATCTTCATTGATTACTCAGCAAGTCCAGTTGTTTTTAGATTGACCTATACTAGATAGAGGCCCATTAGAGTGTTCGCAGGTTCTGCTTAGTTGTTGGGAGCCTATCGACATTTGTTCGTACATAAGGTTGGAATCAATTAATGAGATTAGCTCCTGTTTTTTAGGAACTTGGGTTGATTTCCAGTATCGTGGAGTCAGGAGTCTAGCTGCAGTTAGAATGTGAAATATGAGGTGTTGCATTGTTTTTGGATAGTCCTCCAGGCCGTGATTCAATAGTGCTAGAGGCAGAGTTAGCTTTATTGGGAGATGGGTGGTTTGGTTCAAGATGGTTTCTGTGTGCCTCCACAGTGCCACCATATGTGACATAAGTCACCAACGAGATTACAGTCTCTCCAGCACAGTGCAGATACACTTGGGTAATATTTATGTAGGAAATTGGGTGTTTTGTACCACCTGTAGAAAAGTTTTCTAGCGTTCTCAGTATGGTTAGTGCATTTCGAGTGCTTGTAAGTGTAACGGTTGGCACCCAACACCCGAACAAATGCCAAGCACCCTGGTCTTGGCTCGCGCTTCATCTGTAGTGTGACGCCTTTGCCCTCGGGTTGAGCCCTCAGCTACTTGGATGCCACCAGGACTTAAACGAGAGGTGCAAGGCTATAGGTTCTGGATAGGCAGAGGGGCACGACTGTAAAGCAAAGTCTTTGGGCAGAAGGTCGTAGTACAAGGTGTTAGGCAATAGAGTAGTCAGATTAGGCCGGGTGGAAGCAGGCAGAGAATAAACGTAATCAGGCAGGCAAGGGTCAAACCAGGAACTTAATCAGAAGGGTTAAGCAGAAGAGGTAGTCGGTATTGAGGCATGGGTCAGGATCCAGAGGTCAGAATAGTCAAAAGCAGGCAGGGGTCACAACAGGAATCAAACAGGTTCAAAACAGGAATAGCAAAAGCTTAGGAAGCACCAGGAACAAACTCCTATCACGGGCAATGAGAAACAGTAGGAATGTCCCTTTTATACTTTTAAATTTCGCGCCATTGCGTGCTGACGTCATCACGCCATCGCGCATGCGCCTACAAAAACCGTAAGTGTGCGCTGAGCACACACTAAGAGGGAGCTGGCGCAAGAGAAGAGGAGCGGTTAGTTTTTTCCATTACAGTAAGTCAAATTTGACAATTTTGTCCACTGATGTCGGTCCAGGTCGATGTTTAGTTCTTGTTTCCATTTCAGTATATGAGCAGGTTTCTCGGTAGTGTCTTCATCCATTAAGAGTCTGTATATTGTTGATATCCCTTTTGTGCTGTGCGGGTTTCGTGAAGCCAATATCTCAAATCTGGTGGCTTGTAGGGGTTGCCTGTTCCATGTGTTTCCCATATTTATAGAAGTCCTGTTTTGGTAGATCATATTCCCGCATAAGTTGGTCAAAAGGTTTCAGGAGGAAGTTCTCATAAAGTCGGTCTATAGTCGTTAGGTGATTGTTGCGCCATTCGATAGATTAAGATGGGAAATAGTCACTTCTAGTACCTCCAAGTTTGCTTTTTGTGCTGGAAATTCTAATAGCCGTTTCTTTGTAGTAATTTTAGTCCATCGGTTAACTGCTGTTACCCTCGTGTTGAGTCATGGCTAAGCCGGGCTAGAGACCGCGCCCACATTAAGCCTCTGAGATGGATCTGTTGAACAGAGTCTTGTTCCAATTGAAGCCAATGCAATGTTGCATGCGGTAGGTTCCAGGCTCTCATTTGGTCTATGATCGTGGCTTGATAATACGATTCCAAGCTGGGAACATTTGAGAGATTGTGAGTTTAGTTGTAGTTTAAAAAATCTCTAAACCCACTGAAATTCAGCCCTTAGTAAACATGTCTTCATCTGTGAGGATTCCTCAACAGAGGCAATTAGTATGGCTGTTTTCCTACATAAGTGCAAATATGAGGAAAATCTGTACAGGTATGGGACCTGTTATCCAGAATGCTTGGGATCTGGGGCTTTCTGGATAATCAATCTTTCCATAAATCTTCATACCTTAAGTCTACTAGAAAATCAAGAAAAGATTAAATAAACCCAATAGGCTGATTCTGCTTCAGAAAATGATTCCTTCTATCTTAGTTTGGATCAAGTACAAGGTACTGTTTTATTATAAAATTTGGATTATTTTAATAAAACTGATTCTATGGGAGGTGGCCTTTCAGTAAATCACAGCTTTCTGGATAATGGGTTTCCAGATAACGGATCCCATATCTGTATTAAGAAAATATGATTTTAATACCATTAGATCATAATTTCTTATTTTAATACCATAATATCATAATTTCTAATTTTAATTGAATTCACATGTCAGATCAGGTGCTAGCTTCCTGTGTTAGTACAATTTGCATACCATTTATTTTCTGTTAAAAAGTTAGTTATATATATTATTATATATAGACATTTTAAGGCATTTAGGTATCTGTATCTTTCACTTTAAAACACCAGAACAGTACTATCAAACAAGTTCACAGCGTTTGTCCTTTTTTTTTTTTTTAAAACACTCCATAAGTCGATCCAGAGGTAGGTAGGTAAACCAAATCTTTCAGCAACTTTAAAAATATATACTTCTTTAGACCAAAATCAAATGGTACCCTCGTTCAGTTTCAACGTGTTTTGTTTGATAGACACATATATATGACCTTGTTTGAAGTCAACTCAAGTCACTAAATCCTGAAACCCAGCAATGAATTAGACTATTTTATGACAGTTCTTACAGTAAAACTAAACTTCATTGATCTTATTTGCCACCTGAAAATGTCCTAGAAATGACTAGAAAAGTTAGTTAAATAAGTGCGGACTTTATATGTGTTTGTACATGTTGATTAAATCGTTTTTAAAGCATTTATTTTTCTAAGGAAGTTTACTCCAGTGTTCAGGGCCTTTTCTTGAAAGTTAACCCATTCCAATATACTGCATATGCCCTTGTAACAGATGGGAACTAAAACACATTGGCGCAAATTCACTAAGCGCCGAAGCGCCGAACGCTAGCGTTAATTCGCTAGCGTTAATTCGCTAGCATTTGACATTTTTCGTTGCTGCGCAAATTCTCTAACGAACGCTGGCGTAGTTTCGCTAGTGTTACTTCGCACCCTTACACCAGGCGAATTTTCGCTAGCGACGTAACTACGCAAATTCACTAACTTGCGCAGTGTACTGAATGCTACCTTTTATGCTAGACTTCCTTCGCCACCTCAGACCTGGCGAAGCGCAATAGAGTAGATAGGGATTGTTTCAAAAAAAGTCTGGTGTGTTTTCTACATGATGGGTGATAGGCTGAAAAAGATCGAAAATATTTTTGGGCTCCCCTCCTTTCCCCCTACATTTCCTGACTCATGGCAACTTACCTAGACAGTGGGCACATGTGTAGGGCAAAATAAAATTTTTATTTGCTGATTTGAAGGTTTTCTAGGCATTTGTAGTGCTAATATGTGTTCCTCCATTGAAATTTGAATTTCGCGCCGTATGCAAATTAGCCTTCGCTAGCGTAACTTCGCTTTACATAGCGAATCAACGCTAGCGCAACTTCGCAACCTTACGCTACCCCTGTGCGCAACTTCGGATTTTAGTGAATTTGCGGAGCGCTGGCAAACTACACCTGGCGAAGTGCGGCGAAGTTGCGCCTGGCGCAACTTCGCATCTTAGTGAATTTGCCCCATAATTCCTCTTCAATACTTACATATCCATGTCTCTGCCTTTATAAGTAAATATCAAACTATACCTGGACAACTTTACTGTAAGACCACATCTATTACTGATGATAGCCTGTTTTGTGATTATTCTCTTTATTTTTTAATGCTTAAAACTCTGGCATCTTCTTGTCTCTTAATGTATGTCTGCCACTCTTGCCTGCCTTAATGGGTGATAATACACCCTGGCAGCAAGTGTAACCTAGAGTTAGAAACATGTCATGTCAGAAGTGCATTAGTATGTGCTTAAAGGTTTCTACACAAATATGGCTCTTTCTTCTTGTGACATTTATTGAATCATGTGTGACAAGACCTATGTGTTGTAACATTGTTGTTTGTGGAATGTTGTATTGGCTTGGAAATCTATAACCTGCTTTTCAAGTCTGTAAATCAGAGGGAGTATGTGTAATGGGAGCAAGAACAAGGCCAACTATAAAGAAGTTTTTTTGTTATGTTTTTTAAAAAGCACTGTTTAAAACAGTTTGTGTGGTAAAATCAGATAGATTTCGCTGTTTTAACAGAAATGGAATTGCAGGAAAATGGAATTGCAGGAAAATGGAATAACCGGCATATGACTTAGTGATAGTAAGGAATAAGATGTCAAATAAAATATTTCCTACTGATGTGCAGGATTTTAATTTTTACCTACATAGCTTAACCTTGCATTCCTGTTCCACAATATGTAAGACACAATACACATGCGTAAATAGTTATTATGCTATAGATAACAATTCTTCCACAATATGACAAACTATTAGTCTCCACAATTGCACAATAGAACATTTATCCTTGTGCCTGATTTTTCACTATGCAAATCCAACCCCACAATGTAAGGAGTGATTTACAATGACACTGGAAAGAAGTGCAAAAGCACTATGGGTTCCATGCAAAGCACAGCATCAATGGACACAGGTCCACCCTGGCATTACTGTCTGGTGTAGGGCTCCCTAACTTGTGCGTCTGCATTACATACAAATTAAGGGGGTGGGAGAAGGGACACCAACATACTGCCCCCCAGAACCCTTATGAATACAGTGCTGCTGAACACAGACAGCACTGTATCCATGAGGCTGACCACAGGTCTCTGCTAAAACATGGTCGTTTATCCCCCTTTTTTGCACATTGCACTTGCTTTCGAGGTTCTCAATGGTCTCTCTAATTCATTCCATTATTTTACATCATCTCAGACCAACATGGGCCTTTATTTATTCCTAAAATCAATTCACAGTTTTAAATACTTTTTTACTATTTTATACTGCTTTATTAATAGGTACCTTATGTACTAAATACCAATAAAAGGCTGCATACACCAAAGAAAATTCAATTAGTCCTTTATGGTCATTGCTGTTTGCGGCACTTCTGGAGATCTACACATGAAGATTGTATGTGAACAATTGAGGCAACATTGTTAACTGTTGTCAATCCTTGACACATAATTTACAGTATTCTTAAAAGGCAGAGACAGATTTATCAAATGTGAGATTAGAGCTCACCACAGGAAAACTCTCCCACATATTGATCAATGGGCAAAAGTTACAGTTCAGCATTCGAGAAATACACTTTCAAAAATCCCATATGAATGATTTGAAGGGGGGGGGAGTTTTCCTGTGTTAAACTCTAAACTCAAATTTTGATAATTATGACGCTCAGTATTGCTCACTCTACAACCATATAGAAAATTAAGGCAAAGATCTGATTTAGGGAATTATTTAGGAATTATTTAGATGTATACTCTGGTTTGGACCTTACATTAAAAAAACAGCTAACAGTCTTAAAGGGACAGTATACCCCTTATTTAACACACGTGCAATGATGTCCTGCAGTGATGGAAGAGCTGCTCCATTGATGTTGCCAGCTGCTTTGACAGTCCGCTGTAGACTTTTTCGGTCAGCAGAGCTGGCACTACTGTACCAGATGGAGATGCAGCTCATCAGGACACTCTCTATGGTGCCCCTGTGGAACACTGTGAGGGTGGGAGGCAGAAGGCTGGCCCGTTTCAGTCGTCTTAGGAAGTGAAGACGCTGCTGAGCATTTTTGGTGATGGGGGCGGTGTTGTTGGTCCAGGTGAGGTCATCAGAGATGTGGACTCCCAGGAATTTGGTGTTCTTTACTGTCTCTACTGTGAAGCCGTTGATGTTGAGTGGTGTGTGAGCAGGGCGAGTTCTCCTGAAGTCGACGATCATCTCTTTTGTTTTATCCACATTCAGTGACAGGTTGTTCTCACTGCACCAGACCGCCAGCTGCTGAACCTCATCTCTGTATGCCGAATCGTCGTTGTGGCTGATGAGCCCCACCACAGTTGTGTCATCGGCAAACTTGATGATGTAGTTTGAGCTGTGTATAGCTACGCAGTCATGTGTCAGCAATGTGTACAACAACTGGCTGAGAACACATCCTTGAGGAGCTCCTGTGCTCAATCCTGTGCTGGAAACGTCGCAGATATGAACAGACTGAGGCCTCTCTGACAGAAAGTCCAAGATCCAATTGCACAAAATCGCTTAGTTTCCCAATCAGCTTTTGAGGGATGATGGTATTGAATGCTGAGCTAAAGTCTATAAACAGCATTCTCACATAACTGTCTTTCTTGTCCAGATGAGTTAGTGAGAGGTGGAGAGCAGAAGATATGGCATCCTCAGTTGACCTGTTTGGCCAATAAGCAAATTGTAGTGGGTCCAGTGAGCGGGGGAGGGTGCTCTTGATGTGTGCCATCACAAGTCTCTCGAAGCATTTCATGATGACCGGGGTTAGTGCAACAGGGCGGTAGTCATTCAGGAAGTTTACTGAATGATGGTAGTGGACTTGAAGCATGTGGGGATGATCATCTGACTTAGCGATGTGTTGAAAAAGTCAGTGAAGACGTCAGCCAGCTGATCAGCACAATCTCTGAGCACACGACCAGGAATGGTGTCTGATCGCCTTTCATGGATTGACCTTGGTTAAGGTTCGCCTCGTCGGCCGTGGGTAGACAGATGACTTGGTCGTTGAGAGGAGGCAGTGGCGAAACTACCGGGGGAGCAGGGGGTGCGAGCGGGCCAGGGCCCGCACCCCCCTCAGGGCCCCCTGGCAGCGCCGCACGCCACTGTAATAAGCCTGTCAGCGCGCCTTATGGAGGGGGCGGGGCCCGGCTGTGCGTCACGCACCAGGGCCCGCCCCCCTCTAGGAACGCTGCTGAGAGGAGGCGTGGCTTTCCTCACAGACTCTTTGTTTAGCGCGTCAAACCGTGCGTAGAACTTGTTCAGTTCCTCTGGGAGTGTGACGTCTTCTTCCCTGCTGCTCCGCGCAGGCTTGTACTGTGTGACAGCCTGAATGCCTTGCCATAAGTTGCGTGAGTCTTTTGATTTGTCGAAATGATTTTGAATCTTCAGTGTGTACTCCTGCTTTGCTTGTCGGATGGTTAGAGACAGGTTGGCCCTGGCTATCTGAAGAACAACTCTGTCCCCTGATCAGAAAGCGGCATCTCTCTCTCTTAGCCGTGCATTAACCTTTGCTGTAAACCAGGGTTTTTCATTGGCTCTTGTGATGACAGTTTTGGAGAAGGTAACATCCTCTATGTATTTGTTGATGTAGCAGGTCACAGAGTTTGTGTACTCCTCCAAGCTGATAGAGCCATTGTGGATAGCAGCCTCCCTGAACATGTTCCAATCTGTGCATTCAAAACAATCCTGAAGTGCTTCCACAGCTCCACAGAGCATCAATGTGTATGTGGGTGATAACATCACTGTCTGGTGATCGGAGGAACCTATGTGGGCGCACAAAGGCTTTGTAGGCGCCAATTTTTTTTGCAATTAAAACAGGCAAAAATATGTTCATCAAAAGCCCTATTCATTGAACTCATGTTGAATAAGAGCCACATTGGAGGATAGGTTCATACAATTATCTATACAAACGCATTTTTGAATTTAAAGGGGACCCGTCACCCAAAAAAAATATTCAAAACCTATTTTATCACATTAGTCAAGCAAAATTAACTTTAATTACACTATATAAATTGTTTGAATCTTGTTTCCTTCAGTCTGGGAATTCAAAATGATAGCAAGCAGGCAGCAGCCATTTTGTGGACACTGTTATTAAGGCAAGCCTTGCATCATCTTAGAATCTTGTTTGTGCACCAGAATGGGGGCCCCAATGTCCATCTCCATGCCCTGGATACAGAATTAAATGATGAAGAGAATGGGGGAATGTGTGAAGAGCAGTGACATCTAGGAAGTATTGAATGGAAAGTGAAAGTAATTGTCTGCCCCGCCTCTATGCCCATGGCATAGAGGAGGGGCAGACAATATTTGATTGACAGCTTTTTTAAATGAATGCTTTAATAAAAAAAAGAAATTGGATTTCATGTTTAATTTGAAAAGGACTTTTATTATATAGATTTTTGTGTCTGGGTGACAGGTCCACTTTAAAGCAAATAAGGAATAAAAAAAGTTTTATGCGAGAAAAATAATGTAGTATTGTTGAAGGTACAGCTAAAATATAATACTATCACAAATGTTGGAACTGGAAGATCTAATTTGCAAATCTAAAGTAAAAATCTCTACATTTCATCTGGGAAGATGAAGTTACTTAATAGCATTGGCATATGGTGCTGTGGTAAATTGATATTCTGTAGCAGCCTAGCATCCTTACTTAATGCACAGAAATAAGTTTTCAGTATAACTGAAAGGAATGCACCAAACATAGTCTATGTTAAAATGATTTCATGTAATACTTTAGTTGATACATTTCTCAGCTGCATCTGGGGAATATTAGCAACTATTGTATCAATACTAATGGCTGCCTTTAATGAAGCTCAGGGATTCTGCTGAGAAGGGCTAAAGATAACTAATGTATTGACTTAATGTATCAATTTAGAAAAGTTAACTAGTCGGCAACACCCCCCTTCAAGAGCTGCTTTAGAAGGTGAAAAATTAAACTTTACACTTCAATATTAGAAAAACAGAAAATAGAAAGCAATTGAAAAAAAGTCTTTATTTCTGGTGATCTGAAACCAAGTGAACTGAAAAAAAGCATTTTAAAGGTGATGAACCCCTTTAACATTATTTTTCCTCAGTAAAACATAAAGGTATTGCTTATCCTGTACACACAGCCATTTTGAAAATGTCAGTATCCAGTTCAAATTCAAAATGATTCAGTAATTCAGTTCATAGTCCCTCACAGTAATACCCATGAGAGTATTATAGTAGGATGGGCAGAGGTTTAATCTGCCTATGTATGGCCAGCTTTAGTGTCAGGATATATCTCAAGCACTTGCCAGAGGGTGGTGGTTAGATCTGGCAGGCAGGAGACATTGCTGTCTTGCTAAATGAACACAGCAATTGCTGTTATCAGGACTAAGCCCCCCAACTGGGAAGAAAAGAGACAAAATAGAGTTGTAAAATAACAAGTTTTAATTTGGACACCATGCCATAAGGCTGCTGTTTGCTTCTCTATACTCCATGCTTGGTGTGGCGCATATTGCTTGGTTACATAAAATACAGTGCAGGATGCAATTTATATTTGAATTTATTAGGTGGCCAGTATTAAAGGGATGAGATTGTAGACATAGTCTAGTTGCAGAAGCGTCCGGCAATGTTTTCATAGGTCTGTGTGCTTATCATGACCTAAGAGGAGTCATAGCCAAGGAAGACTTACCCTGGTGGCCTAGTGGGCAGCGGGGTCCACCGCCGCTTTCTCGGCGTGGACGCCCGCTGCGCTGCTTCCTTCTCCTGTGCCAGCTTCCTCTAAGGTGCGCGCCACGCACATTTGGCGCGAAATTCAAACGTATATAAAGCCCATTTACCTTACAGGATCTGCCCATTGTTACGTTCAATTTGCCTTGTTCTTGGGTGCTTTATTCTTGTATTCTGACTGATCTATTGTGTTTTGATCCTTGCCTGCCTGATTTACTACTCTGATCTCTCCAATCCTGATCCTGCCTGTCTGTGACTATTCTGACCTCTCCAATCCGACCTTAGCCTGTCCATCGACTATTCTACGCTCTCTATCCTGATTCCGACCTGTCTGACCTTTCTATCTGCTTGTGCTGGCCCGGCCTTCCTATTCCTGGTGGCGTTCTTCCTTCCAGTATCCTGGTGAGACGATTGTGCCCCTTTGCTCCTCTCTCTGTTAAGATCTGGCAGCATCCAATTAGCCGAGGGCTCCTCCCAAGGTGAAAGGCGGCGGTTAAAGGCAGAAGTGAGAGCCGAGATCAGGGAGCTTAGCTTGGGTTCTGGATTTAGGGTGCCGAACGTGACAGTACAACGGGCCAATGAGAAGGAAGAAGATGGAAGAAACTCCTGCTACTCCGCAAACTACTGAATTGTTGTACTCGACCCTCCTCCAGTGCCTTGATGAACAAGAGGGAAGACAGAACTTCATTATTCAAGGTCTGCGTTCTCAATCTGAGATTCCTGAGGGGTCTGTTCCGTCAGCTACTCTGGGTAATAGAGGGTTTTCCCATGACCCAAAAATCCCCTTCCATGATAAGTTTAGTGGGTATAGGAGTAAATTTTTTGTTTTTCAAGAAGCATGTAAGTTATACCTCAGTTTTTTCCCTCACAACTTCCCTACTGGTGAGGATGAAGTAAGGTTCGTTATGACCTTACTACTAGGTGACCCACAAGTCTGGGCACTAAGATTACCCCCTTCTGACCCTGTCCGTCTTTCCCTAGAAGCATTTTTTGCTACCATGGCCATGTTATATAATGACCCGGATCGTGCTAGCTCTGCCGATTCCGCTATTCGTAAACTCCGTCAAGGGAAAAGAGTTACTGAGGAGTATTGTACAGATCAATCTAAAAACAACTGGACTTGCTGAGTAATCCAGTTGTTTTTAGATTGACCTATACTAGATATACTATGACCTGGATGAATGAAAATCTTCATAGTCAGTATTGTACAGAATTCCCCGCTGGTCAGTTGAGACGTGGTGGAATGATACAGCTCTTCGTAGTCAATTCCGGGTGGGTCTTTCTAGCTCTGTCAAAAATAGCCTGGTTAATTACCCTCCTTCATCCACTTTGGATGACCTCATGAAGTTAGCCATCCAAATTGATAGGAGGCAAAGGGAAAGACGAGCTAAGGGGGATACAGATTTCCCTACTATATGTAATGACGAGTCACCAACTCCTCGTTTCCTAACCCTCAGGGGGAACCCATGCAATTGGGGGTTACACGCTTGTCTTCCGAGGAAAGGGCCCATAGGTGATCCCTGGGTCTATGCATGTATTGTGGGGATAAGGGGTATTTCCTTAAAAATTGTCCCAAGAGGCCTGGAAATTCTCAAAACCTATGTGGAGAAGGGAAACTCCATTTGGGTAGAGAGATTTCCTCTCCCCAATTCGCCTCAAAAAACGTAGTACCTGTAGTTTTGTCCTGGCCTGGGGGTTCAGTTACAGTTTCAGCCTTGGTGGATTCTGGGGCTGGGGGAAATCTTTTAGATGCTGCCTTCGCAGAAAGGTATAATGTTTCCCTTATTCCCCTCACACCTCCTATGAGGATTTCTGCTATTGATAAAAGCCCACTGGGGTAAGACTTGGTAACCCAAAAATCCAAGGCATTATCCATGTGAACAATATGCATTGTGAAAAATTAGCTTTTCACATTTTTGATGGTTCCTCATCCCCGTTAATTCTGGGGTTACCATGGCTACAGGTACACAACCCGCACATTGATTGGGTAACTGGTTAGGTTATTCAGTGGGGTTCCAAGTGCAAAGACTCATGTCTAGCTTCCACTCTACTGGTTGCAGTTACTTCCCTAGAGAAACTCCCTTCTGTCAAGCATTGTTCTAAGTCTTGTTCTGGGGTACATAATTCACTATCGGCAGCTACATCCGCTCAGAAAAGAGCAACTGATAAGTCCCATAGGGAAGTATCCAAATTTCAGGTTGGGGACTTGGTTCGGTTATCCACAGGGAATATTAAGCTTAAAATCCCATCTCTTAAGCAGGGGCCCAGATTTATAGGTCCATACCCTATTGTGGAAATTGTAAACCCTACCTTTGTCCGTCTTGAGCTACCTGACCTGTTTGAGTTTTCTAACCTGTGTTCTGTTTCTATGTTAAAACCAGCCATACAGGTTCTCCAGCAATCCTGTTCTCCTCCAGTGTTATGGGCAGTTTGGTCCTATCTGATGCCAAAGTTGACCACCTTAGGAGACCATTTCATCCCAGGTAAGCTTGAGGGTCCAGTGGCCCCTCCTAGAGGGGGGGTAATGTAAGGAAGCCTTACCCTGGTGGCCTAGTGGGCAGCGGGGTCCACAGCCGCATTCTCGGCGTGGACGCCTGCTGTGCTACTTCCTTCTCCTGTTCCGGCTTCCTCTAAGGCGCGCGCCACGCGCACGTTCAGCATTTAAAGGTGCAGTTGCGCTGGCGTGATGATGCCAGCGCACATTTGGCGCGAAATTCAAATGTATATAAAGCCCATTTAGATTACAGGACCTTGCCCGTTGTTAGGTTCAATTTGCCTTGTTCCTGGGTGCTTTATACTTGTATTCTGACTGATCTATTGTGTTTTGATCCTTGCCTGCCTGATTTACTACTCTGATCTCTCCAATCCTGATCCTGCCTGTCTGTGACTATTCTGACCTCTCCAATCCGACCTTAGCCTGTCCATCGACTATTCTACGCTCTCTATCCTGATTCCGGCCTGTCTGACCATTCTATCTGCTTGTGCTGGCCCGGCCTGCCTGTTCCTGGTGGTGTTCTTCCTTCCAGTATCCTGGTGAGACGATTGTGCCCCTTTGCTTGTCCAGAACTGTTAGCTTTGCTCCTCTCTCTGTTAAGACCTGGCAGCATCCAATTAGCCGTGGGCTCCTCCCGAGGTGAAAGGCGGCGGTTAAAGGCAGAAGTGAGAGACCAGGGAGCTTAGCTTGGGTTCTGGATATAGGGTGCTGAACGTGACATCCAGTGTTGAACCTAAAAAGTGAAAATGTTTGAAAACTGCTAAATTAAAAGGTTTGTATTCAGCAGTTACGGCTTTTGGGGAGAATGTTTTGTTTTCTAAATTTGTTTCTGAGACAGGCTTTGTTCAAAAGTTAATGCTGAGTAAAATCAAGCAAGCATTCTATTCATGTTCAGGGTAAGCTTAGCACAGGATGATAAACAACAGGCAGTGTGGTGGCTACAATATACATTAATACATTCAAATAGGCAGAGAAAACAGCTCCTCTTGGTAAAATAACCTATACCTATTTACTGTAAAAATACACATACTACAGTTTGTATGATTAAAAATCATATCCCTATTTTTAGTTTCAAGTATAACTTAACACTGTAGTGTTTATGTCTTTTTATAAATGAGAGGAGTTAGTAACTTTTAATAACCTCCTTATAGTGTATTTTTTTAAATAGATTCCTTTATGAGCTGACCTATATCATGTATATTTCTGAAGTCCCGGAAACAGGATGCAAGGTTTGCTTTTCTGATGCAAAGCTGTAATTTTAAGTCTGACTCATTGGTATTTTGTTGGTTTTGTTTAGTTGCGTGCACTGCCACATTATACTGCAATGCATATATTGCTTATCTCAAACTAAAGAGTGAAATGATTTTTGGTGTCTGAACATGTATAAACTACGATGCAAATGTTGCACGATTTCTGCTTGACAGAGAGAATGTATATACATCAGTTTGGGTTTATTTTGATTTCAGGAGTAGGGCTGTAAGATATTCCTCTCAGTTACGGGGTAGGCATTTCTATAAGCTACATGCTGCTTTGCCTTGTTCCTCATTAGTTGTGAAAGTAGGTTTTGTGGTCCCAAAATAGCACACAAAGTTGTAAATTCTACAAGTTGCTTCCTTCCCTAAGCCTGTCATATGCATTATTTAATGTATTTGTTAACAAAGAGGTTTTTAAAACAGAACATAATTAGTATTTGCTCTGTACTTTACCAACCCCAGAGGGGCCCTCTAAGCTACAGTTTAAAGTCATTATTAAGTACAAATAACACACTTTAAATATATTATAACTTTTGCATATTTTAATAATTGTGTCTAGATTTTTCAGCCTGTGGCCTTACTACTGGTAAAGTTACTCCCATCATAACATGAATAGCAGGGGCTGCTGAAAGTTGTCATTCAATAAGGTTTGAGGGGGTGGGGGGACACTTCCTGACCATTCTTCATATTTGTTTTTTTTCTACTGCCTTTGGGGCCGCCATCATTGCACAGAAACTGCATGTCAAAAAATCTTTCCTTACAAGATATTTAGTTTAAAAAAACTACCAGAGATAATGCTTCTTCCCACAAATCCTATCCTCACAACAAACTCAGAGGGCATGTTCTTAAAAGAACAGTCAGAGTTATCGGGTTGAGTATCTGTGAATCCTTTATTTTAGATAATGTATATATATATATATATATATATATATATATATATATATATATATAATGCTTCATATATGTTGAAAATTTATTTATTTATTTTATTTAACATAAAGTTTACATTCACGTCTTTACAAAATCTGTGCAATGTCATTAGACACCTCAGATCAGCACATATGTCGCATTGTACAAAAAATGAAAGAAGGGGTAGAGCATGGCATCCACAATAGAAAAAAGAAGTCATATGCTTCCTAGGTTTACCTATACCCAATGAAGGGAAGGCCCTTCCGAATCATTGCTTACAATGTCAGCGTTCCATAAATGTAAACAGAAAGAAAAAATGGAACAAAAAGAGCAGGCAGAAGAAGGGAGAGGGTAGGGAGGGAGAAGAAAAGAAAGAAAGGTAATAAAGAAACAACACTAAAGCATCAAAACTGTCCGAGCTCGGGGGAAATCGAGGAAATATGGGGATCCCTATCTGGGAGTAAATTAGCATGGCGTCGGGGGGTGTAGAGTGACCCAAGGAGACCAAACTTTCTCGTAATTCGGTAGACGAGAGGTGTGTAAGGCAGCCAGATATTCCATTCTTCGTATGTCCTGGATAGCTGTTTTTAGCTCAGTTACTGTGGGGGGCTGTGGCTTCTTCCAGTTGCGAGCTATGACCCGTCTAGAAGCCGTTAAAATCAAAGTGGCTAGCCTTTGGTTATGCTTCTTAAGTCCTGGGAGTGGAGACCCAAGTAGAAAGGGGAGTGGGTGTGGCTGTACATCAGCCCCAAACAGTGAAGCCAACATGTCCTGCACCTCCTGCCAATAATGTGCCAGGAGAGGACACATCCAGAAAACATGGTAGAGAGTCCCCACGGCGCCGCATTGCCTCCAACACTCTGAGGACACTGTCGGGTACAATGAGTGGAGCTTGCTCGGCGTCAAGTACCATTGCATTAAAATCTTATAATTTGTTTCTTTGTGGGTCACACATATCGAAGCCCTTTTGAGATTTTCCCAAATCTGAGACCATTGCGGGAGGGGTATCACTTCCCCCAGCGCCTGTTCCCAGGCCAGCATATATCTATGTTTCAAGAAAGAGGGCTCAGAGTAGGTATTGAGTACGCCATAGATGTCAGATATAAGCCCCTTCCTGGATCCTCTAGTTGCCATAATCATTTCCATAGGGCTGAGTGCTGAAGGGGCTGAGAGCCCACCAATGCCAGGGCAAAATGTTTGATTTGAATGAACTGATAGAACAGCGAGTTATTAAGCTCGTACTTGGCTTGAAGCTCCTGAAATGAATAAAGTTTACGAGTGAGCGGATGATAAAGATCTTTAAGCTGCAGTAGGCCGGCTTGTCGCCAGGGCTGTGCAAAGGAGTCCTTGAGTCCAGGAGGAAAATAAGGGTTGCCCCAGAGGGGGCTTAGCCTGTATGGTTCTGGGGATACGTTGAACTGTACCTTAGCATAGTTCCACAGTGACACAGTCAATTTCACCGAGTTCAGTACACAGTCCTTGATTTTCAGCAATTTTTTTGGGTCCCATAGAAAAGAGTAGATGGCAAAAGGAGAAACAGTATCATTTTCCAAAGACACCCACTTCCCACAGTGTGTCCTGGCTGACCATGCCACTGCCTGTCTCAGGTGTGCAGCCAAATAGTACCTAGTAGTATCTGGAGCCCCCAAGCCCCCCCACTCCCTCGGGGATGTGAGTACCCTCTTAGAGATTCTGTGGGGTTTAGCAGCCCATATGAATTTAACTAGTTTAGCCTGGATCTGTCTCAAGATCGTAAATGGGACTCGGATAGGTAAGGTCTCAAAATGATAAAGCATTCTGGGAAGGGTTACCATTTTAACTGTGGCAATCCTGCCCAGCCAGGATAGCGAGTGGGAGGTCCATTTTTCAAGGTCTGCGCAGATCTTAGCAAAAAGTGGGGTGTAATTTTCCTTGTATAGGGTAGCATAGCTAGGGGTCAAGCGGATCCCCAGATATTTGATGTAAGCGGTTTTCCAATTGTAGTTGAAATTTAATTGCAGGACCTTGAGTTGCGGGTGGGGGATATTTATGGGGAGAGCCTCCGATTTGTCTTGGTTGACTTTATGGTTGGAGAGTCTACTGTACGTGTCTAAGATAGCGTGTAAATTAGGGAGAGATGTCATTGGTCGAGTAAGAGTTAGGAGTACATCATCGGCAAACAGCGAAATTTTGTGGGTTGTGCCCCTATGAGTGAGACCCATAACATTAGGGGAGTTCCGAATAGCGACAGCTAGGGGTTCTATTGACAATGCATACATCAGGGGTGAGAGGGGGCACCCCTGTCTGGTCCCATTGGTAATCGTAATGGAAGAAGACAGGTAGCCCTCTATCTTAACCGCAGCCGACGGGCAAGAGTACAAGGCAGATACAGCGTTTCGGAAAGGACCCCCAAATCCCATCTTGTCTAGAACTTTGTTCATAAATGCCCAATTGAGGCGGTCAAAGGCCTTCTCGGCGTCTAGCCCCAGGACCAGAAGAGGGGTCTTGGTCGAATTAGCTAAGTCTATGAGGTCAATAGTCTTTCTAGTATTATCTCCAGCCTGCCGGCCCAGGATGAACCCTACCTGGTCCTGGTTAATGAGCGAGGGCATTAGTAACGTTAAACGGTTCGCAAGAATTTTGCTAAAAATTTTGCTATCTGCATTCAGCAGTGCTATAGGATGATAGCTTTTACAGGATTGGGGGTCCTTACCTTCCTTAAGGATAAGGGAGATGTGGGAGTAGAGCATGGATGGTGGTGGTTTGGAGCCTGTCAGGATTCCATTAAGAACCTGTAGCAAGTGGGGACCCAGAGATTCCTGAAAAGTTTTGTAATAGAGGTAGGTCAAACCGTCTGGTCCAGGGGACTTTTTCGCTGGGGCTAATTTAAGTGTCTCCGCTAACTCTTCCATGGTAATGGGTTCATTTAAACGATCATTTTCTTCCGTGGTGAGGGTGGGCAATGTGGAGGGAGACAGCATGTCCTGAATATGTTTCCCCAAGTCCCTAGCTGTTCTCGATGGCAAGGGCGGTAGGTTGTACAGGGAAGTGTAATAGCTATGGAATGTCTTTAGAATTTGATCCCTAGTATGAACTAGGTTACCTTGCTTAGTGCGGATCGCTAGTATGGCCTTTTGTGCCCTCTGGTCCCGAAGCTTACGGGCCAATAGAGTGTGGGCCTTGTTGCCATACTCATAAAAGCGCTGTCGCGTGTAAGAGATGGCTTTTTCCGCCTGTGTGACATCTATGTCTCTGAGTTGAGCTCTGAGTGATGTTATGCGCGCTAGCGTGGAGATAGAAGGTGTGTGGCCATATCTGCTTTCCTCAAGTTTAAGCTGCTGCACTATTTGTAACCTACGTAAAGTCGCGGATTTTTTGAGGTTAGATGCTATAGCAATCAATTCCCCCCTCACCCATGCCTTGTGGGCTTCCCACACTGTGAACGGGGACGGGACCGAGTCTTTGTTCCTCTGAAAATATTCCACAAGGCCTGTGGACAATTGAGTTTTAACCGGTGAGTGGGCTAGCAGTGTTTCATTAAGACGCCATTGGAATGGTTTCCGTGGGAGTGGCAAAATATCTAGGGTCATTTCGACAGGGGCATGGTCAGACCAGGTAATTTGATGAATGGTAGAACTTTGCAAAGAAATCAAGGCTTCATGGTTAAGCAAAAAGTAGTCCAAACGCTGTTGGGAGCCGTGGGGGTGTGAGGCAAAGGTGAAGGTCTTTTCCGTGGGATGGCAAATACGCCATGCATCGTATAAGCAATGAGAACGAATAAATTGCCTGAATTGCTTGGAACACCTCTCCCTCTCATCCCCCACAAGTCTCCCTGAGCGATCAGTTCTCGGAGAGAAAACCAGGTTATAGTCACCCCCAGCAATCAACAGTGTATTAGGTGACAAAGATAGTTTCTTAAAAGTAGCATTCAGAAAAGATATCTGCTTCCTATTGGGGGCATAAACGCAGGACAAGACAACGGATCGGTTATTAAGCGAACCCTCCAGTATTACATATCTCCCCTTCGGATCCACGTGAGCTTTCGTAACTTGCAGTGGGAAATTTTTGTGAATGAGAAGCGCCACCCCCGCCTTTCGGACCGGGGCCGAGGCTAAGTAAGCCGTTGGGTAGTGGACAGAATGTAACCTCGGAGAGTCCGAGAGGCGGAAATGGGTCTCCTGGATCATTAACACATCAGCTTTAAGTTTGCGAGCTTCCCGAAAAAGCAGATATCTTTTCAGAGTACTATTTAACCCCTTCACATTTAAAGTAACAATCTTAGCCATTGCCCTGGGGAGGAAAGCGCTTGTAGAAGATACATCCCCTCTTTGACAATATATATAAGGCCCCCGAGCTCGGATCAAAAACTATGCATAAAACTTGACTTGAGAAAAATAAAAGGTCAAACAAGAAAAAAGTCAACATAAGTAGAACCCCAATAGGGTAAAGGAATGGTGGAGCTATATCAACCATGTTGCGTTGCTCCAAGTGAAGGGAACACTGGCCCTTCTGTGGGGGGGTCATGGGCCAACAAACCGGCCTGGATGATAGTCGCAGCACTCTCTAAGTTACCCGAACACCGGGCTGGTAGCAAAACTGGAAGTGAATAAAGGCATAGTTACGACTCCGTGGGTTCCTTCAGCTGGGTTCCAACTGTTGCGGTGGAGAGGACGGACCTGGGGACCCAGGGAATGACCTAGGAGAAGCATGACGTCTTGGGGAACTGCGCTGCCGCTCTGGGGTAGGCGAGCGGGGATTTGCGGCCTGTTGTTGCGATGAGCTGCTCCTTTTCAACCCCAACCTCCGTAGCAGGCTTGGGCCTTCCGCTGGGAGCCATTATGCGTCGCCACTAGCCGGAACGGGAACCCCCATCTGTATGGTATGTGATTGTCTCGCAGTACCGTAGTTGTCGGTTTGAGGGCCCGACGTTTGGCTAAAGTGGCTGGCGAGAGATCGCTGTAAATTTGCAGCGTATCGGTTTTAAATAAAAGGTCTCGGCGGTTTCGGGTTGCCATAATAACTTTTTCCTTGGAGGTATAGTAGTGTAGCCGTAGAATGACATCCCGGGACTGTTGGGGCTGCTGGGGTCTGCTAGTGAGGGCCCGGTGCGCCCGATCTAGGTGCCAATCCTCTAACGGGAGGTCGGGACCAGGAATTGGAAGAGGGCCAGGAGGTACTCACTCAGTTTCGACGGCACAACGTCTTCCGGGATCCCTCGGATCCTGAGGTTTTGTCTCCGGTCCCGATTCTCAGCATCCTCCTGTTGGTATTGGAGATGTTGAATTTCTTGCCGCAAAGACTTATTGTCGTCCTCCAAGTAGGAGATGTGCTGCGTAACGTCCTCCATTGCATACTCTAGGTGCTCTGTTCGGTCGTCTATATTCCGAATCCGGTCCCAAAGCTCCTTCGTGGCGTCTGCTATAGAGTCTCGGATTGTGACTTTGAGTCTCTCATGCAGTTGTGCCAGCTGGGCGCCCAGCACCTCCGCTGTGACCGGGGTCTGCTGGGGTACGCTGTCCCGCTGTGAAAGAGTCCCTTGCGAAACATGCGTCATGGCGGCCTCAGGCTCGTCGGCCACGCGGGTAGGAGTGGCCCTCACCGTATATTGGTCCATGGAGTCCTTTTGCTGCGGATTTCGACGCCTGCTCATGTCCAGCTAGGTGGTAGCTGCTCACAGATGTCCCCGGGGCAGTTCTGGAAAAGCTCTGGTAGGCTAATAACGGGGAAAGCTGACAGAGTGGTGCGGAGCTAACTCCTTAAGCGGCCATCTTGGATGCGTGCACGTATGTGCCCCCTGAAAATTTATTTTATGCCCTTTTGGATGAAAGTGAACCACCCCTTTAAGATTGTTGTATTGGGCTGTGTGCTGGTTCCATTATTATGCAGCAGTGAAGCATTATTTTTCTATTGTCCTATGAAGAAACAGGAAAAATTAGCTTGGTTATGTAGTATATCTGGTCAGGTGATCTTTGAGGCAGCACAGAGACCATCACAAAATGGTGGTTCAAGGCAAGAGATGTAAAAGGGAAATATTTACTTAAATATATCTATATACCAGTTTGATAAGATTCTTTTATATGCCACTTAATTTGATATAAACTGTTGCCTAAGTATGCATTTTGGGGTTATAGTTTTCTTGGGAGTCCATGTGCCTTATGATATTAGTCCTATGAGCTCTAGTTAAAACACATTTTACTTCTTTAAAGGGGACCTGTCACCCAGACATAAAAAGCTGTATAATAAAAGTCCTTTTCAAGTTAAATATGAAACCCAAATTCCTTTTTTTTTATTTTAAAACACCCATACCTGTTAAACTCATTTAAAACTCTTAACTGTCAATCATATATTGCTTACTGTTCCTCTGGTGGTGCAGACAATTACTTTCCTTTTTCCATTCTGCACTTCCTAGATGTCACTGCACTTCTCGCATTCCCCTCCCTCATCTCTATTTAATTGTGTAGCCAGTGCATGGGCATGAGCAGCAGGTCTCCCATTCTGGCACATACACTAGATTTTGGAATGATGTAAAACTTGCCTTATTAACAGTATTCACAAAATAGCTGTTCCCTGCTTCATGTGTGTGTGAATTCCAAGACTAAATGAAAGACTGAAATAATTTATATAGTGGTTTATTTTGCTTATTAAATAGGATTTGGAATTCTTCTTTAGGGTGACAGGTCCCCTTTAAATATAGGTTTTCTAAGTAATGAATTTTACATGTTGACAAGCTACCAGCGTCGGACTGGCCACGGGGCCCCCAATGGGTTACTCACCTCTGGGCCCCCCCGCGCATGTGCGAACATCAGCGTGCACGGCTGCGTGCATACGTGAGCGTCGGTGCGTATGCAATAATATCGCCACAATTCAGGAGGAGGCTGGGCCAGGGCCCACTGGGTTTTTTTCCCGGTGTCCTGCCGGCCCACTCCAAGCTGCAAACTACTAATATATTGCCAGAGGACCATTCTATCTGATAGGAGAATATCAGCATTTCTTTTTTGTGTTACTTGAGAATTCTTGAGTTGAGTTAAAAAAAACTATTCCACAGAATCTTTTGGAATATCAGTTATCTCTTTTTGACTGCCAAATATTTGTATGGGGAGGCAGTGTGATATTGCTGTTTTTAAGAACAGACTTCATTGTGTAGGAGAAATTATCAAATTTTTTTAGGCTAATGTCACAAGATGTTGTCCTGTGCCATTTAACCTCCGTTACAACAAGTTTAGACTACAATTAACATTAATGGCAACCACCTGTCATTGCATACACTGGGTGATATCCATGTAATGGGTCCAGTGACACGCAGTTGCCATTTATGCCAATCGCCATCTGCATTGGCAGAAATCCACCAACAGAGAAAATGCAGTGTTTGAAATTAGCTTTAAGAAACTAATCCAGATTAGTGGGGCACTGTTATCACAAAATAAAACCTTTTGGAGTTATTTATCAAAATCCCAAATTTTCTGGAAGCATGGATCTCCCCCCCCCATTTATCAATACATTTTCACGAAAAATTCTTGTGCGGGAAAAGACTTGATAAAATTATAAAAAATCAGAATCATACAATTTTTCGGATCATTGCCTGAAAATTGCAAAATCTTCAGATTATTGTATGAAACACAATGCAGTTCAGGATATCTTCAAAATGTCAAAGGGACATCTGCCATTGACTTTTTTTTATTTGGACTTTCAACACCATTGGGGTTTAATGAATCACAAAACAAATCTTATTTTATTTTTCTCAAAAAAAATAGTTTTGCCCTTTTAAAAGTCTGACCAGAAAAATCTGACTATAATAAATAACCCCCTAAGTAACTGTCTTAAACAAACCGGAACAAGTCTTTTAGATGAAGTGAAATTGCTGCTGCTGTTTGTTTTAGAATTTCTGATTTAATCCAGAGTAGCTACAGCAAAGTTCTTTTTTTTTTGAGAAAGCAGGTATAGAAAAGTCATATAAATAACAGTAAGCAAACTATCAACTGTAACTGTTTCAGGAGAAGTCCAGTCTGATAAGATATTAGACCTCTATTCCTAGTTGGGACAGGGAAAGCCCTGCCACAATGTAGGCTATATCCTCAAAGCATCAAGTCATAAATAATTGTTAAGATATAGATCATTAGGGAACTTGCAGTTGTTATAGTCTCAAAGACCTTATAAACCATGTGTCTAAAAGTTCATCTTGGCCTTGTTTTTATTTTTGCCTTTTTGCTCTATTTAATATACCAGTTTATTTTATTATCTCATATCATCATAATCCTTAAACTTTGTTTTCGTATAGCCTTTCTTATATGTTTTCTTATAAGCAAGTGTTTCGAAGATGGATCTATTCTAAGCAACTTTTAATTTATTTTTCATTATTTGTGTTTTAATGATTAACTTCCTTATTCCAGTTTTTCCAGCCTGTGCTGAAAACTCTGTACAGCTGTGGCCTAAATGATCTTCCAGACTGCTTCTTGGTTGCTAGGGTACTTATTCCCCAGCAATAAGATAGATAATAATGCCATCAGTGGCCAGGGCACTGACATGGTCCTATTTCTTGATCATAATCTGCCATGTTTTTTTTAGAAATGCTGCAAAGAGGTTATATGTATGTTTACTGCATATAAAATAGTGCTTCTGGTTTAATATGTATTAGTCAATTACCAAAAGTGTTCAGGAGAGTTCTACAGTTAAGTGTAATAGTGACTTCAATATTACAGTACTTTCATGCTTTACACAAAGAAAATCAAAAACATTTTTTTAACATAAAAGAAATGGTTGATAGTTCATGTGTCACACTAAGATGCTATGGTATTAGCCTGTGGCAAAATATTCTGGATGGACAAGACAGAGCAGAGAGTTGGGATTTTAAAGACTATTCACTATTCAAACTATTCACTAGTGTATGATTGATAACTTCAAAGAAGTACAATCACCTTTAAGCGGTTGTTCACCTTTAAATTGACTTTTAGGATGATGTAGAGCGTGATATTCTTAGACAATCTGCAAATGTTTATTATTTGTGGTTTTTGAGTTATTTAGCTTTTTAATCAGCAGCTCTCCAGTTTGCAAATTCAGCAATCTGGTTGCTAGGGTCCAAATTACCTTGGCAACCATGCAATGATGTGAATAAGAGACTGTCTGGAAGTAAACTGTTTTGATCATAATTTATTTATTATATTGTTTTTCAAAAAGGCGCATTGCTTAATTTAGGGGGGATTGTGGATGCACACCTAAGGCCAATTTCAAAAAGTTTAAAGCCCTGTCTAGATGTTTCAAGTAAATATGCAAGTGCATGTAATTTTGAAACAGGGTTTTTTTTGTTACAAAGTTATGATCATAATATTGATATGCCACCATACCACGTCAAGGTAAAACCCCACATGGTGGTCCCTAACTTATTTATTTTTAGTCATAGTAAAAAAGGAATATTACCTCTCTGTGTAGTAACAATTCTTTATGTAAACATCTCCTGTGCTTTGGTTTCAAACTCTGTGCTAAATCCTCCCCCGCCAACTTACCTTGACGTGGTATGGTGGCTTATCAATATTATGATCATAACTTTGTAACAAAAAAACCCTGTTACAAAATTACATGCACTTGCATATTTACTTGAATCATTTAGACAGGGCTTTAAACTTTTTGAAATTGGCCTTAGGTGTGCATCCACAATCCCCCCTAGTTTTGCATTGCTTAATTTGTAAGCAAAATTTTTTAATTCTACTTCATTTTGGTCATAGTATTCTAACTTTACAGGCATTATGAGTGGTTCTTATCTAAATGTCCAATAATTGCTTAACAGGCTAAGGAGTTAGGACTGTGGAGATTTGTTGTCACAGTAAAAATGTGCTTCCATGGGCAACAAATCTCCTGTAAATGCCTAACTTTGTGATTACTGCAATTAAAACATATTACTTGGGCTGATTTGGGAAATTGCATCTCTTTGCATTTTCCTGAGATTTAGCCAGACACATTTTTGGAAGATTTTTCAACCCAATGTAGTACATTTTTACCTTGGGCGACAAATCTTCCCGTTTACTTTTGTTTCACCTCCAGCTCAACTTTTGTTGTGTCAAGCAAATCATGAGGCTCCAAAGTTGTGAGCAATAGGATTTTGATCACTGAATCTTTTTTGAGGTTCAGTTACAACCACAGCTCTATAAAAAGGTACAGACTTTAAAAATAGTGCACTGGTTAATATATAATGTTTTCAGGCAAACACAGATACTTGTCTGTTTAATCGTCAAGGTTTAAAGAAACTTCCAATTTCACAACCATCAGTTAAAAACCATGTTTGTCTGACAATCAATAGAGGGGTCCAGTTTATTTCGTTCTTATGTTGTGACTTTCTAGGGTAAAGAATATCCTTGAAGGATTGCTGGGTTCTGTTGCTCAAGTTTAAAAAACATCCATCTTTATTAGCACATCAGGTAAAACAGCGTCCGTGGTCTGACGCGTTTTGTGACTACGCACTTCCTCAGATACCTCAACATCCGTTATTATACACAGTATTTATACCCCTAACCCCTCCCCTCCTAACCCCTCCTTTAAACTTTATACTGTACATATTCATTAGAACATACAAATTAAAAAAATGTTATAATCAAACCAGATGTGTAAATACAATTAATAAAATATTAGCAAAAATAATTTATTTGTATGTACATTATAATACTATTAGAAACTATTTCATGATATAAATCCTTCCAAATACCAGTTTGATACTATTGTTAAGTTATATGTTAATTCATTGTAGTATTGTTTCTATGCTTAAATTAACATTAAAAGTAACAGTTTATGTCAAACACTGAGTTTAATCCACGAGTCCCTATCCACATGTAATACTGGAAGATATTTATTGATTATACCCCTAATTTTGTCAAATTGCTCACTATATCTCATAATGAATATCAATGTCCCTGGTACACCTAAATTATCAGGCTTATTAGTTCTGAGATTATTGATGAACTTTGTTTTATCCGTAAACAATGCTGATTTAAATGTCTCCATTAACACATCCATGTTATATCCTATCTCCAAAAATGTGATCCGCAATTTGCAGACCTCTTTAACAAACACCTCATTTGAGCTACAATTCCTGTGCAACCACAGGAATTGATCTCTTGGAATGCCTTTATTGAAATGACACAGATGGCAGGAATCCGCTCTCAACAGAGAATTAACACCTTTGTCTCTGTTTCTATCATAAACTAACCAATCCAAATACACTATTTGAATCCTCATTATTCAGGCTTTTGATGAACCTCTCAAATTGTTCCCCTCTACCTGCCCCCACAAAAAATGAAAGATCATCAATGAAACAACGAAACATCACAACATGTTCTAGATGCTTAAAAATCAGTGAGGGAGCGGGTCAAAGGGGGGCAGCTTTGCTAATGCAATGAGCGCAATAGATAGTCCCTCATTTAAAGAGGAGATCCTAGAAATAATGTGTCTACTCTTTGAGGATGCCTCCACTTTATGCAACTTTGAAAGGTGGTATAATATAAATTTTTGCGAATTATCAGGAACTAAAACCTTCCACAACCTTTCTGTAAGACCCACCTACTTTCCAAAAAGAGCAATACTTTCCAATACCTTCTAAAAAAAACTTTTACCGGATTAGTTATCCTATAAGTCTCTGTATCATTTAGCTGCCTCAATGCTTCCTTCTCATAATCAATAGTATGTCTGTTTAAATGTTAAAGACATATTCATTTTAAGTTCCTCTAGTGCTTTCTTTGGCTTAATGTGAGGTTCCCCAATTTACATGTTTATTGTTGCTCCCCCCATAATTTGGTCAAATCCTCACTCCACTAGTTCCTGAAAGACATCAACCGCCACTCCCTGACTATTTTCAGGATAAAACTCAGAGGATTATGTTATAATAGGACTTTTTATTTGGTTTCTGCTGGAATTATCATTAAAAGAGAAGAGGTAACATAGTGTTACGTACTGCTGCCTTTTAATACTGGGGGCCTCAGACAGATTTTTACCTGGGTGTTATATGCAAATAATATGTATGGTTGCTAGGGCAGCACCAAATCCTTGATTTGGCCAAACCCCTGGATGCAAACTGACTGAATTGTATCATGTGAACTGAATCCAAACCCTTTAAGTCACGTGAAGTAGTATTAAAGCTGAATGTGACAATTTGTTGTTCATCAATGATGCAATTTTGTATTTTTCTCAAAAAAGAATACCGTATATACTTGAGAATAAGCCAACCCGAGTATAAGCCGAGGTACCTAATTTACCTGGGAAAACGTATTGACTCGAGTATAAGCTTAGGGTGAAAAATGACAGCTCAACCTGTTCCATTGCATACCTATACTATATACTTGCTATGTAAAACTGTGTAGATGAAGCGACAAGCTTCTCAGGGCAGGGCATGCCCCCCACTTCTGCAGCTGTACCCGAGTAACCAAAGAATAAGGAGCCACTCACCTTT
This sequence comes from Xenopus petersii, assembly GCA_038501925.1. Classification (NCBI taxonomy): domain Eukaryota; kingdom Metazoa; phylum Chordata; class Amphibia; order Anura; family Pipidae; genus Xenopus; species Xenopus petersii. The sequence continues at coordinate 38,664,665 of CM076681.1, read as the reverse complement.
CCGAGTCCCCCGGGCTATGCGGTGTCCCTATAGGCAGCAGGCCGAGAGCGCCCATTAACTTCTTCTTGCAGCCTCACTCCTTGCAACTTCATTACTGCCCTGGCTCCCCTTCACCCTCCCTGTCCTATATAATAAGTATGCGGCTCGCGATGTGCTTCCTAGGCTGAGGGGCCTGCTGGCTCAGTCAGTGGCAGCTGCCTGGACAGTCCAGGATGCACAGCCACTGAGGGAGGGCTGGGCAACTAGGGGAAGATCCGGCCGGGAAAGGGGGAAGTGGAAGCGGAACCTGCCTGGGCTGGCTGTGTTCAGTCATAGCTTTCCCGGCAGGCCCGCAGAGTGGTGGATGGCACATTGACATTTCCAGGGAGGGGCACTGCTACCCTCTGTGGTCACACAAGTACCTAGCTAAGTAACTTTTCTACTGACTCAAGTATAAGCCGAGGTATCGTTTTTCAGCACATTTTGGGTGCTGAAAAACACGGCTTATACTCGAGTATAAACGGTGTATAAATTAGGGCTTGGTGCATGCCCGTTGTTTACTTTGTGTTTTACTGAACATTGAAACCCTGTAAAGTCAAAAGAGCTATATACATAACAGACAATAAAAGGGATGTTTTAGAAATGGAGGGATTTATAGTGTGGTTATGTGATAGGGATCTTTGACTGTAAACTCTACAGTGGCAGGGACTGATAAACAATCTCCATGAAGCATAGTGTAAATGTGTCAGTGCTATATAAAGGATAATTTGTCTTTTTCAACCTTCATAACTAGGTCCTAAGACCAGTGTACTGCACTGAAGCTATTTTGAATCAGGCTAGAAATGTCCTTTTGTTAGAGTAAAGCTTTGCTAAATGTGGAAGGCTTCTTGGCTGAATCACTCTTTAAGTGCAATATTTGTATCCCTTGTATAGCTCCCTCCATTATCTACAGATAAAGCTATCAGAAGGCACGTTCAATGTCAAGTAACAACTGACAGACCGTTAGATATGTAACAAATTAACCTTTTAGGAAACCTACAAGTCCTAAGGCAAGTGTTTTCTGTATTAGAACCTCTTTGCCAGCAATATATTTCAGTTTTTCCATTTATTTTGCCAGTTCCAAGGTTAGTAAAGCAGACATGGTACATCACTGCTGAATTCATTTCTCTTATATTGCTAGTATATTAAATTATTCACAATTGTTCATCCCTTGCTATAGGAATGCAGTATGCTAGTACAGAAAAGTAAGATAGTCCAAATCTCAAATCCCAAATCACAAGTCTGTTAAATGATAGGTGGGAAGGCTGGAAGGGCAGAGAAGGGATAAAGGGGGTTAATTACTCAATAAAATGAAATCACATTTGAAAAGCAACCAAGTCAAGCATTTTGTGTTCATATAGCTGGACCCGTTCACAAACAAAACATTTGCACCTTAAAAACTATTCAGCTGGAGCCAGTAAAGACTTTCCAATTTTTTTATTTTTGAGTGTGAAAAGTCGCTCTGCCTAGAGATTCTTGAAACTCTACTTTGGCTTGAGGTGACAGCTTAAAGACAGCATATATCACTATACAATTGGTTCCTTTACTGTGAAAGCGAAAACAAAAAATGAGGAGGTGATGTTGACCAGGTAAAGGATCATACCTATTTTTCTTCTACTGACCAGTGCACACCATCACTTATATCAGTGCCAATGGCCCATCCTTGTGTGGACCTCCATTAAAGTCTGGCTGCTTTGATTATTTACATTTGTGTAAGCTTCAAAAGGTAGCAAAACTAAGATCAACAGGCCTTTGCATTGTTCACATCTCAGATATAGGCTGTAGAAACTCTGCATTGTTCACACTTGTAATCCCCTGTATTGTTTACACCTGTAAAACCGTACATTGATCACACCTCAGACTGTCAGTGCATATACATATTACAGTATGTTCTCTGTCTGCACTATGCTGCTTGTGTGTACCATATTCTGCCTGTCTTACTCTACATGTGTGTGCCATACTCTGCCTGCCCTACTCTGCCTATGTGTACCATATTTTGCTCTACTCTGCTTGTGTGTGCCATGTGCTGGGGTTGCTATGCTTTTGACAGGGGAGGGGGGCATATGAATTTAATATGTCTTAATACTGTATGACATAAACTTTTTTCACATATGAGTGATGGGTGATATTCCCATTGTATTTATTATATACATACCTATTAATGTGGGTATCTTTTTTTCTTGTGATAACATGGATATTGTTTAACATGGGTGTGATTTTAAAAAGGGAGTGGTCAACATTGGCTTCCATTATTAGTCCTCCACTATGTAAGCCAGAACAATTCTGGTACTGTAGAAGTTGGATAGCACTGCCTTACATCATCTAAATCTGAGATAACTGAGTAGGTTCTGGGCACTGACATATATTGCTAAATTTATGCTGGGTTACCAATAATTTATTAATCAATACTCATTAAAAAAGTGGCTGAAAAATCTACTAATCACCAACATTTTTTAAAAAATGAATGAATATAAAAATAAATTAATATAAAACATCAATTACATAAAAGAACAATTATAAAAGTCTGAATTAATCCATAAATAATGTGAGTTAATTAGAATTTTTGCTCACCATTCACTTGGATGTTGCTCTCAGGGGCCTCAAATCAGGTGCTTATTTTTGAATTCTTGGGTTGGAGGCAAGTTTTAGTTGCATAAAAACCAGATGTACTGCCAAATAGAACTTTCTGTTGGCTGCCAGTCCACATAGGGGCTACCAAATAGCCAATTACAGTACTTATTTGGCATCCCCATAGACTTTTTTCATGCTTGTGTTGCTCTCAAGCTCTTTTTACATTTGAATGTGGGGACCCCTGATATAGACAGATTATTGCTACTGTTGAGTCATTTTCCTTTATCCAAATACAACAGGGGTCTGCAAATAGGTGAAATGGACCCTGCATCTCACTTTAGAAGGAGACAAATACAACACACTCAATTAATCCAGTTAAAACCTAGAAATACAATTTTTAACAGCACTTCTGTGTTCTCCGAATCTAGTAGTTAATTTCCTAATGATTTTCCCTATATAATGATTACCACATTTACATTGTATGATGAATACAATGTAACTGGACTGGTAGTAATAGAAGGAACCAATTTTGTACCCCCCCCCCGACATCTACAATATTTTTTCTGTGGAAATGTATTCAAAATTAGCACATCTCTCGCAAGCATATGTACCCGCTAATTTACATGTACATTATTCTTTTCCATAGATCTCAAACCAGATGGTACCACAATCTCCTTGACATGTTTTGCCCTTTTAAAAACTATTCTAGGTTAATTAGAACAAATTCAGCTCCATAAATCTTTTTTAAGTACTGTATATCCCATTGTCGTTTATTAACTTTAGATTTCTGCCTACTATCATTGTTATATTCAATTACTTTTGGCATCTTTATTCTCATCCTTATTCTTAATTTCCCTCCATATTCATACTTTTGGCAATGGAAAGAGCCCTATTTACTATTTCTGTTCATAACCTCTCTGATGCCAACCTTTAAGAATCTGGACATGGGACTGCATGGATTTATGGCTAATTACCTAGACTAGAAACAGATGCATACATTTAAAAAATTGTAAAAACTACTACTACAGTAATCAATAATTAACTTCACACCTTAGGTCTAATTTGTGCCTGGTCTGGACTCCTTTGCATAACTCACCTCCACATGTCTGTCTCTGCTTATAATACAAATTATGCTTATATGTTTTTACTTATGTGCCTCGCAGTTTTTTTGCATGCAAAATGCTGTATATATGTCAGAGCCAACATAGCTTCTTTGTAATTAGCTTTGAAGATGGAACTGAAATGTTCTGAAAGATTGCTGTGATTATCATCATAATTAGCCAATAATGTTATCACTTTTCTCGCTAACTTTTGGCCCTTTTTATTCAAACAGGCCTGCGTCAGGCCCATTCTGAAAAAGGCTACACAGGACCCATCCTGTTTGTCTAACTACTGCCCTGTCTTTCTCTTACTACTAGCCTCTAAACTTATGGAACGTCTTTTCTTCTCCCATATTACTAACTTTCTCTGCACCAATAATTTGCTTGACCCTATACAGCCTGGCTTTCGACCTGCACACTCCACTGAGACTGTCTTATGTAGATTTTCAATGATCTCCAGACTGCTAAGGCTAAAGGGCATTGCTCTATTCTCAATCTCCTGGACTTATCCTCTGCTTTTGATACTGTTAACAATTCTGTTCTAATGCAAGTTCTCCATTCAGTCCGTATCCGTGATCAAGCTACAGCCTGGTTCTATTCCTACCTTTCTGACTGCTCCTTCTCTGTTAATTTTGCAAGCAAATCCTCTCTCCCTATTCAACTTAACACAAAACACTAATCTATGCCCTTATCTTATCCCATTTAGACTATTTCAGTCTCCTACTTACTGATTCTTCCTGACTCCCATCTCTCTCAGTGGAGTGGAGTGTGCAGGTCGAAAGCCAAGCTGTATAGGGTCAAGCAAATTATTGGTGCAGAGAAAGTTAGTAATATGGGAGAAGAAAAGACGTTCCAATCAATCTGAAACTCTGCTACCAGGATCCTTTTGCTCTCTGAAAAGGGATTCTACTCAACCGCAACTAAAATTCCTAGCATGGCTGCCTATTAAGCAAAGGATAGCATATAAAACCCTTCTACTAACATTGAAAGCCCTTCACTCCTCTGCTCCTCACTACATTCCTTCTCTTGTCTCACTGTACATTTCTAGTCATCTTCTCTGCTCCTCTCAGAGCCACCTTCTCATACCATCCACATCCACTGCCACCTCTTGTCTCAAACCCTTCTATCTTGCTGCTCCTTACCTCTGGAATTCCATCCCTGAATTCCTACATAAGGAATCCTCTCTTAATCTCTTCAAGAAAAATCTTAGAGTCTACCTTTTGGAGCACTAGAACATTAGCCTAGTCCTGTGCCTACTTACTATGCCTTACATTGTGCACTTGTTTATCTCCAATTTGTGCCTGTATGTTAGCCTCCTATCCACTTAGACTGTAAGCTCTACAGGGCAGGGACCTTCTTCCCACTATGTATCTTACCACATAGCATAATTCTGTTTATATGTTTTATGTAATTTGTCTTCCCCGTGTATATTTTTATATATATTGTACTTTTGTATGCTCCTTCACAGCGCTTTACAAATTAGAAATCATGACCAGAGGTGAATAGTTAGGGACCGCCATATGGGTTTTACCTTGACGTGGTATGGTGGCTTATCAATCTTATGATCATCATTTTGTAACTAAAAAACCCCTGTCTTTGTAAATACATGCATCTGCATAGATTACTGATATGACAGGGGACCAGGGAATGTGCATTGATCAATTTTTCTTCTTTTTTTCTATGACTTTACAAATACATACATACATACCTTTACACCACTTTTGTTATACTCCATATCAAGTTCCACCCTATAAATTTTTCAACTGGCTAACACTGTACAAAAAACATTACCTGGAACCTCTCTGATGAAACCTTAATATTTTTGCTTGCAGCAGGAAAACGTTATCCCCAGTACAGTTCCACTTTATAAGAGAAACTGGCCCAGTTGCATGTTATCCATCCACCCTTTATTATGACAACTTGTATATTCAATAAATGAATTTGTATATCTATAGCAACTTTGTGGTGGTACTGTTCCTCAGTTTGGGGGTGCAGGGTAGAATGAGCTGGTGTTTGGATTTAAAACACAGTTATAGCCAATATCAGCAGTGCTTTTTTTGGAACAGTATGAACTTTGCTAAAGACCTGTCTGTGTTGGACTGAGTTGAGATAAAGGAAAGTTCCTCAACGGTAGTAATGATTTATCTTTATATGGGATACCACACTCACTATAAAATACTCCACAGTACATCCACCACCTCACCTTATGAAGTTTATGAATTTACATCTTTTTTACTGATTATTAGTCAAAAAAAGGACCTGAGATTTAAACACCAGCATTAGTGCATTATTTCAGCCTTTTCTAAATGAAATTTATTGCTCTTTGATGTCATTGATATTTTGTATGAATTTTTTGTGTTTTTGAAAATGTGATTAGTAGGTTGGCCAATTAATGAATGAGAATTCATTAATAAATTATTGAGAACCCAATATATATTTTTTATTGTTTTGTATACAAAACAATTCCCTTCTGGGATACACCGTATTTGTTGCTAACTGGTCCATAGCAACATTGGGTTCTCTGATGCACTGACTCATCCCTATTTTTTACTATTGATGTTTTAACAAATAGGAACCTAACTGTACATCATCTTATGTAATAAGGGTACCACATGATTTAAAAAACACATGCAACTGTATATAGTAAAACAATGACATTCCTTAATACTGATTAAGGTCATGTAGAAGTCAATGTGAGTTGTCACAATTTGTAAATTTGAACTACAGTATTTCTTCAATTGAATTGAACTTTATGGGGCAGATTTATCAAGGATCGAATTTCAAAGTGGAAAATACTTCGAAATTCGACCATCGAATTGAATACTATGAAATTCGAAGTCGAATCCGTAGGATTTTTTGCATCGTACCATCGTATTTCAATCGTAGTACAATTGTACGACTGTACTCCGATCATACGACTGTACTTTGATCATACTTCGAATCGTAAAATTCGAACGATTTTATCATACGACTTTCTTTCGAATACAAAAAACTTAGAAATATGCTCTGGAAGGTCCCCATAGGCTAACATAGCACTTTGGCAGGTTTAAGTTGGCGAAGTATTGAAGTCTAAATTTTTTTAAAGAGACAGTACTTTGATTATCGAATAGTCAAACGATTTTACTTCAAATCGAAGGTCGAAGTCATATTAGCCTATCGATGGTCGAAGTATCCAAAAATCACTTTGAATTTAGAATTTTTTAACTTCAAAAATTCCCTCGATTTCACTTTTACCCTTGATAAATCTGCCCCTATATGTTAGGTCTGCTTTTATGCTGGAAGCCAGCCACATTTCTCTGAGAGGAAATAGACCCTTTAATACCACTACTTTAAACCATCTGGGATAATAGTGTTGCTGGTGCAAAACTTAGCACCATGATTTTAAATACTCTAATGGCTTTATCATCTAGAAAGAGTGGCTTTGCTGCTTAACAAAATTGTTTCATGGAAAATACTCCTTAGTGCACATCAAAGTGCTTTCAGATGTTACTGCTGTTTAGCACATAATGAACTTTCTGTGAAAACTGTCCTGGAAACAAATGAAGAGCCAGACCTGTATAATACAACAGTGTGTGTGTGTGTATTGGTGTGTTTGCAGGGGCAGTTACAGTATACAGTATGGAGGCACTTGGGAGGCTTGGCATGAGGTTCTGGATGAAAGACCAGTTGTTAAGTTGTTTAGATCACCTCCAACCGTTGTTTCGAAAATGAAATTTATCAACGGAAATAAGTATAAATATTACTGATTATACTGTATATATAGATACAGTTGTGCTTGAAAGTTTGTGAACCCTTTAAAATTACATTTTTTTATATGAATGTAATCTAAAACATCAACTGATTTCCAAATTGTTAATCAATCTTTCACATTGACCCATTCCTTCATACAAAACAGCTTCAGCTCTCACATGAACTGCTTGCTTTAGGTCTGTCCACAACATTTCAATTGGATTAAGGTCAGGATTTTGACTTGGCCATTTCAGAACATTCACTTTATTCTTCTTTAACCATTCTTTGGTAGAATAACTTGTGTGTTTAGGATCATTGTCTTGCTGCATGACCCACTGTCTCTTGAGATTCAGTTTATGGACAGATGTTGACATTTTAATTTAGAATTCTCTGGTACAGCTCATAATTCATTGTTCCTTCAATGATGGCAAGCTGTTCAGTCCCAGCTGTAGCAAAGTAGGCACAAACCAGAACACTCCCACCATCATGTTTCACGGATTGTATTAGGTTCCTATGATGGAATGCAGTGTTTTTCTTTCTCCAAATGTAACACTATTAATTTAAGCCAAAGAGTTCTATTTTGGTTTCATCCATCCACAAAACATTCTTCCAGTATCCTTTTGTGTTATCCACATGATCTTTAGCAAACTGTTGATGGTCACCAATATTTTACGGGGAGAGCAGTGGCTTTCTCCTTGCTACCCTGCAATATACACAATTGCTGTTCAGTGTTCTCCTGATGGTGGACTCATGAACATCAACATTCACCAATGTGAGATAGGCCTTCAGTTGCTTAGAAGTTACCCGGGTTCCTTTGTAACCTCTTGGATTCTTATATTACCTTGCAGTTGGAGTTATTTTTGATGGTTGACCACTTCTGGGTAGGGTAACAACGGTCTTGAATTTCCTCCATTTGTACACAGTCTGTCTGTTTATTGGTGGCGTCCACACTATTTAGAGATAATCTTGTAACTATTTCCAGTTTTACGGGCAACAACAACTCTTTTTCTGAGGTTTTTCTGTGGTCATAAGATACCTCCTTTGTTACCATTGTTACATTTGAACCATGATAAACATCCACAAATGTATTGTATGTGTGATCAGGCTTTGCTGGATCCCATTCCCCAAATAAAACAGGGTCGGTCACTCACACCTAATTGTCATCCCAACAGTGAGAAAATTCTATTACACTCACGATACTTGATACAGCTTGGTAATTTGCAGCCCAGCGTTGCTTCCAGTCACGTGATTCAGCGTGATATAACCCAATTAAACAGACTCTGATTACACATTCAAATAATATAGTATATATTCACTTACTTTTGCCACATGCAGATATGATATTGGATCTTTTTTTTCAATAAATATGTGATCAAATATAATATTTTTTATTTTGTATGTTTAACTAGGTTTTCTTCATTTACTTTTAGGACTTGTTTGAAAATCAGATGATTTACTTCACATTCAAATAAAAAATATAGAAAATAAAGGGTTTGCAAACTTTCAAGCACAACTTTATATATATTTATTTAGGATGTATCTTTAACAATTCTTTGTTAGGCCTCTGTTCGTAAAATGTAACATAAGTCTGTTCTAGTTTGGAGAGTATTGCCTTTTTTAGATTTTAAAATATTTGCTGAACAAGGAAAATGTGGATGCGGATGTGAATAGTTTTTCTACATGGTGTCTAAAGTTCCTTTGAACTTTATCATTTCAAATAGCATTTATTTCCTGAATTCCAGCTTTTTTGTGGGCACACACTAAATACTGTTCCCCGCAGATTTTATGAAATTTTTAAAGACGTGGACACAAATTAGCATTCACATTGGCAAGTTTTTATGAAGTTGAATATGTGTGGAAATGCTATCATGAGCACAATTACTAGGTGTACAGTAAGTCAGTTTCCTGTGTAGCTGGAAAATACTATGAGAACCGTAGAAGCGCCACCTTATCAAGGTAGGTGTATTCGGGGCTCCCTTCTGTCCATGCACCCTGCACTTAAAGGGCATGTAAAGTCTAAAATAGAATAAGGCTAGAAATCCGGTATTTTTTATACTAAACTTAAACATGAACTTACTGCACCACAAGCCTAATCAAACAAATAATTTATGCTTTCAAAGTTGGCTACAGGGGGTCACCATCTTGTAACTTTGTTAAACATCTTTGCAAGACAAGACACACACATGCTCAGTGTGGTCTGGGCTGCTTAGGGATCGTCATAAACAAAGCTGCTTGAGTTCTGCATGGCTGGGAAGTAAGGCGGGGGCTCCCCCTGCTGTTCATAAGTATGATTGTTTCCCTGCTCAGCAGTTAGCGGCCATCTGACAATTCCTATCCACAGCAGTAAATGAAGGGAGAATTTCACTGCATACAGTCAGGTTTCTTATAAAAACAGAACACATTTTTTAATTAAAGTATATTGGAGATAGGCTTCTTTTTCATTAAAGAAAGTAAAAATTGGATTTTATATTTTTGCCTTTACATGCCCTTTAAGCATAGTTCATTGGAGATATGCACCAGCTTTAAACAGTGACTTAGGTTCTCAAGGGCATGCAATTACATGTATATTTTAGTGTCTTGCAATTATATTTGTAAATTAACCTTTATATCTTTAACTGTGAAGAAAGAACCCATTCTACTGAAACCACCAAGCTTCCATTCAGCCAGGTATTTGGAAGGATGAAAATTGCTCATAATTTTACGGCTTCTTATTTAAATGTTCCTGTGACCCAGCTCCCGTAACATCAACAAATGAAATTGTTTTAAAGTAATAAAAATATAATATAGTATTGCCCTGCATTAGTAAAAGTGCTATGTTTGCTTCAGAAACACTACTATTGTTTATAAAATTAAGCTGCTGTGTAGTAATGGGGGCAGCCAATCATAGGAGAAAAGGCTCAAGTTACACAGCAGATAACAGATAAGCTCTGTAGAGCATAATGTTATCTGTTATCCACTATTTATCCTGTGCCATACAGCCTTTTTTCAATTTCCGCCATTGCTACTCAGCAGCTTGTTTATATGAACTATAGTAGTGTTTCTGAAGCAAACAGATCAATTTTCCTAGTAAAGGGCACAACTACATGATATTTTCATTACTTTAAAACACCTTAATTTTTTGGTGTTACTGTTCCTTTAAGCATTTGATTTAAAGCTCTGGTGAGTAACTCATGTGACTTCACAAAAATTCTCTACTTCTCATTTTATTGTTCCTATTTCCCTTCTCTTCCCTTTAATAACGGCTGACACATTTCCAATTGTTTAATTGCTCATTTCTAAACTGAGAAAAGCCTTTCCAAAATAAAATAGAATAATGCAGATTCAGGAGGCAATATGCCCACTTGTGTAGCATCTCTGTGCGCAAGAGCAATGTACATCATAGAAATATTATTCACATTAAGGGGCAGATTTATCAAAGGTCGAGGTGAATTTTCTAATGAAAAAAATCTAATTTCTAGTTTTTTTTTGTGCTTCGACTAGGGAATAGTCCAAATTCGATTCAAATTTGAAAAAAAATAGAAAATTTGAATATCGAAATTTATCATGTACTGTCTCTTTAAAAATTCGACTTTGACCATTCGTCATCTAAAACCTGCAGAATTGCTGTTTTAGCCTATGGGGGACCTCCTAGAACCTATTTGGAGTCAATTGGTGTACTCTGAAAAATCAAGGGAAAAACTTTGAATCAAATTTGATCGAATGCGATATTCCTTCGATTCATACGATTCAAATTCAGTCGAATACGGACCTATTCGATCGAAAACAGACCTATTTGACCGAAAAAAAACTTCGACTTAATTTCGGTTTGGTGTTTTTGAATTTAGTTTCGAAGTTTTTTCAATTTAAAATTCGACCCTTGATAAATATGCTCCTAAAAATTGAGTTGCGATGCTTGGGTACATTTGGGGGCCGATTCACTAAATTCGGGTGAAGGGTTAGAATAAAAAAACTTCGAATTTCGAAGTTTTTTTGGGCTACTTCGACCATCGAATGGGCTACTTCGACCTTCGACTACGACCTTCGACCTCGATTCGAACGATTCGAACTAAAAATCGTTCGACTATTCGACCATTCGATAGTCGAAGTACTTTCCCTTTAAAAAAAACTTCGACCCCCTACTTCGGCAGATAAAACCTACCGAAGTCAATGTTAGCCTATGGGGAAGGTCCCCATAGGCTTGCTAAGCTTTTTTTGATCGAAGGATTTTCCTTCGATCGTTTGATTAAAATCCTTCGAATCGTTCGATTCGAAGGATTTAATCGTTCGATCGAACGAAAAATCCTTTGATCGTTCGATCGAACGTTTAGCGCTAAATCCTTCGACTTCGATATTCGAAGTCGAAGGATTTCAATTCGAGGGTCGAATTTCGAAGTATTTTTAACTTCGAAATTCGACCCTTAGTGAATCTGCCCCTTGATATATATTTTATAGTAAAGCATCATTTTTTTCTCCATGTATGGTTTTGCTGTGAATTTGTGAGTTTTCCTGGAGCTCCAGAGAAAAGTTTATTGGAACTGAACCTAAAAAGTTGCCACGTGGTAAGTTTTTTATGCCACAAAAATGTTGCACAGTAGACAAAAATTTAGCAGGAGAAAAAAAGTCGGCATGAGACAAAAAATGTCTCCCGTAGACTTTAACGTGTTTCGCAAATTTTTTGCTGTTTTGAGAATTTTCTAGTAGTTTCACTAATTTTTGGAGAAGCAAAACGGGACAAATGTGTAAACCTTTATGAGCAGATATACCCTACAGTGTGTGACTGTGATAGGGACCTAAGACTAAGAGGCCTAGTTCCTAAAATTCTTACTCTGTTATAAAGAAAATCGACCAAACTTCCAAACCTGGATCCCCTTAATTTAACAATAATTATTATCGACAAAATTGGTGTTAGAAAAAGTCACAACAAAATTGTGCAACAATTTGAATAATGCAACTTTTTCGATATGACACTCGAATCGTAGGACTTTTTCAAGTTGTTGAGTTGAACTTGAAGTTATTAGATTATCGAATGAAAACCAACCGAAGCAGCCGAAACAATCAAAAATCCTGAATGTTCCAATTTGTTAAAGGCCATTGACATTGCCCTTGACTTTTACATGATTTCAGTTTTAGCTGGAGTATTTTTGGATTCAAATTTTTTGCAGCTTCAGAGCATAATAAATCTTGAAAAACTCTAGTTTATTTTTTCCTTTAAAAATGTATGTTTTTGCCATTTAAAAACTGAAAAATGTGAGGTTTAATAAATAGGCTCTAAGCTCCATTCGTGCAGGAACTGATGTTTGATATATAACCTCTGAAAAGTAATGCGGAAATGTCCACAACCCAGAAACCAAATCCAAGAATTATATTTGCTTTATGTAGGCGTGATGTGATGTAGTAAACCAGCTTTTGATAAACTGTTTGGGCAGGTTTGGCCTATTTAAAAGATTTTTTCTGATCTTTGGTACATGGTCCCCAGATAGTTTTGACACACAGTTGGATAATCCAGTGTGGTTAATAATAAGTGAGCACAAATAGCTCAGATATACAAATTATTTATTAATTCTTCAGGTGGAGCAAACAAAAGCCTCTAGCAACCGATTCTGAAAAAAACAAGAGCATATTGGCTTTAATCTGCCACTTGCACCAGATAAACAGCACCAGAGGGTGCATGCCCATACTGCCTGCCATAAAGCAGATAGAGAATACAGGGTCCCATTGCAGCCTGTACAGGTATGGTATCTGTTATCCAAAAACCAGAAAGATCCGAATTACGGATAGCCCATCTCCCATAGACTCCATTTTATCCAAATCCAAATTTTTAAAAATTATTTATACTTTTTCTCTGATAAAAATAAAACAGTACCTTGTACTTGATCTCAACAAAGATATAATTCATCCTTATTGGACGCAAAACTGGGGTTTTTAGTTTATTTAAGGTTTACATGATTTTCTAGTAGGCTTAAGGTATGAAGTTCCAAATTACGGAAAGATCCATTATCCGGAAAGCTTCAGGTCCAGAGCATGCTGGATAACAGGTCCCATACGTGTACTAACCAGCACTTCCTAACTTGTACAAAACTTACTGGAGCTTGTTTGAGAGTTCTTTACCAGTGATAAATAAAGTGATGCAGTGTCGTCCTGGCCCACCGGGATACAAGGGAAAACTCCCGGTGGGCCCAGGTGTCAGTGGGCCCTCATGCTGTTAAACATTTGGCCTCTTTCATGGCCATTCCCTATTTCTATGAAGCTAAATATATTGAATAATAGGTTATAGTATGTAAAGAATAGAGACTAGAAGAATAGAGATTGAGTGAGGAGAGGAAGAAAAATAGTACTGAGTGGGCCCCTGTTCTAAAGTTTTTCCGTGGGCCCCTGGTGTCCCAGTCCAACACTGAAGTGATGTCCAAGTTTGAGTAGGAGAAACTGTGAGAACATTGAAGAAGATTCAGCTGGCTGCTCTGCAAGGTCTTTGTTGCTGTGAATTATGTATCATTCAAGGTCACACAAAAAGGAAAAAAAAAAGATCTGTAGAGGAAGTAACAGAAACAGCGCAGTGATCAGGAAATCATATTACATCAGAAAATCAGCAGCTCCTACGTGAACATTTTTATTGATGTCAGTTGAAAGGTTTTCAGTGCTCTTTAAATAAGAATGGCATATCCTCTTTATACGGAATGTGTTGATGTGATGTTATTTGATGCAAATACTAATCTCTAACATAGAAAGGAATGCACACATAGGGGCTTTATTACATTTTTCGGGATTTATTAAAGTCAGATGGTATGAAAAGTCTGAATCCGAAAACCTGGCATCTCAAAGCTCTCGGGGTCCTGTATTAGTCAATGCGGTCCCAGTGTCTGTGCTTCTGCAAGTACCGACATCTGATCGGGGATTTTGGGCCAAAAAGTCTGAATCATTTGTGTTTTTTGCGGACTTTTCGGGCAAAGGTTCAAAGTTTTCGGGTTTTTGCCCAAACCTATTTTTTTTGAATGATAAATAAGGTCCATTTGGGAATTTGGAGTTGCTTGGATTTTTATCTTAGAAATACTGAAATAACCCCCATAATGTTTGGCGAATGTTATGGTAATGAAAAACACATGATCAAAAAATCCAATTCCTTTTCATTTATTGTTATTTTTAATCCATCTTGGAAGTGTTAACCCCCTCCTGACAGAACTACAGTTACAACATTAACCCAGATGACTCTTAATAATCCAGAATATGACCCTTTGATGTCAAGTCTGCTTGCTTTAGCTATAAATATGGAGATTTCTAAAGAATTGTACATCATAATCACTCCTTACTGGAACCGCGTCTGCTGTTTCAGTATAGCCAGGGGCATAACTATAGAGGAAGCAGACCCTGTGACTACAGGAGGGCACAGGAGGTATAGGGGCCCCATGAGGCCCTAATTCATTTACAATTTCAAAAAATACTGTTAAAACCTCTAGACATTTTAGGGACCTGAAAAATTATTTTCTGTGGAGCCCCCGTAATATCTAGTTACACCACTGAGTATAGCCCTATCATTTAAAGGACTTACAGAAGAAAAACAAACCAGCACACTGGCTAGTCATTATTCACTGGGTCCCCAACCCAAACACATGCATCAAAAGGGCCTTCCTCATATTCATCTTCCACGTTGTGGGAGATCCAAGGGATAAAACATGGATCCACCTGCCTTCCCTCATCAGGAGTCACCTTATATTGTCTGTGACATAAGACTGCCCTAAGCCCTTCTATACTGGATCTGTATCACCAATGGTACTGCCTTAAGCTCTTCATTTCTTCCTAAACCATTGACATATTCAGCTAAAGGTAGTGTCCTCCACCCATTTACTTGGTAACCAGTCACATCCTATGTAAAGTACTATTGTCTGTAAAAGTCAAAATTTTGCTTGAGCGCCACTACATTCATTCACTAAGATGTAGTATTGTGAAAATGTAATATAGAATAGTGGTGCTGAGTTGTGCATTAAGTTTATAACATTAAAATTATGTATTAATATTTTTTAATTCATAAACATTTGTTAATAACGTCCTTTCATTCATAATTCATGTCATGCCTCAATAGTTAGAGGGGGAAAATGTATTACTGCTCTTTTTGCCATTTCAAAACATTAATATCACTAAAAATATATATTTGTGACATGCTCCATTATACCAGTTTATAAGTTCTCTACTTGAAGAGCCACTATACTGTGCCCCTTCTTTTGCTTTAGTACATAAAGCTCAACATACCACTACAGGTAAGGGATCAGTTATCCAGAAACGCGTTATCCAGAAACTTCCGAATTACAGAATGAATATCTTCCATAGACTCCATTATAATCAAATAGACCAAATTTTAAAAAGGATTACCTTTTTTCTCTGAAATAATAAAACAGTACCTTGTACTTGATCCCAGCTAAGATATAATTGATCCTTGGAAGCAGAATCAGCCTGTTGGGTTTATTTAATGTTTACATGATTTTGTAGTAGACTTAAAGGAGAAGGAAAGCTCCAAGACAGTTTATTGCCAACAGATTAGCAATAATAGTGCAAGCTAGAATGCTATATTTATTCCGCAGAATGCTTTACCATACCTGAGTAAACAGCTCATGACACTGTCTCTGTTTGTTAAGGATAGAAGCTGCCATATAAGCTTGGCGTGACATCACTTCCTGCCCGAGTCTCTCCCTGCTCACTAACAGCTCTTAGCTCAGATTACAGCAGGGATGGGAGGAGGGAGGGGGAGAGGAACAAACTGAGCATGCTCAAGGCCATGCCCTGGAGGTTTAAGCTGAAAACAGGAAGTCTGATACAGAAGCCCATGTGTATACAATAAAAGGAAAGAAATGCTGTGTTTCTTTTGACAGAGGACTCAAAGCAGCATTACTTTGAGGGTTTACTGGTGTATTTATATAGACCTTTCTGATAAAGCTTACTTAATTATAGCCTTTCCTTCTCCTTTAAGGTATGAAGATCTACAGTGCTACGCAATATGTTGGCGCTATATAAATACATGTTAATAATAATAATAATCCAAATTATGAAAAGATCCATACCTCAGTTCCCGAGCATTAGGATAACATGTCCCATTCCTTTATTTTACTCTTCTGTAATCCTCCTAAATTAGGTGTTACAGGCTTATTGAAACAATGGCAAATGCACACTATGGGGCAAATTTACTAAAGGGCGAAGTGACTAACACTGGTGAAAGTTTGCCAGTGCGACATCATTTCAGAACTTCGCCGATTTACTAACAGTCGCTGGCGTAACTTCGCTAGCGAAGGAGATAGACTATGGCGGAACTTCTCTCCCTAACACCAGGTGAATATGCGCTCTGACAAATGGACGTGACTACGCAAATTCTCTAAGATGCGGATTTTAATGAACGTTACCTCTTGCCTTCGCCACCTCAGACCAGGTGAAGTGCAATAGAGTAGATAGGACTTCCTAACAACTCTAGCTTCCCTCCTACATTTCCTAACATATGGTACATAAACTATACACTGGGCTCATGTGTAGGGCAATATAACAACTTTATTTTATTTTATTAAGGTTTCCCGGGCTTGTGTAGTGTAATGTATTTGCTGCAACATATACGTCCATTGAACTTCAACTTCCCACCATATGCAAATTAGGCAATGCTAGTGCAACTTCACTTTGCTTGGTGCAGTAACGCTAGTGTAACTTCGCTTGGCACAGTAACGCTAGAGCAACTTCGCCATCGTTCGTCACCCTGGACGCAACTTCAGATTTTAGTGAATTAGCGTCGTCCTGGCGAATCTACACCTGGCGAGGTGTTGCGCTGTTTAGCGAAGCCGTCGCTGGGGAATTTTTAGTGAATTTGCCCCTTTAAGCTTAAAGCAGTATTCAACCCAAAATATATATTTCTGCACAATGAACTTGTGAACACAAAGAAAATGTAAGCAACTCTAGAATACACATCAAATAACTTTAGAATACACAGTGCATCAAATAAAAAAATGCCAATGTTAACTGAAACATTGGTTATTTGTAAATGTCATAGCTATTTATGTAACCAGCATTGGTCTTGTTGTTTATATTTTCTGCATTCTTGACTTTTGAAACAGTGCAGCAGAAACTGATGATTAAAAGATCTGGGGGAAGAACTCATTTGTTCTACATTGCTTAAAGAATCACACTTCAAGAACAGAACAAATATTGCATTCAACAGTAAAACATTTCAAACCATTGAAACCTTTTAGTTAATGTAGTAGTTATGCAAAATCTGTTTTTGGTGAGGGTCCCTTATTCGAATAGAGTGCAGGGCCCCAGTGCTGCAAAGCAGTCGTGCTGCCCACTGAGTAGAATTGCCACCTGTCTGAATTTCACCCGGACGGCACATAGGGAAGGGCTGCCCCGGGTGAAACCTTCATCCAATTGAGGAAATCCAGACAGGACATTGAAAATAATGATGATTGGCTAATCGTAACGTCATCAGTCACGCCTCTGACATCACCAGTCCCACCCTCGATGTCACTGGCTCTGCCCCTGACATTAGCGGTCCTGCTCCCACCCTGCCTCCGACATCATGTGCCCCACCCCCTTGCATGTTTTCCAGCCCCAGAAAAGGAGGCAATCCTACCACTGAGCCACCATACTGTTCAAATAAATATACATATTAATCAAATAAATCACATTACCCATTGTGTACACACATTTTTTTTATCTGCTCTCAGCTATGCTAGCATTGGGGTTTTAATGACTGATTTTGTGTGTATCCTTCAATCATATCAATGATAAGGAAAGATCCCTTAACCACTAAACACCAAGGGGCACATTTACTAAGGGTCGAATATCGAGGGTTAATAAACCCTCAAATTCGACCCTCGAAGTAAAATCCTTTGAATTCGAATATCGAATTCGAAGGATTTACAGCAAATACTACGATCGATTGAACGAAGTAAAAATCATTAGATCGAACAATGAAATCCTTCGAATCGATTGATCAAAGGATTTTTCTTCTATCAAAAAAAAACCTTAGAAAACTGATGGGGAAGGCCCCATAGGCTAACATTGTACCTCGGTAGGTTTAAACTGCCGAAGTATGTAGTCAAGGTTTTTTTTAAAGAGACAGTACTTTGACTATCGAATGGTTGAATAGTCAAACAATTTTTAGTTTGAATCGAAGTCGTAGTCGAAGGTCGTAGTAGCCTATTCGATGGTTGAAGTACCCAAAAAAATACTTCGAAATTCGAAGTTATTTTACTTCGAGTCCTTCACTCGAGCTTAGTAAATGTGCCCTAAGTATATATAAAATATAGTATATATAAAATATATATAAATATATATATATTTTACTTTTTTATAATATTAAATATATATATTTATAATATTTATAATATTAAAGCTTTTTGATTAACAAGCTGGCTTCTGTGCAAGGCAACATAAACTTGATCGTCTTTATTGTTATTTTGGAAACCAAACGAAAGAACTGGCATCATCTCATGCATTCATACATTCCAAAATTGTTACAAATGGTCATATTTAAAATTCCGCAGCTCTGAAAATAGTCCATCACTTTGCACCTCTGAGTAAAGGCATTTCCCATTTTAGCTGAAAACACCCTAGCAGCATCTGAAAAATATGTTTCAAGCAGAAGTTACAGATGAAGAGTTAATCAGTAACAAATGTGAAATGATTTAATTCAGCCATAAAGAGAGAAAATGATGGTTTTATTTGATGCAAGCCTTCACAGTGTTAATCCTGGCTCAGCAGCCTGGATATTGCAATCTGATACCTTGTCTCTACAGAGCCAATAGTCTTTAATTAATTTCATACTTCACATAAAGAAAAGGATACTTCATATACGTAAAAACAAATCTGAATTTAACATGCAGGCTTAGCCAGAAATCTGTATGCATTTAGTTTTAGAACTTTCATATACTAGAAGGAGTTTTGTGTGGTGGAACTCAACATATTTCTTAAGGATAACTTCCCAGTGCTCCAGAAGAGATTTTTCTGAGCGCAGAGATCGAAATGATGTCATTTCTCTTTGATCTTAACATGTCATTGTTTTCTGCTAAACGCTCTCTGCTTTTGCAATCATGAGACTCCGTTATGTGCCAGATTTCGTGTTCCTAAAAATACATTGCCAGCTTCAAACCGGTGGCTGTTTGTCTGTATAACTGATATTTACAGGGCAGGGAATTCCCACCGGTCCACTTATGCGAGTTGTAAAAAACCCATTAGAGGCATGAGAAATGCTTGTTTCCCTGTTAATGAATATTTTGTGAAGTAAATGCCTTGGTAGCATTTTTGAGCAGTACATGTCATTTATATTTTTCCAGGATGGATTATTGTTATCAGTATTTTGTGAGAATGACTCCTATTGCTATGTAGAAGTCAGTTATTAAAGGCACAGGAAACACATCAACTCTTAAGGAAGTCTTACTACTCATAAATGCGTACATATATATAGTAAAACCATAAATACGTGCTTCGATAAGATTGTGCTTCTGCTGCCTGAGGAATTGGGTGCTGGATCACCATGATGGAATTACCATCAGCCTAAATATCCCTTTGTATAGTACTACAGCATATGTTGGCACTTTCTAAATATGTGTTAAATACAACTTTCATCTTTTTAACATTCTAATAGACACATTTATAATAGTGTTGTTTAGATTGTTCTGCCTTTAAAGGGGTTGTTTACCTTTGAGTTAACTTTTAGTATGATGTAGAGAGCGATATTCTGACACAATTTGCAATTGGTTTTCATTTTTTATTATTTGGGGTTTTTGAGTTATTTAGCTTTTTATTCAGCAGCTGCAATTTCAGCAGTCTGGTTGCTAGGGTCCAAATTACCCTTCCAACCAATGCATTGATTTGAATAAGAGACTGGAATGTGAATAGGAGAAGGTCTGCATTGAAAGATGATCTAAAAAAAGTAGAAATAACAATAAATGTGTAGCCTTACAGGTCATTTGTTTTGTAGATTTGAAAGCTGGAAAGAGTGCTTGCACTACCTCTTTTATGCTAAATGAATTTTGATTGCTTATATGGTGGCTAGAGCAGGGCTCTCCATTCTTAACATACAGTAGTAACATAACATAGTAAGTTAGGTTGAAAAAATACACATGTCCATCAAGTCTAACCTTTCAACTATTTTAACCTGCCTAACTGCTAGTTGATCCAGAGGAAGGCAAAAACCCAATTTGAAGCCTCTCTAAGCCTCTTCTTCTGTTTCAGTATATTTATTTATATTTCATTAAGTCCTTGCTTTAATATCCCTATCGCATAGCACTCTAGAAAATGTTCTACATTATAAATAAAAGATAACAATGACACCATAGCATCAGGATCCCGACTCTTTATTTGGGCTTGAAGTGTTCTTCGATTATTGGATTACATATGGCTTCTGTTTCGACTATTCCTGAAAGGTAAAAGTTGAGGGGTGTAAGTAGCCACAACCAGTGTCAGTTCCATTAAATTTATCACATGGTTATTTTGTAGGAATTGTTTTTTAAAGTGGACCTGTTACCCAACATAAAAAGCTGTATAATAAATGTCTTTTTCAAAATAAACATGAAACCCAAATTATTTTTTATGAAAGCATTCATGCTCATTTAAAAATCTCAGCTGTCAATCAAATATTGCCTGTCCCTCCTCTATGCCTTAGGCATAGAGGAGGGGCAGGCATTTACTTTCACTTTCCATTCAGCACTTCCTAGATGTCACTGCTCTCCACACATTCCCCTTCTCTCTTTACCATGTAATTGTGTAACCAGGGCATGGGGATGGACATCAGGTCTCCTATTCTAGTGCACAAACAAGATTCTGAGATGATGCAAGACTTGTCTTAATAACAGTGTCCACAAAATGGCTCCTGCCTGCTTGCTATAATTATGAATTCCCAGACGGAAGGAAACAAGATTCAAATAATTTTTACAGTGTAATTAAATTTCATTTTGCTTGATTAACATGATAAAATAGGATTTGGAATTCTTTTTGTGGGTGACAGGGCCCCTTTAAATGATAGTTTCACCTCTGTATATACATATTTTATGTTGTTTTCAGGTGTTGCCACGTTTCCATATCCTTCTTTCCAGATGGCGGGGCGGGAGCTGTTATCATAGTGGGAGTGGCTGTAAATTTGCAGGGGGGATGATGTGACAAGGAGGGGCAATGACATGGTTATTGGCCAATTGCCATGTCAATCTAGGGGGATCCTGTCTTCCTAATTTGGAAAACCGGGCAGGCGGTTTTGACCTGGGCAGACCTTGAAAACTGGCCTGTCTGGGTTAATACCGGACAGATGGCAACTCTATCTCCCATAGACTTGAAATAATTTGATCCAAACTAAGATACAATAAATCCTTATTGGAGCCAAACATTAATTTATTTATTCATTTATTTATTTATTGATTTAATGTCTAAATTATTTTTTAGTAGACTTAAGGTAGGAAGATCCATATTACGAAAAGTTCTTTCATCTGGACAACTCCAGGTTTCCGAGAATTCTGGATAACAGGTCCCATACCTGTATATGTTTCTATATGTGGTATGAAGCATTGTTCATCTGAACTATGTTATCAGACAATTAGCCATCAGCTCTTTAGCATCTGGGAAGGGAGAGCCTGTGTAACAACTGGGAGGATGCAAACGGAGGAAACTGGAGGAAGAGAGTAATGTGAGTGAGAGGATAAACAGGAAGGAGAGCAAAGGGTGGATGAATAACCAGAGTAGAGGCAATGTTCATATTATTTAAACTATTTGTCTGTAACTGGAAATAAAATTGATAGCTGAAAAATAATGCTTATCTTTGTTCTACACCCATGTAAATTACCTTCCTTCCTGTTAATCTATTAGAGAAACAATAATACCAAGTAAAACAGAGGATGACAATCCTGTGATCTGCAAAGATTGACAAATGACTAATCACTCCACTGTACTTGATTCTCCAGCTTCGTATACAGCAGGCTCATACTGCAGATGCCTGAAGCCATTTGTGAAACAGCTGTCAGCAAGAAGACCACATAGGTTGTGTCTGTACCTGACTGTATGTGCCGCAGGGGAAGCCTAGCTAGTTAATAAAGAGAAATTGGATTACCTGAAACAATTTGTGTTTCTATGTGAAAGAGATTTCTTCTCACATATACAGGGCTATATTATACGATGACTCACACATGAGACTGATGATTTGTCTCTATGTCTCATAGTTTGCATTGTGGAGCTTTACTGGTAATCATGCAACAGTTAGCTGCTTAAATGCAATATGAACGTTGAAATGAAGTCTTAAATAAGATCTTTATTTCCATTCGGTGGCTGTGAAAACACTTTTTTTGAAGCAGAAATTCTATGCAAAGCTTTGCACACACACACCTCTGTTGGGTTAAGAGCTACAGTATATAAAGTCACTCATCAAGTGAGAAACTGTTGTTAAATAGAGTAAGAGAGCTCAGTGGCACAGGAAGCTTACATAGTTCATGTTTACATTGTTTTAACTATCACAGAAGTGTCTTTATCCAGTAATTGAGAAAGAGCATCCCCGCACATATTATATTACAATTTACAGTAAATTAAGCCACTGATCTGCCAGAATCAGAACTCTGGTCCTGGTATTGGCTGAACAGTGTTTTCCTGGCAGAGCGAAAGAGAGTTCTGCAGGCTTAGCCAGGAAAAGCCCCACTCATCTGGCACCAGGAGTGTTATAATCCAGGCAGATACTGACAGTCACAAAAGGCTGTTTGTGGTTTTCCATTCTTTAAAAAGTATAATTAATGAGTAGAACATTTAGGCATGAGCCAGGCATTTATAATATTTTATTACATGTATGTTTTAACACACCGTTTTTTGCACTGAACTGTACTTAATTAGCATAGATTTGCAATTACGCATGCATACCACGTGTGTATAAATAGGCAAACAATAATACTGTCTGTTCACACCCATCCGAAAGTTTTTTGGATGTGACTTAGTTTAATGTAAGGGGCAGATTCAAATTGACATATCATGTATCAAGCTAATTGTAGTGGGTACAGCGCATTTCTGGGGTACGTAAATACCTCAAATTTAGACTGAAGTGAAGCATTGGTTCATTTATGTAGCTGTCAACACACTTATTAATGTTAATGGTGTCGCTGATTTGCATTGGTCTATTATTAAGGGTGCATCTGCACAAAATGCGTCAGGTGCCTGCCCTAAATTGCACATTTATGGTTTTATATGATATGAAAAGATCACTCTTAGTCTTTCATAATAAGTAAATTGCAGTCAGCGCTGCCAAGCTGGCACGTGGTTCATGATTGTATACAGATGTGCTGCTGCCTTGAAACAAGTTGAGAAACTTGGCTAAGACAAGTGGAGCCTGCAAGTTATCAGGGGTTGCAAAAAGCCAAAATGCATTAGTGTAGAGAGTGCAATAGCGTTCTTTACACCAGCAATGAGGCCCCCCTTACCCTGCTTAGGCGCTCGGAAAGGTAAGCACCAGGTGCATTGTGGGTATGTGGCATCTGAAAGGCCACCTCAGGGCAGTAAGGACCCTTAACGCCCCTCATTGAACAACATTAGATAGTAGTGAAACAGGAGATGGGTGAGGAATGACCTGTTTTATAATTTCTTTTTATACATTGTCAGAACTGTCTGGCTGAAGTCCCTTGAGCCAGATCCTCCAATGGATTTTCATGGCCCCAAGGAGATTCTCTGATTTTTTTATTTTCATGTTATCATCATCATTGTAATATTTTATGACTCTCAATTTTTGTAATTTTGTCTCATAACGTGTAAAAAGTTGGACAGCCTAGCGTAATATATAAGAAGTTTATATATATATATATATATATATATATATATATATATATATATATATATATATATATATATATATAACTAAGCATCACAGGGATGAGAAAACATTTTCAACAGGTCTTGTGGTGAAATTTGCTATGAAAATGTTTGCAAATACACGCTAAAATTTCTGCACTCTTGGAAGAAATCAATGAGCAACATGATGGTTGTTATAACAGATTGTGAGTGCAACCATGTCTGAATAAATGGCTCCTACTGTGGCTTGAAAAATTATATGCACTTTGGAACTAGACCAAAAAAGTCTGAAGACGATGATGTATACTGTGACCTATGGAATGGCCAATGGAAATTAAATATATATTTGAAGATAAAGGAATAAACAATAATCTTAGCATTAACTATACTTTAATAGACATTGATGGTGGAAACCTTATTCTAATTTGCCCTCATATCAGTCCTTTTCAAATGTTCTGGGCACATTCCAAAACTAGGCTTTTTAAAAAATGGTTGTAATAAATAATATCATTTGGCAATAAGAAAACATGAGAACATGAGGAGAACATGAGGAGTGGCAATCTAAAATACCTAATTGTTCACCATGCAACTTTCTTACTATGTGAATGCACATTCTGATCTATTTCTTTTCAGTGTTAGAAGGACCTGAGGTCATATGTACCAAGTAAGCTCTTGTGAAGCTGATATAAGTAAATGAGAACCTTCTTGAACTACCATCGTACTAGATTACATATTCACAATTTATATTTCGGATGAATAAGTTTGCATTTAGACCTAGCCTTTAAAAAGTAAAAATGCAATTCTCAGTGGTATTCTGTGAGAATGTATCTATGTGCCAATGCTTGCCTATGGGCTTATTTATTTCAGTGCGACAATCCTTTGCTTTTTTGAGACATTAGATAATCTTGAGATATATATATATATATATATATATATATATATATATATATATATATATATATATATATATATGAAAAGAAGATCAGCACTCACTGTAGTTTTGGTGAATTCGTGTTGATTTATTTGTCAAAAATCACATCTTATCCGACGTTTCGGTCCCACATGGGCACTGTGGGACTTTATATATATATATATATATATATATATATATATATATATATATATATATATCTATATATATATATATATATATATAGTAATACAAGAAGGTACTCACACTCTCTCTCCGACTTTCACTTCCTGGGTGCTTGGCCAAGTTAATGTATATAAATGCTGAAAAGGAAGCAGCACTCCAATTTCGTAAGGATTATCAAAAAAATATTTATTATTACATCACTGTGCCTCCAACTGTTTGGCCCACATTGGGGCCTTTATCAAGGATAAAGTGCTTAGTGTTACATAAAACATTTAAATACCCATCAAACCTCCAAAAAAGCGTCTCTAAAATTACGTAATTATCTGTGCAATCAATTAAGGTAATTAAAACCTACATATAAAAAGTATGTGAATACAATCACTTGGGGGTGCCTAACACTTGGCACCCTCAAGTGCAAGATGACTTTCCTTCTCCTTTAAAGGTAGAAAATAAAATGGAATCTATTATTTGGGGAGGAGGGCTAGGAAAAGAGGGAAGGGGATAAGGGAAGTTAGGAGCAAAGGGGAGAGAAGGATAAATACATTTTTCAAAGCTATTCCTTTTTCTCTGCAATAATAAAATAGTTTCTTGTACTTGATTCAAACTAAGATATAATTAATCCTCAAAGGAGAACCAACTCCTTGCTAATAAAAGCCCGTACCCTACATAGACCCCCCTCTCAGCCTAGGTTGTACCTTTGGTAAATGTCCCTAACTCTTTACTTACCCCTTGGTGCAGAGATTCAGGGCATGGGAATTCACGGGTGCCATCTTTTTCTCTTTGATAATTACGAAAAACCCTGGGTCCAAAGCCTTCTGGATAACAGGTCCTGTCGATGTATATATTATTTTTGAAGAAATATGCTTGGTCATATTTTGCAATCTTTTTCTTTTTTGTGTGAATAACTTAAACATTATTTTTCCATTCAGCAACAAGATCTACGGGGATCTCCCTATTGATTAACGAGGGATGTAAAATACATTTTTGTTTCATAACAGAAGCTTATCTGCCTAAGGCCATTCCAGTTAATACCTTTTGTTGAAAAGTACATTTAGAGACCAGATTTTAAGTCTCTTGGAAGAACAAAGAGATAAAAAATCAATCTAAATCAATCTAAATTCTTATGTGGGCCTTGATTCCTAAACACAGGAAGTCATATAACTGCAGTTCTCAAGCCCTCTGGAATGTCTTGTAATTAAACTAGAGCATTCATATTCTATTAAGGGGTCAATTACTATGCCCTGGGCAGAAAGCAAGAGCACTAAGGGGCATAATTGTGTGCTCCTTGGTGCTTACACAGAGAGCACTTCTACCCATGGTCTGCCTGTGCTCTGCACCTTTCAAAAAAGATTTTGGCACGAGGTACATAGGCCGGGTGGTAATAAAGTTTTGGCTTTAAGCAGGTAAACATTGGTTTCTAAGAATCTGCTTGTATTTTATAGGATCAACGTTATCCTCTGGGAATTAATTTTATCCTCTGGGAATTAATTTTAGATATACTGTATATACATTTTGGACCAATTAATATTAAATAATTTAAAAGTTAAGCTTTATCAGGTTTAATTTCTTTGTGCACCACTCAGATTTCTAATAAAGGGGCTGAAACCAGGTTGCGTACAGGAAAAAAACACAACAGTTCTCTTTGAAACATGAGAGTTTACTGACCCGGATGAAATGGAAACATTCTATCCTGAGCTGTGATTTTTCACTGCCAAACGTTCTCCTTTCCCTGTGCTGTAATTTGCTCCGGAAGGTGAAAATATTTGCACAAAATACTCACTGCTCTAACTTGTTAAAAATAGGGTCTCTGACACAGAACCTTTATGCACCAACTTCAGAGGCATCTACTTTCAACAGTATGTGGTTGTGTTGGGACAAGAGCAAAGATTGAGGAAATTTGATGGGGTCCATAGTCTTGAACAGCTTCTTCTGGACAGGTGATGGTCTCAGACACCTTTCTCAGTTGTAGAGGGGTCTTACCTTATATCAAAGAAGCTGAATTCAAAAATTAGATTGAGAGGGTATCAATAGCAAAATTATAACAATACATTATAACATGGAAGAGATTAGGTATTGTTCTGAATTGTAGTTAGAGTAAAATTGGGAAATACATTTCGGGGGTTATTTATTAAAACTCAATATTTTGTAGTCAAATATTTTAATGAAAAAAATCAAATTTTTCGAGAGAAAAAACTTTATTATGCCCCAAGGCTGTTAAAAGGTCAATGGCAGCAGTCCCTTTAACCATTTGAAGATGTTTTTAACCTATACAAATTTTGGACATTTTGGGGTGTTTGATGCTGGTTTTCACTCCAAAACTCGAAACATTTTCAGTAAAGCCGTACAATTCAAATTGAAACTTTTTTAAAAAAACTTTTTGACTCTATATTTTCAGCCTGAAATATTAGCAAATAACCCAAATTCATGACTTCTACATAAACTTGGCAGGTCTGAGTTGGAGTACTTTTATATTTGGACTTTTGAAACCATCAGGGTTTAATAAATTACAAAAAATTAGATTTTCCATATTCTACAAAAAAATTGTGTTTTCCCCTTCAAAAGTCGGACCATAAAAAAATCTGATTTTAATGAATAACCTCCAAAATTTGGGGAATTTTTTTTTACGTTCAATGATAACATTTTAAGTTCATTATGAATTTGTTTTCCTTTAAAATAGCTGAAACCTAAGTTTAAGGGGCCAATTTACTAACAATTGAATTTCAATTTTTTACATGAATCTTGAAAAAAAATTAGATTTTTCTATATTTCTTAAAAGCTCTTAAAAGTGGAGATTTATTAAAGGATCATTATCATAAAAAAAATTTGTTAGTATACAACGAAAAAAAAAGACAAATGAAACTTTGAAATCGCTAAGTCTTCATTAAGAAACAGACTGGTGGCCCACCGGGATACCAGGAAAAGTCCCGGTGGGCCAAGGTGTCGTTGGGCCCTTGTGCTGCTAAACATTTGACCTATTTTGTGGCTATTCCCTATTCCTATGAGAACAAAGAGGCCAAATAGATGGAAAAATAAAGTATAGTATGTAAAGAAAAGAGACAAGGAGAATAGAGGTTGAGTGAGGAGAGGACGAAAAATAGTACTAAGAGTGGGCCCCTGGTCTAAGATTAATTGGTGGCTTAGTTGACACCTTTTCTGGAAAAAAATACCGGCCTTCCTATATATTTATCTTTTTTCCCTATTAATAACATTGGGATCAACCATCATTTATACCGACCAGGCCGGTAAAATACCCACCAGGTGGCAACCCTAATTGGTGGGCCCCTGGTCAAAGGTTTTTGGGTGGGCCCCTGGTGTCCCAGTCCGACACTGTTAAGATATAACTTACCGAAACTCCCCTTGCGCTCCTCTTCAGAAAATCCATCGTGCAGCGCATGATTTCTCCTCCCTGGCTATCTCCTATAAGGAAGGCAGGGAAGAGAAATCGTGCGCCGCACTCTGGATCGCTGGATCACCTTTTCTGAAGTGGAGCACAAGCGGAGTTTCGGTAAGTTATTTCTTAATAAAGACTTAGTGGTTTTTTTGTTGAATACTAACTAATTTTTTTTGTTACTGGTCCTTTAACTGTACAGAACCACGGAAACTTTTAATAAAAAAATTTGGCAGGTGAAAGTTGTTGAGGCTGCACTGAACATATTGGACCATTTTTAATCAATTAGGACTTTTACAGATTTTCATTTTTTTTTCACGAATAATTTTCAAAAAACATTTTTTGTGGTTTTAAAGATTCCGAATTTTTTATATTCTGATCTTTTAATAAATTCCATGGTATTTGCGGTTTTAGAGAATGTGAGTTTACTGTAGTTGTGGTTTCAAAGACCACTAAAACGAGAATGTTAATAAAAGTGCCGCCAGCCCTCCACATGTAAATACAGATCATATGAAAGACTGAAGAGGGCAAAGGATAAGTAAGCAAAATGAATCATTTGCCTTATACAGTAGGGCTTATCAGGTAATTCTTTGTAGTTCTATTAAGGCCAGTGGAATTAATTAAGATTTGTCGAGTTCCATTTAAAGTGGTAGATTTTTTTTTGTACTTTAACCACTAAACACTTTAGGCCAATGGTCCCCAACCAGTAGCTCATGAGCAACATGTTGGATGTTGCTCCCAGTGGCTTCAAAGCAGGTGCTTATTTCTGAGTTCATGGCTTGGAAGCAAGTTTTGGTTGTTTAAAACCAGGTGTACTGCCAAACAGACTCCTGTAGGTAGGGATGATCTCTACTTTGCCTAGATGCTGTAACTGAGACAAAAAACAAAACAATGACTAAATATTAAAATAAATAAAACTCATTACAATATATCATCAGCGTCACACTTAGGGGGGTCAATTTGGAATTTTTGCCACATTTTGAAATTTTGTTGCACAAAAACGCACAAATTCAAATTATGTTTTCAAAAACTCAAATGTTTGGTATTTATACACAAAACTTGAAAAACTGGAATATAAAACTTTGGCATCAATAAGCTTGTGAGTTCATGTAGAAGTCAGTGGGAGTTGTTCTCGGCAAAGTTCAAGTCATTTTTTTTTAATTCAAGATTTTCAGGTTTTTCAAGTTTTTTTATCTTGAAAGCTAACAAATTTGAGTTTTTTTAAACTTGTAAACTCGAACAAGCAAATGAGAGGTATCGGAGGTTTTTTTCCACAATTGTATTCAATCATGTTTTTTTATATCTGTATTTTTTTAATAAATAAGCAATCATTTGAGTTTTATTTTTACATTGTGAGTTTATTTATAGTAGAAAAAACAAGACCATTAAAGTTAGTTTTAAGGTCAACTTCCTTTAGACAGAAATAAAGTTTTGGAAATTCCAGCCTAAATTAACATGTTTTTATGTCTGACAACACATTGAGGGGATTTTGCAAAAGTGTCTGTAAAAACATGGTTCTTAAAAGTGAGGAGTAACTTATTATTTCAGAAACTGTACATTCAATTTAAATGAAAGCTGTGCAAGCACAGCAAGTTCACAGAAGGTATTTTATGGGGGATTATTTATAAAAATCCAAATGCCAAAAACACAAAACTTCGTGTTTTTTTTACTAAAAAATCTGAATTATTATTGAAAAAAAAACTAAAATTATTGGTATTTATTATACCCCGAGGATGGAAAAAGTCAGAATCCAAAAATCCATCATCTCAGACCTGCCGAGGTTGTATATAACTTAACAGGAGAAGTACGAGTGATATCCTGATCTGCGCTGGGTTTCGTGCAATAATCCGAAGATTTCATGGTTTTCAGGCAAAAAAATGAAAACTGATTTTTCGGGCAGGTAATCCGAAAAATTGTTACGATTCGAATTTTCGTACGATTTTCACTATTGGTTTGAGGGTATTCCCGCACTGGATTTTTTTGGGAAAATGTTTTGATAAATAAGTGGAAATAACCCGTGCAGATTTGGTCAGAGTATATTTCATAAAATTATAAGAACATTTTGGATTTTGAAAACCCCTATAGTTTTATGGATTTGTGGATATGGATCAATTTCCCCCCAGACAGCTCCTTTATGGCATTTTTGCAGAATAATTGTCTGTAAAAATGTTGCGGGTACCGCTAATTCTCAAAAAGGTCATACATATGGCTTGAGTAGTTTACAAAAATGTTACTTTTTGTCTACTATAAATGTTTTCATGTTCAACCAACATGGGGAAGAGCAGAACCCCATTAGAGTCAGAGTGATATTAAAGTGAATCACTACTTTCTTGTCTATTATGAATTTTTGTTGTGTCATTTCATAACATCCCCTGAAAAAACCCCAAAATCTTTGTGTGGCTGCGATTGTTGC
This sequence comes from Xenopus petersii, assembly GCA_038501925.1. NCBI lineage: Eukaryota > Metazoa > Chordata > Amphibia > Anura > Pipidae > Xenopus > Xenopus petersii. Next base: position 38,633,598 of record CM076681.1, on the reverse strand, counting down.
TTTCTAAGTAACCCAAGATTTTTGTATATTTCTTAAGCTGGCCATAGATGCAAAGATCCGATTATACGAATCATCGTACGATCGAACTTCCCCATCTCCCGACCTGCCACTAACCATTCAGATCAAATAAAGTAGTTAAAGAACAGATCAGCTGATGTTCTGCCCCTGACAGCAATCGTGCAAAAGTTATGTCCGACAAAGCTGGTGACAGTCTCCCAAGGAAAATAGTACGATTGGCAATACACGCAGAGATATTATCGGCAGTCGACATAAATTTTATAACCTGTCCGATCGACCAAATGACCGATCTCCGCCAGACGAAAAATGTCGGGTCTCTCTGCACATGGTCCGAAAATCTTTGGATTTTGCATCTATGGCCAGCTTTAATGTCTTTTTAATGGTCTTTGGTGACTGTAGCAGAATACATTAGTGTACTCTCAATATGGCTATAAATTCTAAAACTGACAGGACGTATTCTAGGTAAGTTTAAAAAAAAAAACTCTTTAGCAAACACACAGTCTAGTTTTGTTCACAAAGCGGAATGTTTTTCCGTTAGACAAGGTTCATATTTAAGTGTAGTTACAGAGAACACTTTCAGGACTGTGGGACTAACTATTTCTTGCGCAAGTTAAACCTCAGTATGGTGATTTAAACAGAGCTACAGTGAATTACTGTGACATGGAGCAGAGATTGTAAAAATAAGCTTTTTTGCACCATGGGCTTCTAATTCCATTTCAAAGAATTTCTTATTCCTAGAAATGTGCCGCTTTTACCTGTAAATGAAGCTTTCATATTTAGCACTGCATTTATGTTGGCTTCTTTGACACGAAAAACAGAGCGACTTTGTTCTCTCGAGCCATGTAAAATATGACAGTTTTCTTCACTAGCAAATCGATTTAGCATAAACATATGCAAAGTCTTAGCAGTATATTGGGACTTCAGTAAAACAAAATCCATGCATATGGTCTAAAATGCCTGTAATTCTAAGGGCCATTTACTTTGATGAATGGAAGTCTTAGGTTACAACATATTCCACATTCCAGCCTTATGATCAAATGGAATTTTAGATCGGGTTCTCCAAAACCTTTCTGAAAGGCATTTTATAAATGGTTCAATCATCCTGGGTGCTTGCAAAATGACCACTGTTTCAGTTCCTCCAAAAAAAAAACTAAATATTGTACATGCAGTTCTTGTTAGCGTGAAATGATTTGCATGACATTTCAATAGAGAAGGAGGAGGTTATTTGGGGTATTTCTGTTTGTATTTCTTGGTGTATATGCTACAATAATTTCCCATCTGGTAAATGAATGGGAAATTAGGTTTCATAAACAGCCAATTAAGCCTAAGAACCCTAGGGGGGGTTATTTATCAAAGTCTGAATTTAGCTCAATATTTTCTGCTTCAAACTCTGTTAAAATCTGCTCTGTGTATTATAACTTTGTCCCAATATATTAGCTTTGTGGGAAAAAAAATCATTTTTTTTCTGATTTTTCAACCTTCAACCAGTTTTCATGATTTTTTAGGATTTTTCACTCGAAAACTTAGATATTTGACTGAAAAGTCCGAAAACTTCAGAGTACTGCACGAAACCCAGCGCACATCAAATAATCATTGGGACTTCTCCAATTGACAGGTCTGAGATGCTGGATTTTCTGATTCAGACTTTTTCATCCTTGGGGTTTAATAAATTCTGAAAAATTCGTGATTTATTTAAAAGTCTGATTTTATAAAAATAAATCACAAATTTTTCATGATTTTTGCATTCAGAGTTTAGTAAATAACCCCCCTAATGTTTGCTTTTGTTAATGCAAATGGGAGGTCTTCTGCACTGAAACTAAACATTTTACAAATGCTTTTGGCCGAACCACATATTTTTACTTTCTCTTTTGGTTGTCCCTCAAACCACTGATTATATCCACTTTGTCAGATGTTGCTTTATGGGTGTTACAAACCAAAAACGTATTCTGACAGCACCCAATGAACAACAGGCCCAAAGTATATCCATTTAGTCCTTTATGTGAAATATACAGCCTTATGGTAATCAAGGAAATTATGTTTGGGAACAGGTATAAATTTTATTTCTACAAGGGTACAAGGGGTGGCATATTTATTACTTGTAAAAAAAAAAAGAACAAAACTTAGCCTAGTCAGGTTTTTTTGTGAAAAAAATGGAAAGGAAAGTAAAACAATCAATGTAAGCTGAATAAGAACTTTCTCTTGTTTTCTGATATTGCTTCATACATATGTTAACTACAAACTGTAATAAATCTGTCTTGCTGCACCATGGACTTAGAACAATGGGCAAAAGGCTGTGTATTTAAAGGTGTGTAAAATCAGGGCCGGGCCAAGGGGTAGGCAGAGCAGGCACGTGCCTAGGGTGCAAAGCTGGGGGGGACTCTTTTTGAGTCCTGTGAATGCTGGGGGGACTCTTTTTGAGTCCTGTGAACGCATCACTCTGCGCATGTGCGCCAACGTCAGTGTGCTCTCCGGCTCTGTGTAAAATATAGGGATACACAGGATCCACTATTATGGGATTTGGTCAAATCTGGGATCCTAAATGAAAGATTCGGCTGGCTCCCAAACCGGATTAGCAAAAGAGAAAGGGACAAAGAGAACCGTGCATGAAGCGCTCAGTTAAAACTTTTTTAGTTCCCTGTTTGTGTGGCAAAAAGTCACATGATTTTAAGGATTCTGAATCGGTTCAGCCAAGCACTTTGTTTCACTTCATCCGAAGCTCAAACAAAATCCTGGATTCAGTAAATCCCTAGTCAAATATTTTATGCCTAAACAACTTTGCAAAAGTTGAAGTCTTTGACCTAAGTATAAAGACTGATGACATAAATTATACATTTTATACAGCACTACACACCTGCCATAAGCCATTGTAGTCAAATGACCAAATTCAGGCAAGAAAAGTGGTGGCACTCAACTATGGTGTAGAACTTGTTCATCTCAATTCTTAACTGAATACTCTTTGTTAACATCATTTTTTAACCCTATAATTTTTGAATTCAGTTTTTACAAAAGTCAATTGCAAAACAGATTTCAATTATATTCAGTTGAGTTTTTATTTAAGAAAAAACTCAAATCAGAAAAACTAGATCACAGAAAATATTCTCAGTAGCAATGACAATGTTCTGTCAACCGTTCCATTCATTTTTAAAAATTTGATTTGAAGAATAAAATAGCTTGAAGGTTAAAATCAACCTCTTGTTGACTTGAATGTTGCTGAATGATTTTGTTTGTTTGGTTTTTTTTTTCTTGAATTTTCTCAAATTGTGGGGAAAAATCCCCATCTTGCATTTACACATTTTTTTCCAATATGTTCCTTAAAGGAGAAGTAAACCCTAAAAATGAGTATGGCTACAAATGCCATATTTTATATACTGAACTAAAGTTTTAGCTTGTCAGTAGCAGCAATGATCCAGGATTTCAGACTTGTCACAGGGGGTCACCATCTTGGAAAGTGTCATGGACACTCAGTGGGCTCTGAGCAGCTGATGAGAAGCTAAGTTTAGGGGTCGTTGCAAATTATCAAGCAGACATAAATTGATGCTACAAGGCTGATTATTATATTCTGATGCTAGTTGTACTGGTTTCTGTGCTGCCATGTAGTAATTATCTGCATTAATTACTAATCAGCCTTATATTGTGACATTTCTATTCTATGTGTACTGTATATTGTGAGTGGGTCCCTAAGCTCAGTAAGTGATCAGCAGAAAAAAAGATGGTGAGCTACTGGGGCATCTTTGGAGACACAGATCTTTACTGCTAAAGGACTGTGGTTGCCTTGGGCTGGTACAGAAGCCCAAAACATAATGTACAACATTTCTAGCCTACTTCTTTAGTTAAGCGTTAGTTCTCCTTTAAGCCAGTATCCATTTACATGTTGCACACTGCCATCTAAGTCCATTTAAATAACTACTTATGTCCAAATATTTGTTGAATCAGGTAAGCTATAATAAGAGTTGAAGCTTAATCTTGGTCCTTAGATACAAGGGCATTTTGTGTTCTTTTGGGATCTCTGTGTTAAAGCATATGACTTTTTCTGATAAAAGAGTAAGAGAACTCTACTCACGTGCCCATTCTTATGAGTTTTTAAAGATGGGCTTTTGACACACCCTACCTTGTCTACAACCAGTTCTATTCAATAGAACAGGAAATGCTTTGACAATGGTAGAGCTGACAGGATGGCGTTACTGAGCGATGCCTTTTACCAGCAGTTTCTGCCCTAAGCAGAGCATCTCCCAGTCTTTTAAACAGGAAACTGACAGGTGGTGAATGGCATTTGGCTGCCATGTTTCATGCTCCTCTTCCTGGCTTCTCTCCTGTGCTTAATATTGAAGATTTGACTGACTTTGTCCAGCTTCTATTATATATTTTATCCTTGTCACCGTACTGCAACACCTATACAGTAGGTTTGACAACCCCAATCTATATGCTTCCTGTACATCACAATTGGTCAAAATGTCATATCATTGCATTGTCTCTGGCCTATAATTTTTATTGCGCACATGAGCGACATAATTTTTTTGAACTCCACTATTATTTGGAACAAGCTATTATTATTTTGAACACTGCTATTATTTTAAACAAGCTGTAATTAATTATTGATTTACACAGAATCAGCAGCATGCATGTCATGAGTTTTAGCTCTGTTGGTCTTCTATTACTCTACTACACCTACTAGTATATTATTTGTCATGTAGAAATATAATTTCTACCAAAAACAGCGATTGATCAGGTTAGTGTTGTAGGACTGCTATTATTCTGAACAAACTGTATAATTCTAATAGCTCACTAACACGGGCAACTCTAATAAAAAGTATGACCAACCACCATTCCGACAGTCGCACACCCTTGATCAGATTGGCCTGGTGCACGATATTAGAGGATCTGTCAACCTCCCAGTAAGTAAATTGAAGAAGATATCGGCACACAAGGCATTCAAGTTGCAGGGGAGCACCCTGCTTGTTTTAATGTGCGGAAATACAATGTTTCGGGACATGGCCCTTTGTCAAGCATGGATAATTTGTATCCCACAGCAAAATGAACGAACCATATATTTATGTGAATGAACAATATATCTATGTGTAATTGTAATGTCATGTTTATGTTACATGACTGAGATTGAGAATAGTCATGGTTCTGTTAATAATCCAAACAACTTCAAGTACCATCTGAGAAGTTAAATGAAAACTCAAAACATAGCAAGATAGCAACAAAATGATTTACTTAAATATTTACTTAAAAAAAGAAAAGTAAGCACAACAGTGCATATGACAGAAACAACTAATGTAACAATGTAAAGAGAATCAGATGATGAGGAGGAGAAATAAGGAGAAGGGAAGGTCTCCCCTAAAAGTGAGCAAAGGTGCTTTCACCCCCTGAAATTCTTGGCACAGCTCCTGCATTTCAAGGCACATGGCATGCACCTGCTGGAGAATCAGGAACTGGAGATCTGCCATGTCCTGTGCTTGCAATGCTGATGCCACTGGTGGAGCTCCTGGTGGTGGTGCTGCTGCCGGTGGTGCTACAGGTGCTACTGCCGGTGATGGTGCTGCTGCAGCTCCAGTGCAGCGTGGAGAAATTCAGCTGGTAATAACATCATAGTTACATAGTTAAATCAGGTTGAAAAAAGCCCAAAGTCCATCAAGTTCAACCTCTCCAAATAAAACTCAGCATCCATATATACGCACACTGACCCCTCCATACACTCACAAAAACTATATATACCCTTATCTATACTAACTATAGATTTTAGTATCACAATAGCCTTGGATATTATGTCTGTCCAAGAAATCATCCAAGCAATTCTTAAAGGCATTAACTGAATCAGCATCACAACATCACCCGGCAGTGCATTCCACAACCTCACTGTCCTGACTGTGAAGAACCCCCTACGTTGCTTCAAATTAAAGTTCTTTTCTTCTAGTCTAAAGGGGTGGTCTCTGGTACAGTGATCCACTTTATGGGTAAAAATGTCCCCTGCTATTTGTCTATAATGTCCTCTAATGTACTTGTAAAGTGTAATCATGTCCCCTCGCAAGTGTCTTTTTTCCAGAGAAAACAACCCCAACCTTGACAGTCTACCCTCATAATTTAAGTCTTCCAACCCTCTAACCAGTTTAGTTGTACGTCTCTGCACTCTCTCCAGCTCATTTATATTCCTCTTAAGGATTGGAGTCCAAAACTGCACTGAATACTCCAGATGAGGCCTCACCAGGGACCTATAAAGAGGCATAATTATGTTTTCATCTCTTGAATTGATGCCCTTTTTTATGCAAAACAGAACTTTATTTGTTTTAGCGGCCACAGAATGAAACTGCCCAGAATTAGACAACTTGTTATCTACAAAAATCCTTCTCAGTTAAGGAAACTCCCAACACACTGCCATTTAGTGTATAACTTGTTATTATAGTATTTTTGCCAAAGTGCATAACCTTGCATTTATCAACATTGAACCTCATTTTCCAGTTGTCTGCCCAGTTTTCCATTTAGCCAAATCACTCTGCAAAGTGGCAGCATCCTGCATGGAACCTGTAGTTCTGCACAATATATTATCATCAGCAAAAATAGAAATAGTACCATCTGAGTAATGAAATGAAAGTAATGAAATGAAAAAAAATCCAAACCTAACCTATATTTTTTAATCTAAAAATAGAAAACAGTACAGTAAGAGCACAACACCTCATGTAACTGCTGCCACATCAAGTTCACATGCTGGAACAGCAGGAATGGAGGTTTGTTGGCTCCTTGGAAGGATGTGTGTTGCCACTTCCTGGGGAAGCAGTGGTGCTGCTGCTGCCAATAATGCTGCTAACTCCTGCGATGCTACTGCATCAGGTGCAGCTTGGAGAGATTCAGCTGACAATAACATAGTGTAATTTTGAGTAATACAGCATTTGTACAGTACAAATTATACAGACTGAAGTATGTGATATAACTACAGGAAAACCATCATCTATGAATGGAAGTATGGGATGGACAGCAGATAATAATCTCCAGCTCTGGACTTGGATTCAAAATAAGCCCTGGCATATAAATTACACAGAGGCCCAAACAGCTGTCCACCAGCCCCCTAAATAGTCACTGTCTATGGCATCTTACAGCAGCCCCACTCGCATTTGCCAGAATCTACAGATTACCTGCCTGGGCCTGATAATCTCAATTGATAGCTAATTTCCTTGTTCTCTGCAATAATATGATACTTGTTCTTGGTGTTAAAGTGTTCACCTAACCACATCTTTGCTCATAATGAGCAAAATAAATGGGAAAACAGTGACTTTATTAAGAGGAAAACTCAAATTAATATAAGTGAATAAAAGATTATACCTTCCACCTCTGCCTGAAGCTCATTCACCATTCCAGGGTGCCTTTTATTGAGGTTGCACCAGACCCGACAGATGACAAGCGGGTCCATATTTATATTCTATCTCTGGCGCATCCACCCTTCCTGCTGCTTCATGATGCCCTGCTTCAGCTCCTATACTCTGGGGGCCCCTGGCGGAATGTTGTCATACTCAGCCTGGAGCATGAATCAGATGAAGCGGTGCTTCTGTTGGGTATTAAGTAAGCTAAGTGCCATGTTAGCTAATAGCTTCACTACTGTACTCATCAAAAAGTTTTCCACTCCTAAAATTCCAAAGGTTGGGCAATGGCTATTTATACTTGTGAAAAGACTTTTTTGACGCCTGTGTCACATGATGGGTTTTTTTCTGCATTAAATGTTATATGCAGCTGCACTATATCTGTATTCATGCCTTTTTTTTGCAAAAGTAACAGCAAAACTTTACATCTGTGGTGCAGCCCAGAAGTTCGCAGCAAGACTGACTATGGTGAGTTTATCCGCTCATCAATATCTATAAGCAACAAAACACAGATAAACTCAGTGCTTTCTTCTTCTTGCAGGTCTAGCCCACCTAACCTCAATTAAACCTAAACCTATTTATATAGATTTTAAAGAAATTAACTAACTGGGATGCTTCATGAATAAGTATGTTTAGCAGATGTTTATTTTACATCATTAAATGTGGCTTAGACTGGTTCAGAGTACAAGTAAAGTAAGAGCAGTGGGTAAATAAAAATTATTTTAGTGATTTAGCTCTCTAGTCTTACTACAGTAAGCCTGGCAGAGGCAGAGATTTCAAAAAGTTGTGCCATATTAAACTTCAGGGTTTCTCTGTGACGTGTTGGAGTGCTATACAAACGTAAGTCATTAATGACTGACTTCCAGATAAAACTGATGGCTTATCAGACTACATCCATTTCACTGCAATTGTGTTCTGAGCGATGGGTGTTTATTATATTTCTCTCTTTTTAGCAGCAGTTTTCTGTTATCCCCTGTTAGGTCTGGTGATGGGATTCAATTATCCTAAATTGCACCTAATTAGCCCAGTAGCCCCTTTCCAAAAAGGGACTGGGAACTGCATCAGAGCAGTGTCAACAGTTCCTACAAAAACACATCACAGTTAGGTTTAAAACATCAGGCAATGCAAGGTCTGGGCTTCAGCTATAATACAGCAAACATAAAATCCTGTTTTTCAGCCAACACATTTTAGTATCATGAGTGCAACTGTGAATTGAGAAGCCAAATACTTTATATAGGCTTGTTCCAACAGATACTGGTGAGAAATATATAGATCTTTGTTTTTCATACAGAATATTGGTTACAAGAAATGTACTAACATGCACAACGTTAAGTTCCCGGATATAAAGGTATGGTATCCCTTATCGGGAAACGTAATATCCAGACAGCATCTAGTTACAGGAAGGCTATCTGCTACAGAGTCCATTGTACTTGATAGTAACTTAGCTGTATAAATCCATATAAGTATCAAAACACTATTTGGTTTATACAGTAAAATGATTAAATGTGTTTTACTGGACTTAGCCCCAATTCCTAACCATTTCAGCTAAAAGACCCGATACCTGTACAATGAAATGCAATAATCTCCATGCCATCCCTATAACATAAAGCCAATATCACCGTGCAAGCACTGCATAGCATTATTAGGTAATGGGTGACTGGATTAAAAAAAACAAAGTTACAATTTTTTTTTTCATAATTATTATGAGCCATGCAATTTCTCTCCAAGAAACCAATTATATACACTTTTCCTTATAGCTGCTATTTTCCTTAAACAAGATTTTTTTGTTTGAATCACTCCAGACTGCTTAAAAGCATCTGTAAACTAAATTGAAGAATCTGGGCAAATGATCAAAGCATTGGCATTTGATGTAAACCTCTGCATGTATAATTCCTGCAACAATGCACTACAGGGTAGTTCTCAGATTTTATGGAGAGGATCATCATGAGAAATATCAGCATAAACAAATGCTCACAGTACCAACCAGGACACACCCTGTAACGTAAGGTATCTGAAACTCAGAACTAACTCCACGAACCAGGTCATGGCTTATCTGCCTTTGGCTTGGGAGGAGCACTGCGCTACTCAGATGCCACCAGGACTTAATGTGAGAGGACCAAGGAGAGTTCTGAGCAGGCTAGGGAACTGAACTTACGTGGAATGGACATGGGAGCAGTCAGCGAGGCGTGAAATAGGCAGGGTCAATACAAGACAGGCGATGTGGTACCAAAACAGGTCAGAGTCACAGGTCAGGGTCAAAGGCCAAGTTCAAAACTCAGAGTGTAGCGCAGCACCACATCAGGATCTGAAGAATAGTCAAAACAGGCAGGGGTCAGCTTCAGGCTGCAGATAACCGGCGAATATTTGCCAGCTTCACAAACATCGCAACACTTCGCCAGGCATAAATAGCCTGGACAACGCTACTTCATGAAGATCTGAAGTTGCGCACAGGGTAACGAACGCTGGCAAAGTTGCGCCAGCGAAAATATGCTCAGCAGTTCGAAGTTACGCTAGCATTGGCTAATTTGCATACGGCGTGCAGTTAAAGTACAATGGCCGTGTATGCTGCAGCAAATACATTACACTATACAAGGCCAGGGAACCTTAATAAAATTATATAGAGGTGTTATATTGCCCTACACATGTGCCCACAGTTTAGTTTAGGTGCCATATGTTATCCAATGTAGGGGGGAAGGAGGGTACCCCAAAAAATATTTTCGATCTTTTTCAGCCTATCACCCTGTAAAAAGGAAAATACTTTTTTTTGAGGAACTCCTATCTACTCTATTGCACTTTGCCTGGTCTGAGGTGGCGAAGGCAAGTCTGGCGATATAGGTAACGGACAGTAAAATCAAAACATTTCTGAATTTGTGTAGTAACGCTCTTTTGCCAGAGCAAAAATTCGCCTGGCGTTAGAGTGCGAAGTTGCGCCAGAGTCCATCTCTTTTGCGAAATTCCACCAGTGACCGTCAGTAAATCGGCGAAGTGCAGAAATGACGTTAGCCACTTCGCCCTTTAGTAAATTTCCCCCATAGAGAGCCCAGTGGGAGTTTGACGGGTAAGCAGTTGCAATATATATGTGTATGGAAAATGTTTTGTTTCAAAAGTTTAGGGGGGCTAAGGAGCTTGCTGTATACCCAATAACTAGTCATTCCACTGCCAAAATGTTCATGTAAGTAATAGCTCATATAATTAAGTATATATCAATATATAAACAGTTGAACAATAAGTAGTTAAATGGCAGATTAAAACCCAGCCTACCAATAAGGTCAGGCCCAGGCCTAGGGAGGCAAGTTTTAGGGGCGGCAGGCCCAACCCAAGGAGTACCAGGGAACACTGCGCGCGTTCATGCAGGTGAAGTGTGCGATTGCGAGGGTGCAGGCGCTAGGACCCAGTGGGCCTTGGGGGAGGCCAAGCTGAAATCCGGGCCTGAATAAAATAATAAGTATATAGTTTCTCCTTTGGCACAATGTCCTATGTTGTATAAGTAACGTAATTGCTGTAGGATCTTCCCCTTGCAGTGTTTTACCTAGTCATCTGCTATACTGAAACATTGCAATGATTAGCATACATCATTTGCAATGCACTGTTAAATCTGTACACTGCACACAAGAATATTATGGTGTTTTGTTCAAAGCTGAAATTCACTGGGCTGTGCTTAGAAGTTATTCTGGACTGTGTTTCTATTTGCAAGACGCTACTCTAAGGTGTTAAGGCTCTCATACTAATAAAATTAAAGAGATACGTGCTATCTGCTATTAAATATGAAATAGCTTTTACAGAGCTGCCTATTAATAGTAATAACTTACCAGGAGTATTAAAACTATCCCCCAAATCATGCAAACTATGCAAGATCATGCAAGAACTATTGTGTTGTCTCAGCAAGCAGAACAGTTAAAAATAAATATAACAAATAAAATGAATTAACTGTTAATGCGTACTTCCTTCTTTAAGACTTAAAGCCTAACAAAAGGCAGATTGCTATTTCTTATTATAGGTTGCAACTGCTGCAAATGTTTATTTAGAGTTTCCAGTAAGTTCCACTTTCCTTCCATGGGCAAATGACTAAAATAATATCAGGCTGAAAGCATACCTAATCATTTTTATTTGCGGCATCTGGTGCAGGAGATGGTTGAAGTTAGAGGGTCAGATTTACTAAAGGGCACATTGTCGCCAGCGACAGATTCGCACACATCGCACCACTTTGACAGGGGCAAATTCAATACCAATACGCCAATTCACTAATATCTGTTGTGCACTGGGCACCAAATGCCAGCGTTCATTTGTGCCTAGCGAAAATTCACTAGTGATCTTGCGCTTAGGTCAATTTGCATATGGTGGGTAATTTAAAGTTGTATGGCGGTCTTTATTATAAATGTTGGTGCAAATGCTTGAAGTTACCACTTTTTATTACACATAAGAGATAATATAATGCCCTACACATGAGCCTACTGTAAAATTAATGTTGCATATGTTATAAAATGTCTGGAGAAAGCCGGTTACCCAAAAAAAGTATGTTAGGACTTTTAAAGCCAATCCCACTTAAAAAAGTCGCCAGCGTTTTTTGAACTTTATTGCATTTTCAGCACACAGGATATGATGTAAGTGACAGAAGATTGAGGAAGATCTAGCTTCTTTTTAGCATTTCGCCTGGTCTGAGATGGCGAAGTCAAAAGTCTGGCGAAAGAGGTAAAGTTCAGTAAAATCCGCACTTTAGTGAACGATCGCGAGAGCAAAAAGTTGTCGATGTTGTTGGCGATAAAGTGTGAATGACCAATAGCGACGGTCCCGTTCGCTAGCGACTTAAACAAACTGTATTATTACATTGTATAAGAAATGATAATAACAAATATCCAACCAATGCCCCCCCCCCATTTTTGAATTAAGGAATCCAATATTCCACTGACAGCCTAATGCGCTGGTGTATTTTGTCTTCCTGTATTCAGACCTCTGTTCTCTAGCTCCAGTCTTGGATTGAATGCTGCAGAAAGACTAAATGAAGCAAGTCCTTGACAAGAGGGTAGTCAGCAACACTGCTTCTTTTGTGCTTTAATGCAAAACTGCTTATTTTGGGAAAGTGAGTACTAAAACGTGGAGACTTAATCAGTTATGTTACTTAGCACAAATGTGCTTTTCATATGATTACTGTTGTTAGTTACCAAGAATGTCTTTCAGCATAACTAGTTATTACCTTGACTCTAATGTACACTAATGAGTAAGAAATGACTTGGATTATGGAATGACTCACATAGATACAGTAAGCAATGACTTAGGTGTGACCTGACCTTTTGGATGCATTTCAAAACTAATTATAAAAACGTACATATATTTTACTGACAATTACCTTGCTTAAAGGAGAAGGACATTTATTTTATACTTGGGGGTGCCAAAAGTTAGGTACCCCCAAGTGATTGTATTTACTTACCTGACACTATGGTGCTTCTATTTCTTTAAAGTTTGGCTTTTCGCTTTACTGGACATGTGCAGTCGTGAGCTGAAAGAAGAAGCAGGCTTGCTGGAAGGACCCCAGCCGGTGCCGAGTATAAAATTACTTTCCTTCTCCTTTAGGGCAGAGACACATGTGGAGATTCTGGGAGATTAGTCGCCCGGCAACAAATCACCTCTTCTTCGGCGACTAATCTCCCCGAACTGCCTACCAGCCAGCTAGAATCAAAATTACCTGCGGAGTGGCACTCGGAACGCTTTTTTTTCAGAAGTCGCCCAAAGTTTCGTTTCATGACGAAACGAAACGCGTACCATCCCACCGGCGATTTCGATTCTAACTGGCGGGAAGGCAGTTTGGGGAGATTAGTCGCCCGAAGAAGAGGTGATTTGTTGTCGGGCGACTAAATCTCCCCGAATCTTCACATGTGTCTCTACCCTTAAAAACAAAGAGAAACAATACTTATACATGCTTTAAATCATATCATATTATTTATCAGGTCCGGGAAAGTTCCGTTCAAGGAAGGGGAAAAAAAGGCTTTTACTTTTTGTAGGCAGTGATTTTCCCAAACACTTGCAAGTCAGAGAACAGCTTGGAGCTCAGTGCATTTTAAAAATGTGATGGCACACAAAGGCTAAAAAATTTGACATTGAGCTGAGTATCCTTTTTAAAAATACAGATTTAGAGGTTAACACTCGGTGCTTTGCTAAAATGCGTAATGAACATTCCCCTGGAGGCAAAAATGAAAATGCTAAAAGAACAGCTCAGCACTGAGTGGGTAGAACCAGTTCTCATGCAAAGACCAGTTTTGCAAGTCACTGTATTATATTTAGGAAATTACTTCTATAAGTAGCATCTAGGGGGATTTGCATTTTACCAAGGAATACCAAACTTGTTAAGAATCTGAGAACTGTATATGCAAGGTATTTGGTGACAGCCACTATTCTTCTCATGGGTCTAACCTTGAAATGCTGCCCTGAAATTTAAGGTCTAAAGAATGTTTTTTTTAAATATATTGTCCAGCTGCTGATCATCTTTACCATTTTGTCACAACTTAAAAAGTCTGTTGATTTTTACCTTACCAAACAGAGTCACTTATGCACCTGATGCAGCCGTAATATTGGTGAAACGCGTAGGGCGGCAGTGACAGCTCCCACTTGTTCCCAACGTAGAAAGGCAGGCATGGCTTGGGGGAACAGAAACGGGTTAATTGAAAGTGGTTGTGTGAAGCTATTTTGACAGTATGGAGATTAGCAGTAATTTACACTGGTAATCTATGTCATTTTAGGACTTAGTCTGGCACTGCCTGATACTGCTACGGTAGTGTGTCTGTGTAAAGGGTAACGCATTGTTGTAATGTTTTTTTTTTTATACAAGTCTAAGTCTATTAAAACTTACGTTTTAAGATGTCTGAATAGAACTGGGGAGAACTGTAATCTGAACTGGTTTGCTGCAGTTAGTCACAGTACACAGTTAAAAGACTTGTAAAGTTTCAATTTCTGGTCCTACTTTAATTGATATATAAGGATATTATTGTTTAGGTTACAAACCTGCAGATGAGCTCTATGCTTTGTAGAAATCTTTCCTTCGCTCATTTTGTTGGTATCTAGAATGTATAAATGCAATGATTATTTTCTCTCCTGGAAAGAATCCAGGACTAAAGGCCAGTTAGGATGACATTTGGGGTAAACCTTGGCAGATATAGACATCTGTAAATGATATGGGCTATACCTGTTAGACTTCAGGAGTTTGAATAACAAGGTTTAAAAAATAGCCAATTTATAACTATTCCTTTAAATACCATTTAGCTTCAAAGACTATGGGAGCGTGTGTCAATCTGTGAATGTTAAGAATCATTATGTAGAATATGCATACATTGAAAATTAGCATGTACTATTTAATTCTGATTAAAGCACAGTCAGATCTGGCAAACTTGTCATCACTCATTCCCAATGTTTGTATTACTAAATAACAGGCTCCATCTGCTTACACAGCATTACCGTGGGATATGTCACAGGATATTTCTGAATCATTTAGGCAAAAGCTCTGATTATATGAACGCTTCATATATATTACTTGTTTCCTATTTCCAATGGTAATCCCATATTATGGGAGTGGTTACAAATTCTGAACTACTATTGTGGGCTGTATAGTACTACTAGATCTACTAAATTAGGTTTCTGTTTAGATGATCAGGCAAAAAATAGAGCTTTGTAGGACAGAAAATATTATGTTGCTTGAGGTTTTTATGCTCACAGTCTGTCATAAAAAAATAACGAAAACAGCTAGAGGCTTATTCAAATTTCAAATGTATGAAAACTCACCAAATGAATGTGTACTTGTTTATTAAAAAACATCTTGAATCTGAAAAATTCTATTCTTCAAAAATGTGATACAAACTTTTATGCAGCACAGTCGCCTTCTACTTTCAACATAAAACTCGAGTTGAAAACAAAATAAATTTGGTGTTTGATAAACCTTGAACATTCGAGTTTAGGCAACTCTAATGCAAACTTGTGACTTTTAGCACAAAAAACTTGAATTGCGATAACTTGAATCTGAATGTTAATACATTTTCCCCATAATATTTTATAGTTTCTTGTGTTAACGTGAATATCCATAAGGGTTTGGGTCAATCTTGTGCCTATGCCCCTCCTGCATTTAGGAGTATGACTTAAATCAGTGATCCCAACCATTAGCTTGTGAGCAACATGTTGCTCTCCAAACCCTTGGATGTTGCTTTCAGTGGCCTCAAAGTAGGTGCTGATTTTTTAATTTCTGGCTTAGAGGCAAGTTTTTATTGCATAAAAAACTACTAAACAGAGCCTCCTGTAGGCTGCCAGTCCACATAGGGGCTACCAATAGCCAATCTCAGCCCTTATTTGGCACCCCAGGAACATTTTTCATGCTTGTGTTCCTTCCCAACTCCTTTAACATCTGAATGTTGTTCACGGGTTCAAAGGGTTGGGGATCCCTGCCTCAAAGGGATATTTTTGCTGGAAAACATGGTTTTTTTTCAAAATGCATCAGTTAATAGTGCTGCTCCAGCAGAATTCTGCACTGAAATTCATTTTTTAAAAACGCAAACCAATTTTTTTTAACATTTAATTTTGAAATTTGGCATGGGACTGCTAGACAGCAGCCCATCAGCAGCCTATCAACAGAACAATGGGTAGCTAACCAGATTGCAGCTATGTGATACCCCTGCTGAAGGATTTTTTTGCATTGCTAAATGCAAACAAGTGCAACCTCGGGCCAGTGCAACATGCAACATGAGAATAGCACCATGCCATTCTCATGTCTACTACTAGATGGGGCTAGGAAGCATGACCTAGGTCGTGGTAAATACAAAGGGAAGGGGAGCTGCCTCAAAGTAGTTCCATCCTGAAGCACTGGCTCCTTCTGAAAGCTCAGAACCAGAGACAATTTACTGAGTTTGCTGTATCCACACCAATATTACAGCTAAGAAAAAATACACTTGTTGGTTCAAGAATAGAATTTTAAACGGTTAAGTGAATCATTTGCAATGTAAACAATGCACTTTAGAAATACAAAGTAAACCACAAAAATCATGACAAAATCCCTATAAGTCTGCTAAAAATAATTTAAACATCAAATAAACCCAATAGAACCCTTTGCCTTCAATAAGGATTAATTATATTGGTACAAGGTACTGTTTTATTATTAAAGAGAAAAGGGAAATAATTTTTAAAAAATTCAGAATTAGGTTGAACTTGATGGACGTGTGCCCTTTTTCAACCTAACTTGCTATGTTACTACAGTATGTGATTTGGTTAAAAGGAGTCTATGGGAGATGGCCTTCCCATAATTCGGAGCTTTCTGGATAACAGGTTTCTGGATAACAGATCCTATCCTGTACTTTCATTTAAGCTTACTTCATTTAGTAGTCTTTTGTCTTGGGTAGAATATCAATGTAGTAAACTTTGCTGTAGGTTCCAAATGTAAGTGTTCAACTAAGTGTCAAAAAAGCACATTTTTATATCTGATACACAAAGGGGGTAATGTAATAAAAGGCACTAAGTTTGCCCAGTAGCAGTAACCCATAGCAACCAATCAACAAGTAGCATTTACTGTTCACCTGCAAACATCTTATTGGTTCCTATGGGTTACTGCTCCCGGGCAAACTTAGTGCCTTTTATTACATAAGGGGGATTGAGTATTAATAAAAATAAAATGCTGGGGGCCTACTGCATGGCTAAAATACAGTGTTGGTTGTAGATATTTTCTTGCATAGTGAATCATTTCTTTATTGAGGATCAGGAGCCAGATAATGGACTTTGCTAAAATGAGTGCACATACCATACCCATCATGCATCAGTTCCTTGAGTCTCATGAATAAAATGTTGGTAAATTACAAAATCCATTTATTAATCATTGTAATTATATAAACTGTCAATATGTTATTTAGATAAGCTTCCTGGTAAATATAATGCCATTTTAAACGTGTGAGATATGTTAAGGTATTTCTTTGATTTATATTTTGCCCTAGGGACAAGTTTAAGTAAAACATTAACTTTTTATAAAGTTACCGTATCCATATCGTGTGTGAAAGTTGTTTGCTGACAACATATGTACTACAGCTGGTGTCACTTGGATTTGCATCAAAAACACTTGTTTCTGATTTCTTATAATGTTCCGCCGGCCCTACAGCAGGCTGTTCACATTTTTTTCTCGTTAACAATTGCCCCACCCAACCAGTTACGATTTTCCCAGTATCTGCCCTCTTGAACTTGTGAACAGGATTTTTTTTCATGTAAAATAAGTAATTGATTTCATTGTAAATAAGTTATAAAAATAAAACTTTCGATGCTTCTTGGCATAATGAGTTACATGGCTTGCATAGTATGAATGTCAGATACAGAATATACATGTCATTCAATGTTTTTCAATGAGTTACTAAGAAATTATGTTTACCATAGTTCTGGAATCTGGATTTGTAGTTTAATGCTGCTGTAACTTCTTCAGAATCTTTGGAAAAATTTGCAAAATGGTGAATACAACATATAACAAACAAAAAACCACCGATAGTCCCATGATCTATATTTATATAGGACAGTTACAAACTATGACCTTATATTTTACCCCAGGTAATGAACCTTTGCAAATGTAGTATTATTATACGGAGAAAGCAACTATGTGTGTTTTCTTACTAACCTGGACATTAATCCAGACACAACTTTTCAGTTTTCAGAATAAGTGATCTACAAATGAAACTGATTATTATGGGCTTATTGAAATAAATACATTTACTGTAGAAAAGAGTGAAGGACACTTGACTTTTATTATGAGCAGAACCTGAGCTGCTAAGTGACATAATCTAAAGTCAATGATTGAGAGAATAAATCCACTTTACTGGGAAATGTTTTGCCACTTGTGTCAGGGACTATTGCCTTTGAAGATGTCATGGTCAACAATACACGTGAGAAGTCTGTATTGAGTAACAACTACTGAATTGTGTTTGTCCTAGAGATGGGGCAAATCAGTTAAAAGGTGAAAAAATTGCTGCAGTTTGCTGAAAGGAAATATTACAGGTTACAGATGTTACCAATGTAGGAGGCACATTTATAAAAGGGTGAAAACAAATTAATCTCTGTATGCCCATAAAAACCCTATACAAGTGAATAAGGAGTTGATGGAACTGTGAACTTTATTTTCACTTTTTTGATATAAGTGTAACAGTATGTCTGAGCAAAACAACTGATTTCTATAGGTACCTGGCTTGGTGGCAGGGAAGGACCCTGACTGCATGAGAGAATGGACTACATCTACTATCGTTGCTGTACACACAAGATTCTCATTTATCCTGGTCATGGTATATCTAGTATAAGTAATTCTAAAGCAAATGGACTTGCTGAGTAATCATTGAAGACATTTTGCTGCTCATCACAGCAGCTTCTTCAGTTCAACTGACTGGTATGGGAAGTACCTGGTACAGATGTGGAAATGGGACAGAAGAACAGAGCCTGAAGTCTGAACCTGCCTGTGGCCCAAGGATATGTTGTTCGGAAGACAGCTCGAACCCACCCGACCCACACATCACTATTGCTTAGCCTTTGTATTGCATAATATGCCATTATTCTCTGACTGAGTAGCCACAACCATCCGTCCTTCCTTATCTACCTACCCAAATCTTTCCTAACATGTTAGCATCTCCTTATAGAAACCAACAAAGGGGCTCACTGTGTAAGTCCAGTCCTACCAACAGCAAAGACAGATTTGTTTTCTAATATCTTGTACAGAGAGATGCCATCACATAAAAAAAAATATGGGCAATTTTTCTATAACACATTGGGTCAGGGCAAAGGCCCATCACTATTACTCAGCAAGTACAGTTGCTCTAGAAATACTAAATGTACACACATGATTTAGCCCAAAAGTTTCAACTAATACAAATTTGTGAACATATGTAAAAACTCAGTAGCCTTCAACACAAACTATAAAGTACAACATTATACCTAAAGAATAACTGAATCCCATATTTATAAAACCAATATCTTCAGGAAGTACTATTTCATGTAGGTGGATCAGTGCCTACAGTAACAGCAGAGAATTTAGGCTGTTAGCAAACGCTTCTAATAATGGTGTCAGAAGTTAATGGGAAGCAGCAGGAGTGGATTTGTATAATCACTAAAATACACTGCGGGAGAAAAAGCACCACGTGTCATCATTCTTGGAATTTTACTGTTCTTGTCTGAACTAAATATTTAACATATGTGATTAAGAGATATAATTAACATCTGTATACAAATATAAGTTCTGGTTACCCAGTGACAGAGAATATAATAAAAAGCTTTAAAACTATAGTGGTACTGAAAGTTATTTGGGCAGCCCATTTCATAGATCAATTGACTATATCTATGCATCTATGTTGCCATGAGTTGATACAAGCCAATATGCGCTGTAACTTATAGAAATGTACTAATCACTGAAGACTTTATAAATACAGAATCCAGTGCTCAACCCTTGCTATGAGAATTCTATCCCACAAGCAGATGCCAGGTGCATCATGTGGAATAAAAAAAAATGCAATTGTACACTTTTTATATATTTACTCAAACATATTATATTTGCTTAATGGAAATTCAAAGTATTAAGTGAATGTAGAATGTAGAATTATTTCCTTTTGATTTTTTTCTCCCTACCTTCTATGAAGGTGTTATTACTTAGTAGTGATGTAACATGGTAAGTAAGGTTGAAAAAAGACACACGTCCATCAACTTTGTAGTTTTTTTTTATCTGCCTAACTGCTAGTTGATCCAGTTGATCCATGTTCGGGTCTAGTTTTTCTCGATCCACACCGGACCCTAACCCGCTGCTCCTCCACCCACACCCGACCCTAACCCAGTGCGTTCACCTCTTTATACACCAGTGCATGCCCCTGTGCGAATATATTCAAAGCCGCTCCCAGATGTGGAAGTGGGGCAGAAGAAGAGAGGCTAAAGTTAAGTCTGAACCTGCCTGTGGCCCGAGGATGTTGTGCAGAAGACAGCTCGAACCCACCTGACCCACACATCACTATTGCTTAGCCTTTGTATTGCATAAGATGCCATTATTCTCTGACTGAGTAGCCACAACCTTCTGTCCTTCCTTATCTACCCCCCAAATCTTTCCTAACATGTTAGTATTAGTGATGTGCAGGCCGGCCCGAAACCCGCAGGAACCGCTTGGTTGGGCCTACTCCTGCACAAAATCTTCGGGTCGTGACCTAGTACTGCCAGAATTTATAGACTTCCGCCTGCCCCCTCTGGTGCAGGTCTATAAAAAGAAGGCAGCAGCAGGCCCGGTGGTTCGGGAGGGGGCGGGTTAGGGTCGGGTGTGGGTTGAGAAAGCATCTCCTTACTGAAACCAACAAAGGGTCTCACTGTGTAGGTCCATGCCTACCAGCAGCAAAGACAGATATGTTTTCTAAAATCTTGTACACAGGGATGGCATCACATGAAATCATCATTCCATTTTTCCTTTGGCTTTTTTCCATATGACACATTTATTTTTGTGGTACCTGGTAAAATTATTGTATTCCACAGAAGCCATTAAAATGGTAATGTTTTATAATAACTGTGCAAAGATTGTGTAATGAGCAACATTTGAAGTGCACTTTAAAAATATCGGCAAATTTTCTATAACAAATTGGATCAGGGCAAAGGTGCCATTAAACTATTAGCAAAAGAAAGAAAAAAAATGCAAATACACAATTACAGCTATAAATAATTCAGCTATAAGCTGACCTTTGTCCCTAATGAAATCACAGATTCCTCCATGGATCAGTACTTGAGACTATCAGAGAACAATTCAGAAAATAGAATGAATAGAACAAGGGACCCAATTGTTGTAACTAGATACCATTTCCCCAGATCAGCACTTAACTGCACAGTTAGGATTTCTAAATCGGGGAGATTACCGGGGAAATACAGGATATCATTAGTACATAGTATATTTATAGGCAGGATTTATTCTCATTTGCTTGGTAAAATATTAGGACATAGATTATTTTGCACAGAATGGTTAAGGTTTTCCACATAAAGGATCATTCTGTGAATTGCATAGGAATGTTGTACATTAAAAACTTTTTAGCGCAAAAAACTTGAATTGCCCCATAATATTTTATATAATTTCTTATGTAAAGTTAGTATTCATAACTTTTGGTTAGGTCTTGTGTCTATGCCCCTCCTGCATTAATATATATATATACTTTGAGAAAGGCCTCTGAAGAGGTCGAAACGTCAGTCTCCTATGTGAATAAAAAAATTCTTAATTTTTCCTAAGTCCTGAGAGTGCGGACCTTATTTGTACTATATATATATATATATATATATATATATATATATATATATATATATATATATAGATAGATAGATATATAGATATATATATATATATATATATATATATATATATATATGTATGCAATTAGTTTTTGGCCACACTTTCATGCACTTCAAAAGCCGCAAGTGGTTTCATGATCATTCAAGGTAGATCCTTCCCAAAGCAAGCAAAGACTTGGGTAAAATAATATAGGTTACAAAACCAAAGCTTCTTAGCCCCATTCTTGTAACAAATTAAAGCTTTTATGAGCTTATGAGTGACCTTAAATGCCTGTGTAACCATCACTTGAGGGCTTTGCAGAATATGGAACTGTATTACTTGTAGAATCATTGTGCAATTTAATAGAACTTAGGATTAAGAGGAAGAATCATCAAATTAAATGAAGTTTAATAACATTAAACAGTACAGTACCTTGACATTTCTCCCATACTTTTGATGTGTGCAGCTGCATTTCTGATTCATTCTTAGATGGATTTAGAAAGGCCAGAGGCCTATATACACAAAAAGTCCAACATGTATTGCACACTCGATGAAAAATAGTGATTAGACTGTACTGGGTGCGTTATCTCAAAATGTGGTGAGTCACTCCACTAAAAATATGTATATTGTCCAACGAGATCGCACACCATGATATAAAAGTTTAAAACATAGCGTTTATTTTGTAAGCATAAAAACAGCCAAGGTAAGCTTAAATATACTCATCCATATGGAGATCTATGCAACGTTTCTAGTGCTTGCTGCTCCCTTTCTCAAGCTGGTCTCCATGCAGTATTGGAGCTCACTTAAGCCTTGTGGCGTCCCATGTGGTCGGGATGATGTCACCTTTGTGCACAGAAACGCAGCGTAAATATGCAGCGTTCGTGCACAGGCGACGTTAGCGTGACGGTGCGGCGCAAAAGTGCAGCGCCGTCACGCCAGCTTAAATTCCCTCACCATGGACGTTTCAACAGTGGCCACCATTTTGAAAATTGGCTAAATATGTACAACATTATTGTTTCAATACACACAGATAGAAGAATAGTCAAAATACATACATAGATAATATTGGCACGATTGTAAACATTTTTTAAGGAATAGAAATAGTTTACACCAAATGCATGAACAAACAAATGCCATAAGTATCTCAAGTATCTTACAAGGGCAGACTAACATATATACTGCAAAACTAGTGTCACAGCAATAATGACCCCGAATTTTATATTCCCTGTTCATTGTTGGATTAGTAAAGGTAGCTCCAGCTAGAACAAACAGGCATTGTGCACGATGTAGAGGATGTGCACAATGCCGGTTTGTTCTAACTGGAGCTACCTTTACTAATCCAACAACGAACAGGGAATATAAAATTCGGGGTCATTATTGCTGTGACACTAGTTTTGCAGTATATATTTTAGTCTGCCCTTGTAATCTTGTATATGTGGGTGAAACCACTCAAAAAGTAAGGGATAGATTTTCACAACATAGATCCACGGTTAATACTCGTAACAGTGTTCTGCCAGTCTCTAAACATTGTATAGAAAAGGGGCACACAGCAGAGGATCTAAAATTTAGGGGTTATTCAGCAAGTGCCCCAGCCTCAAAGGGGAGGTGACAGGGTACTCTTATTGAAAAAGACAGAAGTTCAATGGATACATACGTTAAAAATCCTCAGCCCATTGGGCTTGAATAAGGATTTTGACCTTCATTTATTCATCAATAATTTTCATCCCTCTGAGATACTTATGGCGTTTGTTTGTTCATGCATTTTGTGTAAACTATTTCTATTCCTTAAAAAATGTTCACAATAGTGCCAATATTATCTATGTACAGTATGTATATTGGCTATTCTTCTATCTGTGTGTATTGAAACAATAATGTTGTACATATTTAGCCCATTTCCAAAATGGTGGCCACTGTTGAAACTTCCATGGTGAGGGAATTTACGCCGGCGTAACACGAACGCTGCGCACAAAGGTGATGTAATCCCAACCACATGGGACGCCACAAGGCTTAAGTGAGATTCTGGGAAATGTAGTCCTAATACTGCATGGAGACCAGCTTGAGAAAGGGAGCAGCAAGCACCCGCAACATTGCATTGATCTCCCTATGGACGAGTATATTTAAGCTTCTCTTGGCTGTTTTTATGCTTACCAAATAAACGCTATGTTGTAAACTTTTATATCATGGTGTGTGATCTTGTTGGAATATATATATATATACCTCACAATCATGTGTAAGTCTTGGAACACAAAAAACAAGTTCCCGTAGAGAGAGCCCTATACTTTAGGCCTGCTCAATAGCCCACGTAACATACAGGGTTCCTCAAGCACTGCTCCTCGTGCCTGGCACTTCATTCTCCACAAGCACAAGAAAAGGAGCAAGAAAACTTCAGCACAAAAATATACGTGGTGTTTTTTTGACTAGCGGTTGTGCCTATAATAGTATGTAATTCCACTACCATTGTAACACAGTGAATGTATGCACATGAATCTGAAAGGTTAAAAGAAAAATACGAGGGAAAACCTTTAAGCTGTACCAACACGCTTACCAGGATGGAAACATGATTTCTGACAGAAGCTAAACCTGATTATTTGATATCAGAGATTAAATCAGTGTCGACAGTATCTCTGTAATGGGCCCTCCCTAAACGCAGTCAAATGGTCTGGTCCCTCCCCAGTGCATTAAAGGAGAACTCAACCTCCCACTAATAAAAACCCCTACCTAGTACCATACATAGACCCCTCCCTGCTCCCCTATAGGTACTTGCCTATAGGTGCAGAGTAAGTGTTGTGGAGAATCCATAGATTGTCAGTCCGGGCCTGATATAATGATGATTTTGTTGGAGCAGCTGTAGGGACCCATCAATGAGATGTATGTTTTGCCCCCCCCCCCCTGTATTTTAAAGCAGCACTGGCACTCAATAAAAATAACAAATAATGTTTGCCACTCACAAGTATTTAGCAATAGTGCTAAATAGTGATACATTCGTGCAGATTTTACAAATTATTAACATTTTTTCCTTACCATTTTACATATTACATAAGTCTGTGTTCTGAAGAGACATTCTCTGGAATTAGGAATATTCACAGGGACAGCTTTGCATTGTTCTGTCTGTCCTAAAGCTTTGTTCACTGTAAATATAAGTACTCTTTTCACCCTTAGAATCATAAATGAACTGCTTTATTTTATTTTTTTAACATTTAGAAAGCATAAATTACATTTTGCTTAGTTGTTGCTCAGTTCTGGAGGTATCAGATACATCTTAAAATGAATGCATTCATTTTACTTGTTAGCAACAGATATGTATTTACTCCGGGCATGCATTTATTTAAATCAGGATCACTCGCAGACAGGAGCTCCGAAGAGTTCAGTTCAATAAATTCTGAAAATGGATGACGCAGTTCTGCAATTTTGGTTCAACAAGAGGTATATAGCTGCAGCATTTGGTGTAAATTATAATAATACTTACATTTATTCCATATAACTGGAATTTTACCAAGGATATGTTCTGGACAAGGCTTCTTTGAGGCTGGGCCCCCACGATAAATACTTTCTCTTTCCTGCCTGGGCTCATTCCAGACTGAGACTGATAGAGGCAGGGCTTGATTCATTTAGGTCTTCATATTTGTAGCTATCAGACTGACTTGCATGAGAATTGCACCTAATTATGTTCTATGGCACTTGCACAATCCAACAAATCTTGTAATATGTCACAAATTCGGTCTAACATTGTGCATTCCAGAACGAACATTATTACGTGTGATTCCTTTCCAGGAGAGCTATCCCACTGACACAGATCTGAATTATCAGAAACATGTCTGGGAAGTGATCTAATAAAGAAACTCATGTTAGTCCATAAAAAACATAAGTAGAAATAAGGTTAAAAAGGGCCAGCATAAATAAATACCTTTAAGTTCAGCATCAATTAATTCCTTTAATAATAATAATAATAATAATAATAATAATAATAATAATATACTACCGGTATATCTCCATCAGACACATGGCTTCTTTCAGCACAGTGCCATTATTATGTATATTATTATATTAACTTTAAAAACAAAATATAAGTTATTATACCCAAAAGTGTTATGGGTAGATTTATTAAGGGTCGAATTGAAAATTCAAATTTTTTATTTTTTTATTATGGTCAAAACTGTCAAATTCAACAAGGGAATTATCCAAAAATTTTAAAAAAACTCGAATTTGATTTTCGATATTTATCAAACTCTGACCCATTAAGAATTTGAATTTGACTGTCAAATTCGTGTATAAGTCAATGGGAGCGGTCCAGTGACCAGTTTGCAGATGTTTGTAACCTTCCTGACATTCCAGTTTTTTTTCAGAGAAAAAATTTGAATCGTGTTTGGTCAAGTTTTCGGGTCGGTAAAATTCATCCGAGTTTTAGATATTCAATTTTTTTCTTAAATAATCCCCCAGTCGAATTTCAAGTACATTTAAATTTAATTTCGGTTGGTCTTCTTGAATTCGAATTTCAAAGTTTTTCAAATTCGAAATTCGACCTCTAAGGGTCGAATTTCAAATTTGAAAAACTTTGAAATTCGAATTCAAGAAGACCAACCGAAATTAAGTCAAAGTTCTTTTGGCCGAATAGGTCCGTTTTTGATTGAATAGGTCCGAATTTGGCCGAATTCGAATCGTACGAATCAAATTAATAGCGCATTCGATCAAATGCGAATTCAAATTTCAAATTCCAAAAAAAAACTTTTGAATTTTCAAAGTCCACCAATTGACTCCAAATATAAATTAGCTTGAAATTCAAATTTTTGAATTTGAAAATTCACCTCGACCTTTCATAAACCTGCCCCTAATTGTGTACGGTTCAGTGTAAATATAAACTGGGTAAATAGATTGGTAAATGTTTGTAATATTATTAATTAGCCGAAAATTGTATGGATAAAGGCTGGAGAGAATGGGTGTCTAACATAATAGCCAGAACACTACCCCCTGCTTTGCAGCTCTCTAACCTCTTAGCTGGCGACTTGAAAGGGAGTCTCAGGGAACATAACTGTTCAGTTAGTTTGCAGCTCAGATTCAAAAGCAAACTAACTGTACCGTGTTGTCCCATGTGGCCCCATTCAAGTAACATTGTTAATGACTGGAAACAGGTTAGAGAGCTGCAAAGGAGGAAGTTAGGGTCTGGATATTATATCAGAAATCCATTGACTCCAGTCTTTATACATTACATTTTAAGTTAACTAACTATATTGAAAATATGTTTTATTTTGCACAACCTATCTATTTACCCAGTTTCACTTTTATACTGAACAGTTCCTTTAAGTGTGTGATAACTCTTTAACAGACAGGCGTACGTATGTTTCTTGTTTCATGTGTTGCTTGTTTAAGGATCAAAGCATATGTCAATTATACACATTTTCAGTCTTTATCAATTATGTAAAGTTTATTTTACCAGAACTTGGAATCAGCCTATAGGTATTCAACAACTACATTACATTACATTACATTTCCTCAGTACATAAAACTACAAAGAGATAACCCCTACGGGCTATGTAACGTGTGGCATGCTTTTGCCGAGAAACCACCAGTTCCGCCTTGTACGCGTTGTATTCAGGGGTCATATTAATGGTACCTCTGGCAGCATTTTTCCGCCAGCACAGCATATGCCACGTGACATAAATCATGTAAATTTGTGACAGTATGCAAATGAAAGCATACAAAATTTGTGATTGCTCTTAATAATCGAAATACAAATGATGGTTAACTTATTGTGGATAGACTTCATCTGACAATGAATTTACAACACTAAAAAAACAATTGGCAGCTTGTCCTGACCTGACAATTGTTTAAATGCGCATATATAAGTAATGGATCTTTTCCGAGAATGAGGAAATCTAGCCACAGGCGTAGCAAGACTTACTTATGCTTTTTAAGTATAATAAACTTTTGAAAGATGATTGCTCAAAAGATCTCTCACATGAATAATACATAAGGCAAGACATGAAAGAACTTTGTGTATTCTGGGTTGGGTGATTGCTTGGGAAAATATTCTAACTAAATTGTATTCACTGAAGCTAAATTTCAACTAGAAAATGTGCTGTACAGTACACAAAGAATATTATAGAGCTCTACAAGCTCTCTATGTAACACTAACACTTTTTAAATTAGAGGTGGTACATTGTAATGAATTCAGATGCAATTTCCTTTTCCCCAGCTGGGCATTGTATTCTGTTTTTACCAGTTGAATAGTAGGATAAGCTAGAGTGTTAAGATGTGTATCAATGGGTGTGCTATCTTTACAGTAAGCTACCAGTTATCCCATCTCTTAAGCAGAACTAGGAGAGATAGAGGATGAAAACAACTATCAACTGTGAGAGACAAAGTTTCCAGGCCACATGCACCTGATGAATCTTAAAGGAACAGTAACACCATAAAATGAAAGTCTTTTAAAGAAATGAAAATATAATGTATTGTTCTGCTGCACTGGTAAAACTGGTGTGTTTGCTTCAGAAACTCTACAATAGTTTACATAAAAAAGCAGCTGTGTAGCCATAGGGGCAGCCATTCAAAGGTGGAAAATGAGAAAAGGCACAGGATACATAGCAGATAAGCTATGAAGAATCCCATTGTACTGTATGCTATAGAGTTTATCTGTTATCCACTGTGTAATCCTGTGCTTGAATAGCTGCCCCATGGTTACACAGCAGCTTGTTTATATAAACTATAGTTGTGTTTCTGAAGCAAACACACCAATTTTACCAGTGCAGGGCAACCGTGATTTGCCATTCCTTTAAATCACTGTTTTGGTGTTACTGTTCCTTTAAAGAAACCATCATGCATGAACCCACAGAGGACACGAGGACAGAAGTAAGAAAGAGGAGGCTTATGTGGAGTTAATCCAATTTTTGGATGATAGAAGCATGTCTCTGATTATGAGAGAAGCAGCTGATGGAAGGAAAGCACTGCAAATCCTAAGAAACAACCATGCTAGCAAAGGTAAGCCGCGAATAATTAATTTATACACAAAGTTAACATCTCTTCAGAAAGCTGCAAATTAAAGTGTCACAGACTATATTATACATGCATTAACAGCCATTACATCACTGAGAAATGTTGGAGAGACACATAGGGGTTTATTTACTAAAATCTGAAAATTTCGGACTATTTTCTGAAAACCACTTTGACCAAACTCCTGTGCACATTTTTACTGTATGTATCAACAAATATACTGCAAAAAATGTAATAATTCACAAACAATTCTAGGATTTTTTTCCGCTGAATTTTTTTTTCTCCCTTTAAAACTCTGTCCATAAAAAAATTGTAAAACACAGTTGAGGAGTTTTGAGAGCACTGAAAAATACTGCCAGCCCAAACAATATAATGTAATAAAGGTCAGCACCCCTGTTAAAACAATAAGGGAGAGAGGTGACAGCAAAACTAAAAGAAAGTTACGGTGGTGTAACTATTGCAAGAGCCAGACACGAAGATGCATTTTGCAGAAGCAAAGAGTGGGACAATGTAAAGCAAAAACCTGATGGCGCAGAGCAACATTTGCCTTCAAAATAAGTGAAAGCCATTCAAATACTTATAACAAATAGGTGGATACAGGAGCGACATCACATATAATTACAAACATTAAAAAGTTTAAAGGTTTAATTGAGGCATTCAAGCCAGAGAACCACTTTTTATGAGACAATTGTCATGGTTGCTATGATATTCAAACTTGGCATGAAATCCTTGGTCACTGTAATTATGATGATCTTTTAAAACTACAAGGTGTAGTAGACAGAATGAAGATTAAGGGTAAGGTTAATAAATCTAAACAAAATGGTGAAATTTGTACCCTGGGAAAATTTGTTTAGAGCAGAAACAGAGAGTCTGACACCTGTTCCAAACACTCACTTGAACTAGTACACACTGATTTAGCAAGCCCCATAGAGCCAGTAGCAAAAGATGGTTTTAGACATGCCATAGTATTTACTGATGATTACTTCAGTATTTGTGTACTTTCTGAAAAATAAGAGTGAAACAGTATTAGCCACGGAAAAAATCATTGCGGATACTGCCTCTATGGGACAATCAAATGTATAAGGTCTGATAATGGCACAGTATCCTTTCAGTCACTGCTCAATAAGAAGGGCATAAGACATGAAACCTCAGCACCTTACTCATCCTATCAAAATGGGACTGCTGAGAGAAATTTCAGAATGCTATTTGAGATGGCAAAGTGTATGTTACTTGAGAGCAAATTGCGAAAAGCGTTATGGACATAAAGGTAATGAGTGCTGCTATGATTTACAACAGGTGCTTTAACAACTGTTTAAGACAAACTCATGCTAACTGGTAGAAAGCCTAATATTTCAATGATGAAAACTTTAGGATCAGAATGCTGATCAGTATTACCCAAGCACTGACAAGGTCTTAAAACACAGGCTAGTAAAGTTCATTACAAAGAATGTGACTAAGAGACAAACTCAGTATCCTTTAGATGGTGATGATGACATTTATAAGAAAGGAATGTACACTTTATATAAAACCCAAATCCAGGGAGGGTTCCAGTATCTGAAGCTGAGAGTGCAGAGGGCAATGATAATGGCCAAATACAGGACAGCCATTATACAAGGTACTGTTATGATTAAGTGTTTATAACACGAAACACATAAGGCCGCAGAAACAATAAGTTCTTTTCACTTTGACCTAACTGCCTGGTTGAAGTTTGCCTTCATTAAGTGTCTGCTCCAAAGAATTTTCATTATACAAGATACCCCAAAACGGACAGAAAAGCCCCTCAGTACTTACTGTAGATGACTTTGCTAAAATCAGATTGTAATGATCAGATACTGACAAACATTGACTACAGTTACAGAGCACATGATGTACCACAAACTTTTAGAGAAGCCATAAATTAACCCCAGTCACAGGTATGGCTTAATGCAATGAAAAATGAAACAAGAATAATACTTTCACACTGACCACCATACCAGAAAGTAAAAATGCAGTGGGGGGTAGATGGGTCTATACAATAAAAAGTAATGCAGATGGATCTGAAACATACAAAGCTAAACCAGTTGCTAAATACTACAAGAAATATAAGGAGTAACTTGAGGCATATAGTGATGTTAGTTGGACCTTGAGTATTGTTCCACCAATAAAATAATATTGGATATTAAGACAAAGTTACAAAGTTTAAAATGGGAGAATTTGTAAGTTACATATTTGTCTACCAGTGTCCTATACATATATGTTTAATAAGTCTTTCTGTAGTATGAGAACGAGTGGGGGTGTTAAGATGTGTATCAATTGGTGTGCGCTCATACAGATCTCATACTGATACAGTGTCATGTGACATGATCTTTTTCTGCTAATGCAGAAGTGTTAATAACGTTTTGACTTCTTGAAGCAAGAGAAGAATGGTGTCTGTGTGTGCAGCTTCTCCTCTGTCTGAAAGAAAGTTGCAAGGTCATGTACGATTGAGGTTCCGCCTACCTCCCAACTGTCTCGTTTTGAGCGGGACAGTCCCGATTTTGACAGCTCAACCAGCAGTCCCAGCTTGTTACTGAAATGTCCCAACTTTCTCTTTAATCTCCAGCAATGAACAACCACAAAATGATATAATGTTTCTGACGTAATTCGCTTATGGCAGAGAGCCCAGAATAGCCAAAATGTGCACTTGGATACTTTTGTAACAAATTTAAGATAAGCAAATAAGTAATTGTAACAATTTAACATAAGCAGGTCTCTTGGGGAAACTGTGACTAGCAGCTTAAAGGGCCATTCACTTAGCAAAACTGTAATAATACCACAAAAATGTGTTCAAACTTTCATAACCTGTCAAATTTTGTAAAATGAACATGGTAATATGGGAGTGTGGCCACAAAAATTGGCATGGTCAAAAAATATTTTTGTCCTTTTTTCTATTTCCAAAATGTTGGGAGGAATGCTACCGGTTATCCCCTCTCTTAAGCAGAATGGCAAAATAGTGTCTGTAGAGATTGCTAGTAGTAGAGTCCTGCGCTGGTCTATTTATGGTACTTGTACCTGACCCATACTCACTACCCATGACTTGCAACCCAGACCCTCAAACCTCAATTTTCCCTGATCTGCTACCCGACCCGCAATAGGCCAACTAACCTTCCGACCCGGGGGACCCGCGAAACCGGAAGTGATGTCACATTGGACTGGAAGTCACTCCGGTGCCAAATCTTCACAAAAAAAGAAAATTGACAAAACCGCAAGGGATGATGGAAGGGATCAAGCCTGCACCTTTGTCGGGTACCCAGCCAGGTTACCCATGGGCTGCCCACATGGTCAGGGAATTAGGGAATTTTTGCCCAAAACCTGACCACTTTGCAGGTATTCCTCGGGTACCCGACCCACTGCAGGACTAGGCTAGCTAGGAGTATACATATTAAATAGGGTTTCATAAAGGTCACCTTAAATTAATTTCATTTTTTAGTATGACATTCAATATTCCTCAAGATCAATAAAATATTCTTCCTCTCAGTTACTTAGCATGGCTGTTATATTTGCTCATGCAAAAGTATTGTAGAATGTATGGTTGCCCCATAAACAGAGGATGGGTTACACCATTCAGGTGCTGGTAGAAGGACTGGTCCTTAGGTCAGTGCTATCTTTTTGTTTCTGTATTATTACACAGTTACTTGGTTACAGTTTAGATTTCAGGAATGTATGCAGGGGGTTTAAATGTATGCCAAGAAATATTTTTTTGGCTTTGCAGTCTGTTAAATACTTACAAATTGCTTAGCAAGATACATACTCTGTAAAAACATGTTGCTGCATTTACAGATAACTTACCTACTTTAAAACTAAATGCCAATTCTCAATTCATCTACACAGAACAACACCTTTGGCAAGCAGAAGAAGAATATTCTGTTTAGAACTAGATTACATTATCCTGAGCAGTAGCACATTTTTTTCTTGTGAAAATTTTGTGTTTTAAATTTTGTCCATGGAGAAATTCCACTGGTAAATTCTGCAGTGTCTTTCTGCTCTCAACAGTTTTCCAAATCTGCTCATAAGCTCTGTAATAACTCTATGATTTTTAAACTAGCTAGCCCCATCATTGTTTAAGCTCTGCTTAGAATCTTCTTCCCTCCCATAGTGAAACAGATCTAACCTCTTTTTGCTTCTTTCTCTAACTTTTTAGATGTCACCAATGTATTGTACAACTGAGCATCACCAGTGGTATTTTTGACACTGAGGCCAAAGAGGCCCAGGCCTAGGATATCAAATACTATAAATCTTAATTATTATTAGAGTTCAGACAGACTGTACTGCTGTTTAGTTATCTAACAAAGCTTATGATTCAACCTTGGTCTAGAATGGGAGATATTTTATCTGTTCTGAGAGCCATCCTGCTGTCGATTTATATTCTAGCCGGCGGTAAGGCAGTTCGGGGAGATTAGTCGCCCGAAGAAGAACCGATTTGTCACTGGCCAACTAATCTCCCGAAATAGCAGCGTTTGTCTCTGCCCTAAGGCAGCACAAGCTATAAATACACCCCAGGGAGTCCTTTTACATTTACCGTTTACCTAACATACAAACTTTTGAGCTCTTTTACCTCTTTTCACCCCTTGTCAAACTATACAATCTAGTCATGTAGATATGTAGGGTTAGGCAACCAGAAATCACGCTAGCTGCCATAACTGTGTAGCCCTATAATTAGATCCTAGAGAGCTGAACTTCTCTCCTGGCAGTGAATGTGAATTGCTACAAGGATATGCTCCATGTGTCTAATCTGTCTTGCAGGTCCACAGACCAGGCATTTATTTTACCATGTTCATGTGGGATATCCAGTTCTTGAAATATTTTGGGGCAGATTTATGAAGGGTCGAATTGGAAATTTGAAGTAGAATTTACGATTCTTTTTTTGGTCAAAACTCACTAATTTGAATTGGGAATAATCAAAACTCTATTTGAATTTCAGGATTTATCATACCTTTACCCTGGGAATAATTCGAATTTGACTATTCGCCACCTAAAACCTGCCGAGTTTATGTATAAATCAATGGGAAAGGTTCCATGACCCATTTGAAGATGTTAATAGCCACTTATGCCCCTGAAGAAGCCGGGTAACCGGTGAAACGCGTCGGGAGGCATAGGTGGACGTTAGGGGACCAGCCCCTACACGCTCCCTACGTAGCCAGGTAGTGTTCTTGGGAAAATTACGGAAGGGAGGTGTGGGGTTCACAGTAATCTCAGAGCCACAAGAATGGCTGGAAATAGGCAACTTTGAACTCTTTAATTTAAATTTGGCTGGCAGTCATTTGGACTTATTGGCACTTTACTTTGGAAGTCTGAGGTTAATGTACTACTTGTGCTGGAACATCCCCATACGTCCATTCTATGTTTTTAAGTGTGTGTATTTTATGGACATGGTCCAGCTTCCCTGAAATGGATTTTCAGTGTTGTGTGGTGTGTAGTTTGCAGCGTGGTCTGCCTTTTTAAAATGAGTGAAATAAAAATGGAATTTTAATTACTTGTGAATTTTCGAAAACACCTGAACTGGTTAACTAGAGGACTGCAAGGTGGCGACAGTTAACATAAACTGTTACCATTAAGTAAGTCCTCAAACATTTGTTGGCTGTTAATAGCCTTCCTTCGATTCGAGTTTAGTCGAGTTCAAAATGAATTCGATTCGAGTTTTCAAGTCAGTAAAATTAGTTCTAGTTTTAGGATTCGGGATTTGGCCAGGATTTGGCCGTTTTCAGCAGGATTTGGATTCAGCCGAATCCTTCAGCATGGCTGTTCCTAAACCTAATTTG
This sequence comes from Xenopus petersii, assembly GCA_038501925.1. NCBI lineage: Eukaryota > Metazoa > Chordata > Amphibia > Anura > Pipidae > Xenopus > Xenopus petersii. Next base: position 38,599,201 of record CM076681.1, on the reverse strand, counting down.
CATAGGAAAGGGAAAGAGAGGGAAATCGTGTGAATTTTTGGCACAAAAGTAAAAAATGTTTCCCCCTTCCCACCCCTAATTTGCATATGCAAATTAGGATTCGGATACGGTTCTGTAATTGGCTGAATCTTTCGCGAAGGATTCAGCCGAATCCTAAATAGTGGATTCGGTGCATCCCTAGTTTTAGATATTTTATTTTATCTTTAAATAACCTCCCAATCGAATTTTGAGCATAATCAAAAACTCACATGAATTCGAAATTCGCCCTTTGATAAATGGGCCTCCCCATGTCAGCTGGAAAATACCCATAAAATGCCATAATTGTGTCATAGCAGGCCTAGGGCAAAATCTCTGGATGGCATGGTTAAAAGTCAATAGATTAAAAGAAACAAAGCAAGTGAAAACCTATGCAACTTAAGTATAATAAAGGGTTTTGGATTCAAATACATGTTTTGTATACTCATTATTATAGGTGAAGGCTTTTTTAGGTCCTGTATAGGGTTTAGAGTATTATGGTCATGTAGGATCTTAATAGGTATAATATTCATTAAAGACTGAAAAAGGCACTTGTATTGTTTCCTGGGTAGAATACAATGTAGGACACTGTAGGAGTAATGGCATGATTAGAAAAGATAATGCTGAGACAGTATCTAAATTAAATCTCTCCTCTGGACAACAAAAGTTTCTGTAACAATGTAACCTCCAAGGATTTTTCCAGCACACCTGAACAGAGATTTTCTTGGGCAGTCTTTATTTTGAGAAATATATTGCATATATTAAAGGAACAGTAACGTCAAAAAATAAAAGTGTTTTAAAGTAATGAAAATATAATGCAGTGTTGCCCTGCACTGGTACAACTGCTGTGTTTGCTCAAGAAACACTACAATTGTTTATATAAATAAGCTGCTGTGTAGCAATGGGGTCACCCATTCAAAGGAGAAAAAGCTCAAGTTACACAACAGATTGCAAATAAGCTCTATCTGTCTAATGGTGTTATCTGTTATCCATTAGTTAACCTGTGCCATATAGCCGTTTTTCAATTTCCGCCATTGCTCCACAGCAGCTTGCTTATATGAACTATAGTAGTGTTTCTGAAGCAAACCGATCACTTTTACCAGTGCAGGGCAACACTACATGATATTTTCATTACTTTAAAACACTTATATTTTTTGGTGTTACTGTTCCTTTAACTTAACCATAATTTTAATACTATGAAAAAGTATCATATGACTGTGCATCTGAATAATGAGAATGTAATAAGCTTTGGAAGGCATAACGTTTTTTATTTCTTAAATACGTTTACAGCTGAGGAGTTTTTTTATGTTTCACCTGAGCTTGTATGCGTTTTCTCTGGGTACTTTGGTGTTCTTCCTTATTTTAAAAACATACAGACAGGCTCATTGGCTCCGGATAAAACGGACCCAAGTGTGTGTGAATATAATAGGCACCTTAGACTGTGGCATAGCATGTAGTAGTTCACCTTTGAATTAACTTTTAGTATGATGTAGAGAGCCATATTCTGAGACAATTTGCAACTGGTTTTCATCAACAGCTTTTTATTCAGCAGCTCTCCAGTTTGTAATTTCAGCAGATTTCAGACCAGAATATGAATAGGAGAAACCTGAATAAAAGAATGAGTTATAAAAAGTAGCAATAACAATACATTTGTAGCTGTAAGGAATAAATCTTACCCTGGTGGTCTAGTGGGCAGCGGGGTTCACCGATGCCCCTTCGGCGTGGACGCCTGCTGCTCCTTCTTCCTCTGTGTGCTGCGCTGGCACGCTTCCTGGTTTATCCGCCGGTGTGATGACGTCATCGCGCCTGGCGTGAAATTCAAACAGTATAAAAGGGGAATTTAAGTATTAGCACACTGCCCATTGTTAGGTTCAATTAGTTGTTCCTGGTGCTTTAGTATATGGAATCCTGTCTATTGATTTTCTGTGTATTTACCCCTTGCTTCGGCTGACTATCTTGATCTCTCCAATCCTGATCTTGCTTGCCTGATTATTCCGACTTCTCCAATCCTGACCCAGCCTGTCTTTGACTATTCTACGCTCTCCAATCCGATTCCGGCCTGTCTGACAATTCTCTGATTGTGCTGGCCCGGCCTGTCTGTTCCTGGGGGTTTTCTTCCTTCCAGTATACTGGTGAGACGATCATGCCCCTTTGCTAGTCCAGAACCGTTTAGCTTACCTCCCCTCTCAATTAAGACCTGGCGCCATCCAATTAACCGAGGGCTCCTCCCGAGGTGAAAGGCGGTGATTAAAGGCAGAAGTGAGAGCCGAGACCAGGGAGCTTAGCTTGGGTTCTGGATATAGGGTGCCGAACATGACAGAAGACACACATTTGAAATCTGGAAAGAGCTTGAAGAAAAAGGTAAATACATAAAAAAACTAATAAAAATAAATAATGAAGACCAATGGAAGAGTTGCTTAGAATAAGCCATTCTATAACATATTAAAAGTTACCTGAAAGGTAAACCACCCCTTTAAGAGCTGCAGACTATATATAAAGAGCTGCAGACTATAAATAACGAATAAATAATAAAAATTCATATCCTTATATAGGAGATATTTTATGCAGAGCTTTACAGCAATGGTTTATCATTTACATTGGTCTCTGTAGCTATGGAGCTTACAGTATAATACCTGCCTTTGTGCTTTCGGAATTAAGGAGAACACTGAAACCAACAGAACACAGACTCCATGAAAAAATATTGCCCTAGAAGGAAATTAACCCAGCTTAATAAGGCAGCAAAGTTATCTACTCAACCAGACATGGCAGAGGTAATATTTACGTGCTATTTACGTAAACATGATTATTTAATGTATATTGTATTTAAAAAATGTGAAACATATCTTTCACATGCACCACATATCACACATCACGCATTACTTAGGGTTGGTATAGACATAGTCCATTGTGTTTATGGGCATTAGTCATTAATATGTCCCTTAAAGGTATTCTTGGATGCACTAGAGATGTCAATAAAGCAAAAAGGCTCTCTTTCCCACGTTATATTCTCCATAACGTGAAGCAATAATGTATTTTTTTAAATTAGATAACATCTCAATGCTCCTAGAATACTATACACACACATCTACAGAAATATTTACTGGCCATTATCCTTAGGTCTAATATAAAAAGTTGAAAATCTCTGCAGAGTACCGCTAATAGAAATGAAAATGAATTGCTTCACTTAAGGTGACCAAGCATGGGCAGATTTTATCTCCAAATCGGTTCCTGCAGTCAGCAGCTTATCTGCTCATGTATGTGGCTACCCGCTTATATTGATTGGACTGGTTCAAAAATATAATTGGCTGGTTGTTGTGGTGATATCTGTCCACTATCACCCACCTCAGCCTACCTGGCCAAACTAGCAGAACTTCAGGTGTATTGCCGGCTACAAACAGAATTATTTATAGTATATACAGTATACTAAGGAAATTTCCGTTGAATCTGTGAGGACATTGTTATTATCTTTCATCTGTTTATATTAGATACATAAGAGGAAACTGGCTTGGATTGGTAAGGTCATGGCACATTTTCTATATTTATGGTTTTCTTAGGAACAACTATACACATTGTCCATGTCCCATGCTGGTGAATGTATCATGCCATTGTGTAGCCACTTGTTATTACACTGTATGCTCAACTATACGGGACATTCAGGACAGCTCTGGCAATGAGACCCCCAAGACTCCATGCTCAGGGTATACTCATGCCCATTTTGCATTGTTTTGCTGATAATTCAAACCCGTGATTAATTTATTATGGCTGCAATGTTTGCAGGGTAGATATACAATACATTTCAGTACATTTCTAGTTTTTTTGCAGCCAAGGCTATGATAAAACAATGGCGCAATATGCTGTCATTTTAAATCTATGGTCTGTAACTGAAATGGATGGCATATTATTCAATATCCCAACAAAAAAAGCAGGTTAGAATGTTAGCTTTCATTCAGTTTTTAATTTTCTCAATAATTTGTTCTGATGCTGCACAGTTCAATATTACCAGTGGAATTTATAAAAAGGTAGAGTAAAGTTAAAGCCAAGAAACATCCTAGGAGGCTGGCACAAGCCTGGTTCCACAAAATAGCAGAGCCAAAGTCAGATGGTAAAAGGTTAAAGACTTTATAAGAGATTATTTTCCAAAATTAAGAACCAAGGCCTGATGCATTTCGTGTCTACCAAGGACACTTAGTCATAGGCTAAACATTGAACATACAGGTTATTTAAAAGAGAAGAAGCCAATGGGAAATAGATAGGTGGAGCTACCTGGTGCGCCAATCGAAAAAGAGTAATTAGGATCCAATGGAACACGTCCCCAAGGCTAAGATTACAATAATTAACTTAAATAGGAATACAAAATACAAAGGAAATATATCAAAAAGAAGTTTTTAACCTTTTACCAGTTGACTTCGGCTCTACTACTTTGTGGAACCAGGCTTGTGCCAGCCTCCTTTCATGTGTTTTGGTGTTTGCTCCCTCTGCTGAAGGTCTAGGGTGTGGGCACAGGGCCCCCCGTACACAGTGGTAAGCTCATCTTATGTACATTACATACACTGGTTCTTTATTTGTATAAAGTTAAAGCTAATTTCCTTTCATGCACAGTGTGCTAACAGGTAAAACCTGTTACATTGAAAAGTTTTTATTTGTTAAGCCTCTGTGTTAACTTTTAATTTCCACTCTCCTTTCTGCGAATTAGTCTGACTTCATAGAATTCTTTGTTCTTCATTATGCTGCTGTATTATTTGTTTTTCAGTTTACAAAAGCTGTCACCTTCAGTATAATGGCAGTGTTTGAAAAATCTTGACAGGCTGAAGTGCCTGGGGAGGAGCAGGGAGGAGTAGGAGTACAGTATGTAAGTAATGTTCTCTATAAGGGAATTTGCTCAACTCTTTTTGTGGCACCTCCTTAGCTCTTACTTTAAACCTAGATACTACTCAATTAAGTAGGTAGTCCCTTGGTTCCTATGGATTCCCAGAAGATTCCAGATATATACTGTATATTTAATGTGATGCTAATGTGTTCAACTGATCTAATCAATTATTATTCATAACATAGTACACATGGGGGCCCATTCACTAAGTTCGAGTGAAGGAATAGAGGAAAAATAGTTTGCCACCTAAAACCTACTGAGGCCAATGTTAGCCTATGGGGAAGGTCCCCATAGGCTTGCTAACAATTTTCTGATCGAAGGATAATCCTCCGATCGATGGATTAAAATCCTTCGAATCGTTCGATTCGAAGGATTTAATTGTTCGATCGAACGATTATTCCTTCGATCGTTCGATCGAATGAATTGCGCAGAATCCTTCGACTTCGATATTTGAAGTCAAAGGATTTTAATTCGGCAGTCGAATATCGAGGGTTAATTAACCCTCGATATTCGACCCTTGATACATCTGCCACATAGACTTAATATGTATAAGAACCTCTAGGAAAGCCTAGAGGAAAGGCCACCATAACCTAGGGATTTTCTGATGAATTATGCTTTGCGCAGAGGGGAATAATACTGATATTGACTTATTGTATCTCTCAGAGCAGTTTATGAAAACACACAAGGGACTGTCCCTATTTCATTTTCAGTATGTCAGGCCCTAACTGGCATTCCCCTTTAGCCACTCATCCCAATTGTTTAACACACTGGGGGGGGGGTATTTCACAGAAACCAGGTGTAATAAATGAAAATCAAAATACTTAAAGGAACAGTAACACCTAAAAATTAAAGTGCTTTAAGGTAATTGAAATATAACGTACTGTTGCCCTACACTGCTTAAATGCTGTATGTTTGTTTCAGAAATACTGCTATAGTTTATATAAATAAGCTGCTGTGTAGCCATTGGGCAGCCATTCAAGCTGGAAAGGGAGAAAAGACACAGGATACATAGCTGATAACAGATAAGCTTAGTAGAATGCAATGTTATTTTACTGAACTTATCTGTTATTGGCTATGTAACCTGTGGCTTTTCTCCTTTGAATGGCTGCTCCCATGGCTACATAGCATCTTATTTATATAAACAATAATAATCTTTCTGAAGCAAACATACCTTTTTGTACCAGTGCAGGGCAACAGCACCTTATATTTTCATATACACTTTAATTTTTTCATGTTACTGTTCCTTTAATAATTCGTTACACAAATACAAGGAAGAATAGAAAAAATAATGCCCTTTAAATTTAGTTTAGATTTTGTATTGATATTGCAGCAATGGTAGATACCCTTATAGATACCTGCTTCAGAAGATTCAACAGAAAGCCTTTGACAGAGCTATAATGACTGAAGCAGAAAACCTTGCCCACTGCATATGACTTGGTACTTGGCATAATAGTTCATATGTACAGGTCAGACAATGTTAAATCAATTGCATTATAAAAATGTCTATGCTCTATGGAACCCTTGGCAGGAGTGGGCAGCGTCAGGTGGGTAGTGGGCGGAGTCTGGGTGGCATCAGGGCAGGAAGTGGGCGAAGGCAGGAAGTGGTGGGAGGATGGTTATCGGAGTGCGCTGGGCCCTCTGAAGATTTATTTGTAGGGGGGCCCGGCTCACTCTAGTTATGCCACTGTGTTGAAACATACAAAACAAGCTTAGCAAGACCTAACTAGAACTAGAATGGGAGCTTAGAGCCAGGAATCACACATTCCCTCGCACTGGATATACTAATTCACTAATTGTGTTCCAGTTACTTTCTGTAATCTCATATCCATAAGCAAATGTGTACATATAGTACTTCTGCACTTCACTCTTTTTTTAATGATTCTTCAGGAAGCAAAAAAAAAATACTACTTGTTTACTCACAAACTACCTTGAACTCACCTTCCCTTCTATGGAGAAATGAAAGTCCCTGGCTGGCAGCACTTCATGTTATTAAATTAAAATTTCTAAAATAAATATATTTGTGTGCATATTGTATAATATAATATTATATACATTATTTAATGTATATAATGTAACTATCAGTAATTCTTATGTTGCTTCAAAAATGCCATAAAGGCATTTTAGTAGGAAAATGCAATGTATCCCTAAAGGCACCCTCTCCCTAACTGTCACACAACCTGACATGTAGGTTTTAAGTTAATCTGCAATTAACATACTTTATCTTACAGGTTTATCCTGCACAGCCTTACTATATTTGACCCCATTGCTTTGCTCATAATAAGCAGCTGTTGTGGTCAACTAGTGTGTGTTAAGCATGATAAGCATTTGCATTGACAACCACCTACGTTTAATTGCCCAATACTATAAAGGTGAAGTAAGCAGCATAGCTAATATAATGACATCACAGTCATTGGAAAATTATAGAAAGTAACTTTTTGACATCTTTTATTTATTATATGACCCAAAGCAAGGATTAAGTGGGTCTCTTCTGAAAATTGCAGCGATAGCTTAAACTATTGACATTTTTATTGAAACGCAGAAAGAAAATATATCCCAAATATCGTATCTGATGTTCATCAAGTTAAATCTCCTGCTCCTGCTCAAGTAAATCCCACCCAACTTCTCGCTGACCCAGATAAAGGTGAAAAAATTTAATCTTATGCTGTAACTAATATGCCTCAGAGGGGAAAAGCATCCTTTCCTAATTAAAGAAAGGGGAAAACAATGAGTCCCTGGGTCAATGATGAACTAAGTGAATTAACATCAAAAGTTATTGGACCCTATTTTAAAACATTTTACAGCTTTTCTTCATACCAGATTTATTCCATAGTCTTTCTTAGCATTGCTGCTTTCTCTGGACTCTTTTACAGTTTCTATGTGTCCCTTTGAATACTGAAGTGCACTAATTGTTCTAAATGGTTTTTTAGTTTTTGAAATGGCTTAACTTAGAAACCAAATGATTATGTGGCATGGTATCAAAAACCTTGCTAACAGAAAGAAAGGCCATATATAATGTACAAACATGCTGCATCATATATATTCTTTGTCTACACTGGTAATTTGGTGAACTTGCATTTTAAGTATGTGAGCTCCTGGTTATAGGTTTCTAAAGAAGACACTTCTCTTACACTTCCATAGGTATCTAAGAGAGATGGCAACCTCTGAAAAATACCCTTTTCCTGTCATACAGGGTTTTCTCATTGTTAGTATAAATTAAATGCCAACCTCAGAAAAGGAAGTGAGGGTCAATCTGGCTTTAAAGTAGAAGTTATAGATAAAATACTGGATGTCCTTTAAGCTAGTCTCTACCTACATCTTACAGTCCTCTACATTGCAGACAAATATACCTGCACTAATATCATAAATTAAAACATTCCTGCAGAAATCCTTTCTTGTAGAAAGAGATGGATTTTTAAGAGAAATTTTCTAAATAAGGATAGACTTGAAGGAGGACTTCCTATTATCGTCTGCGTTATCTGGAAGCACTTTTTGGACTTTTTTATGAAATAAAAAAAATAAAATAAAGCAAGATAAAAACTATTCAACTATTAAGCAGCTAAACTGTAAGATACTCAAAATGAATATCTAATCAAATCAGTAAGAGAAACAGTAGCACAAAACCCCCCACTTGTAGGCTTGAGATAAGTCAATTTGTCAATGGTTGTCAATTTGTCAATTTAAAAAACAAGTGCTTTGTAAGGCTAAAAAAATATTGTTATTGCTTCGTTTAATTACTCATCTTTCTATTCAGGCCCTCTCGTAATCATATTCCAGTCACTTATTCAAATCAATGCATAGTTGCAAGGTAATTTGGACCCTAACAGCCAGATTGATGATATTGCAAACAGGAGAGCTGTGAATAAAAAGCTAAAAATTGCAAATTGTCTCAGCCTTTTGCAAATTGTCTCAGTCTCTGTTTCACCTATATGTTAGGAAGTATTTACTTGGGTATAGTTTGAACTTATTATTTTTTATGTACAGGGAGCTAGAACACAGATATTAATTTAAAGTTACATGTAAAGCTGTTCCTCCTCGCTGATTTAGAACTCTGGTCTGTAGAGTCTCTGCAGAACTACATCATGCATTGGGAGCTGGCTGTGTTAATGTCCCTTAAAATCATAGCCAGGCCAAGATATTATAAGTAATGTATCAGTGTTTGCAGCTGACACAAAACTATCCAGCCCAATTAATTCCATCGAGGATGTGGCATCCTTGCAACACGATCTTGACAAACTGGCAATCTGGGCAGCTAAGTGGCAAATGAGATTCAATGTTGATCAATGTAAAGTCATGCACCAGGGATGTAAAAATATGCTAGCCATTTATACCCTTAATGGGACTGCACTAGGCAAATCCATAATTGAAAAGGAGCTTGGAGTCCTTCCTTGTAGATGAGAAACTTGTCTGTAGCAAGCAATGCCAGTCAGCAGCATCAAGGGCAAATAAGGTCTTGTAGGGCTGTATCAAAAGGGGCATAGAGTCAAGGGAGGAGGGGGTCATTCTTCCATTCCTGTGCAGAGGAACATTATTGTATTAGAGAGGGTACAGAGAAGGGCAACTAATGGTAAAAGTTATGGAAAATCTTAGCTATGAGGAAAGACTGGCCAAGTTGGGGATGTTCACTCTGGAGAAGAGGCGCTTAAGGGGTGATATTATAACTATGTATAAATATATAAGGGGATCATATAATAATCTCTTTAATGCTTTATTTACCAGTAGGGCTTTCCAGCTGACAAGAAGTTACCCATTCCGATTAGAAGAAAAGAGGTTCCGCCTAAATATTCGGAAGGGTTTTTTTTTACAATGAGAGCTGTGAAGATGTGGAATTCTCTCCCTGAATCAATTGTACAGGCTGATATATTAGATAGCTTTAAGAAGGGGTTAGATGGCTTTTTAAGTGTGGGAATACAGGGTTATGGGAGATAGCTCATAGTACAAGTTGATCCAGGGAGTGGTCCGATTTTGAAGCCAGGAAGGAATTTTTTTTCCTCCATGAGGCAAATTGGAAAGGCTTTGAATGGGTTTTTTTTTTTGCCTTCCTCTGGATCGACTAGTAGTTAGGCAGTGTGTTAGACGTGTGACATTTTTTATTCTAACTTACTATGTTACTGTATTACTATGTATTACTATGTAAGTCAGCAAGGTACCCTAGGCAACTGGGCTAGCCCAATCCCTGCTCCCCACCCCCCTGTGTACACATACAAGTGGCGTCATGGGGACAGGGCCAGAGTGAGTGGTGACTACCTGCAGTGGGGGACAAGGGCCCTAATTAGGGGTAGGCAGACAAAAGAGGTAGGTTCCCAGCACCCACAAACAATTACACCATAGGCACATGCCCCTTATGCCTACCCCTAGTTCCAACCCTGCTTATACTGTAACATCTGCTGTTGCCTCAGTTTCAACCTCAACTTTGCTCAGACCATGTGTCAGAAATACAGTAATTAAGAAACTTCACTTCCTGTTCTCTGTTGCTGCAGAAGATGTTTGGAAATGGTGGCTTCATAACTAGTTCTGATTAATATTAGAGTGTCTTGAAAAACAATGTTGTGACTGGTTCAGCAAATTAATGTGTCAGTGAGTTTCTTTCAATGATTTAAATAAAGGTACTGCATGCTGCAGTTTTGGAATTAACCACGGGCTGTGAATGAATCATATCAACTTTGGTAAGCAAACTACAGTCATTATGTGACAGGCCATTTGAATAACTAGAAGACTGAAAGTGGTATTCACCACAATTGCAGAGTACACAATGGGTGTGGACAATTCTGCTTGCATTGCTATGCTGAAAGAATGTGCATCATCCCTGTTAACGTTTTACATTTTATTGGCCTGTAAATAGTTAGAATTTTGTGTTCTGTGTAAAACAATAACTATATTGTTACTGCATTCATTTGATATCTTCAGATCATGAAATGATAGCGATCAGTCGTAAATATACACATTATAAAATGTCTGTGGAATTGGTTTCTCTGTTCTTATATCTGGCAACCAAGATCATCAGGACCAGGAAGTATAGACTAAAGAAGATGTTAGGTGCTGGGGATAGCACTAGTTTTGTATCAGAAGGGACGCCAAAGGGCCTCACAACACTGGGTGTCACTATATCGAGGAATGTGACCCAGTTAGGTATTGGTACTGGACTTTTTTTCTGCATTTTTTTCTTAATTGTCAAAAGTTCTTTTAGATCAGAAAATATGGAAATGTCACCTAAATAATAAAAAAGTAATTTTGTATGATAAAATAACATTGTAAAAAGATATTTGATTGTAAATGACATTAAACATATGGTGGTGTTTGTGAACCCTTTAAAATTTTCTATATTTTTATATGAATGTGACCTAAAACATTAACTAGTTTTCAAACAAGTCCTAAAAATAAAGTACAGGTTTGGGATCCGTTATCTTGAAACCCTGTCCACTACAATTTCAGTAAACTGTTCTGAGCAGCCCTTGCTTTATGCAAAGAGCCTTCACCAAACTATTGCCACAAAGTAAGAAGCACAGTATTGTCAGGAATCTAAGTATAAGCTGAAGCCTAAAGGTTTGATTTCACTGGAACCAGGTCCCCAGGCACCAAAAATAACTCAGGCTTCTCCACAAAACTTTACCTGCAGCATTATGAATTATGGCAGGTAATATTCTGTTGGCATCTTACAAACCAAAACTTGTCCATCCAATTTCCAGATGGAAACGTCAACCCAGAGTCCAGCGACAGGAACCTTTTCACCACTAGAACTGACGCTTGGTATTACAGACAGTTTGAACCTTAGCGACGTATGTTCCAGCTGAGGACATATCAATAAAGATAGTTTTGAAAAAAATGTGTCTGGATGCTTTTGGCCATGTAGTGTATATGACACTGTTATTGTAACTAAACTCCCTGTGTTTGAAAATGTCTATGATTAGAAATGAATAATGACTTAACAACTAAACACAGGGCTGGGTAAAATACATTGGTTAATCCCCTTTCTTTTTAGCAGTTTTCACTAGAGCAGTTAGACTTTTATACGTATACATTATACATTGATTAGGGTTAGGGGTAGAGTGCTACCACATGTAGTTTTATAGAAACATAAAAATCTTCAGCAAATAAAACAATCATTGGCCTTATTGGTTGTCCCAATTAATTTCCCCATACAGTGACTGAATTATTATTAGGAATTTGAGACTGGGAGTTTCCCACTACACTTAAAGGACAAGGAAACCCCAAAAAACATTGCATGTAAAAAGAAAAGCCTACCTACACTATTTATCGAATTTTGAAGTTATGTGAATTTTTTAACTCTAATAAATTCGAATGTACTCCCAACTTGAATGGGAGGTTATTTATGATAAAACTCGAAAGGCTAACATTTGATTTTAACAGGAATGACCCGAAACTTTGAATTGAATTTGAATTGACTTTTCCTCCTAAAAAACTTGAATGTCAGGAAGGCTATTAACATCTTCAAATGGACTTTGACTTCTACATGAATTGGGCAGGTTTTAGGCGGTAAAGTAGAATTAGAACTGTTTCCAGGGTTGAGGTGTGATAAATCTCACATAAGAATTCAAATTTGGTTGTGGTTTTAAATCGAAATAAAAAAAAACAATAAAAAAATTAGAATTTACCATTTGAACCTTAGTAAATCCCTAAGTAATGAAGTGCTCATGATTCTACTCCATTTGCATCTGTTTTCTGATATCACTGCTAGCCATTCTAAAATATTGTTAAGTAGTTGTGTAGTACTTTCCCTTTTCCTTAAGTCTTTCACTAAGACCAAGACCATGGATTCTGCACAGTACATATTCCCAAAGTATGCACAAAGCAGAGCAGGTCATTTCAGAGAGGTCCAGGTACTCTACACACATGCACAGACATTGGTTCGTGGCCATATTGGAGCTGAGGGGGAAGATAATAAGGCAGCGCGAACGGACCTCTGGCTATATATTATGCTGGGCGCTGCAGAGCTAAAGTGAGCATTATATGGCTCAAATAGCTTAGCGATCAGGGAGAGGAAAAGTGCCTGTAACATATGGAACAGAGTTGTTAAAATGGATTGCCTTGTCCTTTAATGCAGATACCATAAAGAGTGAAAAAAATCTGTAAATTTGGCATGGTTAAATGAAAAAAACTAGAAGCACCATGGACTTTGCATCTGGCATCTAGAATACTATGCTGGGTGTGCCAGATAATATTTGACATCATATTTTCATTATTTGTATTCATTATATTAATGTTTCAGTACTGCTTTGGTGAAGGGACAATGAGTAATCTTTTAATCAAATGTAATCAAACGGACACTATGGGGGTTATTTACTAAACTTTGACTTTTAAAAAATCACAATTTTTTTCAGAATTTCGAAACCTTGAGAATGGAAAAGTGAATCGGAAAATCCGGCATCTCAGACTTGTCGAGGTCGCATATAAGTCAATGGGAGAAGTCCCAATGATTTATTGATGTACGATGGGTTTCAAGGCCCGGATTTGTGGAAAGGCCACCAAGTCCCAGGCCTAGGGCGGCAGAATTTTAGGGGGGGCAGCAGGATTTTAGGGGGGTGGCATGCTGCTCAATCACACCCACATATTTTCAGCAACACTGGGGATGCACAGGAGATATGATAGTTTTTTTTAAATTTCCTATGCGCCAATACCCATTGCTCTGGTCCCAATGACCAAAATTTGCCCGAATAAAAGGGAGGGGGGGCAACAAATGGGCCTAGGGGCACCTGCTATGTAAATCTGGCCCTGTGGGTTTCGTGCAATACCCCAAAGTTTTCAGGCAAAAAGTATAAGAAGTCTGAGTTTTCGGGTGAAAAATCTGAAAAAATCATGAAAATCAGAGGAAAAATCCGAAACAAAATCAGGAAAATCCGATTTTTTTCCCACAAAGCAAATTTTCAGGAAAATGTAAAAATAAATAAGCGTAAAAAACCCGAGTGGATTTGATCGGAGTTTGTAGCAGAAAATATTGAGATAAATTCGGACCTTGAAAAATAACCCCCTATATATGAGTGTCCCAGTTCATATTAGCAAGAGGAAAAGTTAGCACTTCCTTATCAGATGCTGTTCTGAATATGTGCAGTGAACTCCTATTAAACATATTTGAGTCTGTTGACTAAGAGACGCAAGATTTACCCAGAAAAAGTCATCCCAGAAAGTATTTTTTTTTCAAGACATTCTTGAGGCTGAATCACTTCCAAGAAAATCAGTAGTATATAGTTCATTGACAAATTTTTGGCATTCTTACCATTTCTTGGTTTTAAGTCATGTGAGAGTGGCATTAACTCGCATTGTCATCAGAAATCTTTGCATCATACAGTACCCTGAGAAAACAAGGAACTTGAATCCAGCAGTTTCAAGGTGATTCTACATTCATCTGCTGATTAACTATATGTGATCCAGTCTCTTAAAATAGGGGTTGTTTTGACAAATCTCACAGGTGCAAGGAACAAGGTTTAGAGCCAAAGAAAGGTGGTGAGTACAGGGCTCCCTTGTGTCCTGCACCCAATGGTGTGTATGAATGACACACATTAAAGGAACAGTAACACCAAAAAATGAAAGTGTCTTAGTTTAATGAAAATATAATGTAGTGTTGTGCTGCACTGGTAAAACTGGTGTGTTTGCTTCAGAAACTCTACTATAGTTTATATAAAGAAGCTGCTGTGTAGCTATGGGGGCAGCCATTCAAAGGAGAAAAGGCTCAGGTTACACATCAGATAACAAATAAGCTCTGTCTGTCTAAATGGTGTTATCTGTTATCCATTAGTTATCCTGTGCCATATAGCCCTAAAAAAGCATAAAAGGCACAAATAACACAGCAGATAGACGATAAGCATTGTATTATACAATGGGCTTCTTCAGAACTTATCTGTTATCTACTGTGTATTCTGTACTTGAATGGCTGTCCCCATGGCTACACAGCAGCTTGTTTATGTAACCCATAGTTCTTTTTCTGAAGCAAACACACCCGTTTTCCAGTACATTTAATTGTGATTCCTTTGAAACACTTCTGTTCTTTTAGGGCTGAGACAGATTCGGGGAGATTTAGTCGTCTGGCGACTAATCGCGTCTCCTTCGGCGACTAATCTCCCCAAAAAGCCTTCCCGCCAGCTAGAATCTAAATCACCGGCGGGATGGCACTAGGAGCGCATCGTTTTCTGAAGTCGCCCGAAGTTGCCTGATGAGGAAACTTTAGGCGACGTCGGAAAGCAAAGCACTCCGAGTGCCATCCCGCCAAAGATTTAGATTCTTGCCGGCGGAAGGCTTTTCAAAGGAGATTAGTCGCCCGAAAGAGAGGCGATTAGTCACCAGGCGACTAAATCTCCCTGAATCTTCCCTTGTGTCTCTACCCTTAACGGCATCCATGGAGAGATTTTAAAACATCTGTGTCAAATCATGATATTGGCCACATAGATCATAAGCACTGTTTGCTTCTGAAACAATTTAGAGAGAGTTTTAAGGCAGGACAATGTAAAAGCCAAAGAAAAATGTCTTAATTACATGAATAGAGCACTGTAAATTCCAGTTACTGTATTTATACTTCTGCTTCCATTGTTTATCATGGATATATTACCTTATGTGTCCCAGCTCATCCTTTTGACTACAGTGACTTCTCAAGTTTGCTTAAGTGTCAGCGTTTAATAACACAGTATGCTTAAAGAACATTCGCCAATATCTCCAGTGTAAATTTAAAACCTCTTGTGTAATCAGGGAAAGATTTATTTGGAGGGTTTGCAGCCAAAGATTTGCTAAGCGTTAACAATATAAATGTCAAGGCTTAGTGAGTAAGAGATCTCTTATCGTGGCTATCTCACAGCAAAGCTATTACAGGAGAAAGCATAATGTTTTTTTACATGCTGTATATTGCACCTATGACAAGCAGGGCAGCCATCAGGGGGGGAAAGGGGGGAGAGTTGTAGGGGGCCCAAGGGTAAGGGTGGCCTGGCCACGCCACACTTTCTTGATTAGCCAGGCCCCCCTGCTTTCTGAAAGCTGCTGACTTCGGGAAGGCAGGGCGGGAGCACAAGTGGAGGTATCTTCTGTCCATTACTTCCCCTTATTGGTCACTTATAAGTCCCGGTTGAGCTGCTCAGGGATTGGATAGCTGAGGTTTGAACTTCTCCAGTTCATCCAATCACCATGCAGCTTTACCAGGACTTGAAATTCTGTGACCAATAAGGGAAGAAAATGCTGTCACTGGATGCAGCCACCTGTGCTCCCCTCCTCCCTTCTGTAGTTGGCAGCTCACTGACAGGTGGGCCACACTAATGTAGTAAGTGCAACATGGCAGGGCCCCCTTAAAGGTAACTCTTTGTGGTCCCTGTTGTGTGGTGGGGCCCTGGGCACCAAATTTTTTTTAAACTTCTGGGGGGGGGCAAGTTTTTTTACATGGACGTTTAAGGGGGGCCCTGGCCACCAATTTTCTTATAACGTGGGAGGGGGGCCTGGCCACCATTTTTTTCCCCATGTGGGGTCCTGGCAACCAATATTTTTTAATGGGGGCCCTGACCACAAATGTTTTTGTTCAATGGGGGGGCCCTGACCACCCATATTTTTTTATTAACTTGTGGGAACCATAGCCACCAATATTATTTTTTTTTTTTTTAGTTTGTGATGGGGGGTGGACCTGTGGGGTGGGGGGCGGACCTGTAGGTGGGGCATGTTGTGGGCGCAGCCAAGGGGGCCCAGGAAATTTCTTCGTATGGGGCCCTGCGATTTCTGATGGCAGCCCTGATGACAAGCATGGGGAAAAAGAAAGGAAAAGATCCACAGCTCTCCTATAGTTGTATGCTTTTTACCACTTGAATATTGTTGTTGTTGATGGCAATCCATAGGAACTCCACTAACCATTTTTAGTGACAATGGGCTCATATAGCCTTTAATACTACTTTGCTAATAATAAAGGTCAATTATTAAAAACAACAGAAAGCGACTCGCTGGGAACTCAGCCTGGTTTCAGTTATTTGCGACATTAAATGCAGCATTTTTAAAAAAGATAAAACTAATTCAGTTTAAAGGCATTAAGTATGTGTGGTAGTTTGTGGGAATTTAATAGGGTCATATGAACTTGCTTCTTGTATTGCATTTATTTAATAAGTCTGCTACAGGTAACGTGTTTTCCTCCCATTTAGCAATGTGTTCCTTTCCCAGTTCCTGTGGGTTGAGGGTTGTTTTAGAAAAAAAAAATGCTGCTAAATTGGGCTCACAATTGTACCCATCTCTGCAGGCAAAGAAAAAATCTCATGTATTAAGATTTTTGTTCTCAGGGTGATGAACATACTGTTTTGCAAAGGCTCTTCATTTATCTCCTTGAGTTATGTCTTTACACACTGTTGCACTTGGTTATGCTTAATATACAAAGCAAGTTACTAGAAGTAGCTTTCAATAGAAAGAATCAAATGACATTTGACAGTTATGTTATGCAGGTGTATCCTGGCCCATTTAGTTTTGTGCCCTGCCTTTTGTATGTTGAGGAAGTAGGTTTGAACAGAAGACCAAAATGTCGACCCAGCTATAAATATTTATATACACAATGGGGGAAAACCATTTAGTTTTTGGGTATGGCTTTTGTGTGTTCAGGAAGAAGTAGTATCAATGAAGAGCACCATTGTTTCATTGAAGGTTTAATAGACTTTATTGCAACGACATGACATTGACCTCATACAACAGCAATGTATTGTAGGGTCAGGTCTGGAAGATTATGTTATGGGAATTATTATGTACCATAGACCAGGACAGATTCCCTAAAGGGTGAAGTGGCTAACGCTAGTGTCAATTTAGTAGCGTTATTGCCCGCAGGGACTTCCCCAATTTCCTAACGGGTGCAGGCATAATTTCATTAGCGAAGGAGTTAGATGCTAACGATGCTTCACAATCTAATGCCAGGTGAATTTTCATCTGGCTAATGGAGGTAACTCCGGAAATTCACTAAAATGTGGATTTTACTGAACGTTGACTAGACTTGCCTTCACCAGCTCAGACCAGGCGAAGTGCAATGGAGTGCATAGGAATTCCTCAATTTTTAGTGCAACATTTTCTATAGTAAGTCCCAAAAAACACTGGCGTCTTTTCCTTTTTTTTAGAGTGATAGCCTGCAAAGTTCCCCCCTCCTTTTTCTAACTTATGGCACATAAACTATACACTGGGCTCATGTGTAGGGCAATATAACAACTCTATTTTATTTATTAAGGTTCCCTGCTGCAACATTTATGTCCATGTAACTTTATCATTTCCGTCATATGCAAATTAGGCAACGCTAGCGCATCTTCGATTTGATTGCCGATGTAACGCTAGTGAAAATTCGCCAGCATTCGGCGCCCTGGACGCAACTTCGAACTTTAGTGAATTAGCGTTGTCCTGTAGAATTTGCGCCTGGCGAAGTGTTGCAATGGCTGCAAAGCTGTCTCTTGCGAATCTTCGCCGGTTAGGGAATTTGCCCAATAGAGTTTGTTTCTAATCTATTAATATTTCATTCTTCAACCTAGAGTTTCCTTTACCTAATCAGCCCTCAGCTTCTTCTCCTCTACATTGTCTTTTCATTTGCCTTTCCCACTGTGTTACATATTTGTTAAAATGTCTTTGTTTCTGTATTCTGCACACTTTCTTACTCTTCTCCTGGATCACTCAGTATCGTGTTGGACTTTGGTGTAAGATATTTGTAAGGACAATTTGAAAATTATAAAATAAGTGGCTGAAATCCTAGGTTTGAGAACTGCCAGGAAACTAATTGGCAACAGCAACAACCAAACTTAAAGGAACAGTAACACCAAAAAATGAAAGCGTTTTAAATTAATGAAAATATAGTGTATTGTTGCCCTTCAGTGGCAAAACTGGTGTGTTTGATTCAGAAACAATATTATAGTTCATATGAAAGACTGTAAGGGAAATGTTTTAGAGACCAGATGCAAGTGGTAGAGTACTAAGGTCAAATTATGACTTGGGTATTGAGGCTCATTTACAAACACAGTTGGAAATCACTAAAATAAAGGCAAAATTGGGTTTGTATTGACAATATTTAAAAAGAGTAATGTATCCATATATCTCTTTACTCCTTCAGCCTGTTGTGATGCATTATATAAAAATGTATGCACTGACCCAAGGAAAACCCTGGTATTAATGTTTTGGTTCTCTTAGAATGTTGTGTCAATAGCTACAACTGGCTTGTACAAAGGGAATCAGATTCTAATGCTTTTAATGCCTCGTGCGATAAGTGTCTTAACTTGAACACAAATGCAAGTGAAAACTTGTGTGCCCATATCTGTGCTTCTCACACACAGTGAAGTGAACACCACTTGGATTGACAGCACAATCCCATGATTGTGCACAATCAACATAAATGCAATGAATAGGTCTTGTACTAAACATACTTTTTAACAAGTGTTTTAATAAATATATATATAAACCTGACCCTGTAACACTATGGCCCCTCAACGTGACAGAGAATAAAACGTTGCTTTTACAAGTGTAAAAAAAAACAAACTTTGTTTAAGTGCTGATTATGTGATAAAAATAACTTTTTAAATATGGCTGCTATTAGTAAACGTATAACAATATTGCTCTGTTATTTTTTTAGCTTTCTAACCATATCTTTCAAAGGCTGTAATAAAAAGCACTGGTCCTTGACCAACATTTCTGCATTGTTTATTCTGGCACAAAAACTCGTGTTTAAAGAATAAAACATATTTACTCCAAACATATAAACGGAATTAAAAATGGTCTCTTCCCAACAAATAGCTGAAAAATTGCAAGTTAAGTTTTTGTGGTGATGTTACGGTGACGAGTTATGAAAATAATAGATCTTTTTATGGTTAGTGTTGATAAAACCAGAATCAGAGGGGTGCTTAGTAATCTTCTCAAACTTATAATATAATATGGACCCTTGTGTTGGTGTAACTATAGTGCATTTACAATAGTGTAACTTTAAATTCTTCACTAACTAATGTAGGAGGGTAAATGTAAACTGTTAGGTACTTAATTCCCCAGGGATTGTGTTAGCCAGCTAGACTGGGTCCTTATTTACAGATGGGAGGGGGACTAGTTCCACAGAGGTTATAAAAAGGGATGCTCGCATGTGATTCTGCCTCTTTATAGTGCACTCACTGGGTGGAGGAATTGGGGTGTCGCTGTTAGGGCCTGAGGTGGAGGTAGGCCTCAGTATAGGAGAAGCAAGTGTTAGGTCAGGAACTGTTATAGGAAAGTTAGTGAACATCTAAGGCTCCAACGAGTAGAGTAATCTGGGTTAGTTCCATGCGGTACCTCTGCTGCCAGGGATCTGAGTGGTTAGGTAAATCCTGGAGTAATACACTTCTGCGGCTATGTTCCACTGTTTTTAAGAACCACTGGCACCAAAATTTATTGAGAAATGACTAATCCCAAGTTGTGAGAAGGATCTTTTAGGTTTGAAATATTTTATTTGGTTTTCACATTAAACCATAAAAATCAATATGATAACAGATAGTATGCAGAATAAGAAGATTAATACAATGACATATTAAACAGAATGTATAAGTGATAAGGATCTTTGCAATGTTGTGCACAAGGAAATGTTCTTTTCACTATTTAGGCAATGATATTTAGTTTAGTTTAGTAATGATATTTTAGCAACAGGTGAAAAATGAACAACAGCTAAATATTTTAATAGGGGATTTACCTAATTGCTGGATTTACTCACTTCATAAATGTATTCTAAGAAATGCCATGGCAGACATGCATATACAGTACATGGCTGGGAGCAGTAAGCCCTTCAGCACTTTCAAAAGATCAAAACTGAGGTTAAGCCACAGCAGAAAACACACATTGAACATATACAGCTAGAAACATGATGATTTGCTTGTTGAGGAATGTCAGCTTTCCCTGAGAGATGTGTATATATGTGCTGCATAGTATTACGTGAGAAAAAGTTTTTTGGGGGAATGTAATATTGGTCGCTAACACAAAAATCATTCACAATTCATTCGCAATGTGAATAAATGTTCGTAAAGTGAACAATTTTGCGAATACTTTGCCCCTCATGTCACAGTATGATAGCGATTGAGAATTTTATAGTTTGTGATAGTTTGTGATAGTGCCGCCGTGTCCATTCGTGTCCATTCATGGCAGCGTCCTTTCCAAGATGGCGGCGCCTAGGGAGACCAGCATTTATGTTAC
Organism: Xenopus petersii; assembly: GCA_038501925.1. NCBI lineage: Eukaryota > Metazoa > Chordata > Amphibia > Anura > Pipidae > Xenopus > Xenopus petersii. The sequence goes on along the minus strand of CM076681.1, from coordinate 38,578,191 downwards.
AATAAACTTCATGATATACAGTGAACAGAATTACAATTTGCATGGTAGCTATATGATGCCACACTTTTCCCATAAAAATTCAAGCAGTGTTCTTAAGCCACTTTGAATAAGAAGAGTATTGCCCTTGCCTCCCTCCAATTTAGTACCTTGTGTACAGTGAGGAACAGCAACTAAACCAATTGAAGGGATGGTTCACCTTTACGTTCTTTTAATATTCTTAGCAACTATGCAATTGACCTTCATTATTTCTTTTTTATAGTTTTTAGTAATAATTCACCTTTTTATTCTACATCTTTCCAATGGGGGTCACTGACCCCAAAATCTAAAAACCTATTGCTCTGCGGACTTAATAACTGTAATATTATTGTTACTTATCCTTATCGTTCTATTCAATCCCTCACCTTTTCACATTATTGTCTCTCATTCAAACCACTGCCTGGCTGGTAAGATAAACAAGCCCATAGTAACTAGAGAGCTGCTACACTACAACCTAAATAACTGAAAAAAAACCAATTACAAATTATATTAGAATATCAATGTCATACTAAAAGTGAATTCTAAGGTGAACAATCCCTTTTAAAAACGTGCAAGATTATTTAGTAGTCCCAGCATTTGCAATGCAGGGTATTTAACTAGAGAAGTAGTACAGACTCCCTTGTGCAGAATGGGATATGGGAGAGTGGGGGGGGACATTTTTGGACATCTGTAAAGGAAAACTATACCCCCAAAATGAACACTTAAGCAACAGATAGTTCATATCATATTAAGTGGCATATTAAAGAATCTTACCAAACTGGAATATATATTTAATTAAATATTGCCCTTTTACATCTCTTGCCTTGAGCCACCATTTCGTGATGGTCTGTGTGTTGCCTCAGAGATCACCTGACCAGAAATACTACAACTCTAACTGTAACAGGAAGAAGTGTGGAAGCAAAAGACATAACATGTTTGTGAGTACAGTGAATCCTACGATCCCAGGGGGCGGCCCTTATTTTTTAAAATGGCAATTTTCTATTTATGATTACCCAATGGCACATACTACTAGAAAAGTATATTATTATGAAAATGGTTTATTTACATGAAGCAGGATTTTACATATGAGCTGTTTTATACAATATCTTTTTATAGAGACCTACATTGTTTGAGGGGTATAGTTTTCCTTTAAGGAGAGTCTTAAAACAGCGGTATAAGTCTATAGGGAAAATAAAGTAGCGGAGCTCACCAACCCGGCATCCAAGAATCACGTCTCCCCCTCCAGCGGCATCCCGCGAGAGCTCCACAGGCGCAACCAAGTCCAACTATTACGATACAAGATGAGCTCAATAGCTGCAGGCGCCTGCAGCTATTGAGCTCATCTTGTATCGTTAAAACAGCGGTACTTTGTTTTATTTGGAACACCCACCCTAAGAAAAATAAAAGGGCGTCATAAGGTTTACAAGGGGCCACATTTTTTTTATTTATTATGCCCCATGCAACTGAAAGAAAAATACCTAGAACTGAGTGTACCCTATTTTAATTTCCCTCATTTTGTAAACTCAATGACTCTGATCTTTCCCTTGGTTCACTGACTTGAGGTTACAAGTGGCTTTCAAATGTCCAAATATTCGTGTGAAATTCATTGGTGGTATGGGCCCACTTACATCCCAGAAACCAGAGACAATTACATCTCATGTAGTTGCACCGCTGGTATTGTGGAACTCCAGAAACTAGTCACTAAAATAGGGTTGCAACCAAAAACAATTTGCCACATTAGGGACGTTATTTATCAAAGTCCGAATTTATCGCAATATTTTCTGAAAAAAAAACAGACCAAATCCACACGGGTTTTTGGGCTTATTTATTAATACGCTTTCCGAAAAATTTTGTTTGCGGGGAAAAAATCAGAAAAAATTGTGAAAACTCTGATTTTCACGATTTTTCATCCATTTTTTTTTAATTTTTCACCCAAAAACTTTGGGGTGTTGCAAAAAAACCCAGTGCACATCAAAAAATCATTTGGACTTCCCCCATTGCCTTATATGCAGCCTCGACAGATCTGAGATGCCAGATTTTCAGATTCTGACTTTTACGTCCTCAGGGTTTAATAAATTCCAAAAAAATTGTGTTTTTTTTTTTAAAAGTCTGATTTTATAAAAAAAAACCACAAATTTTTCATGATTTTTGCATTCAGAGTTTAGTAAATAACCCCCTAGATGTTCTTGATCATTGTCATCTTATCTTATTTTTACTTTAAAATAAACAAAAGTCATCAGTCTTTCCATTTCTTTAATTATTGTGCCACATACCCATTTACCAAACAATTTTAAAGCACTACCAACATGACAAATACACACTTTTTTTTTTTAAACGTGTACACAAATCTTATGAACAAATCCTCTAAATGGCAATAAACTAGTGAACTAACTCTGAATTCTGTTTATTTGACCCGGGCTAGTATTTTAGCTTGTAAACAAGGCATCCTAAAATGAAGTACATATTTAAGGAATCCAGTGTCGCAACCAAAGGAAAAAACAGATCATGGACTGATAAAGTACTTTACACAGAGCATATTTTGTACAGTATTTATAGGGCTTCATGTCTAATGGAACATAAAAGCAAGTAAAATGTGACAGATGTCATAAACTGTAAGCAGAGGGGAATTCACAGAGTATATACATTACAGCTGATGTCATGCTCTGTGAATTGCACATTTTTACAAGATGAACACCAAGATATTTTTGTCCAGATTCTTTTGATTGATTTGTATTTTCTAATCTGCATGGGAAAAATGGCCTACTATATTTCGGCAATAGCTGAGCTGCACTTCGTCTGCTACTGATAAACTACAACTCAAAACTTGAAATTGCTGTTGAAGCAATGCTGGCAACTTAGCAACATCTCTGCAGGACTTATTATGAATCCCAGAGTGTTAGCATGTGAAATTATCTTTAAAACAGGTTGTTCACCTTAACATTAACTTTAAGGGGGTTCTTTATCAAAGTCCGAATTTATCTCATTATTTTCTGCTACAAACGCCGATCAAATCCGCTCTGGTTTTTTTCATCCAAAAACTCAGAAAACCTTGATAGGTCTGAGATGCCGGATTTTCAGATTCTGACTTTTCCATCCTCTGGGCTTAACAAATTCCGAAAAATTCGGGATTTTTTTAAAAGTCAGATTTTATAAAAAAAATTCACGAATTTTTCGTGATTTTTACTTTCAGAGTTTAGTAAATAACCGCCTTAGTATGAAGTAGAGAGTGATAGTCTGAGACAACTCGTAGTTGGTCTTCTCTTTTTATTATTTGTGGTTTTTGAATCATTTTGCTTCATGTTTAACTCTCCCATTTGAATGTCAGCATCTTGTTTTTTAAATTGTTTGAATAAGAGACTGGAATAGGAATAGGAGAGGACCTAAATAGAAAGATAAGTAATAATAAAGTAACAGTAACAATAGTTTTTCAGCTGTCGTGTTCAGTGACCTCCATTTGGAAGCTGGACAGAATCAGAAGAAAGAGGGAAATAATAAATATACAAAATAAAAACGAATTGAAAAGTTGCTTAGAATTGGACATTCTATAACATACTAAAAGTTAACCTAAAGATGAACGATCCCTCATATTCATATATATTCATATTCAGCATATTTAAAGAAAACCAACTAACTGGGATAGAAGACTGGAAAGGGTTAAACCGGAGCAAAAGGGAATATGTACCTTTCCATAAAACAACATTAATGCATATCCACATACAGTATAAGCCGGTGTTCTATCAGTTTAACCTGAAACAGAAAATGCCGAAAGCTAAACAACTCTGATCTAGAACTTGCTTGACAAGTTTGCAGTGGGAGTTAGATGTGTGTTGCCCATGACTAATATTTGCTATATATCAATATGTATAAACAAAGGTTGGCCGCAGAATCACTTGGTGCAAGTGCCCTATTCTTTGGTATCTGCAAACCCAGTTAAACATATCATATTTGTTATTTATAATCTATATGCTTTTCTAGTACAGGTATGGGACCTGTTATCTGAAATGTATGTAGAGCTTGTTTTAAGTGTGGGGCATGGTGCCAGGCTCTGAAAACAATCAAAAGCTTCTAGGGTTGTTTTTACATTTGTACCCTGCCTTGTACTTAGCACCATAAGCACAGAATGGAGCACAAAAACTTGTGTTCTGCCATGAATACAGTGCTACCTGCATTCAGCAGGGTTGTACTCACAAAGGGTGGGCTGGGGACAGCAGATTTCCTACTCCCTAGTGTGCATATTATTTAGATGTGCAAATCAAGGGGCAACCACAGTGCTGTGATCTGCACCTTGGGCTTTATCAAGTTGCAGAGAATACCAATGCCCTGAATATAAGTGCTCTGTAAATGATCACTAAGGGCCAGAACTAGGGTTAGGCAGAGTGCCTAAAATGCAGCGGCAGGGGGCATCAGGTATGTACCTCTTCTCCTGCCTACCCCTGTTCTGTGCCTTGTCCCCTCACCGACTGCTTCCTATCTTCTGAGTTTTAGGAGTAAGGAGTAATTTGAAGCATCATTTCTTAAGGGTACTGGAAAAAACCTGAATTAGTACAAACACTATATTATTAGAGAGAAAAAGTCAATGAAAAAATGGAGAATGAGGAATAGGCTTTTGAAGATGCTTTTAGGATACTGGATCTCCTGAATAATAGATCTAATGTCTGTACAGATTTTATTTGTAGCATGTGTAATAAATTAATGGTTTTAAGTACCTATCACAAAAATTATTTGTTGGTAGGCTTTATACTTTGCCTTCCCCAGTAAATAGTTACAGTATGTAGGAGGATATTGTCATACCTGGGCCTTTATAGACAACTTAATTGTAGACGGGATCCAGAGAACTACTACTTGTTCAAAGAACAGGAATAAACATGGAGGAATCTTTTCCAGGTATATGGTGGTATGTGGCTTACTAATTTTATGATCTTAACTTTGTAACGGAAAAAGCCTGATTTTGGAAATACACACACATGCATACATACTAGATTAATTATGAGACGGGGACCAGTTGCACTTCCATTGTATTTATATACAATGGAAGTGCAACCCCCCCCCCCCATTTTTTTATATAAAACATGGGGCTAGGAATTTTTTATGTATAGTTTTACATTTACTTAAAATAGACCTGGTGTCCTCCCACAAGCCACTTGTAGTATGAGATGCTAAATTAGATCCATCTAAAAGAAGTCTGTGGTTTAAATTCCATTCCGCTATACAAAATTGCAGCTTGTGGGTTTTACTTTAAAATAACATTAGTGAAGAAAATTTCTTACTAAAAACAGAAAAAAAAAGACGATTGTCAAGGACCATAGAAGCAAATTTTAAACTGCCATTCACGTGTTCATTAGAAACTTTAGAGGGGGAAGTTCAGCTTAGAATTAACTTTTAGTATGTTATGTACACAGCCTTGCAATATTGATCTTGTGAATCGCTTTTAAAAATATGACTTTCCATTGCCTCTTTCAGTATGGATTCTAGGAATTATGTTTTTAGTGAGGGTTGTTTTTTATTGTTATTTTATTAGTAGTACTTTTCTTTTCCTTTTAGACCTTTTCCAAAACCATAAAACATAAATACAATTGGATAAAGTTTATGTATATTATGATTTATGATTTAATTCTAACGCAAATGACCCTTTAAGACAGCTGGCACAGAGCACATTGTCAGGAATGGGGGATAAGATTGTGTTAAAGGGCAACTAAAGTCTAAAATAGAATAATGTTAGAAATGCTGTATTATGTATACTAAATATAAACATGTACTTACTGCACCAGCAGCCTAATAAGACAAATGATTTATGCTTTCAAAGTTGGCGCAGGGGGCTGTCATCTTGTAACTTTGTTAGACATTTCTGCAATATCAAGACTCGCACATGCTCAGTGTTGTATGGGCTTCAGTTGGGAGGTTAAGCTTAGGGATCGTCATAAATTATCAAAACAGCACAAGTCAAATAATATCTTATAATATCTATATCTATAATATATTAATAATCATAATATAGAGACTGCACTGCGTCTCTGGATACAAATCTCTACAGGGAATCCAACAATGCTGCTCGAGTTCTGGGAAGTAAGGTGGGGGGGGCTCCCCCTGCCATTTGAAAGTATGATCGTTAACCTGCACAGCAGTTGGGGACTATCTGACAATTCCTATCCACAGCAGTAAAAGAAGGGGGAATTGCACTGCATACAGTAAGGTTTATGATAAAAACTGTAGACATCTTTTAATTAAAGTATATTGTAAATAGATTTCTTTTTCATTAAAGAAAGTAAAAATGGGATTTTATATTTTTGCCTTTACATGCCCTTTAAAGGGGTTGAGCCCCTTCTAACACTTTTTTCAGATTAGTTGTATTTAGATTAGAAATAAAGACTTTTTTCAATTACTATCTATATTCTATTTTTGTTTTTCTAATATCGAAGTGTAAAGTTTTATTTTTACCTTCTTGTGTCTTTCTGAAGCAGCTTGGGGAGGGGTCACTGCCTCTGGAACTGTTCTAAATTCTAAATTAGTTGATACATTTGTTGTTTTTGTCTCTGCTGAGTAGAATCCATGAGTTTCATTAAAGTTGCTAATATTCCACAGATGCTGCTGGTAAATGTATCAATAAATGTAGCAAATTGTTACAGTTTAGAACCCCCCTGGATTACTGAGCTGCCAGACTCAAACACCAGATAAAAGAACAATTTTGGAAAACCGGTAAAAAAATTAAAAATGGAAAATTATTAAAAAAAAAATCTGAAACAAATTAGATTGAAAAAAGTGTTTGAAATGCGAACAACCTCTTTCAGAACATATTAGGGGTGGTGCATGGACAGTTCTTAAAGGGCATGTAAAGGCAAAACAATAAAATCCCATTTTCTTTAATGAAAAAGAAACCTATCTCCAATATACTCTAATTAAAAAATGTGTACTGTTTTTCTAAGAAACCTGACTGCATGCAGTGAAATTCTCCCTTCATTTACTGCTGTGGATAGGAATTGTCAGATGGCCCCTAATTGCTGAGCAGGGAAACAATCATACTTATGAACAGCAGGTGGAGCCCCCGCCTTACTTCCCAGCCATGCAGAACTCAAGCAGCTTTGTTTATGACAATCCTTAAGCAGCCCAGACCGCACTGAGCATGTGCACAGTCTTAGTCTTGCAAAGATGTTTAACAAAGTTACAAGATGGTGACCCCCTGTAGCCAACTTTGAAAGCATAAATTAGTTGTTTGATTAGGCTTGTGGTGCATGTTTATGTTTAGTATACAAAATACAGCATTTTTAGCTTTATTCTATTTTAGACTTTACATACCCTTTAAGGGAAGGTTCACAGATGCTAACTGAGAAGCAAGCATAGACCATTAGGGTGTTTATCCAACTTCCAAACCTTAGCCCTTAAGACCGCCGAGCTTTAATAGTGGCATACATCTACAAATAATTGAAATACAGGGTTATGACTCATTCTCCAGCACAAATATTCTTGACTCCTTATAGTTAATTCTATATTTTTCCAGATGTGCAGACCTTTGTGCTGTTTACAGTGCATAGTTTATTTTTATACAATCTGTGCGACACACAATTCCCAGCATGCATTCTTCATGGACAGCAAATCCGTTGATGGAAATGGTAGCCCCAGTTACATGCTTGTGCATGCATTGTCTCTTTTGTTCACATTTCAGAAATCAAGATTCCAAACATGTTCTTTTCTGCACTCCATGAGAGAAAGTTCTGTCATCCTGAGGATATTTTCCACTGTATGATTGTTTGCTTTTATGTAAACCCAGAAAATACTATTTAAAGCAATGACATAATTTATCCTAGAGGCTGGTAAAAGTGTAGTTTACAGTGGTTATGGCAAGTACAAAACAAAAGGGACAGAAATATATTACATGTCTATGGAGATTCTCATTCATCCAGGGCAGTTCACAAACTGAACTGAACAAGTCGTTCAGATGAGTGGTGAAACATTTTCGAGAAAACTCAGAAGCTCCAGATGCTTTAGACTTAAAGGAGAAGGAAAGGTATTTTTACTTGGGATGCCAAAAGTTAGGCACTCCCGAGTTATTGTATCTACTTACCTGACACTCTGGGCCGGTGCTCCTATCAGGAGAAACTGCACTGCCACGGGGTTATTCCAGCGAGCACCACGGAGAAATCGTCTTGCTTATTCTTTCTTCAATAGCCAGCTTTTCATTAAAGTTCGAAGAAGAAGCAGGAAGAGGATTGCTCCATGGAGCTCACTGGAATATTCTGCTGATATAAGCACAGGCCTGGGGTGTCAGGTAAGTAAATAGAATCACCTGAGGGTGCCTACCTTTTTGCACCCCCAAGCAGATAGTGCCTTTCCTTCTCCTTTAACCCTACTAGAAACTGTAAGTAGATTACATAACGTGGACTAGTTTATTCCTATTGAATATTAGTAAAAGCCTTGTGAAATACAGGTATTGGAGCTGTTATCCAGAATGCTCGGGACCTGGGGCTTTCTGGATAATGGGTCTTTCTGTAATTTGGATCTTCATATGTTATGTATGCTAGAGAATCATGTAAACATTAAATAAACCCAATAGGCTAGTTTTGCTTCCGATAAGAATTAATTATATCCTAGTTTGGAAAATGTACAATGTACAGTTTTATTATTACAAAAAAAGGGAATGATTTTTAAAAATTTTGAATATTTGGATAAAATAGGTTGTGGGTGATGGTCTTTCCATAATTCAGAGCTTTCTGGATAATGGGTTTCTGAATAACGGATCCCATACCTGTACTTAGGATGCAAGTGCAGAACAATAGAGGAGTGAATCAAGCAACTACTACGCTCCCTGGGGATGAGAGATAATGGGTCACTCACCAATGCTGAATTTAAATCTTTATCAACATTATTTTCTCACAGCCATCCTCACCCTCTCCCAACTGCTTGGAAGTATAAATAACTTTAAAATGTCCGGAACATAATATGGAGTCTCTGGAATCGCACCAAAAGAAAATTCAAGCCTCCATGAAAAATATGCAAATATGCTGGAACAGTACTTGAAAAGTTTTCCTTATCTAACTACTGAAAAGTAAGGGCACATTTCCAGGTTCCAAGTAAAAGCAAAGTACAATTTAAAACACAATTGGCATTTTTTTGCACAATGGCAATTTTTCCCCAGAATTCCAGCATCACTGTGGTCGCAAGGGGGGCAATGCTTTTTGTGCAATTGTGCTGTGCCTACTACAGTTGCATTAGATTGCAACTGCACAAGCCTTTTGTTTGCAAATCAGACACAATTGTGTGGAACAGTCATTTCCAGCTTTCACGTGTGAGTGACGTCTGCTAGAGTCCTGTTTGGGTTTGAACCCATTGACCAGCAACTCCACCTGCACCTGCCACCCAATGTGTTCCTCTACCTAGATTCACTACCCGACCCAGCCCGTAAATAGTTAACTTACTTAGTGACGTCACTGGGAATCAGAAACGGCGTCACCCCTGAGCCTAATCAGATGCGTAAGGGGACAAATTGTATGATAACCTCAGGGTAGGGTTTGAGGGTCTAGTCCCGCATCTTAGGTAGGTGGGTATCCAGACATGTTACCCACCGATTACCCAAATAATAAGGGAATTTGAACCTTCTGCCCAAAGCCCATCCCCTTTGCAGGTATTCCATGGGTACCTGACCCGATGCAGAACTCTAACCTCTTCACCCTATAAATATGTCCCTTTATTCTGGATCAAATTGTAATTATGAAAAATATAATTCTCTGGAGCTCTTGGCTTTAGCTGAAGTTTATCTTCTGCTGTAACAGGGGGTGGAACAATGAAAACAAAAATCTGCCATGGGTTACTGCCAAGGTGCAAATATTTCAGTGTTTATAAACGACCCCAACTGAGACAGTCAAGTATTAGTAACTGTAAAGTATGGGCCCAAATGTGTTTGCTTATGCTTCAGAACTGCAGCTGCACATCACTGCAAATCTTCTGCGAAGTTGGTTCCAGCACTGGAAAAAAGGTATCGCAACCCCATATTCAAATTCATAAATACATGAATTGGTTAGTGGACCAAATGAATACATACTGTACTTTACATAACTTTTAAAATGGTTCTTTACATTTGTAATTGTGCATGCTTCTTATATATTTAGACCAGTACATGATTTATGGTTCTAATAGCTGTAGTGCTGTTTTGGGAAACTTCAAAATTGTATATTCTTTGTCCATTTATTGACTTCACACCCTTCTTAGAAGGAAGCCACATACCACATTAATATGCCTTTTGTGCTGCTATAACAACATATTACATATGTTTCTTTCTGCAAACGTTTTTTTTAAACCCATGACAGCATTTTCTTTTATGTATCCGTGCACATGTTACATAAGCTCTTAATAAACACTCTCATGCAGGGCTGTTGTACGATCTAGAGAATGATGTGATAAAATCTACTTATATTCAGCCTGAAAAATAGGTACCTGTGCTCCACAGATCTGAAACCTATATAGGTACTGAACAAATCTGTACAGTGATCAAGCAGAAACTGGTAGTTACCATAATCATGCCATTTGTTGCATTTGGATAAGCCTATTTGTTTTACAAAGCACATATACTTCACAGATAAAGCTGTACCTAGAAATGACTTGAGAATAAAAACCTATAGTCTTCCTGCTGGATACCAGCCATAATTCCCCTCAGACATAATCTAAACAAAACAAATGCCACGCCAGTGGGAGGGTCAAATGGACTGATTCAAATGTAAAAAGAGTTGGGGAGCAATACAAGCATGAAAAAGTCCCTTGGGGTGCCAAATAAGGGCTGTGATTGGCTATTGGTAGCCTCTATGTCGATTAGCAGCCAACAAGAGGCTCTACTTGGGACTATAATTAGTTTTTATGCAATTAAAACTTGCTTTCAAGGTTGGAAATCTAAAATAAGCACCTGCTTTGAGGACCCCGAGAGCAACATCCAAGGGGTTGGAGAGCAACATGTTGCTCACGAGCTACTGTTGCTCACGATCACTGGTATATAACAAGGAAGCTGACTCACAGTACATGACTTTACATATTAATAATAAAACAATTCAAAAGAATCTTATGTATCTTACAGAAGCCGATGTGTAATCACTAATTAAATTGTTTATCAGAATAAGACTCGTGTGTGTCAATAATCTATGTTGGACCTGCGCTAAGTGGGAAAGGCAAATAAGTTCTGATGTAAATGGGTGTATTACACTCACTTCATCATGTAATAGCAGGACAATATATAGTGAATAATGTACCCCATGTAAAAGCACAAGGCCAAAGACCAAGGGGCAGATTCACTAAAGGACAAAGTGGCTAATGCTAGCGACAATTCACCAGCATTACAATCCACAGGGATATCGCCTATTCACCAACAGGCGCAGGCGTCAATTTGCTAGCGAAAGAGACCATCAATAGCATTCGTTCGCCAGGTGACTTTTCGCTCTGGCGAATGGTCGTTACTCCGCAAATTCAGTAAAGTGCGGATTTTACTGAACATTATCTATTTTGCCAGATTTGACTTTGCCACCTCAGACCAGTCGAAATGCTTAAAAGCAGCTAGATCTTCCTCAGTCTTCTGTCACTTACATCATATCCTGTGTGCCGAAAATGCATTAAAGTTCAAAAAACGCTGGCGACTTTTGCTTTTTTTAAGCAGGATTGCCTGCAAAAGTCCTAACAAACTATTTTTGGGTAACCGGTTATCTCCAGACATTTCCTAACATATGGAACATTAATTTTAAAGTGGGCTCATGTGTAGGGCATTATATAAATTCTCTTGTCTTAGGTTCCCTGGGCATTTTTAATAAAAAGTGGTAACTTCAAGCATTTGCACCAACATTTATAATAAAGACGTCCATACAACTTTAAATTACCCGCCGTATGCAAATTGACCTAAGCCCAAGATCACTAGCAAATTTTTGCTTGGCACAAATCTTCGCTTTGAAATGCTCGCACTGCCGAAGCAACACTACAAAAAAGTCGTCACCGTTCGGCGCCCAGGATGCAACCTCGCATATTAGTGAATTAGTGTATTTGTAGCAAATTTGCACCTGGCGAAGTGGTGTGATATGTGTGAATCGGTCGCTGCCGACAATTTGCCCTTTAGTGAATCTGCCCCATAGTCTTTCTGCTGGATTCCAGCCATAATTCCCCACAGACATAATCTAAACAAACGCCACGCCAGTGGGAGGGTGAAATGGTTCAAAAGATGAATAGTGCAGTGCAATGAACAGTGAAATGCTTTATCATTTGTATATAACAAGGAAGCTGACTCACAGTATGTGACTTAACATATTAATAATAAAACCATTTAAAAGCATCTTATGAATCTTACAGAAGCCGATGTGTAATCACTAATTCAATTGTTCATCAGAACTCATGATTTATGTGTGCCAATAATCTATGTTGGACGTGCGCTAAGTGGGGAAGGCAAATAAGTTCGGATGTAAATGGGTGTATTACACTCACTTCATCATGTAATAGCAGGACAATATATAGTGAATAATGTACCCCATGTAAAAGCACAAGGCCAAAGATCAAGTACTTTTATACAGGTCATGAAACGCCAAGGTGACTTTTAGGGGGTTGTTTTTTTTTTTCTTCATATTTTACCAGAATCAAACTCGATTACTGATCGAACTACCATCCATGAATTTGGCTTATATACTAAAATTTCAGGTAAAAATAATCAGATTTAAAAAAAAACAAACAATTTTTCGAGTTTATAAAAAAACCTCAATTAATGTGCATTTCAATTCGAATCATACAACATTATAGAATCGGCACTCAAAAAATGTGAATTCATCGAGTTCTGGGCAAAAATCAGCACCAAACAGCCCAAAACTCCCAAAATTTATTATAATACACAAGTTTCAGTGAGTCGTGTAACAGATATTATTTTGATTTTGTTTTGGTAATCTCACTACATGTTGTCATTTGTCATTTTTTAATTGTTAACACGCACCCTTAAGGTGCCGATATCGGTCCTTTAGACCGATCGGCTAGTTGATGTGGTCCTGCGACCCCTCGGCATCCACTTGCAGCACTGTTATACGTTTGTTCAGCCCCAGGGCCGAAAGTTCAGATTCACCCGATATCGCCCAGCCGTTAGTGGGCATATCAGGTTAAGATCCGGTCGTTTGGCGACCTCACCAAATGAGCGGATCTTATAGTGTATGGCCACCTTTAGACTGGGGTGAATGGAAAATAATACATCCTTCTTTACTCCATATATATATATATATTTTTTCAATACATTTGGTGTTTTGCCAACATTCTATTTTTAAATATGGGCTTCATGCATTGCTCACTTCCTATAGTATCCTTTTCAAGAAGAATTTTATATTCAATGTGCACAATCGTAATTATGTTTTGATGTGACTGACCTGTCAACAGAATAAGCTGAAGACTACTAAATGTAATTGTTCACCATTACTTTAATTTGTGGTGTAGTTTATCTGTGACCCCCTCTGAAGCAGAAAACACTTATGACATCATGAGTATTTACTAGTCAATAGCAAGGTTCACCCGTTCCTAAATAAGGTCGTCTGCCATGTGTTTTGACTCATTTCTGTTTCTTGCCTTATGTCTGTATGAGTGCCTCATCTGCTTTTTTTTAAACAGTAAAAATACTTCTGCCATGTCTTATTTCCTACCAAGATAACTGCAACTTACAACCATTCTACTCAACTGTCTTTCACCAGCTGACAGTGGCTCATTTACTAGCTTAAGCAAATTTGAAATTGGGCAGCAACACACCGTAACAATTACTGATTTGGGCTATTCAGTTTTTTTTTTAAAGCCAGCTGCAGGTAGAAAAAGTAGCCATCTGTTTGGTTACCATAGGTTAATGCCCAGGTTAAAATTTTCACAATGGTTCTAAATAACTCACACAGTGTTCTAAATGCTGCTAGACTCATCTAGCTATCTCCCGATTCCATATTAGCTTCTCCCCAATGAAAATCTCTTTACTGGTTTCCAATCCCAAGTCACACAAAAATCACTGAATTTATATAGTCATCTGAGAAGGTCAGCAACTGCTAGGAGACTACACGTTATGTACTGCCATTCACACTGCCCGTAGTAATCTTTAGAATTATCCTATATTTGAGGTCATAGGAATGTAAATGTATGCCTTGGCCAATCAGGGTTTTTATTGTTAGTTGGAATGGTGCATTCCAATACAGCATTTGCTTTTGTGTATTTGATCTAATATGACCAACCAAACAGTAAATATAGAGAAAGAAAAGCAGAACATTTATATAGTGCATTAGTGCAGCCTTCGCCAGATCTATTACACCACAGCAAACTGTCTGTATCAGTGACACTGACTATCACTTAGTGGGGCTCATTTAAAATCAGTGGTCAAATATGCAACTACAAACCCATAGCAAATAATCAAATGTTATCCTTCTTTATTTTTTCTTAAAGGGCATGTAAAGTCTAAAATAGAATAAGGCTAGAAATGCTGTATTTTGTATACTAAACATAAACATGAACTTACTGCAAAACAAGCCTAATCAAACAAATAATTTATGCTTTCAAAGTTGGCTACAGGGGGTCACCATCTTGTAACTTTGTTAAACATCTTTGCAAGACTAAGACTGTGCACATGCTCAGTGTGGTCTGGGCTGCTTAGGGATCGTCATAAACAAAGCCACTTGAGTTCTGCATGGCTGGGAAGTAAGGCGGGGGCTCCCCCTGCTGTTCATAAGTATGATTGTTTCCCTGCTCAGCAGTTAGGGGCCGTCTGACAATTCCTATCCACAGCAGTAAATGAAGGGAGAATTTCACTGCATACAGTCAGGTTTCTTATAAAAACAGGACACATTTTTTAATTAAAGTACATTGGAGATATGCTTCTTTTTCATTAAAGAAAGTAAAAATTGGATTTTATCTTTTTGCCTTTACATGCCCTTTAAGATAGCTGGATAAATCTAATCAACAGTTGGTTGCTAAGGGTCAGATGTGGCCCCTATGCCGATATGTCCATTATTAGTAAATAAACTGATATTCTTTCTATAGCTTTGCACCAGATCTAGGTGAAACTCTATGGCAGTGATCCCCAACCAGTAGCTCGTGAGCAACATGCTGCTCTCCTACCCCTTGGATGTTGCTCCCAGTGGCATCAAAGCAGGTGCTTATTTTTGAATTCCAGGCTTGGAGGCAAGTTTTATTTGTATAAAAACCAGGTGTACTGCCAAAAAGAGACTATATGTAAGTTGACAATCCACATAGGGGGGGCTACCAAATGGCCAATCACATCCCTTATTTGGCACCTCAAGTACATTTTTCATGCTTGTGTTGCTCCCCAACTCCTTTTACCTCTGAATGTTGCTCACGGGTTCAAACGGTTGGAGATCCCTGCTCTATGGTAACATGTCTCTTCCAGTGCACCTTGATACAGTCAGGGGGTGTAGTGCTTGGCATATTCTGTTGAGTTTCTTTGGGGTTCAGAAATGCTACTGATTGTTATTCGTACCCTTATTATGATATTGAGATTCTTTTCAAGCTAGTATTTCTCATTGAGAGCAAGTAACAGAGCACAGGCCATCTGCATTGCATGTCAGGGATTCTATGGGGTATGTTTATGCTGAACATCAATCTCTGCATATATCAGAGGATTTATCAGGCAGATGACTTGAGACAGACATATGTGAAGCATATTTGTTTTACTTGCTCTTGTGCTACATGCTTCTACACTGTTGAATGTCATCACACAATAAACTATGCACATAAACAGGATAGACGGCTTTCTGTGATCCTGTAAGTGTCTATACTATTACTATCTGCTCATGGTGCCAATGGAAAGCTGCAGCATTTAAACATACTGTTATCAAAATAAATTACCAGTGCTTATTGTATAATGTTCTGTGGATTTAAATAGCGAGTCTTATATTTCCCACTTAAACATAAACACAATATTTCCCAGTGTCAAAAATGTTCTTTGCAATCTATTCAGTATAGTTGTGTATCCGTCATCCGTGGCTCTTAAATAGTATTTCATCCAATATATAAGCTTACACTTCACATCAGCCACTTTTCGTGCTTGGCAAGATATGTTTGTCTAGTATAATGGGATATTTTTGTTCATGTGACCTCTTTTGACCAAAAGGCAGCAAAAACACAATCCTTTCACTATCCTATTGTGACATTAATTAAGATATGGGAAATCAGGTTGGCAGAGTTTCAAGTCAATTTGCACTATACAGGTCTTCTGCATGATTGTCTGGATAGAATATGCATAGATAGACATATCTGCATTCAAATTCATGTTTCAACCACAATTCAACTTGTTTATGCTAAAAGCCCCAAATTCAAAAACTTAAATTTTTGTTATTAGGTGCAAAAAGAATCCATAAAAAACCTCAAATGTAAAAATCGTGTATGTCAACGGCAGTTGTCCGAAGCAGAACTTAGGTGATGTCTTCAATTTGAGTTTTTCCAGTTTTTCAAATATTTTTATTTTTATCATTGAAAATGATTGTATAATTATGTATACCTGTGTACAAAATATTAGGGATACCCTTTTGGGGTTTGGGTTCAAAATGTTAAAATGTTGCATAGGGACTGTGACCCAATGCCTCCTGGACATGTATTGAGCTGGATGGTGAAACTGCAGTTCAATTGGATTAGTAACTGGCAACTGGAGTCTTCTGGACATCCTTAGCTTTGTGGAATGAAGAATTATTCTAACTGTAAGCTCTTGTGAGACAGGCCCTCCAATAGTGATGAGCAAATTTGTCCCATTTCACTTCACCGAAAAATTTGGAAAACTGCAAAACAATTTGCGAAACAGTGAAAAATTTGCAAAATGCATTGAAGTCAATGGGCATCAATTTTTTTATGCGCAACAATTTTTTACGCACATGACAATTTTTCTCGCTCTAAATGAGCGGTTTTTTTCTTATGTCGACTTTTTTGTCCAAATGCATTAAAGTCAATGGGTGTTTTTCCTTTTGCCGCAAGGGGA
The DNA here is from genome assembly GCA_038501925.1 of Xenopus petersii. NCBI lineage: Eukaryota > Metazoa > Chordata > Amphibia > Anura > Pipidae > Xenopus > Xenopus petersii. The sequence continues at coordinate 38,561,234 of CM076681.1, read as the reverse complement.
TTTTCACCGAAGTTTCACAAAAAAAATTTGCAGACGGCAAAATGCGGAAATTTGATGTGAATCCATGGCTCTTCGAAAAAAATTGCTCAGTACTACCAATACAAATTTTATTCTGTAACCCCTTTTCGTTAATATATTGTAAGACCTGTTTCCTATAAATTAGTTGCTGCTGCTGCTGCTGTAGCAATAAATGATAATTATGAATATAGCCCTACATCAACTTTTTTATTCTACAGGCGAGTCATTTGACATCCCTACCAGTGGGACCAACGTATGATTATTTTAAATATTGTCATAACTTAAATTAAAAATAGACTATAATATAGATGTTCGTATGTGAAATGTAAAAAAAAGGGAGTAAGACTCAGTTCCCTAAACTGATAGCATATACCTTTAAGAGAAGTACTCAGCATTGCAGGCACCTGCCCTATTTTCGCCATATTTGTATGAAGAATGGCCTTAGCTGTTTTATGAGGAGAATAAACAGTTCATCAGAAGACTGACTCACAGTCATGTCAGTAACAAATCTGCAATGCAGTATAAAGCAGTTATACCAGTTCTGCAGTACCAGTGACTAATTTATGTAGATCAGCAATAACAAACAGGTTTCTCGCATATTTTAGTGACACTGTGGTGTGAGCTCAGGATGTTAAATACTTTTAATATCGTCCTCCTATATATTTTGCATGTTTATCTCTGCCCACTTATTCTTGTCTGCAAGCTCTTCTCACATGCTTGCCATTATCTCCTTATCTCAGCACTTGCTTCTGTTCTTTCCAAGGATATTGTACCACACTCCCTTTGCTGCCCGGGCTGTATGTTGTGTTTAAGCAGGTTGGCACCAAGATTCTGTGGCAGCGTCAAACAAAAAAAGGAATGTATTTTTCTTAGATATTGTGACAAGCTGGCTGCTTGTACACGTAATTTTTGGGGGAAATTAGCACTGGTAGGCTAAGTGTAGGATCAGGAGCATAAAGACAGGGACACCAGGTCTTCAGGCAGATTTATTTAGGCAACTGTTCCCAACATAAAGATACCAACATACTGGAACACAGTTTTAACAGAACTCATTCAAGACTTTCCCTTCACTGGTGGCTTCCACATTCTAGTATTCTGGGCTTCTCATTAAGCCCTGCTGACTTTCCCCTCCAGGGATATCAGTTCACCAGCCTCTGGCTTGTCTCACCTTCTGGCTTGTCTCACCTGTCTTAGCACCTCAATCACTTTTGATTCTCAGTCACCTGGTCACGTCTCCCTCTCCTCTCCTTGCAGTGGCAGGCAGCACCCCCAGCCCCTCTAGGAGCTCCTAACATAGACAGGTAACCATCTTGTTGTGTGCCCTGCTCAGAGAGACCTTCCTAACACTCTCACTACAATTAATACCATTCCACATGACACCTTTTTTCCTGTGGAAAGTGAGCTCCAACATGTGAACTAGACCACTGGAATAGATTGCCTCTTCCTTCCAGAACACTATAGCTTCCAGGGCCAGACAGCAAACATCTAACAATATATATATATAATTAAAGTTTAGGAATGTAGTACTAAGGGTTTAGTTGTATTAAAGGGAGTGAAAAGAGGTAATGGAAAACTTCTTGCTTAACTTGCTTAAAATGTTGTAATAATAGAATTTTTTTCAATAATGGCTCATGGTAATACTCTGCTTAAATCCAATAGCTCATCACAATACTTACTTACTTACTGATAAAGAACTGTATAAAAGTTGAGCCCAATATACAGGTAGTGTACAAGAGAGCTTTATAATGTATAATTGTGTATAACAAATCTTTGTATGATAGTATACAAGGCGGCCTTATAATCTATAATTCTGTCTAATGAAGCTTTGTGCAAGAGAAATCATGGGAACTAATCAACTCGATGACCTAATACTTGTTCTTTATTCTGGATTTTCTTATATGTATTATATAATATGTTTATGATTTCTGCAGCCCTTATTAGACGTTCCTTTATTGTAGCTGGGAGCACAATATGCTAGTCAGGTACCAGTTAGCTAGATAAGATCTCTGCTTCGGATGTGCTTTTTGGGACTCTGGTCAGATCCTGATGAGCACATGGGAAGCAAGATCTGTTATTAATCAAATCATTATATCTTCTTACTTAATTAGTATATGAGCTCATTGTTTGTTAAGCCTATAAAAACTGGGGGTCTCCAATCGGTCAGTTGAGATTCGCCTGTGGGGTTTACGCATGCGGCCACAGGACCAGTGGTCTAACCATAGGATCTTTGGAACCGTTGGAGCCTCGATCTGCGGACTGTTTAAGGATCTCCCAGTCGGAGAGGGGTTGTATACTGTGCTATAGCATACTGTGCTCACTCGGTAATGTATATCTTTTTCATTCTATGTATGTAATAAACCTTTGCTTATACGTAGCTGGTGTGTTTCAATTATTTCCGAGAGTAGAACCATAATTAAAACAGATATATATATATAACAAACAAGGGAAAGTTGTGCTCACCACTAATTTTTAAAACCATTAGGCGGGGGTGCAATGAGGCTGTGACCACAAAATACATATAGACAAATACAAGAGTCCTCTGCACTCAACCCATTATCAATATATTTAAGACAGAGATATTGTGTGCATACTGCTACTGAAAAATGCCTTACCCTTTAAACAAAACAGGAATTGTTTGTCCATATATTGCAATAAATTTTTCAGTAGCAGTATGCACAAAATTTCTCTGTCTTAAATATATCGATAATGGGTTGAGTGCAGAAGACCTCTTGTATTTGTCTATATATATATATATATATATATATATATATATATATATATATATATATATATATACACACACACACACACACACACACACACACACACACACACACACACACACACACAGTATATCATACCTTTTTTTGGAAACTGGTCCGATTACATGTGTATTTGTCAATGCTACACACATAAAAGGAATTTACATTGTATTGCTGCTACCCATTTAAAAGAACAGTATGATTCACCAACAAGAATTTGCCCTGGGGGCTTCCCGCTCCCTCCTTCTTGGAACAACAATTGTGTAATTGCTTTGGATTATATGCACTTTCATATGAGTAATTTATGAGACCTTAGATGATGTGTGTGTGTGTGTGGGGGGGGCATGTTGTGTGCATAAATCTTTTTTTTTTGTCTCTTTAAAGTATGTATTTATAATTTATTTTGTGCTGCCAAGTTGTAAGGTAAGGTTGTCAAGCTTTACCAGTGCACTGAGGAGAAAATATAACTATACTAGATGTTTTGATGGATAGGTTATACTATAACAAAATAGTATATGGAGCCTTTGGACAGATTGGAGGTCAACAATTACCTTGAAGAATAAAATTAGCACTGGGGCCTCCTGAGGGAGAGCTTTGGTGTAGGTAGTGTACGAGATGAAAATGTACAGAGTATGGAGAATAATTCAAATAAGTAGAATTACTCATGTACAATGCACTATATGGGAGATGCCCTTCCTGTTATTCAGAGCTTTCTTGAAATCAGGTTTCCGGCTAAGGCTTCCCATACCTGTGCTATCATTTACTTATTTTAGGATTGGACCTCAGACAGATCCAAGCAGGCGTCGGCCTTTGCCATCCTCCAGTTGAGCCTATATAGCTCTGTAATGTAACTGCTCGAAGGTTGCATTTAAACCACTAAGCTCATCTGTAGTGTAATAAAGTGATCAAGCAGGTACTGTTTTTGGTTCATACTGGTCACATTCTGTGTTTTTTTAAAATTTCAGTTTTTTGAGAATTGAGCTACGCACATATGGTTCTCAAACACAAATTGCTAGCTATAAAAACAAGTGAGCATGTTTCTTTTTTTATGACTTCAGCAGAACAAGACAAGTATCAAAACAAACAATTACACTTTGCCAATAGTGTCTGGAGGTTTTCCCATTGTTTATTGGCTTTGTGTCATGTTAGGCATTCACAGGAATTGTCAGCTGGTATATTTCATTCTAATAAGTCAAATATCCAGGGCTTGGTACCAGCCACCTTCCAAAATTTTTTTTACAGTTCAGTTGGTTTCAATTCACAAGAAATAAAGACTTTTTTCAATTACTTCCTATTTGCTAATTGTGTTTTTCTAATATTTAAGTGTTACATTTTTCACTTTTTTATGTCTTTCTGAATCAGCTCTGGGGGGAGAGGGTACCGATTCTATAAACTCCTATAAATTAATAGATAAGTTGATACATTTCTTATTTTTGCCCCTGCTGAGGCAAATCCCTGATTAAAGAATACTTGTTGGAAAAATATATTTATCCCCAACCCCGCAACACTTTGCCAGGCGTAGAATAGCCAGGACAACGCTAATTCACTAAAATCCAAAGTTGCATCCAGGGCACCAAACGCTTGCGAAGTTGCGCCAGCATTACTGCGCCAAGCGAAACAAAGTTGTGCTAGAATTGCCTAATTTGCATACGGCGGGAAGTTAAAGTACAATGGACATATACGTTGCAGCAAATACATTACACTACACAAGCCCGAGAAACCTTAATAAAATAAAATAAAGTTGTTATATTGCGCTACACATGAGCCCAGTGTATAGTTTATGTGCCATATGTTAGGAAATGTAGGGGGGAAGCCAATTACCCCCAAAAAAATGTACTCTGTTTTTCAGCCTATCACCCTGAATAAGGAAAAGACACTAGTGTTCTTTAGGACTTAGAAATATTCTCAACAATTTTTTTAGGAACTCCTATCTACTCTATTGCACTTCGCCTGGTCTGAGGTGGTGAAGGCAAGTCTGGCGCAAGAGTTAACGTAGAATACGTAGTAAAGTAGAATCCGCAACTTAGTGAATTTGTGTAGTTACGTCCATTTGCCAGAGAGAAAATTCACCAGGCATTTCGGGAGCGAAGTATCGCTAGAGTCTATCTCCTTCACTAGCAAAGTTATGCCAGCGACCATTAGTAATTCGGCGAAGTACCGAAATGACATCACACTGGTGAATTTTCGCCCACGTTAGTCACTTCGCCCTTTAGTAAATGTGCTCCCATAATGTTTGAGGGTAGAGAGTTGGTTCTTAAACTGTGAGAAACTTCCTCACTGTATACAAAGTCTTCAACACCGATATAAATTGTTCAGTAGTGAGAGGTCCCTGTCCATCTGTCTGTCTCTGCGCACAGCTTGGAGGGAACATTGTCCACAATGCACCCTCGTGTTACCTGTGCTGTTTTTGTGAGTTCAGACTTTCTTGTATTGACCTCACAAGTGAAACACCTGGGGGCAGATTTACTAAAGGGCGAAGTGATTAACGCTGGCGATGATTCTCCAGCATTACCGCTTTCAGGGACTTTGCCGATTTACTAACGGGCTCAGGCGTCACTTCGCTAGCGATGGAGATAGACGCTAGTGGTAATCAAACTCTAACACCAGGCAACTTTTCACTCTGGCGAATGGACGAAAATTCGGATTTTACTGAACGTTACCTCTTTTGCCAGACTTTTCTTCTCCAGCTAAGACCAGGCGAAATGCAATGGAGTGTATAGATCTTCCTCAATCCTCAAGTAACTAACTTCATATTTTTTGAGTGGAAAAAATCCAAAAAACGCTGGCATCTTTTCCTTTTTTCAGGGTGATAAGCTGCAAAAGTGTTTAATTTTTTTTTTTTTTGTGTAACTGGCTTCCCCCATACATTATATAACATATGGGAACATTATTTTACACTGGGCTTTTGTGAAGGGCATTATAACAACTCAATTGACTTTATTAGGGTTCCCTTGGCACGTGTAGTTATCAGTGTAAATGTAATGTATTAGATGCAACATGTAACATAAAGAGGGCCATTCAACTTTAAATTCCCCGCGGTATGCAAATTAGCCTGAGCGCAAGACCTCTAGCGAAGTTGCGCTAGGCAGAAATGAACGCTAGCACTTCTTAGCTTTGATTTGCTCGCATTGCCAAAGTAACGCTAGTGAAAATTTGCCAGCGTCCAATGCCCAGGACGATACTTCACATTTTAGTAAATAAAGGTGGCCATACATGGGCCGAGATGCAGACAGACCGAGTCGGCAGCTTATTGGCCCGTGTATGGGGCCCCCCGACAAGCTTCCCCGATGGAAATCTGGCCGAAAGTCGGATGGGACTAAAAATCCCGTTGGATTGCGGCCGCATCTGTTCATTGATGCTGTCAATTGGTGGACTTTGAAAAAATTGAAGTTTTTTTTGGGGGAAAAACTTTGATTCGTACGATCTGAAGTCGATCGAAAACTGACCTATTCGGCCAAAAAAACTTTTTTTTTTTAATTTAGAAGTTATTTAAATTCAACCCTTGATAAATGTTACTAGGCCTCACAGCAAATTAATTTTAGGGCCCCCAGCATACCCAGAGGTTGTCCTTTTTAACCACTACATGTTGAAATTGCTCATTAATTAGGGCCTCATGTGCCCCCCATACCTCCTCTTCCTCTACAAGCCTGCTTCCTCTGTAGTTGTGCCTCTGCTTTCCTCTCAGCTTTAGTCCCCCTGCTGGAGCCAACCTGCTGTGCTTCTGAACTTCTGTTATCCCCTGCCTGCTCTCAGACTAAATCTCTGCTAGTTCCCTTGTTCCTGTGCTCTGGTCCCTGTTCCTTGCCAAATTCTGTGGATCTCCTGGTCTGACCTCCATCCTGTTCCTGACTTGGCTTGCCTGCTAGCTGCTCTAATCTCAGCCTGTCTTTGGACTTTGCATGCCTTCAGCCAGCCCTGACCCCGTGCCTGACACTCACTTCAACCTCTGGCCTGTTTTTGAACTTGTTTTCTCAGTTTTTGCACCTGATGCCATTTCTATAATGTTTGCCATCTTGTTTATTTCATCCTTGTTTTCACCATATCATGACTTTCAGTTTTAGACAAGCTTTTTATGTGTGTATAAAAGGTTACCCAGCATAGTATAAAAGGTACACACAAAAAAGCACGGTGTGCCCAACGCTTTGTTCTCTGGTGCATTTTTTGGTGAATGGAGGATTTAACTGTCCCGAGAAACTTCTTTGGAATATGTTTTATGACAAAACACGGTTACATTACACTTTATCCATTGTTGTTTCAAGCTGAGCCTTCTTTGTATGCCAAGAGATTGTAAGATAGATACAGTACTTAGTGCACTATTTAAATACACAGATTTGTGTCATTTGTTTTTTGTCAAATTACATTACATACATTCTCGTTTTTTAAATTTTCGTTATTGAAACGAATAATGTCTGAAAAGTGTGTCTGAAAAGTCGAATTTCCAGTGAAGAATTCTAAACTCAGCATGCAACAGATCTTAGATCTTTACAGACTTTTAGAAGAAATATTGTTTAGAGCAATCTTTTTAGAAGATATAATGGTTATAAATATTCATTCAACTTGTCAGGACCCCGTTACCTGAGATCCGGATAACATTTTTTTTTAACCAGAGATCCAAAGTTTGGCAGTGAATCTGCAAAAAAATGAATGACCGTTTTATAGTGAATACAGGAAAAGACACAACAGCCTATACATATATATAGTATATATAGAATATAGTTTAGGGATGCACCGAATCCAAAATTCGGTTTGGGATTTGGCCTTTTTCAGCAGGATTCGGATTCGGCTTAATCCTTGTGCCTGGCTGAACCAAATCCAAATCCTAAATTGCATATGTAAATTAGGGGTGGGTAGGGAAATCGCGTGACTTTTCATCACAAATGAAGAATTATTTCCACTTTTTCCTTTACTGCCCCTAATTTAAATATGCAAATTATGATTTGGTTTGGTATTCGGCCGAATCTTTCACCAAGGATTCGAGGATTCGGCCGAATCCCAAATAGTGGATTCAGTAAATCCCTATTATAGTTATCCACCAATATGCACTACAGTTATCCGTTAAATATGAAGGCAGTTGTGCAGAACAAGATTGCTGTTTTGCTGCAAATTATAAGAACATTAAAGGAGAAGGAAAGGCTAAAATTAAATAAGCTTTATTAGAAAGGTCTATATAAATACACCAGTAAAACCTCAAAGAAATGCTGTTCTGAGTCCTCTGTCGAAAGAAACACAGCATTTCTTTCCTTCTATTGAGTACACATGGGCTTCTGTATCAGACTTCCTGTTTTCAGCTTAAACCTCCAGGGCTAGGGCTTGAGCATGCCCTCCCTGCTGTAATCTGAGCCCAGAGCTATGAGTGAGCAAGGGGAGACTCGGGCAGGAAGTGATGTCACACAAAGCCAATATGGCAGCTGCTATCCTAAACAGAGATCTTATAGAACAATTTACTCAAATATGTTCAAGCATTCTGCAGAATAAATATATTGTTATAGTTTGCACTGTTGTGGCTAATCTATTGGCAATAAACTGCTTCAGTAGCTTTCCTTCTCCTTTAAGAAAACTATTCCATGCAGAAATTTTCTGCCTTGAAGCCCATGTGCATCTAATAAAAATGAGTTCCCTGACCAGTGGCGTAACTTTATAGGAAGAAGACCCCACAGTCGCAGGGGGGCACGGGGAAAAGGAGTGCCGGGACTGTGGGGTCTGCTTCCTCTATAGCCAACTAGAACTCCTCCCCCTTCTCTAGCCGTTGTCTAACCTGCGCCAGGGAAGCAGATCGTGTCGGCACGGGGCAGATAGTGAATGGGTCTGTGCTGGGAGTGGGAGGAGTCTGGGTGGGGAGTGGGCGGAGGCAGAAAATGGGCAGGAGGATGGGGATCAGAGTACGCTGGGCCCACTGAAGATTTTTTTGCAGGGGGGGCCTGGCACACTCTAGTTACGCCACTGTCCCTGACTTACCAATTAAGTATTCTCCCTAATTGCTAAAGGTGAGACAGGATATGGGTGTAAGCAATGGTTGCTCATTCAAGTGACTAACACTCATCTGCCGGTGAGATACAGGTAAAATGATTCACATGGATGGACGCATAAATGATACTACATCCAAGGCAGTCTCCACTGTCAGCATTATTAAGATTTTCAACACTCTGCGTGATGTTCCCTATACTTGCTGTCCCAATACAACATTATGAATTAAACAAACCCCTCGGGCATGGCATTGAACAAATGAATGCCTTATACAAGTAGGAGCAGCTGCGGCTACTCTAAGACAGGTATGACAAGCCTTTGTTTCTGTGTACTTTATGTAACCATTTATTTACACAGCCCTCGTAGTTAAACACCACTTTTTCTATTCAGTTGTCTCTTTATCTAAATAAACATTTCAAATGCATTTTAACTTCAATTTTAGTCATTGCAGGGAGAAGAAAAAAACTAATACCTCTTCATGTGAAATATACTCACAAAAAAAAAGCTGAATAGCTCCTGATGCATCTCTATTAAAATACAAAGCACGCTCACAAGACAGATGTAAGCCTAGGGGGCATATTTATAAATGTGAGAATTTTACTGCAAAAAAAGCGAGAAAATTTGGTGTTAAATTAAGCGACAGCTTTTGCACAGCGTCAATATCATTCAGAGAGAGAGTTATTCTACCAAAATTAACTATGTAACTACTTAACCTGTTTGCCTGGGATTGTGGGTATAATTGGAATAGGTTAAGTACAATTTAATACACGTGATCTCACTAATATATAATAGATAATACATTTCCCTGAATTTAAATTTTCCTGGATTTTATACCATTTTTTTTCCTGGATTTGATACCGTTTTTTTCTGGTTCCCTAAAAGGTTCCCTAAAAAACATAAAATGGGGATTCTACTGTACTAAAGTCCCAGTCATGCCAATATTAAGATGTATTATTGCATCAGTGGTTTTTGTATATTTTTTCTCTTTTTAAATAATCTAACATAAATATAGAGTGCATATTGTTTGGCAGAATATTAGCTGACTGTTCCCTCCCATTGCAGTTCCACAGGAATGAAATATATAGGTATGGGATCCGTTATCCGGAAACCCATTATACAGAAAGCTCCGAATTATTCATTTTTTCTGTGTAATACAGAACCTTGTACTTGATCCAAACTAAGATATAATTAATCCTTAAAGCAGAACCAGCCTATTGGGTTTATGTAATGTTTACATGATTCTGCAGTAGACTTAAGGTATAAAGATCCAAATTTGTATATACGTTATTATAAATGTAATAGACTATATCATAATGTAAAAAAGGAATTACCCTCGCACACCCTTGCCATCCAATCAATCCGAATCCCCAGTGCTCGATGAATGAGGAATTGGCAACCTCAAATTCAGTGTAGACGAAAAATAAATCAACGGCACAACTTGGGTGATGCTAGCAGGGAGAATCCCTTGCTCGTTCATTGTGGATGCAACGTTACATCAGCAATAGACTATATCCTGCCATAGCACACTCTAAAATCCGAATATTTCTGATAATTTTATTTAAAAAAAGTCAGAGCAAACTGGAATCCAATATTTGACCTTATTTATCATTAACAAAGCATAATTTAATCGGATCGGGGAAAAACTCATTAAAATCGAGCGACAATCCAGAATCGATCAATTTCTTTCTTTCTTTCCCCGAAAATTCAGAATTTTTAGAAAATTTGACCTGAAAAGCCTCGAATAGCCGGATGTGCTAATTCCAGCGCAGACCACAGAAACTTCCAAATAGGATAGGGACCTCTCCCATTGACTTATATACAACCTCGGCAGGTCTGAGATGGTGGATTTTCGGATTTGGACTTTTTCCATCCTCGTGGTAAAATAAATCTTGAAAAAATGTGCGTTCTTTTTCCACTAAAAAATTGGATTTTATTGTAGGGACCCTGAGCTTTGGGTATATTTTACTCAGGCAGTTCCCCCTATGTAATTGGACACCTACTCAGGCAGCAGCTATGTCCCTTTTCCTGGGTCCTTGGGATTTACTGTAGGCAAGGGTTTCCCACTAGGTGGCAGTATAAAAGGGTATAGCCCCATGTGTTCAAGGTTTTTCCTGGGACCTTAACTTACTGTGAGGTATTACAGGTCCAGGTCTGCCAATGGTAAAAGTTAAAGAGTAATCTAGAATTACTAGTCATAGTTGCTCCAGGAGCAAAAAAGAAGCTCAGGGTATGTAGTGAGTAGTTTCTGCTCCAACGAGAAGTAGTGGGGTTAGGACCCCGTGGTGAGTCCACCACTAGCAGAGGGAATCAGTGGGTTAGGTGAGGACCAGTGAGGGTGCCGAGATTCAAGACCTCAGGTAAGTACCCCTGTGCACACAGCTCTACTTTGTGGGAGGATTTGCTCCAGGAGCGTGGTAACCTATTCTTGCTATTTCACTTCTGAAAGGGGATTCTGCTATTATTATTCTGCTTGACATCAAAGTGCCTGTAAATTACTTCATTATAACTGTTCCCTGCAAATAAACCAGTTATTTTGCTGCAAGAAATCATCTCTACGACTAGATCCTCTGCAGCACGGAACTACACAATGTACCGGGAGTTGCAGGGAGTTGCACAGGTACATGTGGGTCATTGGCACAGTACAAGCATCAATAGTCCTGTTCAAAAGCTTACACACAGTGAAACCCAGTCACGGGTGTGTACAATTTCCACTATGATAATATCACTACAAAATAGAGGACATTCCCAAGTACATTAATGAGTAATTTCCCCATTCACCAGCAGCAACTATAATATAAAAACATCCACTCTGAAAACTGTCATTTTGCACGTCTCCTTAATGTTGCAATCCCGTGAATGAACTGACAAAGGAGGGAACGTTAGACTGACAATGACATGAGTTTTGTAATGACTCACACGTTTACTCATCCATGAGCGGTGACAGAAATGCTACAGATCAATAGTACAATAAGTATTTCTCCCAGAGCATCACAGAGCTATTGGGGCTTTACTTTACAGTTCCAGTACCGTGAAAATGCGCAGTTCACATCATGGAGAGTAATTGTAGGCGTGACGTCAAGAAGCGATTGACTGCTGATTCCTTGCTGATCTTGTTACAAACAGGTTCTGAGGCTTCTCAATCAAGTGACTAAAAAGCCAAAAAGTTGAGAACACCTGCGGAAGACTTTTATCTGTCAAAGGTGTGTTTTCACTGACTGAAACAATTTGCTCTTTTGTATGCCTTCTAAGTGAATCTAGAGAATGTGAAAATACTATCTTTGTTTATGTTTTCTAAACATTTACCTTGTCTTACATATTAAGACTAGCGGTGTGTGACCTGTAAAAAATGCTCAGGGCCAGGGATTTTCCGGATAAGGGGTCTTTCCATATTTTGGCTCTCCTTACATTAAGGGGCACATTTATTACAGGGGTGCTTCACCTTTAAGGTAACTTTTCATATGTTATAGCAGGGATCCCCAACCTTTTGAACCCGTGAGCAACATTCATAAGCAAAAGGAGTTGGGGAGCAACACTAGCATGAAAAATATTCTTGGGTTGCCAAATGAGGGCTGTGATTGGCCATTTAGCAGCCCCTATGTAGATTGTCAACCTACATTGAGGCTCTGTTTGGCAGTACACTTGTTTTTATACAAACTTTCCTCCAAGCCTGGAATTCAAATATAAGCACCTGCTTTGAGGTCACTGGGAGCAAAATCCAAGGGGTTGGAGAGCAACATGTTGCTCACGAGCTACTGGTTGGGGACCACTGTGTTATAGAATGGCCAATTCTACACAACTTTTCAATTGGTCTTCATTATTTATATTTTTATAATTATTTGCCTCCTTCTTCTAACTCTTTGCAGCTTTCAAATGGGCGTCGCTGACCCCTTCTAAACAGCAAATGAAATTATTGAGATGGGCCACACTGCTGATGATCATATGATATATCACCGTTACGTGGGGGTGGCAATCGGGGTAATGGCACTTAAAAAGGCAGAAGTTTAAAGCTTTCCTAACAATTACCAGACTCTGTATTGCAACTTTTGTTATATGTCTGCTCTCATTTACGTCCCCTCATTATAACCGAAACAGATGGAGGGGAAAAAAAGCTGCAATATTAATGTATCCGTTTCCTGTTATTAAATTAAGCTAACAACAACAACATTAGCTTGAAGTGGGCTAAAAGTTCAATACAAGTGAATCCAGTTTGGGCTAGGGATGCACCGAATCCACTATTTTGGATTTGGGCAAACCCCCGAATACTTTGCTAAAGATTCCGCCGAATACCGAACCGAATCCGAACCCTAATTTGCATATGCAAATTAGGATTCAGATTCGGTTCGGCTGGGCAGAAGGATTCGGCCAAATCTGAATCCTGCTGAAAAAGGCCGAATCCTGGCAGAATCCCGAATCGAATCCTGAATTCGGTGCATCCCTAGTTTGGGCCAATACTTACCTCCAAGTTTTAACAGTAATGGATTTGGACTAATTAATTTCCATGGGACTTTGTACAATATAATAACTTTATACTGAATTTAGATTGATATTGTAATGTGATTTCCTTTTTTTGATTTGATGAATTAATAATGAACTAAAAAATATTTCCATCTGATTAATTTTTCTAAGGAAACAAATGCACTTTATATCAAATTAGAGTTATTTAATGAGTAATTCAATAGGCGTTATAATTATGTGATTGGTATTTATTAAGTATAAGTCATAGATTAGTTCCGGGAAGATAAAATAATATATCTAAAAGTACGGAACAGCTCTAATAGGAAAATAAAACACTCATGGGTTTGACCAGGGGTCCCCAATGTTTTTTACCTATGAGTGACATTAAGATGTTAAAAGAGTTGGGGAGCAATGCAAGCATGAAATGTTTTCCTGTGTGGATCAAAATAAGGGCTGTGATTGGCTATTTGGTAGCCCCTATGTGGACTGGCAGCCTACAGGTGGCTCTTTTTGGCAGTACAACTGTTTTTTATGGAACCAAACATGCATCCAAGCCAGGAATTCCAAAATAAGCACCTGACACTGGTTGAGGATCACTGGGTTAGACAATTACAGATTGCAAATGTGGCAGTGATGGGGTACCTCTTCAATAAACCATTACCCCGACTTATCTTTCTCATGGGTCAAAGGTGTTCCAAGCATCATTGTACAGACTTCCTTATTTCTTCCTTCTGCTCAAATGCTCTGCTCCAGCTCAGGAACCACACAATTTTCTTACCTAACTTGCATTACAATTTTTTTTTAAAAATCTGTGTGAAAATAGTGAAAGCAGAGATATCAACTAAACCCATGTCATTAGGGTGATAATGATCCATTAATGATATCATGTCACCATTAAGCCTGAAGATGGTCAAAAAACCATGACTAGTTATTCCCCTGGTGACTTGGATTTAATTGACATCAGTGGGTTTGCACTTTAGTGGCAGATATCCAATAATATCCATAATTACTGTACCCTTAATTAATGCTTATTGAAGAGTCATGAAACTATAAGCAATTAGTCTTTGCAAAAGTATTTTGTTTGTAGATAAAAAGTAATAAATCTTAAAGTGGATAGATGACCGTTGGAGACAAGGAGGTTAAATGTTTATCATGCTTCATAAAAAGATATTGACAAAATAAACCATACATCAGAGTCTGAGTGCCAGGCATTGCTGCGTAAAAATGGTGTATTTATAATGCAGCATAAAAAAGCATCTTGTATTTCAAACTGTAATATTCTTCTTTACACTGTTATGCCACTGCTAATTGTAGTTGCTAATTGCACACTTTTAAGGTGTAATCTTTTGGAGCGTACATAACTATTTCAGGTATAAGTTCGATTACAGACACTACGCACTGGCACAAACTATAACATTCATTTCTTCCACTGTTAGAAGTGGCCACTAAACAGTTTCCAGGTTTGCAAAAAGCTACATTATATTTGTACACCGATTTCCATTTTCACATTGTGAATATTTCCCTATTATCGACTTTAATTACATTCCCCCCAAGTGTAACTGTGACGAATATTTGCCTTGGCACATATATATTAGTAATGAACACTAGATGGCAGTGTCTTGTCTTTCTTTCTTGCACAACTATAATGTGGACATTGTCTCACCCTACTGCATGCTAATCACATTACCAATATAAAGTAATGACATCATTATAAATATGTTTAATATTTACCCAGTGAATTATTCAATTAAAATTGGAAGTCAAATAATTTCCCTGCAGGTATCTTGCATTCTTACAAAACTGTCATACAATAATACATAAAAATTCAACAGTGATTCCTGAAACTGAATTACTGTTACCTATTTCATTTTCTCATTTTGGGCAACTTGTTGGTGTATTTCAACATCCCACTAAGTATAGGCACTGTGTTGGTCACAGTGTCAGAAAGGGGCATCGAGGGCCCACTGGGGCAGGGACACCAAGGCACTCCTTGCAAACAAAGCCATGCCACACACTCTGTACCGCCTTACTTCTTCTTGATGTTGTGGGGGCACGGGACAGTGAGTGTAGGCCGGCAGTTTACTCTCGATAGCAGCAGGTAGTTTGACCCCTATAGCAGAAATCCTATAAGACATTTATTCCGAATCAGAGTGGTATATTTAATTAACTCTTTTGCAACAAAGCTATAATAATAAGACAGTACACCAAGTGGCAGTAGGGTGTACATGAGTATAGAGGGCACACAAGTCTATATGATTATCCTACCTAAAATTTGGGGAATGGGGGCCAGTAACTAGTCTGCTTCTTGTATAAGACTGTACCTTAGGACAGGTAGGCCTGCTCTTCAATAGCTGTATATAAATACTACTATTGTAGTGTAGTAAAACCCTATATTATGGAGTCATTATAACATAATTGCCATTTATGAGGTCTCTGTTTAAAGGAGAAACAAACCCTTCGGAATTCAGATTTTTAGCAGCCATCAGCCCAGTCCGACCTTGGCTTTTGCTAAGAAATCCTTTTTACTCTCCTTTTTAGCCCTCTGTTGTTCTCCCTGTACACTCTCTCTTTAGACCTTTTCTCTTCATTTGGTCTTAAATACACTAACCACTGATGTTCATAACCTGGTCACTAACTGTTTCCTAGCTCACTCACACAACCGATCTAGCTTAAACAGAATAGCAGCCATTCAGCAGGTAGCATTTACTGGTCACCTGTTTAAAAGCAAACATCTTATTGGTTGCTATGGATTACTGCTCTTGGGCAAACATATTGCCTTTTATTACATAAGGGGGTATGTGTCCTAAAATATCTGGACATAGATTTATCCAACATCTCTTATTCCAAAATAAAGGGTGTTTATATTGAAGGGATACTGTTAGGGGAAGACGTTTTTTTTCAAAACGCATCAACCAATAGTGCTGTTCAACTAATTAGATTTTTAGAAGGCGCACACCCAATTTTAATTCAATAGTGAGGTGCTTGTCCCATGAAGACCGCCCAAGGAAAGTCTACCAAAAATTCAGTATAAAGATAAATATAGGGACTGCACACTCAAATTTAAAAAGGCAAAATTGTATTACATTTACAAAAATACACTTACATTTTCAGCTATGGCCCAATATTGGCCCATGGCCCAGTATTGGCCCTACGCGTTTCGACCACTAGCGTGGTCTTCATCAGGGGCAAAATTCATAAATTATTGCAAAAAAGATAAAAAGGCAGAACGAATGTGTCCAACAAATAGGTTTAAATACCTTTTTGATGCCCTCCATAATCTCCCTACGCATGGCAAGTGGCGTGTGACGTCACATCTGCTCCTAACCCAGAAGCATGTGCAACAAGAAATGCGTCACAATCCAAATGGAATGCACATGCGTTCCAAGCAATGCCTATTGTGAATGTCACTTCCGCCCACTCTTATAGAGGTATGAGGAAGTTACCGATGCTTATTTTATGGAGCGCAATTGCGTTCCAGCGTCAATAAAGCCCATAGATTGCAGAAAAAGGTGGTATTTTCAAGAATTAATACCTTCCACTTCATTTTAATTTTAAATAATTTCAAAATGCACACAATAAGCTACAGAAAACTTCCTCACCTCAACAGATTATCGTTCCTAAACAAACAAAGCCAACATAAATAGAAAAATAATATAATATATACACAGAAAAAAGGAGACCAAAAAAGTAAAAATAAAAAAACCAAAATCAAAAAATTATTAAACATAATGCATCATATGCTATATGTCAATGAAGGTGTAGTCCTTGTCACCATATATTCCTCACATTACTGTCGTCACCTATAGAAAAAGGAGAACGTAAATCTTTCGATATTGTATCAAGATCACTATAGCAACGTAAGGCAATCATACCTACCCAGGATTTGAAAAGAATTAACCTCCAATCGGAATGGCGTGTTGAGGAGTTGAGCAAACCATAGTTAAATATGAGAACTATCTGTTCTGCAAAAAGCAAGACAAATTTAAAGAATCATTAAGACCATGAGGTGTAATTGTGTTAAGCTGATAGATCCAGTCTGCTTCTTTCCTCAATAAAAGTGTATTTCTATCTACTCCACCAACTGTATTAGTGATTTGTTCAATCCCCATAATTCTCAGTGATGAAACATTATGACCATAGTCTTTACAATGTTGTACCAGGGGTGTTGTTTCCCTACCTATTTTTATCACGCTCTTATGTTTACTGAATCTGTCCTTCAATTTTTGAATGGTTTTTCCAATATAATATAATCCAGAGGGGCAGATCATCAAATATAACACATGTGTTGATTGGCAAGTGATCCTTTGCTTAATCCCAAATCTCTGTAGGGTTTGGGGATGTGTAAAAGAATCCCCCTGAATCATGCTATTGCATATAGAGCAACCATAGCAACGATAGTTGCCTGGTCACGGATTTTGTAAAAAATGTGGAACACAGTAGTGTGCCTTGTTATCAGCCCTAACCAGTAGATTCTTCAAATTTTTTCCCCTTTTGAAAGCTAACATAGGGGGTTCCTGACATTCATTGCCAATGATCGCATCAGTTTGTAAATGGTGCCAATGTTTTTGTATAGTATGTTTAATAAACCTGCTAGCAGTTGTATATTTAGTGACAAAAACTTTTCTGGCTTTATCTGCTTTAGGTATCACAATATCATTATTTACCTTAGCTGTTCAAGCAGACTTCTGCATTGAAATCCATTTCTCAAAAGAGCAAACAGATTTTTTAATATTGAAATCTGACATGGGGCTAGACATATTGTCAGTTTTCCAGCTGCCCCCAGTCATGTGACTTGTGCTCTGATAAACTTCCGTCACTCTTTACTGCTGTACTGCAATTTGAAGTGATGTCACCCCCCCCCCCAGCAGCCAAACAACAGAACAATGGGAAGGTAACCAGATAACACATTCAGTTACATTGAATAGGAGAAAAAACAGCAGCCTGCCAGAAAGCAGTTCCATTCTAAAGTGCTGGCTCTTTCTGAAAGCACATGGCCAGGCAAAATGACCTGAGATGGCTGCGTACACACCAATATTATAACTTTAAAAAATACACTTGCTGGTTCAGGAATGAAATTTTACATGGTAGAGTGAATTATTTGCAGTGTAAACAGTGTAATTTAGAAATAAAAACTACTCCATAAAAATCATGACAGAATTCCTTTAAGTTGGCACCCCCTTTGATGTTATAACAAATCCCTCCAACAATGTTCCAGAATCTAGTGGGAAACGTTCCTGGGCTTTCCAGTGGAGCAGAGGTCCCCACCATTTTTTACCCATGAGCGACAAGATGTAAAAAGAGTTGGGGAGCAACACAAGCATGAAAAATGTTCCTGGGCAGTGCAAAATAAGTGCTGTGATTGGAAATTTGGTACCCCTTTGTGGACTGACAGCTTACAGGGGTTCTGTTTGGCAGTATACATTGTTTTTATGCAACCAAACTTGCATCCAATCCTGGAATCTAAAAATAAGTACCTGCTTTGAGGCCTCTAGGAGCAACACCCAAGGGGTTGGTGAACAACAAGATGCTCTCAAGCCACTGGTCGGGGATCACTGCACTAGATCATTACCCCCATATATAATAAAAGGCACTATTTTTGCCCAGGAGCAGTAACCAATAACAACCAATAGCATATTTGATTTTAAACAGGTGACCAGTAAATGCTACCTGCTGACTGGTTGCTCTGGGTTACTTCACTTGGGCAAACTTAGTGGGGCTCATTTATCAACACTGGACAAATTTGGCCATGGGCAGTTACCCATAGCAACCAATCAGTGATTAGCTTTTTAAAGCCAGCTGCAAGTAGAACAATGAATGCAACAATCTGATTGATTGCCATGGGTTATTGCCCGTGGGAAAATTTGACCAATGTTGATAAATGACCCTCAGTGCCATTCATTGCATAATCCCCTAAATGTGATGGGGCACTGATGTTAGGCAATCAAGTCTGGCTTGTTTCAGGCCACAGGAGTGGCCTAAGGATTTGGTCAGGGTCCTGTGCAGCTCAGTCCAGATCCTCCACTCCCATGACAGCAAACCCATTCCGTACATTATTTACTATATCATAGTGATGCAGGAAAAAGTCTTCCCCAAAGTATTGCCATAAACTAGGGAGCGTGAAATATACATAAGTGTGTGCTTAATTGTCTTTTTATTGTCTACACTGCTTAGATACTTATTGCACCTATCCTGTCAAATGGCTTGTGCCTAGCAGCATATTTAACATTTCGCAAATGTACTGCTCTTAAGGGCTCTTACACATGAGTGTTTTTACCTGCGCTCCCCTGCGTTCCGTTTTTCAGCGTTCAGCTGCAGGGGAGCGCATGAATAGATGCATTTCATTATTTTAAATGGGGCTGTACTCACACAGGTGCGTGTAGGCGCCAAACGCAGCAAAAATGCAGCATGTTGCGTCTCAACCTGCGTTCGGCGCCTACATGCGCCTGTGTGAGTACAGCCCCATTTGAAATAATGAAATGCGTCTATTCCTGCGCTGCCCTGCTGCTGAACGCCGAACAACGGAACGCAGGGGAGCGCAGGTAAAAACGCTCATGTGTAAGAGCCCTTAGGGTGCTAGGGCTTTTACCTCCAATGCCCCACACATGAATATATTTGCAACTCCTGGAGCTTAGCAATATACAGATAAATCTCACTGCAAATTAAATCTCTCTGCATATGTACAGCCCAGCCTGCTAGAGACTAATTGGAAACAGATGAACCAGTCACAATGAAATTCAAGTGTTTGTGTAATATCTCAAGTCCTTTGAGGTAAACTGCACCAGTATTTCTTAGAAATAGATTTTAACAGAATTCATGCGCCTGCTCATCATTAACCCTAAGCATGCAGGAAGTAAACTAGTGCCTCCTCCTAATTCCAGGCATTGTTCATAGAGGATCTGTGACACTGATTCACTTACAAACACAGCAAAGTCTAGTACAAAACTTAGGGCTCTTACACATGACCGTTCCTACCTGCGCTCCCCTGCGTTCCATTTTTTGGCGTTCAGCCGCAGGGGAGCGCAGGAATAGACGCAAGTAATTATTTGAAATGGGGCTGTACTCACTCAGGCGCGTGTAGGCACCGAACGCAGGTTCAGACGCAACATGCTGCATTTTTCCTGTGTTCGGCGCCTACACGCGCCTGAGTGAGTACAGCCCCATTTCAAATAATTACTTGCGTCTATTCCTGCCCTTAAGTACATTTTACCCTGGATTAGTAACCCATAGCAAACCAATCTTATTTGACTGACCGGAGCTATCTGCTGGTTGGTTGCTATAAGTGTAAAATAACTGCAGATTTGATTCCCCTAACAGAGCGCCTTGATTATTTAGCAGATGGGTAATAAAATAAAAGCTATGTCCCTTAGGAATGCTGCTTTTTAACCTGAAATAGGATTAGGAGAGTGTCTGTTGCCCAAAATGTCAACTATCATTATGATGTAATGTTGGAAACTGATGTCATTAGTCAGCTCTTAAAGGAAAACTATACCCCCCAAACAATGTAGGTCTCTATAAAAAGATATTGCATAAAACAGTTCATATGTAAAATCCTGCTTCATGTAAATAAACCATTTTCATAATAATATACTTTTCTAGTAGTATGTGCCATTGGGTAATCATAAATAGAAAATTGCCATTTTAAAAAATAAGGGCCGCCCCCTGGGAGCGTAGGATTCACTGTACTCACAAACATACCAACAATCCATATATGTTATGTCACATGAGCCAATTAACAGACAGAGTTGTGTCTTTTGCTTCCACACTTCTTCCTGTTACAGTTAGAGTTGTAGTATTTCTGGTCAGGTGATCTGTGAGGCAGCACACAGACCATCACAAAATGGTGGCTCAAGGCAAGAGATGTAAAAGGGCAATATTTACTTAAATATATATTCCAGTTTGGTAAGATTCTTTAATATGCCACTTAATATGATATGAACTATCTGTTGCTTAAGTGTTCATTTTGGGGGTATAGTTTTCCTTTAAGGCGGATATTTAGGACACATACCTCCTAACAATTTCAGAGGATCTATAAAAGGTTTAGAGACAAAGCTTTCCAAACCCCAAAGCACAAATTCCTCTTGTTTCTACTGAAACTTTTCAGTATGCTTATGTAGGAACCCATAGGTTTACTAATGCCCCTATGGCTTTAAATCACTACACTACATCTCCCTTTTTGCTGGGCAGATGCCCATGTATCTAGTTATCTAATTTACATGTTTCAATCATTTGGCTCTGAGTTTGCTTATTGTAAAGGGACCACAGTTGGATAGGGAATCAGGATTTAGATATATTTCCCCTAATTGTTAAACTGTATGGGATCCAGACCACGCCTGAGCATTTCCTAGAGGTGCACCTTCAACTACTCTATTACTTCCACATAATGTCACCTTGCTGTCTCTGCCTAACTGTCCTGGCATATTAACATCTGAAATCCTCTGTGGATGTGAGTATTAACCCTGTGGATATGTTGTCTGGGACAATTAAAGTTCTTTTGTTTGTTTGCTGCAAGAATCTCCTGGCATCCTTTCTTTACTTTATTGCACAGTAGTCTACAGTATGTGAGTTGTATTTCAACTACACCATTCCTTCCTAATTTCCACATAACGAAGGCCCTGCCTTGTTTGTTAGTGTGCAACCCTTGATCTACTATAAATAGCCGGACATTGACCTTGTTGGACTAATATAGCCCCAAATAGCTTAAATTATTATTTTAATTGCAATTTTATTAATGTACCAGTGATTTCATTACACTGGGAAGATTTTTTGTCAACTAGGAAACAAGTATAGGGTTCTGAATGTTCACAGGAGGCCTTGTAAAAGCAGTACAAATAAGAGGTATCATCTAAGGAGATGTCAGTATCTCACCAGTGGACCACCCCTTTCAAGTTAGCATACCCTGAGCCCACCAGAGCAGCATTCATATGTAACAAAGAATTGCACCTGACAAGGCCTGAATGCAAAGAAGGGGACATAGTGAATTGTATGCAAAAAACATTATGGTTTGCAACTGTTTGGGTAGTTCTTACTATGCTCACTCTTTGCTACTTATTTATATTTCCCATTTTTCTTATCTATATAACAGCCTTATCTTTTCTTTTCCTCCGCATTTCTGTAATGTTCTCCAAGTTTTTTCGTATTGTTTCATTCTGCCATTTTTTAAGGCTGTCAGTTCCTCCATTTTTTTGTTTCTTCTATTTCCCTTATCCAGTAAATTTTTTGTGGTGGTTTTGGGTTTTTCCAGTATTTTGGTATTACTGTTATAGCTGTTGCAATAGGTGTATGATCAGCTTATCTGTATTAACTCACTTGTAAATTGATTTAAAATGTCCTAGGTCTTAGTTTATCAATTACTTCAAATATGTCCTTCCAGTACTGTGTGAGTTTTTCATGTGTCCCATATATGTTTATATGTGCCTGTTAATTCATTGCACCTCCAACACTTCTCAGATGTTGTATTGTATATCTTGTGGCGCTCACTTGGGGGGTTACTTATCAAAGTCTTAATTTATCTCAATATTTTCTGCTACAAACTCCGATCAAATCTGCGCTGTTTTTTTGCACTTATTTATTATTACATTTTCCCAAAAAGTAGCTTTGCGCGAAAAAAAGTTTTCCTGATTTTTTTAGATTTTTCATCAGATTTTCAAGATTTTTTGGATTTTTCAACAGAAAACCCGATTTTTGTCCCAAAACTCCTAAAACTTTGGGGTATTGCACGAAACCCAGTACACATTAAAAAATCATTGTGTCTTCTCCCATTGACTTATATGCAACCTCGACAGGTCTGAGATGCTGGATTTTCTAATTCGGACTTTTCCATCCTCGGGGTTTAATAAATTCCAAACATTTTTCGTGATTTTTGCATTCGGAGTTTAGTAAATAACTGCCTAGGTGTTCTATACCACCTGCTTAGCAGTTTGAAATTAGCTTCTTTTATTCTCACTGATCTGGATCCTTTGTGTGCTAATGCCATTATGTTCTTCCATGTCCGGTCTTGTAGGTTTAGGGCTCAAGCACACGGACAGATTCAGGTAGATTTAGTTGCCTGGCGACTAATCGCCTCTTCTGTGGGGCGACAATCTCCCAAACTGCCTTCCCCCTGCTATAATGACAAAACGCTAGCACCAATGCACTTGCGGCGCTTCGATTTCCGAAGTCGTCTGAAGTTTCCTCGTAAAGCAACTTTGGAAATCGAAGTGCCACGAGTGCATTAGCGCTGGGCGTTTTGTCATTATAGCAGTGGGAAGGCAGTTCAGGGAGATTGTCGCCCCGCAGAAGAGACGATTAGTCGCCAGGCTACTAAATCTCCCTGAATCTGCCCGTGTGCTTAAAGGAACAGTAACGTCAAAAAATAAAAGTGTTTTAAAGGAATAAAAATATAATGCAGTGTTGCCGTGCATTGGTAAAACTGCTGTGTTTGCTTTAGAAACACTACTATTGTTTATATAAATAAGCTGCTGTGTAGCAATGGGGGCAGCCATTCAAAGGAGAAAAAGCTCAAGTTACACAGCAGATAGCAGATAAGCTGTCTGTTTAATGGTGTTATCTGTTATCCATTAGTTAACCTGTGCCATATAGCCATTTTTGAATTTCCGCCATTGCTCCATAGCAGCTTGTTTATATAAAGTATAGTAGTGTTTCCAGCGCCGATTCTGGGGCTGCTGCCGCCTGAGGCAGCAGCCCAGATGCCGCCCCCTCCTCTCCCGCTCCGCGCTTAAAAATTAGCGTCGGAGCGGGTTTCAGGGGGCAGTATCGCTAGTGCATTGAGCGCAATAGCGCTCTTTGCACTAGCGGAGCCGAATTTCCGGGTTAAAACCCGGAAGTTCGGCTCTTAAAGTTACAAGAGGCGGCTTTTTGCCGCCCCTTGTAACTGGTCGCACGCTGCCGCCTGAGGCAAGGGTTTCACCTTGCCTCATGGCAGAAGCGGCCCTGAGTGTTTCTGAAGCAAACAGATCAGTTTTACCAGTGCAGGGCAACACTACATGATATTTTCATTACTTTAACACACTTACATTTTTTGTTGTTATTGTTCCTTTAAACCCTTGTATTAAGTTATTTCTCCCATTTTGCCTTGAATCATATTTTATTTTTCTCTTGTTTGTTTTCGATTAGAGTTTTATAGAATTTCACAATAGGCTTGGTTATTTTTGGTTGAAGTAACAGATTCTCCCAATCTGTCAGGGGTCTTGTTATTTTTGTTATTCCTATTGATTTTATATAGTTGGTGATCTGTATATAATTCCAAGAATTCCTCGGGTGGTTCCCCCATTTGGATTTCTTTAAGCTTTTTATGCATTGCTAGTTACTATTAGAGGAATAATTTCTACCACTTGAAAGCACAGATCAGTTTGATCTCACTGCCTGCAAACAAGTCAGGTTGTTCATTTTATTTAACAGCCTGCAGAAGGTGAAAAAAATGACATGTGAGGCTTGGAAGAATGTGACCTTGAACATCATGCCTGGAAACTGGATTTTGTCCAGGCTTCGCTTTTGAAGCTTATATGTCCTACCTCAGTAATGAAATGCCTTCCAATGTGCAGAGTTTGGTTACCAATTGCTCCCTAGTTCAAGTGAACAGTAATAAGAAGCATGCATAGCTGCAAGACAGTAAAGATAAACATAATTTTAACCGTTACAGTATAATTCTGTTATACAGGACAATAGTGCAGCCAGAAAATGCAGTTAAACAGCAGAGATCCGCCTGGCTAAGTTGCTTTTCAGTGGAAATCATGTATCTCTTGAAAGCATCTTCTAGCCATGCATGAGGCAACTAATCACAATAAATCTTCACTTCACTGGAACGTAAATAAAACAGCAAGAGGAGACAATGCTCTAAAAGCATTTATTGCTAGTATCTGTACATCCAGCATCTACAAGTAAAATATTTTTTGGCAGCAACGGCAGTGTTTTAATTTCTTCCATGGTTAACAACCTACCTGACTTCTTCTATAGATTACCCATGTACCACCCACTAGGTTGGGAAACAATTATTTTTGCATTTACTGATTTATGGTTATTGTAGGACTCTACCATTGAATTCCAGCACTGCAAGTCCTAACCATCATATTTCACGTTCTAAGCAAATTAAGCCCTATGGCTTAAAAAAAAGAAATGTTTCTCTATGCTAATGTCTACACCAGGAAATGTGAAAGATTTTTATCACTGGCTCTGTCAAATCTGAACTAGTGTGTTTCTTAACTATGAAATTTGAATGCAATTTGTTCAAATAAAAACAGAAAGTAGCAGGATCAAACCTCTAAATCTATAGCGTTCATCAATAAGAAGCAAGGTGATGCATCCACACATCAATTCCCATTACAATTGGATCAATCAGTTTGACTGCTTCAATTTCATTCCAACAGCTGTGGCTGAGGTTTGCGAGTGATGGATGCTTCTCCATAATGCTGAATACATTGATGCATTTTGCATTGTATGACACGTTTTTGGATAAAAGTACTCCTTTACTAACATTGAACAAAGCACAAAAAATTCATCCGATTCCAAATCACAATGTTTCTTTGTCCACAATGGCCCCTTTTTTCCCAGCAGGCACTTGAGTTTGTGGCAACTATTTAAGGAGTGGGACATAGGCCTCATTCACTAAGCACTAGTGTGGATTCATGCTGGATTTATAAAAAGTCATGTTTTGATTAATTTATGGGGAGGTGCTGATGTGTCATTTTTTTCAATTGACTCTTTTCATTGCTCTAAATTTATTAATATTGGTATTGTTAACGACAATTAAGCAGTTGGTAAGTCAACTTTCAAATAGAAACACTTTATTATAGCACATTGGTATTAACAGCAATCATAAGGTAGTGCCTCATCTCCTGGGGCAATTCTCATATACGCTTAAAGAGGATTCATGATTTAGGTCTGTAATTTGGTGATACTCATTGGATTGCTGACCCCAGTAACATTACTCATTAGCACTTTGGGATGTGTGGCTCACTTTTACAAGCAAAGCCTCATGCCACTAATGGAGCTCTAGTTTGGAATCTAGTTCTCATGCTGGCTACTACCTTTATTATAGGCATACACCGAATCCAGGATCCGGCCGAATCCCAAAGCCTTTGTGAAAGATTCAGCTGAATACCGAACCGATCTGAGTCCTAATTTGCATATGCAAATAGTGCATATGCAAATTAGGGGAAGGAAAGATGAAAGAGAACCGCGTGTGCAGTGCACTGCTAAAAAAAACTTTTGCTTCCTTGTTTGTATGACGAAAAGTGTAACTTTTGATATCATAGGTCCACTAGCTGATGCGGTACTCGATTGCAGGAAAAATCAAACTTGCCCAATCAATATCAGGTGGATTTTTGGTCTGATATCGATCAGGGAGACCCTTTCAGAAGCCCCCACACACGGGCAGATAAGATGCCGAATCGGTCTCAAGGACCGATATCGGCAACTGTAATCTGCGGTGTATGGCCACTTTTAGACTAGGCTAAGATTCTTCATGGGGCTCTAGTATCATTTCAGCACAAATCTTCACCCCTCTTATAGAGGGATTCAAAAGACTGAGTTTATAGATCCACTTTTTAGACTTTTCTTACTGCCATATGATTTTATATCTCATTTGTGGGACTACCCTTGCTTTTCCCAACACCTTTCCCAGCACCTCTACTCAAAAGGGTAAGCTAAGCTGTACAAGTGTGTTTACAATTTCCTCATATTGCAATTTACAATTTGCCTTAGAGCACATCTGAAGGAGAAACAAATTTGAGGGTCCGCTGGTCCCTAGTGGGTCATTTTCCAAATGATTGCAGTATTTCAGTTTAAACACAATCCCTACATACAGGCAGCTTCTAGAGTAAGAGACTCTCATGCCCTGTTAACTTTGCATTTATAGTAAATGCACTTCTGTTTATTATTTTTAGTCCCCCATGTTTTTCACAAAATATAGTTGCTGTTACCAATAGCTTATACTCCTAGGATTAAACTAGTGGTAACAATATGTAAGACCACCAGTGTTGCTCCCCAGTAAAAACCCACTGAGCTCATGATTATATACGGATACCTTAAGTGCACCAACAGAATTAATAGTTCTTACTTGTTGCTTGTAATATCAATGGGAGTAGGTTCCAATGTAATGAAATAATTATGACAAAAGCAACATGGGGCATGCAATAAACACAGTCACACATTTACACCAATGTGTACAGCAACTATATGAAAGTTTGGCTGCTGTGACTGCTTACCTTGTTTAAGAAGATTTCTGGCCCTCGGCACCACAGAAGTTGGACAGCACTGGGTTAGATTGCCTCTTATATACAAGATAAACTTTTTGTCAAATCAATAAAAAACACAAGCAGTCAAATAAAGCAAGGCATAGTTGTTTAAATGTCTTATTAGCATCAATTAATGACACATCCTATGTTCATTAAACACAGAAAGAAATCGCCAGCGCTCGGTCAAACTCATGCTGTGATGTTGACCAGCTGCTATAAACACCATTGTGCCAGAGCGTGGTCTAACCCACTCCAGAATGTGGCGATTTCTTTCCGTGTTTCGTATACATATTGTAGCCAAATATTGCCTATAGCTTCCATTCAGCCTTTAAAACAGGGAATTACTTATAGATGTATGTTAATTGTCTGGGGCTTAAAAGCTCCTAGCTTTTTCACTAAGAGGTAATAGAAAGTGCATCATGGTCTTATTACTCGGTCACATGTTTACTGGGGGACTTGAGTTTAAATGCACTACAATGTTAAAATGATAATAGATAGGGTAGGAAGGTAATTATTCACAGGTGTATGTTTGTTGGCTGAGGCTTAATAGCTCCTGAGCTAAGGGTAAGTGTGCAATGGTCTTACTACTCACATTTGTTGCTGGGGGGGACTTGATTTTAAAGGCACTACAGTCTTATAATGCTCATAAACAGTGTAGGACTCACGTACTGTGAGGGGCCTTGACATGGCACATGAGCTTGCATATTTTGGCCAAAGTGTGGTATTAACACCTCATCCTATGTTCATTAAACTGTCTCTTCCTTTCTGCAAGCCATTTCTCCATAAATTACTTACATTATAGTTATTTGCATTTCATTGCATTTCAGGTGTTCCTTTAGCCCGAGAGATGACAACTCTACTCTGATTTTTACCACAACCAAATTCTTTACACCACAATATTTCTCATGCTTCTGTCTTATTTGCCAGATTTATTAGATGAAATAACATGAGGATAATGTTATCAATTGAGTCCACAGTTAATCATCTGTATTTTTTGGCTGAGTAGATGTGTATGCCATGATGACGTTCATATTCCAGATTTCCCCACCACAGGTGCCAACAAGATGACAATGGCATCTGAGTCAGAAACGATAGTTTTTGCATTGATGCTGCCTCACCTTTCTTAAGGAGCTTTGATGGAAATTCCTTGGATTGTAGAGGATTGCTTGGGATAGGCTAATTTTATCCTGATTCCTATAATCTCAAAAGTCTTCACCTTAAAGTCAACTAAGTAATGCAGCTACACATCAGCACTCTCATTCATGCAACAACATGCGGTCTGTTTCTGTACACTGCACAAATGCATGTATGTGTGCCAATTTAAATATGTTTTTTTAGTATGAGCTGGGACCAATGGCTGTCACAAATATCTCTAAAGCTAGAGGAATACTGTATATCTTTGCTTTATCATTATGTGTGGCCTTTTTAAAATATGGACAAGGCTTCATAAGAGTGATCAAAAGAGGTTGACTCTAATGGGACATTCACTAAGATTCGTAGTTGCGATTTTCACTAAAATCCGAAGTTGCGTTCAGGGGTAGCGTAAGGTTGCGAAGTTGCGCTAGCGTTAATTCGCCAAGCAAAGCGAAGTTACGCTAGCGATGGTTAATTTGAATACGGCGCCAAATTGAAGTTACAATAGCGGTATATGTAGCATCACTACACAAGCCTGGGAAACCTTCAAAACAGCAAATACAATATTTACTTTGCCCTACACATGTGCCCACTGTATAGTTAAGTTGCCATGAGTTAGGAAATGTAGGGGGGAAGGAGGGGAGCCCCAAAAAAATTTTCGATCTTTTTCAGCTTATCACCCATAATAACGAAAAAACACCAGAGTTTTTTGGGAATTTTAACTTTTTTTGAAGCAATCCCTATCTACTCTATTGTGCTTCGCCTGGTCTGAGGTGGTGAAGGAAGTCTGGCGTAAAAGGTAGCGTTCAGAACAATGCGCACGTTAGTGAATTTGCGTAGTTACGTCCGTTGCGCAAATTCGGCAGGCGTAAGGGTGTGAAGTAACACTAGCGAAGTTACGCCAGCGTCCCTTAGTGAATCGGCAAAGTAATGAAAATGCCCAGCGCTTAGTGAATTTGCCCCTAAGGACAAACAGGGAGGAACTGCTACATTGAAGTAATCAAGAAGTTCATTCCCTGCCTGTTTTTAGGTAAATACTACCAGGGTATACTTTTATATTTTCCCAGCTAGTCTTAGCCTGTATTTTATTTATGATGATTGAATAGAATACAGTTGTATAGCTTGCCGTATTGACTAACTGCATCATTTAATATGTTACTATAAGTACAGTTGCATGTCTTCAGGACAGTTAAAGCACTGCGTATCGTCGGCGCTATATAGTGCGCTATATAAATTGATGATGATGATGATGATGACAGTTTCTCCTTTAAAAGAGAATGAAAGCTTAATTAAAGAAGTATGGTCAAAATGTTGTACATTATGTTATGGGTTTCTATACTGGCCGAAGGCAACTGCAGCTCTTTAAGATGAGGGCACACATGCATTACCTCTGCTTTTCTCCTCCTAATGAATCTTTATGGAATGAAGAAAAGTGGATGGGCTGATATCAGCGCTACATTTAAAAGAACAGCTTCCTCTTGAGTGCAGATACACAGCGTTGAGGGAAGTGAAGATCGGCTTCAAATTGCCTGCTTTGACGTTTTTCAGGCCTATCTCTGCCCGGCTCTGTGTATCCACACACAGGTGGATACTGTTATTTTAAATGCAGATAAAGGAAGTGCTAATTTCTGTGCATACACTTTTTTCCGTATTATAAATATTAATGAAGTAGAGAGAAGTGTCACAACTGCTGAGCGCTTATAAGTAAAGTGCATGGCAGTTTGGAAACCAGGACAATTAACATCAGAATTTAATAATCAGCCCCACTGCATCAGCTTATATGACAAATTTAATTTTCTGCTTGATGATTTATGATAACCCCTAAGCTTAGCTTCTCAACAGCTGCTTAGAATGCATTAAGCATTTGTGTGTCGCAGACACTACTAACAGAATTCAAGATGGGAACAACTTTGAAGGCCTGAATCATTACTACTATAGAGATGCTGAACCAGTAGGCTGATTCTATGGGGTAAATTTACTTACCTCCGATAATCCGCCAGTGCTGGCTTCACCCACATCACAACACTTCGCCAGGCGTAAATTCGCCTGGACAACGCTAATTCACGAAGATCCGTATTTGCGCACAGAGTACAATGGATGTATATGTTGCAGCAAATACATTACACTACTCAAGACCAGGGAACCTTAATAAAATAGAGTTGTTATATTGCCCTACACATGAGCCCAGTGTATAGTTTATGTTCCATATGTAAGGAAATGTAGGGGGAAAGCCGGGTACCCTAAAAAAAATTACGCACTTTTGCAGCCTATCACCCTGAAAAAAGGAAAAGACGCCAGCGTTTTTTGGGACAAATTTTCAAGTAAGTCCTACCTACTCCATTGCACTTCGCCTGGTCTGAGGTGGCGAAGGCAAGTCTGGCGATAGAGGTAATGGTCAGTAAAATCAAAAACTTCGTGAATTTGCGTAGTAACTCTCTTGTGCCAGACCGAAAATTCGCCTGGCGTTAGAGCGCGAAGATGCACCAGAGTCGATCTCCTTGGCAAAATTACGCCAGCTACCGTTAGTAAATCGGCGAAGTGCCGAAATGATGTCATCCACTTTGCCCTTTAGTAAATTTCCCCCTATGTGAGATGGCCTTTCCGTAATTCAGAGCTTTCTGCATAACGGATCCCATAGCTGTATATGAATTTGACATATGATTCTAAACCTCAGCTCAAATGTAAACATACAATGTTTTATTCCTGTACTCCATGAACTCTTGATGACTCTTCACACATGGGATGAAAAAAGACCCAGTGCCGACAGCCTTAGTGACCTCCAAAGCTGGTTATCCAAGGACATCTGAATAACTAGGGAAAAATCATATGATTCAGTCTCTCTAATTTTAACAACTGTTGGCAAATCAAGGGCTATCAGACTGGCCCACAAACCAGAGCCCTTATAAAAGTGCAATATATCACAGTTTCTCCCAGCAAGTGCCACTGTTAAATAGCTGTACTGCTAATCACTGTCAATGGTTCAGTTGTATTTGGATTAGTCACAGAACAGAAAATCTCTGTGCGGCAGCCAGCAGAATTCTCACACCTTTTCCATGTGCAAATCTTCTATATAGAGATATGAAGTCAGTGATACAGCAGCTTCCTCTTGGCTGCTCCTGTTAAACACTGAGGCGCAACTTCGCTGCACTTTGCCAGGCGTATTTTCGCCAGCGCTCCGCAAATTCACTAAAATCCGAAGTTGCACACAGGGGTAGCGTAAGTTTTTGAAGTTGCGCTAGCGTTAATTCGCCAAGCGAAGCGAAGTTTCGCTAGCGATGGTTCATTTGCATACGGTGCGAAATTCAAATTTCAATGGAGGAACACGTATCACCACTTCAAATGCCTAGAAAACCTTCAAATCAGCAACTAAAAATTTTATTTTGCCCTACACATGTGCCCACTGTCTAGGTAAGTTGCCATGAGTCAGGAAATGTAGGGGGGAAGGAGGGGAGCCCCAAAAATATTTTCGATCTTTTTCAGCCTATCACCCATCATGTAGAAAACACGCCAGCGTTTTTTGGGACTAAACAATCCCTATCTAGTCTATTGCGCTTCGCCAGGTCTGAGGTGGTGAAGGAAGTCTAGTGTAAAAGGTAGCGTTCAGTACACTGCGCAAGTTAGTGAATTTGCGTAGTTACGTTGCTAGCGAAAATTCGCCTGGCGTAAGGGTGCGAAGTAACACTAGCGAAATTACGCCAGCGTTTGTTAGTGAATTTGCGCAGTAACGAAAAATGCCAAAGGCTAGCGAATTAACGCTAGCGTTCGGCGCTTCGGCGCTTAGTGAATTTGCGCCTGAGTGTTCCATGGAGAAAGAATACAAATCAGTCCCTTTTATGAAAAGCTAAACCAATGCCAATGGGTTTATCAGATCACAATGAATTTACTAGATGACTTGGTATAAGTGAAGTTTATAGAAATGCGCTATAATTAATACCTTTCTGTATAGAAAGTGATTGTTTTTTCCTTTTTTTTCTGCAGACCTCTTCTAATAAGAGCCAAAGCTACAGTATTTTGCAGAGTGGACTCCCGGGCACAACTTATGTAGTAGATGAAATCACTTTGATGCTCACAGAGAAGACAGCATGTTAATTATAAAGCCAAAATATACTCAACGTTATTCTTCCATTCCTTGCCATGCCTTACTACTACCTTTTCATGCATAGCACCAATGCAAATCATCTACAGTACTGCACAGGAAAACAATCTCTCTCTCAGATCCGCACTTCTTAGGGTATAAATTAGGGATGCAGTGAATTCAGGATTCGGCCTTTTTCAGCAGGATTTCGGCCAAATGCAAATTAGGGTTCGGTATTCAGCCGAATCTTTCACAAAGGATTCGGGGTTCGGCCTGAATCCAAAATAGTGGATTAGGTGCATCCCTAGAATAAATTTATATGCTTACCCATATATACTTACTGGGGAAATGTCCATACACGCAAATAAAGTGGCGCACTCCTGGGATCTTTGTTTTTCAGCTCTTGTGTACCATGATGAAATAAAACTTGTCATATATTAAAAAAAAAAAAAAAGTGCACTGTTATATTTGCTGTATTAAAGGAACATGTTATAAATTTAAAAAAAGGCCAGTGTGCCCTGTCACATTATAGGATGCTACGTGAAACACTCTGGTTGGATGAACATTCTGCAGAGACATGGATATAGTAATACCATTGCTTCCTAGCCTTGTGCCTTTTACTTGGCCGGTTTCAACAGCACAGCTAATCTTTTTCCCACTGGGGCTTTGTTGTTAGTAATGTGTAGCTGGGATATAATCTGAGTCATGTCAAATGGATTTAGCAACTATGTACTGTAGAAGCAAGGGGGATGGCTACAGTCGTTCTTAAAGAGATCTTGGCATTAAAATAAAGCATATTTAATATAAAAAATAAATATTAAATTATATATCTTATCGCTTTTACATTTTTTAGCAGTATTTGTGCTTGCATGGGGAATCTATTTCCTGGTACTAAAAAAAAAACCCCAAATCAGGATTAAATACATTTAAAGGGGTTGCTCGCCTTTAAATGAACTTACAAGTATCATGTAAAGAATGATATTCTGAGACAATTTGCGATTGGTTTTCATGTTTTATTAATTGTAGTTTTTGAGTTATTTAGCTTGTTATTCAGCAGCTCTCCAGCTTGCAATTTCAGCAATCTGGTTGCTAGGACTCTAATTACCCTAGCAACTGTACATCGATTTGAATGAGAGACTGGGATATGAATAGGAGAAGCCTGAATAGAAAGATGAATAATAAAAATTATCAATAGCAATACATTTGCAGCCTTACCGACCATTTGTTTTAAATGGGTGTCAGTGACTGCCATTTTACAGCTGGAAAGAATCAGAAGACAAATAATTCAACAACTAAAAAAAAATGAAGGCTAATTAAAACGTTGCTTAGAATAAGCTGTTCTATAAATTACTTTAAAGGTGAATCACACACTTTAATCCAATCTACTACACTACTGCCTGGACTGCCTGTGTCTTTGTGTCACACACCTATACATTATATACATGTATGAAATATGAACCTCTAGCAGGATTCCCCATCTTTTTTTTTACCCATGAACCACATTCAATTGTAAAGAAAGTTGGAGAGCAACATAAGCATGCAAAAAGTTACTGGGGTACTAAATTTGGCAGTACACCTGGTCTTTATGCAACTAAAAAAATCGTAAAATGTAAGATCGTTCAATTCCCACTAACGTCACGATAATTTGACGGATTGGTCGGATTTTGCTAAAATCTGTCGTTCACCAAAGAAAAATGTTTGTGGCAAATTCACTAAACGACGAAGCGCCTAACGCTAGCGTGAATGCGCCAGCGTAGCGAATTTTCGTAAACGGACGCTGACGTAAATTCGCTAGTGTTACTTCGCACCCTTACACCTGGCAAATTTGCGCAACGGACGTAACTACGCAAATTCACTGACGTGCAAATTATTGTGAACGCTACCTTTTACGCCACCTCAGACCAGGCGAAGTGCAATAGAGTAGATAGGGATTGCTTCAAAAAAAGTCCCAAAAAACGCTGGCGTTTTTTCATTTTTTATGGGTGATAGGCTGAAAAAGATCGAAAAATTTTTTGGGGCTCCCCTCCTTCCCCCCCCTACATTTCCTAACTCATGGCACCTTAACTATACAGTGGGCACATGTGTAGGACAAAATAAAAATTTTATTTGCTGTTTTGAAGGTTTCCCAGGCTTGTGTAGTGATGCTACATATACCTCCATTGTAACTTGAATTTGGCGCCGTATGCAAATTAAGCATCGCTAGCGTAACTTTGCTTTGCTTGGCGAATTAACGCTAGCGCAACTTTGCAACCTTATGCTTCCCCTGAGCGCAACTTCGGATTTTAGTGAATTTGCGTAGCGCTGTTGAAAATACGCCTGGCGCAGTGCGGCGAATCGCGGCAAAACGGACGCTGGCGCAACAACGAATCTTAGTGAATGTCCCACTTTGCGTCTATGGGGACCTTAAGATATAACGAATCCTTATTAGAGGCAAAACAATCCTATTAGGTTTATTTACTATTTAAATTAATTTTAAATAGACTTATTGTCGTTAGATCCAAACCTCGGAAAGATCCCTTATCCAGAAAGCCCCAGGTCCCAAGCATTCTCTATAATAGGTACTACATGGCAGTGGTACCTATTATAGAGAATGCTTGGGACCTGGGGCTTTCTGGATAATAGGTACTACATGTAGTAACTATTATAGAGAAAGCCCCAGGTCCCAAGCATTCTCTATAATAGGTACTACTGCCATGTAGTACCTATTATAGAGAATGCTTGGGACTACATGGCAGTAGGAACAATGGCTAAGGGTTGAGCAAGTACATGGCTTGGGGCATTTCCCAGGAGAACATAAAGTTGGAACCACCACTTTAACCCCCTGGCTACTAGTGTTGTGAAAGAAATAACATGCACCGATCTATAACTCTAATGCTAAGTACCTTATTGGGCATGGAGTATGTGAAAAGAGCTGTAAATAATTACTACTTACTACTTTACTACTTATGTCTATAACCAAATCAAATGGCATTTTATCCATCCGTGAATCAAAAGGGAAGCTGCTTATTTGTATGCCTGTATAATACACAAAAGCCATGAATATCTTGTAAATTATATCCTTATAAACGGTGAGTTCTGATGTCATTTCTGTCACATGACTCAGAAATTTGTGTATTATAATAAATAAAGTACCCGCATTTGCAAAATATGAGGAAATTATAAGTTACCTCGGAGTTCCATGACCTGTATAAAAACACTCGGCCTTCGGCCTCATGTTTTTATATGGTCATGAAACTCCTCGGTAACTTATAATATCCTTATAATTTACAAGAGGGGGTACTTTATTCACTATATAAACCAAGTCACATACAAACTCAGAGAGGAAACGCTGCACCTGTAGTTTATTCTTTTCTTATAACAATCATTTCTCTCCAGCTGCAAAGATGTTAAATAATTGTGGCTTTATTATCTTGGCTGGCATCCCAACAGTTATTATAGCGAATTAGCTGCTCTGAACAAATTCTTAAATCAGCTCATTCTGTTCTTGGAACCTTTTCGTTTGTTCTGTGTGGAAAATGGGCCCACACCGCCAGATAGTTTGCTCAGCAGTGCTATGAATTATTCCTATTTAAGCTGTCAAATAATAGTATATAATTTGCTTCTATGATACACACAAATGTCTTATTCCAGCAGGCATTCTAAGAAACAAACATGTTTAGTTTTAGTGAGTTTCGTTTTAGTTTAGCCTACTGTACGAATGGAGGCAAATGTATGAAACACTCTTAATGGCTTGGTAGAGGCTGGGTACTATTCCTCCATTTAATCCTGTGAGAAACTATTATATCTATGGGTATGTCAGTTAAATCTCTTCACCCTCAGGCACTGAACATAGATCATCATAAGAGGAGGTGATTGCGTTATCTATGTTTCATGAGAATAATGAATTGCTTTCTCCAGAAGAGCTGGAGACTTATAGTGTATATAGTGTATATAGTAGCCCCTCATATTCATTTTACCACCTTCCTTGAATGCAAACTTGTCTTGCAACACTATCCTTGGAATTAGAATAAGAGATACCATTATCTCTGAAGTGAGTGAAGTGTAGTTATGGCATGGGGGGGTTAATTGATCGAAACATATACTGTCATCATTTTTAAGATGAATATTATGTTTATGTCTTCTAAATTGCCCTGTAATACTATTTAGTATCTTTACATTGCACTATAACCTAATATTGCTTCCTGCAGCATTGTGCTTAGTATGGAGAACCCTACAACTGCATAGTTTTATAGTATCGCTCCTATATAATATTAGAATAAGATTCTTCCTTTTATGGACTAGTGAGGGATCAGGAACCTTGGCTCTCCAGCTGTTAAGGAACTACAAGTCCCACAATGCATTTGCCTTTAGACTCCTTCAAAAGGCTCCATTATTGCATTGTGGGACTTGTAGTTCCTTAACAGCTGGAGAGCCAAGGTTCCTGATCCCTGAACTAGTCTATAGCAGGAAAAACCCTTTTAGCTTTCTCTAATGTTGAGAGTTGCCATCTTTACTGGTGATATGGATTTTGGCAAAAAGATTTTGCCCATTACTTATATAATGTAAGACAGTCTGGCCTATGGCCCATCAGGGGTTGTTGCACTATACCTGGCAGAACCATCATTTCCCAAGGTTCAGGTGAAAGGCCACAGGTTGGGAAACACTGGCATAATCCTTTACTGCTGTAGTCTTGGCTGTTATACATGTTAATCCCCACTGTTTCTATCTACAATTGCTGAATTAAAAGATGTGTGAGGTCCAGGGCTGTTGCCAGTGTTTGGAACCCTTAAAAAAGGCCCACAAGTTCTAAAATGTCAAAAACCATTGACCTGTGATGCAGAATGAAGGAGGCCAGTTCAAGCAGTTCACAGAAGGCAGCTTTCTGAGCAACTCTTGTAGTTGCTGGCATTGATTAATGCAATTATTTATTCACCTGCCCATGTTGTACCGCTATCTGCTTTTGTTTTAAAGTGCTGCGGTATGACTGCTTGGCTCCTTGACATATATGCTCTTATGAAATATGAAGGGCTGGGCAGAGCTAACAATAGGTGTATAGAAACCAATGCATTGTAGATGACTTGAAAAGATAACAGAAGGGAATTTTCTGGTCCCAGTTTGCAATATTATCTTTACCTGATATATTTATATAATTTGATTTAATTTAGAACCTAGTTCTCTCAGTGGCCTGTGTGTACCAGAGATATGGAAAATGAAGTGAAGAAAGGTTATTACAAGTATGTGGTCCATTATCTGGAAACCCTTTATAAAAACGTTAGCCAGAAAGCTCCAAATGATGTGAATGCCATCTCCCATAGACTCCATTTGAAGCAAATAATGTACTTTTTTTTTAATTGTTTATTTTTGCTTTGTAGTAAGTACCTTGTACTAAGTCCTAACTAAGATATAATTAATCCTTTTTGGAGGCAAATTCAAACTTACTGCAAACGACAGGAATTTCATTTGTACTTCCCTCTTAAGTCCATCCATTGATTTTGTAACAAGTGGGACACTCTTTGCTGGTATTACCTGACTCTAGGTAAACACCATGGGGCAGATTTATCAAGGGTCTAAGTGAAGTCGAGGGAATTTTCGAAGTAAAACATTTCGAAATTCAAATACATTTTTTGGATACTTAGGATACTACGACTTCGAGTAAAATCGTTCGAATATTCAACCATTCGATAATCGAAGTACTGTCTCTTTAGAAAAAAAATTTGATTTCAATACTTCAAATATGCCAAATTATAACTGCCAAAGTGCTATGTAAGCCTATGGGGACCTTCTAGAGCATTTTTCTATATATTTTTGGAATTCGAAGTGAAATCATTCGATCGATCTCTGAAATCCTTCGAATCTTTTGATTTGAAGGATTTATCGTTCGACTGAGCGATTTTACTTCGCCTGCAGGTTACCCAAATTTTCTGAAAAAAGCTTTAGTTTCGATATTCAAAGTCGAAGTATTTCAATTTGATGGCCGAGTATTTTTAACTTCAAAATTAGGGATGCACCGAATCCACTTTTTTGGATTCGGCCGAACCCCCGAATCCTTCATGAAAGATTCGGCCGAATACCAAACCGAATCCGAACACTAATTTGTACATGCAAATTAGGGGCGGGAAGGGGAAAACATTTTTTACTTTCTTGTTCTCTGACAAAAAGTCACTTTCCCTCCCGCCCCTAATTTGCATATGCAAATTAGGATTCGGATTCGGTTTGGCCGGGTAGAAGGATTCGGCCGAATCCGAATCCTGCTGAAAAAGGCCGAATCCTGGCCGAATCCCGAACCGAATCCTGGATTCGGTGCATCCCTATTCAAAATTCAACCCTTCATAAATATGCCCCCATTTGTTTAATATACAAACATAGCTGCTCAATTCCCAAGTACGGTTGCCAGTAACAGCCAATTAGCAATTGTTTTGAGCAGTCTAGTTTAAAGGAGAAATAAATCCCCAATAAGAAAAGCCCCTACTTACTACCCAAGGTAGTCCACCCTTCTTGCTTTCCCCCTGCATAATAAGTTACCCCTGGAATTGCCCCTATGAGTTTGCTTGCTTGGTGCAGAGTAAGCAGCGCAGCTCATGGGCACATCTTTCAGATCTCCGGTCTTATTTGGGTCCTCTTCTTCCCTTCTGCAATTTCCGGCACTTTTGGCACATGGGTAGTTGCTACGAACTGGAAGACTGCTCCAACTGCACATGCACCAATACGCCGCGCACTTACAGAAGAAGACCGGAGATCAAGATGGTGGCACCCATGAGCTCTGCTATATGCTCGTACAGGTATGGGACCTGTTATTCAGAATGCTCGAGACCTTGATTTTGTTGCAGTTTCTGCAATTCTGAGCTTTCTGGAGAACAAATCACATACCCTTCACAAATTAGCTTTCCTTTGGGTTATTCAATTCTGAGCATATCGGTGAATGATCAGATCACATGCAGAAGAGCATGTGGTACTAGGTGTCATCTCTCAGAAAGCAGAAGGAAAGTGCAATCCCTTCACTAACATTTCTGGTCAGCTGATAACCACACACAAATACCTAAGAGGAAAATAGGCCAATCAGAGTTTTCCAACAGCAACATTTTGTGTACACTCATATTAAAGAGAAAAAATTCCTACTGAACATTGAAAATAAAGAGGCTCATATATAAAACATCATTAAAAATATACTTTTGTATTTGTATGTGCCATTGGATAATCCAAATGTGTTCCTCCTTTGTATGCATCTTTCAGTGTTTCATTTCAGTAGATATATTTTGCAGTATTGTTTATGATTTTCTGGCATTTTGTAGCTGTGATAAATCAAGGGCGACAAATAGCATCCTGTGTCATTTCCCTGTCAGTTATAAACTGGATTGTTTGATAAAAAGATCAATGAGGGAGCACATAGAAAATACTGTCTCTGAGACCTTTTGTCATTTATATTATAACAGATTCTAAAATATAAGCAGTATGGTCTAGTTTTTATCACTAAATAGTTACATAGTTAAATTGGGTTGAAAAAAGACAAAGTCCATCAACCCCTCCAAATGAAAACCCAGCATCCATACACACACCCCTCCCTACTTTCACATAAATTCTATATATACATATATATACTAACTATAGAGTTTAGTATCACAATAGCCTTTGATATTATGTCTGTCCAAAAAATCATCCAAGCCACTCTTAAAGGCATTAACTGAATCAGCATCACAACATCACCCGGCAGTGCATTCCACAACCTCACTGTCCTGACTGTGAAGAACCCCCTACGTTGCTTCAAATGAAAGTACTTTTCTTCTAGTCTAAAGGGGAGGCCTCTGGTACGGTGATCCACTTTATGGGTAAAAAGGTCCCCTGCCATTTGTCTATAATGTCCTCTAATGTGCTTGTAAAGTGTAATCATGTCCCCTCACAAGCGCCTTTTTTCCAGAGAAAACAACCCCTACCTTGACAGTCTACCCTCATAATTTATATGATTTAAGTCTTTCATCCCTCTAACCAATTTAGTTGCACTTAGTCTCTGCACTCTCTCCAGCTCATTTATATCCCTCTTAAGGACTGGAGTCCAAAACTGCACTGCATACTCCAGATGAGGCCTTACCAGGGACCTATAAAGATGCATAATTATGTTTTCATCCCTTGAGTTAATGCCCTTTTTTATGCAAGACAGAACTTTATTTGCTTTAGTAGCCACAGAATGACACTGCCCAGAACTAGACAACTTGTTATCTACAAAGACCCCTAGATCCTTCTCATTTAAGGAAACTCCCAACACACTGCCATTTAGTGTATAACTTGCATTTATATTATTTTTGCCAAAGTGCATAACCTGCATTTATCAACATTGAACCTCATTTTCCAGTTTGCTGCCCAGTTTTCCAACAAATCACTCTGCAAAGTGGCAGAATCCTGCAGAGTGATTTGTCTAAGTTGGAGTATGACACTGTGTACATTGCAAGTAATTCATTCTACAATTTAAAATGTTATTCTTGAACTGATATGTGCATTTTTTCTTTTGTTGTTATACTGGTGTGTAGACTACCATCTCATGTCATTGTGCCTGATCCTGCGATTTCAGAAAGAGCCAGTGCTGCACTATGGAACTGCTTTCAGATAAGCTATTGTTTCTCCTACTTAATGTTACTGAAGGCATTCCAGTCGGGCTTGGGTGTTTTACTATTGAGTGCTATTCTCATATGTACTTTAATCCTTTTAACTTCCCATTCAGGGGTGTAACTACAGAGGAAGCAGACCCTGCAGTTTCAGGGGGTCTGGAATGTAGGGGGGCCATCAAGGTGCCTATTTAATAAGCAATTTTAGCAATTTCAATATATTTTGGTAGAACCTTTGAAACCCTAAATTGAATTTGCTGTTGGGCATAGTAACATCTAGTTAAGTCACTGTAGGGCTGCCATCAGAAATCACGGGACCCATACGACGAAATTTCCTGGGCCCCTAGGTCATGCCGTTCCCACCACAAGCCCCACCCACCAGTAATAAAAAAAAAACATTGGTGGCTAGGGTACCCCACATATTAATAAAAAAGAACATTGGTGGTCAGGGTCCCCCATGCATTAAAAAAAAAAAAAAAACATTGGTAGTCAGGGCACCCCATAAAAGTAATATTGCTGGTCAGGACCCCCAATAAAAAAAAACCATTGGTGGCTAGGGCCCCCACATATTAATTAAAAAAAAATGCAGGGTCAAGGTCAGGGCCAAATGAGCCTATGACTAAGATGTTTATATAAATACAATTTTCATATTTTTACTTATCATCAGTCTGATCTATGTGTAAGAGTGCCTTGCTCCAACTTTTTGTTTACCTATGAAGGTCAGGGCCCCCATTAAAAAATATTGGTGGCTAGGACCCCCACACAGTAAAAAAGAAGAGAAAGGGTAGAGAAAAGACATCTGTGCTCCCGCCCTCCCTTCCGAAGTTGGCAGCTCTATGACAGCAGGGGGACCTGGCTAATCAAGTAAGTGCAGCGCGACTTAAGCCCTAAAACCCTCCGGGCCTGGGACAACACTCACCCCTATCTCCACCTGATGGCGGCCCTGCTTCACTGTTCCCATTGTTCTGCTGATAAGCTGCTTGGGTAGAAAGGAAGGGCGTGATATCACTCCAACTTTCAGTACCGCTGTAAAGAGTGACTGACGTTTATCAAAGCACAAGTCACATGGCTGAGGACACCTAGCAAACTAAGAATATGTCTAGCCCAATTCAGATTTCAAAATAAAATATTAAAAAATGTATTAACTGAGGCATTTTGTAAAAAAAAATGTTTTCCCATGATAGAATCCTTTTAAAGCTAGGGTTGCTGACTCTCTTTCTGGGAGAGTAGTGATAAAAAAGAATGGTACTAGCACTCAAAAACGACCAACATCTGAAAATGGATTTAAATTGCTGACAGGGGCTTTATTTTTTGGGGTTAGAGAAAGAGAGGCGAACACTTTTGATCAATTTCACATACAGTAGCTGCAGTTATTGTTGTAATTGGCTGGTTCTTGGATTTTTATGAAAAATGATATACAGACTGACAAATACTTGAGCAAGACTTTACTGTAGCCTACTCTATGCTACGATCTTCATACTTTAGATTGTTAGGATGATGTAGGCCTAAAAGAAATAACTACACCATTCCCCTGCCCCAAGGGTAACCCAATCGACCCCTCTTGTCTTTTTCTTCAGGAAACACAAGCAACCTGTCAGTTTACTCTTTCCACTCTACCCTTGGGGAAATACAATACAGGTGGTATAATATATTTTGCAAGACTACCCTGAAAGTCAGATGCAGTTCTTAAAACAATCAGTGACTATTGCATGGTTTTATGAGGTGCACATTAATTGGAATTCACCGTTTACAGAAGGACAGTGCATTATAGTTATGGGACCTGTTATCCAGAATGCTCGGGACCTGGCGTTTTATGGATAACATATATTTTCGTAATTTAGATCTTCATACTTTAAGTCTACTAGAAAATCATTTACACATTAAATAAACCCAATAGGCTGGTTTTGCTTCCATTAAGGATTAATTATATCTTAGTTGGGATCAAGTACAAGGTCCTGTTTTATAATTACAGAGAAAATGGGAATACTTTTAAAAAAAATGTGGATTATTTGGATAAAATGGGGTCTATGGGAGATGGTTTTTCCGTAATTCTGAGCTTTCT
Source organism: Xenopus petersii (assembly GCA_038501925.1). Taxonomy (NCBI): domain Eukaryota; kingdom Metazoa; phylum Chordata; class Amphibia; order Anura; family Pipidae; genus Xenopus; species Xenopus petersii. Next base: position 38,517,960 of record CM076681.1, on the reverse strand, counting down.
GGATAAAGGGTTTCCGGAAAACTGCATTTTTAGAAAATTGGTGTAAAGGTGTAAAATCCAGGGAAGTCACTTGACATGTATTAAAACTCACGGGACAGCAAAAAACATTAAAAAATGTAAAAGCTGGAAAATATATAACGTAGGAAGGTAAAATCGAGGTTTGGCTACAACTCAAAATACTATAAGGAAAAACAATCAGTAAAATAATAAAGATAATAGAGTCCCGTTCAATGTACTTTGCTTCCAGCTAGAATAAAGGAGGAAAATAAATCCATGCAAATATTATCTCCCGATGTCACAATACAACTTTGTAATGTATACTCCACAGTATGTATTGTCCTCATTTACCCTCTTAGTAATGTGAAAGCTTAAAATAGACATTGGGCTCATTCTACTGTTCATAGAAAACAATGTACTTTTTTTAATTGAGTTCCAGACATAGAGTACCACTAATGTCTGATGTTTCTGACAGTTCCCCACAATCTCTCCGTGGGGGTCTATATGAATAAACGTGTACGTTATGGTGTTTTGTGCTTAAATAATTGTATCTTACTTCAGTACTTTGCAGAATCTGTCATCTGAAATTCAGATTGCAACAACAAATGTTCTGTAAATTGCAACCAAATGTACTCACCATATATATGAGTAAAATGAGCAAACATATTAATGAATTATTTTATCCTGAATTTAGTTTGTCACTTTCACTACAGTAAAAGTAATTGAAGACAAAATGCAATATGATAGATACTGTATGTATAACAAATAAAGAATCATTTATCAATGCCAGGTACAAAGGTTATGTGAAGTCCAATTGCAATTTTCCGCATGAAATTCCCAAAGGGATTGATCCTGAAACTTGTAGCTGCACCCTTGAATCAGTCACATATTTAATTCTGCATGCACAAGGGACTCCTTCCCTGTGCAGGACTCCAATTTCAGTCAATAGGTTGTATCATGTACTTACTCTGCAGCCAAAATAATGATTTCTGCAAAGGCAGAATTATGCATTATCATATGAATAACTGCCATTGAATAGCAATTCTTGGGATGCACCAAGTAGACAAAAGTTTTGGCCGAATACCAAACTGAATCTAAACCTTAATTTGAAGATTCAAATTTGCATCAATGATCTTCTGTTTAGTTGTCCAGTGTTTCAAAGTCAAAACTTTAAGGGGGTTATTTACTAAACTAAAAATCACGAAAAATTGGTGATTTTCTTTTATAAAATCGGACTTTTAAAAAATCTAGTTTTTTTAGGAATTTATTAAACCCCGAGGATGGAAAAGTCTGAATTAGAAAGCATCTCAGACCTGTCGAAGTTGCATATAAGTCAATGGGAGAAGTCCTAATAATTTTTTGATGTGCGTCGGTTTTTGTGCAATACCCTGAAGTTTTCGGGCAAAAAAGTTCCTTTCAGGATTGATTTATTGAGATAAATTCGGACTTTAATAAATAACCCCTAAGGGTTTAATTTTGTGATGGATGAATTTCTCCCATTTCACTGAAAAATTTGCGGATTTCCCGCAAAATTCTCAGAACGACGAAAAATTCATGATACTCGAAAATTGCATACATTTTGGATGCGGGCCCGAAAAGACGATCGCGTCAATTTCAACGCAGGCATTAAGGTCAATGGGCATCTGAATAGTGTTGAAAAAAAATTTGGACTAATTTTCCCCCTGAGATTCTCGAATTTATTCGACAGTGGCGAAACCAAAAATTCTCCGGTAATTCGCACTGGGCAAATTTATTCGCCCATCACTAGTTGAATTCAGTTCAGCTGAATCCAAATCCTGTGAAAAGTGGTAGGATTCGACTGAATCCTGGGTCTACCTGCTTATATTGTAAGCTTTACACAAGGAAGGGGCTTCTTTTTTTCTGCTTATATTTTAACATTTTTTAGAGTCTGTTCATTATTAACTTTAAACCCTGTGCCCTGAGATAGTGATGCAGATCATGAAAGTCCAACACTGTCCACAAAAAAATCCATTACAGCCTCTTATGGCTACTCCTATTAAACAGCTTTGAATATGGTTGTTATTGATGAATACACAACTACAATCTGTGGTTTCTTTCAGTGTAATACACCATCACATACGGAGGGTCCAAAACATGTATCCCAATACCAATTCTGAGATTCAAAATTGATAAATTTTTATCTGCTTGATCCTTTATATCACAGCAGTTAAGAATCCGCTCACCGTTGGTAATGATTGGCCCGGGTGCACCTGCCCCGAGCCCTGCGTTTATTACACAGTCCTTCCCACGTTCTTTCCAACAGTTGTTTGTATTCACGAATAAATATATAAAAGGATCAGCTTACCCTCTCCACGGGGTGACCCGGGTGCAGCCGCCCCGAGTCTGTCGCTAAGGGAGACGTTTCCAACTATTCACATCCAAGTCGGTACAGCGCACTCCAAGGTCAAAAGGATCGCTCAAATGGGTTGTTGATTAAAAATTCATCCTTTATTGGTTACATCAGTTTAAAAGAAGAAATGCCAACACATGGTCTGACGCGTTTCGTAACTATGTACTTCATCAGAGACCTAAGCATGCTCACTTCCATGCTACTATTTATACCCACATGGGGACCTCCCCCTCCCCTTTTCACCAGGTGAGATAATTAAAACTATACATTGATTAACCCCACATTGCAACAATCCAAGAAAGGATTTTTTTAGGAAAAAAGAAAAAAAGATATAAAACAAAAGAAGACAAAAAGCTTCTAAAATAATTAGTTTAACATTTCTACTTCTACTAACAGATTTCAATCGCTTTAATACATTATTGCGTACATTTATTCATTTTTCTCTATGTTGCCACAGTTTCAATTTAAATCTTGTTAATATGTTTCAGTTTTTAAATACCACTTTCAGTTACATGTGGATATAAAATTTCAATATGGTCATTTACTGTTTTCTATTTCTTTAAAAGGATGACTCTTCTATGTTTTATTGTTTCCTGTTTAATAAAAAAATAGATTTTTGCGATCCCTGTTTCATTTCTCAGAGCTCATTCTATAAAGCAACTGACATCAAAAATGGAGTTTAGCCCCTGCGGCTGCCTAGTATGTAATCTGTGAATCCATTTCACTTCCGTTCGCAATAGTTTTGCCTGCAGGTTGCCACCCCTTTGTCCCATAGTTACATGTTCTATCCCTTGTGCTTTAAGTTTCCTTATGTTGCTATTATTGCACTCCTTAAAATGTCTTGCCACCACTGTAGTTTCACCTCCTGATCTTATGGAATTTATATGCTCCCTCAATCTCTCTTTTAATGGCCTAATTGTGCAACCTACATACTGCTTTGAACAGGTACCACATGTTAGTAGATACACTACAGATTTAGTATTACAATTCACAAATTCTTTAATTCTATATTTCTCTTGTGTGATACTTGATTCAAAGCTGTCTGTAACCTGCACAACGGAACAAGTTATACACCTTTTTGCTCCACATTTGAACATTCCCTTACTTTGCAGCCATGTGCCTGGTTGTGGGCCTCTTGTATAGAGACTTGGTGCGAGGATGGACCCCAACGTAGGGGCCTTCCTTGCCACTATCCTATGGCCTGTCTGGAGTATCTCCTTAAAGTCTCTATCTGCATGTAATATCGGCATATACTTGTTTATTATGCCCTTGACCTGGCCAAACTGCCGGCTAAACTTCAAACTCAAGGTAACTGGTTGCGCAGATTGATGCCCAATATTCCATCTCTTATTGCTTTTGTTCTCAATCAATTTCCTTCTATCTGCACGTAAGGCGGACCCAAAGGCGTCCTGCAGCACAGCCAGAGTGTAACCCTTCTCCAAAAATCTATCCCTTAACTTACAAGCCTCCTCAACAAAATTCTCCTCAGTGCTACAGTTCCTGCGCAACCGCAAAAATTGGCCCTTAGGAATTCCCTTGTTGAGGTGCCGAGGATGGCAGGAATCTGCCCTCAATAGGGAATTCCCTGAGCAAGGTTTTGTGTGGACTGTGGTAGCTATTCCCCCATCTCTAACACGTATCTCTAAGTCCAAATATACAATGCTGTTAGTACTGAAGGTGCTAGTAAATTTCAAATTGAGTTCTACATTTTCTAGATCCCTCACAAATTCTCCAAAGGCTTCTCCAGTCCCTTTCCATACAAACAGCAGATCGTCAATAAAACGGCGGTACAAGACAATATGGTCCAAGTTGGGGGCATCCCCACCCAACACGTGGACCTCCTCCCACCAGCCTAGATATAAGTTGGCATATGTGGGCGCGAAGCGAGCCCCCATTGCTGTCCCACGTGTTTGGAGGTAAAACATACCATTAAATGAGAAATAGTTATGGGTTAGTAAGTACCAGATTGCTTCCAATACAAAATCTTTAACCCCTTCAGAAAAATCACTATACTTGTCCAAGTGATATTTAACAGCTATCATGCCCTTATTATGAGGTATACTTGAGTATAGTGATACAACATCCACAGTACCCCAACCATAACTCTGATTCCATTCAAGTTGTTCCAATAGTTTTAATACTTCTTGCGTGTCCTTCAAATATGAACCTAACCGCTTCACCAATGGCTGTAAGATCGTATCCACCAACTCAGACAACCCCTCATTTAGGGAGCCTATCCCAGATATAATAGGCCTACCTTTAGGGGGCCTCTCCCCCTTATGTATCTTGGGCAGGTGGTAAAATATTGGAACCTGTGGAAACTCCGGCACTACCGCTCCCCACATACTCTGATTGATCACACCTACCAACTTGCCATGCTCAGCTATATTCTCTAGCTCCCTCCTATATTCCTTAATCGGGTTCTTAGTTAGAATTTTATATGTCTCCACATCTTCTAATTGTCTTAATGCTTCGCTCTCATAGTCATTCGCGTTCTGTACTACCAAAAGCCCTCCTTTATCCGCCTGTTTAAATACCAGGTTCTTGTTCAACTTCAACTCTCTTAATGCTCTCTTTTGATCAAATGTGAGGTTTCCTGCTGTACCTTTAGACTTTTGTTCCTGCCATAGTTTAGTTAGATCTCTCTCCACTAGTTCCTGAAAAATATCAGTCAATGTCCCTCTACTGTTCACAGGATAAAAATCAGACTGCTTCTTTATACTTCTCAAAGAGGGAAAATCCAAATTAACCCTGCCTGTACCCTCACCATTTTCTGTGCAAAGTGAATCTAATAGGAACCCCGCCCTTTGTTCAACAAAGTAACAAGAGCTCCTGAAATCCCTTGATGTTGCTACTGTATCCCGTGTTCCCTCTGTTCCCCGTGCATGCTCATTATTATTATTATCCCCCATTTCCAGTGATAAATCATTCATTTTTAAAAAATGCTTCCGAAGTACAAGTTTACGCACAAATTTGTTAATGTCAATTATAGTGTCCAAAAGTTCAAAATTATTGGTCGGGCTAAACGATAGTCCTTTACCTAGTAAAGTGAGTTGATCCGTGGTTAATTCAGTGTCCGACAAATTCAATACATTCCCCGACCTTTGTTGTTCCCTCGTTCCCTCAATGTGTACTTGGTGTTCTCTGTGTCTTTCTTTCCTCCTCCCTCTCCGTGTCGATTTGTATCCTGTCATTTGTAATACGGTTGTCCCTCTCCACCTTTCTTCCCCGCTTTCTCTGGCGTGCTCTGCGTTACCCGGGAAAAAACCTCCATTGCTCTATTGTTGCGTTGTTCCTGTGTACTGCGGGAAGAAACAGAGGACAGCGAGGAGACACTGGACTGTTCAAACATATTCTCGGTACATTCCGTATCATCATTACTGTTGAAACTGACATGTTTCTTTTTCTTTCCTTTAAGTATCGATTTCGGCCACTTTGTCTTTCTATCTATTTTAATATACACACGATCAAGTTCATAATCAATGCTGTCTCTATTAAATTTAAATGTTTTAGTATTAATTAACTCCGTTTCAATTTCGGCCATTTTTTGCTTTATGTCAGTTTCCCATTTATCATACTCGTTACCCTCCCGACTCGCACCTGCTAGCGGGGATTTAAATTGTTCCTGAAGGATATTTATGTTTGCATTTAATTCATCCAACGCCCCTTGGTTTCGTTCAACTAGCAATTGCATCAGTTTAAGCGAGCAGTCGGATAACACATTATTCCAGCGTTTCATGAAATCCGCATCCGTTATTTCATACGCTGGGAACTTCCTAATGCGCAATCCTCTGGGAACCATTTGTAATGAAACATACTTCTCCAGTGTTATGGTATCCCACCAAATTTTTAATTCCTTAATCATAAGTTTTTCCAGTTTCCAAATTGAATCCCTCTCTGCCTGGTTTGAACAACTTGATGAGTCTGGGTTAAACACTGCATCTGCTTTTCTGCGCCTCTCCCTCACCAATTCGTTCCAAGACTCAGACATTTTTATCTTTTAAAAATTATATATATATATATATGTGCAAAAGCTCTGAAAATTGAATATTAGTTTATGTTTGTTAAACACACTCTCTTGGTATTGGTTCCTTAGCTCATAAGCCAAATTAACAGTCCAAAACATGTATCCCAATACCAATTCTGAGATTCAAAATTGATAGATTTTTATCTGCTTGATCCTTTATATCACAGCAGTTAAGAATCCGCTCACCGTTGGGAATGATTGGCCCGGGTGCACCTGCCCCGAGCCCTGCGTTTATTACACAGTCCTTCCCACGTTCTTTCCAACAGTTGTTTGTATTCACGAATAAATATATAAAAGGATCAGCTTACCCTCTCCACGGGGTGACCCGGGTGCAGCCGCCCCGAGTCTGTCGCTAAGGGAGACGTTTCCAACTATTCACATACAAGTCGGTACAGCGCACTCCAAGGTCAAAAGGATCGCTCAAATGGGTTGTTGATTAAAAATTCATCCTTTATTGGTTACATCAGTTTAAAAGAAGAAATGCCAACACATGGTCTGACGCGTTTCGTAACTATGTACTTCATCAGAGACCTAAGCATGCGGAGGGGACTTGTAGCTGGACACTTAGAGGATAATAAACTATGTTTCCATGCAGTCTTGCAGATGAACACAGGAACAACTTTATTCACACATTTATCACTAGTATAGCTACTCCAATAGTTAGTATCGTACAAGTCCCACAATTAACTTCATTAAGAAAGAACCATGATTTCCAGCCCACTGGGCACACCAGTTGTCTACCTTCCTGCTTCTCTTTTCAGGCCAGTAGCTCTGTCCTATACAGACTGCCGGCACTGCAGGTTGCTTTTTCTCTGAATTCCTGTCAGGAGAGGTACCGCCAGGGCTATGGTCCCTTCCATACTCTGCATTGGAGCCTTAACTGTTCGAATAACAGGCCAAATACTATCTCTCACAACCTACAGTGAGCTCCACAAACTCCTCTAACTTATGACTATCTACCCTAAGTATTGGCTCCCTATGGTATATCACGCTGTGTATGTTGGTCATCCCAGCCTCATATTGTTCAGCTATTTTATTATGAATTAATTACTCCCATATTGCAGATACCTGCCGTGCATTTGCTTGTGAGAAATTATGCCCCATTGATGTTAAAGGGATCCTGTCATCGGAAAACATGTTTTTTTCAAAATGCATCAGTTAATAGTGCTACTCCAGCAGACTTCTGCACTGAAATCTATTTCTCAAAAGAGCAAACAGGTTTTTTTATATTTAATTTTGAAATCTGACATGGGGCTAGACATTTTGTCAATTTCCCAGCTGCCACTGGTCATGTGACTTGTGCCTGCACTTTAGGAGAGAAATGCTTTCTGGCAGGCTGCTGTTTTTCCTTCTCAATGTAACTGAAGGAGTCTCAGTGGGACATGGGATTTTACTATTGAGTGTTGTTCTTAGATCTACCAGGCAGCTGTTATCTTGTGTTAGGGAGCTGCTATCTGGTTACCTTCCAATTGTTCTGTCGTTTGGCTGCTGGGGGGTGATACCACTCAAACTTGCAGTACAGCAGTAAAAAGTGATTGAAGTTTATCAGAGCACAAGTCACATGACTTGGGGCAGCTGGGAATTGACAATATGTCTAGCCCCATGTCAGATTTCAAAATTGAATATAAAAAAATTTGTTTGCTCTTTTGAGAAATGGATTTCAGTGCAGAATTCTGCTGGAGCAGCACTATTAACTGATTCATTTTGAAAAAAAAATTCTCCCATGACAGTATCCCTTTAAGAATGAACACTTTGTTTGGCAAACCTCACAAAAGATCTCTGCCAGAGCTCTATTTGTAGGCCTTGATTAAACTGCTGATCCTGCTTCCTTTGTTTGCAAGACAGGTTTATTATGCTGCTATTTTTATATTTGCCAGGGCACACAGCTCGTGGAAGCCTAACCATCTATCTGCAGAAATTTGTTCAAAAGGAAGCTAACACAAAATAACACACCAAGTTAAATATCACCTTGTGCCTTATTTATTTTAGATGAAGGGGTCCGTGTGTTTATAAAACAATCTTCACATTTGCTCGAAATTTCTTTTCTAAATGATCAATTTATTTGCTATGTGTGATATTCTCAGAACTATGAATTGCTGAAACAGCTGCAATGTTACAGGTTATGTGAACACAGGTTATTGGTTCTGGCTGTTGTCAAACTGTGTATTTTTACAGGCTGAGAGAAGCAGATCTGCTCAGTGCCCCTGCTCCATTGATTTGAATCCGATCAGCCTGCGTGAGTGCACACAGGCTGAAGTCAGCCCAAATACTGACCTCAGCTTCATCAATACACTGTGAAGTATCACACAAAAGGATATTCAAGTATAGGATACATTTTACAAGTAACTTGTTATCCAAAAAGTTCCCAATGATGGGAAGGCCATCTCTCATTGACTCCCATTGTAATCAATCTCAATTTTTAAAAAATATTATCTTATTCTCTGTAATATTAAACCAGTACCTTGTACTTGATACTTACTAAGATATAATGAATCCTTACTAGGGGGCAAAATCCAAATAGGTTTGTTTAATGTTTAAATAATTTTTAGTAGAATTGCATGGATCCTTATGTGCACTCATGGGAATTTGTGTGTAAGGTTTATGTGTGCATTAGGCAAGCACATATCCATGTTGGACATGGTAAATGAGTTTTTTAATCATTAGTGATCCCAATGCCATCTAGAGGCAAATAAATAGAACTAGAACCACCTGCTCATAAACTGTGGGGCTCACACGACTGGGTAAAAAAATGAACCCGGGTCCATATTTGTGATACATTTCTTTATTCACTAGATGCACAGCCAGTTAAACTGGACCTGTCACCCAGACACAAAAATCTGTATAATAAAAGTCCTTTTCAAAATAAACATGAAATCCAATTTCTTTTTTTTATTAAAGCATTCATAGCTGTTGTAAGCTCATTTAAAAATTTAAGCTGTCAATCAAATATTGTCTGCCCCTCCTCTATGCCCTGGGCATAGAGGCAGGGCAAACAATTACTTTCACTTTCCATTCAGTACTTCCTAGATGTCACTGCTCTCCACACATTCCCCCATTCTCTTCATCATTTAATTGTGTAGCCAGGGCATGGGGGTGGACATTGGGGCCCCCATTTTGGTGCACAAACAAGATTCTGAGATGATGCAAGGCTTGCCTTAATAACAGTGTCCACAAAATGGCTGCTGCCTGCTTGCTATCATTTTAAATTCCCAGACTGAAGGAAACAAGATTCAAATAATTTATACAGTGCAATTAAAGTTCATTTTGCTTGACTAATGTGATAAAATAGGTTTTGAATAATTTTTTTGGGTGACGGGTCCCCTTTAAAAGGCATTCGGTGAATTCTGATTCTACAGAATTCTTCCTACAGAAACCAATCAACATGTAGCATTTGCTGGTTACCTGTTTGAAAGCACACAGCTGATTAGTGGCTGCGGGTTACTACACTTGGCACTTTGCTCCATTAATTACATACCTTAATTAGTATTCTCTCTGGTAGAGTGCTTGAATCCCAGCTGCCAACCTGGGAACATCCTATTCTCATTAGGCTTCAGCTTGTTTAAACCTCAAAATCTGTAAATATTGTATTATATACGCATATGTCTGTATACCGTATATGATGGGTAACAGAATAGCCTAGTTTCACTTATTTTCTCTCCATTGTTCTTAACGCAGGTTTCTAGTCTAGCATTTATTTCCAGCTGTAATGCTGATATTCAATACTTTGCTTTACAAGGAAATTGCTGGAATTCCAGACTTGAGGCAGCATAAAGTTCACCTAGCCTGATTCATTTGCACTATTCACAGCTTACTGCTATCTTAAATAATGATTTCTATTGTTTTAGAGTGAATGCAGCATTTTCATTTAGCGGGGTGCACATAAAATGCACAGTCCAGCTGAATAGGTGCCTATATATAACTCTAATCTAAATGTGTTCAATGTTATGGCAAACAGAATCACTTTATACCTCCTCCCCTTGTGACACTATGTCCCTGTGGACATCAGTCTGGGCTGTTATTTCTACAGCAGAACAGTCCAGAAAGTGCATGTGCTGAAATGTAGCTAATAATTTCAGCAAAGGGCAAACACTCCATGGAGGTTATTTAATAAAATCCGAATGGCAAAAACTCGAAAAATTAGAGTTTTCTTATACCCTGAGGATGGAAAAAGTCCAAATCCAAAAATCCTGCATCTCGGACTAACCAAGGTTGTATATAAGTCAATGGGAGAAGTCCCTATCCTATACATCATAGTTTATGTTGTATGAGCTGGAATTAACCTGAAAATCTGACTATTTCAGACTTTTCAAGCAAAAATACCAAAAATTCGGGAAAAAGTGATTTGGGATAAAAATCCTAAAAAAAAGTATGATTCCCCAATCTGATTAAATCGGGATTTTTTTAATAATAAAAAGGTCCAATCATAGATTCTAATTTAGTTGGACCTTTTTCATTAAAATAATCAGAAAAATTCGGACTTTGATAAATATGGCCCCATGTTTGTGTTAGATAACTTTGCACATTACTAGAGCAGCCTAATCTCAAAAAAGTATGCTTATTTGGGCCAACAGACCAAGCGTTATCATGAGCCATTGCAGACATTTACTGAGAATTGTGTATTTCTGACTCTCAGGTGTGTTGCAGCATTGTTACAGTGACAGCTCTACAGTGAATACATGAGAACACATGCAATGGCTTTTCTAAGGTTTAGTAAGGACTCTGCACCCTATTATCTGAGGTGGTCATGTAAAAAGTATAATTATTTGGCAAATCAGACAGGCGGCGGCCATTTTGTGGACACTGTTATTAAGGCAAAAATCTTGCCAAATTATGCCAAAATCTTGTTTATGCACCAAAATGGGGCACCTGATGCCCATGCTCTGGCTACAAAATTAAATGTTGAAGACAGAGGGGGAATGTAAGGAGTGCAGTGACTTCTAGGAAGTGCAGAATGGAAAGTGAAAGTAATTCCCTGCTCCCCCTCAATGCCTAAGGCATAGAGAAGGGGCAGGCAATATATGATTGACGGCTAAGAGTTTTAAATGAGTTTATATCCAGTATGGTTGTTTTAATAAAAAAAAATAATTTGGGTTTCATGATTAATTTTAAAAGGACTTTTATTATACAGATTTCCATGTGTGGGTGACAGGTCCCCTTTAAGTCAATGGGAGACATCCAGGGATCAATTTTGAGTTGTTTGCAGCCTTCCTGACATTCGAGTTTTTTTCCTGAGAAAAAATTTGAATCGAGTTTTTAAAATTCGATTCGCGTTTTCAGGTCAATCCTGAGTTTAAATAATTAGATTTTTTTTAAATAAATTTAGATTGGTTAAATTTCAAATTTATGGTAGTTTATGGGACTTTTTTTTTTTAAACTCACATGAATTTGAATTTCAACTTTTGATAAATGTGCCTCTAAATGTATGATACAAGGCTGATTAGTGATCACGACAGCTCATAAACCAGTGCAATAAGAAGAATTCCCTGTAGAAACAGCTTCTATAGTACAGGCAGCATTTTCTGCTAGATGGTTTGCAACATCCTCTAAGCTTAGCTTTTCAGTAGCTGCTCAGAGCACACTGAGCATTTGAGTGTCCCTGACTAATATAATTCAAGACGGTGATCCCCTGTGAACAAAATTTCAAGGCCTGGATCATTAATATTATAGAGATGATGAACATGTAGGCTGGCTAGTCAATTCAGTATACAAAAATATGGCATATTCATATTTAGGTTCTCTTATAAATCTCTGTCCATATAGGTCCCCCTTGTAGTTATACCCTGTATGTCTGGGCACAATTAAAAGGAGTAACTTACTTTTTGCAAACTGTGCATGTATTTCACCATTTTTGCTAATTTGGCCAACCCTGACATTTGCAGTAAATCTCACATGACTCTTTTTGCACATTACTTTATGATATCCTGGAATTTTTTTTAAAAAAATGAGTTTGAAAATAAACTGTAAGACACCCGGGAGATCCTCCAGTATTCTTGCCTCTCGGCGCGTCTCTTCTCGAATGAGGGGCTGATGTTGTGTGCTTAGAACTGACGCTGGCGTCACTTCACTGGAACTTGATGCTGAGTGTCATGATGCTCGCGGTTTTGTCGCCGAGCATCATGATGTCATCTTTTGGTGCGGATTTTGAATTTTTGGTGCTAAATTCCCTTTAAAAAGCCAATTCTCCATTTTGACAGTGCCCAAACTGCTTCTGTTTACAGATCCTGCCGAAGCGCTTATTCTGTGTTTGAATTTCAGTTTTTTTGACTCCTGCCTGATTATTGACTTCGATTCCAGTCACCTGCCTTGACCCTTTTGCCTGATCTTCAACTACGTCTTGCCTAAGTCCTTGCCGGTACCTCGTTTTGGACTTGTTACTAAATTACACATTCCTCCTTCTAGGTTCCGCAGCAGAAAGCCTGGGGCCCCAAAAGGGCGTCGATGAACACCGGAATTTACAGGGGTGCCCTGTGCATCCGAGTGTACCCATGGCTTTTAAAGGTTCCAACTGACTAGTACGTAACATAAACTAACTTACTATAGAATCAATAAATTGCACCAGGGCAGTTATCCACAATTAAATTAAATTGATTTGATTTAGTACTGTGCATTTTTAAAGCTTGCAACTGAAAATAATCTGACCCAGCTGTCAACCCAAGATTGAATGTGAGGGTTCAATTTAGTTATTTTTTTATTTTTAATTGTATATCTTTCTTTACATGCCCCCTCTCCTATTTCGTCTTTGCCTGGTTGCTAGGATAATTAAAGGGGTGGCTCACCTTTAAGTTAACTTTTAGTATATGGCCAATTCTTAGCATCTTTTCAATTGGTCATTGTTAATTGTTTATAGTTTTGTAATTGTAATTGCCTTTTTTCTTCTGAATCTTTCGAACTTTCATATGGGAATCGCTGACCCCATATATAAAACTAATGATGTGTAATACTCAAATTTATTGTTATTACTACTTTGTATTACTTATCTTTCTATTGAGGCCCTCTCCCATTAATATTCCATTCTCTTCTTGAAATGATTGGGACCCTAGCAACCAGATTGCTGACACTGTAAACTGGAGAGCCGCTGAATAAAAAGCTAAATAATTCAAAAACCACAAATAATGAAAAATGAAAACCAAATGCAAATTATCTCAGCATACCACTATCTACATCATATTAGAAGTTAACTCAAAGGTGAACAACCCCTTGCAACCATAAAGCAGAGGAAATTCCAAGCTTTAGAATCACAACGCAAATATTGTAAACCCCATAAAAAATTTAAAAAAAGAAGCCAAGGTGTGAGTTTTAAAACACTTACGTGTACACTATACTGAAAGTTAATTTTCAGGTGAACTATCTCTTTAATGAAAAATAGAGGGATGGCCGTACACGGAACGGTGTATTACCTATCAACTGTTAAACTTGGAATGATGATTCACCAATGTGTCAGCCAAACAGTGTAAAGTTACATTACATTATTTACAATTACATTATTTATTACACCCTGCCAATTGGTTTGCACACTGCAATTTACAGTACTTTCTTGAAAATATTAACGCATCAGATATAATAGTGAATGCTTTGATGAAAACAAAACTCAAATATTTTGTGATTTATCAAAGGCTGTTAAAAGTCCGAATAAAAAAGTACTTCATCTCAAACCTTTCAAGGTCATGTAAAAGTCAATGGTTTATAATTGGAAAATATCATTATCTGCGATGGGTTTGTACAATAATCCAAAGAGTTTGTGGTTCTCAGACGATAATCCAAAAAAATTTGGAGGTTTCAGGTGTCAAATCCGAAAAATCGTGCTTGGGCTGTCAGTCAGCAAGTCTTTGGAACAAAACATTTTGAGAATCAGAGGTTGCTCTGAATGTCAAAAGACAAGGCAGTAACAGCAATTTTTGTATACGGATCCGCACACACACCATTTTTCTTGTGTGTGTGTGTGTGTGTATCTGCAGATCCATATACAGAAATTGCTGTTGCTGTGGGACCTTGCCGGGTCAATGGAGGGCCAGAACCACCATTGCAGTGTAAGTGAATTACAGGAGTGTGGTTGATCTAAAAACACAAAAGACAAGGCAGTCCCAGTGGAAACAGCAATCCTCCCACTTTTTTGGTTCTCTTTTGCCCCTCATGGGCCACAAAGTTTTGTTGTTTTTTTTTATACACAGAACTTTAAAAATAAATACTACAATAACCATTGTGTGCTGTATCCTTTATTGCGACAACATTTCCCCCACTGACGTCACCATAATGGCCGCGGCAGGTGCTAAGACATATGTGCTGACATTGCCCCACGAACGATCATAGTGATGAAGATGCTTTCTCTGTAGTTTTGTGTGCATGTGCAATGTCTTGGTATAGACTGAAGAATTATTCGGAACTCACAGCATCCATTGTGGCAAATTTTTCAAGAGTAGTGAGCTGGTACAGGAAAAGCTAAAATCACTGAGATTAGTGAACATGTCAGAATTCAGTACAAGCAGGGTTATCTATTGACATGCTTTTTTAGGGGTTGCCATGTCCTTTAAAGGTAGGGTTGCCCGGGTCAAAACTGTCTGCTCGGTTTTCCAAATTAGGAAAACTGGGTAGTATTCCCTATGATTGACGAGGAGATCTGACAATCGCCACTTAATTACCCCGCCCCTGATGTAACAAGCATCACAGTCCTGCCTCCCTTATGTCACGGGCGTGCCTGTATTCAACTGGGTCAAAAGGTGGCAACCCTATTTAAAGGACAAGGAAAGGTGGATTTATTTAATTTTATATGATAACAAAGAGGTTAAATAGATGGACGAATAGATTATAGTATGCAAAAGAAAGAGATTAGTAGAATAATGAGTGAAGAGAGGAGTCAAAATAGTTTGGACACTGGGCCTATGGTCTAAGGTCTTTTGGTGGGCCCCTAGCTTCCCAGTCTAAAGCTGGCCATAGACGCAAAGATCTGATCATATGAATCGAGGATTCACACGATTTTCAGACCGTGTGTGGAGAGTCCCAACATTTTTCGTCTGACGGAGATCAGTCGTTTGGTCAATCGGACAGGTTAAAAGATTTCTGTCGGCTGCCGATAATATCTCTGCGTGTATTGCCGTTCGTACGATTTTCAGTAGGAGACTGTCACCAGCTTTGGTTGGACATAACTTTTGTACGATTGCTGTCAGGGGCAGAACATCGGCTGACCTGTTCCTTTACTACTTTATTTGATCTGAATGGTTAGTGGCAGGTCGGGAGATGGGGTAGTCCGGTCGTTCAAGGATTCAAACAATCGGATCTTTGCATCTATGGCCAGCTTAACACTGAACAGAAAATATGTTATTTCTGCTCAATATGTTATCTCTGCTCAATATGATATTTCTGTTCTGGAAGCTTGAGTATTTTAAAGGGACTTTCATTGTAGCTGGGGCTGGGACTATTAATCCAGGAGGGTGATTGATCCCTCTAAAGCTGGTCATATATGCAAAGATATAGTCGTACAAATCGAAGTTTCGTACGTTTTTTGGACCGTGTGTAGATCATCATGACATTATTCGAACCATGCCGATTGGTCTTTAAGTTGATCGGACAGGTTAAAATATTTCTATCAGTTAACAATAATTTCTCTGCATGTCTTGCCAATCTGACGATAGCAATGGGTGACTGTCACTGCTATTTGTCAGATACAGTGGTGTTTCAGGGGCTGCTGCTGCCTGAGGCAATAGCCTCTATGCCACCCTCCCACTCTGAACTTTCAACTTTTAGCGTCGGAGCAGGTCCAGGAAGTGTCGCATCGCTAGTGTAGTGAGTACTATTGCGCTTGCTGCACTAGCAGAACCGAATTTTCGTGTTAAAAAAAAAAGAAATTCGGTTCTTAAAGTTACTAGAGGTGTCTTTTTGTCGCCCCTGGTAACTGGTTGGACATAACTTTGGTACGATTGCCGTCATAAGCAGAACATCATCTGATTTGTTATTTTTTTACTTTATTTAATCTGAATGGTTAGTGTCAGGTTGGAAGATTGCGACATCCGAACGTTCGTCAGATACAAGGGTAAAATATGCACAGGCATACAGATAAAACACCTCTTTCCACGCATTCGGCCTCTGAAATGGGACAGATACACACTTTGGGGGCTTTTGTTCTAGATTGTATGTCATTTACAAAGTCAGTTAACCAGCTTTTAAAGGGAAACCTATTCAAACTACTTATATATGGAGCCCTGGCCAAAATCAAATGCAAGATCCCAGCACATCACTATCCACTGAGTCTCTGGAATTATCCTGCAATTTGTTTGTGAAGATTCTCATTCATCCAGGTCATGGTATATCTGTAGAAATAAGTTAAATCAACTAGACTTGCTGTGTTTTTTCTTTTCCTTGAAGGACAGTCATCCTACTGGCTTTCTCAATTCAGAATAACTTGTTAATAAGATCTTATAAGAGAAGCAATAACACCAAGACTACCGTTGAAGGTGGAAAACAGGACAGGAGAAAGAACTTGGTCCTTAGCCGGGGTGTCGGAAAAACTTAGAAGGATTTTTAATAACACCACATCCCTATCTGCTTTAAACCCAGCAACACACTGAGGCTGCAACTAGTTAAAAAACACAGCAGTTGATTTGACTTATTTCTACAGATACATCCTGCAATTTGCATAAATGATTCTGTTCTAATATTAATTAAACAGAAAACAAGACATTCTCGGTCATTGGCAAAATATGCAACAAAATAACTATTTATTTCTAAAAATCCTCTTGCAGGATAAAGGGTATTTCCATTCTGTAGGCTCATTCTTAATGAAAAAATTGCATTTTTTGTTTGTTTGTTCCATTTCTGTGCCGCAAGAGGTGTAGCTTATTTCTAGAAGAGGCCCCACGGATATCTGTAAGCAAACCGCATGCTTGTTATAATTCAGCACACAATGGTGCAGAGAGAGAGAGATCCTGACTCATATCAGGCAGGACATGGACCAGTGCGCTACTTGCCTCTGTTGCCATAGCAACAGGATGCAGCTTTAGCATCAGCATCTTCAGCCTGTGGCACTCCGGCTGTTCGTGTAAAACATCAAGGCTGGGTATGATGGGAATTGTAGTTCCAACAGCTTCGAAAACGGACGTGCGTGATCTTTGAAATCTTTTATTTCTTTTTTTTTTAATTCCACCCACTCTGTTTCTACGCAGCATAAAAGGATATATATCCTTTATCTTCTTCTGCAATGCTCACACTGCGACCTTTCTCTCCCCCTCCTGAGCATTTGTGTGTCTCTGTATGTGTCCTGCCTTCTTCCCTGTCCTGCTCCTCCCCTACTTTCCCTCCTCCTCCTACCCTTGGCACAACAGATATAAATCGTATCCATCACCTCCTCCCCTCCCCAAATAAGAGTATTAAAAAGGCTCTGAAACAAAGGAACCCTGCAGTGTCAAAGAAAAAAATAACCCTTCCTTGTGTAGTCAAGCAAAAGGAAATAGGGGCTTGGCGGTGTTTAGCAAATTCATTGCTATCCCCCAAGCAAAGGGGGTGTTCAGCAGCCCTCCAGCTATTGCTTTTCTATAACTGACAGTTGATCAGCAACAACTAGAGGGGCCGCTTGGTATTTAAACAGATTAGACCCATGAAAGGAAATATGTAAAGGGCTGCTGTGGGTTTCGAACCCCTGATATTCTGCATTCCATCTATTTTAATACAAGTTCTGGGGTAACACAGCCCACAAGTATATTCAGAAACTTGCCAGTTATTATTATTATCCTTTATATAGTGCAGACACGTTTCTGCAGCACTTCAGAGATTGTCATTCACACCAATCACTGCCCCACAGGAGCTTACAATCTAATGCCAGCAGCCTCTTGTCACAAAGGCTCAGATACAATAGTTCAGAACCGAGATCTTTATTTTCTGAGGCTGAATAAGAATGAGTGGATGTTGTTGTGGGAGAGTAGGAGCCGCACACAAAGTGATCCGTGGACAGGCAAGAATGAACGCATCACTGCTCCCTCACTCAGTATAAACTGCCCGTTAGAAAAACGTGGTGGAGGTGTGCCAGTGTCCTTCCGCTACTGGCGGAGGGATCTGCAAGTGGAGGCAATAGAAAAAGATAGGGGGAGGGGGACTACACCCGGGCGCTGCCCTATTTCCTTGGCTTGTGCCGGCTGTCTGAGCTCAGATTATCTCCGGCCGTGACGGAGTCGCTTCACCCCCCTTCCCCATCACCGGCCACCCGCACCCTATTCCCCCGCAAGCTTTAGCGACGGACCGTTATTTTTTGCCTTGTCACGACCCCCTTTTTATTGTACCCGCACTGAAGATGTCCGGCTGGCAGGATTACGTGGATATGCTGATGGCCGATGGCAGCTGCCAGGAGGCCGCCATTGTCGGTTACGTGGACGCCAAATACGTGTGGGCGACGACTCCGGGGGGCATCTTTCATATAATAACGGTAAGAGGAATGAGGATGCCCAATAGGCGCCTGTGCCCGGTTATTTGCTGCACCTGCCGCCTGGGGGCGGGACCTCGCCTGCAACGGGGCTTCAGCATTTCTGCTGCACAAAAGGGGCCTCAGTGCGACTCGAGCCGCGTTAGTTACAGGGCCCGCTGCTGCTTCACATTCACGGGCAGAGAATAGCGCAGCCAATACACTCGCTGCTCTGTCTGACTGGGACGCATTGGCCTTGTATTGTCTTATTGGAGTCGTAGGGTTTTCAGAGGAGGACAGAAAGGGCATTTGAACAGCATCAGGGGGGCCCTCTGGGGGAAGGAATGGAAATGCAAGTAGAATAGAGCTCCTATAGTGAGATACAGCACTCATGTCCCCTATATAGCTCTATATATATCTCTATATATGACTTTCCCCTCTCAGCCCTGTGTTTGTAGTTCAGCCACAGCCTGGGCATCCCCCCCTCTCACTGACATCCATTATTCCTCTGTTGCCAAGGGCCTTCTCTTCTGTATCCCTGTTCAAGGCTTATATAGGTGCAATCACTGCAGCAGTTTCCTTTAAGGAAGGTGTGTAGCACAGGGGTCCCCAACCTTTTTTGGACCGGGGACCAGTCGGGAGAGGGGTTGGCAGTCCAATTCAGCACGCCTCGTCTTTGCGCACTGGGCTCGGTGGGAGAAGTGGCCCGGCGGTTGGGGACCCCTGGTGTAGTAAATGCAGCCCCTCAGCTTGTGGTTGTACAACACCACTGGGCTCTTGCTGGATGCTGCTGGGAGCACTGGTGTAACTAGATGTTACTGGGCCCCACACTCAATTCATTTTAGGACCCCCAACATAACCAAAGAGTATGCCTTTTTTTTTTTTTTTTTTACCAGTATATGTTGAAATTGCTCATTATTTAGGGCCTCATTGGGCCCCCTATACCTTGTGGGGCTCCCCCCCTGCAGCCGCAGCTTACTCTGTAGTTACGCCACTGGCTGGGAGTTCTAGTGAGCCCCATGTGCTTTGGAATTGTGACTTCATTTGGAATTGTGACTTCATTTGCTGCCTCTTGAATACTAGTCTGTATCTGTAGCTGGACAGACTGCAAATGAATCTGTAAAGAACAGGGATGAAGAGGTGCCCCCCTGCAGCGGGATTGTGGGAGCAGTAGCAGGAGGGCTGCCGCATGCCCATCTTTGGTGTAGGATGAAATGTGTAGGATCAGGCCAGCATGCCGTTGACTCACCACAAGTCATTTGCATAGTACCCAGCCGCTGTCGTGGATGAGATTTAAAGCGACTGACGTAAGCAGCTTTCGTGAATCCCAGCCCCCGCTTCTCTCTCCATGTTCTTCTGCAAGATGGCGTGGTCCCATTGATTTTTTTCTTTCTCCTCTGTAACATGTACAATTTTTTTTTTTTTTGTATTCTCTCTGCCCGACCTCATTGTTGGTTACTTATGGTTCTTTTCTCATCTCTCATATAAGCATCACTCTGCCATTTAGATTTGTGCTTCAGAAAGTGATGAAATCGAATTAGACAACACAATTAAACATTCTGCTGCATTCACAATGGCATCCCGCTGAATAGGGGGGGTACATATAACGTACTAATATATCATATCATACTTTGCTCTTTCTTGGGCTTCTTCTCTAGCTATGGAAAAAACTTGTTTGTTAAATCTGTCAGTCAATCCACGTTTAAAGCTTCACGTTACAGATGCATTTTTATGTTAAATATTTCAATTTCAAGCTGAAGTATTTTGGCACGAAGCCCAAAAACTTTAATAACTGTGCTGGTTGGTGCCGAATGAATCTGCCAGTGTCTGTCATTCCATTGCAGTTGTGGCATACCCAGTCGTGAAGAAACTGCTGGCCCTTGGAAAGCTCATATTGCACATTGGTGTCGGTGCCAGTCTTTCATTAACTTATTTTTCAAATCATCAACATAAAACCGGTTCCTCCCCATAGTATTTATGCAGAATAGGTTCACATATAAAGACAACTTTAAATAAGGAACTCCAGTCTTGTACTTAAAAATAATGTAAACATTAGAAGCAACCTTCCAATATACATTAAGGGGCAGATTTATTAGGGGTAGAAGTGAAAATTGGAATTATCCAAACTCGATTCAAGTTTTAATTCGAATTTTGATATATATTTACATATATCATACTCTGGCCTTTTAAGAACTCAAATTCAGCTATTCGGCACCTAAAACCTGCCAAATTACTGTATAAGTCAATGGGAGAGGTCCAGGGATCAATTTGGTGATGTTTGCTGCCTTCCTGACTTTTCGGGTTGATTCAATTCGTCCGAGTTGAGAAAATCCAATTTTATTAATACATTTTGATTGGTCGAATTTATGGGAGTTGAGGGGAATTGTAAAAAACTGGCATGGATTCGAAATTCAACCTATGATAAATGTGCCTCTACATCTTTAATTTGTGTAGTTATTTGGAAATGTAATGCCTATCAAAAGCAGGTTTTTTCCTTCCTCTTCCATTTCCTGTACTGCTCGTCTTTGCTACATATACCACTGAAACTGTGTAGCAAGAGTCTGCTCTCCTAGAACCTCTGGGAAAGGGGAATCTAGGTTGGAAGAGAACTGACACTTGCTAAATTGTTTCAATGGTTTTTATAGTCAGGACCAGCAGTGCAGTAAATAGCACGTGACTGACAAATGCTGCTGTCAGTTGCATTTACATTTCTGAATAACTAAAGAATTTAAACATTTTATTGTATACAGGTTTTGGACCTGTTATTCAGAATGCTGCGGACCTGGGGCTTTCCGGATAATGGATTTTTCTGTAATTTTGAATTTTCATACGTTAAATGTAATGGAAAATCATGAAACCATTAAATAAGCCAAATGGGCTGGTTCTACTTCCAATAAGGATTAATTATATCTTAGTTTTGATAAAGTACAAGGTACTGCTTTATTACTACAGAGAAAAAGGGAATCATTTTTAATTTGTAACTTTCTGGATAACGGGTTTCCCCATAACTGATCCCATACCTGTATTTGGAAGTTGATTAGAAATCTTTTTTTTTTTTTTTATTGATCTGAAGTTGCCATTTAACATCAAACTTTCAAGACACAGTGATGAATTTGAGTGGCACATTAAGAACAATACTCTGCAGTCTTATTTATGGTAGGTAAGTACACAGATGTTATATTTTTTAGGCCAGGGGAGTCTAAACGGTGGCTATACAGTACCACATGGCTGTTGAACTGCAGCTCTCTGGATTGCAGGGTCAGCAACACCCTGGGGGCTGCGGAGATCTCACTGCTTCTTTATGGTCATTGGCTGATCACCTATGATTTATCCTTATGTAAGCTTTCTGGGGGAGGGTTAGTCAGGCAATGCTCTGGTCAGATTGACTGGCAGGGCTGCTAGTGCCTATCAGATGACACGTTTGTGGCCGGCGTGCTTACTGGATGGGTTGCATATAGAATATTTAGGCCTGGTATGACTCTGCAGTTATTAGGCATTGCCAAATTGCTGAGAGCTGCTGCTGTGTAGCACAGTTTAACCCAGGGGTGTCCAAAAAGTATATCGGGATCTCCCAGTAGACCTTTAGCTGGTGATCAGTAGATCTCAAGACACTGTCAACAAACAGCTTGTCTAAATCACCCTCCTGTTTCATTCTTTTCATTCACATATGTATTATGTTAAGGTTACACAAGAAATAATTGTTTGTTAAATATAACAATATACCTTTTCTCATAAATCACTATTTAAATAATATTTTCCATGGAACAGAATTCTAACTGCTATTATGGGCGTAGATCATAATGGGAAATCACGAATAAAAGTATACCTTGCATTAGTAAAGTATGAGCACTCCTGGTTTAACCTCTGTAGTTGAAGGTAAACTCATTTTATTTCCTATATATAGCATTAAATCATTTACTGAGTTTTGTTTATCATTTACAGAGATGAAAGGGACATTTTTTTTAAATGAGAATTTAATATTAGCTTCAGTATACCAAATTAAGAAACTTTCTAAATACAATCCGTTGAAATTAAAAATTCTGTACCGTTTCTGAAAGAATCAAGTTTATGTTCATTATTCCTCTCTCGGCTTCTCCTCAGTCTTCAGGAGTTGGGTGTCAGATTAATGATCCAATATATCTTATAGGGGGTCTCCTTTTGCTTAGAAGATGCATTAGAGCTCACTCTATTAAAATCACCAGACATCCTGTCTCTCTACGTGCAGGATTTGTGCAAAAGGCAGTTTTGTTAGGTTGTGTTTGAACTGGAATCAATTATTTGAGTGAGGTTTTAATCATCTGATAGAAAAGGGAGCTCCCCCTATAAGATATATTGGATCCTTCATCTGACACCCAACTGGTGAATGAAAACAGATGCTGAGAGAGGAATAGTGAATATAAACTTCATTTTTTATTGATTGTATTAAGAAAGTTTCTTATTTCAATACGAAGAAGCTTATATTAAATTGTAATTTTCGTGATAGTTCCATTTTAATACGAGGTACAGTGGAAAAGCTGTCGTTATTTTAGCAGTCTGTACATAGATATTGCTTTTGCTGATTTAATTAGGCAAGAAGCAAGAATGCTCTTACTTACTTCAAATTAAGGGTTAGAGGGTCTGTCCTCTAGTAGTTGAAATTTGTGTTAATCCTTAAAGGGCAAGTAACTCCTCTTCTGTACCCATCCTTAGAACTTAAAGCAGCATGTTCCCTTGTGCAGAGTAGGAGCATATACACTGTTATCTGGGCTTTTTTTTTTCAGAATTCCTACTTTTGGTTTCACTCTGAAATGACAGAATGCCATTATTAAGGACCAGTAGTTGGTAAGAGCTGTCTGATTCTCACTTTGCCTATAGTACATGTACCAGGCAATGGTTTGAATGAAAGACTGGAATATGAACAGGAGAGGGCCTGAATAACAACACCTATAATAACAAGTATAAATGTTTAAACACAGGGTGAGAAACAGGCTCTTCTCTCCATGCTGACTGGCACTATGTCAGCCTTTGTTTGCAGACCCAAAAGTGGATTTTGGCACAAAAATGCAATCTGCTGTGTTTGTCTGCATGCAGTGGCTGTCAGTGTGGACAGAGGTGCCCGAGGATTCTGTGAGGAACAGCATATCTGTATTAGCCTTACAGCTTTCTGGATGATGGTTTTCCAGAGACCCCATACCTGCGATACTAACCGACATTTTCTACCTTTTTGTTGTATCCTGTATGAAACATTGTATTTATAATTCCACACCACATTTACTAGCACACCAAACTAGTAGTGGCCAAATAGGGAGCTCTGTGATTTTCTAATAAATGTGATCCACAGCGATGTACAATAGATGTTTATTCATGGAACATATTGATTACAATACCATAGTGTGATCATGCGGTGTGTGGCCATAGCTGATGTTTCAGTTATAAAAGTGAGCGGTTTGGGCAGCTGAGGATAGGTTGATTTTTTTTAACTCAGTCTAATTGGTTGGATTGTATTTATTTGTTGCAAACGATTATTGCCATCAAACTCAACCTGTCCAATGCTGGCCTGTGGCGTGTAAGAACACTTTTTCTTGGTGTGGAGTGGGGAATATTTCCTCCTTCATAGGGAAGTGTCTCTGGTGATGATTCTATATCTGTCCTACTGGCTTGCAGTGTGCTCACTCCCCCGGGAAATTGCCCATTTTGCTCTAGGCATGATGCTGGCCATAGATGTGCAGATAGACCTTTGATGTTAGATGAGTGATCGTTCAGTGCACTCTTCCGATCTGCCATTAACCATTCAGATCAGTATTAAAGGAGTAGTAGTAAAGGAACAGATCAGACAATGTTCTGCCCCAACAGCAATCGTACGAAAGTTATGTCTGAAAAAAGCTGGTGACCGTCTCCAATTAATATTGTCAGATTGGCAATACATGCAGAGATATTATCGGTAGCCGACAGAAATTTTCTAACCTGTTCAATCAACTGAACGACCGATCGCCATCGAACGAAAAATGACAGGACACTCCACACGGCCCAAAAATGGTTCGGAACTGAGATTCGTACGATCAAATCTTTGCGTCTATGGCCAGTTTAAGAGACTGGGTCATCGCATACAAGTGCGCGTGTGTGTGTATGTATGTATGTATATATATATATATATATATATATATATATATATATATATATATATATATATATATATATATATATATATATATATATAGTGAGCTTTTATTGGCAGGTGAAATTGTTGTGTAAACATTAATTACATTAAATGGATTGCACATATATCAAACTGAACATAATCTGATCAATAGAATTGCTAATTTAAACAGCTGTATATATTTATAGTCTGAAAATATAGAAATTCACAGCAGTCTCGTGGATGGCTTATATGCGAGGCTTGGTATTTAGGGACATCCGCAGTGACGCCA
This sequence comes from Xenopus petersii, assembly GCA_038501925.1. Lineage (NCBI taxonomy): Eukaryota > Metazoa > Chordata > Amphibia > Anura > Pipidae > Xenopus > Xenopus petersii. Next base: position 38,492,776 of record CM076681.1, on the reverse strand, counting down.
TGTTTGTCCTTACACACCATCTGTCTCACATTACTGAGGTCAAGTCATGTTATGACTGCTTTTGTACTTTTTTTTTTACCTTTTGTAAATTACAGGTTCCAAGACTCACCTCTGTGACTTATTTGAAGGAGCTCTTTAACGCATGAATGGAATCGTAGGTCAGGAATAAGAGCTCAAGGTTATAGCTTTGTTTTCCAGTTGTCTTCGTGCTCCTAGGAGCTGAAGTCTTTTATGGATTTGTCTTTTTTTTTTTTCTTTTTAAATGTCAGGTCCAGAAGAGGCCAAGATTCTTCCCTATTTTTGGGACAGCGACCTCCTAGTTCCTGGCAGCAATAACCGTGAGCAGTATTTGGAACTTAGGCTGTTGCTATTGTTTTGTGTTATGTTAAATAATTTAATTGCAAAAACATCTGGCGCCTGTTAATTTGTATTCAAATTACCCCCCAAATATCACAAAGTCCCAATCCTGAAAGTAAAAAAATAAAGCTTTTATTAATTGTTAGAGAGAAGTGAGAACTGCTTTGTTTTCAGCTCAGTACTACAAAACAAAACTACTTATATATTTTTTTTTATGGATCTTAACCAAAATAAAACACTACAAGCATTTAAAGAGTTGGAAGGAGTTCTGAACTTTTTAGCTAGTTAGGCAGGGTATTTAAGCCATGCTCACAGGGAGATTTAATGCAAATACCCAAAAATATGGCAAACTTTGCAAACTGTGAAGCAATTGGAACTAAGCATGGAGGCACAGCGCTGACTGCAGTTTTAATTTTGTACCACTGACATAGCTACAGCAGGAATAATTGCCTAATCTTTTATTCAGCTTTCTTTCACTCTAAATGTCTGGTCAGCAAGTATCAATTTTTTAAAAAAGTGATTTTCTATGGCAGGATTCCTCAAAAATACATATGTATTGTCTCAATAGCTCACTTCTTTTTCTTTAACTGGACTTCATGTCTATGCTTTTGGCAGGTTCTTAGTCTTTTCCATGTTCCACCAGACACCCCCAGTTAAGGGCTATTCCACACGGGGAGATAGCGACGCGTTTGCGGTCGCGGCGACAAAGCGCCGCGACTGGCGCAGGCGACAGTTTTGTATGGGCGCCTATGTAAAAACGCCTGTGCTAACCACACGAGGCGATGCGCTTTTCAACAGTCGCCTGAAAAAGCCTGGCGAGGCATTTTCAGGCGACTGTTGAAAAGCGCATCGCCTCGTGTGGTTAGCACAGGCGTTTTTACATAGGCGCCCATACAAAACTGTCGCCTGCGCCGGTCGCGGCGCTTTGTCGCCGCAAACGCGTCGCTATCTCCCCGTGTGGACTAGCCCTTAGAGTCCTGCAGCGGGTCGGGTACCCGTGGGTTACCCGTAAAAACCTGCGGATTGCAGGTAGAAGTTCCAGGTGCGGGTATAGGCAGGGTTGCGGGTTGGGCCGCGGGTCTTCTCAATAGCCTACTTCCGATGATGTCCCTTCCGGTTTACAATAACAGCACTACCTGTTTTACTCCTTTTTTTCTTATCACGCCTACTTCCAATGATGTCACTTCCAGTTTACGGCGGCACTTCCTGATTCTTGATGGTTGCAGGTCTGGGTTGCGGACAAGGTACTTGTGGGTCGGGTAGTGGGTCCAAGCGGGTAAGAATGCGGGCACGAGTCGAGTACTGATTACAAAAAATGGACCCGCGCAAGACTCTACCCCCAGTTTTTTAGCCGCCTAAGTGTTTACAGAGAATCATGTGAAAGAGATTTTCCAACAAGACAGAAGGGCACGTAGTGAGACTATATCTGTTAATAAGTGGCCCTTAGATCTAACTACTCATCAGTATTTGTTCCTAACTGGATGTGAAATTATGTACCAGTGCTTTATGATTTACTGAAATATTTGAAGAAATCTCCCCTTTTCTAATATACAGATCTCTCCGTTGTTTCTGTGCCAGCCTCCATGGCTATTTTGTTCCCCTCTAGATGCCATAAGTAGAAGTGGTGAAAGCAGAGTTCCGCGTTGGTGCCAATTGATGAAGCCAAGTGAAAGTAATCTATGATGTTATTTCCAGGTTAACAGGAGCAAATGAAGAGCGCAAGGTGGTGTCCCTGTCACCACTGATTATTGTATCAGATATGAACTTTGTGGTTCTGTTAATAAAAAGAGTTGTATGTACTATAGTTCCATTAATCTTGTATTATAGCTGCCTTAATTATATATTCACCCCCTTTCAGTTTTTTTATGCAAGCTGCTGGTCATTGGTTCATCACACTGATGAGATACAGCTCTCTCTGGATTGCTATAGAGAGTTTTACATATACGTGCAAACACTTTTACTATTCCTCTGGGGCCATCATTTTATCCCAAGAGGTAGCCAACTAAAGCAAACAAGGACCTGAAAGAACAAGGGACAAAGGAAATAATGAAAACAAAGATACTTATTTAGTTTCCCTGACAATTGATTTAAACCACACTAAGATAATTGTTTAGCTGTAAAACAAAGTTTACCATCTTGCAGGGGGCATATTCATGCTCTTGCACTGAAAAATTAAAGCCCCTGCAACTGCTGCTGAGTTTGATACCTTGATGAAAGGATCAGTGCAACAAAAATTAGTCTCTGGAACAACCTTATACTACTATGAGCCTTAAAGGTGATGGAAAGTCTAAATCACTGGAGGTGCAAAAAGTTAGACCCCCTCACTTACCTGATATCCCAGATTGCTCCAGAAAACTGCACTAGCCTGGCGTACATTTTAGGAAGCACCACAGAGCAATCCACTATTTTATTACTGCAATGCTCCCAGGCCGATGTATGTAAAGCTGACCATAGACGAAAACATTTTTTCTTCAACAGACAGAAAGAACAAGTGTTTGTCACACAAATGATCTACCATTAAACATTTAGTATGAAATAATTAAGAAAAAAATAAATCAAATAATGTCCAGGCCATTAATTGACAGACAACAATTGTACAAAAGTCATGTCCGACAAATAGCAGTGACAGTCGCCCATTGAAATCATCCGATACATGCAGAGATCTTATCGGGCCAATATAAATGTTTAAACCTTTCTGATCGACTAAACAACAGATTGCCATAGACACTTCACACACAATCCAAAAATCGTACAAATCTTTGTTTCTTATGAATATATCTTTGCTTCTCTGGCAGCTTTAAGTAGTAGCTTTTCACTTGATGCACTAGCAAAAAACAGGAGGTGGATCGTTGATTGCTATGAAGCACCCAGGTCCAGTGTAGCTTTCTGCTAACAGGAGCATAAGGCAATTCCCAGTGATTTACATTTGGGAAGATTCTCATTCATCCAGGTCATGGTATATCTGTAGAAATAAGTCAAATCAACTGGACTTGATGTGTTTTTTCCTTGAAGACATTAAACCAGTCATCTGACTCGCTTTCTCAATGCAGAATACCTTGGTAAATAATATTTTTTTCAGGGAATATATACTTTGGAATGTTGCTCCAATTGGCATAATCTGTTTATCATAATCCCCAAAGCACAAGAAGAGTAACATGTATGCGGTACAGTGCAGTGAGGAGAGTTCTGATTTGTATGTGGGAGAAACCAAACAAACGTATAGCACAGCACAGAAGAGCCAGCTCCTCCGGTCAGGACTCAGCCATGTACCTACATCTAAAGGAGAAGCACACATGTTTGAAGACTGCCAAGTCCAGATTCTAGACCGGTAGAGCGACTGGTTCAAAAGAGGTGGTAAAGGAGTCCTATATCTAAAGATGGAAAAAACAAGTTTGAATAAAGATGGGGGGGGATGCGACATCTATTGTCTGCCACATACAATGCTCCCTGAAAGGTATACTAATACCTCAAAGCTCCAGTCATGCTAATACAATCAACACCTAATTTCATGACATCCTTGCGGATTATGATAAACAGATTATACTGATTGGAGCAACATTACAGAGTATATATTCCTGAATTGAGAAAGACAGTTGGATGACTGGTGAAACGTCTAAAAGGAAAAAAACACAGCAAGTCCAGTTGATTTGACTTATTTCAACAGATATCCCAGGGATTTACAAATGCCCTCTCCTTTCATTTTCCTTCTGTGTGAGAACAGTTTGATTCGGAAGATGGTGAATATTCAGTTTCAGATTCTTTCCTTTAGAGGAAATTGAGCTATAAGTAAAGGACTATGGAGCTTGTGGACACCAAGGAAACCCCCGAAAAGATCTAGCAAACTGTTTGCTGTTTTCTGTAGACTTGGCTATTTCTCCAGACAAAGCTCCCTTGATAAGAAATTTGAGTTGTGTTGCCCATTTATTGCAAGGGTTTCAAAGCTACACCTAAACTGTGTCCCCCAGTGGCCCAGCCTGTTGAAAGGAACTACTTTACTAGTGGAAGATAGTTTGGGACAAGGAAATTCCTTGGTGGTGTCAGGATTGGTGTTCCTTTTAGGAAAGAAATGCACCAGCTGGGGGAAAAGTAGGATAATTTATTGCCTCTTTCTTCCCTTTCCCAGGTGTCCCTCAGTAGATCCTGTCTCAAGCCTTAACAGGCAACTAAAGTCTAAAATAGAATAATGTTAGAAATGCTGTATTATATATACTAAATATAAACATGAACTTACTGCACCAGCAGCCTAATAAGACAAATGATTTATGCTTTCAAAGTTGGCGCAGGGGGCTGTCATCTTGTAACTTTGTTAGACATTTCTGCAATATCAAGACTCGCACATGCTCAGTGTGGTATGGGCTTCAGTTGGGAGGTTAAGCTTAGGGATCGTCATAAGTTATCAACAGCACAAGTCAAATAATATCTGCCATAGAAGCCAATAAAGCAAGACTGATTAATAATCATAATATAGAGACTGCACTGCGTCTCTGGATACAAATCTCTACAGGGAATCCAACAATGCTGCTTGAGTTCTGGGAAGTAAGGTGGGGGGGCTCCCCCTGCCATTTGAAAGTATGATCGTTTACCTGAACAGCAGTTGGGGACTATCTAACAATTCCTATCCACAGCAGTAAAAGAAGGGGGAATTGCACTGCATACAGTCAGGTTTATGATAAAATCTGTAGACATCTTTTAATTAAAGTATATTGGAGATAGATTTCTTTTTCATTAAAGAAAGTAAAAATGGGATTTTATATTTTTGCCTTTACATGCCCTTTAACCTACTATACATACACAAGTCTAGGTCTGTGCTAGGAAAGCATGGGAAAGCAAAGTATTTTGCTTATAAAGGAACAGCGAACCACTGCTTGCAGATGAAACCCCCCCAATGAATTTAGTTTTAAACACTACCAAAGAATATACAGCAACATTAAAGGGCTTCCAAACCAAAATTTGATAAAGAGGCCCACATAACACAGAAACCCCTAATATACCCATCACAGTTACCTGTCCAGACTGTACAAAATTTGATGGATATATTTGCCTTGGATTTAAGAGGTTTTCCCAAATGACGGTTTTCATTAAATTCCTGTTTTGTGTGGCTTACAAAGTACCCAGAGGTACTGATTCAATTCTATGCCAATTTGTGAGGCTGTAGGTCTGTGGTGTTAAGAGCTTATCCTGATGAATGGTTGAGTTTGGTCTTGCTGTTAGGGTTGCTCTTTGCTTGTGCGCCATTTGGTGTAAATAGTCAGCTACGTTTTCAGTACTCTTTGGACTTCTGTTAGTTGCATCAAAACAAACAAATATTGTGTAGCTGTATTCCATGTGATGTTTCCATCGTTTTGGTCACCTTCTGAATGTATGTATTTGTGTATAATTATTGATTGTGTTTGTACTTTCCTGTTATACTAGTTTCCTCCCGGGGACAGATGCTGATTATGTGCCAGAGAACTGAATTGTGTGTGCACTATACACTTCAATAGAAGTCTGCTACAAAGGCAGCAGGGCCATCAGCAATTAACTAAGTCGTAGAAGACAATCCATTAGCGAAAGAGTTCAGCGCTAAGTTTTGCGCCTTTTCGCTCAGGTGAATGATCGTTACTCCGCAAATACAACTCTAGCAAAAGTTCTATGAAATACTTATGCTGACGAATGTTTGGTGGCAAAACTTTGCCAGCGTTCGTCTGCTAAGATGTAACTTCGAATTTTGATGAATAAGCGTATGCACTGCGAATTAATGTTTGACAAAGTTGTGTGAAGTGTGGCGAAGCCTTCCGAGGTAAAAATTTGCCCTTTAGTAAATGTCCCCCATGTGTAGGAGGAGCCTTAAGGGGCTATAATTTAAGGTTACCAAGTTAGCTTTTTTTTTCCATAGGCCTAATCTTTATGCAAAGTCTGTTCTCCCAAGGTGTCCAGGCTTTCTGAAATAACAAGATTCTCCAATTAAAGGGGTTGTTCTCCTATAAATTAAATTATAATTTTCATAACTTTTAGTATGACGTAGAGATTGATTTTCTGAGACGATTTGCGATTGTTTTTTATTTGTGTTTTTTTAGTAAGTTATAGCTTTTTATTCAGCGGCTCACCAACTTCAGCAATCTGGTTGCTAAGGTCCAAATTACAACAGCAACCATACACTTATTTAAATAAGAGACTGTCATATGAATAGGAGAGTGCCTAAATAAAAAAAGATGAGTGACAAAAAGTAGGAATAACATACATTTTTAGCCGTACAGGGCTGTTGTTTTTAAAGGGGGTCAGTGACCCTTAGAAGAAGCTTAACTTAGCTTAGAAGGTGGCAAATAATTCAAAAACTATTAAAAACAAAGAGGACCAATTGAAAAGTTGCTTAAACTACACCTTAAATAAAAACAGCTGGCTACACAGGAGGATGATGTTTGGCAAGTTTTTTACAAAAGCAGTGCAAACTGCAGAAAAATCAGCATAATTCACCCTTGTTTTGTATATGTTGTAAGCTCAATAAAACTTTTCTTAGCCATATTTAGACAGTAATATTCCCTACTGCAATACTGCTGGAGGCACAAATATTGCCATTGGTTATGGCACAAATAGGCATTTATTGGTGGAGGGGGTGGCATGCAAATAAAACACGTTCTAGGTTTAACTGGCTAATTGGTGCACATTGTGAATATAAAAGAGTGCAAGCACATTGGAGATGCCTTTTAATGGGCAGAACTATGGACACATTTTATAGGCGATGCAGTTGGCATTTGGGACAGGGAGATAAATTGGAATATAATTTTATATTCTGTCTTTTGTGATAAGAGGTAAAATGTAGATATTAATCTGGTCATACTACAAAATGAAAGCCGTTATGTTTGTGCAGTGTAGAACGACTATTCGGGGCTGTGTACTAATGAATGCCGTGGCAACTATATACTTCCATGATATTTGGGTGTTCCACATAACTGTATCTTAAAGAATATTCTAGATATTGAAATATTTTAATACTTTAATTCCCGTTGTAGCACATGGCTAATTCTTTGTTTTTATAGGAGAACTAAACCCTAAAAATAAATGTGGCTAAAACGCCATAGTTTATGTAGTAAACTTATTGCACCAGCCTTTTCAGCTTGTCAATTTTAGCAATGATCCAGGACTTCAAACTTGTCACAGGGTATTTTAGTAGAGACCTGCAAGTGTCTGTTTTTTTTAAGACCCACACCCAACTCTCACCTGCTTAGCCCAAGCCTTACCCAGCCCTGCTTACCAGTAGGGATGCACCAAATCCACTTTTTTGGATTCGGCTGAATAACGAACCCTAATTTGCATATGCAAATTAGGGGTGGGAAGGGGAAAACATTTTTTACTTCCTTGTTTTCTGACAAAAAGTCACGCAATTTCCCTCCCTGCCCCTAATTTGCATATGCAAATTAGGATTCGGTTAGGCCGGGCAGAAGGATTCGGCCGAATCCCGAACCGAATCCTGGATTCGGTGCATCCCTACTTACCAGGTCAATCGATTTCAGCCCAACACTCTCCCGCAGCAATTGCCACACTGACCAGAAGTGTCTTCACATCAATCGATTTTTAATCCACTATTTGGGATTCGGCTGAATCCTTGGTGAAAGATTTGGCCGAATACCGAACCGAATATGGAAATTAGGGGCAGAAAAAAAAAATCTTCTTTTGTGATGAAAAATCATGTGATTTCCCTACCCTCCCTTAATTTACATATGCAATTTGGTTCGCCAGGCAGAAGGATTCGGCCAAATCCAAATCCTGGCCAAACCGAATGCTGGATTCGGTGCATCTCTAATTTTTACATTGGGAGGCATAGATTTTCTTACTTGAGACTTGCTGGTGAACATGATGAACGTGTGAATAATATAATATAGCTGACGACCCTGCTAAATTGTTCATGAATCGAGATGGCCGGATGTTTGGGTTTATCCCTAGCGTGAGGTTGAGACTGATTAAATGCTGATAGCTAATGCTGTGGATGACCTTTGTTTGTATTTTTTATTTTCCTATTGATTTTAATAGTCTGTCTTGAGTTCATCAATACTTTGTAGATGGGTAATTAGATAGATGGGACATAATAGGGTAATTGGTAATGAAGTGAAGCCATACAAACACTCATATAGGCTGCCATCTTGGCCACTCTAGACAGGTTGTAGGTTGGGGTTCAGTAAAGTAATTGTGTACATCACAACATACTAGTTACACTATTGAGGTGCTCACTGCAGGGTCCTCTGTGAAATCTCCTAGAATTTTATAAAGTAATAAGAACAGCAGGGCACTCCACTACAGTTTAATACTCCTTTATTTGCATGTTACCCAATGTGTTTTGACACCCCCCCTAAAAAAAAGTGGGGGTTTTGTCAGGGGCACAGACAGAAAAGCAGGTCTCAAGTGGAGTGGAGTGTCCTGGGCTTCAATGAGAAGTCTGGCTAGTTTGGTTGTGGAATCATTGGTTTCTTCTCCTTGTTATCTGATAAATGGCCTGGGAGTGAAATGCTCAGATGATTTTGTCTCCCTACCAGATTGGTCAGATCCACTCATATAGTGACCTTGATGAGTAATGGTGGCCATACACGGGCAGATAAAGCTGCCGATATTGGTCGTTTGGACCGATTTGACAACTTATCTGCCCGTGTATGGGGGCTTCCGACGGGTCTTCCCGATCGATATCTGGCCACGATATCAATCGGGAAGGTTGGATTTTTACCTGACCAACCCGTCGGAGCCGCTTGGCGCATCGTAATTCGATCGTTCGGCCATACAGCCGAACGTTCGAATTACCCCCGATATAGCCATGCAGTTTAGTGGCATATCGGGGATCGCCAAACGAGCGGATCTTGGAGTCTATGGCCACCTTTAATCTCAGTGTATAGTGTTATGCTAAGCAGCACTCTCTCTTTTCTTTTTCTCCTTTTCATTTTGCCTAGATTTGTCTTGCCTTCAGCAGTTGAAGGATAATGCAGTTATGTAGCAGTACTGGAAACAATTAGTTATTTTTTGTTTGTTTTTACAGCTCTTGTATTTGTCTTTAAACTGTTCTATTGTTGCTAGGGTCACATACCTTAGCTACCTGGTGCATGGGAAATGAAAATAAGGTGATCTAAACAGAATAAGTAATACAAATGTATAAATCATAACTCTGATTATGTTTAACAGTCTGTGTGAGGCTCAGCATGAATGACTGCCAACCAGACAGCATTTACAGACTGCGGAGAGACAGCACAAGAAAAAAAAGTTTACATTCCTTCTTTAGAACAATGAAAGTTAATTTTAAGTGAATCTCTTCACTGAACAAAGAGCAGTGTGTTACCATCAGCGTCATTCCAATTTCATCCTATTTACGAGCTGTTCCACATGGGTCCCAGTTATGAATTCTTCTTATGAATCGCACAAGAGCAAAGAAATGTATACATTACAAATTGGTTTTATTCGCTCACAGATTGGATTATTTGTGTTTTTTGTTTGTATTATTAGGACATTTTATTGTTTGCTCGCTTTCAATTTGTAGTTTAAAGGGGAACTAATGCGAAAATGAAACTTAATTTAAGCTTTATCATACTGAAGTAAAGCTGGCCATAGACGCAAAGATCCGATCCTCATTCGTACGATTTTCGGACCGTGTGTGGAGAGTACTGACTTTTATGTCCGGCGGAGATCGGTCGTTTGGTCGATTGGACAGGTTAGAAAATTACTGTCAGGGGCAGAACATCAGCTGATCTGTTCCTTTACTACTTTATTTGATCTGAATAGTTAGTGGCAGGTTGGGAGATGGGGATTGGATCTTTGCATCTCGCGGCTCTTCGATTTCCAAAGTCGCCCGAAGTTTCCTTGTGAGGCAACTTTGGAAATTAAAGCGCCGTGAGTGCATTGATGCTGGCATTTTCGCATTATAGCAGGGGAAGGCAGTTTGGGGAGATTTTGGCCCGGCAGAAGAGGCGATTAGTCGCCAGGCGAATAAATCTCACCAAATCTGCCCAAATCTGTCCGTGTGCTTGAAGATTTGAGAAAATGCTTTGTTCTTAGGTCAGGGTTATACTTGTCATTGAAATGTGTTTCATCCTACAGGTGTGGAAAGGTTACTGGGCTGCATGATTATAATATACAAGATTACACATGGTTACTATGCGTACGTTAGGGATGCACCACTATTTTGGGATTCGGCCTGAAACCTTTGCAAAGGATTTGTCCAAATACCAACTGAATCAGAATCCTAATGTGCATATGCAAATTAGCCCTTGAAAGGACAAAAGAGAGCAATGCCTCTGGTTAAAAACTTTTTGTCTTTATTCTTTGTGTGACAAAAAAATCATGTGATTTTAAGAATCAGTTCGGCCAGGCACTTGGATTTGATGGAATCCTAATCTTGCTGAAAGAAGATCAAGAATCCTTGATGCAATGCATCTAGTTTCAAATTGATCTCCTCCGTTTATATTTAAAGGGGATCAATGCACTCCCAACCCAAATTCTGAGCACTCTGAAATATACATGAATTATTGGTTTCTTTTTTATAATACAAGGTGCATTAGTAGTTAAAGGGCACATGTTGTTGTCATTGCATTCTGCCCCTCTAGATAGAAGGAATGTGTGTTTTTAAAGAGTTGTGCTTTTTCATTCCCAGACAGTGCAGCAGGGGGTGTTTGTGTTACACATTCATCATATTTGTAAGTTGTGTGTCTCCTTCCCAGAATCCAAACAAGTACTGTATGTGTGTTTGTTGTTGTGACTATTGTAGGATTTGACTAAAATGAATTTTATCTTCAATAACAAACAAATGGCTTTGTACTTTGTTTCGACAGCCTGCAGAAATTGATGTGCTCATAGGGAAGGACAGAGAAGGATTCTTCACTGGAGGCCTAACTGTGGGAGGAAAGAAATGCTCTGTTATAAGAGACAGCCTCTATATTGACAATGATTTCACAATGGACATCAGGACAAAGAGTCAAGGAGGTGAACCAACATACAATATTGCTGTAGGAAAAGCCGTAAGAGGTAAGGTCTCTTGGTGTCAAATGTAATTATATATATATATATATATATATATATATATATATATATTTATTGCATCTGTGTCATTATATTTGGCTTGACAAAAAGAATTTTGTTGGTGGTTGGACTGGAACTAGTTGTGCACAGAACATAGGCCATTATTGGTATTTTTTAAACAATAAGAAGTTTGCCAGTTTTTAGGTGTTATTTTCTAAATGAATCATTGATGAGAAATGGCAAACCGAGGCTGAAGGCTGAGTGTTTTTATACAGGTCATGGAACTCTGAGGTTACTTCTAATATCCTCATATTTTGCAACATATATCATTTATTATGATATATATATATATTTATTATAATCTACAGTCTTGTCATTTCCCTATGGGACCAGACTGTAAATTATATCCTTATAAACGGCGCGTTCTGACATCAGAAAGCACTGTTTATAACAGGATCCCCGGCCGCCGAATTTGACACAGCACGTCCGAATTTGATGCAGCCGCGGTCAAATTGAATGCGGGTGCGCCCATATTGGACACCGGCGCGCCCGATTTGGACCAGACCAGAATTGGACGCTGACCCCCCTCTCGACATTTCACACAAAATGTTGATTATAATGCATAATGTACCCCCTACTGAAATTTATAAAGATATTAGAAGTTACCTCGGAGTTATGTGACCTGTGTAAAAGCATTGGGCCTCGTGCTTTTTATATGGTCACATAACTCCTCGGTGACATAATATCTCACATTTATAATTACAGTAGGGAGTACATTATCCACTATATAATACACAAGTTTCAGTGAATCATGTGACAGAAATGACATCACTTCTCACCGTTTATAACTGATGACATCAGTACTCACTGTTTATAAGGAAATCATTTGCAAGACATTCATGGCTTTTACATTGAGCAGTTACAGGAGAAACAACAGCCTGCAAGAAAGCAGTTTCATCCTAAAGTGCTGGCTCTTTCTGAAAGCACATGACCAGGCAAAATGGCCTGAGATGGCGCCTACACAAAAATATTACAACTAAAAAATACACTTGCTGGTTCAGGAATGACATTTTCTATTGTAGAGTGAATTATTTGCAGTGTAATGTAGAAATACTACAACATAAAAATCATGACAGCATCCCTTTAAGACCACCAACTTGAATTTGAATGTGAAATTTATCACACCGACCCTGGAAAGAGTTCTAATTTATTACTTAAACACCTAAAACCTGCTGAATTCATGTAGAAGATGGCAGAGGTCAGTTGAACCATTTGAAGATGGTTCAAGTTGACATTCAAGTTTTTTTTTTTTTTTTTTGGAGGAAAACTCAATTCAAATTTGATTCAGATTTTCGGGTTCCTATTCGATCGAATGTTAGACTTTTGAGTTTTTTCTTGAATAACATCCCATTTGAGTTGTGAGTACATTCAAATTTATTAGAGTTCAATTGTTTAGGGCAGCCATACCCCCTACCAATCATAGAAACCTTTTTAGGTACCTTTTCTGGGATGTTCGAGTCTTAAAGGAGAATTCAACCCATAACATAAAAACTCCCTACCCCCCCCCCACACCATACGTAGACCCCCCTCCGTCCTCCCACCCAGCCTACCTGGTACCCGGGGCCCCTAACTTTTTACTTACCCCTGGGTGCAGATTCTGTCCTCGGGAGTTCAGGGCCGCCATCTTCTTTTCTTCGTTAAACTGTGGACGTTTTCGGTGCATGCGCAGTTGGAGTAATAATCCGGTCCAGAACAACTGTGCATGCTCCAAAAGTCACGAAAATTTCAGAAAGTCACGAAAATTTGTGAATTCTCCTTTAACTGATATATTTATTGCAAATATGAGTTACAATATATTACACCAGTGATTGGCTGGATATTGAGATATGTAGATATTCTACATGTGCCGCTGGCTTGTATGTGCATGTCCTGGTGTCTCCAGGGCCGCCATCAGGGGGTCACAAGGGGGGACAGTTGTCCCAGGCCCACAGGATTTTGTGTCTGGGGGGGCGGCCATGCTCCACTTACTTGATTAGCCGGCCCCCCTGCTTTCAGCGTGCTGCTGTACAAAATATGACACAGCAGCTCTGTGCACGGAAGCTTATCTCCTATTAAGATTTCCTGTAACCTTGTGGTCCTTTAAGAATAAGTCCCGGTAAAGCTGTACAAGGATTGGATAAGGGGATCCAATCCCAATGCAGATTTACCGGGACTTATTCTTAAAGGGGGGGCCCGGATAATCAAGTAAGTGAAGCATGGCCAGGCCCCCCCTTAGACACAAAACACAGGCAAGCAATTTTTTAAAAAATTTGGGGGGATGTGGCCAATTTTCTTTTTTACTTGCAGGGGGGCCCCTGATCACCAATGGCTTTTTATAACTCGTGGGGGGGGGCAGGCCATCAATTTTTTTTTTTTTTTAACTTTTAGGGGGGCCCTGATCACCAATTATTTTTTTTAACTTGTAGGGACCAGGCCATCATTTTTTTTTACTTGTAAGAGGGGCACTGCCACCAATGTTTTTTTTACCTTGTAGGGGGACCCTGACCACCAATTTTTTTAAAAAATATTTTTATGGGGGGGGGGTCTGGCACCAGTTTTTCCAAATTATAAGGGGACCTGACCAATAGCTTTTTATAACTTGTGTGTGGGGGGGGTTACCTTTTTTAGCGCTGATGTATATGTGGTCTTTTAACGGCAGTGTAGAGTGAGCGGGATCTGGGGTGGGGCTTGGGGGACGGGGTGGGCGGGTCCTGAAAATGTTGTACGGGGTCCCATGATTTCTAATGGCGGCCCTGGGTGTCTCTTTATAGGGAGGACACACTGAAGATTTATGGCTGAATCTCTCAGCACAGGTCAGCCATTAAAACAGGTTGGCCAGAACCTAGTATTTTGTAGACCAGGAGTATAATCCAGGTGGCATTTTGGCTTTTTCTTTTTTTAATTTATTGAAACAGTGACAAACCCTAAGGGCCATCCATGTAAGATGAGCCATTTCTCTCTGCTAGTGTATCTATGGCAGGGAACAAATGTAATTATTTATGAAAATAAAACATATTGGGTTGTGATACACCAGCTATGAAGGCACCTTGTCTGAAATGGCTCCTAGAAGGGTGGTCCTTATACCTCCAATGGAGGGGAGATCTGATTCTGTATTGGTTGAACAGTATTCTGTTTGTATTGGAACATGTGTGAGACATAGATGTCATGTGTATCGCCTACAGGTTTCTCTTATGTGCTTCTAGAAACCTTGCTATTTTTCAGAAGCAAATGTACTTTTTGGACAGTAGAACGTTATCTGCTGCTACGGGTTGCAAATGCTTGAAACACATAGGGGCAGATTATCAAGGGACGAATTTCGAAGTAATGGGATTTTTTTTTGTGGGTGAATAGGCTGTATTTGATCGTTCAAATCGAAGTAAGATTGAATTCGATCAAATTTGTTTTGAAGTATTTAAAAAAAAAAAAACTTTTTCAAAGTCCACCAATTGACTCCATATAGGTTCTAGGAGGTCCTCCATAGGCTATAACAGCAATTGGGCTGCTTTTAGATGGCAAATGGGCAAAGTCAAAGTTTTAAAAAGACATGATAGATTTAGATATTTAATTTTAAAAATTATTACAAATTTGAATAGAAAATTATTACAAATTTGAATCGACCCTTAATAAATCTGCCGAGAGGTAACACATTCTGTAGGAATTGCTTGAATGTTATTTAACTATCACAAGAATGAAAATGTAATAATATAATGTAATAAAAGCATCATACTTAAAATATTTTTTTTTTCCTGAAATGATCAAATTGACTTTTCTGTTATACTTTGTTATTCCAAAAAATTGCCTAACAAAAGAAAACAATTCATAGCAACTTTCCAATAGACATTTTTTTAAAACCAATAACTATTACATAGTAAGTTAGCTTGAAAAAAGACACGCGTCCATCGAGTTCAACACTTAAAGCAGAATTTGCTTAACTCCTTGAGCCCTTTGAGGATTTCTTGATATAGCAGAGAGAAAAAGCAAATTGGCCTCTAGTATTTATTATTATTATTATTATTATTAATTAGAATATTAAAACATTAAACATGATAAAATTCAAATAAAATAATCAAGTTTTTATTACAATTATCTTAATAATACAAAAGATACTGTGAATTAAGTATAATAATGATATAATAAGACATTGTTATTACAGGTATAGGATCCCTTATCCGGAAACCCGATATCCAGAAAGCTCCGAATTACGGAATAGCTGTCTCCCATAGACTCCATTTTATCCAAATAATCCAAATTTTTAAAAATGATTTCCATTTTCTCTGTAATAATAAAACAGTAGCTTGTGCTTGATCCCAACTAAGAAATAATTAATCCTTATTGGAAGCAAAACCAGCCTATTGGGTTTATTTAATGTTTAAATGAATTTCTAGTAGACTTAAGGCATGAAGACCCAAATTACGGAAAGATCCGTTATCCGGAAAACCCCAGGTCCCGAGCATTCTGGATAGCAGGTCCCATACCTGTATTATTATATTATAATATATATATATTATTATCCCCTATATAAAATATTGCCCCTTTTAGCCAGTGCAGTTATGTACACTGTATTGCTTGGTTCGTTTTCTAGGGCTGGTTCTTAAGAAAATGGTCAGATCTGAACTACAGTGTAATCAGATTTTTTTAATTTTACAAAGATCCATTTACTTTTGGCAAAGTTCTGCTCCCTTGTCATTGTAATTATGGTGCCAGACGTGAGAATACAAATGAATGCACAGCAGGATCCAAGGGCTACAGCAGCAGAACCGACCATTGGCCGATTAGATAATTGTCGATCCGATGATGTTGTGGTCATTTTACATCACATATACAGTATCTTTATACTGACAGTTCTGACACTTCTGCCAATATATATTCTATAATTAAAGGGGAACTTCGGCTTCCAAACCAAAATTTGATAAAGAGGCCCACATAACACAGAAACTCCTAATATATCCATCACCGTTACCTGTTTCTTCAAAAAATATGAATGCCATTTTCTATGCTAAAATCCAGCTAACAGTTCTCTTTCTGCATAATTTGATGTTACGAATTGTAACAACTTCTCCACAGCTTACAGACAGCATGCAGGAACTACATAACCCACAATGCATTGCACTCGGTGTTCCTTTCCTTATTGAAATCACGTGTGCAGGGAATTGTGGGGTTTGGAGGATGCAGGCTGAGGACAGATGGCTGCTGATACAAAGTAACAGTAGTCAGTCAGCTCAGCGAAGTAGTCAGACAGATCAGCAGGAGAGCAGGGGGCTAGACTTAGGAACTGTCAGAAACCATTAAAAATCATGAAAAGTCTGCATAAGTTTTAATTGATGTATATTACAAAGTTGCTTGAAATTGTGTTTACTTTTCAAAAAGCTTAAGTTCTGTTTTTGTGGAGTTTCCCTTTAAATATTCTACACAGAAGCTGTTTTAAAGGGGTTGGTCACATTTAAGTTAACTTTTAGTATGGTGTAGAAAGTGCTATTCTGAGACAATTGGTTTTCATTTTTTATTAATGTGGTTTTTGAGTTATTTAGCTTTTTATTCAGCAGCTCTCCAGTTTGCAATTTCAGCCATCTGGTTGCTAGGGTCCAAATTACCCTAACAACCATGCATTGATTTGAATAAGAGACTGGAATATAAATAGGAGAGGCCTGAATAGAAAGATGAGTAATAAAAAGTAGCAATAACAATACATTTGTAGCCTTACAGAGCGTTTGTTTTTAGAT
This sequence comes from Xenopus petersii, assembly GCA_038501925.1. Classification (NCBI taxonomy): domain Eukaryota; kingdom Metazoa; phylum Chordata; class Amphibia; order Anura; family Pipidae; genus Xenopus; species Xenopus petersii. The sequence continues at coordinate 38,475,692 of CM076681.1, read as the reverse complement.
AGGGTCAGTGACCCCATTTAAAAGCTGGAAAGAGTAAGAAGAAGATGGCACATAATTCAAAAACAATTAAAAAAAAAAATAAAGGAAAAGTTGAATAGAATTGGCCATTCTATAAAGTTAACTTAAATGTGAACCACTTGTTAAAGTGAAGTTGCTGCAGAGAATAGTTACTGAACACAATCTCATTCTTTCTTTCCCTTCTTTTCCAGTCTTGGTGTTTGCAATGGGCAAGGAAGGCGTCCACGGAGGCGGCTTGAATAAAAAGACATTCGCAATGGCAAAATACTTGAGAGATATGGGATTCTAGTTCTAGGCTGACTTACATTCTATGGGTAAAAAACAAACAAACATTATTGCTACTAAACTTTCCTGTCTCAGCGAGACATTCCTTTGTCTGGAAACTTTATTAGCAATGCTATGGTGATGGGGGATGAAGCTGTGTCTCCTTTGTATCCCTATTTAGTGGGGGAACTTTTATTTTTCTCTTCATTTGGGTTCATTGTGTAATCGAGCATCAGGTTTGTGTCATGATCAAATGTTGTCCTTCCCTCTGAGCCTCTACATTCACCAGCCTCATCACTGAGCTGCATCATTTCCTTTCATTGCCCCTTAGTCAAACTGTAGATAGAATGTACAGTTATTCATTTGTCCAACACTAATAATCCCAGTCTCTCATCAGCGCATACCCATTGCCGTGCCCAGTGTAGCTTATCCATAGACAATGTCTGTACAACAATGAATGGATCTCACAACTGACACCTACCCAATAAGACGCAGGGACCTTCCTCTGGTTCATGGAACTTGCTGTTCATTGGCTCCCTCTGCACGTGCAGCTCTTGATGCAGAAGGTGAATAATGAATCGAGTCTGCCGCATTAAATGCATGGCCGGCTGAGCAGATAGAAAATCGCAGGGAGCCTCCGTGGAGAACGTCCCAGGCTAGCTGCTTTATGAACAAACACACTAAGGGGGTTATTTATCAAGGTCCGAATTTATTTCAGTATTTCTAATATCTAACTCCGAGCAAGTCCTTATTTATGAATAAAAAAGCCTGAAAAAATAGGATTGGGCAAAACTTCTGAGCTTTCCTCCAAATTGTTTGGAATTTTCCCACAAAAACTTTTTTTTTTTGTGCCGAAACACCAAAATCATTGGATATCGGTTTGGACATCAGCACAGACACTGGGATCTTCCCCATTGACTTATACAGGACCTCAAGAGCTTTTAGATCCGGGGTTTCGGATTCAGAGTTTTTAGACCATCGAACTTAAATAAATCTCAGAAATGTTTTATTTTTTTTTGCTCTGAAAACTACAAATTATTCAAGTTTCGGATATTTGGAGCTTGATAAATAACCCCCTAAGACTGACAGCTACACAGCTCATTGTAGTCTTCCTTTGCTGAGGCAAAAACACTAAAAAAAACAAACTTGTCCCACCTTACACTAACTCCAGCTTTTCCTTTCCATCGCTAATGTCGCCCCTGTAAGTCTCTCCCGTGGGCAGCGATACCGCAAATCTGTCTTTTTTGTAGGCGTTCATCCGCTTGTGCAATATCACAACTTACATTTCCCACACTAGATTTTATGCCAAACTCTTGTTTTTTTTTTTTAAAGCCGTTGAAAGCCATTATTTATGTTTTAAGCAGAGGAAAGATGCGCCGTATATTGAATCTGTACGAACAGTACGCCCTGCATCGCAGCACCAGATTTATGTTTTTAAAGAAAAAAAAAAAATTGCAGCAAGTTCTAATGAAGCGATCACTTGTGCTAAATATTCCAGACTGTGGGGGCTGGTGTATTGAAATGCAGTGATACATAAGTGACTGGAATGTCTATCACATGTATTACATTGTCCCGTGTGTTTCATTCGATTTCTAATGCAGATACGGGAGCATCCTGCTGCTGCGGCCATTTAATTCCACAATGTAAGGAACAGGAATGGAGAAATAAAGGGTTAATTACTGACGCTTAGAGCTGGAGGCAAATGTATGTGATAAGCCAACATGATGACACTACATTACTAATGACCTGTAGGCCGTATAATTATGGGAGGAGCCACTGTATGAAAACTAAGCAGCGGTTAAGAAGGGAAACGTTTGCCATTGTTAGTAATGCAGATTCCCAATAATAATAATAATGTATATTCGTTATTGGACCAATTGCAGCATGGCATTTCCCAGGCATACACAAACTCGTCTATAGCGGGTGCCATCTTTTATTTCGTACAGTCAAACATCATTGCTGCCGATATGCCGCTGGTTAAAGTGATTGCACTGGCAATGCGGCTGCTGAAACACTATTCATCGCAGTGGAACTTGTTGAACCCTTGCTGCAAAAAAATCCGTCAGGTCCATTTTATTGTATTATTAAAAATATGACCGAAGCGCAATGGCCGTTAACGTGTCCCCGGCGCTCTATTTTAATCAAAAGTAAAAACTAACAGGGGCATCTTTTTATTAGAATTGCTGTTGTGCGATAGCGACATTTTATTTCTGTGCCATATGACAAACACACAAAACATGACGGTTTTCTTTTGAATGGCACTTGTGTAATGACATGTAGTATTTGCTTCTGTTTGGGTCTCGTGTATTACGTACAATGTATTCTTGTTAATTTGTCCATTCTTTCCCTGCACTTTTGTTACATCTGGGATACAGTCTAACTCATCTGATTTAATATGCATTTAAGAAAATGCCATAAACTATTAAAACACCTTGTTTACAGACAGATGAAATTAAATTTATTCCAACCAAATCTTTGGTGTGTGTGTGTTTTTTCCCCACCCCCAACTCCACTCCATTTGAGCACATTATTGTGCAGACAGTAGAAATAGAAACGGATTGTTTAGTAGTGACGTGTGGGTCGGGCAAGTCTGGATTGAGCTCTTCTTCCTGCTCTCCCCGCCCACCACCTTACACTGCCGACTTCCGATTTTATAGACATGTGCCTGCTTGCTCTGCCCCTTTTGTGACATCGACGGGCGAGTTGGCGCGGGTCTATAAAACGAGGGGGGTGTGGGTTTTACCCGACCCGCACATCACTCTATTGAGTAGTAGTTTTAGGTTGTAAAGACACATTCATCCAATCAAGTTAAACCTATAGCTCAAGTGAATCATGTCTAAAGGTGGCCATAGATCTCTCCTCGATATGCCCACATTGAAGTGGGCAACATTGGGCTAATCCAATATCCGATAATGGTATTTTTTAACCTGCCCAATCAAGATCTGCCCGACTTTTGGGCCAGATATCGATCGGGAAAGCCCGTCAGATGGCAGCACACGCGGGCCAATAAGCTGCCGACTTGGTCTGTCGGAAGCTTTTATCGGCCCGTGTATGGTGGTTTAAGTTGTAGTATATCCAAGAAAGGCTAAAGAACACTGCATCTGCATTGGAATGAAAACTTAGCAGTTAGCAGGGTTATTTATAAACTATGAACAATGGATCCCATACGGGTAATTTTTTGTGTAAAGAGTGAGAACTGGGCAAATGAGAAGCTGATAAAGTAAAGTTATACAGCAAGCAGTTCCTGAAAAGGAAGAGTCGATCAGCACCTCAACAAGATTATGGATTGAAATTTAGCAGTATACAACGGAATAACAAAAAAAAAAAAACTACTTTCCTGACAAACTGACACCTCTGCAATACTCCGCTTGCCCTATGCTCCCTGTGTGTGCCATATTCTGCCTGTGTGTGTGCCATACTCTACCTGCCCTATGCTTCCTGTGTGTGCCATACTCTGCCTTCCCTATGCTCCCTGTATGTGCCATACTCTACCTGCCCTATGCTTCCTGTGTGTGCCATACTCTGCCAGTGGAACATAAACCTGGTAGGGTTTGTTCTGGGGGTTGTTAGCATTTGAAAATTGTTGTTAGGGGCCCCTAAGGTGTTTAATCATGTGCTGTGCTATCCCCAGGGGAGGAGGCACCGGCATATGGATTTAAAGGTATGACTTTTTCACATATGAGTGATATCCCTGCAGTGAGCACCAGCCATTTGGTTTTTTTGGTGTGTTACCATCATTAACATGAATATGGGCTTAAAAGTTCTTGTGATAACATCGGTGTGGTTTAAACCTTTGCAAGTTCAAAATGCACATACTAAATCACAACATCAAAATTCTTTCTACAATATTAACTAACAGGATCAATCCAAACCTATTCCAATGGATACATAAAGACCAAGTTGGATGTATAACTGGTAGGGATGCACCGAATCCAGGATTCGGTTCGGGATTCGGCCAGGATTCGGCCTCTTTCAGCAGGATTCGGATTCGGCCGAATCCTTCTGCCCGGCCGAACCGAATCCTAATTTGCATATGCAAATTAGGGGCAGGGAGGGGAATTGCATGATTTTTTGTCAGAAAACAAGGAAGTAAAAAATGTTTTCCCCTTCCCACCCCTAATTTGCATATGCAAATTAGGATTCGGTTCGGTATTCGGCCGAATCCTTCGTGAAGGATTCGGGGGTTCGGCCGAATCCATAAAAGTGGATTCGGTGCATCCCTAATAACTGGTCACCAAGCAGGAGATGCTATATGACACCTATTACTTTTGCTCCATACAGCTCAGGCGAATTCCACCACAACCATGCTCTTAAAATGATATATACATAAAGCTTTCGACACTAGCTCCTGGCCTTATCTGTATTACAGTCTAGGAAAATGAGGATTTGGTCCTCAATTTTTTAACGTGAATTAAGGCATTATACACTTCTCCTAGTGCTTATGTTGCCATAATGGGATACCACTCACCACTGTTCCATTTTCAGTGGGGCACCTGACAGGGTTGCCCCCTCTTGCCAATCCTTTTCGATTTAGCAATTGAACTGTTAGAAGCACTTATTCGTTCTGAACCAAATATAAAAGGAATTACGATAAGAGACACCACAAAATCTCAATGCTTGCCGACGTCACACTGATAATCACGCAAACCATGACTTCCCTTCCCAATCTTTATAATATTTTGGACAAACTTGGTAGGATCTCTGGCTTTACAATCAATCATGATAAATCTGAAGCTCTCAACCTCACCTTGCCCCAGGACATTGTTTAAATGGAAATCATACTCCATCTCTATCTATTTTGGGAGTTAATATCCTGGCCTATTTCTATAGACAGTAAATTATCCTAAATTTTACTCATCCCTCCTAACATTAATGCAGGATTGAAATAAACACCAGATCTTCTGGATTGGAAGGATCAATGCAGTTAAAATGACTATAATGCCAAAAATCCTCTGTTTTTCTTCAGACACTTCTAATCCTAATCAGTACTCAAGATCTAGAGAGATTTCAGGCTAATATACAGAAACATATAGACACAACCACCCTGGCCATATGGGACAGGATTAAATCTTTAGGGCCCCAAGACTGAAATCTGTAGAAAAAAAAAACCTTTAATACATAATTGTATTCCATTGATAAACCAGCAATTTGTTGGTGTTATTTGATATTTTGTTTTTTATTGTTATTTTACAAGATTTATTTTAGCTTAGTCTCCTGTTCTGTAATATATGACAACTACTTTGTGTAATAGAAAACTTAAATACAAATTTATTGTAGGGAAAAAGAAATAAAAATAGTGCTTAAATCAATCAAATTAACAGCAACACCAAAAATTAAAATGTGTATTTTTAAAAAGTGTTTGCTTCAGAAAATTCAAGAAACTAAAGTTTAAATAAATAAGCTGCTGTTTAGGACTAGGGCACATAGGCCCCTTTATACAGATCTGAGTGTAGTACAGTGTGGTTGGCTAGCACCATCTGACACCACTTTGGGTCCACTTCACTGCAACTGTGACACCGAACATGCGCAATTGATGCAAAGTCCTAATTAGCTTGATCTGCACTTGTTCCTGTGAGAAAATCACAATAAAGAAGACCAAAGTCACACAAGATGGTGCTTACCAATCTAGTGCACTACTCTGCGTTTTTCTGATGCTTGTGATGATGTCTGGTCATATGGGGGCCGGTGGAGAGCAAGTCAAGTTGTTGACAAGGTCATTAAACAGATGGATCTTTATCCGATTTGGCCACCTACGTGCAATGGGCCAAAGTGGTCTGTGCAGGCACAACATGTAAAGATGTAAAGACCCGCATCAAGGCTCAAATGCACCCTCATCCGATGAGACTTGCAAACCTACTCAATCTGTCATGGAGTACGACTGGACATGTTGAAAAACAATAAGCCATCCAAAATCCTAATGGTGCACTCCAAAAAACCCAAATGGGTGGGAGTTTTTTAGGGACAAATATATGGTACATCAACATCAAAGAGAAATAAAAGAGAACCCCCTAAAAAAAATAGGAGTTGTACCTCAACATGGGCTAGAAAAGTAACAATTGCCTTTACTGAATAATAATGAAAAAGGTTAAAACACACACACACGTTAAATATACAGTATAATACACAGCAGGCACAAAAATGGACTTGGTGATAAATCAAATCATAATGATTCCTATGGCTGGATGGTCACAACAACCTGTGTAAAAGTACCCGGGTACCTGCGGGATATGAACAAAATTGCACACACCGTTTATAAGCCCAACAAACGCTTTCTGTGTTCCCATATCCTCAACGTGCCAAAATCACGTATGCTGAAAAGACGGCGTCAGTATACAGCGTCAGTGATCCAGGCATGATCCTAACACCTTCAATATCTTACAAAGAGTATATACTGATTGGCCATACAGATTGTCAACAGCACAAGAATAATCCTATTGGCTGAAGGCCCTTGTCACTTTTCGATACTCATCTTGACATTCACAAAAATCCCATGTGCTTTACCTGCAGATTTTCCCACCACATCTACAAGCTGGCTATTATCCAAATATAATGCAAACAGATAAATAAAAAATATAAACTCAAATTCAAAATGATGGAGTATCAGCCTCGGATCCCACTTCCGCTTTCAAATGTCAATTGGATCAGATTCCAACTGACACTTTGGAGACAGGCAGTATCACAAAGAAAGAATTTAAGTCTTTAATGGTGGAAGACCCAATTCGTCCAACTTTCTATATGCTACCAGAAGTGCATAAAACTAGAGAGACTCCACCAGGAAAGCCCTATGGTGATTTTTTTTCTAAACTTTATAAGTGGTTGATCTGCCTTCCAACGTGAGAGATTTCCCGGAGTTACTCCAAAAACGAGCCCATTTACATTGTGAATAAGAATTTACGATTATCACGTGTGATGTTGAATCTTTATATTCTTCCATTCGGCATGAAGTTTTGCAAGCAGTGATCATTTTTTAACACAAGTAAGTCCTGAACACTCCCCCATTACTTACAGTTGTGTTCAGAATAATAGCAGTCTAACCTGATCAGTCACTGTTTTTGGTAGAAATTATATTTCTACATGGCAAATAATTTACTAGTAGTTGTAGTAGAGTGATAGAAACCAACAGATCCAACAGTTATGACATGCATGCTGCTGATTATGTGTAACTGAATCATTAATTGAGGCTTGTTCCAAATAATAGCAGTGTGGAGTTCAACTAGTGAGGTCATTCATTCTGTGAAAAAACAGGTGTCAATTATGGCCTCTATTTAAGTAAGGAAGGAGTAAATATTGTGCTAGTTATAGTGCAATTAATGAATCAATCAATCAATTACACAGAATCAGCAGCATGCATGTCATGACAGTTCGGTCTGTTGCTTTTCTATAACTGTACTACAGCTACTAGTAAATTATTTGACGGGTACAGACAGGGCCAGATTTCACCAGAGGCTAGTGTCCTCTGGAGCCCCCTCTCGTATAAAGATTGAGCACATACATATCCGTAGTGGAGCGCTAATCAGATTCCACAATTGCCAATCCAGGACTGCCTCTCGCTGTTATCTGCCAGTTCTCAGAACTGATCCATCTTCCCTCGGCTCTCCACTCTTCACCATTCCTTTTCTTCCTCCTCCACTATCCACCCTCACATCTCCAGCTTAAATTCCTAAAGATTAGCAGATGGAAGGAGCTATGGTCTCCCATCTACCCACTGGCTGTTCCAGTTGTAGGAGAAGGGATGATAAAGTAATGTGGGATTGTGAATGGAGAAGGGCAAGAAGTGCTGAGGAATGATGGAGGCTGCAGGCAGATATGGTATGGCCAAAGAAGGACGACTGATGTAAGGGTGCATGGATGAATATTCTCAGGCTTGACAAAAAAGGGTTTAGTAAAATGTACACTGTAGTTCCTTCAATGGAATACTCCCTAAAAAAACACTCACAACTTCAAGTGTGAAACCACATTTTATTTTTAGATTTTACTCTCAGCGATACAAAATTGGTGAACTGTACATCCGTCTTGAGGCTTTCTACACTGGTAAGGTAAGCTTGGCTGTAATCATAGGTACAAGTGTATAAGCTTTATTCCTATAGTGCATTAATGCAGAGAAACTGTACAAAGCTGAAAACAAAACAAAAATCCCCATATATATTCTCTACCAGAGAGTTTTTCTGTTTTATAGTATGAACAAAACACTTCTGTGTGTTCACATTTTAGATTTGCTCCAGTTCATTCCATACAGAGAACTATACTGAATCATAAATAATCAACAAAGTTGCGTAAAGTTTTTTAAAATCTATATTATGTCATCTACTTGCATGTGGCCTCTTCTTGCCCATATCAGACACCACTAGGGCTCTTGTGGTTTCTATGTCACCAGGACATGTCCTCCATCTCTTTTTCACTAGCTATAGTAAGGCAGAGGAAGCCTCCTTTATGGTTATGGCCATATCAGCCCAAGTCCATCTACACCAGAAGTTTGGGTGCCCAGAATACCATTGCAGGAGATGATGGTTCTTATTGCCCTGTTATTAGTGTAGTGTCTAACTAAACAGGGCTGACTTGGTATTTAGCAGCTGCATTAAAACAATTGATATACTTAATCTATAAGAAGCACTGTTGCATCGGAAATATTATGGAGCCAACAGGCATCATTAAAAGTTGAGGGTTTTTCTGAAAAGAAATGTGTAATTTCTCTATAGTCATAAATGGCTCCCTAACTGGGATAAGCAAATGGCAACGGCTTTTCTTTACTGATCTATGAATGTAGTAATGCTGCCAGTGTGTGGCTAATCACACAGTGTTCCTTTCCATGTTGTGCTGCAACTGAACCACAACACTTCCAGTGTTGTGCTCCTCATCGCTGCTATCAGAGTCATCATCCTCATCTTCACCCGAAGACTCCATCACGTTTTGCTGTGAGTTAGATTCAGAGATAGCTCCAAAAGACTGAGTGCTGGCAGATGCCATGGGTCGGAGCAATGGGGTGTTTTCGGAGACTTCGTTGTCTTCTTGGCTGCTGTCTGAATCAGACTCAGAATCTCCTTGGGAGGGGACAACCTTCTGCTTGCACACAGGGCATGTCTTCTTTGTCTTGGTTAGCCATGGATCAACACACTTACAGTGATAGGCTGTTAGAGGTACAACATTAGATAGGAAATGGCAGTGCAGTATAGATGCCTGTGCATTAAATAATAACTTTCTAAAGCCTGAATTGATTACTACTAAAATCCAGGATTCGGTTCGGTATTCGGCCTTTGTCAACAGGATTCGGCTGAATCCTTCTGCCTGGCCGAACCGAATCCTAATTGCATATGCAAATTAGGGACAGGGATGGAAATTGTCTGACTTTTTGTGACAAAACAAGGAAGTAAAAAATGTTTTCCCCCTCCCATCCTTAATTTGCATATGCAAATTCAGATTCGGTATTCGGCCAAAACTTTCACAAAGGATTTGGGGGTTCGGCCAAATCCAAAATAGTGCATTCGGTGCATCCCTTATTACTACTACATATACCAAATATATGTGATTATACAACTTTGCCTGGTAACTACACATCTTCAGCTAATGCCACACTGGGCTAATCCTCTGCCTGTGGAAAACCACAGTCCAAGAATCAGACCCTATGCGGACAACTCGCAAAAATCTTAGCGTGGTATTGCCTGAGCTCACCCGCTCTTCCTTACCGGCTTCTGCAACACATCAATAACCTCGCTTCTATGCGCTGATCCAATACAGGGGAGACGTTTATAATATTAAAACAGGCTTCTTTATTTAAGCACAAATAATCAGATTGAAGCAGTGGGGTGCAAACGTTAGTTTGTTTGCACCCCACTGCTGTGATCTGATTATGTGTGCTTAAAGGGCATGTAAAGGCAAAAAAATAAAATCCCATTTTTACTTTCTTTAAGGAAAAAGAAGCCTATCTCCAATATACTTTAATTAAAAAATGTGTACCGTTTTTATAAGAAACCTGACTGTATGCAGTGAAATCCCCCCTGCATTTACTGCTGTGGATAGGAATTGTCTGACGGCCCCTAACTGCTGAGCAGGGAAACAATCATACTTATGAACAGCAGGGGGAGCCCCCGCCTTGCTTCCCAGCCATGCAGAACTCAAGCAGCTTTGTTTATGACGATCCCTAAGCAGCCCAGACCACACTGAGCATGTGCACAGTCTTAGTCTTGCAAAGATGTTTAACAAAGTTACAAGATGGTGACCCCCTGTAGCCAACTTTGAAAGCATAAATTATTTGTTTGATTAGGCTTGTGGTGCAGTAAGGTCATGTTTATATTTATTATACAAAATACAGCATTTCTAGCCTTATTCTATTTTAGACTTTACATGCCCTTTAAATAAAGAAGCCTGTTTTGATATTATAAACATCTCCCCTGTATTGGATCAGCACATAGAAGCGAGGTTATTGATGTGTTGCCTATGCGGACTTCTTCCTACTACCTTGGTAGCACCGGAACCACTTTGCGGCACAGGTGCAGGCACACACTCCACGTTCCAGTGCAGAAATGCGTGAATATGTATATAAGCTTGGAAATATACCAGATACACCCAGTCCCACAAATGGGTGCAGTGGAGCTGGGTGCAGGCCGTAAGAAAGCTCATGCCAGCATAGGGGACGATTCTTAAATTAAGTTTTATGCAGAACAAGAATCAAATATTGTTGGTCTGCTATATTTAATAACTAATTTATCAGTGTAGAAAAGCTTAGAAGGTCATTGATACAGCTTACTGAGCTGAAGCCTTAATTTGACTAAAACAGTAAAAGAAAATTATTAGTGGTGCACTATTTGAAAACAATACATTTAGTCAAGTGAACTGCCCATTTAAAGTTAAATGTAGATTCCCATAAATGCCGATGATGTTGCAAAGATCTGCATTGAAAATGTTCAATTTTAAGGATCTCACCGCTTAAAGAACAGCAGAAACAGACACGAAGTAAACATTACACTAGGCAGGATAAAATGGCTGGTGTGATCTTGGCTTTATGAGTGGCCTCTAACAAGGACTGCGCTTCTGTACTTACCATGGGAGCAGGGGAGGATTCTCAGCTTATCCCCTTCCTCATATTCATCCAGACAAACTGCACACACATCATACTCATCTCCTGTAAGAAACAGGCAATACTTAATATTTAGACTGAGGGTTATTAGAAGTCTTTTGTAGATTATTTTTCAAGCAAGCCAATAAAATGTGAGCTTTCCTGGGTGGGTGCTATTATACATTATTTGTATAATATCTATATATATATTCCCCAAAATCACAGCACTCACGATAAGTAGATTTTCCCTGCCTGGGTGCACGCCACGTTGTTCAACATGTAATCCTCCCAAAAAGCAGCCGCACTCACAGGACTTGTCCAGAATATAAATGCTTTTATTTAGAAACTAACGTTTCGGCTGTGACCCAGCCTTTGTCAAAGTTACAAAATGTTACGCAAACCACCGCTAAAAACCTTCTCAATGGCGCGAAAAATCAAGCCCCTCCCCCTAATTCCTGACGTGTTCTCCTTTCTTTCATTTAATCTTACATTTAATATTTCCATTTCCTTCACAAGTTTCCATATAGGTCATAGGTTTCTGTGTCAATCTTTATATAACATATTGCAACAAAAGTATCAAGCCTCATTGTATCAATAAATTGTAACTCGGTTATTTCCTCAACTTCCCCATGGTCACCTTAATTACTGTATAATAACCCCATCGTGTCCAGTGTCTACATCCACCCATTTGTTATGCAGCTGATAACCCATTAGTGTCCAGTGTCTGTTCATTACCACCAACGCATCCCAAACATGTCAAGAAATCTATCCCAGTCAGCCAACTTACTCGAGTAAACAGGATTGTGAGTAACCCAGAAGAAAAATCTAAACAAGAAAATTTAATGTGCAAAAAATTCCGGGAAAGGGGATATCCAGAAGCAGTGATCAGTGAAGCTAGAAGTAAAATTAGTTCAGTAAGAAACAAAAAGACTGATAGGAGGCGAATCCCCTTTGTTACTGATTATAATAGACAATATCGATCAGTTATACACTTCGATGACATTGGCACATCTTACAACGAGCGTATCCACATATAGATGAATTTATTGCTCCGCCCACTGTCTCCTACAGAAGAGGCAGAACAATTGGTACCATGGTGACTTCTGCCCAAGTAAAGAAAAAAAACAGAGAAGTCGATACTTTTCTCGGTAAGAGAGCAACAGGAATGTCACCATGTTACAATTGTAACCAATTCCCTTTTGTATATCAAGGGAAAGATTTCATTCACCCTGAGACAGGGTATATTGCCCACTTGAGGGGCTTCTATACCTGTGTTTCCAAATATGTTGTTTATGTGTTGGTCTGTCCGTGTGGTCTCATCTATGTACGTGAGACCACGCAGATGATTAAATCACGTATCTCACAACATAGATTTGCTATTAATTTAGGTAATACGAGTCAGCCGGTGTCCAAGCACCAAGAAAGGACATAGTGCTGATCAACTCAGATTTATGGTGCTTGAAATGATCCCCCCACTCAAAAATGGAGGTGATCGTGAACTCCGTTTAAAACAGAGAGAGGTGTGGTGGATCCACAAATTAGGATCCTTACAACCCAAAGGATTAAATAGGGATTACGATCTGTACCTCTTTTTATGAGTTTCTAAAAAACCTGATGTGATTTAGACACAATTTGGACTGAGCCTGTCAATTAATCATGTTTGTCTTATTTGTAAACTATGCTGGTTATCATAGGTTAAATTAGACACATGAAGGGCAAGGGCAATGTGTATGTAATATAATGTAAACCTTGACCTATAGGGGTCACACCTGTATACTTAATGCTGATGTCACTTCCTGATAACTCCTTTTTAAGTCACCTGACCTTGCAAACCTGTAAACCATGTGTAACCTTTGGCTTGATAAAGTGCATGCCTGAAACGTAGCCTGATGCTTTATTTTTATATCTAATACACGTTTTCTGATCAAGTGAGTGCTGCCTTACCTGTGTGTTATATATATATATATATATATATATATATATATATATATATATATATATATATATATATATATATATATATATATATATATATATATCTATCTATATCCTGTCCCTGACATTTTTTCTGCAGCAATGGGCTGTGTGCATGTACAGAAGTGCAAGCGTTTGGTTTTGTGTGTCTAAGTCCTGATTTTACTCTACTGCACAGACGCACAGCCCAGGCCGGCTACATGGGATCCTGTAAGGAGCGCTCGCCAGCGTTTGCCGTCATCATGCACGTTTTGCTGTGAAAACCTGCCTATAAAGGACCCCAGAGGCCTACAGACCTTGCCCGATTATAGGTTCTACTTCTTGTGTTCCTGGGTGTGTTATACTGCTATTTTGACCTTTGATTCCTGATCTTGACCTCGGCCTGTTATCCTGATTATGAACCTTGCTGCCTGAACTGACCTTTGCCTGGATTTGACTAAACTTCTTCTTAACCCCTTGATACAGTGAACTGTGTTTGGAGTCGACTGCTTCCTCCTTGGTCCGCAACTCCAAACCTGAGCCTTCGGCCCCTGACAGATCCATGGGACAAGAGAGAAGTTGGAGGTGAGGTGTTCACTAAAATAGTCCCCTGGGGCAGAAATGATAATCACTGGTGGGTGGCTAACTAATGCACCCTCCCAGCGACTAAACTTTCCTTTAACTTGAAAAATGACGGCAGCATAGGCACAACCAGTACAAGTTAAGAGGCAAATGTTAAGATACAGTGGACACGAAAAATGGAAAAACTATCTATAATTGATAAAATGCTCTCAATGACCCTCCAGCCATTGTTGAACTGTATATTACAGTGGCATGCTGGGAGATGGAATGCAACAGCACTTGGACGGGCACAGGCCATACTGTATAGCCACAGCTTTATACTGGCTTTATGAGCTGGTTTCCTTTAGCTGTTGGAGGAGGTGTCAGCGGTTAGATGGAAATTTGCATACTGAAAACAGCATTAAGAAACAGTAAAATCCAGCAGCAAAATAGCACATTAAGCATATGGTATACGGCTAAATATAGTGACAAGCTGAGGATGTAGGCTGCATGGAATATTTTCCTTCTTATTCTTTACAGGCAAGGAAGTGGAATTAGTAAGGCATGTAAATATTTACCCGTATGGAATCTGCTCATGCGCTGAAGGTTGTATTGTGACCAACGCCAGTGTTACCGTACAAGGAGAAAAGGGCATTCCTTTCCCCGCTCTCTAACAATTGTGTGTTGTTCCACATGCACATAATGCCATTACCCAATGGAGACACTTGTACATTTTAGTGCTCAAATGAACCAGATGTTAAAGGGATACTGTCTTGGGAAAAATTCTTGTAAAATGAATCGGTTAATAGTGCTGCTCCAGCAGAATTCTGCACTGAAATTGATTTCTCAAAAGAGCAAAGAGATTTTTTTATATTCAATTTTGAAATCTGACATGGGGCTAGACATATTGTCAATTTCCCAGCTGCCCCCATGTGACTTGTGCTCTGATAAACTTCAATCACTCTTTACTGCTATACTGCAAGTTGGAGTGATATCACCCCTCCCTTCCCCCCAGCAGCCAAACAACAGAACAATGTAACCAGATAACAGCTCCCTAACACAAGATAGCTGCCTGGTGGCTCTCACTTTCCCTCACTTATATTAACTATAAGAGGTGTCTGTGAGACAAGGGTGTTTTTTTTTTTTTTTTTTTTATATTATTATCGTTAAATTTTTGTTTATTTCATTTTCACTTTTAAAAACTTTTTAATTCACTTATATTATCTTTTCACACTAATGTACAAACTAGCAGTGGTGTATATGTATATATAAAACAGATACACAGTCGCACAATTTAAGTGTTTTAATTTTGTCACATAGTGTTTCCACTATTATACACGTTTAATCACGCACAGTTAAAGGTGCATTTATATAAAATAGCAGAAAATACTGCACCATATTACGCATATCTGTTTTTGTTCCCCTTTTCCTTGGCTTTGTCAGGAGATACAGCGATACTTCTTTGCTTATATTTGAATTACATATGGGCCCGGGAGAGCCCTTGATAAGGATTCGCTGTAAGTTGGAACTTCACTGCCCAAAAGACTCAAAAACTTCTGCTGTGGACAAGATAACAGCTGCCTGGTGGCTCTACCAACAATACTCAATAGTAAAAACCCATGTCCCACTGAGACACATTCAGTTACATTGAGAAGGAAAAACAGCAGCCTGCCAGAAAGCATTTCTCTCCTAAAGTGCAGGAACAAGTCACATGACATGGGGCAGCTGGGAAATTGACAAAATGTCTAGCCCCATGTCAGATTTCAAAATTGAATATAAAAAAATCTGTTTGCTCTTTTGAGAAATAGATTTCAGTGCAGAATTCTGCTGGAGTAGCACTATTAACTGATGCGTTTTGAAAAAAACAGGTTTTCTGATGACAGGATCCCTTTAAAGTTTGGGAACAAGACTGAATTACATTGATCTGGTTCCCTGCTGGGGAGGGGTTTGCTATGCGGCATCAAATCAGCAGCATCACTAGCCTACATGATGTGAGATGGCATGCTGACTTTTATTAAATCTAAGAATATGGAAGATAATCATAATATTACAACATATTTATAAGGACACTAGTTTCCATCTTATATTGGAATGTTTTGAATGGGTTGATACTGGAAAACCTTTTCCTAGATGTGAAATATGTTGTCAAGGTTAATGAAGCAGCGTAGAAGTTTTACACTGTTTATAAGTCATAAATCAAGGAGAAAAAAAACCAAACAGAAGCAGATGACAAATCCTGAAGACCAGCCAACAGTTTGATAAAAGCGGCCATTCCAAAATTGCTCCTTTAAGGAGAACCGGACATATAAAATATGTGCAGCAATTAGCAGATTAGCACTATTCTTTCCAAATGAAGCAAAGAATGTCTAAAAATTGCTAGTTATTAATCTGAAAGAGAAAAAAAATTATGGAACCGCAACGGTTTTACATCAATTGCTACAAAAAGGCACCCAAACATTGGCATCTGCTAAATGTTTTTCACAAACAACAGATTTCCAAATGTTTTCTTCTATGTTTTGAGCCATAAATGTTCACGCTGGAGAAGAGGCGCTTAAGGGGTGATATGATGACTATGTATAAATATATAAGGGGATCATATAATAATCTCTCTAATGCTTTATTTACCAGTAGGTCTTTCCAGCTGACATGAGGTCACCCATTCCGATTAGAAGAAAAGAGGTTCCGGCTAAATATTCGGAAGGGGTTTTTTACAGTGAGCTGTGAAGATGTGGAATTCTCTCCCTGAATCAGTTGTACAGGCTGATACATTAGATAGCTTTAAGAAGGGGTTGGACGGCTTTTTAGCAAGTAAGGGAATACAGGGTTAGGGGAAATAGCTCATAGTACAAGTTGATCCAGGGACTAATCCGATTGACATTTTGGAGTCAGGAAGGAATTTTTTCTCCCTCTGAGGCAATTGGAGAGGCTTCAGATGGGGCTTTTTGCCTTCCTCTGGATCAACTGGCAGTTAGGGAA
The DNA here is from genome assembly GCA_038501925.1 of Xenopus petersii. Lineage (NCBI taxonomy): Eukaryota > Metazoa > Chordata > Amphibia > Anura > Pipidae > Xenopus > Xenopus petersii. The sequence goes on along the minus strand of CM076681.1, from coordinate 38,458,870 downwards.
GTTATATACAGACTTAAAACTTGAACTTGATGGACTTGTCCCAACCTTACTTACTATGTTACTATATCAAATGGTTATTTCAATGTTACCAGAACAAGCGATCAGTTTACCTTTCTTAAATTTATGTATAGGAAGCTTTTTCAGTTGGTCTTTACGAAGTCTGTTCCTTCTTGCTCTGTGCCTATCTTGCACAAACTTAGTGATCTACGTCAGGTCGGCAAATGCAAGACAAAGAGATACATGGTTAGTAACAGTTTGAATTCTAGAGACTTATCCTTCCCTTCTATAACAATGCTTTGTGTCCTGTAAATACTGAGCCAAAAATGGATACTGTTATCTGATGGTGTATGTTCTAATGCAGTATTTGTGCCATGCAAACAGTTATTTCTATCATGTAAAATGCTATTTAAAAATGAATTGTTTTTTTTTTCTACTTTTAATAATGGTGTGTAGGCAGCCAGCACAGCATCATAGAAGTCCATTCAGGCAGCTACTGCCTCAGAGGTTGCATCCTTATGTATATTTAGAAGTGCAGAATATATCTGAGCTTATTATGACCTGTAGAATTCATGTGCTTTTTGCAAGAGTTCAGGGGTGTCTAGAGTGTCACAAATAAAGATTACATCTTATGAATTCTTCAGGAATCGGAGGGAATACTGGGAGATGGCTTGTGGGATGCCTCATTTTTAAATACAGGAGTGCGTGTGAGAAACACTAAAAATTGATCCTCTTTGAAATCAACATGTTTTCCATTAAAGCATCTGTTAAAAAGCATTGTGTTTAAAGGGCACTGGTCTGCCCTAAGAAATATTTCAAATTCTTTTCCATTATGTTAGTTGAGCAAAATAAACTTTACTTACACGTTATAAATTACTGAGAATTGTTTCCCTTCAGTCTTGAAATTCCCAATCACAACAAGCAGACAGGTGCCATTTTGTGGACACTGTTAATAAGGCAAGCTTTGTACCACCCCAAGAACTTGTTAATGTGCCAGAATGGGAAGACCTATTGCCCCTGCCCAGGCTACATCATTATATATTGTGAGCAGGGTAGGGGAATGCGAGGAGGCAGTAAAATGTCGAAAGTGCTAATAAAAAAGTGAAAGTAATTGCCTGCTTGAAGCCTAGAGGTGGGGCAGGCAATATTTGATTGACAGCTCAGACTTTAACAAAATCTGGTGGCTGCTCTATTTCAAAACAATATCTCCTCTTTTAAGTTCTGTAGGGCAGTGGAGCAGAAAGGGTAGCCTAAGTGAGACGTTGTCTCCTTCAGGGCGACTTCGGAACACGAATCGCTCCTGCCGCCGATTTACATTCTAGCTGGCGGGAGGCAGTTCGGGGAGATCTGAGCATTTGCCCTGACCATATAAAGGGATGATCGTATTGAGAAGGAGCATCCAGCTGCCATCTAAGATTTGTCCAGGGTGAAGTCAGTGCAAGTGTACAGTACAAACTCACATACAAACAAAGTCATTCACTTACCATAAAAATGACAATTAGCACAAGGCAGATTCCCACTATGATAAGGAATGGTATCAAGTAGTATTCCAATGGCAGGGTGAGATCCGGGACTAGCACAATGTAGCCACTATGTAAAAACAAAAAAACATGGAAAGTGCAATTTTTTTTTTTCTTGAATCCCATTTGCTATGGGAGCTAGACTTATTCACTGTTGTCAAAATGCACAAAAAGGGAATACATACAAGAGTTATTCCAGTGATTTGAAAATACACATTCAGGACAACAAAAATCTCCTGAAAGAAATTAAATCTCTGTTTTGGATTACCTGACAATTCTCTGCAACATTAGGGGTTTGTGGCATTACAAATGCAAGGAGGGCATACAATGATGTTAAATTCCTTTGTTACCCTTTCTTTTCTGTGAATATACAGCTTGTGTAAGTACCAAGCTCAAAAAAAAGGATATTTCTAGAGAAAAGTGTTTTTTTTTTTACTTCAACGTTTGTTTTTGGCTTGTTACTTGCAGTTGCTTGCTTTGGGGCAGTTTATTCACACTTTCCTTTTGTTTTAAATACCTACCCACGGAGACTAATTTCCGTCAATAAAAAATACTATAATTTATTGAGCATCATTAAAAATCACAACAGCATATCATGGACAGAAACCAAGCTGCCCGATTAACCCGTTTCGTGGCTTCCCACCACTTCATCAGAAGCGGTTGGCAGCTTACCCTCCTTAAAGGGATACTGTCATGGGAAAAAAAACGCATCAGTTAATAGTGCTGCTCCAGCAGAATTCTGCACTGAAATCCATTTCTCAAAAGAGCAAACAGATGTTTTTATATTCAATTTTGAAATCTGACATGGGGCTAGACATATTGTCAATTTCCCAGCTGCCCCCAGTCATGTGACTCCCCCTAGCAGCCAAACAAAAGAACAATGGGAAGGTAACCCTAACACAAGATAACAGCTGCCTGGTAGATCTAAGAACAACACTCAATAGTAAAAACCCATGTCCCACTGAGACACATTTAGTTACATTGAGAAGGAAAAACAGCAGCCTGCCAGAAAGCATTTCTCTCCTAAAGTGCAGGCACAAGTCACGTGACTGGGGGCAGCTGGGAAATTGACAAAATGTCTAGCCCCATGTCAGATTTCAAAATTGAATATAAAAAAATCTGTTTGCTCTTTTGAGAAATGGATTTCAGTGCAGAATCTGCTGGAGTAGCACTATTAACTGATGTGTTTTGAAAAAAAAAACATGTTTTCCGATGACAGGATCCCTTTAAAAAGAAGCACACACCCCCTTTGTAGGGAGAGCATCTCCATACCCATTAACATCAATTGATCTATTTCTAACTTGAAACATTCATGGTTGTTATTTTAAACAATGTTGCCGACACTTGTTATGGATTCCATTTAAGGAGCAACAATAATAGCTACCAATGTAGCAATGTATCACTGTTGCCAGCACTTATTGCTAATTACATTTAAAAAGCAACAATAATGGCTACAAATACAATACAGCCATAAACATCAGGATAGTAACAAAAGTCAATATAGGTCCTAAACATAGTTGATAAATTGAATAAAAAGAATTAGATCAAGTATATTAGCAACATCAACACAAGACTGATCCAATGGCAGGTCAGTAAACGCATGATATCTCCCACTCCCTATTCATGCCCCCATATAGTTCTGTAGTCTTCAACTGATGAATCCAGTACACTTCTCTTAACAACAATTTTCTATCCAGATCACCGCCCCTTATGTTAAATTTTAGCTCATCTATAATCTGATAAATTATAGATGAGCTAAAATTTAACATAAGGGGAGGTGATCTGGATTATGTGTGTGTGTGTGTGCAAAGAAAAAATTCTGTATAGATGAGTTTGCTTAATACAAAGGTGAAAAATAGATGAAGAGAATACTTTACCCCTTTTCCCAAGCGAAATCTTCCTTTAAAGAATGTGCTGAAGACTCCCCAATAAACACAGATGGAATGTCTATCTGCTTCAAAATATCAACTGTAATTAACAAAATCCAAATTTTAATACTTGCATGTTGTTCTCTGCAGATTACGAGAGCATATATTTTAAAATAATTGCTTCAAGGCACATAATGGAGGCTCTAATTTCCCTGTGTTTTTCAGGGAAGTTATGACATTCTAGGCTGCAAGAAATGTGCAGGTAAAACTTAATCCCTTTGTAAAATGTATAATGAAGCAATATAATTCTTAATGAATCAGATAAAAATTGAGCGTAGGACCGGCCAGATATGGGATGACTTTGACGTAGTTGGCCAGCTTAAATATATTGCAATATATGGACAAACAATCCCTGTTTTGTTTAAAGGGTAAGGCATTTTTCAGTAGCAGTATGCACAAAATGTCTTAAATATATTGATAATGGGTTGAGTGCAGAGGACTCTTGTATTTATCTATATGTATTTTGTTGTCACAGTCTCATTGCACCCCCGCCTATTGGTTTAAAAATTAGTGGTGAGCACAACTTTCCCTTGTTTGACATCCTAGGCTTAACACCCTCCACATGCCTTATCCATCAGAAAGCATCAAATGGTGCTATATAAATACTGCCTGAACAACAAATGAAAAAAATAAAGGGTTTAGAAATATAGCATGTGAGTGTTATTAGACCCTATAGATCCCAGGTGGTAGGGTAACTATTACAATTTTAGCTTGTGATCTATGTCTGAAAATCAAGATATCTCCTCCCTTTTAAACTGAATAGTTAACAAGACAAAGATGTCCACTACACCACTATACACGTTGCTTCTGTTAGCTGAGCTATAGGGTTCCATGTTTACTTTCTTTTAACTGTGCCTGAAAGTAACCTTACCTGGCCCTAGAATTTAATTTGCTTCCTTTTTATTGAGCAAAAACATAAAAACAACAACAACACACAACTTGAGAGATATACCGTGACAACCACAGTAAAAAAAAAAAACTAACAACTTGTTGCCATCAAATCTAGAGGTTTTCTGATTGCTTTGTTTCATCAATAAATGACAGTTTAAATAATGGGAAAACGCTTATTTCAGATGACTACATATATATGCAATTTTTCTTCATTAATTCCCAGCAGAGTAGAATGTTTTTGAAAACTGTTAAAAAATACAATGTGCCATCTCTCTACACATGAAACACTGATTCGCTATTAATAAAGATAAAACAATAAAATAAGGCTGAAGACAGTGGCTTCCTTAATGAGATGGGTCAAGCATTTTCGCTATGACACTGGTGTATCATTTTCTTACCCAATACAGTAGGTGTTGTATAAGAGTATAAAGTGAGTACATACCATCATTAGATCCCATGCTGATAAGGTCATCGGAGTCCACATTGTAAACAACAGCAGCCTTGTAGCCGGCTTTCTGGGCATTCAGCACCTGCAATGGCACATCATTTTTTTGCATGTTATTCTTATATCTTCTGAAACCCAAAACAACACGCATTGGACCTCCATGGTTTATTTTATTCAGCTTAAATGTTTAATCACACTGAACTTTGCTTTAACACGTTACTGATTATGTTGCTCTCCAACCCCTTAGATGTTGCTCCCAGTGGCCTCAAAGCAGGAGCTTATTTTTGAATTCCAGTCTTAAAAACCAGATGCACTGCCAACCAGAGCCTCAATGTAGATTAATGATCCACATAAGGGTTACCAAATGGCCAATCACAGCACTTATTTGGCACCCCAAGAACATGTTTCATGCTAGTGTTACTCCCCAACTCCTTTTACTTCTGAATGTTGCTCACAGGTTCAAAAGGCTGGGGATCCCTGACCTACAGCATTTCACATTTCACCACCTAGAAATATAGACCTAGACTTTCCAAGTCTAGCAGGAATTTTGCCACCACCGCTTGTAACAAAGTACGCCAGCCTATTCATGCACTAAATTAGCCCAAACCGAGTTACCGAGATAGAAAGAGAAGAAATGATTGAAGCATCTATGCACACTGAAGATTTAAGAATTAATCAAGTAAAAGCAATTAGGATGTAAGTCACTGTGCCTTTGAGAGTCAGCCCATTAACACACGTGGTGGCTTCAAATACATTTAGTTGAAGGTTCAGCATTCCAAATCTAGTCCGCCATCAATTGGTCTGTATGCCTACTTTTTAATAATTATGCTGAATAAAGAGTAAAAAAAAAAAATTAACTTTGAAAGAATGTTTTGGAATATATTTTTTAGGACTTGACTTATGTGCCCTTTTGAGCTGGGGGCTATATTCCAACGTTTGGCCCTTTTCTGACAGGCCTTTATAGATTGCAGCAGTTGACTAGTAATTTTCAGCATTCCAAATCCCTTGTCCTGCCAGCATTTCAGTCATTCTGAGACACCTCGTAGATTGAGATCAGCACAGGAATAATGAGCTGAGTCAAGCAAGGTACTGTACTACAATGAGTGAGTAAGTTTTCACTTTAATACTTTATCATTTATACAATAGTTCAGACTATAATCAAATATAAACCATCATTGCCAACAGGAAAAGCAGTACTGTGCTTCAAAATGATTCCATTTGTACTTGCCCAAGAATACAAAAAAATATAATAGTAATTTTAAGTATGAATTTTAATGTATTCTTAAAAGTTTAATTGAGTGGATCTGCCTTTGTTAAGATTCCTGAGTAGATAAAGAGGATTTATGAATGGATAGCTTCCAGAGCCCACAGGGATCTTTATACTCATAGACAAACTTTTTCTAACAGCTGCCGTTTCTTTTGTACGACTGCTTGAAATCCTGGGCGAGTATGAAAGGCAAACATTGAAAACTAGGAACACACACGGATATGGAGCATGACAAAGGCCTGGGAGATCTTACAATACAGAAGCAATGCTGCATAAAGTCTATTAATGGACTCCATGAATGTGTTAAAGTGTTTGAGATTCAGGGATAACCTATTTGTTGCTCGATGGTACATTTCTATCCAAATAAAAAACGTATCCCAATGGCCTGTGTTATGCATTTTGTACAGTAAATGGTTCATGGCACAACCCTGATGCTTGTGAAATTTTGATTTGGAAATGAAGCCATTCATGGAACCGGAGCTTATAACGATTACAAGTGTCACATTTTAAGGTATGGGATTGAGAAGACTCAGAAATACAGTAATACCATTACCTACAGAGCCCTGATTCAGAAAATATTTATTAAATAAACTTCTAATACATTATAAATGTATAAATTTATAAAAAAGAAACGCTGATTGGAATTGTATTTGTTTTCTCTGTGATAATATAGTTTCAATTATTAGCTTCCTGTTTCTTTTCTTTCTGGCAGACATCAAGGCTTCATATGCACTATTCTAATACAGGTATGGGTATGGGACCTGTTATCCAGAATGCTCGGGATAACGGATCTTTACGTAATTTGGGTCTTCATGCCTCAAGTCTACTAGAAATTCATTTAAACATTAAAAAAAACCCAATAGGCTGGTTTTGCTTCCAATGAGGATTAATTATATCTTAGTTGGGATCAAGTACAAGCTACTGTTTTATTATTACAGAGAAAAAGGAAATCATTTTTAAAAATTTGGATAAAATGGAGTCTATGAGAGACAGCCATTCCGTAATTCGGAGCTTTCTGGATATCGGGTTTCCGGATAAGGGATCCTATACCTGTATTGTTTTTTTTCTATCATATTCATCTTCCATGCTGACTTTCTACATGCTTTTGTTAAAATTCCAAGCCTGACAGCTACCCAACAGAACATGTGAATAATTTTTTAAAAAAAAACAAAAGAATAAAAAAAGGAAAATTTTACATTATCTTAGCAAACCATTGTCTATGTCATACTAAAAACTTTTTGTTATAGGATAAACTACCCCTTTATTAAATAGTTAACCAGGGACACACAAGCTTTACAAGAATTCAAATTGAACCATCATTGCAGATAATTGATCCTAGTAGACAATATTTTGTGGATGTTTTAAATCAGTGATTTACCTACCTGCTTTAACAATCTGTTCTGAAAGGAACAAACACTACAAGGAAACGACATACACTATATAGTCAAAAGTATCCATCCAAACTCCTATTCCATGACTAATGGTGTTAATATGAAATCGCTCCTCCATTGAATGCTATAACAGCCTCTAATCTTCTGGCGAGACAATCCACTCATCTACAAGATTTGTATACAGGCATGAAATCCGTTATCCAGAATGCTCTGAATTATGGGAAGGCAGTCTCCCATAGACTGCATTATAATAAAATAATCCAAAATGTTAAAAATTATTTATTTTTTCGCTGTAATAATAAAACAGTACCTTGTACTTGATCCAACCTAACATATAATTAATCCAAGACCAGTTTATTTGATTTATTTAATGTTTACATGATCTTCTAGTAGAGTTAAGGTATGAAGATCCAAATTACAGAATATCCGGAAAACCCCAGGTCCCCAGCATTCTGGGTAACTGGTCCCATACCTGTACCATATCATAAAATACCGTAAATACAGATTTTGGGGAACGTTTCTGAAGGAAAGAATCTTTAAAGGGATACTGTCATGGAAAAACATGTTTTTTTCAAAACGCATCAGTTAATATTGCTACTCCAGCAGAATTCTGCACTGAAATACATTTCTCAAAAGAGCAAACAGATTTTTTTATATTCAATTTTGAAATCTGACATGGGGCTAGACATTTTGTCAATTTCCCAGCTGCCCCTGGTCATGTGACTTGTGCCTGCACTTTAGGAGAGAAATGCTTTCTGGCAGGCTGCTGTTTTTCCTTCTCAATGTAACTGAATATGTCTCAGTGAGACATGGGTTTTTACTATTGAGTGTTGTTCTTAGATCTACCAGGCAGCTGTTATCTTGTGTTAGGGAGCTGCTATCTGGTTACCTTCCCATTGTTCTTTTGTTTGGCTGCTGGGGGGGGGGGGAGGGAGGGGGTGATATCACTCCAACTTGCAGTACAGCAGTAAAGAGTAATTGAAGTTTATCAGAGCACAAGTCACATGACTTGGGGCAGCTGGGAAATTGACAAAATGTCTAGCCCCATGTCAGATTTCAAAATTGAATATAAAAAAATCTGTTTGCTCTTTTGAGAAATGGATTTCAGTGGAGAATTCTGCTGGAGCAGCACTATTAACTGATTCATTTTGACAAAAAATTTTTTTCCCATGACAGTATCCCTTTAAAGAGGACAGCAAGAGGCCCACTGAAGTGTAATTACATGACTACAGCCGAAGCTAGAGCTGGTGGCATATCAAAGAATCTATACATCTAACATCTAGATACTTCTCTGGCAAAATTCAGTTTATAATCTCTTGTTGTGCCTTAGGCTATAATACTTCTTCCCCAGCTAAGTAACCTCCAATTATGCATCTAGCTATGATACTAGTTTCCCGTCTTGGGCTATGTAACTTCTTATGTCTCTGGCTATGATACTACTTTCTTGACTTTGACCAACTAACCTCTCATAATGCCTTTCACTATAATACCACTTTGCCGACCGGGGTCTAGTAAGCTTTAGTTATGCGATTAGGTATAGTCTACATTCCAGGCAAAAAGGCTTCCTGGTCTAATCGATGGCCTCTTCATAAATGATGTTCTTCTAGGATAGCTCTAGTGATGTAAAAATAAGAGAAAGTTTTGCAATGGGAAGATTATTATAAGCCTTATGCCTGAACACATTTCTGAGAAGCAATCTGTTGAACTCCAGGGAGGTTATGGGTATAATTTAGCATCTCAAGAGGCAAGAGAGAGTTCCAAAGCATTTCAGATTAAAAAGAGTTACACAAAACATATGGTATCTAGGGTGCTGTGAGATGCATAATACACACATCTCTTTGTATTCACTCCTTATTGCTTTTGCATCACATCAGAAAACACAGGCCATCTATGTCTTTCCAGATTATAGGTCACTGTCCAAATCACCTGGCAATTATGCAGGATAAAATAATGAAACAGATTAGAATGAAAATATGTTTGTATATCGCTCTTACACCTATACTAGGCAAGTTTTACATTTAACCAGTTTAATTATACCTTGGGATAAAATTGCATTTTTATGATTTTTCTTAAAGGGGACCCGTCACCCAAAAAAAATATTCAAAATCCTATTTTATCACATTAGTCAAGCAAAATTAACTTTAATAACACTATATAAATTATTTGAATCTTGCTTCCTTCAGTCTGGCATTTCAAAATTATAGCAAGCAGGCAGCAGCCATTTTGTGGACAAGCCTTGGATCATCTCAGAATCTTGTTTGTGCACTAGTATGGGGGACCCGATGTCCATCTCCACAATTAAATGGTAAATAGAACAGGGGAATGTGTGGAGAGCAGTGACATCTAGGAAGTGCTAAATGGAAAGTGAAAGTAATAGTCTGCCCTGCCTCTATGCCACTGGCAGACAATATTTGATTGACAGCTGAGATTTTTAAATGAGCTTACAACAGCTATGAATGCTTTAATAAAAAAAATAAATTGGATTTCATGTTTAATTTGAAAAGGACTTTTATTATACAGATTTTAGTGTCTGGGTGACAGGTCCACTTTAATTTAGTCAAATTTGGTGATACACTTACACATAGTAAGTTAGGTTGAAAAAAGACACAGGTCCCTCAAGTTCAACCTTTTAAGTCCATATATAACCTGCCTAACTGCTAGTTGATCCAGAGGAAGCCTCACCAATTTGCCTCAGAGGGGTAAAAAATTCCTTCCTGACTCCAAATTGGCAATCGCACTAGTCCCTGGATCAACTTGTACTATGAGCTATCTCCCATAACCCTGTATTCCCTCACTTGCTAAAAAGTCATCCAACCCCTTCTAAAAGCTTTTAATGTTTCCACCATCACCAAAAACCTTTTGAATATTTAGCCAAAACCTCCTTTCTTCTAATCGGAATGGGTGCTCTTGTGTCAGATGGAAAGACCTACTGGTAAATAAAGCATTAGAGAGATTATTATATGATCCCCTTATATATTTATACATAGTTATCATATCACCCCTTAAGCGCCTCTTCTTTAGCATGAACATCCCCAAGTTGTCCAGTCTTTCCTCATAAGACTGTCCATTTTTTTACCAGCTTAGTTGCCCTTCTCTGTACCTTCTCTAATTCAATAATGTCCTGTTTGAGTGATGGAGACCAAAACTGTACGGCATATTCTAGATGGGGCCTTACCGGTGGTCTATAAAGTGGAAGAATGACCCCCTCCTCCCGTGAATCAATGCCCCTTTTAATACAGCTCAAGACCTTATTTGCCCTTGATGCTGCTGACTGGCATTGCTTGCTACAGCCAAGTTTATCTACAAGGACTCCAAGGTCCTTTTCCATTATGGATTTACCCAGTGCAGCCACATTAAGGGTATAATATATTATATCCCAGGTGCATGACTTTACATTTATCATCATTGAATCTCATCTGCCACTTAGCTGCCCAGATTGCCAGTTTGTCAAGATCCTGTTTCAAAGATGCCACATCCTGGATGGAATTAATTGGGCTAGATAGTTTTGTGTCATCTGCAAACACTGATACATTACTTACAACACCCTCCCCTAAGTCATTAATGAACAAGTTAAATAAAAGTGGACCCAATACAGAGTCCACTAATAACCTTACTCTGAGTAGAGAATGTACCATTGACTACAGGGTCAGGTACAGAGGGTGGTTGTTAGTTTCCTATCCATGTGAAAACTTCCTACCTCATCATAAAAAAAGCTATCAGATTAGTCTGACGTGACCTATCCTTTATAGAGCCATGCTGATTGCTGCTTATAATGCCATTCACAAAGACAACATTTTGCATGTGATCCCTAAACAAGCCTTCAAATAATTTGCCCAAGACAGACGTCAAACTTACTGGTCTATAATTGCCAAGGTGAGATTGTAATCCCTTTTTAAATATATTTCCAATTGACTAATCATTGACATTTACAGGGGCCCTCCACCAAAATCTCACTTTGCATAGTGGAAAAAAATGTAATAAGAAAAAGAATAAACAAATACATCATCTCGAAATGACTTTAAATTCAAAATATTTTAATGGATGTGTACAGGAAAAGTTGCACTATATATGTAACCGCGTATTGAGGGTAATGGCACATGGGATGATTTGTTGCCTTTGCTAAAACCTCTCCTGTGTGTGATAAAACATGCTGAAAATACCTTTATATATTAAAGTTAATGGGAACCACTACTGGTAAAATGGTTTACTCATGTAATCGTGCAAAAATGCCTCCTCAAGCAATTATGTGCAGCAACTATCTCTGGAGGACTCAGTATGATGTAACTTTGCTGTAAAAATTGCATGTAGAGAAGATACAGCTGCCTTCATCAGCTAAGCAAACGACTATGCACCTGAAATCCCTTGTAGTGCTTGATATACAGTAAGTAGGGATGCAACAAATCTAAGCTATGGTTCTGTGGAAAGAGCCAGGTTCAAACCGGCGGGTTTCCCGTGAGAAATTCTTTGAGCAGTTTAAAGAGCCTTAAGCACTGTCCTGACTTCCACCATAAATGTAATTTTTTTGCACATACAAGGAATCAGCATTCCGTTTCATGGTCAAAGGCTGATGATTTGCATGAGTACGCATGTATTTTGCTGCAGTCTAAACAGGAGGGTAAGAGCACATTACAGAGCTTCCTATTGTACAATCAGTAGCATATCCCACATCTTAGTATGGGCCTCTAGGGTAGGGCTGTTCAACTGGCAGCCTACGGCTGGATATCCCCTTGTATGGCCCCCTCAAATGAAATTCTGCCTGCTGTGATAGCCTTGTGTAAGTAAGATTTAAAATGTATCAGTACTTATATGAACTGGCCCCTGCATTGTTTACACATCAGACAGTATGCTCCTGCATTGTTCACATCTGTAACACCTCTATTGTTCACCCCTCTAAAGCTCTGTACTGTTCACACCTCAGACCCAGACTGAAAGTGCCCACATTGTTCACCTGTTCACAACTTATACAAACTGATGGAGGGGCACCAGCATTGTGCAACTGTATGTAGCACAGTATGAACCGTCCAAGAGTCCTGATAGGTTTCCCTGTCTCCTGCTGTATGCTGCCTGCCCTATGCTCCCTGTGTGTGCCATACTCTGCTTGCCCTATGCTCCCTGTGTGTGCCATACTCTGCTTGCCCTATGCTCCCTGTGTGTGCCATACTCTGCCTTCCCTATGCTCCCTGTGTGTGCCATACTCTGCCTTCCCTATGCTCCCTGTGTGTGCCATACTCTGCCTGCCCTATGCTACCTGTGTGTGCGCACAATACTCGCCTTCCCTATGCTCCCAGTGTGTGCCATACTTTGCCTGCCCTATGCTCCCTATGTGCGCCATACTCTGCCTGCCCTATGCTCCCTGTGTGTGCCATACTCTGCCTGCCCTATGCTCCCTGTGTGTGTGCCATATTCTGCCTTCTCTATGCTCCCTGTGTGTGCCATACTCTGCCTGCCCTATGCTCCCTGTGTGTGCCATACTCTGCCTGCCCTATGCTCCCTGTGTATGTGCCATATTCTGCCTTCTCTATGCTCCCTGTGTGTGCTATACTCTGCCTGCCCTATGCTCCCTGTGTGTGCCATACTCTGCCTGCCCTACTCTGTACCCTGTGAGACAGGAGCCTTGTAGGGTTTGTTCTGGGGGTTTGTTAGCATTTGGAAATTGTTGTTATGGAGCCCTAAGGTGTTTAATCATATGCTGGGGGGGGTTATGTTATCCACAGGGGACTAGGTGGTATATGGATTTAAGGGTGTTTTTATGGAATATTTAAGGGTATGACTTAAATTTTTCACATATGAGTGATGAGCGATATCCCTGCAGTGGACGCCAATCATTTGGTTTTTTTTTGGTGTGTTACCACCATTAATGTGGAAATGGAACTGGAATGTTCTTATGATAACATGGGTGTGGTTTAAATGGGTGTGGTTTAAAAGGGGGAGTGGTCAAATGGACCCCATTATTGGCCCTCCACCGCGTAGGCCAGAAAAATTTCAGCCCTCAGTACCACAGAAGTTGGACAGCACTGCTCTAGAGAATAACTGCACTCTTTAAAATCAGATATGTGTTGCAGATCACAATGCCCCTGAGCATAATACAGCCATGGTTGCACAGTGCTCCGAAGTCGCCTCCCAAGGAAACTTCGGGCGAATCCGGAAATTGAAGCGCAGCTAGTGCACTGGTGCTGGCGTTTTCTCATTATAGCGGGCGGAAGGCAGTTCAGGGAGATTGTTGCCCCGCAGAAGAGGCGATTAGTTGCCAGGTGACTAAATCTCCCCAAATCTGCCCGTGTGCTAGCTCCCTTAAAGGAGAAGGAAAGGTTAAAACTAAGTAAGCCTTATCAGAAAGGTCCATCTAAATATACCAGTAAACCCCCCAAAGTAGTGCTGCTCTGAGTCCCCTGTCAAAAGATAACAGTACACATGGGCTTCTGTATCAGACTTCCTGCCTTCTGCTTAAACCTCATTGCCCTGGGCAAGAGCATGCTCAGTTTGCTCCTCTTCCCCCCCCCCCATCTCTTCTCTGCTGTAATCTGAGCCCAGAGCAGGGAGAGACTCAGGCAGGAAGTGATGTCACACCACGTTAATACTGCAGCTCCTATTCTAAACAAACAGAGTTTCTAGAGCGTTTTACTCAGGTATGGTAAAACATTCTACAGAATAAATATAGCATTCTATCTTGCACTATTGCAGCTAATCTATTGCCGATAAAATGCCTCCGTAGCTTTCCTTCTCCTTTAAGCAAGATTTCTATGTAATGGAGGCACTGGCTGGCTTTTTAATAAATCTTATGTTTCCTTCTCTTCTCCCAGTTCTATTATAACCTCTAACACCAACTGCAATACACAAGGCTGCTCTCTCTCCAGCAGAAATAACTAGTCACGTGCCTCTCCGGAGCACTCCGAAAGTGGCTTTATTTTTTTTTACGTACAGAGCAGCTTACAGAAAGCAAATGCATTTCCCCAATTTTTTTGTGGCATCATATTTTCCATTTTAGGCTGTGTTATAAGTGAGCATTGCCAGACAATGCATGTTTGACTATTACTGCAATAGCCTAACCTTACAGCACTGAACTCACGCAGAACATTAATAGGACTAGGGAATACATGTGATTTATACACGAATCAGCCTGAAGAGCAGAAACATTCCAACCCTTATAAAGTATGAGCCTGACTTAACTATCCCTCTTGTTTTACTGTAAGGGTTGCACAAACAACTCCAAGAGAGGTTTAGCAGATATGAGTTTAATGGAATGGAGAAATAAAATAATGGGCACAGTGTTCTGCTGGTATAAAACCATATGTGGTTTAAGCCATGGCCACTACTTAAAAGGATTCTGTCATGGGAAAACATGTTTTTTTCCCAAAAATAATTAATTTAAAAAAGTTAATGATGCTAATCCGGCAGAATCCTACACCAAAATCTTTTTTTTTATTTTTTATTAAAAAAGCAAACAGATTTTTTTATGTTTACATTTGAAATCTGGTATGAAGCTAGACATGTTGTTAGTTTCTCAGGTGCCCCCAGTCATGTGACTTTGGCTCTAATACATTTCAGTCACTCTTCACTGATGCAATGCAGGTTGCAGTGATATCATCCCCCAGCAGCCTCTCAGCAGAACAATATGAAGGTAACCAGATAACAGACCCTTGACACCTGCATTGCTAAAAATGCTCCCATGCCCCGCCTAATGGCAGATATGAGAATAGCACTCAGTATTAAAAATCCAAGTACCACAAGACTCCTCTAGTAGGAGTAGGAGTAGGAGAAAGCAGTTCCATTGTGAAGTGCTGGCTCTTTCTGAAAGCACATGATCAGGCACAATGACCCGAGATGGCTGCCTACACACCAATATTACAGCTAAAAACAAATACACATGTATGGTAGAATTATTTTTTAATGTAAAACATTGAATTTAGAAATAAAAACAACACCATAAAAATCATGACAGAATCCCTTAAAGTGTAAGATATATATTATATTACCAGAACATCTGTAATATAAGAAACTTATGGTTTATGTTACTGATACACATACCCTTTAAAATATGAGTACAGGCATGGGATCTGTTATCCGGAAACCGAGTTATCTAGGAAGGTTTTCTCCAATAGACTCAATTCTAACCATATAATCCAAACCGAATATGTAATTTTTTCCCATGAGCCACTCAATTGCCCTGCGTTATATACATATGAACTAGAATCTTTGATTTTGATTTTTGTGTCAATTTTATAGCAGGTGGCAGTGACTGAAAGCAAAATATGATGGGACTGTAGGCATACAGGTAGGGAGTCCACTTGTGCTGGCAGAACGAAATAAAGCAGCCAAACTAATTAACAAACAAGACTGTTAAACCTTAGCGAATCAATACATTGTGTAGGAGTCATTGCTCTAAGACTAAGAATTCTTATTCCCTTCATTGCAGCACTGTTTAAATTCTCTCCTGTTATTTTACTCTGAATCTAAAATAGAAGGAGGCACATAGATCAATTGTATTAAAGATGTATGCAAGTGTTGTGTGCGGGTGTAAGTATAAATGAGGGAGTGGCCAGGGGGTGCTTGATTATTATTAAATAGCCACACTCACATGTTAGGGATTCTAAGGTGCCTAACAAGGTATTTTAAATGGTCACTATCAACTGAAATAGTTGCTCTCACGTGAAAGAAATGTAACCCAATTCAATAAATTAAATATATTTATGCTTATATGCACACAAACACATATCTATTTTAGGGTATGGAGGAGAAAGCAGCAATCAAATGAACATTGTTCCCTTCCAATTAAATACATGAATAATAAGGCTATCCACAGCTTGTTTATATTAGTGTGCCTAGCAAAAGGAAGGTTTCTGCTTAAACTGCTCTTTGCAGAGCTGGTAATATAAAGAACTCCTTGTCTTATTCAAGGCTGTTTGCAGAATCACGCCCCTGCAATTTACTATTTCTGTACTGTTGCCTGGGGTACAGGCCACTAAGTAACCAGCCAATCTGTCATAAACCAGGGTCTTGGCAAAAAGAGCCCCTGCTCCCAGCATATGAGCCTGTTCCATCACGCCTTGTATCTTAAGACATTAGTCTTTGTCCTTAAAGTCTTGGTATGTTTATTCTTTCATAATCACAAGTGCACTAATTAGAATGGAATTCAATTGTAAAATATGTGCTTAGGTATGTCACACTATGAACTACTTATGGTCAATCTACTTCAATCTACCTAAAGGGATTCGGTCATGATTTTTATGATGTAGCTTTTATTTCTAAATTACAATGCAAATAGTTCACTCTACAATATAAAATTTAATTCCTGAACCAGCAAGTGTATATTCTTAGTTGTAATATTGGTGTGTAGGCAGCCGTCTCAGGTCATTTTGCCTGGTCATGTGCTTTCAGAAAGAGCCAGCACTTTAGGATGGAACTGCTTTCTGGCAAGCTGTTGTTTCTCCTACTCAATGTAACTAAATGTATTGCAGTAGGACCTGGATTTTACTACTGAGTGCTGTTCTTAAATCTACCAGGCAGCTGCTATCATGTATTAGGGAGCTGTTATCTGGTTATCTTCCAATTGTTCTGTTGTTAGTCTGTTGCGGGGGAAAGGGAGGGGGGTGATATCTCTCCAACTTGCAGTATAGCAGTAAAGGGTGACTGAAGTTTATCAGAGCACAAGTCACATGACTGGGGGCAGCTGGGAAACTGACAATATGTCTAGCCCCATTTCAGATTTCAAAATTAAATCTAAACAAATCTGTTTGCTCTTTTAAGAAACAGATTTCAGTGTAGAATTCTGCTGAAGCAGCACTATTAACTGATGCATTTTGAAAAAAACATTTTTCCCCATGACAGTATCCCTTTAACACACATCATGCCAACTTGCTGAAGAGCACTTACACCTAACAACCAGCTCTACATTCAAAATACATTCACAGAAAATGTATGAGTATCATCATGCACACTTTAAAACCTAGCATTCAACAGTGTTTCTTTTAGTGGGTGTGTATACTGGTAACAGACAATGTAACATTATACAAGTTCTTGCTTTTCACAAAGAAATATATTAAAAAAATAAAAATAAATAAATAAAAACTTCCCTCGGTATCGCTCACACACATTCTTCTGACTTTAGTTATCTCTTACCTTGAGGTCAAAGTTACATTCCAATCGCTTGATGAGTACAATGAAAACTCTAGATGTGTTGTCTCGCAAGACTGGTGGTGGAGATATTGGTTGACATGCATTCTCTGGCTTGGCGGTCACTAAGTATCCCTGAAAAACAACAGGCAAAATGGTGTTGAACATACAACACAGGATAAGTTATTTGGGAGTAAATCAATGTTTTTGTAAAATCCCATGTTTAGGAACTAGCAACGGTCCCTTGTGTTGTCCATGTTAGTCCATGGTATCTATCAGTGATCCCCAACCAGTGGCTTGTGAGCAACATGATGCTCTCCGACCCCCTGGATGTTGCTCTCATTGAGCTCAAAGCAGTTGCTTATTCTTAAATTCCAGGCTTGGAGGCAAGTTTTGGTTCCATATAAACCAGGTGTACTGCCAAACAGAGCTTTCTGTAGGCTGCCAGTTCACATAGGGTCTACCAAATAGCCAACACAGCCTTATCTGATACCCCCCAGGAACCTTTTTCATGCTTGTGTTGATTCCCAACTCTTTTTACATTTGAATGTGGCTCACAGTACAAAACTATTGGGACCCCTGGTATATATTGTGGTTAACAGATTAGGTTAGTTCTTGTTCATATCCAAATTTGAAACTTTATGGCTCCTACTGTGGCCGGGAGGTCCAATCTACAAAATTATTTTACCTCTCCCCATTCATCTCTTTTCTAATCATTTAATCTTCTCTTAAATGGTCATCGACCTCGAGCTTCCCTCACCTCTAATTTTCCTTATTGAAGGGGTTTTCCTACACTCTGTCCTCCATGAGCCTATTTCCATTTCTTAATAATTAACCCTTTATCCTATGACTCCAGCTCAGTATCCTAGCCATTTCCTCACTTTTCCCTTCCTGTATTCTCAGCCCCCACCCAAATAATTTCAAATTTCATTATTACCCCTTTAAATTACATTCATGCTACTGCACTGCTCCCCTATTCAGCATGTTCCCTCTTTAATCTCATGTTTTCTCTTTTATTGTTCTCCCTATGCCTCAGATGTGTTTTCCCTCCCATTGCCACTTTCTGCCTATGGAGGCTACAATGCTTTTCTCATATTATTTAAACAAAAAATAGTTCAGGCTCATTATCACTAGTTTCCATTAAATGCCTTTAAGAACACATGGCAAATTAAGTACTTCAATCGCTGCACAATACAGATATTCAAATCATGATAAACAGATAAGCACCATGTTGTTCTTTTGCCTATACAGTTATTTAATGAAAGGGGAAAAGTATTGCAATAACAGAACATTTCCCCCTTTTTTATTATAATGTGTTTAGTGCAATGAAGCCTGTATATCCCCATCTAGTGGCCATTTAGCTAATTTGCTTCAAAATACACTGCAGTGCAGCCAGTATGTTAATTCTTCCTCCACTGCAGTTGCTGCTTGATCAGAAAAACAAGAAAACAGAAAATAAAAATCCCCCCTTCATTTTACTTGCTCTGACTGCTGTGAATAAGACACTAACTGCTCTGCAGGGAAAGGTCATACTTTTGAAACAGCAAGGGGGAACCCCTCCCCCACCTTTCTTCCCAGCCATGCAGAACTCAAGCAGCTTTGTTTGTTTCCTTGTAGAGCAGTTGGTTACCATGAACAGATTGGTATTGGATTTTATTTTTGCCTCTACAACTCCATTGGCAGGGACAAAGATCATGGACCCAGATTTAAACAGATAAACTGGGATTCTCATTGAAGGATTATTTTGCTGCAGCCACTGGTTGTGCAGCGTTGGAGAAAGTTTGTATTAACAATACAAAAACTATAAAATTAACATTAGATTACATGTCAACACAGGAGACACAACCATATGCGTACCTGCAAGTTCTAAGTGCAATTCGAAAAACACTGGCTTTTTTTCTGCAGGTACCTGACCCCAAGCCCAGAGTGGAAAGCTGTAGGTTCTGGCAAATGCCAGAGGGGCTGCTGTGATGCCACAGACAGTTCCTATTTAATGGACCTGTAGGGGGGGGGGAGGCTGTTAGAGCCTCGGTGTACTTAAAATTCCAGTGTCTATTCCGAATCTCAGTCTGGACCTGCCTGACCTGATACTATTCATGATGCGACTAAAGATGGTGGATGTCAACCCTGCTGCACAACTCTGAGAGCCAGTACATAACTATGAAGTTGAGAAGGGGGCACGGGGCCCTGTACCAGGCAGATATTGGGTAAAAATTAGAAATGTTTGGGGGGCATTAGCCCCAGTCAGAAGAGATATTTTTGTAATGTATCTTTATTGTTTTAAATGGATAGTTTTGAAGCTACAGACCAAATAAGCCATGGATCGCTGCTGCTAAAAGTCTCTCTCCTCTGCTGTCTCTTACCTCTCTGCTGGGGATCTGATACCAGAAGTCCATTCTGCCCAGACAGGAAGCCAATACTGATCTGGTTACTGCACATGCCTCACCTGCTTTATTTGCATTTCACTATGCTATTGGCTGAATCTTGCCAGCCAATCCCATCAAAGATATGCAAATGAAACAGGAGAAGGAAGCATGCGCAAAGCCACTCCAGCTTGATTTTTTTGTTTTTGTTTGGATCTCTGCCAAGTCCTGGCAAATCCCCTAAAGAGAGCTGAGAGCACAGAAGAGAAAGCTTTAGCAGGGCTGATCCATGGCTTATAAGTTCTGTAGCTTCAAAACAGAACATTCAAATTAATAAAGATGATTTGCAAAAATGTGCAAAAATGTTTATTTCTCACAGGAGCTATTTAAATGTAGAATATGGTCTAAGAACATCCCCTTTAAAGGGCAAAGTCACAACTTTCTCACTCAACAAGCCATGTGGCACAGAGTATTTGCAACGGAGTGGTTTGAGGTACTTGATGCATACACAGTGGGACAAGAGACTTCAGTGAAAAGAAATACCTATATGCTATGAATCAGGCATGACAAATTGCATATATTTTGCATGGGTTTTATTTGAACTAACCAATTGCTGTTATCGTCCACAATGGGATATTTTCAGCTCAAAATTATAAATAATTAAATGCATAAAGTAGTTAATTTCCCTTGTACATGTGACAGTATCTGGAATTCCTTGCTATATCCAGACATACACTCTTCAGCCTTCCATTCAAACGCTTTCTGAAAACACATTTCCAGGATAACATGGAAAGTATAATTAACAACTTTTTACTAAGATAAAAAAAAAAAAAAGATTCCATGCAATCATGGAAAAGCTAATGCATCAATACTAAGATATATTTGTTTCTTTTTATAGGCTTCTTTTTATACACCGTGTGTTAAACAAGGAATGATCGTGCTCAAATACCACATCTGTCTTTGCTTATGTCTCTTGCACAACTCAAACCACAAAGTCTGTACTGGGAGGAAAAGTCGATCCTTATTTGCTTTTTGTACTTCAGGAAATGCTTTGTCAGCCTTTTGTTTCTCCAGTTCTTCGTAACCAGGAAAGGCTTTACAGCTAAAGTCTTACATTTTTGATGCATTACAAGTCAAATCTGTTTAATGTGTACACAAATAGCAAAGGAACAGCATAAAATATTTGCTGTATGTGTACAAGGAGTATATTTTCACATGTTAAATATCAGAGCAATGTGAACAATTTTATTCAGAACAATAAAAAATGTGTTTTTAGCTGGCAGCATCATGATTATGCTGCTTGATGTGGGTGTCACTGTCTGACATGGTTATAGAGTTACTTTAAACTAAAAAACAGGAAAAGCTTTGAACTCTACAAACCTCACAAATACTTTCCAGTTGTTGAGGTAGGATTTTGCTACAGTTTAATATGTTTAACTTTCAGTTAGAGACATCATGGTGGCATATCTTTTACACTGAACATTTAGAAATGTGACCCTCTTAAATATGTATTTACTTTACTCAAAAAAAGAAAAGAAATATATCCCTCTGGGTTAAAAGACACAGAACAGTAGCGATATCTTGTATATCCAATGCAATAATTATTATTATAAAAACAGATAATGTCATCGTACCTTTAATCCGTCACCAGGGATCCTATATCCAAAACGAGCTGGTAGGTCATCAAAGGTCAGAGATACATTGTCAGCTGCATACTACAAAAGAAAAAAAATAATATATTGACGTGCACAGACTGTTAATCTTGACATAAGATTACACATCATAATATTAATGCATATATGGATTATCCAGATTTACCAATCTACCTGCTGTGCAGATGTGATAATGGTATGGGCTGAGCCTGTGCATCACACCAACCTACACATAAAAACATGTTGCACCTCCTTAGGGATTTCAGAGCTTTATTCTCAAAGCCCCCAGGCTCTAGTGGGCCCAGATCCGCACCCTGCTTTTCTTCCTTCAGGTAAGCGCGGTAAAAACTCGGAGCGTGAGAGATCGCTTGTGCAACCTACCGGCGGGTTTGCACACAAGATTGCACAAGTCAGCACTTGGGTTGTGGTTTTCAAAGAACTCTGGTATAAAATGGAGTCCCCTCTTAACATCAGGAGCTTCACCTTGGACTCCTGAAGGAGTGCCAGGACATTTGGATCATCGTTTGATTATCGGGAATCTGAAGGTCATGCACCAGAGGTTGTGGGAGCTCCCTGATTTGTGTTAAATTAATGCTGAACTAGCGATTCTTGTAACTACAATCATACAAAGATAAGTAAATCTATTTGATTCTTTCTTACTTCTATTCTCTTCCGCTTTTTGGGGATTCAGCCGAATCCCAGAATCCTTTGTGAAAGATTCGGCCGAACACGAACCCTAATTTTCATATGCAAATTAGGGACGGGAAAAGAAAAGGTGGGAACATTTTTTTTTACTTCCTTGTTTTGTGACAAAAAGTCATGCGATTTCCCTTCCAACACCTAATTTGCATATGCATATTAGGATTCGGGATTCAGTTCAGCCGTGCACAAGGATTTGGCCGAATCCTGGACCAAATCCCAAACCAAATCCAGGCTTCTGTGCATCCCTAGTTTAATTATTGATCCTGTAATTAATGAAACTAATAAATAAAGGTTCACTCCTTTTATTACAATGTTAGAGCAAAAATGTGATATTATAATCTTAACTGCAGCAAATGTATTTGCAAATGGAGGAAAATGGATGTTGTTGTACTTACTGCTGTGACATCTGCTTGTACGGGCACCAGATGAAGCACACCTAAAGCACAGAATGCCAGTAGGCTGCAGAATGGTTTCGTCAAGGCAACGCACATCCTGAACGTCACCATTATACTAGTACTAGCATCAAAACACCTGAAATTATAAGAAAACATTTTTTATTCAAATGTGGAGCCTATTCCATTGACCCCCACACAAGCTTCTGTCAATACAAAAGATGCATTTGCCAGTCAGTAAAATTATGAATAGAAAGAGGGCACCCTTTCATATTGTAGAAAATATTAACTACAGGTATGGGATCCATTATCCAGGAACCCGTTATCCAGAAAGCATTAAATT
Organism: Xenopus petersii; assembly: GCA_038501925.1. NCBI lineage: Eukaryota > Metazoa > Chordata > Amphibia > Anura > Pipidae > Xenopus > Xenopus petersii. The sequence goes on along the minus strand of CM076681.1, from coordinate 38,435,869 downwards.
ACAGACTTGTAGACCTGCAGGCTCTATTATAATCAAATAATCCAACTGTTCAAAAATGATTTCCTTTTTCTCTGTGTTAATAAAATAGTACCTTGTACTTGATCCCAACTAATATACAGTATAATTAATCCTTGTTGGAAGCAGAACCAGCCTAGTGGGTTTATTTCATATTTACATGATTTTCAAGTAGACTTATGGCATGAAGATCCAAATTACGGAAAGATCACTTTTGCTGGAAAACTCCAGGTCCGGAGCATTCTGGATAACAGGTCCCATACATGTACCATAAAATGAAAGAAAAATTGCATACAATTTCAGAAGTATAGGTACAGCGGGGAAAATAAGCATTGAACACGTCAATGTTTTCTCAGTAAATATATTTCTGCTAAAATAAGGTTGAGAAGGTCTTGAGAGAGATTTTTGCTTTTACCCATCATGAGATGCTTCTTGGTAATGAGAAACCTTTTTATAGGCCATCAATTAGGCCTAAACCAGCTGATATTAATTTGCACAGGATTGCTTTCAGACAAATTTCAGCAGGTTTCTTGGCTTCCATGGCTTTTTGCACCTCCTTTTCTTCATGTGTTCAATACTTATTCTGTCATTCCACTTTATTACACATAACATATGGATTTATTTGTTTTGAGTTCTTTGTATGTGTGGATTACTTGGGTTGTTACCACCATTTGGTGTAAATTTCATGTCAAAGTCCCTATTAGAGATATATTTACAGAGAAAAACGTTGAGGTGTTCAATACTTATTTTCCCCGCTGTATATCAAGTGAATCAATGCACACATCAGGTAGACATTAGACCATAAGAAGCATCTCTACATTTCACATTAGAAGCCCAAATCTGCTTTATACGTGTATACCTCTCTACTGAATAGTGTCTATGAGATGTGTTTACTAATTCCCTTGATATTCTAAAATCAACGGAGTTTAATTGAAACTGTTATGATACAATTGTTTGGCCCCTGGGAGAGAGGGATGAGGTTGCCCGCTAGGTTGCCTAGGGCATCAGGCCAGCTTGGCCCAGCTCTGGACAAGTGTTGCAGTAATTACAGGGGTTATAATACAGAATCTCAATCCCAAACAAAAGCACAAACATCCTCCTTAAATACAGATTGTTGTACCTAATAACTATATGTAGCTGTCCATTGTTTATAGGTTATGCCACTATATAGCTCCATACCATTTCTTTGTACTATTTAGAGTTACGTGGGCTGAAAAGGATTAAAGTAATTGCAATCTGATATAATCTGAATGAATCAAGAATGCCCTCTATGACTGATGTCACATTAACTCCAAGTATCTTACGGACAGCTGAAATGGAACCATCAGCGAAAGGAGAACCAATACCCTATCCTAGTCACAATTTAAGATTGCTATGCTCAGCCAAGGCTGTACAGAGTTTGTAATAAATACAATGTATTAAGTCTTAAAATAGAAATGGGAAATAACGAGGGCGAGGGCGTAGTCAGACTGGAACAGATGCAGAGTGAAGCAGGACGGAGCAGGCGAAAGTCAGGACCAGACTGGACAGGACGATGAGGGCGTAGATCGGGGGCAGACCAAGAGGAGGAGACTGGACGGTGCGTGCGTAGATTTCGGGGGACAAGACAGTGGGAGGACAGGACAGTGGGAGGACAGGACAGTGGGAGGACAGGATACAGAAGGACACTGGAGCAGAAGGAGACTGGATAGCAAGATAGCAGGGGAGGACTGAATAGCAGGAGAGCACTGAAAAGCGAGAGTAGGCTGGAGCAGAATAACAAGAGGAGCAGATAGCACTGGAGAGTGACAGAGAGAGAGACAAGGGAAGCTATAAGACAGGGTTCAAGGCAGAACAGGACAGGAAGCAGGAACAGGCAAGGCAAGGCAAGGTCGGTACAAGGTGAAGTCAGGGAAAGGTACAAGGTGAAATAGGAAATGAGAACAGGCAAGGGTTAGGTCAAGGTCAAGGCTGGGAAGGAACAAGGTAGGGTAAAGCAAGATAGACAAGGACAGGCAGACCAAGGCAAGGAGAAATAACAAGGAAAAGGGCAAGAGCTTGAACAACCTAGTTAGGGGCGCTGCCGCAGTACTAGGGAGACCATGTAATGCTCCGGCAAAGAAGTGTTCTAAGGGCTGGCCTTAAATAGGGCAGAGTCAGCCCTGACTGGCTGATTGCAACTATTCAGGCAGCAGCTGGGCTGGGGTTGTAGTGGCCAAACAGGCTGCAGCTGGGCTGAGGTTGCAGAGGCCAGGTAACATATAGCAAGCAACCCTACAGGCTGCTCATCTGGCCAAATGGTTCGGCATCGAGCCAGAAATCCAAAGGTCCCTGGCTCAAATCCCAGCAATACCTGAAAGAAAGCACTGGTGAACTCTACCATAAAGAGAAGACTGCATGAAAGTAAATACAGAGGGTGCACTGCAAGATGCAAGCCACTCATAAGCATCAAGAATAGAAAGGCTAGACTTGCTAAAAAAAAAAATGATGAAATAAAGATCAGTCTCTACCAGAATGATGACAAGAAAAAAGTATAGAGAAGGCGTGGAGCAGTTAATAATCCAAAGCATACCACATCATCTATAAAACTTGGTGAGGTAGTGTGATGGCTTGGGCGTGCATGGCTGCCAGTGGCACTGGGACACTAGTGTTTATCCATGATGTGACACAGGACAGAAGCAGCCGAATGAATTCTGAGGTGTTCAGAGATACTGTCTGCTCAAATCCAGCTAAATACAGTCAAATTGATTGAGAGGCATTTCATAATGGCCCAAAGCAACCCAGGAGTTTATTAAAGCAAAGAAAAAGGAATATTCTTGAATTGCCAAATCAGTCAACTAATCTGAACCCAATTGAGCTGCATTTCACTTGTTGAAGACTAAACTTCGGCCTAGCAGAGCATTAAAAAGGAGGAAACACAGAATCTGATGATGTCCAAGACTTCAGGCTGTCATTGCCAGCAAAGGGTTTTCCACCAAGTATTAGAAATGAACATTTTATTTTCAGTTTTTTAATTTATCCAATTACTTTTGAACCCTTGAAATGACGTGATTGTGTTAAAAAAAAAAAAAAAAAAAAAGCTTTAGTTCCTCATATTTTTATGCAATCTTTTTGTTCTACCCATTGAATTAACTTTGGTGCTACAATCGTCCTGTTCCCACTAAAGGAAAAACCTGCTACTCATCTTAAAATCCAAATCATGACTCCTTGTAAGGATGTAAGGATGACCTACAAAAACTACCAAGGGCCTTCACTCCTTTGCAACTCACATCTCTCTACTGGTGTCTCCATTTGTTCATTCATTCCACTGACCCATTCACTCCCACCTTCCAATTCAAACCTTTCTTCTATGGATCCTGTAGTTCCATCACTGAATTTCTCCATAAGGAAATCTCCCTCAACCACTTAAAAGCATAATGCAAATCTCTTACGAGGGTAGCACAGTATCTGGTTCAATCCTGGCATTTACAGGCCAATAGCCCAATAATTGTGTGACCAGCAACACTTTATTGTAAGGGCAATAAGTGATTATAATAGGGGACCCAATATCTCAGGCCAGTGCTCCTGTGAGCAGAAAACTGCACCAACCCGGGGTATGTCTATAGACGCTCATTTGATGTGATCACGTGTTCCTCTTCTAAATTCTTTTCTCCGGGCATGTATTTGTAGTACAGGTCCGTTATCCGGAAACCTCTTATCCAGAAAGCTCTGAATTACAGAAAGGCCATCTCCCATAGACTCCATATTATTAGAATAATCCAAATTTTTTAAAAGCGATTTCCCTTTTCTCTGTAATAATAAAACAGTAGCTTGTACTTGATCCCGACTAAGATATAATTAATCCTAATTGGAAACCATCCTATTGGGTTTATTTTATGTTTACATGATTTTCTTTTAAAACATTTAATTTGCACAAAAAAAAACTACACTCACTACCATATCCAATATGTTACAATATAAATGATAGCCCTGCAATAAAAAGACGATGATGAATTTCAGCAGTTGGAGAGGATGGATATCTGAGGATTACAGTTTTTAATAATGAAGTGAATTTGTTTAGGGAAATAATTGACTAATTGATACATGTGACTTATCTACAGAACTTTACAGTAACACAAAGCTAAGTGAATTTCCTTCATGGGATTTCTTGCTGCTTGATTTTGTTCATTAGCAGTGCCATTCGGTGGGATACTGTAAAGCAGTGGTGCCCAACCTTTTTTACCCGTGAGCCACATTCAAATGTAAACGTAATTGGGGAGCAACACAAGTATTAAAAAAGTCCAAGGAGATGCCAAATAAGGGCTGTGATTGGCTATTAGATAGCCCCTATTTGGACTGGCAGCTTACAGGAGGTTCTGTTTGGCAGTACACTTGGTTTTCATGCAACCAAAACTTGCCTCCAAGCCTGGAATTGAAAAACAAGCACCTGCTTTGAGGCCACTGGGAGCAACACCAAAGGGGTTGGTGGGCAACATGTTGCTCATTAGTCACTGGCTGCAGATCACTGCTGTAGAGGATTGGCCAGTTTATGGCAACCTTTAGGCCGACCTCAGAACAGTTTCTTATATTTGGCCATGTCTGTGTCACTTGTTACTTTTTACACAGGCATACCTCCCAACATTTTGGAAGTAAAAAGAGGGACAGAATTTTTTTTTTCCGCACGTAGCGCAGCAATTTGTTGACCACACCCCCTAATTACCATGTTTGTTTTACAAAATTTGGCAGGTTATGAAAGTTTGAAAATATTTCTCCTTATCTAAACTGTGTTTTTGTGTCTCAAAATTGTTACAAAGTATTTTATTTGCACCTGTTAGCTGTTCTGGGCTCTGCTAAAAGCCAATTAAGTGAGAAACTTTGTTTTTTTTTCTGGCTGTTCAGTGCAGAGAAAAGAGGGACTTTCCAGTACAAATGAGGGACTGCGGGTTGAGCTGTCAAAAGAGGGACTGTTGGGAGGTATGCACAGGGCCAGAAACACCAGTTGTGGCCAAAACCCTCCCCGTGTGCAACATGACAGGCAGATTTCATTAGCCTTAGTTACAGAATAACACTTCACAAGGTCAATGCCACTGAAAGTGAAAAGCAAAGGATTTCTGATTTATTTATACCACGAAAGCTTCTTGGAATTAGCAAATGCTTATTCAGTTACTAAATCAGCTTTTCTATGAACTCAAGGCACTAAAGGACTTGATTTGCAAGTTGCATTTAACTACAAGATCAATGCTCTTCTGACCCAGGGGCGTAACTACAGAGGAAGCAGACCCTGCGGCTGCAGGGGGGCCCAGGAGGTACAGGGGGCCCCATTAGGCTCTCATTGATGAGCAATTTGAACATATATTGGTAAAACAGGACAAACACTGGATATGTTGGGGGCCCTAAAATTAATTTGCTGTGGGGCCCAGCAACATCTAGTTACGCCACTGTTCTGACCAATTAGTCCGGATACACTAAAGATGTGCTACTTAGGCACTGTGTGGCATACATGAGAAATGGAAAGCTACAGCTTTGTAATTATTAAAAGTTTAGAACATATTCAATCACACCTGAAGAAATGACAAAATCTGTATTTTGGATAGTGATGCACTGAATCCACTACAGGTATGGGACCTGTTATCCAGAATGCTCGGGACCTGGGGTTTTCCGGATAACAGATCTTTCTGTAATTTGGGTCTTCATGCCTTTAGTCTACTAGAAATTAATTTAAACATTAAATAAACCCAATAGGCTGGTTTGCTTCCAATAAGGATTAATTATATCTTAGTTCGGATCAAGTACAAGCTACTGTTTTATTATTACAGGAAAAAAAGAAAATCATTTTTAAAAATTTGGATTATTTTGATAAAATGGAATCTATGGGAGACAGCCATTCCATAATTCAGAGCATTCTGGATAACGGGTTTCCGGATAAGGGGTCCTATACCTGTATTTTGGATTCGGCCAAACCCACGGAATCCTTCCCGAAAGATTTGGCCGAATACTGAACCAAATCCTAATTTGCATATGCAAATTAGGGGTGGGAAGGGGAAAACATTATTTACTTCCTTGTTTTGTGACAAAAAGTCACTTGATTTCCTTCCCGCCCCTAATTTGCATACGCAAATTAAGATTCGGATTTGGTTTGGCCGGGCAGAAGGATTCGCCTGAATTCGAATCCTGCTGAAAAAGCCCGAATCCCGAACGACAAAACTTTCATTACTTAATAAAAACAGGAACAATAAAATTACACTTTATAACTAGTAAATTCGCCAGGGGGTGAATTTGCGGTGAATTTTTGACGTGTGCCGAAAAAGTCAATCACATCAAAACCGTCAAGTGTCGCCATTTCGCTGGAAATTCTAAAATTTTTAGCCAAAGCAAAATGGGACAAATTCGCCCATCACTATTTATAATGCTTCAAAGCTGTGCTAAAACATCTAATATGTTGTAATGAGTGTTGCTTAAAGTTATTTTGTTTGCTGAATAGTGTAACGAAGGGTTTCACACAGTGATATCATATGAGTTTATGGAGAATTCAAACATATACATAATTTCCTTCAAAGGTTTTCTATATTTCTTCCAGCAATACAGCATTTCAATTGGTCTCATTCTCAGGAGAAATAAGTTGAAAACAAAGGCAGCCTTTTGAGGCCTTCACCAACCAATCGAGAAAGTATCTATAGACTAATTTGCCTTTTGGCTGTGGATCAAACAAACTGAATACTGATAAAGTAGCAGGATAAAGACCAAGGGCCACTGGATATTTGCCTGTGCAGTGTGAATAAACAAAAGTCACAGTATTCATGATAAGCTCTGTCTAAACTCAGTAATACAGGTATGGGAACCGTTATCCAGAAACCTGTTATCCAAAAAGCTCAGAATTATGGAAAAACTGTCTCCAAAAGACCCCATTTTATCCAAATAATCCAAATGTTTAAAAAGCATTTCCTTATTCTGTATAATAAAACAGTAGCTTGTACTTGATCCCAACTAAGATATAATTAATCTTTATTGGAAGCAAAACCAGCCTATTGGCTTTATTTAATGTTTACATGATTTTCTATTAGACAAAGTATGAAGATCCAAATTACAGAAAGATCCATTATCCAGAAAACCCCTAGTCCCGAGCATTCTGGATAATACGTCCCATTCCTGTAGCAAGAAAAGTCCCCTTATACACATGGACCTTTGGAAGGAAACACTACATGATTAGCAAATTGATGTCTTGTACCTGTGAAGGTATTTCACACGATTTGACACAGGCGAGTTGTGCAGATTCACCTAAAATCTGTGGGAACTTGCAGCTTGCTCTGAGAAGGAAAAAGTTGCTGCTGCAATATCTGGGGCTGTGGGAAGCAGAGGATGGGGGAAAAGAAGAAGCGGTCTTAATTGTTTTCTTCGAACTGACAATTACTAAAACGGCTATAAAAACAGGAAAAGGAGAAGTCGTAAAACCCCACACACTCTCTGACACTTCTTAGGGCTAGTCCACACGAGGAGATTTTGTCGCCTGGCGACTTATCGCCTCATCTTCTGAGCGACTATCTCCCCGAACTGCCTCAGCGTGTTTTCCCATAGGCTACAATGAAAAGCCACCTGCGCTAATGCACACGCGGCGATGCATTTTCAATAGTCGCCCAAAGTTGCCTCAGTGAGGCAACTTCGGGGGACTATAGAAAACGCAACGCTACTACTATTTTACACCAAAAAACATTAACATTAAAGTGCTACTGCTTTTCTGGATGCAGCTTTAAGCTGTCAGTGAATCAGAAGTTCAAAATACCCCAGTAAATTACTTAAGTTACTTAAGTGCTAGTGCTTCCAAATGCAGCCTCAGGCTGTCAGTGATTCAAAGTTCATAAGAATTAATTAAAAATTGCTAATGCTAATCAGTGTTTTTAAAAAAGGATGAGTTCATGATTATTTTAAGTTTAAAAGACCCCATAACCGTCATTCGTGCGATCAGATCTTTGTGTCTATGGCCAGCTTTAGATCTACCAGGCAGCTGTTATCTGGTTGCTTTCCCATTGTTCTGCTGATCGGCTGCTGGGGGGTGCAGCAGTAAAAAGTGACTGAAGTTTAGCAAAGCACAAGTCAAATGACTGGGGACACCTGGGAAACCTGCATTTATATTATTATTAACATGTATTTATATAGCGCCAACATATTGCGTAGCACTGTAAAGTAAAGGTGATTATACAACTACATCACATGAATTACTTACATAGAATATATGGAGTAACAAACATCACAATCAATAAAGGTACAAAAAGGTGAGGAAGGCCCTATGCATAGGCATACAGTCTAAAGGGAAGGGAGTAATACACAAGGTGTGGGAGTGGGCAAGATCAAATTAAGTGGGTGAGAAATGTGGTATTGTATGTGGTGTTGCGTTTGGTAGTTAAGCAGAGTGAGGGTAGGCTTCTCGAAAGAATGCAGCCCTTGCAAAGTCTTGAATGCGAGCATGTGAGGAGGTAATGAGAGAAGAGTTGAGTAGTAGGTCAGTAGAGGAGCATAGTAAGCGAGTGGGTGCGTTTATAGAGATGAGTTCAGAGATGTAGGGTGGGGCAGAATTATGAAGTGCTTTTAAAGTCAGTGTCATTAATTTGAATTTGATTCTGAAAGGTAACGGAAGCCAGTGCAGGGATTGACAGAATGGTGAGGCAGAGGAGGAGCGGTTGCTGAGGTGTATGAGCCTCGCAGCAGTGTTCATTATGGACTGGAGAGGGGACAGTCTCTGGAGGGGGAGGCCAATTAAAAGAGAGTTACAGTAGTCTAGACGCGATATGAGAGAGTGAATAAGAATTTTTAGGTGGAAGTGACATGATTTAATAAGTGACTGGATATGAGGAGTGAATGATAGGGCAGAATCTAGGATAACCCCAAGGCACCGGGCCTGGGGAGAGGGGGTGATAGTGGAATTGTTAACAATGATGGATACTTCAGGGATGCTAGTGGTGTTAGTTGGAGGAAAGAGAACCATTTCAGTTTTAGAGAGGTTTAATTTAAGGTAGCGTTGCGACATCCAGGTAGAGATAGCGGACAGGCAGGAGGAGACGCGAGTTAGGAGTTCTGGGTTGAGATCAGGAGATGAGAGATAGATCTGAGTATCGTCAGCATAGAGGTGGTAGTGGAAACCATACGCATTTATTAATTTGCCAAGGGAGGAAGTATAGAGGGAGAATAGTAATGGTCCCAGGACAGAGCCTTGAGGAACTCCAACAGAAAGAGGTAGGGGAGAAGATGATACTCCATTGTAGGAGACACTGAAGGAACGATTGGTGATGTAAGAAGAGAACCAGGACAGGGCTGTGTCACGAAGGCCAAGCGACTGGAGGGACTGGAGGAGGAGAGGGTGATCTACAGTGTCAAATGCGGCTGAGAGATCAAGCAGTATTAGTAGCGAGAAATGATTATTGGCTTTAGCGGTTAAAAGGTCATTAGTTAGTCGAGTCAGGGCAGTTTCCATGGAGTGTTGTGGCTTAAAACCAGATTGTAGGGGGTCCAGCAGGTTATTGTCAGAGAGGAATGAGGTTAGTCGGTTGTAGACTAGGCGCTCAAGTAGTTTAGAGATGAAAGGTAGCAGAGAGATAGGTCGGAGGTTGTCAAGATTGGAGGGCTCAAGAGAGGGTTTTTTCAGAATGGGAGTGACAAGAGCATGTTTTAGCTGAGAAGGAAACAGTCCAGTTGAGAGCGAAAGATTAAATAGGTGAGTTAAGGCTTTATTAGACAAGGATTGGTATTGCGGAGAAGTTTTGAGGGAATTGGATAAAGCGGGCAGGTGGTAAGGTGAGAAGAGGCCAGAAGCTTTGAGACTTCCTTATCAGTGACAGGGGTGAAGGAGCACAGGAGAGACTGGGGAGTGTGGAGGGAGGGTGGTGGAAGTCTAGGGGGGTTGAGTAGTGTAATGTCCCTTCTGATAGTATCAATTTTGTTTTTGAAGTGCTCAGCGATATCATGAGCAGAGACAGATGTGCATGGAGGGGGTGGAGAAGGGGAAAGGAGAGTGTTAAAGGTGGAGAAAAGTTGTGCTGATTTTTTAGAAAGGGAGTTAATGAGTGAAGTAAAGTATGTTTGTTTGGCTTGGAAAAGGCTGGTGTTAAAGGAGCGCAGGGCAGATTTGTAGCTCCAAAAGTCTGATTCTGAACGGGATTTGCCCCAGCGACGCTCAAGTGCACGTGAGTGTCTTTGGAGATCTTTTGTATGAGCAGTATGCCAAGGTTGAAGTGGTTTGGGTCTAGAACATTTAGTTTTTATAGGAGCAAGCTCATTTAGGGCAGTGGTGAGAGTACTATAGTAGACAGAGGTAGCCACATTAGGACATGGGATGGCTGAGATATTAGAGTGAAGAGAGTCAAAGGAAGAAGAGAGATGTGACATGTCTACAGCTTGCAAGTCACGGTAAGTACGTGTTTGGGGAATAGCAGGGGGTGAGGAGGGAGTTAGTGAGAGTTGAAATGTGAGCATATTATGATCAGAGAGGGGAAATGGTGAGTTAGTAAAATTGGTGGTTGAACAGAGTCTGGTAAATAGGAGATCCAGAGCATTACCATTGGAGTGAGAGGGGGAGTCTGAGCACAAACATAAGCCTAGGGAGGAGGTTAGTGAAAGAAGTTTAGAGACAGAAGAGTTGTTAATGTTAACGGGTATATTAATGTCACCTAATATGATGGATGGGATGTTAGATGAAAGAAAGTAAGGAAGCCAGGCAGCAAAGTTGTCCAGAAATTGTGCAGTTGGTCCTGGTGGTCGATATATAACAGCAATACAGAGTGAAACAGGAGAAAAGAGCCTAATGCAGTGAGCCTCAAATGAGGAGAATGATAAAGAGGGAACAGGTGGAAGAACTTTAAAAGTACAGCAGGGAGAGAGAAGCAAACCTACCCCACCTCCAGGTCTGTTACTAGGTCTGGGAGTATGAGTAAGGTATAGGCCCCCATAGGACAGGGCAGCAGGTGAGGCAGTGTCAGTAGGAGAAAGCCAGGTTTCAGTAAGTGCGAGTAGGTTAAAGGAATTTGCAATGAAATGGTCATGTATAGTGGTGAGTTTGTTGCAGACAGATCTGGCATTCCAGAGAGCACATGAAAGATTAACTGGGTTTTTGGGTACAGGAGTAAGAGTTCTGTACTGTTTGAATTTGCTCCGGAGAGAAGGAGCTTGTGGCCGTGATATAACTGGGATGGGGTAAGGGCCAGGGTTTGGGGAAATGTCCCCAGCTGCCAGCAATAGGAAGGAAAGATAGACTAAGTGAGAGTGGGATTTATAAGTCCTTAGTTTGTATGAAAAAGAGGAGTTTTGTGGAATAGCTAAACAGAGTACTTTATAAACTTCATGTGTGGAGAGGGAAGGAGAGAAGAGAGGCTGAGATTTGTATAGAAGTGGGATTTGATGGAGGAGGTAGTGAAAAATGTTTTATGAAGCATGAGAGTGAAAGGAGGAGAAATGCAGGATAAAGCATGTTTGGAGTAAGAAGTAACAAACTAGCAGGTACAAGCAAATTGCTTATGAGACAGGGGACCAGGGAATATGCATTAAAAAGTAGCACTTCCATTATACTTAAATAGTGCTCCCACAACCTCCTTTTTTGTATATTGTATTGTAGCCTGAAGCTGTGACTGAGCTTCATATGTGGTTTGTAATAGCACCCAATACCCACCCCTTTAAACTAATGGCAGTCCTATGCTTTTAAAAATGGGAGTTTTTTTGGGCAATCTCTCCCTCTTAAAAGCCGCATACTGGAGGGGGAGGATCTAGCCCTCAGACTGAAACCAAGGTTCAACGAGACACTGATTACCATTAATGCTACTATGCGGATAAGTAAAAGACTTTTTATACTATGACCAGAGGTAAACAAGTTAGGGACCACCATGTGGGGTTTACCTTGACGTGGTATGGTGGCGTATCAACTTGTAATCATAACTTGTAACTAAAAACCCCTGTCTTTGTAAACACATGCACTTGCATCTAAATTGCTTATGAGACGGGGGACCAGGGAATGTGCATTAAAAAGTAGCACTTTCATTATACTTAAATATACTTTGGCTAGGCCTTTTTGAGTGTAGGCCTTTTGAGTGCTCCTACAACCCCCCCCCCCTTTTTGTATTTTGCACCACGTCAGATTTCAAAATTAAATATAAAAACATCAGTTTGCAGAAGTCTGCTCGAGCAGCACTATTAACTGATGCATTTTGAAAAAAAAACAACACATGTTTTCCCAGGACAGTATCCCTTTAAAGGGGACCCAGAGTATAACATAAAATCGAGCAGCACTCCGATAAGTGAATCAAATATTTGTTTGTGCCACTAGCCAAGCAACGTTTCGGGCTATTCCAGCCCTATATCAAGGCTTGATAAAGTGCTGGAATAGCCCGAAACGACGCTTGGCTAGTGGCATGAATAAATATTTGATTCACTTATCGGAGTGCTGCTGGATTTTATGTTATACTGTGGGAATTTACCGTTGCAGAGAGGAACACAGCCGTGCACCCGACCCTTCACCAATCAGTTTGGTGTGAGTATGGCACTATTATTGACTTTACTCCTTTAAAGGGGACCCGTCACCCAAAAAAATTATTCATAATCCTATTTTAGTACACCAGTCAAGCAAAATGAACTTAAATTACACTATATACGTAAATGATTTGAATCTTGTTTCCTCCAGTCTGGGAACTCATAATAATAGCAAGCAGGCAGGAGCCATTTTGTGGACACTGTTATTAAGGCAAGCCTTGCATCATCTCAGAATCTTGTTTGTGCACCAGAATGGGGGACCTGATGTCTGTCCACATGCCCTGGCTACACAATTAAACTGTGAAGAGAACGGGGAAATGTGGGGACAGCAGTGATTTCTAGGAAGTGCTGAATGGAAAGTGAAAGTAATTGTCTGCCCTGCCTCTATGCCCAGGGCATGAGATGTTTAAATGAGCTTACAACAGCTTTGAACGCTTTAATAAAAAATAGAAATTGGATTTCCTGTTTAATTTGAAAAGACTTTTATTATACAGCTGTGTGTGTCTGGGTGACAGGTCCACTTTAAGGCTGACATAATTGGTGAATTTCCCAAAGTATGCCACCCATACTGTAACAAAAACCACCCAAATGACCTCTGTCATTAGGAAAATGCATGTGAAGAAATGTTCCAAATTAGCATCGCATTCTGTAGTTCTCCCATAAGATGTCAGCTAAAATGAAGCAAGGCAGAATGTCACTAATGATTTTCAGGAAGAAAGCAGAAACAGCAATACAGTCCTAGACATCAGTACAACATCACGAAAGCTTGCCCGCTGGTCCTTTTTTTTGCACCTTCACTATGGCTTGTCATTGGATCTCAAGTATCTAAACAATTTTATCTGCATGCATAACAACTAACTACAATGCTTAGTGAAGAAGCCCATTTATAAGCCACTGTTTAACACAAAGTAAATACAGACACATGACATACAGACTTATGACTTGTAAGGTCTTGTGAAAACCAGTTCCTGTTTGGAGCAAGTACAATTATTTGGTAGTTATTCTGCACATACGTAGCAATGTACCAGTAAGCTCCAGATGGCCAGAAAGTGACTATGAGCCTCTTTAAGGCATATTCATATGCATCTCAAGGTTTTGGGAAAATTAAGTTTAATAGTATAGTTAAAATATATAAAATATAATGTAATATACAGCTGACAGGAAGCAGTCGTATTGCTTCTAGTGACTAAGGCATTCTCTACACTTACAGCTCCATCTTAGTAAAACTATTAGGTGTTCTACAGCTTTATAAGATGTAAGCTTTAACAAGAGGCAAGAAGTATGGCAGCACTGACTGATATGTGAGGAAAGAAATATAACTATAACTAGTCACATAAAACTGGAGAAGGCCTATGAGAACCAGGTTTATATTTTGAAACAAATTAAAGGGGACCTGTCACCCAGACATAAAAAGCTGTATAATAACAAATTAAACATAAATCCCAAATTCTTTTTTTTTATTAAATCATCCATACCGGTTATAAACTTGTTTAAAAATCTCAGCTGTCAATCATATATTGCCTGAGGCATAGAGGCGGGGCAGGCAATTACTTTTGATTCTGGCATGATGCAAAACTTTCCTTAATAACAGTGTCTGCAAAATGGCTGCTGCCTGTTTCAAGAGATTGTGAATTGCAAGACTAAAAGAAACAAGATTTATATAATTTATATAGTATCAAGTGAAGTTTATTTTGCTTGACTAACATCACGAAATAGGATTTGGAATTATTTCTTAGGGTGACCGGTCCCCTTTAAGCTAAATATTTGCATAGGTACATGTAGTCTGTTTAAAGGTGTAGTTCACATTTATGTTCACTTTTAGTATGTTATAGAATGGGCAGCTGGTCTTCAATTCTGTATAGCTTTTGAATTCTTTGCCCTTTTCTTCTATTTCCAGCTTTCAAATGGGGGGGGGGGGGGGTTACTGACCCCAGAAGCAGAAAAACTATTGCCCTGTGAGGCAACGATTTTATTGTTACAGCTACATCTTTTTATTCAGGCCTCTCCTATTCAAATCCCAATATCTCACTTACACGACTGCTTCGTTGTTAGGGTAATGTGGACCCTAGCAACTAGATAAATGCTGAAATTCCAAACTGGAGACCCGGACAAAAAGCTAAACAAATAAAAAAAAAAAGACCAATTGTAATGTGTGTCGGAATACCACTCTACACGTCACACTAAAAGTTCATTTAAAGGTGAACAACCCTGTTACAGATCTCTCGTTTCTTGCAAATTAAGAATATTTAATAATGTAAAGAAACAGCAGAAGTGTTAAGTTCCTTGCTTTTTGCTCCTATAATTTGCACTGTTACTGCATTGTGTTACGTGCCCAAACAGGTATATACATAAATTGGGAAATGAAGTTGTAAGCACAGTAAATATACTGCAGTTGTGTCAAATTCATTTGGACATTACACAAATAATTCAAATGCACTTGATGCAAGTGTTGTATTTCCATTGTGTTTACAGGATTCTGAGCCTTTAACATGACTAGTTACCAAAGGGGTTGAGTTAGGAATGCTTATACAATATTTTCTATAAGTCAGCAGTGCTTGCAAAGTGCAAGTTTCCCAATTCTGCCCTCCTGACCTACCACAGAATGTGTTCACACCAGGTATTAGACACCAGCGGAACAACCGAAACATGGCCACAGAATTAAGCAATTTGATTTGTGAGATTAGAATACATACATGGCCCGTAATATTGTGAGATTATTAGCAGTTGGTTAATGTATCAGATATCTGTGTAAACCTGGTTATGAGAAATGCAAGCGTTGAAGTTATGTTTTTGTGTCATTTAATCACCAGAGCCATTATAGTGGCAGATATACAAAGCAATACAGCAGAATTTTTGCAACGAGGGCCAGATTTGGTGAGGTGAAAATGTGTGGGGGCCGACGATTCAGCCTGACATTGTTTGAACCATTAACATAATTTAACTCATTTAAACAAGGAATCGCGTAGCCGTAGCAATAATATTTGGGCACATTAGTGAAATGATCTGCCACTTGGGCTATACTGCTGCCTGTGTGCTGAAGGTGTTAGTAATAGACAAGTACTGGCACATAGTGATGCGCTGCTCTCCAAGACTTCATTAGTTTACAGTACTGGCACGTCAGTATGTCTATTGCACCTTCACCCCTAAAGAAGTATGCGAGAGATTGGCGCGTCACTATGTGCCAGTACATGTCTATTACTAACACCTTCAGCACACAGGCAGCAGTATAGCCCAAGTGGCAGATCATTTCACTAATGTGCCCAAATATTACTGCTACAGCTATGAGATTCCTGACTGCACTGTGCTGGTGGGTCACATTATTATTCATTTCATGATGGAGGCTGAGGGCTGGTGTAAATTTGAAAAAGGGCCGCAATTGTCCCCCGGGCCTGACTTTGGACATGCCTGATATAAACTATATCAGTGTTTCTGAAGCAAACGCCAGTTCTACCACTGCAGGGAAACCACACACAATAAAGTGTTAATTACTTTAAAACACTCCATTTTTTTGGTGTTACTGGCCCAGCAGAAAGTGAATAAGAATTGAGCTCCCCTTCCTTTCTGTGTAGCAAAGGGACAGATATTTATGTTCAGGACAGATAATCCTCGGTCCACCAGTATCACAGGATTATTGGTCTAGATGGCCCCCTGTTGCCCAGATGGTAGGGCAGGATGGTCAAAATATGCCAAATTGGGACATGTACGGTCTGCTGTAAACGACGACAACCGTGAGCAGCGTACATAAAGTGTCAGCTCATGAACACTGTGTTGGTGAAAACTTGCTCAGTACTCAGTGGGGGTCATTTATAAACTTCGCGCAGGGCAGATTGGTTTGCAAAGTGAATATATTTGCCCTGTGCATGGTTATATTTATAAAGTTGAATAAGAGGGTGCAAACAGAATTGCGAATTTTTTTTTCACAATGCGAATGTCTATAACAGCTTTTTAAATATGTCACAATTCGCAAATTGCGAATATTTATGCACACACTCTGCGACTCAATTACGCCACAACTTTGGTGGCGCATAAAATATTTGCAAAACAGTTTAGCAAACTGCGAATTTAAGTTATTGTCACCGCTATTTTCGCGCACAACAACCTTGCACATTGGATGTGCTCGCGCAAACTCCCGTCTCATTTTTGCGCCATTTGTGAGAATTTATTCACACTGCGAATTCGCAAAAACCGGAAAAACAGGCAGAGCAGTGCATTATATTAGCGTTCAGGAAAAAACATGCGCAATACAACCATTTGCGAAAAATATGCGCTGTGCGAACTTTATAAATGACCATATATATATATATATATATATATATATATATATATATATATATATTAGACCTACTGCCACTCATCTGGGCAAAACTATTTGATATCCACAGTAGGGGAAACTGGCTTAAGAATTAATGGAAACTCCAGTAATCATTTGTTTACTTTGTTGAACAATACATTAATATTCATCTGCAACAACATTTGGAAGGTGAAAAGAAAAACCCCACAAGTGAATTTGCAGAATTCATGCTGCAGTTCAGTTTACAAAGAATACCAGGACTTTCCTGATAATTGTTCATTGTCAATGATGGTGCAGCAGCAGCAGGCCCCACATGATCGCCATTAGTGTAAATCTGGAGACAGACCCCCCCAAAGTTACACCCCTAGCACAGCTGCTGGGCGCCTATAAAATACCACCCGGACTGTAATCCCTGTGCAATTACAATTACAAGCGTCACTTCCTGAATAAAGAAACAAGGTCTGTACAAAGTTTAGAATACATTTTGATACTTACAGAGTGTGGCAGCCAGGAGAGTCTTTACACAGGAATAGTAAGTAGTAGTAGTAGTAAGTCGCAGGCACACAAAAGATCGCCCTTCAGTCTCCCATTCCAGAAATAGAGCTCGTTTTAATCTTCAGAGCCTGACAATCTCCCCCGTTCTTTCCAAACACTGAAAAGGGCTCTAAATGCTGTTACAGCAGTTTCCTATTCACTGGCCACACGCACTGAGTTTTCTCATCTCTGCCCTCTCTCTCTCTGCTTCTGCCTGCGGATCTCTGTCTCTCTGTGTCTCTGTCTCTATCTCTGTCTCCCTGCTAGGCCTTCCTTCCTGCACAGCTCACAGGGCGGGGACTTCTCCCCCTCCCCACACACAAATTCCTACTCCACAAACAATACACTGCAGCCAATGCGACTCCACATAGGATAGAACTAGGGAAACGAACTTCAGCCCCCTACAGAGACATAATAAACACAGCTGTGTGCCCCTCCATTGTTTTGTATTACTACTACTGCCATAAGTAAATGTGGGACAGCAGGGCTACCTATAGACAGTGATACATAAACAAAGCTGTGTGGGTCTGTGACAGCTGCCTGAATATATTATTATTATTAGTGTTGTCCTTTATTGATAGAATATATATAGGGCTGACACCTTTTCTGGAAAAAAACACCGGCCTTCCTATATATTTATCTTTTTTCCTTATTAATAACATTGGGATCAACCATCATTTTTACTGGCCAGTCCAGTAAAATACTGGCCAGGTGGCAACCCTAATAGAATACTAAAACAATTTGTTGAGCTTTTCAGAGATTGTTTACAGCAGTTTCTTCTGCAGTGCAACTTGACCACAACACTGACTGCTCATGGGCAGAGGTTGATTTTTTTTTCTTTGGGAGGGGGGCTAAAGGTGGCCACACACAGGCTCACTTAAAGGACCAGTAACATCAAAAAAATTTTTAAAAAATTCGTTAGTACACAACGAAAAAAAACACATACACAAATTATACTTTAAAAAAGCAAAGTCTTTATTAAGAAATAATTAACAGAAACTCTGCTTCCTGTCTTCTACAGAAACGGCGAAAGGGCGACCATCCATTGAGCGGTGCTTGATTTCTCCTCCCTGGCTCTCTGCTGCTGGATTCTTCAGCTGCCACATTCTGTGCTTTCTGTAGTGCAGCGGCGCTTCCAGCAGGAAGTTGAGGCAGATCTGCGGTGCCGGTGTTCCTATGGGCCATGTTCTCTCTATCACTGCTGTAACAGCTCAGGCCCTACAAGATCCCCCTCCGCCCGGGGAGGTGAGTCCGGGTCAGTTCCCTGTAGGGCGGCTGTGTGGCAAGGGGAGAAAGAAGACTTGGAAGGGGGCGCCGAGGTTCTCTTCACAGTTTGCTGGGACAACCGGTAGCGCGTCCTAGAGCCCTCGCAGCTGCACGCACCCGCTGCAATTGTTTCTCTCTGGCGATTCGCAGCTACCGACAAAACTACAAGTCCCACCATGCATCCGTCCCATCTGCTTCTCCGAAAGCATTACCGGCAGTGGGACTCAGGGACTTGTAGTCAGCTGGATGCAGAGCCCCGCAGCTCAGCCGTGCCTGAACTGTTACAGCAATGAGAGAGAGAACATGGCCCATAGGAACACCGGCACCGCAGATCCGCCTCAAGTTCCTGCTGGAAGCGCCGCTGCACTACAGAAAGCACAGAATGTGGCAGCTGAAGGATCCAGCAGCAGAGAGCCAGGGAGGAGAAATCAAGCACCGCTCAATGGATGGTCGCCCTTTCGCCATTTCTGTAGAAGACAGGAAGCAGAGTTTCTGAAAGTTATTTCTTAATAAAGACTTTGCTTTTTTAAAGTATAATTTGTGTATGTGGTTTTTTTTTTTGTTGTGTACTAACGAATTTTTTTTTAAAAAAATTTGATGTTACTGGTCCTTTAAAGGTAGGGTTGTCACCTGGCCGGGATTTTTTTTCCAGAAAAGGTGGCGGCAACCCTAGTTAAAGGAGAGAGAACCCTGTTTCCAAAAAAAAACATTACCACCCACCACACGTAGACCCCCCTCCCTCCATCCCCCCAGCCTAGCTGCCCCCCTGGGGAAATGCCCCTAACTTTTTACTTACCCCTTGGTGCAGAGTAACAGCATCGGAGTTCACCACAGCCATCTTCCGGGTCTTCGTGTCTTCTTCCGGCACTTTGGCAATTCCCGTCCATTTTTGGCGCAGTTGTCGGAATCCAGTAAATTGCACATGCTCCACTTCGCCGCTCTCTGTCTCAGCTTACCAAAGACCTGGAAGATGGCTGCGGTGAACTCCCAATGCTGTGACTCTCACCAAAGGGTAAGTAAAAAGTTAGGGGCATTTCCCCAGGGGGGGGGGAAGCTAGGAGGAGGAGGGAGGGGGTCTATGTGGGGTGGGGGGTAGGGTTTTTATTTTTGGTAAACGTTTTTTTTCTCCTTTAAAGGACATGTATCACCTTAAATAGTTTCCCCCATCAGAGGTGCGGGCCCACACACTGGTTAAGGGAAACTATAGTCTCTTTTAAAAAAAATTGCCACCACTAGTGCTAGGCAGAATGGGAGGGGGCTCCCAGTTCAGGTGGCTATGTTGGGCACAGACATGCATGTGATGAGCGCGTGCCACAACTTGCTTTTTATGCGCATGTGTGTGACACCAGATATACCCCATAGTGAGACAGAAAGCTAGTGTATGCTGGCAATCCAAGTATATTTTATTGGGGGAAGCAGTCGGGATTGGAAATGTAAGTATATTAACTAGTGAAAAGAAGCATTGGATGTTCACCATGTGTGATCTGATATTTGAAATAAGACACATATTGAGCACCAAGCAGCACTTTACCAGCCCGAAATAAAACACAGGGCTTACAACAGTCTATTCCAACTCAAACCTCTTATGCACAATTATAGGCAGTGAGTAGTGACACCCAAACAAATTATACAGTAAGACACTATAGGTATCACACATATTTTATACAGTAGTCAGTGGGTACTGTTTAAAGCACATTAAATACAACAATCATTTCTATGCAAGCTGGAGAGTTTAACGGGCATCTGTTGCCAAATAATCCTCAACCAAAGGTGTGGTCTAATAAAGCCTGCACTCTGGTTGGGGGTAACAGTATTTTTTTTTTTATTATTATTATTTTATTAGGACACTTGCACTGGGAGGGAGCTCCTGGTGCGAGCGGCCATGTTGGCCAGATCACATCACACAACGCACTTCTGACGTCACGCACATAATTAACTAGTTGCCACATTCAATCATTATGTGCATACGTGTACCCCAAAATGGCCGCTCTTACTGGGAGCTCCCCATCATCAATAGTACCCCATTGATGATGTGTGCAACATATGTCACACTACACTGTATGCCCTGGAGGCCCCACCTCCAGAACCTATCCAGAACAAGGAGACAGACATCATTATGGAAACTTTATTCTAGGATGATCTAAGATAATGACATCGAACAGTACATTCTATTTCACACCATGTAATAAATAGATTATAAAAACATCACTCCGTCACTAGGGAGTCTATATCTAAATGAAGTTTAATTCTACGAAATACAAAAAAGTACTGAAGGGCAGGTAACATTTAAGCTTAAAGGGCAGAATTTTAAACCATAAAATGTCAGAAGACAACAGCAAAGCTGTCCAACTTGAGGCTAAATCATGGGAAGTGGCCTCCGGACTGCCGAACAACTCCACTAATCTCTTTGGACAAAATCATCATGTTATAATAATATGACCTAAAAACATGGCATGAATTATTGCCCATCTATATAGAAAAGTTGGACAGCACTGATCTACAATTAAGAAGAGATGCACTAGAATCTGAATCTGTATGCTCTGCTTAATCCCTGTAACCAATTTATTATAACAGCCTGCAACATCACCGTTATCTCAGTACCATCGAAACAGAGATGACATATAAATTGCAAATTCACCATACAGTTTTACCTAATCATGATCAGAACGTAAGATCTGTAGAACCAGGCTAGGCAATTGACAGACTTGGTGGGGGTTGGTTTGTCACATTTGTCAGCCAATGCCCTATTGAGTATTGTGTCCCAGCTGCTCCTTATTTAGTCAAAACAATTGGGAACTAATAGTAGCCTGCTCCTTCAAGAAGCTAGCAGCATACCCAAAATTGTGCCCAGGGGCGATCCTGGCCCCTCTGCTGCGGCCACCCTCTCCCCCACACACTCAAATTTTTGTGCGGAGGTAGTCGAGGGGGGTCCATGATGTCAGCGGAGAGGTCCCTGGGGTCCAGGATGCTAGCAGAGAGCGGACAATTTGTATCTTAAAAGTTACCAAGAGTAGTGTTTTTGCCAGTGTTCACCTTTGTAAATAATACAAGTTTTTAAAAAGTTCTTTCTGTTCCTTTTACTATATAATGTAACGAGGAAGACTAGGTATAATATATGTATATATATATACAGAATAGTATAAAATCTGCACTGCCTCATGGGAATAGTGAGAATCAAACTCGCTGCACACATGCATCTAAAAGAAAGGAGCAGAAGGAGCAACATTCTCAGCCGATCCCTCTCTTCCACTCTGGCCTCGAAAATCGAAATTTGCACCATAGGATCGTAATGCTGAGCTGAGGTGTGGAAATGCAACCAGATTTGGTTAAATAACGTTATTATTCCATTTGAAATCACCTTATACAGAACAGGCAGGGTGAGATAGGCTTAACTCGGTTTTGTGACCCACTAGTTACATTCATCAGAAGCCAGAGCACCCCCTGCAGGCAACACACTTATATAACCACAACCAATAAAATCAAATTGATACATATGGTAATTAAAAGTCACGATGTGTTATAATACCAATCAATCAACATTATAGTATCACTCATATGGTAGTAGCAATATATAATCATGTTAAAAACACCAATGCATAAATTATGGCATAAATATCAATTTAAATTCACAAAGAGAAACAACAAGTAGTCCGATGTAGTTCACTAGAAATTCAAACAACGAAGCACCGTCATAAATAGCTAGATTGTGATCCTAAATCATCAAAGATACCAAAATTCATTGAATATTTCACTTAACAACATACTAAATCAATTAATCAGAAAATAATCTATAATATTTCAAAATGTACTTATTGATTGGAATCTAGCCTTCATTCAACAAAGCAATTTAATTTCCACTCTCTATTAAGACCCCTCAGTGTAATAGTACTCAACTTAAACATCCAGTAGGCCTCTCTTCTCAAAAGGGTTACCTCTGTATCTCCCCCCCCCCCCGAATACTGGGTATAACTCTGTCTATTATTTGGAAGGAAATGCAGGGTTTGCCCCCATGATGTTCAAGTAAATGATTCGCAATTTCATAGAAGTTGATCTTATAGCGCCTAGAGCTATTGTTACCCAAAAAGTCCTTTGAAGGTTTCATATACTTGCAAGCATGACAGTGTGACCTTCCACATCTGCCTTTGACATTTAACCAGTGGGAAGGTCCACCTGTATCTACATTAACAAACATACTGGGTGACAGAATATATCCTAAACGCCACCCTCTTTTGAAGGCAAATAGGGGTTGCGGGGGTAATATAGGGCTCAAACTGGGATCCTGCTTCAGGATTTTCCAATGCCTTTGGATACTCCTACTTAACAGGGACCAAAATACATTCCTACATTGTTTAACACTGGTATTTCCTAGCTATGAAGATGAGCATTCATATCAATTTGTTCTAAATGGGTGGCCTCTGGTACAGTGATCCTCTTTATGGGTAAAAAGGTCCCCTGCTATTTGTCTATAATGTCCTCTAATATACTTGTAAAGTGTAATAATGTCCCCTCTCAAGCGCTTTGTTTCCAGAGAAAACAACCCCAACCTTGACAGTCTACCCTCATAATTTAAGTCTTCCATCCTTTTAACCAATTTAGTTGCACGTCTCTGCACTCTCTCCAGCTCATTTATATCCCTCTTAAGGACTGGAGCTCAAAGCTGCACTACATACTCCAGATAAGGCCTCACCAGTGACCAGACCAGGGACCTACAGTATAACGATTATTATGTTTTCATCCCTTGAGTTTATGCCCTTTTTTATGCAAGATAGTACTTTATTTGCTTTAGTAGTCACAGAATAACACTGGCTGAAATTAGACAATTTATTATTTACAAAAACCCCTAGATTCTTCTCAGTTAAGGAAACCCCCAACACACTGCCATATAGTGTATAACTTGCATTTATACTCTTTTTGCCAAACTGCATAACCTTGCATTTATCAACATTGAACCTCATTTTCCAGTTTGCTGCCCAGTTTTCCATCTTAGACAAATCACTCTGCAAAGTGGCAGCAATCCTGCATAGAACCTATAGTTCTGCACAATTTTGTATCATCAGCAAAAATAAAAAATCTACTTTCAATGCCCACCTCCAGGTCATTAAGAAACAAGTCAATTGTTTGACACCGGTCCAATTATGTTCCATTTACCACCACTCTGTGTAATCTATCCTTCAGCCAGTTCTCTATCCAAGTACAAATAAAATGTTCCAGGCCAATATTCCTTAATCTTACCATTTAACCTTCTGTGTGGCACTGTTTAAAATGCTTTAGCAAAGTCCAAGTAGATCACATCCACTGCCATCCCAGAGATGAGGTTCCTAATCTCCTTCTCATAAAAGGTAATTTTGGAAATTTTGGCTACGCTTAAAACCATGTTGGCCCAAACTCATAGAGTTCCAGATCTTCTACCTCTGCAGCAGTCTGCACCGTTTCTTCCAAACCCTGGTGAGCCTACCATACCTTTTACTGCTTCGATCCGTATGTTTGAAAATTACATTATTGCTGCTGCCCAAGGGGAGATTTCTGCTGCTAGAAAGTGTCCTTTACTTATTCACTGCCTGGGAGCAGAGGGACAGCATATATTCTATACATTACCATTACCTGATGATACTTATGAAACTGCTCTTACTGCTATAAAGAACTTTTTCTTGCCAAGAGTAAATGTGGTTCCACAGAACAATTTGTAGCTGCTTTGAGAGAGCTGTTTGTTACCTGTGAGTTTGGGACTCAAACAGATGAAATGCTAAGAGACCAAATAGTGGAAAAACAAACTCATCCTCGGCTACCCAAAACATAACACCATTTACTAACAATTTCGTCTTTTTTCCTCGAACATTGAAAATTTTAGTTTTGCTACGTTTCTAAAAAGCTCTAAAAATTCCAGATTTATTAAGTGTAAAAACTACAAAAACCTCTAAGGCAAAACTTTGCCAAGTAAAATTTTCAAGGTGCTATAGAAGTCAAAGGGAGCAACACTGATGCTATTGGACCATTTTTACAAAACATCTAAAACCACTTAAGTTCAATCTTTAATAAATAAGCCTCATAGCATTAGGATCATATCCCTTAATACCCCTGATGTCAAACTAACAAGATAAATGACTCGTCTAGAGACTGAGAACAGGATCCTTTTTTGAATAGCGACACCACATTAGTTTAGCAATTTACCAGTCTCTCAGGCTAGACCTGAATGAATTCTGAAAAACTAAGTAAAGAGGCTTGGAAAAAAACGAACAAGGGAGCGGGATGATTGCATCAGGGGGGAGCAGTGACATGTGGGAGTCGGCTTTTGATGTTTTGGGGAGTCTGTGCCTCCTATGAATGAGATGTTGACATCAGAGGTGCTTTTTAGCCATATTTTTTTCAGGTTTTACAAGGCGAAAACCTGAACAGGCAGATTTCACCCAAACAGCCCTAAGAAAAAACTGCTCGGGTCAAAACCAAACATGTGGCAACCCTAGTCTATGCATGTTTATTTACAACCAATGTTTACATGAAAAATATGTTTTTTATCCATAAAAGGCATGTATTTTATACTGACTTGCATTCTTTATATTTAAGGGAACATGTCAAAGTTGATTCTTCTAAATATGAATCGGGATAATGATGCATATTTACCAAAAACCTCCCTCCCTGATGCTCTTCTCCTTTAAATTGACTCATGCATGCCTTCAATGGGGTGGTGGTGCAACTAGCAGAGCAGCACAAGGTAAAGCACACTGGACCCCCTTTGCCTAAAAAGATTTGTATTGCTGCTAACTGTAAGGATTGTATTCATTTCTTTTAAGGCTTCATGTTTTATTTGAAACATAAGCACTGTTGTGATATAATCTCATCTGCCTACTGAACATTCGTTCAGAAAGATTTTGGCTTGTTTTGGTGTTTAGGTGTTTTTTACAATGTATTTTTCCTCATCTGTGAGGTCTTTGGATTTGATGTCTCCTAACTTCCAGTTGGAAATAGATGGTATGAGTTGAAACTTTTGTACCATGTGTCTTATTAAATGCCAGTGTTCTCATCTGTTTAATGGGACTTCGGTTTCTGAAGCTCCATACTGATCTTCCCTATATCTGGGCTGTAAGATGTGACTTTGATCTTCACACAGGACTGAAGGCTCTCATTTCTTAAGTGGAAGCAATATTTGGATTTCTATGAAGTTCATGTTCGAGAAAACTTGCTTGCATAAGTATGTTGAGCCAAAGATGGACAGGACTCCAAATGCATACTTTTTCATGTTCATGTACGTGTTAGGAATGGCACGCCATGTTGTTGGGTTTGGGGAGGTTTTCAATATCATTCCATTTGTGCTTTTTAGAAAGAGTGGCCTTCTGATGAGCGATTTCTTCGAGATCCGTTGTCAGGCTTTTGAACTTGGACACCCATAAGTCTTTATCCGCTATGTCGGCCAGTTCAATTTCAAGATTGGGCTGACTTATCCCTGTGAATGCGGATATGTTCAGCAGGGATAGGTCGATGTTTTGTCTTGAGTGTGCGACCGCCATTCACTCCTGGGACGACTATACAGCCCTGGCACTTGCTGGCAGCTTCATGAGTATGCTACCGTCGTAAGCTAACCATTAGCTTACAGCAGTCACACACTCAATAAGCTGCTAGCAGGTGTGAGGGCTGTATAGACGACGTGACAGGCACAGCCACAAGACAGAGCCGCAGCAAGCGGGATAAAGAGCCGCGGGTTGCAGACCCCTGGACTAGGCAGACCAAAAAGGGATTAATACCAGCTAGTTGTGGGAGCATGGGTTACATGCAACTTAAAACACTTCAGGCTAGGGCCTACACTACATAGAAGATTATAAGAGTAGTATAACTACAACTCTGACGCTACTTTGCATACACAATGCCACACAGCAGGCTGAAACAGGTTACAGTACACAGCAGAGAACAGTCCCATCAGGAAAGGTAGTCAAGTAGTACATCCATTTTCTTCTGCAATATACCTCAAAGTGGTCCGGCTCCCACCCAATGGAGTGGTCAGTGCCTCATTCTAGGCAATTCAAAAGCCTTGGGAAGCTACTCCCTACTAAAATCCTTGATGGAGCTCAGCAGCTCAGAGAGTCTATGACAGAACTAACCCTGTTTAGCTAACCTCATTCACTAGGTTCCCTGCTCCCCGACTTAGACACTAGAGGGCCTCTAGGGCTAACACTTTACTGGGCCTTGTTGTACCCAGGCTCAATGGTCGATCAGGAAACCAGTAGCCAAAGAGGAAGATCCACCCCTTCTCTCTCACTATACCAGAGTGTGTCAGGACGTGATCACAGAGCCTCCTGCCAAATAACAAGGATATGCAAATACTTAAACTAGATACATGAGCTTTTGGCCGGTAACGTAAAATAATGGAGGCAAATGTGGCGTTCGCTTGGCGTAAAATTACACACGTAATATTTTACTCGGCTTTTTACACTGTTTAGTCTGCAAATTTAGTTTTACACAGCATAATAAATATTCCTCCCACAGTAAATGTTTTAGTGCTCTTACACTTCTTCCCTTGCATCGTTGGTATGAACCCCTATATTGTTTACATAGGTTAGAGTATTAAATACCTTCCATGGTGTCTAATTTACGTAATTATATTGGAATGTGCCTCACAAGTAATAGCTGGACAGACTGGGTGAGGCAGGGAGAAATGATCTAAGTAATGCATGCTGACTTCCCACAGTAAATACATAGCTTTGATAGCTGATAAAAAACCTTGCCAAGAGGAATAGAGGAGTCTGCTATAACTGATGCCCTCTCATGCACAACTGACTGTCTGTTATTATATTGGCTAGTGTGCCAGCATATGCAGTAGGGCACCACATTATAATATATTATTTATTCAGACAGTGGCGTAACAAGATGTTACTGGGCCCCATAGCAACATTAATTTTAGGGCCCACAACATATGCAGAGGTTGTCCTGAATTGTATATGAATTAGAGCCTCATGCAGGCCCGGATTTGTGGAGAGACCCCCAAGGCCTGGGCCTAGGGCGGCAGGATTTTAGGGAGCGACATGCTGCCCAACCACACCCAGATTACTTCAGAAACACTGGGGATGAGCAGGAGATACGATAGTTTTTTAAATCTCCCTTGTGCCAATCCCAATTGCTCTAGTACCAATGATGAACGACAGCGGCCTAGTGGCGCCAGCTATGTAAATCTGGCCCTGGCCTCATGGGGCCCCTATACCTCCTGGGCCCCCCTGCAGCCCCAGGGTCTGCTTCCTCTGTAGTTACGCTCCTGTATTCAGATGTGGAATGCCGATAAGTGGTACGAAGTTCATCAATGTCTCTATACATTAAAGTATATCGCAAAACTGCTTACAATGACATTTGTCATTCAACTGTCACTCTGGGTGAAGGAACTCTTTTGCTCGAGCTTCTATAAAGGTTTTGGTGGTTTAGCTTACAGTTTAAATGTATGAGCATCATAGGATAGCATCTGATGCTTTACTGTGACATTCCAACTGCATAGTTATCCTAAGAAAGGAACAAGCAATCACATCAGTTGTGTGCCTTCTGTACAGTCAAACCT
The DNA here is from genome assembly GCA_038501925.1 of Xenopus petersii. NCBI lineage: Eukaryota > Metazoa > Chordata > Amphibia > Anura > Pipidae > Xenopus > Xenopus petersii. The sequence continues at coordinate 38,407,769 of CM076681.1, read as the reverse complement.
CGATTTTAAGCACCCTGATTTTAAGTTTTCTCCCAATTTACCTGGGAAAAAGATCTGCTACTGTTTCAGGATGAGTTAAGCTTTTTAAAGGGATACTGTCATGGGAAAAATTCCAAAATGCATCAGTTAATAGTGCTGCTCCAGCAGAATTCTGCACTGAAATCCATTTCTCAAAAGAGCAAACAGATTTTTTTATATTCAATTTTGAAATCTGACATGGGGCTAGACATATTGTCAATTTCCCAGCTGCCCCAAGTCATGTGACGTGTGCTCTGATAAACTTCAATCACTCTTTACTGCTGTACTGCAAGATTGTGTGGTGCTGTGCAGACTAGTAGTGTAATATAAATAAAGTTGCACATACATACTTACATACACCTTGGTATATTTGGAGACTTCTGACTTAGACCTTTAGTTTCTCATTTATTTATATTAGCCAACTTTGGAGCATGTAATGGAAGTTTTTATATGGTTTCCTATGCACTATACATATGCTAGAGAAATGGGAATTTGAAACATCAAACTTTCAGTTTCTCTGCTCTGCTGTGACCTTACATGTGGTTTGTATGTATGCACAGTGAATCTTACGATCTCAGGGGGCGGCCCTTATTTTTTAAAATGGCAATTTTCTATTTATGATTACCCAATAGCACATACTACTAAAAAAGTATATTATTATGATAATCGTTCATTTACATGAAGCAGGGTTTTACACATGAGCTGTTTTACTCAGTATCTTTTAATAGAGACCTACATTGTTTGGGGGGTATAGTTTTCCTTTAAGTAAGTTGTGGGTTACATACAAAAATTGAGATAATAATGGAACGAATATTGTAATTCACTTGTTTAATAGTTCTGATTTTTAACTTAATCTTCCTTTTTTTATTCAAAAGATAACTAATTGGTCTATGAGGTATACTGAGAGCCGACAATAGGATCTGCAGATGAATTGAGTCCCATGTGCAAAATCAGTCGAAAAAGGTAATACAAGACCAATATATTGTATTATTACATTTTGTACACAGGTTTATGGATTTGCACTAATGGACTGAAATATCGACACTTATAAGACTTTTTCTGATTATTTTTATTTGTTCTATTTCCCATGTTTATTCACTGTGATGTCACCATGAATGGGAGCGGACATAAGCCACTCCTAAAGTGAACTCTATAAAACATCGGCTTTACTCACTAGGCTTGATAAAGGGCCCAGTAGGGTCCAAAATCTTGCCCTTACATTGTATGTACATGGGCTAAATAAACAAGGGATTCACTTGCTTCACTTAAAATCAGTGTGCTGCTGGTTCATTTTTACATTTTAAGTTTAAATTTGATTGGCTGAGGGGAGGGAGAAGTGCCTGAATCTTCCTTATTATTTGAGTATTTTCAAGACCCATTGAAAGTCTGTCTTACAGAGATGCAGAGCTGCCTGTAAGCTTCAGAGAACAAGTCTTGTGTGTTTGCTTGCTATGTGGGAGCAACTTTTCCAAGGAGAGGTACTTTGGGGATGGTGGTAATACATGGGGGTATGTTTAGAGTGAAGTTAGAGATCACCACAGTCTGCTACAGTGAAATTCCGCCACTCTCCAACCATTTTTATGGGATTTTGAAAGGCGTATTTATCAAAGAATGAACTTTCACTTTCACCCATTGATAAATACTCTTTTAAAAATCCCATAGAAATTAATGGAAAGTGGTGGAATTTCACTCTAGAGGACTGTGGTGATCTCTAACTTCACTTTTTGATAAATATACCCCGTGGAGTACGAGAGCTCTTAGGAGGGACTTTTTGAAACAAACTGAACTGTACATGTATTAACTCCATCCAGAGTGAATTATGGCACTGATAATTCCAAGGGCTGTGTGAGTTAGTCAGTCTGAATTTTATTAGGAAGACACATGCCCTCAGGGTTCCCAATTGCAGTGTTTCTCTGTATGATATGCCGTTGCATTTTTTTCTTTCTATACAAAGTTTATTATTATTTTGGTTGATCCCCTGAGAGTGTATCCCTACATGGCCACTAGGTGGAGGCACTGTGCTATAAAATCTTGGTTTCTCCCTTTTAGATTTCCCATGGAGAGTTACAGGTTAGCCTGATTGTCAGCCACTAAAGCTGGCCATAGATGCAAAGATTTTTAAAAGATCTTTTTGTTATTGTGTGACCTTGATTATCTCGAAATGGTCGTTTAAATGTACGATTTGTCCATCAACTAAAAAGACCATTTCAAGCGATATTGGCAGGAAAACTGAGGGTAGCTGCCTGCTTGGCCCTGCAGACATAGATAGATTGCACTGGGACCGATAACATTTTTTTAACCTGGACAATCAATTTACTCAAATCGTAAGATGCACGATCGTTCGATTCCAACTAACCGTCACGATAATTTGACGGATTGGTCGGATTGCACTGAAATCGGTCTTTCACCAATGAAAAATCTTTGAGTCTATGGGACCTTAATAGTCGTGTGATCCTATTGTAAGGCAGCAGGGCCGGATTTACATAGCAGGCACGCCTAGGCTGGCTGCTGTTCGTCACTCCTGTCACCTCCCCTTCATTCACGAACATGCACACATTTTCATCATCAGATCAGGAGCACTGGTGATTGGTTCACGGGATGGGAAATTTAAAAACTATTGTATCTCATGATCAGCCCCAGATCTTTCAAAGGAATGTAGGTGTGGTCTGGCTTCATGCCGCCCCCTAAAATCCTGCCGCCCTAGGCCCGGGCCTTGGTGGCCTTTCCACAAATCCGGGCCTTAGCATGCCAAGAAAGGGTTACATCAACAAAATGCCATAGGGCAGTGGTGTCCAAACTTTTTGCAACAAGGGCCAGATTTGGTGATGTGAAAATGTGTGGGGGGTGACCATTCAGCCTGACATTCTTTGAACCATTAACATTAAATGCAAATTAACTATTTTATGAATTTTTTTTTTGCTAATGGTATACTACTTGTCATTGTGTATAATAATGGCTCTAAGGATTTATTTGGGAGATGATGAATTGCTCTTGTGCCTCTACAATTTAGTATTGGCCCCTCTGCATCGTATATCAGCCCTGTGCTGGTTATAAGCAGAAAATGCCCATATCCTTAGCCCTGATATAGTCTCTCCCACTGGCACAGGGCCCCAGCGGGTACAGTGTACAGTGTCCATCCCAACTAAATAGGGCCCTTATGTGCATACCACTGATACTGGGTATCTGGCCCATACCAAGACCCCAAGTGAAAGGACTCCATCCTTTATACTGATCCAGTATTCGGGCTTTTTCAGCAGGATTTGGATCCTTCTGCCCAGGCCGAACCAAATCCGAATCCTAATTTGCATTTGCAAATTAAGGATGGGAAGGGAAATCGCGTAATTTTTTTCACAAAACAAGGAAGGTATAATGTTTTCCCCTTCCCACCCCTAATTTGCATATGCAAATTAGGATTTGGATTCGGTTCGGTATTCGGACAAATCTTTCGCAAAGGATTCGGGGGTTCGGACGAATCCAAAATAGTGGATTCGGTGCATCCCTAATACTGATACAGGGATGGAACCCGCACACACAGCAGCTGTTGAATACACAAGGCAGGAACTGCAGTGCCGCGGGACATGTAGAAATCAGCAAACACTGACACGTGTATCCATTAATTCCTTCCCTGGGGCCTGGCTCTGGACCTGCTAGTGTCACCGTCACCTGACAGCTCTGTGGTTAGAGGTGGGGCTCTAAACTGTCTCCGCCCATGAATAGAAGCGTAAGGGGAGGTGAACCCCTAGCAGTAGTCACTTTGGTGGCTGTAATTGTATGAGCTACTGTGTATGGAAAGAATTACCCAAAGTCCCATCATGAACGTCTTTGTATGGACATAGAAGGGTACGTCCACACACAAGGCTTCCACTGTGATGCCAACAGAACTGGGTCCCCCTCCCCATTGGTGGTTTGTTCACAATCTGCTATAAACACTTCAGCCAATCAGGATGCTCACAGAGCCAGCGCTCACTCATTGGCTAAATGTGAACAGCAAGAAACAGAGCTTAAACGTAATGTCATTGGCTGAATGAATCATGTGCCCAAATATTACTGCTACAAGCTACGGTGATTCTTTGTTTAAATGAGGTGGCGAGCTGCATTATTATTAATTTCATCACAGAGGCTGCAGGCCAGTGTAAATTTGAAAACGGGCCACGATTGACCCATGGACCGGACTTTGGACATGACTGCCATAGGGATTAATAAAACTACCAATGTCTGGTGGCTTCCAAATAATTGCATCAAGTGGGCAGATTTCAGTTTATTTAAACAGCTAAGGAAAAATAAGCGAGTAAGAGCTGGAATACAAAGCAGAAGGTTTGAATCCAAACACACATTTATAAACTTGGGAAGTATCCCAGAGATTCCTCCACTATTTAAGACAGTTAATTTCCATATTGTAGCCTGTTCAAAGCAGAGAACTGCCGAGCATTTAAAGGAACAGCAAAGACATTATATTGAAGGCAGAAATAAATGAATTTAGTTTAAAAAGGCATTGGGCTTGTTTATTAACACTGGGTAAACTTGCACCTGAAAAGTAACTACATCATCAGTGATAGATTTCTTTCGTCAGCTAAAGGAAGAACAATGAAAACTAAAATGTGATTAATTATTATGAGTTAGTGTCCAGTGTTGATAAATGATCCCCAGGTCTTATATCCAGACATATGCCAGACTCCCTTGTTATCCTGTGAGTATGGCACATTCTCTAGGACACTGACATCTCTGTAAACACAGGCAGATCCACTTGTTTTACAAGGTGGCCAAATGTGGGGATCTTTCTATGATTTAGCACCCAGACTGTCACACCAGGACCAGATGGGTGTAGGTAAATGACCGTAAATTGTAATTCTCACTGCTAATATTGGTGTTTAATGGCTGCCACCCTACCACCCAGCAAGATATGGAGAGCAAACAGAACACAGACCACCCACAACCAGCAGGGATAAAACAAAAAGGATGAATGATCCAGAAAATGTGAAATATCCAAAAATGTACCATATGATAGAACACCAAAAATGCCTTCAGAGACAGAGAGTTAAACAAAGATTTTAGCGTGTATGTGATCTATGTGGATTAAGTTGTGTATGAATGGCTTGCAGTTTATGGCTAAAAGGAATCCAATCAACACATCCGAGCCCTGCTCTCTATAAATGCTTCAGAAAAACACCACCTCACTCATTAATTATCAATAACCAGGTTAAGCAATTAATCTTCGTTCAGCTGGGTACATTACTGGCTTCAAAGAGAGTGATAGAAACACCTCTAAATGCATCCTGCAATGAGACAATTCTGTTATATGAGCAGAGAACTTCTGCTGTGTAAACTAAGAGAAGTCCTAATACAGAAAAAGAGAGTCAACTCGCACACCCTGGCCTTCAGGAACTCTGCCAGGTGCTCAAATACCAGGAGGGATCGGCACCCTCCTCAACCAATGGTATAAGAAAAAAGGCAATGGCACACCAGGCACGATCAAGCAGGGAAAAACCCTTGCGAAGATTTATTTGCACATGATGCAACGTTTCGGGGTGGTCCCCCTTTGTCAAGCATGGTGTGCCATTGCCTTTTTTCTTAAGTCCTAATACAGAACATCCTCTAATGACTGCAGCAGATGACTTTTGTAGTAGCCCAAAGGCACGTCATTGAGACCACACAAGTTAAGGAGAACCAGCGGGTACAATCTTTCCACATGCAGCTTTGTGTCAGAGTCAACTATCTTAAAAGACAGTTAGCTCCAATACATTAGTAACAAGCATGGGAAATGCACACCCTAAGAAAAAAAATTAGGTGTCAATCCACTGGAATCAACTCGAAAACAATCCCAAATCCATTAAACAAAAGAAGCCAAGGGATTGCACACTCCAAAAATAAAAATACAAAAGTATTTATTAAAGAGATACTGACACCAGAAATTTATTGGAACATTATTTGGAAACAAAAGCTGCACAATTCAAGTTCTTTTGTGCTAAAACCCCCAATTTCCTATTACAGTTTTTGAAACTTGAATTTCAATATTTATTTAGCACTAAAAACTTTAATGCAAAAATTTGCATGTAGAGGTCAATGGAAGTTGCCCTAGCAAATTCTAGTGGCGTGGGGTGTGTGTGTGATTGATTAGTATTGATTGGCTTATTAGCACTTGGGGACTAAGACCTTTGCTTAAGTTGGCTTTTTATGGGTTTTAATGATTTTGTACTCACAATATTTAAAGGAAACTTTATGAAGTGCTGAATTCTTGATGGTCTGTCATGTTTATAGATATCATATTGCCACAAGGAGCAAAAAATCTTGCCATGCACATGGCTGAATAAATCCCAAAATATTGCTTCTTAAGGGCCACAAAAATGTTGTTGCCCAAAAAACAATATCACAACAATACTGTGGCACACTTGGTGCAGGAATAGTGTGTGGGCACAAATCAATCACTTTGTCTCCCAAGTGTGTATCTAATATTTATTTATTTGACAGTTAGAGGTGCCTTTTGCTGCCAGTGCAGAGTGTTAGGAGCAAGGATAGCCAAAAAGGCAACAAGCCAAGGGGGCTGCCATTGTCACAATGACGGGTCTCCTGTTTTGCCTTTTTCTAAACCCCCACACTGTCCACCCGCTTAGTAGTGCAAGAATTCTACAAGGAACAGCCACTCCATGGAGCCTCCAGCAATGCCAGTGGTTCTCCTGCCCAAGAGACGGTTAACGATTACATATATACATTTACATGTATTTGATTTTTTTTTACTTACATACACAAATATACACTGTACACAAGTTTTAGAAGTATACACACAAACACTGTTTTTTAAAAAAGAATTATTAATTTTGTTTTTTCCTTAGGACATTATGATTAGACCATTAATCATAGTGTCAGATTATTTTGTTGTTTCAATGATTTGCACAATTGAACTTTTTGTGACTAATGTATTTTCCCTGCATTATTGTACTGTATATAACATGTTTTTAGCATAAGTTTGCATTTTGTTGTAGAAAGACATTTACACATTTGGATTCATTAGAAAGTGTGCTTTTTATAAATATAGGGGTTTCTGGAGTCTTTGCACTGTTAGGGGGTCTTGTCACATAATATGCAGTCTGGGGGCTTTGTTTTCAGAAGCTGAATTGCCATACAACAAAATTCATACTATATACTATTTTCATTTTGGATCCCTGCATGTCACATACTTTGTTAAATCTATGCATATTGGGCATCATGCAGTTTAGTAGACCTCTGGTGTTCATATTTAGTGGTGTTTTATCTTTGTATGAAAGACATTGTGCCAGATAAATGTGGCAAATTGCAATATTTTTGGTGATTTTCAGAAATTACATAAAAACTGCTCAGTTTAGGAAAGCTTTGCAGGTTAATGGTTTGGAAGAGAAAGAAGTCTTTACACATTTTGGATTTGTACAGGTATTTGAACAGGTACTCTCCAAAATAAATGGTTCTCAGGGATCTGTATTCTCTTGGGGGCTCTTGAGACATTATAAATGTGAGGTATGGCATTCCTTCTCATATAAGGAGAACAAAGAAGCTTATAAATCCGCCATTCATTTAAACAAAACAATGTATTGCATAAAATACACACTTTTATAAATATACTTATATGTCCAGTGGGTGGCACCAAAGTTATTCACTAAACGCAGGCTCAAAAACTAGGGTATATGTCATTCAGCAAAGCTTTCCCCCTAATAAGCATAATGTGGCTGATTCTGAAGCAGATGGGCACTACAGAAGCTCTTCTGAATGGGCTTGTTTATTGTGTGGCAGTTTCTGAGCTACATTCAAAGACAAAGCAAACACTAACAATTTTAAAATGACAAATGACAAAGAACTATTTCCCTGCACTGGTAAAACAGGGAATTTTGAATTAGAAGCACAACTATAGTTTATATAAACAAGCTGGCATGTAGCCATGGGAACAGCCATTCAAGTTGGAAAAAAGGCACAGATAAATTCTAATAAAAATCCCATTGTATACTACAGAGCTAATCGGTTATCTACTATGTAACCTGTGCATTTTCTTCTTTTTTCTAACTTGAATGGCTGCCCCCATGGCTACACAGCAGCTTGCTTATATAAATTATACCTATTTTTTTGAAGCAAACACAACAGTTTTACCAGTGTATGCCAACACTACATTCTATTTTCTTTACTCTAAATCACTTTTATTTCTTAGTGTTATTGTTCCTTTAAGTCAAATTTACAAATGACAGCCTAAATCCATGTCCCACATCCCACTGCCCCCTTACTCAACTCCATAACGAAGCCACATAACCCCCATATTTTAGGCCAAAAAACATTATTCTAAGAATCAGAGCAGCAATTCTAAATACCGTATACATTTCTATATATAAAACCTGTTTATTTACTGGGTGCTGGAGCTTTGCAGCTGGTACTAGATGATAAAACCCAGGTGAAAACTACATGTAATTCTGCCCCAGCTGGAGAGCTGCCTTGTGAAGAGACTTGATCAAACAGGATTACATAAAAAAAAGAAATATAGGTCTGATATATAGTATGTGTCCCTCTTCCCCTGCCTGTTAAACATACAGTAGGATCAAAGGAAACAGATGGGAAAATAAGGTTTCCATTAAATGGTCATGCCAATGGAATTTTGTCCTTTTGCTAAATATAGTTCCATTTTGTACCATTATAGTTACAGCTGTACAGCAAGTACATGTTGATGAATGACCCCATTAAATTACACGGTAAGGGAGACAGGAAGTAATTTTTTTCCTCTGTTTACTTTTATGTCTGGTGCACTTATCTCCGAGGGGAGAATGTATTATGTAGATTTATCTGTTTATGTCACATGGTTGCCATTATTGTGATAATGACTTGAAGTTTGTAGACATGCAGCTTAGTATATGCCATATAGAGATGCTATTCAGTAATCCAGTTCTGTATCAAGGCTGCCAATATGTTATGTTTTGGGTAGCCGAGGATGAGTAGAGTATAACAGTGCTTTATTAGCAGAGTCATGCAGGCATTATACAACAGTAACTTTCACTTTCACTTTTAAGCTGTACAGAAAGTCCTGTGTATGCACAGTGACACCTGCAGGCCATTTGTATAAACACCACATATTCCCCCTATAGTAGGAAAGCATTTGGACAACTATAAAAATGGCAATAATAAAAAAGTATATATATTAAAGCAACATTATACATTCTTCACATCACAAAGTCCTTGGTCCATGCAGGTAGTTTTCTGATTCTCTCAGTAAGCCTTATAGGTTCACTTTCTTCAGGCCTATTGCAGTTGACATCAGGAGTAGGAAAATGTCCTTAATCAAATGGAGCTTCTCCAAAGCCATATCTAACAGGAGCAAGACGACTTGCATTCCATATGCGTCCATCAAACAGTTCATATGTGTATGGTGCTCGCTGGCATCTCACTTCAAGTGGTGTAGTAAATTTAGATTGTCCATGTTTCAGTATTCCTGGTTTCTTAATTCTGACTAAAGATCCAGGCTGAAAGTGTACTTCTCTGGCACCACGTTTTCTGTCAGTGTAAGCCTTGCATTTGGCTTATTGACGTTTCACAATATCAGCAGTAGATGCTTTTTGTAGGCACAGTAGTTTGTGGAAGTTTGATGTCTGCAACATGTAACTTAGTGCGCATCTGTCTGCCATGTAATAATTCAACTGGAGATGATTGGGTTGTTGCATGGCACGTTGCTCTATAGTTATGTAGGAACTCTGTTATAAATACTTTCCAAGATTTCCCAGTAAGATTTGCAACTAGCGGATCCTTTTCAAAGTATTTCAAGAAAATATCCTTTGGTAGAATAGAAACAGCTGAACCTGTATCAAGCATCAGGTTAATGGATTGTCCCTTGTCAGCAGAAACTGTACTGACACTGACAGTGCATATAAACTTGTCTGGAATAAATGTACCAGCTTTATCCACACTTAATACTGTGACATTTGTAGTAGTGACTTCATGAACATCTTTAGCAAAACTAAGGCACATCTTAGCAAAATGTCCTACTTTTGTGCAGTTGCGGCAATGTTTAGCTTTTGCAGGACATGTAACATGATTTGCAGTGTGTTGTGCTGAATCACAGCGAAAGCAGTATTTTCTATTTGTATTTGCTGTATGGTTTTGCAGTGTAGATGAATCCCTTTCCTTTTGCCTGTGACTGTGCATCATTAGGCCACAGTGTTGAATTTACAGTCTCTACATTCCCAGCAGTTCCCTAACTGAGAGTTTTAGCCTCTGCCACTGCTGTTTCAATTTGGCTAGCAACTGTAATAGCCTTTGCAAGTGTTAAATCCTGCTCTAGGAGCAGTCTCTCTCTAATGTGAGGTGAGTTTGTTTTTTCCACTATTTGGTCTCTTAGCATTTCATCTGTTAGATTCCCAAACTCACAGGTAACAAACAGTTCTCTAAGCTGCTACAAATTGTTCTGTGGATTTGCCATTACGTTGTCCACGTTGGCGGAATTTATATCTTTCAGCAACCACATTTACTCTTGGTACAAAAAAGTTCTTTATAGCAGTAAGAGCAGTTTCATAAGTATCATCAGGTAATGGCAATGTATAGAATATACGCTGTCCCTCTGCTCCCAGGCAGTGAATAAGTAAAGCACGCTTTCTAGCAGCAGAAATCTCCCCTTGGTCAGCAGCAATAATGTAATTTTCAAACATACGGATACAAGCAGTAAAAGGTATGGTCGGCTCACTAGGGTTTGGAAGAAAAGCTGCAGGCTGCTGCAGAGGTAGACGAGCCATCCTTGTCGCAATTTGTTATGTTTTGGGTAGCCGAGGAGGAGTAGAGTATAACAGTGCTTTATTAGCAGAGTCATGCAGGCATTATACAACAGTAACTTTCACTTTTAAGCTGTGAAGAAAGTCCTGTGTATGCACAGTGACACCCACAGGCCATTTGTATTAACACTACACAATGCCCACACCTAAACCAAAAAAAACCTAGCTGTTAAACCATTCTTAGGCCCATAAACTTTGCTATGTTTGTTAGGAAAATTATAAGAACCTGCCCAATTGATATCCTGGTAGATTCTAGGCCAAATATGAGTCAGGCAGGCCGAGGGCTGGAACTAGATGTAGTTAGAAGACGTGCATTCCTAGTGTGCAACATTAGGAGGGTGATAGGACCCTGGGTACCTACCTCTTCTGTCTATTCTTACGTCTTGTTTTAGCCCTGTTGAGTGGATAATTGAGTCCCAACTGTGGCAGGGTGCAGGGGAGCTGGAAAAGAGCTACTAGCCTAGAAGGGAGAGAGGCACAGTATTGCAGGAAGTGAGTGCCAGTGGAATAGTAGTTTGAGCTCTAAGCATTAATGCTTAGGGTGCAAAAACTGCTTGGTGCGGCTCTGGGCAGGCCTACATGGGTGGAGAAGCTTGGTCTGTGGGGGACAAATGGGCAGCTTAAATCAACCCATGTATGGCCACCTTATATTGAATTAAAATGCCCTGTGTCTGTTTCCTTAACTCAACAGTTTCCCCAACCACCATGTATGTTAAGATAAAGTAATCTGAAAATTAAGCTCTGTTTTGGCTTTGAGTGGTAACTGTCCACTACTTTTTAAAGGAAAAGTTCAGTGTGAAAATAATAAACTCTGTAAATGGATAGGCTGCGCAAAATAAAACATGTTTCTAATATAGCTAGTTAGCCAAAACTGTAATGTATAAAGGCTGGAGTGACTGGATGTGTGTCATGATCACCGCCTGGAGCAGTTCCAGGCGCTCCGGGCGGCGCTTCCTCCCCTGCCGGCGTCGCTCCCAAAATGACGGTGCCCATGGCCGCCACGTGGGTAGCCGCGCTGACGCGATGACGTCGGCGTGCCGACGTCGGCGCAAGGACGCCAATGACGTCACTATGACGCCAAATTCGAATATAAAAACCCTATCAAGACGCCAGAATGGCGCCCAAGTATACGATTCGTTACTGTGTGTTTCCTGGGTTTCCTGTCTGCTATTTTGAGACTAATCTTGTTCCTGTTTGTTGCCTGACCTCTTGCCTGGACTTTGGACTTTGCTGACTATTCTGCCTGCCCTTGAACTCTTGCCTGGACTTTGACCTTGTATTTGCTTAACCCTTTGGATACCGCAATCTTGCACCCTCAAGAGGGTTTCCTCCTTGATCCTGACTACCTCCCTGGAGGGAGCTCCCGGCTCCCTGACAATGTGTAACAGAACAGAACAGAACACTACTTTTCAGCTCTCTAACTCTGAGTTAGTCAGCTACTTGAAGGGGGGCCACATGGTACATTTCTGTTCAGTGAGTTTGCAATTGATCCTCGGTATTCAGCTCAGATTCAAAAGGAAAAGATATGACCCATGTGGTCCCCCTCAAGTCTCTGATAGTAACCAGGGTTACCAGGAAGTAGTGTTCTGGCTATTATGTTACACACCCAGTCACCCCACATTTTATACATTACATTTTTAGCTAACTAACTATATTAGAGACATTTTTTATTTTGCACAGCCTATCTATTTAGTCTAGTTTTTATTTTTACACTGAACAATTCATTTAAGATGTATGACTTTGGCCCCACAGACACATTATGAATTCCAGCTGATTGGGAGAAGCAGTTCGAGATCCGGAACCTCTATAACCTGACCTCTAAATGTACATTGCTTCTACTTTTGGTTCAAAATCCCTGATCAATCATCCTGTCTCTCTGTCCATGGTGTAAGGAGACTACATTACATGTTATTTCACTCTAGAAAGCAGGGATGCCCAAATGAAGGCCTGAGGGTATTGTGTGGTTTTATGATCCTCTAGCTATCAGCGTTTCCCATAAACCTCTTTTGTGACATTGCAATTTTAATTTATTCTGGCCACAAACATGCAGGTGCAAATTCACTAAGCGCCGAAGCGCCGAACGCTAGCGTCAATTCGCTAGCGTTTGGCATTTTCGGTACTTCGCAAATTCACTAACGAACGCTGGCGTAAATTCGTTAGTGTTACTTTGCACTTACGCTAACTTGCGCAGTGTACTGAACGCTACCTTTTACGCTAGACTTCCTTCGCCACCTCAGACCTGGCGAAGCGCAATAGAGTAGATAGGGATTGTTTCCGAAAAAGTCAAATTTTTTTCTAAGTCCCAAAAAATGCTGGCGTGTTTTCTACATGATGGGTGATAGGCTGAAAAAGATCGAAAAATTTTTTTGGGCTCCCCTCCTTCCCCCCTACATTTCCTGACTCATGGCAACTTACCTAGACAGTGGGCACAGGTGTAGGGCAAAATAAAATTTATATTTGCTGATTTGAAGGTTTTCTAGGCATTTGAAGTGGTGATACGTGTTCCTCCATTGAAATTTGAATTTCGCGCCGTATGCAAATGAACCATCGCTAGCAAAACTTCGCTTCGCTTGGCGAATTAACACTAGCGCAACTTCGAAAACTTACGCTACCCCTGTGCGCAACTTTGGATTTTAGTGAATTTGTGGAGCGCTGGCGAAAATACGCCTGGCGAAGTGCGGCAATGTTGCGCCTGGCGAATTTTAGTGAATTTGCCCCGCAGTGTTTCCAGTAAGTATCCCAATACAAGGAAAATGTTGTACATCTGCTAAACTTCAAAAGAATCCACTGAAAATGATGCCCATACAATACCCGTTCAAAAAGGCAGATGCTCTTCAAGCTGTATAACACACTTATTAACTGAGCATGTAAAATATATAATAAATTCACTGTGGGCTTATTTTTAGTAGAGATGGCGCGAACTGTTCGCCGGCGAACTTGTTCGCGCGAACATCGGGTGTTCGCGCGAACATCGGGTGTTCGCGCGAACATCGGGTGTTCGCGCTCGCCGGAAGTTCGCGAACGTCGCGCGACGTTCGCCATTTTGGGTTCGCCATTGTTGGCGCTTTTTTTTGCCCTCTCACCCCAGACAAGCAGGTACATGGCAGCCAATCAGGAAGCTCTCCCCTGGACCACTCCCCTTCCCTATAAAAACCGAAGCCCTGCAGCGTTTTTTTCACTCTGCCTGTGTGTGCTGAAGAGATAGTGTAGGGAGAGAGCTGCTGCCTGTTAGTGATTTCAGGGACAGTTGAAAGTTTGCTGGCTAGTAATCGTTTTGATACTGCTCTGTTATTGGAGGGACAGAAGTCTGCAGGGGTTTGAGGGACATTTAAGCTTAGGTAGCTTTGCTGGCTAGTAATCTACCTTCTACTGCAGTGCTCTGTATGTAGCTGCAGTGGGCAGCTGTCCTGCTTCTGATCTCATCTGCTGACTGCTGCAATAACAGTAGTCCTTGTAAGGACTGCTTTTATTTATTTTTTTGTTGTTTTACTACTACTACTACTACTACTACTACTACTACTACTATAAGAGCCCAGTGCTATTAGTCTAGCAGTGTTGGGGAGTGGGACTGGTGTGCTAATCTGCTGCTCCTAGTAGTTCAGCAGCACCAACTGTAATTTTTTTTTTTTAATATTCATTTTTTTTTTATTTTACTTTTTTTTATTTTACTACCGCTGTAGTAGTGTATAAGTTGACCTTTTAGGCATTATTTGCCCTGTAGGCATTTTTTGCCCAGTGTGTTATTCAACCAACTGCCATCTAGCATCACTAACAGCTCTCCCCCTACACTATCTCTTCCAAGCACACACAGGCAGATTTTTCAGATACATTTTTGCCCTTGATCCCCCTCTGGCATGCCACTGTCCAGGTCGTTGCACCCTTTAAACAACTTTAAAATCATTTTTCTGGCCAGAAATGTCTTTTTTAGATGTTAAAGTTCGCCTTCCCATTGAAGTCTATGGGGTTCGCGAACCGTTTTTTTTCCGACGTTCGCTACATCCCTAATTTTTAGCTTTATAATGACATCTTACATTGCAGAGACTTAATACAAAATATAACCTTGTTCAAAATATGCCACAAAAATATTAAACAGGAGGATGAACTTGCTTTAAACAAACAAAAACATGAACCCGTAGGCAAGCAAACATAGCGCAAACTAATCAGCAGAGGTTTTTTTTATTCACATATATATATACATACAAACACGCGTGTATACTGAGGACAGAGACTGCGGCTTAAATTTCCAGGAATTACAGTATTTCTTCTGGGTGTTACTGAAGTTCAGTAAAGAGATGCATTTCATATAGCCTCCACAATATTTCATAAGTTGGATGGAAAAAAAAATGTTGTTATTGAAATTAAGACAAAACATGCTTTCACTGAAATGGCCTTTATTTTCAGAAGTTGTGAAGCTTGCCAGCACAGGATGCTAAAATCAGCTATTAACCAGTAGGGCATAATCAGAGGCTCTGAAAATGCATGTAATCATGTTAGGGAACACTCAATCTTGTTATAATAGCAGCCAATGAAAGCAGCAAACACTTCAAACTTATGAGACTGTCTTAACATGATTACAAACTGTGTGCATTCTCCTGTTTCTGAGAAACCAGAGAATAGATGAGCTTTTTTATAAGCTAACATAACATAAATAATGAGCATTTTCATTTAAGGGGACTTGTCACCAAGACATACAAGATGTAAAATACAAACCCAAATGAATCTTACATTAAACTTATATTGTTTGTTTTTTAAAAATCTGTAAGTGTAAAGATGTCAGCGGTCATATTTCCTTTCCACTACTCCCAGTCCCACTCCCTACAACTCCCAAAGCCTATGCATGGGCCCATACATTAGATCCTTCTGTCTGTGATATAACACGCTTACTGAAATGTATTTAATACTTAGTAGAAAAGCCTTTGTTGGTAATTATAGCTTCAATACACCTCCTGTATGGAGAAACTAGTCGTAAGCTTTTCTCAGGTGTGATTTTCGTCCACACAAACTGTCTTCAAATCTTGAAATCTTCTGTGAACTCCAGTTCTTTCCATAGATTTTCAATTGGATTCAAGTTGGGTGATTGACTGGTCCATCATTCTAGCAGCTTTATTTTCTTTCTCTAAAATTAACTGAGAATTTCCTTGGCTGTGTGTTTGGAATTATTGTCTTGCTGAAATGTCCACCCTCATTTCATCTTCAGCATCCTGGTAGACGGCAGAAGATTCTTATCAAGAATTTTCCGGTATATTTCTCCATTCATCCTTCTTTCAATTATATGAAGGCTGTGAGTACCATATGCTGAAAAACAGTCCCCACCATGATGTTCCCACCTCCAAACTTCACTATTGGTATGGTGTTTTTGGGGTGATGTGCAGTGCCATTTCTCCTCCAAACAAGGTGTGTACAATGACATCCAAAGAGTTCAATTTTGGTCTCATCTAACCAGACTATATTCTCCCAGAATATCATTGGCTTGTCCAAATTTTGTGCATCAAATTTTAAATGATCTTCAAATACTTTTCTTCAGCAGTCGAGTCTTGCATGGCGAGCGCGCATAGAGGCCATGTCTGTTGAGTGCATTACTCATAGTTTTCTTTGAAACAACTGTACCTACTAATTAAAAGTCTTTCTGAAGCTCTCCACCAGTGATCCTTGGCTCTTGGACAACTTTTCTGATTATTCTTTTGAGTCGTCTATCAGAAATCCTGTGAGGAGCACTTGGCTGTAGCCAGTTTAGGGTAAAATGATGTTCTTTCCACTGGATTATGGCCACAACGGTGCTCACTGGAATATTCACTGGAAACTTCACCAGTTTATGAAACTTCGCTTTTAAATGAATTTTTTCATTCTGATATAACTTTAAAAACAGTAAGGCTATTTTCTCATTTATTCAAAGAAAAACCTTTGAAAAATATGGCAAACTAAATTAACATTTTACTAACATTTGGTAATTTTTCTCAGTTGTTCAAATTCAATTGAAAATTTTTTTTTTCTAGTTTTAATAAATTTCCAGTACATCAACATCACTTTGACATTGCAGGAATGCCCAACTGACCAACAGTTGACTTGAGTACAGTACTGATATATAATGGTGTACAGTAAATATATAGTGAATAAAGTACCCCCTCTTGTAAAATATAAGGATATTATAAGTTACAGAGGAGTTTCATGACCATATAAAAACATGAGGCCGAAGGAACTCCGAGGTAACTTCTAATATATAATTTATTATAATACACACGTTTCAGTGAGTCATGTGACAGAAATGACATCAGAACTCACCGTTTATAACTGATGACATCAGAACTCACCGTTTATAAGGATATAATTTACAGGATATTCATGGCTTTTGTGTATTATAATAAAATAACTGAAACCTACTTTTGACAGAGAATTATTACAGCTAGGGTTTTGGTAGATATGTTTGTATTAGCTATGGCAGACTGATGTTTATGATAGATTTTACCAGCACTTATTTGGATAAGGGAAACCTTTGTATTGCCTAACAATTTGTCCTGCTACCCATTCTGCCAGTCTGTGACCTCACTTGATTCAAAAAACTACAGTTTGGTTCCCAAAATACTTCTACTGCATTTTATCCTAAATACTTTATCTAAGCACTGGGGTCATGGGTTTGATTGGAATATCAGTGTTATGTGAATGTTTGTTTGCTCATACCGCTGGATATTCTGGTATCCTCCCACACTTGACTTTTGATGAAATTGACTTGATTGTGAGTGTGATAGTGACCTTAAAATGTAAGCAGCACTGGGGAAGGGACTGTAGCACTCCTAGGTGGAACTAAAGAGAAACAAGACCACACCCACTTCTATAGACAAGGCACCATAAATAGAAGCTGCTATCATTGTGCTGTGATTGGGTTCTAAGTTGAATTTGAGCCAATAACAATCGAGAACTGATGCTGTGAGCAAGCTTTACAAATTCATATAAGACGTGTTAAGTCTTTTCACATTGAACTGAATTGCAGCACATTTGCCAACAGTCTCTACTGGGTTACTGCTGGCTTAACAAAGGAAAGCTTTTCACTTCATTAAGTCCCAGTATTTGGCAAGACAGGGACTTAACTGTTACCAGTCACTTGTATAAAAAAACGGTGTAACAGTTATATAAGAAGTCGCCTTCACAGCAGGCTGCCACTCAGGGTTATCATTGAGTACAACTATTATATAACCTGAGTACTGACAGATGAGGAACAAATGACATTCGCTGCTCTTTGGACACCTGTACAGTACTTCTCAGATACTGTTGCCAGTGTACAGAGTACAGAGAAGCTCAGTAACATAACTAGAGGGGGACGGGCCCTGGCGAGGGACGTGCAGCCGGGCCCCCCGCCCCCTCCGTACGCCCGGAATCAGATCTTCGCTGGAGTCAGTGGTGCAGGAGCCGCCGGGGGGCCCTGAGAGGGTGCGGGCCCTGGCCCAATTGCACCCCCTGCTCCCCGGTAGTTACGCCACTGGAGAAGCTCCATTCTCCTGCGCTCACTCTAAAATGGCTTCTAACAGCAGAACAGTAGTGATTAGCGAATTTATTTGCCAGTCATGGATTTACAGCGAAATTACAAATGTGTGAATGTTTTTGCAAAACTGAGGCGAAAATTCTCATTAGAGGCATATAATGAGAGGCATAGAGGAGGGGCAAGCAATATATGATTGACAAATGAGACTTTTAAGTGAGTTTATAACAGGTATGGATGTTTTAATAATAAAAATAATTTGGGTTGCATGTTTACTTTGAAAAGGACTTTTATTATAAGGCATTTTTATGTTTGGGTGGTAGCTCCCCTTTAAGTCAAAGGTCACTCAGTCCTACTGCTTTTTCTACAGAATTGATGGGATAAATGGCCCTCATACTCTAAGGAGTCTATCATGCTTTGTTAAACTCTGGAGAAAACCATCACCAGTGATGTTTCCCATAGCAACCAATCAGCAATTCAATTTGAACATTCACCTACAAGTGATCTATTTGATTGCTATGGGCAACATCACCGGTAATGTTTTATACAACATGATAAACAGGCCCCCAAGTGTTGGAAATCTTTTCATTTGTGAGAGCCAAGACACTTCCCTTCCATTGCACTACAATAACTATAAATACAAAAAAATCTATACTGGGGCTACTGCAGTAACTGGTTAAACTGAAAAAAAAAACTTGCAGTTCATACGTTAAGCCCTCACACACACCCCTATGCCATTGGACACTTCTGCAGTAAACTGCATTTTACAGCAAGCAGTTTGTACTAAAAAAATCTATAAATATTAAGGATGTTACTGACGTTAGCTCCTGATCTAGAAATATGTAACAAAAAAAAGAGTGAAAATGTTTCCTATAAAAAAAACATGCCGTTTTATAGACACATGAATATTTTACAAAAGAATATATGGTTAGGCAATAGGCAGACAAAGCATGTTCTGCCAATGGAAAAATACTCCATTCCACTGTTGCTGCCTGTGGCAATGTTTGTTCTTGGGTCATTTACCCTAAGTGAGATTGATGGTTTCATTCAAGTTTATTCACCCGACACGTGTAAAATAAATCTCTCTTGAATCCTTCTCAGTTGGAAAAAGAAATGACTATCTTTCTAATGCAGTAAGCATTAAATGGCAAAATCCTTCTATAACATTTCAATCATCAGTTCTTTTTCTGTTTCCAAAGCTATCACATGCAATATTTAAGATCACTTATAGGATTGTGATTCCCAGCACTTTTGCAGAAATTCCAGTCAAATCCAGCTATCTGAACCAAATCTGAAATTGTAAAGGAACAGTTCAGTGCATGTAAGTAGGCATCTTTGAGGTCTATTGTTGCTAGCCAGTCTCCTTGGCTAAAGCAATGTGCAATCGATCTGATAGTCTCCATTCTGAATGTGAGGATGTCGAGATGTGTGTTGAGTTGCTTGAGATTTAGAATGACTTGAGATTCTCCATTTGGTTTTGGAGTATAAACCTTGATATTGTTGATTTTTGGGAACTCTTGATATGAATCTTTTCTCTAGAAGATCAGAGATTATCTTTTGTAATGCTATAATCTTTTTGATTTGTCTGATGCTGTGAAGGCTTCTGTCGGATTTGATGTGAGCTCTAAGCGGTATCCTCTGGAAATAATATCCCGGACCCAACTGTCCTTGATTTCTCGAGCCCACTCTGCTCTGTGGGATGAAAGTCTTCCTCCAATATTAAGCAAAGGGGCTCCCAAACATCTCTTCTCTGTTTTAGGTTCAGCCTGTTTGGTATTGAATGACTGGTCCTTCTGTCTCCATTGTCTGGAGAATGATCTTCCTGGTTTATATTGTTTTACTTCTCTGAAAGTGGTTCCTGCTTTTGGGCCTTAAAAGCCTGGGCCCTTTCTTTCCCTCCGATCTTGAGGTAGGAAGGAGGATTTCCCTGTAAAGGCTTTGGAGATAATTGAATCGAATTTGTTCCCAAATAGAAGATTTCCTTTGAATCTGTCTGTCTGTCATCTCCTTTTTTGATTGCTTCTTCTAATTCTTGCAACCAGACTTTGTTAGCTCTGGTTACTGTGGTAATAGCTACCGCCGTTTTGGCTCCTGCCAATATATATTCCCTTTTTAAAGCAACATCTTGTCTTCTTTCCATGGGATCCCGGAGGGAAACTCTTCTTGCTACCCTGGTGATAGCAGAATCTACCTTTTGGAGCGAAGTCCCAACGCTTGATAGTGTCTGCTAAAAAGGGGAACAGTCTCTTGAATCTTCTGGAAAGTGAAAACCTTCTATCAGGGGGTTCCCATTCTTCTTCCATAGCTTTACTAATAATGTTGTGTAAAGGAAAAATATGGTTCTTTTTAGAGATACAGGCTTGTGGATGATGTACACCTTTCGTTATTATGTCTGGTTCCACTTCAGAGTCAGGGTCCCGCCAGACCTGCAGACTTATATTATAACAAATGACTCCGGAGAACCAAGTTGGCAAATCAGTGATTCCTTTTATTCAGTGCACGACATGTTTCGAGCCAACAGGCTCTTCCTCAGGTGCTTATACAAATGCTGTGGGTAACCCAAACCCTTTAAAAACCCTCACAAACAAACAATGTGTCCATTCCCATGTGGCTAGACACATTCAGTTACATTGTAACAATTTTGCCTACGAAGTACTGCCATCTTGTGGCCTACTTTTTAGAGCTAGTTTTGAACATCATATGTGATTTTAAGTAGTCTCTTCCATGTCTAATGTCTTGCACAGAGTTTTTATTAGTGGCTCTACCATATCCAAATTAAATACTGAGTCATCTTGTTCTGCTTGATCTGATTTCGCCTTCTGAACTTGAATCCAGAGAATCTTCTCTAGTTGGGCTAGTTATCCTTTACCTAACTTGGGTTGAGGAGATGGGAACTGTAGTTCCTTGTATGTTTTTGAGGACATTATTAGTCACCTGTGACACTATTGATTCCATGTTTTTATTAAAGGAATCCTTCATCCAGACCATCAATTCTGAAAACTTTGAAGATGGTTGTGCTTCATCCTGTAGGCTTTTTCTACAGAGCCTTTTATCTGGTAGCCCTGTTTCCGTACAAGAAACACATTGTTTTTGAGCAGATTTACTTCTTCATTCAGTACTAGGTGAGCTCCTGTGAACAGATTTATAGAATAGAAAGAGAGAGAAGAAAAAAAAAATTCCAGATAGCTTGCTGGAGGTTGTTTTGTGTATTTATTCCATAAGCCTCTCTGTGTATACTCATCCCCCGGAGCCCGAATGAGACCGTCTGGAGCTCATGATTCACCCTGCAGATATATTTGCATAAAAAGGTTAAAAAGAGGTCTCACCTTAACATGGTAGGGCTGAGCAGGAAAAACCAGTACTTTTAGGCAGCACAAAACAGGAAAAAAAATGGCGGCCAGGAGTGGAAGCTAAACTTTTAGCGGAGTCGTCAGATTTACAGGTAGAAACAATAGAAAACTACCTGTATCTGACAATTCAGCACCAACATTGGGCGATGTTCAGGTGCCTGGGCCGCGTGTAGAGCCAACTGATATCTTCTGGCGATAACGGTCGGCTCATCTCCTGCCATACACACACCGAATATCGTACGAAAATTTGTTTCATACTATAATATTGGTGCGTGTATGGCCACCTTCAATCCCTACGCTCCAGTAACTGAGCACTGAGAATAGGGTTGCCACCTTTTCTTGAAAATAATACCGGCATTCCTATATATTTATCTTTTTTTTCCTATTAATAACATTGGAATCAACCATCATTTTTACCGGCCCGGCCTGTAAAATACCAGCCAGGTGGCAACCCTAACTTAGAAGTCCATCTTAGTTACAATTCAGTGTCAATTCAGCAGCTGGAATCCTGTTGCTATGTGAGAGAAAAGCAGGCATTCTTATGTAGTGGTCATGCAAAGAAACTGAAATATGAAGCTGCATTAAAAGAAAATCGCCTATCAATTATTATTGAGGGGCATCACAAAAATGCGATGTCCCTGGATCCTCAAATACTATTTGCTGTGGTATATACACTTGCCAATACAAGAATGTTATACAGAGTTGCACCTTAAGATAAAAAATTTAGCAACTCATCTATTCTGTATTCTGTTCTTCCTCAGTCCGGAATTTGAAACACTGGGTGGCTAGGGTCACTGACCCTAGCAGTCAGATAGTAGTCTGAATGCCAGGCTGGAGGAGGAATTGAAGAGGGACAGAACAATGCATTATACAATTCAAAACAACTATAAATAGAGGTAAACATTATTTATTTTTGCACGGTAACGTTCGGAAGCACTAATGCTTTGCAATAATAATAAAAAAATAGTCACGCTGCCAAATTAGCATACAAAATAGTATTGCAAATATGACCGCAACATAAATATCTGTCACATATAAGCTACAGAATATTTTTTTACTATTCTTACAGTATCTAAAGTGATGACTTTGGTACAATGTTGTAATAACGGGATAGGCAACATGTTGGCATAGAGACTACTCCCATATCATGGCAGATGGGTTGGCACCACAGGACTAAAGTTGCCACAAATAACTCAGCTGTGTTAGTGTACTGATTTATTTCTTTATACTGGCCACTTGTGTTTATCCTTGACAAGCTTTTACTTAACAATTCTGCCAAAGAAAAGTGTTGTTATAAAGACAGAAAATATGGAATTGTGGACATGCTACAAGGCTTTAACAGCTGCCATTTGTTCTAAAAACAAGCTGCTGACATTAAAATTCTATTAGCATCTCTGGTGGGAGCAGCAAGGGTGTTTGTGCCATTTAGCATTACTGTACTACAACTCAAAGAAAACCTCCCTTGTTCACAAATAAATCCAACAGTCAAATTCTTTCATTCAAGAAAACAAATGCCAACACAGAACGGGATATTTGTTTATCAGCCCACAAAAAAAGGGAACAAATGTAACTTCATGTCATTAAAGGGGTACTGACACATTTTTTTAAAAAAAATTATGAAGTTATTGCCAGTAAGGCTTGTGCACTGCGGCACAATTCTATAGGGAAACGTAAACAGCAGCTTGACCTCCAGATTTCCCTGGTGAGTCAGTTCTAATAGTTGTACAGCTGAAAATCAAGCTTTTTTTACGGGCGCGGGAGTGATTGCATGCCATAGGAAAATGGGTTCACGGGCTTAGCTCATTAGGCCATTAAAATGTTTCTCTAATCTCTATCTTTTTAAAGACATACCAATTTTTTTCTTTAACATATGCTAAATTGGCAATTTACAAAGTACAGCCAATAGGCTGGTTTTGCTTCCAATAAGGATGAATGATATCGTAGTTTGGATCAAGTACAAGGCACTGTTTTATTATTACGGAGAAAAAGAAAATAATTTTCAAAAACTGATATTGTTTGCTTATAATGAAGTCTTTGGGAGACGGCTTTTCCGTAATTTGGAGCTTTCTGGATAACGGGTTTCCAGATAATGGATCTCATACCTATATAGAGACCTACCTGGGGCACAGGCATTTTTGGCCTGTTTTGCTTGCTTACCTTTTCCCTAGACGGGGCAGCTAATAAATTCCTCCATTCCTATCTCACTGGATCTATGCACATAGTAAGAATTGTAACCAGTGGCATAACTAGATATTACTGAACTCCACAGCTGATTGTTTTCCAAACACCCAAAATGTCTAGAGGTTGACTTGTTTTATCAATATGTATTGAGACTGTAAATTAATTAGAGCCTCATGGATGCCTTTACCTCCTGGGCCCCCCCTGCAGATACAGGATCTGCTTCTTCTATCCCTGAGAGTAACTCCACATATACCCGGCTGGCAAGAAACACAACAATGCGGAATGATTTGGATGGAAATGAACAATGATAATTTCTAGCAGTGATAAACAACTGGACTTTCTGAGTTTTTTTTTTAAAACCTTTTATCCCTCATCCGAGTGACTTCTTCAGTTCAACTGAGTTTGAGGGAATCTCCAGTCAGGTTGCTGACAAGTGCAGGCAAAAACAACAGAGATGTTCTATAAGTATAACTATGACAGCATATGACTATGACAGAATGTGATTCGTGTGTGTAGCTGTTTCAAGGTGGAGAACACTGGTCTAATTGTCATTTTGATCTACACTAGCAGGGCTTCATTAATCTGAGGAGTTAAATGTATATCAAACTGCCCTCCCTGGTCTGGGATATAATTAGTGAGGGACACTGGTTGGGTAGCTTTATCAACCTTTTGGATGAAATATGGATTTACACATAGTGGCAACCACTGACGTAGAGTCTGTCATAACAGGTTCTGATCTGAGTCCAGAGGAAAAGTTAGTCCGGAGGGGGAGCCGCGATGTAGCGAAGACCCGGTGTGGGGCTATGACATGGCAATTGGCGACTGACCAATTGACACGTCACTCCCAGGGGTTGCCTGGTTTTCAGTTTTGACCCAGACAGTCCTTCAAAAAAACAGGCTGTCTGGGCCAAACTGGACAGGTGGCAACCCTAGTTCTGGTAGTTGTACATAGTGGCAGAACAATGATCTTGGGAGAAGTAATGGGCGAATAGATTCGCCAGGCATGGATTTGCAGGAAACTTCACAGTTTCGCCACCCGAAAATGTATTCGCAAAACTGTATCGAAAAAAAGAAATTGTTGCGCGTCAAAATTGTTGCATACGTAAATATTGTCACGCACCAAAATTATTTGGACACCCATTGACTTTAATGCATTTGGTCAAAATAGTAGCGCGGATAGAAATTGTTGCTCTCGTCAAAAAGTGTTGCGCATCAAAATTATTTTGACGCCCATTGATTTCAATGCGTTTTGCGAATCTGCGCCAAAGTGAAACAGGACAGATTCACCCATCACTACTTGGGAGCGGTTCTGCATACTGGTGTGAAGTCTTGTATTCATTGTGGATTCACGTATAGTGGTTGATGGCTGCTGATTTGGGGTATGCTAGCAATATTCATCTGCATTGTAGGTGCCAGAGATCCAAGATAGATACAACTATTGATCTGTTGCCTGAGATGAATATTGAACTGAACATATTTGGGGTATAATCTTACTGTTTACTGTTTTGATGCCTAACATGCTCTACACCATATTCACTGGGTGCATCATATTTTGTCTGTGGTACTGTGGCTTGGTACTTTGGTTAAAAGCCCGTAATGTTGTTAACTACAGCTACCAACACACCTTGACTACTCAGGCTCGTTTTTAGAGATGCTGGAGACAACAACTGGAAGGCAACGGTATACCCAGTTCTATATACACTTGTACTTAAGGCTTTTGACATCTGTTTGCATATGGTATATTGTATATTGTAAGACCGTATGATCCATATATTTTTCATATGCTTCTTTTCATATGAGGCCCAGAGAAAAGTAAACTTTTCTGTTTAGATCAGTAAGGGGGTGCTGAATAAATTGGCACAAAACATATGTGAGAGCTGAGAAAATGCAGAAGAAGAAGGGAAATAATTCAGATACTATAACGTTTTAAAAAATGAAGAGCTATTGAAAGTTTGCTAAGTATAGTCAATTCTATAACAAACTAAAAGTTAACATAAAGGTGAACTAAGTATTTAAGGGGCCTATTTATGAAGCCTCAAATTTTTCTGGTCGAGTTTTAAAGGACAAAAAAAAAGAATTTTTATAGGGAAAAAACAAAAATTTTACGAGATTTATTATAATTTGAAGCTACTAAAAATTCAAATCCGAAAATACTCCAGCTAAAACCTGTTGAAATCACATAGAAGTCAATGGCAGATGGTCCCTTTAACAACAGGAACCTTTTCTTTGTCTTCAGGATTCTCGATAGTTTCAGGCTGTGTGCGCTGGTTTTCATTCAATAATAACTTTTTCTGGCGACAACTCGATAAAGTGACATGATTTTATCGCAACTTTTTGTCCCACCAGTTATATTGACAATAATTATTGGTAAATTAAGGCCATTTAGGTTTGGGATTTTGGTCTAATTTTTTTTTTTAAAAAAAAATAAAGTGATAAAAGTTGAGTTTAAGTAAATACCCCCTTAAGAGTAGGACTATGTTTGCTTGTGTCAACATAGAGAGATAGAGAGAGATCTATGATATCAGCAGAGTTTTTTTTTTTTTCTGCAACTGGTTATTTCAGGAATGAATTACCATTAGGACAGCGAGCATTTGCAACTTCTTCTATTTTAGCCATAAAAGCCACTTTCCTGGAGACATGTGGTGCATAGTCTCTTTAGCATCACAGCACCCATTCATGAAAATATTTGGCTCAGTTCAGTTTTAGTAGCAGAATAATCTTTATAAGCAGTCCCACTTACATTTTTATCCTGAATCCCAAACAATGTGAGTTGTTTTGTGAAAAACACTTCAAATGCAAGACAACGTTCCTTTGAACAGCACGAAAAATCCTTTATAATACTGTACAACTATGCTGCTGCCTCCAAAATGTACAAATTTTAAGGTCACACAGAAAGCAGCTATTTGTTGTTAATCTCGACCGCCACGCGCCTGCATTTCTAAAGCCCACTCAAAATAAATGGAAAGGGAGTGCTGCTTCACAGATATTTCACTATGGGAAATATTTTTGGATGTTAAAGGGGTTATTTATTACAATCCAAAATGTTCTCACTATTTTCTGAAAACCATTCTGACCAAATCCTCCAGACTTTCCCCCCCCCCCATTTATCAATACATTTTCATGAAAATTTCTATGTGGGAAAAGACTCGAGAAAAATGCAGAATTGTACAATTTGTCCAGATTTGTTGAAGAGACCTGCGACTTTTTCGGGTTTGACGTCCGAAACCACAAAATCTTTGGATTATTGAACGAAACCCAGTACAGATCAGGATATCTTCAAAATGTCAACGGAACATCTGCCATTAACTTATACAATAACTCAGCAGGTTTGAGTTGGAGTACTTTTTTATCTGATTGATTCTTGACCCCTGACTTTTAACCCAAGGTTGGACTGTGCCGGCGGAACACCAGGTAAAAACCTGGTAGGCCCTTCCCTCGTGGGGCCCGCCGACCCAGACCTGCTCCCTGCACCAAGACGATGCCACTGATTCTAACCTCCCTACCTGGCACTTGCCACAAACACAAGAAGAAAAAGGTATGTGGGGGCGCTGGAGGGGGGTTGTGGCTTGGGCAGGGGGCCGGCTAGGGTTTCCACATTTTCATAAATTTTCTACCGGACGGTGGTGGGGGTGTGAACAAAAGGGGAAGGACGTGATGTAAAGGGAGCGGCCCGTGACATAAAAGAGGGAGAAACCACGTTGTGGCGATGGCCAGAAGGAGGAGAACAGTTACGTTTCCAGCGGCGACGGGCCAAAAGGTTTTGTTAAAGGTATTACAAATATATCGCCAACTTCATTGCCAGTAAATTTCTAATACCAGCACCGGGCTTGGCAGCTGTTTTACCAGCTAGGCCAGTAGAATACCAGCTGGGTCCTGGGCCCACCAGTCTAACTCTGTTTGCGCCTGTTGACTATACTTCTGGATTGCTGCCTTCCCTGACGTAACAAACAATAGTATATGATAATGGCGGAACTCAACCATTCAGTCCCGTCTCCTCTCAGTCGCTGCTCTCACGAAAATTTGGCAACTCCACTCTGACTCTGTATGCAACTACTGTATGTGAAGAACTATTCAAGTGCTGACGAATCATCCATGGAGATCACTCAACTTAATAACAATATGGGTTTATTGGAGCCCACATTGTGAGTACACGCAGGCAGTGGGTGTGCAAAAATGTATGCGTTTCGTGCCCCTGTACCTGGCACTTCCTCAGAGTCCATGTATTCACAATGTGTGCTCCAATAAAGCCGTATTGTTATTACATTGAGCAATCTCTGTGTATGATTCAGTCAGTGCCTGAATAGCGAGAAAGTTCTTCATTGCTGCCTTCCCTGACCCTGCCCTGCCTTGGTTATTTCTTGAACTTTTAATTTTGCTGCTGTGCAGCTGAGCTCAGACCCCCAGGTACTCAGTGAGAGGCAAAGGAAAGGCCATAGGTTTACAGACTCCATGAGGATCCTGTTCTTCTGCCCCTGGTGGTCATACATATCCACATTATGGAGCAGAAAGCTTGCTGTTCCCGATCTCTGCAAATGTTGCCACCTTAAACCTTTTACTGCAGATATTTATATAGGACTTATAGGGATGTATAGAATTTTTACAGTCTTATTTATTAATGGGTGAAAATAGAATATTTTTTAAAAATAATCCCATGCAAGTGCATTGAAATTTCCCTCTGACAAACTGTGGAGAGTGCTATTTTCACTCTGTTTTAATGTATATACATATAAATCTTGGTAGAACTTCTTTTGTCAGAATGTTGCAGTGCTTAAAGGAGTACCGGAAAATTATGGGTGTAACGTGACCTTTCTGCCGCCCTACACCAGACACAGGTGAATGCTGGGATCCACAGGTCCCAGTGCGCACCTAATAATTAAGGATGCACCAAATCCTCTATTTTGGAATAGTTTCGGCCGAATACCGAACCGAATCCGACCCCTAATTTGCATATGCTAATTAGGGGTGGGAATAGTGAAACATTTTTTACTTCCTTGTTTTGTGACAAAAAGTCAAGCGATTTCCCTCCCTGCCCCCAATTTGCATATGCAAATTAGGATTCGGCCGAATCCGAATCCTGATGAAAAAGGCCGAATCCTGAACCAAATCCAGGATTCGGTGCATCCCTACTAATAATATATGCTGCAGAAAATATATTCCATCAAGAATCCATAAAAAAATTACAAAATGTCATATATAACATATGTGACACAACACTACTATTTTCAGACACAATTACAATTTTTTAGGATGATTACTAGTTGGCCATTTAAATGAAAAGTTATTTATTCTGATATATGAATGTAGAAGGCAACTATGAAAGGTTAACCTGTACTAATGGCGATCTCTGGAATGTAAATTGTCTGTGTGAATTGTCAATGTAAGTCGCATGATAGATACCTGATACATTGGGTTTGTATACTGAAAGGATATAATCGTTTAAAATGTTGTGATGTGATCTTTTTTGTCTGGCTATTGTGGTTTTATTTAGGACATGTTAGCCTATCATAGAACTATTTATATACAGCTTTTCAAAGAAAGCACTTGCAGGTCTGCACCCATCTTAACCAGACAGATGGGAATTTCTTTTGGCAGAGATAATGTTAACTGTTATAACTAACATTAATTCATTTAGGAGATAAGTTATGGACAATATTCATTCTGTTGACGTGTTGACTTAAACAGCTGCCTAATATACAGAATGTTTGCTGCGAAGAGATCATGACACCACACGACTAAACTATTTACCTGTGTGAGAGCCAAGACGCTAGGAAACAAACATCAGTACTTTCATAGATTTGTGTTTCTAATATGCTTTGTGGAAAAGGAGAAAATGATTGCATTGTGGATTAGCAATAGTACATTTCATTACTGATATATTATTTCATTTACTGGCTTCATTTTATGCTACAAAGTACTACATCATGCCGGTCTCCTGGTTCATTCAGGTGCATACTCCCCTAATATTTTGATTGTGCTTGGTCAATTCTCTGCACCTACACCTTTTTTTGGTGTCCTTTTTAGTTTTCCCTTAAAGGAGAACTAAACCCGAAAAATGGATATGGCTAAAAATGCTATATTTTATAAACTGAACTTATTGCATCAGCCCAAAGTTTCAGCTTATCAATAGCAGCAATGATCCAGTTCTTCAAACTTGTCACAGGGGGTCGCCATCTTGGAAAGTGTCTGTGACACTCACATGCTCAGTGGGCTCTGAGCAGCTGTTGAGAAGCTAAGCTTAGGGGTTGTCACTAATTATCAAGCAGAAAATGAGGTTGGTCTGTAATATAAGCTGATGCTATAGGGCTGATTATTAAATTCTGAGGTTAGTTGCACTGGTTTATGTTTAATTAACCAATTTTGTAATCGACCAATCACTGTGAATGTGTGGTGTTAAAAGTTTTTCACTGATTGATTGTATTATGCTTGACAAAGGGGACCACCCCGAAACGTTGCATCGTGTGCAAATAAACATACGCAAGGTTTATCCTGCTTGAATATGCTGTGAGTGCCACTTGCTTTTTTCTTTTGCCATTTGAGGAGGGTGCCGATCCTTCCAAGCAACTGAGCACCTGGCGGAGCTTTTTAAGGCCTGGGTGTGCGAGTTTAGCCATTATCTTTACTGATTTCTGTGCTGCCATGTAGTAATTATCTGTATTAATTACTAATCAGCCTTATATTGTGACATTTCTATTCTATGTGTACTGTATATTGTGAGTGGGTGCCTAAGCTCAGTAAGTGACAGTAGCACAGAGCATGTGCAATGAATCAGCAGAAAGATAGGGAGCTACTGGGGCATCTTTGGAGACACATATCTTTAGTGCTAAAGGACTGTGGTTGCATTGGTCTGGTACTGAAGCCCAAAACATAATCTACAACATTTCTAACCTATTTATTTAGTTTTAGTTGTCCTTTGAGCAAGCTGGCTTTAGTTTTGTTTTATCCTGATGAAGCCTGTTTTTGCTACATGGAGCAAAAGTCCTGCTTATTGTTGACCTTGGTTACTGTTACTTGCCACCTGGTCTGGGCCCTTGCCTGATACTAATTATGGTTTTCGTCTTATCCGTTTTATCGCTGTTCTCACTAGTCTGATCACACAGAGGTACTAGTGGCGGCTACTTGTTGTGGATACAAAATAGACATAGACAATACTGAGAATTGCCTCTGCGAAAACACAAGAAGTGTCTTAAGCTGGCCATAGACGCACAGATTCGATCATACGAATCCTCGATTCATACGATTTTCGGATCGTGTGTGGAGTGTCCCGACATTTATCTTGCCATGCTGATCGGTCGTTCAGACGAAAATTTTTTTGTCGGCTGCCGATCATATCGCAATGTGATTGTGTAAAAAAAAAGGCTTTAGTTCCTCACATTATTATGCAATCTTTTGGTTCAACCCACTGAATTACAGCTGAAAGTCTGCAGTTCAACTGCATCTGAGTAGTTTCATTTAAAATTCATTGTGGTAATGTACAGAAGAACAATTAGAAAATAAAGTTGTCTGTCCAAATATTTATGGACCTAACTGTAGGCCTAAGTCAATATCTAATGCTATTATATCTGCTCCATTGATTGTACAATTATAAGTAGAGGTATGAACTTATTTGATATAATGTTATGATTTCCTGGCACATATTCCCATTTCTTTAATGGTATGATGACTAGGTACGAGAAGATGTTTAGGGTAAATAATATAATTAGCACATATTATAAAGTGCGTTATTTATTTGGGCTAACATATTATGAACACACAATGGTAACCAGTTCAGTGTTCATTAAATTAAATGTTGGACACATACAGGGCCCATTTACTTAGTTCGAGTGAAGGAATAGAGTAAAAATAGTTCGAATTTCGAATGGTCGAATATGGCTACTTCGACCATCGAATAGGCTACTTCGACCTTCGACTTCGAATCGAACGATTCAAACTAAAAATCGTTCGATAGTCAAAGTACTCTCTCTTTAAGAAATTCTTCGACCCCCTAGTTCGCCACCTAAAACCTACCGAGGCCAATGTTAGCCTATGGGGAAGGTCCCCATAGGCTTCCTAACAATTTTGTGATTGTTTGATTCGAAGGATTTAATCGTTCAATTGAACGATTATTCCTTTGATCGTTCGATCGTAGGAATAGCGGTAAATCCTTCGACTTCGATATTCGAACGATTTTACTTCGACGGTCGCATATGAAGGGTTAATTAACCCTCGATATTCGACCCTAGGTAAATGTGCCCCTAAATGTGGAAGATATGCAAATATATGCAAATAGTTGAATTCAGATAATAAACAAAACCGTTTCGCTGTCACTAAAAAGTATTATGTAAAAGGTTTTTAACTACATTAAATAGGAGCAAGAGCTAATATTCATGGAGGGCGGGGATAAATATAACTAATAAAATAGTTAGATAAGCAGAGTGAAAATGTAATGTGGGGCTAATTTATGCAACTTACACATTTGACATTCATGATACACATATCACAAATATACAGGTAAGTGCTGCAAACTTTCTGCTGTGTTGAACATTGTTACATAAATATACAATCAGTTAGTCGTGTGGTAATGTGATACAATGAATAAACGATGCAAAGTTTGCTACTGGTCTAATAACACACAACAACCAATCAGCAGGTAGCATTTAGCATGAAAAACATATATCAAGCTCCGAATATCCAAACCTTGAATAATTTGTAGTTTTCAGAGCAAAAAAAAAAAACTACTACAAATTATTTGATATTTATTAAAGTCTGATGGTCTAAAAGCTTCAAATCTGAAACCCCGGCATCTAAACGCTCTCGATGTACTGTATAAGTCAATAGGAAAGGTTTTTCTGGCTTTTTTCTTCATAATTAAGGTCCATTCAAACAGGACATTATTGTATTAGAGAGGGTACAGAGAAGGGCAACTAAGCTGGTAAAAGGTATTGAAAATCTTAGCTATGAGGAAAGACTGGCCAAATTGGGGATGTTCATGCTGGAGAAGAGGCGCTTAAGGGGTGATATGATGACTATGTATAAATATATAAGGGGATCATATAATAATCTCTCTAATGCTTTATTTACCAGTAGGTCTTTCCAGCTGACACGAGGTCACCCATTCCGATTAGAAGAAAAGAGGTTCCGCCTAAATATTCGGAAGGGGTTTTTTTACAGTGAGAGCTGTGAAGATGTGGAATTCTCTCCCTGAATCAGTTGTACAGGCTGATACATTAGAAAGCTTTAAGAAGGGGTTGGATGGCTTTTTAGCAAGTGAGGGAATATAGGGTTATGGGAAATAGCTCATAGTCCAAGTTGATCCAGGGACTAGTCCGATTGCCATTTTGGAGTCAGGAAGGAATTTTTCCCCCTCTAAGGCAAATTGGAGAGGCTTCAGATGGGTTTTTTTGCCTTCCTCTAGATCAACTGGCAGATAGGTAGTTAATAAAAAAAAAAAAAAATGTTGAACTCGATGGACATGTGTCTTTTTTCAACCTTACTTACTATGTTACTATGTTACTATGTATTCGGGAATTCGGAGTTGCTCGAAGTTGGATATTAGAAATACTGAGATAAATTCAGACCTTGATAACTAACCCCCATAATGTGGACAAACTTTGCACCCTCCAGTACATTACGCTGATAGTTTATCCTCCTACTTGTTGTGATTTCAAACTTACTTGTATTTTTTTAAAGTATGTAACACAGTTGCAGTATCTCAACAGCAGAGGTTAGTAAAGCTCCAGTTATCAGAACAATCTTAATAGGTAATAGAAACATATATCTTTTTAGTAGATTATGAAATACCTGTTTTGATCATTTTAAGCATTGACTCAGATCCAAATCATTCCCACCTACCACCTGAAGGAAAATATAAAATATTAAATATTAAATATGCATTCATTCCGCATGTAGAGGTGTGCCTTTCTGGCTCATAGGTGTGCATGCCTGTGCATTAAACATTCCTTTTGATTGTCATGTTGGGGAAAATATAAAGTTTAACAGCCTAATAACAAGGTTCATACACAAAAATGAGTCTAAGCTGCACTCATTCTCCTCAGTGTTTGCTTGTCTGGTTTTATATGTACCAACCATTTCAGAATGTCAAACACAGAAAATGTAGTGCAGTGATATCCAACTGATTTTGAGCAATAAACCGGATTCATTTTATTATCTGATTGACTAGAAGGTCTCATCTCAACTCGGTCCTACCTCATGTAGCTTTGGTTAGCTACTCCATCTTTTGAGGAGACGCTCGGACAAGGTAGCAAGGGGTTTCCCCAGTTTTGGAAAGCTAATTGCAGTTGGTCGCATTGTACGGTACTGTACATCATTTCACAAGTGGCTCTCATTTACTATATCTGACCAGTAAACCATGGCAACTCCAGTTACAAGTAAAACATGAAAACAAACAATTTATTTGCCACTATGGGAAACTGCTCAGGTGAAAATTTGCTTTTAGTAACTGAGCCCCAGTGTGTAGAATGGGCATGAGAGGTGTAAAACATCTTAAATGCAAGACACAATGTCTATATACTGCTACAAAACACTGTAAGGGTGACTGGCACTTTAGATAATCTCATGACGTTCATGGTGCACAAAAGAGTGAGTATTAGTCAAGTCTGCAAGAGTCTATGTAACAGTTGTGAGACAAAAATCACCTGGCTGGGAGAAGAATAGTGGATTTGTCAGAAACATTAGAAAGAGCAATCCTTGTTGATCAGGTTTTGGGCAGTAGGAGACCCAGGAGACATTAAGTAAGCACTTAGGCTGCCTGGGATTTAAGCAGAGACAGGTACCTTAGAGAGGGCCTTATACAATCAGAGTTAACTACAGAACTCTATTATAATATGGAAAAGGAAAAAAAGTCAGGAGTCAGTCATGCCAGTGAATAGAAGGTGACCTCTGTTTCTGTAACGTAAAATGCCCTTTTCAATTATTAACACTATTTATCTTAAATTACTGAGAATATCTTAAATGGCCTCAGTGTCTTCCCTGCTTTTCATTTCCTTATGTTGCAGTTCTAAAGAGGGCAGCAGTAGCTTACTACATATGGTTCAGGAATGCTGTTTAATGGCGGTGAGCTCTATGTGGGGGGTTTCTACTAGCAAATTGAGCTGAAGTTTGTTTGCAGGAACAACAATATTTAGAGGCCCATTTATCAAAGGTCGAATTTCAAATTCATGTGAATTTTTTTCATTCGAATATACTCACAATTCCAATGGGCGGTTATTTGAGAAAAAAAATAGAATGTCTAATATTTGATCGAATGGTTCCAATCCGAAAATTTGATTCATATTCGATTCGTACAAATCGAGTTTTTCTCCAGAAAAAAAACTTGAATGTCAGGAAGGCTATTAACATCTCCAAATGGCTCAATGGACCTCTGTCATTGACTTGTAAATGAACTCGGCAGGTTTTAGGTGGGCGAATATTCGAATTAGGACTGGTTTCATGATTGCGGTGTGATAAATCTCACAGTCAAATTTACATTAGAATAGGGGGATTAACATTTAAATGTGTGAAATTTGACACTCGAAAATTTGAATTCTAATTTACTATTCGACGTTTGATAAATATGCCCCATAGACTACATTTTTTCCAACTATATTTGTTACTTTGTGAATACATCTTAAAAATGGACCTTAGAAAAAATCTAACTTTAACCGTCTTTCCAAAAAAATAAATCAGTAATTAAATGTTACAAGTTACTGAACATGCTACTAAATTATTATCTGTCTTCCTTGCTATTCTCTCCACTGCTTGGCTACATAGTTACATAGTTACATAGTTAAATTGGGTTGAAAAAAGACAAAGTCCATCAAGTTCAACCCCTCCAAATGAAAACCCAGCATCCATACATACACCCCTCTCTACTTTTAATTAAATTCTATATACCCATACTAACTATAGAGCTTAGTATCACAATAGCCTTTGATATTATGTCTGTCCAAAAAATCATCCAAGCCATTCTTATAGTCATTAACTGAATCAGCCACCACAACATCACCCGGCAGTGCATTCCACAACCTCACTGTCCTGACTGTGAAGAACCCCCTACATTGCTTCAAATGAAAGTTCTTTTCATTTGACAGCATTCAGCTCTCCTCCAGCCAGAATTCGAATTCCCACAATTTCTTGCATCTATGATTATCTTTGTTTGAGGACACTGCCATATTGTTTTAATGATAAACAGTCTATGGTGCCATATAAAAAAACAACAATAATCATTAAGGTGTACAATCATGTTCTGTGTTGCTATTATTATAGGAACTGTATTGTTCCAAAATAATGGGATTCATTAAACAACTCTTTAACATGTTGTTTTGGCACTCAGTAACAGCGAAAATGTTGAAATGACATAAACCTTTTTTTTTTAATTAACAGAAGCAAAGAATATAAACCACCAGCTTTCATGAGAAGTAATTCTTCTAAATATCTTTTATTTGGGTGTGTCTAAAAGTTAAGTATTTTTTTTTTTTCAAAAGCCTGAGATGAAACTGTGAGCCATAAGGAATAGTATATGCTTTGCCATGAAACACGAGAATTTCTGTGTACGTGCTGGAGCGCCATAGTTGGCAAGCAACTTATTACTTTGTTTAATGTTAATGACTGCATTCCAAGTTCATTTGCTCCAGGTTCTTGGCAAGTGCCTAAGAACTGAAGCTTCATTTGTGCATTGGCATGGTGTATTTGCCAAAAGGGTTTATGTGGAAGCATGTTTAATGTATACGAATTTCCATACTGGTATGGCACAACATAATCTACAATAAATAGCACTGAATTGGAAGGGGAAGCACCGGGCTAATACATTGCACAGCATGGATATTATAAATGCTGCTAATCAAGTGTATCTCACTTATGGTTAATCAGCAAATATAGCAGCCAATGTTCCCACTAATTCATATGTGCTCAGGTCAGAATTAATAAAAAAAAATTGTATTTTCACATAAAAAAATTTGTGCGCACTAAAATTTGCTGTGTGCGCTGGCTTCAAAATTTGTGTGCACGCACACAAACACACACCTTAGAGAGAACATTTATGTCAACCCATGAAAATATAAGAGTGGTGGCATTAAATTGCTTCTGGATACTACCCAGTCCTGATGGGACTACTAAGCACTTCATGATCAGTCCACAGCTTCCAATGCAATTCAAATCCACCAGGAGATACATACAGGACTGTAACAGGTCTACTCGATCCATCTTGGTTGGTTCCCAGTCTGTGCCAATGGAATGCATCCTCACAATATGTTGCTACTATTATCCTGCTTCTCTGTAGACATGGGGGCAGATTTACTAAAGAGCGAAGTGGCTAACACTAGCTACTTTTCGCCAGCGTTTCAACAGCAGGGACATCAACAATTCACTAACAGGCACAGGTGCCAATTCACTAGCGAATGGGACTGTCTCTAGCGGTCATTTGCACTCTATCGGCAGGCGACTTTTCACACTGGCGAACGGACGTTACTCCACAAATTCACTAAAATGCGGATTTTACTAAACATTAGCTCTTTCGTCAGAGTTGCCTTCGCCACCTCAGACCAGGTAAAGTGCTATAAAGCAGCAAGATCTTCCTCAATCTTCTGTCAATGACATCATATCCTGTGTGCCGAAAATGCATTAAACACGCTGGCGACTTTTCCTTTTTTAAGTGGGATTGGCTGCTAAAGTCCTAACTTACTTTTTTGGGTAAGCGGTTTTCTCCACACATTTTATTACATATGGAACATTTATTTTACAGTGGGCTCATGTGTAGAGCATTATATTAACTCTCTTGTCTTCATTAAGGTTCCCTGGACATGTGTAATATAAACCGGTAACTTAAATCATTTGCCGCAACATTTATAATAAAAATGTCCATACAACTTTAAATTTCCCGCCGTATGCAAATTGACCTAAGCGCAAGATCACTAGTGAATTTTTGCTAGGCACAAATGAATGCTAGCGCATCTTTGCTATGAAATGCTCACGCAGCCGAAATAACGCAATCGAAAAGTCGCCATCATTCGATGCCGGGGGTGAAACTTTGTATTTAGTATTTATAGTGTATTAACATATTCGTAGCGCATTTGCACCTCGCAAAGTGGTGCGATTGGTGCAAAGCTGACGCTGGCGAAAATTTGCCCGTTAGTGAATCTGCCCCATGGTGTTCTAAGGCTGATAAGCAGTCTTTGTTTTTTTAAACACGGGGGGATGTAATTAAAATCGCAAGAGTTAGTTAAAATGGCATTTTTGTGAATGTTTAGCGCTGCTCACAATGAAAAAACATTCGCCGGCGAATATTACATATGCAAATGTTAGCACCTTTGCAGGTTAACAGCTGCTCTGGAGTTTTGTTTAATAATTTGTCTCAAAAAACGCTTTGCAATCTACACTGGGAATGTTTGCAACAGCTATTTGGTCGCAACTTTGCGAGAAAGTCATTGAGGTCTGTAATCGGTCAAAAAGGATGCAAACCTGGTCGCTAATGTTTGCACAGGTGTCTGCAAATGTTTTTTTTTTGCGCTAACAGCACATATTACATTCCCCCAATAACATTTTGAGTGAAGGGCAAAAAGTTTGGAAAATCGAAAAATCAAAGTAGAAGAAAAACAATGTGAGAGGAGAAAGAATGAACGATGAAAAAACTTCAAAATTCGAATTCAAAAAGACCAACCGAAATTAAGTCAAAGTTTTTTTTGGGTCAAATAGGTCCATTTTCGTTCGAATAGGTCCATACGAATGGAAGGAATAGCGCATTCGATTGAATTTGTTTCAAGGTTTTTCCCAATAAAAAACTTAGTCCACCAATTGACTCCAAATAGGTTCTAGGAGGTCCCCCATATGCTAAAACAGCAATTTGGCAGGTTTTAGATGGCGAATGGTCGAAGTTGAATTTTTAAAGAGACAGTACATGATAAATTTCGATATCCGAATTTTCAAATATTTTGCAAATTCAAATTGAATTTGTACTGTTCCCTAGTTGAAGTACACAAACATAGTTCGAAATTCTAATTTTTTCAATTTGAAAATTCACCTCAACCTTTGATTAATCTGCCCCTAAGACCCATGTTTAATAAACATTGACATTTTTTCCTGGTGTAGTAAAGCAAAATGATTGCTGCCTTTTTAACACACAACCAGAAAATCAGCTGCTTTTTAATAAAATGTTACACCATTATTTTTTACATAACTCCAGTAATTATTGTCAGTACCATTTAGACAGATATAGTTAGTATATGTCATGATCATCTGAAGGAATTTATTCTGGAAACTGCTAAGGCCATTTACAAATGCAAGTGCAGTTTCAGGTGCATGTTCTTAAACCATAATGATTTTTTTAACCATACTTTCATTGTAATTGCAGCTACCCAGGGTGTTGCACCAACCGCAATTATACGCCATGACAAACGCAATAGCACTTGCGTATTGTAGAAAGTCAGATTTAAATTACAATGCTAACATTGCATCATCACCTTTGATGATCAGACTTAAAATCAAATTTTTTTGTGATTTTTTGGCACAAGTCTACTTCACCCATGAATGCAACCCACAGTGGGAACTCTGGAATTACAGTCATGTTCAGAGTGGCTCCACATTGCTAAAAGGAGTCAATGACGGTCTGCATGGCAGTGCTTTAAAGGATTTAAAAGTAAGAAAGCTTTATCTGAAAGGTCTATATAAATACACCAGTAAACCCTCAAAGTAATGCTGCTCTGAGTCCTCTGTCAAAAGAAACACAGCATTTCTTTCCTTCTATTGTGTACACATGGGCTTCTGTATCAGACTTCCTGTTTTCAACTTAAAACTCCAGGGTTAGGGCTTGAGCATGCTCAGTTTGCTCTTCTCTTCCCCTCCCTTTCCCCATTCCCTCCTCCCCTCCCTGCTGTAATCTGAGCCCAGAGCTATGAGTGAGCAGAGAGAGACTCAGGCAGGAAGTGATGTCACACCAAGCTAATATGGCAGCTGCTATCCTAAACAAACAGAGAGAGTTTCTAGTGCTGTTTACTCGGGTTTGGTAAAGCATTCTACAGAATAAATATAGCATTCTAGCTTGCACTATTGTGTTTAATCTATTGGCAATAAACTGCTTTCCTTGTCTTTTAAGTTTATCAGCTAGCTTGGATGTTAGCTGTGTCAGTGACAGCCAATATGCCTATATAATACAGAATATCTGAAATTGATACAAACCCTGATTGACACAATTTATTGGACTGATACTATATTAATGTTAGGTGAAAGATAACATTTGTGGAGGGGAAATGTAAAAACAGTACAGAAAACTTGTTCTTGCTTTGTCCATATCAATACATTCAGGAAAAAAACTCACTGAAAGAACTGATATACCATTGTTGTCATCTTGCCCAGAGTTTTCCTGTTACAGTCATCAATGAATCCCAGCAGTACTTAATGCTTCTCACTCTTCAATTACATCACTGAGGTTTCCTTGGCTCACACACTGGTCTCCTTTTTTTTTCTTGTCCTATAAGTCTGTAGGCCAAACCACAAACAACAATTATGCCTAGTCAGACATCTATAATATGTCAAGTTCCAAAACATTCATTGGTTTAAAATTCCTTAATAGCCTGATTGTGCTTGGTCATACTAATGTTAAAGGATTTAATTCTCAAATCTTACCACAATTTCCCTAGATATGCTCTATAAACATGCTGAAATATAAGTGCCACTGGCAGATTTGTGTTCACTGACAAAGATACCCATTTCCGAACCTTTAATTGAGAATAAAAAGAGCAACAACCATTCAGCATACCCTAGTTATGCAATGTAAAAAAAATCCCATCATTTTTAATTTACCCATTTAACACTTCACACATTGGCCTCTGGATTACTTGGGACATTCAGACATAAACAAGGGTTTTAATTAATGAGTGAAAGTAAGAGTTCACCATTTGATAAATAGGCTTCTAAAATCCCAAAAGAACGAATAGAAAGTGAGTGAGTTTAACCCTGTTCTCAAGTTACACATAAACATACAACATATTAAAAATAGTGTCCATTAAGCCCTTGTGTACAGGACAAGACATTATATAGCATGATGAGATCTGATTGCTGTCTAGCAGACTGCTCTGCTCTGCACATGCATGGGGTCCCTGGCAATCCTTGAGTAGATTGGGGCTGTACCGCTCTAGCATGACATGGGCAGTGTCAAGTCCACCCGCCAGCATCACCCCTGAAATGAACCAGTCTACACATGGGTTGAAAAGGCTGCACCCAATTTAATTGGCCACAAGTTATCTGTCATATACATTTCCAAACGTAACCAACTTTATAATATACCGACTGGATCTTCCCCACCTAGCCGCTGAAGGCTGCTTTTATGGAGATCCTCTGTTTCTTAAATCTCGTCAACCCTGAGTCTAGCCCCATTCCCTTTAACCCCTCCCCTTTCAACAGTGGCTGATATCCTCAACCATTAGCTTCAGGTCTAAACCCTTTACGCCATTGGCAGCGACTGTTCCCTCAGTCTTTTCCGTTTCACCATTAACCCCATAAGGAATGGTGAATGGGGCTGCTAAGATAAACTCACCACATCATGGTCTTTGTAAATGTTGACTTGCATTACTTGTGTAATTGTTCCCTTCTAGTTTTATATTCTCTAATACTCTGCAGTTATGAGTGAGAAGGATTTCACTGATTAGAGACAGACGCCAAGTGTTTGGCCTAGTTTACCAGTTTGCAGTACATTTAGTCCCTGCCAACAATGGGTGTTCCTCTGCATTGTAAATACCTGAAGAGAATGAGAACAAAGCACTGCAAGACAGTAATTACAAGCTTGTGGCCAATTGTTGGCATTTTCCTGGCACTTAATTGCAAGACGGCTGAAGTTAAAAACCACTTTTCTGACCAAATGGGAAATATCTTTCCCAGAAACAGTTATAAAGAATTACTTTTTTTTGGAAATACTTGACTATGAAAACAAAGGACTTTTCATGATGATTATTTCTTATTAAATTTATGCTGTTGCAGCAGCTGCCAGCTAAGACGGAGTTTGCCTTCCTTTGCATTCCTATGGGTTTTACACTGGAAAATGTTAGTAACATTATACTGTAAAACAGCAGAGAGAAAGGTTGACTGTGGCCATTTTGCCCATTGAGCACCAAGTAACTACAGCGTATAAACAACAACTGAATAAAATATCATTTATTTATAAATTGTTATACTGGAAGGAAAAATCTAGATAGAATATGTGGCTTGTATGTGAAAATACTGTAGTATTTTATATCTATTTGCATTCTGCAGCAATTTCATCATATCAAGGACTGGCCTTAGGTTTACTATAACCCTGTGCAAAATATTAACTGTTGCACTTCACTCCTTAAACATTTTCAGTGGTTTTTAAGTTATATGCAAATGCAATGGCTATTTAAAGTAGTATCTGCCTGTTTATATTCTCTGCAAGACAGATTCTGACTCCTGAAACAATGTAGCAGATTAAAGGGGTTGTTCACCTTTAAAATTACTTTTAATACTATGTAGAAAGTGATATTCTGAGACAGTTTGCAATTGGTTTTCATTTTTTTCTTATTTAAGGTTTTTGAGTTATTTAGCTTTTTATTCAGTAGCTCTTCAATTGCAATTTAGCAATCTGGTAGATAGGGTCCAAATTACCCTAGAAACCATTCACTAATATGAATAAGAGACTGGAACATGAATAGGAAAGGGCCTGAATAGAAAGATGAGTAATAAAAATTAGCAATAACAATACATTTGTAGCCATTTGAAAGCTGCAAAGAGTCAGAAGAAAAAGGCAAATAACTATAAAAAATAAATAATGAAAACCAATTAAAAACTTACTTAGAATTGGCCATTCTATAACATTCTAAAAGTTACTTTAAAGGTAAACCACCCCTTTAACAGACATGCAGTCTTACTCCCCATTGCAATCCTATAGCCCTTGCATTATTATTTGTATTAGTATAACAACTTCGACCAAACGCGCATCTACAATTTTACCTTATTTATCATTAAAATAATTAGAAAAAGTCAATGCAGGAAGAGACTATAAACCGTGAAAAAAATCAGAATTGTATGATTTTTTCGGATTTGGCGCCTGAAAACCACACGTTTTTCAGATTATCGTATGAAACCCAGCGCAGATCATGATATCTTCCAATTATAAAAGGGACATCTGCCATTGAATTCTACATGACCTCGGAAGGTTTGAGTATTATTTCCCCTTTAAAACTCCAAACAGAAAACATTGGACTTTATTAAAAATAACCCCCTAATAGTCAGACCAGAGAACAGAAATTAATAAAATGAATTAAAAAACAACTTTCAAATATATATATATATATATATATATATATATATATTTGCAAGCCTAAGATCCCATTTTCTTTCAAACTTCCAAAATATAAACTTTTGTTAATGCTCGCAGTAAATAAAGGAATAAATATAAATTAAAAGGGCTTATTTAGAAAATGCAGGGTGCAGAGCAAAGTGTACTTTTTGCACACTATTCGCCATGCATATCTAACAATGAAGCAATTCTTCCCAGAATTCAAGTATTGTTGTTGTTGCATGCTAAGTCACATCCATATTGCACAATGCACTAATATTTATGCCAATTTAGCACTTGGTACATATGGGATGCAGTTTGTCCCAAATACATTCTGCATACAAAATTATCCCTAGTGCACATAATGAATGTCTCTCAGGGTACATAAGTATTTGTGACCATATACACAGATAAAATTTTACAAAATACCTATTTATATTAATGAATGAGAACAACGCCTTTTCTGTGCACAGAAAAAATATCATTATATTGCAAACTCAATTCTGTAAATTTAACAAGCAATCTGTCAAATATATAACATCCATGTAACCAACATAGTTATGCGTAAAGTTATTTACAGAATGATTTATATAAAAAAAACTTGGACAGAATATAGTGTAACTAACTAGTGCGTGCCTAGCTAGATTTTAATGACAAAATAGATGCTTGTGACAGAAAGCAGGATTTTATAGCACAGGGTTGATTCTATCAACAAAATGAAAACTCTCAAAAACTGATAAAATGTCCATTCTGTGAAGCAATACTGTCAGTCACATTACTGAACCAAAAAGAACAAAGCTTATTGTCCTATAACAAACAAGATGAAAAGTTGCCAGCTCTGCTCTACATGGCTGCATCATCCCTAATGCATAGGAAACTACTGTATTTGGCCTCCTATAGAGGGTGCCTTCTAATGTCCCCTGTGCTGCATAGCAATAAACATGAACAAAGGACAAACATTTCCTAAAAGGGCAGCTGTTAAACACTACAGCAGTGCCAGGCCAGGAGCAATAGGCAACTACATCGCCCATCCTAGCGCACACACGTGTATAAGCACAATCGAGCATTTGCAGAAGGGCTCACAAGCTGAATATGCGCCACATCCACATTAAGGAACTTACTAACTTCCTTGTAATTTGCATAGTTTGTTTAAAAATAAACAACCCTCCTCTCCCTTCTGTGTTGATAATTGTTGATGTTAATAAAGTTGGTCATAACAAGGAAGCAGAGAGGTGGGTCCAGCACAGAGGAGATGAGAGTGAGCTGGACAGAGAAACATGCTTCCTTCATGCACTGTATTTGAATAAATAAGTTGCTGTTGCAAACTCAGAAGCTGGTTATTAAAGCATACAATACACCTTCGCCCCCTTAGTTGTGACTGTTTGGTTTACAGACTACAGCAAAAATCCATTATGCAATGGATGATCTAATTATCTACCTTGCAAGAACCAGGAAGTTAGAAAATGGAATAGCTTAATTTTCTCTGTTTGGTGTGTTTAGCTCATGAAATAACAAAAACCATATATTGTTTACAATCCCCGTATATTAAACAAGGGGGTATACTGCCCCTTTAAAGTGACAGGAGCACTGGAAAGATGGTGATGATAAATATGCAGTATAAATTACACTAAAAGGAGCATAAATACAGACTGCAGAGCCATAGTACTTTTTTGCAGTACAACATGGACATTGCAATGCAGATATCACAGACATACATGGACACTATTTATAATACAGATATTCGCAGTGGGGATCACATCCGGTGCATGTGATTCTCACTGTGTAGTGAAATTATTTACTAGAAAAGTTACAGAAGTTACACCCATCTTTT
This sequence comes from Xenopus petersii, assembly GCA_038501925.1. NCBI lineage: Eukaryota > Metazoa > Chordata > Amphibia > Anura > Pipidae > Xenopus > Xenopus petersii. The sequence continues at coordinate 38,362,900 of CM076681.1, read as the reverse complement.
TCCCTATGCCAATAAATCCCCATTTGATTTCTGGGTTCAGTCACCCTGAATATTAGATTGAATCTTTAGTTTCAAGCTGAAAAAAAAATATATCTAAAAAAATAAAGATAGAACATCGCCTTTGTTTCAACACTTTTCAATGGGGAACTGACAGTGTATAATAGTGAATTGGTTAAGTGGAAGGTAAATCAGAAGTCCAGGATTCAAATCAGTGTCACAGTAATGATGGCTTGTAAATATTTACCAGTGTAGCATAGTGCTGTTCTCAAGACTAGATATAACAATAACAACCATTCATATTTTAGTGTTTTCCATATAAATTAACATTTAGCAAAAGTAACTATTATCTTTGCTTCATATGATGCCACATCTCAAACAGAACTTTCCAAAATATGCTTTCCTTTCATTAATCTCAAAGTCAACATCCTTGTAAGCAGGAAATTGACACTTATGCTATCTGTGCAATAGATCAACAATATCTAATCAAACATCATCATTTAAAATATTACCTTTTAAATTATGTGACTGTGTGTGTGTGCTCACAAAAAATCTGTATATTATTTAAAGTAAAGTGCACAAATTAATGTACCCCACCTTCACCTCCTGCCTTATAGGCCTAGCAACCTGGGCAAAAGGACACAGTCTTAAGTATGGAGGTGGAAAAATCCAGAGAAATGTCAACACACACTCCTCTCCTACACACCACAAATTATCTAGAATTGATCTGACCTTTGCCTCAGCAGGCCTCTTACAGAAAACTAGGGTAATTATATTTACCTAGAGCACACTCAGCCCACTCTCAATTAATGCTCTCACTCACCCTCCTCACGCCCAGCCCCAAACCATGGAGATTAAGCCCAGCCTGGTTGAAAGACCAAGCAGTTGCATCTGACAGTTACTGAATATTGGGCTGACAATGTTGGATCTGCATTCTCCCACACTGCAGCAAGGACGTATTTGCATTTCCTGACTCTGCAATCATGAAATACAAAATTGTGCAGGCAATACTTCAGATACCAGCCCAAAAACCCTGGGAACAGATGGTCTCCTGGTGGATTGGTATAGACAGAATATTAAAGCTCTAGTCCCCACACTCCTGAAGATCTATAATGCAGCTTTTGAAATGTTTGAACTGCCACTGAGGTAGTTATTAAGGGCCCCCTAAGTTGTGATTCCCTATTTCATTATCAAACACTAAAATAAAAATATTAGCTCATTTATAATTTTATTAACCAACCGACTAAAAAAAATGGGAAAAAAGTTCAGAATCTCTGCTTTTTCCCTGCTCTCATCAATCAATTTACCTTCCTTCTTGCTTTTTTTTTTTGCTTGTTTTTTACTATTTATATATTTTAAAAATATTTTTGGGTTCACTTTACTCTTAGCTACAATTCCCTTTTCATTTTCAATTTTAGCTTGTTTGATTTTTTTGCATGCGTCATTGGCCTCTTTGTACCTAATAAAAGTTTAGGCTGTCCCAGCTGACTTCAATGCCTTAAATGCACATTTTTTTTTACCAACCTCGATATTCCTAGCCTCCAAGGAAACTATACTGACATGTATATTTTTAAGCATTTTTTTTAAAGAGACTCCATTTAATTGGGTATATATATATCAAAGAGTGACGTTAGAGATAACCACAGTCCTCTAGAATAAAATTCCGTCACTCTCCATTCATTTCTATGGGATTTTTAAAAAAGTATTTATTAGTGGGTGAAAGTTTATCCTCTGATAAAGATAGCGTAAGAAGGTGCATACCCTTAAAATAAGATGTGAGGTGCTAATCCATAGGTGACCCCATGAGGGTCTCCAAATATATATATACAAAAAAACAAGAATGTTCTTGTTTTTTTGCATCCTTTGATAAATACGCATTTCAAAATCCCATAGAAATTAATGGAGAGTGCCGGAATTTCACTCTAGCAGACTTCACTCTTTGATAAATATACCCCCTTGCGTTTAACCATATAGTCTTTCCCATTTAATATATTGCAGATATGCATTTCATATTAACAGAAGCCGTGAGGGGTATAAATATCTATGTACTGTAGCCCTTGAAATGGAAGATGGGGTGCTTTGTTGACCTTGAGATATCTCTTGCTCTCTGCAAGCAACAAAGTGCCTGAAAATACCTTTGAATTGCTCCCTGTGTGAATCAGCAGATATGCCCTTATACTGTCAATTAGGTCTAATTGGTCTAATCAAGTTGGTAATTGGTACTATGTTGGGGTTCAGATATAACATAGAGGAACTTTAAAAGGTTTAGGAATGGGAACACATGTTAATGTATATATACTTTAATGTTTAGTTTATTTTGGAAATGAGTTATCGTAACTCAAATCCATCATTCTAGACAAAACGGCTGTATTTACAACTAAAAATAATACAGCCCCCTTGTAAAAGCATTATCTCCTTTCCTGTGGCTGTGAACATGGCAAATCAACCAAAAAAACTTGTTCTTTGCCTAGGACAACTCTCGTTGACTTCTACATAACATCTCCAGCTTTTAGATAGAGAATTTTTATATTAAAATTTTCAAATTATTTTGCTTTATAAATACCAGACATTCGAGTTTTCGAAAAATTTGAATTGTGCAAAAAATCTAATTTGATTTCTGATAAATCTGTACCTAAATGAAAAGATTGGAACAATTCATTACACTTCATTCAGGGAGTGCAGATACTGAATTAGTTACTGTAAGTAGAACTTGTTAGTAGTAAGGTTCGTTGTGGAGGAAAAAATGGCTATTTTTCACTTTATCTTCCCATTGTGAATAGGGCCAATGTGATTATAAAGATAAATATTCCGGAATATTTACTGTGTTGTCATATACTCCCTCTATTATATGTTATAATAATCTGGCATGCTATTATTAAATAACATTTACTGCAGTCATTTAATAGGTTTGTATGACCAGTAAAAGATTTTTTGGATCAAGAGCAGTTCCAATTCCCAGTGTACTACACTTTTGATCTCTAACAACACATTCAGTCAGTATTTTTCATATTAATTTCTGAAGGGTACATGCAGTTTCTTCCTTCATGTAACAGTAATGTATGTTGGGCAACAATCCTAAGAACTTCTAATGCTAATTACATACTGTACCAGAAAAGACAATTATGCGGTAATACAACCATGTGTCATTAAATAGCGTAGCATCTGGAGTTTTTTTTTAATTCAAGTTTTCAGTTTTGTTGCATTCACTACATTGCAAACTGTCCATGCATTGGTTAGGTCTTGTTTTATTTAGTGGCATAATTGGTCAAGTCAGGCCCCATGTAAACAGTGCGCAACTGGGGGGCTTACGACGGGTGAGGGGGCCCTGAGGTGGCTGCCTCGTGGGCCTCAAACACCCCAGTCTGACATTTATATTTAGCAATGCCTCCCATAGTGCTAGGGAATGCCCCTTCTGGCCTGAATGCAAGTGTGATGGCTATGATACGCCACACAATGGCTTAAGCAAGGCTAAAACTGATAGCTTAGCTAATGATAACTTTATTGGAGCTTAGAAAGTAAAAGCACAAGCTAATTAAATATATATGTAGGTCTCAATATAAGACTTATCCATGAGCAAAGAAAATTTAATCTAACTGGAATTGTAAACAAAATATAATTGTCTTCACTTTATGGCCTAATTGGGAAGCCTTGAGCATGTAGATTCACATTTTTACAGGATTCTGTCACAATTTGTGTGGCGTAGTTTCATTTTACTAAATTACCATGTGTACTTTGCACATTGAATAATTCATTCTAATTCACAGCCAACATACAAAGGACGGTGCTCCGGTAAAATGGCAAGTTTATTGCAGAATCCTGCAGGTCTACATGGCCTTACTCGTTTCGGGAACAAAGTCCCTTAATCATGGGCACAATAGGAACTCTCTATTATAATTTTAAGGTGTCTTGTGATGCTTCAGTATCCTGTGAGGGCTTCACAAAACTCTAGCTGTTTGTGTCATAAAAACCTATCACACTCCCCATCCTGCTATACGCACTTTGTAATATTCAATTTCAGCTCAACAGGTGAAAATGTGTCTGACATGCAGCTGTTGATCATTTGAATCTAGGATTGAATGCAAACATTGACCAACCACTTTCTATTATTATATTAAGAGATCTGAAAGCAATTCACTGACAGATATGGCATTTTGTAAATATACTATAATCAAATTACAGTACTTTCTATTTAAAAAGTGGCAAACCAGCTGCTTGCTCCAGCTAACACAGTTATGTAATCTGATTTCTCAGAACTCAGGCTGAGCTGTTGTAAAGCATTAATGGCAGCATTCATAGTGTCCTTTTCTCTTACTGGTTAGGCTGTTGCAAGCATTGGAGTATTCCCAGAATTCTAAATATATTCCTAATTGAAAATAGTCCTTATAAACGCAATTTCATAGTGGATAAAGTGCAACAACATAGACAAATTGTAGAAATGTATGTGTAATGGTTTCTGTCCATTTGGTAACAAGAGGTTAGATTATATGCAGCCTATTTGCAAATAAATATAAACATTTGTATTTATCAGCCAATTTGCACAGTATGGATCTGATTTTTAATTCATGTGGATAGTATTCTTCAGAATGTACTAAATGTCATCACCCTTTAGTTAATCTAGTACAGGTAGGGATTCGTTATCTGGAAACCTGGTATCCGAAATCTACAAATTATGGAAAGACTGTCTCCCATAGTCTCTCCATTTTATCCAAATAATCCAAACTTTTAACATTGGTTTCCCTTTTCTCTGTAATAATAAAACAGTACCCTGTACATGTACCTTGTACATTATATCATTAATCCTTATTGGAAGCAGAAACAGTCTATTGGGTTTATTTAATGTTTACATGATTTTCTACTAGACTAAAGATTCTGAAGTACAGGTCACATACCTGTACTGTGGATATATATTGAGTCATTATCTTACACATGGTTCATAGAAGTCAGTTCTCTTAATCATTAAAGGACATGTAAAGGCAAAAATATAAAATCCAATTTTTACTTTCTTTAATGAAAAATAAACCTATCTCCAATATACTTTCATTAAAAAAATGTGTCCTGTTTTTATAAGAAACCTGACTGTATGCAGTGAAATTCTACCTTCATTTACTGCTGTGGATAGGAATTGTAAGACCCCTATCTGCTGAGCAGGGAAACAATCATACTTATGAACAGCAGGGGGAGCCCCCGCCTTACTTCCCAGCCATGCAAAACTCAAGCAGCTTTGTTTATGGCGATCCCTAAGCAGCCCAGACCACACTGAGCATGTGCACAGTCTTAGTCTTGCAAAGATGTTTAACAAAGTTACAAGATGGTGACCCCCTGTAGCCAACTTTGAAAGCATAAATTATTTGTTTGATTAGGCTTGTGGTGCAGTAAGTTTATGTTTATTTTTAGTATACAAAATACAGCATTTCTAGCCTTATTCTATTTTAGAATTTACATGCCCTTTAATCGTTTACCTTCCTACACAGAGCAGTGTCAAGGGGTAGATTTACTAAAGGGCGAAGTGACTAAAGCTGCAAAAGTACTTACTTTTTTTTGGGTAACCAGGTTCCCCCATACATTTTCTAACATATGGATCATAAACTATAAGTTGGGCTCATGTGTAGGGCATTATAACAACTCTATTTTCTTTTATTAAGGTCCCCTGGACTTCTGTAATGTAATGTATTTGCTGCAACATATATATCCATTCAACTTTATAATTTCCCACCGTATGCAAATTAGCCCGAGCGAAGACCTCTAACGAAGTTGCGCTAGGCAGAATTGAAGGCTAGCGCATCTTCGCTTTGATTGGCGAAGTAACGCTAGTGAAAATTCGTCAGCGTTCTGTGCCCTAGATGCAACTTTGCATTTTAGTAAATTAGCATTGTCTGAGCAAATTTTTGCTTGGCGAAGTGTTGCGATGGCTGCAAAGCCGTCGCTGGCGAGTTTTCGCCACTTTGCAAATTTACCCCTAGGGGGCATATTTGCGATTTAGTAGAAGGAGATCTACCTGTTGGTATATGATAGATTAAATAAAAAGGGATCTGACTTCTGTCAGTATATTGAGAATTAAATTGTAGAAGGAGAAAGAAAAGTATCCCTTATTTACCAATCCAAATTGATTCACTAACACAGTTTCTATAAAACACTGGATGCTTGTACTTTATTATTGAAATAAAGTCTTGTTTTAATTGGTAGCAATGGATATAAAGGATTTACAGTTGTTTTTTACCATTTTACTGAAATCCTTGGGTTTTTTTTTCCTTTTTTTTATCCTGCTCAGAAAATCTTCTTCTTATTCTAACACTGTTTTCTCTACTAAGGGCCATAGGATCTGTGGTTTTATAGGATAGTTAGTTCTTATACAAGAAAGATTTGGATTGGTAAATAAGGGATACTTTTCCTTCTCCTTTTACAATTTAGGGGGCATATTTATCAAGGGTCGAATTTCGAATTGAAAAAACTTTGAAATTCAAAAAGACCAACCGAAATTAAGTCAAAGTTTTTTTGGTTGAATAGGTCAGTTTTCGATCGAATAGGTCTGTATTCTGCCAAATTCAAATAGAAGGAATAGTGCATTTGATCGAATTCGATTCAACGATTTTCCCCCCAAAAAATTATTTTTTTTCCACCAATTGACTCCAAATGGGTTCTAGGAGGTCCCCCATAGGCTAAAACAGCAATTCGGCAGGTTTTAGATGGCGAGTGGTCAAGTTGAATTTTTAAAGAGACAGTACATGATAAATTTCGATATTCGAATTTCCAATTTTTTTTTCCAATTCGAATCGAATTTGGACTATTCCCTAGTCGAAGTACACAAAAAAATAGCTTGAAATTCTAATTTTTTTTTATTAAAAAAATTCACCTTGACCTTTGATAAATCTGCCCCTAGATGTTGTGGCTAATATCCCGGCCTTTGTTTCTTTGGGTAGGGTAAAACGTTGGATTATCAAAGCTCAGTCGGGAGGAAATAAGATTCTGCGCCTACGCCTGTGTGTTAAACAAACATAACAACTCACACAACGCAATGCCTGGAGGTAGGAAGTTGGGTGAATCTGATCTGTTCTGTTTTGGCAAAAATTCACCGTGGCGAAATGATGCTGATGCCCATTAAAGTCTATGGGCGTCAAAAAACTTTGTCTATGTGGATCATTTCCGCTGCGAAACAAAGCCTATCCCTACCTGGAGGTAAACCTACACCACTTCTCTGTTAACTAAGACTCGAGGGCTTGATTATGAGCACAAACATAGTGTTTAAATTGTAATTTCCTTTGCAAGTTCTCATGTGTTTTTACCCACAAGGCAGTGTTGTCCCCCCATAATTCCAGCATAATTGCAGTTGCAAGGTGGCGAGGCACCTGACATAATTGTGGCTGATGTATTAAAACATGCATAAATGCACGGCCATGGCAACATGAATCAGACACCACTGTGCTGGAAAACAGTTTTGGAGTTTGGATGTCACCATTTCCAGCACTCACTATCAAACAGAGGTCTTCCCCCGAATTCTTAGGGTAAGGCCACACGAGGAGATTCGGGGACATTTTGTCACCTCACTGAGGCAACTTTGGACGACTATTGAAAACGCATCGCCGCATGTGCATTAGCGCAGGAGACTTTTCATTCTAGCCTATGGGGAAAAATGCTGAGGCAGTTCGGGGAGATAGTCGCTCAAAAGACGAGGCGATTAGTCACCAGGCGACAAAATCTCCCCGAATCTCCTCGTGTGGACTAGCCCTTACGCACTGGTTCAGTAGAGTGCAGTCAGTTGGCAGTCGCTCCAGGGTTTCCCCTCAATAGGCAAACTACACATAATTCACAAGAGAAGGAAGATGGAACCAGTAATGCTTAGTGTAACTATGCAATATGCCTTTAGTGGTTTAGGCTCAAGTAACTTCAATAATGGTTTATATTCACACAACGACTACATCAACATTTGCATAACCACAACCGTGGTAGTACTGTGCAATAACCCCTTTAAAATATAGGGAATAGAAATGACAGTGCTTAATATTCTGCACTAAAAGAAGATGTCATTTATGATACTATAAGAGCTATAAATGACACACATGATCTGTCATTACAGGAATAATTAATCACTGTAAATGTGCATACTGATATAGAATAAATGTCATTATTTTGATGAGTGATGAATTTCAGAATTCTCATGATGCACGCTCATTTACACACCAATCCACAACCATGGAGATGAGATTGACTGAACAGGGAATGTGCCAAAAAAATAAATAAAATAAAATAAAGAAAAATCCAGATGACCCCTGCTATTATACTGCATTGTTATACAGCACAAGAAATAAGATAATAATTGTCACTTTTAGAATTGTAGGTACATATGATGTTTGCTGCTTGTCCCAGTGGAAAACGATGCTTGCAGAGCTGCCGTTTAAATAGCAAACAATGTCACATATAGACAAACTGTTCTCATCTTGTTAAACTTCTGACAAACTGTTCTCATCTTGTTAAACTTCTTTAGTATGTGGCAATAGAGAGGTTTGTGAAGATTCTCATTCATCCAGGTCATGGTATATCTGTAGAAATATGTCAAATCAACTGGACTTGCTGTGGTTTTTCTTGAAGATTTTTCATCAGTCATCCAACTGTATTTCTCAATTCAGATTCTGACTTGAGTAAGGGCCCTTAAACTGTCACAAACAGTATAATATGCTAAGATGCTGAAGGAAGATCACTTGCATAGATCTGTCAATTGATCTGCCTTGATGCATAGCCCATTGTGAATACATAAATTCAAATTTAACACTGTAATTCGCAAGTGCATTTCACTTTTCCCTGGAACAGAATGGCAAAAGCTGTCTAATCTGATGACAGACAAGATGATGCATTTTGCAAAGGGAATAAAGGAAAACGGTACAGAATTGTCAGCCTAGTATCAAGGTTAGTCAATTGCTCTGTATGAATAAAATAAAGACAATTGCAAAACACGTCTAAACTGAACTGAGATACGAGACGGCTTTTTTATTTTTTCTTATATAACAAGAGCCTGTAAAGTGGAGTATTTTTTTACAGGTTACATACTTTAAAATATTAGCTTGAAATACCTTACATTTGGTTACTTCCATCCACTTACAAAAGACAAATGTAAATTCTTACTTAGGAATGAACATTTCTCACAGCACGAGGTACAGTGATCGCAAGGGCATAAAGCATTTTGGTAATCATTGCTCACTCAGTTGCTGGCCCTGGCATTGAAAGATTGTTTATGTTCATTTTGCGTTTACCTTATTCATTTTAATGTTATACTTAAAAATATAATATATTTATTAAACTTCTGACATAGTAATTGCCAGCAGTTTGGAATTCTGCGGGAAATACTGTGGGCCCTGGTGAGCACCAGTTTCATAAGTGGCTTCCAGTGAGTGTGGTCAGTTTTTTTTGTTGGTCCCCAGTCCAACACTGAGCTTTACCACAGTTTTTAAATAATTATTAAAGGAGAACTAAACCCTAAAAATTAAAGTGGCTAAAAATGCCATATTTTATATACTGAACTTATTGCACCAGCCTAAAGTTTCAGCTTCTCAATAATAGCAATGATCCAGGACTTCAAACTTGTGACAGGGGGTCACCATCTTGGAAAGTGTCTGTGACACTCACATGCTCAGTGGGCTCTGAGCGGCTGTTGAGAAGCTGAGCTTAGAGGTCGTCACAAATTATCAAGCAGAAAATGAGGTTTGTCTGTAATATAATGCTACAGGGCTGATTATTACATTTTGATGCTAATTGCACTGGTTTCTGTGCTGCCATGTAGTAATTATCTGTATTAATGACTAATCAGCCTTATATTGTGACATTTATATTCTATGTGTACTGTATATTGTAAGTGGGTCCCTAAGCTCAGTAAGTGACAGCAGCACAGAGCATGTGCAGTGATCCAGCAGAAAAGAAAATGGGGAGCTACTGGGGGATCTTTGGAGACACAGATCTTCATTACAGGTATGGCATCTGTTATCAGGAAACCCATTATCCAGAAAGCTCCGAATTACAGGAAGGCCACCTCCCTGCATTTTATCCAAATAATCCAAATTTTTCAAAATGATTTCCTTTTTTCCGCTGTAATAATAAAACAGTACCTTGTATCCAAACAAAGTATAATTAATGGAAGCAGAACTAGCCTATTGGGTAAAATTGTCCACATGATTTTCTAGTAGAAGGAAGGGATGAAGATCCAAATTACAGAAAGATCCATTATCCAGAATACTGCTAAAGGGCTGTGGTTGCCTTGGGCTGGTACAGGAGCCCAAAACATAATGTACAACATTTCTAGCTATTTCTTTAGTTAGGCTTTAGTTCTCATTTAAGGATTAGCTAATATGAAGCGGAAGGGTAAAAAATAAGAGCAGACACATCTATTCTGAACTCCTCTTGGATGGATGGTGCTGTGACGAGGATGTTGCAGAGGCACCAGATGCAGATAAGTCACTGCTAACAGTTTGTGCTTCAATTGTTTTAGTGGTAGTATCTCAGCTTTTTAACATCATTTCAAACTCTTAGGGGCAGATTTATCAAGGGTCAAATTTCGAACTAATTCGAAATTCGAAAAAAGACCTGTCGAAATTTATTAAAAATTAGTTTGGAAGATTTTTCCAAAAAACCCTCCGATTTTTCAAAGTCGACTCCAAATAGGTTCTTGGCTAAAACAGCAATTCGGCAATTCCATCTTTATTTTTATGAAACATAGGCTTATTTTCATTTCTGGTGAAATACATTGGCTGAGCGCCTTAAAAATTACAACAAAAATTGCTGAATTTGTGAATTGTAAGTCTTAAAGAGCTTTCTAAGGACAAAATACAAAGTGACTGTAAAATTTTTATTATGTTAATAATTTTAAATAAAATATACAGTCTCTCCTGAATACAATTTTGCTGGTTCATTACCTACAAAAGAAGTGACTGATTTCTTTTTAGTGCGCAGATTTTAACAGTAGTAGTAGTTTCTAAAATGTTTATTATTCTTGAGATAAGAGGGGTTTTATATTCTCTCATACATGAATAAATAGTAAAGAAGTCTGACAGCATGCACTCTGCTGTGTGATTTTATCTACACTTAATAGGCAATGTTTTTATCAGACACATGCTATACATTAAAGGGAAAGTATCCCCCGTTGCTTTTTACTTTTTGACCCAGTGCAGATATGCTGAGCACCACAAACATTTTATAAAACAGGTACAATGAGGGTGTGACCACATAATTCAAGTAAACAAAGAAAAGATTATCTGCACATAGCCATATTAGGGGCCGGCTCATTTATTTTATTATTATTATTATTTCTGTTTTACCATTTTTCATTCAACATATAGCCTCCTTATTTGTATTCCAGTAGGTTTGGTAGGATAAGTGGGACATTTGCAAATTGCCAGAGGTTCTTGCAAGCAAAACAAACACAACAGGTTTATTATTATTATTATTATTAATAAGAAGGTGGTATTATATGCAATCAGATGCAGTCATAGGTAGAACAGAGTTCTGTGACACCACTGTGGAGACACTAGACAACATATATATACATAAAGGACTCAGTATATCGACGGACTCAATACAACCCTCCATAGCTATTCTATTGTGTTACAATCCACTTGGAAGGCTATGGAATATGGACTAGCACCACCAACTTCCTGCCATAGCAGATTATTTGATGTTGGGATGGAAATAATTGGGGTAGACTTTGGCTAGGGGCAATTGTGAATATGACTTCTGGGTATTTGCTCAATGTGCAAGGTAAAGAAAGGTAATCAAAGTGAAATACTATAAGGAACCAAAAAGCTCTATTGTGTCTATTGCCTATTTAGAGGTTACTAAAATCAGTGTAACCTTTAACAGTGTAGTACTGCCCTCCGCCTCTGTAAGGGTAAGGGCACACCTGAAGATTCGGGGAGATTTAGTCGCCCGGCGACTAATAGCCTCTTCCCTGAACTGCTTCCCCATGTATAATAGCCTATATCTAAAAAGCACCAGCATAAGGTATACATTGTTTTCATGAAGCAGTCATATATAATTGTAATAGTAATATCTGAAAAGAATAGCAAGCCCATGGAAACCAACTGTAACAAATAACCAAAATCAGTCTTATAACTTAAGGAATACATTGATATTATTTACTTGTCACTGATTTGGTGCAGGCCATCATTTTAACCTGTAAATATGGAAACTGAACGTTCAAGCTATAGAATAACAGCTAAGAAGAAGGTGGTGGGTGAGCATTTAGTGGTTTTAAAAGGATTGGCTAGTGGTTTTAGAAGTTGCCTCATGAGAAAACTTTGCGTGACTTCAGAAAACGAAGTGCCGCGAGTGCCATGCCGCTGGCGATTTTTCATTCTAGCATTTGGAAGGCAGGGGAAAGCAGTTTGGGGAGACTAGTTGCCCCAAAGAAGAGGCGATAAGTCGCCGGGCGACTAAATCTCCCCGAATCTCCCAGTGTGACCTTACCCTTAAAGGACTGTATCTCTTTTTTTACAGAACAAGCTCTGGGGGTTTTTGCTTGTTTTGGGTAAATTATGTTTTATTTCCCTTAAACATGCTTATTAAAGGGCATGTAAAGTCTAAAATAGAATAAGGCTAGAAATGCTGTATTTTGTATACTAAATATAAACATGAACTTACTGCACCACAAACCTAATCAAACAAATGATTTATGCTTTCAAAGTTGGCTACAGGGGGTCACCATCTTGTAACTTTGTTAAACATCTTTGCAAGAATAAGACTGTGCACATGATCAGTGTGGTCTGGGCTGCTTAGGGATCGTCATAAACAAAGCTGCTTGAGTTCTGCATGGCTGGGAAGAAAGGGGGGGCTCCCCCTGCTGTTCATAAGTATGATTGTTTCCCTGCTCAGCAGTTAGGGACCATCTGACAATTCCTATCCACAGCAGTAAATGAAGGGGGAATTTCACTGCATACAGTCAGGTTTCTTATAAAAACGGTACACATTTTTAAATTAAAGTATATTGGAGATAGGTTTCTTTTTCATTAAAGAAAGTAAAAATGGGATTTTATTTTTTTGCCTCTACATGCTTGGCAATTTAAGGCTTTCCCCTTTGAGTGTGCCAGAGAAACATACAAAGCAGCACTGTGCACTCTGCTCAGTTAATTCACAATGTTTATATCATTGTGTTGAATCTTTTGGCCAGATGGGGCAATATAAAACTATTGCCAGAATTAACATTTAATAATACATACAAGTTTGGTACAGGAGCATTTAATATAAAGAAGAACAATAAAATAACATTCACATTGGAGGATTATGACTCCGTTTTCCATTTAGGCCAGTCTTATTGACAATTAGAAAACTTTCTACAAGAATTGAAGTGCTCGGAATCCCCTCAGCCTCAATCCCAAATGTACACAGTATAGACATAGTTTATAAGATTGCACATGGTTTAACTAACAGAACAAAGAATTAATGTTCTTTGTATAAAAAGATAACTGAGCATAAATTCTATGTTCAGCTGCACTTTAGTTCAGAGTGCTTTTAAAGCCACTCCTTCTTTAACCCATTATTCTCACATACAAGGAGACAACAAGCAGAGGAGGGAAAAAGTGGATCCTGGGGCATGATCATCCCATGCCCCCCCCCCCAAACAACAGCAAATTACTTCCTGTACCCTACCCAGTGACACCTCCTGCAATTTTTTAGCCACAACCTTTTCAGGGCCATTATTTTCACATTGCACCATCCCTTTCACTTCATAAATTACCCCTAATATGTCAATTATTTTCCTGTAAATTTAACTCACGTTTACCTCACTGCCCTACTCTGAACTTCAAGGTCTTTTAAAAGATGGGTGCCCAACATCATACCCTGTATTCATGGTAGAGTCTTGTGCAATGATTTACAAATAAGTGAAATCATGCTTCCTTCTTTAAAATCTAGCTTTTTTATGCATTCATTCATTCATTCATTCATTCATTCATTCATTCATTCATTCATTCATTCATTCATTCATTCAATGCATTTATTCTTAAGGAAATCCTGGTTAAGTGTTACTTATGCATTTGTTTTAAAATCCAGAACAGGGTAAAACAAATGTCACTCTGAAATAAAGCACTGCTTTAATATATTATAAATGTCGCCAAAGGAGCGGATCTCTCCCCGATATGCCCACATTGAGGTGGGCGATGTCAGACTGATCCGATCGTTGGCCCCTCCCTAGGGCCCAACAATCAGATCAGAATGGAGGCGATACGGGCGTCGGATCGTGGGACTGCATCAATGAACAGGTGCGGCCGCAATCCAGCGGGATTTTTTACCCTGCAAACATGAGAAGATTTTGATAAATAACCCCCTGAATGTTGCACAGGCAAAAATGCAAGAAGAGGACTAGTCGGCAGTTGCAGAGATTTATGTAGGTCCTGTGACTGAAGGCCACCAGAATGTATGTCCAGAAAACAAAAGAAACAATGTGTGTGTTTATGTTTTGTTTATTGGAGTAAGCTGTGATAAATCCTGTGCCTGTTAATTGTAGTTGCTAAACCATATTCTGCAAAATCAACAACCTAATTAATAAGTCAAACCTGTTATAAATATTTGTATGAAACTGTGGGAAAAAAAGGTTTAAAAGAATTCTTAAGAAATCAGAATGGAATAAAATTAGACACAAGAAAATAATGTGCTGAGGGCTATGAGCAAAACTCCTGTACATAATTTCATGATGTTTTGCCCACTCATGCATAATTATTATTATTTAATTTTTATAATGCTAACATATCATTCAGTCCCAGTGGAGCTTACAATTCTTATTTATTAAGTCAGTTATCAGTGATAAGTTAATGATGTCATCAATTGTAATTTTTTAGCTCAACTTTAGTCAACTTAAAGAATAACTTAAAGTGAACTGGTACAACAATATTATTTCTGTCCCTGCTTTTTATGTCTATAAAATAATGGTTAGTAATTACAGAATTTATATTGCACATTTATAGTGGTTGTTTATGTGGAAAGAACAAAGCCAGATTTTGAGCCAAAGTCACCAAACAAGCGGATCTCTATGTGTATGGCCACCTTTAAATAATAATGAATATGGCAGTCAGCAAGTTAATAGTCTCAGCAATTTGTGCTGAAAAAGGAAAAATTAAATTACATTTTTTTTCCACTAAAAATTTTGTGCTGCCTCAGAGATCACCTGATCAGAAACACTGCAGCTCTAACTGTAACAGGAAGAAGTGTGGAAGCAAAATACAGAACTATGTCTGTTAATTGGCTCATGTGACCTAACATGTATAGTTTGTTTGGTGGTTTGTGTGCACTGTGAATCCTATGATCCCAGGGGGCTGTCCTTATTTTTTAAAATGGCAATTTTCTATGGCACATACTATTAAATAAGTATATTCATATGAAAATGGTTTATATACATGAAGCAGGGTTTTACATATGAGCTTTTTTTATTTTTTTACAAAAAATTGCAAATGTAAGCTGTTTTAAGCAGAATTATTTTTTTTATAACTTATTTCTTATTGGTTTTTAAATATGTCATCTAATACTTACAACATTGCTTTTCTTGCAACACAAATACTAATTATTTACCATGGCCAATAAACAATAAAACAACAGAATTTGGATCTGAGTTGTTTTGTGTCTATCAAATAACAATATGTTACCTGTTTACATACAATAGAAACAAGCAGAATTTATTTTAAACAGGCCATAAAGTTTAAGAGCATAGCTTACTGCTTATGGTATGTCATCTACCCTCTGTCTACCTTGTATAATTTAAGACCAAGAGTGGGAGAAGATGTCTGCCTTGGCAAACTTACTGCAAAAACAACTACATCCTGCAAAGTGCATATTCTATGAAAATCACCATGTTTTTAATCCACAATGCAGTTATTTCCCATAATTCCAGCACCACTTTGCTCGCCAGGGAGAGTTGCATCAAATGTGTCAAAATGTGTGCAACTGATATGATAGCACAATTTCAGAATGATGCCTGTTTCCAATTTTTTAGGTTCAATCTGGCTGTCTGTTCTGATGCAGTGCGCAATGGTGGTAGCTCTGGAGTTTCCCAGTGTCAGTTGCATGCAATTCCTCCGAACAGACTCACGGGGGCCCATGTGTGCCTGCTGCCAAAACGCACAAGTGCATTGAGCGGCCAGATATCGATTGGGCAGGGGTAAAAATGCCATTGGATCGCGGACCGCATCTGTTCGTTGATGCGGCCCCGCGATCCGACACTGTCAGCCCGATATCGCCTACCTCTCTATCATGCGTATGACCACCTTTAATTAAGTGTGCCAATCCTTTATGACCAGCATGGGACATTGCCTGGGGCATCATTTATGTATGGCCAGAATGATGTAGATATAGCAGTCAGCGAGTTAATAGTCTCAGCAATTTGTGCAGAAAAAGGAAAAACAAAATTCCATTTTTTATTAATTTTCTTTAATTTTATATTTTACTATTCAACATCTGATTTATTATGGTGAATCCTGTTTATTTTGCACATAGATCTTAAACTAGACCCAGACAGCATTTTATAAAGAGGACTATGCAGTCTGTGTTCTGGGAAAGTACATATCCTTCTCACAGTTTACACTCTATCAGTAGCAAAGTGTCTGTACCTTAGTTGAAAGCCAACAAATTCCAAGCTGCCGCAGATTGCTTGAAAACATTACATCAAGTGTAATTATCAGGTGTTTAAAATAGACTACAACTGTAATATCTTAATTTAAACCACATTTTGGGGAGGTTCATGTTATAGAGTTTTTATCATACTTGTGTAATCAATTGTGTATTGCTATTCGACTGTTATCCAATAAATCCAGAGACCTGCAGTCATCAAAATCACCTACTTCAAGAAGAATAGCGTTGTCACAGTCTATGGCAAGTACTCGGGATTCCTACTAGCATAACGGTTTGTCATAATCAGTATGTTCTGTAGTTAATGGCATGTGAAGTAACTACTGTACAGTATTAAAAGTGATTAACTTGCATGTTATGGAAAGGCTGGTTACATTTGAATAGGGTAGTGCCATTCTTGTTACTAGATGTCTCTCATTCCTTTCTCTTGTAAAACACATTCCTATCATGCTTAATCACTCTGATTCTAGGGGGTAAATTTACTAAGCAGCGAAAATTCGCCAGTGACGGCTTTGCAGCCATCGCAACACTTCGCCAGGTGAAAATTCGTTCAGACAGCGCTGATTTACTGGAATGCAAAGTTGCGTCCAGGGCACCGAACGCTGGCGAATTTTTGCTAGTGTTACCTCGCCAATCAAAGCAAAGATGCGCTAGCGTTCAATTATGCCTAGCTTCTAACTTCTAACAAAGTTAGAGGTCTTCGCTCAAGCAAAGATGCGCTAGCGTTCAATTATACAAATTTGCATACAGCGGTAAATTATAACGTTGAATGGACGTATATGTTGCAGCAAATACATTACACAAGTCCAGGTTGTTATATTGCCCTACATATAAGCCCACTGTATAGTTTATGTTCCATATGTTAGAAAATGTATGGGGGAACCTGGTTTCCCAAAAAACTTTTTATGGACTTTTGCAGGCTATCACTCTGAAGAAAGGAAAAGACGCCAGTGTTTTTTGGGAATTAGAAGCTTTTTCCACTAAAAATATGATTTAAGTAACAGAAGATTGAGGAAGATTTATGCACTTCTATGCACCTCGTCTGGTCTGGTAAAATCCGCATCTTAGTGAATTTGTGAACTAACGCTCTTTCGTCAGAGTGAAACTTCGCCTGCCGATAGAGTGCGAATGAACGCTAGTGCCTGTCTCTTTCGCTAGCGAAGTTACACCTGCGCCTGTTAGTAAATCGGCTAGAATCGTCACCAACGTTAGTCACTTCACCCTTTAATAAATCTGCCCCTAGGTATCTTAAAGTGCACAGAACAATTCTGGTGTGTCTAAACATTAAATTATGCATATTAAGAAATCCTAATGTTTCTTTAATGCGTTAGAGTACCCTCCTAAAGGAGTATGCTCCTAAAGTGCTGGGAAATAAAGGTTTAACAGGTTTAAATGTTGGTGTGCTTTAGATTAAGTTAATGAAGGTACATGGTCATCATTAAAAGCTGATGTCAGAGGTAACAACATTACAGGGCATTTATACTTTTGTAGGTCACTGTGTATAATAAAGCTTTTTCCAAATGAGGCAATGTCTGTGCAGGTACTGCATGAATTATAAAGAGACCACACAAGGGCATTGCAATTGTCATTCAATTTGATTATTCAGTTGTTTTTGCCAGCATGCACAACTACCTCTGTCTCTGGCTTAATTGAAAACCTGTCTGGAAAAACAAAATTGCGAGTGCTTGTCTATATAATGAGGAGGGCATTTTTATCATCCTTTGCACTTGTAGTGTGAGCATGTTTGGACAAGAGTTGAACTTTGTAATCTGCCTTAGCATTCAGTACATTTTAGCTGATCCTATCAGCTTGAGCACGGACATTTCATTATGCAATAGGAAACATTCTTGTCAAGTCGGGGAGCCTTGAGACAACGTTATGTAGGAATGTTGTAGAGCTGCTTTCCTTTTCTCTATATTCTCGCCTTGATGTAAAGAGCCAAACGTTCTCAGCAGACGCGTTTCTCTATAAATGACAGCAAGCCAAAATACTTGAACAACAGACGTCTACTTAAATATAATCTTGATGCAGGCTGGCAAAATAAAAGTTGTGATTCAGAAGGCCGACATTTTATATGCTTCACACACTGCCCCTATAGTTTCTCCTTGTTCTTTTTACAATGCATTCATTAAGAAAACTGGAATGAACCTAAATAAATATCAGATGTTTCTAGTGCTTTCCCTAACCAGAAGAACAGATGTGTTCCAGTGCAACTGAGGTCACCATTTACTGTAAATCTAAAGCATACCCAAAACTTTACTTAACAAGTACTGCAGGCCGTCCATAAAATGAGGATTATTTTTCACTGTGGGCCCAGCTCTAGGAAAAGATGTTGGACTTGTAGCCTTGTCTGATTTACTTAGGGATATTTTACTTTCAAACAAAATGTAGAACCAAACAGAAAGCTATATAACACTTACTTAAACTGAAGTACTAATTGTTTTGGACCTGTCTATGTAAGCTGTCATTTTCCTGTATACTTTGTCCTTGCTATTTCTAAAAGTTATTTTGCAGGATAAAAATGTAAATTTGAATACCACATTGCAGTTGTGATTACCCTGCACATGCCAGTGGACATATTTAACTTAATATACAGCAAAGCAAACATTTGTAGACATTAATAAATGTAATTAATGTTGACGGTTATGTAGCTTTAGTTGTGGGCCCTATTTGATTGCAACAGAAGGGGCTACACAGGGTCACACGTAAGTGTAATGGAAAGACAACCTGCTTGTAGTTGGATTAATAGAGCAACAGTTTTCTTGCACTTTAGTCAACAAAAATCACAGATGTAAATGTATGCAAAATAAAACCACTGCATCTATACACTAATATAAGATATAGGGTCTGTTATAGGCAGTGTATTTCTCTGATAAGGCTTAATACAAATGTAAACATTACTTTTGTAATGAACAGCACCCAGAATCCAGAACCAATGCTAGCTCCATGATCTCGGCTCTTGTTTCTGCCTTTCACAGCCACCTTTCACCTTGGGAGGAGCCCTCGGCTAATTGGATGCCGCCAGGTCTTATAAAGAAAGGAGCCAAGCGAGGGTTCTGGACGAGCAGAGGGGCACGATCGTTTAGAAAAGTCTTTGGGCAGAAGGTCATGGTGCAAGGGGTAGGCAAAAGTGTGGTCGGACAGGCAGAGGTCGGTTCAGGCTGAGTTCAATCAAGGTTGGACAGGCAAGGGTCAAAACCGCAGGTTCAATCAAAATGGTCAGACATGGGTCAGATAACGGAGTTCAGAATAGCGGGAAAACAGGATCACAGAAGTTAGAGTAGTCAGGCAGGCAGGGGTCAAAACAGGAATCAGAATAATCAATAAACGCACACAGGAAATCTACGAATAGAACCAAACAACAGGCAGTGAACACTAAACTGAATTCCCTTTAAATAGTGTTTGAATTTCACGCCATTGCGCAATGACGTCATCACCCCAGCGTTGTTGCACCTATGTAACCCAGAAGTGCATGCCACGTGCGCCCTAGTAACTTGCCGGCAATAAGGAAGGACCACGAGACGGGCGTCCCTGCCGGAGGTCCGGTGGGCGTACCCGCCGACCCCCTAGACCACCAGGGTAAGTCCTCACAACTTTATTGTTTAGAAGAATGGGTTTGTCTCATTGCCCAACGCCAAAGGGGACTATTGAGCCAGTGCTTCAGTATCTAAACTTGTTGGGAGGTCCCAAAGGTATTGCTGGACTGGGTGTGTATTGGGTGTATAAAAAAATGTTACTCTGTCAAATACATAAGTAAAATGTAAACATTTCACATAAACAACCATGCCCTCATCCTATATACTGCTTAACTTGTCACAGACATAAATTAGATTTTTTGGCATCAATCATAAAACTATACTGACTACCTTTTGTCAGTTTTTGCAAACAGTCACCTGTGATAGTATTCTTGAATAACACCTTCAAAAATACTTAACTTAATTTTCACTCATGGGTAGATTCCATTTCCATTAGGAAAATGTGTCATACCAAATATTTCAGCTAATACACCAATAAATAACCAGTCCAAAAAAAAGCAGTAGATGATATAGCAGGTTATTTTGCTATAAGGATTGTGTATGGAAATATGAAAGAATGGTTACAGTCCAGCACTTTAGAAGTAAATCTGGTTTGCAGGTTGGGAAATAGTTTATATATATGTGTGTGCTGCATACAGACTGATCCCTATTTTCCATATTGGTATCCTTTGAGTAGCAAATACGTAATGTATTATATATCAGCAGATACACTGTAGGGATTAGTTAACATGATCCCATTACTTTAAGAGTAATTAAATGTAATATCCTGCCTGGAGTTGAACCATTGACATGGTGTTTCTATGTTGTCTGCATTACCTCTGCCCCATGTGAGCAGACAGCTAAGACCCTGGTTGACTCCTTTTGCTATCCTTGTAATTCACCTGTTGCCATTCTGGCCACATGTGTTTGGTGTAAGCCATTCAGCTGCCTATAAAAAACCCTGTTCTGCATTGCCCAATGTAGGTCTATTTCCTGATAGTTCCTGGCTGCGATTCTCGTCTGATTCTCTGTTGATTGTCTGTTTTTGACCTTGCTGTATCGCTGCCTGAACCGACCCTTGCCTGTTTGACCACTCTTCTAGATCCTGACTTGGTGCTGTGTTACCAATTGGTTTTGACCCCGGCCTGTTTATCCTGACTATGCCCCTGATTCTGTACTGTACTGTCTGACTGTCACTGTCACTTCTACAACATCTCTCTCCTTCCCCGTTTCTCCTGTACATGTCCAGAAGGTTCTCCCTGGTCCTCTCACTAAGACCTGGCAGCATCTGAATAGCGAAGGGCTCCTTCTGAAGCCAAAGGCGGCTGTTATAGGCAGAAGTTTCACACCGGAACCTTGGGGTTCTTCTCTCTTTTGGGATACCATACGTTACAGTAATGTAAGGCAAAGATTCCAATATGTTGAAAATCTTGGAAACCTGTAGGAAGATGGACACTTCTTGGCAGGGTCAGTCTAAGTATATAAAGATATGTTTCCTTGGAAGAGGCAAAAGAACACTACAGAGACGTATGTGAGGAAATAGTAGTGTTGAAGTGTTGTCACTAGTCTAGAACAGGTGAGCAACCAGAAAGAATCTAGTGGAGAATTAGACTCCAAAAAAAACAAATGTATATGTTTCAAATATATTGTTGTAGGGGCCAGGAGCTTTAAGGACTGGCCCTAGAAGGGGGCCTCGTACAACCCAGTCTGACCCTGGCTTTTACTATGCCTGTCCGTGAGTGCCTGCTCAACTACTTGTGCTTCTGGTTAATCACCTTGTGCTGAAAATCTGGGAAATATGTACCCAGACCCAACGTCAAATTTCGTGAGAATTCTTTACTTTATGATCAGCATAGTTTCATGAACTGTATTCAATAGAATTCATTTCTCACCAAAGACAGCTGTCTTTGGTGAGAAACGTGTTCAAGAGGGGACCTTGGTGAACAGGTTTTTATGATGTGCACCCATATTTTGGAAAGTGAGCTGAGGAGTAAGTGCGGTTTACTTGGATTTTTCATTAGAATTTATGCATGAATGGCTTAACTACTGGCAACACAATACTGTTGGTTTAGACTGACAAACTCAATCAGTCAGTCAAACTGGCAGCTCCAAATTTTTTTCTGAATTTAATGTAGCAGCTGCCAATCAGAACTACAAACCTGTAACATGCTGCCTATAAATCAAATACAGATGTGTTAAGTTGCTTTAGAAGTCCTGAAATTGTATGGATTGTTTTAGTATGTTTTGGGGTTAGAAAACAAATAAAAGTAGCCCTGCTTTCTTTTTTTTACTGAGAGGTGCATATATAGTACTTTACACACTGTAGCTTTATATATCACTTCAGTCTCTGACCAGAAGCTGTAATACCTGGCAGCAGAAATCAGTTATTTTCAATAAGAAATATTTTCATCCAAAAGCATTGTGGGTCTGACATGACTTGTTAACACTACACAAACTATTAGATAAACGTATTAATACGTCTTATATTTAAATGTATGTGAAGCCCTTTCATTCTTTATTATTATTTGTCCTTCAAGACCAATAGGTCTTTTTCCTGCTATATTTTGAAAAAAATATTTTTGAAATCTGTGTTTTGGTGATTCTCCTTAAAGGACATGCAAAGCTTACATTATCCGACCATGTATATATGATGGGCATATCATCCCCACCCCAAGCCACATCATTTGTACTGCATATACCCCTTCATTTGCCAGTGCCATCACATTTTCCTAAAACAAATAGCAGCTTCATCCTGCAACCATTTTCAGACATCATCAGTAACATTGACATCTGCAAACAGGACCTATATGCTGTAAAGTTCATGCAATGCAGAATGCTGCTTTACACAGACACAACATACTTTAATAAAAAGTTCTGCTGGGGTTGAGCACTGTAATGGTTAACCTGCGCTTAGGAGAGGGGGATAGGAGGAAAAAAGAGTTTCTATGGGAACCAGCAATGATATCTCTTCATTGGCTGTTAGACTGGAAACTGTGTTTAGTAATCTGAGCTGAGAAGAACTGAGCATGCTCATGAGCCAACAGCCAAAGTAAATTCCTGAGGGAGGGGGCGGAGTGGGTAGGAGGAGTAGAAGGATTTCTAAGTGATTAAAGGAGAACTAAACCCCCAAACTAATTAACACCCTTACCCTCCATTGTTCCCCCTCCTTGTTCCCAACCGCACAGGTGTTAATACCTGTAAATGCCCCATAGTCTTTAATTACCCCTCAATGCAGAGTTAGCGCTGCGGAACTCATGGATGCCATCTTCACCGCTTTGGGAATCTCCGGGCCCTTTTGGCAATTTCCGTGGCTGTCGGTGCATGCTCTGTTGTTCGGGACCAGAAAATTGCTACAACTGCGCATGTGCCAATACGCCGTCTACTTACTGAAGAGTCCCGAAGTGGTGAAAATGGCCCTGTGAGCTCCACTGCGCTGACTCTGCATCGAGGGGTAATTAAAGACTTTTACAGGGGCATTTACAGGTATTAACTCCTGTGCGGGGGGGACAGGGAGGGGAGACTATGGAGGGTAGGGGATAGGGGTTTTCATTAGTTTGGGGTTTTAGTTACATAGTTACATAGTTAAATTGGGTTGAAAAAAGACAAAGTCCATCAAGTTCAACCCATCCAAATGAAAACCCAGCATCCATACACATACCCCTCCCTACTTTTACATAAATTCTATATACCAATAGCTATACTAACTATAGAGCTTAATATCACAATAGCCTTTGATATTATGCCTGTCCAAAAAGTCATCCTCCAATTCTCCTTTAAGGGGATGCTGCAGCCTTACTATTAGCCTTTTAACAACCAGACTGGCAGTTATCTAAAGGTTTCAAAGAGGCTGTTCAGTGATTACATTTTTGTGGAGGGAGTTTATGTTTCCTTTAAAGGGCACCTGTTGAGCAAAAATATTATCCCCAATCAAAGGTGCAGGCCAGTAGAGCTGGCACTCTAGTTTTTACTCTGGGGAAAATTTCCCCTCTCCAGCAATAGTCCACCCTCACTGAGAGGGAACTCCCAGTACAAGCAGCTATGTTGGGCAACATGTATAATGAGAAAATGGCGTGACTCGCTCATTATGCGTGTGCACGCATGATGCCAGAAGCGCATTTGCACATGCGCACTGGCTGATATGGTCGCTCAGTCTGTGAGCTCCCTCCCGGTACGGGAACTGACGGGGGACAATTTTTAAAAAAAAAAACAAAAAACTACTGTTACCCTCAACTGCAGTGCAGGTCTATTAGCCTGCACCTTTTGAGTTTTTTTTTGTCAAACAGGTGCCCTTTAAAGAAATAAAGGACCAACTATACCTGTCAATGACGTTTAGGGAAAATTAGTAGGATAGTATATCGGCACATTATACTGATATACATCTTATAACTTCTTATAATTATCTTTCATTTATACAACCGCAGAATTAATTTAGCACATTTAAGTCCATTGCGTGCCTGGACCCACATAGTTATACTAATGATCCTGGTCCAGTACCTGATTGTTGATTATCACTATGAAGCCTAAAAATGGCCAAAACCAGCAGCTGCCAATACTGCTGTGCAGCTCTGCAATTTTGCACCAGGTAGGGGCCAGTTGCCTTTTTCAGAAGTAGAAATGATGCATTTAGGGAATTTAACAGCAATTTGTGTCGGGGGGTTATTTTATTTCCCCTTTAAATATCTGACATATAGCCTACAGCTTCCCTTTCTAAAACAGCATTATAACTAACTGTGCCATAATTAAAAACACCAAAATCCTGTCTGCAACACTCTCAATTTCTTTAACGTGTCAATGTAACCTACCAACAGATGGCAGCATTAAGTTACTTTTTATATATAAAAGAAAATATTTCACATTTCCTTATGAATGAACGTATGCATCACACACATACTACTTACAAATGAGTGAGTCAAAATGTTATTAGACAGAGTTACAGGAATACAGATTCTGTCTGAGTTGGAAAAAATCTGCCCAAGCTAGATAAGCTTGAAGCCACAGAAATTAGATGATGCAGAAAACTTTCCATTTAAGAAATGCATTTGCAACCAGCTGAAACTAATATTTAGACTGCAATGGAATTTTTTTTAAAAAAAAAGAAAAAGCAGAAAAGCTAATGGCAATGAATAACTTTAAGTAGCAGTGGACCTTTCACTTATGTTTTTGAAGATACTTCTTGATTTACTGGGCTCTAAGTTATCAGTTCATTGTAACAATAAAATAAAAGGTTAGAAAACAGTTATTATCCAATTATGGTTCAAATGATGTCTTTTAAATCCTAAACTACTGTAACAAGTTGTGTATGCAACTGCTATTTAGCTTTTAGCTTTTTAAACCAGTATTCATAGAATGGGCTTTCACACTTTCCAAAACAAAAATCTATAAAAAATGTACAGTTTTTTTATGTGTGTATATATATATATATATATATATATATATATATATATATATATATATATGTGTGTGTGCGTGTGTGTCCACAAAAAAAACTGTAAATTGTGGGAAAATCACAGGATATAAAACAGCTTTAGCTGTATTTATACATTACTGGCTTTTAACTGCAATCAGTTAACAGTGTGTTAGGGATTATATTTCACAAATACATACTTTCAGAGGAGCTTCTAATGAAAATGACACCAGGGAAATTGTACTGATTCTCTAAAATTTTAGGCAGTATTCTGTGAGTTTGCTTTAGTTATTTTTGTACCAACATGGAGAACAGGCCAAACCAGGACATGCTGCCCAAACACATTTCTTTGTTCAATAACCCCTGTAAGAGAACACCTGCTGGGATGTGAACAAAAAGACAAGGGGAGCAGCCTGCAGACCCACAATGACGACTCACATCAGCCATTGTAAACTGCAAAGGTCATATTAAGCAAGCCTTACACTCGCTGAGAAGTAATAATAAGTATGAATATTTACAGAATACATAAATCTTCACTGAATTATTAGCAGGGGAGGGCAGCATTGCTGGAATGGCTCTGCTGCAAGGAATAATGCTGTGAATTTATGCACAGACATACACACAAACATATAATTAATGTGAAATTATACTTATGCTGTTAAAGTGGGAGGTTGCAGTGTTACCTCTAGGATGTGCAATCATGTGGCTGGCATTTTACTTATTAATTATTATCTCATTATTATTTTTATTTAGCTTCTCAGGTATCATTTACTCCTGATATTGCCTGTTCCTCTCACCGCCTACACTTTTCATTTTCAGGTTGCAAGCTCTATTTAGAGCTTCTTCTGTAACAATTAGAATTTGCTTGGGATGTTTCAAGTATACTCCCTACTATTGTTGACACCTGCAGAATATGCTTTATAAATACATGCTAAACGACAAGGAAAGGCAATTTCACATGTTAGGTGCCCTATAGTTAATTCAACCACTATGGCGTTTCCCCCTGAGTCTGTATTCCATTTAGGAAACATTTACTGGCACAGGCAAAGGAGTAGCACCAAGGTGCCATCTTATTTACCTTTCTCAGGTGTCCCTAGTGCAGACATAAGCTGTGTGTGTGCAGTAAAATAAAATCTAAAAGTTTTACAAGTCTAGATCTGCAACGGGATGCCAGGGAAACGTAAGAAAGATGACATGGTGCAGCTCCCCCAGTGACTTTACCTTGTCCTGTATAATAATAATAACTGTGTTGAAAAGCAAAGGTTGGGCTACAGATTTGGGAATCACTTATAGCTATCTTGCCTAGTGGAGCTAATTAACTAACACATGTTCCCAAACTACACGTTGCTGTTACCCATAGCAACCATTCAGCAATTAGTTTTAATCAGTATAAAGGTACTTACACAACATGGGTGACTGCAAGGGCAGTCACACTGGGTCGGACTGAAGTATTAGGGCTCACCCGGGCTGCAACCCGAAGAGTTGATAATGTTAGCTGCTACTTGCATCCAATTAGCTACCATACATAGGTGCAATTGTCTTTATTTTGACATATTAGATGTAATTGTAGTGGGCACAACTCCCCAACCGCCTGCAATTATGCAGCCATTATGGAGGGAAATGCTGTATGATGGGTAAAAACTAATCTATTTGCTTCTGCAATTTCACTTTGCACACCGCAAGGAGCAATTAACCGTTAATGTGATTCTAGGCAACTTTCTGAAATACATTTTTGAAATTTACAATTATTTTAAAGTTATTTGTAAATGTCATTGGTACTGAAAGCAGTTATCCCTTTCTGTTCTCTGGTTTTGACTCTTGAAACAATGTAGTAGAAGTCAGTTCTCATCTAGCCCCCATATGTACCGTAATAAAAGGTGCAAAGTTTGCCCAGGAGCAGTAACCCATAGAACCGATAACATGTTTGCTTTTAAACAGATGACCAGTAAATGCTGATTGGTTGCTGGAGGTGATTATACCGGTAGCAACCTTGCTCGTTTCATCACATTTGTCCATAACCAGGAATTGAGAGCCTATAAAGAACTATACAAAGGCTGCTTTCAATAGCAATTTCATTTACAATTCCTAGGCGCCTGTACATAAAGGCCCCTTGTGGTGTTGTCTACGTTTTTGCGTAATAAAAGAATGAAAGAAAATAGGCAATAATTTTCATGCAAAACTTTAATGCCCCACAAACAGCATCATCAGTGGTGTAGCTTACCTATACAGCAGACCTGGCCTGTGGGGTCTGCTGCATTGTAGTCCCCCCCCTTCCAGCGGAGTTTCAGGGGCTGCTGCCGCATCAGGCAGCAGTCCTGATGCCGCCCCCCCTCCCGTTCTGCAATTTTAGTGTTAGAGCGGATCCAGGAGGGGCCGCATTGCTAGTGTAGTGAGCGCTATTGCACTTGCTGCACTAGCAGAGCCGAATTTCTGTGTTAAAAAGTGGAAATTCGGCTCTTTAAGTTACCAAAGGTGCTGCGCGACCAGGCCCATTCAGTTTATTTTTTTGCCCAATGAGCCCAAGCAACTGAGCACCATAAGGACACACCCACAGGCATGTGGTGGGTTCTTTTAAATGCAGGTTGTGTTTCACCACCTAGAGCTGTGGTGGGTAAGGTTGCCACCTTTTGTGGATAAAAATACCTGCCTTCCTATATATTTATCTTTTTTCCCCATTAATAACATTGGGATCAACCATCATTTTTACCGGCCAGCCCGGTAAAATACCGGCTAGGTGGCAACCCTAGTGGTGGGTACAGGGACAATAATGGGCTCCATTAAATTGAATCTACAGATCCTGTTGGGTGAGTAGAAGGCTGAAACATATCACTGTTACCGCTCCCTATGTGTGCCTGCTGTGTGCATTGGCCAGGGTACTTTCCCATGGATTGTGGTGAGTGGCAGACAGGTGCACGGTGGATCTCTGCTGGATGGCACAGACAGTGGTGTAACTAGATATTACTGGGCCCCATAGCAAATTATTTTTCAGGCCCCCAAAATGTCTAGAGGTTGACCTCTATTACCAATATTTATTGAAATTGTATATGAATTAGGGCATTATCTCATGGGGCCCCTATACCTCCTGGGTCTGCTTCCTCTGTAGTTACGCCCAGGGCTGCCATCAGGGGGGTACAGGGAGGACAGTTGTCCAGGGCCCTGTGAGCTTTTGTGGCCTAGAGGGGCCCAGCCGTGACACACTTTTTTGTTCAGCCAGGCCCCCCTTCTGTCAGAGAACTGCAGACTTCAGAAGGGAAGGCTGGGAGCTCACACACCGGCATCATTTTCATGCTGGAAACTTTTTTTTACTGCCAATTGGTCACTGAAGTCTAAGTCCTTGGAAAGCTGCATGGGGATTGGATAGGCTGGAGGGGAAGTTCAGACTTGACCCATCCAATCCCTGTGCAGCTGTACTGGGACTTAAACTTCAGTGACCAATTGGCAGCACAGAAAGAGGCACCTAAGGTCTCGTCCTCCCTTCTGAATTCTACATTTCCTTGACAGCACTGGGGGCTATTAATAAAGTAAAGTATGGGGAATCCCTGACCACCAATGTTTAGCTTAGCTCTACACAGCCCTGTAGTTAAAGGAGAATTCAACCCCCTAGGAGCAAAATCCCTCCCCTGCATAGTCCCCCCTCCCTCCTCCCCCCGGCCTACATCCCCCCGAGCAAGTACCCCTAACTTGTTACTTACCCCTCCTTCTGTGTCCTTTCCAGCAGAGTTCACGGCAGCCATCTTCTCCAGAGCGCTCTTCAAACCTGTAGTCATCGACATTTGGTGGCGCATGCCGAAAGTCACAAAGTTTCCAAAAATGAAATCGGAAACTTTGTAACTTCGCTGCATGCGCAGTAGCTCTGTACCAGCAAATGCCTCCAACTGTGCATGCGCCCGAAAGTCAAGAAGTTTCCAATTTATTTTTCGGAAACTACGTGACTTTCGGCGCATGCGCAGTAGATCCGAACCAGCGCCACCAAATGCTAAACACTCTACAATGCTAAGCAGGGCCACCATCGGGGGGGCACATGGGGTACAGTCGTACCTGGCCAGGGTCAAAAGGGAGCCCCGATGTCCTGCACTTTCTAAATTGGCCCCCCCTTACCAGCATGCAAGCTGAACCCGAATAGCTGAATCTCAAAGCGCCAAAGTCCCAAATCGGCGAAGACCCCAGGTGCCGAAGACCTGAAGTACCAAAGTGTTCCACCGAACACCAATGTGTTTTTTTTTTATTTTTTTTATTTCATTCAAGCCCATGGCCGTCAATGTATTATTTTAACTTGGGCGCCTAGTCACCAATTTTTTTTAAAAAAATCTATATGCGCCCTGACCACCAATGTTTTTTTTTTTTTACTTGTATGGGGGAGGGGTTCCTGGCCACCAATTGTTTTTACATTTTCTATTGGGCCCCTGACCACCAATTGTATTTTTAACTTGTAAAGGGGGTCCCTGACAACCAATGGGTCATTACCAACCAATGTCATGTGTGGCTTTTTCTGTAGCTGCTCTATTACTAAGCAGCCCATGCTTGCTGCTGAATGCGGTGTAGGGAAGCTGAGGAGAAACTTGCTATGAACGGCTGTCTGGTTTACTACTATCAGCAGCAACACGGTGAATTCTCACACTCAGACAAGGTAGGTGCCGGCGACTGTACACTGATATACCGCAGCAACGCAGTTCGTTTTATTAATAACGTTGAGCTGAATGGAGTCTACGCCTTTTTACTACGCCGACCTTCAACCGAACTTTTAGCGGGGAGAAGGCGAGGTGACAGACAAACCGTAGGCAACCAATCAGAGCGGGTCCTCTAGCTCCCCACCGCCTTTCCAAAGAGCTTCGTTAGCGCAAGCAAAGGAGGCGTGGCATTTACCGCAGTGCGGGGCAGCAAGTTAGATTGAGCTTTTGGGCTCCACGCAGTGTGTTTGTATGTCTGTGTGTGTGTGTGGTGCAGCAGCAGCTATAGCGGTCACGTGTTCTTCTGAGGGAGACGGAGGTGGCTGGAGCTGGGAGAGGGGGTGGCGGGCTGCGCTCCCGGGGACTCGAGCACAGACGCTTGTTTTGATTTATTTCAGAAGGAAAGACAGATTGGTGGGGGAGAGGAGGCTTTTGCAGAAACTCCACGAAGTACAGCGTCCCTCTCCTGGTTGTTTCTCTCTGCCTGTCTGCCTCAAGCAACAGCCTTGCCGGGCAGGGTCCAGTCGTGCACCCCAGGAGGAGAGGGGGGAGAGAGAGACAGAGGGCTCCAGTTTCCACCGCGGGTTGGAGGAGCAGGAGGGGTGTGTGAGTGCATCTACCTGCCCTCCTCTTCCCAGTACATGCTATGGGACTGAATGAAGACACGCACAGACAGTAAAAGCCTTAGCAGCAGTGACATTGTGGCTTGGATTGTGGAGTGAGCCGGTGGGAGAGAAGGATTACGTGGAAGAAGGAGCTCGGATAACAGAGAGGATCGCTGTCCGTCCCCCCCCCCTTCCAGAGGGAACGCAAAGTACACTGCAGTGCTGGCAGCTTCAAACTTGGACCGACAGACCCAGAGTATGGCTTCCCCCTGGCTATGTACATCTGCCCTCCTTCCATTGGGTTTTGTTGGGCTAGCTCCTAAGGAGTTCCATCTCTCGCTGTCACTGAATTTGTGGATGTAAAAAATCAGAACCATCTAAGGGATATACAAATGCTACGCTGCAGAGTGAACTTCAAGGATTATCTCAAGTATTTTTTTTTCTTCACAAGTGGTGCTAATTGATCTGTGAATTTGTACACTGTACACATGCTTTAAAGAGAATTCTTCATCATTTTTGAGATTTCTGTCTTGGTTGGTACCATGGCTAGCCCCACAGATCCACAGGCTCAGGAGAACTTTTCTGATGTCAGAAAGGTGGGCTATCTAAGAAAACCTAAGAGCATGCACAAGAGGTTTTTTGTGCTCAGATCTGCCAGTGAGTCAAGTTTGGCCCGTTTGGAGTATTATGAAAATGAGAAAAAGTGGAGGCATAAGTCTGGGGCCCCAAAGAGGTCAATCCCTCTAGAGAGCTGCTTTAATATCAACAAGAGGGCTGATTCTAAAAACAAACATTTAGTTGCTTTGTACACAAAGGATGAATGCTTTGCAATTGCTGCTGAATGTGAACAAGAACAGGAGGGTTGGTATCAGGCTCTAGTGGATCTTCACAACCGTGGTAAGACCCAACACCATAATCATGATGGTGCGGCCAATGGTGTGCACGATAGTTTAAATGGAGATGAAGTTTATGGGGAGGTAACTCCTCCAGGACTGGCTTTCAAAGAAGTATGGCAGGTGATCATGAAGCCCAAGGGTTTAGGACAAATCAAGAATTTAGTTGGTATTTACCGCCTGTGCCTCACCAACCGAACAATAAGTTTGGTGAAACTAAACTCGGATGCAGCAGCTGTGGTATTGCAACTTATGAATATTAGGAGATGTGGGCATTCCGAAAATTTTTTCTTTATAGAAGTTGGTCGGTCTGCAGTCACAGGAGCTGGTGAATTCTGGATGCAAGTGGATGATTCGGTAGTTGCTCAGAACATGCATGAAACCATACTAGAAGCTATGAAAGCTCTAAGTGATGAATTTCGGCCTCGGAGTAAGAGTCAGTCTTCATCCAACTGCTCTAATCCTATATCTGTACCTCTTAGGAGGCATCACCTTAATCATCCACCACCCAGCCAGGTAGGGCTAAATCGAAGAGCTCGTACAGAGAGTGTTACCACCACATCACCTGCAGGAGGTGCAGCAAAGCGTGGCTCATCCTCTTCTTTCAGAGTCCGGGCATCTAGTGATGGAGAAGGAACAATGTCAAGGCCAGCCTCCATGGAAGGTAGCCCAGTTAGTCCCAGTGCAAGCAGAACTCAGTCACATCGGCATCGGGGTAGTTCTCGACTTCACCCACCTCTTAACCATAGTCGGTCTATACCAATGCCAGCAACTCGCTGCTCTCCATCAGCTACAAGCCCTGTCAGCTTGTCCTCCAGTAGTACCAGTGGACATGGTTCCACTTCTGATTGCATGTGCCCTCGTAGATCCAGTGCCTCAGTTTCTGGTTCCCCCAGTGATGGTGGTTTTATTTCTTCAGATGAATATGGTTCAAGCCCTTGTGATTTTAGAAGTTCCTTTCGCAGTGTAACTCCAGATTCTTTGGGTCACACTCCACCAGCTAGGGAGGAAGAGCTAAATAATTATATTTGCATGGGCAAATCCAGTAGTCATCTCCAGAGAGCTCAGCAACAGAGGTACCAACCAAGCCGAGGTGAAGAGCACATTGACTTTGACAAAGTTTTTAGAAAGAGGACTCACTCCTCAGGGACATCTCCTCCTACAGTTTCACACCAGAAGACCCCATCACAGTCCTCTATTGAGGAATATACAGAAATGATGCCTGCTCACCCTGTTCGTTTAACATCATTTAGGCATTCTGCATTTGTACCCACCTACTCCTATCCAGAAGAGTGCCTAGACCTCCATTTGGAGGGGAGCAGAGCTAACCACAAGGATGATGGCTATATGCCTATGTCACCTGGAGTCGCTCCTGTGCCTACAAAAACAAATGACTATATGCCTATGAGTCATAAGAGTGTGTCTGCCCCTCAACAAATTATTAACCCAAGACGGCACTCATCTATAGATTCAAATGGTTATATGATGATGTCACCCAGTGGTAGCTGTTCTCCGGAAAATACCAATTACAGCAAGATATGGACCAATGGTACCAACCCAAAGTTGTCCATAGATAGCATTGAGTGCAAACTGCCTTGCAGTGACTACATTAATATGTCATCTGCTAGTGGCTCCACTACAAGCACACCTCCAGACTCTTATCTGAATTCTGTTGAAGAGTCAAGCAAGCCTGTATATTCCTACTTTTCCTTGCCCAGGTCCTTCAAACATGTTCACAGGAAAAGTGAAGATAGCAATTTGCGCATCTCTGCAAATTCTGGACATAATCTATACACAGAAGACTCTTCCTCCTCCTCCACAAGCAGTGATAGTTTAGGGGGTCAGGACCCTCAGCAACCTGTAAAAGGGGAGGCCTGCATTCAGGGAAAGAGATTGCCTAGACCCACCAGGCTTTCATTGGAAAGCAGCAGCAAGGCCAACACCCTGCCCAGGGCAAGAGAACCTGCTCTGCCTCCAGAGCCAAAAAGTCCTGGGGAGTATGTTAATATAGAGTTCAATGACAAAGTATTTTTGGGGGGCTTGGTGCCTTCTATGTATTCCCTTCCTTTTGTGCAGAGCAGAGTTGTGCCTCAAAGGGAGAACTTATCTGAATACATGAATATGGATCTTGGTGTTTGGAGAGCTAAAACCTCCTATGCTTCCATGTCATATGAACCACCATACAAGCCGGTTAGCTCAGCATGCCCTACTGAAACTTGCAGTAGTAGTCGACCACCTATTCGAGGGAAGCCAATCTCGCGAGACTATATGAGCATGCAACTTAGTTCCCTGTGTTCGGATTACAGCCAAATCCCACCTATCAGGATTACAGCCAAATCCATAACTCTTTCTTCTAGTAAAAGTAATTATGCAGAAATGTCAAGTGGCGGAGTTTCTGATAATATTCCTGCTATTACCCCAACTTCTAACTCTAGCCTGTCTGAAGCATCTCACGCTTCTCTTTTGGGCCAGGGCTCTGGCCCCAGCGCCTTTACTCGAGTTAGTCTAAGCCCAAACTGCAATCAGAGTGCCAAAGTCATCAGGGCTGGGGACCCACAGGGTAGGAGGCGGCACAGCTCAGAGACATTCTCTTCTACTCCTACTACAGCCAGAGTTACCCCTGGCCCAGTTTCTGCGGAGGATGTCAAGAGACACAGCTCTGCCTCCTTTGAAAATGTGTGGCTTAGGCCAGGAGAGATTGCCAGGAGAGATTCCCTTCAGCCTTCTGATCACACACATAATGGCCTGAATTATATTGACTTGGATCTAGCTAAGGATTTGAGTGGCCTGGATCATTGCAACTCCCACCAATCTGGGGTAAGCCACCCATCAGATGACCTAAGTGAATACGCCAGCATCTCTTTTCACAAGCTGGAGGAGCACCGGAGTCGGGCAGAAACAGAAGGTGAGTTATATAACACAGTGTAAAATAACTTGTTGGTAATAGTAAAACAGTGTAAAATAACTTGTTGGTAATAGTAACAGTTCTCAGTGTGCCAATGTATCAGAATGTGCAACTGGTTAGAAAAAGACAATGAGTACAAATGTTTTAACAGAGAAGTGGTTGCTGTGTCCTCAGACACCCTTTAGTGAAATAGTGTAGCTCGTCCAGCATTTTCTATCAGTGTGCAGTTCTGTTTGTTAGTTCTTTTCACTCTCATTGTCATATGCCTCTGAATCTTTTGATGTTTTAAGTTTTTTTTACATACTTTATTAGATTACATTTCTTATTCATGTTCCCTTTAATATATTTTCCTCACAGAAAGCAGCACAAGCATTTTAGCATCTTTGAGAAATGTCTAGAATTTTGTTTGATCAGTTCCCAGTATGCTAAAGTTGCCTATTTTCTGTTAAAGTGATGCTTTTTTGATTGGTATGGCAAACTGTTATAGTCAGAATCCTTGGAATTTATAATTTTCTTCGGGTAGATTTATTTTTACCCTGGGAGTGTCAATAGTCACAATACAAGGCATTTTTGTACTCAAGTGAGCAAGTATTTTGCTCACTTTACTAGCAAAATGAGCTTTGCTTGTTTATGGAACAAGTAGTTAATACTTATATATGGTCTTATTTACATCCATGATCGACACCCTCAGACCCTCCAGATTTTGTACATGTGCTTGAACTCCTTGCACCCAGATGTTGCCGGGATGTGGGAGTTGTAGTTCAACAGTATGTAAAGAGGAGCGCACCGTTTTGGTTGCAGTGCTACTTTCAGGTTTTGAAAATATTAGTTGCAGTGCATAATTGTATTTTTATGCTGTTCTGGCTTTATTTTGGGAAATCGTAACAGTTAAAACTATTATTTAAAAGACATATGTCATGCTCTGGTTAAGTGTAAAGTGTTTTTTCACTTTTTTACTTTTTTTTGTGTACAACAAATGTCAATTATATAAACAACATCTTTGTGTTTACTTTATGCATGTTTATTACACACAGGTGCTTTTATAATACCTGGAAGTACTTAAACAGTTCCAAAGCCCCCTTATGTTCTTAACCCTGTAAGTGTAACCCTATCTGCATCTCTTAGTCTTCTTGGCATGTTTCTAACCAAGCGTTATATGCTGAAGGAAATATGCTGTGAGTTGGAATCATACAGCCTGCCTCGATTTGGAACCATTCAGGTTCTCCAGGCACTGTGCTTTGCACCCCTGTGCTGGAAGCCCACATGTGTTGTAAAAAACCTCCCATGAAGGCACCATTTTATGCCAAAAGTCTTTTTCCTAATATGTATGGGAAAAAATACAGATGGTATCTGTTTTTTCTGAATGTCAGAATCTACCACTTTGCTAATTTTTTTGTTACATAATGCAGAGTCTCAATTGATGGTTGTTTAGGTGAATCCCTTTCTCAATGGAGTTTACAAGCTAAATTTGTTGGCCGAGTTAGATGGTAATTTAGTAACTTGCCCAAAGTCACATGGACTTGACAAAGGTGTCTTCACCAGGAATTAAGCACATGCCTTTATAAGTCAGACAGTTGACATTGCCCCTTGTATGCATTGTGCTTCTTACCCTGTCAGTACAGCATTATTTCCTGAGTTAACACCTGCATTTTATTGCAGCTCTTTATTTGTGTAATCCTTTCCACAGCATACTTGTTTTCCCATATATATTCTAATTATTTGGGGATTTCTAATTTGAGTGCTTGCGTGAAGAATGGTTTGTTATCAAGAATTACAGGAAACCAGGGAAATAAAGACTCCGAAACAGCATTTTGTAACGCTGGTTAAGTTCTTAACGCAAATCCCAGATTGCTCATTTTCACATGTTTGAAACAACTCCCTCAAGAAATTCACGTTTATTGATGCACTAGAAAAAGTGATGTTAAAATTGTTTTGCTGTATTGGAGCTCCTTAAGCAATTTATTCAAATGTCAGTTGTTTAAAGTTTTATGAATGAAAAAAAAATTGGTAAAGTACGCTTTAGAGGAATGCCTTCTAGTCTTGGCTTTTAGACTGCCCTGTACATCCCAAGACAGGATGTTTCTGTCACTATCGGTTTGTTGGACACCGATGGTTCAAACTACAGAATTAGAAAATAAGAGAAAATAATTGGTACTGAAAAGAAAAAACTAATTTGTAAGTTCTGTTGAATGAGGTCCAAATCTCATGGCTGAAGTTAAACGTTTGGGCTAAATTGTGTTAAACTCATCAGGGATGAAAACCTAGCATATTTATCTTCCAAGCCTTTGTTTAATGTTTGCAGTCACTAACGTGGCTACCAAAGTGCTTCAAGGAATGAATGAAATACAGTGTGGGAATCTATCATTTCATGGTCTCATTGCTCTTATCCCACCCCCTCTTCCTCGTCCATAACACACATCCGCTTAACCCCCTTGATTTTCCATAGCCTCTTGGCAGCAAAGATGCTTTCTCTGTGCATGTTTGTTTTCTTCATAGGAAAACAGAGTTTACTTCCAGCTCTGTGTGCTCTATATAAAGTATAACTCTTGCTATTATGAAGCTGTCATCTGAGCTCTGCCGTGCTGTGGGATATCTTGTCAGCACTCCTTGCAAACTGTCATTGTGTCCAAGCAAGAGGTTTCCAACACAAGTACACTTGTCCTTTCCTCGATAAGATGTTCTTCTAGTTTGCACAACCTTGTAAACTGTTACAAAAAACAACACGATTACAGCTCTATCAAAGTTCAGTGTAAGCAGTATTCTCTGCTGTCCTAATACACAGTCTGGTTAATGAGAGGAATATAGTTAGGAATGAAAGCAGAACGTCTTTTTTTTTTGTTAATTTACCACAATATATTTTAATGGAAGAGTAACATCAAAAGTCTTTTAAAGGAATAAAAATATAATACGGTGTTGCCTTGCACTTGAAAAACTGCTGTTTCCTTCAGCAGCACTACTATTGTTATATAAATAAGCTGCTGTGTAGCAATAGGGGCAGCCATTCAAAGAAGAAAAGGCTCAGGTTACACAGCAGATAAGCTCTGTAGAACATAATGGCCTTATCTGTTATCCACTATTTAACCTGTGCCATATAGCTTTTTTTTTAATTTTCACCATTGCTACACAGCAACTTGTTTATATGAACTATGGTAGTGTTTCTGAAGCAAACAGATCAGTTTTACCAGTGCAGGGCAACAGTACCTCATATTGTCATTCCTTTAAAACACTTTCATTTTGTGGTGTTACTGTTGCTTTAAATAGCCAGCACTGCTTGTATGTAACCAATGAAGTTAGCTACAAACGTCACAGTTGCCTTGTTGTTTACCACACTACACATGTCTTGGTTGCAAGAGTCATTCAATGAATCTTGTCTTGAAGTGCTTTTGAAGCAAATGTATGTGTTGCTGAGTAGTAGATCCTTCTGGCACCCTCCTAGTACATACAGTAGCTGCTCGTAAGCCAGTGTTCTGTGTATAGTTTGCAATGTACCTTTCACTTGTTGACACACTGTCCTACTTTTGTTGTAAATGGAATCTTATCAAATAGGATGTAAATTGGTTTTCCATAACATTTTCCATTTTATGTCAGCAGTTTTTGCAAGCCATAGTATAAGTACAACTATGTTGGGTACTATTTCATACCTCACAACTGTCCCGTTTTTCACGGGACCGTCCCGATTTTGACAGCTCAACCCGCAGTCTAGGATTGTTACTGAAATGTCCCAACTTTCTCTTTGACCTCCTGCACTGAACAGCCAGAAAAAGATAAGTTTCTAAAACTCAATTGGCTTTTGGCAGAGAATATGTAGCAGGTGCACTTAGATACTTTTGTAACAATTTAAGATAAGCAGCTCTCTTGGGGAAACTGTGACTTGCCGCATAAGGGCTGGGACACACTGGGCGATTTGGGGAGATTTAGTCGCGTGGCGACTAATCGCCGCAACTTTTCTCCCCGAATGCCTCCCCTCGCTCTGCGCCTGGATAAAATGAGAAGTCGCCGGCACTAATCACACACGGCGATTCGTTTTCCGAAGTTGGCTCACAAGCAAACTTCGGACTACTTCGGAAAACTTATTGCCGCATGTGATTAGCGCAGACGATTTTTCATTTTAGCCAGGCGCAGAGCGAGGGAAGGCATTCGGGGAAGATTGGTCGCAGAAAGTCGCGCCGATTAGTCTCCAGGCAACTAAATCTCCCCAAATCGCCCAGTGTGTCCCAGCCCTAAAGGGCAATTCACCTTTATTAGCAAAACTGTAATAACACCTAAAAATCACAGAAATGTGTTTAAACTTTCAGCACCTGCCAAATGTTGTAACATGAACACGGAAAATGTGGTAAAAAATGGGTGTGGTCAAATATCTTTTTGTCACTCTTTCTATTTTCAAAATGTTGGGAGGTATGCTATTTAAAATAACGTGGGGGAAAATCCATTGATGTTTCATTTCTGCAATCTAATGGTAAACAACGACTAGAAAGGTTGATTTGCTTAGCAGATTTTATGATATACTGATTAGAATGATTAGTATGGGAGACACAACTCAGGATGCTCAATGCACTGATACATGTGCAGAGTTAACCACACAGTTAAGCTTTGCTTAATGCCTAAAGGAAACGTGAATGCAATATTTTTACCAGCATCATGCTACACCTTCTGTTTTATTGCTATTTAAATAATTGTCCTGGCTCACCAATTAGGCAGATGGCAGCTAGACTTATAGCTTCAACACTAGAGGAAGAAAAGCTGGTTTTCTGTGACTGCTGCAAATGCTCAGGCTGCCAGCAGGTGTGTTATTACTGACTTCGGAGCCGGGAGACACCCTGTCTGCCTTTTTTTTTTTGGCTGGGATATAAGCCATTGATAGTTACTTTAGTACAGATGTGGAGTGCAGATTTAGCGACAACGTGCCAGAAACTAGTACACAATTATCTGTATGGTTTTAAATTAAAATATCTCTGTTTATACACTTTATTTGCTTCTTTATCAGGCATCCCAATGGCATGCGGAGCTGTGTGTTGGGCCCCATTGCCGGATTCAGTGGTTGCTACCATATGCATATACATATTTTAATTTTGATAAACTGCATTATGTTGTGCATAGATTGGGGGGGATATTTGTTGGTCTCCAAACATCACATCAGATTTAAAGGAAAACTATACCCCCAAAATGAATACTTGAGCAACAGGTAGCTTATATCAAATGAAGTGCCATATTGAATCTTATCAAACTGGAATATATATTTAAGTAAATTTTGCTATTTTACATCTCTTGCCTTGAACCCCCTTTTCGTGATGGTCTATGTACTGCCTCAGAGATTACCTGACCAGAAATACTACAGCTCTAACTAGGGATGCACCGAATCCACTTTTTTGGATTCGGCCGAACCCCCAAATCCTTCGTGAAAGATTCGGCCGAATACCGAACCGAATCCGAACCCTAATTTGCATATGCAAATTAGGGGTGGGAAGGGGAAAACATTTTTTACTTCCTTGTTTTCTGACAAAAAGTCATGCAATTTCCCTCCCGTCCCTAATTTGCATATGCAAATTAGGATTCGGATTCGGTTCGGCTGGGCAGAAGGATTCGGCCGA
Organism: Xenopus petersii; assembly: GCA_038501925.1. Classification (NCBI taxonomy): domain Eukaryota; kingdom Metazoa; phylum Chordata; class Amphibia; order Anura; family Pipidae; genus Xenopus; species Xenopus petersii. The sequence continues at coordinate 38,322,736 of CM076681.1, read as the reverse complement.
ATCCGAATCCTGCTGAAAAAGGCCGAATCCTGGCCGAATCCCGAACCGAATCCTGGATTCGGTGCATCCCTAGCTCTAACTGTAACAGGAAGAAGTGTGGAAGCAAAAGACAGAATTCTGTCTGTTAATTGACTCATGTATGTTTCTTTGGTTTGTTTGTGTGCCCTGTGAATCATACAATCCCAGAGGGCGGCCGTTATCTTTTAAAATGGCAATTTTCTATTTATGATTACCCAATGGCACATACTACTAAAAAAAGTATATTATTATGAAAATGGTTTATTTACATGAAGCAGGGTTTTACATATGAGCTGTTTTATGCAATATCTTTTTATAGAGACCTACATTGTTTGAGGGGTATAGTTTTCCTTTAGTTATGTCTAGAGTATTAGGCATCTGGACTACCTGGTAACCTGATTTGCCCAGGTCCCTTGCAGTTGCTGTTTAACTCATAACATAACTTCCTTGCCCAGAGACACTTGTTGCTAGCTAGATAAAAAAATATTCCAGCCATAGAATATTTTTTTAGGTTAACTTTATGATCTTATAAGTCTGTAGTTGTGCAGCAGTGCTTCTCTATTACAGCCTAGTCTAGCCTATTAGGGTTGTGGCAGACGGGGAGATTAGTCGCCCAGCGACAAATCTTCCTTACTGCGGGCGACTAATCTCCTGAAATGCCTTCCCAACAGCAAGAATACAAATCGCCGGCAGAATGGGACACGCATCGCTTCGGAATTCCGAAATCGCCCGAAGGTTCCGTGTGGGGCAACTTTGGGCGACTAATGAAAATGAAGGGCGACTAATCTCCCTTCTGCCACCACCCTTAAGGCTTCATTCACATGGGTTTTTATATGTGTGGTGGATTTTAAAGTCTTCTACTGCAGAGCAATGCAAAGTTAATTCATCTCAAGCTGCTCAGTATGCTGTCTGGGCCTGTACTCATGGGAGTGGACATAAATGTTAAAGCAGAGAAGATGTTACATTTCTTTTGCATTCGTCATCTATGTCTGCTCTTAGAGACCTTCTTAGTTACTTTGTAGCTGAGGCTGAAAAAGCTGTATTGCTATATATATAGAATTTTTCCAAATGAGTCTGGGTGGGGGGTCAACAAAGATATAAAAATATTCACAAGGACCCGCACTCCAATACAAAGAATCACATTTCTTTTATTGTCTACATCTTATACATCCAACGTTTCGGCCCACCTTAGGGCCTTTTTCAAGGATATGTGTGTGTGTGTGTATATATATATATATATATATATATATATATATATATATATATATATATATATATATATATATATATATATATATATATATATATATATATATATATATTCAGTGCCCTCTGTTAAAGGAAGTATTGATGAATAGGGTAGAACACTTTAAAACATTTTTTTAGTATAATGTAGACAACAATATTCTAAAATAACTCATAATTGGACTTTTTTTTTTTTTAGTTTTTTATATATTGGTCTGGTGTCCCAGGCATCTCCTGCACCGCACATTCTAGCACATTCACTGTACAACATTTCTTTCTTGATTTCTGGATTGTACATGGACCAAAATGTAATAGCTGAAGGGGATCTATAGAAGACCAGAACAATATGACAGCCTGACAAAAATACCCCCAGTGATTCTACCTTTCCTTTTTTTTTTGTTTTTTTTTCTAAATAAAGTATTAGAACAATAGGTTAACTTGAAATTTCCATAAAAATGTCATCCTGTGCCTTGTAATGATTTTTATGTTTCTTTAAGGATTGTTGTGTTTTATAGCTATTTTGTCTTTGCTTGGATATTTATTGGTAGCAAATTTTAATATTTGAGGCGAAAGCCTGCATGTATAAACAACATTTTTGAAAACCGTTCTGTATCAATACTTCCTTAAAGATAGATAAGCTATACTTAATCCATGCAGCCCGCGATTCAGTGCTGTATACTTATAAGTGTACTTAACAACATTCATAGAGATTTATGGGCCATACAAGGGAGAGTGATACCTTTTATTTTCCTGTGAATAAGTTTCTTTCAGTACAAAGTCCTTAGGTCAATTACTGTTTGCCTTTTCTTACTTGAGCTTGTTTCTACTCTAACGCAATATTTTAATCACTGATTGCATATTTTTATTAATATTAATAATGTGATTTCACCCTTTCAAGAGATCCTGTACTTTTCAAAGTAGTTATTGATGAGGAAACACACATTACCCTTTTAAATGATATTGTGTAACTTAGTAGAATACGTAGAAAAATCACCGGCACACAGGAATTCAGTTAGCAGGGCAAGCCCTTGCAATTTTATTAATACAGTGCAACGTTTCGGGGCACGCCCCTTTGTCAAGCATTGCACTGCATTAATACAATTGCAAGGGCTTGGCCTGCTAACTGAATTCCTGTGTGCCGGTGATTTTTCTACTTACCTTGGTTGGGAGGTTGCCGATTCCCCTACCACCGGGCACCAGGACACGCTGCTTGGGTTTTGTGAGGTGTGCGGTCTCTCCAATTGGCTTGTAACTTAGTAGAATGCCAGGGCACAGAAAATCAAATAAAAGGACTATAAAGCACTATTGAAAAAGTCATTTAAGGTGACACAATCAGTAGTTCCTCACCTAAGTCTGGCATTATAAAAGAGTAGGTACAGGGATAGCTATACCAAGAATCATTTATACCATGGCCACCTGGTACTAATTTACTTTTATGAACTTTAAAGGATAACTAATGTTTAACATAATAGTAGGCTAAAAATTGTAGCTCAAGCAGTTGCCAAAGACAACCCTTACCCCAGCCCTTCAGCAGGAAGATCTCCTGGCACAGTAGATTCAGTATATAAAATAGAGTATTTGTAGCCTTATTGATCTTTCTTTGTCTTTAGTCCTCCTTTAAGGGGAGTGGTACAATTTCTAGGGTTTTGTTGCTGAAGGGAAATTGCCATTGACTTTGAATGAGGACAGTTTCTAGACAGGTCCCCTCCAGTGTTGGCAAAGTCATTTTCAAATGTTTTCAAATGTTTGGAATAGTGATGATCAAACTTTTTCAACAGTTTTGACCGCAAAAAAGATGCCCGTAGACTCCAGCACATCAAACTAAATTTGTCGCCCATTGGCTTTAATGCATTTGGAGAATTTCTCCCCATTCCACAATTTTTTGGCTAAGCAAAACAGGTCAGATTTGCACATCACTAGGATTAGTGTATTAGTACAGAATAGCATGCATGATGTAAGTAAGAATAATCTAGGTATCCAGTTACAGTGTGCTTCATCTGCACCATACTTACATCACTGTTACTGCTTCATATAGGAACTATATTAATCTCTGTTAGGCTTGTGAGGTAAACATTGACATGTGGGATAGAAAAAGACATGCATGAAATAAACCCATTTATTCTTTCCTGGTTTTGTTTTAGTTCACAAATTTATAACCATGCAAGAACCCCAGTGACATTGCTACATGAAATGGAGGTTGGCCCAAAAAAACTCTACCACAGATAAGCCTCACCATTTATTTTTCTTAGGGCAAAAGCACACGAGGAGATTGTCATCCATGGGAAATGTACACTGCCCGGGGGTGACATATCTCCTGATAAAACATCTTGCCATCTTTATCCATTGGAATCGCTGCATGGAAAACCATTGATAAGTGGCGATCCTGTGCGAGAATGAGCATTTTCTTGCAAATAACCGAGATTGTAGCATATATAGTGTTTTACATGCAGAAATTCAAATGGATCCAGATGGCAAGATATTTTCTGGAGATTTTATACTTTGAATAACAATACTTGTGTTATTTTGCCGCCTTTACCCCCACCCAAGGGTTTATGTGTATATAAGTTTTGTGATCCTTTTTGTGGTCTTTGTTCATAGTCCATGGTATTCCTTTTCATTGAATATATGGATTAAAAACTGAGGTCCCACAGTGATTGACTGGTGAGAACAGTATATCAGTTTCCCATGTCTCACCCCGTCTACAAGAGTATTTCTTACTTAATTAAACCAAAGGAATTCCCAGACCTCATTTTTTTACTGTTAAAGCAACTGAGCCTGATTTTGTCATCCCAGCTGATAAAGCTCAGCATTCCATTGCATTCCCTATCAGTTTTTAACATTTTTTTGTCATTTATAAAGCAGAGATGATTCTAGTTCTTAAATAATGAGTGATCACTTTAAATTATGCTTTTTTTTATTGATATCAAAAGATGGATCTCAAAACAAACATTTGGGACTTATCCTGACCAAATAGTTTCCATACACTCCCTTTAGTCTTTATACTGTGAATATTCTCAGAGGAAAACAGGTGGTAGACCATTATTGAAAGTGTTCTCTGCTCTAGCTCTAAACCCACCCATTATTTTACATATCTTGAAAGTTGGCACCAGTGATACTTCCCATTATTAGATGATTCTGCACCCATATTCCTTCATTAGTATATCCATGGTGGTGGGTTAAATACAAGAGAAGGGGGCGAAAAAAACTCAGATTGATTTTCTGAAATCCAAATGTTAGATCTGTAGGTTTCAGTATGGTAGCTGTATTTAAAAGTACATATGAACAAATGAATGCAGTTAGCTATAAAGTGGTTTGATAAAATGAAAGAGGTATAATTTGTCATTTTGAGGGGATTTAAAGCTTGTAGCTTTCTCCAGCTGTTCCTGAACTACAGCTCGCAGAATTCATCACCACTTGTAAGCTGAAAGTTGTATTGAACAACAACTGGAGAACCACAAGTTTGTATTCACATTTTCACCATTTCCTGATTTTTAGCATACGAGACTCATTATTGCTATAGAAAGAAACATTAGGAAGGAATGCTAGTCTAAAGACAGCTTCCTTGTGCCTGTAGTAAGATTCTGTAAGTGCCATACATGTGTGTAATAATAGTGTTGCAATGAATCCACAATTTTTATTGTTTGTGTGAAAATAAATCACATGATTTTAGGATTTGTGTACAGCCGAATACCAAACAGGATTCGTTGCATCCCTAGTGCATAATATGCTGGGTAATTAGATACTTCTCAAGTAAGTGATACTTCCTCTAGTTGACACTGTATAAGTAATATGCTTTTGTTGCTCATTCTTCCAAGGTAATCTGTAAACCATGGACAAAAATAAATTTTGTATTTCAAATATGCCCGGTTTTAAGTGACTTAAATGAGTTGTTCACCTTTAGAGATGGGCGAATTTATTCGGCAGGCGCGAATTGTGGCAAATTTGCACGATTCACCGCCAGAGAATAAATTCACGAAACGCCTGCGAAAATTCGCGGCAAAAATTCGCCGGCGTCAAAAAAATTATATCTGGAAAAACGGGCGCCGGCGTCAAAAACGGGCGCTGGCGTCAAAAACGAGACGCCGGCGCCGTTTCGTGAATTTTTCACAGTTTCGTGAATTTCGCACAAAATTCGCACATTTTTCGGCGAAGCGAAACGACGCAAATTCGCCCATCACTATTCACCTTCCAACAATTTTTTTTCTGTTTAGTTGTTCAGATAGTTCACCAGAAATAAAGTTTTTTGACAATTACTTTGTGACAAGTTTTCCAATACAGTAGCACCCCAATTGTACTTACCCTTATTTTACGTTTTCCCAGATTTTACGTTGTTTTTCACATTCTAATGCATTTCAATAGGAGCAGTTCCCGGGTTTTAAGTTTTGTTTTCCCGTATTTTAAGTCACTTTATCACCTGTCTCCATTGCAGAAGTGGTCACTTGAAAAAAGGAAAACCAGGGTTCTACTGTATTGTCATTAAAAATGTCATATTTATAAAGCAGCTTTGAGGGAGTGGTCACCAATTTTGTAAACTGTTCTAGATTGATACATTAGTTGATACATTTCTTACCTTTTGTCCCTGCTGAGCAGAATCTCTGGGTTTCGTTAAAGGCAGCTGTTAGAATTGATACAATAGTTGCTAATATTCCACAGCTACTGCTGAGAAATGTATCAACTAATGAAGCACATTTTATTGTTTGAGAAGCTGCACCTGGATAACTGAGCTGCCAGACTCAAACACCAGAGACAGAAACAATAATCGATAAACTTCAATTTGGAAAAAAAATTGTAAAAAAAAAAATGGAAAGCAATTAAAAAACAAACAAACCTTTATGTTGAAAAAAAAAAACAAAAAAAAAAACAAAAAGTGTAAGGTGAACAACCCCTTTAATTAGATGGCAAATATAGAACTGGGAGGGGAGTGTATGTTCATTAATAAAGATAAGTGCACTCTGTTGTACTGTGCTCTTTATGCCTCTGCATTAGTGGTGCAGAGAGCAGAACTGACCTTAAACAGTCAAAAGCGATTATTTTCTTTAGGAATATCTGCCGACTGCAGCTCCTTTAATATATAGCAGTTATCAGAGGTCCCTCTCTTCATGCAAGCTTGCTTTGTTTTAAATATATAAACTTACCCAATGTATTTAATCTCTCTAATTCTAACATCCAAAAATGTAAAGGGGAGGTAAAACCTCTTATGCTTTTTAAAATGGTAGCACACCCGCACAGCCTCCCAGCATGATTGTTGAATTGTTCTACCTGTTGTGTGTGAAAGAACCATTCACTGTGGAGCAGTCAAGTTGATTTGGTTGGGGAGGTGGCAGGTAGGCTTCTAGTTTAAAAATCATGGGGGTTAGTTCTCTTAAAGTGTAATTATACTACTAGACTTTAATATCACTTGCCTGGCAATTCTTGCTCATTCAACCGCTACCTAGTCCATTGGGGAGGGGGCAGGGTGGTACATAATTCTGCTTATCTTTTCTTGAGGCTTTTTTTTTTTTTAGTTTTTTTGTAGAATCTGACAATATCTTGATGTTGGCTTTAGTTGTATGTGTATGCCAAGTTAACTGCTTGCAAGCATAGATTAAATTCAGTCTGTCTCCATTTTTTATAGCAGCCTGTATATAAATGGTAACTACGCATCACTGTAGGGAGAGAATTTATATTAATATATTTCTACTGCTGCTGAGAGCAGCTTCCCCTTTATGGGGGGTTTTCTGACCCCACAAATACACCGCTCAGTATCATGCTGTCATTAGGTGGGATAGCTATTATGAAACTCAAAGGAAAAAAACATACCCATATAAAATGTATATACATCAGGTTCTTATTTCATTATTTATCTGTTGCAGAGCTTTGAGATTTATTGATGTGCAATTTTCTGATCGCACTTGACATTTCTAGGCCACTGCTTTAGAAGATGTCTCCAGGGATTTATCCTTAAGTAGCTGGGAGATGTCCTGTTTTGTGTGCGCTAAATTTCTAGCATGTGATTTTCAGCAAAGGATTTTCTTTTGTCGTGATCATATAGTAATATTTCTAGTTTGAGATTTGTCCATATGGGAACCACCGGCAAGCTTGCTAAGGTGATCTTACCTTAATTTATAAAATAAATCTTTTTCACATAATGATCATGTCCAATGTTGTTTTTTTTTGTTTTTCGTTAAATGGACACCTCCATGGCAACATTTATAATGAAATAATCTCTGACTAGGCATGAAGGTTAACTGCTTTTATTTTCTTGCAGTCTGTGTTTAATGTGTGTCAGGCCTCGTAGTTTTTATCCGGACTTCAGCGCACAGCCAGCTGCAGATTTGCATCCCACCTGCGGTTTCCTAATTAGCAAAATGTCTCTGACACTACAGAAAATCCCTCATTGATGCAGTGAATTTGTAAGGGAGACTGAAGCATTATCTGCTGCCACAGATATGATGAAATGGTTACATCTCTTAATTATTATCTGCTTGGTAGATGGATAGTTTAAAGGTTGTTGCTTAAAGGGCACCTGTTGGGTTAAAATGTTATACTCAACCAAATGTGCGGGCTAATAGAGCCTGCATTCCTGTTGGGGATAACAGTAGTTTTTTTTTTTAAAAAAATGTCCCCCGCCAGTGCTACGCTACCCACACCAGGAGGGAGCTCCCAGTGCGAGCAGTCATGTTGTGTCACTCGCGCATAACGTGCATGTGACATCATGTGCATGATGAGAAATTCATGGCACATTTTCATTATGCGCATGCGAGTGACCTGACATGGTTGCTCGCACCAGGAGTTCCCTCCTGGTGCAGGTAGCCTATCGCTGGCGGGGGGCATTTTTTTTTTTTTTTTTTTAAAAAAAGCTACTGTTATCCCCTACCGAAATTCGGGCTCTAGAATCTTGCATCATTTTTACCCAGCAGGTGCCCTTTAAGGTGGCCATACATGGGCCGATAAAAGCTGCCGACAGACGGACAGCTTATCGGCCCATGCGTGGGGCCCTTCGACAGGCTACCCGATCAATATCTGGCCTCAATGTGGGCATATCGGGAAAAGATCCACTCGTTTGGCGAAATGAGCGGATCTCTACATGTATGTCCACTTTTAGGGTTTGCAAGGCAAGCACCTTGAGAAAGATTAGCAGTGACTATTGGCTACTATTATTATCATCTTCTACACTTACTTAACTGGAGCTCTTAATGGCAATGCTCTTGTGCAGCAAAAAGTATAGATAAGCAATATATTAGTAGAGTCTTTGGGAACTTAAAGGGGTTTTTAGGATCAGCTGGTTTTTCCATTTGGGCACCTTTCTTTAAAAGAAAGCTATACCCCCCAGAACAATGTAGATCTCTATAAAAATATATTGCATAAAACAGTGCATATGTAAAACCCTGTTCATGTAAATAAACCATTTTCATAATAATATCGTTCTTTTTTGTAGTATGTGCCAATCATAAATGAAAAATTGTCATCTTAAAAAATTAGGGACACCCCCTGGGATCCTAGGATCCATGGTACACCCAAACAAAGCATGCATATTAGGTCACATGATCCAATTAACTGACCTAGTTCTGTCTTTTGCTCCCACACTTCCTTTTACAGTTAGCGCTGTAGTATTTCTAGTCAGGTGATCTCTGAGGCAGCACACAGACCATCAAGAAATGGTGGTTCAAGGTAAGAGATGTAAAAGGGCAATATTAACTTAAATATATATATATCTGTATGACAAGATTCTTTAATAAGCCACTTAATTTGATGTAAACTGTCCTTTGCTTAAGTATTCATTTTGGGGGTATAGTTTTCATTTAAGGCTAGCAATGTAACACATTTAAACTTTAGGATTGTCTTGCCAGTAATGTGAATTTATTGATTATATTAAAGTTTTGATGCCACACACAGCATCAAAAAACACCTTGGAGATACTTTGGCCCACAGACCTCCAGGTTGACTGCCCTGCCTCAGGATATGTACAAACTAAAAATGCATTTTGTAACCATCTTTAAATTGGATATGGTTACACTGGTGCCAACAAGAGCACCGGAACATTTTCTGAGTTGGCCCTGCCTGTAGTCAATAGTAAAGGGCTTAGGACTTGTGGTAATTATCATATGATTTTCTATCCCAATTAACACCATATTTTTGCATTTAGACATTTATCATATTAACATTCTGGCTTTAAGTCTAACAAGGTTACAAATCCCTTGTTTTTATTGTAATCACACAATGTCGTTAATGTGTCTGTTCTTAAGGTGCTACAAGCTCTAGTATTATAATTTACACCGGAAGTACTGTTTTACATTTACAGACTCCAAGCCAAGCATCTTGTGCAGTGTGCAAAAACATGGTTATGCACTAACTATTGAGGAATGTACGATCTTTGCCAATCACTCTTGGTTCTGTAATGGCAAAACAGGCAACTTCTAAGAAGGTAATTTCATATGTGTGAAGCAGCATACCAAACCCCATTCCATATTCATTTTCCACTCAACGTCTATAGACTTCTGCATTCTCCACCTCCTATCTAGTTGTTTTCAATCCATTCTGTATCATCTATTGATTTTTTGGTTTCTGCTATGTAATGCAGTTTTACTCCCTTTGCTGCCTGCTTGTTTAATGTCCTGCTACTGGAGTTGGTTGCCAGCTTGTCCAAATAAAAGCTGCCATAAAGCTTTTCATCTGCCATATAATAAATTAATGCCACTAGGGAGATGGGCAGTTCAGAACTATTAATTAATTATTATATAATTTATTTTAGGAAGTGTGGTTTAACATACAGTTGACCTATTGGCTTAGTGGTTGGCACTACTGTGCTGGATTCCAACCTGGGCATTTACAAGGTGTTTTATATGTTCTTCGCATGTCTTAGTGGGATCCTTTTTTAAAGCCGCACGTTAATTGGACCCTAGTGTATGTGAATGTCATAGAGAACTTCGATTGGAAGTTCCGCATAGGCAATGACTGGAGTGAACAATCCATGTAAACAAATAAATATTAATGCGTTTATAATGGCAGAAGGGCTGCATTGTTTTTGTGTTGAATGTTGCATCCCCCTGTAAAGCAGCAAAAGAGGTTAATCCACCAAAGCTGCAACACAGCAAAAAGGTGCAGCTCTTGCATGTTATCTAGCAGGCCTTTGAACTTCTGACTAGGAATGTGCTTCAGTACGGAAGAGCGAGCTGTTTTTGGCGCTTGAAACTCAGCACAGGAATGTTATTGTGTCTTCAAAGCTTGTTTCACACAAGCCTTTGTTGGGCCGGATCTGTGGGGCAGAGGCTTGCTATTATCAGGCACACACAAAGCCCCTCCAGCCTACCCATTCTGATCTAATTGGGTGGCGATGTCTATTCATCCTGAGGGCTTCAGCTCTATATTCAATAGAACATCACACTGGAATCCAATTTAGTGAGTCATCGTTGAATGTGAAATGTTTTTAAACTACCATTCCTTCAGAAGAGAGGTCCCTTTATTGGATTCCCTTTGTCTCCCGCACTGTATTTTATGTGTTCTTGTGCAAGATCATGGGCTTTTTGATTTTTTTGTCCTTTAACCTAAACTTAATGTGGGCCAATTAACCACACTTTTCTGATAGCAAATCAGAATAAGTGTCACAACTCTTCCACTTCCCCAGGCTTATTAGCTCAATTTATTTTGTTGCTCTGAAGGGGTGTTACCCACTTTTACTACTACTTCTACTATATCTAGTATAGGTAAATCTAAAAACAACTGGACTTGCTGAATAATCATTGAAGACGTTTCACTACTCACCCGAGCAGCTTCTTCAGTTCATCTGTTTTTTAGATTTACCTATACTAGATATACTATGACCTGGATGAATGAAAATCTTCATAGTCATACTACTTCTACTACTACTACTACTACTACTACTACTACTACTACTACTACTACTGCTTAACATCACCAGAGTTTTGAGTATTGCACCTAACTGATTGCCTTTCGAGACTGGTTATTTAAAACATTTCCATCACTAAACAGAACTATTTTAAAATTATGTATCTCATATTTTATTGCAGAGCTACCCCTGTCAAAACGTTACAATTTGTATTACTAGGTAATCTATGCGTTCTATTATTAGGGTTAGGGCAAAATGAAAATTAAATAAGAATATACCTAATTATGAAAGAAAAAAGAAGTTAATCACCTCCAAATAATAGTGCTCTTGAGGAAGCATATTAGCAGAGTAAAATTGTGAAAATGCTATAGAAAAGAAATTAAATTGAAAAAGTGCTCAGCAGAACATTTTTACATTCATTTTTTTTCTTGTGTTAAAGCAACACCAAAAAATGAAAGTGTTTTAAAGTTATACAAATATCTTTTAATGTTGCTCTGCACTGGTAAAGCTGATGTGTTTGCTTCAGAAACACTACTATACTTCATTTCAACAAGCTGCTGTGTAGCAATGGTGGAAATTGAACAATAGTGGATAATAGATATCACCATTATGTTCTACAGAACTTATCTGCTTTGTAACCTGAGCCTTTTTTACTTTGAATGGCTGCCCCTATTGTCATACAGCATCTTATTTATATAAACAATACTAGTGTTTCTAAAGCAAACACAGCAGTTTTAGTAGTGCAGGGGAACACTGCATTATATTTTCATCCCTTTAAAACACTTTCATTTTCTTATGTTACTGTTCCTTAAAGTTCCACTTTAGCATTGCTTCCAGCTTCTGCATGAAAAAAAAAAAAAAAAGATATTTTATTGCTATCATTTTTATTTTCATCAGAATACCTGCACCTAGGATGTGTCGGTTTTTCTTTCTGGTGCAAGGAGTGCTCCATCACAATACTTGGTCTTTAAAGAGTTCACATTCCCAGTATTCAATTTTATTAGACACATTTATCATCCTGCAAAATCAAGAGTTTTATGTCAGTGAAGTTTTAATACATACAAACGCTTTGGGATAGATGGTTATTGACCAAAACATGGTGGCGTGACATTAACCCAAAGGAATAGCTTTCAAGAGAGATGTTTTTAGACATTGAATTTGTTTTTTGGTTCTGAATGTAGTTACTAATTTACAGTCTATAGGAGCCCCCCAACACTAAATATCTCTAATAATCTTAATACTCTCATGAAGGGTATTTGCTTGCAGGTTTTTAATTCCCTACTTCTTTTCCTAGAAACTTGCCATCAAAATGGAGGCTAATGTAATACTGTTGAACTGTAATGGAATTTAGACTGTAAACATCTTTCTGGAGCGCACATGTTTGGCTGTGTGTGTAGCCACGATGGCTGTGAGTTGGAAACCCCAAGAGGGACTTTACTTCCAAAATGTGTCCTCAAAAGTAAGGTCATGCAGCTGATGGAGGCTCGGTGCAATCGGAAAACGATATGCAAGGAAAGCAAGGGAGCAGCAAAGAATTTCATGGCCTCGGGCCACAGCTCACAGCTATCCGATAGCTCCCTCCGCCCCCGCAAAGCTGGAGGTTTTAGCATAAACTCGATCTTCTAGAAAAAGATCTTACAAAATGCCTGCGGAGGCAAATAGGTTTGCAACGCAGGACTTCCATCAAGAGCATATTAAAACGAAGACATTGCTCTCTTCCAGTAGTTTTGGTGGCAGTAAGCCTACATGACCCCTTTCATTTGTGCTAATTGCTACTTAACCCCTTCACCAAAAAGTTTTACTCACAATATGTGCTGCTGTTACATGGATGGTTAGTGCTTGTGCTTAGAAACAACAGAATTAGCTCAATTACCCATGGCATCTTTAGTGGAGTACAGGGGAGGGTTTCCTCTGGCCTGAACCTCAAGTAAAAGTTTTAAATACAACGAAGATCCAGATTTCTATCTAATACAGAATAGCAGATTCTTGGATGACTGTTTGTTTTATTTCAAATTAACATTTTGACCTGAATCCAACAGGTTTAAATCTGCTTTAGCGTTGTCGCCATCGAAAATGTAATGAAATCCCCCTCCCCTTTTTTCCCTTCCCCTTATGAAATCTATACAGAGGTGACCCTTTATGTGCCATAAAAACTACTTCAGAATTTGCTGTTTTCCAGGTTGCTGGTTATTCACTGCAGGATTGTGGGGGAAAAAATCATTTACAGTAAAAATATAGCACAGCAAGAAAATTTACATTAAATGATGAATTTGTATATTAAGGTCAGTATTTATCTAAAGAATTATTACTTTCAGATGGGAACCGGGTTAAAATGTGTTGTAACGTTTAATTTACTTGAAATCTAGATGGTGGTACAGGTATGGGACCTATTATCCAGAATGCTTGGGACCTGGGGCTTTCCGGATAATGGGTCTTTCCGTAATTTGGACCTTCACACCTTGAGACTACTAGAAAATCATGTAAACATTAAATAAACCAAAACAAAATGCCTGAGGAGGCAAATAGGTTTGCAACGCAGGACTTCCATCAAGAGCATATTAAAAACTAAGACATTGCTCTCATCCAGTAGTTTTGGTGGCAGTAAGCCTACATGACCCCTTTCATTTGTGCTAATTGCTACTTAACCCCTTCACCAAAAAGTGATCTACTTCCAATAAGGATTAAATAGATCTTAGTTTACATCAAGTACAAGCTACTATTTTATTATTATAAATAAAAAGAAAATCATTTTAAAAAATTTGGATTATTTTATTATAATAGAGTCTATGGGAGACTGCCTTTCCGTAATTCAGAACTTTCTGGATAACAGGTTTCCGGATAACGGATCACATACCTGTATATGTTAGCGTGGCATTTTAGAAACATTACCTAGCAGAATGTGCTTTATCACTATATTGGCAGTGACATATTTTACGATGGCTCCTTCAGTAAGGGATTTGGTTTGCTTGATGTACGGTTGTGTTGCTTATTCATATAATTTCACAGTACAGTAGCTGTCTCCCATAGACCCCATTTTATCCAAATAATCCAGAGTTTTAAAAAGGATTTCCTTCTTCTACATAATAATAAAACAGTACTTTGTACTTGGTCCAACCTAAGATATAATTAATCCTTATTGGAAGCAAAACCAGGCTACCGAGTTTATTTAATGTTTACATGATTTTGTAGTAGACATAAAATATGAAGTTCCAAATTATGGAGAGAATCGTTATCCGGAAAACTCCAGGTCCTGAGCATTTTGGATTACAGGCCTCATACCTATAACTGAAAAACAGTTCCATCAAATTCCTTTCTGACTTCAATAGTGTAATCCATCCAGTCCATAGATGAACATTGTACGAAGTAAATGCTACCTGCTGATTTAGGTGACTAGACCTGTAGCACATTTTGTACCTTTTATTATAAGGCCCCTTGCAAGTTTTGATATTTGTATTCTTGCATTTTCTTGTATTTGTTCTTAAAGGGATACTGTCATGGGAAACATTTTTTTTTTCAAAATGAATCAGTTAATAGTGCTGCTCCTGCAGAATTCTGCACTGAAATCCATTTCTCAAAAGAGCAAACAGATGTTTTTATATTCAATTTTGAAATCTGACATGGGGCTCGACATATTGTCAATTTCCCAGCTGCCCCAAGTCATGTGACTTGTGCTCTGATAAACTTCAATCACCCCCTCCCTTTTTCCCCCCAGCAGCCAAACAAAAGAACAATGGGAAGCTAACCAGGTAGCAGCTCCCTAACACAACATAACAGCTGCCTGGTAGATCTAAGAACAGCACTCAATAGTACAAACCCATGTCCCACTGAGACACATGCAGTTACATTGAGAAGGAAAAACAGCAGACTGCCAGAAAGCATTTCTCTCCTAAAGTTCAGGCACAAGTCACATGAATGGGGGCAGCTGGGAAATTGACAAAATGTCTAGCCCCATGTCAGATTTCAAAATTGAATATAAGAAAATCTGTTTGCTCTTTTGAGAAATGGATTTCAGTGCAGAATTCTGCTGGAGTAACACTTTTTCAAAAAAAAAAAAACATGTTTTCCGATCCCTTTAAGCATCTTTCTTGAAAAACTCTAATGAAGCTGCCAGTATATCTGCTTCAGAGAAAGATCCTCCCAGTAAATTGGATAGTCCTATATAGAATATCTGCCATTTTATCTACTAAGGGCCACCCTGAATCATGTGATTCACTGTGTTTACGCATACGTGCTAGGATACATCAGCCAATCAATGAATTCCTCCCAACTGTCCCGTTTTCTGCGTGACAGTCCCGATTTTGACAGTTCAGTCCACAGTCTGCGTTTCTTACTGAAATGTCCTGAGTTTCTCTTTGATCTCCTGTGCTGACACCAGGAAATGATACACAGTATCTGAAACTTAATTAAAATAAGAGTTTTTTTGGCAGACAGCCCAGAACAATGAACAGCTGCACTTCAATACATTTGTAACAATTTAAGATAAGCAAAAAGAAACCATTTTAAAGGAAAACTATTCCCCCAAAGTGAATACTTAAGCAACAGATAGCTTATATCAAATTGAATGACATATTAAAGAATCTTACCAAAGGGAATATATATTTACATAAATATTGCCCTTTTACATCTCTTGCCTTGAACCACCATTTCGTGACTCTATCTGTGCTGCCTCAGAGATCACCTGACCAGAAATACTACAACACTAACTGTAACAGGAAGAAGTGAGGAAGCAAAAGGCAGAACTCTGTCTGTTAATTGGCTCATGTGACCTTACATGTGGTTTGTATGTGTGCACGGTGAATCGTACAATCTCAGGGGGCGGCCCTTATTTTTTAAAATGGCAATTTTCTATTTATGATTACCCAATGGCACATACTACTAAAAAAGTATATTATTATGATAATGGTTAATTTACATGAAGCAGGGTTTTACACATGAGCTGTTTTACTCAGTATCTTTTAATAGAGACCTACATTGTTTGGGGGGTATAGTTTTCCTTTAACAATTTAAGATCAGCAGATCTCTTGGGAGAAACAGTAACTCACAGCTTAAAGGGCAATTTCACCTTCATTAGCAAAACTATTATAACACACACAACATTGCCCTAAAACTCTCAGAAATGTGTTCAAACTTTCATAACCTGCCAAATTTTGTAAAATGGACATGGCAGATAAGGGTGTGGCCATAAAATAGCCGTGGTCAAAAAAGTCTGATGTTTTTGTCCCTCTTTACATTTTTCAAATGTAGGAAGGTATTTGAATGTACATAGCTTTGTCTTTTACTCCCATATGTCTTCCTGTTACACATGGAGCCTACATTGTTTCCTAAATATATAAGTTTGAGTCCCAGGAAGATTAGGTATCCCCAAAGTCCAGCAAATCTTAGGCTGTCCTCTGCCTGATCAAAATTCTTTTCTTTAAAACCAGATTGCTGTGTTCCTCCAGAAACAAAGTTTCATGAGGATATTATTTCCTCTCAGATGATCTCTGAGAGAGCACACAGGCCATAACAAAATGGCAGCCAGTCCTCTGCTCCCTTCCTCATAAAGGGACACTTACAATTGTATATCTGTCAGCTTAAAAACACGAATTTTGCACAGAACAATGTGTCAACTTAGGGTATGTCCAAGGATGAGAAGTAGGGGATGCAGGTGTTAGGCTAAGGCCACACTAGGCGATAGCGCCGCGATTTGACTCGCGGCGACTTTTCACCGCGACTTTTAATCCGCAATCGCTGGGGAAACTTTTGCGCTGGCGTCTATGGGGAATCGCGGCGTAAAAACACATGCGGCGATCTTTTTTCTATTGTCGCTCGAAATGAGGCAATTTCGAGCGACAGTAGAAAAAAGATCGCCGCGTGTGTTTTTACGCCGCAATTCCCCATAGACGCCAGCGCAAAAGTTTCCCCAGCGATTGCGGATTAAAAGTCGCGGCAAAAAGTCGCCGCGAGTCAAATCGCGGCGCTATCGCCTAGTGTGGCCCTAGCCTTATGGATGTAGGTATGGGAAAGCATAAAGCTTCTCCCAGTACTTAAACACGTGTCGTGGTTTTTGATGCTCTTTAAAATGCATACCGCACAAAAAATGTACCTTGCTATATGTGAAGCCTTATCTTTGGTGGTTTGAAATCATGTAAACGCTGGTATCTGACGTGTGGCATGAATGGTGCTGTTTTGTGGTTTCGTTCCAAATGTTTTTTGGCATGGATTTCTGCTCTATTCTTCCGAGGGAAACCATTTCAGTGCTCTGCATACTTCCGAAGACCGTAAAACCACAATATAATAGAAAAGGAAAGCGCTGAGCATATTCAACTATTGCAATGAAAAGCAGCTAAAAATAGGCCCAGTGAGAGCAAAGTAAAGCAGTTAGCCACACGACACACCAGACCATGGATATACATGTGGTTTTATACATCTAAATACCAGTGCTTTAGTCAGTGGGAGTAAATATAACGTTTTTTTCACATTTCAAAAAATAAATAAATAAAAAAAGAGGATTCTTTTTGCAGATTTAAAGCCTGTATTTGCTGTGGTATTTTTATATAGCATTGTTTCTGGGGCATCTATATTTTTTGTTTGGTCTTACTATAACAGGTAATGTTAAGTTAATGCTCTGGGAGTTAATGATTGGCATCAGCATGCATGCACATTTCTGTTAGCCAGAGGATAGAGAGGAGACATACAGGTTTATCATATAATTAGAAAGCAATAACATAGACTTCTTCTATTACACAGAATCAAGCATCAGTGCAAGCTAGAAGTAGTAGTAGCAGCATTGGGGACCCTAGTTTTGTAACTAGCACGTGTTTATGTTGGCAAGGTATAGTGTTACACATACTGTCCCATTTATAACTAAGCAATAGCACCCATTTTCCCATTTTGTGGTAGGGGCAGGCTATCTCTGTTTTCAGGGAAACCATTTGCCACCTTCTTAAAGTCACAGGGTATGGTCTGTGTAATCAAGATTGACGACTGTCGGATGAAGCCACAACATGTAGCGTCCGCATCCGGCAGTCGGATGCATGCAGCAAAAACATGCGACATTCCTATTACTTACCTTAGATTCGGCACAATCGACATGACGCCTGCGATTAGTCTCAGCGCGTCGGAACGGACGGTTTCACATTGAAAGTCGCTGTGGATTCTACGGGTTCATATGCAAATTAGGAACGGAAGGGGAAAACATTTTTTACTTCCTTGTTTTCTGACAAAAATTCACACAATTTCCCTCCCCACCCCTAATTTGCATATGCAAATTAGGATTCAGATTCATTTCGGCTGGGTAGAAGGATTCGGCCGAATCCTGCTGAAAAAGGTCGAATCCCGAACCGAATCCTGAATTCGGTGCATCCCTACTTGCAGTGTCTCGGGGCTGTAGACCACAGGCCTCTAACACTATGGGGCAAAATTTGAATTTTCCCATTTTTTTTATGGTCAAAAGTGTCAAATTCCACTAGGGAGTTACTCAAATTCGATTGGAGTTTTACAAAATTTTCGAGATTTATTATACTCTAATACCCGAATTGGACTATTCGCCACCTAAAACCTACCAAATTGCTTTTTAAGTCAACATGAGACATCCGGGGATCAATTTGTTGATGGTTGCAGCCTTCCTGACCGAGTTTTTAAAATTTTAATCAAATTAAATTCGAGTTTTCGGGTCGATCCTATTCACCCGAGTTTAAAATATTTGAGTTTTATAATAAATTTAGATTGGCCGAGTTTCGACCTTTGATAAATGTGCCTCTATATGGTTATACTAACGAGGCAATGATCATCTCTTATATAGCACTGATTTTTATTGTATGTAGATTGTATAGTATGAATGGATTACATGTGAACCTGGCCTACCTATAAATGAAATAAATTCAGTTTAAAGTGTAAGCATGCTTCCTTTTTACAACAGGTTTAACTCCAGGTGTTGTATGCGTGCAGTTCTCGGCATGTACCTCTCTAGTTGGACTTGCCAGTACCTTATAAATGTCCAATTGCTTCCTGAGGAAGTTTGGAAAAACACATTAGAGTGCTCTGCTTGACCCACAGTGCTTCTACTGTTGAAATCCATTCTTGTGCTGGTTATCATCTTTCCATCTTGTTCTGAAGTCACATCACTCTCAATGCACATCTGTGTTGTACCTACGCACGGTTTTGATTTATTTTCCATGGTGCCTATTTCAGCTGCTAACTTTAGATTCAGATAAACAGCACAGTGTGGATCAGATGTATTGGTTTTCATAGAGGCAGCAGAGGGGAAACTCCTGTAGCTCTGAAAGGATTGCTTTAATTGAAGCAGCCCCACCAGTCATTGCCTGCTGATAGTGTAGTACCGTCCTTGGGAGCCTGTAACTTTATTTTGGTGTTAGGAACCATATACAACATACATACAACCTGGTTTGTAGTAATCCTATGTAAGAGGATGAGAATTTGCTGTTTTATTTTATAGTGCTTAGTTGTAAACTGACTTCACAATAGTGGTATGACCCTTTGGAAGTACAGGTATGGGACCTGTTATCCAGAATGCTCGGGACCTGGGGTTTTCCGGATAATGGATCTTTCCATAATTTGGATCTTCAAAGCTTAAGTCTACTAGAAAATCATGTAAGCATTAAATAAACCCAATAGGTTGGTTCCAATAAGGATTAATTATATCTTAGTTTGGATTAAGTACAAGTTATGGTTTTATTATTGCACAGAAATTTAAAATTTTGGATTATTTAGATAAAAGGGAGTTTGTAGGGGACTGCCTTTCCATTATTCTGAGCTTTATGGATAACGGGTTTCTGGATAACGAATCCCATACCTGTATTAAGGACAAGGGAAGGTTGACTTGCTGGAGATGGTGGTGCCAGTTGTGTCTTCTATAAAACAACCATCGCCCTGGAATACTTGACTGGGAGTGTTCCAGCATTTTTTCACCTTCCTGGTAGGTGCATGGGGACTACACTATGGTGGCCATACACGGGCAGATAAAGCTGCCGATATCGGTAGTTTGGACCGATTTGACAGCTTATCTGCCCGTGTATGGGGGCTTCCGACGGGTCTTCCCGATCGATATCTGGCCACGATATCGATCGGGAAGGTTGGATTTTTACCCGACCGACCCGTCGGAGCCGCTTGGCGCATCGTAATTCGATCGTTCAGCCATATGGCCGAACGTTTGAATTACCCCCGATATAGCCATGCAGTTTAGTGGCATCGCCAAACGAGCGGATCTTGGAGTCTATGGCCACCTTAAGGCGTGCCTGAATTACTGGTACTAATTACTGGTATTTCTGGAATCTATTCTCTTAAAGAGATACTGACACCAGAAATTTAATTTTTTTTAATTGTCTTTGCATGCTATGTATAATTTTGCAATAAAAGTATTAACAGATGCTTTTACATTGCCCATCTAATCCCCCATGTTCCTCTCTGAGGGTGCTGCCATATTTGAGCTTCAGTAGTTAGAAACTCTAACTGACATGTTGAGAAGGGACAGGTTGGCAAAATAGTCAGGTTTAGGAATTTCAAGTACCAATTACTTACAAAAGCAGCCCTATGAATGAAAAACGATCAACATGAGCTATAGGTAACTTTCAATGTACATTAATATTTTGCACTTTAAATCTAGTAATGCACATTTTAACATTTAACAAACCAATACCATTCTTTTACCACCACCATGGATTCTGTGGATAATAGCATTCCTGTTAAATAGTTACAAAGTAGTGTAAAAAAGAAGACCAAAGTCCTTCAAGTTCCTCTCCTCCAAATGAACCCAGTGCGCATATATATATATATATATATATATATATATATATATATATATATATATATACATACATCCTTGATAAAGGCCCCCAGGTGCGACCTAAACGTTGTATACAATGCTGTGTTACAAATAAACACCTCGTTCACAAGATTTAAATGAGTGTGCTGATCCGTCATCATTCTGCATTTACCACATTGATCGTGCACCTCGGCCTCATAAGAAATGGTGTGCGGTCACCACCGCTTAGGACCCAGGTTTTCTGGTTAAGCAATCCATAATTTGGACCTGCTTTGCCTCTAGTATGGATTAATTATATCATAGTTGGAAACAAGTACTGTTTTGTTACTACAGAGAAAATCAAAATGCATTTTAAAAATACTTTGGAGGAGATCTCCTTCCTGTAATTCAGACCTTTCTGGATAATGGATATCCATACATGCTAGGATTAAAGTATAGGGAAAATTGGCATTGCCACTTCCTTGCTAAGTACCCTATGGTTTTTCAGTTCCTAGTACAGGTATGGGACCTGTTATCCAGAATGCTTGAGCATGGGGCCTTCCAAATAACAGATCTTTCTGTAATTTGGCTCTTCATACCTTTAGTCTACTAGAAAATCATGTAAACTTTAAATAAACTCAATAGGCTGGTTCTGCTTCCAATAAGATCTAATTATATCTTAGTTAGTACAAGCTACTGTTTTATTATTGCAGAGAAAAAGCGAATCATTTTAAAAAAATTGGATTATTTGGAAAAAATGGAGACTATGGGAGATGGCCTTTCTGTAATTCGGAGTTTCTGGATAATGAGTTTCCGGATAACGGATCCTATAATCTCTAGTTTTACACAATAATTAAACATATTGTTGTCTTTTAACACAGTGGTGGTGTTTTTCTTCCTGTTTACAAAGAATGAAAATTGGACTAATTTGACTTGTTTGGAAATGTGTAATTCCTACTTTGAAAGGATTTCTACACGCCCAAAAAGGTTATCATTTATAGTTGTAATTCTCATAAAGTTTATAGTATAATCTGAAGTTTTTCTTGTTCTCTTGTGTGTTATGGTTTGTGGGATATGTGGGTGAATATTGTCTCATTAGTTTGCATTTTTCGAGATCAGCTTGTTTGAAATGTAATGCAGCTGCGTTTGAATTAATTTTTGTTTCTCTTTACATTCTTGGAAAGTTGCAAAAAAATTATATAAGCAGTGGATTTTGGTCAGTTTTATCAAAAATGTATACAATTTCTTGTTAGTTTTTTTTATTATATTTTAAATATTTGTTTAATTAGTTGCATTTATTATTAGGCACTTCTTGCGATATTGTGCATGTGCCTTCATTCCTGATGTGTTTAGTAGTATATGAGCACACACCACAGTTCATAGAATAAAGGGAGGCGGTAAGGGCTCTGAACGGAACCATTTTTGAGTTGATTTCTTCTCATTATGCTATCGCTTAGCAGTTTTTGTGCAACATAGTACGGCTGAAAGATTCTAGGACGTGTGCTAGCTATTTATTGATACAATATCCATCATATGCAGGTTATAAATGTCATATCATTTGGGCAGGGCAGTAACATATTATTTGCTCCTGTACATGAGTCATTTCAATTAATTTATCTACATGCGGGTGAAACAGAGAGAAAATGAGTGTGGCTTTATAGGACAATCCGTAGAGGCATTTTATTGCTAAGTTCGGATTTCAAAACAAGTTACTGTATTTGGATCGGTGGCATGCAGGCTGCTAATGAGATTTAGTGAATATAGTAAATTAGCTTTCTTCTATGTTGGGAACAAATCCGAGGGCCCACACAAATACAGTAAAGACTCACACAAATAAAAAGCCAGAAAATGGCCCTGTGTACTGACCCCCCTCTCACAGCAGCTGCAATGGAAACTATTTATTTGGCATTTTTCACATTCTAATCGTACCCAAATGCTTTTGGCAGATATCAATGATCCTGCTTGGGGAATAGTTATAGACCATTTCCTCTCTCCATTCCTTTCACCATCCTTCTGAGTGGTTTAAAAATAATGCATCTGTCACACTCCAGGCTGCATGCTTTGGAGGCAAGAGAGTGCGTCACGTTTCCCCACCTGTAAGCATTCCAACTGGAGAACACTCCAAATGGACAGATGACAAATTTGAGGGGAGGAGGGAGGTTATCCTGACTAGTAGTACTCCCTTGTTACCTCCTGCTTTACTTCTCTGCGTAACATTATCCCAAGAACACTTCAGCTCCTTTCAAAGTCAAAGCCAGGAAAGGAAGGAAATTGCTATTGAGGTCCAAGTGCTGAGCAAGTTATAACTGTTTCGGGCTTATAATGACTTCAGCATTGGCTTCTCTTGGTATTTTGGACACTGTGGAAGTCCATCCCTATGATTGCACAGGTTGGCTAACTGTGATATCAGGAATAATCCCTAAATATTTAAAAAATGGTGTTAGACTACATCTCACTAACAGCCAAAATCATTGTGATAGTTTCCCATCCCTGCTTTAGATTATGGTTAATAGAAATCTCCAGTATTATGGCACTTCTAAGCTCATAGACCCTGTCATAGAATAATACTAGTTGGAACCAGAAACAATTAAAGGCAGTTATTGAAATGGGGAGGAATTTCGAAATTCATGTGAGTTTTTTTTTTTTTTTTTAAACTCCCATAAATTCAACTAGTCAAAATTTATTTAGAAAATAAAATTTTTTAAACTCGAACAAATTGAAACGACCCAAAAACTAAAATTCAATTCGAATTTGAAAAACTCGACTCGATTTCTCCGAAAAAAACTTGAATGTCAGGAAGGCTACAAACACTACCAAATTGATCCCGGGACCTCTCCCATTGACTTATACAACAATTCGGCAAGTTTTAGGTGGCGAATAGTTCTTAAAAGGCCAGAGTATGATTAAAACTCAAATCAAGTTTTGAGCTGCTTTGTCTCAGAGGCTTGCTGGCTACAAGCTACTTTATCACCCCAGAGCCCTACTGCTGTGTTATAACAAGAAGCATTGGCAGCACAATGGAGGTGGTCTTATGTTGATGTGGGCATGATCAGCCAAATAGTACAAAAAATGTTTAAGTATTTTTTATAAATACATACCAAGCGATGTACCAAGGGAAATTATAACTAGGCAAGTGTAGGTACCCCCCTGTAATAAGCATTATTCTATATATAGATTTATTGTATGCCACTTTTGCCAGTGTGTAGCTTACACTAAGAGTAAAGTCTGTGCAGTGACAAACAGCAAAACATTTTCCACAAACTGCCTTGAACCTTTGTGCTTCAACAGGTGCTCAGGGTTCATTCACAAATGTGTGGTGTACAGTGTGTTGTCACATAATAGCAAATATGATTGCAGTGATATCTCTTGTGCATATATAACTAAAGAAGTAATGTTGCAGTTAGTCATGTGCTTTTATGATAAAAATAAAAAACAGTTCAGAGCTTCTGCATTCCATTACTAAATACCTCTGTTGATAAGATTAAGAAATACAGTGCCTTACGGGCCTTAAGGGCTCTTATACACGAGCAGTTTTACCTACTCATGCAGACGCATGTAAGCGGCAAACGCAGGTTGCGACGCAGCATGTTGCATTTGACCTGTGTTTCGGCGCTTACATGTGTCTGTGTGAGTACAGCCCCACTGACAATAACTCAGTGCGTTTACTCCTGCGCTACCCCTGCGGCTTAAAGCATGAAACCGAAACGAAGGGGAGCGCAGGTAGAACCGCTCATGTGTAAGAGCCCTAAAAGAAAGCCATTTATAAACGTTAGGGCCATTGCAGTGGTCTCCCCCCGAACAGCACAATATACCACCTCCAATACTCACAAATTGACAAAATGTCTAGCCCCATGTCAGATTTCAAAATTGAATATAAAAAAATCTGTTTGCTCTTTTGAGAAATGGATTTCAGTGCAGAATTCTGCTGGAGCAGCACTATTAACTGATTCATTTTTTCCCCCATGACAGTATCCCTTTAAAGGCCACCTGTTGGCTAAATATTTTATCCCCAACCAAAGATGCTGGCTAATAGAGCCCACACTCCGGTTGGGGGTAACAGTGTGTTTTTTTCTTTTTTGTTTTTTTTTAAATTGTCCCCTGCGAGCACTAGATCACCCTCACCTGGAACTCCCCTAGCATAATGAGTGAATGCTGCAACTACCTCATTATGCATATGCATGTATAGTTAGAAGTGCATTTGCACATGCTCTCTGACTGGTGCTATATAAATAAATGATTATGACATATCCACTCACACGGAGTGAGTGAGTGTCCTAGCGCTGGTGAGAGGCAATTTTTAAAAAACAAAAAACTACTTTTACCTCTATCCGGAGTACAGTTTCAATCAACCCGCACCTTTAGTTGGGGTTTAATATATTTAGCGAACAGGTGCCCTTTAACTGAGTGTGTGCTACAGAATCAGAAGGCTTGTTTAATAAAAAGCAGGGCTTTTACAGAGTATGCTAATAATGTTGTTACAATGTGTACTAGTGTTTCATGCAGACTATACCGTTAAAATTACAGTTCAGTTGAATCTGGAAGAGAGGTACCAGTCTGTTCTGCACTGTGTGCATCTATCATTCTTGTCTTCCTCAAAGGGTTTTTCCTCCCATTTCCTGGCATTGAAGATGCTGTGTGCTACAAAGCTTCAGTGCTGAGGCATCACTTCTATATATAGCTGCTAATACGGCTAGTATAACCTGCCAAGCCTTCCTTCTCTCCAGCAGCCTGTGCGGTGCTAGCTTAAACCATTGAGTCTTTTGCTGTACCTTAATCTCAATGTATATGTTTAATAATGTAAGTCTGAAAAATGTGAGTTGAAAAAAGGGGTTGGTCACCTTTGAGATAACTTTAAGTAAGATGTAGAGAGTGATTTTGGAGACAATTTTGCATTTGGATTTAATTTTTTATTATTTAAGGTGTTCGAGTTATTAACTTTTTATTCAGCAGTTCTTCAATTTGCACTTTAAGCAAGGGTCCACATTACCCAAGCAACCAAGCATTGATTTGAATAAGGGACTGGAAGAGGGCCTGAATAGAAAGACGAATAATAAAAATTAGCAATAACAATAAATTTGTAGCCTTACAGAGCAGTTGTTTTTTTAGAAGTGGTCAGCGACGCCCATTTGAAAGCGGCAAATAGTCAGAAGAAGATGGCAAAAACTATAAGAAATCAATAATGTAGACCAATTGAAAAGTTGCTTAGAATTGACCATTCTATAACATTCTAAAAGTTACCTTAAAGGGGTTGTTCACCTTTAAACTGTTAGTATGATGTAGATCAGGGATCCCAAGCCTTTTGAACCCGTGTGCAACATTCAGAAGTAAAAGGAGTTGGGGAGTAACACATGCATGAAAAATGTTCTTGGGGTGCCAAATAAGGGCTGTGTTTGGATATTTGGTAGCCCCATTTGGATTGTCGACCTACATATAGTCTCTGTTTGGCAGTACACCTGGTTTTTAAACAACTAAAACTTGCCTCCAAGCCTGGAATTCAAAAATAAGCAACTGCTTTGAGGTCACTGGGAGCAACATCCAAGGGGTTGGAGAGCAACATGTTGGTTATGAGCTACTGGTTGGGGATCATCAATGTAGAGAGTGATATTCTAAAACAATTTGCAATGGGTTTTCATTTTTTATTTGTGGTTTTTGAGTTATTTAGCTTTTTATTCAGCAGCTCTCCAGCTTGCAAAGTCAGCCATCTGGTTTCTAGGGTCCAAATTACCCTAGCAACCATGCCTTGATGTGAATAAGAGACTAGGTAGCAATAGCAATACATTTGTATCCTTACAGAGCATTTATTTTTTTAGATGAGGCCAATGACCCCCACTTGAAAGCTGGAAAGAGTCAGAAGAAAAAGGCAAATAATTAAAAATCCATACAAAAAATAAATAACGGTGACCAACTGAAAAGTTGCTTCGAATTAGCTTAAAGGTGAACTACCCTTTTAAAGGTGAACCACCAGCTGTCTCAGTAATATGATTAGTATTATTAGCTGGCAATCAATCCAGCGTTCGAATGGAACGTTATGAAATTGGTCCCTTACGAAATTAAAGGCCTGTCCAGAATTCAGGCTTAAGGTGGCCATAGATGCAAAGATCTGCTCGTTTGGCCACATCACCAAACGAGTGGATCTTTCCACCGATATGCCATTAACAAACATGGCTATATCGGGGGTAGTCTGATCGTTCGGCCGTATGGCCGAACGATCCGATTACGATGTGCCGTGGGCTCCGGCGGGATCGGTCGGGTCAAAATCAAACCTGACCGATCGACCAAACGACGATCTCCGCCGGATGAAAGATGTCGCCACACACGATCCGAAAATCGTATTCCTCGATTCGTATGATAGGATATGTGTGTCTATGGCCACCATTAGGATGGTAGGAGCCGCACACACCTGCAGGTCCCTGAAGTAGGTAGGAGAAACACTATATCGCTTTGAGTTGGACACTGTGCTGACACCCAGCTGCCCTGCTCAGATGCCCCACACACAGAAACAGAAGCTTAATAATCACTTTTGTGGTCTTTTAGGGATGTCCAGATGAAAAGTGAAATGACGTAATTTCTTGTCTCATTAACTCTTCCTCTGAACAATGGGGTTGCTCCGAAGTCCAGATCTTATACACAAACCTACTGCTGTGCGCGCTTTTCTCAGGGAGCCGCTATACAATGTCATTCCTTCCTCAAAGGAAACTGCATTAATCTTTGTTCACATGATCTCACCATTTGTTCACCAGTCTGGGCTGAGCACTAAACCCAGCATTATTCATTGAGAGCCCTTTTAGACATTGTATA
The DNA here is from genome assembly GCA_038501925.1 of Xenopus petersii. Lineage (NCBI taxonomy): Eukaryota > Metazoa > Chordata > Amphibia > Anura > Pipidae > Xenopus > Xenopus petersii. The sequence goes on along the minus strand of CM076681.1, from coordinate 38,295,107 downwards.
ATGCTGCATAGATCAAAACCACACGATTAACATCCTTCACTGCCTATGTCCTTGTCTGCCCCTTGCCAGTTTGCTGAGAACATTTTAGGAGAGCAATTGTGCAAGGAAAGGCTGAGATGATGTGCTACTACTCTGAGGTGGCTAGTGGCCCCGAGTCATTAGACAGGACAGGGTAACTGTTGCAACTATTTAAGCATTCTTACTTTTCTAATGCTGAACTTAAAGGGATTCTGTCATTTTTAGGATGTAGGTTTTATTTCTAAATACCACTGGTTAATTCACTCCACAGTATAATATTTAATTTCTGAACCAACAAGTGTATTTATTTCAGTTGCGATATTGGTGTGTAGGCAGCCATCTCAGGTCATTTTGCCTGGTCATGTGCTTTCAGAAAGAGCTAGCACTTTAGGATGGAACTGCTTTCTGGCAGGCTGTTGTTTCTCCTACTCAATGTAACTGAATGTGGGACCTGGATTTTACTATTGAGTGCTGTTCTTAGACCTACGAAGAAGCTGTTATCTGGTTATCTTCCCATTGTTCTGTTGTTAGGCTGCTGGGGGGGGGCAATATCACTCCAACTTTTAGTACAGCAATATAGAGTGACAAGATTATCAGAGAATAAGTCACATGACTGGGGGCAGCTGGTAAACTGTCAATATGTCTAGCTCCATGTCTGATTTACAAATTAAATATAAAAAAAAGTTTGCTCTTTTACGAAATGGATTACAGTGCAGAATTCTGCTGGAACAGCACTATTAACTGATGCATTTTGAAAAAATGTAAGGCCGGGGCCCACCGAATAGGCATTTTTTTGGCAACAAATCTTAGGTTGGTAGCTATGGGTTACTAGACCTTGAGCAAGTGTTTCTTTTTTGTGTTCTATTGCTTCTATAACACTTGAATTAGATAAGAGCCGGCCAGATGTTAAACTACAGCTCACAGAATTTCCCTGACCGCCTTTGGATCTTGGATGTTGTTAGCTATAGTTCAGCAAAAGTTGCGAACTGGTTTAGGCACTTTTTTTTAACATAGTTGTAATGTGAAATAAAACAAAGGGAACATGTGGCTAAATAGAACACACCTCGAAGCACATGTGAAACATGCAGCGCAGCACAGAAAGCGTACCCCACTGTAACCTTTCTACTTACTTGTATTACTTGCCAGGAGGGAGTGAGTAATTCAGCCAAAATGTCCAACCCCCTGACCACAAAGATGTATTATCCGGGACTCCAGCTAATGCTGGCGGAAAGTAGGAAATAGATGAAACACAGGTTTTCCCTTTTCAGAGGCTGTCAATAGTGATGCCAGTGATATTAAATGATCCCACACTGAGATCACTGTAGCCCCAGATTCCCTGCACTAAGTCACTTGTAGAGAGAATTTTTCCTCATTGGTTGTTAGGGAAAGGCTGGCTGTTCATAAGAAACAATGGCGTGTCCAGGCCGTGATCTAAGCACTGCCTATAGCTGTCTGTCTTCTAGTGCTTCTCCCTAAAGTTCTGCTGCTGCACAGTCAATCCCAGGCAGCCATCTGCTTGTTACACACTACAGTTCCCAACATGAGGCTCATGGACTTTGTACATCAATAGAGCCAGAACGTTGAGACCCTTATTAAAGGGGAACTATTGCGACAATGATTTAATATAAGCTTCAGCATACTGAAATAAGAAACTTTCTAAATACAATCAATTCAATGTTATGTATTGTTTCTGAAATAATCTTCACTATCCCTCTCTCAGCATCTGTTTCTCTTCATTCTCTCTTTATGCAGCAGTTGGGTCAGATAATCATTGACAGTTAGATCCAATATATCTTATAGGGGGGCTTCCTCATACCTCCCAACATTTTGGAAATAAAAAGATGGACAAAATGTTGGTGCATGTAACGCGGAACATTTGTTTTTGACCATGCCCATTTTGCGGTCACACCCCTAATTACCATATTATTTTACAGGCAGGTTATGAAATTTTGAATACATTTCTTTTTTTCAGTTATTACAGTTTTGCTAATGAAGATGAATTGGCATTTACACTGTGAGTCTAACTTATATTGTTACAATTGCTTATTTGCTTATCTCGAAATTGTTACAAAAGTTTCCAAGTGCACCTGGTTGCTGTTATGGGCTTTTTTTGACAAAAGCCAATTAAGTTAGAAACATTGTTTCTTTTTCTGGCTGTTCATTGCAGAGAAAACCGGGACTTTCCAGTTCAAATGAGGGACAACAGGTTGAGCTGTCAAAAGAGGGACTGTCCCTCTAAAAATGGGACAGTTGGGAGGTATGTTTCCTTTCCTAGCAGATTTATTAGAGCTCACTCAAATAACTGATTCCAGTTCAAACAAAATCAAACAAAATAACTGCCTTTTGCACAAATTCTTCATGTAGAGAGACATGATGTCTGGTGATTTTAATAGAGTGAGCTCTAATACATCTTCTAGGCAAAAGGTCCTTCCCCTACAAGATATATTGGATAGTCAATGACTATCTGACACCCAACTGCTGCATAAAGAGAGACTGAAGAGAAACAGATGCTGAGAGAGGGATAGTGAAGATAAACTTGATTATTTCAGAAACGGTACATAACATTTAATTGATTTATTGTTTAGATTTAGAAAACATCTTATTTCAGTATGCTGAAGGTTATATTAAATTTTCATTTTTGCGATAGTTCACCTTTAACCTTCTTATTGTAGGCCTTGACAAAGAAGAGCCAAAGGAATGTTATATGAAGGCAATGGCACAACAATAAGGGTTAAAGTTTACAACTTTGTTTTTGAGCACGTTAATATCAGTTGCAATCAGAACAGAGGTTATTGAGAAAATGGATTGAAAGTGAGCCACTGTTTTTATATAACATGCTGGTATTTACATTGCTGCCACCTTGGAGGTCTGAGGCCTCATGCATAATTGCAATAAATGCGCTGCTTAGGGATGCCCAGACTAATGACTATTATAGGAATGTAACTATTGGGGAGACTTATAGTTCATTAGCACCTGCAAGGCTGCATACACAGCACTTCTGTTCTGCATTATCTTCATAACAACTGATAGTATTGAAGACATACTGAATATATAAAAAAAAAATGATTTGCAATTGACTTGACCTGTTTAGAGAACCTTATCACTTGAGGATGGGCATATTATTGTCCTGAAGGTTTGATCCTATCCTGTGTGTCCTGAGCACCGCAATTAAATTGGGAACACACCACTATTTGAATTTAAGGCATTGGCATCATTTTTCATTTTTGAGAACAATGGGATACAGTAAGACATATGGTATAGAGATTTATATACCTGTAGGGTTATGGGGCCCACCAGGAGACCCTCTGATAGGCCAGTCCAACCTTGGTTTGCAGCTTTTTCTTAGAACATTGCGACTCCCTGCTTGCAAGGTGGTTTATACAGGGCAGCACTTACACTGGCACACTGGGTGATTGGCATTCATATTTTATAATTATTCTATACATCATTTCTGTTGTGTTGCGTGTTGTCTTTTAATGCCAGACAGTGAAATGCATTGACCCTAAGGAGCAGATTTATTAATGGTTGAATTGAAAATTAGGATTCGAATATAGAAATTTGTTTATGGTCAAAACTCTCAAATTCTAATTGTGAATTATCCAAAATTGATTTGAGTTTTAATTAGAATTTGAATTTCGAGATTTATCATAGTCCGGCCTCTAATGAACTTGAATTCGACAATTCACCACCTAAAACCAGCCAAATTGATGTATAAGTCAATGGGAGAGGTCCAGGGACCAAGTTGAATATGTTGGTAGCCTTCCTGACATTTGAGGTTTTTCGGAGAAAAAACTCAAATCTAGTTTGGTCGAATTTGATTCGAGTTTTCGAGTTGGTTAAATCCGTGTGAGTTTAAGATATTCTATTTTTTTAATGTCAAAATTCTCAAATTCTGATTGTGAATCATCCAAACTTGATTTTTATGAGAATTTGTATTTCGAGATTTATCACACTCTGAACCTTTAAAAAATCAATTTCGACAATTCGCTACCTAAAACCTGGCAAGTTCATGTATAAGTCAATGGGGAGAGGTCCAGGGACCAATTGGAATATGTTCGTAGCCTTCCTGACATTCACGTTTTTTTCGGAGGAAAAACTCGAATCGAGTTTGGTTGAATTCGATTCGAGTTTTCGAGTTGGTAAAATTTGTGTGAGTTTAATATATTCAATTTTTTTATGAAATAACCCCCCAGTATATTCAAATTTAATAGAGTTTGAAAAAACTTGCATGAATTTGAAATTCGACCTTTAATAAATGGGCCTCTAAGTGTTTTTGTATGTCCGATTACATTAACATTATCTCTTGATTTTTCTTACTTTCAGAATAACAACCTCTGCAACCTCAGCAAATAACCCTTTCAATCTCACGGATTACAGACTCTCCGGAACCTTTACACATCACAACAAGGACCTCACATTCAAGTCAAGTAGATGGTACGCTGCATCCAGTTCACTTTGTTTACTTTACACGCAAACCTCAGGAGTCCGTTGACTGAACCGCACCTTCCATGTTGTGCCAAGCGAAAAGCACTGTGACGTCTGAACACAAAGAGAGTCTTCTCCACTTCCCTCAATCTGTAACTCCCAGCACCCTGTCTGCTGTGAATGGACCTACAGCACCTCGCACATATTCACTCATTCAATTTATGTTGCTGCTGAAGATTACAAAAAAGAAACCGTATTGCAAATCTTTGTTGTAAATTATTACGTATAAAACTTGTTAATAATTGTTGGTGAAAATTAAATATTTAACATAGGTTTTGATTTATACATGTACTTTTTTTAATTATTTTTTTTTGTTGCTAGTTCACATCTTTTTTGATGTGGGACATTAAGGTATTCTTTTTCTAAACAGATGGGGGTAATTGCTTAAATGATTCTAAAAAAAGACTATAGGTAGGTACTATTTTCCTTTTTAAGATTGTTATAGAGAAAAACGTGTCCTAGATTGCTAGGGTGCTTATTTTCAGCCCTGTTTAGAGCTCTACCATAACCCCCAATAACCCAACAGTTTTGCACTTCTGACAATGAGGCGCTTAACCCCTTCAGTGCCAAATAGGGCTGCAGCACGAAAGGGATCATGTCATGAAACTTGAGAGCCCAGACCTGTATACTTATGGGTTTGAATAAACACAAACCTCATTGCACAGGTACCAGAAATAAAATCAAGTCTTCCATTGTATATACTGTAAGAAAGATAAATAAAAGCAAAAAAATAAGGGAAAATGGAAACACGTTAAAAAAGGAGAAAAAAAAGCAGAAGATAAAACAAGTGTTTGAATCAAAAGTCCCTGGAATGAGCAATGTGGTTGTTTGTAAATTCTGAAAAAAACTTTCTATACATAATAAACTAGATACTGTTTAATTTTCTCCTGGAAATAAGGTGTTTTCTGTTGTATCTTTCACACATGTGTTAATCTGCATTTCAGAAAGACAAAAGTCCATCAAGTTTAAACCTTCCAAATAGCCCCAGTGCATTTATATACACATACCTATACAGACCTATCAATACACATATAAAACTATATATATATATATATATATAGTGAATAAAGTAGCCCCTCTTGTAAAATATAAGTTACTGAGGAGTTTCATGACCATATAAAAACACGAGGCCGAGGTAACTTCTAATATCCTGAGGTAACTTCTAATATCCTCATATTTTACAGCTGGGGGTACTTTATTTATTATAATACACAAATTTTAGTGAGTCATGTGACTGAAATGACATCAATACTCACCGTTTATAACTGATGACATCACTACTCACCATTTATATGGATATAATTTACAAGATATTCATGGCTTTTGTGTATTTTATATATATATATATATATATATATATATATATATATATATATATATATATATATATATAAATATGTCTATATATATATTAAACGTACATTTTGGGAAAACGTAAATAATAAAAAAAAAAAGGAAAGCAACTGAAAAAAGTTTTTGTTTACAGTGAACAATTTGAAAACTACTCAACTGAAAAAAGTGTTTGGAAGGTAAACCACCCCTTTAATAGAATTGCCCCACAATTAGGTTATTTTTCCAGGAATTTGAGTTGAATATATAAGCCTGGGTTACAATATCCTGCTGGACGCTCTTATGTCACACACAGGCCGAGTTAGTATTGTTATGATTTTATATAAGGTTTATTGTGTAGTGTTCAGTCTTGTTAGTGTGCAAGACAAGAGCTAATCCGTTTACTGTATTTTTGAGCTGCCTCATGACTTATTGTGGAATTTATTCCCTAGTACTGAAATTTACAAAATATCGTGTATGCGTGTTAATGCATGTTTTCAGGGCTGTGAGCTAGAAATAGTCTTGAATTTGAATGTTTTAAAGTCCTGTTTCTTAATCTTGGGTCCTCTAATTTTGCTGCGCAACAGCTGAACCTATAGTGAAGGGTAAAATGCTTGCTAGAAAATGTAGCACAACGAAAAAGCAGCAGATAAGGACCCAAGTTTAAGAAACTTTATTTTAAAGGAAAAGGTTAATCAATGCAGAGCAGCCCGGCACTTATTAGAAATGTCCCTGGTTTTTAGGGCTAGTCCACACGGGGAGATAGCGACGTGTTTGCGGTCGCCGCTACAAAGCGCCGCGACAGTCGCCGCGACCGGCGCAGGCGACAGTTTTGTATGGGCGCCTATGTAAAAACGCCTGTGCTAACCACACGAGGCGATGCGCTTTTCAACAGTCGCCTGAAAAAGCCTGGCGAGGCATTTTCAGGCGACTGTTGAAAAGCGCATCGCCTCGTGTGGTTAGCACAGGCGTTTTTACATAGGTGCCCATACAAAACTGTCGCCTGCGCCGGTCGCGGCGACTGTCGCGGCGCTTTGTCGCCGCGACCGCAAACGCGTCGCTATCTCCCCGTGTGGAATAGCCCTTCAAGGTGATTGTTTAACCAGGTGCACTAAATGGAGGAAGATGTTTTACTAGAAGCACTTTTTAAACAGCCACAATCATTTTCCCATTAGGTGGTGCATTTTGTGTAGTGCCCAGAGCAAAGTTGCCCATACAAATAACATGATCTCTGTACCAGGGGTGTCCCCTGCTCTGAGGCCGGCCTTTGCAATGCTGCCCCCCCGCTTACATTTACAGGGTTGGTGGAGGGTCCGGGAGTGTATGGCAATACATAAAGTGCAATTGTGCTTCTGCACTAGAAGAGTAAATTTCCAGTTTAATAACCGGCTACACTCACAGCGCAACACTTCGCCAGGCGTAGATTCGCCAGGACAACGTTAATTCGCTAAAATCCGAAGTTGCACCTAGGGTGCCGAACGCTGGCAAAGTGAAGCGAAGTTGCGCTAGCGTTGCATACAGCGGGAAGTTGAATAGACGTATAGATGTTGCAGCAAATACATTACACTACACAAGCCCGGGAAACCTTAAAGGAATTGTTCAGTGTAAAAATAAAAACTGGGTAAATAGATAGGCTGTGCAAAATAAAAAATGTTTCTAATGTAGTTGGTTAGCCAAAAATGTAATGTATAAAGGCTGGAGTGATTTGATGTATAACAAGTCAGTCAGAAACTACTTCCTGCTTTTCAGCTCTCTTGGTTTACACTGACTGGTTACCCTGGTTACCCGGCAGTAACCAATCAGAGACTTGAGGGGGGCCACATGGGTCATATCTGTTGCTTTTAATCTGAGCTGAATGCTGAGGATCAATTGCAAACTCACTGAACAGAAATGTACCATGTGGCCCCCCTTCAAGTCGCTGACTAACTCAGAGTTATAGAGCTGAAAAGCAGGAAGTTGGATTCTGGCTGATTTATTAGACATCTGTTCACTCCAGCCTTCATGTATTACATTTTTGGCTAACTAACTATATTAGAAACAATTTTTATTTTGCACAGCCTATCTATTTACACAGTTTTTAGTTTCACACTGAACTGTTCCTTTAATAAAATAAAATAAAGTTGTTATATTGCTTTACACATGAGCCCAGTGTATAGTTTATGTGCCATATGTTAGGAAATGTAGGGGGGAAGCCGATTAACCCAAAAAACATTTATGCTATTTTTCAGCCTATACCCTGAAAAAGGAAAATACGCTAGCCTTTTTTTGGGACTTAGAAATCGTTTTTAAGGAACGCCTATCTACTCTATTGCACTTTGCCTGATCTGAGGTGGGGAAGGAAAGTCTGGTGCAAGAGGTAACTTTACGTTCAGTAAACTCTGCATCTTGGGTAATTTGCGTAGTTACGTCCATTCGCTAGAGTGCAAATTCGCCAGGCGTTAGGGAGCGAAGTACCGCCAGAGTCTATCGCCTTAGCTAGCAAAGTTACTCCAGTGACCATTAGTAAACCGGCGAAGTACTGCATTAGTCACTTTGCCCTTTAGTAAATTTGCCCCTATCTCTTGTTCGACTGATCTCCATTAAATTGGCTGGAGCAGAGTCCAGTCAGCAGGAGACCACCACACGGGTAATCAACATAACTGCCAGACATGTAAGTGCTCTCAACTAAACTGATCATGACAATGACAACCCTGCTCTATACTAATGAGCTCCTTTTGGTAAAAAAAAATCCTAGCATGGACAGATCTCAAAATTTCACTACTGCTTATAAAAAAGTCTAAGTCTGGAAAGAGGGAAGACAGACTGCATTCATTTTTTCCCCTGAGCTGGAGCATTTTTTCCAAAAAAAGAGCACTGGTACAGGGACAAACTTTAGAGGCCATTGGAGTTTCCCTGCCCTTTAAAGGAATTGTTCAGTGTAAAAATAAAAACTGGGTAAATAGATAGGCTGTGCAAAATAAAAAATGTTTCTAATATAGTTAGCCAAAAATGCAATGTATAAAGGCTGGAGTGATTTTATGTATAACAAGTCAGTCAGATCACTACTTCCTGCTTTTCAGCTCTCTTGGTTTACACTGACTGGTTACCCTGGTTACCCAGACAGTAACCAATCAGAGACTTGAGGGAGGACCACATGGGTCATATCTGTTGCTTTTGAATCTGAGCTGAATGCTGAGGATCAATTACAAACTCACTGAACAGAAATGTACCATGTGGCCCCCCTTCAAGTCGCTGACTAACTCAGAGTTATAGAGCTGAAAAGCAGGAAGTTGGATTCTGGCTGTTTTATTAGACATCTGTTCACTCCATTTACATTTTTGGCTAACTGACTATATTAGAAACATTTTTTATTTTGCACAGCCGATCTATTTACCCAGTTTTTATTTTCACACTGAACTATTCCTTTAAGGTCTGCAGGAAGCTGATATACAGTTATGTTCAGAATAAAGTTAATAAAGCTCAAAATCCTTATAATAGCTTTTATTTCTATACACACAAATGCATTGGGAACACTGCACCCAATTCCACTCTATTTCAAATAAAAACACGAAGAAGAATTTATCAAATTTGTATTATTCCTTAAAAGAAAATGAAGAAAGGGGAATATTAAGCTGTTCCAAAAAAAATAGCAGTGTCTGCATTCTTCTTTAAAAACTCATTTGTTGTATAAAATGAAAAAATGTTTCAAGATTTTGCTTTCCTTTGAATCGCTGAACTAATATTGAGTTGTATAATCAGTGTTTCTGAGAACTGCTGCACATCTGTGTTGCATGGAGTCCGCCAACTTCTTTTTCGATCTTCCTGGAGCTGATCATTGGCTGAGTTTTTGACATTTGGCTATTCTTCTATCCATTCGAATGGTAGTTTTCTGTTTTCTTCCATGTCTTTCAGGTTTTGGTTGCCATTTTAAAGCATTTCAGATCATTTTAGCTGAGCAGTCTATCATTTTCTGCCCTTCTTTATATGTTTCCCCCTCTCCAATCAACTTTTTATTCAATGCTGTTCTTCTGTCTGAAACAACCCATTTTTCTTAGATTTTCAGAGAGAAATGCACTATAACCAACATGCACAACATTGCTGCCTTCCTTCTTTAAATAAGGGCCATAATTGACACCTGTTTTTTCACAGAATGAATGACCTCACTAATTGAACTCCACACTGCTATTATTTAGAACAAGCTATTACTATTTTGAACACTGCTATTATATAGAACAAGCACAATGCGGAAGTGGCAGACACCACGCCGGCTCGGTGCAGGATAATACAGGCGGCAGCAGGCACCTCCACAAGCAAGACGGCGGGCGTCCCCACCGCCTGCCAGGTAATATTACACTACCAACCATGCAAGGTTGTTTTTTTTCTTTTTGTGCTGATGTGCAGACCCAAATGTCCATCCCGTGTGCATATTGTGATTGTACAAATCCGCTGTCTGTTTATTCTGTATGCTTTAAAGGACAACGAAAGTTAAAAAATAACTAAAGCTGTTTGATATGGCTGTTAGAAGAAGCACTTACAGGGCCGATTTTATCTGTTGTCCCTGTTGTCTAATAGCAGGAAATGTGCTCTATTGAGAATGCAAGTGAAGGAATCCAGTAACATCACTGTTTTAACAGCAAGCTTCCCACAGCCTGCCCGAGGCAGCCTTGAGGCGCATTAAGAAAAATTAGATACCATTGCGCATGCTTTTTTCCCTTCTACGATGATGCGCATGCAAATTAAACTAGTTGCACGTCATCATTGACCCCCTGTAAACATGCCCCTGTAAATCAGTTTGCAAGCAACGCATCTCTCAATTGGTGCTTCTCATTCCTGCAGGCAGGAGCTACCAGGCAGCACCAAGGCAGGGAGGGGGAAAAGTGCTTTCAATGTTTTCTGGCCACATCTATCTATGACGTGCGCCTGGGGTTAGTGGGAGTGATTTTTCTTGCATGCGCAATAGTGAAGCCTATATTCCTTTCTCAAGATGGCAACTGCATTTTTCCAAATGAGCTGGAAACATCAAAGACGGTTCTCTAATTTAATATGCAGATTGGTGAGCAAAAACTATAGCAAATTTAAGGCATTGGCATGTGAACTTTTTAGGGAGGTAGTGTATAACTTTTTCCTTTTGTTCTCCTTTAATAAACTTCACCTGAGCACAAATAAAAGGGACATGCCAACAATTTGATTATACAGTGGGCCATCTGAGACCCATTGGACAAAGACAGCATCAGTGTGCCGATGCAATCCTTGCCCGATATTGATAGGCTTCAGGCGCAGTCTGATGGGCAAGGTTGGCCCATGAATGTCCATTTTAAGGTAAGCTGCTTTTAATTTCTGCTAGCATCACCCCAATGTATGCCCATTATGATGATCCGAAACACATAAAAAAAGACAAACGGAAGTCTGATGTATAGAGCCATACCGTTAGGTCCTAAACTGTGGGAAGAACACAAAGTTACAGCGCTATCTATTAATCGCGTACTAGAAATCAGTAGCTCAGTTTAATACAGCTCAACACAATTCATGATCTGGGCTGTGATTTGGTTTACAGTTTTTTTACAATTTGGTTCCTAACAGGTTAAAAAGATTTGCAAGGTAGGTAATAGCTGCTTTTATGGCCAGCGCAATTCTTTTATTTAATTAAAAATAAAAAGTTGTCAACGATGCTTTGTCAGTGTATAAGGACTTTTCTTAATGAAAGCAATCCATCAAAAAGTATGTTTTATTTCTTTGTAAATCAATCAGCCATAACAAATAGTAATTGCTGCTGTTCAGAGTTTTTTTTTTTTTTTTTTTAACCAAAGGGTCTTCTATATGGACAATCTCATGTTGGCTCTGTTCAAAGTCTCCCATATAAAATGAGGTATGAACCTTCTGTATGTAACAACTTACCTTCCTGGTGGTCCGGCGGGGACACCCACCTCGCCGTCATGTTTCCCCTGTATGCGCCAGCAACTAGGGCGCACGCGGCGCGCCTCTCCTGTATTTATTGGTACGTGCGCACTGGTGTGTTGAAGCCAGCGCGCAATGGAGCGAAAGTTTATTAAAGTATTTAAAGTGCCAGTATACATTTTCTCACTGCCCGTTCATTCCTAGTGAGTTCCTGGTGCCTATCTGAGTTTATTCCTGTCTGATTCTGATACCTGTTGTGACCCCTGCCTGTTTTGTGATGATTCTGACTTCTGAAATCCTGACCCTGCCTGGTAACCGACTCTTCTTTCCATAACCCTCCTGATTGATCTCCTGGTTTGACTCTTGCCTGTTTGACTCTGCCTGCCCCGATCCGGCCTGATCTGACTACGCTTTCTGCCTACGCCTTGTACTGTGATCTTCTGCCCAAAAGACTTTGCTTTACTGTTGTGCCCCTTTGCTCGTCCAGAACCCTTCGCTTGGCACCTCTCTTAATAAGACCTGGCGGCATCCGATTAGCCAAGGGCTCCTCCCGAGGTGAAAGGCGGCTGTTAAAGGCAGAAGCAAGAGCCGAGAACAGGGTGCTTAGCATTGGTTGAGCATTTAGGGTGCCGACTGTGACACTGTTAACTATGACCTCCCTTTGTTTTCTTTTAATTTGTGCAAATACCTTAGAAAATAAGAAGCTGGGCATGAGTTCAGGTTTTAACCTATTTGCAAAATCCTTTCAATGGAAGGTCTTAACTCCTGGCTATTTGGATTACCAAAAAGTACACAAAGGTCATACAGTATGTGTTGTAAAGTAAACTATAAGAAATTTATTTTAAACCTAACCCATCCCCTAACCCATCCCTGGAGAAAGACATCTTTTTTTATGGGAGGCAGGAGGAGGAGGAGGACTCCTCCAAAACCCAAGTGAAAGTCACATATAAAAAGGAAAAAGTGACATACTTAATAAATAAATGCTTAATAAATAAAAGCTTAATAAATACATTTAAAGAAATATAAAAGAATAAAAGAATGCTGTGATATTGTTAAATTATAAAGAATACCTACATTTCTTTATAATTTAAAGCTGGAGCTTAAAGAGCAGTGCAGCTTTAAAGGAGAAGGAAAGGCTAAAATTAAGTAAGCTTTATCAGAAAGGTCTCTATAAATACACCAGTAAACCCTCAATGTAATGCTGCTCTGAGTCCTCTGTCAAAAGAAACAACACTTTTCTATCCTTCTATTGTGTACACATGGGCTTTTGTATCAGACTTCCTGTTTTCAGCATAAACCTCCCAGGCTAGGGCTTGAGCATGCTCAATTTGCTCCTCTTTCCTTCTCCCTTTTCTCCCTCTCTCCTCCCCTCCCTGCTGCAATCTGAACCCAGAGCTGAGTGAGCAGGGAGAGACTCAGGCAGGAAGTGATGTCACACAAGCTAAATGGTAGCTGTTGTCCTAAACAAACGAAGAGCTTCTAGAGCTGTTTACTCATGCATGGTAAAGCAGTCTACAGAATAAATATAGTGTTATAGCTGGCACTTGTGGATAATCTATTGGCGATAAACTGCTTTGGTAGCTTTCCTTCTCCTTTAAACAACAAAACCAAACAAAAAGTTACATGTGCAAAGTGCCTTACTATTGCAGTGTAATTCACCACATCAGGCGCACTGGGGTCACTACTCTCAGAGCATGACACAACTCAGTCTTCATGCCACCAGCCTTTTGGTCAGACGATCAAGATATACTCTGTGATCAAAGGGGCCCCTCTTCCCCTCCTAAGAGCAGATGCTACACTTGGAGGCCGATTCACTATGGGTCGAATATCGAGGGTTAATTAACCCTCGATATTCGACTGTGAACTAAAATTGTACGACTTCGAATATCGAAGTCGAACGATTTAGCGCAAATCCTGCGGTCGAACGATTAAATCCTTCGAATCGAACGATTCGAAGGATTTTAATCCAACGATCGAAGGAAAATCCTTCGATCAAAAAATCACAGGCAAACCTATGGGGACCTTCCCCATAGGCTAACATTGACTTCGGTAGGTTTTATCTGCCGAAGTAGGGGGTCGAAGTTTTTTTTAAAGGGACAGTACTTCGACTATCGAATGGTCGAATAGTCGAACGATTTTTAGTTCGAATCGTTCGATTCGAAGTCGAAGGTCGTAGTCGAAGGTCGAAGTAGCCCATTCGATGGTCGAAGTAGCCCAAAAAAACTTCGAAATTCGAAGTTTTTTTTATTCTAACCCTTCACCCGAATTTAGTGAATCGGCCCCTTGATCTTAGCCAAAAAGTTGAGAAGTGATCATTTCTCAATACTTGAGAAAACCATGCACAATAGTGATGTAACACAAGGTTTGTGTAAGAACTGAGGAGCTATCTGCCCACCTCTTCATGATTTGTATTGATTGGTGAAAGTTTGAGCACACATTATTGAGCTTATTTTACAAATGAAAATGGCTGCTATTTACAATTTTTGCTGTGGCTTTAGCTTCCCAAATCTGGAGTAATCAAAGCAAATTTATATTATATTACACAGAAATGTTCTTTTTTTATGAAAAGAACAGCATCTGTACTTGTCTACAAGTATTTATTGAATGCTGCAATTGTTGCTGCATTGTGTAAAGTTCTATAAATAATATATCAATTTTCCTCAGCTCAGCGTGAGAGACTGTGATCAGCATGTTTAAACACCATCATTGTGCAGGAATCTAGCATCCTCAACACTTGTAACACTGTTTTGTTTTATATTCATTAACTGACAGTTTAAACCTCAGAGATAGCTTTTTGTAGCGTTTCCCTAAACCATGATACTGAACAATCTTTGTTTTCAGATCTTTTGAGAGTTGCTTTGAGGATCCCATGCTGTCACTCTTCAGAGGAGAGTCAAACCGAAGCACAACTTGCAATAAGCCACCTTAAATACCTTTTCTCATGATTGGACACACCTTCCTATGAAGTTCAACAAACTAATCCAACCATGAATGCATGTAACTGATCAATACTGATTACTGGTTGGCAACCAACAATTTGGTGTTGCCAGTAATCAGTATTGATCAGTTACATGCATTCAAATTAGCAAAATTACAAGGGTACCCACAGTTTTGCACAGCCAGCTTTTCACATATGATTCAATTTCATACAACTGAATACTGCTTCACTAAAAATCTTTGTTCAGAAAACACCCCAGTACTAGTACCAATTTATTTTGTATGGGGAAAGTCAAGCCAAAAGAAAGAAGAGGTTGCTGCAGGAAAAAAAGTCCATAGATTGTTTTGACAGATTTACTCTACAAGAATAAAAAGTTATTATAATATATAGAAAAATGGGGATGTGGAGCAGACAATATTTTGGAAACCCACCTGTTCTCTAGGCCATGAGTATAAACACTTATGACCCAACATTCATTGGCTGGTAAAGGTTTTCACAAAAAAAAATACATATAAATAATATGTGGGCCGAAATGTTGGACACAAGAGATGTTTGAATAAAGAAATTCTTGATAAAAGCTTTTGGAGTGCTGGTCCATATTGAAATCTACATACCACGTTTGACCAAGCACCCATCTTGGATTGTGAAGGAAAGAGTGCAGGTACTTACAGGACTATTATATGTATATATTTTTAATAAACAGTAGTTGAATTTTTTTCCAATTCATTTGCCAATGAGATCTTTATTTTTGGACCATTATTTGTTCCCCTTGGAACTATTTGCTTATTATGCTTATGTGAACAAAAAAATGTAGCAGTAGTTTGCAGCTAAGTGTGCAGTCAGAACATGCGTTAGCTGTAATTTACTGCTTTGGGAAACAAGCCTTTGAAATAGAAACTGTAGCCAAGGGCTCACAATTTTTACTGCATCCGTCTCAGCAGCAGCTGCATTCACCAGCTGAGAATAGTTACAGGACGCCAGCAAAGAATTGCATTCCTGTTATCAGCAACTTTTCCATCAGGTAGTATTCCATACGACTTTTATTTTTGCACTGAAGCTAAAACACAACCTTTACATCAGGTAGTATTCCATACGACTTTTATTTTTTCACTGAAGCTAAAACATAATATTAAAAGTCAAAATGTTGTACTGAGCAAATGAAAGGATCTCGATGGTCTTTTAATTGTTTCTCTATCTCACCCCCCAAAAAAAAATTATTTAATATAATCCTTTCCCTTAAATAATAAACTTTTTAAATGTACAGGTGTAGGACCCATTATCCGGAAACCTGTTCAAAGAAATTCGAATTACGGAAAAGCCTTCTCCCATAGACTCAATTTGATCCAAATAATACAAATTTGATTTCCTTTTTCTCTGTAATAACAAAACAGTAGCTCGTACTTGATCCCAACGAAGATACGATTAATCCTTATTGGAAACAAAATCAGCCTATTGGGTTTATTTCATGTTTTTATGATCTTCTAGTAGACTTAGTGCATGAAGATCCAAATTACAGAAAGATCCGTTATCTGGAAAACCCCAGGTCCCGAGCATTCTGGATAACAGGTCCCCTACCTGTAATAAATTAAAAATTCTGTACTGTTGCTGAAGTCATAAAATTACTCTTCACTATGCCTCTTTCAGCGTTCTGTCTTTCTTCATTTTCTCTTCATGCAGGAGTCAGAGCCAGATCAAGTCTAATACATCCTTTAGGGGGCTCCCTTTGCCTAGAAGATATTTTAGTGTTCACTCTTTTAAACTATAGATAAATACTCTTTATATATATATATATATATATAGATTATATATATATATATGATTTGTGCCAAAGTCAGTTGTTTTCTTAAATTTTGTTTGTGCTGGAGTCGGTTATTTGAGCTCCTAACACTAGTGAGGCCCTCCCTCCACTCATGCCTGCCCGACATCTGGGTTCCTTTTATAGACCTGCGCTGACCCACCCTGCCGATGATGTCACAAAAGTGGCGGGACGAGCAGGCGTAGCATCTATAAAAGTAGAACCCAGAAGTTTGAAGTCGGCATCCGCCAACCTGCCACCCGTGAAGAGGAGTGCGAAGTTGGCCCTCGAGTCCCGCAGGTATCGGGCTGGCCCGCATATCACTACTTAACCCATCTGCTAGGAAAGAAGAACATTTTCCCCTTGTCTCTCTCCCTTGCTCCTGTCACCATTTTGTCCTTATGTTTCACCTTTAATTATTCACTAATATTAGTGGGCACAATCAAGCTTATCCGAACACTAGAAGGAAAATTAAAGTGATGTTTTCACTGTATTCAAAAGTACCACCCAGTGCTAGGTATCACCCAATGACACATGTTCTAGAAGTCATTCAGTCATTTCATTCATTTTTATCTGGAATTTTATTGTAAGTCACAACAAATATTTGAGGTTTGTTCCGTCTATATTCAAATCCTGATTTTATGTTCCCACATTTTAAACTTTTCTGTATTTTACACCATTTCTTTTGCAGTCCCTGCTATTCAAATGCGTTCCCATTGGGCGCATTTCCTGGATTTTAAGGCACAATGTTTAACACCAATTTCTATATATCCTATGATTTTTTCCCATTTGTCCGATGAATCTTTATAGAAGTTTTTAAAAACAAGTGTCATCCACAAGAAATCAACTTCAGGGGATTAAAAAAGGAAATATTTTTAAAATGTGTCAACTTCCCTTTTCTTCTCGGAAATGTCTTTATTGTGGAATAAAACGATTAATTACAAACTAACTGGTCAAAATGTAATTTGTATCAGGCCAGCAGTAATGAGAAAGATGGGTAAGTTGGATAAAACAACAAAGGATTGTAATAAAGATAATAACATTTAAAGTGGGATTGTTGCATTGTGTAGGCTTGTTCTTATTATGCATGTACCCAAATGTATCTCAATTACAGGACATCACCCGGTTATTCAGTAATTACCAAATGCATTACTGAGAACAGGGAGTGAGTCATTTTCTTAGAAAAGTTATATGGTTTGCTAACTAGACATCTTTATAATAGATGTGGGGCTAATTAGGAAGGCTGTATATTTCTTTCAAAGCACTCTAGAAACATTGCTTCCTTGAAGAATTACCACCTTGTCATTACTTGCATTGATGATAAAAATGTGATCCACTTTAGCCTTGTCATCTAACATCAATGGATTTATAGGGAGAAGTGACTTCAGTGATTCCTTTGCCAAGTGAAGCGGTGGAAGCAATGTCTGTTGCCATATTAGTTTAAAATATTTTTTTCCTTTCATGTCCAGTTAAAAACAATATCAAATGTCCTTTCCTTTATTGGGCAGAAATATGCTTCTTGGCACGGGCCCTCTATTACACAATTAGAACCAATGATATGATGCCTAGCATTACACCCACATGTTTACCAAAATAACGTCTGTGATGTTGAAAGGAATTAATTTCTACTTCCAATGTTTTTGTTTGTTTGCAATCTTTGTTCCCACTTAGATTGAAATGTAGATGGTGCGTGCCTACGCAGAATAATTTAGAGTAATGCATTTTATTGCAATATTATGGTGTAGCTGATGAGTCCAAATGTAATATTGCCACTTATTTAGTGATTAGTATTTGGGAGTTTTTATATAACTTTAATGAAAATGTTGCTGCTAAATGCATTGCTCGACAAGGAAGTCACCTCCAAAAATGATCACATAAAACTTGCGTGGTCACGGTAAAATGGATGCAAAAGTAGTACTTATTGACACCATACTTTACTTACACCCAAACATGCTTTTTTTTTAGCTTCCTGGCATTCATGGTGATTTTCACTGCACATTGAACAACATTCATAAATAGTCCTTCTAAGTTTTAAGTAATGCTAATACTAGGGATGCACCTAATCCAGGATTCAGTTCGAGATTCACCCATGAATTGGATTCAGTCGAAGCCTTCTGCCCGGCCGAACCAAATCCTCATTTGCATATGCCACACAAAACAAGGAAGTAAAAAATATTTTCCCCTTCCTATCCCTAATTTGCATATACAGAGGATTCGGGGGTTCTGCCAAATCCAAAATTGTGGATTCGGTGCATCTCTAGCTAATACCAAAACTATTACAGGTGCTGGTAAATTTGTAATACCCCTAACAAAAGCCCTTTGCCTGCCCCCAATCCGCTCAAAATGTACCTTTTCACGCCTTTTGGTCATCCACACTCTTTTACATCACTGCCTGCCCTGCCTTTTACGTCACAACCTGTCCCTTTTGTTCCCGCCCCCACCACCGGTCAGTGGAAATTTTATGAAAAAGTGGCAACCCTACCCACAACTGACCCACCATCTTTGATAACATCAGAGGCCATCTCTATTGGGTGCAGGAATCTGGGTGAGCTAATAGAGCAGCAGGGGGAGAATGGAATTGAGCACTGTTAGAAAGTTACAATTAAAGGACAAGGAAACCTGAAAACAATAATCTTACCAGGGACAGATGTAGCTCAATGCTGTGTATTAGTGCTATTATTTCACTCAAGTTCTAAGGCGTTCTCACAAAAGCCCTTAGTATAGGAAAAAGTAAGCCCTCAATGTATTGCTCTGCCTTCAAGACCAAGGCTGCAACGCATGCTCAAAATAAACTGTTTGAATAGTCACAAGCGCAGAACATTCCTCGTGAGCGCACATTCTTCGATACAGAGTGGATCGCTGTTATGAATTAACACAGCAGTGCCCACCCTCCTTTAAGCTTCCTCCAATCAGGAACCACTAACAGTGGTTTCTATGGTAATCCACACCTCTGTCTATTAAACTAGACAATGATTGTGAGCCACATAGTTTTAATTCTTGATCTGCGCTGCTCGTGGTCTTTGGAAGTCTTGCCACACATTATTACCCTGCGGCACTGCTGACAAAACGGAAGGGCCCTTTTCATGAGGCACTTCTAAGATGGCGGATGCCAAGGACAATAGTAAAGGAAATCTCAACAACGAAGTTGCTACTTTTACAAGCGGTGTTTCTGAAAATAAAGCTAGCAATCTGAGAGAGCAAGGGGGTACTAATTCAATGATGATGTTTTTTCTTTTTTTAAAAAAAACAGAGGGTCTTCGTCCTTTAAGAAAAAATCTGCCCCACACAAAACTGAACCAACATGGTTTAACACAGACCCACACCCAGCTAAACTTAACAAAGTTCAGCATATTATTATGGGTTCCAGGCCAGTCCCCACATTACTATCTCAAAACCATGGTGTTGATAAAACACTTAGGAAGAGAACAACATTGACCTGTTATTTAATATGTGTTGAATAATGGTGGTGAATATTTTATTTTTAAAGAAGAACTAAAGCTCAATTAAAGAAGTAGGCTCTCTACCAGCCCAAGGCAACCACAGCCTTTAAGCAGTAAAAATCTGTGTCTACAAAATGCTCCTGCAACTCCCGATCTTCTATATATTACTATTACTGTGAATTATTTTTTGGCACAATGATTTCTGCTATTGGGTAACTAATACATATTATTTTGCTTATAAATGAGTACACTCGCTTTTCTTGTGGATATAATAGACTGAAAATAGGCTCCATTGTTTTCAATGGATCATGCCACCTGGACTAGAAATTGTAGTATAGCCTTCCACCATAAATCACAACTAAATATATTGTAACCTTCTGCAAAGAGTTAGTCTCTCAGGGCAAAAAAAAAACCAAAAAACAAAAAGAGAAACAAATCCATGTATATAAACTGTTTAATGAGAACTGTGAGATATACAGTTTGTATTTGTCCTGTTTTAAAAGGATGAAATGCCATCCCGAGCAAGCATGTGGATTTGATATTCTTCTGGCTTTAAAGTGATGAAAACTCAATTGAAAGCTGTGACCTCATCTCTTTAAAGGAGAAGGAAAGGCTAAAATTAAGTAAGCTTTATCAGAAAGGTTTATATAAATACACCAGTAAACCCTCAGAGTGTCACGGTCGGCACCCAACACCAGAACAAACACCAGGCACCCTGGTCTCGGCTCGTGCTACACCAGTAGTGTGACCGCCTTTGGGCCTCGGGAGGAGCCCTCGGCTTACTTGGATGCCACCTGGACTTAAACGAGAGGTGCAAGATGGGGGTTCTGGATAGGCAGAGGGGCACTACAGTAAAGCAAAGTCTTTTGGACAGAAGATCGTAGTACAAGGCGTTTTAGGCAAAGGAGTAGTCAGATCAGGCCGGGTCGAGGCAGGCAGAGAATAAACGTTATCAGAAAGGCAAGGGTCAAACCAGGGAGTCAATCAGAGGGTTATTCAGAGGCGGTAGTCAGTAATCAGGCAAGGGTCAGAATCCAGAAGTCAGAATAGTCAAATAGCCAGGCCGGGGTCAAAAACAGGAATCAAACAGGTTCAGAATATAGCACAAAGCTCAGAAGCACCAGGAACAAAATCCTATCACGGGCAATGCATAAAGTAAAACTGTACCTTTAAATAGCATTTGAATTTCGCGCCACTGCGCGCTGACGTCATCAAGTCAGCACGCATGCGCATAAACCCAGGAAGAGGCGCGCGCGGCGCCCTAACAGACCGGCGCTACAGTGAACCTACTCAGTGCGGCGAGCGTCCTCGCCAAGGGGGCGGCAGGCGTCCCTGCCGTCCACCCACTAGACCACCAGGGTAAGATTTCCTCACACAGAGTAATGCTGCTCTGAGTCCTTTGTCGAAAGAAACACCACATTTCTTTCCTTCTATTGTGCACTCATGGGCTTCTGTATCAGACTTCCTGTTTTTATCTTAAATCTCCAGGGCAGGGCTTGAGCATGCTCAGTTTGCTCCTCTCCCCCTCCCTCCTCCCATCCCTGCTGTAATCTGAGCTCAGAGCTGTAAGTGAGCAGGGAGAGACTCAGGCAGGAAGTGATGTCACACCAAGTTTATATGGCAGCTTCTATCCTAAACAAACAGATACAGTGTCTAGAGCTGTTTACTCAGGTATGGTAAAGCATTCTGCAGAATAAACATAGCATTCTAGCTTGCACTATTGTGGCTAATATGTTGGCAATAAACTGTCTTGGAGCTTTCCTTCTCCTTTAATAGCAGAAACATACAGTATAAATCCGCTTGCTTTTAATTCAGCTACACTGCTGCCTGCACCATGCATCTTAATCAAATGATAATTAGCCATGCAGGATACGCATTTGATATGTTTCTGTTTTTAAAGAGGTGAGTAGGTAACATACCTCTTGTGCATACCTTTTCTTCTTATAGGATAACACTGTGGGCATTAATTGCCTACATATATTACTTCTTTATGAATGAACTCTTCTGAAAAGCCTATTCCTTATAGGACATTGTGTCTAAGCTCTAACTGGCTCTAATGCCTTCTGATCTCATGTCTTGGTTAATTGCTGTTTGAAATAATCTCGCATTGTCTATAAGATACAAATGCCTCCTACAACTGCCATCAGGGGGTTTCTTACGTCTTAAATATTACTTTCAGTGGGGCCTGTATTACACATAAGCCTCCACCACTGGAAGGAAGGCTAGACAATCTTCCCATACCATCACTAGAATAGTGGAATTAAAATAAACACACCCAGGGGAAGGATTTTAACACCAGCCGCCAAGTGCAGCAGAAGCCACAGAAACCAGAATAATTTATATAGTAAGGGATTAAATAATAAAAGTATAATGAATTTCACACATTCTGCTGTAATCTACAGAAAACCAATTATTGTCTTGGATGCTTTCATGTTCCCTTGCTTTGTGTGACAGCACACATTGCTATTTGGCTTTTGTTTTACTTTTACAAAATAATTTATGAAGTATTGTTGAGATTAAGGGGGTTGTTTACTAAAGTCCGAATGCCAAAAACTCGAATTTTTTATGAGAATTATTAATTCCCAGAGGATGGAAAAAGTCAGAAACCAAAAATCCGACATCTCAGACCTGCCGAGGTTGTATATAAGTCAATGGGAGAGGTCCCTATCCTATTTGGAAGTTTCTGTGGTCTGTAGTCTGCGTTGGAATTAGGCCAAAAATCTGACTATTTCTGAATTATTGGGCAACAATTCAACGATTAACGATGCGCTAAAAACTCTGATTTTATGGAGTTTGTCCCCTATGCGATTAAATTGGGCTTTTTAAATAATAAATAAGGTCCAATCGTGTATTCTAGTTTGGTCAGACTTTTTTATTTAAAATAGTCTGAAAAATTCGTACTCTGATAAATAAGGCCCTAAGGCACAAAGAATATGAGGATATTAGAGACAACACGAGTTATTTACAAATGCAGCTGCTAGTGTAGTTGTACTATATACTGTATGGAGGCACCATTCATTAACGGCAGTTTTGTCCAAACATGCTTCTTGCACTTCTGAACACCATCTGTACCTCCTCTTCTGCTGAATCATGTGCACTTAGTGACACTAGGGAACTGCCTCCCTGAATGCAGAAGTCAGGGGTTACTCTGTTCTCCTGGCAGCCCTAAGGCGGTTTTTGCAATGCTGCACCACATCATTAGTGCAGAGAGTTCAATTGCCCCCTCTGCACTAGAAGAGCCAAAATTCTGGTTTTAAAAAATGGAATTCCAGCTCTTTAAAGGAGAAGGAAAGGCTGATTTTAAGTAAGCTTTATCAGAAAGGTCTTTATAAATACACCAGTAAACCCTCAAAGTTATGCTGCTCCTCTGTCAAAAGAAACACCACATTTCTTTCCTTCTATTGTGTATACATGGACTTCTGTATCAGATTTCCTATTTTCAGCTCTAACTTCCAGGGCTAAGGCTTGAGCATGCTCAGTTTGCTTCTCTCTCCCCCTCCCACCTCCCCTCCCTGCTGTAATCTGAGCCCAGAGCTATGAGTGAGCAGGGAGACACTCAGGCAGGAAGTGATGTCACACCAAGCTAATATGGCAGCTGCTATCCTAAGCAAACAGAGAGAACTGTTTACTCAGGTATGGTAAAGCTTACTTCAGAATAAATATAGTGTTATAACTTGCACTATTGTGGCTAATCTATTGGTAATAAACTGCCTCGGTAGCTTTCCTTCTCCTTTAAGTTACCAGGAAAATTTTTTTTATACCACCCCATTTAAACTTCAGGGCACTGCTGACTCATCTTGCTTCATGGTAGCAGTGATGCATTAGCAGTGCTGAAAATGCTAGTTACACTATTCACGTACATTTATTTTGATGCATCCAGGCGCAACTCTAGCAGGCACAACACCCTGCAATTACCTTGAAAAATACTGCATGTTCTTGCTAACTGAGGTGCAGTGGTGTTTCAGTAAAGAACAGCTGCCCTGACTTAGATCTATAGCAAGGATATTTACTACTGAAAGTGGCCTAGTTCATTTGGCTTCCACAACGCAGGTATTTGCCCATTAACCATTTAGGATTAGGACTTTTCCAGAAGTACACATTTTTCCAGATGTTTACAAGGTAGGTCTGAGTCTGATGCAGCACAGATTTCTGAGTAACAGCTGTATTCC
The DNA here is from genome assembly GCA_038501925.1 of Xenopus petersii. NCBI lineage: Eukaryota > Metazoa > Chordata > Amphibia > Anura > Pipidae > Xenopus > Xenopus petersii. Next base: position 38,271,059 of record CM076681.1, on the reverse strand, counting down.
AAAAAACAGGTATTTGTTTAGTTGGGATTAACTGTACTCCCATCTGACCTCAAGCCAGGTATTGCCAAGGACTAGTTGTGGTGAAGCTGCCAGTGATTGCTTCTTGAGCAAAGATCTCTGTTGGCAGGAGTGCAAAGTTTGATTTAAAAAAATGCATTGTTGATACATATAGACTTAAGTCATGATTGGCTCAAGTAGTGCTCTGCCAGAGGGCTCTCTTGTTCTTCTGTGTAGCAGTGCTGCAACTGAAAGCCTTTGACAGAAAACTAGGAGTTTTTTTTATATATTGAAAATGAAAAACTGACAGATTAGATTAAGAGTTACTTTTGACATTTTTTTTCTAAAGAAAATGCCAGATATAGGGCAGAGTCTGAACTCAACGTGATTGTATATGTGAGTCTGCTGAAATCAAATTTGATTTGTAACTGGACTAATTGTGGCTAATTTACCTCCAAATTGACACTGTACTGCAGCAACAACAAAATTAAAGGAGAACCCTACAAATGCATGAAGCTTTGCAGACACATATATTACATGGTATCAATTTGCTTAGAGCTGCATCACTGTGTCTTAAATCACTCTTTGTGTGTGTGTTTGTTTTAGTGCTGCCACCTCACCCCTTTAAAACCTAACGCATATGGAATCCACAGCCTGCATGGCTAATTAGCAATACATTTAGATGCATGACTGCACATAAATTAGTTCAGTCAAAACAAATTGCTAATTAGCCATGCAGGCTGTGGATTCCATATGTGTTTGGTTTTAAAGGGTGAGGTGGCAACCCTAGTCTGTTTAGAAGGTTCATATACTGTGACTGTGAACGCTGTATTGAAAACAACAAAGGCAATTCATTACCTGCATTTGCTTCTGCTTCAGATGAAACCAAAATTGCCATTCCTGGAGTTTGCTATAATTTCATACTACACGATGTTCCCCGTGAAACACACAATGGTTCTTTGAAGATGTTGCCATAAACTAGTGATTCGTGATATGCAATATATTCCACACACTTGGCTGTGTTACAGTATATGGCATCCCTCCCATAATTATAAATAGCTGAAGATAGGTTTAACAACCCTTCATACTTAAACCTGCAAGCATGACTTGGAACAGAGCTCCTTTGGAGGTCTCATAAAGGTTAGAAAGCTGAGGGAAGCCACTTTATTAAAGGATGAAGGTGGGCAGAGTAGATGCCCATCAAGTGAACTGTGCCAAGTTTAAGAAATGTTGCTTTAACATTTGTTATTTCATTTTTTTCTTCTTTTCTTTATTTTATGTCCATTAGGCAAATGGCTACTTTTAAAATATACAGTCATATGAAAAAGTTTGGAAACCCCTCTCAGCCAGAAAAACCGACTGTGCAAAAATGTGGGTACCCTTGTCATTTTGCTAATTTGAATGCATGTAACTGCTCAATTCTGATTACTGGCAACACCAAATTGGTTGGATTAGCTCGTTAAGTCTTGAACTTCATAGCCAGGTGTTTCCAATCATGAGAAAAGGCATTTAAGGTGGCCAATTGCAAGTTGTGCTTCTGTTTGACTCTCCTCAGAAGAGCGACAGCATGGGATCCTCAAAGCAACTCTTAAAAGATCTGAAAACAAAGATTGTTCAGTATCATGGTTTATGGGAAGGCTACAAAAGCTATCTCAGAGGTTTAAACTGTCAGTTTCAACTGTAAGGAATGTAATCAGGAAATGGAAGGCCACAGGCATGGTTGCTGTAAAACCCAGGTCTGGCTGGCCAAGAAGAATACAAGAGCGGCATATGCGGAGGATTGTGTGAATGGTTACAGACAACCCAAAGATTACCTTCAAAGATCTGTAAGAACATCTTGCTGCATCTGTGCATCATTCTGCAATTCAGTGCAATTTGCACAAAGAATACCTGTATGGCAGGGTAATGAGAAAGAAGCACTCATGCCACAAACAGAGTCGCTTGCTGTAAAAAAAAGCTCATTTAGACAAGCCACATTCATTTTGGAACAAAGTGCTTTGAACTGATGAGACAAAAATGTAGTTATTTGGTCATAACAAAAAGCGATTTGCGGAAGAAAAAAAACGCATTCCAAGAAAAAACCTGCTACCTACTGTCAAATTTGGTGGAGGTTCCATCATGCTGTGGGGCTGTGTGGCTAGTTCAGGGACTGGGGCCCTTGTTAAAGTCGAGGGTCAGATGAATTCAACCCAATATCAACAAATTCTTCAGGATAATGTTCAAGCATCAGTCACAAAGGTGAAGCTACGCAGGGGTTGGATATTCCAACAAGACAATGACCCTAAACACATCAAAATCTACAAAGGCATTTATGCAGAGGGAGAAGTACAATATTCTGGAATGGCCGTCACAGTCCCCCGACTTGAATATCATCGAAAATCTATGGGATGATTTGAAGCAGGCTGTCCATGCTCGGCAGTCATCAAATTTAACCTAACTGGAGAGATTTTGTATGGACGAATGGTCAAAAATACCGCCATCCAGAATCCAGACACTCATAAAAAGCTATAGGAGGCGTCTAGAGGCTGTTACATTTGCAAAAGGAGCTCAACTAAGTATTGATGTAATATCTCTGTTGGAGTTCCCGAGTTTATGCACCTGTCTAATTGTGTTATGATGCATATATTTTCTGTTAATCCAATTAACTTTATGTCTGTTTCCATAAGGCATGTTATATATTAAAAAGGAAGCTGCTACTTTGAAAGCTCTGCCAATGATAAACAAAGACTTAAGAGGGCTTCCCAAACTTTTTCATATGAATGTATAGGGTTTCTGCAACAAAATAAAGTATTTCACAGCCCAACCAACCACTGTTCCGCCTCTGTAGTCCACTTGGAATGATAATGTCACAAAAACACATGATGGATGTATAATACATTTGCCATGTTTACTTTCTGAGAGATGCGCTATGGCAGAACCCGGTAGCAATATGGCAAACAGGAGAACTATAGGTGATGTCAATATCAGACTTGTATCCATGATTCTGTAATATCCATATGGTTAACTCTTACTTTGCACCTGTAAGAAAATGTTAAATGGTTTATACCAAGAAGCACGAAGTACAGTGGCATTTCTGCAGGACAAATACTATAAACAATAAACAGATTGTCAGAATATTTTCAATTGCTTAGAGCAGTCACACACCATTCTGTTGGTGTCTGGGAAATTGTTGTGAAATGTGGCCAGAGTCCATAATGTTCTCAAAACCTCTTCACGAAATAAACTTTGTTTACGTGCTAGGGTTCCTCCTGTGTAGGCAAACCAATTCCCCCAGCTTTGTGTTATGAATTTCAGGTTAGATTACCAGGTTAAATATTTTAATATAATTTTCACGGATATCCATCATCCTGAATGACCTGTAACAGCAGTTAAAAAAAATAAGAATGCAAAATAAACAGTGTCAGATTAGATCCCTGAAATCATTAAAACTGTATTTGATGTCAAACTGGTTACGAGGCCTTTAGGAGTAAAACAAATATATATATAAATACATCAGTCCTCTAGAGGTGTATGCATGCCTTTAGTCATGCAGGAAAGCAGCATCTTGTACTAAATGGCAGCTAAGACTAATATTTATTCGGCATATCTCAATGTTAGTGTAGCCATATAGGTAAATTGACTTCATGGGGTACATAGACCCTTCTCTCTCTTCAAGTGCACTAGAGCTCTACCTCTATAAAGTGTGTTTGTGCAAAGCAACATATTCTAGGTTCCACTGGTCCTTAAAAAACACAGTCCCTGTATTCACATGATCATCAGTGGAAGCACAATGGCTTCAGTTATCCTCAATGAACACTTTACGAGCACAAAGGCAGACTTATTTCTTGAGCAGGGCAGATCCACAGGAGATGAAAACAAAGAGACAGTAAGGAAAAACTGACTGTCAAAATGTTGCAGTTTCTACATGAGGGTTGTTTATTATTCTAATATGAGCAGATTAATTTGATGTTATTTCAAAATTTATGGCTATCGACGCCTAATCGTGATTTTTTCACAACGCCACTACTTGGGCGGGGAAATGTTAATGTTGTTCATCTTTAAATTAACTTTTAGTAAGATGTAGAGAGTGAGAATCGAACACAATTTGTAATCGGTTTTCATTTTTTTATTTTTTGTTTTTTGAGTTATTTAGCTTTTTAATCAGCAACTCTCCAGTTTGCAGTTTCAGCCATTCGTTTGCTAGGCTCCAAGTGATCCGTGAAATCACAGCACCGTCCAAATCTTTTATGATAATAAAAAGCCTTTATTCGATTCCTGGCTCGGATCTCAAACAAACAACATTTCAGGCCTACATGGCCTTTTTTCAAGCTCAATTGAGCTTAAGAAGTTTGGGTGAGTGCTGACCAATTGTTCTACATAGGGTCCAAGTGACCCTATGAACCATGCACTGATATACATTAGAGACTGGAATATTAATAGGAGAGGCTCTGAATATAGATTAGTAATAAAAAGTAACAAAAACTATACATTTGTACCCTTGCAGAGCATTTGTTTTTAGATGGGGTCAGTGACCCCCGTTTGAAAGCTGGAAACAAAAGTAGAAGTAGGCAGATATTTCAAAAACAAAATAAAAAATAAAGGGTTAGAATTAGCTATTCTATAACTTACTAAAAGTTAACTTAAAGGTGAACCACTCCTTGAAGTACATCTTTCTAGGCCCCACAGCAAAATCTGTATTTGACCCCAATGGATCAGAACAAATATATTAAAATACATAAATTTGTAGGAGCCAGATTGAAAGTTGTTTTGACTTCTCTGTTCAGTTGTAATTAATCAAGTGTCCTATAATATATATAGTGGATAATGTACTCCCTACTGTAATTGATAAAGATATTATAAGTCACCGAGTTGTTACATTACCATAAAAAGGCCACAGTTATTCTTTGTTTTATAGGAAGCCATGATAAGGACTTTAGCAGCGGAGGGGCCTGTACCCTTTTGGATGAGAGGAGGATAATTCTTGCAGCAGTGTTTAATACAGACTGTAGAGGGGAGAGATGGGAGTTAGGGAGGCCAGTTAGTAGAAGGTTACAGTAATCTAGTCTGGATAGGATGAGAACATGCATGAGCGTCTTGGATGTATCAGGTGAAAGGAAGGGACGGATTTTGGCAATATTGCGTAAGAAAAAGTGACAGGTTTTGACAGTGGTGTTAATATGATCAGAGAAGGAGAGAGAGAGGAGTCAAAGATTACCCCCAGACAGCGAGCTGAGTTGACAGGATTAATGAGCATGCCATCAATAGAGATAGTAAATAGGGGAGTAGGACCAGGCTTAGGTGGAAAGATGATAAGTTCAGTTTTTGTTAGGTTGAGTTTGAGGTGGCGCTGGTTCATCCAATTTGAGATAGCAAGGAGGCAGTTAGAGATCTGAGCCTCTGTTTCAGCTGTGAATGAAGGGGTGGATAAATATATTTGGGTATCATCAGCATACAGATGATAATTGAAGCCAAATGAATGGATGAGATCTCCCAAAGACAGAGTGTACAGGGAGAACAACAGCGGACCACGTACGGAGCCTTGCGGCACCCCCACATTAAGTGGAACTGGAGATGAGGTTTTGTTATCATAGGAGACAGTGAATGATTGGTTAGAAAGGTAAGAAGAGAGCCAAGATGCAGCCTGGTTACGGATGCCAAGCGAATAGAGAATCTGCATCAGGAGACATTGATCAACTGTATCAAATGCAGATGATAGGTCAAGGAGGAGAAGGATGGAAAAGTGACCTTTGGCTTTGGCAAACTGAAGATCATTTGTAACTCTGCACAAAGCAGTCTCAGTAGAGTGACCAGGCCGGAAACCAGATTGCAGAGGGTCCAACAGATCATGGGTGTGTAGAAAGTTAGTAATACAGGAGAACACAATACGCTCTAGGAGTTTAGAGGCAAGTGGTAAAAGGGAGACAGGACGGTAATTTGATAGACAGGCTGGGTCAAGTGTGGCCTTTTTAAGAATAGGCTTTACACAGGCCTGTTTGAAAGGAGAAGGGAAGGTTCCAGAAGCTAGAGAAGAATTGAAGATGTGAGTAAGTAGTGGGGTAAGCTCTGCAACACAGTGTTTGAGCAGAGAAGAAGGCATAGGGTCAAGGGGGCAAGTTGTGAGCGGGGAGGACAAAAGAAGCTTGGAGACTTCAGACATTGTTACCGGAGGGAAGGAATTAAGATATGCAGAAGGGGGCTTAGGAAGGAGGAACTGGTTTACATTAGTAGAGGTAGGAATCTGATTGTGGATGGACTCTACTTTGTCTTTAAAGAAATCAGCAAAGTCCGGAGAGTGTGTCTGGTTGACTGATACTGTTGATGAGGGATGGAGAAGAGTATTGAATAGAGAAAACAGCATGTTTAGAATGACGTAGGAGCAAGCTGTTTACTAGGATATAATTTAGTTTGGTCCCATAGATATATTCATACTCTCATAAATAAGCAGAAAGTCAGATATGTCTGACATACAAACCTACTGCTGTCATCAAAGTAAAACTTACTGATATGCAATGATATAACAGATGAAAGGCTGAGACATTTCTAATATGGCCTGTATGACTCCCCAAACATCTCTTCTACTCTTTTTAATGTTTTTGACAGTCATGCATGCCAGCACCAGCAGCCCATATACAGCAGCATGAGCCCTGACTAGCTAAATATAATACTTAAGCATATATTTACATCTTTGACTTTTGAATAATTACAGTCTAAATGGCAGACACCCATCTCCAAGAAAACTAGGTTTTGCCAACCAAGGAGTATACCTTAAATGTATTGTATTCATCTGTATGCAAGTCAAATCATTTACTTTATGGACTGGCATCCAGCATCTCTATAGATGCACTACATATCTGCCTCATGACAGAAGCGGCCCTGCATATCCTCTAAAACTAAAGTAAGGCCCCAACTTGAGTGTAAAAGAACAGGGGTGCAACTCATGTTCTAGTTGTGGGATGCCTTGGCGCAGAAGTTGATGTCAGTAAAGAAAAAGAGTTAAGAATTGCATTGACCGGACGTCCCCATCTCCCGGCCTGCCACTAACCATTCCGATCAAATAAAGTAGAAAAGAACAGATCAGCCGATGTTCTGCCCCTGACAGCAATCATATGAAAGTTATGTCCGGCAAAAGCTAGTGACAGTCTCCCACTGAAAATCGTACAATCGGCAATACACGCAGAGATATTATCAACAGCCGACAGAAATCTTTTAACCTGTCCGATCGTCCAAATGACCGATCTCCGCCGGACGAAAAATGTTGGGACTCTCCACACACGGTCTGAAAATCGTACAAATCCTTGATTCGTACGATCAGATCTTTGCGTCTATGGCCAGCTTTAGTCTGTGGGTAGTGTATTAAAAAGTCTAAAGTATGCAGTCATCATACCAACGAATCACATGTGTGTTTTCAAGCAGCTGACCAGTAAAGGCCACCTACTTATTGGTTTTTATAGGTTACTAGATAATTAGCAAACAATATGCTATTTATTACACTATAGGGCAGATTTATTAAGGGTCGAATGGTAATTTTTTTTAAACTCTCAAATTTGAATTTGGAATAATCCAATCTTGATTCAGATTCAAAATTCTAGATTTATCAAACCTTGACCCTTGGAACAAATCAAATTCGACTATTCGCCAACTAAAACCTGCCGAGTTTATGTAGAAGTCAATGGCAGAGGTCCAGTGTCCCATTTGAAAATGTTAATAGCCTTCTTCTTTTGGAAAAAAAAACTTGATTTGAATTTGGTCAAATATGAATTGAATTCAATTCGGTAATATTTGTTTGAGTTTTAGACGTTGGATTTTTTTTCTTAAATAACTTCCCATTTGAATTTCAAGTATATTTGAATTTATTAGAGTAAAAAAAAATTCACATAAATTCGAAATTCGACCTTTGATAAATAGGCCTCTATCTGTTGTTGTTTGACAAATAAGGCATTGAGTTCAGCAGGTAAATCTTGAAAGGCAAATTGCATATCTCATACACTTTCTTGTACCTGTACAATCAATAACGAAGGGCTTTGATAAAAATGTCAGACTTTACTATACCCTGACAAGAACAGTTCTTAACATGTAGGGGCAGTTTTACTAAGCTCGAGTGAATAATTCGAATGGAAAAATATTCGAATTTCGAAGTATTTTTTTGGGTACTTCGACCATTGAATCAGTCGAATTCGATCGAACTGAATGATTTGAACGATTCGAAGTAAAAATCGTTTGACTATTCGACCATTCGGATGGATAACAAGAGTTTATCCATCTGGCAGTGAATATGTTAGTGCCTCATTGAAATGACTATGTTACAAGAAGCCTTGTTACTCCTTTGGGATGACAATCCTTATTAGCCCTTCTGTCCATGACTGTGAATACTGGCTATTAATTTAGCTCTATATGCTCTGTCTACAGTTGCACTCAATTTATCACATGCACTAAAACCACACACACACCATATATATATATCTTTGTAAGAACAGGGCATGGAGTTTTGGAGCTCCAAGGGAAAAAATCTAAACATGAATCAACATGTTAATATCATTTATACACGTTTCTACACTCTATGTCAGATGGGTAATGTAATGCTTCGCACAGATGAGCACTGCTGCAATTTGCAGTTTCACACTGGTTATATTGTTCTGCTTATGGAACGCCAGCACAGACTGATTTCCAAGTGTTGAAATGAGTATCAGGAAATATGGTTATGTAGGGGTTATTATTCTGTGACTTATAGATCATATTCTGTAAGTTCCTGTTCATGGGTTTATATTCAGATAGTATAGCCTGGTTTATCTGGGCAGATTTCACCCCAATACTGCTACAACTGCTTTACTTTGTAATATTAAGCATATAGTATTGAATAGATACTGTAACTTTGCATTAGGTTATGTAACATAGTAACATAGTAGGTTAGCCAGTTGATCCAGAGGAAGGCAAAAAGCCCCATCTGAAGCCTCTCCAATTTGCCTCAGAGGGGGAAAAAATTCCTTCCTGACTCCAAGATGGCAATTGGACTAGTCCCTGGATCAACTTGTACTATGAGCTATTTCCCATCACCCTATATTCCCTCACTTGCTAAAAAGCTATCCAACCCCTTCTTAAAGCTATCTAATGTATCAGCCTGTACAACTGATTCAGGGAGAGAATTCCACATCTTCACAGCTCTCACTGTAAAAAACCCCTTCCGAATATTTAGGCTGAACCGCTTTTCTTCTAATCGGAATGGGTGACCTCGTGTCAGCTGGAAAGACCTACTGGTAAATAAAGCATTAGAGAGATTATTATATGATCCCCTTATATATTTATACATAGTCATCATATCACCCCTTAAGCGCCTCTTCTCCAGCATGAACATCCCCAATTTGGCCAGTCTTTCCTCATAGCTAAGATTTTCAATACCTTTTACCAGCTTAGTTGCCCTTCTCTGTACCCTCTCTAATACAATAGTGTCCTGTTTGAGTGATGGAGACCAAAACTGTACGGCATATGAGATAAGTTAATCATGAGACATACCTATGACTGCAATAAAAATTATAATAATATCCAGCACCTTTCTTAATGGGGTGTTTTTAGTTACATAGTTAAGTTGGATAAAAAAGGCCAATGCCCATTAATCTCAACCCGTCCAAATGAAACCCAGCGCACATACATACACACACTAACCCGTTCATACCTTCCCTTTTCATATCCTTATATAAACGATATATACCAAAATCTATACTAATTGTATATTTTAGTATCACTATAGCCTATGATATTATGCTTGTAACCCTTTTAACACCCTTTCTGTCAGTGTTACACTCCATGCCACCTGATGGCGCTGGACAAACCTGAGCCACTCTGCAGTGGTATTGGGAGAGACTGGGTACCTGGTACTTCTTAGCTCCACTAGGAAAACAGTAATAATTCAGACATAGTAACTGGTAAACTAAATCAGTTTGTATCTAAAAGTAAATGTAAGTAAAAGAGAAACTAATAGTAAAAAGTAGAAATGGGCCTCACTAACTAACTGGGGGCAGGGCAATCCATCTCTCTAACTTAAGAAGTCCTTTAATGTAATTTCCATCAAACACAGTCTCTGAAATCTTCAAGTGCTCCTTTAAATAGTAATACTCACTCCAAAAGTCTCTTTGGATGCTTTCCAATCACTCGCCAGGCTTTTCCCTCTTCCTGCCAGACACTCCCAGGCTGCTGTGTAACTTCTTGCAGCCCTGAGATCACTGTGCACTAGTGATATGCGGGCCAGCCCGATACCCGTGGGAGCAGCAGGTTTACTCACGGTTCAGGCTGATCGTGCACCCCCTTTTGCAGGTGGTGGACATCTTGCACTGCCGTCTTCCAACTTCCGTCTTCCTTTTTTATAGACGAGCGCCTGATCACCCCACCCCTTTTGTGGCGTCATCGGCAGGGCGGGTCGGTGCGGGTCTATAAATGGAAGCCGGAAGTCAGGCTTGGGCTGGCGTGGGTGGAGGGAGGATGGGTTAGGGTCAGGTGTGGGACGGGTGAAACTACTGTACAGCAAGGCAACAGCTTACAGCACACAGACATAGGCTCTGTGCCTGCTCCATTACAGAGAACTGCTGCAGAAGTGAAAGGATTCTGCACTACCTCCCTACATTTTTCTAAGAAGCCACAACAACCATTTTATTGGTAAAAAGAACCCCCACAGTCTAAAATGTCCTCTAATGTACTTGTGATCATGTCCACTCACAAGTGTCTTTTTTTCCCAGAGACTTGACAACCCCACACTTGACATAGTCTATCCTTGACATACTTTACCCTCAGTTTAAATCTTCCATCCTTATAACCAGTTTAGTTGCACTTAGTCTCTGCACTCTCTCCAGCTCATTTATATCCCTCTTAAGGACTGGAGCCCAAAACTGCACTGCATACTCCAGGTGAGGCCTTTACCAGGCAAAATTATGTTTCCATCCCTTGATTTAATGGATTTTTTTATGGGAGACTTTATTTGCTTTACTGGCCACAGAATAACATGGGAATAAGACAACTTGCTATCTATAAAAATCCCCAGATTCTCAATTAAGGATCTCTTTTAAATAAAGAATAAAGGGTTGATGCTAATTGTTTTATTTAAGCTTGTGGAAAAAAGTCATCCTCCTACATTGCTGGTTGCAGCTGTCCTGTCATAGAGCCCTTGTAGTCATAAACACTAATGCTATTTCCTTTATTATTTTGGAGCTGGTACATTGTTAGTCTCCAGCTTATCACACAAGACTGTATTAGTCATTGGCCTTGTGTGTGGTGATACAGTCAAAAGTCAAAATATGGTAATTGTAATTACAAAGGGAAAAAGTAAATTGCTGTATTCACTCTACAGGAGTGGCAAATAGTTAATATGCAGTGATGGGCAAATAAATTCGCCAGGCACGAATTTGCAGCGAATTCCTGTGTTTCGCGACAGCGAATAAATTTGTGAATCTCTCGTGAAAACGCTCGAAACGCCCGATTTTTTCGTGAAAAGGTTCGAATTGCTCGATTTTGCATGAAAATGTCCCAATTTCACAAATTTTTCGTGAAAACAGCTGAATTTCAAAAATTTTTCGTGAACTTTCCGCTTTTGCGATTTTTTGTGAATTTCCCATTCTATTAATTCATCATTATTAATATGTACCACAATAAATTTCACAGGCTCTCATGGCAAAAATAACTTCCAGAAACTATTTCACGCAGTGAATATTAATACCTAGTCATCAAACTGACCAGACTTGATTTTGCTCCTGACCTTGTAACCCAAATATGCACTTAAACTTAACAGCTGGTGGAATATGATTAAACCCTCAAGGCTTTAATGAGGAAGATTTGGGCAAATTCTTGATATAGATAAATCTATTTTATATAGTTGGTGGAAAAAATGTTTACATGTCTGCCATGGCAATGGTGTTTTCAACCATTCAGTGGGCCAGCACACAGATCCACATGAGCTAAATTGTAGCATGGTTAATTCTATGAATACAGGCCGTTACCCAGCCATCAAATCTTTAATTACATTCTGACATTCTTCATCTTGGGAATGTTTAAGGTTAAAGACTATAAAATAAATTTCCTTACTCCCCCAGTATTTTATGAATTGAGAAACGGAAGTGTTCAGAAAAAAAGGCTATTGAGCACAAAGCAGATGTCAAAATCCAGATGGGCAGGGGGGACCCTTTAAATTATGGTAGGCTTTTTCCTTACCGTTTTATGATCCAAGTTCAACTGAGGACAGCGCCATTAATGAGAGTGCTAGTATGTTAATTGTTCTTTAGAATTTTGATCATCCAAGACCTTTACTCTGTGGTATTCATTGCTTCTGGCAGCATTAGGATCTAAGGCATATACGATTGCTATTAGAAGTTTTTCCCTTCATTAACATATAGGATGACTGCTTTCTTACCTTCTCTTCTGTTCCAGATTAGTTGCCTAATCTATCCTTTCGTACACAGCCTGCTCGCAGCAGGAGGCAATGATTCCAGCTTTTAGTTAATGCACTGATATTTTCTCATACTTACCCTAACAGTACAAAGTATTTAGCACATTTCAGCAATGAAAGCAGTCTGTTTTTCCCATATTTTTATAAAAAGCCTGTTTATTCAATGTAGAATGAAGTGCTCAGCAGTTTCAAAATAAAAACAAGGTTACATAACGAGTTACTTTTGCGTAAGCACATGGCAAATAGTGGTCTGGAGTTTGTAGATAACAACATCCCAATTATATGTTGGTTACCACAAATCAAGAGAATAAAACCAGTGTTTAACTGAGGTCTTTCCATCACATATACATATTCTACTCTGCAGCAACTGAAAAGAGGTTCAATATAAAAAAGAACTATAGTCACTTTTTGGGGAAAAAAATACTGTAAAATGTTTTTTGACATTGATTATTATTTGCACACATTTCCTTTGTTTAAACCCTGGACAAAATGTGACCCTTGTTGGTATGAAAAACTGGTGAAATGTAAAAATTCTGCCCAACTTGGGCAAAAACAGAAATGGAAAAAAAATCAAAACTTTCTTGACTATTTATGAACTTGAAACTTGAGCTGTCTTAGTCAATTTAGAATGTATGACTTAGATCAGTTATAGACTAAAAGTCGTCAGTTTATTGGGCAGTGTATGTGGCCCTCCAATGGGCTTCCCCCGTTCAGTATCTGGCTGAAATTTGACCAGATGTCGATCAGCCAGGTTTCAAAATCCCACCAGATAGAGGACTGCATTGGTTCTTTGATGCATTCCTTGGTTCTACTGCCTGTATTTTCGTCATTGAGATCCGATCATTGGGCCTTAGGGTCCATGATCGGATAAGCCCAATATCACTCACCTCATATTGGGCAGATCGTGGAGAGATCTGCTCATTTGGTGAGGTTTGCATGTATAGCCACCTTTAGATAAGTGGAACATACCTAGAGGCAAATTCACTCACCTCTGAAAATTCGCCAGCGACTGCTTCGCCTCACAGCGCAACACTTTGCCAGGCGTAGATTCACCAGGACAACGCTAATTCACTAAAATCCTAAATTGCATCCAGGGCGCCAAACGGTGGCAAAGTTGCGCTAGCATTGCTACGCTAAGCAAAGCGAAGTTGTGCTAGCGTTGCCTAATTTTCATACGGTGGGAAGTTAAAGTTGAATGGACGTATATGTTGCAGCAAATACATTACACTACAGAAGCCCAGGAAACCATAATAAAATAAAATAAAGTTGTTATATTGCCCTACACATGAGCCCAGTGTATAGTTTACATTCCATATGTTAGGAAATGTAGGGGGTAAGCCGGTTACCCCAACAAAATGTATGCTCTTTTTCAGCCTACCACCCTGAACAAGGAAAAGACGCCAGCGTTTTTTGGGACTTGGAAACATTTTCAACAATTTCTTGAGGAACTCCTATCTACTTTATTGCACTTTGCCTGGTCTGAGGTGGTGAAGGCAAGAGGTAACGTTCAGTAAAATCTGCATCTTAGTGAACTTGCGTAGTTACGTCCATTCACCAGAGCGGAAATTTGCAGGCGTTAGGGAGCGAAGTACCGATAGAGTCTGTCTCCTTCGCTAGCGGAGTTACTCCAGCGACCTTTAGTAGATCAGCGAAGTACTGAAATGACATCACGCTGGCGAATTTCCGTCCACGTTAGTCACTTCGCCCTTTAGTCACTTTGCCTTAAAATACTGCATTGGCAAAATGTCTAATCTATGTTAGTGGATGGAAATAACCATTTTTCTTTGTAGTGGTGGGACTTAAATCTCTTACATCTTGCAGCAGTACTATAAATGATTTGGACCATGGTTTTACTGGGATTCAAAATATCTTCAGAGCCTTTTACTTTCAGCACTAATGGTCAGTTGAATATGGCTGGGATCATGTACACCTGCACCAGCTGTTTGTTTAGACCTTGGCTCCAGGTGTTACAAATCTCCAGACAGAGTGAAATACCTTGCAGCTTTTGGCTATTTTGGGTAAGTTGTGTTGTAAACCTACTTGCAAAATATTTTTTTTTTAAGTAAAGACGTGCACTGAGCATGCAGTACAGTTGCTTTTACAAAATAAATATATAAAGTCACTGCTCTGAAGTGGTTTTTATGGTTTCTGATGTCCAATAGGCATCGCGTTACAATTATCTTTCATGTGTATGTTTTTCTCAGGCTTCATCAGATGCAGAAATGTCACATATTTTTCTGTAACAACTTCTTTTTCACTGTGTTTTCTACTTAAATATATGGCCGTTAAACACTTGCAAGTTTTCCACTTTCCTGAGAGCTTACTGCTATGTTTCTAGCTGCAGTTTACATTAAACTGCAAGGGGCCCGAAAGGGGAGGCTAACAGCCTTACACAATGAATTCCCAGGCTTGGGCAATGCTCTTCTCTATTATTAATACCAGCCTAAACCTGACTCTCTCATTCAGTACACGCTATTAAAAGCAGCAGCGGCGGCATTATTTGGGAGAACAAACTGCACTTCATATATAGTACAAGCTTGGAGCTCAGAGCCAAGTTCAGTTACATCAGTGTATCAGAAATAATTTGCTAAACTTGTGACCCTCAAATGATTATCTTTTATTTATGAAGAGTTTACACAGGGCTTTAGAAGAACTGGGATTGACAAGTGAGATTATGAAAGACAAGCGGCTGCCGTGACAAAAGAAAGGCCAGCTCAGTATATAAACATATACAGTTAGGAAAATGCCAGAAAGGAAAAGCGCAGGTTTCATCTGACAGTAGAGATGGCGCGAACTGTTCGCCGGCGAACTTGTTCGCGCGAACATCGGGTGTTCGCGCTCGCCGGAAGTTCGCGAACGTCGCGCGACGTTCGCCATTTTGGGTTCGCCATTGTTGGCGCTTTTTTTTGCCCTCTCACCCCAGACCAGCAGGTACATGGCAGCCAATCAGGAAGCTCTCCCCTGGACCACTCCCCTTCCCTATAAAAACCGAAGCCCTGCAGCGTTTTTTTCACTCTGCCTGTGTGTGCTGAAGAGATAGTGTAGGGAGAGAGCTGCTGCCTGTTAGTGATTTCAGGGACAGTTGAAAGTTTGCTGGCTAGTAATCGTGTTGATACTGCTCTGTTATTGGAGGGACAGAAGTCTGCAGGGGTTTGAGGGACATTTAAGCTTAGGTAGCTTTGCTGGCTAGTAATCTACCTTCTACTGCAGTGCTCTGTATGTAGCTGCAGTGGGCAGCTGTCCTGCTTCTGATCTCATCTGCTGACTGCTGCAATAACAGTAGTCCTTGTAAGGACTGCTTTTATTTATTTTTTTGTTGTTTTACTACTACTACTACTACTACTACTACTACTACTACTACTACTACTATAAGAGCCCAGTGCTATTAGTCTAGCAGTGTTGGGGAGTGGGACTGGTGTGCTAATCTGCTGCTCCTAGTAGTTCAGCAGCACCAACTGTAATTTTTTTTTTTTAATATTCATTTTTTTTTTATTTTACTTTTTTTTATTTTACTATCGCTGTAGTAGTGTATAAGTTGACCTTTTAGGCATTATTTGCCCTGTAGGCATTTTTTGCCCAGTGTGTTATTCAACCAACAGCCATCTAGCTGTGTGACCTTGTTCACATTCTGTCTAAATATCCATAATATTACCGTCTCCAGAAAAAACACCGGAGTGACTTTTTTCAAGCAGCCATAATAAATTTTACGTAATCCGTATCCATCGCTGTAGTAGTGTATAAGTTGACCTTTTAGGCATTATTTGCCCTGTAGGCATTTTTTGCCCAGTGTGTTATTCAACCAACAGCCATCTAGCTGTGTGACCTTGTTCACATTCTGTCTAAATATCCATAATATTACCGTCTCCAGGAAAAACACCGGAGTGACTTTTTTCAAGCAGCCATAATAAATTTTACGTAATCCGTATCCATCGCTGTAGTAGTGTATAAGTTGACCTTTTAGGCATTATTTGCCCTGTAGGCATTTTTTGCCCAGTGTGTTATTCAACCAACAGCCATCTAGCTGTGTGACCTTGTTCACATTCTGTCTAAATATCCATAATATTACCGTCTCCAGAAAAAACACCGGAGTGACTTTTCAAGCAGCCATAATAAATTTTACGTAATCCGTATCCATCGCTGTAGTAGTGTATAAGTTGACCTTTTAGGCATTATTTGCCCTGTAGGCATTTTTTGCCCAGTGTGTTATTCAACCAACAGCCATCTAGCTGTGTGACCTTGTTCACATTCTGTCTAAATATCCATAATATTACCGTCTCCAGAAAAAACACCGGAGTGACTTTTTTCAAGCAGCCATAATAAATTTTACGTAATCCGTATCCATCGCTGTAGTAGTGTATAAGTTGACCTTTTAGGCATTATTTGCCCTGTAGGCATTTTTTGCCCAGTGTGTTATTCAACCAACAGCCATCTAGCTGTGTGACCTTGTTCACATTCTGTCTAAATATCCATAATATTACCGTCTCCAGAAAAAACACCGGAGTGACTTTTTTCAAGCAGCCATAATATATTTTACGTAATCCGTATCCACCGCTGTAGTAGTGTATACGTTGATCTTGTGGGCATTATTTGCACAGTGTTTTCTTCAAACCGCCATCTAGCTGTGTGAGCTTGTTCACATTTTGTCTAAATATTGATAATATTATCGTCTCTAGAAAAACCACTTGAGTTACTTTTTTTCAAGCAGCATTCTTATATTTTACGTAATCCGTATCCACCGCTGTGTATACGTTGACCTTGTGGGCATTATTTGCACAGTGTTTTCTTCAAACTGCCATCTAGCTGTGTGAGCTTGTTCACATTTTGTCTAAATATTGATAATATTATCGTCTCTAGAAAAACCACTTGAGTTACTTTTTTTCAAGCAGCATTCTGATATTTTACGTAATCCGTATCCACCGCTGTGTATACGTTGACCTTGTGGGCATTATTTGCACAGTGTTTTCTTCAAACCGCCATCTAGCTGTGTGAGCTTGTTCACATTTTGTCTAAATATTGATAATATTATCGTCTCTAGAAAAACCACTTGAGTTACTTTTTTTCAAGCAGCATTCTGATATTTTACGTAATCCGTATCCACCGCTGTGTATACGTTGACCTTGTAGGCATTATTTGCACAGTGTTTTCTTCAAACCGCCATCTAGCTGTGTGAGCTTGTTCACATTTTGTCTAAATATTGATAATATTATCGTCTCTAGAAAAACCACTTGAGTTACTTTTTTTCAAGCAGCATTCTTATATTTTACGTAATCCGTATCCACCGCTGTGTATACGTTGACCTTGTGGGCATTATTTGCACAGTGTTTTCTTCAAACCGCCATCTAGCTGTGTGAGCTTGTTCACATTTTGTCTAAATATTGATAATATTATCGTCTCTAGAAAAACCACTTGAGTTACTGTTTTTTCAAGCAGCATTCTGATATTTTACGTAATCCGTATCCACCGCTGTGTATACGTTGACCTTGTGGGCATTATTTGCACAGTGTTTTCTTCAAACCGCCATCTAGCTGTGTGAGCTTGTTCACATTTTGTCTAAATATTGATAATATTATCGTCTCTAGAAAAACCACTTGAGTTACTGTTTTTTCAAGCAGCATTCTGATATTTTACGTAATCCGTATCCACCGCTGTGTATACGTTGACCTTGTAGGCATTATTTGCACAGTGTTTTCTTCAAACCGCCATCTAGCTGTGTGAGCTTGTTCACATTTTGTCTAAATATTGATAATATTATCGTCTCTAGAAAAACCACTTGAGTTACTTTTTTTCAAGCAGCATTCTTATATTTTACGTAATCCGTATCCACCGCTGTGTATACGTTGACCTTGTAGGCATTATTTGCACAGTGTTTTCTTCAAACCGCCATCTAGCTGTGTGTATTATCGTTTCCAGAAAAACCAACTGAGTTTTTGTTGTTGTTGTTTTTTTAAAAATAATGCCAGGCAAAGGCAGGCCGCCACGCAGAGGCCGTGCTAGGGGCCGTGCTGCTATGCAATCCTGTGGCCCTAGCAAATTGCCCAGTTTTAAAAAGCCAATGACCCTGAACTCCCAAAATGCTGAAGAGGTAGTTGACTGGCTTACACAGCACACCCCATCCTCTACCGTTTCTAACTTTACCACAACATCCTCCTCATCCTCCACTGCTATGGCCACCCCACGTAACACTTCCTCCACCACCGGTGCCCCTTCTTCACTGGAGTCAGAGGAGTTATTTTCCCATGAGTTTCTTGAACTGAGTAATGCGCAACCATTATTGGCAGAAGAAGATGAAGGAGATGAGGACGTTACACCAGATTTAATTCTGGCAGAGAACACGACAGAGATGGACATAATGATGAGTGATGAGGAGGAGGTCCCCGCTGCTGCTTCCTTCTGTGATGTGTCAGAAGAAATTGATGCATCTGAGGAGAATGATGATGAGGAGATTGATGTTTTGTGGGTGCCTAGTAGAAGAGAGCAAGAGGAGGGTAGTTCAGATGGAGAGACGGAGAGTCAGAGAGGCAGTAGGAGAATAAGACTTAGAAGAAGCAGGGAGGACAGCCCGCAGGGATCAGTAGGGCAACAACATGTATCGGCACCTGTGTTCAGCCGGCCAACGCACCCGCCATT
This sequence comes from Xenopus petersii, assembly GCA_038501925.1. Lineage (NCBI taxonomy): Eukaryota > Metazoa > Chordata > Amphibia > Anura > Pipidae > Xenopus > Xenopus petersii. The sequence continues at coordinate 38,252,032 of CM076681.1, read as the reverse complement.
GCCGCCAATGCCGCCAACTTCTACTGTTACCGCCAGATCGCACACTTCCAAAAAGTCAGCAGTGTGGGATTTTTTTAATGTGTGTGCCTCTGACAAAAGCATTGTAATTTGCAATGAGTGCAGTCAGAAACTGAGCCTTGGTAAGCCCAACAGCCACATAGGTACAACTTCTATGCGAAGGCACATGAGCGGCAAGCACAAAGCACTTTGGGAGCAACACCTCAAAGGCAACAGGCAAACTAAAAGCCACACTCCTTCTGGTCCAGCATCTTACTGCTCTACCTCTGCTCTCCTTGACCCATCTGAACCACCCTCCACTCCGCCTTCCACCTTGACCACCTGTTCCCATTCCCAGTCATCTGCCACCAGCCAAGTTTCTGTGAAGGCCATGTTTGAGCGTAAGAAGCCAATGTCTGACTGTCACCCCCTTGCCCGGCGTCTGACAGCTGGCTTGTCTGCACTCTTAGCCCGCCAGCTTTTACCATACCAGCTGGTGGACTCTGAGGCCTTCCGCAAGTTTGTAGCAATTGGGACACCGCAGTGGAAGGTACCCAGCCGCAATTTTTTTTCTAAAAAGGGAATACCACACCTGTACCAACATGTGCAGAGCCAAGTTACCGCATCTCTGTCACTTAGTGTTGGGCCAAAGGTCCATATGACTACTGACGCATGGTCCTCCAAGCATGGTCAGGGCAGGTATGTCACCTACACTGCCCACTGGGTGAACTTGGTAATGGCTGGGAATGGGAAGCAGGGAATGGGTAGCTCAACAACAACAACAGTGGAGTTGGTGTCACCGCCACGGATTGCACGCGGTTCTGCCACCACCTCTACTCCTCCATCGCTCTCTACCTCGTCTTCTTCCTCTTCTTCTTCTTACTCTGCTGCTGGGTCCTCCTTCTCCTCCTCCACACCTGTGCACCCCCAGCTCCCCCTAGGCTATTCGACGTGCCAGGTACGCCGTTGTCACGCTGTCTTGGGGATGACGTGCCTGGAAAGCAAAAACCATACCGGATCTGTACTCCTGTCATCTCTGCAGTCACAGGCCGATCGGTGGCTGACCCCACACCAACTGCAGATCGGAAAAGTGGTGTGTGACAATGGAAGCAATCTGTTGGCAGCGTTGAGACTGGGAAATTTAACACATGTGCCCTGCATGGCACATGTGTTAAATTTAATAGTCCAACGTTTTGTCTCCAAGTACCCAGGATTCCAGGACGTTCTCACCCAGTCCAGAAAGGTGTCGGCCCATTTCAGACGTTCCTACACAGCCATGGCACGCCTTGCTGACATTCAGCAGCGCTACAACATGCCAGTCAGGCGTTTGATTTCTGACAGCCAGACTCGCTGGAATTCAACGCTCCTTATGTTGGAACGTCTGCTGCAACAACAAAGGGCCGTCAACGAGTACCTTTTTGAACTGGGTGGTAGGACTGGATCTGCAGAGCTGGGGATTTTTTTCCCCCGTTACTGGGTGCTTATGCGCGATGCCTGCAGGCTCATGCGACCTTTTGAAGAGGTGACAAATATGGTCAGTCGCACCGAAGGCACCATCAGCGACCTAATACCCTTCGCTTTCTTCCTGGAGCGTGCCGTGCGACGAGTGACAGATGAGGCTGTAGACCAGCGTGACGAGGAGCTGGAAGCGCACGATTTATGGTCGGAATCACCAGAACGAACCCAGGCACCTGCTGCAACGCAGGGAGAGGTGCCAGAAGTGGAGTCAGAGGAGGAAGGTGGCTTTGTGGAGGAGGAGGAGGAGGACCAACAGGAGCAGGCTTCCCAGGGGGCTAGTGGTGACCTTTTGGGGACCCCTGGTCTTGTACGTGGCTGGGGGGAGGAGACCGTGGATGATGCAGTCCTTGATAATGAGGAAGCGGAGATGGATAGCTCTGCATCCAACCTTGTGAGAATGGGGTCTTTCATGCTGTCATGCCTGTTGAAGGACCCCCGTATCAAGAGGCTTAAGGAGAAGGACCTGTACTGGGTCGCAACGCTACTAGACCCTCGGTACAAGCATAAAGTGGCAGAAATGTTACCAACATACCACAAGTCCGAAAAGATGCGGCATTTACAAACCAGCCTGCAAAACATGTTGTACAATGCTTTTAAGGGTGATGTCACTTCAGGAACTCATCAACATTCCAGGGGCAGAGGTGCCAGTAATCCTGCCACGAGCACACCTGCAAGGACAAAGCCCTTTGGCCGGTCTGTAACGTCAGACATGCAAATGTTTTTCTGTCCAAGGCAGCGCCACAACCCTTCTGGATCCACCCTCAAAGAACGCCTCGACCGGCAGGTAGCGGACTACCTGGCATTAACTGCAGATATCGACACTCTGAGGAGCGATGAACCCCTGGACTACTGGGTGCGCAGGCTTGATCTGTGGCCAGAGCTGTCACAATTTGCCATGAACCTCTTGTCTTGCCCAGCCTCAAGTGTGCTCTCAGAAAGGACCTTCAGTGCAGCAGGAGGGATTGTAACTGAGAAGAGAACTCGCCTAGGTCACAAAAGTGTCGATTACCTGACCTTTATTAAAATGAATGAGGGGTGGATCTCGGAGGGTTACTGCACGCCGGAAGACTTGTTCTGACTTCTATGCAGCTGTCCTTCTCTTCAAGCCTCATGACTCCACACACAGCTGTCCTTTAGCGTCCTCCTCCCTCCGCCACCGTTACAAACTAGGGTGCAAACCCTACTGGTTTAATTTTTTCTGGCCTCTGTGCTTCAGTGGCTGCGTCCAAAAAAACGGGGCAAACAATGTCTACAAGGTCAACGTATGGCGAAAAATTACTATTTTCAGCATTTATATGGCATATTTTTTCTGGCAACTGTGCTTCAGTGGCTGCGTCCAAAAAAATGCATATTTTCTGCATTTATATGGCATAATTTTTCTGGCCTCTGTGCTTCAGTGGCTGCAACCAAAAAAATGCATATTTTCTGCATTTATATGGCATAATTTTTCTGGCCTCTGTGCTTCAGTGGCTGCAACCAAAAAAATGCATATTTTGTCCATTTATATGGCATAATTTTTCTAGCCTCTGTGCTTCAGTGGCTGCAACCAAAAAAATGCATATTTTCTGCATTTATATGGCATAATTGTTCTGGCCTCTGTGCTTCAGTGGCTGCAACCAAAAAAATGCATATTTTGTCCATTTATATGGCATAATTTTTCTAGCCTCTGTGCTTCAGTGGCTGCAACCAAAAAAATTCATATTTTCTCCATTTATATGGCATAATTTTTCTAGCCTCTGTGCTTCAGTGGCTGCAACCAAAAAAATGCATATTTTCTCCATTTATATGGCATAATTTTTCTGGCCTCTGTGCTTCAGTGGCTGCAACCAAAAAAATTTATATTTTCAGCATTTATATGGCATAATTTTTCTGGCAACTGTGCTTCAGTGGCTGCGACCAAAAAAATGACTATTTTCAGCATTTATATGGCATATTTTTTCTGGCCTCTGTGCTTCAGTGGCTGCGGCCAAAAAAACTGGGCAAACAATGCCTACAAGGTCAACGACTTTTTTTCCGACGTTCGCTACATCCCTATCTGACAGGCAACGCATGCATTGTCACTAGTGATGGGCGAATAAATTAGTCTGGAGCGAATTTGCAAGTTTCGCGCTGGCAAATAAATTTGTGAAACTCCAAAAATTTTGGATGTGGACACCCATTGACTTTAAGGCGGCGTCAAAGTTTACGCAGGCGACAATTTTCGAGTTTCACAAATTTTTCACGCATTTTTCGCTGAGACAGGAGAAAAAAACGGGAGAAATTCGCCCATCACTTTATTTGTCACCATAACTGCAGCCTAATATCAGGTTCTAAAACATATTTTCAACTTACAAATGCGGGCTCTACAGCAAGGCTCATTTTCGAGGTCGAGAGAAAAAAGGAAACGGGGAGAAAAAAGCAAAGAACCCCCAAAACTCATTTTCTCAAACGCTAGCTTATTAAAAACAAAAACGACAGAACATTTCCACGCAAAGCGACAAGAATCACACTGTTCATTTTTATTGAGGATTAAAAACTTGAATCCTTTAATGAGCTGGGGAAATAAATATATAATTAAAGGTGTAAGAGACGATTCCCATTGACTCCTACTGAACCTCAGCAGGTTTTACTCGCCAAATTTTTTATGGTGACTTTTTGCGCTTTTATTAATAAATCCTGACTATTGGAGGTTCCAAAGAATAGTCTTGTGTATATTCATGTTTGTGGTTTTTTTTTGCTGCATTTTATCTTGGGGATAAAACTAAAACTCAACTTAAGTTAAATGGGGTTCACGGATAGGGATGTAGCGAACGTCTGTTCGCGAACCTATTCGCGAACTTGCGTCCAAAAATGCGAACGGTTCGCGAACGTCGCGAACCCCATAGACTTCAATGGGAATGCGAATTTTAAAAGCTAGAAAAGACATTTCTGGCCAGAAAAATGATTTTAAAGTTGTTTAAAGGGTGCAACGACCTGGACAGTGGCATGCCAGAGGGGGATCAAGGGTAAAAATGTATCTGAAAAATACATTGTTGACACAGCGCTGCGTTTTGTGCTGTAAAGGGCAGAAATCACACTACGTCACTCAGGTGATGTTTCTGGACACGGAATGTGAAAAAGCTCACACAGCTAGGTGGCACTTGGTTAAAGACTGGGCAAACAATGCCTGCAAGGGCAACGTATACAGTAGTGGATACGGAATATATTATTGCTGCTGTAAAAACATCACTCAGGTGATGTTTACGGACACGGAATTATTATTGTTATTTAGACAGAATGTGAAAAAGCTCACACAGCTAGGTGGCACTTGCATACCTCCCAACTGTCCCTCTTTTGACCACTCAACCCCCTGTCCCTCTTTTGTACTGGAAAGTCCCTCTTTTCTCTGCACTGAACAGCCAGAAAAAAAACAGTTTCTAACTTAATTAGCTTTTGGCAGAGAGCTCAGAACAGCTAACAGGTGCAAATAAGATACTTTGTAACAATTTTGACTCTGGTTGGTGCTGGTAGTGGTGAACTACTAGGAGGAGCAGCACACCAGACCCTCTTTTCTCTGAACTGAACAGCCAGAAAAAAAACAGTTTCTAACTTAATTAGCTTTTGGCAGAGAGCTCAGAACAGCTAACAGGTGCAAATAAGATACTTTGTAACAATTTTGACTCTGGTTGGTGCTGGTAGTGGTGAACTACTAGGAGGAGCAGCACACCAGTCCCTCTTTTCTCTGAACTGAACAGCCAGAAAAAAAACAGTTTCTAACTTAATTAGCTTTTGGCAGAGAGCTCAGAACAGCTAACAGGTGCAAATAAGATACTTTGTAACAATTTTGACTCTGGTTGGTGCTGGTAGTGGTGAACTACTAGGATGAGCAGCACACCAGTCCCTCTTTTCTCTGCACTGAACAGCCAGAAAAAAACAGTTTCTAACTTAATTAGCTTTTGGCAGAGAGCTCAGAACAGCTAACAGGTGCAAATAAGATACTTTGTAACAATTTTGACTCTGGTTGGTGCTGGTAGTGGTGAACTACTAGGAGGAGCAGCACACCAGTCCCTCTTTTCTCTGAACTGAACAGCCAGAAAAAAAACAGTTTCTAACTTAATTAGCTTTTGGCAGAGAGCTCAGAACAGCTAACAGGTGCAAATAAGATACTTTGTAACAATTTTGACTCTGGTTGGTGCTGGTAGTGGTGAACTACTAGGAGGAGCAGCAGCACACCAGACCCTCTTTTCTCTGAACTGAACAGCCAGAAAAAAAAACAGTTTCTAACTTAATTAGCTTTTGGCAGAGAGCTCAGAACAGCTAACAGGTGCAAATAAGATACTTTGTAACAATTTTGACTCTGTTTGGTGCTGGTAGTGGTGAACTACTAGGAGGAGCAGCACACCAGTCCCACTCCCCAACACAGCTAGACTAATAGCACTGGGCTCTTACAGTAGCAAAGTAAAAAAAACAAAAAAAAAATAAAAGCAGTCCTTACAAGGACTATTGGGTTACAGGCAGCAGTCAGCAGATGAGATCAGAAGCAGTGCCCACAGCAGCTACATACAGAGCACTGCAGTAGAAGGTAGATTACTACTAGTCAGCAAAGCTAACTAACCTAAACTCACTGTCCCTCAAATCCCTGCAGAGTTCTGTCCCTACAATACAGAGCAGTATCAAGTAGATTACTAGCCAGCAAAGTTACTATCAACTGTCCCTCAAATCACTAAACAGCTCTCTCCCTACACTAGCTCTTCCAAGCACACACAGGCAGAATGAAAAAACGCTGCAGGGCTTCAGTTTATATATGGAAGGGGAGTGGTCCAGGGGGTGTGGGGGTGGTCCAGGAGGGAGAGCTTCCTGATTGGCTGCCATGTATCTGCTGGTCTGGGGGAGAAATGGCAAAAATAAGCGCCAGCTAAGGCGAACCCAAATTGGCGAACGTCGCGCGACGTTCGCGAACGCGAACAGTCGATGTTCGCGCGAACTAGTTCGCGGGCGAACAGTCTGCGACATCTCTAGTCACGGACCCCATCTAAAAACAAATGTTCTGTAAGCCTACACATTATAGTTACTAGTACTTTTTATTACTCATCTTTCTATTCAGGCCTCTCCTATTGGATCTTCCAGTCTCGTATTCTAATGAATGTTTGGTTGCTGGGGTAATTTGGATCCTACCAACCAGATTTTTGCGAATGCAAACTGGAGAGCTGTTGAATAAAAAGCTAAATAACTCAAAAACCACAAATAATAAAAAATGTAAACCAATTGCAAATTGTCTCAAAATAGCGCTCTCTACATCATACTAAAAGTTAGTTTAACAACCCTTTAAGATAAATCAGACCCTTAGAGGACTATTTGATATTTTTTGAGGTTGAGAAAGAAAAACACGAGCACCAAAAAAAGTGGGTGCCCCGAAAAAAACTTGTGTGACTTTTTTCATGACTGTTAACTTATTTAAGAAAAAAACACAAGAATATACTCACACATGTTTTTTTTCTCAGTGAGCACCAGTGAGAATCACATTGTTCTATTCATTTTCTGAGGCTAGAAAACTTGAATGTTTCAATAAGCTGGAAAAATAAAAATATAAGTAAAACTGTTAGAGATGGTTCCCAATGCCCCACTATTGAACCCCACCAGTTTTACTGGCGACTTTTCATGGTATTATTCTTTAATAAATCCCAACTATCCAAGGTACAAAGAATATTCTTTAATATATTTAGATTCTTGTTTTTTTGTGCCATTTAAAACTCAACTTAATGTAAATCAGCCCTTTAAGTGTCTTCATTGGTAAATTGTGCACAAAGTGATTTTCTTTGTATTATGTATTTTGCATTAGGACTCTTACACACTGGCGTTTTTTCCTGCGCTCCCCTGCGTTGCGCTCTCTTCTGTTCAACCGCAGGGGAGCGCAGGACACTATATTTGTCAGAGGTAGAGGCTACGTTGCATGTTTCAGCAGGTGGTAACATACATTTACATGCAGAAATCAGTACAATCTATTTGTTACCCATTGGGTTGACCCCGCACAAGAGGAGGCTCTGTTTTTGCTTAAAGGGCAACTCCAGCTTCCAAACAAAAATTTAATAAAGAGTTCCACATAAAACAGAAACCCCTTATATATACATCACAGTTACCCGTTTCTTCACGTATGAATAAATGCCATTTTCTATGCTGAAATCCAGTTGTTCAACAGTTCTTCTCTTTCTGCATCATTTGAAATCCTGGCAGGGAAGGAGCGTCTAAAACACTGATGTTAAAAATTGTAACAACTTCTCCGCGGCTTACAGACAGCATGTAGGAACTACATAACCCACAATGCATTGCGCTGTGCTGTTACAGGGTTTGGAGGATGCAGGCTGAGGACAGATGGCAGTAGTCAGTCAGCTCAGCAAAGTTGTCAGACAGATCAGCAGGAGAGCAGGGGAACTGTTCCAAACCATTAAAAAACATGAAAAGTCTGCATATTTTTTAATTGATGTATATTGCAAAGTTGCTTGAAATTATGTTTACTTTTCAAAAAGCTTAAGTTATGTTTTTGTGGAGTTCCCCTTTATGGTAGCCATAGGTGTAATAATTACAATCTTTCCAGTGACCTGTGCTAGAGCTGAATCGTCAGATATACAGGTAGAAACAATAGAATTCTACCTGTATCTGATGATTTACTAACAGTGGTAGATGTTCAGGTGCCTTCAAATGCACCCAGGTAGTCTGATCAAAGAGCCGACTGATATCCAAGTCTTCTGCGGATATCGGTAGGCTTGTCTGCCAGGTTCTGTACAATATTATTGGTGCATCTATGGCCACCTTTAGTTTGTGTGGGTTTGAATGGTAATATTTCCTGTGTGCAGCACTGGAACAGCCTTAGCATGCTATTCATTTGGTGCAAGCTAGCTGGGTGTATAGCTGCACATGCCATTGAATCGTTGCAAGTAATACCTCCTCGGGGCAGCTGGTAATACCAGGGCTTTCTTGCATCCATGCATCATTAAAGCAGGCTGAACCAGCATATTGATACAAGCCAAAAGCTGCAAGCATTATGTATAGGCACCTTTCTGAATAGGATTCCTATACTTGCAATTTTTGGTAGGGTTTTGCATTTCGCACCTTGTTTAGATTGTATTTGTATTTTTTATTAACTTGTAAGTGGTAGATGCTACAATGTTTTAGCAGGTATTACTTTCACTGACATTAGCAGGTGAGAGCAATCTGTTTATTATTACCAGTTTGATTGTCCCACGTCTTTAAAGGAAGGTAATTTTGTGGAGAAGGCATGTTCTCATTACAACATAAAACAAAATTACTGAGATTGAAAATAGAGAGGCATATGCCACAAGTTTCAACCCTTTGTGCTGGATTAGATGAGTCAAGTCTGGATTCAAATCAATACACTGTGGTGTGGTACAGAATCACATGAACACATCCAGGTCAAAGCATAAAAAAAACACTTAATTACAGAGCATTGTCCAGATTGGCTAATTGGCAAAAAAAATCAATCCTTTTTGAGTCTGGGAGGCATTAATAAAAAAGCCTTTGTCTCCTACTAGAAAATCTATTAATGTGTACAGTAGGATCTCAGAGTTTTCTTTCCATATTCATGTGACATAACTCAATCTCAACCCACTGCCCCAGGCACAGCTTGGATAGCCCATATTCATAACGGAAATCTTCTGTTCTCTGTATTCATTTTGTTACCCTTCCTTGAACTCTCCGTGCCTGTAATATCTTTTTTCGCAGACCCACAATTCTATATTTAATCTGATGTTGTAGAAGAGGACTATTATTTTATATACAGTACATATACAGGATATATGACTTTCCTCACCAAAAACAAGTCTGCCAGCTGCAAGTATTCCTGTATCCTTTTCCATCTTTTTTTTTTTTTTACATATCCTTGTCCTATATAATATGTAATCTACATGCAAACTGTTAAATCTTATCTTAATATATATTTGAATATCTAGGTAAACATATTTTCTACATAGATGTCAAAGCTGCTATGATTATCCTGCAACGATTCTGTATAGACCCAATTGACTTTCGGTATTTTGAGCACACACACAAACACATACGCACACACATGTATAGGCTGCACACTTTGGAAAAACAACAATGAACCTGGGTGCTTATGCAAAAAAATAAATAATCAGTCCTGCACTCACAGGGTTTTCGCAAAATCAAAAAAGCCTATATTAAAAAAACGGGGTTAAAAAGCCAAAGTTTCTGTCCCACACAGGAACCTTAAATAAATAAATAAATAAAAGGGTCCCACCCACACCAGAGACATCATAACCCAAGTTGTGACAGTTAAGGTGGCCATACACGGGCCGATAAAAGCTGCCGACAGACTGTGTCGGCAGCTTATTGGCCCGTGTATGGGGCCCCCCAACAGGCTTCACCGATCGAGATCTGGCCGAAAGTCGGCCAGATCTCGATCGGATGGGACAGAAAATCCCGTCGGATCGCGGCCGCATCTATTCGTTGATGCGGTCCCGCGATCCGACCGCCCCTTAAGGCCTCGTTAGGATCCGATCGTTGGGCCCTAGGGCCCATGATCGGATCTGCCCGATATTGCCCACCTCAAGGTGGGCATATCGGAGGGAGATCCGCTCGTTTGACGACATCGCCAAACGAGCGGATCTCTCAGTGTATGGCCACCTTTAGTTGTATCTCTCTGGTCCCTTAATGTTCACATGGCCTTTTAGGCACACTCAGGCATCATCTCCCATGGGGCCAAAGCAACATATATATATATAATTATATATATATATATATATATATATATATATATATATATCTCCTTGAAAAAGGTCCCCTCAGATCTAATTTTGTGTATTCAATAAAACAACACTCCATTCACTAAACTAATGGGAGAGTGCTGATCCTTCACACCATTATATATATATATATATATATATATATATATATAAAAGACAGCAACAAATAGCAGCACTCCAAGGAATTTTATAACCAGACGAGATTGGTCAAAGCAAAAAGGTTTATTATTCCTACGTTTCAGTTCCTCATGGAACTTTCATCAGGGAAAGTTCCATGAGGAACTGAAACGTTGGAATAATAAACCTTTTTGCTTTGACCAATCTCGTCTGGTTATAAAATTCCTTGGAGTGCTGCTATTTGTTGCTGTCTTTTATATTACTATTTGGACTAGCACCCAGGTTATAAACATTGGCTTGAGGTGTGCGTTCACTGTGTTCAAACAGCCAGCAAAAGGTTAGCAGTGGGAGTGAGAAGGAGAGGCAGAGAGGATTTATGGGTGGTCACTTTCAAATTGGAAGGCAATTCATAGTTTACTGTTAATGCCTTGTTTCTGCGGGATTCAGTTTCCAATTATGTTGTAAAGAAATTTCAGAAGATCATCTTTGCTGGAATAGTGCTGAAGTTGAGAGACATCAATTCTAAAGTAAAGGTAAAACTAACAATTTTGGAGAGAGTTGGGGGAACCAACAGTTGCAGGTAAGAGCCCAGTGTCAGCAGGAGCTGAGAAGGTTGCACAGGTTGCTGTATTGATGGTCTTGATGGACTGTCCATTCACTTGATGGAAGTGAAGTAGGTACAGAAGCACCATCACAGACAGGTCAGGACAGGGAAAACATTCAATAAATGAGGAAGGCATAGTATAAGTGGGGGGTTTAATAGATAGCTCACATGTACAAGAGTTAACACCTTGACTTGACTCCTGACACATCTTTCCAAAACAGAGACATGTGCAACCCTGAGAATACAGTGCTCACTGCTTTCAGCAGCCTTTGTGTTCATGAGAATTTGGCAGGCACATAAACATATACCCTCTTGCTCCCTACCCATCACCAACTTGTGCCTCATTCAGACGTGCAAATTTAGAGAGTGCCCAGGCCCAGAATAGTGTAAAGACCACAAAGACTCAAGCCTATGACAGCACAATTTTAGGGGTGGCATGCCACCCAGCCCCATTTGTCTCTCCTTGTGCCTACTGGCACTGCAGTCTAGAAATGTTATCTGACATAAGGTGAAGAGCACAGCCAGAGTACTCTTGCACTTTCATCCAGAAGTAAATAACTCCTTATGCCTTGTAATTGATGGTAGCAAAAATCCATGCTAATCATAACAGAAGTAATGTGCCTCTGCTGTGCTGTGCTGGTCACTTGGGGGACAAAGTTTGAACATTTTCTTATTTCTAACCAGCAGATCTCCTATTACTGCTCTTGTTTTCTTATATTTTTTATTTTTATTGGTTTGTTTTGTAGCTTAATCTTTTTTTCCTCTGTATTTATTACTTCTCTCTTTCAGTAGAAAGCATTTGACCCCTGCCCACGCTGAACTGTATTATACCTTATATTGAGCTGCCTCTAATATCACACGGCTATGTTATTTGTTAAAATCACTGCGGTAAGAATGGCCCCTAAAGCTGCATAAACACATACAGGTGTAGGGTAAAGCTCATAAAGTACTTTTGTTTTCAAGAACTGTTGTATTGTTGAAATCCAGTGGAAGGAACATTTCACTGGGTCTTTCTGAGTTTACGAATTAGTATTTCCCTTTGATTCTTATTATTGCATGTGAGCTGGCTGCTTGGCTGCCAGAGTAATCCTACACCCAGGTAATTGCCTTTTGAAATCGCATACACAATGCTTGTACCCTTTTCTGTCTGCTTTGTGTTATTAACAGTGTGCTATTATAACTGGAGCTCATTGGCTGTTTTGTGAATAGTTGAAAAGCTCACTGATCTGTTGAAAATTCACTTCCCCTAGGTCTCCAAAAGCACCAATAAAATCACTGCTGCTGTCAGAAAAAGACTTTTTTCTAAACCACTGAGTCTATTTTGCCAGACCATTAGTCCATATCAAAATTCTGAAAACATATATATATATGGTAACTCACCTGTCTGCTTTTAAGTCAGGTGTCTAAAACACCTGAGATATCAGAACAACTTTGAGAGCCGTTGAGCTGTTATGTACGTACTTGTGACTTGCCTTTTGCCTCACCAAGTTTCTTTTTAGGGTATGACTGCTGGTATTTAGCAGTTTAACATGTGACTAACTGCAGAAACCTGCTGGGGGACGACCCCCTCAAAATCCCATACCTGGTTCTACTTCCATCTCCACCCTAATCTCGAGCTTTTGGAATTACCTTTTAACAACTAAAGCCAACAATCACTTCTCACTACTAATACTGCTTGATCTCTCCGCTGTATTTGACACCAGGGACCATCCTCTTCTTCTCCAGTCCCTCCGTTCACTTGGCCTTCGTGACACTGTCCTGTCCTGGTTCTCTTCTTCACTAATCGTTCCTTCGGTGTCTCCTACAATAGAGTAGCATCTTCTCCCCTTCCTCTTTCTGTTGGGGTTCCTCAAGGCTCTGTCCTGGGCCCCCTATTATTCTCCCTCTATACTTCCTCCCTCGGCTAATAAACTCGTATGGTTTCCACTACCACCTCTATGCTGATGATACTCAGATCTATCTCTCCTCTCCAGATCTCAACCCAGAACTCCTAAATCGGGTCTCCTCCTGCCTGTCCACTATCTCTACTTGGATGTCACAACGCTACCTTAAATTGAACCTCCCTAAAACAGAAATGGTGCTCTTTCCTCTAACTAACACCATTAACATCCCGGAAGCATCCATCACAGCTAACAATTCCACTATCACCCCATCTCTCCAGGCCCGGTGGCTTGGGGTTATCCTAGATTTTGCCCTGTCCTTCACTCCTCATATCCAGTCACTTATTAAATCATGTCACTTCCACCTAAGGAACATATCCAAAATACGATCATTTATCACCCAAGATGCTTCCAAAATTCTTATTCACTCTCTCATCATATCATGTCTAGACTACTGTAACTCTCTTTTAATTGGTCTTCCCCTCCAGAGACTGTCACCTCTCCAGTCCATAATGAACACTGCTGCGAGGCTCATAAACCTCAGCAACCGCTCCTCCTCTGCCTCGCCATTCTGTCAATCCCTGCACTGGCTTCCGTTACCTTTCAGAATAAAGTTCAAATTAATGACCCTGACATTCAAAGCACTTCAAAACTCTGCCCCACCCTAGATCTCTGAACTCATCTCTATATACTCACCCAACCACTTACTACGCTCCTCTACTGACCTGCTCCTCAATTCTTCTCTCATTACCTCCTCACATGCTCGCATTCAAGACTTTGCAAGGGCTGCACCCCTCCTCTGGAACTCTTTCCCAAGGTCTGTCCGACTTTCTCCCAACCTTTCTGCTTTCAAAAGATCTCTTAAAAAGCACTTCTTTAGAGAAGCCTACCCTCATTCTGCTTAACTACCAATGCAATACCACATACAGTACTACAACTCTCACTCACTTAATTCTGATCCTGCCCACTCCCACACCTTGTGTCTTATTCCCTTCCCTTTAGATTGTAAGCTCTTTTGTACAGGGCCTTTCTCACCTTATGTACCAGTATTGGTAGTGATGTTTGTAACTCCACGTTTTACATATGTAAATAATGTGATTTCGTTGTATAAACACATTTACTTTACTGCGCTGCATAATATTCTGGCGTTATATAAATAAATGTTAATAAATATGAGCCCTAGGTGACCAGCTAGATTGCAGTTAAAAAAAGTCTGCCACTTGAAGCCTTCAGAGAATTGTATTCCTATTGACACGGCATTGCAGATGTAAGAGTAACCATGCATCTGAACTAAGAGCATAGACAGAGGGGATTTCTAAGATGCATCTCTGAATTTTACTCACCAAGATGGAAAACTTTTGTGACATCTTTGAATGCCTAGATTAATACTGCTATATAGATGCTGAACCCTTACATTGGTTCAATTAGTTCTATATATAACATTTGGCTTTTCTAGACATTTGTATTTAGGGTTTAGTTCTCCTTTAACACCAGATCTTGTACACTTTGCAGAGTGATCTTTCTGGCCTTACCTCAGTGTAATTGTTTTGCCTAGTGTTTATCTCATTAATTATTCCCTATGACTGACCCTGCCCTGTACTGCTGTGACTCTAACTTTTGGCCTTAAAACAGAAACAAATCCCTTATTAAAAAACCCCCTACCCCACATAGACCATCCCAGCCTAGGCGCTACCCCGGGCAAATGCCCCTAACTTTTTACTTACCCCTCAGTGCAGATTCAGGGATCAGAGTTTATGGCAGCCATTTTAGGTAATCTGAGAATGAGACCAGTTGGAGCAATTTCCCGGTTTGCGTCAACTTGCGCATGCATCGAAATTGACAGAATTTGCCGAAGCGACAGAAGAGGACACGGGGCTGATTTATGTACCTGGTCCCATCTCTGATGTCACTGGAGGGTGTGGGATCAAGTATATAAATAACAGTGTCAATCTGGGTTCATGTAACAAATGGTGCTGGTGATTAACAGAACAGGAGCTGGTGTGCTGTGTAACAGTTTTATTAAAGAAAATACTAGTACACCCCTGAGCACAAATGAGGGCAGGCAGAAAACAAGTCCTTAAACAGGCCAAAGTCTCAGGGCCTGGCAGCAAGAATCAAAGTCTGTAAAACAGGCCGAAGGTCAAGGGCAGGCAGAAGACTTGCAGAGTCAGGAAATAGGCCAAGGTCAAGACTGGGAGATCAGACAATGGGGAACAAGGACGGGAGCAGGGCTTACAAGGCCACAGCAGGGAATTAGTATCATCATCCTTACAGAAAACAATATCAAAAGACACAAAAAAGAAAAACGATAACTAATGAATACCAGCCGCAAAATGACTCAGTTTATATTTGCTAGTTCCCGCTTTTAGTATCTGTAGTAAACGTGTATACATCTGTATCAGTCTTTCATTAAGTACCCAGAGTAACAGCCGAAAATCCAGCGGCATGCCTCCAAAAGGCAGGGAGTGCAAGATATCAAATATTTGCTAAGCTAGGCGTTAGAGGGTAAACAAATAAAGAGAGAGAACATAATGCATTAGAAATATGTTCTTAAGTATTATAATTAAACCAACATTTTGTCCTTTGAACAACCTAAAAAGGACAATATTCAGATATTTTTAGCATAAATCAAGTAAATGAACACTGAAAATATGTTCTGCCTGTTCTTGAAACTAAAAAATCTACATTTTCATCTTCAGCCTTAGTAACAGATAGTTTCACTGTTATCTAATGTAAGGCTCAACTAAGATAGCAAATGGGAAGGCTGGACAATCTCTGGTGAGGACCTTATTAAACAGTATATGTAGAACTCTCCTGACAGGCCTGAGCACCAAACATTCCACTTGATCTGGTTCATCGTTTGATTAGCAAAATAGCTTTCTCTATAGAAGTATTTTCTTATGGTTCTTCTGTTAATCAGTGTCTTCAACATTCATCATGATTAGACAATCTCTATTGTATTTTTGTTCAATTAAATGGGACAGGACACCCCCGCTTTCAACATTAGTTTCAATTAATTGGGTTGTGATGAAGATTATTGTTGTTTTGCTTAAAGTTTAAGGGGCAGATTTATCAAGGGTCGAATTTCTAAGTAATGGGAGTTTTTTTGAACTTCGAAATTCGAATAAAAAAAGACCAATCGAAATGTATTTAAAAAAAATCAAAGATTTTAACTTCGGGTGAATAGGCTGCATTTGAATCGTTCGAATCGAAGTTTTAGCGCATTCGAACGAATTTGAAACAAAGTATTTGCCCCAAAAAAATTTGATTTTTTTTAAAGTCCACCAAATGACTCCAATTAGGTTGTAGGAGGTCCCCCATAGGCTAAAACAGCAATTCGGCAGGTTTTAGATGGTGAATGGTCGAAGTTTTAAAGAGACAGTATATGATAAATTTATTTGAATATTCGAATAGTCGAATTTTTTTCAAATTCAAATCGAATTTCGGCCTATTCGAAATACACAAAAATAGCTCAGAATTTGTTTTTTTTACTTCGACCCTTGATAAATCTGCCCCTTAATGTCTTGCACAAAACAGGGCAGTAATGAATCAGTAGCCACTAAGAAGCCTCTATGTAACGAGTTGCTGTTCATTACAAAAGACAACAGCCTGTAGCTGGGCAACAGATGGGTATTATTTATAAAGAGGACTTCTTATCTGACTGCTGTTTTAGTTTTATTTTCAAATGTTCAGAGCAAGAAATAACAAATATCATAGATTATTCCTAATTAATACTATAGGCAGAAAGTTCAGTATATTCACAGTTCATTGAACTAATGTTCAAAGGGTGGTATACTGTTCTATAAAGTACCAATAAATCATCCCTCTTTCTGCTACTAATCTCTCTTCCTCTACAAATATTCAGTTTGCTTTTCCCAGTGCTTTGCTATATTGTTTTCTTACTTTCAGCTCATCTCAAGTTTTGAGTTTCAGACCCATTTCCTTTCCTGCTGCTGCAAAGTACAAATCTGCCTGAATTCTGCAAGATTTCACTCATCATAGAGCATACAGCAAGTCCCTTAAATAGGCAATCCCTACATATACGTAACAGGAGTGCATGCTGGACACGAAAGGAATTGGAACATGCTAATGAAAAAAAAAAAAAGGAATTGTAAATTATAAGTACAAGATGCCATGCTTTTTGCTCTTTGCACTCGTTAGCATCTGTGGGCACAGCTCCTTGTGCTCTATTCTGTAGTCTTGCTAACTCCTTCTGTATAAATTCAGAGCTGCCAACATTTGAGCAGTGTATTCATTGGTGCATGCCTGGGTTTTTTTTAAAATGTAATTTTTATTCCACACATATCCCCCATGACACTCTTAGTGCTCTTTTATTTGCATCCAGGGCTTCCTAAAATGATGCCCCTTGTCTAAAGATTTCTCCTATTGTAAGTTGGATGTGGCCTTGGCAAAGCAGAGAACTGGCAGTGCAGATATATCCCTCTTACTTTGGTTTTGACCTATTCATTTTTCATAATGAGAAGATAATTGCTAGTGTGTCTCTTAAAGGGCATATAAAGTCTAAAATAGAATAAGGCTAGAAATGCTGTATTTTGTATACTAAATATAAACATGAACTTACTACACCACACGCCTAATCAAACAAATAATTTATGCTTTCGAAGTTGGCTAGAGGGGGTCACCATCTTGTAACTTTGTTAAACATCTTTGCAAGACTAAGACATGCTCAGTGTGGTCTGGGCTGCTTAGGGATCATCATAAACAAAGCTGCTTGAGTTCTGCATGGCTGGGAAGTAAGGTGGGGCTCCCCCTGCTGTTCATAAGTATGATTGTTTCCCTGCGCAACAATTAGGGACCATCTGACAATTCCTATCCACAGCAGTAAATGAAGGGAGAATTTCACTGCGTACACATTTTTTAATTAAAGTATATTGGATATAGGTTTCTTTTTCATTAAAGAAAGTAAAAATGGGATTTTATTTTTTTGGCTTTACATGCCCTTTAAAGGCACATTTGCCCTATATTTTCATTGTTATTATGCAGAAGAATGCACGAGTGCAGTTTTATTTAAAGGGTAGTTCAGGTTTGAGTTAACTTTTAGTATGATGTAGAGTGGGGTCCTTAACTTTTTTTTACCCATGAGCAACATTCAGACGTTAAAAGAATTTGAGAGCAACCTAAACATGAAAAATGTTCCTGGGGGTTGCAAAATAAGTGTTGTAATTGACCATTTGGACTGGCAGCCTACAGGAGGTTCTGTCTGGCAGTTCACCTAGTTCACCTAGGAGCAACATCCAATGGGCTGGAGAGCAATATGCTGCTCACAAGCAACTAGTTGGGGATCACTGTCTGTCTTTCCTGTGCCTTAGAATGTAAGTTAAGATAATAATAATATGCCTGCTTCTGGCATTACATACCATCCGAGCCTTGACCACATCTAGACACCCAATCTGTGGCTACATACGAACATGCTGTATAATTATTTTGTACTAACTGTAAGCAATTAATGATACTATTGATAAAGCAGTATCAAACGTTTAAAACTGACATGTAAAGGTGTTAAATAACTAACTATAACTACTATACTGATTATTTTACATTTATATTTAGTGATGGGCGAATTTATTCAGCAGGCGCAAATTTGCCAGCTTCAACGTTTTTTGATGTCGGCGGCAGAATCGACGCAATGATTAATGGATGCCCATTGACTTTAATGGGAGTTGGCGTCAACTTTGACGCAGGTGCCCATTTTGACGCCGGCAAATTGTCGCCGGCGTCAAAATCTGCGTTTCGCAAAATCTTTGGCCATTTCGTGGCGAAGTGAAATGGGACAAATTTTCCCATCACTATTTATATTTTTAAAAAGAATAAGCTGAGACTTGAGAGACTTGAGCTCAGAAGACAAGGTGTGTTTTTGTGTTCAAAAATACTTTCATTCATTCATTCTAAAAATCTTATGCATTTTTCCAACTATAGTCATTCCATAGGTCATTTAAGGAGAATTTCTAAGCACTGCCTTTTTAATAGCTACAGAGCCTACCCTCCCCACCACGTACAGTACACAGAAGAACATCAGCAACCTGTTCTCTTGTTAAAATAAATGAGCACAAAAAATATGATTACAAGTGGCACAAGAGAAGGAAATAAAAAGTTGTTGACAACCCTACTTAAGTTACCTATATCTATTTATAGTGTAAATATTTACCTGATAATACACCAAGTTCAGGAGGAATCCATACATTATGGGGTAGATTTATCAAGGGTTGAATTTCGAGTTTATGGGAGTTTTTAAAAACTCCCACCAACTGCAATTAACTCGTAATTCGAAAAAAAAATGACCAATCGAAATTTATTAAAAAATTAAATTTTTTAAAAACGGGTGAATATTTGAATCGAATTTGAATCAAATTTGATCAAATGCAATTCGAGGTTTTTCACCAAATTTTTTTTTAAAAAAATATTTTTTTTTCAAAAGTCCACCAAATGACTCCAGATTGATTGTAGGAGGTTCCCCATAGGCTAAAGCATCAATTCAGCAGGTTTTAGACGGCAAATAGTCAAATCTGAATTCTTAATGGGACAGCAGATGATAAATTTCAAAATTCTAATTTATCAGTTCCTGATAAAATATTTTATAATATTACAGAATTAGATTAAAAATGTAAACTCAATAATATGTTTGTTAGACAGTTCTCAGTTTGACTTCACTTTGGACATTGATCTGGTAAGTATAGATACAACCTCAGTAAGAATGCAATAGTGGTATTAGGAAGTCTTATTTGAGGTTTAATTCCAGTTGATACATATCCTCATTTGCCATGTTTCACAATTTACTGATACAGGTATCAAAGGAGGGCTTTCTTGGAAGTGAATATGTAGCACTTTGATGTTTATAAAGGACATGAAAGAAGGACTGGCCATTCCTCGAATGGCAATATGTGAACAGAATGAGTTGTTTCCTAGGTGTTATGGTGGGGGGGTCTCTAAATGTAAGAGCTAGATTTATTTATGTGGAATCTAGGACAAAAGCCTTTCCCTATGGGCAATACAGGCTTTGGAAGCAAAGAAAACTTTGGCACCTGAAAGCTCACCTAAAATTATATTGGGTATGTTTAATGTTTACATTTTTTGTAGGCTTAAAATATGAAGATCCTAAGTAACCTGCCTCTCTACTATCTATAAAATAAAGTTTGAGCCCCCAAATAAAGTGCAGAGTCCATTTTGTTCCAACAAGGCTGCTTGGTTTCCTGGCAGCCCTCACATTTGCTGCTCCTCGGGCATGGGGTAGGCAACAGGTGCAGCATACAAGGTACATTACACCCATTTGCCAGAACTGGTAAATAGTTTGTAGGAAGTATCATTGGGTGGGTACCCTTGTGCTCTACAATCTCCAAATGACATTTTACCTAGCCAGTGAGATGCAAGGACAATATAACCTGAAACAGGAAATGATCCTGTTTGTTTAATCCTCAATAGATTCTTGAAACCCATACCGAAAACCCTTGGCCTCTCATGTGCACAGGATAACAAAAAGTAACCCGAGTCATGTAAAAAAAGAGGTGACACTCCTTGGATCATTAGTGTTGTGCAATAAAGTCATAGATGCTTCACAAGTTCTTTGAAGCCACTCCAGCCTCTTTAGTGTGCTGTGAAATCAGATACTTGAGCTGTTAAAGCAGTCTGTGAAATTACAAACTGGAGTACTTCTGAATTCATTCAATGATTTCCAAACTGGAGCCCGGCCTGTCGATGAGAAGAAAGAGCAAAGGATTGAAGAAACCAGTGAAATGTGGCTGGTGATCATTAACTTTGGCGCATTTTCAGATACACAGCATTGTGCTTTGTGCGGCTGAAGCAGAGGTAACAGCAAGGGTTAGATCTCCAGCACAAAGCAAATATAGATAGAAATATCACTGTAGTCATTTGAAATATTAAAGGCATTCATCATGTCATTTCCTTTGCTTATATTATATCTGTTTATTGAACAGAGAGCATGCTAATAAAATACTGATGCTATGCTATCCCCTTTCTCTTTTATTTTCACATTCAGTCCCGTCTGTTCTCCTGAGTCTTCCAACCATGGAGATTAGTATTTGTGTACTATATTGTTATTGGTGTTGTTGTCAATCTAGAAGGCTGATTTACTGTATCAATAATATAAATTATTACTCAAATTGATTTTAAAAACACACTTGACCTAAAAAAACTATTTCATCAGGCAAGGATTATGGCCTTTTAGAAGTGGCATTGCTACTATAGGGCTAATATCCCTCAAGATAAAATACTGATGAATTAAACAGTGGTGATTCCCTTAAACTTCTATACCCCATCCCTTGGAGATGTTGCAGATTTACAAAATCTTTGATTTAGCTACCCACACTAAGCATACTGATTAGTAATTTGTCACCCCTGCCGCCAGAATAATAAGCAACATTACAATTGATGCACAATTTGGTATCACACGTTTTTCGAATTTATGAGTTAACATACTAAGGTAAGCCAGAAAAAATTCTTCTTATGGGATACTGTCATGGGAAAAAAATATTTTTTTCAAAATTAATCAGTTAATATTGCTGCTCCAGCAGAATTCTGCACTGAAATCCATTTCTCAAAAGAGCAAACAGATTTTTTTATATTAAATTTTGAAATCTGACATGGGGCTAGACATTTTGTCAATTTCCCAGCTGCCCCTGGTCATGTGACTTGTGCCTGCACTTTAGGAGAGAAATGCTTTCTGGCAGGCTGCTGTTTTTCCTTCTCAATGTAACTGAATGCGTCTCAGTGAGACATGGGTTTTTACTATTGAGTGTTGTTCTTAGATCTACCAGGCAGCTGTTATCTTGTGTTAGGGAGCTGTTATCTGGTTACCTTCCCATTGTTCTTTTGTTTGGCTGCTGGGGGGGGGGAAAGGGAGGGGGGTGATATCACTCCAACTTGCAGTACAGCAGTAAAGAGTGATTGAAGTTTATCAGAGCACAAGTCACATGACTTGGGGCAGCTGGGACAATATGTCTAGCCCCATGTCAGATTTCAAAATTGAATATAAAAAAAGTATTCTGCTGGAGCAGCACTATTAACTGATTCATTTTGAAAAAAATTAGTTTCCCATGACAGTATCCCTTTAACTGATCCCTTTACATTTCAAGAGCTATGTAAAAAATTGGAGCATTTGTATTTCACTCACAATCTTTTTTTATTTGCCAAACTTTTACTTGATTAAAGACTTGAATGCTAAGTCAGTTTAAGGCGACCATCGATGTTAAGATTTTCCTCTCCTTAATGATGACTTTAGAGTAAGCCGACAAATTCGAACGATCTTGCATCTAGCGATGACATCGCTTGAAATGGTCTTTTTTGTTGATGGACAAATCATACATTTAAATGATTGTTTCAAGAAAAGCTTGGTCCCACGAAATCGAAAAGATCTTTCAAAAATCTTAACACCTATGGCCGCCTTTACACATGAGCGTGTTCTTATTATACTGTATAGATAAGCAGATAAGTGGCTGAATCAGTCTAAAGGGCAAAATCATAATTATAAAAGGCATAAATCTGCCTGTGTATAGCCACTTTTAGTGATTATTTTGTCTCAATTTCCTAGAAAGGAGTTGTTCTTCCTCTTTGGCCTCTATCTTATGACCTAGGTGGATGGGTCTGGGGAAACAAACAAATTTTGTTGCAGGGTACTCTGGTAGGCCACATATAGATCTGACCAAAAAATTGATAGATATAAATATAGAAACCTTTATTTATACAATCGTCTCTAGCCTAACGCGTATCACTAAGACACAATCACTTAGTGACACTAAACGCGTTAGGCTAGAGAGATAGATAAAGGTTTCTCTATTTTTATCTATCAATTTTTGGTCGGATCTATATGTGGCCTACCAGAGTGCCCTGCACCAATATTTGTTTGTTTGCACACGGATTGTCTGCTCCCTTGAGCTGAGAGCCTGGGGCAGGAGCACCTGGACCACTGGTCTACTTTGTTATTCTACAATGATCGGTTATGTTTTATGCTTAAATGCTTTTGATGGGTCTGAGGAGCCTGGTATCAACAAGGCCCACTAAAGAATTCTTTCCTAGAGGGACAACTCTTCTAGAGAAAGCCAGGGAACAGGGACCCAATAAACAAGGTTTAATCCAACATACTGATCCTACTTTTTACTCTGTAACGCTTGTTTTTCAGATTATTGTAAGACCCCTGTTTGATTTAAATTATTGTAAAGTGCTATGAAACCTGCTGGCGCTGTATGAAAAAAGGTGACAATTACGACAACATAGGACTTGCTTTGTCAGAGTAAATTCTAGGAACATAAGATAAAAAACATAGCTATAAAAGCAGCTTTGTGCTCCACCAAAGTATTGTAGTTGGGGGAAGCTCTTCCTTAGGCACATCAAGTCAAAATTGGAAGTACCACGGCACTCAAGGTATTCAGCTAGTGTATTACTACTTGGACATTTTCCACTGGAAGGGACCCAGACCACTATCTGATAACCTAAAGATGTGGTGTCACATTGTTAGGCTGAGATGTGAAGATATCTGACTGTGTTATGTGTTTCCCAAGAAACCATTTGTGTTTTAAGTTTAAGAACCTCTGGTATCCTATTTGTATATTTACAGCAGCAGAGAAGTGTAGTTGCACAACATCCTCTCCCTTCATCCTCTACGTAGTGAGACCTGGGAAGTGGAGTCCAGTGTGTCACATGCTCAATGTACATTTAGGCCAAGATAGGAATACACATCATTATTCTTTTGAAAAAAAAAAAAAGTAAGTGTCATGGTGAAATCACAATTTTCGATTATGCTGTATCTCCCCAAGCAACATCTGTGAATTGCTGTTGGTCTGGAAGTGTTAAAGGAGAAGGAAAGCTCTAAAATGGTTTATTGTCAACAGATTAGCCTCAATAGTGCAAGCTAGAACGCTATATTTATTCTGCAGAATGATTTACCATACCTGAGTAAACAGCTCTAGACACTGTCTCTGTTTGTTTAGGATAGAAGCTGCCATATAAGCTTGGTGTGACATCACTTCATGCCTGAGTCTCTCCCTGCTCACTTACAGCTCTGAGCTCAGATTACAGCAGGGATAGGATGAGGGAGGAGGAGAGGAGCAAACTGAGCATGCTCAAGCCCTGCCCTGGAGGTTTATGCTGAAAACAGGAAGTCTGATACAGAAGCCCATGTGTACACAATAAAAGGAAAGAAATGCTGTGTTTCTTTTGACAGAGGACTCAGAGCAGCATTTACTGGTGTATTTATATAGACCTTTCTAATAAAGCTTACTTAATTTTAGCCTTTCCTTCTCCTTTAATGTTAGGGTCAACTGCTGTTAAAAAAAAATTATTAACACAACAGCAGCTGGGAATTTCCAGAAGAAGAAAGGTATTAAACACGGACAGATGTAGACATTGTAGGTATGAAATCTCTTTGTTTCCTTATTAGAATACAGAATCAATTGAATCATTTATAGCATTAGGTAAAAAAAAACATCCTTCCCTGTTTCTAAGAAATAGAAAAATAGGAGGCCCACATAAATACCTTCTTATTATTTTTTGCAGACTTTCAAACTCTTGAAACGAAGATCCTATAAAATACCTCTATTCTCTATCCCGCTGAAAAACAATATCTATCTCTGCTTCTTTTAAAGGAAAACTTAATCCTATAAATGAATATTGCTATAAATGCCCTATTTTATATACTGAACCAGCCTAAAGCATCTCTATAGTATTAATATTTCAGGCCATGAAAATTTGGGATTTTGTTAGAAGTGTCTGCGACACTCACATGCTCAGTGGGCTCTGAGCAGCTGTTGAGAAGCTAAACTTAGGGGTCGTCGCAAATCATCAAGTAGAAAATTAGGTTTGTCTGTCATATAAGCTAATGCTACAGTGCTGATTATTACATTCTGATGCTAATTGCACTGTTTTCTGAGCTATAATGTGACAATGTTTCGTCCTTGTTAGGACCTTTATCAATATATAGCATCTATATAGCATCTGATGTATTTTAAATTCAGGCCCTTCTCTTGAAAACTTCTGCTGTTCCTTCTTTTATACTGTATGCCTCCTCTCTCTCTCTCTCTCTCTCTCTCTCTCTCTCTCTCTCTCTCTCTCTCTCTCTCTCTCTCTCTCTCTCTCTCTCTCTCTCTCACACTATATACTGTATATATAGTAG
Organism: Xenopus petersii; assembly: GCA_038501925.1. Lineage (NCBI taxonomy): Eukaryota > Metazoa > Chordata > Amphibia > Anura > Pipidae > Xenopus > Xenopus petersii. Next base: position 38,227,042 of record CM076681.1, on the reverse strand, counting down.
AAAACAGCTTACTGGCACTCACGATAATTTTGTAATAGATAATAGTAGTCGTAATGGAAAGTCACACTCGCAGGGTTTAGCAGGAAAAAATGAAAATATTATTAACAACGCCCTCAAAGTTGCACCTTTGAGGGCGTTGATAATAAAATTTTCATTTTTTTCTGCTAAGCCCTGCGAGTGTGACCTCCTTTTGCGACTATATATATCATCATAATTTATTTATATAGCGCCGACAAGATACACAGTGCTTTACCTTAGTTATAACAAACAAGGGTTAAAAAGTACAATAGGATTAGAGGACCCTACAAATTAGAGTTTGCAAAGTAAATGTTAGGGTACAATTGAGACATTAGGATTTTAGATTAGAAACAATTTTGTGATTTTTGATACAGCAATGATTGATTAATTAAGGTACATTGAATAAGCTTCTTTAAACAGGTGGAGCGCTTGAAAGTTTGGAAAGAAGGAGAAATTCTGACAGCTTGAGGCAGAGAGTTCCAGAGAAAAGCAGAAGCATGAGAGAACTCTTGTAGACCAGAATGGGCAGAAGTGATGAGAGGAGAAGTAAGCCAAAGGTCAGAAGCAGAGCGAAGGTTGCGTGAGTATTTGGAGATCAGAGATGAAATATAGGGAGGGGCTTCATGATTAAGGGCCTTGAATGTGAGTGTAAGTAATTTGAATTTGATTCTAGAGGAGATTGGGAGCCAGTGAAGGGACATGAATATGGGAGCAGCTGATGTTGAGCGGTGAAATAGATGAAAGAGTATAGCAGCCGCATTTAGAAAAGATTGGAGTTGTGAAAGGCGAATTGTTGGAATATCTGCGAGGAGTAAGTTGCAGTAATCAAGGGGGGAGATGATGAGAGACTGAATCAGTGTTTTATTTGAATCTGAACTGAGATATGGTCGTATTTGGGGAATGTTGCTCAGTTGAATAACAACAAGATTTTGCAAGTGTCTGAATGTGTGGTGAAAAAGATAGATGTGAGTCTAGAATAACTCGTAGGCAGTGTGGCTGTGTGGTGGAATGAAAGGTGGTGTTGTTTACTGTGAGTGATATCTGAGGGACAGGGGGAAGATCTTGTAGGAAATAAAATGAGTTCTGTTTGTGAAAGGTTCAGTTTCAGGTGGCGCTGTGACATCCAGGAGGAGACAGCAGAGAGGTCTTTAACTTGGGAAAAGACAGAAAGAGAAAGGTCAGGAGTAGATAAGTAGAGTTGGGTGTCATCAGCATAAAGGTGACTGAATACGTTTTCCTAGCGAAGTTGTATAGAGCGAGAAAAGCAGAGGGCCTAGAACAGAGCCCTGAGGAACTCCGACAGAGAGAGGGAACGTAGTAGGAGTAGAATTAGAGAAGGCAACTTTAACGGAACGGTTAGACAGATTTAAACCATGAAAGAGCAACAGAGTATAAAATATATATATATAAATATATATATAACCAAAGGAATGGTGCACTCCGTAGACAAAATTAATACCTGGGTGCCAGCATGGGAAATAAGCAGTGAAAAAGGATTGCAGCACTCACAGGGTTTTAGTGAAAAAACAAAAATCTCAAATCTTCTGCAAAAATATAACCTACTTACATATAAAAAAATATTGTTAAGTAGCAGGATTACATACAGGCCATTGATAAGTTAGTGTATGTCATTCTGGATACATGCCTGCAGCTTCACGTTATCTTGTTATTCCTTTGAGATGTTTAATATGTAGGCAAGTGTGTTAAGAATTGTGATGACACACCTGCCTCCACACAGTTTCATTTACTCTCAACTGCAATGGCAGCAAAAGGCAAGGCAGAAAAACTACAAATCAGAGCCATAAATGATGAAATATTGATTGGATGATCAAGGGGATTGGAATGGAGGCTGAGAAGGCAGAGGACAGAGGAAAAAAGCATTGATTCATTCAGCTGGAATTGAGAAGCATGAGTTCATGTGTCTTTTTCATTGAAATGATATAAAACAGTGTATATATTTGTGATTGTAATTGCAATATTGCTGCGAATTCCCACAGCCCCTTACCTGGAACCTCTTGCCTAGGACATTACTTTTGTTTTTAAAAAAAAGTAGAGGTGAAAAGCCTAGTGTGGGGTCCCATTATGGGTTCTGGCCTCCCAAATAGGTTAAATCAGTCTAAAACCAAGCTTGTTAATATTGCAAAATGAATCAAAGTCCAATAAAGAACAGACAGAGAAGAACATTGACACTGATGAAGGCGTGGCACAGATATTAAAAGCAGAATTTTGGCTGATGTGTTAAAATTAGTACACATTGGTCCGGCTGGTGCCACTTCTAGCATTCGGCATTGAAATGACACATGCGGCCAATTCTTTTGGCAACTGTTTGCTGCGGAATTGGACACATATGTCGCTATCTTTGAGGGTGGTGGTAGCTCCAGGGTTCCCCTGTGTCAATAGGCGCACTTGTGTATGATTTTTGGTGGTCCACAAGTGATATGGATGTTACTGGCTTAAGTGAATGTTACACAGAAGCATTTGTGTGTTGTGTACGGAATAATGTATAGTTAAAGGAGAAGGGAATGTCCAATCTGTGGGGGGTTGGTGCCAAATGCCAAGGATTGTAATGGCTTGCCTTACACACCAGGACAGTGCTCCTATTAGCTGAAAACTGCATCAGCCCCCAGGTATTTGTATCTTCTTTCTTAGCTCTGGTGCACTTTAACAAAAAACAAGAATGGATGGAGGGCACTCCAATTAAACAGTCAAGTAAGTTGCACATGAAAAGATTTTGTACAAAAAAAACCCCTAAACCACTCCCAAAAAGTGGCGACAGATACTATATTGCAAAAGTGTGCAAGCCCCGTTTATTTGCACTTTAACAAAAAAGACAGCTTTTTTGCTCTAATGCACATCTATTGGCTGCTGGATTTTGAAGAAAGAAGAAGGGAGGAAGACGATTGCTTCCTTGAAAGTACCTTGGGTGGGTGCACATTTAGGCTAAATGGAGCAAAGGCCCAGGGTATCAGGTAAGTCATTGCAATCCTTGGGGGGTGCCTTAATATTTGGACCCCCTTGGAGCTTGGATTGGAGCTTCCCTTCTCCTATAATTTTTAGAGTAACACACACTCATAGGTACATAGATTTATGTACTTTTCAGATAAACAACCTGGAGTTTAAAAATGATTGCTCCATGTGTGGATTCATTGATATCTAAATATCTTTGAAGTCACATCATTTTCTATTCAGAGCTCAAATGCTTGGTTCAAAAATGTGCACAATAGTCATAAGCAAAATTTTACCCAGGCTTCGCTGCCAAAAAGATGCCTATAGATTCCAATGGGTAAAAAAATAAGATTTCATTGCATTTGCCGAATTTGCAGCTGTTTTGTGAATTTTCGGGGGAAGCGAAACGGGTCAGATTCGCCCATCGCTAGTGCATAAGTTTGCACGTGTTAAATCGCCATCCGCAGACTTGTCTCCTGCTTAGCACTAGTGCATCAGTTGTACCTATTTATGTGTAGCATGCGGAGATACAAGGGAAACTCAGAGATAAAGTACCAGGCTGACTAAGAGGAGGCATTAGTGATGGGCGAATTTGTTCACCAGGCGCGAATTTGTGGCAGATTCCTGTGTTTCGCTGCTGGTGAATAAATTTTGCGAATTTCAAATTTTTTCGACAATGTTTAATTAATATTTAATGTTACCAAAATCGCCATTTTCATGAATCTTTCAACAGTTTCGCGAATTTCGTGAGAAATTACGAAATTCGTGGCGAAACGGGACTAATTCACCCATCACTAGGAGGCATGTACCAGAGGTACCTAAATGTGAGAAAGGCATATAGGAGGTGCCAGAACAGGGCCCTGCCATTCCCCTTATTGCTCTAGAACTTGCACCCCACAGTAACATAAATGATCCCTATGTCTTTTTTCACTTGGGGGCAGATTCACTAAGGGTCGAATTTCGAAGTTAAAAATACTTCGAAATTCGACCCTCGAATTGAAATCCTTCGACTTCGAATATCGAAGTCGAAGGATTTAGCGCTAAACGTTCGATCGAACGATCGAAGGATTTTTCGTTCGATCGAACGATTAAATCCTTCAAATCGAACGATTCGATTTTAATCAAACGATCGAATGAATATCCTTCGATCAAAAAAAGCTTAGCAAGCCTATGGGGACCTTCCCCATAGGCTAACATTGACTTCGGTAGGTTTTATCTGCCGAAGTAGGGGGTCGAATTTTTTTTTAAAGGGAAAGTACTTCGACTATCGAATAGTCGAATAGTCGAATGATTTTTACTTCGAATCGTTCGATTTCGTTCGAATTCGAACAAATTTAACCAATTCGATGGTCGAAGTACCCAAAAAAAACTTCGAAATTCGAAGTTTTTTTCATTCGAATCCTTCACTCGAAGTTAGTGAATCTGCCCCTTGATGTTGACAACACTAGCAGAAATCCACATTGTTAAAACAATTCTATTGTCTTTTTAGCAATTCATGGGTGCTCCTTTAGTAAAGTGCAAGAAACAGCAATAATATCCTGTGACAAAAAAAAATACGCCAGAAAAAAAGCAAGAGCAGGTTTGCGAAAGTGTGAACACTTCTTTCATTGTGAATATTCTGGCAAACATACATTATCAACCCCTATTATTGTATTCATGCTACGTAAGTTGCCTCGTAAGGTTTACAAATGACTATCGCTAGAATTGTCCCCAAATATAGACACAATTGTCACCAATTTTTATTGCCACCCGGAAAGTGGCATTTATGTTAAAAAGAAATTGTTTAGTAAATGAGCAGTATAGTCAGTTATTTAAACATAAGCAGTGAAAATGAGTTATTGCATTATGGAAGAATGATACTTATAAATGTAGTACAGGATCGCTTATCTGGAAGCCCATTATCCAGAAAGCTCTGAATAACGGAATGTCTGTCTCCTAAAGACTTATCCAAATAATCCAAATTTTTAAAAATGATTTCCTTTTCTCTGTAAAAATCAAACAGAACCTTGTACAGGTATGGGACCTGTTATCTAGTATGCTGGGGACTTGTGATTTTCTGGATAATTCTACAATTTGGATCTTCATAACTAAAATTTACCAGAAAATGTTGTACAAACTACTGTTTTATTATTACACAGAAAAAGGAAAACATTTTAAAAAATTTGGATTATTTGATTAGAATGGGAGACAACCTTTTTGTTATTCTGAGATTTCTAGATAATGGGTATCCGGGTTAACAGATCCCATACCTGTACTTGATCCTAACTAATGTATAATTAATCCTTATTGGAGGCAAAACTAGCCTTTTGGGTTTATTTAATGTTTACATGATTTTCTAGTAGACTTAAGTAATGAAGATCCAAATTAGAGAAAGATCTGTTATCAGGAAAACCCTGGATAACAGGTCCCATACCTGTATTAGTCAATTAATTAAGAAAAGGGTATATAAAATGGGAAAATAATTTATTGCTGAAATTCCTGATATTAACTAATTGGCTATAAGTATACATTCATAAACTTGTAATAAAACCATTCATATACAGTATATATAATAATTAGTGTGGCTTTTGGCAGTGGTGCCAAAAAAAATTGCAAGATTTATAGCAGATTATGCAGTTAGGCTAAATAAGCACCAAAAAACTCGCAACTCTCCAGAAATAACACAGAAACGAACTGCTACGCTTGCCTAATTAACGCCACTTCGATTAAGACAAATTTGTTTCATTGCCATTTAGAAAACATGCATGCAGCGTTAATTATGTTGCAAGAATATTTGCAACCAAATATGCGTAGTGATGGGCCAAATCTTTTGCGACAGGCGCCAATTTGCGAGATTCGCCACCATTTTTCGATGTTTTGACAAATTTTTCGGCGAAACGAAATGGCGCAAATTCGCCCATCACTAAATATGGGCTGATAGATTATAGACAATTTTTATGAACGTTAGTAAACAGACTCCTTGATGCTCTAAATTCCAAACAGTTTCCTTATCTGAATAGCCCCACATCCCATGTATTCCGGATAAGAGATCCCCTAACAGTATCTTTTAAAAATGAATGACTACAAGCTTCCATTTTCTATAAACAAACAGACTAATAAAGATTGCATTATTTTATCCCAACCCTGCGGAGGTATGTACAAGGGCAATGTAATGTAAAAACTACATAAGGTACAACGGATGTTTAGGGGTCTACTTTCTTTTTAAATAATAATGGAAAAAGAACCATGTTTGCTTTTGGCTTTAGATTTGTGCTTGTAATGTAAGAATCAGTACTGATTGACTTAAAGGATTGACCAAAGTAATTGATATGACCAATAGGGATGTAGCGAACGGCGGAAAAAATGTTCGCGAACATATTCGCGAACTTGCGTCCCAAAATGCGAACGGTTTGCGAACGTCGCAAACCCCATAGACTTCAATGGGAAGGCGAATTTTAAAAGCTAGAAAAGACATTTCTGGCCAGAAAAATTATTTTAAAGTTGTTTAAAGGGTGCAACGACCTGGACAGTGGCATGCCAGAGGGGGATCAAGGGCAAAAATTTATCTGAAAAATACATTGTTGACACAGCGCTGCGTTTTGTGCTGTAAAGGGTAGAAATCACACTACGTCACTCAGGTGATGTTTCTGGACACGGAATGTGAAAAAGCTCACACAGCTAGGTGGCACTTGGTTAAAGACTGGGCAAACAATACCTGCAAGGGCAACGTGTACAGTAGTGGATAGCATGTTACAGTATGGAAATAAGGCATTTGAAGCATTACAGTGCAAAAAGTAATGATAATGGGGGATTTTAATTACCCAGATATTGACTGGAGCAACGGTACTGCTAGATCAGTTAATGGGAACAAGTTTATAAACTTATTACACGACAATTTTTTAGCACAGGTTGTTGAGGAGCCTACCAGAAAAAATGCTATTCTTGATTTAGTGATCTCAAATGACCCAGAACTTATAGCAAATGTGCAAGTCATTGAACCCCTGGGAAATAGTCACTATAAGGTTATATCTTTTAATGTCTGGTGCAAAAAACAAAAATATACTGGCGCAACAAAAACCATGAATTTTGCAAAAGCTAATTTTAGTGCCTTGAGGGCTGCCCTACAGAGCATTGATTGGGGCATTAGGTTTTCAGCTAAAAACACAGAACAGAAATGGTTGTCCTTTAAAATGATATTAAATCATTACTGTTCTCAATTTATTCCCTTAAGGACTAAACGTAGAAGCTCTAAGAATCATCCTGTGTGGCTTAAAGGAATAGTTCAGTGTGAAACTAAAAACTGTATAAATAGATAGACTGTGCAAAATAAAAAATGTTTCTAATATAGTTAGTTAGGCAAAAATGTAATATATAAAGGCTGGAGTGAACAGATGTCTAATAAAACAGCCAGAATCCAACTTCCTGCTTTTCAGCTCTATAACTCTGAGCTAGTCAGCGACTTGAAGGGGGGCCACATGGTACATTTCTGTTCAGTGAGTTTGTAATTGATCCTCAGCATTCAGCTCAGATTCAAAAGCAACAGATATGACCCATGTGGCCCCCCCTCAAGTCTCTGATTGGTTACTGCCTGGTAGCCAGGGTAACCAGTCAGTGTAAACCAAGAGAGCTGAAAAGCAGGAAGTAGTGTTGTAGCTGTTATATTACACATCCAGTCACTCCAGCCTTTATACATTACATTTTTGGCTAACTAACTATATTAGAAACATTTTTTATTTTGCACAGCCTATCTATTTACCCAGTTTTTATTTTTACACTGAACAATTCCTTTAAAACAGAAGTAAAGAAGTTAATGGGACAGAAGAGAAAGGCATTTAAAAACTACAAATCTGTAGGGACAGAAGCTGCATTTAATGAATATAAACACTGTAATAAATGTTGTAAATCAGCAATCCGGAAGGCTAAGAAAAGAAATGAAGAGTTAATTGCGGTGGAAGTGAAAACTAACCCTAAAAAGTTTTTTTAAATATATTAATAGTAAAAAGATGCAGGTTGAGAGTGTTGCTCCATTAAATAATGGTACCAGTATGGTTGTAACAGATACAGATAAGGCAAATGTGTTAAATCAGTTCTTTTCTTCAGTGTATACAATAGAGGAGTCTGGGTTCACAGGCTCATTTAATAACTGCACGAATGGTTCAGCTCAATCTAGTCAGTGGCTGACTCAGGATATCATTCAAAAAGCTTTAATACAAATTAATGTAAACAAGGCTCCAGGGCCTGATGGCATACACCCCCGGGTTCTAAGAGAGCTTAGTTTAGTTTTAGACCATCCCTTATTTCTGATTTTCTCAGATTCACTGTCATCTGGTATGGTGCCTATGGATTGGAGAAAAGCTGATGTTATTCCAATATTCAAAAAGGGATTACGATCTCAGCCTGGCAATTATAGGCCAGTAAGCTTGACATCTGTGGTGGGCAAATTATTTGAAGGCTTGTTAAGGGATCACATTCAAAATTTTGTCCTAATGAATGGCATTATGAGCAACAATCAGCATTGCTTTATGAAGGATAGGTCATGTCAGACGAATTTGATTGCATTTTATGATGTGGTAAGTAAGATTCTGGATAGTGGGGGGGCAGTAGATGTGATCTATTTGGATTTTGCCAAAGCGTTTGATACTGTGCCCCACAAACGACTGCTTTCTAAACTAAGGTCTGTTGGGCTTAATGAAGTCGTTTGCACATGGATAGGAAACTGGCTACAGGATCGGGTACAGAGGGTAGTTGTTAATGGGACATTCTCTAGTTGGAGTAAGGTTCTTAGTGGGGTCCCCCAGGGCTCAGTATTGGGTCCACTTTTATTTAACTTGTTCATTAATGACTTAGGGGAGGGTGTTGTAAGTAATGTATCAGTGTTTGCAGATGACACAAAATTATCCAGCCCAATTAATTCCATCCAGGATGTGGCATCCTTGCAACATGATCTTGACAAACTGGCAATCTGGGCAGCTAAGTGGCAAATGATATTCAATGTTGATAAATGTAAAGTCATGCACCTGGGATGTAAAAATATCCAAGCCACTTATACCCTTAATGGGACTGCACTAGGCAAATCCATTATGGAAATGGACCTTGGAGTCCTTGTAGATGATAAACTTGGCTGTAGCAAGCAATGCCAGTCAGCAGCATCAAGGGCAAATAAGGTCTTGAGCTGTATTAAAAGGGGCATAGAGTCAAGGGAGGAGGGGGTCATTCTTCCACTGTATAGAGCACTTGTAAGGCCCCATCTAGAATATGCCGTACAGTTTTGGTCTCCATCACTCAAACAGGACATTATTGTATTAGAGAGGGTACAGAGAAGGGCAACTAAGCTGGTAAAAGGTATTGAAAATCTTAGCTATGAGGAAAGACTGGCCAAATTGGGGATGTTCACACTGGAGAAGAGGCGCTTAAGGGGTGATATGATGACTATGTATAAATATATAAGGGGATCATATAATAATCTCTCTAATGCTTTATTTACCAGTAGGTCTTTCCAGCTGACACAAGGTCACCCATTCCGATTAGAAGAAAAGAGGGGTTTTTTACAGTGAGAGCTGTGAAGATGTGGAATTCTCTCCCTGAATCAGTTGTACAGGCTGATACATTAGATAGCTTTAAGAAGGGGTTGGATAGCTTTTTAGCAAGTAAGGGAATACAGGGTTATGAGAAATAGCTCATAGTCCAAGTTGATCCAGGGACTAGTCCGATTGCCATTTTGGAGTCAGGAAGGAATTTTTCCCCTCTAAGGCAAATTGGAGAGGCTTCAGATGGGTTTTTTTTGCCTTCCTCTGGATCAACTGGCAGATAGGTAGTTAGTAATAAAAAATAAAAAAAAAAAAAAAAAGGTTGAACTCGATGGACATGTGTCTTTTTTCAACCTTACTTACTATGTTACTATGTAAATAATAAGAAAAATACAGGTGCCATTATATTACAAACATCACAACACAACACAAAATTGTTCAAACAACTGCTGAAAACAACTTCCAGTCTAGGATGACAGCGAACTTGCAGCTGATCACTTAATAGGCCAGTTGTATTACATTCCCTAACAGGCTAGGGGTAATCTACAAAGTTGAGTTCAGCGTTCGGTTGGAAGTGCAGAAACTCTAGAGAGTTCAGTGTTCGGTCTGTAAGTGCAGAAACTCTAGAGGGATAGAGAGTTGCATTGTACAATGGCTCTTGGGTTCTTAAGAATCAGTGGGATCAGAGACTGCTTTTTAGCAGAAGTATAAGGAGAAGTGGTCGCTGCCATAAAATGTTACAGGACGGCCCTTCTTCCTTAAATCTTGGGCATTAAGCCACCCTTTGGTCTGAGTTTTCGTTATTTTTACATCGGCTGTTTTTCTCTACTCTACTTTTAAGGACTGAATCCATATAATTAACTCCATTATCAAATCAGAGGCCACTGCCAGCATTACCTGGTGACCATTAAAGCATTCAGGGCTCTTGGAAATCATTATCTTTTTTGCACTCACTGTAGATTCTTGGTGTGTGGGGCACTGTAAAAACAAGTCATAAAAAAATAGGGGGATTATTTTGTTCAATACAAGCTGTATTAACTGAGCTCATATTATGGCCTCTTTAATAAAAGTGGGTTTAAGTTGTTTATGAATGTTAAAGATGGCTAGGTGGGGATAAGATAAGGGGAAATGACAGCTTAATCGTAGCAAAAATGTAAACAGGTGACAGTTCTGTTGTTTGATCCTAAAATTGATCTATGTGTTACTTCTAAGTAAAATGTGCTGCTCATTGTTTGACCCCAAAAACAAAATTCTCAGGTTCACATGATGACTGCAAAATCCACTTTGTGCACTTTATTTTTCTTTTTTTAGTATCTCGGTTTTAAAGGTCAAATGGCTTCAATTTTGAAAGAATTTAAATAATGTTACTACCATCGTGGAAGATCATGTTCATATACCTTCAGGGCTTGGGATGCACTCACACTGACCTGCTGTGTGGCCATTACGAGCTTCTCAAATATTTAGTCAAATGACTTTACATGAGTTTCTTGTTTCAGTACTTTGTTCCATTTCTGACTCCTCGTTACCTGTTTATCTTTACAAAACAATATTTTAATACTATTCAAATATAAATTACTGAGTAATAGATATTAAATATCTTTAGCCTCATTGTATTGAACCCATTTCAGGTGAACATCCCTTCTTATTTATTTTATTTAATTTTTAATAGGCAGCATTCTTTTAAAGTGGATCCGTCACCCAGACACAAAAATCTTTATAATAAAAGTCCTTTTCAAATTAAACATGAAATCCAATTTCTATTTTTTATTAAAGCATTCATAGCTGTTGTAAACTCATTTAAAAATCTCAGCTTTCAATCAAATACTGTCTGCCTCTCCTCTATGCCTTAGGCATAGAGGCGGGGCAGGCATTTACTTTCACTTTCCATTCAGCACTTCCTAGATTTCACTGCTCTCTTCACCATTTAATTGTGTAACCAGGGCATGGGGATGGACATCAGGTCCCCCATTCTGGTGCACAAACAAGATTCTGAGATGATACAAGATTTGTCTTAATAACAGTGTCCACAAAATGGCTCCTGCCTGCTTGCTATAATTATTAATTCCCAGACTGATGGAAACATGGTTTAAATAATTTATATAGTGTAATTAAAGTTCATTTTGCTTGATTAATGTGATAAAAAAAGATTTTGAATAATTTTTTTTGGTGACGGGTCCACTTTAAAGAATCACTCAAGGCTCTTGAAATCTAAAAGAGAAGAGAGAAGGAAGCGCACATAGGGCAATATTGTTTTGTGTTGTAGATCTGGTGATTTATAAGACAGGCGGACCAGTGAGTCTGTTAAAATGCATAGGAAAAGACAGTGTGGCACCTATTACTACACCCTATCTTAAAACAGCAGATCCTTTCGAGGAGTCTGGACCTTTACCTTGGAATGTGATGTGCCTTTGATGCTGAACTGTTTGTGAGTAGGCAATTGGCGTTCTGTGATTGTTTTTAAACTATTTATTAAACGGTATTATACTATTAGTTTCTCTTTTATATCCATTTCATGAATTGAGCAACAAATGATCCACAGAGCAGAGAACACATGTGATATGATATACATGCTGAACACTGACTGTTTGTATGTTCATATACAAAAGGGAGGTTGATCCATGTGTGCACCCTGGGTGGATCCAATTAACTTTTTATCTGAAAACCTTTTAACCCTATTGTGGCTGGATTTCTTTCACCAGATTTACAACACAAAACAATATTGGGACCCCCCACCCCAAACGCAAAGTGCCCTCTGGCCCCCTTCCCCAAACTGCAACCCTGCCCCCAGCACCTACTTTGTTTTCTGAGCCGCGCTGGGGGCCAGGGAGGAAGGTCAAAAGCTGCTGCTGGCTTCTACACAAGGACTGGGTCTGGGCCGTCAGGGCCCACAGGGGCCGGGGGCCCACCGGCTTTTTTCGCCATGTCCCGTCGGCCTAGTCTGATATTGCTTTTTAGCACTGACCAACTTTGTGTTAGGGGTAGGATCAAGGAAGCAGCAGGGATACTTAATGAAGTGGCGCAGTATTGATAAAAGCTTCTCTAAGTACTTTTAATTGCCTTTGTTTTCTCTTGAAATCTGTTTGGCTGAATTCTAATTATTGTGGAAGGGTTGCAACACCAATTTTATTACAGCACCAAATGTCAGTATTGCAGCTGAAAGAATGTGTAATCAGTCACAGAGAAATGACAGTCTAAAAACATGTCTACATAGAAAAGAAGACTAAAGAATAACAAATGGAATGGAGAGGGAGATTCTGGTGCTACAATTGACTTGTCATTCAGACATATGCCTGGATATGTAGCAAGATTAATATTTGACAGAAGACGAGTGCTTTTTAGGTATGGAACCTTATTGTGTGTTCAGCTGTCATTATATATTTACCTAATCTTTCATAGTAGATACATTTAATACAAGTTGCATATTGTTTCAGAAGAACATAGGAATTTTAAGTTACAGGTTTCATGTTGGTTCAGAAAGTTGAAAATTACTTTATTTTTCCTTCCTTGAACTATGTCATCTATAAGGGGTAGGAGGAGGAAGAAAAGGCACACACTCCTGGGACACACCAGGTTGGATAAAATTTAGATCTTTATTCTGTAGGCTAAAATCAAATGTCCTAACGTGTTTCATATCTAAAGATACGTAATCATTGGCACAAATTCGGAACAAACCATTACACACATTTAAACCCTAAATAGAGGATATGACGTGAACACAGACCTCATACGAGATAATTTTAACACTATGGGTGCTGTTCACTTGTTCAGCATATAAAACATCTTTTCATTAATCACATCCATTTAATTTACAAATGAACCATTAGTATTGAGTTGTGAATTATAAACTTGACTATTGTTCAAACAAAACATTATATCCAGAAAGAGGAATTGTGTAATGTGGCTGCAAACACAATGCAATATAAAACTAGAAAACATTTATAAAAATTATACAAATACACAACTCTCAGATTAATTTAGCATTCAACCGCTTTTCATGGATTTATGTTCACAGCACAACATCGAGAATTAATTTAATGAGATTAATTAATATAATTCCAAAATGAATATACATTCATCAATATTAAAAGGTCAGTTAGCCCAAGCTTGCACTTAATTTAGTTTCCTAGACCCCTAGAAGATTTTTTTTTATTTTTTCCAGTTGATGGTCGAAACGCATAGGGCAAGTTATTTTGTTATGTAACTTTGTTTTTGATAAAACTTGTACTTTTTTTCACGTGGAGTGTGCAATTTGCCTTTTTAATTTTGAATATTATTGAAATTAGGGACTTTAATGGGCAGCCTCCATGGCAATAGCACCTCACACTTTTGACTTGGAGTGTGCGCCTTCTAACTACTTTTTGTCTTCATCTAGAAGGGATGACTGAACTGGAATAATGAAATGAGATGAATGGGTATATTTGATTTTGAAAAACAGACAGGATATTAAGGGCCCAGGTACACAATATAAAGCCTCTTCACCTATCAAGGGGAAATAAGAATTATATATGACAAGGACTCACTCCCTCTCACACTTGCCTCCTTTTCTGAGATGCAGAGGTTTAAAGGAATATAGAAATAGATAAAATAATTACAATAATAATATAGGGAATAATAGTCTTTCAATGTTATTTTCTCTTGCAGATCCTTTCATACAATATAAAATTGTATATAAAAAAACTCTATTATTGTGTAGTATTTTCTAGACAAACTTGTATGAAACCACGTGCCATGGAAATATGCAAGAAATCGGGTGTACTTTCCCTTTCCACAGAGAGTTAGGGCTATTCCACACGGGGAGATAGCGACGCGTTTGCGGTCGCAGCGACAAAGCGCCGCGACAGTAGCCGCGACCGGCGCAGGCGACAGTTTTGTATGGGCGCCTATGTAAAAACGCCTGTGCTAACCACACGAGGCGATGCGCTTTTCAACAGTCGCCTGAAAAAGCCTGGCGAGGCATTTTCAGGCGACTGTTGAAAAGCAGTCGTGTGGTTAGCACAGGTGTGGAATAGCCCTTAATGTAGCCAATATCCCAGATCCTTCAGTATTTGAGGTGACACATTTGTGCAAAGCAAAAATCTGCTACCAATCCCAAACCTGACAGATCGATTGGGTGAAAATGCTTTCAATTAATGTAGTTCAATTAACTGTTCTTTTGCAGGGTAATAAAACAGCTACAGCGCCTATTGTGTAAAACTGTTTAATCAATAAGTATACTTAAAAGGTATATATATATTGCACTCACTTTGGGTAGCTTAAAATCAGTCACTTAATAGATTTGCGCAAATAGCAGAGGGTTCCATTGATTCATGAGTATATACAAGTTATACAAGTATATGACTCTATATGGGTTTGTATGCTTATTTTCTCCATAGCTTGGGGTGCTTTTTGTGTCCAGCCTTTCAATGTTAAGGCATCTGTAAATTAAATTAAAGCGATACTGATTATACTGATTCCTAAAAATAATAGGAACATATCAGTATCAAGTAGTTGCTTCACCCGCAATAGTTACCCTGAAAACCCCCCTCAAAGCCACCCCTGCAAAGCTCCATTGACCCGACCCTCCAAAACTGCTGAAAGATCTTCTGTGCAGTTTCAGTGAAGCTGGCCTTGGTGTGGCGCGATCCTTCCATAGGCTAGTTACAAATGAAAACAGGATGTCAGCCTATGGAAGGATCGCTCCAGCCCAGCATCACGGAAACAAGACAGAGATCCAGGCCCGGATTTGTGGCTAGAAAATTAGGGGCGGCATGCCTCCAATCTGGTTTTTTCGAGAGCTGTGCATCCCCACTTTGCTGACTTTTACACGAATGTGTGTGGGCAATTGGACAGGGTCGTCTAGGGGCGGCCGCCCGAGAAATCCGGCCCTGAGAAGATTAGTTAGCTGTGCTATTGCGGGTGCAGCAACTACTTGATACTGACATGTTCCTATGATTTTAGTAGGAATGTGTCAGTATCGCCTTGCTCCAGAAACAGGCAGCACAGTATCAGCAACTTTCTATAAGTTTTATTCAACAAGGAAGATCTTATCCCCAAACACTAGATGCAACTCTGCTGTACAAGAGATAGAGACATAGCAGAACAGGCACTGGAAAAAAACTACTGCAGGCATACATGTAGCATAGCGCTGATCATTTTAGGAATTAAATTATATAAACATACATGTTAAACTTGTGGCCCCCAGATATTGTTAAAGTACAACTCCCAGAATCCTCCAGTAGTCTTTGGGCATTTATTTAGCCTTAATAAAAAAGTACTGTATGATAAAAATTCAGTGGTAATTTATACCTATCCCTCCCTTGGTGGGGGGTAAACAACTGATCAATAACTTTACATATAAAAATGCCAAGATATATTGAAAGTTGCAGAATGTCGCCACAGTCTTGTGTCAGATTCAAGGGCATTGAATATATATGTGATAGTCTTTTTATCTCAACCCACATGGAGGTCTGATGATCTAGTAAATGAGAGATCAAGAGAACTATAAAAGTGGTACTATGCTGCAGTAAAATTATTATGTTTCATTTGTATTGTAAAAATGAAAGTAAGGTTCTATCACTGTCAAGGATTACATGGACACAGACATGGACTAGCAAACTGAGGGGCTGCTGTAAGATGCCATAGAAAGTTACTATTTAGTTGGCTGGTGCTTGGCTGTTTGGGCCTCAATTTATTTGGAATGCCAGGACCTGTTTTGATTTTCAGTTCAGACCATTATGGACAGGCCATCTGCATATTCAACTCAGGAAAGGCTTCCAAATCAACCTAAGCTGAAAAAAAAATCCTAAAAAATCCTGTCCTTACTCCTATTTCCCATACACTACCCCTCCACAGCACAAGATTGTATTTATATGAATGGACTGCTAGAAATTAAAACCTATATACAAAACCCCACTACTGCACAGAGAGATGCCTATATAAATAAATGTATTGAAAATGTGAAACTCAAACAACTCATGCAGCCTAACAGACACTACAATGAGAATTTCCATAAAACATTTCATTTGTAGCGTCTTTCCATAAAAACACTACAATGAGAATTTCCATAAAAACATAAGGTACTGTCTTCGATGAAATACTAAGATGATAGCGGTCACCCTGGACTTCTGTGACCTCTAAAGTTTTAAACCTAATTTCTTGTGCTTTCATGTGGAAAATCTCGGTAACTCTTAATAGCCTTTAGTTTCACTGAAACATACTGCTTTTAGTAGTACAAATTCAGTTTGATCTTTTTCTATATCCTTGTTTTATTGATAGTTACATACTCCTGCTTCTTCTAGAATATCTTATCCAGGATTGCCATAAGATACCTCAAAGAGATTGTTCTTTGGCAATCAGGTTTAGAGGATGGCTTTAATATACGCCATGCATCTGCTTGACAAGTGGAATGTTATGACAGACTTGTGATTGTCAGAGCACGTGGCACATCAAAGGTCCCTTAACACAGTTTAAAGGTTTGAGGAGATGGAACTGCATCAGAATCCATTTAACTAAAGTCATTTCAGCCTACAGTTGTTGCATGGCTCAATTTACTTTGTTGAAAGCTACAGAGATTTTCATAAATCGTAATGGAAATGTAATAGAGTAGAAAAAGAAAACTTAAGTATGTACAGTATATCTATAATTTTATAGAGTAGACTCTCTTTTCATTCTAGTGAAAATGGTGATAATAATGCATGACCATTCCCTGATGGTAGAATAATAAGGATCACACAAAATTCTCCATGATGTGACTATTCTGACTGTATTTTATAAGTTTGCTTAGACTTTCTTTCCAGAGCTCTCCCAGTATATCCTATGACTATACAACTCTATAACTATGACTGTCAGCCACAATGATCACAAGGCACATTTAGGGAACACAGCCTATTTGCAGAACTGCCTTCTTCTCTATGATTTGTGTCAACAGAAAGAAGAGCAGCTGCTTAAATTCATATTTTGGGATTGAGTATAAGGCTATTTATAAGAATCATAGTGTACCAGCACAACAACATTTGGCAATATCAAAGCGCTCTACACTGATTCAGGATTATAATACACCTTTGTAGTACCTTTTCACTTAGCCTATTTGCTAATTTTTAAAGGCCAGAAAAGAAATGTGTGTTCCAAAAAAAAGTCAAAACTCACCAAACTTTTTTCTTGAAAGCTGGCTTATTTAAGAAACAAACGTCACAAAATATTATTGCATTCTACAAATGGACAAAACCTTAAAACCTCAATTCTACAATTTGAAAAGGACATCTCTCGCTGAATTCTAAATGCCCTAGCCAGCTTTTAGATGGTGAATTTTTGTATTAGATTGTTTTGTGGTTTTTAATGAATAACACTTTTTCTGAGGTTTAGAGTTATTGTTATAATGCATGATTTTTTGTGCTAAAAAATTCAATTTGGGGAAACGAAAAAATATGAACATTGATAAATTGACCCCTAAATGTAGTTGTCGGCTATCTTCACTCAACCTTAAAAAAACTTGCTTACTTTTTACAATCTGACAAAAATCACAGTTCCCTGTTCACCTTTGATTTGAGATTGAGTGAAGTATTAATGAAGAGGTACAAATGGTTAATGGGTAAAATATTGTAATTAAACTTGTTTAATTAAAAGGGCAATATACACATATGTTCAACATGAACTCAATTAATTGGTCTGGCACTAGGAATGTGGTCTGCAATTTTTTTTTATATGTAAAATGTGACTTTTTTTTTTCCTTCAATGTGACTTACTATCCCCACCTTCATCCCTAGAATGAGGATGTTAGTTTAGTATAATAATGAGCTCCATATAATAAAAAATTTAAAAAACTGTTCCTGTCCCTAATTACTGCCTTTGACTTTGTCAAAGACTTGGCTAAAATATACAATAGAATCCTAATTCTCATCTGCCTTTTTGATTAAAGGCAAATCCACAAAATTAGCAAAATGTCTCCCCCTCCATTTCTTCGAGCATTCAGTGGCATCTAGGACAAATCCTGGATATGGTGCATCTCAATTTTATAAACAATGGGATAATCATCAAATAACCTGCTTGTGTTAAAAATTTAATATATATAAAAATGAAAAATAACTGGTTAATCGTTGTATAATTTATATTCTGTAGATTTTTACTGATACCTTAGAGGGATTTTTGAATAATTCTCAAGATTGTGAACTAGATTTTGGTTGAGTAGTTAAAAATAGGTAGAACAGCATATAATATACAGCATGCACCTGTCTAGATTAAAGCAGCCAGAATAACCTAACTAGTAAAGTGTGCAACAATTTGTCAAGGTGAATGCAATGAATTGTGAGAATTACAATGAATGGTAATGGCATTGTTGTTAGACTGCATGATATCAAAAATATTTTGCTTGTTATAAAAGAAAGTTTTGGAACTGATATTTGAATAACAATGGGAACAATGGTCATTTTCTGGTAATATGAGTTGGGTGGTTAACTTACTAACATAGGTGCTAAACTGTGGTGAATGATCGTGGTTTTGAACAGCTTTTTTGCACACATAGCCGAGAAGGAGTTTGAGGGAACATTTGTCACAGGTATCTTTTGAGGTTTCCAAACTACAAATCACAACTGTCATAGCCACTAGGGATGTAGCGAACTGCCGATTTGGTGTTCGCGAACGCCGTTCGTGAACACCGGCAAAAAATGCGAACGTTCGCGGACAGTTTGCGAACTTCGAACACCCGCTAAAATCGTTCGATTCGAACGATCGAAGGATTTTAATCATTCGATCGAAGGATTTTCATTCGAATCGAACGATCGAACGTTTTAAAATCGTTCGATTGAATGAAAATCATTCAATCGAATGCTTAAAATCGTTCGAACGAATGGAAATCGTTCGATTTTTAGCGGTCGAAGGAATTCGAATGGTCGAATGGTCGAACGATTTTTATTCGAATCGAACGCGAACTCAAAATGCGAACGTTCCCAAACGTTCGCGAACATTCGGCGGACGCGAACGGTTGAAGTTCGCGCGAACTAGTTTGCAGCAGAACAGTTCGCTACATCCCTAATAGCCACCTAGCTGTAGCCTTTGAAGACTGCACCAAATTCCAAAGGAAAGCTGGATCTCGGCACTTTTCTGGGAAAATGGGAGCAGTAGTACTGCTGTGCACCTCTGAATGACGCTCAAGTTACAGGGTGAGTAGGGGGTGGAAGACGTGACACAAACATGCCTCCCCCATACCCCTATTGATTGGAGCATAGGCATCATTCTGTTCATTCAAAGTTCCATACTACAGGTCAATGCTCTTAAAACAGACCCAGAGAGTTCCCTGCAGAACCCACTGGTTTGACAAGGTATATGTGAAAAATGATTGTAAATGTATACATGGTACAAACTGAAAACTAATAACTGCAAAGTAGACCATTTCCAAAATAAGAAAGGGTCCTACAACCTTAAAATGCCCATAGACATGCAGATTTTACCCTTGTATCCGATTGCCCAGTCTTCCGTCCTGCTTCTTTGAGAAGTTATCTTCATACAGTAGGTGGTCCTTGTGCTTTATCTAGCTATGCTTGCTTCCAAAACATGCATTAAGCACTTGCCAAAGGTTTTTTTGTCTTGGTTTGGTTAGGCTGAGATACTACATTTGTTGTCCATAGCCAACGGTTTTTTGTTTTTTGTCTTGGTTAGGCTGAGATAATACATTTTTTGTCCACATTATAAGTCAAAAGTTAGCATGTTTTCAAATTAAATAGAACTCATAGTTTGGAGCATGTGTGGGCAGGAAATCTAAGTCTAGTTCTTCTTTCAAGTTTCTTATCAGCAGGTTCTTGGCTGAATGATGGTTAATGGTCAAATGGAATTTTATATATGCAACACTTGAATTGTAACATTGTATACAGGCAGAGGTACTGCTCTCCAGCTGCTCAGGTTAAAGAAAGAATTCGGTGCACTAAGTTCCTACATGTTTTAGGCTCTTTTTTGGTTGGTGCAGTCCAACAATGGCCACAAGGCCACAAGTCCAACAATGGCCACAGTCCAACAATTGCACTCAATTCCACCAAAATTGTCTCATCTTATCTTTTAGGCCAACGAGAACACCTTCTATCAGAGCATAGGTTAAACATTACAACAGGATATTGATATCTCACTGCTTTTTCATATTAGTAAAATACAGAAATATACCTGCAAATATGCAACCAATATCAATATTATCATTTTGTTAAAAATCAACACTATCCATTAAAAGCACAATTTATTTTTTTAGAGTGCTTGTTTGCTTGTACCCACAAACGCCACAATCTGCAGAGTTTAATGCCATCTCTTTAAAGAGGCCAGACTGAGATTTTTTTAGACTATATGAGAGCAATACTCCATTAAAAGAAGAGCTAATGTACCAAAATAAAGGCCACCCAATATAAGAATATACATCTTTGGTTGGAGACGCCTAAAACAGATCTATTTGATTGATGTCAATAAGTCATAGAAACAAAATGTTATAGTGTTTTGTTTAAACATAATGACATTTATAAGATTCAAATGCCCTTAAAGAAGAACTAAAGCTTAACTAAAGCAGTAAGTAGAAATGTTGTACACCAAGAGCTATATCTATCAGAAAAGAAAATTGTATCTTTATATTAGATGTTTACACAGTTGTCCATTCTTCCCTTAGGGAGGGTCAGTGACCCTGGCCACCAAAGAGCTTTACAGTTGGGAGCAAGGTAAATCATTAAAAATTGTTAAATAACTAAAAGCAAAGGCAGGTGTAAATTTGAATGATGTCTGCGATGTACTTAAATTCATTAAACTCTTAAATATATATGCAACTTACTGCATTAATGACAGTACACTAAACAATTTTCATTAAACTCTCATTTCACTTTTCTGTATAAGTAAGGCTTGTTACTAAGTGGAACTGCATGTGGGGCCCAAATCCCAATGGTCATGCATATGTAGTGAATAAATGCTCTGCTTTATAGAAGAAATGTGGTTGTGAGGGGATTAACTTTTGTAATTCAATCTGCTCTGGTATTGCTGCAGTAAGTAAAGCACAGAAAGTATGAAGTTGAGGTTTTGTCATGATGTCCACACCTCATCTGAAGGCCTAAAAAGGCTTAAATTGCACTTCAAGTGGCAGCTGTCTCCACAGTCATGTCACGATTTTCATGTGATTTCACACAGTGGTTAAACAAGCAGTGTCATTATAGGTGGAGTGTGTGCAGTGGAGTCCAAGCCCTACATGGAATGCTATGCAGAGTCCCCGGCACATGGGTGGATTTTCCATTGAATTGACAACAAAATTATTGTAATAACAGTCCTTAAAGGACCAGTAACGTCAAATTTTTTTTTTACAAAATTCGTTAGTATACATCGAAATATAAACACCAACGCACTTTAAAATTTTAAATTGCAAAGCCTTTATTAAAAGATAACTTACTGAAACTCCACTTCCTGTCCTCTTCAGAAACGGCGACAAGGTGACCATCCATCCTGCAGCAGTTGATTTCTTCTCCCTGGCTATCTCTCCAGTCACTTCTTGATGCAGCCGTCCTGGTGGTGATCATCTATGGGGCAGTTGTGGTTGGCACGAAACCCGTGTGCGCTGGCCTTCTCCCTGCACACTCGGTGTGCTGCTGCTGCTGACTGAGCCCTGCTGCCCCTTGTCTCCGCTGAACCCTGTGTGATGGAGGTCCCTGCTGGTGGTCTGCGACGGAGAGTGCTTGTTGTTGCTCCCACTGCCCGGCCTGTCACTACTGATCGCTGCTCCCATTAATAGTAGCGCCATGGAGAGCCTGTCCCGCAGTGCTGCTGCAGATTCCATTGCTGTACTTCTCCACCGATAACAGCTTCTGCTCAAGCGGCAGTGCCTGGGACAGCGCCACGCTGACAGGCTCTCCTGTCCATGGCGCTCTCCGCCGCCCCCCACACGCTGCAGACCCCCTGTCAGCAAGAACTAATGGAAAAATATAATCTGAGCACGTTAATAAATAAAAGCGATGAAGAGTTCTGTATTGCCCTAATGAGAGCCTGTCAGCGTGGCACTGCCACTTGAACTGAAGCTGTTATGGGTGGAGAAGTACGGCAATGGAATCTGCAGCAGCACTGCGGGACAGGCTCTCCATGGCGCTACTATTAATGGGAGCAGCGATCAGGAGTGACAGGCCGGGCAGTGGGAGCAACAACAAGCGCTCTCCGTCGCAGACCACCAGCAGGGACCACCATCACACAGGGTTCAGCGGAGACAAGGGGCAGCAGGGCTCAGTCAGCAGCAGCACACCGAGTGTGCAGGGAGAAGGCCAGCGCACGCGGGTTTCGTGCCAACCACAACTGCCCCATAGATGATCACCACCAGGACCAGTATGGCTGCATCAAGAAGTGACTGGAGGAGAAGAAGAAGCTGGCTGTCAATCTTGCTGGCAGAGCAGAGCGCGGCAGACATAGGGTGGCCAGGAGAGATAGCCAGGGAGAAGAAATCAACTGCTGCAGGATGGATGGTCGCCGTGTCGCTGTTTCTGAAGAGGACAGGAAGTGGAGTTTCAGTAAGTTATTTTTTAATAAAGGCTTTGCAATTTAAAATTTTAAAGTGTGTTGGTGTTTATATTTCGATGCATACTAACGAATTTTGTAAAAAAAAAATTTGACGTTACTGGTCCTTTAACTTATATATTTATTTATATGTGAATGATGTATAATCTCTTTAAAGTGCTGCAGAACAGGGTAGAACTACTGTATATAATAAACTGATAATAATAACAGGGGGACATGATTTCCTACGTTTAACCTTGCCTACTGCATCAAAGTCATCCATGGTTTGGCCAGTCCAACACTTTTATTTGATTAATTCAAGAACTGGAACATTTTGCTATGCACTTGTAGCGCTATAGTAAACTGACTTGTGCTAGGGCAGTTTTAGCTACTTTACTTAGTGGGCTGAGACCAACAATGAGGTCTCTTTCTCAGGGGTAAGCCCTCGCAGCGGGGTGGAGGCAAGGGTGTAGTGTAACTGTAACCTGATGCGATAGCACAATGATGGGCTCCAGTAGTTCTTTAACAGTTGAACAAAGAACAGTATTTATTGAACAATAGCACAGAGATCATTTAGCACATTGATCCACAATGGAGTATAGAACATACACAGCAGCATAAAGGAAGCATATACTCACAGCACGTATAGGCTGAATCCCCACAGGCTAGGGAATATACAGCAGAGAGTAAGTTGACAGCATGTGATAGGTATTGCCCGTTCAGGATATCGTCCAGTGGCAGACTAGGGGAACTCCTGACATCCCTATCTCAACACTTGGTTCCTTACTCTGGGTCAGTAATACCCTGGGATCTTAATCCCTCTAATTTCCTCGGCGGAGCCTTGAGCTGCTCAACTAATTAACCTCTCTATCACTCCTAGAGCGATCTATAAAACGAGTATAGCTGTCTAATTACTAGGGCCAAGGTGCCTAGGGTCAGCACTACTCATTCCCTTCCAGCCTGCTTGGTTGGGCTAAAGCAATGGACCCAGAGCACATGGTTCCTAAACCTTTTATTCTGTGGCACAGTGCAATCTGGTGTACACTGTGTGAACTGCAGGGGTTACACAAGCACAAGGTCCCCACAAGGACCCACTGAGGTGTCCATATTACTAGGGATGTGCCTGTCTGTAAAGTGTAAGGGTGTCTAAGATTTTCACATCCCTACACACTTATAAAGGGAGTAAATATTCCCTACAACAGGCCTATTATACTGAGGGGAACTAGACACTCTTGGGGCACATTTACTAAGCTAGAGTGAAGGATTAGAAAAAAAAAACTTTGAATTTCGAAGTTTTTTTTGGCTACGTCGACCATCAAATTGGCTACTTCGACCTTCGACTACGACTTCGAATGGACCGATTCGAACTAAAAATCTTTCGACTATTCAACCATTCGATAGTCAAAGTACTGTCTCTTTAAAAAAAACTTCGACTACCTACTTCACCACCTAAAACATACCGAGCACCAATGTTAACCTATGGGGACCTTCCCCATAAGCTTTCTCAGCAATTTCTGATCGAAGGAAAATCGTTCGATTGATGGATTCAAATCCTTCGAATCGTTCGATTAGAAGGATTTAATCGTTCGATCGATATTCGAAGTCTAAGGATTTTACTTCGATGGTCGAATATCGAGGGTTAATTAACCCTCGATATTCAACCCATAGTAAATGTGCCCCTCTTGTTTCACACATTAATGCAAGAAATTTTCAACATAGAAATACCTTGGAGTTATGGAAAAGACAATTCAGATACAAACGGAGCAAAGTGTTTGCAAATATTTTTATCTCTATATTTGAATATATAGGCACCAATAGGCTCAATCTAGAAACTTTTCCTCTATTTTGTTGATATTGGTCTATTTTTAGACCATTTGTTACCTTTCCACAATGTCTAAAAGAACGATAAACGTAGGGAATGTAAAGCAGAAACTATTTGGACACTTGAGGATTTCTGCACGTAAACACCATCATTATTAACCACTGACATGACTTAACTAAGGATGGGGGGGTGCATAGCATATCTGAGGTTTGGAAAGGAAATCTCTCATTTGTGGAAATAACAGACAGTCGGGTATGTGCTAGGGCTGGTTTAAATGACAGGGTTATTTTTTTAGTCTCAGGAGGATGTGTAGCAACACAGACAACGTCTGCCTCAGTCGAGTGCAATCAGATGTGTGCTTTCATTATTGTAACTGCACACGATTATTAAAAATAACTGCTTATTAGTTACCATGGATACCATAACACAGCAAACGTGTGCCTACAAAATAACTCCCTAATATTTTACTGATCTTTTGCATATTTCCAGAAACAAACAGCAGAAAAACTGCCAGCTAGCAAATGATCAGGTAGAAGTGGAGGTAAAAAGTGTGAACCCAGCAAAGTATGAGAGGGAGAGAGATCTTGTACATCTGCGCTATATCAGCTAAGGCAAGAGTGATTGCTGCAAATATTTCTGATTATGTAATGGGAAAAAGGAAGATACGCTTATGTTAGTCTCAGTGTTCCATCCTTCAGAATAATGCATATTTTCACATTTCTTTATAGACAGCTTTTTACATATTTTTCCAAGCAGTCATTTGCAGCCAGTGATATTGCTATAATTTTCTTATAAAGGATAAGGAGGGAAACTGTAATGACAGTAGGAAGTTCTGGCCATGCTGGAGATTTAGTCCTGGTGTACAAATAGTAATACACTATATTGCAAAAGCACCTGGACACTTGCTTATTTGACAGTTCATTCAAAATCCAACAATATCAGTATGGAAAGATATTGGGGAGAATTTACTAAAGGGCAAAGTGGTCGTCGCTAGTGAAAATTTGCCAGAAAGACAATTCGCAGGGACATCACCAATTTACTAGTGACATAATATCCTGTATGCTAAAAAAGTCATAAAAAAAGACATAAGGCTGGCCTTATTTCATATTTTAAAGAGGGATTATGTTTAAAAGTTGCAACTGTTAAATATGTTTTTACATTTTTTTTAACCATTTGGGTCATGCCACATTTGTTTCAGGGTGGGCTGATGTCTAGGACAATAGAGGATCTCTTTTGTCTTTATTTTGCTTCCTTGGACATTTGTAATAATAAGTGGCCACTTCAAGCATTTGCACCAGCATCTCTATTAAAGACATATATATATATATATATATATATATATATATATATATATATATATATATATATATATATATATATATATAACCTATCTGTACCCATGCTATTCAACTTGACCTAAGCGTAAGTGTGTCAACAAAGTTTGGCTAGGCAGAAAGTAATGCTAGTGAAAGTTTGCGCTGACGAATTTTCACTGGCGATGCTTTGCCAGAGTTTGTCTGCCGAGACGTAATGTTGCATTTTGATGAATAAGCGTATGCCCTGCAAATTAACATCTGATGAAGTTGCACAAACTGGGGTGGAGCCTTCCAACGCGAAAATGTCCCCTTTAGTAGATTTGCCCAATATAGTTGATCCTCCCTTTGCTGCTGCAACAGCATCTGCTCTTCGTGGGAAGGATGATATTGGAACATTGTTGGTGGAATTTGCTTCCATTTAACAACAACAGTCTGGCCTCGCACTGATATGTTGGATAAGGCTTGGCTTACAGTGGAATTTCAAATCATCCCAGTTTGGGTTGAAATAAGGACTTTATGTTGGATTCTTCACTCTATTTTTATGCATTGTGGCACTGCTTTGCAAAAAGGTAAATGGCTTCTTTAAACCTCATTGTTACCACATACAATCAGAGAATTGTCAAGAATGTCATTATTGTCTATACTGTTACTGGGGTCTCTACCGAAAAATTATTTTTCGAGTACTGGGCATCACAGCTAGTGATGGTAAGTTTTTGTGCAACTGCTTGGTTATGCTCCTAATGAATATTTTTTTTGCTAATTCCACAGATACCCTTGCTCGGGTAGACTTCTATGTGACCTTGACAGCTTTTAGATGGCATACTTTTACATGAGAGTTTTTCGTGATGGCAGTAATAAAAATAAAATTGTGAAAAAAAATGAACGTTAATAAATATGCCCCTTAGAGTGTCCACTTTGAGAATAATGCAGCTGTTATTGTAAATTGATTGTCCATCTCACCTTTATTACCACCTGGACATCATCTTTAAAAATAGCTGCAGAGATATCCACCTTTTGTACAGCGCTACAGAAAATGTCGGTGCCTTATAAATATCTAATAATTAACCCAATGAGATAGCCTGTGACTGGCAAATTTATTCGCCAGGCATGGATTTGCGGCAAATTTTGCCACCTGCAAACTGTTTCATAAAACTGCTGGGAAAATTTGCCGCCATAAAAATTTGCTGCGACAAAGAGTTGATTGTGTAGAAATTGACGCGCATGAAAAAAGTCGCACATGTAAAAATTGTCGCTCGAGTAAAAATAGTCGCATGTCTAAATAATTTTGACACCCAATGACTTCAATGCGTTTTGCAAATTTTTTGCGGTTTTGCTAATTTTTTCCTGGAGTTTCGCAAAATCAGTGAAACGGGACAGATTCACCCATCACTAGGGATATCAGTTTGGAGTAACTCTTGGTACATATTAAAGGCCCCATGTAAGTGCACACAGACAGTCAGAGACAGTTCATGTCATACCCAAAGACACAAAGCACAGAAACACAAAGCAGTGCCCATCACACACAAACAATTATTGTGCATTTATTGTTTTTTCTATTCTGTCTTTTGTTGATGTCGATGTAAGGTTCTTTGACATTACTTAAATGGGGAAGGTAATACATATCATGAAATTCAAACAAATTGCATAAATAATAAAAACTGATATAGTATTCTGCATTATATAGCATTTTTGTAAGATGTGTTTGATGGCGTCATATTTTTTGAGTGCAAAATTAACTTTTTTATTAGATGGATTTATTACTCATACAACTATAAAATATATTTTTTTGGCACTGATGTATGAGGCTCTACAGCTTTCAAAATCTAAATAAAATATATTGCATTGTTCATATAGCTGCTTTTGGATTTTTATGGTTTTTTAACCATATTCTCCCACCTCTGCCATCAAGTGCATGCAGTATTATCAGTTTTATTCCTCTATGGCCTTATATAGAGATTTCATATTTCTGTAGCAAGATAATGTATCCTGTCCTACATTTGTCAACACCAAAGTAGAGTGTTGCTGCAATCTCTAGCTGAAAGGGTTACATTATCAAAGGAAGTTTGATTTCTCCATTCTCAGCCTTCTTGCAGAAAAGTGGGGGCTTGTCTCAGGAGCACTCTAATGTAATATACAGGCAAACTAAGTGGCTAGCTTGCTTTTATGTTGAGCAATCGGATCAGATAGTGCTCAGTTGGATCCTCTGGTAGCTCAAAATGCGATGCATCAGAGAATATGCAACAGATATTTGCCTAAGTGCGCTTCAACATTTATCATGGTGTATTGGTGTAAAAGGTGGGTCTTCTCATCATCTATAAACATTAGAAAATCATTTATTTTCAACGTGTCTTTTAATAAGAAGTCCATTTATGAGAGGAGCGATGCTAGGCATCGGTGATGGAAAGAAATAGGTTTTTGGCTCTCTAGCAATGGTTTCTGCTGGATGCAAAATAAAGTAAACAGAATGAGGTTTCTCCAGCCCAAGCTGCATGTTGTGCAATCTTGTTTTTTCTTATGACACAGAGAGATGCTATTTAGCAACTCAATTTGCTGTAAATATATCTCAAAATGAAAATAAGTTAAAAATAAGGGAAAGTAAAACATGAAAATGAACATAAAATCTCATTGAATTATTATGGAATATATAGGTATGGGCCTTTGCAGATAATGCATCTTTCCGTAATTTAGATCTTCATACCTTAAGTCTACTAGAAAATCACTTAAACATTAAATACACCCAATAGGCTAGGGATCAAGTACAAGGTACTTTTTATTACTACAAATAATAATCTATCTATCTATCTATCTATCTATCTATCTATAGCTGGCCATAGATGTAAAGATTTTTAAAAGAGCCGATCGTCATCGTGAGACCACGATTATCTCGAAACAATCGTACCAATTGTCCATCAACTAAAAAGACCAAGGCGATATTGCCAGGAAAACAAAGGGTAGCTGCCTGCTTGTCCCTGCAGACATAGATAGATTGCACTGGGACCCATAAAGATTTTTAACCTGGCCGATAAATTTTCTGACAGATGTCGGCTGAAAAATCATAAGATGTATGATTGTTCTAATACCACTAACCGCACGATAATTTCGAAGGATTGGTCGGACTTTGCTAAAATCGGTCGTTCGGCAAGAGAAATCTTTGCGTCTATGGGGACCCTATCTATCTATCTATCTATCTATCTATCTATCTATCTATCTATCTATCTATCTATCTATCTATCTATCTATCTATCTATCTATCTATCTATCTATCCCTACCATATTATTTTACCTTATTGATCTGTATGTAGCTCTTGTTCCTGGTGGGGTCTCTCAGAACCTTTTGAAGGTACAAGAATTCAGGAGAAGTACCAGAATCATAAAAAGTGTGCAGATGGAATGAATATTCTCAGCCATATATTATGTTGTGGTGGCAAGGCCGCAAAGCTTGAAGCTCAAAATCAAGCACTATATTTTATTCTCATATCAGGAATTTCTAGCCTCATGCAGAGAAAACATAAATTGTTTTTATGGAGAACTTCATGGATACTATTCATGGATAATATTTACACCTTTGTGACATACAGTACATGTACAGATTAAAGTATGGTATCTTGCATTCAAAATCAGTTTCATAATGGTATACATCTATTTCTGGAACAAATGTATGTATTTATATATATATATATATATATATATATATATATATATATAGTCAAACACAAGAGTCCTCTGCACTCAACCCATTATCAATATATTTAAGACAGCGACATTTTGTGCATACTGCTACTAAAAAATGCCTTACCCTTTAAACAAAACAGGGATTGTTTGTCCATATATTGCAATATATTTAAGCTGGCCAACTACGTCAAAGTCATCCCATATCTGGCCAGTCCTACGCTCAATTTTATCTGATTCATTAAGAATTCTGTTGCTTCATTATACATTTTACAAAGGGACTAGGTTTTACCTGCAACTTACTTGCTGCTTTCAAAGTAAACCTCCATACTTGGCTGCCCTTTTATTAGACACCAGTGGGATCACCTGACTATAGCTGGGAAGGGTGGGAGCTACAACATGGAACTGGTCACTGCTCCAATAGTGGTGAGCACAACTTTCCCTTGTTTGTTATAGTTATACAGGAGCAGTGACCAGCTCCATGTTGTAGCTCCCACCCTTCCCAGCTATAGTCAGGTGATCCCACTGGTGTCTAATAAAAGGGCAGCCAAGTATGGAGGTTTACTTTGAAAGCAGCAAGTAAGTTGCAGGTAAAACTTAGTCCCTTTGTAAAATGTATAATGAAGCAATAGAATTCTTAATGAATCAGATAAAATTGAGCGTAGGACTGGCCAGATATGGGATGACTTTGACGTAGTTGGCCAGCTTAAATATATTGCAATATATGGACAAACAATCCCTGTTTTGTTTAAAGGGTAAGGCATTTTTCAGTAGCAGTGTGCACAAAATGTCGCTGTCTTAAATATATTGATAATGGGTTGAGTGCAGAGGACTCTTGTGTTTGACTATATGTATTTTGTGGTCACAGCCTCATTGCACCCCCGCCTAATGGTTTTAAAAAATAGTGGTGAGCACAACTTTCCCTTGTTTGTTATATATATATATATATATATATATATATATATATATATATATATATATATATTTCTTGCATTTTCATGGTTGACCTTATGAGTTTTGAGGGCTCAGGGCTATTTCCATTTCAAGCAGCAGGACTCTTTATACCCAATGGTACTGTAAAAGGAAACATACAGTACAAAAAGAGGAAACATATGCATTTTTTGGAAGTAACAATAAACCCAGAAGTGAATTTGAACATTAGGCACAGTTATACTCTTTTCGCCTTTAAAATGAGTGCATCATGTAGAAATATAAATCTGCTTCATCTGTATGATGTGTCTGGCTGGGGACACATTCATTACTCCAACTCTGATTTCAGAATGGAAATACATGTCTATTATTAAGGTGAAATGAAGAGAATGGATTGCAGATCTTCAGCTTTAAGTGTTCTAATGAACACTTCCAGTGTTGGTATGGTATTTCCTTGAAGCTGGTCCTCCATTGGTTATGTCAGGGCTGTCCAACTGGCGGCCACCCCAGTTGGACCCCCCTTGTGTGTCCCCCACCTACCTGCTGTGTTTGCTTACTATATGTAAGCTTTATCACTCTGCCTGTTTGTGCTTTACATAAGCCTGGTATTTGCTCTGGGGGTTTGTAAGCTTTTTTAAATAAATTATTGTTAGGGGCCCCTAAGGTGTTCAATCATCTGCTGGGGGTGCTGTGTTATTCACAGGGGGTGAGGAGGTATATAAATTTAAGGGTATGTCTTAATATGACTTGACTTTTTTTTTACATATGAGTGATAAGTGATATCACTGCAGTGAGCACCAACTATTTGGTTTTTTGGTGTTCTACCACAACATGAGTGTGGTTTAAAGTGGGTGTGGTTTAAAAACAGGGAGTGCGCAACACTGGCTTCCATTATCGGCCCTCCACCATGTAGGCCAGAAAAAGTTTGGCCCTCAATAGGACAGAAGTTGGACAGCATTGGTTTATGTCAATGTCCATACAGTGTATATAGACTGTGCACATGCTCAGTGTGGTCTGGACTGCTTAAGGATCGTCATAAACAAAGCTGCTTGAGTTCTGCATGGCTGGGAAGTAAGGCGGGGGCTCCCCCTGCTGTTCATAAGTATGATTGTTTCCCTGCTCAGCAGTTAGGGGCAGTCTGACAATTCCTATCCACAGCAGTAAATGAAGGGAGAATTTCACTGCATACAGTCAGGTTTCTTATGAGAACAGGACACATTTTTTAATTAAAGTATATTGGAGATACGCTTCTTTTTTATTAAAGAAAGTAAAAATGGGATTTTATCGTTTTGCCTTTACATGCCCTTTAAGTCTTTAAGAAAATCTTGTAAACATTAAAAAAAATCCAATAGGCTGGTTTTGCTTCCAATTAGGATTAATTATATCTTAGTTTGGATCAAGTACAAATTACTGTTTTATTACTACAGAGAAAAATGAAAAAGGAAATAATTTTCTAAAATTTTGATTATTTGGATAAAATGGAGTCTATGGGAGATGACCTTTCCGTAATTTGGAGATTTCTGGATAACGGGTTTCTGGATAATGGATCCCATTAATTTATATCTAGAGATGTCAAAAATGATCTCATTACAATCTTTCCTCCTCCTCCTCCTCCTGTAAGTTATAATGGTCTGTCTACAATATATACTTTATTCCCTGTACCTCGTTTGCTGTTCCACTGTACAACCCTCCTGTTAGCTTTCACTTTCCTTCACCAACACATAATTAAGATCTTGGCAGGATCTCAAAAAGATTTTTGTTTTTCTTCATGCATTATTATTTCAGATATGGTGAATCTGATGCCTTCCAGGTTTTCAGTTTTTGCTGAATTAAAACTCTATGATAATGGCAGCAATTGACTGAGAATATTTGATGATATTGGGAATATAGTTCAGCAATCCAAAAAAAGCTGAATGCCTGCAGTTTTCCTTTCCTTGTTTATCTGTGACACAACCTGTTTCTACTTGAGCCTTAGACAGACTTAGATCCAGTGATATGACAGGTTTAGAAGTCCCATAGTAGGGCAGCACGATGCTTAGATGAAAAGATATATACTGTACTGAACCACTATTATATTGCATTCTTAATAACCCAGTGCCAATTTAAAATACAATGGCCATTGTCATTGTACCAAATCACATGGTAGGTTTGGTAAAACTTGCTTTATTTTTATTACCATGACCTATATGTTTAGCAAGTCAATATAAAAATATCTGTGGTATTGCCCTCTTGCATAAGGTTAGAGATTTGGGGAATGATGGTAGCTCTCAAGTTCAAAGAAGCTACTGTAAAATAAGTTTCTGAACAGACAATAGTGTAGTGCCTTATGTTCCCTATCTGACTTGTCACCTCTTTGAATAGTTAGACTACTCAATTGTGATTGGATTATTGGAAGAGTTTATATGCAGAGGATTTCCCATACCGGTCAGTTGAACTAAAGAAGCTGCTCAGATGATGCTCAATGATTAATCAGCAAGTCCAGTTGCTCTAGATTTCTTCTACTAGATATACAGTACTATGAGCTGGATAAATGAAAAACCTTCATAGACATATCCGACATCAACCATCAAAACCCAAAAGAGATAGCAAGAGTCACTTACACATGTTCTTGCAACTGCAGTTACTCCAAGATAGACACAAATATGAGTCCATATTTCGACATATGAACACAAACAGTATTTTCAACTACTGTATGCTCTGGAAGTGATGTCATATCTTCTCTAGATATACTAAATGCAACTTGTGCCTGATTTGCATCAAAATGCAAGTGCAACCACATTTGTTTTAATGCAATTAAGTGCTCATTTGTGTGTAGGGGGAAAGCTGCATTGTGGGTAATCTGTGTCCAAAGTGTCATTTTGCATTCTGCACTTTTAAACAGGTGGGTCTTTAAGGAGCGTTTGAAAGTTTGGAAAGAAGGAGAAAGTCTGACAGCTCAACAGAAATCTTGTAGACAAGAATGGGCAGAAGTGATGAGAGTAGAAGCAAGGCGAAGGTCAGGAGCAGAGCAAAGGTTGCATGAAGGAGAGTATTTGGAGAATAAATATAGTAAGGGATTTCACTGTTAAGGGCCTCAAATGTACTGAAAGTGTGAGTAGTTTGAATTTGATTCTAGAGGAGATTGGGAGCCAGTGAAGGGACATGCACATGGGAGCAGCTGACGTTGAGTCTAGCGGCAGTATTTAGCACAGATTGGAGTTGTGAAAGGCGACTTGTTGGAATATCTGCGAGGAATAGGTTGCAGTAATCAAGGCGGGAGATGTTGTATAGAATGTCTAGGAGGAGTGTGTGGTCAACTCTGTCAAAGGCTGCAGAGAGATCTGTGGTCGTTATTAACCCCTAATGAAAAATAGACAAGTAAAAAAACAGTTTTCAATTGGATAACCCTTAATCACACAGAGTGATGAGTACTCACTCATGGAAGTGCTGAACTTGGTACTTCCCTGCAGCTTGAGTAAGTATAAAATTATTGAAAAATACAGACTGTGGGGCAGATTTACTAAAGGGCGAAGTGGCCGTCACTAGCGAAAATTTGCCAGAAATCCCATCTGCAGGGATATTGACAATTCAACAGGCATAGAGGACAATTTGCTAGTGAAAGAGACCGTCACTAGTGCAGTTGCGGGCCCTATTGCCAGGCAAATTTTTGCTCATGCTCATATGAATGATCATTACTCCACAAATTCACTAAAGTTAGAACTTTACAGAACGTTACCTCCCGATAAGATGAAGCTACATTCTCAATCTTATGTCAGTGACATCATATCCTATATGCTGAAAAGTTGTTAAAATCATAAAAAAAACGCTGACTTTTTTCATATTTTAAAGCGGGATTGTCTTTAATAGTAGTAACTACTACACATTTTTGTTTTAACCTTTTCTTTTACCATTTGAGGGGCATACCACATTTGTTTTAGGGTGGGCTCATGTCTAGGGCATTAGAGGATCTCATTTGTCTTTATTTTGCTTCCTTTAACATTTTAAATAATAAGTGGCCACTATTCAAATAGACCTAAGCACAAGTGTACTAATGAAGTTTCGCTAGGCAACTTTGCATTTTAATGAATTAGCGTATTGGTATCGAATTTGCTCCTGGCGAAGTGGTACGGAGTGTGGCGAAGCGTTTGCAGGCAAAAATTCGGCCTTCAGTGAATTTGCCCCTCATCTGAAAGATTCATTGCTAGGAGAAACACTTGTCTGTAAGAGAGATACAAAGCTCTTCCCTAGTGAAAAACATTAATCCAACTAGTACAGGTACTACAAATAAAAAAAAACAAAAATAAGAAAGAAAATAAATCAGCAGAATTTTTTGTATCAAAGTCACTTATTAATTTAAATTATGAAATCTATTATATATAGGGATGGGTGAATTTGACCCATTTTGTTTCACCAAAAATTTGCCACCGTGAAACGTCGCTGACGCCCATTAAAGTCTATGGGCATCAAAAAAATTTTGACGCACGTCTTTTTTTTGACGCATGACGCATCATTTTTGCGGTGCAACAAGGCGAAAAAATTCGTCCATCCTTAATTATATTATTTTTTGATGCTGAATATGATCATTGGTAATCAGAGGAAATTGTAAACAGCTGATAAGGTACAATAAAGACTATTTTGCAGACATAAATGTTCTATTATTTTTATATTTGTGGTACCAATTTGGTTAATGTTTTATCCATTAGAGATGGAGGGGCACATTTACCTAGGGTCGAATATCGAGGGTTAATTAACCCTCGATATTCGACTTCTGAATTGAAATCCTTCGACTTCGAATATCGAAGTGGAAGGATTTAGTGAAATTCGTTCGATCGAACGATTGAAGGAATAATCGTTCCATCGAACAATTAAATCCTTCGAATCAAACGAATCGAAGGATTTTAATCCATCGAGCGAAGGATTATCCTTTGATCAGAAAAACCTTGGAAAGCCTATGGGGACCTTCCCCATAGGCTAACATTGGCCTCGGTAGGTTTTAGGTGGCGAACTAGGGGGTCGAAGAAATTTTTAAAGAGATAGTACTTTGATTATCAAATGGTTGAATATTTGAACAATTTTTAGTTTGTATTGTTTGATTCGAAGTCGAAGGTCGTAGTTGAAGGTCGAAGTAGCCAATTCGATGGTTGAAGTAGCCAAAAAAAACAAAAGTTTTTTTCCCTCTATTCCTTCACTCGAGCTTAGTGAATGGGCCCCGGACAGTTGTTTTTCTCTGACATAAAGGTAGATATAAATGAGCTTTTACATTTTTTTGTTTAAATGTTATCTGTAATTTTGCTCCCACTCTGCAGCTGATTAAGGGTCAGGGCACATGCTCAGATTTGGGGAGATTAGTCTCAATCTCCCCGAACTGCCTCCAGCCGGCGATTTACATTCTAGCTGGCGGGAGGCAGTTCGGGAGATTTGTCACCCCAAAGAAGATGAGATTTGTCACCTGGCGACTAATTTCCCCAAATCTGAGCATGTGCCCATACCCTATAAGTATGTTAAGCATCCTTTATCATAAGTATGTGTGGATTGTATCTTTTCTACTATATTCACAATTCTATTCATGTCTTCCTTCCCCACAGAGCACAGGGTAACGGGAGGTGAAGTATTAAATAATAGTAACACCCTAACTCAGAATTCACAGTGTAAACCTTAACAAGTGCCTTTAAAATCTGATTCTCCCTGAGCTCAGACAAATCACACTCCCAGGATTCCTGTGTGCCATAAAGGTGCCCTGTGACTTATTCAGGCAAATTAACCAAATTGCATTTCTGCAAAGTGGTGATTAAGCTGAAAACACATTGAAACCAACCGTTAGCAGAACTCCTATCTATACCAATGACAGGATCGGCACAACAAAAGCAGGTTGACTGCTTTGTGCAGGGTGTTTGATAATAAAGCAGGAAAGTTCTGTTTTACAAGGGGCTCTGTTTCTAAACAAAAAAATTCCCTCTGTGTCTTAACAACAGCAAGTTATTGGTTTCATACTGTAGTATGCAGACCTGTCAGACCTCACCTCATAAACATTGCCGAGATAGGAGAGTTCTCTTTTCTCACCCGAGATCATTGCAGGGCAGGCACAGTGTTATTGGATTAATTGACAGTTTGCCAGGCTGATGGCTGTATCACAATAGGTGCATATTTGCAACACATTGCTGTAAAACCCTATAAAACCTCAGTAGGTAAACTAGTTGAAAACAGTCAAGTTAATTGGTGCCATTAGTGAGGCGATTTCCTTATGAATGTTGCATTCATTTTTTTTGTGTCCTAGGGGGCATTTGAGAACAAAAGAGGTATATAATTTTGAATGCAAGTGATTTGAAACAAGGTACTTTGCAGGGCACTAATTGTTTACAATACAATAAAGTATCTGATAATAAACAGCTGCTTATCACACTAAAGAAACAGCAGCCAGTTATATTCAGTGACGCTTGTTTTCTGCTGCACATATGGATATACACTGCCAGGGGAATGAAACTCTGCCCCCAGGCAATATCTTGTATCCGCTCTCTATTCTTGTTTTATATTTAACACCATGAATTAGAACATATTTTAGCATGAATCGAAATTAAACATATATACATATATATATATACGAAAGCCATGAATATCTTGTAAATTATATCCTTATAAATGGTGAGTTCTGATGTCATCAGTTATAAACGGTGAGTTCTGATGTCATTTCTGTCACATGACTCACTGAAATTTGTGTATTATAATAAATAAAGTACCCCCAGTTGCAAAATATGAGGATATTAGAAGTTACCTCGGAGTTCCATGACCTGTTGTCATGATCGCCGCCCGGAGCAGGTCCTGGAGCTCCGGGCGGCGCGTCCTCCCCTGCCGGCGTCGCTCCCAAAATGGCGGCGCCCATGGCCACCACGTGGGTAGCGGTGCAAGGGCGCCAATGACGTCACTATGGCGCCAAATTCAAAATAAAAACACCATCTAGACGCCAGAATGGCGCCCAAGTATAGGAAAACATTTCCTAAGGGGCCGATTCACTCAGCTCGAGTGAAGGGTTCGAATGAAAAAAACTTCGAATTTCGAAGTTTTTTTTGGGTACTTCGACCATCGAATTGGTTAAATTCGTTCGAATTCGATCGAAGTCGAACAAAATCGAACGATTCGAAGTAAAAATCGTTCGACTATTCGACCATTCGATAGTCGAAGTACTTGCCCTTTAAAAAAAACTTCGACCCCCTACTTCGGCAGATAAAACCTACCGAAGTCAATGTTAGCCTATGGGGAAGGTCCCCATAGGCTTGCTAACCTTTTTTTGATCGAAGGATTTTCCTTCGATCGTTTGATTAAAATCCTTCGAATCGTTCGATTCGAAGGATTTAATCGTTCGATCGAACGAAAAATCCTTCGATCGTTCGATCGCAGGATCAGCGCTAAATCCTTCGACTTCGATATTCGAAGTCGAAGGATTTCAATTCGAGGGTCGAATTTCGAAGTATTTTTAACTTCGAAATTCGACCCTAAGTGAATCTGCCCCTAAGTGTTTCCTGGGTTTCTTGTGAGCTGTTATTGCTAATCCTGTTCTTGATTTCTTATCTTGACCCCTGCCTGGACTTTGGACTTTGCTGTGATCTGCCTGCCCCCGAACTCTTGCCTGGATTCTGACTACTCTTTGGATTAACCCTTTGGACACTGCGACCTTGCTCCCTCAAGAGGGCTTCCTCCTCGATCCTGACTACCTCCCTGGAGGGATCTCCCGGCTCCCTGACACCTGTATAAAAACACTCGGCCTTCGACCCTGTGTTTTGATAT
This sequence comes from Xenopus petersii, assembly GCA_038501925.1. Taxonomy (NCBI): domain Eukaryota; kingdom Metazoa; phylum Chordata; class Amphibia; order Anura; family Pipidae; genus Xenopus; species Xenopus petersii. The sequence goes on along the minus strand of CM076681.1, from coordinate 38,188,613 downwards.
GGTCATGAAACTTCTCGGTAACTTATAATAATCCTTATATTTTACAAGAGGGGGTACTTTATTCACTATATATATATATATATATATATATATATATATATAAATATATACATGATAAATGACAATGTATATGAATAATTTCGGCAGGCACAAATTCACTGTGAATTTCCACGTTTCGCCGCCAGCAAATAAATTTGTGAAAATTCGCCAGTGTCCCTTCCGTGTGACAGAAAAGTAGCTTGCGTCCAACCGTTGTGCGTCAACACTATTCGGACGCCCATTAACTTTAACGCTGCCTTCAAAATTGATGTGAGCATCAAAATTGCTGCGAATTGGCGCGGGGCGGTATAATTCAAGTTTCGCAAATTTTTTGCCGTTTCGTGGATCTCGTGGGAAATTCGCAAATTTTTCTGCAAAATGGGAGAAATTTGCCCATCACTAATTGTTTCGATAAATATTCATGATATTAAAGAGACAGGCAATGTACAACTAAATAATTGTGGGGTTGATGCTCCTCTTGTTTCTTATTCTGGTCACCTAAATTTGCATATACCTAAGTATGTTTCTCCCTATGATTCTGTACAAAACAAATGTCTCGGCCTAGTATTATCTTTTCAAGTCATAAGACTTCAAGGGATAGATTTACTAAGGTTCGAATAGTAAATTCAAAATGTTGAATTTAAAACCACCAACTCAAATTTGACTTTAAATGTGTGATTTTTCACCCTCGACCCTGGAAAAAGTTCTAATTCGACTATTCTCCACCTAAAACCTGCTGAATTCAATTAGAGGTCCATGACAGAGGTCCCTTAAACTATTTGAAGCTGTTAATAGTAGTGATGAGCCAAATTTTTGGCAAGTTGCTCTTTGAAGATAATGCCTTCAATGGGAGAAAATGTCGCACTTCAAAAAAAATGTTGCACGTCAAAATAAATTTGATGTGTATCACAGAAAACTCAACGTGCAAAAGTCGTTTTTTTTTTTTCCGGAGGAAAACGAGATTCAAATTCAATTGGAGTTTTCAGGTTGGTACTTGATCGGATTTTAGACGTTTACATTTTTTCATAAATAACATAACATTTGAATTGAATAAAATCGAATTTATTACAGTTTTAAAAAATTCACATTACTCTAATATTCGACCTAGATGTTGATGTCCCCCCTGAAAATGTCTCACTTAAACACCTGGATGAGCTACTCTCCTACATTCACAATCCCTTCACAATTCCTACCTAGTGAGACAGCAGTTAATGACCAGGATACTCCTTTTGGGGATGGACAGTAAAATGACCTTTATTTTGACTATGAATGATTTCTAGTTTATGTATGAGACAATGCCCGAGGGTCACTGAGGTTCCCATCAAGCATTCAGAATGTTTTGCATTTTGTGGCTACGTTCAAATAAAATATGATTTCAAATACTTCTGCTGACCTTTATAAATATACTGTCCAATGGAAATTTTTCTTGTTTTCACTGACATTTTCTCTATTTTGTGAAAGATCCATTAATCTTTTTGTGAATTGTATTGCATCCTGATGTCCCACATTAGATTTTCATTCTCATTTATTGCACATTTGGTTGTAAGAAGGGAAGTAGGATAGGGTTTGATAACTCCTTTCTCCAGAACAAGGCGTTCTTGCTCCAGCTTTCCCTTCTTTTCTAGGAGAACTAGAGGATAAAAGTTCTACCTGCATTCAGTATATGTGTATCTGGTCACGTGTTACACTTTGTTCTTTATCTGCAATGAGTCACTGGCTGTTAACATTTCACAGAAATGTATTACCAGTAATATTGGAATGTCTTTCATCGTTCCGCTTATTTCATTTTTCAGCCAAAGTCCCCATGTAGCTCTTTGTGTGTTTGTACAAGATTGCTTATGATAAGTGACTACTGATTTGTTGTTTGCTGATTTTCACATGACTCCGAAATAGGTTATGTTTATTCAGTTGTGTATTTTCTTATACATAAATAACTGTCGGTAAAACCATCATGGGTGTGATGTATTTGCAACTGCCACGACATAAAACTGCCTTTCGATGGCTTCTCAAAGCTTATTTAAAGGTGCAGCAATGATTTCCACTGTTTTAGATACAATCTGACGTGGTATTGTTGAGCAGTAATCACCTGCTTATAGTTCTTATGCATTTTATTATTTAGATATGTTTGCAAGAGTAAAGTAGTCATTGTCATGCCTATAGAGCTTGTTTTCCTGGAGTAATCAACACACACATATAGGGGCCCATTTACTTAGCTCGAGTGAAGGAATAGAGGAAAAAAACTTCGAATTTCGAAATGTTTTCTTTGGCTACTTCGACCTTCGACTTAACTAAAAATCGTTCGACTATTCGACCATTCGATAGTCGAAGTACTGTCTCTTTAAAAAATACTTCGCCCTCCTAGTTCGCCGCCTAAAAAATACAGAGGCCAATGTTAGCCTATGGGGAAGGTCCCCATAGGCTTCTTAACAATTTTCTGATCGAAGGATAATCTTTAGATCGATGGATTAAAATCCTTTGAATCATTCGATTATTCGATCAAACAAATTGTGCTAAATCCTTCGACTGCAATATTCGAAGTCGAAGGATTTCAATTCGGCAGTCGAATTTCGAGGGTCAATTAACCCTCGATATTCGACCCTAGGTAAATTTGCCCCAAATTATTTGCTTTACTTTGTCCCCAAATGCATTTTAGAAGTGACTCCAATACAGACAGATCACTCAAACAACAGTAGTGCAGTAATGTGAAGTCAAAGTAGAAACAAATCCAGTTTGGTGTCATTTGAAATACTGAGTATTTATTGCTCAGCAGTTATCTTTGTGGCATGTCTCAGGCTAAACAGTCAGCCTCCTCCTAAGCCTATGCAGACCAAACATGACACCCCTTAGCCATAGGAAGACTCTGGCTCCAACCAGTGACTGACAAGCAAATATTTGCTCACCACCCCCTTTGATGCTGCACCCAATTGCCTTAAAACACGGGCTTATTGTTGAATTTCTGACTTGAAGGCAAGTTTTGGAAGCAGATATATGTTTTCTGACCAACAGAACCTTTGGTAGGCTATTAATCCACATGATGCTACTAAGTAGCCAACCACAGTTCTTATTTGGCAGCCCCTGGACCCCCTGGTTTGTCATGCTTGAGTTCCATCTCAACACTTTTTACATTTGACTGTGGCTCAGGGTAAAAAAGTTTAGGGTCCCTCATGGAAATTGATTGCTAAACTGCCAGTGGGAATAAAATAAAAACACCTCAATATTTATTTTTGGGGAAGGATAAAATATATTACTTAATGGCAGTGTCCCTTCCCTTTTCTGGCCATGAGCACCTCTTAATGATAATTGACAAAACTGTGGCAGGTGTGGGCTTTTGTGGGGACCTATTGACTTTTATGGGCACTGATAATATTTCTTTAAACAGACATGAGATGGTATGTAGCAGTATTCACCATTTGCTGTCAAATGCTGAGAATGGGGATAGTCGTAATCAAAAAGGAATTTCAGGCTCATGAAGGAAGTTCTTTTTTCATTTCTGGACACAGTTTGACTAGAATGTTTGAACCACATGTCATTTTTAGATTTGGGTTTTGGTTGCCTGAATGCTGTATTCACTTTGTGTGAGGGAATGTAATTTCAACAAATAGATACAAAGTTGTACAACATTTGTGCAAAAACATCTACTGACATAATTACAGTTTAGGACCAAAATATAAATGAAGATCAACATTAAATGGAAAATTAGAAGAGCTGAGTGGTGAAACTGTAGCAGACTATTTTTAACTTTTTAACTTAACTTAAAGTAATCAGAGAGTAGTTTCATACAACCATATTTAGGTCAATGTGATTGAAATTGGTTTTATACACAGTAAGTCAGGAATATAAGAATGCTCCTACTTGTGACTGTGGGCAATATGCAGGTACAGTTTAATAAGAAAAAAATGTGAAAAGATAAATAGATGCCACAACCATCACCAAAACTGTGCTTTTGTTGAAACGATTGGGCAGTGCAGTTTTGGGCTCTTTGTCTTTGACTTTGTCTTTTTTCAACCTGATTTAACTATGTAACGATGTAACATTATGAAATTGCATTCAAGACATCCATTCAAAGAATAGGAAATCTTAAGGTTCAGAGATGGTCATCTTTACTTATTTAAGGGGATCACAAATTCAATGGAACAAGAATTTATTCTTCCATCAAAATGCACTATTTTCAACCAGATTAATTTCAGTTATTCATGGAGTAATTTTCTATTCAAAATTTGGCCAAGGAAATGATTAATTTGCTCCCTTGAGAGGCAACTAACTTTGGTGAAAATACTGATTACATATTATTTAAGTATTCGTGTTAAATTGTTATTATTTCCATCAGAGATGCCCTCCAGTTGTTTCCATCATTATATGAGGGTGATAAGAGCTGGGGGGATGCAGGTTCTACAATCTTGATTTACATTTCTTCAGGGTGAGTGCTTCTGCATGTCTGCATTGCCTTGGGCCTCCTGAAATCGAAATATTTTTGTATTATAAACCGTGTCCTTGACAGCAAGCATAAAAAGTTATTTGTTAAAAAAAGAAATAAGCCTGTAAACATGAAAGAGTATCATACATTGTGACATGGTTCAAGTAATAAACATTTCCTGATTATTCAGTTTATATACATGTAACTGTATTATCTGAGATTGAAGCTCCATTGCACTGTTGCACGTGATAGAAAGAAGCATCGCTTTACGGTGGAATACCTGAAAGTTATACACAATAATAAACTGGATGAGACGAAGCATAATATTTTTATTTGAGCTTTTGTGTTGAGGTGATAGCAAATATGAGAAGCAAGTAACATTAATAGGGGCAGATTTATCAAGGGTCGAAGTGAATTCGAGGGAATTTTCGAAGTAAAAAAAAAATCGAAGTAATTTTTTGGATCGAATAGGATACTACGACTTCTAATTTACTTTGAATTCGATTCAAAGTAAAATCGTTCGAATATTTGACCATTCGATAATCGAAGTACTGTCTATTTAAAAAAACTTCGACTTCAATACTTCGCCAAATTAAACCTGCCGAAGTGCTATGTTAGCATATGGGGACCTTCTACAGCATTTTTCTAAGTTTTTTGAAGTCGAAGTAAAATCGTTCGATTGTACGATAAAACCGTTCAATTCAAAGTATTTAATCGTTCGATTGAACGATTTTACTTTGACCGCAGAATACACAAATTTGATGAAAAATTGAAATTCAAAGTATTTTAATTCGATGGTCGAATTTTGAAGTATTTTTTACTTCAAATTCGACCCTTGATAAATCTGCCCCTACGAAGAACACAGGGTTTTTTTTCCCAGTTCCAGTTTGTCTAATGTAATCTTTCTATTTATACTGTGAGCAAAAAGAAGATGGTGAATATCCCATGTAAATAAGCAACTAAAATCTCTGCTTTGATTTCTCACTTATGTAAAGGAGTGCACCACCAGTTTCTCTTCTTTCTATATATATAATGTGTGTGTGTATTGTGGCACAGTAGCTGGGAAGACTTCAAAGCTGATATATATATATATATATACTGTATATATGGAGTGTTCACTGAGGTTGGAAAAACCAGTACCAATATTAGGACTGATGAATTATCACATTAACCACACTTCGCCAGGCGTAGTTTCGCTAGAGCTCCGCAAATTCACTAAAATCCGAAGGGGTAGCGTAAGGTTGCGAAGTTGCGCTAGCGTTGATTCGCTAAGCGAAGCGTAGTTACGCTAGCGATGGTTAATTTGTATACGGCGCCAAATTCAAATTTCAATGGAGGAATACGTACAATCACTACAAATGCCTGGGAAACCTTCAAAACATCAAATAAAATTTTTATTTTGCCCTACACATGTGCCCACTGTATAGTTAAGTTGCCATGAGTTAGGAAATGTAGGGGGGAAGGAGGGGAGCCCCAAAAAAAATTTCGATCTTTTTCAGCCTAGCACCCATAATATAGAAAAAACGCCAGCGTTTTTTGGGACTTAGAAAAAATGTGAACTTTTTTTGAAGCAATCCCTATCTACTCTATTGCGCTTCACCTGGTCTGAGGTGGCGAAGGAAGTCTAGCGTAAAAGGTAGCATTCAGTAAAATGCACACATGAATTCGCGTAGTTACGTCCGTTGCAAAAATTCGCCAGGCGTAAAGGTGCGAAGTAACACTAGCGAATGTATGCCAGCATCTGTTAGTGAATTTGCAAAGTAACGAAAATGACCAACGCTAGCGAATTGACGCTAGCGTTAGGCGCTTCGGCGCTTAGTGAATATGCCTCTAAGGTTCCTTCAGATGGCCAGCAGACCTGTCCTTTTTTAAAAGGTTAAAAAAAAAAACTCCACTGTGAATAAAACACAGGAACAGAACTGTTTGAATATACTCATGTGGGCAGATCTATCCAAGGTCGAATTTCAAATTTATGTGAATTTTTTTTCTCAAATAAATTAGAATATACTCAAAACTTGAATGGGAGGTTATTTAAGAAAAAAATTTGAACGTACAATATTCGCTCGAATAATCCTAACCTGAAAATTTGAATTGAATTCAAATTGAGTTTTCCCTCTTGAATGTCAGGAAGCCAATTAACATATTGAAATGGTTCATCTGACCTCTGCCATTGTCAAAGTGGATTTTACATCTGATTAGGGATATTAAAATTGTGTGAATGTGTAAAATTTGACAGCAAAAAAAAAACTATTTGAAAATTCAAATTTACTATTGGACCCTTAATAAATCTGCCCCTAGGTGTTGCTGTCTCTGTGAGAAACGTATTACTTCAATCTTCACAGTCTATATACTGTATATTTATATATTATCATAATTTGGTCCTTTAGTCACTCCTCAGGTAAAGGGGCTTTTCATATTTGAGTCCCTGAAGTTCAAAGGAGACAAAGTTAAACTTGAAGCTGCTTTTGGCGAATATTATATATAAAATATACTTTGCCTTAATTGTAGATAAGAACAATTCTCCTCATCCAATTTACTAGGAATATGAAACAACCCTTAAGAAAAATTGCATACTTCAAAAAAAAATTGTACTGTACAGTTGATAAAGATGTTGGTAATTACAGTATCAGTATAAATACTGAAAACAAACATCATCATTACATAGAGGATGCTTATCAGGGTACAATATGCTCAAATAAATCAAATGGTGAACTTGTGATGAGCTTCTCAGTTTGACATGCCACCAATTCTTAAAAAGATTCCGTTCTCCCTTTCACTAAATACAAAAATCTATCTAATTGTCTGCATATTATAAATACTGTAATACAGATTTTTGTTTGTGCTACACTTTGGAGCATCAACCATTATGTTTGTTCAATAAACTATACAGAGTAAAATAAATGTGCAGTAGCATATAAACAGATGAAGGAGATCAGCTGCTGTATCGTGCATGCAAACACAGTACAAAATCATCCTTTAAACATAAAGTAACTTATTCTTTATTATGCTTCCTACTCCTTTCACAAGAATCCTAGTACTGGAGCTACTGTATATTGATCATAAGCATCTGGGTTTAACAATATTCAGTATGTTTCAGATTGACTCTCATAAATTAACTATGACAGCCATAGCAAAAACAAAAATAAGAAAGATTTAACCACTTTCCCAGCCAGGGTAATTCTAACATAATACAAATTGTTTCACACAGTTCAACCACATGCTAAGCCTGGTACAACATTCTGCCCTATCCAGATACATTACCTTTCTTATGGCAGTTATGAGCATATTCACTTGTCATTATCAAGGGAATGTACAGGTAAATTACCCTTTGAGGTAGATTTACTAAAGAGCAAAGTGGCTGTTAGCAAAATTTCGCCAGCGTTACCACCAGTAGGGGCATCAACAATTTACTAACAGGCGCAGGCACCAATTCGCTAGCGAACGGGACTGTCGCTAGCGGTCATTTGCACTCTATCACCAGGTGACTTTTCCCTCTGGCAAACAGACGTTACTTCACTAAAATGCGGATTTTACTGAACGTTACCTCTTTCGGGTGAGTTGCCTTCGCCACCTCAGACCAGACGAAGTGCTATAACGCTTCTGTCACTTACTTCTTATCCTGTGAGCCGAAAATGCATCAAAGTTCCAAAAACGCTGGCTTCATTTCCTTTTTTGAAGCGGAATTGCCTGCAAAAGTCCTGATTAAACTTTTTTTGGCTGACAAACTTTTTTTGGTAACCGGTTGTCTCCACACATTTCCTAACATTTGGACCATTCATTTTACAGTGGGCTCATGTGTAGGGCATTATATTAACTCTCTTGTCTTTATTAAGGTTCCCTGGACATGTATAAGAAAAAGTGGTAACTTCAAGCATTTGCACCAACATTTATAAAAAGACCTCCATAGAACTTTAAATTACTCGCCGTTTGCAAATTGACCTAAGCTCACAATCACTAGTGAATATTCGCTAGGCACAAACGAACGCTAGTGCATTTTCACTATGAAATGCTTGCGCTGCAGAAGGAACGCTAGCAAGAAGTCGCCAGCGTTCGCCGCCCGGGACTAAACTTTGCATTTTAGTGAATTAGTGTATTCGTAGCACATTTGCGCCTGGCAAAGTGGTGCGATGTGTGCGAAGTGGTCGCTGGCAAGAATTCACCCTTTAGTAAATCTGCCCCTATGTTGATTTTTAGATATGCTCCAATTAAAAGAGGAAAGTGGTATGATATTGCACATCTTGCACGTACCGGCTATATATGAATAAAAATTAATAAAGCACTAGATATTGCCTTGTCAGCGGAAAACTAACTTGATCTTTACGCCTCATCTTTTCAACACAGGCTCCATTAGCGCCTTTGGATAACCCCTTTCTTGCAATTTGTCAGGCATTTGTGCAGCATGGGTATCAGAAACCTGATCCTCGTTCATGATTCATTTAACAACTCATTGAAACTGAGAACTGGGAAGAGACTAAATACAAACCTTAAATGAATCCTACCTAAGTAAATTGTTATGCTCAGTTTCTTTGAGAAATAAATCTGTCACTGGCCTCCCGTGTCCAGAAAGTCTACAGACCTGGTCACAGGGATCAGTATCTAATGTTGTGCAAAATTCTAAATGAAAAAAGTCAGCACAAGGCACCATGTTTTAGACTTGCAATGCAATGTTGCTCTGCAGAATTCCAGCATAATTGCTTAAGGCTTAAAGTAAGTGTCTATCCCATTAGTTAGGAGCGTTAGGTCAGGCTTGGCAGGGATAACAAGACAAAACGTTTATTTTGTCAAGTGTGTTAGCAGGGACCATACAAGGATAGAATTAGAGAGTTATATTTAGAGGTCCGTGCTTAGCACCAGAAGACAAGTGACCTACTGAATGTGAGCTGTAGTTGTGGCAAAGACATCTAGTAGAAGAGAAGACAATCGGGTCAAACTTGCCAAAGATGTAATGGAGGTTGTTTGGATAGATTTGGCCCTCATTTTAGAAGCTGTGTTTTGAGTGTTTTACATTCTTTACTAGTCTGTAGGCTTAGAACCAAACTATCATGCACATGGTCAGCATCCAATCGGAACCTTATAATTTTGACTATCCAAATGGCAACTCCAAAAATAACAGCTATAATATATCTGAAATGTCTTAGGGTAAAACTAAGCACATGAATCAAATGTTTTTGTCATTTTCCATGATCTGTAGGTTTGCTATTAGAAGTCTCCTGCACATGTGTTATAGGGTCAACTGGAATAAAAAAGAAAAATTTAAAAGAAAAAAGAAACATTTAATTCGAAGCATTTTTCCTGTATACATTTATGTAAAAACGTCAATGGCTTTAAAGTTACTGGTAATTTAAATTGCAAGTGATAGCAGTATTCATCCTCACTGCTGGTTCTGACTCCAGACAAGATTCATATGCCACAATGCCTTGCTTGTTTTAGCAAAGGTTTGTTGATCAGCTGCCTTCTGCTACAAAGTTGCAACAGTCACAGCAAGCAATGCAGAGAATAGCAGGGGTCAGATATGCTGCTTTGAATGCCAATTACATTTACAAATAACTCTAAAACGATTGAAAATTGTTGATCATTGTATATATAACAGTTGCGTTTGTGCGGATTTGTCTTTTAAGGAAGAAAAGTAGCTCTCCCTAGAGTACTATTGTGTCATTCGTAGAAAGGGGGCAAATGTATTTCTGCCCTGCACCCTATTTTTTATTATGGAATGTTATTCTCTAAGAATTATTTTGAGTTACCTAGGCGAATGAGAAGCGTGTCCCTTGATGAAAACAAGGTAGTATTTCTTTTTATATATAACTTTTGGTCAAGGTGTGTCTTGAGTTTCAAAGATGTTGCCCATCCGACCTCCTCCCCCACCTACACGGAATGAGAACAGCTTTGTATGTAATGTAATTAATACACACTGACATACAATATGGCCAAAGTAACTGGCAGCCTGCAGGCTGCTTGTATTATTTTAGCTTGGAGAGCAATGTAACACTTGATAATGGTGCTCGGTGGGACGGAAATCCAAAATAAAGAAATAAAAATAACACCAGCATATGGAGAATTTAAATACATACATCATCACAGAACAAAAAACAAAATGCTATTATTTTTATATGGGATTCTAAAACAAAACAAATCATATGGTTTACCTCCATAATAGCTCCTACATATTACACTGATATGAAAACTACATAAGGCAATTAACTTAAATTGTAAGCTCTTGTGGACAAGGCCGGCTGAAGCTATTTTTATTCTGCTAGCCTCGATTGTGAAATTCTTTTAAGAACACTATTTGTTCTAAAGTATTGTATTGCGTTGCATAACTTACTGGGGTTATATAAATAAAAACACTGGCTACTTGTCATACACAGAATTCACTTCAAGATTCTTGTACTCGTTTACAAAGCACTCAACAAAGTTCCCCCCCAGATGTAACCCCCAGTCTAAACATGACCTTCTCCTCTCCTCCTCGCTCTTCTCTTTCACATTATGCAGCCATCATTTCAATCTCTTCCCATGTCCCATTAGACATTCCCAGAGCCCCCAGGCTGTCAAACATTCACTTAAATCTCACCTTTTTATTTAAGCCTATAACCTAAATCCTTAGCAACATGACCACTTTCCTAAACCCCTTACTCTTTGCTCACACACTCATTAACTCCTGGGGTTCCCATCTTTCACTATGCCCTTACCATAGGTATTCTAGACAACAGGAGCTCTGCAATCATACTGGTTACCCTCATCATCATATAGTATGTCTCACTTGCTCTTCCCCTTAAGATTGTAAGCTTTCATGAGCAGGGTCCTCCCTTATTGTCTTCTTACAATATGCAAATGTAACTGTGCATCTATTACAGATTGTAAACTCTTGCGAGTAGGGCCCCCTGATCCTACTTTTAACTCTATAACCCTTGTCTGTTAAGTTATTGTAGGACCCATGTTATAACTTAGGGGGTCCATTTACTAAAGCGCAGTAAAGATATTCGAATAAAATATAGAAGAATTTGTCGCCAAATATGTTTTCACCAGTTTACTAACCTGCGGTAAATATAAATTTGTAAATTTTCTTGCACAAAAATATGTTTTCGGCAGTTATCGCATTCGCTGAAAATAACGCTACGTATACATTAACGCCTGGTTTACTAAACAGCGAAATGTGCAAATTTATGCAAGAATATTTGCAGCATTTTACCGCCACCTATGTAGTGGCCTAAAAGTATTTTTTCGCCAGAAAATTCTCAAGGGGCACGAAATATCCCATAATACTTTTTTTTTTTACCCATCATTCTTTGCTGACAGGAGAGAGATCTGTAGCTATTGCTGACAGGATGTTTTGGCTTCTGTTTCTATCTGTTGCAACAGCAGCAGTTTCAGCTCAGAGTCGTAATATTGGCAGCGGCATCACAGTCCAAGGATTCGTCAGCCTCTACACTTTTTTGGTTTCATTGTGATTGGCTACATTAAACTGTGCATTTCTATGAAGCAAAGAGATTGACTGGTATCATTTCTTGTTCATATGATTCTATTGGCAGAAGGGTTTATATGATGCATAAATGTTTGATTGGTGTTACTCTGGTGATGTTGTTGGATGGTATAATCATCAGTCAATAAAGTTTATGAGTTTTGAAGATGCATTTCTTGCCATAAATGTCAAGTAAAAATTGCCAGAATAACCTCCATAAAATAAGACTATTTTATAGCATAAATATTCGCAAAAATTAATTTGTCACCAGAAAATTTCGCAACTCGCTAAAATTACCGCTAACGTAAGCTGGTTCGTTAACGTAGTTACCGCAAGTGATCACAATGACTTCTGAGGGCAATGCTGTTTAGTAAACTTAGTCACTGCGAATATTCTGGCGGGAAAAATATTCTCATCGATAACATGCGGAAACTTAAAGTCAGATTTACCGCAGTTTAGTAAACGGACCCCTAAATATAAAGAGTTGTGAGAAGTTACTGGCGCTATATACTGTACATGCTGTTGATGATCTTATTGTAGTATATATGTAAACTGTTATGCCTTACTCTGCAAAATGCTGCGGGAGATAATGGCACTATAATAATAATAATAATAATAATAATAATAATAAGTATTGCTATTATTATTTGGAGGTGTGTCAAAAAGTACTACAGAGGTTAAACCATTCACAAAGTCTTCTTTAAATTATGTATACTTATATTTTAGATTAAAAGCCGTACAGTACACAAACATGCAATATAGCTGCCCGTGTAGCTGGAGAAACGTATACAAAGTATTATGCTTCTCCACCATCTTAGTATTGAGAAACATCACAATGTACAGCACTGTGCAGTAACTCAGTCCTCTCTGTCATACATAATGTCTTCACAAGCATGTGATACTATCTCATGACTAGATATAAAGGAAAACTTGTTACTGTAAATTAACCATGACTATAAAAGCTAAAAATACACAGCACTAAAAGTCACAGGTCCCTGAGCACATTCTTAGGAAGTGGACACAGAATGTGTCTGTAGAAAAAAATGACAAATATTGATACCATACCCAAGATTTTGTGATTTTTACATGCGACTAAAATAAACCTAGAGTTCTCTAATGGGATTTCAAACACTCATTTTTCATTCTGATTGTTAAACAGTTCAGGCTTTTCTTGTTTACAGTATAAACATCATGGCTGTGTGTTATTGGGTTTAGTCATTCCTTCATATTTTGTTACAACCTGTACTGAATTTCTCACGTATACCAGCTCTGACTTTGTTTGAGTATAGCATAAGGCGGTTTTTCTTCTTTGTAGATCAAATGTTTCGCATGCATAACTTTGAGAGCGGATACAAAAGAAACTTTTTGACCCAGTCTTATCTTTGTTCCAATTTGCTTTTGACATCACTTCTCGAAAATGCACGGAATGTGCTATAAAGCAGAGAGAAGGACTCCTCTCTAGGGTTGATTTACAGTCTTGATGGTAGAGAAGTCATTTTACAAGTTTTCAAAGTGAAGAGGAGTCACAGGTGCACTGTAAAAAGAACTGAGGAAAGGCTAGATTCGTATGGTTCATAGGATGATTTAAAGAGTCTCGTTTTTCTGTGTTTGTAAACAGGAATATACAATGATCCCCCTAAAAGGAAAACTGGGAAGATTTAATTGTAAGCAGTGTAGAGCATAAATATAATTTGTTTAGTCTACTCCATGAATCTTAGTAATAAATATTTGTGTTATGGTGAGTAATACATTCTGGTGGACTTGCCCATGACCTCCCTAGTTTTGTCTTATCCATTACAGTTCTAATTGTCCTAGGCAAAGAGTAAATATTTTGGACATCTGATTGTAAAACCTAGCTGAGGCTTTGGCTAATGTATACAACAAAGAGATCTGATCAAGTGAAGATTTTAGCTTTGAATCCCATTCTTCTTCCACGTTTACTGCTCGTTTGTTGTTTGCATAAAGAATAGAGTGAAGTGTTTCATGAAATAAACAATGAAGATAGGAATGATGCAGTAGCAAATATTCGCTCATTTCTGCCACCTACCAATATTTAAAATATGTGGCATGAAAAGATTTCACCTGCAGGTCTAAGCATGCCTCAATTGCTAAGGGTTGGCCAGTATCTTTTTTTCATATGGACTATTGTCTGAGCCTCTAAATGAGCTCCAAGTTGCAAAGCTGATGTTAGCATAGCTATAAACTGACCTCTGTGACTTCTTATTTACTAAGCAGTTGCACTTTAAAACCAATAGTGATTAAAGTAGATAGCAAAAATATTTGAATTGCATGTAACCCTCTTTACACTGTGTTGGGGTAACCGGCTACTGCACTTTCTGATTCTTGCTCTCCCTTGCTCTTATTACGGGAAACATTCCCAGCATAGGGGCTGGCGACTCTATGTATGCCATATGAGTTACAACCACTCAACTCTTGTAGGGCTAGAGCTTCTAATACATCACTTTAACTTTACTATTTGATTCGATTATTCTTTGTTCGGACCAAAATTCTTTGTGTAAGCATTTAGCAACGCCACACACCCAACACACTGCTTTCATGCTACTTGGTCATCAAAAAACACAGGAGCTTGCCACAGAACACCTACAAATTGTGCAACTATTTGCATTTGACCTTCATCCATTGATTCAATACATCGAATTGTTTCTTAAAGTGATCTGCAAACCTAATCTGTGGCTTCAGTGGTATGGTTAAGTAGGGTTTTCTAAAAAAGGGTAAAATAAAACATTAGTCTATGTCTCCATCCTCTCATGGGAAAGAAATTGGAATACAATTGTGAGCCACTAGACTTTCTAAAGCATTTGTGTTTTTATAAATGTATTTATAACCCATCACTGCCTACATGATGAGCAATATCCAAATATGGGGTTGGCCCCATGAAGCAGCGCAAAGGGGGCCTTCAGCCAGAATGTCTCGTGGGTCTCTTTGGGGAGAATTGTTCTCCTAAATAAACCTGGATAGTAGCTTGAAAGTCAGTTGGGGTGTGATTTGGAGTGAAAACTTATTGGCTGTCCTAGATATTCGTAGAACTGTGTCTGCTGAATCACTTGGGGTACAGAAGCATTGCTGAGCCAAACAAACATTTAGGATTAGTGGATTATTTATTATGCTCCAAATTTTTCTGTATGGACTTTTAAATGGGAAAATACAATTTATTCGGAGAAAAAAAAACTTTCTCAGGATTTATTAAAGTCCGATGGTGTTAAAGTTCGAATAAAAAAATACTCCAGCTCAGACCTGCCAAGTTCATGTAGAAGTCAATGGCAGATGACCCGTTGATATCCTGATCTGTGCTGGGGTTCGTTCAATAAGATTTTGTGGTTTTCAGCAACAAATACAAAAATATCACGGTTTCGGCAACAAATACGATTCAGATTTTTTCACAATTTTATAGAGTTTTTCCCCACACAAGAAATTTTTGGAAAAATGTATTAATAAATAGGGGGGAAAAGTCGTTTGAATTTTATTCGTTTTCAGAAAATAGTGAGAACTTTTTGATAAATAACCCCCTTAATGTAAGATGTTCATTATTTATCTATTGGATTTAAAAAAAAAGTAAATATCCTGCAAATAACTCTTTTTGCTACATTAATGCTAAAGAACATATAGGGGCTCATTTACTTAGCTCGAGTGAAGGAATAGAATAAAAAAAACTTCGAATTTCGAATGTTTTTTTGGCTACTTCGACCATCGAATTGGCTACTTCGACCTTCGACTACGATTTCGTCTTCGAATCGAACGGTTCGAACTAAAAATCGACCATTCGATAATCAAAGTACTGTCTCTATAAAAAAAACTTCGACCTCCTACTTTGCCACCTAAAACCTACCGAGGTGCAATGTTAGTCTATGGGGAAGGTCCCATAGGCTTCCTGGCAATTTTTTGGTCGAAGAAGAATCATTCGATTGATGGATTAAAATCGAACGATTCAAAGGATTTAATCGTTCGATCAAACTATTTGCAGTAAATCCTTCGATTTCGATATTCGAAGTCGAAGGCTTTACATTCGGCAGTTAATTAACCCTTGATATTCAACACTATGTAAAGCTGCCCCTTAATCACAGATTTAGCTACTCCTTTACTATATAATGTGTGACTTTTGTGAAGCAGCAGAACAGGGCAATCCACACATCAACCCCACCACTTGCTTCTTCTGCTGCTTTCCAGTCTCTCCCTTCCCTGTCAATCACTCTCTCTGCACTCCCCTAGCATTTAGATATTGCAGATTTGAGTTGTCTAAGATGTGTGCTCTAATGTGACATGTAGATAAATAGTAGATAGATACATAAGATGTATAAGATTACAAGCATATTTTCTTTAAGTATATATATATATATATATATATATATATATATATATATATATATATATGCAGGGATTTTCTTCCTCCGAGCTCTTAATCTATAATGAAACTTTGTATTTATTTGTATTTATTATTATAATGACCCCTGTTTACTCTGTTAATTTATTGTTCTACTGTTCAGTGCTGCATACATAATTAGTGCTATATAAATAATACAGGTATTATAAATAAAAATACACATACAGTACATATATAAATATGCTATATAAATAAAGTGTTGATTGCTAACACATAAGAAAAGGATTAGAGCACAGTCCAGTCCCAAAGACCATGTCCTCTGCAAGAATACTGTATATGTATATTTTTATGCTCAGTATACTTTAAAGGGCATGTAAAGTCTAAAATAGAATAAGG
This sequence comes from Xenopus petersii, assembly GCA_038501925.1. Lineage (NCBI taxonomy): Eukaryota > Metazoa > Chordata > Amphibia > Anura > Pipidae > Xenopus > Xenopus petersii. The sequence continues at coordinate 38,171,969 of CM076681.1, read as the reverse complement.
CTAGAAATGCTGTATTTTGTATATTAAACTTAAACATGAACTTACTGCACCACAAGCCTAATCAAACAAATAATTCATGCTTTAAAAGTTGGCTACAGGGGGTCACCATCTTGTAACTTTGTTAAACATCTTTACAAGACTTAGACTGTGCACATGCTCAGTGTGGTCTGGGCTGCTTAGGGATCGTAATAAAAAAACCTGCTGAGTTCTACATGGCTGGGAAGTAAGGCGGGGGCTCCCCCTGCTGTTCATAAGTATGATTGTTTCCCTGCTCAGCAGTTAGGGGCCGTCTGACAATTCCTATCCACAGCAGTAAATGAAGGGAGAATTTCACTGCATACAGTCAGATTTCTGTATAACAGTACACATTCTTTAATTGAAGTATATTGGAGATAGGCTTCTTTTTCATTAAAGAAAGTAAAAATTGGATTTTATCTTTTTGCCTTTACATGCCCTTTAATCACCTTTGTATTTTTCTGTTTTGCCTTTGCTGTGGTCTAGATGTGGGTTATAAAGTAACACAAGAAAATGGGCCCTGGTCCAGTAACCAATTGCAACAAATTAAATAAGCTATGGGATCTGTTATCCAGAATGCTTGGAATTTTCCAGATAACAGATCTTTCTGTAATTTGGATTTTCATAGCTTAAGTCTACTAGAAAATCATTTAAACATTAAATAAACCCAATAAGATGGTTTGCTTCCAATAAGGATTAATTATATCTTAGTTTTGATCAAGTACAAGGTACTGTTTAATTATTACAGAGAAAAAGGAAATAATTTTTAAAAATGTACATTATTTGGATAAAATGGAGTCTAAGGGCGAAGGCCATTCTGTATATGGGAATTTTCTGGATAATGGATTTCCGGATAACGGATCTCATACCTGTATAAAGATTACTTATATCTTAGTTTAGATCAAGTACAAGGTACTGTTTTACTATCACAGAGAAAAAGGAAATCATTTTTAAAAATGTATATTATTTGGATATAATTGAGTCTATGGGAGCTGGGCATTCTGGATAATGGGTTTCCAGATAACGGATACCATATCTGTATATGGTTGTTAAAATGAAGCAAGAAAGAAAAATAGAAAAATTTTATCGGAATTTTACATGTAGGGGCAGATTTACATAGGGTTGAATATTGAGGGTTAATTAACCCTCGATATTTGACTGCCGAAGGTAAATCCTTCGACTACGAATATCAAAGTCTAGGGATTTACCGCAATTCGTTCGATCGAACAATCAAAGGAAAAATCAGTCGATCGGATGATTAAATCCTTCTAATCGTTAGATTCGAAGGATTTTAATCCATCGATCGAACGATTTTTCTTCGACCAAAAAAAGCTTACAAAGCCTATGGGGACCTTAGGGTAACATTGAGATTCAGTAGGTTTTAGATGGCGAAGTAGAGGGTCGAAGTTTTTTTTAAAGAGACAGTACTTTGACTATAAAATGGTCGATTAGTCGAACGATTTTTAGTTCAAATTGTTTGATTCGAAGTCGTAGTTCAATTCGATGGTAGAAGTAGCCAAAAAACACCATTCGAAATTCGAAGTTTTTTTTATTCTATTCCTTCACTCGAACTGAGTAAATGTGCCCCGTAGTACTGCTAATGTATTTAAAACAGAATTGGAAGAGTGGATATATACTGGATATATACTGTATATTTTCCTCAATTTAACGTTTCTTTTGCTCGTTCCCTTGAGAACTAGCTGGGTTCCACTGCAGATGTTGGAACATTGTTGGAATTTGCTTCCATTCATCCACCAAAGCAATAGGGAGATTGGTCAGTGATCTTAGCCCTCTGCCTGTGCTCAGAGTATACAATACAATACATACAATACAATACATTTTCATCCACTAAAACTAACTAGCATTATTCCACCTTCAGACATGATGATGTGTTCTCCTAGCATCCACCTTTGTCCATCAGACTTCCAGATGATAAAGCATGACCTATCAATCTATTGAACACATTTCTACTACTTCAATGGTGGCATGCTTCACAGCATTCTAGCCAACGCTTTACATTGTACATGGTAATATTTTACTTATGTGCTGCTGCTTAACCATGAAAAAATTAAATCGACCGATGAGCATTGTTGCATGGTTCCTGAGCAACAACCAAAGTGAATTTTAAGGTGATTAAAAATTTGCATTTGATGAGTGACGCTCTTTCATTGGCTTTCCTTTATTTGACGGTTGATACAGTTAGAAAAAGGCCAAATTTTTTACAAAAATAAGAAAGATTATAAAAAAAACCAAACATAAATTCCAAGAAAACTAAGTTCACTTCCTCCCTAAAAGAAATTAGTATTTACAGAGCATTACCATCAAAAGAATAATATTGTGTATTTTTTAAATTAAGTTCTTTATCCATTTTGTCTTTAAAGCAGAGTTTGAGTCTGACTATTGTTTATTTTTTTTTATGCAGGGAAGCTGTCTGATACTACAGTATATAAACCTGGAAAGAATGACCTTAAATAGACTGATCTGTGTGAAGAGATTCCAAGAGAATTATAGGCATCTCAACTTACTGAATTATTATACCTATTGAAATTCAATGTGCCTTGATTTCATATATATTTTTTCAATTGAGGGATTATTCCTCTGCGAATGGATAATCGAAGTTCAAAAAAACAACTGTATGTGAAGCTTGATCTATAGAACCTCAGCATGAGCCGGGCAGGCTTAGTCAGCCTGATTGTTCTCCGTGCCAAGTTTTCTAACCGCAAACTATACATTACAAATACCCCTGTTAATGCCGCCCGCAGCTGGAGGGATGCATATTTTAGCAATTGGTAAAGTATAGCATTGTGTCCTCATGTGCTCCCTGAAGCTATAAAAAATCATAATGAAAGAAAGGGAACAAGCAGGAGCCAGTGTGAGATATGAAGAAGGGGGGAAACAGGGGGATGTGCATATTTCCTGAAAGAGTCAATGGAATTTTATTTTACATCACTTGCTTGTTATGGTAAGAAACATACGTTATTCAATATTGTTCTCACTGGTTTTATCTCTGGGCAACAACCCAACATTTTTTTTTTTTGTTAGATTTCCAGTATAAATCTAAATCTCATGTTATTTTTACAGTTAAAAAATCCCTAGGTTCCCTCCTTTATGGATAATATTCAGCTTTTATTTTGACAGTGACTAAACTATGTACTAATGAAAGCACAGCTAATCCTAATAAGGTTAGCACTACAATGAAATCCTTGTTAGTTATGTTCAGAGCATTTACTTCATTTCCAGTATTATGAGTCTTTAATATGACAGAATGTGGATCCTGAAGATTTAGGCAGGACAGGGTGGAATTAGGGTTTGTGTTGGGCTGTGTTCTGCGTGTGCTAAATGTTTTACTGAAAATGTTGGTTGGCATTTAGAAGCCCTTTTCAGTATATCTTTTTTGCTAAACAGTTTGTTGTGGATCTTGAACATATTACATTAAATAATGTATTTCAAGTTTTTTACTTTGTAGGCACATGTGAGTGTACATTGCCACCCTATAGTAGTAAACCAAAGTGCCCCAAAGATGCTGTAGTTACTTTTAATGGTAGACTTTTGCCTTGAACTACGGATGCTACATCAATGACAGGGAAATGTAATGTAAGCTATACATGATTTTATGCTTTAGAGTCTTCTCTATAATGTGTTATACCAACGAGATGATCATCATTCAAGCCCCTCTTAAAGGCATTAATGGAATCTGCCATCACAACATCCACACCTTACCATGAACCCATTAATATCCTTCAAACTGGGGCCCAAAACTGCACTGAGGCTTTACTAGGGAAATATAAGGAGGCAAAACTATGTTTTCAACAAATTTTACACAAATGTACTTTATTTGCTTTAGTTGCCAATGACTGAGACTGCCTAGAGTCACACAGTCTGTTATCCACAAAAAATTCAAATCATTTTCAAACACACTACTATTTATTGCGTTCATTGTTTTTGCCTAAGTACAGGTAGCAGGTACAGACCAGTAACAGAGGTCCAAGTGTGTAGGAGTTGGAGCTCCAGGGAGGCTATAGGATCACTGTAAGTTAGCACCATGGTGGGTAATCATTTAAGGCAATTATAGAAGTCAGAATTAGTGCACAGAGGATACTGTGATTCTTAGGATAAAGTAGCAATAGTAAAAATCTTGGAAGTGCAGCACTCTGCACATGGAGCATGATCAGTACATAAGAATCAGATCCTGCGGCTACAGGGGAGAAGGCTTTATTGTTGCTTGCAATACAAGCACTGAGGGTAAAGCCTGGAGGAAGTAATCGTTTTTTTCCTGGAGGGCTGGGGCTGCAAGCATGCGGTGCTCTGCTTTATTACTGCCCTAAGTAAATACAATAAAAACTGTTTGACGTCACAAAGGCTTGATGAATGTGCAGTATTTTGTGAACCCAAAAGAATCGAATTAACAGAACGTGCACAGAAAATGTTTACAATCAGTCATCAGTTAAATATTGCAATCAGGAAGGTTTTCCTTAAGGCTGATCCAAATATTTAGAAAATGCACCCTTTCCTGATTGTGGCACGGACAGAAGAATTTACAATGCACATTAGGTTTCATTACGACTTGCTTCATGTGCAAAACAGGACTTTTTATAAACAAATACCTCCTGGATTACAGAACCAGATGCCACTTGCCAGGAGAAAATCAATTGACCTTTTTTTTTTAATTTCAAAGCATTAAACGTCCTTACAAGCCCTCCTTCTTGTTGAGCAAAGGAATGGATTGTTTCCTATACTTAAAAGAAAGGATTTCATTCTTATAGAGCAGGAAATATAGGAGCTGTGGGGAAAGTGATCCCTTGAGATGGTTTATGCTTATTAAATGCATGTGGAATTCATACAGCAGATTTATTGAAAACATCTAATTATTATAAGGTATGTAGAGTTTAAAACATTTTAAATCCCATCAACCCACAAGCATCGAAAAGCTGCAGTTGAGTTTGTCCAGTAAAAAACTACATTTTCTTGTAAATCATGCAAAAGACCTAATGGTGTCAATTATGTTTCTTGTGTGACTGATAAGGCATCTGAATGTGTTGCTTCTGTGTATTTTCAGCTATTTTCCTAAAGCCTTTAAAATGTGCAAGAAGGTAACTTGGCCTGGTCCTGATATACACTGGAGGAAATATTCATTTTATATTAGCAAACAACATATTGTCTGCAGAAATTCCATAGCACATCCAACAAGGGACACTCCTAGAAAAAAAATCGATGAACATTTTACACGTAATAATTTAGTGGTCATTTATCTAACAAAATGTCCCTGTGAACTAGTTTACGTTGAACAGACATGTAGGGCTATAGAGACACGTTTAAATGAGCATAAACTAATATATGAAATAATGTACCTGGAACTGAAGAGAAAACTAGAGGACAAACAGGAATGGTTATCAGAGCTATCAGTTGCAAACCATTTTCATCATAATAAACATGCCCAAGTCAGATGGACTATATTTTGAACAGGTGATTTTACCTAAAGAAGACACTATATGGAAGCAGTTGCTAAAGAGAAAGTTGCATAGATAAAAAGATTAGAATCTCTCTCTCCTGTAGAATTTAGGGGGTTATTTATCAAAGTCCGAACTTATTTCAATATTTTCTGCTACAAACCCTGATCAAATCAGCTCAGTTTTTTTTACGCTTATTTATTATTACATTTTCCCAAAAATTTGCTTTGCGGGCGAAAATCAGATTTTCATGATTTTTTCCAATTTTTCACGATATTTTTGGATTTTTCACCCAAAAACTCAGATTTTTGCCCGAAAACTCAGAATTGCATGAAACCCAGCGCACATCAAAACATAATTGGGACATCTCCTATTGACTTATATGCAACCTCGACAGGTCTGAGATGCCTGATTTTCTGATTCTGACTTTTCCATCCTTGGGGTTTAATAAATTCCAGAAAATTTGTGATTTTTTTAAAGTCCGATCAGAGCCGGAATTAGGGGTAGGCAGAGCAGGCATGTGCCTAGGGTGCAAACCTGGGGGGGGGGTGGCAGGCACGTCCCTCATCATTTTTGTGCTTGTGCGCATGCGCAAGAACTCTAATCAGCGCATGAGAGCGGCCATTCGCGTATGGGCACGCTTAGCCGGCGCCGCGACTGGCCAGCTTGCCCAGCGTGGCCCGGCTCTGAGTCCGATTTTATAAATCAAAATCACAATTTTTTTGTGATTTTTGCATTCATTGTTTATTAAATAACCCCCTTAGTGTTTTAATCTGTGCTTTAATACCTGTTTTAAATTAAAAAAAAATGTATTCTGTATTTATTGATAAATATTATGTGTCTGTTGGGGTTTTAATAAGATACAGTGCTACGCAATATGTTGGCGCTATATAAATACATGTTAATAATAAAATACCTCATTTTATCATTGCATACTTACTGGTAATAGACTATAAGAATAGCATAGCTATTACACAGGACTTTGAAAGGCACATTTGATATGGAATGGATATTTTGGACTGTGGACATTATGGGGTTGAAAAGATCACATGATCATGATAGTGTCACATGATTAAGCGTCACATAGTATAGTGTCACATGATGTAGTGTCACCATGCTTACATAAAGAATTTCTTACAAGCCCTCTACCAGTGCAAGGCACAAACAGCAGGAATGACCCTCTTTTCACCCTCCACTATCATCAGTAAATGTCCCCTAATATTTATATAGTGCACTTAAGGAATAGCCCAGATGGCTACAGATATGGCAGATACAGCCTTCATTTTAAGCAGCTGGGTGAGCTACACAGCATTCTTTTTGCATTTCAGCAATATCAGTGGAATAATTTGCAACTATTGTATCAATTTTAACAGCTGCCTTTAATGAAACTCAGGGATTCTGCTCAGCAGGGACAAAAAATAAGGAATGTTACAACTGGGGGTAGGTTTACTTAGGTTTAATTGGTAAATTCTAATTTTCTGTTTTTTTTTGGTCAAAACTCACAAATTTGAATTTAAAAGTACCAACTGGAATTTGAATTTGAATGTGAGATTTATCACACATAGACCCTGGAAAGTTCCAATTTGATTATTCGCCACTTAAAACCTGCCAAGTTCATGTAGAAGTCAATGGCAGAGGGCTCTTGAACAATTTGAAGATGTTAATAGTAGTGATGGGTTTCTCTGCGAAAATGACGCCCCATAGACTGGGAGAAAAAAAATGTTGCAGGTCAAAAAAATTTGACATACAAAACTCAAGTTTTCTTTTCAAGGGAAAACTTGATTCGAATTTGATTTGATTTGAGTTTTGGAGTCAGGACTATTCAATGGAATTTTAGATGTTTGAATTTTTTCATAAATTAGATACCATTTCAAATTGTGAATAAACTAGAATTTATTAGAATCTTCAAAAATGGAATTGCTGTATTCCTCAAAAAACTCGTTTTTGAGGAGGGGGAATGACAGAAAGTTTATATAGTGTAGTATTTCAGCACTTAGATTTTTCACCCTTAGTGATTTTTAGAAACCGTTGTGCCTTACTATTTAACACCTTACATGTGACACTAAGGGGCAGATTTATCAAGGGTCGAATTTCAAAGTAAAAAATACTTCAAAATTCGACCATTGAATTAAAATACTTCGACTTCGAATATCGAAGTTAAGATATAATCCGTTCCATTCTCTGACTTACTCGTCTGTCACTTTTATAGAGAGATAAAAACAGCATGTGCAGAAAACTCTTTAAAGGACAAGGAAAGGCAAAAAAATAAAATCCCATTTTTAATTTCTTTAATGAAAAAGAAACCTATCTGCAATATATTTAATTAAAAAATGTCTTTATAAGAAACCTGACTGTATGCAGTGAAATTCTCCCTTCATTTACTGCTGTGGATAGGAATTGTTAGATGGTCCCTAACTGCTGAGCAGGGAAATATGAACAGCAGGGGGAGCACTTGCCTTACTTCCCAGCCATGCAGAACTCAAGTAGCTTTGTTTATGACAATCCCTAAGCAAACCAGACCACACTGAGCATGTGCAGGGTCAGGGTCAGGCAAAGATGTTTAACAAAGTTACAAGATGACAGCCCCTTGTGGCCAACTTTCAAAGCATAAATCATTTGTTTGATTAGGCTTGTGGTGCAGTAATTTCATTCTTATGTTTAGTATACAAAATACAGCATTTATAGCCTTATTCTATTTTAGACTTTCCTTGTCCTTTAACGCATTTTAATAAGTATTAAAATCACATTCACAAACAGTCTCTTTGTAAAGCCGCATTGAGAATTTCCGTGTAAGTCCCATATAACACTGTAACTCCTCGGCATCCCTCACAGTTCAATGTACATTTCAACAGGGCGCTTCTGCAACTCACGAGCGTAGTCTCGCTAACGCGTTTCGCCTGAATGGCTTCTTCTCTGAGTGATGACGTCCTCCTGCTCTCCACCGATTAATCTCCCGTGATCCATCAGCCAGTTTTTGCGCAATTCGCCTTTTCGTACACAGATATCAAACATTTCTTTCCACTAATATATTACTTCCCAGAATGATCAGATTAAAACGTTACTATTGCTAAAAATGATACTCTTCTTAAAAAGGATACTATTACTTCAACGGATAATATTGTTTCAAAAATGTTATTGCAGATATCGTTGCAAAGTGCTCATCACTGGCTGATGGATCAGAAAAGGAATGTCTTAAAAGACATATGTATAATTTAATCAAAGATTACAAACTGCCTAGAGATTGTTCAGATAAGTAAGATGTAAGTGGATTGCGGCAGTGTCGGACTGGGATGCCTGGGATCTGAAAATGTTATACCGTGGGACCGATTTCCACACCATTATTCCTCCTCTCCTCGCTCAATCTATTTACTGCATTCTTTCATTAATATACATTTATTCAAATAAAGAAATAGGGAATGACATGAAATAGGCCAAATGTTTAGATGCAAGAGGGTCCACTGGGAGTTTTCCTGGTATCCCTGTGGGCCAGTCCAACCCTGGATTGTGGTTGGGAAGAATACAGAAGATTTACACAAGTTCGGTCAGTGTGCTGTTGTGAAGTTCACTTTTCTCCTAGTTGATGGTATGAACTGTAATGCAAGTTAAATGTATTGAGTTGAGTGCAGGCTATGAAATGCTTTTACTACAGCTGTTGTGCTTAAAAATATGCTATGCCCCCCTTCATTCTTGTTTGACTAATTGCTGTATTTTGATAGCTAGGAGGGAAGCCAGAGAGTAATGGTTTATAGACTTCGGTTACAGGAGGAAGCAATCTGAGCACTATATACTTTGCTCAGCTAGAATGGATCAGTAAACACTAAACAGTGTCATGTGAAAAAAAGCAAAGAAAATGTCACGTCTTTGCCCTTTTTATTTAATGACAACCTTGTCTTATGGAACAGATAGTGTGAGTGTGACTTCTTAACCCAAGCAGAGCAGAGTCATCCTCATTAGCACGGCTGGGCTATGTGTTATATAAACAGGAGACACTGTTTATTGAAGGGTAAAGAGAAAATGGCAGAACTTTCTTTTAATCACATATTATATATTTCTGTCCAGTCAAGGATACAGAGTAGAGATGGAGCACTGCTTTTCTGTGTGCAAAGCTCCCATGAAACCCCTGTGATAAAACCACATTTCAGTGTTCCTTTGTTATAAGCAGACTTTCTGCCAGATGGGTTTTTTTCTGTGCTGGTTATGTGGAAAGAAGAATAGAAAGGCCGATAACCTCAGCCTCCAACAGCAGAGAGGCCCGGGTGGGGGGCAAATAAATAACAGTATTTATTAGTGACATCCAAAGCGTAGCCCTCCAGTTACACTGTAACTCCTAGTATCCTCCTGGCAGACAACCCTGCTTTGGAATGATGATACTCCATTAAGTAACACCAAATTTGGTTTAAACCAAAGGACACACTGCACATTTTGTGATTAGATATGCCCTTCTTACAGCACCTTGAATTGGGTCAGCCATCCGAATTCACAGGCCCCGTACTAAAACATTTTCTGAAAATGTTGGTGTCCAGGACCCCCCTACAAGTTAAAAATACCCACTGGTGGCCAAGGTCCCCCCTACAACCCCTACAAATTACTTTTTAAATCAACTTCTTTGGTGGCCAGCCCCCCCCCAAGTTAAAAAAAAACATTGCTGGCCAGGGGTTTATTTAAAAAAAAAACCCATTGGTGTTCAGTAGAACTTACCTAGTTTCTTCTTCCTTGTTTTTGGCAGATTCTTCATTTTTCTTCTACAGCATTCGGCTCCTTTCAGTCTTTGGGTCTTTCTGCGACTTCAGGTCTTTCCGACGTTTCCTTCACTGCTTCGGATCTTTCCACCACTTCGGGTCTTTCCAGCACTTCCTTCGCCTCTTTGGGTATCTCTGCCGTTTCCTTTAGAGCTTTGAGTCTTTCCGCAGCTTCTTTCGCTGATTTGGGTCTTCGCAAGCAGCACAGTACAGCCGGGCCTCCCTTTTCGCTTCAGATTTTGCCGGGCCCAGGACAGCTGTCCCTGCTGTTCCACCCTGATTGTTGCCCTGTCCTGAACACACATTTAGAAGAAGGGCCTGTTAGCTTACTCATGATCCACTACATGATCCACTACATTTATACTTGCTTATGTTTTAAAATTAAATATTGTTTTAAGCCACCCAACTCATTCCCAGTTAGTTTCTGATCTGCCCGAAAGCCCTCCTACCTTTGTGTGTGCTCTGCCCATTTTGTAAACCACTTAATGAGAGTAGCACATTTTAGACAAATGGTACTCTTTCTGCTTAGCTGCTCACAGTAATGATTCCCTGAATGAGGCCTACTTGTTAAAATTCAAACTTGTGCAGTTTTAGAAGTTTTTAAAACCACAAATAAACAAATTTTCTCTAAAACCACAAATAAAAGTTATTAAAAGATCTGAATATAAACAGCACAGAAAAAATGCTGAACGAAATTACAGAAACCTCAAAAAGCTCAAAAAATTTGAGTTTTATGGGCAATTAAAGTGGCTATAGACGCACAGATAATATCGTACGAAACAAATTTTCATACGATATTCGGTGCGTGTATGGTGGGAAAAGAGCCGGCCAATATCAGCAGAAAACTTGGATATTGGCCGGCTCGTCGATCGGGCTGGATGGAAAATTTTGATCGGGTGCCTTTGAAGGCACCCAAACATCGGCCGTTGTTAATGCCTTTTACAGGACCTCAACTGCTTTCATTTGCCAACGTTTTGTATTAGAGTTTTGTGTGGTTTCTGCTTTTCACAAATCTCTTCCCTCTATTATAAATTTTTATCACTTGAGCAGTGAACTAATTTTTCTTTCTATTCAGATACTCTCCTATTCATACTCCAGTCTCTTATTCAGATCAAGGAATGGTTGCTATGGTAATTTGGACCCTAGCAGGCAGATTGCTGAAACTGCAGACTGGAGAGATGCTGAATATAAAGCTAAATAATGCAGAAACCACAAATGAATTAGCTACCTGTACCATCTGAACTGCCCAGAACTGGCATATTAAAAAGTAGGTTGAGCCTCTGCCAAATACATGCACTTTTCTATTTTAAACCTTAGTTTAAATGCCACATGATACATTTTATACCCCTGTCTGCCAGTTTACCATCAATATTTAACAAGCTTTTTACAAGGGAATAACAATGAGTGGAGATCCTCTGCCTTCTTCCCTCTTTACCCTTCAGTTTTTGAAAAATGCTTCATTGATCTGCAGAATGATAAATATGGGCACTGAATAAGAAAACATGGCAGGCAATCACAGCTGTAGTCTTTATGAGATATATTTATCAAAGCTCAAAAGATCTAAAAAGAAAATCCTGAAGATCTCCACAAAATAATATCAATATTACTATATGTATTTATCTATAAGAATTTTCACTCAAGGCCCATTGCCATTTACAAGTACAGGTACAGGATCCCTTATCCGGAAACCCAAAATCCAAAAAGCTCCGAATTATGGAATGGCTGTCTCCCGTAGACTCCATTTTATCCAAATAATCCAAATTTTTAAAAATGATTTCCTTTTTCTCTATAATAATAAAACAGTACATTGTACTTGATCCCAACTAAGATATAATTAATCCTTATTGGAAGCAAAACCAGTCTATTGGGTTTATTTAATGTTTAAATGAATTTCTAGTAGACATAAGGCATGAAGACCCAAATTACGGAAAGATTCGTTATCCGGAAAACTCCAGGTCCCGAGCATTCTGGATAACAGGTCCCATACCTGTACTATGTATTAACTATGTAACTATGTATTTTTTTTTTATCCTTCTTTACCCTCCTTACACTAAGGCTACTTATTCAAAGGATTCATGGTTCAGCTACAAAGAATAATGTGAACTTATCTAACACTACTTTAAATATTACTGGAGTAATTATGACCTGATCTGCAAAAGCAGCAAGCTTACAGTCATGGGTTAGGGAGCACATCCTTCTCAATTTATGCAAAGACAGCACATCGTATAAACAGCTGGGCTCTGCCACCTATATATTTGATAAGTCTCAAACCTTTTATCTGTTATTATTATTACATTATGGTAGGTCCTCACTGTGCCTTTCATGGGGTTGTCTCCAAAAGAAAAGTTAGAATCCAAATGGAGGTAAGTGGTGGTGGACTTGGCATTATAATCTTATAAATTATAGTGGAGCTGCAGAGTTTGAAAGGTGTGCATTTTGCAGAGAGAACATCGAAATGCCCATACTTTAGATTTAAGCCCTCCTTTGTGTTTCAAAATTTGGTCTGCCCCCTTGATTTATACAAGAATAGAGATATAGCAAAATATTACAATTGTAATCTCCCTATTGTAGTCCCGGGAGTACAATAGGTGTTTCTCTCAGATGGTTTTCAGGCTCTGCCTCATCCTCTTCTTTGGCCCCACTAAGGTTACCAGACCCACACTGGGAAACAATGATTCTGAGGCCTTCTTACACCATAGGTAATGCTGCAAATCATGTATAAGGATTTGTACCTTACTACAAAAAAGGACCCAATTCTAGTGACTCTCACCATTTTTAAAGATTTTATTCTTAATATAGTTCTACTTTTGAGTACAAGCATAGAACGTATTATCCAGAATGTTTGGGACCAGGTAATTTGGATCTCATTACTATAAGTCTACTAAAAAAAAACACTTAAAAATTTGTTAAACGCAAACGGATTGTTTTACCTGTAGTAAGGGTTAATTATATCTTAGGTGGGATCAAGTACACAGCACTGTTTTATTATTACAGAGATTTTTTTTTTAAATTTAAATTATTTGTTTAAAATGATGTCTATGGAAGGTAGCCTTCCAGTAATTCAGGGCTTTCTGGATAACAGATCCCACACCTGTATGTAATCATCGACTGTTAATGGCTTCTGGGGGTGCACAGCTTCATACCTAGTAAGCCTCATCAGTAGCATGTGTGTGTTGGCATTGCCATTGGATGAATAAGTGTGTTCTCACCTGGCACCACAACAACTGGATTCCCCTGTTAGACAAGATTGTTACTCTAATAAATCTGCATTAGTCCCTTTAAATGAGAAAAGCATAGTATATAAATAGTATTATTGATATGCAAAGTGTATTACCTTTTGTTTAGCAAAATAATTTGGTTCTCTGATTTTACACCATTTCATCCAGTAGTAGTTAAAAAAACATAAAATTGTGGTTTAACTGTATACAAATTTAGAGTAGAATTCAAGTCATTAACTAACATTTTTGTTTTTATTACTATTAAAATATTTGAATGATCAAACTGAATAAAGCTGATAATAAAGAACACGCTAATTGCTGCATATTACAGTTACACTAAATTCTGAAAAACAGGACTTTAATTGGGGCATTAGTCAGTGTCATATCAGTTATTCATTCATTGTCATGTATTACAGCAGTGGATGTGGCTTTTCAAGACTTCTCCATGGCAATATCTTACAATTCAGGGTCATCTGGGGGAAAGCTTTACCCACACTGCTTTCATGAGGTTTTTCCATGTTACCTATTGATACTGTGCACATAAACAATATGTTACTTGGGGTTTTCAAGACATCATTGTAATCTTCTCTCACTTTCCAATCCCTTTCACTGGGAGAGCCAGCAATTCACTTTGCTCACAGACAAAAATAACCGAAGCTGTAAGGATATGTTTGACTTGGCAGAAGGCAGCTTTGCATTCTCAGCACTATAGTACCAATCAGGCTTATGGACGCCTGCCAAACTGTAATATTTCCTTTTGCTGTTCTTCATAAAGGCATTCAGGAAAACAATTGAGCACAATGAGGGCCTTCCTGTTCCGGGCAGGCGTGTGAACCACGCAGTAAACTTGCAATGAGTCATCCGAACGAACTGTGAATTCATTTTCATTTGCAAATAGGCGCTCTCCGGAGCAGTTGCAGGCATTTGAAAAAAAAAAAAAAACATTGTACCCCAGATATGAGCTCAGACTGCTCCAATAAATTCATCTTTTCAAAATCAATTCCTTCCACATCTCAGGGCATAAAAGGATTTCTCTTTTCCAGAGGGAAGGAATATTGCAATATTCAACTGACAAAAACATGACATACTTATATGCTTTCAGATGTGCCCTTATCTGAATGGAGATAAAAACTAGTAGCAAGTGAATCATTGCCTGGGGAATGTAATAAGCATGAGCTAAGGTCACTTATTCCACCATATACTGCAATAGGGACTACCGGTGGATGAAAACTCTGCTTTTATAACATTGCAGAAGCTCTGCTTTTATAGTATTACAGAATTTCAATATTTCAGAGGGTGGCTTTTTTCCAAAGTGCTATATTTTTGGGGGTTACAGCTTCTCTTAACTGCATCTCTAGGTGCACTTGCACATTATTAATCAAAACATGCAGAGTGGGACATCGTTGAACTGGGATGTCCATGGCTCACCACCCCAGCCATGGAGGCCCCACACCTGTGCGAATCACCCACAACACACCGTGTACCTTCAATCCATGCCACGTACTTCCTCAAGCTTGCCATTGCCTGCCTGTAGGTGCTGCAGTTGAATCTTGGGCAAATAGTATAGAGGGTCTGGTGTGATGATGCTATTCCAACGTTGAGATGAGAGCAATGGCCCTTGGAGAAACTACACAAAAAGTGCGGGGAAAGTCTTCAGGTGCAAGTACCTTAATGAACAGGTGTGTGATTTTTTGGGTGCAGGTCTGTTGAACCTTCTAACACACCCTTTAGAGAAAAAACTGGAATTATCACCATTTTCATGGCAGTGGTAGCTTCAATAGGCACGATTCATCAGAATAGACTGGACAGATATAATGTGTTTAGTGCAACCATAGAGAAGTGCAAGGAGCGTGTTTGGCTGCAAGCACCTGTAATGAATAGCTGCAATATAGGCAACGATTGCATTCATTTAAGCTCGACTGGACTTTATACAGAAGAAGGTAAGACTTTACTACTTCCCTCTGTTTTGTTTTTTCTAAATATTTTGGATATTTTGCTGATTGCTGATTTTGCCAGATGTTGCACAATGTGGATTTTTGTGATTATTTACCAAGAATTTGTATAGTTTAGTCCTTTCACTGTCACTGATCATTCATATGAAAAAATAATTCTCCTGCAAGAGTATATTAAAAATAATAAAAGTCGATGGACCACTTGTATATTGTACACATAACTTTAACACTGAAATCTGGAAACCCACTTATGTTGATTCATTGGCTGCAAAATTGCATCAGTGAAGTTATCCCTAGAACCCAAATCAAATCTTGTGTCCAAACATGTTCCATGGTGGGGCCTCACATTTTGGCCCCATTTGCCATTGCTCCCTGCCAATCTGTATGTGGGAATCATCCAAGTACACCACTTTCTTTAATTTTTTCTTCAAACATGTTTATTGCTTGCTATTAAAATCCTGCTCTTGTGCAATTTAGCACATCTGCTATCAAATCAGTCCCACTGAGTTTTCTTGTTCTACCCTGCAGGCATCAATAGCTACTAGTGTGTTAGGCTATGCACAACTGATGGGGTTAAATGCAATTGTGCACTGTAATTCTATTTGTTTCATAGTGAGCACATAAAGAATTTATTTTTAATAACATCAAAGCTTCTTTGTTAACTCCCTGATTGTGGCTTATGTTATTACTTTTGCCTCCAGCATGGCAAAGCTGGTGTGTTCTGGAATAGTTTTTTTCTTAAACATCATGACTATAAAAATGATTTGAGACATAATTCTTTTTGATTACAGGCTAAAGTAAAAGAGGTACAAATTCCAAAGAGCAATACTGCTTTCCATTAAGCTGTTTCGAAGTATGTCACTATTGTGCAGTATCAAATCACAAGGGTGATATTTCTTTTATATATATATATATATATATATATATATATATATATATGTTGCAGGTAAAACCTAGTCCCTTTGTAAAATGTATAATGAAGCAATAGAATTCTTAATGAATCAGATAAAATTGAGAGTAGGACTGGCCAGATATGGGATGACTTTGACGTAGTTGGCCAGCTTAAATATATTGCAATATATGGACAAACAATCCCTGTGTTGTTTAAAGGGAAAGGCATTTTTTAGTAGCAGTATGGACAAAATGTCTCTGTCTTAAATATATTGATGATGGGTTGAGTGCAGAGGACTCTTGTATTTGACTTTATGTATTTTGTGGTCACAGCCTCATTGCACCCCCGCCTAATGTTTTTTAAAATTAGTGGTGAGCACAACTTTCCCTTGTTTGTTATAGTTATACAGGAGCAGTGACCAGCTCCATGTTGTAGCTCCCACCCTTCCCAGCTATAGTCAGGTGATCCCACTGGTGTCTAATAAAAGGGCAGCCAAGTATGGAGGTTTACTTTGAAAGCAGCAAGTAAGTTGCAGGTAAAACCTAGTCCCTTTGTAAAATGTATAATTAAGCAATTGAATTCTTAATGAATCAGATAAAATTGAGCGTAGGACTGGCCAGATATGGGATGACTTTGACGTAGTTGGCCAGCTTAAATATATTGCAATATATGGACAAACAATCCCTGTTTTGTTTAAAGGGTAAGGCATTTTTTAGGAGCAATATGCACAAAATGTCGCTGTCTTATATATATTTATAATGGGTTGAGTGCAGATGATTCTTGTATTTGACTATATATATATATATATATATATATATATATATATATATATATATATATATATATAGTTCAAGATGGACCAGCACTCCAGTAGTTAGGGCAAATAGATTTATGGTATATAAATCTATTTGATCTAACCACTGGAGTGCTGGTCCATCTTGCCATCTTGAACTGTGAATTTATACTTTGATCGTGCACCCACCATTGACTAGTGTACGAGTGCAGATACATCTGTGAATTTATATATATATATATATATATATATATATATATATATATATATATAGATATATATAGATATATATAGATATACGTATAAATAGAGATATAGAGATATATATATATATACGGTATCAACATTCTGATTTTAGTTGTTTACAAAGCACGAAAAACCGTTTTTTTTTTCTAAAACCAAAATGCCAAGATAATTACTAAAACAGCTTAATATAAAAAGCATGATCAAATAAAATTGCGAAACGAATCTAATATGTGGTGCCAAATGGTAAACCTTACCCTCAAGGGCTCAGCTTCTAGTGTTACCAACCCCCATCCCGCAACACACACCAATGTTACACTTCACTGCCCATCCACTATTCCCAGTTCCCCTGCACACCTCCTTGCACCACATAACTCCATTTGTCTCCACATCCCCACTGCTACACATCACTACCCAACAGAGACCCAATCCCATCACCTACTGAGTGGCACCACACCCCAGCCTACTCCACCTCTCTGCACATAACTACTGACAAAACTCCAATTCCCCCACACCACTCTTTAAACTATTGCCTCTGCTTTCTACCTCTGCTTTCTACACTACCCCATCCTCCTGCCGTACATTACCCCCCAACACCAACCCCAATACCCTGCATGAGCCTTAACAGAATGCACACTGCTCTCCCCATATTCCCCCAGTTCTCTTAAACATATAATTGTGTAGCTAGTGCAAGGGGATGGACTTCTGTTCCCCCATTCTGGTGCACAAACAAGATTCTGAGATGATGCAAGGCTTGTCTTAATAACAGTGTCTACAAAATGGCTCCTGCCTGCTTGCTATAATTATGAATCAAGAAAGCAATATTCCTCAAAGAATTATCTAGAGCACAACATAGCATAAGGTATCTACTATATTCTGTAACAAGTGTTAGGACTCCTCTTAAAGGTATGTTATCCATTACATTACAGCAACATTCCTAGCAAAGCATACATTTGAAGCTTCAGTGCTTTCTTGTACAGATGTTATCCAGGTTTATTAGCATGGCTCGCACCTGCCCATGACATAAAGAATATAACTATGTCCGCATACCATATGCATTAGCATTCTTTTTGTGTTTGGTTTCTACGTATTCTTCATGAACGCAAGTATAACACAAGAAAGAGTTATTTGGAATGTTTTGGATGAAGGAAACTGTGTTATTAGTCTTCTGAAGCTCTGTGTAGTGGAATTCTATTACTACAGTTTCTATAATATATAACATACATAATGGTAGATGCAGTTTTTTTTCACAATTGTTCTTCAGTCTACCATCTCTCCTTTCAAGCTTTAGCTCTATAGTTGGTAGCATACAAATAGGTATGAGCCATGTGTTAACAATAGGTTTTAATAGTTGAAGCACTAAGCAATGTACCTATAATTAAGGTTTGGTTGTACATGAAATGTGTAAGTCTACCTTTATGGGTACCTAAATCACTCACTTTGTTTCACATACACCTGTTTGGGAGACTGCTTTTTGAGTGTTTGCCCTTCGTCAACACAGTTTGATCCATTCCCCTAGCTGAAGGCTCAGGGCGATGCACTTGGGCCTCCCCCTGTACCTGGTGACTCTTGTGAACTATTTTTGGACTATTCTTCTTCTTTCCATTATAAGCAATGTGACACCCTCGGTGTACACAGCCTGCAAATGAATAGTAATGGGCTTATAGCTATGCTTACATTACTTTTATATAATTCATTCATATAACCACCTTTGGTATATTGCATAATACTGGAGCACTTGTATTTGGGTGTAGCAGCATTGGAATCTTTAGAGAAGCATGTCAATTCTGTTATCACAAAGCAAATCCTACTACTGCTATGCATCATGCATTACTGTCTTCTGTCACCTTATATGGACAGCAATGTTATTATTTTGGTTGTTAAATATAACATGTGGGAATCTACAGCTGTTGGTTCTTGATACCAGCAATCATCTTCTGAAAACTGGCTAAGGGTGTTGGAAGCTGAATTCATCATCAGCTTGTGGTGTAGAGGTGGATTAAAGCCAGTTCCTCCGTCAGCAGCTGTTAATGATTTCAACATTTTTTGGTGAGAGCAACTGTGAATCAGTCAGTGTCTATTTGATTCTGACAGGTGCCATTCTTTAAAATGTGCGTCCATGTGTATAAAATCAGACATAAACCATTGCCATGAGTAGTTCATAGAAAAACTTGACTTTTATCTTATATATGTGTGGCTGGAAACATATATCAATACAGTAACAATCTGGCAGGTTGAAAGCTGACAATTCCTTTTATACTGAGTTGATGCACATGCTGATGATCAGATTTTGTCTTTATTTCCTTTCACTAAGTCCTACATGAGCTGCAGGGAACCCTTACCTATACTAGCCTGGGTCATTGACCTACTGGTCTAATATGAAATAACTGGATGAGCAATAACCTTACTTCCTACTGTGTATCAATATAGGCACTGGAAGGTAAAAGAACCTGAATCAATCATAATGGTGGAGGAGTGAGAGATACCATCATGAACACTGGTACCCTGCTCCCCAAGGCTCAACAATGACTACCTAAGTCTTGGAGTAAAAGTGCAAAAAACTTGCTACTCAGCTGCTGCAATCTATACAGGCCTGTCAAAAAAGGGGCCAAAAGTGCTGGAATATAGCCCCCAACTCCAATGGGCACCCAAATCAAAAGTTCAAAAATATATTCCCAATCAATACTCTCAAAGTTAAAATTAAAATTAAAAAAGTATGCATCAATTGGTCTGTATGCCTACTTTTTAATATTTATGATAAATAAAGAATGACTTTTTAACTTTGAGAGTATTGACTGGGAATATATTTTTGAACTTTTGATTGGAGTAAAAGTGCTCCGCTGAAGGATCATGGAAGGAAAATCAGAAATGGCAGATCAGCGATAGGACCATTATAATTAAGCCATTCTGACAGGGGATCCATCGTTACTTTGTCTTGGATACTCAGTTACTGGAACTACCTTCAATCAGTCTGCTGTCCCCTTTGCTTATCTGTATTCAAATGATAGGCTGGCACATACAATAACAACTGAGTATTTTCCTATTGTTATTTAATGGCAATGACACACACAGTGTATTATCGTCTTTCTTCCCCCTGTGCTTTATACACTGATGGAGGAAAGAAATCCGCTTTCCTGCTCTCACCCCTGTAGCTCCTTACATTGGCCTGTTAGGAGCTACACGGATGAATATTGAAGGAAGTATGCAAATGTATGCATTTTGTGATTTTTTTTGATATCCCCTCCATATAACTCCACACCGGTGTGTCAATGGAGTTTTTGGCTGAGCTGTCCTCCATCTGTGTAGAAATGTTGGTGGAGGAAAGCTGACAATCCACTATGTGTGCCCTTGCCCTAAGGACTGTGCCACTTGGCTATTATCTTATTTGAATATAACATAGGAAATATATTGGTGGACACCACAAACAGGTGCCTACCTGTTGCTTCATTTATGTTGAATGTAAGAGGTATCTAAGTTGTGCCTCTGTCTGAGACAGCTATTTTCAAAACCAGAGTTTAGTCTGTGCCAGCTCAGATGGGGATGCTTTTGGCACTGCAAGTGGTAATCTTTACATCTGTATAAGCCTTCTAAAATGCCTCTTTAATGGGCCATGACTACAGTGGCATGATATGCATTTATGAGATATTTATAGAACACTGACCCACATTAGAGCTCTTTGTTTCATAAAGCATTCACAGAGCCAGTGAAGGGAAATTATATTGACCTACTAGCAAGTTTTAAAAAATTAAACAAGCAGTGAACACTAGCGATGAGCAACATTTCACACCAGGTTTCAGAGTTATCATTTAAGTTTTCCATAATTTCCATCTTGGTTTCGTATAAGAATGCCATAAAACAGTGATAAGCATCTGGAGGTTTTTGGTTGGCAGTGGGATGGTGGGAGTTATAGGTCAACAATATTTGCAAGGTATGGCCTTTGAATTGTCCATAATTATTATACACCATGTATATACAGTGTATGAATAGAAATATCCAACATGTAGCCCAAAGGCCCTAAAACCTACTGGGGGGAATGTAATTAAAGTCGCAAAGAGAAAAACAATTCGCAACAATAAGAATAAAAATCCACATCTCGAAATGTAATATTGTTCCTTAAACTGTTATTGCATTGCGTATTTTAATTGTGCATTTAATTGCGCATTACGAATTGCGCACTCTTAAGAAGTGCTTGAAGGTGTCGTAATCTTTTGGCGCAAACATAACGACTTTTTCAGTCAGTTTTATTACATTTACTGTGCATTGGCGCAAGCTATAAGATTTGCAAAAGGTCTTCCACTGTCGGAAGTGGTCGCTAAACATTTTCCGGGTTTGTTGAAAAATACTTCGACTTTGATATTCAAAGTCGAAGTATTTCAATTCAATGGTCGAATTTCGAAGTATTTTCTACTTCGAAATTTGACCCTTGATAAATCTGCCCCTTTAGAGTCACAGCAGAGAGACAACAGTGAAAATGCATCAGACCTGGAAAATATTTCATATTACATGGATCTCGGGTAAATCAAACCAACGGGAAAGATATTTCCGCATAAAGAACTTGGCATCTAACACACCCACTTATTGCTTTCGTCATAATGCGCTTAAGCACATGAGCGTTAATATGAAACTAGTGATGGGATTTCCTGCGAAACAGCAAAAAATTAGCAAAACGGTGTCCATTTTTTTTTTGGTTTCGTAAATTTATTCGCCGTGAATTCGCGCCTGGCAAATAAATTCGCCCATCACTACGTGAAACCATTCTTAAAGTTATGATGTTGAGTTGTAACTATGTGTCCAGAGAACATGATAGCCCACATGTGTGTCACGCCAAAGAAACCCTGCAATGGCTTACTTATGGAGCAGCCTGTAACTCTGGAAAATCACTGCTATTTTAAAATCACTTACGTCTTTATTTGCGTCTGCTGTCCAGTTTATAAAAATAGCCCTTTGGTTTTTTTTTTGTCATGAGATAACTTTGCATACTTCTCAATTTGCACAGATGGTCCCATGACATATAGTTTAAGGATTCCATGCCCGCTCACGTGAACAATTGCATTCATTTTGTCTCTAAAAAACTATAAATATCACATGCTGACCATGAAACAAAAGCCTCTATTCTTCTGAAGTGATCACATACTCTTCCATTCATCCTGCTCCTCAAGGGATCTTAAAATGTTTCTCACTGAAATAATAAGTAGAAAATAGAATATTGTACTGAGCTATTGTATCTGTAAAATGAATGGTTTTTGCTTGTACAAACCAACATTTTCAGAGAAAAAAGTATTTACATCAGGCTGTTCTGGCACGCACTCATTATTTTAATTTTTGTGATATTGTGCAATGAAATGTTAATGCTTTGTGCTTTTTTGCCTTGCCTATTGGACAATTCAACTCACAGAGGAAATAGAACAGTTTCACACATTATAGAACTATAATGTTGGCTTTATAGTACCTTTGAGTAACACTAAAACGGAGTATACTTGTAAGTGTACCTGGCGATCCAGTGGTGTGGCAGGGACACCCACAGCAGCTGTCACTTCTTCCTTGATGTGAACATCAAAATATGCATGGCCGCATCCTTTTATTATGGCACAATGTGTGACATCATCGAGCGTTGTTGCAAATTTCAAATATTTAAAAGGCCCTTTACCTACAAGTCATTGCCTAACTTAGGTCCATTTTTATCGTTCCTGGGTGCGCTTATTCTGTTCCTTGACCCTTGCCTGTTCCTGACTACTGCTACTTTGCTGCTTGTACCAACCTTTACCTGTTTACCGACCGCTCTGCGGATTCTGATTTTGTACTGTGTATTGTTGGTTCTGACCCCTGGCTTGTGACCCCTGACTATGCCTCTACCAATCTTGTACTGTTTTTCCCTATTGGTTCAGACTACACTTCTGGTTCCACATTCTTCTACTATATGTTTAGTTCCCTAATCTGCCCAGAACTCTCTCCTTGGTTCTCTCACATTAAGACCTGGCGGCATGTGAGTAACTGAGGGCTCCTTCCAAAGCCAAAGGTGGCTGCTATAGGCAGAAGAGTGAGCCAAGACTGTGTCCTTAGGGTTAGCTCTGGGTTTGGGTTTTAGAAAAACTTCTGAAAAAACTGGGCAGGGGCAGGTCACACAGTATTGATGTTTAGTATCTATGGAATCCATTAGACAATTAATAACTAATGAATATAATATCATCTCTCTCCTATGTTCCAATAAGGAGTTATGGT
This sequence comes from Xenopus petersii, assembly GCA_038501925.1. Taxonomy (NCBI): domain Eukaryota; kingdom Metazoa; phylum Chordata; class Amphibia; order Anura; family Pipidae; genus Xenopus; species Xenopus petersii. The sequence continues at coordinate 38,148,451 of CM076681.1, read as the reverse complement.
TATTATATTCTTGGTCCTGTTCATACTCACAGGAGGTCATAAAAACTCAATCTGTGTCCCTTACATTCCATCCTGAGGGAGGGGGGAGTGTGCAGTTACCTGATGCCCTGAAATCACTAATAAATAGTCAGCTCTTCTGACTAAACGTGGGATTTACTTTGGAGGACCAATTGCGATTGGAAGTTATCCCGTTTGTTTCCCCTTGCCTCCAGGACCAGGAATTCTATATCTATGGAGTTATATAGGTTTTCCATGTTTTCACTTTTATTTTACAACTGTTTGTAATTGTATTATTGAATGTATGTCTCTTTTTGTAACATCTTTTTGTATATTGCACTGTTATATATTTTATAATATTAAAGAGAATTTAATAAGATTGTCTTTGATGCTCTAAACGAACCTAGCCTGAAAGAGTGTAACTGTGAGCCTTAACCCTCTGCATGCTGAAGTACTTGTTGAATCAGTAGGAACTAACTGACTATAGTGAGAGAGTGTTAATGAATTGGTGTATTGTGAGTTATTACCTGTTAGAGAGAACAGGGAAATAGTCACATTAGGTTTCTATCGCCTGTGAATGATAGATGGTGGCAGCAAATTAGTTTTGTGGGTGTTGGTTGGTGTTTGGGGTGCTTTTGTGTTAGTCTAACCTGTGTGTAAGGTGGGTGAGAGACTGAGTGAATGACCCCTGATAGCCACACTTAAAGTCACGTGCGGTCAAGTACCGTATTCTTGACAATGCCCCTTTGTGTATTACTTCAAGTCATATCTGGCACACTAGTTCCTAATATAAACTAATAAGAAAATACTTTAAAATACAATAAAAGACCTACTTATTGGGGGTGCAAGAAAACACTGGCAATGTAGATTGAGAAGGTAGCATGATGCTGTTTTTTAGAGAATACTCCGGAGTCCAAGATTTGCTATTAGTTATACTGAAGGGAACCTAACAAACTGCCACCCGCAGGCAATTGGCCTCTCATTGTAATTGTCTCATTTTAATTTTGCTACCCTTCATGCAACCAAATTATTGATCTAAAAATATTACTAATGCTATTATTTGTATTCTATCCTATCTCATCCTTTAGTAGCTAATCAATAGATAATGTCTTGTTCACTTGTAGGAAAATGATACCCCTGAACAATGTACTGTATGTAGATCTCTATAAAAATATAATGCATAAAACAGACCATATGTAAAACCCTACTTCATCTAAATAAACCATTTTCTTAATATGCTGTTTTAGTAGTATGTGTCATTTTAAGAAAAAAGGACTGACCCCTGGGATCCTATGATTCACAGTGCACACAATCAAACCAAGCTATACATGTTAGGTCACATTAATGGACAAACTTCTGTCTTTTGCTTCCACGCTTCTACCTGTTACAGTTAGAGCTGCAGTATTTTTGGTCAGGTGATCTCTGGGGAAGAACAAAGACCATCATAAAATGTTGACTCAAGGTAAAAGATGCAAAAGGGCAATATTTATTGGTACTGTATATATGTTCCAGTTTGGTAAGATTCTTTAATAGGCCACTTAATATAATATAAACTAAACTATCTGTTGGTAAAGTATTCATTCTGAAGATATATTTATTTTTAAAAGGGTAGTTCACCTGTACAGGTAAGAACAGTTCTAGAGACTCTTATCTGGAAACCCAATATCCAGAAAGCTCCAAATTATGGGAAGGCCATCCCCCACAGCGAACATTTTAGGCAGATAATTTTAATTAAAAAAATAAATATTTGTGTTGTATTATTCTGATAATACAGCAGAAACCTGTACTTGGGGATAACTAAGGTGCATATTGGTAGCAATAAAATCCTATTTTTTTAAATCTTAATAAAGCATAAATTAGTGCTCCAGCTTAAATTCTAAAGATACAGTAAAAAAGTACAGAATTTCGAATTTTGACAGAGACCAATATTTGTATATAAAGACATTTGTTGTCAAGAATGCCTCAGTAAGAGTTAATCTACTGACTTGTGTGCAAATGCAGTATGACTGCAGCTCTCATAAACATGAAGAGAAAACACATATAATATGAAAATATTACAAGGAAAAACAAAAAAGAATAGAGTGGTTAAACAAAGGCCTGAGAGAATCATTTTAAAATCAGAAAGACTTTCCTATAAAGATAATCCACATATTTGTCAATGTTTTTGGAATCACAATTTTCCTTTTTTGTGGTTTGGCTGGATGTCAGTACAAATATGTCATCTGAAGCAAGAGCAAGGAAGCCAAAAGAATAAAATAAAAACAATAATGTAACTTTTAAAATCTGTTCTTGCTCACTTTTTTAACCATGATGATAACACATTAACAGATTTTGAATCTTTAGAATGTATGTAAAATATTTTGTTTATACATGATAAACACTTTCATTTTCAGATAGTTATAGTGTTTCTTGAAATGATTTCAATACCACATATATTTTTACATTTTATAGTCGTTGATAAGAAGTTGGGTTTCACTGGTGCTTGATTTATGCATCAGCTGCATCACTAGTGGACTATAATGGCAAATGAATAAAATAAATGCATTGTGGAAATTGAGAAATGAATGAGACAAAACACTTCCATTACATTTTTATAATGGTTTAAGCCCATCTATTAATGGTTAGGACCTCTTTGTGCTGTGATATGATATAATCTGTCTTGTTTGTTGGCTGCTACTAAAGGACAAGGAAAGCTGGAGTAATGGGGGGGGGGTGCTAGTAAGTGTGCTGGCCTCATGTAGTTTTCACAGGGTTGGCTGTTGGCCTAGGCAGCCATTCTCTTTATCGAAGTTGCACTTTCAGACGCTTTAGTTCTGTACTGTGCATGCGCTAAATCAAAAGAGGTGCAGTCAATGTCTGGGTTGGTATTAAAAGAGAGTGATGGCAATGGCCTTGCTGAAAACTGTCCCAGGAATGTTTTTTTCATGGGAGAAGCTTAACAACTTGGGGTAGTATACTAAAGGGTGAAGTGGCCATCCATGGCAAAAATTCACAAAAACTACACTTCGCAGGGACATCGGCAATTTACTAACAGGCATAGAGGACAATGATGAACTAGTGAAAGTTCGCTATGAAATGCTCGCGCTGATGAATTTTCACTGGCGACAGCATTTGTCTGCAAAGACACAACTTTGCATTTTGATGAATAAGCGTATGCACTGCAATTAACATCTGACGAAGTTGAACGTGTGTGGTAGAGCCTTCCAAGGTGAAAATTCTACTTTAGTAAATTTCCCCTATAGATTCACTGGGGAGGAGGGGGTGACGTGTTTTATTATTATTATTATTATTATTATTAACATGTATTTATATAGCGCCAACATATTGCGTAGCACTGTAAAGTAAATGTGATTATACAACTACATCACACAAATTACAATCAATACAGGTACAAAAAGGTGAGGAAGGCCCTATGCATAGGCATACAGTCTAAAGGGAAGGGAGTAATACACAAGGTGTTGTGTTTTATACACATGCTTTAGTTTTGTGCTGATCATTAGTGCAAGTTTGCCAAACTTTGTGTCAGATACTTACAGAGTTATACGTAAGAGCAAATTCACTAACCTCCGAAAATTCGCCAGGACGACGCTGATTCACTAAAATCCGAAGTTGCGTCCAGGGCGACAAATGCTGACAAAGTTGCGCTAGTGTTACTGCACCAAAGGAAGTGATGTTGTGCTAGCATTGCCTAATTTGCATACGGCGGGAAGTTAAAGTTCAATGGACATATGTGTTGCAGCAAATACAATACACTACACAAGCCCAGGGAACCTTAATAAAATAAAATAAAGATGTTATATTGCCCTACACATGAGCCCAGTGTATAGTTTATGTACCATATGTTAGGAAATGTAGGGGGGAAGCCAGTTACACTCTTTTGCAGCCTGTCACCTTGAAAAAAGGAAAAGATGCTAACGTTTTTTTGGGACTAAGAAAAATTCTTTATTTTTTAGGACTCCTATCTATTCTATTGCACTTCGCCTGGTCTGAGGTGGCTAAGGCAAGTCTGGTGCAAGAGGTAACGTTTAGTAAAATCCACATCTTAGTGAATTTGCGTAGTTACGTCCATTCGCCAGAGCAAAAATTCACCTGGCGTTAAGGAGCGAAGTTCCACTAGAGTCTATCTCCAAAGTTACGCCAGTGACCGTTAGTAAATCTGCAAAGTTCCGAAATGACTTCACGCTGGCGAATTTTCGAGGATGGGACAGCAGTCTTTGTTAGGGAGAGGTGAGAAGAAAAGTTTGTTCTGCTGTCTACCTTTTATGAAGGAGTCACAGCAATAAACTTCAACTAATCAAGAGAACTTGACCATTACTTTGTAAATCAATTTCTGATTGGAGGATATCACCTGCAATTTGATTGGGCTAGATTCAATTTAATACAGTAGTGTGTGTAATGAATGTCTAATTAGCCTATGATTAAGTGCCCCCTTGTGGCACAAAAAATGTTAGAAGAAATTGGGACATGAAAAAATGTGCTCCTGGAACCTACCCACATGTGAGTCTACAATTTATCTGGTTTCTAATTGCTTTGTGAAAGTATTTCTATCAATAACAAATTTATTGTCTCAACCCTAAAGTCCATGTTTGTGTTACCTATGTACCATGATTTTTTGGGGGGCTAAATTCTGATATGGTTCAAATTGCATCACTCACATTAATTACATGATGGAAGTTCTGCTATAGAAATCGACTAGAAATCATAAACCCCTGTGATCTCAATATGGCAGGTTATTGTAACCATTTAGTGATCTATTGGATAGTGGGAGTCAAACAGTAGGTACTGGTCTGTGTGGGTTGTTTTCGTGTAGACCTCTATTTCCAAGTTTGCTATAACCAGTAGAAAGAGAAGCACAAGAAAAGTAACATTGTGTATGCAGTGCAATGAGGAGTATTCTGATTTGTATGTGGGAGAAACCAAACAACCGTATAGCACAGAACAGAAGAGCCAGCTCCTCCGGTCAGGACTCAGTCGTGTAACTACATATAAAGGAAAAAGGACACATGTCTGAAGACTGCCAAGTCCAGATTCTAGTTGGGAGAGCGACTGGTTCAAAAGGTGTTAAAGAAGCCATATATGTTAAAATGGAAAATCAAGTTTGAATAGAGGCGGGGAGGGGGGGATGCAACATCTATTGTCTGCCCAGGCCCGGATTAGTGGCAAGGCAACATAGGCCAGGCCTAGGGCAACACATTTTTTGGGGCAGCATGCCGCCCAGCCACTCTATGGGGAGCACTGGGGACGCGCTGCTCCCTAGCCTGCATGAGGTAGTTCGGGTGGACACTAGGACCACGTGGACCGAGCAGCCTAGGGGCGCCCGCCCAGCAAATCCGGCGCTGTGTCTGCCACGTACAATGCTGTTTTGGCACCTCTTCATGAAAGGTTTAATAACACCTCATAGCTCCAATCATGCTAATACAATCAACACCTAACTTCATGAGATCCTTTCTTATTATGATAAACAGATGATGCTGATTGGAGCAAAATTCTAGGGTTATTTATTGCAGAAAGATCCAGGTTACAAGTTATTCTGAATCGAGAAAGCCAGTCAGATGACTGATGAAAGGTCTTCAAGAAAAACACAGCAAGTCCAGTTGATTTGACTTATTATTACAGATACACCATGACCTGGATGAATAAGAATCTTCACAAACATATGTAACCAATTAGCATATACAGTAGTGTTGGCTAGTGCAGTCAAATAATTGTCAAATATTTGGTTGCTAATAACTTTGGGATACAGTAGAGGTGAAAGAAATGTCTCACTTACACTGGGTCGATGGATTATTTTCAGGGAAACTGTTGTCCCTAGTTTGCAAAGTGTGAGCTGAGAACCCTTGAAGAGAAAGTGCAATGGATTGTGTCGGACTGTAGAGAATGGTACCTGACACCCTCAACTTCTAGGACAAACTCTGTCTAATCTCATACTACCCCAGAGATTTTCTGTCTACCATTTCACCTCACATTGAATGGAAATTCAGTCATACGGATAACTCAGTTATCTGGAAACCCATTATCCAGAAAATTATGGAATGACTCTCTCCCATAGACTCCACTTTATCCAAATAATCCAAATGATTAAAAAATTATTTCCTTTTTCTGTGTAATTATAAAACAGTAGCTTGTACTTGATACCAACTAAGATATAATTAAACCTTATTGGAAGCAAAACCAGCCTATAAGGCGTATTTCATTTTTATATGATTTTCTATTAGATTTAAGATATGAAGATCCAAATTACAGAAAGATCCATTATCCAAAAAATCCCAGGTCCCAAACATTCTGTATAACGGATCTGACACCTGTAAGTCATGAGCAAAAGATAGTAGAATCAGTGTCAGGGCTCAGCAGAACAGCTCCGGGTTGAGCTGACGTCACCTCATGAATCGGCCGGTGTCTCTGCGCCAGCGCCTGTTGTTGGTGCGGGTGCTGATGCACGTGCGCGTTTTAACACCTGCGCACGTTCTGGCTTGTGCGCGCGTACTGGCGCACGCGAGCGCTCTGACGCAGACGCGTGTCCTGACGCAAGCATGCGTCCTGAGGTTAAAAGGACGCTCACGCCTAGGCTCAATGCGAGGTGATCGTCTCTACTGACACTAAGCATTTTGACTTTGATGATTCTTCTGATTACGACTACGGCTTGTTCCTGACTACTCTTCTGATTACCCCTAGATCTTGTGACTGATACTTCTGATTTCGACCTCGGCTTCTCCTGACTACTCTGCTCGTTTATTCCCTAACCGGCTCCAGCTTCCTGATTGTCTCTAGTGTATGACCCGGCTTGTTCCTGACTTCGTCTCTTCGTTTGCAGATAAGTGCTGAGTCACAAACTGTTATTCTCTGTGGGCTCTATCGTCACTCCTGATCGTCCTGTACCAACCCTCAGGGCGCAGCTCAGTGGGAAGCGTGGGGGAGGCTTATACCTTCATACTCGCCCTGATACCTGACAGTATCACCTCGCCATGGAGTCTGAGGAACCAGCCCCATGTCCTTTGGAAATCGTTGCCCAACAATTGGCTGGCCTCACCCGGGCTGTTCGAGATTTACAGGGAGGTTATCAACAATTGCAGGCCCAAATGCAAGATATGACTGTTGCTGCTGCTCTTCCTCCTGGGCCCCCAGTTTTTCCAGCCTCATCTGTTTCAGCATCCTCTTCCACACTTCCGACACCCAAGCCCAAGATGCCACTTCCTGAACATTTTTCTGGAGATAGAGCAAAATTTCGAGCTTTCGAAAATGACTGTAGACTTATGTTTTCTCTGAAAGTTCAATCCTATTCTACGGAACAAATCAGGGTGGGAGTGGTTATGTCATTATTGTCTGGGGAACCCAAGACTTGGGTTCATTGTTTATTTGAAACTCAAAGTCCATTACTGGCTAGTGTGGATACTTTCTTTTCGGCTATGGCTCAGATCTACGATGACCCTAAGAGGTCTGATACAGCTGAAACGATGATCAGGACTCTTTTCCAGGGCTTCAATATTTGATCCAGTGGAAAGGCTTTCCTCCCGATGAGAATTCATGGGAACCCGTGAGTAATGTACATGCTCCTCAACTTATTGAATTGTTTCATAAGTCTCACCCTGAAAGGCCAGATCCTACATGCACCAGGAGGTTGCATATTGAGGGGGGGCAATGTCAGGGCTCAGCAGAACAGCTCCGGGTTGAGCTGAAGTCACCTCATGAATCGGCCAGTGTCTCTGCGCCAGCGCCTGTTGTTGGCGCAGGTGCGTGTGCTGACGTGCGGGCGCGTTTTAACGCCTGCGCGCATTCAGGCGCGTGTCATGACGCAGGTGCGTGTCCTGACGCAAGCATGCGTCCTGAGGTTAAAAGGACGCTCAGTCCTAGGCTCAATGCGAGGTGATCGTCTCTACTGACACTAAGCGTTTTGACTTTGATGATTCTTCTGATTACGACTACGGCTTGTTCCTGACTACTCTTCTGATTACCCCTGGATCTTGTGACTGATACTTCTGATTTCGACCTCGGCTTCTCCTGACTACTCTACTAGTTTATTCCCTAACCGGCTCCAGCTTCCTGATTGTCTCTAGTGTATGACCCGGCTTGTTCCTGACTTCGTCTCTTCGTTTGCAGATAAGTGCTGAGTCCTTATTCACAAACTGTTATTCTCTGTGGGCTCTATCGGCACTCCTGCTATTCCTTATCTGGGACCGTCCTGTACCAACCCTCAGGGCGCAGCTCAGTGGAAAGCGTGGGGGAGGCTTATACCTTCAGACTCGCCCTGATACCTGACAATTAGCTTCACTAACAGAGCTAGTGAACCGCTAGCTATCCAAGTTGTGCTCTGCTGAGGAGAATTGATACTTACCCGGTAATCCATTGGAGTGGTGTTAGAGTTATTGTACATACATGCTGGAATAACTTGAAGATAATAATTAGTCGGCCTAACTACTAACTGTTTTTTATGTTTTTAGCGCTCTTTCACAGTGGATGGACTTTTTGCTGCTTGCTGATATCACTATTGTGACGTCACGTATGACAAGGCCACAAATGTTCACCAATTGGTTTCAGTGATTTTATTATGCTACAATACAATTACATTAGGAAAACCAAATGGAACTCTCTCTCCATGCTGGGAAAATTCCTGATGTGAGTAAATCTACGGGTAGCTGGCTGGTAATTCTCCTCAACTGGAGTAATGTTCCACATTCCGCAAAGGACCACCAGAATATCCAACATGGACCAAGTACCAACCCCCCAAAGTGCAGTTAGTAATACAAAGGAATCTCTCCTTCCCCAGGTAGCCAATACTTATAATATCAGACATAGCACCGCAGCCACTATGTCCAACAACAACTCTGTAACAACTGCCTCGTCCAGGTCCTCTGTGTCCAGTTTGAAAATCCCCTGGGCTTCAGACCCCACCCCCTTGCTATCATTCCATTGGCTGGTCTTCCTCTTTACTCCCCCAGGTGTAGCAGGAGTCCTGCCTTCCATTGTTCAAGCAGGCTGGTGTATGTCACCTGCACAACATACTACAAGGTAACCCCCAGCCTGTCCCCCTTAACCCATTGTCTCCTGGAGTGATTTATATACAGATATAGTCTGTTAATTGCTTGAGACCATAGCTTAGGTCTCCACAACTATGGTAGGACATACTACAGTTTACCTGTTGGAATTATCATGTCCGCCTTGAAGCACTGAAATATTTTATATTACTGTAGGTGTAAGGTTGTGATATTTACTGAGCCATTTAAATGTGCAACTGTTTCTGCATAAACTAAACTGATGCTGAAGCCTTGTGTTTCACTCCTTTTTCACACCTTTTTAAAGAAGGTTCCTGGTTATGGTCCAATACTACCTTTTCTTTGGAATTATCTGCATGCATGGGAACTGGATGTGTCTGGACATAGTTGGGTCTTCTCCTTTCTGGCAGGGTTCAGCAGTTGTATGAGCAGCACAGATTAGGACTAAAATTGTTTGGCCTGAATATTTTTTTAATATAATCTGTAAATTGTTTGAGATATAAACATCTTACAGTTACACAGCCAAAGTGACAGTTATGATTAAAACTTGCTTGGAGCTCCTCTGAGTCTATGCACATTTATATAGCACTATAAAATAGCACAGACGTAAGGGAAAGAGCTATAGTTATTAACAAGTGTTATAAGTAACCCATGAAAGTCAAAATGGGAAAGGTGAATGAAGCCAATTATAAATTCTGTCAGAGCTCCAAGTATCTTGGGCTAGTAATTACAGATGATAACAATTTAAGAGATTAACTATAAAATAGCTTTTGATGGTAAAGCACAAGAAGAAGTTATTGTGGTAAGACCAGTGTTAACCTATGGCTCAAGATGAGTATGTGCGAGGAAGATAGAAGAATTTTTGGACCTATAGGATGCTGGAAAATTAGAAGGAATGGGGAGGTAAGGGGTCTTTACAATAAACCAGATGTAATATCTAAAATAATATACATATATTATCTAAAATAAAAGAAATAGACTTAGATGACTAGGGCATATAGAAAGGATGCTAATAAATAGGGCTGTATGAAAGGGCTATAATGGGCAACCAGGAGGATTCAGCAAGAGGAGCAGGCACAGGATAAAATTCATGGCTAATGCTGAAGAGGATCTAAGGAAAATAGAGTCAGAACTAGACTGGTGAACATTGAAGACTGGACTAGATTAGTTCAGGAGGCAAGGCCCAGCATGGGCTATAGTCTGAAGGAGTGAAGCAGTAAAGTATATACTGTATAGCTGTAACACAATCTATTGGAATGATCATATAAAAACAAAACTAGTGTATATATATATATATATATATATATATATATATATATATATATATATATATATAGTATATATATATATATATATAGTATATATATATATATATATAGTATGTTTATGAATTGTATTAACCAAAATAGGGTACATTAAGCAAGGATCTTTTTCTATCAATTTAAAAATGTGCAGCTACGCATGCATTGTTGCTATGCACAGAAGTAATTATGCCCATACGCGGTCCTAGCAACTTGCCACGAGCACTATGGGTCAGCATGCTCTGATGTAATGCACACAATTGCAATCATGGGTGCTAGGGAACTCTGTAAGATACAACAGACACTACTTAGTGGGCCTCCAGTATTAAGCAGGAATTCTGAAAAAAAAATTTCCAATCTGCATTTGATTGTGGCACTTTGCACATTGTTGGTAGGTCCTAAAAAGCTGTACTTTAATAATGTCCCTTGATATTGTACAACATTTATTTTAGCTATTCAAGACAGGTCCAGAAAATAGTGAGTTAAAAGAAACAATATACCCCTGTAATGGGGATTGCAGTTCTACAAGGCTTCTGATTTACATGGCTCATATTGGCTTGTATCCCCAGCCCCAAAAAGCTCACTAGCATTTCAATTAAAAGGATACATTATTAAAATGGTCAATAATATCGAGCTCTTGTCGGTTACTGCACTACACTAAAAAATCCATTTGTGGTGTTTAAATAAGTAGCTGTACCAGAGCTGATTGATTTTTCCTATGAGCCACATATTGTCAGAGATTATTTTAATTTTTAAGATGAAGAACTTTCCCACTAGTTGTTTATGGGCCTTGCACTATTGCTAAGCAACTTATTTACTTAAGATCACTGATTTCTCTCTCTATGTTTGGATGAAATTAGGGAACCAGCAAGACAATCGATAACAATATGCTGTGCTAAGTATTCTGTTAGCTCCATTTACACTATAAAATAATAATCATTTCTTTGCTGATATATAATAAGTTGTCTGGAAAATGAACTGCAGCAATGTTAATACTTAGAACTTTAGCAATGGATTTTTAATAACCATTCTGGTTTATAACACCATACAATTATTGATAAAATGTTAAAAAATAAAATAATTTATTAACAGAGATGAACGAATGAAACAATTTTTGCGAAACCACAGAATGTTTTGAGTAATTAGGTTAATGCATTGAAGTCAATGGAAAGGCAATATTACGTTGTGGTCAAAGCCCTGCTATAGCATTTACATTGCCCTAACCTCCTTTCCAATATGCTACAACTGTTCTTCATAGAAAAAAGGCTCCCATGTTGTCAATTTCTTCCACAATGGCTGCCCAACAGTTCCTTAGAAAGGGAGAGGGCAGTCCCATCCCATGGTTAATGTGGAAAGCGAGGGGTGGTCTGTGTTTTTATTTTGGGGCTACAGACCACATTTCTTTTCTATTTTCACCCTGTCTGAAGGATGATACTACCTTAGCTACTGTACCAAATATCTCCAAACTAAAACTGCACGATTTGCTAGAAACTGCTAATTTCCAATTCTTTTTAAATAGTACATTTTTTGTCACTGTTATTTTGCACCATCGTCATTGTTTCTCCCATGTGTTCAAGCCCACAAAAGTATTGAATAAGATAAACCACTTATTCCATAACGTATGAATAAAAGCCCTGTACTTATGACATGGCAGTTTTAGTAGGAGTGAAGGTAATAGTTATAATTCTACTTGAATACAAATTACAGCACGGACATGGATACAAGCCATTCTAAAAGGCTAATAACAGACATTATAAAACCAATGCAGTGCCCCAAGCGATGGCCTTCAATGTTCTTTCTTACAATTAGTCATCATTTAGAAAACTTTAGATATATGGCTATACAATACATAGAAGGGCCAGTCATTTAAATATTGTTTTAGGAACAATTATGCATGGTGTGTGTACATAAGAGTATAGTATGAAGCTTGCATCTTGTCTGCTTTTCAATTAGACTCTTGTATATATATATTAACTGATACAATTCTCCTTGCAACAAGGTGGAAGGTCAATTAGCTTTCTTGAATGTCTGAGGCATCTAGTTCAGTGGTATCTGTCAACACTCATTTCACTCAAGGTACTGGGATCTGAAGAGACAGTGCATATTAGCTGAGATAAGGAAGCAACTTCATTTGTCAAATAAATAAGCATACATGCTTTGTTCCTTTAAATAAATTGGCCCATGAGTACCAGTAGCCCTGGGTGTCAACAGTGTAGACACCTCCATGGTTTGGGGTAGAAGCTGTAAAAACTGCTCTATCGTTAAGAACAGCAACAATTGTTGATTTATTTATTTACCTGAATTGGTTTCAAGGAACAATTATTATTCCATATCAAGCCACTATTGTGGCTTGATATTCCATATCAAGCCACTATTTTCAGGCCCCCAAAATGTATGAAGGTTGACCTATTGCACCATTATTTATTGAACTTGTATATGAATTAGGGCCTCATGGGGCCCCTATACCTCCGGGATCCCCGGCAGCCAGAGGGTGTCTTTCCTCTGTAGTTACGCCCCTGTTTATTATATGATGCACACACAAGCACACATAAACAAACACATATGCTTTGCAGTGTTTACTCAACTTCAACAAGAACCAAGGCTGGCATAGGTAAGCATTGTCTACTTATAGTAGTAGGGCTAATAGTAATTCTGTCAGAAGAATAATATTTTGGGGTTGGAGAGATGAGTTTCATAACTGGGCTGTAAAGAATGAGACATAAGCTATGGGATAGGATGTGCTTATGGATGGTTGGTTATACAGGTATGGGCTATGTTATCCAGCATGCTCAGGAGCTGGGATTTTCCAGATAAGGGGTCTTTCTGTAATTTGGATTTCCATATCTTAAGTCTACTAAATACTCTTTTAAACATGAATCTAATAGGATTGTTTGACTCCTATAAGTACTATTGTATCTGAGAATGCAGCAGTTACATAATACATGTATCAAGTACAAGGTACTGTTTCATTATTACAGAGAAAAGGGATATCATTTTTAAACATTTGAATTATTTGATTAAAATTGAGTTTATGGGAGAGGGCCTACCCATAATTCGGAGCATTCTGGATAAAATGCTTCCAGATAACGAATCCCATCCTTATGTATTTTACTACCCGGGTAAAAGGAGTTCAGTGTTGCCTGTGCTCTGCATGGGATTTAGCTGCAGTAAGTAACTATTGGTTACCATTGGATTTCAGAAAGATTAATATTAACTTTTTCATTGAAGTTGTTAACAGGATACCTGGTGGAATGACCCTTTCAAGCACTGGACCAGAGTAAATAATGTACCCCTATTGTAAAATATAATAATATTATAAGTCATTGAGGAGTTCCATAGCCATATAAAACCACAAGGCCGAAGGTTGAGTGCTTTTATAGACCATGGAAGGTTGAGGTGACTTTTAATATCCTCATACATTATTTATTATAATATGCAAGTTTCAGTCAGTATATTATTATATTGACATCAACCTCCTTGAAATACAGTAAGTACAGCACATTTTGAGTGATTGTGCTATTAAATGACCTTGTTGCAATTCTGACTTCTTCTAAGAAAAATATTTTATTCTAATGACAGATCATGTTATACTTTCAGGCACATTTGTATATCTTTTGGAATTGAGGGATTAAAATGCTTGCTTTGTAGAGGGGTTTGGCTTGCCTACTAAAGCGCCTGTTACTTATAACCTCCTTGTGGTTCATAAAAATGTATACAAACATTTCAATCCTTTCCAGCATTTGACAAGAATAGATAAATGATTTTTTTGGAATGATAAACATCCCCAAAATACAACTAACATTTTTGATTTTCTATAGCTAGACTGTAAACACAAACAAATAAGGATATACCTGTATTAGTGGCCATTTATGTTGTACTTAGAATTGGGGCGTTAGTGCAAGAGAGTATGCACCTTAGTGCTCATCTAGAGTAAACTTCTGTCATGGGTCTGACTGGGCATAGGGCCAACAGTGAGTAAAGAGCACCTTTATGATCTTTGCCTGCTGCCACTCCTTAAATAGAATGTCAAGGAAAAGGCAGGAGGTTGGGATGCCTATTTGCCTGCTTGCTACTAATGAATACAGTACTGCAAAACACGGGGAGTGCTGTATTCATGGAGGCAGCCGCACAGACCTGCTGGAATAAATTTATCCAGGTATGGTGCAAAAAAGGATGAATTGGTCTTGTTTTTTGCACTTTGTACACTGACTTTGTAGTTGTTACCCCTATAATTTTCTAGTTCCCTTATTTATATTGCATAAAAAACTGTATCTTGCAGCATGGACTAAATTCTTGGCACACGTGCACTGTTCCAAATTAAGATGAGTGAAGGATTTCCAAAACATTGAGTATCAAATGGTTTTCCCTTTTGGAAGTCTTCTGAGGACAGCTCTGTAAAACTGTTTTGATTCTATTTTATTCTGATAATTCCAGGTCTGATTGAAAGAGTGAATGCTTCTCTTACTGAAACTTGCTAATCGGTACCACAGGTATCCTAAAATGCTCAGTCTTGTTTGTACTCGCTAAAATAGATGTATTTACCAAAGCACTGCTATTGAACAGTGTATAAAAGCTGCCGTTTCCAAGTCTATAATAGACTGCAGGGTCTTACAAATCTTAATGAGCATAGCTGTTTTGAAAAATGCTGCTGTGATGAGAGTGGAATTAACCAATAAATAGCAATATATTTTCCAATGATATGTTCAATATTATTTTGCAGTTGCTTTCAATGGAAGTTGTACAGCATGAAGAAAAAAATGTGATATATATGACAAAGCCTCCCACTTATACAGTACATGACCTTTTGAAATATATACAGTATGACAATGTGATTTTGACTTCTAGAGTTGTTTATTGTGAGATTAGCCACTATTAGCCACTGCTTTGCAGCTCCATAGTTCACAGATGAGGAGCTGTGAAACCCTAAACCACATGCAGGCACAGTTACACATATCCTATATTCTTCCATGTCATAAGTGATATAATTACCAGTTCTCTGGGAATTGAATTAGTACTCAACACTTGAATGTTAATTCCCTGGCAAAGCACCCAAACACATAACATGCACTGTAGTTTAACTGAACATGATAACTTTAGAATAAAATGTTACACTTTTCCCTTTGTTTGTTGTGTTTCCATGACACCTTCAATTCCAGAAGGGGTAGCATATGTGTACAACAGGAAGAATATGCTGTACAAATCCTTGCATTAATCAACATTTGGTTAGGATTTCTGCAATGTACTGTATATCCTTATTTGTGAGAAGAAAGGAGTCAAGGTTAATGCAAAACGAATGCACCATGTTTGCATTTGTTTGATGAGTTGGCTGTATAAATCTTCTTGTACCAGATACTGACTTGATAATTGAGTAATCTAGTTCATGCTTCGCTTACTACTTGTATCTACACTGGACTTGGAGTTTTAGGTTGTTTATTTTGTGCTGTTGGTCTCTATGCTTGGAGATACACAGAAGGGTTGAACTTGATGAATTATGATGATAATTATCAATGATTTTTTTACTCACCTTATCTTTGTGAATATGCAACTTGACTGTAACTTAGTGAAAACTGATCCATGTTCCATCTCCTGGTCATGAACAGGCAACCACCAAGGCCTTTAAATACACACTGAAAAAAATAGATTGTGTCAGGATGTTCATTTTACAGTACAGTGGGCATATCTGTTATATAAATTGGGTACAAACAGCTATTTAACTCAGAATACAAATGCTACATGGACCATTGGCCTAGTCTCCTTTCAAAATGTTTGGCTATGTCTTATGCTGATTTGAGGATTCTGCGGTCGGAATAGTGATTTGTCACATTTATACACAATTAACTAAGGACTGCAATCTTTAGAATATTTTGCATGAAGAGTAGTAGTACAGAAAACATACTGCTTTAGACCATGAATATACTTACAGGAGTGGTTCTCTCCATAGAGTATATGCATATATTACATGGATAATCATAGTCCAACTGGCAGCCCATAGCCCCACTTGTGTGCCCCCCACCCACTTGAAAGTATGCCTGCTGTGATTCCTTACCTTGTGTTAGATTTAAAATGTATCAGTACTGAGATTAACTGCCCTCCACATTGTTTGAACCTCAAATTCAGAAATTAAGCTCCTGCAATTCCATCTGCATTTTTCACACATGTGACACCTCTGTTGTTCACACCTCTAAAACCCTTTACTGTTAACACCTCAGACCCAGACTGAAAGTGCCCACATTGTTCACCTGTTCACACTTCATACAAATTGCTGGAGCGGCACCAGCACTGTGTCCCTGTACAGTATGTAGCACAGTATGAACTGTTCATTTTATAGTCCTGATAGGCTTCCCTGTCTCCTGCTGTTTTCTGCCTTCCCAATCCCCCCCATGTGTGCCACACTCTACATGTCCTATGCTCCCTGTGTCCCATACTCTGTCTGTGTGTGCCATACTCTGCATTCCCTATGCTCCCTCTGTGTGCCATACTCTGCCTGCCCTACTCTGTTTGATGTGAGCCTGGTAGGGTTTGTTCTGAGAGTTTGTTAGCATTTGGAAATTGTTGTTAGGGGCCCCTAAGGTGTTTAATCATATGCCTGGGAGGTGCTGTGCTACCCACTGGGGAAATGGCAGCATATGGATTTAATTGGGGAACTATCATACAAATGAAAATGTAATATAAGCTTCAGCATACTGAAATAAGACACTTTCTAAATACAATCAATGAAAAATTCTGTACTGTTTCTGACATAATCAAGTTCATCTTCACTATCCCTCTCTCAGCATCTGTTTCTCTTCATCCTGTCTTCATGAAGCAGTTGGTTGTCAGATATTCATTGATAGTTATATTCAATATATCTTATAGGGGGCTCCTTTTGCCTAGAAGATGTATTAGAGTTTACTCTGTTAAAATCCCCAGAAATCCTGTCTCTCTACATGCAGAATTTGTGCAAAAGACAGTTATTTTGTTAGATTTTGTTTGTACTGGAATCCGTTATTTGAGTGAGCTCTAATACATCTGACAGGAAAGGAAGCCCCCCTAAAAGATATATTGGATTTAACTGTCAATGAATATCTGAAACCCAACTGCTGCATGAAGACAGAATGAAGAGAAACAGATGCTGAGAGAGGGATGGTGAAGATAAACTTGATTTGATAATCATTTTTAATTGATTGTATTTACAAAGTTTATTATTTCAGTACACTGAACCAGATGCTAAATTTTAATTTTTCACAATAGTTCCCCTTTAAGGGTATGTTTATGGTATATTTAAGGGTATGGCTTACATTTTTCACAAATGAGCAATGAATGATATACCTGCAGTGAGCACCAACCATTTGGTTTTTTGGCGTATTACCAACATTAATGGTCTTAAAATTTCTTGCAACAACATGGGTGTGGTTTAAAGGAGAAGTACAACACTGGCTTCCATTATCATCCTTTCACCATGCAGGCCAGAATAATTCAGTCCCTCTGTACCACAGAAGTTGGGACAGCACTGGTATAATGCATGCTTGCTGTATGTTGGAGTATGTTGTGGAATTCAATGACTGGAATTAGAGCTATTTTAAAAGGTCATAGGCCTTCATAATAAGTTATTTTCCTTGCAACCCAGAAATGATTTTAAAGAGTATCTCAATGAACCTGAAATCTTAAAGGACCATTAACATCAAAAAATGAAATTGTTTTAAAGTAATAAAAATATAATGTTGTGTTGCCCTGCACTAGTAAAACTGCTGTGTTTGCTTCAGAGACACTACTATTGCTTATATAAATAAGCTGCTGTGTAACAATGGGGGCAGCCATTCAAAGAAGAAAAGGCTCAGGTTACACAGCAGATAACAGATAAGCTCTGTAGAACATAATGTTAATTGTTATCCACTATTTAACCTGTGCCATATAGCCTTTTTTTAAATTTCCGCCATTGCGACACAGCAGCTTGTTTATATGAACTATAGTAGTGTTTCGGAAACAAACATTTTAATTTTTTGGTGTTACTGTTCCTTTAAAGAAGAACTAAATGCCCCTATGAGAAAACCCCATTCACTACCCCCCCCATATTCCCCCATTGCTGCTTCCTCCTTCATAGTGCATTAAACCGAATAGGCGAAAAAATATCTACTCTGCATGAAGAAGTAAGATTGACATTTGGAGACACTTTTTGCACTAATGCACTATGAAGGGAGAAAACAGAGAAGGGGGACTATGGGGCTAGTAAATGGGGCTTTTCTCATTGGGGGGTTTAGTTCTCCTTTAATTCTATACACTGCCAACAAAACAATTATGCCTAAACCCAGGCTTTATCAGAAAACTTGGGCCATATGTCCACTTAAAGAATAAAGGTAATTTGAAATGTATTTAATGTAGTTATAAGTAAAACTGTAAGGGCAATGGCACCCCAGGTGAGCGTTTTGTCTATTTTGGCCCAATTAGTAGCTCCACAAATGGGGTATAATACACAAACAACTGCTGCTTATCTGACCTGTATTGCAAAGAAGCAAAGGGAGCACTTGCTTGTCAGGTGATTGTCACTCGGTGAATGCAGCCGTTAGATTAGATGTTTTGAGGGCCATGAAACTATAGACAAAGATGTTCATAACTGAATTATAAGCCCTTTCATCCAATTAAAGATTTAAATAGTGTCTCTGCTGCTGTCTTTCAGGCAGGGAACAATCTGTACATGAACATTTTAATTGTGTTTAGGCTTAAAAACCAGATGTAGAGAGAGTAAACAAGAAAACCAAAATGTAGTTACCTGAATAAAAACCAGACAATTAAATTTAAACCAGACAAGACCTCTTCACCTCAGATCTTATTGGTAGATCATAGGTAATGTTATTAAGGACAAATGCAGATGATTTTACATAGGGCTTTAAAACTGAAACTTTAATTTACAGATATGGGTAGAAAATATGCTTATTGGTGTAAACCTTGTGTTGTGTCTCTGTAGGTGGGCTTAAATGTTCAACTGGTGTATTAGACATATTGTTTTTGTTGTATAGATTCTGCTTTTTTTCCTTTGCGTTGAACAGTTCATTAGCAAACTTGCCTGGTCTTTATCATCTTTGGATTCATTTGACTTGTCAGATTTCCATTACTACTGTTTCCTGCCCCCTGGCTGTTACACTCTGTCTTTATGCTGATTTGTATTAAGAGGAGGCAGACAGGTGGACGTCAGACAAGATGAAAGTGAAAATGACACCCTGGAGGACTTTATTCTACTGACTGATCTAATTGACAGTTGAGGGAATGCAAACGCTCTATTTTCTGAAGTCTGTTCTGAAGTCTTTTTAAGTGTCTCTCAAGTTAACACCTCCTGTGTCCTTTTCCTCTTCAGTAATCATGAACCGATTTAGGGTTTACCAATCTCTTCCTGTTAAGGATAGGCTTAAGGCGTACTGCAGTACTATGGGGAATCTGGTCACCTTCTCATTCAAACAGTTCTCCTTTCTTTGAGTCCTGCTTATATTTTTACTACTCTCTTATTACACAGGACTTGGGTATCCTTTGATGCATTATGATTCAACTATTTCTACTATGTGCAGAACTATTGTCCTTCCTCTCCCTCTGAGCAGTTACTATTGTTTCTGAGGAGGAGAATTTAGAAAAACAGTAACATGCATTTTTATGACATTTTGGATAAGAGAGGACAAGGTGAATAATTGACCCATAGATTTTCTTTCCCATATACATAACCACTAGCAGCAATCAGGGCTGACCTTGCTTATAAAAGCCCAGTGCTCCTTGCAGTTGGTGCCTGAGCATTGGCCTTCGTGGGAACTGAGGCTTGACCCTAGCTCTTCTGTTCCTGGCTCCTGCTCCTACTTGTACTCCTACTCCTGTACCTAATCTTGTTCTCTGCACCTAGTGTCATGATCATGGACAATCCTGCATTATACTGGTGAGCCACTGGGGAATCCTAGTGCTTATACTGGACACTGCCCTGAACAGACATACTATATTCTTGCAACACGCTTACCTTATCACGCCTCATTAACAACATGTGTTGTCAGTCAAGCAATCAAGGCCCTTTATAAGCCTGTGCCATCAAACTTCCTGTTGCTTGATCATCTGAGCCCATTCTACCTGTGTTTATGCTGATTCCTGCCTGATCCCTGGTTCCTGTGTTCCCTGCCTCGCTCCGTGTTCACCTTCCTGTGTTCCTCGCTCCTACCTTCCTGTTCTCACCTGGTTCCCGACTCCTACTACTCTGGATTCCCTTGGTTCTGACCTCCGGCCTGTTTCTCAACCTTGCTCGTCTGCTGCCTGCCATTTGACCTCAGCCTGCCTTTTGGACTTCGCCTGCCTGCCGCCAGCCCTGACCATTTTGTGTGTTTCTGGACTTGCCTCTCTCCATTGCCAGCCTCATTCCAGGCCTGTATTTTTCAACTTCTGTGTGTTTAATTATTTTCTCATTTTGTTATTAATTAATTACTTTTTGCCTTACTATGCCTTCTACTACTTATCCATCCATACAGGGGTATTACTTTGCAAATAGGCTCCAGCCCGGTGGTCACTCACCTGTGGCCAGACCTGACAGTATGATCAAGCCTCACAATAAGGAGCCTGCTGTTAACCCCCCTATGTCACCTGAACTGGATGAACTGCAACTCTCTGCTCACTGGCTCTCATCTGTTAAAAAGTATGAAGGAGAAGAGGGAACTTTTTCTGACTTTCTAATCACATGTAAAAAATTTGCCTCCATTCCTTTTTTTAAGCAAACCCCCGATTCTATGAAGAGCAGACTCATTATATTATTCCTCTTAGGGGGTATAGCTTAGGAGTGGGCAGAGGCTTGTATAGATGAAGAGGCTCACTTTTTGGAAGACCCCTGTTCTTTTCTTTCCTTTTTAAAAACAACTTTCACAGGGTATTTATGGCCAGTCTGTTCTGACATTTTTTTCCTCTTCAAGTCATGCTGAACTTCAAGGTTTTGTTAAACCATTTCAACTTACCCCTCCAGTACTAAGATATTCCCAACTTGTGGGCCCCAAAAGTACCATTCAGCCTGTTGCCATACCCTATGATGAGAGTGATGAAGAGGAAAGCTATTGGGAGGATATTTATGATGAGAGTGACTGTGCAGATAATGTCTGTGATGATAACGAGTGGGAAGATATGGACTCTGATGAGGAGATTCCAACAGCATTTACCACTAAATTCAAGGGTCGATCGGTCTTCCAGTATCAGCCTGCCTTTCACTCTCTACCTATTTCCCAGTCTGTTCCTATGCCTGTTGCTCATCCTAAATCAGCCTCTCTGGATCTCAGGCCTGAACCTCAGTTTATTTCTTTTTCTAATTTATCCATGTCGGCTTCCCAGCCAGTCCTTGCTCCTGTGCCGGCTTCCCAGCCAGTCCTTGCTCCTGTGCCGGCTCCCCGAAAGCTGCCTGTGCCGGTTACCATGCCAATGCTTCAGTTTCCAGCTTTGGTGCCAGCAGTCCAGCCGGTTGCAGCTCCTGTGCCAGTGGTCCCGTCTGCAGCTCCTGTGCCAGTGGTCCCGTCTGCAGCTCCTGTGCCAGTGGTCCCGTCTGCAGCTCCTGTGCCAGTGGTCCCGTCTGCAGCTCCTGTGCCAGTGGTCCCGTCTGCAGCTCCTGTGCCAGTGGTCCCGTCTGCAGCTCCTTTACCAGTGGTCCCATCTGCAGCTCCTGTGCCAGTACTTCAGCTTCCAGCTTCCGAGCCAGCCTTGCCGCTTCCAGCCTCCGAGCCAGCCTTGCCGCTTCCAGCCTCCGAGCCAGCCTTGCCGCTTCCAGCCTCCGAGCCAGCCTTGCTGCTTCCAGCCTCCGTGCCAGCCGTATTGCCGCTTCCAGCCTCCGTGCCAGCAGCCTTGCCGCTTCCAGCCTCTGTGCCAGCAGCCTTGCCGCTTCCAGCCTCTGTGCCAGCAGCCTTGTCGGCTTCAGTCTATGAGGACCTGTGTACTATGTCCTCTGGGCCCAAGGACAAATCTACTTCTAGACCTGCCGTACCTGCTACGAGATCTGATAGTTCTGGTGCTCCAGAGTCTACCAGTCTTGTTGCTTTTCATGATGGTCTTCCTGTTGTCCTGGGCAATCCGCCACCTGTAATGGGTGCCTCTGCTGGTCCGCCACCTGTAATGGGTGCCGCTGCTGGGTCGCCACCTGTAATGGGTGCCTCTGCTGGTCCGCCACCTGTAATGGGTGCCAATGCTGGTTCTTCTGCTCTGCTGGCTGACTTTGGCGATCCACTTGATTTGGCTTCCAACCCTGGCGACTCTTTTGATTTCGCTCCTGACCCTGGCGACTCCTCTGATCTGGCTCCTGACCCTGGCGACTCCTCTGATCTGGCTCCTGACCCTGGCGACTCCTCCGATCTGGCTCCTGACCCTGGCGACTCAGTTTTTGCACCTGACCCTGGGGATTCCTCATTTCTAGCTCTTACTTTTCTTGGGTTCATTTATTGCCAATGGTTTCAGGCATATTTAAGTATTTTCATTTTGTACTATATCTTCCTGTTCATATTTGCATCTATGCAATGCCATTGGTTTAATAGTTCAAATTTATTTTTAATTGATGTGGTTTTAATTGTGGATGATGATGTTAACCTGAGAGGTTTCAGTGCTTGTTTGGACAATCTAGTTATAACATCACTGCAGAACTCTTCTAAAAGAAACTTTCTCTTAGAACTCATGTACCCACCTGACCCTGGGATCGCCCAGAGGTCGATCCTTAAGGTGGGGGTAATGTCAGGAATCATGGTGGAATCAAACCCTGGTCTTTGTATTTGGACAATCCTGCATTATACTGGTGAGCCAATGGGGAATCCTAGTGCTTATACTGGACACTGCCCTGAACAGACTTGCTATATTCTTGCAACACGCTTACCTTATCTCGCCTCATTAACAACATGTGTTGTCAGTCAAGCAATCAAGGCCCTTTATAAGCCTGTCTACAGAGAAAAGTAGCCAAACAACACAAGCTGGTGTAGCGGGGATCTCCCCTGCACGTTTATTTAGTCAAGTGATTCTACATCACTTGACTAAATAAACGTGCAGGGGAGATCCCCGCTACACCAGCTTGTGTTGTTCGGCTACTTTTCTCTGTAGATACGATTGGGAGAGGCGCCGACCCCTCCAGCCAACACCAGGCATCGACTACCAGGAGAGACT
Source organism: Xenopus petersii (assembly GCA_038501925.1). Taxonomy (NCBI): domain Eukaryota; kingdom Metazoa; phylum Chordata; class Amphibia; order Anura; family Pipidae; genus Xenopus; species Xenopus petersii. The sequence goes on along the minus strand of CM076681.1, from coordinate 38,125,050 downwards.
CTGGGGAAATTAGGTAATATATTCGCTACCTTTATAAGCCTGTGCCATCAAACTTCCTGTTGCTTGATCATCTGAGCCCATTCTACCTGTGTTTATGCTGATTCCTGCCTGATCCCTGGTTCCTGTGTTCCCTGCCTTGCTCCGTGTTCGCCTTCCTGTGTTCCTCGCTCCTACCTTCCTGTTATCACCTGGTTCCCGACTCCTACTACTCTGAATTCCCTTGGTTCTGACCTCCGTCCTGTTTCTCAACCTTGCTCGTCTGCTGCCTGCCATTTGACCTCAGCCTGCCTTTTGGACTTCACCTGCTGCCAGCCCTGACCATTTTGAGTGTTTCTGGACTTGCCTCTCTCCATTGCCAGCCTCATTCCAGGCCTGTATTTTTCAACTTCTGTGTGTTTGATTATTTTCTCATTTTGTTATTAAATAATTACTTTTTGCCTTACTATGGCTTCTACTACTTATCCATCCATACAGGGGTATTACTTTGCAAATAGGCTCCAGCCCGGTGGTCACCTGTGGCCAGACCTGACACCTAGTCTTGTTCACTCCTTCTTCTGTCTTGCTTCTGTTTCCTGTTTCCTGCATCCTGCTCCAGTCCTGATCTCTTTGCCTGCACCACCCGTTCCTGTCCTGTCTCTATGCCCACTCCATTCATTCAGTCCTGTTCCATATTCTGACTCTTTGCCTGCTCCATCCTGCTTCACTCTGTTATCATCCTGTTCATTAAAGCCAGGGGCTTTAAATGTTAATGTTGACCTGTGGCTAAGCATGCTAAGGCTGTTGCCTTATGCAGACTCCTCTGCCTTCTCTGCAAGATCATCTAAGCTTCTTCAGAGACAGAGTTCCAAGCTTCTTCAAAAGTCCATTTTTGGTTTGATGGAATTTGACAAAAATATGTAGCATGTCTGTTGACATATCTTGAATGGGAATATGAGAAAACCCTTCACTAGTACCAGTTGATACAGGTATAGGATACATTATCCAAAAACCTCTTATCCAGAATGCTTTGAACCAAATCAACACTTAAAAAGATTATTCTTTTTTTTTCTGTAATAATAAAACTAAACATTGCACTTGATCCTGACAGTATAGATATACTGTAATGAATCCTTATTGGAAATGCAAAAAAAAAAAACTGTTCGGTTTCATTAATGTTTACATGATTTTAAGTAGACTTCTGGTTTTGTGATCCAAATTATAGAATGACCCCTTATCAGGAAAACCCCAGGTCTCGAGCATTCTGTATAATAGATCCCTTGCCTATGCTATGAATGCATTCTATAATTATTCTTTCTTTAATAGGGCTCCAACTGTTATGCTTCTCTAGATACAGAAAGCCGGTTGCAAATGTTTGCCTGTGATAGAGATAACTGTTAATATTGTGTGCTTCGATAATGAAATGTTTGAATAATGAAATAATAATGATTTTATTTTTTTTAGAATGACCCTTTAGTATCCCTTTTACATGACATTTGATAATAATAACAACAAAAATGATTGGCTTTTTGTGAAATAATTTTAGTATATCCATATGACATGCAATTAAAATAAATTAAACTTCTAGAAATTCTTGTTTTTAGATGATAATTTAATATAAAATGTATATTTACTCATCACTGCTTCATAAACTTGTTGATAGAGATGGACTGGATTTGTGCCACAGCTGTATGATTAAAATGGCCAATTCATGAGAGATCAGATATTTAAAGCATATTTTACAGGGGAGCAGTGGTGTATTTTAAGCCTCTTGCTTCACGTGTGCCCTACAACAATCCTTTTTATCTAAAGATTATTGAGTAATACCGTGTAATGGAACAAGTTTACTGTTTTGAGAAGACTTTAGTGAATGAATCCTTACATGTGAATTGGAGTTACTGTAATGTTGGCTTCCAAATACATTCATTTTATATAGATGATGGACAGGTTCTTTTCTGGGACCAATTGTCTTACTTGTTTAAGAAACAAAATTTAGCTTGTTTGATGTAAACATATCTTCAATATTAAATATTTCTGCTTGTGAATCTGGATACCTAGTCAGTCATGATTTAGGGTACTCATAGCTCTGATGTGGTCAGCAGAAAACTAGAAAGAAATGTCAACAAGAAAATGCCTCTGAAATTGTCTAAGGCTCTTGTATATCTGCATTGCATACAGTATTTGTGATTGCTATCACTTCTTGCATATACAATTTGATTAGAGTTTGGTATGTCTCCTCTCAATTCATTATACTTTGATGCATACATTGCACCTCTGGTGTAATACTGCATGTGTAAACTCACGGTCATGCTTTTTGAATATTCACCATGCAAGCATTAGGGCCCTCACTACCAGACTGTAACTGTTTCTTCCCCCAAGCAATAAGGCTCCTGAATACTCAGGGACCGGACAGATCTCTCTCTCACACACACTCCATCTAACCCTATTATATACCGCAATGTTACACAGCCATTGTATAAATAAATAGCCATTGGATACAATTGTTCTCTATGAGCACATCTGCACTTTATCATGTTCTTAAAACTATCATATCACAATGATACACCCATCATGTCTGATGTTTAGCATTATTTACTTAACATATTACATCTGCTGAGTGTGCACTGTCTTGTCCTGTCCCTGCACTATGCTGACCTGTCTTGCAGGAGTTGCATATTTTTGCACTTTTTGTCTGTTGTCCGGTACATCTATGTTGTGTGTAGCATCCTGGTCCTAGAGGAACGTTGTTTCATTTCACTGTGTACTGTACAAACAAACGTATATGGATGAAATGACAATGGAAAAACAAACAGGTGGCACTCCCGATAAAATAAATTAGGAATTTATTCCAACATGAGGTGGATCCACATTGCCTTACGCGTTTCGGGAAAGCGTTCTCTTAATCATAGGCCAAATCAAATGACAATAAACTCACTCTTGACTCTTGGATGTCTTAGTCTAAACTCCATTGTAACCTTCAACTGGACTATAACTAATTGCCAGAATAGATGATCAGCTGCATGAAAATTTTAGCAAAGGATCAAGTTGAATTAATTCATAGACAGACATCATAGTGAAGTACATATGCTTTCCTCCACAATTGTTCATATAAAGTAAACGCTAAGCACATTCTATGGTTACAAAGGGACAAAAGGGCATACAGTCGTATGAAAAAGTTTGTTTGAAGTGTGTTTAGGGTCATTGTCTTGTTGGAATATCCAACCTTCAACGTTGTGACTGATGCTTGAACATTATCCTGAAGAATTTGTTTAATATTGGGTTGAATTCATCCGACCCTCGACTTTAACAAGGGCCCCAGTACCTGAACTAGCCACACAGCCCCGCAGCATGATCCACCAAATTTGACAGTAGGTAGCAGGTATTTTTCTTGGAATGCGGTGTTTTCTTCTGCCATGCAAAGCACTTTTTGTTATGACCAAATAACTAAATATTTGTCTCATCAGTCCAAAGCACTTTGTTTCAAAATGACTGTGGCTTGTCTAAATGAGCTTTTGCATACAACAAGCGACTCTGTTTGTGGTATGAGTGCAGAAAGGGCTTCTTTCTCATCACCCTGCCATATAGATGTTCTTCATGCAAATTAAGCTGAATTGTAGAATGATGTACAGCTGTTCTTGCAGGTCTTTGGAGGTGATCTTTGGGTTGTGTGTAACCATTCACACAATCCTCCGAATATGCCACTCCTGTATTTTTATTGGCCTGGGTTTTACAGCAACTGTAGCTTTGGCCTTCCATTTCCTGATTACATTCCTTACAATTGAAACTGACAGTTTAAACCTCTGAGCTATCTTTTTGTAGCCTTCCCCTAAACCATGATACTGAACAATCTTTGTTTTTAGATCTTTTGAGTGTTGCTTTGAGGATCCCATGCTGTCACTCTTCAGAGGAGAGTCAAACAGAAGCACAACTTGCAATTGGCCACCTTACTGTAAATACTGTACCTTTTCTGATAATTGGACACACCTGCCTATGAAGTTCAAGGCTTAACAAGCTAATCCAACCAATTTGATGTTGCCAGTAATCAGAATTGAGCAGTTACATGCATTCAAATTAGCAAAATTACAAGGGTCTCCACATTTTTGCACAGCCAGTTTTTCACATTTGATTTAATTTCATACAACTGAATACTGCTTCACAAAAAATCTTTGTTCAGAAAACACCCCAGTACTCAGATGTTCCTGGGAAATGAAAGACATACCACTGTTATCTTTTTTGTTGAATGTGGAGTAAATTATTATGCAGGCTGAGAGGGGTTCCCAAATGTTTTCATATGACTGTATCTCTGTTGGGGTGCCCAAATGTATGCACCTGTTTAATTTTGTTATAAATAAACTTAATTTCTGTTAATCCAATAAACTTTATGTCACTGTTGAAATACTACTGTTTCCATAAGGCATGTTATATATTAAGGAAGTTGCTACTTTGAAAGCTCAGCCAATGATAAACAAAACTCCAAAGAATTAAGAGGGGTTCCCAAACTTTTTCATATGACTGTAAATAGGCAAGTCACATTAATTTCCAGGTTTACTAAGGTCTATTTGGTCCTTAGAATAGATTTTTTTTCTTATACAATGTATACGTACATTTAGAAAAGGTATTTTTTTAGTTTTCTTGAGTGCAACCATTTTTTTTTCACTTTGTTCTATTAATTTCTGATTTTTATTGCCAAGAAGTGATCACCTTCCCTGAGCTGGCATACATAATTACATCTAATGGAAAATAGGAGTATTTTTTTTTTAGGGTTAATTAACCCTCGATATTCGACCTTTGAAGTAAAATCCTTCGACTTCGAATATCGAAGTCGAAGTATTTACCGCATTTCCTGCGATTGAACGATCTAAGGAAAAATTGTTCAATCGCACGACTAAATCCTTTGGATCGAACGATTCAAAGGATTTTAATCCATCGATCGAACAATTTTCCTTCTATCCCAATTGGCTAGAAAGTCTATGGGGACCTTCCCCATAGGCTAACATTGATGCTCGGTAGGTTTTAGGTGGCGAAGTAGGTGGTCGAAGTTTTTTTTTTTAAAGAGACAGTACTTTGACTATCGAATGGTCGAATAGTCGAAAGATTTTTAGTTTGAATAGTTCGAGTCGAAGTCGTAGTCAAAGTTCGAAGTAGCCAATACGATGGTTGAAGTAGCCAAAAAAATACTTCAAAATTCAAAGTATTTTTTATTCTAATCCTTCAGTCGAGCTAAGTAAATGTGCCCCTTAGAGAATGGTTGTAGAAGGTCCCCATAGGCTAACATAGCACTTCGGCAGGTTTAATTTGGCGAAGTATTGAGGTCGAAGTTTTTTTTAAAGAGACAGTACTTTGATTATTGAATGGTTGAATATTCAAACTATTTCTACTTTGAATCAAAGTCTAAGTAAATTCGAAGTCGTAGTATCCTATTCGATGGTCGAAGTATCCAAAAAATTACTTCGAATTTGAATTTTTTTACTTCAAAAATTAGAAATGATACCTTTGGGGGACAATATTGACAAAGTAATTTACTTATGGCTTTCATTTTTAAGATTACTATTCTACATAAGGTGCCCCTTGTTTCCTTCAAGGTGCTATCCTATAGACCCTGTTACCCTGATTTATAAAACTATGCTTATGTACAAATATAAGGAATATGTGGTAAATAACAATGATGAGGGATCAAAGGAAACATTTAACAGTAATAAAAGTGATGGTCGACACCTAGGCTTTATAAAAGCTAGGGAAAAAGAGGTAGCAAAAGTATTCTGCATGGAAGCAATGGGTAAAGAGCAATAGTCAGAAGAAATTATCAACAGGAAATAATAGCAATAAATGGAAAGCAGAAAGGGTGGTCATTATCTACAGGCAACAACAGAAATGGGTCAATAATCTTAAGGTCATCGGGGGCTATAAAACAATTGCAAGCATGGCAGGAATGGACATATTTCAGATAAATATCACTGTGTGGTTAGAAACCCAGTGGTTAAAGGAGGTGCTGTAAATAATAAAAAAGTGTAGCCGAAACAGCCAATGAGCATCATGTCAATGTAATTCATATAGAAAAAGTGCTCTTAGATGATCATTATGGTCTCTGCCCAAGTCCTCCACTCAAAAAGTGTTTTGAAATATTGTCATTCTATACAACTTTTCATTATACATTATTACATAACATTTTTCAGTTATTGGTAAGCGGCCGAATTATGACTGCTGAGCCTTTTTATGACCAGATAAAGCATCTAGTTGTATGATATGTGAAGATTACACTTTTAACAAAACTTGCTTAAAGCTAAATTATCAAATTAAAACTATCCTTTGTTATGGGTCAGATGAGTATCTTGATGTATCAAGTAGCTGACATTTACTTAAAGGTCTGGCTTTATTGGACATGTAGCCTTTTATCAATTCAGAATACAGTGATGTGTGTGTTACTATGATAAAGATAAGGCAACACTCAAGTTAATCCTCAGCAGCACATTTTTGACCCCATTATTTTATTATATGTCAGTAACTAGAAATGGATTTAGCACCCAAGCCCAGATATTTTCTCCCTGAAACAGTTGTGCTGGCTGGTATATTAGATAGCTTCAAGAAGAGGTTGGATGGCTTTTTAGCAAGTGAAGGAATATAGGGCTACTAAATAGTGATGGACGAATTTCTCCCGTTTCACCGAAAAATGTGTGAATCTCCAGCAAAATCCGCGAAACAGTGAAAAATTAGCGAATTATGAATTTTGCCGCCCGCCGAAATTTTGACACCTGCGTTAGTTAGTGGCAATTTTGATGCTCTCGTCACTTTTCGGCAATTTTGACGCCGACGTTAAAGTCAATGGGCATCCAAATAGTGTTGATGTGCAACGGTTTTGATGCAATCTACTATTTCGACGCGTGTCCAAAATTTTTTGATGCAAATTTAATAGTAGGTGGCGAAATTTGCTGCGAATTCATGCTTGGCGAGTTTATTCGCCCATTACTACTACTAAAATTTCTGTAACAAATTGGAACGGCTTCACTTTAACTTTCAAAAAATCCTTTATACATTGGACACAGCATTGATTTTTTTTAATATTGATGATAGTTTGTAATGACAAAAAATGAGCAAAAATTACTTTGTAGCTTAAGTGATATCATGAAGTAATTATATAATCATATACTCTATTTATAGTTTAAATATCTACAGTAGCATTGACTTCACAAGGTCTGTGAAGATAAAATATAACCTAAATGTGAGAGACATACATTTGTTTGCAGAAATTGCACCCCAGCATATTGCATTTATTAGAAGTGTCCCAATATTTCTGAGGTTGTAGTACATTTATTTTGCAGTGCTCAATTATTCTGTACCTAGTTCTTATAGTACCTAGTTTGACTGTCCCATGTCTGTCCTTTTTCTGTATATGATCTACCTTCATCCCTCTGTGAAGTCTCAAGAGATTCCCTGGCTGTTTTCAGAGCACTATTGTTGTTGCTCTACCTTGTTGGTTCTGGATATTGATCTAACTAGCTTCCATGTAATCTTCTTGCTGAAAAGGTTGGGGAGGCAATTAGGTGCACCCTCCGCATCCCTTACACATCCCCTAATATGTGTGTTATCTAAAGCAATAACATTTTGATTGACTATCATAGTCAGTTTAGGGCTTACATTTTACCTGAGAAATAAATTGGTTGTTGGTCTTGTAATACAACATGAAACATAACACAACATGAACAAGACAAGTTTGCTGTTGTTATTCCCTAAGAGGTGGAAATCTTATTGTTTTAAAGTGTAACTAAATTTAATATATTTGCAAAAATCAGCTTGAAAGTTCTTAGTTTTAATAGTCCTATTTAGAGATTAAAATCAACAAATCTTTGTCACTGCATCCTTTCTATGGATTAAATTCATTTTAGCACAGTGTTAGCTTATTTGCCAAATATATGGAACATAATGTAATATTTCAATTCAAATTTATTTTTTTTTTTGCACATTTTCACAAACAATGGTGCTCATAAAGGCAAACTGCTTTAAAAGTCAAACGATTTAATAACCCCATTAAAATGTCCACCAATGATCTTTATTGGATGATTCATTTCAATGAGAGTCCGTTTCCAGCTTTGGAAGGCAAGGATATCAAAAGCTTTCCCTTTCCCAACTTGAATATTTCATGTGCATTTTTTATTTTTTTTATGGGACAAATGCACAGAGCAAAATTTCCAGTGTTTTACAAATCCAACTGTTTCCTTTTGACTATAATATGGACAGATATAATCTATAGCTTTTCCTTGAACACTAAATCTTTAGGAAGCTGCCTCTAAAATAAAGCATTGGACAGCAAATTGCTTATAAGGTAAACTTAATTAAAACTGAAATCACCCTGAGATTTGTCACCAGACCTGTAGAACATGTACAGTCATGTCTCTGTGATTGTCTTTAAGAGTGGCCTCATCAGTAGAGAACAGCCAAGCAAGAAAAATTGCTAAAGGATGTAAAATCTCCTTTCTCATTAAACACATACATGCTTACACATGTTCAATCATGTTGGTGCACTGGCAGTTATTTTGAACCAGGAAACTTATTTTGGGTCAAACACCAAAGAGGATTGGCTGCAGAAAGGCAACAGATTTGTTTTTTTCTCTATATTTTAACAGATTTTTTTCAATACACATACTTATTATGCTACAGACGTATCTCATATATAGGGGCAGATTTACTAAGGTCAAAGTGAATTTTCGAAGTTAAAAACGTAGAATTTCGAACTATTTTTTGGAAATAGGCCTAAATTCAACTTTGACTTTGATTCAAAGTAAAAAAAGTTCAACTTCGAAAATCGAAGTACTGTCACTTTAAAAAAGTTTGACTTCGACACTTCGCCATTTTAAACCTGCCAAATTGCTATGTTAGCGTATGGGGACCTCCTACAACCCATAGCCAACATTTGGCTAAGTCTTTAGAAGTCGGAAGAAAATCGATTGATGAAATCGTTCGACCGAATTTGGTCAAATTAGATTAAAAAAACTTCGACATTCAAAGTTGAAGTAATCCAATTCGATTGTCGAATTTCAAAGTATTTCCTACTTCGAAATTTGACCCTTGATAAATCTGCCCCATAGTTTTGTTAGAAAGAGAAGCTTCCAAGTCGTGGCACAGAGTGATTAAGATAAAGAAATAATTATAGAAGTGTTTACTGCTAACGGCAGAGATCACAGGTGAAAGTTTAAAGGGATCCTGTCATCGGAAAACATGTTTTTTTCAAACCGCATCAGTTAATAGTGCTACTCCAGCAGAATTCTGCACTAAAATCCATTTCTCAAAAGAGCAAACAGATTTTTTTATATTCAATTTTGAAATCTGACATGGGGCTAGACATTTTGTCAATTTCCCAGCTGCCCCAAGTTATGTTACTTGTGCCTGCACTTTAGGAGAGAAATGCTTTCTGGCAGGCTGCTGTTTTTCCTTCTCAATGTAACTGAATGTGTCTCAGTGAGACATGGGTTTTTAGTATTTTAGTTTAGTGTTGTTCTTAGATCTACCAGGCAGTTGTTATCTTGCGTTAGGGAGCTGCTATCTGGTTACATTCCCATTGTTCTTTTGTTTGGCTGCTGGGGGGAAGGGAGGGGGGTGATATCACTCCAACTTGCAGTAAAGAGTGATTGAAGTTTATCAGAGCACAAGTCACATGACTTGGGGCAGCTGGGAAATTGACAATATGTCTAGCCCCATGTCAGTTTTCAAAATTAAATATAAAAAAATCTGTTTGCAATTTTGAGAAATAGATTTCAGTGCAGAATTCTGCTGGAGCCGCACTATTGACTGATTCATTTTGAAAATTGTTTTTTTCCCATGACAGTTTCCCTTTAAGTAGGATATGTTTGAGGAACTGTATGCATCATAGAAAGAGTGGAACAATCTGCAAAATGGTGAAATTTCACCAAATGCATTGGAGATGATGGGTGTTTTTTCTCATGCCAAATTTATTGGAGTCCATGGGCCTTTTTTTACTTGTACCAAATGCAAGAGCAAAACTTTTTTGAACAGTAAAGCAAAATGCATGACAAAATTCAAAATGATTGAAAAAACTTGAATTTCAGCATAAATCTGTATTAGGTGAAAAAAACTACTCATCTGTGTTTGTTTGTCAGTAGGTAGTGTTTTTATACCTTCTCTGTATAAGTGCATGCCAAAAAATGGGTGTATTTTTATTTTCCTTTAAAGGGCATGTAAAGGCAAAAAAATAAAATCCCATTTTTACTTTCTTTAATGAAAAAGAAGCCTATCTCCAATATACTTTAATTTAAAAATGTGTACTGTTTTTTTATAAGAAACCTGACTGTATGCAGTGAAATTCTCCTTTTATTTACTGCTGTGGATAGGAATTGTCAGATGGTCCCTAACTGATGAGCAGGGAAACAATCATACTTATGAACAGCAGGGGGAGCCCCCGCCTTACTTCCCAGCCATGCAGAACTCAAGCAGCTTTGTTTATGACTATCCCTAAGCAGCCCAGACCACACTGAGCATGTGCACAGTCTTAGTCTTGCTAAGATATTTAACAAAGTTACAAGATGGTGACCCCCTGTAGCCAACTTTGAAAGCATAAATTATGTGTTTGATTAGGCTTGTGGTGCAGTAAGTTCATGTTTATGTTTAGTATACAAAATACAGCATTTCTAGCCTTATTCTGTTTTAGACTTTACATGCCCTTTAACACACAGAGGTCTACATTACAGATAAACCCCATATTTGGAAAACCCAAGGTCCCCAACATCTGGATAAAAGCTGGGTTGAACGTAACAAATGGAAATACCTAGCAAGACAGGTATATGATTTATTCATTATATTTATCATATGTGACACAGATTACATTACTAAGCTCCACTTGTGGAAACAGGTAAGCAATGAGAGTCATGTAAAAAAAAAAACACCCAGTAGAAGGCATTTTCATACAGCTGTTCTACAGTATGTACAATTTTTGAACAGCTGTTGCCCAAATTCTCTTGAATATCTATCTTTCATTGAATATCTATCTTATTATTTCATTTACAAAGAAAGACATCTGCATCTTATGCAACTGTTGTCTCAGCTCTTCTGGTTTAATAGGAATTGCACAGAAATATGTTTGAACATTCTAGTTTGGTGCCATATATGCTAAATAGAGCTGTATAAATAGATCTCTTGGGAAGCCAAGAACTTGCTATGAATGTAGTAAATCATTGGCATTTGTGTGTTATTTGTATTGATCAAAGATAGAAAGATAGTCAAGATCAATCTTGCAGAACTGCTAAACAACTCCTAATCAATATCATTATCAAACCATAGGCCATAACCTAGTGCAGGATGTGGGTAGGTGAAATTCAGCAACAACCATGGATCCCCAGCTGATTATATGTAGGCTTGATACATTCTACCTCTCTGAAATGAAACTTGTGTCATTTCATTTGCCTCAGGGAAAATACAACATTGATGCATTATGGATTATGTTCAAGACAGACAGGATGTATGACATTCTAGGGCTTTTATATAGCTTTTACCGTCATAATCATTTTGTCTGAAAATCTAGGAATGCAAACAGCTGATGACTGCACTACAAATTGTTTCCTTCTCATGGTAACTTCCAGTACAAGGTATGGAGAAGAGCTTTGATCTTTTGTTGCCTTGGTTTTCTTCTGTGTAATTGCCTGCAGGAGCACTTGTTAAGAAAAGGTTGGGAACCAGGAAAGCTCTGCTTATAGTTAAAGATAGAAAACCAGATGGCTTCTGGCTGAGATTATGTTTGAGAAGGTTTTCCGTGAAACAGATGTGATGCAAATGCAAACCATATTATACAGCCAAAGGGCGGGGGTTGGAGACGGGTCCATTGTGCAAAGGCAATAATGAATTATGTCTCCTGCAGACTTAGCCTAATAATTACAAATTACAAATATTTTGTGAATAAAATTGTGCATTATCATTAAAGATTATATTGACCTAAAAATATTATGAAATGTACAGTACAGGTATGGGACCTATTATCCAGAATGCTCGGGACCTAGGGCTTTCCAGAAACGGATCTTTCTGTAATTTGGATCTTCATACCTTAAATCTACTAGAAAATCATGTAAAAATTACATAAACCTAATAGGCTGGTTTTGCTTCCAACAAGAAGTAATTATATTTTAGTTTGGCTCAAGTACAAGGAACTGTTTTATTATTACAGAGAAATAGGAAATCATTTAAAAAAATGTAAATTATTTGAATAAAATGGCATCTATGGGAGACGGCCTTTCCGTAATTCAGAGCTTTCTGGATAATGGGTTTTCAGATAACAGATCCCATACTTGTAAACTCTTTGGGGTATATTTATCATAAAATGAAGTTAGAGATCGCTCTAGAGTGAAAGTCCACTACTCTCCATTCATTTCTATGGGATTTTGAAAAGAGTATTTATCAATGGGTGAAATTGATAAATACACCTTTCAAAATCCCATAGAAATGAATGGAGAGTGCCGGAATTTTACTCTAGAGGACTGTGGTGATTCTTAACTTCACTCTTTTATAAATATACCCCTTTGTCTTCCTGATATCTCTGGAATTTCCTACTACAGCAAAAAACACATTTTGACCAGCGACTACATCTCCTGTTATAAAACAGGTTCTTAGAAATTGAGAACACATACTGGTTAAGCCTGTATGAAGCTCTTAGAAAACAAGAACACACGATTCTGATGGTTTTTTGAGATACTTAGTAAAATAAATACAAAAAAATGTTTTTGCTTTGTGAGCTTCATAGAATGTCTAACATTCTGCACTAATGCTAGTGTGAGATTTTTACAAAATAAGAAGCATGCAGATTGTGATTTTAACAATATAATTATGATCATCAATGTATAGAAAGATCAACAGCCACCAATTTTGAAAAGTCAAAGAGGCTCCCTAGTGTAGCCATGTTGGAAACAAAAAAAAAGATCTGCTTAATTTGCAAGAATTAGATTAATCACCAAAGAGAGGGAAAGAAACACAAATAGGTTGTTTTGTGTGCTGGCCAGCAGCAGTCGAAAAATAGAAAGTTCTGTCCTTCACAGATATTGATATAATATAATAATTATAATATTTTATAAAGTAATATTTAAATATTTCAACACAGTGATACATGCACATTTTAACAATGGTTTTTAATTGAAGCTCCTCTCTATAATTGATTTACTCTCTACGTTGGTTGACCTTTAATCACTTTGGACAGTTTTATCACTTTGGGTTATGCCAAGTGTTTTAGGTAACTATATTTTTTTAACTCATGATTAAGCTCATGGAGATCAATTTATTTTCTGTGCTTGTTGCAACCATTTCTTTTTCATGCGCTTAAGTGCTTTCTACAATGCTTCATCTGCAGTTCCGCAATCATACCTCCTCTATAAAAACATTTGCAAGTCTCTTGCAACTTGTCTCATAAATACCCTGCTGTGAGTTATTTTGCATATTGCGTAAAAATTTGGAGCATAGTAGAGCACTTTTGCTGCTATGTAGATGAGAGCTAGTGGATAAATATCCATTTGTTTTTTTTTTTTTTTTAAATGTATGTTTAAACTTTGATTTTTACCAAAATCTTTGAATCTAAAATGATTTGTACATCTATAAACAACCTCACTGGAGTATTTAAGGCATTGAGTTCCTCCACCATATCCTCTAATAATGTATTGCAACCCCTCCCAATAATCAACACATCATTGATATAGAATAATACTAGGGGGTATACTATCAAAGAGTAAAGTTAGAGGTCGCCATCGTCTTCTAGAGTGAAATTCCGCCACTCTCCATTCATTTCTATGAGATTTTTAAAGGACAAGGAAAGCCTAAAATAGAATAAGGCTATAAATGCTGTATTTTGTATACTAAACATAAGCATGAACTTACTGCACCACAAAGCCTAATCAAACATATGATTTATGCTTTCAAAGTTGGCCACAGGTGGCTGTCATCTTGTAACTTTGTTAAACATCTTTGCCTGACCCTGACTTTGCACATGCTCAGTGTGGTCTGGGCTGCTTAGGGATCGTCATAAACAAAGCTGCTTGAATTCTGCATGGCTGGTAAGTAAGGTGGGGGCTCCCCCTGCTGTTCATAAGTATGATTGTTTCCCTGCTCAGCAGTTAGGGACCATCTGACAATTCCTATTCACAGCAGTAAATGAAGGGAGAATTTCACTGCATACAGTAAGGTTTCTTTTAAAACTATACACATTTTTTAATTAAAGTATATTGGAAATAGGTTTCTTTTTCATTATAGAAAGTAAAAATGGGATTTTATTTTTTTGCCTTTCCTTGTCCTTTAAAGAGTATTTATCAATGGGTGAAAGTGAAAGTTCATCCTTTGATAAATACGCCTTTCAAAATCCCATAGAAATGAATGGAGAGTGTCGGAATTTCACTCTAGAGGACTATGGTCATTTCTAACTTAACGCTTTGATAAAATATACCCCTAGGTATTCACCTCACTATTTGCATATGTTGAGTCACCAGAGAACCCACTGCAGTGCCTTCATTTGTAAGTCATATTTCAAATGAAAAAATATTCTAATTCAAAGATAATTCCAGCAACTGGCACAAACAAATACCATGGGCAGCCCCTTGTAGACTGCAGAGTTTCTCAGTGTCCATCAAACTCCTTTTATTCCATCCTTATGTGGTAGAATGGTATATAATCTACTTATCCATACTTGCCAGTATAAGACAAGCATTTTGTAAATGATGATCTAGATTGCAAACAATTGGATGACACAACCTCCCTCTGAGAATACTTTAGGTCTTCCAACAGACCCCAACTTTGTGCCATCAGCCATTACATAGTTATTACTTAGTTATATTTTTTGCCTACCATTCTTTAATGTTTAAAAGTAATGAGGAAGGTCTCCGTGGTCAACTGTTTCTCAACAGATATGGGGATGGTTGTAAGAAGAGTGACTACACAAGTAAGTGTAGCTCTTCTTTTTAACTGATATCCATCAAACTTGATGAACTAACAGAAAGTTATAATTAAACTATTATGAGCCTTTACAGCTAGGTACAGTTTTCGTAGATTTTTAACTACTTGACAACATATACCAACCAACTTTCACAGCATACGACAAGGTACGACAGCATCAGGAGGCACAGGCCAGCTCTGTCTTTCCTTCTTGTCCCGACAGTTATGACAGGACCCCGTTCTGGCCCTTCATAATTAATAAGAAGTTAGTGGTTGGACTGCAGACTAAGTAACTCTAGGAAGTGTCATTCAGTGTCTATAGTGAATAACATATTGGTATGGTATGAAAACATAATGTTGCCTCTTTATAGATCCCTGGTAAGGCCTTGAGTATGGAGCACAGTTTTGGGGGCTTCAGTCCTTGAGAAGGACATTAATGTGCTGGAGACAGACATGCAACTAAAATGATAAGAACAAATGAAGAAGTAAAGTATGAGTAACATTTGGTTGTTTTGTCTAGAGAAAATGTGAATGCATATATGGCCACCCCTTGAGACTTGAGGAACATCATTTCCTCTTGAAGCAGTGCAAATTGGGAGGTTTTGAAATGTCCTGCCAGGTGATGTTGTGATGGCAAATTTCATTAATGCCTCTAAGAGTTGATTGAATTACTTTTTGGGAAAGCATAATATCCAAGGCTATAGCAAACTCAAGATATACAGTTTGTTTTATATATCTATTTGTAAATATATGTATACTGTATAGATATACTGCATACAGTATATACTGTATAGGACCAGTTATCTGGAGACCAGTTATCCAGAAAGTTCAAAATTACAGGAATAATAATTGAATCAAATAATTCACATTTTTCAAATGTTTTCTTTTTCTCTGTAATAATAAAAAAAATACCTTGCACTTGATTCCAACTAAGATATAAATAATGCTTATTGATGGCATAAAAACAACCCTGCTTGGTTTATTTGTTCTTTAACTGATTTTTTTAGTAGACTTTAAGGTGCAGATTTATCAACCGTCAAATTGAAAATTCGAACTTTCGAGGTTTTTAATGGCCAAAACTCAAATTCAACTAGAGAATTGTTCAAACTTGATTCGAGTTTTTTTTAAAAAAATCTAATTTTATTTTCTAGATTTATCATGCACTGGCCCTTTAAGAACTCAAATTCTACTATTCGCCACCTAAACCTGCCGAATTGCTGTTTTAGTCAATGGGAAGACCTCCTGGGATCAATTTGGAGGCTTGTATATTAAATGTTATAGTATATTTATACAGTTTATTGTTGGTTCCTAAGCTCAGGTAGCTGACAGCAGCCCAGAGCATGTGCAATGAATCAGCAGAAAAGGTGATGGGGCTATTGAGGGTGGTTTGGAGCCACAGATCTTCCCTGGGCTGTGCTGGTCAGGGGCTAGTATGGTAACCAATAACATATGGGGGCAAATTCAATAACCTCCAAAAATTCACCAGCAACAGCTTCGCTTACAGCGCAACACTTCACCAGGTGTAGATTCGTCAGGACAACGCTAATTCACTAAAATCCGAAGATGCGTCCAGGGCGAAGATGTGCTAGCGTTATTGCATCAAGCGAAGCGAAGTTGCAAAAACTTTTCAACTATTTTTTGAGGAAGTCCTATCTACTCTATTACACTTCGCCTGGTCTGAGGTGGCGAAGGCAAGTCTGGCGCAAGAGGTAACGTTCAGTAAAATCCGCATCTTTACGTCCATTCGCCAGAGCGCAAATTTGCCAGGTGTTAGGGAGCGGGGTACCGATAGAGTCTATCTCCTTCGCTAGCGAAATTACGCCATCGACCATAAGTAAATCGGTGAAGTACCGAAATGACGTGACGCTGGCAAATTTTCGCCTGGGTTAGTCATTTTGCCCTTTAGTAAATTTGCCCCATGGTATAGCATGTCTAGACTAATTCTGAGTCTAGTTCTTTAACTCCTTTCTGTAGACCCTTGGTCTGACAAATACAGTAGCTAAAGAATATTTAATATAGTCATCTTGTGGTTATTTATTATAATCAGAGTTTATGTAAGTAAAATGGTAGAATGTTTATGGCAGTGAATGAAACACATGCAGAAATTTGTCTACATCAGCATTAACTATTGATGGACGATTATGACCCGTTTTGCTTCACCAAAAATTTTTGAAATAGTGAAAATTTGCTGAAATGCATTGAAATCTATGGGCGACAAATTGCGCAACAAATTTTTGATGCACAACAAATTTCTACATCCATCTGAATCCATGGACGTAATTTTTCACAGCGAAACTGGCAAAAAAATTTCACTCATCACTAGCATTAGCCACTATTTGAGCCACTTGGTGCAGATTGTACTTTTTATTGTTCTGCTTTGCCTCTTTCATAACACCCATTCAAGGTAGAGTAGAGGATGTTTTTTCAACCCTGTGTTATTCTTTTGTTTGTAGCAGTGGCTCCAGGATACAGCTGCAATCAGATGAGTGCATCTATTCAACCAATGGTATGTATGTATGTTTTTACCTTAACACTGGGAAAATAGCAATTGTATGCATTGAACAACTGCAGTTACCCAGAAAATTCTTCTAAAAATCCACAAATGCATTTCAGTCATCTTTAGTTTGTGGCGAAGCTCCGCGCTTCGCCGCCAGCGAATAAATTTGTGAAACTCATGCGAAAATTTGCCTTCAAAAAATTTTGGACGTGCGGCAGAAAAGTCGCTCGTGTCAAAACCGGCGTGCATCAACTCTATTCAGACGCGTATTGACTTTAATGCCGGCGTGAAAATTGGCGTGGGCCCTTCACTAGTTATCTCAACTTATTGACCTAGATATATATATATATATATATATATATATATATATATATATATATATTCTCAGTCTGAGAATAATTGGTGTATACAATATTACCGTGCACCCCTCCCTTTGTCAAAGCTATTATATATATATTGAATAAAGTACCCCCTCTTGTAAACTATAAGGATATTATAAGTTACTGAGGAGTTTCATGACCATATAAAAACACGATGCCAAAGGCCGAGTGTTTTTATACAGGTCATGGAACTCCAAGGTTACTTCTAATATCGTCATATTTTGCAACAATGGGTACTTTATTTATTATAATACAAAAGTTTCAGTGAGTCATGTGACAGAAATTACATCACTACGCACCGTTTAGAACTGATGACTTCAGTTCTCATTGTTTATATGGATATAATTTACAAGATAGTCATGGCTTTTGTGTATTATATATATATCAGTCCAGTGAGTAGCCGCATTCCAAGGCCAGGGTGCTTGGTTAGATTATGTATATCCACAAATATCAATTAACTAGCACACCCATGTATAAATAATTCACTTCTTTATTATTATACCATAATCCAATGTTTCGGTCCTCGTTGGAACCTTTTTCGGTCACAACGAGGACCGAAACTGGCAAAGGACCGAAACTGGCAATCTGTGGGTTCTGGCAAATGCCAGAGGGGCTGCTATATGGTTCCATAGAAAGTTACCATATAGTGGGCTGGTAGGGGGATGGTAAATGGGTTGTTCCATAAAAGCAGGCGAGATCATATAGAAGTCAATGGGAGTTGTCCTGGGCAAAATTCAAGCCATTTTTTTTTGAGAATTTGAGTATTTTAAGCCTATAAACTCGAACAATTTTAGGTATTCAAGTTTTTTAAGCCTCAATTGTATGCAATCACGTTTTTTACATTTGGAGTTTTTTCATAAATAAGCAAACATTTCAGTTTTTAAATTGATTTTATTTGAAATACAAAAAAACCTCACAAATTTGATTTTTGATAAATAAGCCCTCAAATGTCCCAAGTATCTGCAGGCTGACGGAAGGGCAATATATTGAATACAGAGGAAGCAATTTTATTGCTCCATGTAATTTTTTAGTGCTTAGTCCTGCCTCTAGATCAGGGGTTCCAAACTTTTGTACCCATGTAAAAAGAGTATGGGAGCAACACAAGCATGAAAATTGTTACTGTTACTCTTCTGCTTATAACATCTGCTTTTCACATCTCAAAGAGACCTTCCCTACTAGGATGCCGCCAGTGAGAAAACCAAGGTGAGAGTTCTGGACAGGCAAGTGAACCATGTGTCTGGAGTGATGGAAAAGAGCTAAGTATAGTCAAAGGAATGGGTACGGATCAAAACCAACCGGTCAGTTCAGTACAGTCAGGATCCGAAAAATAGTAGTAATAGGCAATGGTCAGTTTGGGCAGCGATACAGCAGTGGTCAAGGAACAAAGAACCAGACTAGAAGCACACCCAGACTAGAAGCAAACATCTAGAATAGACCTACATTGGGCAGCGAGAATTTCGCTTTGTGCTTGATAATGTCACCTGCCAAGTATAAAGGAATGTGTGTGAGAGGCTTGCGCGTCAGTCTATGGAGGGGTATTCTTACACAAGGGCTGTGATTGGTAATTTGATTGGAATTTAATACAGGACTTAGCACTAAAAATTATGTCTGGACAGTAGGACAACATGTGAAATCCTGGTGGCTTCATCTGTATATCTTGGGTAGGACATTCTAGGCTCAAAGTGTCATTTAAATATGTATACAGAGTACAATCAATACATGCTATGAGAAGAAGAGAACAATCAATGTAAATCATATCAAACTCCGAAGAGAGGCAGCATGACTCACAAGGTAGCATATAGGTAGCGGTCATTTTTGAAAGCAAGTGCACTGGGCAAACTGCAAATTCACACAATTCACAATTAATACATTTTGCATTTTCTATGCAATTTAAATGTAACTGTGGCCTCAAGAGGAAGTTGCACTTCACAGGATTGTGCTCCAGGGTGTCACAACTCATGCAATTGCACTTGACATGAATTGGACTTAAATGTGGCAGGAGTTGGGATAGTGTATTTTCTGGTGCTCTTTGTCAAAAGTACATCTTCACCCGATACTTTAGATGCAATTCCGCAGCTTGTATTGACACAGCCTGTGGTGGGAACCCTCAGGCAACCACCAACATGAAGGTGAATCAATAGGACAGTCAATAGATTTGGAACAGGAAGCACAATGGACACAACTATGCAACAACTGCATCTATTTTTTGCATGGTTGAAACTGTGGCTGCCTTGGTGAATTGGGAGTTTAGTTAACAAACACATGTAAACAACAGATTTGTGTTTAAATATTCTTGTTATTGACTTCCTACTGGAACAGGAACTGATGTGAATGGTGATCAATCTCTTTGAATTGTTGTATAATTTCAAAGCTATATTAAAAAAGGAGAACAATAAAAACAACACATGCAGAATACTAATGCAAAGGTAACATATTGCATCTAATGGCTCATTTTATTTCATATGTTCTCTTTATTTGTACGCTTACACAAATAATTATGTACAGAAAATAAAATGAAGCATTGCTACTTCATGTCACATCTCAACAAATTGAAAGCACAAGTGTCTAATTTTAACTTTCTGGTTCTATGTGGAGAAAGCAGTGATTTTCTGTGGGTAAATTATACATTAAAAAGCTCAATAATGTTTATTGAGTGGAGATGTTTAATGGTCTATATATTGGCACAATCACTTGACTGATATATGACAAATGTGGTGCCTGATTTACTAGAAATAGATCTGTGAGAAAATACAGATATTTGGTTGTTGATTTATTGTTCCCTTCTAAAAATAAATCTTTTTGCTGCTCGACTGGGGCATTGAACCAAACACAATGTTTTATATAAGAACACCCAAGGAGGAAGAAATTGCAATTCAAATATCATTACAACAGTCATTCACCTAGTTCCAAAGCTTTCATGAGAAATTAATTTCACATGTAAAATAGATAATATTCTCTAACCTTTCCTTGCAATTCTAGTTGACTTGCCATCTGGTGTGAGACATTAATTCCTAATTGAATCAATTTCCTTGCACATGTTGAAATGTACCTAATTGTATCTGTATTTTATCTGCCTTGAATCAAGTGTTGATAATAACATACTGTACTTCAAAAATCATCTGTACGTTGCAAATGTGAGTTAATTTTTGTTCTCTTTTCTGGATCATTTTCTTATTTTAAATAAAGAAGGTAAAGCAGATCTATGGAAATTAATATTCTCCCTCTATTCTTAGTAGAGAATGAAATGATTTATCTGAGTATCTTAATCAAAAACTTTATAAGACCTTATTTGTTTTTAAAAAAGCACAATTTTATTGAATCAGGGACAAACCCGAAAAAATTGGGTGAAAATTCGAATCGTACATTTCTTTCTGAATTATTCCACAATTGCTGGATTTTTTGGGGCTTTTTTCTGAAAAGCCCAAATTTGTTAATTTTTGCCCAAAAAGTAAATTTTTGCCCAAAATAGTTGGATTTTCTGGCTAATTCTAGCAGAGACCACAAAAACTTCCAAATAGGATAGGGGCCTCTCCCATTGCCTTATATACAACCTCAGCAGATGCAGGATTTTCTGATTCAGACTTCTTCCATCCTCTGGGTATAATAAATCTCGAAAAATTTGAGGGTTTTTTCCACTAAAAAATCAGATTTTATAGTAAAACATTTCTTCAAAACTTTAAATTATACATTTGACATGACCCTGCTTTATAGTGGCTAAATATGAAGCAATTAATAGGTGGGGAAATCTGTAGTTTTAGCTTTTTACACTCTGGCTACTCTACTATTCCATGAGCACTAACACAATCCATTATTCACTGTCTCTACCTCTCTATTTCTTCTAGACCTTTGGGATTTGTGCTCCATTAAAGGAAAACTATACCCCCCAAACAATGTAGGTCTCTATTAAAAGATACTGAGTAAAACAGCTCATGTGTAAAACCCTGCTTCATGTAAATTAACCATTATCATAATAATATACTTGTTTAGTAGTATGTGCCATTGGGTAATCATAAATAGAAAATTGCCATTTTAAAAAATAAGGGCCGCCCCCTGAGATC
The DNA here is from genome assembly GCA_038501925.1 of Xenopus petersii. Classification (NCBI taxonomy): domain Eukaryota; kingdom Metazoa; phylum Chordata; class Amphibia; order Anura; family Pipidae; genus Xenopus; species Xenopus petersii. Next base: position 38,103,235 of record CM076681.1, on the reverse strand, counting down.
GTAAGATTCACTGTGCATACATACAAACCACATGTAAGGTCACATGAGCCAATTAACAGACAGAGTTCTGCCTTTTGCTTCCTCACTTCTTCCTGTTACAGTAAAGGTGGCCATACACGGATAGATCCGCTCGTTTGGCGATGTCGCCAAACGAGCGGATCTCCCTCCGATATGCCCACCTTGAAGGTGGGCAATATCGGGCAGATCCGATCGTGGGCCCTAGGGCCCAACGATGGGATCCTAGCTCTCACAAACGGGCGGTCGGATCGCGGGACCGCATCAACGAACAGATGCGGCCGCGATCCGACGGGATTTTTAACCCCATCCGATCGAGATCTGGCCGACTTTCGGCCAGATCTCGATCGGGGAAGCCCGTCGGGGGCCCCCATACACGGGCCAATAAGCTGCCGACACGGTCTGTCGGCAGCTTTTATCGGCCCGTGTATGGCCACCTTTAGTGTTGTAGTATTTCTGGTCAGGTGATCTCTGAGGCAGCACAGATAGAGTCACGAAATGGTGGCTCAAGGCAAGAGATGTAAAAGGGCAATATTTATGTAAATATATATTCCAGTTTGGTACGATTCTTTAATATGTCATTCAATTTGATATAAACTATCTGTTGCTTAAGTATTCATTTTGGGGGTATAGTTTTCCTTTAAAACATTCCATGTCCCTGACCAGTTCTACTTCATCTATATTATATTTTCCCTCTGCTTCTACCTCTGTTCTGTTCTTTTATTTGTCATAGAAACTGTAGACCTCTGACACATGGGTGTTCTATTTTCTATGGTGTGTACACTCATCTGTACTTAAAGACAGACTGCAATTCCTTTCTGTTTACAAAGACAAAAAGTTTAAATCTTTGAGCAAAATTTTACATTGTTTAACACACATTCAGTAAATTCACCGGACAAAAACTATTGGATCACAGGGCTTTGGCAGAACACAGGAGGGTCAAAATGCCACACTGGTCATCACCTGCCACTGCCCCTGAAAGAGATATGTCGGAGAGGCATGGTCTAACCGCTGCACTGAATGGTGGCCAATCAGGAACATAGAAGTTTTATAGTATGAACTTTTTTGTTAGTGAAAAGCAGGAACTGGGCTGCATGTAGGACAGGTAATAATAGGGGCAGGCAGACTGACGAGAACAAAAAAGACAGACAAAGAAGGTAAAATAGGCAAGCGGACAATGTTGGAAATGACTGTCTGTAGGCAAGGCAAAAAAGGTCAAGTCTGAGGCAAGGTAACAAAAGAGATACATCCAATGCATGTAAAGTGCACGCCGGCGTCCGTGTTTTTTGTACGCAGTCGCATTTTCGCTGACAAATGTGCGCCGGATGCCGGAGTCAAAGACGTACGCCAGCTCCATTTCGTGAATATTTCGGCAAAGCGAAATGCTCCAAATTCGCCCATCACTATTCAGCATCCCTCCAACAGTGGGGATGCCAGTGCTGTGGCCTCACATGGACATCATTATAGTGTCATTTTTCCTGCAGACAAAAAAGGTAGGAAGCATTTGTATAAAAATTAATAGTACGTGGTTATATGCAATAAAATGTACCAAACATGCTGTTTCTTTACTAAGCATTTCTCATTTCTTAGCATTTCTCAAAATCCAAAGTAAGAAATCCAGCAGCACACTGATGGATTTCTTACTTTGGATGCTAAGTTGACCAACAAAGCAGACAAGGGTCTTCCAGTTCAGCACCTGAAACCTATACAGGTTTAATGAAGGTAGAGCACTCCTAATTACCATTATAGCATTTCTCAAAATGACATATTCAGATAAATAAGACAACGAACCAGCACATTAAATAAGTAATCTGTACAGTTCTCATTTGGAATATTTAAATGTACAGTAATATAATATTTAAGAATACTGTATATAAGAAGCTAAATTTATAATAGCATCACTTAAATATAATATTTAAGAATATATAAGAAGCTGGATGTATAATAGCATCACTTAAATTCATTATCAACGATTTCCAAAGTTTGGGATGTCTGCTTCCAACCCAATTTAGTCCCTGGAATGAGATGGCTGCTGCAAATTATGCAATAATCGGTGAACAAAGAAACAAAGAAAAAAATTACTGGTGTAGTGAAGCCCTAAAGTTGCTCTAAAATGTCAAGTTAAACAATCACATTTGCAAGACCATTGTGCCTGAGGGTTTTTTTTTGTTCATTCACTAACATTTAGTAAAGATAATTGCTAAAAGAGAATAGCCTGGAAAATCTACTCTCAACATTTAACTCTTTAACAGGTTCATTCAATTAAACTCATTTAAAGGAAGTTATAAGCATCTGGAAAGTTTATCATGTAGAATTTTGTCATTCTTTAGAGGTTTATGGACACATTTTGAATGGCTTCTGTCGTGATTTTTATAGTGTAGATTTTATCACTAAATTACACTGTATACATTGCAAGTAATTCATTCTACCATTTAAAATGTTATTCCTAAACCAATAAGTGGTTTTTTTTGTTGTAATGCTGGTGTGTAGGCAGCAAACTCAGGTCATTGTTCCTGATATGGTACTTTCAGAAAGATCCAGCATGGAACTGCTTTCAGATGAGCTATTGTTTCTCCTCCTCAATGTACCTGGAGAAGTTGCAGTCGGGCTTGGGTGTTTTACTATTGAGTGCTATTTTCATATCTACCACTAGAGGTTTTCTATCTACTTTCTCTATTGCCTTTTTCCTTTGGCTCAGAGTTAACTTGCAGCGCATTTGTACTGCGTATTGCAGGTTGTTCATTAATTACATTTTTGTGGGTAGGGTTTACACGTCCTTTAATCTGGAAACTGGGTTCATTTTTTAAAACCCCAAAAGCCTTCAACTTTTCCCTATTGGTCAGAGACCCGGAGGTAGCATCTGATACAATCTTCACCAATGTGTTTTCTTCAGGTTTGGATAGAATGACATCGTCTGCATAGGCTATCAAGCTAAAGGCCTGATCCAGAGGAAGCATGATACCCTCTGCCCACTATTCTGCAGAGTGCTTACACATGGATCAGGGCAACATAAACAGAAGTGGACCACCATTAATCAAGGGAAAGCTTCCTTTTTAAATAATCCTTAACCATCTAATAAACTCACCCAGGTTAACATACTTTAGCAAAGCAGCCCATAAGTGTGTTGTGATAAACATTTTCAAAAGACTTTGCCTGATCAAGTGCTAAAAACTGTATTTTCTCCACCTAAAGGCTTTACATCTCTCCAAAGCTTCACTGATACTATGCCCTTATCTCCTGGTACCTGTAACAATGCTTCCTCATCCATGGATTCCCTTTCATCTTGTCCTTTTTGGACTCTTCTTCAGAGATAAAATATTTCCCTTTTCCCGTATGTTATTCCTCTCTGATCAATTTCCTCCTCCTCCTTCTTCTGCTCCTCTACCTAATCCCCCATGTTTTACCTTCAGTGAAAAGTAACGGTTACTGGTTTCAACAACAATCTTTTGAGGGATACCTTTACCTTTACTTGAAGATTTTTTTCCTACCACCTTCCAAGCATCTTTTACCTTTTCATGATCATGCTTAGATTTTTTGCTCTTCAACCCCTTCTGATGTATGTGACCACCCATAGGTGTCACTTTCACTCTGTCCTAACCTTCTTCCTGCCTGACACATGTTTTCCCTATTATGCAGAACTTCCTTTGCCTTTTATACTATACAGTTTCTAATAGGGCTTCCTCTACTGCTGACATTTCCTGAGCCAGTTCTCTCTCCCTCACTTTGGACATGCCTTGTTTATATTATACAAGGCATTTTGGGCAAGATTTATGTGCATGGCTCAATTTTTGCACAGATTGCACTGCATTTTGTTACACTCTTTGGTTAAATGGCCTACCTCCCCACAAAAAGCACATTTTACCACCCCACATATAGCAGCAAAGTGTCTATTGGAACCTCACTTGAAACAATCATTTGGCTGACCTGAAAATAACACAATGTCTTTGTCTTTTGCCTTTTTTGCATGATGTGCATCACGCTTCTTCAGGAGCAAAATCAATGTGACAAAAACATAATGTTGGATCCCCTCTTATTGAATCACAACAACTTTTTGTGGTCGGAAGTATTGTTTGAGATGCTTGAAATGTAAATGTTAGTTTGTTTAGAGTATCATTAATTGCGAGTGATCTGGAGATTTGTGTAGATAACGGACAATGTCATGTATTGGCTAATACAGCAAATAAGGTTCTGTCTTGCACGAAAAGGTCTTTTTCTTCTGATTCTTTTCATTTTTCAAATGGGGGTAACTTACCCCATCTAAAAAGCAAATGCTCTATAAGGCTTACACAAATGTTCTCACTTTTTTCTGAAAACCACTCCGAAAGCTAGGATTTTTTCCAGAAACCCAACTCAACTCTGCCATTGACCTTTACATGTTCTCGACAGGTCTGAGTTGGAGTACTTTTTTAATTGGACTTTCCCCTTTACAAGTCTTACTAGAAAAATTTGGAGCTTAATAAATAATTCCCTCATTGTTGTTGTTATTTTTTATTACTCGTCTTTCTATTCAGGCCCACTCCTTTTCATATTCCAGTATTTTATTCAAATCAATTCATGGTTTCTATGGTAATTGGGTAAGTTGGACCCTAGCAACCAGACTGCTGAAACAGCAAACTGTAGAGCTGCTGAATAAAAAGCTAAATAACTCAAAAACCACAAATAATAAAAAATGAAAACCAAATTGCAAATTGTCTCGGAATATCATTCTCTACATCATACTTAAAGTTAACTCAAAGGTGAACAACCCCTTTAATGTGTAAAGTGGTGTAAAACTTAAATTTTTAGAGCAAAAAAACACAATTTTTTTTCTAAATGCTCTGAAGCTGCTAAAAATCCAAAAATACTCATATAGAAGTAAATAGCAGACGGGCCCTTTAGCAATTGGAACATGTTTTATACCTACAGGTTTCTTGATAGTTTCAGGCTGTTCTTAGTTTGATAATCCAATAAATTTGAGTTGTTGATCTTACAATTTGATAAATAAAAGTTTTCGGGACGACAATTTGAAAAAGTTTCGAAATTTGAATTTATTACGCATTATTTTTTGGCAATTTTTTTCGAGAAGTTTTAGTGGTAAATAAAGGGGATTTGGGTTTTAAAAAAATGATAGTGAGGAAAAGTTGAGTTTTAGTAAATACCCCCCTTAGAGTCACCATGGACTTCGATGACCAAAGGTTTTACAGCTAATGTATAGTATATTTTAATGTTGTATTCTGTCATTAGCTGAGAAAACTGTAACATTGTGTGACATTTGTATATAATTGGCATAACTTTTTGTTAATTATACCTTTGCTTGCAATTTGCAAATTATGGTGCTTGGGACAGCTTTGAAGATTCTGCATAAAGCATGCTCTCTCTTCCATGAATAGAGAGATATATCGTAAACATTGAATATTGTATACTTGCCAAGATGCCTTAGGAAAGCCAATGAGACTACAGTCTTGAATAAATAATGAACTATCATTCCATTTGCTATTCAATCCCAGAAATGTCCCCCTGAAAGTTTAACTAAATAGAATCTGGAAGAACAAAGTCTTAACTGCCTTATTCATGCTTAATTTTATCCAAGTGTTGTCAAGTTATAGGTCACATAGATAAGGGGATCATTGCCAACGTTGTGACAGCAACATTTTCAACATCTGACAGCTCTGAAGCAATCAGAAACTACATAGAAGGCACACATCACACACAAGAGATCTTGCAGAATTCCTGAAGGATTTTTAGTAAACAAGCACTGGTTCTGCAAATGGAATGCCTGGTAAAAAAACTCAACCACAAATTTCTGAGGAACATAAGTCACAGTGTACAGTGTTCTGCCAGAAATAGCCTTCTGCTCATCCCAGACATAATCATTTTACAGGATCAGTGTAAAAGTATTACATGGAGAGAAGGGCCACAAATAAGGATAAAAAGCTGCTTTGAAAGACTGAAGACAAATGCTTGTTTATAAATGGTGTCCCTGAAGTTGCTGCAAAACCATTTCATTGGGCATTAATAGCATGGCAAAATCCACTATCAGTATGTAAAAGGTAGACGGCACATATTCTGCATTTCAGCAGAAATATTTATGAACAAACCGCTGTGAATATTTGAAAAGATTCCTATTCATGGGCTGTTTGCAAACCACTATCTGGCAGATGGAATGCTTGATGATAATTGATCTAGGGACTCAGTTAAATGAATCTCCTCCATGCAGCCTATGCTTTGGAAGTCTCCATAATCAACTGCCCATATGCATTTGTACTCAAATTAGTCACCAAATAAAACTGAATGTTGCATAATAGCTCTGTGCGGCTTTTACCCAAAAGCAATATACAGTAATATCAGTTTAGAGAATAATAAAGACATAATTAAACTAGGTATTAAATCTATCACTATTGTTCATAATTCTATCAACACAAAACATTATCAAAGGGCACTGCACCTTTTTTCCGTAGTTTTTCTGTAGTTAGATAATATTGTTTGCCATAGTGATAAGATTGTGACATTTTCCACCCCGTTTCACTTGGAAAATTATGCTCCAACTCTAATGGATGAAAAATTTGTCTCGAGATGAGCAATTTGTCGTCTGTCAAAATAATGTTGTTGCCCTTAGACTTCAATGCATTTTGGCGAATTTTCGCTGTGCATTTTTTGGCGAAGCAAAATGGGCCAGATTTGCTATCACTAAAATGTGCCGCACGTCGCTGCACAAAAAGCGGTGTAACATCTGTACATGTTTTTTTCTTATGTGACTTCCGCCGGAAGCAATTTAAATAACGGCATGAAATCTGGAGTTTGCATGGTGTAAAATTACACACACCTTTGCCATTTATTTTACATAACTTTTTATACCACTTTTTTTGTGAATTTCATTTTACCCAGCATAATAAATATGCCCCTTGGTCTTCCATCTGCAATCTATTAGTTATATTGTATTAATCCAATGCTTTACTAAGTGCAATTTCCTCAGTAACTCTACAACTCTAGCATATTTCCTTTCTAGATAGTAGATTAATCTCCTAATATAGGACATTACATAAACCAGGTGTGGAGATATATGTCTCTTTTTTATTTATATGGTTCTGCCTATAATACTAGAAACTTGAGTTATTTTTTAAAAAACTGAGAGCTCAAATATAAAATTTGGCATCTAAAAGCTGTTCATTTCATGTAGAATTCAGTGGGAGTTGTCTTAGCTTGTTCAAGCTATTTTTCAGTTCAAGTTTTTGACATTAACTCTGTGTTTGTGTGTGTGGTAGGGAGTAGTTTGGGCACCTTTAAAGTGGTCTTCACAGACAGAGGATTCAAAGCTGTCTATAGGTCATGTCAATCTTTCGCTGACATCAGTAAACCAAGTTATCCTTTATAGCCAATGAGGAAGTTGACAAATTACATTTTAATTTTTTTTAATTCCTTATCTTTAGTATCCCATATTGCTTTATGATTAGGGCAGTGAATCAGTGGGGTGGACAGTGGTGGAATTGAGGGAGAATGTGACTAATGAAACAGGGTTAGAGCTACTGCCTCATTACAACAAGTATCTATGTTACCACTCAACAAATAAATATTAAATTAAAAATACAAAATTGTGGTAGAAATAATGAAGGAGAATACACTCACAGTTCAACTCAGTCCCAAGGTGCAAAGTGCAAAAACACTGTATCCAAAAAGGATGTGAGGATCTCCAATAATAAAGAAACAAATGTAAAAAGTAGAAAAATTTATTAGGACATGAGGTCTCATGTCCTAATACATTTTTCTACTTTTTACATTTGTTTCTTTATTATTGGAGATCCTCACATCCTTTTTGGATACAGTGTTTTTGAGAATGTGACTAAGGCTATATTTCCAAGTTTGTAAGTACAATTTTTATTTCATGTTATTAAAGGGATTCCGTCATGATTTGTATGGTGTGGTTTTTATTTCTAAATTACACTGGAAGAGCCAGTGCAGCACTATGGAACTTCTTTCTGACAGGCTATTGTTTCTCCTACTCATTGTAACTGAATGGAGTTGCAGTGGGACATGGACTTTTACTATTGAATGCTGTTCTTATATCTACCAGGGAGCTGTTATCTGGTTACCTTTCCATTGTTCTGCTGATGGGACGCTGGGGGGTAGGTGATGATATCACTCCAACTTGCAGTGCAGCAGTAAAGAGTGACTGAAGTTTATCAGAGCACAAATGCATGACTGGGGGCACCTGGGAAACTGATAATACAGTATGTCTAGGCCCATGATTTCAAAAATTTTGCTCTTTTGAAAAACTGATTTTAGTGCAGAAATCTGGTTGAGAAGCACTATTAACCAATGCATTTTGAAAAAAAAACCCCATATTTTCCCATAACAGTATCCCTTTAAATATAAGCATCATTCATAATTTTTGTTTACTATCTGAATTTTTTTATATCTAATGCAGTGCTGTGTGGACATGGACAGCCTGTAACCTGGTTTTGATTCAAAAGCGCTGTGGCTTAAAGATAAAAAAATAAACATACTGCATTGTTACACTTAGCCCTGTATCTTTTACCCAACTTGCACAATATAAAAACACCAGACAGGACACAGTTCAATGTCTCGATTAAATACTGTTTGTAAATGATGGAATACAGACATTGCTGCATAAATATGAAAACAAAAAACACATTACAGGATGGAAGCTGCACTGAAATATGGTAATTACAGTTAATATGAAAGTGTTTGTGACATAAAGGCACAAACATTGCTTTCAACAGGATTATAGTATGCAGTAGGTTACACGATTCCCCTAGAGATGCCCAACTGCATCTTTGCCTGTCCACAGTGGCATTCCTTTAGTTGAAAGAGTCTGACATACCGTGTGTCCACAATGGAAAGTCAGATTTCCAATCTAAACCATGCACTAAGTTCACTTCTATAGTTTATAACTACATGAGAAGTTGGCATGTCTGCGACTGAGAAATTGAAGAGAGTAGAACAGTAGTGAATAGAAGAGAGGAGTAATGATGGGTCAAAGAATGAGTAGGTGAGAACAAGGGACCTAAAATGCATGAATCACAGTTCCAGTACTATATCCATTTTCTCAGTAAAGGGATCATCCAAATTTCCTAATAACAATATAATAAGTGTACTTAAATTTGCAGAGCCTCTTATAAAATGTACTTTTGTTTGTTGTGCAAGGATGGTCTGCTAAGAAACACCCGATATATGTATGCAGCTCTGAAGGGTGTGCTATCATTGTGTGGATGGTTTAGTGGCAATCAATATATCAAACAAGGATATAACAAAGGAATCATCTGCTAGAGACAACATCCATGTCTGTCGCCACTTGGACAGAAAAAATGGAAACCTCACATTAAGACATGTAATAAGAGACATGAATACAGTACAGCAACAGCCATGCTATCTCACATAACTCTCACACCTGCTGCACACACTTTATCATCTTACATTGACACAGAGCCTTTACCCATCAAATCTTTTCATTCATGCAACTTGCAATGCACCGGTATAGCCAATTAAAAAGAAGAGTTGTGATTAAAACAGGATTCAGGGTTGATAGCAGATAGTAGGTAAGAATTGTTGCAAAGATGTAGCCATCAGCCAATAAACAAGATAATGAGGAACTGGAAATGATTGCAAGAAAGGGAGCAGTTAGCAATGCACGTGGCCTAAATGTAGTAATACATTCGGCAAACATGGATTTGCGGCAAATTCGCAATATATATATACATACATACAGAGTCTGAAGAGCAGCACACTCACCCCTAGAAAAAGGCAAAAAAAGGCACAAAAGGTACTGCCACAAAAAGTAATATCAGCATAAAGAACACGGAGCACTCATGGGACTTAATATAGGTGCAAAGCTTTAATGGTTTAAGTTGTTTCGTTCCTGCACAGAGGACCTTTATCAAGATATCATAAAAATTTGTGGTTTTACACTTCGCATGTGAGCCACTCCCCAGTGGTGTTGGGAAAGACTGGGTATCTGGTACTTATTAGTGTAGTGCCTCCACCTAGTGGGATCTGGGAATGCACCTACGGGTGGCCCCACTAGGAACAATAATATACACAGACTTTGGTGCACTAAATACATTTTTATCTAAAAGAAGAAAGGGCAACTAATACAAGCAGCACTCCTAACAAGTTGGCAATAGAGGCCTCACTAACTAACTAGGCAGGAGCAAATGGTCTGACCAACTAAAAAGAAATAAAGTCCATTAACTTAGTCCCAAACACATTCTCTGTAATCTTCAAGCGCTCCTTTAAGATACCGTAATACTCACTCCAAAAGTCTCTTTGGATTTTTACACAGAACTTTCAGGTGAGTCTAGCAGCCCCTTTGGATACTCAGATGGGGACAGGGTCAGACTGGGGGGCCGTGGCCCACCGGGACTGCTGTCCAAGGCCAATTTTTAAGGCATTGTAATAAGTGGGTAGAGCAGCAGCTAGGATTAATTGTGATAGCTAGAGTAGATCCTTGATATTTGAGGTAGTGCAAGTGGAAGCTGTTCACTTCAGTTTACTGTTTTCCCTCTTCTGCTTGCCTGCTCACTATGAGATCCAAAATCCCTTGTTAGGGTGTGTGATGTCATTGTACCAGAATATTATCCACTGGTGGTTGGAATTTTATTTGTGGCTGCTATTGCTGTATTTTATACTGTTAATTGCTGTTGCAAGCAGTGGAAGAAGTGGAGAAGGAGATTCCCTACAAGGTAGAGTGATGTATATTTGATTGCAGAGCTAAACCTTCTCATCAGGGATATATGGATTTTTTTATGTATCAAAATGCCACAAAATTTGCTTATCACTCTTTGTAACTATACTCTCATGTAAGTTCCATTTACTCAAAAATAATAGCAGAAGGCACACAATATATCAATAAGAGAGTTGACCCTGTTTTATGTTAAATATTATATTATAAGTGAGACTTAGGGGCCGATTCACTAAGGGGCCGATTCACTAACTTCTAGTGAAGGATTCAAAGTAAAAAAACTTCGAATTTCGAAGGTTTTTTTGGGCTACTACGACCATCGAATGGGCTACTTCGACCTTCGACTACGACTTCGAATCTAAGGATTCATAGTAAAAATCGTTCGACTATTCGACCATTCGATAGTCAAAGTACTGTCTCTTTAAAAAAAAACTTCGACCCCCTAGTTCAGCATCTAAAAGCTACCGAAGTCAATGTTAGCCTATGGGGAAGGTCCCCATAGGCTTGGCTAACTTTTTTTGATCGAAGGATATTCCTTCGATCGTTGGAATCGAATTGTTGGATTTGATTGTTGGATTTAAATCCTTCGAATCGTTTGATTCGAAGGATTTAATCGTTAGATCGAAGGAATAATCCTTCGATCGTTCGATCGAACTGTCTGCCCTAAATCCTTCGACTTCGAAATTTGAGGTTGAAGGATTTCAATTCCTAGTCGAATATCGAGGGTTAATTAACTCTCGATATTCGACCCTTAGTGAATTGGCCCCTAAAGGTTGAATATTGAGGGTTAATTAACCCTCGATATTCGACTAGGAATTGAAATCCTTCGAATATCGAAGTCAAAGGATTTAGGGCAGACAGTTCGATCGAACGATCAAAGGATTATTCCTTCGATCTAACGATTAAATCCTTCGAATCAAACGATTCGAAGGATTTAAATCCAACAATCGAATCCAACAATTAGATCAACAAAAAGTTAGCCATGCCTATGGGGACCTTCCCCGTAGGCTAACATTGACTTCGTTAGCTTTTAGATGCCGAACTAGGGGGTCAAAGTTTTTTTTAAAGAGACAGTACTTCGACTATCGAATGGTCGAATAGTCGAACGATTTTTACTACGAATCCTTCGATTCAAAGTTGTAGTCGAAGGTCGAAGTAGCCCATTCGATGGTCGAAGTAGCCCAAAAAAACCTTAGAAATTCGAAGTTTTTTTACTTCGAATCCTTCACTCGAAGTTAGTGAATCGGCCCCTTAAACTAAAAATAATTCTCAGCTGTTCATATAGTAACCCTCAGAAAAGAAATCCAGGTATACAGGGAATTTACAGTATATTCAAATATCAAATACGAGGGATCTGCTTTAATAAAAATTTGCTAATTGCACTATTTAGATAATGGTACCATAGTAACAATAACAAAAAAGCTTCATGGCATGTCTAATGACACTCTTGAGACAAGCCCAGAGCATTATTACAGTGACGTTAAAACATTCTGACTCTACTAGTTACAGGAATTGCAGTTTACTTATTAAAACCACATGCACTTCATTCCTTTACCTGTAAATAAAATGTATTGTAGCCAAAAACACATCAGGAAAAAACACATTATAGTTAATATCTTCTTTATTGCTAATTGAAAAGACATCTAGCAAAATTATAGTTACTAATACAGAGTGCATTAACATAATGCTATTTTCAAAGCATAGCCGCAAGTTTGCAATAAAAGACATTTTATGGCAATTTATTGCATTTTGCGGTTTGTTAGGTTTTTTCTTGTTTGCCTTTTAAGCTTAAAGGGCATGTAAAGGCAAACAGATAAAATCCAATTTTTACTTTCTTTAATGAAAAAGTGCCTATCTCCAATATACTTTAATTAAAAATGTGTACTGATTTTATAAGAAACCTGACTGTATGCAGTGAAATTCTCCCTTCATTTACTGCTGTGGATAGGAATTGTCAGACGGCCCCTAACAGTTGAGCAGGGAAACAATCATACTTATGAACAGCAGGGGTAGCCCCTGCCTTACTTCCCAGGCCAGACCACACTGAGCATGTGCACAGTCTTAGTCTTGCAAAGATGTTTAAAAAAGTTACAAGATGGTGATCCCCTGCAGCCATCTTTGAAAGCGTGAATTATTTGTTTGATTAAGCTTTTGGTGCAGTAAGTTCATGTTTATGTTTAGTATACAAAATACAGTATTTCTAGCCTCATTCTATTTTAGACTTTACATGCCCTTTAACCTTTTGTATACTTAGGAAGAAGAGTGAAGTGTCTTGAACGAAATCAATTTGTGAAGAGCGAGTATAAAGGGAATACCTTTATTGGCTAATTGTTATGGGTGAATAATTTGTGAAACGGCAAAAAAACTGCGAAACTGAAAAAATTCACGAAATGTATTGAAGTCAATGGGCGTCAAAATAATTTTGACATGCAACAAATTTTGAAGTGAGCAACAAATTTTTATATGCGCGATTATTTTGTCCAAATGCATTAAAGTCAATGGGCGTCTGAATACTTTTGATGTGCATACGTTTTTATGCACGTATCAATTTTGACACGTCGCATTTTTTTGTTGCACTGGATTTTTCACTGGCAAATTTTAGTGAAAACATTCTCGGGCGGCGAAACGTGGAAATTTGTCATGAATCCAGTTTATTTGCCCATGACTATTGGCTACGGTAATCATAGCAAGCTTTCAGAACATTAATTCAGCTTGAAAAAGGAACTAAATGCTCTGAAAGCTTGCTATGATTATCTTAGTTAGCCAATCAAGGTATCACCTTTATACTGGCAATTCACAAATAGATTGTTCATAGACACTTTTTGTAATCATTGGTGGATTGTATTGACACAAAATTAGTGTTCTAAAGGCACCAGATGAATGAAGTAGCCACCAGAAAACTATCTTACATCTGTTTTAATATAATTCGGTGACATACTGATGACGACCTGCGCAACAAGGACATTTTCAAATAGTGATCACATGCACCAACACACATATTCTATGCATTTTAACACATATCCTACCGTATGTATTTTAACAGGAATGATGGCAAAATATTTTGGTATGAAAATATATTCTTTTGGGGATGGTGGTTTCACTTTATTAACTTTCTTCAGTACATCCAACACATCTTTCATTATTGAGTTCCTTACTTAAAAACGCACTCAAAAATATAGTTCCTCCTTAGTCCTTCAACCGATCTTTCAACATCCCTGTGACTTTGCCGGAAACATTTTGAAAATTAATATATAGTAGAAACTAGCCGAGTTAACTAAACTACACTGTAACTTTTTGAATGTTGTACATGTGGGAGGTTTCTAGTAAACAAACTATAGTTCAGAACTTTACACATCAGGCTAGAGTGAATATAGGGACATTTTTTCCATACACACACACACCAGAAATTGGTCTGGGTAATGTCTGTGTAAAGTTATTCAACTAAGCCAAATAAGCCTTCTGCTTTGCCAGTAATTTTGCCAGTGGGTCAACATTTATATATTTTTGTAAGGGAGGTTCTGTAGAAGCAAGAGAACTCTATACATAAAGCTCAGCTGAAAAATGCAATAAGGTCTGATGTAAATTTTTGGCCTAAAAATCCAACCAATTTGTTTCTTATTATTATTATAGACATTGGAAAGGAGAATGACATTTATGATAATCGAGAGGAAAAATGGTGGTCCTGTTTAATTTGGCTAATTTCTCCTGTCTCATCATAGTTATTATGAATATGATAAATACTGAGCTTGCAGTTATAGACCAGTAGCCATAAATTGGACTTTCCATAGTAGGCAGATCAGCCTAGGTATTATTTTAGCATGTAGCGAGACAGAGAGAGAGAGAGAGAGAGAGAGAGAGACACCATAACACTACATCAGCATAGATTTTTTCACTGTACTAAGCATTACTGATAAGTTGAGAGAATAGTACTTAAAATTGCTGCCTATACATATAGTTTGCAAACTCTTACATTTAAATAAGGTTCCTATTTGAATTATTGCTGTTTGGAAAAAGTAAAAAATGAATACTCAATTTCTCAGTTTCTTGGCAGAGAAAGGATAAATGAAAAGAAGCCAAGTTTGAAGTAAGCCATTGACAACATTTTGGCATTATGTAGTGTTGGTTACTGTGACCTACTATATAATTTCATGCTTTGTGTCTTATGTATATAATTATCTACAGGCTCCCTAAGCGTCTGTAAATGGATTAACATTTGCTCAGTTATACAAAATAGGGCCAACCTTTTTGCATAAAATGCTTTATACCTGTCAATTTAAAGACCTATGAAGAAAAATCTTTGTTGTGTTTCATAAACAAATATTATAACCACATTGGTCTAGCAGGAACTATAAATCTATCATACCCATGTAACAAAAATGTTAAAGGTTGTAATGATAAAGCAACATTAAGGGGCAGATTTATCAAAGGTCAAAGTGAAAATTTAAATTAGAAAATCTAATTTTGAGCTAATTTTTGTGTACTCTGACTAGGGAATAGTCCAAATTTGATTCAAATTTGAAAAAATTCAAAACTTTGAATATCGAAATCTATCATGTACTGTCTCTTTAAAACGTCAACCATTCGCCATTTAAAACCAGCTGAATTGCTGTTTTAGCCTATGGGGGACCTCCTAGAACTTTTAGTCAATTGGTCGACTTTGAAAAATGGAAGTTTTTTCTTGGAATCGAATTTGACCCTTTGATTTAATTTCGGTTGGTCTTTTTTAATTCGAATTTCATAGTTTTTCCAAATTTGAAATTTGATCCTTGATAAATCTGCCCCTAAGGGGCACATTTCTCAAAATGTGAGATTAGAGCTCACCACAGAAAAACTCCCCCACTTTCTATTCATTCCTATGTGATTTTTAAAAGCATATTTATCAGTTGGTGAAAGTTAGACTTCACTATTTGATAAATCTGCCCCTAAAACAGAATTTTTAATTGCTACAATTTCTGCTACATTTTTTTTTACGCTGGCGAAATTTCGCAGTGGTTTCGCAAATTTATTCGCTGTCGGTGAATCGCGGGAATTCGCCGCAAATTCACGCCTGGCCAATGAATTTGCCTATCACTACTATTAACATCTTCAAATGGGTCACTGGATCTCAGCCATTGATTTCTACTTTAACTCAACAGGTTTTAGGTGGCGAATAGTCGAATTTGAGTTGTTCCCAAGGTTAAAGTATGACAAATCTCAAATTCGAATTTAGATTATTCCCAAATCAAATTCTAATTTACAATTCGAACCTGCCCCTAAATGAAATAATTATCTTTGCACCATAAGAAACACAGAAACAATGTCAGTCAAACAATTCAAGCTAATGAGGGGCTCAAAAAGTCTAACTTATTCTCCTTGAGCCCACTGGGTTCTAGAAGTTAGACTAGGATCTCACTAGAATCTCTTCTGGTGTTCTAGTCAGTCATTCAAACTCCAAGAATACACAATGGAAGTGGACAATATAGCAGCTACTACACAGGCAGTATGGAACATGCAAAAAGATGGAGAAGGGTTTGACTAACCAAAAATTAGTCGAACACGATTGCTACTAAATGCAAATAAAGTCAACTTATGAACAGATATATATTTTCTGTTGGGACATAAAGGCAAAGTATGTCTTTAATTAATTAATTCATTAATTAATTAATAGAATTAATTATATGGTTTTGATGGTACAAATGCCTTTGATTTTAGCCTGCTATGGCCTGCAGAGATGGGTTACCAGTGAGAAATAAAGTTTCAAAAATAATGTATAGTTCTCTTACATTGTGATTAAGGCATCGGAAAAGGCACATTATTTGTTCAACCCATATTTTTATATTGACATGAATTCATATTCACAAGGGACCATAATAAATAATATCTATAAATGAAAAATATGTGTTATGACATATATTATGTTGTTTAACATGCAAGCTGTTAATGAAGGATTATCAAACACAAGCTGTTCTGAAGTGTAACTGGGCCACACACAACAGTATCACATCTCTGCATGCAAATAGAGTAGTACAAGTCCCCTGTGACCTTCAAAACATATTGAGTAAGCAATAGGATAGCTGAATCAGCATGGATGAGTCAAATAAGATTTAATTGTTTATGCCATGATCATCCCTTGTTGCCTGTCACTCTGATCTTCAAGAAAGAGTTCAAGAACCAAAACTAACACTTTTTAAAGTACTTACCAACTATTATTCTATACATAACAAAATTAAAAATTATTTTCATTTGAGGAAGAAAGATGAAGAGAGAAAATCTAAGTATCCAAAGATGTTTTCAATGCTTTAATAGTGTCAAAGTTACAAGCTACCAACTTTTCAATAATATAATAATTTCCCATATTCTAGTTCAATTATTTGATTTGGGCTCATTATCATCGCGTTAATGTAAGGGGCCGATTCACTCAGCTCGAGTGAAGGGTTCGAATGAAAAAAACTTCGAATTTCGAAGTTTTTTTTGGGTACTTCGACCATCGAATTGGTTAAATTCGATCGAATTCGATCGAAGTCGAACGAAATCGAACGATTCGAAGTAAAAATCGTTCGACTATTCGACTATTCGATAGTCGAAGTACTTGCCCTTTAAAAAAAACTTCGACCCCCTACTTCGGCAGATAAAACCTACCGAAGTCAATGTTAGCCTATGGGGAAGGTCCCCATAGGCTTGCTAACCTTTTTTTGATCGAAGGATTTTCCTTCGATCGTTTGATTAAAATCCTTCGAATCGAACGATTCGAAGGATTTAATCGTTCGATCGAACGAAAAATCCTTCGATCGTTCGATCGCAGGATTAGCGCTAAATCCTTCGACTTCGATATTCGAAGTCGAAGGATTTCAATTCGAGGGTCGAATTTCGAAGTATTTTTAACTTCGAAATTCGACCCTTCGTGAATCGGCCCCTATATGTACCAACATGTTGAGTACCTATTTCACACAATAGAAATGTCATATAATCTCTTAGGGGGTTATTTATCAAAGTCCGAATTTATCTCAATATTTTCTGCTACAAACTCAGATCAAATCCGCTTTACGCTTATTTATTATTACATTTTCCCAAAAATTTGCTTTGTGAGAAAAAAACTGATTTTCACAAATTTTTCTGACTTTTTCATCAGATTTTCAAGATTTTTAAAATTTTTTCGTAATTTTCACACGAAAACTCAAAAAACTTCGGGGTTTTGGCGAAACCCAGCGCACATCAAAAAATCATTGGGACTTCTCCCATTGACTTATATGCAACCTCGACAGGTCTGAGATGTCGGATTTTCAGATTTGGACATCCTCTGGGTTTAATAAATTCTGGAAAAATTTTTTTGTGATTTTTGCATTCAACGTTTAGTAAATAACCCCCTTATAGTGTGAGGTGCCCTCTCCCAATCAATATTTGATCATCTAGTGTTCAGCATGGGTATGTTATTGTCAGGTATTGCTGGGATTCGAGCCGGGGACCTTTGGGTTTCTGGCTCGATGCCTTAACCATTTGGCCAGGTGAGCAGCCTGTAGGGTTGCTCGCTAAGTGTAACCTGGCCTCTGCAGTCCCAGCCCAGCTTCCGCCTGATTGGCCTCTCCAGCCCCAGCTCAGCTGCAGCCGGTTTGGCATTTACAACCCCTACCCAGCTGCTCCTAGTTTAATCAACCAATCAGGGCTGCCTCTTCCCTATTTAAGGGCAGCTCTCAGACCACTCCTTGCCAGAGCATTGCATGGTTTTCTAGTACTGCGGCATTGCTCCTAACTAGGTTTCTAGCACTTGTTCCCTTATTCTTGTCTTGTCTGCCTTGCCTTGTCTTGTCCTGCTTACCTTTCCTATCTTGTACCTTTCCAGCCTTGACCTTGATCCAACCCTGCCTTGTACCTTGTACTCCTCTCTTGCTATCCAGCTTCCAGTTCCCTCTCTTGCTATCCTCGGCTCCAGTCCTCTCTTGCTATCTCGCTCCAGTCCTCTCTTGCTATCTCGCTCCAGTCCTCTCTTGCTACCTTGCTCCAGTCCTCTCTTGCTACCTTGCTCCAGTCCTCTCTTGCTATCTTGCTCCAGTCCTCTCTTGCTATCCTCGGCTCCAGTCCTCTCTTGCTATCTGGCTCCAGTCCTCTCTTGCTACCTTGCTCCAGTCCTCTCTTGCTACCTTGCTCCAGTCCTCTCTTGCTACCTTGCTCCAGTCCTCTCTTGCTATCCTCGGCTCCAGTCCTCTCTTGCTACCTTGCTCCAGTCCTCTCTTGCTATCCTCAGCTCCAGTCCTCTCTTGCTACCTTGCTCCAGTCCTCTCTTGCTATCCTCGGCTCCAGTCCTCTCTTGCTACCTTGCTCCAGTCCTCTCTTGCTATCCTCGGCTCCAGTCCTCTCTTGCTACCTTGCTCCAGTCCTCTCGTGCTATCTTGCTCCAGTCTCCTCCTGCTATCCTACTCTAATCTCCTTCCGCTCCAGTCCTGTCTTGCTATCCGCTCTAGTCCCCCTCTGCACTCTATCCCAAGTTTGTTCTGTTCCACTCCTGCCCCGTTCAGTCTGTTCCTGTTGAGTCGTCGCCCTCTCCTTCCTGCCTAGTCTTGTCCAGTCCTGATCTTCGCCCTCTCCGTCCCGTTCTGCACCTGTTCCAGTCTGACTCTTCGCCCTCATCAACCTGTTCCTGCTTCCCTTCAAGTTTCCCCTAGGCACATACAGCCCCTGCCTCAAGGACTCGCCCTTTCCCTTTAGTCTCTACAGCGCCCCCTACCTAACCCTTGACAGAATGCTCTGGCCCCAAGAGTCTGCAAGGGCTGTTCCTGTGCCTTCTGACCGGATTCCCAAAAAGACTGAATATTCTATTCTGACCCGCAGATACTGTGATGGCTCCCCAAGTAAAATTCCTATCTTTCTAGAGGAAGTCCTGCTCCTTTCAGAGAAAAAACACTTTCTGAGTGCTCCTCCAGTCGAGCAAGTTTCGGAAATCATTTTCTTCCTGCTAGAAGGTGAAGCTCGTTCCTGGGCCGAGAACTTACTGTGCAGTAAATCCCCTATAATCTACGATACTGCTCAGTTTCTGTTGGCATTCCTAGATAAATTTGCCTCAGTTCCCAGGCCGGCTATCCCTCCACAGTCTGCTCCAGTTCCAGGGCCGGCCATCCCTCCGCAGTCTGCTCCAGTTCCTGGGCCGGCCATCCCTCCGCAGTCTGCTCCAGTTCCTGGGCCGGCCATCCCTCCGCAGTCTGCTCCAGTTCCTGGGCTGGCCATCCCTCCGCAGTCTGCTCCAGTTCCTGGGCCGGCCATCCCTCCGCAGTCTGCTCCAGTTCCTGGGCCGGCCATCCCTCCGCAGTCTGCTCCAGTTCCTGGGCCGGCCATCCCTCCGCAGTCTGCTCCAGTTCCTGGGCCGGCCATCCCTCCGCAGTCTGCTCCAGTTCCTGGGCCGGCCATCCCTCCGCAGTCTGCTCCAGTTCCTGGGCTGGCCATCCCTCCGCAGTCTGCTCCAGTTCCAGGGCCGGCTATCCCTCCGCAGTCTGCTCCAGGGCCGGCTATCCCTCTGCAGTCTGCTCCAGTTTCTGGGCCGGCCATCCCTCCGCAGTCTGCTTCAGTTCCCGGGCCTGCTACCCCTCAGCTGTCTGCTTCTGTTCCCGGGCCTGCTACCCCTCAGCAACGGCTTCCCCAGCAGCATCCGCTGCCTACAGTTCCAGAGGGGCTTCCCCAGCAGCATCCGCTGCCTTCAGCTCCAGAGGGGCCTACCCAGCAGCATTGGCTGCCCACAGCTCCAGAGGGGCCTACCCAGCAGCATCGGCTGCCTATAGTTCCAGTGGGGCCTTCCCTGCAACCGCCATTGCCTTCAGCTCCAGAGCCAGTTCCCCAGCAGCCTCCGCTGCCCATGGCTTCAGCTAGGCTTCCCCGGCGACTGGCTCCCCACTGGCTGCCTCCTGCACTTGTGCCGGCTCTCCAGCAGCTGCCTCCTGCACTTGTGCCGGCTCTACAGCAGCTGCCTCCTGTACCCATGCCTGATCCTGTGCCCTCAGAAGTGGGGCTTCTGCCTGATCCTGTGCCCCCAGAAGTGGGGCTTCTGCCTGATCCTGTGCCCCCAGAAGTGGGGCTTCTGCCTGATCCTGTGCCCCCAGAAGTGGGGCTTCTGCCTGATCCTGTGCCCCCAGAAGTGGGGCTTCTGCCTGGTCCTGTGCCCCCAGAAGGGGGGCTTCTGCCTGGTCCTGTGCCCCCAGAAGGGGGGCTTCTGCCTGATCCTGTGCCCCCAGAAGGGGGGCTTCTGCCTGATCCTGTGCCCCCAGAAGGGGGGCTTCTGTCAAGGCAGAAGCCTTGTCCTGTGCCCCGAGGAGGAGGGCTTCTGCCTTGTCCTGTGCCCCGAGGAGGGGGGCTTCTGCCTTGTCCTGTGCCCCGAGGAGGGGGGCTTCTGCTGTGTCTTAACACAGTGATTGTACCAACCCTTAAAATAACATTCAAAACCCAGGCACTCATGTGGAGGGCACCCGCGAGGGTGGAGTTGCCTATACGGTTGCCAAGTCCCAGAGCACCCGCCAGGGTGGCTCTTCCGAGTCCCAGAGCACCCGCGAGGGTGGCTCTACCAAGTATCAGAGCACCCGCCAGGGTGGCTCTACCGAGTCCCAGAGCACCCGCCAGGGTGGCTCTACCGAGTCCCAGAGCACCCGCCAGGGTGGCTCTACCGAGTCCCAGAGCACCCGCCAGGGTGGCTCTACCGAGTCCCAGAGCACCCGCCAGGGTGGCTCTACCGAGTCCCAGAGCACCCGCCAGGGTGGCTCTACCGAGTCCCAGAGCACCCGCCAGGGTGGCTCTACCGAGTCCCAGAGCACCCGCCAGGGTGGCTCTACCGAGTCCCAGAGCACCCGCCAGGGTGGCTCTTCCGAGTTCCAGGGTGGCTAATACAATAGCATTACCTCCTAGTTGGGCACCCATGTGGGTAGTTCTGCCCATAGCATTGCCAGTTCCCCAGGCGCATGAAAATGTTGGTCACTGTGGCGCCTGGGAGTCGCCTTGTGAGGGGGGGGATACTGTCAGGTATTGCTGGGATTCAAGCCGGGGACCTTTGGGTTTCTGGCTCGATGCCTTAACCATTTGGCCAGGTGAGCAGCCTGTAGGGTTGCTCGCTAAGTGTAACCTGGCCTCTGCAGTCCCAGCCCAGCTTCCGCCTGATTGGCCTCTCCAGCCCCAGCTCAGCTGCAGCCGGTTTGGCATTTACAACCCCTACCCAGCTGCTCCTAGTTTAATCAACCAATCAGGGCTGCCTCTTCCCTATTTAAGGGCAGCTCTCAGACCACTCCTTGCCAGAGCATTGCATGGTTTTCTAGTACTGCGGCATCGCCCCTAACTAGGTTTCTAGCTCTTGCCCTTGTTCCCTTATTCTTGTCTTGTCTGCCTTGCCTTGCCTTGTCTTATCTGCCTTGCCTTGTCTTGTCCTGCTTACCTTTCCTATCTTGTACCTTTCCAGCCTTGACCTTGATCCAACCCTACCTTGTACTCCTCTCTTGCTATCCAGCTTCCAGTTCCCTCTCTTGCTATCCTCGGCTCCAGTCCTCTCTTGCTATCTCGCTCCAGTCCTCTCTTGCTACCTTGCTCCAGTCCTCTCTTGCTACCTTGCTCCAGTCCTCTCTTGCTATCTTGCTCCAGTCCTCTCTTGCTATCCTCGGCTCCAGTCCTCTCTTGCTATCTGGCTCCAGTCCTCTCTTGCTATCTGGCTCCAGTCCTCTCTTGCTACCTTGCTCCAGTCCTCTCGTGCTATCTTGCTCCAGTCTCCTCCTGCTATCCTACTCTAATCTCCTTCCGCTCCAGTCCTGTCTTGCTATCCGCTCTAGTCCCCCTCTGCACTCTATCCCCAGTTTGTTCTGTTCCACTCCTGCCCCGTTCAGTCTGTTCCTGTTGAGTCGTCGCCCTCTCCTTCCTGCCTAGTCTTGTCCAGTCCTGATCTTCGCCCTCTCCGTCCCGTTCTGCACCTGTTCCAGTCTGACTCTTCGCCCTCATCAACCTGTTCCTGCTTCCCTTCAAGTTTCCCCTAGGCACATACAGCCCCTGCCTCAAGGACTCGCCCTTTCCCTTTAGTCTCTACAGCGCCCCCTACCTAACCCTTGACAGTTATGCTTTTACCCTCTGAAGATGTTTTGCTCCCTTCAGCTGCAACCCACCCTTTTTCATCTCTATATTCTGAATCTAACAACTTTAAACGAGTTTAAAATTGTTTAGCCCTTATTGATCCCGAAAACTAAGACAAAACAGTAAGCATAAGTTATAGCAGGTCAGAAATGAGGAACAAGCTAAGGATATTTCATAGACACTACCAATAACTTTTTCCAACCCCTATGTGGAAGGAAAAGTCTTGCAGGCCTTGCTTGGCCCCCCTTAATGGAGTGAACAGTTTCTAAGTGCCCATGAGGCCCTTCTAGAAACTGTTCAAGGTTATGTGTAACATCTGTGAGAAGGTTCGTATTACTGTTATGTTTTTGTTCTCAGTAACAAGGTGCAATATCTTTGAAGCTCGCACATAGTGGTACTCCCTTTATTTTCACATAACTAGCTAATCACACTGACTTGTACTCCTCCTCACTCCCTTCCGTACTCCTTTCACATACCATTCCCATGAAGTTCCCCACCAGAGGGTATATAACGTGTGGTCAATCTTTTGTTTCTCAGTTCTGACCTACTTGTGTATCAGAACCCACGGAGCTCGTGTATGTTTATTATATAAATAATAAACTTGGATTATTCCTTTTACCTCGGTGATCTCCGGTCTTTGGATTATTCCCTAACACCTATATAATAATGAAAAACAAAATAAAATGCTATAAGGTATCTGTGTTGCATACAAAAATAGTTTTCTAATCTCTTAAATAATATTCCAATTTTCACTGGAGTGAAGGTGTGAGATCTCCTCAAATTGAAGGGAGCAGTGAAAGTGTTGAAGGACATTGGTCTCCAGGTTAAAGAGGTTTGTCTGTGTAAGGATCCTTAAGTCTTCCTGGCAAGAAGTTAAGGTAGGAAGTACACATGAGACTTTTGACTCCAACATGATTTAGGGCATAATGTATCAACGCTTGGACAAAAATGTACTTTTCACATTCCATCATCAGCAAAAAAAATGCCAGGAAATGTTTCCATATTTATAACTGTATAATTTGTTTCAAGTGAAAGGTGCAAAATTTCACATATCGTGATAAATGTTCCACAGCCTGACAAATCATTTAAATCCTGGGGAAAAGCTGTGAACAGTTTTTGTCATGACAAATGTTTAGACTATTGAAGAATAGCTTTCATAAATGTGAAAAAGATTTCGCATTTCACCAGGAAAAAAATGATAACGCTGCTCCTTAATAAATTTTTGTTTAGCTTCAAATATTTCCATTCTATCTGATCATGAATCTCAAAATTACATTTTAGTATTTTTATGATTAGGGATGCACTAAATCAACCATGTTTGGATTTGGCTCAATGCCTCGACAAAAGATTTGGTTGAATAGAATCCAAACCCTTTTTTGCACATTCAAATCTGAGAAAATAATTTCATCCGTTGTTTTTTGACTAATGCACAGTGAAGGGAGGGAGAGTAGAGGGGAGCAATAGCAGGCAGTTTAGGGCCTATTTTCTAAATTGCCATGCCTTCATGTGATAAAGCTGACTCATACTTTATGATAAATAAACTGACTCATACCACATTGGCAAAATAAAAAGTATGTGTAGCTTTATTACATCAAGGTATGGCATTTTGGAGAATAGGCTCTTAAGGGGTTTAAAATCCCTATGCAGAAATATATTATGGGTGGTGATGGGCGAATAAATTCGCCAGACACAAATTTGCAGCAAATTTAATTAATTCGCAAAACTGCAGCGGCAATCCGACAGCAAAAAATCGGGCACATCCAAAAAAATTGACGCACGCATAAAAATTTACATTATTCATACGACCATTGACTTGAATGCATTTGAACCAAATAGTCGCATGTATAAAAATTGTGGTTTGTATCAAATTATTTTGATGCCTATTGACTTCAATGTGTTTCGCAAATTATTCACCGTTTCTCGAATTCCACTGGAAATTCGCAAATTTTCCGGCAAAACAGCACAGATTTGCCCATCACTAATTCTGAGAACATAAAATATACTTTCTGGCTTATAAGCCATGAATAATTAGGAAATCGTTTAAGAATTTGGTACAAAAATCTTTTGTTATACAGTTAGAGCTACTAAGAAGCTGTGGAATTCTATTCCTTTTCATTAGGGATTCTCCAAATCAAGGATTTGCATATGCAAATTAGGGTCGGAGAGGGAAATCATGTGACTTTTTGTCACAAAACAAGGAAGTAAAAAAGGTTTCCCCCTTCCCACCACTAATTTGCATATGCAAATTCAGATTTGGTTCGTTATTCGGCCGATCCTTCGTGAAGGATAGTGGATTCGGTGCATCCCTACTTTTCAAATAACTTTTTGGTGGGAGTGAACGGAGGTAGGAGGGGTAAAAGTGGGGTATAATTTATAGATTGGAATTTATCCTGAATAAAGATGGTTACAGATGGGTGTTCTCCTTTCTCCTGACAATCTAAAAGCTAAGGATATAAAAATTATTTGAAAAAAGTAGGGATGCACTGAATCCAGGATTCGGTTCGGGATTCAACTAGGATTCGCCTTTTTCATAAGGATTCAGATTTGGCCGAATCCTTGTGCCCGGCCAAACTGAATACTAATTTGCATATGTAAATTAGGGGCAGGTAGGGAAATCACATGACTTTTTGTCACAAAAGAAGAATTTGTTCCAGTTTTTCCTTTCCTGACACTAATTTGGCCGAATCTTTCATCAAGGATTCGGGAATTCAGCTGAATCCCAAATAGTTGATTCAGTGCATCCCTAGAAAAAAAGTTGAACTTTTGTCAACCTCAGCTACTAAGCACTATGAAACATGGTCAGAATTATTTTCCAACATAGTAATGACAACACATATTATTGCTAAATGATATATAGTCAGCTATGATGTTTTGATGTATTGTCATTACCTTGAATGAAATGCAGAGCAAAAGTTAAATATTTTGTGCTCTTTAAAATATTATAATATTCACCTTTTCATGAATTCATAAAATGACATGTTAAATTCATAGTAGCAATTTTTCTTTATCAAGTTATTTTTGTCAGCCTTTAGTTTAACAGAGAGTCAAGCCTGCACTGAAGAAACACATATGTTTTGTCATCCTTGGAGATTCATTTCCAATAGTAACAAAACGAAACCCACCGTTAGGAATGATATTATTGGCAGTAAGTAACAAAATTGTCCAATCTATGTTTCAAGAAATAAATCAGACACAGTTTATAAAAACACATTACAGCACTTCTAGGAAAGCAGTCATCACTTGGGTATACGCTTAAGTGTCTAAATCTTCTCAGAAAAACTCTCTTGCCTCCAGGTGTCCAGTGGCAGCTTGCAATTGGGGTTTCACCGTCAAAATATCTTATCTATTTCACATATGCCATTCATAGATATAACTGAGTAAAGAGACCCTTGATACTGTTCTGTTTTTTGATATTTGAAGTCATAAACATTTAAGGAGTTATCTAATAAAGCCCGAGTTTTAAAGGGGAACTCACCATTTTTTTGTAGAATTGTTTCGTGATTTATGAAACCCAGAGGTTGTTAAAACTCCAGACAAAAAAGTAATCCATCTCAAACCTGCTGAGATCCTGTAGAAGTCAATGACAGATGTCCTGTTTACAATTGGAAGATTTCATGATCTGCACTAGGTTTCATACAATAATCCAAAAACCTCATGGTTTTGGGCGATAATCAGAAAAAACAATGTAAAGAAACGTACAAATCAGCTTATCCTGCACTAGATTCATTTAAGTTAATTTATTGATAAATACGGTAAAAATGTGGATGCGAGTTTGGTCAGAGTGGCTTTATGAAAATAATGAGACATTTTTGAATTGTAGTAAATAAACCCCCTTATAGTCCTATTGTTTTCTACTCAGTAAGTTGTACTTACAGTACATACATTGTCACTGCCATACAAAGCTCAAATCTTTTAGTAAGTTGTGAGATGATGCAAATCTGTTATATTGTGGGTGATGTGACCTGCAGAGTGGGACTTACTCCTAAGTTATTAATGAATATAAATGTGAGTAAACAAGAGCATGCTTTAGAATTGTCCTTTTATAGTATTTCTTTAAAAATTTATAATCTCAAAGACTGTAAGTTTTTTGACTGTTTGTAGTGTGTTCGAAAGCATATTTTAAGGAGTTTTATCTGTACAATCTATGGTTAAACTTGCTTGTGGGCGTTGAATATGCAGCATTTGTGCAGTACCATATGTGTTGTTCAAAAGTGAACAGGCTACTGTTTTATATTCAACTTTAAGTCCTGCATTTTATTAGAGGTAAAAATGAGCTTTATTACATTTAATGGCATGATCTTGTTTTGCCTAATATGCCTGTGTAATTATTTGTACAGCCGCAAATACAACACTGCATTTGTAAAATACTGTCACAGAAAAATAGAACCTTAAAACACATGGTGATCCAATGTGGATTTAGTCATAAGTTAGAAATAAAAAAGGGACAACTTTGTTCCCCTTCTTGGCATGTTTAATAAAAGCCATATGTTCTCTAGCCTCACTGACTTTCTGTTAGCAGTGTATCCTTCAACACACATACAGCAAGAAAATACTAACTACTAGAATCATTATTATACTTAGGACTTGAATATTATGGTGCTCACTGAAGGAAAGACCCCTTTTAAATAGTTTGAGTTTATTTTACATCCCAGAACGGATTCAGTTTGTCAGAATTGTTGCCCTCTTTTTAAAAGGGTTGTTCATCAAGGCTCTGTGCATTTTTTGAGCACCAGAAGCTTTGACCCAGGGTAGGAAGTAATTGAATCTCAGGAATGGGTTACCCCCTGCAATTCTACCTTTTCTTCTCCTTCAGTACAGACATACAAAGACAGGTGTTATCATTCTTGGGATTTAACAGGTAATACTATAGTGTTTAGGGAGACTGCAGTTGAGACAATCTTTTGATACAGTCCTTTTTTTCTATCTTTTCTTACCCTTTAAGTTAAGCATATATTTCTTTTAATTTAATGCCCATCATGAAAGGTACTGATATTCCAAGACATCTCAATGGATCATGTCTCCAGCTCTTATGATGAGTGACATAGCTTCATGTGTCTTTGGGAAATCACTCAATTGCACTGCTTCTCCTAAAAAAATAAAATGATAATAATAATAAACATTATAAGTGCTGAATAAATTGCTAGCAGCTTAAAGCACGGTGTATTTATTTCTAAAATTACTCTAAGGGGCAGATTTATCAAAGGTCGAACTGAAAATTCTAAATTTGAATTTTAAAATTAGAATTTTTGAGTTTATTTTAGTGTAATTTAAGTAGGGAATAGTTGAAAATTTGAGTTTTTAAAAAAATTCGAATTTTGAAATTTATAATGTACTGGCCCTTGAAGAATTCGAATTAGACTATAAGCTACCTTAAACCTGCCGAATTGCTGTTTTAGTCTATGGGGGACGTCCTGAAATCAATTTGGAGTTCTTTGGAGACATCCTGAAAATCAAGTTTTTTTTGGTGAATAAACTCAAATCAAATTCTATTCAAATTCGATTAGAATTCAGTTTAAGTTTGCGGGTCGATCCCATTCACCGAATTTGAAAAATGTGATTCTTTTTTTTTGAAAACGTGTAAAAAAACCATGTAAATAAATAATAATATTTAACATTTACAACTTTTAAACATAATTCCACATCAGCCAGTGTTTTTCTTTTTTTATGACTTTTTTTGAATACAGGATATGATGTCACTGACATAGTAATGTTGAGGATGTAGCTTCATCTTAATAATTCGCCAGCTAGAACCGGGCAAAGCAGACAAAGGGTAACGCATTGCAAAAATAGGAAAATGTTGCAAAATACCAATTCAAGTACAGGTATAGGCACCACCTATTATAATATAATCCAGTAACCAAAATAAACAATGCTAAGGGGAAAAAACTCACAGTTCACCCCAGTCTAAGGGTGCACATATATGAGACCGGACAAAAAGATGTGAGTCTTCCCAAAAATCAACAAAAAAGTTTTAAAAATACAAATTCATTTATTAGGACATGAAAGACAAGCCTAGTGCGTATAGTGTTCTCTAGCCTATAAGTAAGTGCCCCAATAGCACGAAAAGCGTTAGGCTTGTCTTTCATGTCCTAATAAATGTTTTTGTATTTTTTACATTTTTGTTGATTTTTGGAAAGACTTCTCTGACGTATTGGAACATTTATACTTTTTTTTATTACATCTCCCCCCAGTCTAAATATTTTCAGGCTAGGATCTTTGCTGCTTTAAAGGAGGCATGCTGAACTGTAAAGTAATATTCTATGTGAGAGAGTTACTAAATTATGCCCGATAAGCTGCCATAGTTAATAACCCTCAAAGCTGTGTGGCTTTGCAAACTGTGCCCCACTATCTGACTCATACAATAAAAAGCCTGATGAGTATTATTTTATACAGTATTTTTCCCAGCACCATGCAAAATGCTTTTAATCTCTTTGTCTTAATTTGTTTTGTATGGCCTTATCTAACACTTGAGCAGTGTAAACATTTATACTTGTCTACTTAATAATGATTGCTCTGCTTCTACATTTAAATATATCCCCGATTTATCTTACACAGGAGGCAAGGCATGACAGATCAGGATGCAATGATATCCGAACACTAAATACCAGTTGGCGCTGAGATTTCGCCAGCTCACTATTGCTATATTTATCACTAGGCTTAGCTACAGTGAAAACTACTGTAATTCTAAAGATCCCTTGGTCATATGTCAAATTCCCCATTAACGTAACTCAAATGAGGTAGCTTTACTGTAATGCAATAGACAATTTAAATATATATATATACATACAGTACATCATTCTAATCAGTTCCTGTCCCAATTTCTCTGCACACTAGGGTCAATGTCATTGGGGAAATTCACTTACCTCCTTCTTTTTTTGAGTGTGGGGAGGGTAGATTTGAATTCCAATGTGAGGTGTTCCTCAGATGTATTATGCTTTCTATATGCATCAGTAAAAAGGGGAGTAGAGCCAGTTTTTTGAGAATATTGAGGCATGTTTTTAGATAAGTGATCACAGAACACAGCTCAACTCATGATATAACCCAAAATATGACACATACAAGAGAATCCCTCTTATGTGGCACAAATCAGTATGTAGGGGAGCTGTCTGACATCTCATCTCTCACTGGGGACACTCTCTAGATAAGCTCTTGCTGGATGATCTTTCATTGATCTACAACAAGCCCTGGTTGGCACAAATTTCACAGGTACATGAAACAAACGAGGGGGGTTACGGGTGGTGGTGGGCGCTAGGACAGCATGGCCCGGCTGTGGTAGGGTGCTAGGACTGCACGGCCTAGGGGCACCCGCAGTCAAAATCCGGCCCTGTGTGTTTACCATAATTGCATGTGATTTGTCAAAATGGACGTACATGGATGCTTTATTGCTACTTATGTGCAGTTGCGCTGAGTATTCTTAGTCTGCCTGGCATCATTTCCAGTGTACAACTAACATCTGCTCCCAATTCTTTAAGTGCTAGTGTGCTGCGTCCACTGATACAGGTTTCAAAGGGAACCCTGGAGCTACTCGGTGTGGTAAAGACAGTACCTCCTGGGTTATCTGCCTCAATAGGCTCAGCAGTGCCTGATAAGAAGCAGAAACCATGGTCTGAGCGGTGCCAATCGCAACTATATGAAGGTTCAAGGAGCTTATTTTGACACAAGGACCTATTATGATAGTGGTTTAAGGCACAACTCACTACAAGGGATAAAGCAAGTTGCCCACTGCACTTACAAATATAAATTAGCCCTCATTACTCCAAATGTCTGGTGCCTCTGTCAGCCTTTCCTTTAAATGAACTTATTCCTCCTCACAAGCTGGAGTCCATCTTTCCCCAAAAGAAAGTTTGGTCGCTAATTTGCATCAGTTGTCGAGGATGAGTAGAGTATAACAGTGCTTTATTAGCAGAGACTCATGCAGGCATTACACAACAGTAACTTTCACTTTTAAGCTGTCAGGAAGTATGCACAGTATGTCTTGAGCACAGTGACATCTGCAGGCCATTTGTATAAACACCACATCATTGTTGGCAGATCATTTTTTTAGGCACCTGCCATTATGCATAATTTTTGAGGAAAATCATTTGGAAGGGTGGAGAACTCATTTATAAATGTTGGCATAAGAATGCACTCAAACTATAATGGTTGTATCCATTTCCCCCAGAATTCCAGAGTAATTGTGTATGCCCAATATGTGCAGATAATTTGCAGCACTGTCTTTTTCTTAGTCAATGTAGGTGCAAAATGTTTCCAATATCAAAGTGACTAATATGTACAGTGCCAAGTCAGTTCTGTGTGCAGTTGCGACAAGCTGTGAGAAACATAGAAGTAATGCCCTCTTAAGTCAGGAGTTAATATACTTGCATCTTTGGACACAGTTCTTCAAAGCAGGCTGAACCAGCAAAGGAACAACATTCATCTAAAATGCATATTTGTATTTTATATAAAGGAGAAGAAAACTGTTGTTTGAAAAAAGTCTAAAAGGAAGGAGTGATGTTCTGATGATAATTAATCTTACAGCCCCATGGATAATTACAGCCCATGTGGTAATACACATCAACCAAATGAAGTGTTTCAGCTAACAGTAAACCTACGTTAGATTTCAGCTCATGGACAATGATTAACTACCAAACATGTTCAAACCAC
Organism: Xenopus petersii; assembly: GCA_038501925.1. Classification (NCBI taxonomy): domain Eukaryota; kingdom Metazoa; phylum Chordata; class Amphibia; order Anura; family Pipidae; genus Xenopus; species Xenopus petersii. The sequence goes on along the minus strand of CM076681.1, from coordinate 38,071,842 downwards.
ATGCATAGTTGTGTTTATCTAATGCCTGAATGCATAAACACACATATTGTTTCTATTATAAATATGTTACAACTCAATTTTTTTTTCACTGGAGGTTTTTCCATCATGAGGTTTCTGGTGAATGTTCTAGCAGTCATGCACTGTAGTTCTAGGACATCTTACACTGTATTATCTTGTACCACCTGGGATAAAAAAGTGAAAGATCCAAGGGCTGCATTCATCTGCTCCATCTTCTCATCAATAAAAAACAGGCATTTCCATCTGAAAAAAGAATTTTACTAGAAAGACATGATAGCATGTTTTCAGCATGTCATACTTTGTGTTATATATCGATGTTACGATCTCTAGGGCTCATAGTCTAGTGCAAATTTGAAATGCATGTATATTTTAATGTGTTTTACTTTCTATGTAGAATAGTAAAGGCCCACTAAATGGCATTTGCCACTTGGCATCCACATTGGTAAACCACTTGCAATTTTAAGTGCCATCAATGTACAAAGGATGCCATTTCCTGCATGTGCTTTGCAGCCATTCAGGTGCAGAATAAACTGGGGTATTGGTACTAAGTGCATGTTGCAAGAAGCAAGTATACAGTAGGTGCAAGTACCTATAGCATTCATGCACTTTTGTGTATTATAATTAAGTGTCTCTCTGACAAGGTCATAGAACAGGAACCTGTATAAGAAAACCCTTTAATGCAAACAGAGTAGTAATTGTGCTGACTGATAATATTGTATTAAAAGGATGAGCCTGCAAAATAATTTAGATTGAACTATACAACTAAATGCATGTTAAAATAGCATTGCATGGAAAAAAAATCCCAAAGCAATAAGGCATCTTTCTAACATTAATTCATCCATCTTAGAAACCAGCTTAAGCTAGTTAACATTAAGGGGGTTATTTACTAAACTCCGGATGCGCTTTTTGGGGGCGAAACGCGAATTTCTTACGTTTTGTTTTTTTCATTATTCATTAATGCCCGATGCAGCAAAAGCCCAAATTTGAAAATTCGCCATCTCAGACCTGCTGAGATTGTGTTCCTTTCAGGCTTTTTCGGGCAAAAATCTTAAAAATTCAGGCTTTTCCGGAAAAAGCCAGAAAAAATATTACGATTTGGGTTTTCAAGTTTTTAACAGAACCAGTGAAATCAAGCTTTTTTTAATAATAAATGTGGTAAAATTGTGGATTCTAGTTTGGCAAGACTTTTTGTTATTTGAAAAATCAGAAAAAATTGGATTTTCATCCGTAAACCCATCATTCTCCTGTAATTTATCCAAATTATAGGAAGGCCATCTCCAATAGACTCCATTTTATCCGAATAATTCTAATGTATTTCCCCTTTCTCTGATACAGGAATGGGATCCATTATTCGGAAACCTGTTAACCAGAAAGCACCAAATTACGGAATGCCTATCTCCCATAGGGGCAAGATTCGTAGTTGCGCCAGTCGTAACTTCGCCGCACTTCGACACACTTCGCCAGGCGTAGTTTCGCCAGCGCTCCGCAAATTCACTAAAATCCGAAGTTGCGCACAGGGGTAGCGTAAGGTTGCGAAGTTGCGCTAGAGTTGATTCGCTAAGCGAAACGAAGTTACGCTAGCGATGGTTAATTTGCATATGGCGCCAAATTCAAATTTCAATAGAGGAATACGTAGAATCACTACAAATGCCTGGGAAACCTTGAAAACAACAAATAAAATTTTTATTTTGCCCTACACATGTGCCCACTGTATAGTTAAGGTGCCATGAGTTAGGAAATGTAGGGGGGAAGGAGGGGAGCCCCAAATTTTTTTTCGATCTTTTTCAGCCTATCACCCATAATATAGAAAAAACGCCAGCGTTTGACCTTTTTTTTACCTTTTTTTGAAGCAATCCCTATCTACTCTATTGCGCTTCGCCTGGTCTGAGGTGGCGAAGGAAGTCTAGCGTAAAAGGTAGCGTTCAGTACACTGCGCGTGTTAGTGAATTTGCGTAGCTACGTCCATAGCGAAAATTCGACAGGCGTAAGGGTGCGAAGTAACACTAGCGAATTTACGCCAACGTTCGTTAGTGAATTTGCGAAGTAATGAAAATGCCCAACGCTAGCGAATTGACGCTAGCGTTAGGCGCTTCGGCGCTTAGTGAATTTGGGTCATAGACTCCATTTTATACAAATAATCCAGATTTTTAAAAATTATTTCCTTTTTTCTGTAATAAAAAGACAGTACCTCGTACTTGATCCAAACTAAGATATAATAAATCCTTATTGGAAGAAGAACAAGCCTGTTAGGTTTATTTATTTTTTACATGATTTTCTAGTAGATTTAGAGTCTGAAGATCCAAATTACAGAAAGATCCATTGTCCAGGAAAAACCCAAGTACCAAGCATTCTGAATAACAGGTCCCACACTTGTATTATAAAACAGAACCTCATACTTGATCCAAATTAAGATATCATTTATCCTTATCGGAGGCATTATAGTCCCATTGGGTTTAATATTTAAATAGTAGATTAAAAGTATGATGATGCAAATTACGGAAAGATGCCATATGCGGAAAACCCCAGGTCCTGAGAATTCTGGACACAAGGACTGATAACTGTATGTTTTTTTTTTTAGTGTACTTGATCAACTTATTTTTTCTACTGCAAACAAATGGGCCACCCATTCTGTGTATGAGTAGCGCTTGCAAATTGATGGCTCATGCTGGAATCAGCCAGTCAGAGCAGGGGAAATCTGTCAGTGACACACAGCATCATTGTGATGGTTACGGCTGCAATAATAAATAGGCTGAGGAATTCAATCATTTAACATTTAAACAGCTTTAAAAACAAATAATGACAGTAAAAAAATAATGATTAAGCATTGTTTACAGTTCAGTATCAGTGATATTTGCCTGTTGAATTACAAATGTACTGAGGCTATAGTTACCCAGGAAACATCTGTCTAGCACCGCTTCTTGACTGAAGTGGTGGTAGAGGCCTTACTACTGGCATAGGATAAAAGTAATGTGCCAATTGCTGGTTGGACCTGCACAATATTGGATATAATGGATATAAATATGACTTGTTGACTCTATGATTCGGTGTGCTCCGACGTGAGCTTCTGCCATGTGCCACCTGTTCAGCAAGACTTTAATGCTCATCATCAAGCTGAAAGAAAATTGTGTTTATTATTACTATTTTTATGACACATTTTCTATTAGTTGTAAAAGCATTTTGCCTCTCCACAGATCTGTTCCAGTGCATATCTATTTTTTTTTACCTTTTTTGGGGGGGAGAACAAAGGAACAAACTTGACTAATAAATGTTTAGCTTTCCCCCACTAACTTGATTCTGCTAAATCAGAGCAGATGAACAATGTCAGGCAAAACATTTGCTACATTATAAAAATTAAAACAAATGAATAAAGACATACGGGGGTTTATTTCAGTACCCTACATTGATTTACCATTTACAATTCTATCTTTTCTAAAATAGAGTTTTGATACTAAAGGGGTTATTTCTCAAAGTCCGAGTTTATCTCAATATTTCCTGAAAAAAACTCTGAACAAATCCGCACGGGTTTTTTGGGCTTATTTATTAATACACTTTCCCGAAAATTTTGTTTGCGGGAAAAAATCTGAAAAATCGTGAAAAATCATATTTTCGCACATTTTTTTGATTTTTCATCCAATTTTCATGCTTTTTTGGATTTTTCACCTGTAAACTTCAGAGTATTGCCAAAAACCCAGCAAACATCAAAAAATCATTGGGACTTCTCCCATTGACTTATTTGCAACCTCGACAGGTCTGAGATGCCGGATTTTCTGATCCCATCCTCGGGCTTTAATAAATTTCGAAAAATTTTGGTTTTATTAAAAAACACAAATTTTTCTTGATTTTTGCATTCAGAGTTTAGTAAATAACCCCCTTACTGTTTCATGAAAAGAGAACACCTGCTCACAGTATTCATATATATGGAGTGATGGTACCTTTATAGTTCCCAAACCACACTAGAATGCACTCCAATGCATTTTAAAAAGCAGTGAGCAAGTTTCAAGCAATTTACACTGCTTTTTGATGGGCAAATAAATTTGCCAGACACGAATTTGCGGCAAATTTCTGTGTTTTGCCACAAGTGAAATAATTTGTTGCGACAATTCACGGGTGAAAAATCCGCAGCGGCAAAATTATTCAGAAGTCCATTGACTTTAATGCATTTGGACCACATAGTCGCAATTACTGTATATAAATTTATGCACGCATCAAAATTATTTTGACGCCCATTGACTTCAAATTGTTTCACAAATTTTTGGCTGATTCGCGAATTTCCCAAGAAAATTTGAGAATTTTGCAGGGAAGCAACTGCACAGATTTGCCCATCACTGGCTATCGGTTAATGAAAGATGGCTACAGCTGCTGTAATACTAATTATGTAGGAGATACTGTGTATACTATTTTTTCATATATGTAAGGGAAGAGTTTGAGCTTGATGGCAAATGCAGCATCATAAATATGACACCCTTGACCCTAAAGCTGTATATGGAAAGAGTGCAAGCTTTTATGACATGCTTCAACCATCAATTCTTGTTTCAGGTAAATGGCTTTAAATGGGCCATTGGTGAGCAATCTGGAACATTTTTCTTGGAAAATATGATATTTCGTGTTGCTGAAATTGATTTTCAACAAACTGAATTTTCTGAGGTTCACTTACCACCTCTCACATTTTTCAGAAGGATTAATCTTAGTAAACTCTGTACAGATGTAGTTGGTATCCATCATTAGAGGGCTGATTTACACCAGACAACAACAGTAAAGTTGTCCATAGCAACCAATCAGTTGTTTAATTTTCTAACTAGTAGTTGATGAAAACAAATTGCTGATTGGTTGCTATAGGCAACTTCAATTTAGTACTATTCTATTAAATGAGCCGATTTGTAACATGTTGCTCTTGTATTAATAATGGGATGTAATCCAGTATTTCCCTTGTGTAGAGTAGACAAAAGGAGACGATTCACCATTTCTCTCCTTGAACACGTTCAGTGATGGAGAAAAGATGTAGGGTGGGTGGTAAGAGCCCCCACCTGAGGTGGCAGACCCAACTTCATGCCCCCACAGCCTAATCTCTCTTGTTGTAAGATAAAGGTACGTATATTGCTACAAAGAAGACAAGAACAAAGTGCTATGTGTGTCATGGCATAAGGCAACACTAGTGAACAGTTTATATGAATTATGAATAAATTATATTAATAAAGTAATGAAACATTCATATCAGTTATCAATTAGATGATTTTAAATCAATTATTAATTATTTCACTAATAATATACAGTATAGGTATCATTCTTCAAAAACTGACATCACATCTCAGTTACTGAGCAATGTCATTATTACACATAATACTATTCTCTGGGTGACAATAAAAACTGGCATTGTTTGGCACTAAACTTTGCAGTAACCTTATAAAACAGCTTACAGAGCAATAAGAATAGAAAACGTGTGCCAAAAAATCCTCAATTTGAGGGGCAATTACAGTTTGACTTTTTTCCCCACATTTATTTCTGACACCAGCCATTATCACATTCTATTTCACTTTAGTAAACATGCATCAGATTTCTTAAGAGCCAAATTGCAATGAAAAATGCAATAATTCTTGACACCATTTATTAAATGTACTTGTGTTTAATAATGCTCCTTGATCTCCTTTCAATGAACAGTTGCTTTAAGTGCCAATGCACATGTCCAGACTGCTCTGATGAACTGTACACAAATGCACCTACTGAAAATGTGGAAGCTGTGGCGCTACCTGTAATAAAAGTACCTGGTGGTCTAGTGGTGCGGCGGCACTCCTTCCTCCTCCCGGCGCCATTAGTGTGCTTAGGACGCGCCTCTTAAAGGCGCTGGTGTGATTGCGCCAGCGCTCTTTGGCACGAAAACGCACGTTCTTGGGAGTGGAATTCTTCCCCTATAAAAGGCCCATTCTGACTGCTGACTGAGGCCCGTGATAGAACTTGTTTCTAGTGGTTTCCTGAGCTTTGTGCATCTGATCTGTATCTTGTCTGTCTGATTACCCGCGTTTGACCCAGCCTGTTCCTGACTATTCTGCATTCTGTATCCTGACCCTTGCCTGCCTACGACAACTCTTCCTGCTTAACCCCTTGATTGACAACCCGGTTTGACCCTTGCCTGCCTGACGATTCTTGATATCTGCCTGCCTCCACCCAGCCTGTCTGACGATTCTCTTGCCTGCTCCATTTGTACCGTGACCTTCGGCCCAAAAGACTCTGCTAACAGCCGTGCCCCTTCGCCAGCCAGAACATCTCGCCTTGCACCTCTCGTTAAGTCCAGGTGTCACCCAAGTAAGCTGAGGGCTCCTCCCGAAGCCCAACGGTGGTCACACTACTGGTGAAGCCGAGCCGAGACCAGGGTGCTTGGCATTTGTTCTGGTATTGGGTGCCGGTCGTGACACTACCACCATGAATGTGAACGTGAATGTGCCGGTAATTTCCAGTGGGTTATGACAATAGCTGCAACAGATTGTGCCAAAATAATTACCTGTTAATACAGTTTTAATATTGTGTGGTGGAAGCAATACAGTTGCGACTCTGAAAATGTTAGCTGCAAATTGCACCCAATACACTAGCAATTGTGTTTATTTTAATGCGATGGTCAAGGGTGCAACTTCCCACAAAGTTAAACTTTGCACACTTCACTATTATAGGGCCCTTATAGACTCTGGTGGTGTTTTCTAATCAACGTTTACATTTTTGCAGAGGCGGGCCTGTCCGGCCGGGCGCCCTAGGCAGCCCAGCCTGATAGCTCGCCCCCCATCTCCGTCTCTCCGCAGCAGGGCCCGCATACGCATTAGTAGTGCTCATGTTTGCATGCGCATCAGTAGCGCTCACGTGCGCATGCGCAGTATCAGTGTTCGCGTGCGCATGCGCAGTACCACTTTCCATACGAGCATACACAGAAGCAGTATTCAGGGGCGCAGGTATAGTGACAGGTCTGGTCTAGGAGTAGGCAGAAGAGGTAGCTGCCCAGCGCCCCCCAATCGTTGCGCCCTAGGCAGCTGCCTCTTCCTCCTACCCCTAGTTCCGGCCCTGCATTTTTGCTTATATTTGCATAATTTTTATGTGTGTGTGTGTGTTTAACAAATCTGACTCACCCTGGTGGTCCAGTGGTGCGGCAGGGATGCCCACCACGCCGCTCCTCTTCGGCTGCCATGTGTGTTTCTTAGGGCGCGCGCGCCGGAGTCTCGTTTCTAAAATAGACGCACAGGCATGTAATGACAAAAATCAAAACAATATAAAAGGATCATTTGGGCTTTAAGACCTTGCCCGTTATAGGATCTTGTTCCTGGGGTGTCTGTTCTATAGAGCTTCTGATAAATCTGTGTTTTGATTCCTGTTGTGACCCCTGCCTGGCTATTTGACTATCCTGACTTCTGAATCTTGACCCTTGCCTGATTACCGACTTCGATTCTGCTTAACCCTTCTGATTGACTTCCTGGTTTGACCCTTCCCTGCCTGACTACATTTATTCTCTGCCTGCCCCGACCCAGCCTGATCTGACTACTCTATTGCCTAACGCCTTGTACCACAACCTTCTGCCAAAAGACTTTGCTTAAAGTTGTGCCCCTCTGCCTGTCTAGAACCCTTCCCCTTGCACCTCTCATTTTAAGACCTGGCGGCATCTGAGTAGCTGAGGGCTCCTCCATAGGCCAAAGGCGGCTGCTACAGGCAGAAGCACAAGCCGAGACCAGGGTGCTTGGCATTTGTTCTAGATTTAGGGTGCCAAACATTACAGTGTGCATTTGAAAGGATATGATATAACCCACAACAGTGTTAATTTGTTTCTAAACTGAAGCACTTGGAGAAACTAGAGACATAATGCATGCTTTTATCGTAATGTTTTACAAGGAGATTGAGAAGTAGGTAATATAGTATATAAGATAGTCTTCACTGTGCATTGACATGAACAAAGATACTTTCCTATTTCTAGTTCTATGTTTTAGTAACCGTCATCATTTGCAAACAATTTGAAGCGCTTTCCATGGGGTCATATTTTCCTTCATTATCCTTATATACAGAATTAAATATGACGCATGTAGTTGGAGTGAAATGTGGATGTTTTGCCTGAAGCCACACACATGCCTTTTTATTGGTTATGATTCCTTGACTGGTAGTCATTAAAGAAATGCTAAATCTATTCTATGATTTGTTTTCATATGGAATAACATATGCTAATACTCAAGTATATATTTGAAAATAAAACACAGTATTTTTTAAAATGACTGGATAATATTTGTGGATAACAAAATGTGTATACAGGTAGCTACACAATGTCAATGTCATGCAACACAACACTTTATTCCCTATAAAAGGGAATAACATGTTGTGTTGCATGAAGGGCATTAACTCCTGGTATGAAAACATAATTTTGCATCCCTTATAAGGTCTCACCTTGTGTATGCAGTGAAGTTTTGCCAGACGTCACTGCATAGGAGTTCCTCTACTCCGGGCCCTTTTGAAGATTTTTTTTGTGGGCCTGGCAGAGACGAGTTACATCACTGATCAAAACCTTGGACAAAATGAGACTGCAACAAATAAATAAATGAGCCTTAACTTTAAAATAGCAGACAATAGGCAATGCTGTTTTGTTGCTTTTTTTGCTTTTTTCAGTTGCCAACCTAATAGTAAGCCTGATTATAAGGTGTAAATGAATGTCAAACCTAAAACAAGCATTAAAAGCATTAAGTAGATAAGTCTAGAGCTCCTCCTAATCCAATAGATGTAATATGCAGAAGCAACATTTTATTAGATTGATATCCTAGTATGATGCAGATAATAATTATAATTGCTACATATTTTTGTTGTTTTTTATTTTGCTGAAATCAACAAACTGTGCCAAATATTAAAAAACTCAAAATTCACAAGAACAAAGTATTGGAACATATATACAGTAATACATTAAGTCATAGCTGTGCCATAGAGTCAGTATTCAGTATTATACAATCATTGATCAACTAGCTGGGGCTAGGCTTGTGCTGTATCACAAACAATAAAGTTCTTTTAAATATTTTATATTTTACATTTTTAGTTAATAACATGTATTTAAAAAAAAATTCAAAAAATATTCCTTTACTACAGTTAGTTTACATGTTTACTGACTCCCTAATGTTAAAAATGAATATAAATCCGCTACAATTTGGCCTATGATTTCCTTTTCCCTGTCAAAGTAGAGATGAAAATTAAGTCTGCTTTTTACCTGGAACAAAAATCTTCTGGATTACAATTTGATGGAATATGTTTGATTGAATATTGTCACGAACGCCGCCCGGAGCAGTTCCAGGAGCTCCGGACGGCGCATCCGTTTCTTCCGGTGTCACTCCCAAAATGACGGTGCCCATTGCCGCCACGTGGGTAGCGGCGCCGGCGCAAACACGCCAGAGCATCGACGTCGGGGTAAGGACGCCAATGACGTCACTATGGCACCAAATTCAAACTTAAAAGCGCAACAAAGACGCCAGAATGGCGCCCAAGTATAGTATTCATTTACTGTTGTATCCTGGGTTCTCTGTGAACAGTTATTAGACTGTTTCTTGTTCCTGATTGTTGCCTGACCCCTTGCCTGGACTTTGGACCGTACTTATTATCTGCCTGCCCTTGAACTCTTGCCTGGACTTAGATTATCCGTTTAACCCTTTGGACACCGCAACTTGAGATCCCTCAGAGGGCTTCTTCCTTGATCCTGACAACCTCCCTGGTGGGAGCTCCCGACTCCCTGACAAATATGTTATAGAATAATGATCAACAAATGTATCATTCTCATGGGATGATATATTAAAGGTGTGAGTTTGCCCATGTCTAGAAACCCATACCATACAGCATGATGAATATGACTTATGGGTAATTACTGTACATTAGATTGAAAGAACATGCATTTTAATATAATATATTATTGTACTTTGTATGTTCTATTTTGCAACTTAATGCAATACAAAGAAGGCCTCTGAGATTCAGTGAATCTAATATGCTCCAGAATTATGTCTGGCATGAAGATTAGTTTCACAGCATGCTACTGTACATAGGGTACAAGAGACCAGCAGCTGAGCTTCTTTCTTTTATATCTGACATCAGTGATATAATGAGGGCAATAGGGGAATGAGGTTGAAGAAGAATATTTTTGGTTGTGTTCTACATTGTCTTAATATTCCTTCATGTATAAAAGTCAGATCATTATATTGACATTGGCCCTTACAAAGAAATAAGTGTAATTATACATTTGATTGTAGAAGCTAATTTCATGACATTTGTAATTATTAAATATATTCATTTAGTTATTTCTGCAGAAGTTACAAATGTACAGTGAAAAGTCTTTTGGGAAGATTTAAGCATACTGTACATAAAACAGGTTGCTTGTCCTTTATTGAAACAATTGGTTTATAGTGTGTGTGTGTTTGTACTATGATCTGCTGAAACACACACACACACACACACACACACACATATATATATGTATGTATGTATGTATGTATATAAATATATATATATATATATATATATATATATATATATATATATATATATATATATATATATATATATATAAATGTTCACAAAGTACCTGCACTCCTTCCTTGTTGGTGAGAGTGGGTGCTTGGTCAATCAGAGTATACAATGTTCAAAGTGGACCAGCACTCCAAATCTTCAATCAAAAAAAGGTTTATTTCAACATCACTCAAGTGTCCAACGTTTTCGGACCTTGATAAAGGCCCTAATGTGGGCCGAAACGTTGGACACTTGAGTGATGTTGAAATAAACTTTTTTTTGATTGAAGATTTAGAGTGCTGGTCCAGTTTGAACATTATATATATATATATATATATTATTCGAACAGAAGTCCGCTCACTCAGGTCTTATTTATTTATTACTGGGATACTAAAGTTTCGGCCAGCAATTTAGCCGTCCTCAAAGTATATATATATATATATATTATATATATTATATATATATATATATATATATATAAAATCTGAACTCTTACAGTGAACGTTAACAGAAGCAGTCATTAATATCCATTGACCCTCATAATACCAAAGTGACAGTAGCAGAGAAGTGCACAACAATCTCCCTACCTGACTGCTTGTTCTATAAAACAAAAGCCATATAAGTGGAAATAAGTAACATTGTAGAATGGCCCATGTGTTAAAGCAAGCAAAAGCTTGAAAATGACAAAGCATGCCCCTTGCCTTTTGGTATCCCATATTATAAGAGGATGGAAAAAAATACCATTGGGACATGTAAAGGTAGAAAGTTCACTTGTTACTTAGCTCTGATGACATTGTGAGATCCGAGGGCTTTAAAACAAGCAGTTGCATAGCACCATGGCTCACTGTCCCCTCTGCTGTGATGCGTACGCATTATCATTAGATTTTCAATTGTTGCAGGTTTTTTCTGTGAGTGGGACATTGCTCTCACATGCTAATGTGACATTCCCGGTGACCCCGTTTTGCAACATAGGCCATAAGTGTCTCATTTTGTCGTTTGCATTTGCACTTCTGCATCAGAGTTTTTAAAGAAAAATTCATTAATGACAAAATCAGAAATACAGACGGGGATACATTGGGGGGTGGGGGGGGGGTGGTTCGATGAATCGAAAATGGAGAGCAAAACAGCTAGCAGTTTTAATCCATGCTGTAGGTATATAGTGTTCACATCCTTAACACATTATGCTTGATGAAAGTGCGTAATTTTGAATTACTCGCTTTCAAACTCTTGAATCTTTTACATCCATCAGTTGGTAAATTGTATCATATTATAACAAAAAGCTTTGTTTTTACTTTTTCTGAACTATGACTAACACGGTACAGCTAACAAGCCTACGTTTACTGATAAAATTCATATAAATTCACAATCACATAAAAGTGATGACATAATATATAAACAATATTTTTGTCCAAATGTGCTTTTTTCTTTTGGGCCATAGACAGATGATTCTGCTCAGAGCATTTGGGGAAAAGTATCTCTGTATTTAAGCTAGTGCCAGAGGTTCAGCTATATATCAGGGACGTCCAGCTGAGCCTCTGGCAGGAATGCCCGCCGCATGATGCTCCTTCCTCTTCTCAGTGCCGGTTTCTATGGTGCGCTGTGCGTAATGACATCATTGCATCTTGGCGCAAAAATGTTATGTATTTAAAGGGGCTTTGGGTCAGTAATTGTTGCCCGTTGTTAGGTATAACTCGGTAGTATCTGGGTGCGTTTATATCTGTTTTGATTCTGGTTTGATCCTTGCCTGCCTGACTATTCTGAACTCTGCCAATCCTGACCCTTGCCTGCCTGACTATTCTGAACTCTACTGATATTTACCCTTTCCTGCCTGACTATTCTTTGAATGCTGCCCGTACCAACCCTAGCCTGATTGACCTTACATGAACTCCTCCTGTATCGACCACTGCCTTTCTAACTCTGCTTGAACTCCACCTGTATCAACTCTGCCTGACTACGCTTTTCGTCTATTCCCTGAACTGTTGCCTTCCGTCCAAAACCTTGGAAACACACGTGCCCCATTGCTTGTTCAGAACATCTGCTTTGCTCCTCTCAAGTTAAGACCTGGTGGCATCTGAGTAGCTGAGGGCTCCACCCAAGGCCAAAGGCAGCTGCTACAGGCAGAAAATTGAGCTGTGACCAGGAGCTTAGCATTTGTTCTGAATTTAGGGAGCCATAGTGCTTTCTAGCAAGCGATCCATTTTCAAATATAAACTTTTGTAGGGTTCTTTCTTTTCCCAATGTTACCAATTGTCCAAATATATAATTCGCTAATCGCAGCCACTGGCTAACATTGACAATGTGTGGGACTGGTAGTTCTTAAAATAGAGGTCTCCATTTATTAACTGGAACTTAGATGTATAGACGACAAACATATTAATTACTTTAAAGATAGCAAATCTCAGACAGGGTATTAGTTGCAGTCTATGACAGTATTCACTTAGGGATTACAACCCCAATATACAGTTGGCCCTCCAAGGTGTATTCCAAGGTTTCTCCCCCACACTGAACTTTAATAAACTTACCTTCTGCTCTCCTTTGTGGCGTTTCAGACTGCTTTCACACATAATTGTAGGATATTTCTTGTTCCTGGGTCAAAATAAATGTAAGCTCTAGTCACCATCAAACTAGGTAATGTTTATTGAATCCCTCCTCCAGAACTTACACTAATGATTGTCTGTTACCCTAGGGTCTTCGCTACACTGAGGCTTGTCTCAAATTCTCTGCATTAGCCCTCTCCTCAATGAGCACAGATCAAGTTGCTAAACAATGCCTACTCCACCTTCTTTTATAATGCTATGGGTCAAGTCTGACAGCTATAGGACAATGGAGATCTCCAGCACACTCATAGGGCATATCTGCACCTGCATGAGCAACTCCTCTTCCCACCCACTACTTGACACAAACCAGTCCTCTGGAACATACATGAATGGGGAATAATAACCATAACGATAGCTTAAATCTACTCCCTACACCAAGTTATTACCTATAATAAAGATCATATTCACTGCGAAAACAATTTACAAAGCAGGTTTCAAAACTCGCTCTCCTTTATTAAATCAGTAAGACTAAAAAGAAATCCTAAATGCGCCTATTTTTTTTCCTTTAAAATCTTGTAGGAGAAATCTGCTGGTGTATTTATTTTTTTCATTCAGCATACAGTTTAAAAAGCTATATAGAGCTATAATCAAATGTTCCACTAAATAGGATATTGAATTATTTGGATAGAATTGTATAAGTCCATAGACATTTTCTGAATGTTACTTTATCAAAGGCTGAACCTGCTGTGGTTAATAGTTCTACATGCTGCATAATGGACTTGGTTTGTTCGGTTAGAACACTGAATTATTGATGCAGAAAAGGCAAGCAAATTCAGGGAAGGATGCATCACTATCTTCAAGGGATCATGTAATAATGAAATGTGTATGGGAATTAAAAGTCAGCCAGAGTTCATGTCGCACAATATACACAATGCTGCTTTTAAATATGCTATCATTTTAGTGTCCTTAAGAACTTGACTGGGGCAGCATCAATGTTATTAAAATAACAAACTGAATTACGTGAAATGCTTTTGTTAATACTTTTTGAAACACATTTATATGAATAAACAACAACTCTATGCATATTATCGTTAGTAATGTGTCAGGCCATTGTAATTGCTACATCCGATATTTAACAAATCCATTTCCTGAAACTTCTGATGGCTGCTGAAGGCTGCAAACAATTATAACCTAGAGATGTCTTTTGTCCATAACTCATGCCCATTCCACTGGGCCCCTTCCTTTACTTTGGACCCAGCCTTGACTCTTGCTATACTTTATACCCCTTATCAACCACCCCCCCAGGGAAGGACTCATGCTGCAAATCAACACCAATACCAACACATAATTCGCTACCCACTTACTCTGTTCAAGGTAAAAGAGAACAACCCCTTCATTTCCTTTCTCCTTTAACTCCTTGTGTCTCCACCCCTCCTAACAGGCTACCACAAAACCACAACACATATAACTCCCATCATAAATTCATCCAGTTCTCTATTTCCTAACCCTGTTAAGTCCCTGTTACTTTCCAGTTCCTGGTTCTCTCTCCATAGGAATTCTTTATCTGACTTAAATATTCATTTGGCCAACAAATGTAGGTGTCCTAGAGCCATGACCTGTGCAGTCTTCATGGTATTTACTGCTTTATATTCTCCTTAAAATATTAGCTATGCTCATGCACACGCTCTATTTGCCAAAGTTAGCAGCAACTTTAACTTCGTCAACTGCCACCCTTGATTAAACATCTCTATTTTCAACCTACAGTACGTGTAGGAGTATAATTGAGGGTCTGCTGTATATTTGTTTCTCTAAAATCTGTATAAAAGAACTCCAGTGTTCTGGCACACTGGAGACACTGTGCTGTGCATGTTCTGGGAGGTGGCTCTTGCATTATCTGACTCTCTTAGTTCTCGCTGACTGTTTATTCAAAAACCCTGCAGTCAGCCACCTAATGAGCATCAAATCTAAATAAACTCTCACTTGGCTTCATTTTATTTATATCAGATTATAAAAACTGACAAGCGCTGTATTGTATAAAAATACTCCACCCCTATATAACCATACCCAAGAAAGAAAAAGAAAAAATGTATGCTATTATGGAAAGAAAAGAAAAAAGACAAATGAAGTTTTGAGCAACCAACAAGAAACAGAAAATTGTGCATAATGAATTTATTATACGTAATGAAGTTATTATTCATCATTAGTACTAAACAAACACATTTTTCCAAGTTGCACTGTATATTGTACAACTGAATCCTGTTCAACAATCCCAAAGCAAGTCGGCTGTGACTAGATTGCATTTTGAAAATGGTTCTCCACAATTTTATGTCAGGGATAGATTTATCCAGTTATATCCTGGCAAAGTTTATAGAGCTTCTTGGGACAGATAACTCTCCAACACTGCCAGCATTAAAGGAAAAGCCATGTTTCAGCAGCACACATTGCTTGAATAATGTATAAATAAATTCAAAGTATACTTTCTATTTTATATTCCCATGAATTTACTGACTATTCATACTTTGTCATCTCCTCAGAAAAGAAAAGGATAGATCTAGGATATATTTACAGAATTGGATTTTATGGAATACCCGATAACAGCTATGCAGTACTTCTCTAACGATCAGCAAAGAGGTTTACAAAATTCATCAAATGGGGACTATGGTATAGCATATAAAACAATATAGATGTTTTTCCTGTTATTCTTAAAATCAAGAGATGGTTTACTGTTTCATGTATTGCATGACAAAAAAAAATAAGTATTTTTGGAGCATTTCACTCACAGTATAGTATTTACAATAGAAAAACTATGTTCTGCCTTAAAGGAGAACTAACCCCTAAAATGTATATGGCTAGAAATGCCATATTTTAAATACTGAATTTATTAAACCAGACTAAAAATTCAGTATCTCTTCGACAGTTTTGAGCCAGGCTAGAAGTGTCTGTGACACGCACATGCTCAGTGTGGTTTGAGCAGCTAAATAGAAACTGAGCTTAGGAGTGGTTGGTTACAGATCATAAAGCCAAGATGAGGTCATAGAAGCTGATGCTACAGGGCTGATTATTAATTGTGATGCTAATTGTGCTGAGCTGCCATGTACCAATAATTGGAATTATTTACAATTCAGCTTTAGATTGTGGCAATTATATGATATATGTGGGAAGGTCCATTTATCAGCATTGTTATATTATTGGTTTTCATGAATAAATTAATTTTATTTAAAACCATGTAATTTATTAAAAAATTATCCAACATGATGCTTCTATAGGACCTTGCCATCTTTTACTTGGTGAATTTGTATATATTTTTTTAGAGGTTTTTACACATAATAAATCTAAATTTCTAGCGTTTTAGAGAGATAAAAAAACACAAATTTGTAGAGATTCGTGAGAAAACGAGAAATTCAAATGTTAGTAAAAAGTCCCTTTAGTATCTTGTGTCTTGGACAGTAAGCTCAGTAAGTGACAGCAGCACAGAGCATGTACAGTGAATCAGCAGAAAAGAAGATGGGGAGCTACTAGGGCATCTTTGGAAGCATATATCTTTGCTGCTAAAGGGCTGCGGTTGCTTTGAGCTGGTATAGAAGAAACTTAAAGGGGTTATTTATCAAATTTATCTCAATATTTTCTGCTAAAAAATCCGATCAAATCCGCTCTTTTTTTTTACACTTATTTATTATTACAGTACGGATTTTTCACCCAAAACTCAGATTTCTGCCTGAAAACTGAAAACTGTGGTATTGCACGAAACCCAGCACACATCAAAAAATCATTGGGACTTCTCCTATTGACTTATATGCAACCTCGACAGGCCTGAGATGCCGGATTTTCAGATTCTGACTTTTCCATCCTCTGGGTTTAATAAATTCTGGAAAATCAGTGATTTTTTAAAAGTCAGATTTTATAAAGAAAATCAAAATTTTTTTGTGATTTTTGCATTCGGAGTTTAGTAAATAACCCCCATAATGTACAACATTTCTACCTTCTTTAGTTATGCTTTTGTTTTCCTTTAACACCATTAAGTTAACTGACGTTGAACAAGGGGGTATACTGCCCCTTTAAGTATTTTACCTCTTGTTAAATACATCCAAGATTTCCTTCTCAACAATACATGCCAGTCAAATAACAAGGTCACAGCCTTCTCTATAGCTGCAAATCACCTTTAAGAGCAGCATACTAGTTGATTAGAGAGCAGCTAGCACTTTAAGATGATCATCTTTATACGCTGAAAGGAATTCTTTCACTGTCAAATATTGCATAACTATAGATGTGACAGGCATGTGTCATATTTTGGTTTTATTTCCAGTTGAATTTTAAGACCCCTGGCTAAGTTGTCATGCTTTGATTGACAGCACCATCCATCATATAGAAAGTTTATTTTCAACTTACATTGCTAATTTTTTGCAGACAATCAGAGGACTTCATATTGTTACAAAATGTGATAGCCCGGAGGAGTGTCAGTCTGTACCACTGGAGATTTTGATGTCAGCTTTTAGGTTTTAAGTCTAGTTGGGAGGGAGCATAATGGACATTCCCTACAAGCCTTTTCAAGTTTATAGAACCAGAGATGTGGATTAGTGAAATGTGTACTATAGAATCCTGTTTAGTTTTCAGTTTTCTCCCTCAAACTTCATGTTGTACTTGTGCTCTATCCCTAGCCATCTTTTACTCTACTTCTGGATAGAATGTTTCTGAAAATATCTCTGCCTTCTAAGCTGTACATGAAGGTGTTTCAGTTCTTATTCAATCATTTTATTCATCACTTAAATTAAACAGGGTCACCAAAGCTAAAGAAAGGGTCTCACCATTAACCTATAAAGTGACAGTATACTCAATCTTTCAACTACTAATACATCTTCCGATACAGACAACTACTTGATTTACTTTTCCTAAAGCTTTACTGCATTTCTTCCTTCCTTCCTAATGTCACTGAATACAATTGTCAGATTTATGTATTCTGCTATAATAAATGTGCAATGTGCATTGGGATTTCTATATGCTGTGCTCTATAACTAACTTGAACCTAGAGAATCACACGCTAACTCTATGATTGATAAGTGTACATCAATGACAAAAGCGACAACAGTGCATACTATTTTGAGGGCATTCCCCAATGATGCTGCAATTCTGTGGGGGGGGAGCACTATAGGTAAAAACATGGTGATGTAAGTATTTTTTTCACTTGCATTTGTGTTTAATTTTACGCTGATATCTACATTATTATTTTTTTTCTCCTTCTCCAGCTGATATTTTTCACTTAACTGCTTAATGTGAGGAGTTTACCTGGTGGTCTTGTGGGGGTGCGACAGGAACACCCTTCATACCCACGGTGGGGACACCTGTCAGGTCCGTCTTCCTGTATGCCAATGCACGCTCTGCAGCTCATGCCATGCTGCTCTCTTCAGGGTCTGATCATCAGCGTGCTTGACAACATTGCTTTTTTTGCAATGCCCAACATAAAGATCTTTTCATAGTTCCTGGGTGCATTTTCCAAGTCTGTTTTACTGATCCTTGCTCTACCTGACCTTGTCCAGTTTAGCCGCCTGTCCTGATCTTTGCCTGTTGTCCAACTATTCTCATGAAATCTGTATCACAATCGGTGTGTATGACCCGGCCTGTGTCCCAATTACTCTCTCGTCTCCTGTATTTCTACCTCGTGGTTACTGACCTGGCCTGGCTTCTTGTTTCCAATTCTACTACATCACGCTTGGTTCCCTTGCTCACTCAGAACTCTCTCCTTGTGCCTCTCACGTTAAGACCTGGTGGCATCCAAGAAGCAGAGGGCTTGTCCCGAAGCCAAAGGAGGCTGTTATAGGCAAAAGGGTGAGCCACAACCGGGTCCTTGGAGTTTGTTCTGGGTTTTAGGATACCCTGCATTACACTTAATTATTTAAAAATGTATTTATTTGGTACATTTTCTCAGTCTACAAATCTAATCTACTATATATTCTCTTACATGTTCTTTATGAGGAATCTGCTTCCTGCATTACAGCATGTGGTGCTTGCTATGGCTTCACACCATGCTATTGTCAAATTAATGGCAGCTGCTCACTACATTCCCATGTGGAATACTGTATGCTGTGAAATTTGGTCTCCAGCGAAACAGGATATTATTGAATTAGTGAGTCCAAAGAAGGGCAACTAAGCTGGTAAAGGGTGTAGAAAGTCTTTGTTATGAAGAAAGACAGGCCAAATTGGGTTGTTTGTGCTGGAGAAGAAGTACTTAAGGATATAACTAGGTACAGTATAAATATCTAAGGGGATCATATAATAAACTCTGTAATGCATTATTTACCAGTAGGTCCTTCCAGCTGACATGACACATTCCACTTCGAAGAAAGGTTTCATCGAATTGTTTGGAAAGGGTTTTTTTAGAGTGAGAGCTGTGAAGTTGTTTGATTCTCTCCCTGAATCAGTAGTACTGGCTGATACATTAGATAGCTTTAAGAAGGGATTGGATGCATTTTTAGCAAATATGGAAATACAGAGTTATGGAAGATGACTCCTAGTTCAAAGCTGATCCAAGGTCTAGTCCGATACCTTGATCATAAAGTCAGGAAGGAATTGTTTGCCTCTCTTGGATCAACTAGCAATTAGAAAGCCTTTATATAGACATAAAAGGTTGAACTTGATGGATATTTGTCTATTTTAACCTAACTTACTACTGTATGTTACTTCATAGACATGCATGTAAATGCAGTGAATGGACAGAGACTAGTAACGAGATGCCTCCATACAACCCATTGGATTAAATTCCTACATGGCCCCTGGTCATTGGTTATACAAATCAAACAATGCACATATTTGCCATTTGATGTCACTTGTTGGGTGAACAATTTGAAATTGGGGACAGTGTTAGAGACAATAAAATAAATGCTAGCACCAGAAAATTAGAAATAACTTAAAATTAAACAACTGCAACAATTAATGAGAAAAGAATCAACACATTCATTTTTTTACTCTTTTGTAGCCAGTTTTAAAACATCCTCTATTAAAGGTCTCATTAGTGTCACTAAAATAGGCCTGTTCAGTGTAAACAGTGACCTAATGCCCTTCCTATGTGTCTTAACACAATAATACTGTAAGAATACATTTGATGTATTATCTTAATGACATTTATGTTATTGGAAGAAAAATGGAAACAGCTGTATTTCCGCATGTAAAATTACTAATGCAATGTTCATTTGGTGAGTTTATTTATTGTTAATCAAAATATTCGTTCTTTCCTTTCTGTTTCTTTCCGGTCGATTTACATGTTCCCAACTGTTGCAATTGTCTTCTGTTATAGAACATTTCCATAAATCTACTATTTGATTTGTTAAGCCACAATTTTTATGCTGAATTGAGAAAACATTATTTTACATTTCTCTAGGAAGTATCATATTTTTTACCCTCAAACGTTATAGTCATCAAGCATACAAGTTTTCCTGAATTTCTTCAGCAGTATGCCTAGAAATACCTTCACCATTAGCTTTGAAATGTAAAGCAACTGTAGCTATTGAAATGATCTCTGGTTAACAGTTTAACATAGTACTATGTCTGGTTTAAATAAGCCAGAAGTGCCAGGATCTGAATGATTATAGAAATTCACATTAAGGAATATCAACCTGTAAAATCAATAAGAGGAGGAAAAAAAGAATAGAAAGAGGAAACAGAAACCTGGCATTCAGTTATGTCTGGTGGTTTATTAAGATCCCAGATGTGATTTTTTCAACAACATTTCAGTCACACATAAATCATTTCTGGTGTTTTTTTGATGAAGATAATTGTCTAATAAATTTAACATTAAAGATGACAACACATTTTTAAATTTTACCAATGGTCAACTTGAATATTCAACATTGGGCAAAACTCATAGATGAGATACAGTTTGGAATGTAATTTAAGAAACCTATCTCACTGTTTATCATGTGAAGTCCATGGGGAAAAACTGGAAGTGAATTAGAAGAAGAATCTCATGCGTGAGTTTTACGAGAACTTTTCTCACTGAATTGAATCTGGCAAATTATTTAAAAAGTGGAATCTATTAACAGTAACATTTATGTGATCAGGTAACCAAGGCATTAAGTCTGTAAAATGTGTGCCACCTCTGGAAACCCCATTATGTCCTGTGTTAAATTCAATTTTGGCTCCTATTTCTGTGTTTGTCAATAACACTGTAAGGCGCGGCGGGAGACCGGCGCGCATTCTTACTTCCAGATGTGTGGGTCCCTGGGTGCCTCTAGTTTGCTTTCATTGCCCAAGCTGGTTTTCAGTTTCCTGAAACTGCTGAAGCTACTGTTCTTGCTATCCTTGGTTTTGATCTCTGCCTGGTTATCAACTTTGGATTCTTGCCACCTGCCTGGACTCAACTCTGTCTTCTCTTGAACCTCTACTTCCTTGGCCATGGGCAGGATCCCTGCCTGCTCCACAGCGGAAAGCCCAGGGCCCCAAAAGGGCGTTGGTGAACACCGGGGTAAGCAAGGCTCTCTTGCTACACCTAAGGGGTAGGTCCTGGCAGTTACGGGCTTCCTTACACTACTGATCCGTAACAAACACTGTATGTACATATAATGAGAAACAGAAATCCTACAGAACACTAGGGATTTCCTAAGTAAACTCTCCAAACTAAAATGGGGCTGAATGTGACATTGTTGTGGAGACCCTCTACACCTTCATCCTTTATGATGATGAGGATGAGGATGATTCTCTTCATGGATAACAGAAGACTTTTGTCAAGCAATGTATTAAAATACCATTGTATAACAATTAGTTTCTTGAGTTTTTCTTTAAAGTTAAAGGGAATGTTATTGGATCCAATGTGGCCCCATCCTACACAAATATTTATATTTATAAAAGCATTTATTGGAGTGCAGTCTAAATTTGGTGGACCCTATTGAAAGATTGACCTGATGTGGTGCTGACTAATATATGTCATTGTAGTCTAGAAATACTGTAAATAGGATGACTAGCCAACAAAGCACCCTTAAGTATTTTAATTTGGTTTTGGTAATCCATAATTCCAAAAACACAAAGGCTTGCCGAGTCTATGGTTATTGTCCATAAACAAACCTAGACTCGGCAAGAAAAGGTTATTTTTATTATTATATCTGCCAACATATTCTGCAGCTCTTTGCAAAAAATGCGTCATGTACAGATTACATATAAAAATACAACTGAGAGCCAATGCAAAATATAAAAAATGCCCTGCTCTAAAGGTCAGAATCTCTAATACTAATGAGATAGTGAGGTGCAGAAATAGAAATCCATGTATGTATGGCCAGTTGTTACCTAAAATTAAAAACATGGGCAACTGCTGAACCCACATACAGGTAAGATTTATTTCCCCTTGGGAACTGAGAGACCTGACCATCATTCCTATACTTAACATCTGCGCAGAGAGTTTAGATTCACCCACTCTGATTGTAGTCCATAGGGCAGGAGGTTTGCTATATTTAAACAATCATTAAACCATGAATTATCCTGAAGATTAATTCTGTTAAAAAGTCATAGCAGTTTTACAAAGCCGAGGCCTAAAGGTCAAGTGATTTATTTATGTTACCTGAAACTCCTTACAGAATTACATACTTAAAACCAGGAGTCATGACATAGTTTCAGTTTGATGGGCAAGTGACAGCTGCTTCCAACTGGACATATTCATTCCCCAAGACACTAGGAAGACGCAAACAGAAGATGCCAGTTTATGAAATGCAACTGCATAGTTAAATACATTTTGTTCACTTGATACTGCTATAAACATGCTGTGAACAGCAACGACTGTAGTAAGCTTTTTTTAAGACATTTTTGGTATTAGGGACTTTGGGGTCCGTTTTTCTAAAGTTCGTAAAAATTGTCTATAATCCATTGTCCATCATCACTGCAAATATTTGTGCGCCACACGCATGTTTAGTAAAGTGTGTGCCAATATCAATGATTTGATTAAGAATTATGCTTCCTGATTGACTCTAGTTTTATTGCCTTCAAATATATTGCCTAATGATTCCATTCAAGGTAGGACATAAACATATATAATCACATATTCTTTAAAGGAGAACTAAATTCTAACTAAATAACTAGGCTAGAAATGTTGTACCTGTATGTATTTGGTTTTATACCAGCCCATGGCAACCACAGTCCTCTATGACAAAATAAATGTGCAAGGGATTTCCCCGCTACACTGGCCTTCCGTGTCTGGCAATTTCTTACTTCATATTGTTGGGAGAGGTGCCAACCCCTCCAGCCAACACGGGGCATTCATAGTCAGAAGAGAATCAAGGGGAAATAGGAAGTTCCTACTGCCAACCACAGTCCTTTAGCAGGGAAGATCTGTGCCTCTAATGATGCCCCAGTAGCTCCCCATCTTCTTTCTGCTGATTCACTGTACATGCTCTGTGCTGCTTTCACTTATTGAGATTAGGCACCAACTCACAATATACAGTATATGCAGAACAGAAATGCCACAATATGAAGCTAATTAGTACCTAATACAGATAATCATTACATGTCAGCTCAAAAAACAGTGCAAATAGCATCAGAATATAATAATCAGCCCTATAGCATTAGCTTATATGACAGACAAACCTCATTTTCCTCAACAGCTGCTCAGAGCCCACTGAGCATGTGAGTGTCACAGACACTCCAAGATGGTGACCCCCTGTGACAAGCCCTGTATCATTGATGCTATTGAGATGCTAAAACTTTAAGCTTGTGCATTAGGTTCAGTACGATATGCTATTTTTAACTATATTCATTTTAGGGTTTTGTTATCCTTTAACAACTCCAGCACATTGCAACAAACTAGTAGAATGAATCCATTTTGATAAATGTGTGAATTCATGTATATTTTTGTGTCAACTTGAAAAATAGATTGAACTGCTGTGGAACTGTATGGATTCTCCATTTCAGTGGATAATAAATGTGCCCATAGTTTGCTCAAATATGCCAAATATCTGTTATATTTAAAAAATACTCAGACAACTAAATATCATGAAAATTATACAACCAACCGCATTACTGTTTATTCACAAAATACATTTTACAACCATATGACATAAAATGTTGGTTCCTTAAACAAACTGTCCACGAAGAAGTAAAATTATCTGGCTACCCTTGAAATAGTCAGTAGAAAACATATTGAACTTTGTCCAGAAGCAAAAAAAAAAATATCCAGAATGTGTGGTTGCTGAACACTCAGTGATTCACGTGTCTTGCATAGCAGTGCTTTATTAAATTACATAACACAGTTCAGTTGCATGACAATTTGAGAAATAGCACTGTCCTGCATAAACTCACTGCAAATGAAAGCAACAAGGGTCTTGTCCACCTGTTCTTTTTCTTACTTTAAATTTTTATTTTCCATCCAACAAGCTCCTCTGGTTGTTTTCTTAAGGATGAGATATGGGAATAAGTTTTTATTTCAGGGGCTCAGAGGTCTATCACAGTTGAGGAATAGTCTATGGCTTGGCTTCTGTTTCATACTGTAAATGGTGACAATGCCTGTAACATATATAGTGACAATGCCAATAATTTGTTCTAGTAATGTATGATGGGTAATTAACTTGTACCTTTTTAATCTAATTAATTTGTAGCTTTCAGCTCAGAATTCATAAGAATAAAACAAATAATCTAAATAGTAAAACAAGTACTTTGGTGAAGACAGGGACAACTGTGAGGTCATTGGTGGATATACAGGTATGCCTTTTCCTGCTCATGGTAATGATTTCTAGCAATCTCATTGTCATAGGCAGCTAATGATGGCACTCTCCTCCCTATTCTTATTGAATGTCCAAGCTTTATCCAGTTATTTTTAACTGATTGACTCTGTTCTGTACCAGACCATGGCCTGTTTTAAAATGTTGATCTTGCCCTTCCTGCCATGACCTCTACCTGAAATACAGAGTACATTGACTTATCACCTGCACTAATGTTGACCCAAAATGTCTTGTCAATGAAGATTATGCATAAAGGCTTTGCCTTTTGAAAGTGCCATTTATGTCTGTCCAGAGGTAATTCAATACAATCTAGGTTTATAAGGCATTTTGAAAATACAAAAATGCCTATATAATTTATTGCTCTTTAAATAAATGTAATTGTTCTGGGTCAAAAGGACGGAAAGAATTTTTCAGGTTTGGAAGTTCAGTTCTAAAGTTGTGAGTTCTACAGAACTCAGTATAGGGATGAAATATGCTTTAAGTTTTGAAGTTTTCAAATTTGTATTGCATTAGTTACATTTGTATGCATTTAAGGCAGGCTTACATTTTCTACCAAAGTTTGTCCTGGGTTTTCCTGAAAATAACTTTGTGAATGTTATTTCAATGAAATTAAACTACACGTAAAAGTGCATGCATATGTTACTATAGGACTGTAAAAGTGAATTGCAACTAGTTTGCAACCCTTATGCTCCAGCCTTTCCTACCCGTGAAATACACTGAAATGTAAAAAGTGTTGGGAAAAAGTCCTTGGGATGCCAAATAAGGGCTATTTGGTAGCCCCTCTGTTGACTGACAGCCTACAGGAGGCTCTGGTTGTTAATCAGCTTTTATGCAACTAAAACAATCCAGGAATTCATGTTGCCCACAAGCTACTGGTTGGGGACCACTGCCCTATGGCATCTTGAATAACTTATAGGGGCTATTTACTAACAATCAAATGGCGATTTTTTTGAAAAAATATTTCTCAAAAGCGCTAAAAATTCGAAGATGTATTAAACAAAAAAAAAACACAAAACCTCTAATGCCAAACTTCGCCAAGCAAAACTTGCAGAGGTGTTATATTAGCCAATGGGGGCTGTGCTGATCTTATTGGACCACTTATAATCAACTTGGACTTTTATAGGTTTACAGACTTTTCTTTCAAAAGGAAAATGTCAGAAAAACTAATATTTTTAGAGGTTTTCGTGGTATATGTATTTTTTTAGTGCATCGTTCGGGTCTTTTTTTCGTTCACACTTTTTATAGTCGGATCTTTTAATATATTGAATGACAATCATGGTTTCAGAGCTTAGTTGAGTTTAGTTGTGGTTTCAAAAACCTCTAACCCCCCCCCGAAATACTTAATAAATTAATAATAATTAATAAATAAGCCTCATAGTGTTTGGTTATGCATTTTATTCTTTGCATTTTTCTTTTGTGCAAAATGAAAACAAGCTGGTTAATTCTAGAAATGATGTGTATCTATCTTTAACAGGGGCAGTTGTTATGGTGTCTAGGTGTTGTAACAAAGAATCATCGTACAGCACCTTCTCGTTAAAAATGCCTTTATTCAAAGTTTCATGGCAAACCCGGTCAGCAACGTTTCAGGCCGATGTGGCCTTTTATCAAGCTTAGGTGGTGTAACACCTGTTCCGGTTTGCATGTGGCACACAGTTAATAAATGAGCTGCATAATGTGAAATTTATTTTTCAAAATGTTCATTAAAATAATACTTTGTGTTCTATTTTGGATAATTTATGGTTCATTATATAACCTGCTGCGTTATGTATTTATTTTTAGGTGTAGAAAGGCATATCAAGTTTACATTTAAATAGTAAAGCTCATATTGTCAGTTTTCTGTCATCTAGCATTCATTAGATTTATTGACTCAACCCTTCTTATTATCCAACTGGGCAAAGACAAATCTTCTCTGTAACTATCAAAATGTTTTGAGTGAGCTGTATTTACTCAATGAAGATACAGCAATAATGTAATTCGTGAGATAGCGTTCATGCACTATAAACAGTACATATTTGTAAATTTAATACAGACCCTTAGTGAAAGCAAGCTAACTTAAATGGCATACAGATAAAGGCCAGCGATGCTCTATGCTCACACATATTAATGTATTTAAGGGATTCCATCATGATTACAATGTACTTTGGGTCTTAAGCATAGCTTTTCAACATCAGCCAAGAGAACATGGGAAGGTCTATCTCTCCATAGTCTTATTTTAGTGATTTTAGAGGTTTTTAAAACCAAGAATAAACTCACTCAAAAACCACACACGCCATTGAATTTCTAAAAAGATCTGAATTTACAAAGCAAGAATGCAAAAAAGCATTAAACAGTAAACCTCAAAAAGCCCAAATTGATTAAAAAAGTTCTAAAAAGTGGATCAGGATGTATTTCACTGCATGTTGTACTTGTATAACTACGTATGCATGTGACAAAAGTATCTATGCATGTGACTAAAGAATGTGATCTTATCTAATAGGATAAGTACAACTCCCATTGACTTCTATAGGACCTTGACAACTTTACGTGGTGAATTTTTTTATTAGAGGTTTTTACTAGTAATGGGCGAATAAATTTGCACCAAATTTCTGTGTTTCACCGATGTTGAATAAATTCGCAAAACTGCCTGAAAACCCTCCAGCATCAAAAAATTTCAGGCGCACGACGGAAAAGTTGCTTGCATCAATTTTTTTCAATCATCAATTTTGACACAAGCATTAAAGTTAAAGGGCTTCCGAATAACGTTGACGCACAACAGTTTTGACGCAAGCTATTTTTCCGAAGCGCATTTTTTGACGCTGGCAAATTTATTTTTGACATGGACATCAAAATTGGCACAAGCTCCAAAATTCACGTTTCACTAATTTTTCGCTATTTTGTCCATTTGAAATCTGAAAAGTGTCAAAAGAAAAAGGCAAATAATTAAAAAACTATGACAAATAAATAATGAAAACCAATGTAAAGGTTACTTAGAATTAGCCTATTACATACTAAAAGTTTACTTAAAGGTGAACCACCCCTTTAAACAGGCAGACAATTACTTTCACTTTCCATTCAGCACTTCCTAGATGTCACTGCTCTCCCCGCATTCCCCCAAGGTTCTCTTCACCATTTAATTGTGTAACCAGTGCATGGGGATGGACATCAGGTCTCCCATTTGGGTACACAAACTAGATTTAGAGATGATGCAAGACTTGCCTTAATAACAGTGTCTACAAAATGGTTCCTGCCTGCTTGTTATTATTATTAATTCCCAGGTGAATGGAAACACGATTCAAATGATTTTTACAGTGCAATTAAAGTTCATTTTGCTTGACTAACATAATAAAATAGAGTTTGGTATTATTTTTTTGGGTGACGGGTCCCCTTTAACAAATCTCAAACTTTTAGAGTTTTAAAGAAATATAGAAAACTGTTTGAAATTGATAATCAATAGGACCCTTAGTTAGTGCTGTGTCGCTGACACTCAAAAAATGGCCTAAAGGGAGGGGAAGGTAGGGAACTGTTGTAGGCATGGACCAGTACTGTTATAGGGCTTCTAAACCTCTGGCCTCACACAGTAAGTTGAATATATAAAATTCAGCATATTCCTAGCTAGCTTTAGTTCTTCGTTAAGTAAAATGCCTACAGATAAAATCTTGGTATATCTAAAAATGAAAGTACTGTACACAGAGAGAGACACAGAGGAGGTAATGCTAGCAAGTCAATAATATTAGTAAATTATTTTTTATTGGCTGAAATAATATACTAGCATCTTACATGCTAGTGTCATTTACTTGCAGTTCTGTTATTTTGTATTTTACTATTATTTTGAACCATCAAGTCGAAACTGACATTTTCTGAAAATGCCTCCTGGTAAAGTTTAACCTTATTCTGTAACCTTGCTTTCCTGCAAGAACATATCTCACTTTCATCTTTAATGTATTATGAAGAAGGTAAAAATCAGCGTTTTGTTTTTTTTTATTGATTTTATGTTACTGTACTGTATGTTGGCTAATAAAGTATTACAGAGTTTTCACAAAGAGCAGTTAAAGACATGGTTATTTTTATTTAGAAAATCATTGATGATATGTGACTGAAGTACTTTACAGTGTGTATAAATACAAGGTGTAAAAATGTAGTGATAATAACATCTTCTGATGACATCTTCAGATAGAGCAGTTGTTTTGATATACATGGTACTCAATATGCAAGACGGTACACCAAGGTAAAAGAAGTCACAGCATTTATCCCAGAGAAAAAAAACATGACAAGCCATTTGCCTGGATACAGTTTGCCTGTTAGTGACCTTGGTGATTTCTTTTTAAGCTGAATTTATAGCTAAGTATGTATTTAATATGCCTCAGAGAGAGAGAGAATGAGAGGAAGAGACAGAGAGGCTATCATCCCCACACTCTCAGACATCAATAAGAAAAAAGCACACACAGCACATTCTGTTTCACCATATAGGCCTAAAGAAAGAATGTTCCTATTCTGGACCCCTTTAAGCAGTCTCATTAAATTAGAATTTACTAAAGGGCGAAGTGACTGTAGCTAGTGAAAATTCGCCAGAAAGACGATCCGCAGAGACATCGCCAATTTACAGACGTAGAGGACAATTTGCTAGTGAAAGAGCTCAATGCTAACAAAGCTCCGCTCCCTTTTGCCAGGTGAATTTTCCTGCTTCGTTAGGTTATATCTGGTGAACTGATACGATGAAGCTACATTCTCCTCAGTCTTATGTGAGTGACATCACATCCTGTACACCGAAAAGTCATAAAAACAAGACAAAACTTTGTTTTTTTTTCCATATTTTAAAGTGGCATTGTGTTTAAAAGTTGTAACTGTTAAAGGACAAGGAAACTCATTGGAGAGGCATATCGCTTGTGTGATGCGAAGTGCTAGTGATTCTCCTCCATGTGCATTCATTCAGCAGTTTAAACGCTGCACTTTAGAAACAAATGCTGAGATGCTGAAAAAATGGCACCCGGGACAGACCTTTCTCAGTTAACCTTAAAAGATTTCACCGAACGAGCAATAAAAGGTGTTTGGAGGGGAAAAGTTAGCGATTAGGTACAACAAATGATCCTCAATAAAATAGTAAAGTCTTGTGGCAAAAGGTTTCCTTGTCATTGAAAGTATCAGTATCTCTATGATATTACAGGGATACTGTCATGGGAAAAAAATTTTTTTGAAAATGAATCATTTAATAGTGCTACTCCAGCAGAATTCTGAACTGAAATCCATTTCTCAAAAGAGCAAATTGATTTTTTTTTATATTCAATTTTGAAATCTGACATGGGGCTAGACATTTTGTCAATTTCCCAGCTGCCCCAAGTCATGTGACTTGTGCCTGCACTTTAGGAGAGAAATGCTTTCTGGCAGGCTGCTGTTTTGCCTTCTCAATGTAACTGAATGTGTCTCAGTGGGACATGGGTTTTTACTATTGAGTGTTGTTCTTAGATCTACCAGGCAACTGTTATCTTGTGTTAGGGAGCTGTTATCTGGTTACCCTCCCATTGTTCTTTTGTTTGGCTGCTGGGGGGGAAAGGGAGGGGGTGATATCACTCCAACTTGCAGTACAGCAGTAAAGAGTGATTAAAGTTTATCAGAGCACAAGTCACATGACTTGGGGCAGCTGGGAAATTGACAATATGTCTAGCCCGTGTCAGATTTCAAAATTGAATATAAAAAAATCTGTTTGCTCTTTTGAGAAATGGATTTCAGTGCAGAATTCTGCTGGAGCAGCACTATTAACTGATTTATTTTGAAAAAAATGTTTTTTCCCATTACAGTATCCCTTTAATGATTCAGCCCTTTTAAGTTGTGCAGAGGAGCTCCCCATCTTGGATTTTGTTAGGATTGTCTGCGATGCTCACATGCTCAGTGTGCTCTGGTCAGCGGTTAGGAAGCTGAGCTTACAGGTTGTCGCAAATCATCAAGCAGAAAATGAGTTTCATGCATCACAGAAGCTGATGCTACAGGGCTGATTATTAGTTTAAATTGTAAATTGCACTGGTTTCTGAGAAATGTGAATCTGAGAAATGTGAATCTGACTTAACTGCTAATTAGCCTTGT
This sequence comes from Xenopus petersii, assembly GCA_038501925.1. Taxonomy (NCBI): domain Eukaryota; kingdom Metazoa; phylum Chordata; class Amphibia; order Anura; family Pipidae; genus Xenopus; species Xenopus petersii. The sequence continues at coordinate 38,041,055 of CM076681.1, read as the reverse complement.
AATGTAACATTTATATTCATTATATAAAGTATATTGTGAATCAGTTCTCAAGCTCAGATAACTTACAGCAGCACAGAGCATGTGCAGTGAATCAGTAGAAAAGAAGATGGGGAGTTCTTGGGACACCTTTGGAGGCACAGCTCTTCACTACTAAAGTCCTGCCTTTTTTCTTTTTTGTCTATTTGTGCCCCTGAGGAAGACCCTTAAGGTCGAAACACGTTGGGCTCACTTCTTTATATAATTTTGTAATTCTCTCTTTTTTGCTTTTTTGTAATAAATTCATTATATTTTGGAATTGGGTGTTTAATCCATTTTCTGTAATATTTGTAATCCCTCTTGGAGACCCTCATGGGGAGTCCCCTATGGATTAGCACCCCACAATTTTGGTTTAAGGGTGTGCGCCTTCTTTATTCTATTTTGTATCTGTGGTGGATTTGAGCTGTTACAGAATCCCTGAAACATAATGTGCAGCGTTTTTCTTTGTTAAGCTTTAGTTGTGCTTTTAAAGAAGAAGGAAAGCTACTGAAGCAGGTTATTGCCAATAGATTAGACACAATAGCGCAAGCTTTAACACTATATTTATTCTGCAGAATACTTTACCATACTTGAGTAAACAGCTCTTGGGGTGTTCTCTATTTGTTTAGGATAGCAACTGCCATATTGGCTTGGTGTGACATCACTTCCTGCCTGTCTCTCTCTGCTCACTTACAGCTCTAAGCTCAGATTACAGTAGGGATGGGAGGAGAGAGGGGGAGAGGAGCAAACTGAGCATGCTCAAGGTTGTGCCCTGGAGGTTTAAGCTAAAAACAGGAAGTCTGATACAGAAGTCCATGTATACACAATCGAAGGAAAGAAATGTGGTGTTTCTTTTGACAGAGGGCTCAGAGCAGCATTCATTTGAGAGTTTACTGGTGTATTTATATAGACCTTTCTAATAAAGCTTACTTCATTTTAGCCTTTCCTTCTCCTTTAATATTATAAATACACAATTCATTTTACAGATGGAATTTCTTATTCAATTGTGCAGGTGTTCTCTTTTCATGTTGGTAAAATATGTCACACCTGTTTGTATCTTTGGCTTATTTAGAATTCCTAACCAGCTGTTCATACAATAAAATCAGTTTAAAGCATTCACCTGCTTGTATCAAAAGCAGATAATGTAGTCATAGAGGAAAGAGTTCAGAATGCATACTCTGATATATAATTGTTATTGCTGAATTACAAATGAACAGGTAATAGAGGAAAATAGATTTTCAATATGACATGAATTATTTATCACTTTTTAGTTTCTCTCAAAGTACTGTATTTATTGGTAAACAGGTATTCACCTGTGTAAAAACTCTGTACATGTATTTCTTAAATTGTTGGCTCTAACATTATTATTCATAATTATTCTAACAAAATTTAGATAGAATGAGCACACAATATACTGAAATACCTCTAATCCCACTAATAAATGGTGCATATATTGCACAAACTGGCCTCTGCGGAGCTTTCTCTGTGTCCAATTGTCTACTAAATCATAATCTACTGTATACAGGTAGAAACAAATGCATTCTACCTATATCTGACGATTCAGAATTGATGTGTGGCCGATGTTCAGGCACCTTCAAAGGCAGTCGATAAAAATTTGTCATCCTTTCCGATCAACGAGACAACTATTATCCAATGCTTTTGCCAATATAGGTTGCCTCGTCTGCCACCAAACATGCACCATACATGCACCAAATATTGTTTGTTTGTATGATAGTATCGGTATGTGTATGGCCACCATTAGGGTATTCAGTATAGAAGCCTATGACTAAGGGAGATACTCCCGAAATGCGTTAGGTGTTTTACTAATACAATAAAGCCTTTTTCCAGAAGTGCTGTCTAATACATTGACTTTGCCATATGAAAGAGTATAGTGACCCATTGATTCACTAATCAATGCAGTGGTGCTAACCAAACAAAGATGAGCCAGTGTTGCTCAGTAGCACAAATATCTTTGGTGTCATTTGAATACTCTAATTCCTTCCTTAAACATACAACAGCACTACATCTTTTATACAACTGTAAACTACAACTTCAGTTTAGCTACTCATCATACAATAAAATACAATAATATTTTTCATGTGGCTCAAGTTCAAGTATTATAATGCATGAGCTAATGTATTTAATAATGTATGAACTAGACCAGAAAAGATAACAGCTGTGAAAGTGTGGAGATATTTTATTCACCTTCAGGAAGCCATGACAAAAGTTATGTGATAAAGACCAGTGTGTGCTTTTAAATTACAGTATTTACTGGGTCCTTTCTTACATAGTTGCCGTCTGTTTTCTGTCTGACATCACTATCAGTGTATAAAACAACCATATAGTCCTAAAGTTCGCTCCTTAGGAGTCAATTCTGTTCTCTCATTCACTCCTACATTGAAATGCTTACAAAATAATGCTTAAAGGCAGCAGGACATATGTGCACCAACTGGGTTCTACTGGTCAGGTCATGACACCATGTCATGTCTTGAGGCGAAGACTTTTCAAATGTTGTGCATGCAATCCTCTGGAACTTTGTTTGAGTCATTTAAAATCACTAAAACTCACATAAAACCCCACCTTTCCATTGAATTGGTGGTGGCTCGAGGGTTCCTCTATGTCAAAAGTTGCAATTTTGTATGATTCAGAACAAGAGGTAGGTCTGACTTTGACAACAAAGAATGGTGTAAATAAATACTGCAACTTTGTCCATTTATGGCTGCAAATATGGCTGCAGCTGAAAAATTAGCCCTACCTTCAAGGGCATGTAAAGTCTAAAATAGAATAAGGCTAAAAATGCTGTATTTTGTATACTAAACATAAACATTAACTTACTGCACCACAAGTCTAATCAAACAAATGATTTATGCTTTCAAAGTTGGCCACTGGGGGTCACCATCTTGCAACTTTGTTAAACATCTTTGCAAGACTAAGACTGTGCACATGCTCAGTGTGGTCTGGGCTGCTTAGGGCTCGTCATAAACAAAGCTGCTTGAGTTCTGCATGGCTGGGAAGTAAGGCGGGGGCTCCCCCTGCTGTTCATAAGTATGATTGTTTCCCTGCTAAGCAGTTAGGGACCATCTGACAATTCCTATCCACAGCAGTAAATGAAGGGGGAATTTTACTGCATACAGTGAGGTTTCTTATATAAACGATACACATTTTTTAATTAGAGTATATTGGAGATAGGTTTATTTTTCATTAAAGAAAGTAAAAATGGTATTTTTTTTTTTTGCCTTTACATGCCCTTTAAGTCATAAATGTATCACCAGTGCTTAATGATTTAAAATGAATGGAAATTGTAATCAGCTACTAGAAATGTCCTCTCATTTTAACACAGAAAGTGATGGTCACTACAGGTTTAGAAGAAATGCATCACTGTGCCAATGCCATGTATAATGCCACCTAAAAACACTGCAGGATAAATATATTGGCAGTTTGATGGATAATGCCCTCAAAACATATGGCAGAATAAATGCAGTGCCATTTCCTTTTATGTTACCCAGTGGCATAGCTAAAAAAAGATAATGTGACTCAAAGGATAATCATAATTAAGCCTCTTAAACTCTATGAACAAAACATTTTTCATAACCATATATTAAAATTATACCCAGAGCTCAAAGCTGAAAAAAATAAAGTACCATTTCCATGTATAATGCCAATATGATTTATAAGAAATAAAGTGCCTCTTCAATGTATAACACCCCCATAACACATACAGTATCACATGAGAAATGAGAAGAATCATCATTTTATCTCTTTATTTAATTCACTTCACAATGCCTTATTTAGGCATGGCAATTAAAAAGGTTGATTGCCACTTTAAGGCTCTCTAGATATTGTTGAACTACTTGAACAACTCCCAAAACATATTGAAGCCTTTAAGATATAGGTGGGATGCTCCTCTAGATCAGAAATATCTAGAGAGCCTTAAAGTGGCAATCACCCCTTTTTATGTTCCTTTTTTAAATTTGTCTGCAATAACAGTATCCCCAGATATTGAAATTACAGTTACAATAACAATCCAAATAAAATGATGAAAAAAAAACCATAGCACTTAAAGATTTCTGGGCTTTTTTTAATTAATGGGATAGTGTGTCCTAGGAATAGTGATGGGCAAATTTATTTGCCAGGCGCGAATTTGCGGCGAAAAATGAAAGCCGGCACATTTTCACCCGTGAATGTGCGCCGGCATCCAAAAAATGGACGCCGGCCTCCAAAATACGGACGCCGGCGTTAAAAACTGATGCAGGCATCAAAAACAAGATGCCGGCGCCGTTTCGTGAATTTAGCTGGAAATTCGCAAATGTTTCGGCGAATTGAAATGCCCAAAATTCACCCATCACTACCTAGGAAACATGTAAGTACAACACATCTCCCATGCATGTACTCATTTATGAGCCTCTGGTGATTTTTTCATCAAGCAAAAACTAACTAGTGGTGGGCAAGCTTTCCTAAACTTTCTTTTCTAATAGTTTCTACTGACTGCAGTGAAACACTAGAAATCCTGATTCTCTTTGTTGACGAGCAAAGCTGTATTTTGATAGCTGGAAAAAACGTAACCCCTCTCATTGGAAATACTGTATAACAGTTTCAATGCTGTTCATCCTGCTGCCAAATCAATCACAAAATAGCAGGATGCTTAAACTTCCTTTTGCTTACTAACCAGTCTGAAGGAAGCTGGAGATGAAGTCCAGTCAGAAGGAATCAAGAGCTTCCATCCAGGTGCCATCCATGCCCTAAACTTTCTCTGAAAGTTTGACACTGATGGTTTTGGGGAGACTAAGACTCCCCAAGCTTTAATTATAATCCACCTCTGTGCTCCTGTATGTGATACGTTCCTTGGGAGATCATTTGGAAGGGAAATACTTAATGGACCTTTGTCTTTTTCAACCCAAATTAACTGTGTAGCATTGTAAATTAAAGGTTATTCAAAGGATACTGAAGATCCAAAGCAAAGACATAGAGGTTAAAATTATTGCAGCAGCAGAAACAGAAACAGGCATTGGACTAACCCCTTGACTGTGTTCTCATGCTGCAGAAATCCAAAGGAGAACTTTGTGCTTGAATAGAGATGGAGGCTGAAGGAAGTCAACTTGACTTTATGTAAATATGAATACAGATTTGATTATTTAGTTAATTAAAAGATTTATAGAGAAAGCAGAAAAAAATAAAACAGTCTATCCTCTGGCAATAAAGCATTCTGTACACTGATATAATGCAAAAGACAGGTCATCCGACTCAAAGATGCTGTGAGGTCCAAAATGTGGTGTTTTTTTTATTTATTTATTTGCCTTACAGCATCTATAGAGAAGCACCCTGTAATATCCTTTTAACATCCTGTACATTTCCATCTCAAAAACTGTGACGTTGCAACTTTTTCTTATTTAGTATTTTATGTTTAATGCCCTCTGTCTAGTATCGAGTGCAGATGTTGTGCACTGTAAGAAGGTATTCAAGCAATACCACAGCAAACAATGATTAAAAATGGCACACAAACATAATGATTGGTGGCATTATTGAACTTCCATTCGGTTGCTAATCCCCGATACCGTCATAGAAACTGCCAGCAACTATGACTACAGAGGAAACACAGTTAGTGCCAGAGTTTGATATCACATGTGTAAACATTTTTTTAAAAGCTACCCGAAAAAGCACTAGGAAAGAGAACTGGCAGGAGACCAAGAAGCTGTATGATGAAGTGGGCCAAGAATTTCGTTTTGGAATGATTCCATGTGTGGTTTTGAGAGTAATTTGTATGATTTGGAAAACCAGTAATATAGCACTGTGTAAGGAGAGGTTATCTAAGGTAATGTCTGCAATGGTAGTATGTTACTGCAGACTTTAAATGATTGTTTTATTACAGACACTTCCATAAAAGGAAACTACAGATGCATAGTACATCAAATCCTTTTTCACTTCAGACCAAATTCGATTACAAAGATACTGCATGTGTATTTCAAAATAATAAGCATTCACATGCGGCCGATTATTTCTTTTCTCAGTATCATTTTCTTTCTTCCATTGTGTTTCTTTGGAATTTGGAAATGATATATAATATGTATGTATTTGGCAATAGCACTATCACAAATGCAGGTTTATTTTGTTCCATTAATGTAAGACTAAAAACACAATCCAGTTTCTATCCAGGTTTCCCCCAGAGATTTTGATTTTGAGACATACAGTGTAGACATAGATTTTGAGGTGCAAAATACTTCGAAATTCGAACATCAAATTTAAATACTTCAAATTCGAATATTGAATTAAAACTTTTTTTCATCGAATTTGGGTATTCTGCGGTAAAAGTAAAATTGTTCGATCGAACAATTAAATCCTTCGAATCGATTCAAACCTACGATTTTACTTCGACTTATAAAAACTTAGAAAACTTCTGTAGAAGGTCCCCATAGGTTAACATAGCACTTCGGCAGGTATAATTTGGTCGAAGTTTTTTTCATCTTTCGTCGTTCATCTTTGCCCTTAGCAACTTGAACTTTAAGGGGCAGATTTATCAAGGGTCGAATTTCGAAGTAGAAAAAACTTCGAAATTCGACCAATGAATATTATCCTCCAACATTCGAAAGGATTTTATACATCGTACAATCGTATTCCGATCATAGTACGCTCGTACACCGATCGTACTTCATATCGAACAATTCGAACGATTTTATCGTACGATTTTCCCAAAAAATCCTTTGACTTAAAAAAAACTTACCAAAACATACAGGAGGTCCCCCATAGGCTAAACAGCAATTCGGCAGGTTTACGTTGGCGAAGTATTGAAGTTGAAGTTTTTTTAAAGAGACAGTACTTCGATTATGGAATGGTCGAATAGTCGAACGATTTTTACTTCGAATCAAAGCCGAAATAAATTCGAAGTCGTAGTAGTCCTATTCGATTGTCGAAGTATCCAAAAAATTACTTCGAATTTCAAATTCCCTCGATTTCACTTCAACCCTTGATAAATCTGCCCCTAAATACTGAGGATTGAAAAAGGAGTATAGTGTTGCCTGGGCTCCCTGGCGTTTTCTAGTATTAGCTCCACTGCCCAACTTATTGTAATGTCCTTACTAAAAACGGTGACCATTTTTTCTTCAAGCATTCATACTTAAAATGTATAAGCATTATAGTATTTAGTATTTTACTCTACAGCTATATTATAATTACCACAATACCATATTTCCATTGAATGAATGTAATTAACCCTGACATAAGCTATACTTTGTATCAATTATTAGTCATGGGCGAATTTGGGGCGTTTCGCTTCGTTGTAAAATTTGCGAAATTGCGAAACGGTGAGAAATTCACCCCATTCATCCAATTTTTTTTGATGCCAGCAAATTTTCGAGGTGGTTTCGCGAATTTATTTGCCGGCGGCGAATCGCAGGAATTCGCCGCAAATTTGCGCCTGCCGAATAAATTCGCCCATCACTATCAATTATATTTTAGTATTTAGGAATTTCACAAATACAAAAAATGTACAAAAAATGTAAGTTCATCTCATATAATCTCTTACTGTTTTGAGATAAGTTTCCCTTTATTGTTTGTGTATTAGTGATCTTGATCCCTACATATATGCTTTGTGTTAAAGTAGTGTTTTGATGTAAAGTTACATTTAATATAGCACTGGTGTGTGCTCCTTTTTCCTAGATGATGTACTGTATATGACCAAAGTGTCTTTAAAAAAAAGGCCACTTTGATACACAGTCTGTACTGAGATAGAGAGGATAGCATCGAATTATTTGATAATATTGGAAATGTTGGAATATGTTGGAAGATTTGTCAACCAATATATTGATAAACTAAGATATTCAGAAAATAATATGCCTGTATTAAATATTTGCTTTAATGTAAGTTCCCCATTAAGTTTCAAATGTCTCTCCTTGATTCTTGATATTTCTTTAAAAATGCTCCTTAAGTGCCACCCAGACTACACACAGAGACTGTCATGAAGATCAGTTAAAGTTACCTTAGTTAGAAGTCAAACACACACCAAAGGAGTATGTTCATTAGCCACACACATTTGTTCCAAAGAACTTGAATGCATAAATAATACAGCTTTTATACAAATGAAAGTTACAACTGGATTGTGCCCAATTCTGAGGCATCAGTACAAGGAAGTGTTGTGTTTCTAGTGCTTTTAACTGTTAACTTATTAAAATAAATCAGTTTTTCATATCCTCTATTTAAAGAAATAATAGTAAAATCTAAGAGGTGCTGAAAGGCACTGGTTGTCGCCAGGCATTACTCATGGCGTTTTGAGGTTAGGTTTACCCTAAACTATTTTGACTCTGAATGACCATTTATTATTTACTTCAACATGATTTTCGGTAGAACACTGCTGCCTTCATCATATGAGTTTTAAAGTTGATGTGAGGTTAGGTTGTGGGCTAGGACTATAAACAACTCTGACTGCTTATGTGAGGCCACTGTTTTTCTTGCTTTTGAATTTCCTAGTACTACTTTAGGCCTGATGTTGAGAACTAAATATCTATGTATAGTGATGAGTAAACAATTGCGCCATGTACAGATTCACAGCAAACTTCACCACTGGCAAAAATATTCTCAAAATTGTGTCAAACATTCGCCATGTGGCTCGTTACACTTTGCGTGACACAACAAAAAGACGCAAAACAAGTGCAGAAAAAATGGGCATAGACTTAAATGTAGTTTGCTACAAAAATGACGAGCAACAAAAAAAGTTGCTGCTCAAAAATGTTGGGGCATCTTTGGAGACAAATATCTTCATTACAGGCATCGCATCTCTTATCAGGAAAGCCATTATCCAGAAAGCTCCAAATTACAGGATGGTCGCCTCACTTAGACTACATTTTATCCAAATAATCCAAATATTTTAAAATGATTTCCTTTTTTCCGCTGTAATAATAAAACAGTACCTTGTACTTGATCCAAACAAAGTATAATTCATTATTGGAAGCAGAAACAGCCTATTGGGTTTATTTAATGTTCACATGTTTTTCTAGTAGACGTAAGGGATGAAGATCCAAATTACAGAAAGATCCAATATCCAGAAAGGCCCAGGTCCTGAGCCTTCAGAATAACAGGTCCTATACCTGTACTAAAGTCCTGTGGTGAATTTGAGATGGTACAGAATCCTGGAACATAATGTTCCCTGCTAAGTGGCTGTGGTTGCTGTGGGCTGGTACAGAAACTCAAAACATAATGTGCAACATTTCTAGCCTTCTTCTTTAGTTCTCCTTTAAAGAAGGAATCTGAAAATGTAGTCTGAAATTGCAGAATCTGTCATTCTTGTAACTAATTCTACAATATGGAACTAAACTAAACTTTGGAAACTTGATATTTAGAAACTTGATATTTCAAAACTGGCACACAATTTTGCAGAGCCTGATATTCCAAAAACAAATATTATGGAACCTGACATACTAAAAGAAGAACCAAAATGACAGAAACCAACATTCTGGAGGCCAACAATACATAGCCAAAATTCCATTAACAGAACCATACATTCCAAAACCAAATATTAGGAGACAAACATACCACAACCGAAATCCAGTATTGTCAGGACATTCTGGAAACATACCCAGGCATCCTGAAATCCAACATTCTAGAACCAAACCTGATATTATCAAACCAGACAATACAGGACTCAACATTCTGGAAATTATCCAAATATTCTGAACCTTGACTTTCCAGAATTAGTGATGGCCAAATTTATTTGCCAGACGCAGCGAATAAATTCGCTAATTTGCTGCGAAAACATTGACGCCGGTGACAGAGTCAACGCCATTGACAATTTAGATGCAGGGATGATTAACGGATGCCCATTGATTTCAATAGGCGCCGGCATCAACTTTGACGCCGGCACCCATTTTGACGCCGGTGTCAAAATTGCTGTTTCACTAAATTTTCACAAATTCACCCATCACTATCCAGAATTCAACATTCTACAAGCAGAGCCCTGCCACTGTAGAACCCAATATTCCAAACTGGTAATCCACAATTCTAGGTCCTGACTGGTAATTAAACCTGAAATTCCAGAACTGAAAACCACATTTCCAGAAGCAGAACATAACTGTGTGACAGGTCCATAAATGGGATTTAGGGTAAGAGCAAAATGATCTTTTTTTTAAGTGAGTAAATTTCCTTTAATGTTTCCAAAATTCATTTAGACCTTTTTATTTGCTTGCAGCCAATAGTTTTCATTACATTATCCTATGCAAAATCCATAGCATATTTTGATTATAGTACATATATTCTGATAAAGAAAAGTGACCCTATTACACTACTACTACTTATGAGTTGCCACCTAGCTGGTACAAATTATGCTAGAAGCCAGTGCTATTAACAGGAAAGAAATGTAACAGACAGAAAGGCCTGCATTTATTTCCAGAAAAGGTGACAGCACTAAATTTCTTTGAACTCCTGTTCTGATTCCAGGAAATTCAGTGCTACTTGTAAATTATGAAACTCTCCGTTCTATTTGCTAAATCCATCCAATGAATTAGAATTTAGAAAATAGAAGTGTAAACCAGCTCTTTTGCTTTGAATCATTAAAGATCTATTTGCGTACGTTCTTCTCTTATTTCTTTAACAGTGTAAGAAAATGGCTAATATGAGGCACCTAGAGTAAATCTGCCCTGACTATGCTGCAGTTGAATTATTCATTTGGACATGTACACCACTCTGTGAAATTACTCCTTCCTCTGTTATGTAGATTACTTCTCCAGTCCCCAAGGGACTGTAGTTTACCAGAATAAGAATCCCATCCAGCCAGGCCAGAAGACAGAGCAGTAAGCCAAGCAGAATAAAGCACATGGCAGTATAACTGATGTACTGTTTCCATGCAAACACTTAATAGGTGTAGCAGAATTTTCCATTTTAAGAATAAGAAGGGAGCAAATACTTCAACAATAATGCAATCACTACAGATGGAGAAATTCAGAGAATGTGTTTCTCCTGTGTAGTTGGAAATGAGTAGTACAAAAATAGAGCAAACCATTTCAGTGGATTCTCTGATTTAAGTCTTCCCTTAAGCAGTCTGGGTGGTGTTATGGGTGTGCTTCATATATCTCCATGTTAAGAAGTAATGATAATGGACAGTATCCCAGGGATTGTGTTGAGGTTAAACTTCAAGACATTCTTTGACTGAATGCTCTATTGGCTTATAATTGCATGCCTAAATTTGCCACACACTTTTTAAAATAAATTCTATTTATGAAAAAAGTCTGTTTTTGAGTGTCTTGTTCCTACAAACAATGGTCTCTTTGTTAGAGCTGATGGTACACATGTCTAAAATAATAAAACCAACTCAGTTTGCACAAAATGTTTCAAATTAATATAAAAAATAAAGTCACTGTAAAATTGAACCACAAAGTCAATCTGACACTCGTAAATGTTTTCCACCATCATATCAAAGTTGGGTGTGTTTTCTCTGAAAAAAGGTTCTATGTATGGTTTAAAAAGTAAGATATGAGGACCAGGAAGAGTGAAAACAGTAGTAATGGTGGTTGTAAAATTCAAAAGTGTTTATTTGGATTTAGACAGCCTTACTTGTTTTGTGCTTGATGGGACACTTACTCATAGGCTTATCAGGCATGAATTAGTAAGGCTACCTATGTTTATTGCTTGTTTATTGGCCATTATTGGTACCCACAGACTGGAGTCTATGTAGTGAGACTACATGTTACTGACAACTTTCATATTTTAGCGTAGGTCAATTTGAATAGGGCGAGTACACTAAAGTCGTATGGACGTCTTTATTAGAGATGTTGGTGCAAATGCTTGAAATGGCCACTTTTTATTACAAATGTCCAAGGAACCTGAATAAAGGCAAAAGAGATCCTCTAATGCCCTACACATGAGCCCACCCTAAAACAAATGTTCCATGCCTGTCAAATGTCTGGGGAAAAATGTCAACCCAAAAAAGTTTAATAGTTAGGATTTTTGCAGGTAATCCTGCTTAGAAAAGAAAAGGTCACCAGTGTTTTTACAACTTTAATGCATTTTTGGCAGACAAGACATGATGTAACTGGCAAAAGATTGAGGAAGATCTAGCTTCATTTTAGCAATTCGCCTGGTCTGAGGTGGCGAAGTCAATGTTCAGTAAAATTCGCACTTTACTGAATTTGAGGAGTAACCACCATTCGCCAGAGAGAAAGGAGTGCAAATGAATGCAAGCGACGGTCTTGTTCGCTAGTGAATTGTCGCCTACACCTGTTAGTAAATTGGTGATGCCCTGTGGGTGGGATTTCTGAAATGTGCTAGCGTAAGCCACTTTGTCCTTTAGAAAATCTGCCCCAACAATGTGATGCCTTTACCAAACATACAGGTTGATCTTTGCACTACCGCAAATATTATACACTTTTGTGTGCGGGAACTGAACTCCATAAACACAGACGCTTATGAGGGGGACATGATACCTCTTTACAAATACTTTAGAGGACATTATAGAAAAAATTGTGTGGAATTTTTATTTCACAAAAAAAAGAGCAAAGAACAAGAGGTCATCCATTACTGGAGGAATTTTATTTTCAGCAGAATCAACAGAAATAGTTCTTAAGACAATAGGCAATACTCATAGGTATCTGACTGATCTGACTACAGATTTTCTCTGTTTTCAGGTTTTTACATAAAGGGCTCATAATGTACCAGCCTTTACACCAATGTAACTCTTGATTGGTGCCACTTCTTTAAGGAAGTCTATGAAGATGAATGCTAAATTTTTTTATTATTTTCAGTGCCATTAAACATTGAGAGGATACAAATTATTAATGAATTTATGAATTCACACATTTCGTAGCAGAAACAAAATCGACATTGTCTTTTAATGCAAAGTCCTCTTTCCCTTGGCATTCATAACCACACTGAATAATGTGTTTTCTGGCTCTTATGCTCACAAAACTACAAGTTCTTCATAATGTGGGGGTGCCCCCGGATTATGTACATAGTACTTTGCTGTTCTCTATATACTCTGTTTTTGAGATCTCGTCCATTAATTTGTCTTTAAAAGAACAGTGACACCAAACAAATAAATTGTATTAAAGTAATGAAAATATAATTACTTGTTGCGCTGCACTGGTACAACTGGTGTGTTTGCTTCAGAAACTCTACTTTAGTTTATACAAACAAACTGCTGTGTAGCCATGGGGGCAGCCATCCAAAGTTGAAAAAGGAGAAAAGGCACAGGATACACAGCAGATAACAGATACAATGGTATTCTTCAGAACTTATCTGTTATCTACTGAGTATCCTGTGCTTGAATGGCTGCCTCCATGGCGCCACAGCAGCTTGTTTATATAAACTATAGTTGTGTTTCAGAAGCAAACAAACCAGTTTTACCAGTGCAGGGCAACACTGCATTATATTGTATTCCGTAAAAACATTTTTTTCCCGTTATTACTGTGCCTTTAAACATCATCTCAAGATATATACATGTATTTATAAACCCTTCACCCAACCTTTGATGTGGTGCCTCCTAGCTATCGCTACAAAATCTTTCCCATGACTTTCAAAAAACTTCATTCCTATTCACCTAACTATATCTCCTCACTTAAACCTCCATACATTCCTATAATCATGCATATGGCAGGGTGCAAAGTGCAAAAGTCGCCATTAGTGTACAGTATGGTTTTGCTGCAAATTTTTCATGCAAAACAAAAAAAAAAGTTTCATGCAACGGTGCCAAAAATTTCACGTTCTGCTTCCGGTGACATCTATTTTTAGACACGTGCCTGCCCACCCCCACTAGCATATAAAGGGAAGCAGACTGGCAAGTTAGGGTCGAGTGTGGGGGCAGAGTGGCTGGTTAGGGTTTGAATGTGGGTCAACAATTTGTTGACCCGCACATTACTAGTGCTTAACAGTGACAAGGGAATTTGTGCATATTCGCGAAATTTACCGAGTAACGGTGAAAAATTTGCTAATCACATTGAAGTCAAAGGGTGTCAAAATTATTCTGACACACGTCAATTTTGTCTTGAGTAACAATTTTTATATGCGCACCTATTTGGTCCAAATGCATTAAAGTCAATGGGCGTCCGAATAATTTTGACGCTTAACAATTTTTGCGGTGTTTTTTTTGCCGACAAATAAATTCGTTTGCAGCAAAATGTGGAAATGTGCAGTGCATTTGTGTCTGGCAAATTTATTCGCCCATCACTGATGCTTAATACTGTAAATGAGCCCTCTAATCTTCTGTAAGGAGTATACAAATAAAAATCAGTAGCGGAACTACCGGGGAAGCAGGGGGTGCGAGCGGCCAGGGCCCCCACCCCCTCAGGGCCCCCGGCAGCCCGCGCGCCACTGAGGGGGGACGGGGCCCGGCTGCGTGTCACGCACCAGGACCCGCCCCCCTCTATTTACGCTACTGATAAAAATATACATACATACATTGAAAATAGTTATATGCCATGTAAACCAGGACACAACATTAACTATTCTCCATCTGTGCAGTGTACTGTAAAGCCCAAAATATTCCTTATATATTATTATTAGGGTATACTTTATTATAAGTTCCTTTCAGGACTGCCTTCAGTATACTTTATGGCATAGTTATTATTTGGATTCCTGGCTGGATTCAGAGACAAGAACAACATATGTCAGAATTTATAGACTTTTGATTTGATTTCATTCTTTGCACTCCCTGATATACTGTAGGTTTCTGCCATGCTAATTACATTGCTGTAGCTGACACCTCTCTGTGTAATGTCACTAGTTATTTTAGTACAGCTCATTTAACAGATTATGATCTTGTGAAAAGAACAGAGAAATAAAACAGCCAATTAACCAACCCTTGTTCAAAGGGATTTATTCCTTTTACACTACCTAAAATGTTAGCTTAAATTGACTTTTGCTTGTATGGGGTTTAGGTTTGTGCAATAAGGTGAAAGTATAGGCAATGACTAGTTTATGCAATGCAGATAATGTTTCCAATATGGCTCTTACATGTTAGACACACATTACTATCAATTGATGTTGAAATGAAGGCTTTTAGTGTTCTCTGTTTAAAAATCCCCTATTTTTCTTCATGTTAACATATACCCATATGCAACTGGAATGGTCCAAATTAGCCTGCTATTATGGCTGTTTTCAGTCAGGCCCCATCCCATGTTGTTTAAATGGAAGAGAATCACCAAAAAAATGAAGTTGTTTTAATGAAATGACAATAAAATGTACCGTTACCCTGTGCTGGTAAAAGTGGTGTGTTTGCTTCAGAAAAACAACTATAGTTTATATAACAAATAAAAGTGGATCAGCGCCTTTGGCACTAGAGAAACCAGAAACAGAGTATGGTGCAGTACGTTCAAATCTTGTCAGGTAACACCCTGTGTTTAACAAAACACTCTATTGTTTTTGTTCCCTCAAAGAAACCTTCCGCTTCCCAGGATGATACACCAATACTTATTCTGACAACCTTAACCAATTTGGCCAATGTGCCTACTAACAAATCCATAATTAGAGATATTGCATGTAGTATTCAAAGGGGGTCTCTCTTCGCAGTATAACTTTAGTCTTCAACAGAAGGATACACAAAGTATTATTAAATACTGTTTATTTAATAAAAATCTTTAAAAAAAAACATTTGCACTTACATTTGGTTCTATGAGGTTAGACACCCATATATATAAGTCTTCAGCAGGTTTCTGATAGGATCCAAGGAGGGATATTTTCCGGCGTCCTTCCTTCTCCTCGTGGTTCTACCCGCAGTTTATTGTGACGTCACTTCCGCCTAATGTGTTTTGCTTCCTTAGAGGCAAAGGCAAAAGATGCCCAAGGCACACGCATTCACGTTAGCGGCGCTCACCCACGTATATGCTTAATCGGTGCTGACCCACACATGCGCGGTAGCATAGTAGTGGTGTTCACAAGCACAGCTTAGTACCAGGTCCAGTCTAGGGGTAGGCAGAAGAGGTAACTGCCCAGCGCCCCCCAGTTGTTGCACCCTAGGCAGCTGCCTCTTCAGCCTACCTTTAGTTTCAACTCTGCTCAGAGACCTGTACAGCTGAGAGACTGTGGAAGAAATTAGACTAAAGGACTAACTGACTTTTTTCCTTGTTATTTTATTGTTTTATAGTTTATATAAACACACAACCATGTTGCTATGGGGGCAACCATGCAAGCACAGGATATACAGTAGATAACAGAAGTCCTGAAGAATTCCATTGTATGCTACTGAGCTTATCTGTTAGCTGCTATGTATCCTGTGCCTTTTCTCCTTTTTCAACTTGAATGGCTGCCCTCATGACTAATCAGCAGCTTATTTATATAAACTATAGTTGTCATTCTGAAGCAAACACACCTAGCGCCGTTTCTGTGCCTGAAGTGGCTCCCGCAATGCTGCCCCCCTCGCCCGCTTACCTGTATGGGGGGGAGGCCACAACACTAGTGCAGAGAGCACAATTGCTCTCTCTCTCTCTTGCACTAGTAAAGCAAATGTCCGGGTTTAAAAAAACAGAAATATTGCTTTTAAAAGGTACCAGGAGCGGCATTTTGCTGACCCTGGTAACCTATCTGGTGCTGCCCCCTAGGGCGAGTTTTTCAACTCAACTCACCACCTGATGGAGCGCCCCTGAACACCCCGGTTGTACCAGTGCCGGGCAACACTACATTGCATTGTCATTTCATTTAAACACTTTCATTTTTTGGTGATACTGTT
The DNA here is from genome assembly GCA_038501925.1 of Xenopus petersii. Taxonomy (NCBI): domain Eukaryota; kingdom Metazoa; phylum Chordata; class Amphibia; order Anura; family Pipidae; genus Xenopus; species Xenopus petersii. The sequence continues at coordinate 38,024,404 of CM076681.1, read as the reverse complement.
CCTTTAACACATACAGAAAAATCTCACTAATGATCATTGAGTGCCTAAATAGTGTAATGGCTTAAACTTTGATATTTTATATTTCGGCTGGCGAATGTAAATCCTTCGACTTTGAATATTGAAGTCGAAGGATTTACTGCAAATAGTTCGATCGAACGAAAAATCTTTCTTTCCAACGATTAAATCCTTCGAATCGTTCGATTCGAAGGATTTTAATCCATCGATAGAACGATTTTTCTTTGACCAAAAAATTGATAGAAAGCGTATGGGGACCTTCCCCATAGGCTAACATGGCATCTTGGTAGGTTTTAGGTGGTGAAGTAGGGGGTTGAAGTTTTTTTTAAAGAGACAGTACTTCGACTATCGAATGGTCGAATAGTCTAACAATTTTTAGTTCAAATCGTTCGATTCGAAGTCGAGGTCGAAGGTCAAAGTAGCCAATTCGATGGTCAAAGTAGCCAAAAGAATCATTCGAAATTCAACGTTTTTTTTTATTCTATTCCTTCACTCGAGCTAAGTAAATGGGCTCCGTTAGCGATTGGCTAAGCTGAAAATTTGCGAAACGGTGAAAAATGTGCATTACCATCTGTGGGCGACAATTTTTTCTTGTATCAATTTAAAATAATATCTGTCACCCGTTGGAGTCTATGGCCGTCTTTTTCAAAGTGAAACCTGGCTAAATTTTGCTCATCACTGCTTACATACATTTGCCTGCAGTCAAGTTGTCACAAAAAAATTGTAATGGGAAACATTACGCAAAGGCAACCCAGTATCTGCTAGAATCGAAATCGCCGGTGGGATGACACTCAGAGCGATTTGTTTTCCGAAACTTCGGGTGACTTTGGAAAACGAAGCTCTCCGAGTGCCATCCTGTCGATTCTAGCTGGCGGATCTAACTGGTGGAAATAGTAAATGGATGTTAATCTGAGTACCTAGGCCCATATTTGTTAAATTCAACAAAAGAAAAAGGAGTCCTAGGACTACAGGTCTAACCCTTCAGCCCTGTGCAACAGATGACAAAAATACAAAAAGATAAATGATAATTATTAAACTTATTAAAACTTATTAAAAAAGATTATTTTCTTAGGAGTATTAGAATTATTAGGTGGAGAATTTTCTTTCAAACAAGCCCAGCTCCCCAACACACAGTCACACAAACATTTGTTAAAACAGCTGGGGTGGTTTTTCTTTGCCAGTTGGATTGAAAAACAACAGCTTAATGACTAATGAGTCATCCGTTCTATAACACTGTTACTTAGTTTAAATAGTTAATAACTGTACTTTGACTGCTGTCAGAAACCAATTTAAGAGATTTATTAAGTCTTTCTAAATACATGCCAAGTAAATATGCAAACTTTTCCAGCTAAGATTAATAGAAGGGTTGAGTGTGGGCTTCCCTAAGAACTTTGACACCTAAGTTAGAAAGCATTGATGAAGTGTGAAAATTCTCAATAATTTCATCAACGCTACTAGTTAAGTAGTAAAAGCATCTTTCATCTGTTAATTCCACTGACCAACCTCACTAAGTCCTGTATGATATGCAAAATAATTCAATGCAAATAGTTGGTTATTATAAGGGATTTCTTAGATTTGAATTCCACTGACATTAGTATTGTTCCATCTCTTCCTTTATGGTGCTATATATTGTGAGCTTTCAGGTAGCAGGAATCTTGACCACGGCACTTTTGTAGCACAGAATCAACACACAGAGCCTTAATTCAGTCCAATTCAGGCTGGGCTGCTTTATTTGAAGCCGTTCACACAGACAGCATAAACAGAAGATTTCAGCAGTTTGAAATAAAGCAAATAAAACATATCACAGTCCAGCACTTACTGATTCAGCTCAGTTTCCTCAGTGTCTGGTGTGCAAAGCAAAGGCTCCAGGCTTGTAGTTTTAAACAGGCAAAATCTGTAACGGTATCTCTGTGTAACTTTCAGCTTTAGTTCACAGCAGGCTCCTCAGCCCCTCACACACACTGAAACTAGACACCTGATTAATTTATGAGCAGGTAGCTAACACCACACCCAGGTCAGTCTGGAGTGGAATGGAAGGCCCACCCAGATCCTTCCCTTCATTCCAGCCCTGGATACCCTAAAGAAGAATAACACTGCAGTTTCTTAACTGCCATATCCTTCATCCAGGGCCCTTAACCCCTGAACTAACATGCATTTTCCTTTTACCATATCACATATCCCCCCCCTAGATCACTAGTAGAGTGATCTACAAGAGGACGAGACACTGGTGAAGTCCCATACTTTAAAGTCACCTTATGCTAATGACCAACATTTTTCAGACAAAAACCTGGGAGAAACATATATTCCATCAAGCACTTTCCCAGATATCCTGTTTAACTCTTTACTATGTACATTACTTTCTTGTACCATCCCCACTGTTGGGATAGATGCACCAAAGAGGGAATGGATTCTGGAGAGGCCATCAACATTGCTCATCTGAACTCCTGGCCTATGTGTTACCGTAAACTTAAACTCTTGCATAGCCAGGAACCAGCGGGTAACTCTCCTATTAGTCTCCTTCTTATCACACATCCATCTCAGTGGTGCGTGATCTGTCACTAACTCAAATTCCCTTCCTAAGAGGTAATACCGTAGTGCCTCCAGTGCCCACTTTATGGCCAGACACTCTTTTTCAACTACTGCGTACTTCCTCTCGTGGTCATTTAATTTTCGGCTAATGTAGACTACTGGATGTTCCTCTCCATTATGAACCTGAGACAAAATTGCCCCTAGCCCTACATCGGATGCATCTGTTTGCACAATAAAAGTTTTAGAGAAGTCTGGTGAAAACAATACTGGCTTGGAACATAATGCATCTTTTAAAGCCTGAAAAGACTTTGCTGTCTCCGGTGTCCACTTTACCATTACAGATTCTTTCCCTTTTGTCAAATCTGTTAAAGGCGCTGCAAGGGTAGCAAAGTTTGGGATAAACCTCCTATAGTAGCCTGTAATCCCCAAAAAAGCTCGGACCTGCTTTTTATTTAGAGGGTGTGGCCAGGCTTGAATGGCCTCAGTTTTATTAACTTGGGGTTTTATAACCCCCCTACCAATGATGTACCCCAGATACTTAGCCTCTTCTAACCCAATAGCACATTTTTTTGGGTTGGCCGTAAAACCTGCCATCTGGAGAACACAGCCTGGACCCTTGGCAAATGTGAATCCCAATCAGGGCTGTGTATGATAACATCATCTAGGTATGCAGCCGCCCACTGTCTATGGGGTTTTAAAATTTTGTCCATTGCCCTTTGAAATGTTGCAGGCGCATTTTGTAATCCAAAAGGCATCATTCTATACTGGAATGCTCCCTCTGGTGTTACAAAAGCTGTTTTCTCTTTAGCGGTTTGGGAAAGAGGGATCTGCCCATAACCTTTTGTAAGATCTAGGGTTGTTAGGTAACGGGCAGTACCTAACCTGTCAATCAGCTCATCCACACGTGGCATAGGGTATGTATCAAATTTGGATATTGCATTGAGCTTACGAAAATCATTGCAGAACCTCCAACTTCCATCTGGTTTTGGAACCAGTACAATAGGAGAAGACCAATCACTACAAGACTCTTCAATAACACCCAGATCTAGCATTTTTTTTACTTCTTCTGCTACTACCTGTCGCCTAGCTTCTGGTATTCTATAGGGTTTTAGCTTTACATGATCCCCAGGGTTAGTAACAATGTCATGTTCAACAATAGAGGTATGACCTGGAAGTTCTGAAAAAACTTCTCTATTTCTCATGAGAAATTCCTTTACCTCTTGTTTCTGAACACCCGAAAGGGTCTCTGCAATCTTCACCTCTGGAATTAAAGGTTGTTTATTGAATGTTTTTGCATATAGTATAGCAGATTCAGCAGCTAGGGACTCTCTGTCTTTCCATGGTTTCAACAAATTAACATGGTAGATTTGCACAGGCTTCATTTTCCTGGCTGATGAATTTTATAATTCACTTCCCCACTTTTCTCCATTACTTCAAAAGGGCCTTGCCACTTTGCAAGGAATTTGTTTTCTGCCGTGGGGACTAACACCAGGACCCTATCACCAGGGGCAAAAGTACGTACATGAGAACCCCTGTTATATACCTGTTGCTGCATGGCCTGAGCACGCACCATGTGTTCTTTAACAATTGGCATTACTGCTGCAATTCGATCCTGCATTTGGGAGATGTGTTCAATCACACTTTTATAAGGTGTCACTTCTGCCTCCCATGTCTCTTTGGCTATATCTAAAAGCCCTCTGGGATGTCTCCCGTAAAGTAAATGAAAAGGCGAGTACCCTGTAGATGACTGGGGAACCTCCCTAATGGCAAACATCAGATAAGGCAAGAGTTGATCCCAGTTTCTCCCATCCTTATCTATTACCTTCTTTAACATGCCTTTAAGGGTTTTATTAAACCGTTCCACAAGCCCATCTGTCTGTGGATGATATACTGAGGTCCTAAGGTGTGAGATTTGGAACAATTTACATAACTCCTTAGTCACTCTAGACATGAATGGCGTCCCCTGGTCTGTCAGAATCTCCTTGGGAATGCCTACCCGGCTAAATACCTGAACTAACTCTTTTGCAATCGTTTTAGCACATGTATTGCGCAATGGAACTGCTTCAGGATAGCGGGTAGCATAGTCCATAATCACTAGGATATGTTGATGTCCCCGAGCAGATTTTACTAAGGGACCTACCAGATCCATAGCAATTCTTTCAAATGGAGTTTCAATAATGGGTAAGGGCACCAGGGGACTACGAAAGTGGGGCATGGGTGAAGAAATTTGGCATTCTAATATTCTTGTACACTCCTGGCCAAAAAAATCTTTGTAGAACCCTCTCAATAGTTTTTTCCACCCCCAAGTGACCACCCATGACATGCCCATGTGCCAGGTCCATTACCATCCTCCTATAGGGTTGGGGAACTACCAACTGTTCAATAACCTCCTCCCCTTTTTTGTACATCTGGTATAACAACCCTCCATTCATAGCCATATAAGGATAGGACAGCCTCATCTCAGGTTCTGTAGGCTTTCCATCCACCATTTTTACATTCTCTCTAGCCTTGGCCAGTGTGGAATCTTTTAACTGCTCAGTACCAAAATTTCCTTTATGAACCTCTAGGTTAGGTAGTCCTAGAGGACCCTCTGTGTCTGTGGGGCTCAGGTTATCCTGCATAGGAGCAGAATTGTCCTCAGAGTCACTCTCCTGATCTCCCGCTAACACAGAAAAGGGAAAAACAAGGGGCCCCTGGGTAGTAATGTTCGTAGTAATGTTCTCTGAGGATTTAACCTCACTATCTACAGATTGGGGTTTATTCTGAGTTTGGTTTTCCCAAAGTTCCCAGAAATAAGGAAAATCTCTCCCAATTATGAAATCATGTAAGAGTTGCGGAACTATTCCTGCTGAACAGGCCACAGATCCAAATGAGGTGTCCACCTGAATAGTTGCTATGGGATACTCCCTAATGTCTCCATGTATGCAGACTACAGCAAGCTTTTTCCCTTGACAATTTACCGGAGGTATTAGACCTGACTTTATCAAAGTAACTGAACTACCAGAGTCCAGCAAGGCATGTAATTGTTTACCTCCCACAGTTACAACACACATTTGCTTTTCCTTATAAACCACAGGCTTATCCGAACATGCAACATAAGCAAATGATGATTGGTTCTTATTCATGACAGAGAAATCACACTGCATTGGTTCATCTATCAGAGGACAGTCTGCAACCATATGTCTCATTTTATGGCAGCGAAAGCACTTAATTCCCTCTTGACCAAGTCTTTTATTAGGCAGAGGCCCTCCTGACTTGGCCTGCCAATCTTTGACCCCAGTACCAACCTTCTCTCTTGGAATGTTCCTACTGAGTGCCATGGGAGATCTTGGTTTAATGGGTGAATGTTGCTGGGAAGATTTAGGGTCAGCCAAATCCTGAGCTGCCAGGTACCTCTCCACCATTTCCACTAAGTGGTCAGCTGACCTGGGGTCTGCATGACTTACCCACTTTTGCACTTTCACCGGGAGGGACCTCAGGAAACGATCCATGACAACCCTTTCCACGATTTGGGGACTAGTCAGGGTGTCCGGCTGCAGCCACTTTTTTGCCAGGTATATTAAGTCATGCATTTGAGACCGGGGCGACTTGTCAGCAACGTAAATCCAACTCTGTACCCGTTGAGCCCATACAGACGTGGTAACCCCCAGCCGTGTAACAATTTCCAGCTTCAACTTCTCATAGTCCTCGGCATCCTCGGCTGGCAGATCAAAATATGCTTTTTGGGGTTCCCCTGAGAGGAATGGAGCCAACAGCCCCGCCCACTGCTCCTTGGGCCAAGCTTCTCTCGCAGCTGTACGTTCAAATGTGTGTAAGAACGCTTCCACATCATCTTGCGGTGTCAATTTTTGTAGAAAATGACTGGCTCTGATAGTACCACTCAAATTATGCTGGGATACTACCGGAACAGCTTGGGCCCTCAGTGTGAGCTGTTGCACCAACTCCTGCTGGGTCATCAGGGAATCTCTCAAGGCCGAGACCTGTGTAACAGTAGACTCCCTCTCTGCTTGTAGCTGTTCAGCCAGCAACTTGTTTGCACGCTTCTGATCATCACTGATCTGCACAACAGCTTGTTGCAAATAAGAATTTGTTTCTCGCTGGGCAGCATTAGCAACAATTAGCTGCTCCAAAACTTTCTCCATGTTGTAGCGAGAAACCTTTCCAAACACAGTCCAATATTACTGGCCCTTTAAGATTCTGTGCTTAACTGTTTTTGTGCCAGCGCAAACTCCACCAATTGTGAGCTTTCAGGTAGCAGGAATCTTGACCACGGCACTTTTGTAGCACAAAATCAACACACAGAGCCTTAATTCAGTCCAATTCAGCCTGGGCTGCTTTATTTGAAGCCGTTCACACAGACAGCATAAACAGAAGATTTCAGCAGTTTGAAATAAAGCAAATAAAACATATCACAGTCCAGCACTTACTGATTCAGCTCAGTTTCCTCAGTGTCTGGTGTGCAAAGCAAAGGCTCCAGGCTTGTAGTTTTAAACAGGCAAAATCTGTAACGGTATCTCTGTGTAACTTTCAGCTTTAGTTCACAGCAGGCTCCTCAGCCCCTCACACACACTGAAACTAGACACCTGATTAATTTATGAGCAGGTAGCTAACACCACACCCAGGTCAGTCTGGAGTGGAATGGAAGATCCTTCCCTTCATTCCAGCCCTGGATACCCTAAAGAAGAATAACACTGCAGTTTCTTAACTGCCATATCCTTCATCCAGGGCCCTTAACCCCTGAACTAACATGCATTTTCCTTTTACCATATCACAATATATATATATATATATATATATATATATATATATATATATATATATATATGTGTGTATATATGTATTTTTTTTAAACGTAAGTGGGGTCAGTGGGAGCTTATCTTGATTCCTGCCTATTGTTCAATTGACAGGCTCAGCAGACAAGGCTCTATTTACATTACAGCAGCTTGTAGGAGGGAGGGGTAATGACATCACTCCAACTTGCAGTGCAGCAGTAAAGTGTGACTGAAGTTTATCCGAGCACAAGTCACATGACCTGAGGGCTGCTGGGAAATGTCAAAATGTCTAGCCCCATAGCAAATTTTAAAATTAGAAATAAAAAATCAATTTCTTGTTTTGAAAAACGGATTTCAATGCAGGATTCTGCTGTAGTAGCACTATTAACTGATACATTTTGTAAAAAACATGTTTTTCCATGACAGTATCCCTTTAAATAGGCCTTGCAACAGCGACCCCTTCAGGAACTACATAAAATTGCAATATCTATCAATATCTACTTCCCAATGTGTACATCCCATGTTTTGGATACGACCATTTTTAGAATATTACATTAATAATAATATTGCTAGCACAGCATAATTCACATATTTTTTTGTATCTATATTAGGGCTGACCATATTCCTTCCTTTTAATATATATTTAACTTTTTTCCTCCTATCAACACTGAATAATTTACAGTCCGTTATTGTTGCTCAAAGGCACATTCTCAGCTCAACTAACGCAATGGTAAAGGTTTCTTGAGCTACTGTGGTTGTTTTAATTATTCTAATGGGATTTTAATGTGGATTAATAAAGAGTTTTTTTTATTTTTAGGGATTTACACATGTATGTACACATTGGGAAGTAGATATTCATAGACATTGGAATTTTCTGCAGTTCCTGAAGGAGTCGCTGTTTTAAGGCCTATTTAAGGAAGTGACATGTTTGAATCTGTAAGCCTATGTTCAAGGGAGGTGTTTCTGAAACACGTCAGGCGATTTGGTCTGTGATCTGTTGCAACAAACCACCATCTTTTATCCGGAGTGTCACCTTTCTCTTTCAGGAACAGCTTATTACAGTGGGAAAGCTGTAGGCAGAGTGCCTGGGACTGAAATTGGAGCTGTTCTAAGGTGAACATACGAGGGGTGAGTCTGGAGCAGCCTTATTTTATCATTATACAGTAATTAATCTTTATTGGAAGAAGAACCAGCCAAATGGGTTTATTTAATATTTAGATGATTTTCTAGTAGTAGACTTAAGGTGTGAAAATTGAAATTATGGAATGACCCTTTATCTGGAAAGCTCCAGGTCCAAAGCATTCTGAATAACAGGTCCCATACCTCTACTATCCAGACTGCTTGGGACCTGAGGCTTTCTGGATAATTTATCTTTCCATAATTTGTATCATCATACTTTAAGTCTACTAGCAAGTGTAAACGTTAAATAAACCCAATAGGCTGGTTTTGCTTCCAATAAGGATTAATTATATCTCAGTTTGGGTCATGTGCAAGGTACTGTTTTATTATTATGGAGGAAAAAGTAATACATTTTAACATTTTGGACTATTTGAATAACATAGAGTCAATGGGAGACATCCTTTCCATAATTCAAAACTTGGATAATGGGTTTCCAGGTAATGGATCCCATACCTGTATCTTTATCCTTGAAATATGTTTGACTCATGCCCCGAAGTAACTGAAACAGCGTTTCACATAAACTTTTCTAGGTGTCTATATTAATTTATTTAAAACTCATTTCCAGTTAGTTTTCTACTGAAGGCAAATGACCCACTTTTACATGCACTGGGTAGATGCTTGTGAATTATATGCGCTAAAGTTCAAAACAGAGTTTTCAAAACTTGCATTTTAGAGGTTTTTTTACATAAAAATTCAGCATCTAAAAGCTGGAAAAAGTGTAAAAGTCAAGAGAGTTTGTACACCCATGTTAAATCATCAGTAGATTTTTTTTATAAATAAGCACACATTAGAGTTTGCCAAGTTTTCAAGTTGGAGTTGGAACAGGTGTACCATTGTATTCAAAATCACTGTACACTGTACACACTGTAGGGGGAACACAGATAGAAACAAATGACTATAAAACTATGCAAACTAATTTTAGATAACATGGAATGTAGAAGGGCAAGTATTCCAACAATTTAGCAAATTTGCAGTGAACAAACTGAAACTGGCTTTATAATGACCTCAGCTACATAACAAATTCTGTTATGCATACACATGGAACTATTCAATGATCACATCATCATCCAGTCTTTAGTCAGTATATCAAAAGACTGGATCATTCAAGGCCCCTTATTGGTTACTCAATTAATTAACACATACATTAAGGGGCCCATTTACTTAGCTCGAGTGAAAGAATAGCTTAAAAAAAACTTCGAATTACGAATGTTTTGGCTACTTCGACCATCGAATTGGCTACTTTGACTACGACTTCGAGTTCGAATCAAATGATTCAAACTAAAAATCGTTCGAATATTCGACCATTCGATAGTCAAAGTACTATCCCTTTAAAAAAACTTCGACCCCCTACTTCGCCACCTAAAACCTACCAAGGTGCAATGTTAGCCTATGGGGAAGGTCCCCGTAGGCTTTCTAATGTTTTTTTGGTCGAAGAAAAATCATTCGATCGGTGGATTAAATTGAAATTAAGTAACAGCTAGTGATGGGTGAATAAATTTGCCAGGCACAAATTGGCGGCCAATTTCTGTGTTTCACCGCAAGCAAATTAATTCACGAAAACTGATGCATCAAAAAAAGTTGTCACGTGCATAAAAATTGTCAGGCGTCAAAATAATTTGGACGCCCTTTGGCTTTAATTCATTTGGTCCAAATAGTCGCGTGCATAAAAATTGACGCTTGCATCAGAATTATTTTGACTTCAATTCACTTCACAAATTTTTTGACATTTCGCAAATTTCGGCCATCACTAGTAACAGCATCTTTGACAAAACCTCTGCCTCTTCCTTTCTTTTTCAAAGGTGCACATACTGTATACTGCAATACATTTCATGCCACACCATAAGAAAATATAGAGACATGACTTTATTTTCACAACACACAATGGTTCTCTTTGTTGGTTGGTTTATTTAATTTTCAAGGTAAAATGTACGATACGTTTTTTTTTTATTGTTACTGTATTTACAATAAATACTGCATTTATGACATTAACATTAATCCAACTAGTTCATTGATCATCCAAGATCTGGGCCATGATTATATCATTGTGAATTTTAATAAGGACAAAATGAAAGTCATTCAGTGAACTGTATTCTTAAAATGATTTCATGCTGTTATATTGACTGTAATAAGTAACAGTCCCAGGGTACATATATTGTAGCAGAATGACAAAAGAAGGAAAGGTTCATTGTTATGCTTGAGAAAACAATATGAAGCCCAGAGGTAATTTAGGGATATGCAAAGGGCATCATGGATGCAGTATTCTTGTTTAAGAATGAAAACTGAACATCATAATTAACTTTGCGTGACAAGCAGTGTACCATTGCTTAATTGTCAAGTCTCTTAGGATTTATGAAATGTCACCATGCTGACCTTAGGTAACTTTTAGTTAACAATTTAGAGGCCTATTTATCAAAAATTGGTATAATTTTAAAGTTTTTCTTTCCTACTTCAAATAAACTCACATAAATATGAATGTGTTTTATAATTAAAAAGTTATTTAAAAATCTGAAAGCCTTCTTCACTAATTGGATACAGCTTTTTGACGGATGCCGGTGTCCGTCATTTCGCAAATTTTTCACAGTTTTGCTGGAAATTCACAAATTTTTCGGCAAAGCAAAACTCCCCAAATTCACCCATCACTATGAGCTACTTATGAAATCTGCCAGAGGCTTTAAGTCATTTTAGTGCATGTCACTGCCACCCAATATCCTAGGCTATACCCTTGTGTACATTTTTAAACAGAATTCTTATCCTCATATTAGTACAATTAGGCGCATTGCAGCATAACCCTGCCAGTGTTTTTTGTCTCTTAAAAACATTTTATTTTTAATCTACTCATCACAGTACACTTCCTAATTAGACGCTATGGTATAATATACAGTGTTATAAACACAGCATATCATTATCCTTTTAGTTGCAAAGTGCACTTTAATGAGCCATTTACAGGCAAAAACATTTTGTTCAGTACTTAGCTATTAGTACGTTTTATAGCTGTGCAGACAGTACTAATGATCTCCAAAATTTTTATATACCATATATGCAAATATACTGTATAATGACTTATCTAAACTATAGACTGTTAACCTATACAATTCTGTGTTCTCTGTGCCTTTATTTTCTTTTGCTCTTTCCTTGTAAAGTAGTGAAGGGTGAGGGAAAGTTTCCAGAATTCTGATTACTGGAGTCTGACTTTGGAATCTCACTAACAATGAGAGAATTCAAGGTTTTTGGGAAACATTGCATTAAGAATTTATTATTCATTCAATTACTGTTGGAGTCATTTATGGTCACAAGTGCAGATGGTTTTGCCCATATTTCCCCACAGTCTCATTACATGTTAAAGTGATACTGACGCTAAAAAACTATTTTTTAAGATATGAATGTAGATTAAAAGTTACCTATAGGTCATGCTGATCGTTTTTTGCTGAGAGGTTTGTTTTTGTAAGTAATTGTTAGTTGAAGTGTCTAAACCTGGTTGTTTTGCCAACCTGACTGTCCCATCTCAGCCTGTCAGTTAATGTTCCCAATGCTAAGGGACTCCTGCTGCACAAATATGGCAGCCCCCTCATACAGGAACATGGGGCATCAGACAGGTAATGTAAAAGCATTGGGCAAATACTTTATGGCAAAGTTATAAGTTGCTTTCAAAGGCATTATTATGACAGATGTAGAAAAAAGTTTCATTTCTGGTGTCAGTATCTCTTGAAAGGCATTTGCTCCTTGCACTTCTGTAGAACTGCACCACTGCATTTCTCCTGTGTTCTGTTCCAAATTGTTCTGTCCAAAAACAGAGGACTGCGGTACCTATTGACACAAGAGGATAATGGCGCTACCACCACCTCTGGACAAGGCAATAGCTCCAGGGTTCCCTTAGCACCTTGTGTCAATGGGTACAGTGCCCTTGTGTTTAAAGAACTGGGCACACATATCACTCTATGGCTGAACATAGAAATAAGGCCATAAAACTTTCAGTTCAATTTTGTCCCAATGATCCTTTGGACAAATTCGGGCACCTATAAATGCAATTTCCAATAAACTTGTATGGAATAGAATAGACTTTTAGAACTCAGGAAGCTATCTAGTTTATCTAACACAATTGTGAAATAAAACCTCATAACCAACCTAGATATATAATCTTTTTTCTATGGAACACTACTAATAGGGAAACTACTGAGAATGGAGGACAGCCAGTTTCATCAGTATATGAAGATTTTCTAAGAACCAGGCCGCTCCTGCCATGATGCAAGGTGAGAACCATTTACCAGGGGCGGCAAAAAGAATTTATGGAAATTTGTCTCTGCTAGTGCAGCAAGTGCAATAGCGCTCATTGCACTAGTGATGTGGCCTCCCCTGGACCTGCTCCGTCGCTAAAACTTGAAAGTGCGGATCATGAGGGGGGTGGCACGGGCGGCAGCAGCCCCTGAAAAGCCGCTGTCTATTCAGAAAGTTGGAAATGAAAAATGATCCATTGGTGGGATTAAACAAGATTTAGACATTTTTCTAAAAAGACATGCCATAGATAAAAATATATTAAACAAACAATTATCAATCCATTTAACAATAAATACCTGTAACAGAGTTTCATGGACAATTACATCTGCACATAAATGAACCGATATTAGGGAAGTTCTAATTCCACAATTCATTATAAAGTGATAAAAAAATCTTAGGAAGGTGAGAAAAGATAAAAATGATAATAAAAAAATTCATGTAAACTTCAACATTGATGTCTGAGTCTGAAGCAATTGATAATTTAATTCCTAATCTGTGATATGTTTAAGAGAATAAAGTGCACCAGTGCCAGAATGCTAAATTGGCAATTATTTTAAATACCAATTCATTAATTATAGAAAGTGCAAATGCATTTAAAACAGTTCATTAAGCAAGGGGTTGTATTGAGTTTGGTGAAGCAATGCAGCAAAATATAGTTCAGCTGTTCCCTACTACAAGATATTAATTAACCCAACCATAAGGTAAACATCTAAAAACCTTTCACCACTTCTTATGCAAAGCACAACTAATGCAGAACAGGAATTCTCCCTACATTTGTTGTTTAAGAGAAATGAAGGGTCACTTACTAGAGTAGGTTAAGGCCCTCACTCACTTTGCTGATGTGTGTGTCCCAACATGGCCACCCACTCTGGGGACACCCTCAAGGTGTGGAGACTAAAGCACTTTTTAGAAAAAAAACTATTGTTTGTATCATTCTGTTAGTTTGTACCTCCTGTGGGAAAAAACAGTTTTAGGTAATAGGTTCCCTTAGGGTGCAGTGGCACTTCAATGTTTTCATATATAAACTTGTATAAACTTGGTAAGAGCTAAGAGGGACCCCAAAGCGGTGCATGAAAAGTCCAAACACCAACTAGAGGAATGGGCAAGTGGTCAGGTTGGTGTACAGCTCGAGTGCAAGTTGCTCCATAAAGCACATATGTTTGCTTTAGTTATTAATTCTTCAAACAAATATTTGGACTAAGAGAACTGATTTAACTAAGGGTCCTGCTTGTTTGCACTCAATTAAACAAATGTCTTGATCTGCACAAATTTTGAAAAATTCTAAATGCCTCACACAAAGCACGACATTTAAATAGGCTACAATGCAAAACTTTGATCTAGTTTTCTAGACTTTGCAAATTGGTTGCTCTTGATTAGTGATGGGCGAATAAACTCGCCAGACACGACTTTGCGGCGAATGTCCGCTTTTTGGCGCAAGCATATTAACTCGCAAAACTATGGTGACAATTTGCCTGCGAAAAATGTGCCTTGTCAAAATTGACCAGTGCATAAAAATTGTCACGCGTCAAAATTATTTGGATGTCCATTGACTTTTGGACCAATTAGTCAGACGTATAAAAATTGTCGCTCGTGTCAAAATTTATTTGGACACCTATTGACTTCAATGTGTTTTGCAAATCTTTCACCATTTTGCGAATTTCTCTGTAAATTTGCAAATTTTTTGGCGACGTGAAACGCCACAGATTCTCCAGTCACTACTCTTGATAACTGTAATTTTACAATGTAAAATATATTACAATATATTTAAGCTGGCCAACTACGTCAAAGTCATCCCATATCTGGCCAGTCCTACGCTCAATTTTCATCTGATTCATTAAGAATTCTATTGCTTCATTGTACATTTTACTAAGTTGCAGTTTTACCTGCAGCTTACTAGCTTGAGCGTAGGACTGGCCAGATATGGAATGACTTTGACGTAGTTGGCCAGCTTAAATATATTGCAATATAAGGACAAACAATCCCTGTTTTGTTTAAAGGGTAAGGCATTTTTCAGTAGCAGTATGCACAAAATGTCTCTGTCTTAAATATATTGATAATGGATTGAGTGCAGAGGACTCTTGTATTTCTCTCTTTCTCTCTCTCTCTCTCTCTCTCTCTCTCTCTCTCTCTCTCTCTATATATATATATATATATATATATATATATATATATATATATATAATATCAAAACAGGGGGGTTGTGGGAGCACTCTAAAGGCTTTAAAGTATATATAAGTATAATAAATGCTATTGCATATGTACCCAAATAGGGGTTATTTTGTTACAAAGCTATGATCATAAAATTGATAAGCCACCATACCACGTCAAGGTAAACCCCGAATGGCGGTCCCTAACTTGTTTTGTAAACTCCCAATGAACTCCAATACTGAATGTCATGCCAAAAACATTGATGAGATGGATCACAAATGTTAGCATATTTTGAGAACAGTCTTGTAACTTCCTGTGTTTTGGAAACTTCTTTTGCAATTCTTGAATGCTGTGCTAGAGATATTGCAATTATGCAATTATAGACACTATGTTCCAATCATGCATCAAATGCACAAAGTATCAGTGTATTCCTAAATGTTCCCATGATGTTCCCAACTACAAATTACATCATTTGAATAATTGGTATTTCTATGGAGAATGTTCATAGCAGTGTTACATTCTGCTTTCCTCAATCTGGTCAGAGCAATGAAAACACTTCCTATGAAATGTGTGCTAAACTTAACCCTAAAAATGTATATGGGTAGAAATGCCATGTTTCATATATTGAACTTATTAACCCAACCTAAAGGTTCAGCATCTCTATAGTAGTAATGATCCAGGCCTTAAAATATGTTACTGGAGTTTTCCTCTTGAATTCTACTAGGAGTTAGTGATGGACAAATTTGTCCCATTTCACTTTGCCGAAAATTTTGCGAATTTCCTGTGAAATTCACAAATCTTTGAAAAATTAGCGAACTGTGAATTTTAACGCCTGCGTTAATTCTGGCGCTCATGTCAATTTTGACACCGGCGTTAAAGTCAATTGGTGTCCCAATAATGTTGACGCGCAACAGTTTTTCCAAGCTTTTCCAAGTCTTTCATAGTTGGGGATAGGCAAAGGTCAAGAGGCAGGCTGGGAAAGTCCAGGAACAGAATCAGAATTTGGTCAGTAGTCAGAAGTATCGAAAACACAGGAACAAGGAAATATCACCAAGCTCTGTTCATTTCACTTGGTGTCTATTTAAGTGAGAGGACCTGGCGCCAGACAGGCAGAGCAAGACGTAATCACATCAGACGCACGGGCATTAGCATAGATGCATGAGCCAAAAGCGAGCAGCTTGGATGGGCAAAATAATGCGCACCCCTGTGCACAGGCAAAGACATTGTTGACCACAATGGAGCCTTACACATATTATATAAATGTAATTATACAAACAATAATTTGCACAATTATAGACAACGAAAACATTACAGACTGTTTATATAGGTATCCCTTTGAAAAAAGGATATGTTATTGTATTGTATGCATGAAAATAGCTCCTATGTAGCTTTGGCTTGGATTTTCTAATAGCTATAGCTGAAATGCTTCTGTCCCTCTTTACATAACATATATCACTTTGTTACTGTCAAAGAACATATCTCACACTTTATTGACAAAAACGTTAACCTTGGGCGTTGCAGTTGGAATCCCAAGCCTAATGTTCCAAAGAAATATGTTGTGTTTTATACTGGGATTGTTCAAATAAAATAGGCAAATATTTGGGCTCATTAGGAAATTAATTATCTGGAATGACCGTAAAGAGCTACCTGTCTAAAAAACAACAAAAATAAAAAATAATCAACACTGTTAATAACAATGTATTTTATTTAGATGTCAATATATGTCCAATATTCTGTGTAAGTATGGAAAGCAAAAATGATGAAGAGTTAGAACAAAATCATGGTATGAACTGTTCTTTAAATAAGGACATAATAAACCTCTATTTTAATTAAAATGCCGCTATTTCCTTGCTTGGAAGAGGGTAGGCAAGCTCTCTGTGTTTTCCTGCCATTTACCCCTTACAATTACACTAGGGCTTTCAGAGGGATGTACTTTCAAAAATGTCAATCTCTGCACCAAAACAAGACCAATTCAGTAATTGCACAAAAATAGTGATGGAAACATTTTAGCCCAGTGCCAGATTGAACATGTTTGCATGGCAATTTACAATGCAATTGGTTGCAGTACAAAGTTTGAGGTAGTTGAGGCAAATATATCATTGGTTATATAATCATGTTAAAGGAAAACTATACCCCCGAACAATGTAGATCTCTTTAAAAATATATTGCATAAAACAGCTCATATGTAAAACCCTGCTTCATGTAAATAAACCATTTTCATAATAATATATTTTTTTAGTAGTATGTGCCATTGGGTAATCATAAATAGAAAATTGCCTCTCTAGGGTAACAGTGTCAGGGATGTCAGTATCTATTGCCTTTCACTGGGAAGATGTGCTTGTGTTGTAGGCACCTCATTTTGTATAATGCACTTGGTGTGGCAGAACTGACTGCTTTTCATTGTATAATGTACAAATAATTCCAGTTACTATTCACTTTATACTGTGAATATACTTGGGTGCAGAAAATAAGACATGGGTGTTTATTTCCCCTTCAGTGTGAAAATGATCTAATAGCAGTCTAATTGCAGTCTAATAGCAGTTCAGTAGTAGGTAGCAATGTTTAAGGATGCTCAGAGATCTTTCCTGGGACCCCACCCTGTGGGAAGGTGAGTACAAAATTAGTTTTGGCAGGTGCTAAAGCATAGTGATATTCAGCTGTGTTATAGTCGCTCTAGGAGGGAAAAGCAGGACTAGGTTAATTAGCTAGCAGCCATACGCTCCAGTATTTGCAACTTTATGGTGTTAAGGCCACCAGCATAAGGACATAAGTGGGTGAGCTCAGGGGCAGGAGATTTATCAAGGAGCAAGATACCACCAAAGAGTGGGTGAGCTCAGGGGCAGGAGGTCTGCCAAGGGAGAAAGATACCACCAGAAAGTGGGCAAGCTCAGGGGCAGGGAAGGTTGCCAAGGGAACAAGATACCACCTTGATATGGCTTATACTGGAGAGTGGATCACCAAGACAGGCTGTACTACCCTTGTGAGGAGAGATAACAGCAGCCTTCTAAACTGTGTGGGTTATAACCATCTGAGAGTGGTATGAATTTCCGGTTGATTTTTCCTCCTGTGACCTCCTGATGGCAGCCCTGCTGGATATTGAGTCATTAGTCCTTATACCTCTAAGTTCTATTTAGTTAGTCTTTTCATTGTAATGAAACAAAGCACTCTAAAGGTCCTACATGCACTTTCCTATAATGCTCACTTTAAAATTCAACATATTTATTGATTATTTTTATTATACAGATTATCTAAGGATCATTTAAATGCAAAAGACTAGGCCAGGCTTTGTTTAGACAACAACTAAAGATGGCTATACAAACCGAAGATGATAGCACACATACAACTATATATTAGCAGAAAAGGAACCAAAAATGTGCTCTCTTATCATAGAAGAGCAAGCAATATTACAAAACAGCAACATTTATGTCCCAGTCTATAGATTTTAGCCATAGATGTTCTATCATACAGTTGCTAGTATTGCTAGGCAATTGTTTCGTTGTTCACTGCACCTGGGCCCGCACTCGCTCAGGGCCCACTACCGGTTTGCATGTGAATACGCTGCGAAAGCACATCTTAAATATTTTGGATCTTTAAATCAATAATGAAATGCCCAATGTAACCCATGCTCCTAAAATTTTGGGGAAGAGAGGTGAAGAGTGGGGTTACTAGAGAGACTAGAGAAAAAGTAAATATATTTTCAACAAAAATAATTTTTCCTGGAGCTGCAAACTCTTTTATTAGGTCAGAACTATTGCATTGATCATTTGCCTCCTCTTTAGTTGGCTTCAAGTTTCCTTCAAACGTCATTCACATGGACTTTCAAAAACAGTGGAAAAAGTAAATGCCAATGCAATTCAAAGCATAAGCTTAATTCCTTCCCAAGAAGTAACATGCAAAGTCACAGATCTTAATTTCCATCATTTCCATACACAAAAGCATTATATTTTTTTTATTGAGTTGAACTCTAATGCAACTATAGATTTTATTTCAAGCAAAGCTTATTATCCATTTGTATCACATCAAGAGTACTTCTGTTAGCAGTCTCTCTTGGTTTGAGAACTCTAATAGAGAAGCAGATGGTTCTGTAGAAAACTGCAGACAGCCTGTAGAAATAATGAATATAAAGTAATAAAACCACGAATGCATAAAAATAACTGGAGCTGATAAGAGGGTGATTATACAAAGCATCATTATTTTATATTTATGACCAATTACTTCAGTTTGTGGTATGGCTTTATTTTCAAAACTACTAATCATTTGCAATAAAGTATAATAGTAATTGTATAAATATATTGCTCTGCGTTTTTGGAGTCATAGATTTCCAATTGATTCTACACTTATCAGCTAAATTATTAATGCGTGCTTGTAATATATGCTAAAATGTCTTGAGTAGAAAATCTTGTTTGAACAGTCAGCTCTTTCAAAGCTAACAAGCTTATCTGACTATTTTCTTTATGTAAAATATAAATCTCGCTGAAGGGCAGAAGACACAACAGAGTGGCAACACAGAAATAGGCTTTATTAATAAAGTAGGATACAGTGTACAAAATGATGTACTTATTTATCCATAAGGTGGGTACATGGAAGCCATGCAGACTAACCTCATATATATATATGGGGTAAAATTACACTATTTATTGAAAGCAAAGGTTTTAGGGGGCAAGCCACCATTTCTTAAAGGAACAGTAACACTGAAAAAAGCATGAATTTTGTTGCATTGATTACTCAAACCATGGGTTTTTTTTCCTTGAACTCCAAATCTCATAAATCTACTCCTTAGTATTGTATTATTTTGTTACTAAATCTCTTGATCAGTTTCAATAAAATATATGTATTAGTCATCACACTCCAGTTAAAGGGCATTTAAAGGCAAAAAAATAAAATCCCATTTTTACTTTCTTTAATGAAAAAGAAGCCTATCTCCAATATACTTTAATTAAAAAATGTGTACTGTTTTTATAAGAAACCTAAGTGTATGCAGTGAAATTCTCCCTTCATTTACTGCTGTGGATAGGAATTGTCAGACGGTCCCTAACTGCTGAGCAGGGAAACAATCATACTTATGAACATCAGGGGGAGCCCCCGCCTTACTTCCCAGCCATGCAGAACTCAGGCAGCTTTGTTTATGACGATCCCTAAGCAGCCCAGACCACACTGAGCATGTGCACAGTCATTTTAGTCTTGTAAAGATGTTTAACAAAGTTACAAGATGGTGACCCCCTGTAGCCAACTTTGAAAGCATCAATTATTTGTTTGATTAGGCTTGTGGTGCAGTAAGTTCATGTTTATATTTAGTAAACAAAATACAGCATTTCTAGCCTTATTCTACTTTAGACTTAAAATGCCTTTTAAATGAACTCAAGTATCTTATATACAGTATATATAATCTTGTAGGACCAAACAAAGTTCCCTTAGACCATTTCAATGTTTATCATCTGGTATCATGATCGGATAAATATTTTCACTGCAGCTGCTGGTGGGCATCTGTTAGGATGTGCATGGCCTTAAAGGACAAGGAAAACTGGTTTTTAGTACATCATTTAAATTGTTATATATCGTCTCCCAGATTGCTAATTTGTTTTTATTCAAATACCCTCTGTAAAGTCCATAATGTTACTGTGTTCTCTTTCCTTCCATTAGCAGATCATGTCCACCATTTTAGACTTGATCGCACACTTGACAAAGGGCGCTGCCCGAAATATGTTGTGTACCTCTATCCCCAATAAAGAAGTTTTGCAGTCCAGTTGCTGCCTTGGATTTGTCCCACACCTCCACATATTTCTACAGATTTCTGACCAAATTGGGATATCACGCACAGGAGACCCTGTGGGAAAATCCAACCAAGAGATTAGGTGAGCTTCACTTGTACTCTTAATTGCATGTTTAGACTTGCTCGCATCACTATGAGAGCCCTCCCTGTTCTTTTGCACATGTGTGATCATTCCCTGCGAGTGTCAGTTGTAGGCGCTGGATCGCTGGTTCGTGGGCTAATGAAAGCACATGCACAAGCACTGTTTAATGCGCATGCACCACCTACATGTTCTTCAAGTGCACATACTAGCCAGCCGGTCTTGGTCTTCATGCAGGACCATTGCATGATGGGAATTTCTATTCTAGTACTCTGCGTTTTTTTCTAAAGCAAGGATGCAACTCTAGGAAATGGCTTAAAATACAGCAGCCTTTAAAGGAGAAGGAAAGGCTTGGTGCACTTGGTGGTGCCAAATGTTAGGCACCCCCAAGTGATTATATTGGTTTATCTGAAACCCCGGGCTGGTGCTCCTATCAGCAGAAAACTGCACTGACCTGGGGTTATACCAGTGAGCACCACGGAGTGATCCACTTCCATCTTCTTCTTTTTTCAAATTTCAAAACACATGCGCAGTTGAATGAAATAGCCGACTTTTTAGTAAAAGTTTGGCTTTTCGTTCTACTGCACATGCACAGCCGCATGAAGACAGAGGAAGACAGAAGAAGATTGATCTGTGGTGCTGACTGGTACACTATAACCATGGGCCAGTGCAGTTTTCTGCTGATAGGAGCACCAACCTGGGGTTTCAGGTAAGTAAATACAATCACTTGGGATACATATACCTATCATTTGGCACCGCCAAGTGCACAAAGCCTTTCCTTTCCTTCTTTAAACATAGGACGACAACAAAAAAAGGTATGCCTCTCAAAGAAGATATATTTATTGTTAGACTTTGCTTGTCCTTGAAATGCTTTTCTTACATACAAGTTGTACATAAGGACAATTCCCTGCAGGATCCAACATCAGCCTTATATTTTGACATTTATATCTGTACTGTATAATGTGAGAAGGCCCCTAAGCTCAGTAAGTGACAGCAGCACAAAGCATGTGCAGTGAATCAGCAGAAAAGAAGATGGGGAACTACTGGGGCATTATTGGAAGCACTGATCTTCCCCGCTAAAGGGCTTGCCTTGGGCTGGTACAGAAGCCTGACACATATTGAACAACATTTTTAGCCTACTTCTTAAGTTAAGCTTAAGTTCTCCTTTTTGTTTTTTCACGGCTGCTTGTATATGATAGTCTCATAAATACCTGAGTATAAAGACTTGATATTCAGAAATTAATCTTGGATTGGAATGGCATCAATATGAGTCAGCTTCCAATACAGTTCTACACAGGGGGTGACTCATTCATTGGCCTTCTTATTTGTCCTTGGAGAGAAAACTAGCTAAGGATACCAGAAAAAGGTAATTGGAGTTTTGAATAATGCAACATCTTCAGAATGGGCAGAGATGGAAGTGGAACACCTCAGGGCTTCTCTCCTCCTTGTTCAGGTCTTTTTAATTTATTCATTAATGCCCTTGGAACTGTTCTGGAGAATAACATCTCAATATAAGACTATGATAGAATATTATATAGAGAAATGTGATAAAATCAAGGCATTCCTAGTCTACAGAGAGATTTTGACATAATGGGGACTAGGAAAAGAAATATAACCCTGAAAATCAACACATGCAAGACACCTATGGGGGTGGAAGTGGAGTGGGTGACTATGTAACATTACTTCAATAGATTTTTGAAGTGTAGAACTTGTAATTTCACACATTAGATTGCAAATGCTACAATAAACTAGTGAAGAAAGAAGCATTTTGCTTTCTGTTGAGGTGACACTGTTCTTGATCTTTAATTGAAGGCAAGTATTTGTAATAAAATAATAAAATAAAAAAACATTTTAACATTAATTATAAAACCAGCCCCCTTAGCACCCAGTTATATACCTAAATTTCTTGTTATATTTAAATTTCTTTAAATCAACATAAAACATTGTATTATGTCAATCACGTTTTAATTTTTATGGGGGGGGGTCAGGCAACGCAAGGTAATAACATTGGGGAAAAAAAGGTTTTGGAGAAAAAATGGTGGGAAAAAATTGCAGAAAAACCTCATATTTTTCAAGATTTATTATACCCCGAGGATGGAAGAAGTGTGAATCTGAAAATTCAGAATGTCAGACCTGCAGAGGTTTTACACAAGTCAATGGTAGAGGTCTCTATCCTAATTGGAAATTTCTGTGCTGGAATAAGCCCGGAAATCCAGCTAATTTAGACTTTTGTGGCAAAAACTAAAAATAGTCAGGCTTTTTAGGAAAAAGCACGGAAAAATGGTGTGATTCAGGATTTTGGTGCGAATTTATCATTTTATCGAGTTTGTCCCTGATCCAATGACATTGTGGTTTTTTAATAATAAAAAAGGTCACATTGTGGATTTTAATTTGGTCAAACTGTTTTATTTCAATAATCAGAAAAAAAATCAGATTTTGATAAATAACCCCCAGAATGTATACATTGTTAGTTATGTGGCCCAGTAATCATAAAGATTTTTTCCAGTGCTTATTTGCCACTAGTCTCTTAATAGCCAATTAATCTAATTAACAATACCAAATTTGAACACTACAGTCTTCTCTGTTTTTTTCTGTTGTCAGTTCTACAGATCTTGTACAGCACTGCTTGATATTATAATTGAACATTATCTTTATTGAGCACAGAACATTAACTTTAAAAAACATGTTTAAAAAAGTAAGTAGTTGCCAGAAATTAATTTGGACCCTGAGGCATTTGCTCCGTTTGCTATCAAACGTAATTTATTTCTAGATGCATTCCTGCTTTTCACCTGCATAACAGCAAATGTATGTGGATAGCAATATAGAATACTGTAAAAGCCTGATACAGGTGATCCTTTTTTACTAAAGAAGCATAGAATTGCACACCTTTACAAGTACCGAGCTTCCTTTTTATATTCCACCGGTCACCTGGTCCATACAGCTTCTGGAATCACTGCAGAAGTATTTTGAAAAAATAGGAATTTGGGGCCACACAGGTGAGGAAGGTGCAAGGCTTCTAAACACTTTTATTTGAGAAAAAGGCAAGTGCAAACATTTCAGAGTAAAGACCCTACTTCAGGCACAATCACTGGCGATTTCCGCGTTTCTCTGGCAGCAAATAAATTTACGAAACTGTGCCAAAATAAAAATTGTTGCGCATCAAAATAGCCGGGTGCATAAAATTGTTGCGTGTCAAAATTATTCGGACGCTTATTGACTTTAATGCATTTGGACAAAATAGTCGCGCGTATTGTCACACGTCAAAATTATTGACTTCAATGTGTTTCGTGAATTTTTCGCCATTTCGCACAGATGCGCCCATCACTAACTCTCAATAGTACCACCTCTTGGTGGTCATTGTCACAGAGACAAAAAAGTCATCATAAGAACGACATTGACAAAACCACTTTACTTATTTAGATCACTTCCAATTACCATTCCTAAGGCATTTATACATCAAGCACAAAAGGCATTTAATAGTTTTATTTGGGGAGGCAAAAAACCCTGGATCGCAAGCAGACACTTAATGAATAGTATGAGAGAGGGTGGATTTGGAGTTCCGAATCTGGAAAACTACTACAAAGCTGCAATCATGGAGCAGATGATAATGTGGAACCTACCAGGAAGCAGCAAGCATTGGCTTCATATTGAACAGCAAGCAATAGCCCCGCTAACATTGCAACAACTTATGTGGGTGGATAGAGTATTAGTACCAGTACAAGCGTCGGACATGTACCATACTACCACCACAGCTTTATCTGTTTGGAAGCAATTCAAAACCAAAAAGCATGCATATCATTTCCCTGCTAAAGACACCCCCATCAAAGTGATTGAAACAAGGATTCCAGGACTTAACCTTAAAAACTGGGAAACCAAAGGTTTAAAAATTATAGCACACTTATTGGATCAAAATTCCTTGAAGTCATTTGAAGGTTTACAAAAAGAATATCAATTACCAAAACATGACTTGTACAAATATCTTCAAATCCGGCACCTCTTACTCCCACATATTAAAGATATGCACCAACAGCAATGGCCTTTGAAAATTTGTGTTTCAAAGCAGCAGGACAACGGAAAGGCCTTTCAAAAATGTATAAGATTCTCTCGGAAAAGTCGGGAACAGACAAATCTAATCACATATTGAAATGGGAACAAGATTTGGGCGTGGATTGGACGATGGAGAGCTGGATTCAAGCAGCTAAATGCATCTCTTAAATACTCTAAATGTACAAACTATGTAGAAAATCAAAGGAAAATATTCTATAGATGGCATAATACACCAATAGTTCTTTACCGAATGTTTCCGTCAGTATCTACAACTTGCTGGAGATGCAGAAAACAGAAGGTTCACTCTATCATATTTGGTGGTCGTGTCCCATGCTGAACCCTTTTTGGGAAGAAGTTTCACACTTACTTAACCAGGTTACCGGCATACCCACTAGACTGACACCGTCTCTAGCGCTGCTCAATCTAGGATTACAAAACTACCCCTTCCATCTTCAGAAAGTAGTGTACCATATACTCACCGCGGCCAGGCTTATAATTTCTAGAAAGTGGAAATCTACCCAGACTCCAAGCATAGACAGTAGTACATTTAGCAGATTCAAACTTAACATATAAGAATATAGTACTTTTACAAGCTCCTTCAACTAAAAAGCAGAATACTACCTACCAACTATGGCAATTCTGGAAAGACAGAAGATTTTAATAAACAATAATAAATAATAATATTTAAATATATAGTTATTTTTAAACATAAAGCTATTTGAGCAAGTAAGTAGGAAAAACGAATACAGGCTCATTGATTAACCAATCTCTGCTAAGGATATTATCTTTCCCCCTTCCATTCTCCTTTATTTTTCTTATTATGTTTCCATTTTCGTTGAGCTTTTTATTTTTATTGTGTTTATATATATATATATATATATATACACACAAAGGGCAAAAACACTATCCCTTCACGATAGCACGGGCACTTTCCCCTATAAATAAATACACAGCCACCACAAGGTAAGGATATTGGTTTTTTATAATAATAAAGACATTGGTTCCCGATAACACTAAGCACCCATCTTTTAGTTTTCCCCATCGCAAGAAGACAGGCACTGGCACTAGCACTGGTTCACTTCAAAACGGTAGCAATCTAATGGGAAAAAAAACAGGTATATGTCTTTTAAAATAGCACATTGGGTTTTTATAATAATAACGGCACTCTTTTCTTTTTTAAAACACTTTTTTTTAAATTTAATTAATTAATTAATTTCTTTTCTTTCTTTTCTTACACAAAGCAATACCACCCCCCTTTTTAGAATACAAACAATACCGGCACTAGCTCTTCACTGTCACTGACAATGGTCTCACACAACAACATTGACACTTTTTCTTTAGAAAATTATAGGTACACGTTCCTTCTTAGGTAGTACACAAGTATTTAATATAGGTATTTAATATATGTATCATATGTATTGCAATTTATTTATTATTTATCTATTTAGTTCTTTTTATTTATTTTTTTTCTTTATCTTTCTCTTTTTTTTTTTCTTTTAAGTAATGTCGATATTACCTTTTGTAATTTGGAAAAGTTAATACCCTATATACTCGAGTATAAGCCGAGTTTTTCAGCATCCAAAATGTGCTGAAAAAGTCTACCTCGGCTTATACTCGGGTCAGGGGGCGGTAGCTGAGATTGCAGGCACTTTTAATCATTCCTATACCAACAGTTCACTTGGGGAGAGACTGCAATATCCCACAGTGCCCTCTGTTGGTTATATGAAAGAATAACAGTGCGCCCTCTGTTGATTATATGAAAGAATAACAGTGACTGCAATATCACACAGCGCCATCTATTGGTTATACGAAAGAATAACAGTGACTGCAATAGCACAGAGCACCCTCTGTTGGTTATATGAAAGAATAACAGTGCGCCCTCTGTTGGTTATATGAAAGAATAACAGTGCACCCTCTGTTGGTTATATGAAAGAATAACAGTGACTGCAAAATCACACAGTGCCATCTGTTGGTTATATGAAAGAATAACTTTGCGCGCTCTTTTGGTTATATGAAAGATTAACAGGGACTGCAATATCACACAGCGCCCTCTGTTGGTTATATGAAAGAATAACAGTGCGCCCTCTGTTGGTTATATGAAAGAATAACAGTGACTGCAATATCACACAGCGCCATCTGTTGGTTATTTGAAAGAATAACAGTGACTGCAATATCACACAGTGCCCTCTGTTGGTTATATGAAAGATTAATAGTGACTGCAATATCACACAGCACCCTCTGTTGGTTATATGAAAGAATAACAGTGACTGCAATATCACACAGCGCCATCTGTTGGTTATATCAAAGAATAACAGTGACTGCAATATCACAAAGCACCCTCTGTTGGTTATATGAAAGAATAACAGTGACTGCAATATCACACAGCGCCCTCTGTTGGTTATATGAAGGATTAACAGTGATGGCAATATCACACAGCGCCCTCTGTTGGTTATACGAAAGATTAACAGTGATGGCAATATCACACAGCATCCTCTGCTCATGGTAGTGGGACAGTGGGACAATGCACACAGTAATCTGTTTGGCAATTCTCTGTCACTATTAACTTTGCAAAGAAGTCCAGTTGATCGCTGGGTGGGTTGCTTTGGCGGATTGTGCGCTGCTGGGAGACAGGGCTGTAGTTGTGTCTAGGCTTATACTCGAGTCAATATGTTTTCCCAGTTCGTAGGTAAAATTAGGTACCTCGGCTTATACTAGGGTCGGCTTAAACTCGAGTATATATGGTAAATAAATAAAATACAAAAGTCAAAAAAAAAAAGAACGACATTGACTTTAAAGAGATACTGACACTAAAAATTAAACTCTTTTTTACATCTATCATAATAATGCTTTTGAAAGCTACTTACAACTTTGCAATAAAGTATTTGCACAATGTTTTTACATTACCTGTCTGATGCCCCATGTTCCTGTATGAGGGGGCTGCCATATTTGTACAGCAGGAGTCAGTTAGCATTAGAAACTTTAACTGAAAGGCTGAGATGGGACAGTCGGGTTGGCAAAGCAGTCATGTTTAGAAACTTCAACTTACAATTACTTAGATAAACAAACCTCTCAGCAAAAAATGATCAACATGACCTATAGGTAACATTTAGCGGGGCAGATTTATCAATTTCGAATATCGAATTCAAACTTTTTTTATCGAATTTGGGTATTTTGTAAAAATAAAATCGATTCGAACGTACTATTTTACTTCGACTTAAAAAAACTTAGAAAACTGCTGTAGAAGGTCCCCATAGGCTAACATAGCACTTCGGCAGGTTTAATTTGGCGAAGTATTGAAGTCGAAGTTTTTTTTAAAGAGACAGTACTTCGGTTATTGAATGGTCAAATATTTGAACGATTTTCCTTCTAATCAAATTCAAAGTCGAAGTCGTAGTATCCTATTCGATGGTCGAAGTATCCAAAAAATTACTTTGAATTTTGAATTTTTTTTACTTTGAAAATTCCCTCGAATTCACTTCGACCCTTGATAAATCTGCCCCTTAATGTACATTCATATTTCAAAAAGCTGTTTTTTAGTGTCAGTATCACTTTAATGTATTTGGACAAAAAAATCGCAGAGACAAAAAGTTGCTAAGACAAAAAATTGCCAAAAGAAAAACGTCTATTTTTGACTTCAATGCGTTTCGTGAATTTTTTGCTGGGACCGATTCGCTCATAACTAATTGTTCCCTTTTTCTGCAGCAGCTGATGATCATACATACCAATTCAGGGAATCCTAATTGTCTAGTTGGCCTCAAAACTTGCTTGCTGCATATACCTTAAAAATGACTAAAAGTTAAGAAAATATATCAGACAATGAAGAAACAGGTTAAGTTTTATTCCTCATTGATACCTTTAGGTTTCAGTGCCTTTAACCTCTAAATCCAATAGCATTTCCTCTGCAACAATTCATTTTTAATATTCCCTCTCCCTTCTAAATTCACCTTTTCCAAAATTTGCCAATTGTATAACCTGTTATTGTACCACATTGTGTCCTTGTTCTGCACAATGTCTTTCTAAATGTGCATCTTTTGCTAGTCATATGTCACTTGTATGTTCTTTAAGTCGGACTCTAAGTGGCCTAGATGTTTGGCCAATTTTCTTTACACTCGCATATGTAATGGCAGTAAAGTTTAATAAGTCTGGCATTTAGCAGGCGATCCTTTGAGCATATGCCAGTGATGACAAAATGATAGGACGGCATTGTGGTTATATATATATACATATAACTAGATAGGTGCACTCAGATAGCCATGTTAATGCCTAGGTGCTGGACAAAAATTCATATCTATAAAACAAAAAAAACTTCCGCACACATAGGTCTTAATAAGTGAAAAAAAGCTGGTAGATTTATTTCAACGTTTCGGCTTACAAACTCAAGCCGTCATCAGGAAGGGCAGAGCCTAAGGTGAACATGAAGTTATATACACACACATATATATATATAAAATTATATTTTAGACTGTAAGCCCTATAGGGTAGGGTCCTCTAGCCTTTTGTTTCCTTGACACTGAGCACTTAATCTGTATTGTAATTATATTTTATATTTATTTGTATTTCTAATAATGCACCTATTGTAACTTTTTACTTCAATGACCCCTTGTTTGTCCATACATTTATTATATTGCTGTACAGTGCTTTGCCCTCAAGGAGCGCTATACAAATAAAAATATACATACATATATATTACAATATATATTTTGTCTGTTCTAGATAGGCCAGAGGATCCTGAATGCCTGTAGGAACAGTCGGGTCCTCATAAGGTTGCAAATTAATTCTGATTCTGTGTAGTTCCATGTTTAAGGGATATAAGATTCGCAATGCTTCCCTGAAAAGCAATATTCTTCATAATTTAAAAAAGATGTGCTTAAATATGCTACATGCTATATTGGTTAATTAATACTAAGGGGCACATTTACTTAGCTCGAGTGAAGGAAAAGAATAAAAAAAACTTTGAATTTCGAAGGTTTTTTTGGCTACTTACACCATCGAATTGGCTACTTCAACCTATGGGCAAGGTCCCCATAGGCTTTCTAACAATTTTCTGGTCGAAGGAAAATCGTTCGATCGAATGATTAAATCCTTCGAATGATTTTTCCTTTTATCGTTAGATCGACGAATTGTGGTAAATCCTTCTACATCGATATTCAAAGTCGAAGGGTTTAACTTCGACAGTCGAATATCGAGGGTTAATTAACCCTCGATATTCGACCCTATGTAAATGTGCCCCTGAGGGTTTTTTTAAACACATATTGCTGCTGGTATAATCCAAAAATGAGTGCAATTGTTATTAAAACTAAAATATTGTTGATATCATCTTTCCCCCTTTACTCTAGAATTGCGTGCACGTTGAAAAACAATGGGAGATATGCAAAATACCTACACGGCTGAAGCGAACGTTTGTTATTTGTTTGTATCTGATAAATTTCACATCAGTGTTTCATCTGTGGCATTTAAAGGTTTTAATAGCAGTAAGATGGCAATCAATTAAAACCAAGGGTGGTATTATTGTTGATACAGTATATCAGCACATGTGAATGTATGTTTTTATTGCACAATATCCCTTTTCTCTACCAATTGCATTGCCATACAAAGGAAATAATTAGTCATATAAATAAAAAAAAAACAATAAACAATACATTTATAAAACAACTGAATAGAAACCATATGCGCAATTACATACGTTTTATATCTAACAAAAGGGAATGAACAGAAGGAAAGCATTACATATGATTTCAATAATCAAAGCAAGTTAGCTCCCATGCACCCTGAGAGCTAAACAAAAATCTGGCCTGGAGGCTACAAAAATGTAAAACACAGCAATCTTAGTCCAAATCTCTATAATTTGCAGGCCTCTCTTTTAAAGGTGCTTCCAGAATTCGGAACTTGTAAAAATGAGGTGAACAAACTCCCAGGAATGGATTAAATATCAGACAGTTCTATTTCTTTTTTTTTTTTTTATGAGAAGAACAAATGAGAGTTTTAGAAATTTTAAAAATATAAGGAACAACATATATTATGCTGACCTAAAAATGAAGCAAACTATATCTAAACATGGTTGGCTCATCATGACATTCTAATTAAGAAGAGCATATCATTATTTCTCCATTCAAATGATTGCTGTGTCATATTGCTATGGTGCACTGTCATTCTGGCTGAGCTGTGAGATGCAAAACATTTACACCATCTGTATGTCCAGTAGGTGTGTACACCAGACCCAGTTTTACTGTGTAAAATTGTATTTGTAATTGTAATAACATACTTGTTTTGTTGGTCATGTATTGTACTGTGGTGCAAATAAACACATGTAGCGCTATAGTCAATTGAGTGCACCATTCTCTAACTATGAGCTCCACTCCAAATACTGTGCTCTGGAAGAGACGTTTTTTCTTAACGTAGTAAGCCTTCGCAAACTGTGTGGAGGCAGGGTGTTGTGTAACTGTAACTTGATTCAGGGTGCAATAATTGGGCGCCAGTGGTTCTTATAACTTAACCAACAAACATATTTTTTTTAACAAATACAATCCTCAGTGGAGTGTACATAAGAGCAAACAGGATCATACAGAACAGTGGATAGGTATATACTCACAGCACCTTTGGTCAGTATTAGTCCCCACAGGAGGAGAACATACACAGCAGCAATGAGGGTACACCCAGCTTTCAGCCTTTTCCCTAAGTCGAACCCAGGGGAATTACTGCATCCCTAAGTCTGTACACTTAGGGGCCGATTCACTAACTTCGAGTGAAGGATTCGAAGTAAAAAAACTTCGAATTTCGAAGTGTTTTTTGGGCTACTTCGACCATCGAATGGGCTACGTCGACCTTCGACTACGACTTTGAATCGAAGGATTCAAACTAAAAATTGTTTGACTATTGACTATTCGATAGTCGAAGTACTGTCTCTTTTGACCCCCTAGTTCGCCATCTAAAAGCTACTGAAGTCAATGTTAGCCTATGGGGAAGGTCCCCATAGGCTTTCCTAAGTTTTTTTGGTCGAAGGATAATCCTTCGATCGTTGGATTAAAATCCTTCGAATCGTTAGATTCGAAGGATTTAATCGTTCGATTGAAGGATTATTCCTTTGATCGTTCGATCAAATTATTTGCAAAAAAATCCTTCGACTTCGATATTCGAAGTCGAAGGATTTTAATTCCCAGTCGAATATCGAGGGTTAATTAACCCTCGATATTCGACCCTTGGTGAATCAGCCCCCAAGTCCCTACTTCTGGCCAAGTAGTACCCGGGATCTTAATCCCTCTGACTCTCCTCATCAGAGCCTTAAACTGCTCAGCTAAATAGCCTGTCTATCTGTCACTCCTAAAGGCACATCTACTAAGCTCAAGTGAAGGATTCGAATGAAAAAAACTTCAAATTCCGAAGTATTTTTTTGGGTACTTCGACCATCTAAAAGGCTACTATGACCTTCGACTTCGATTCGAACGATTCGAAGTAAAAATCGTTCGACCATTCGATAGTCGAAGTACTTTAAGTAGTCTTTAAAAAAAACTTTGACTACATACTTCGGCAGTTTAAACCTACCGAGGTACAATGTTAGCCTATGGGGACCTTCCCCATCGCTTTTCTAAGCTTCTTTTGATCAAACAAAAATCCTTCGATCGATCAATTAAAATCCTTTGAATCGTTCGATGTAAAGGATTTTATCACTCGATCGAACGATTTTTACTTCAATCGATCGTAGGATTTGCGCAAAATCCTTCGAATTCGATATTCGAATTCAAAGGATTTTACTTCGAGGGTCGAATTCGAGGGTTTATTAACCCTGGATATTCGACCCTTAGTAAATGTGCCCCCTAAAGTGACCTCTTAAGGTGAGTAGCCTATCCTTACTAGACCTGTCTAGGTTCCACTTGAGATCTATCTGCCTGCTCAGGCTAGAGCCAGCACAAGATGGACCCTGATCGCATGGCTACCAAGGATTATACTTTAGCACAGTGCATCTACTGGTCACTATTGTAAACACCAAGGGCATAGCTTAAGGCAGAATAATAAAATAGGTCCCCTGTTAGGGCCAATTTAGGCATCTAGAACACAAGGAATTTGCCTGCCAATATTATTAGGGGTGGCTAATTTACCAGACCCCTACACACATTTAAAAATAAAAGCATTAGCAGAATCAGGAGGCATCACTATTTACACGTTTTAGAGATTAAATAAAATACACTTATCTATGTCTCAAAACCTAGAATGTAAATTTCTCATCGAGCTCTATGGTTTTTCAGTAGACCAGAGCAGGAGAGATCATTCATTTTGAATTTGCTATATCAAAAAACTTGACAATCGTAAAATCTTGATTATAACTCAACACTTTCATTCACACTTTAATTAATAAAATGGAACCATGGTAAGCTCATGTTAGCCTACAAAATATACAAATCTCTGGCAAATAATAATAAATGAGCTCCTATGTGGTTTTGCAACTGGTGGAAATACATTGCGGGTTATTTAATAAAAGGAACTAAGTTTGCCCAGGAGCAGCAATTCATAGCAACCAATCAGCAGGTAGGGTTTACTGGTCACCTGTTTAAAAGCAAACAACTCTGGTTGAGTTTTTAATAGGGAAAAACATTTTTAGAGGGAATAATACATTCAAATTTTATGATTTATTAAGCTCTGAAGCTGCTAGAATCTGAAAATACTCCAGTTAAAACCTGTTGAAATTATGTAGATGTCAATGGCAGATGGTCCCTTTACCAATTGGAACATGTGTTTTACCTCCAGGACTATTGAATGTTCCAGGCTGTTTTGCGCTGGTTTTTATTCAATAATCTGATAAATTTAAATTGTCATGGTGCTAACTCTAAAAAGTTATATGATTCAAGGTTCAAATCGAAAAATTATTTGGACTGTTGCACTATTTTGTTGCGACTTTTTCTTGCACCATTTTTTCGAGAATAATTATTGGTAAATTAAAGGGTAATCGAGTTTAGGGGGCCGATTCATGAAGCTCGAGTGAAGCATTCGAATTAAAAAAACTTCGAATTTCAAAGTGTTTTTTGGGCTACTTCGACCATCGAATGGGCTACTTCGACCTTCGACTACTACTTCGACTTCGAATCAAACGATTTGAACTAAAAATCGTTCAACTATTCGACCATTCGATAGTCGAAGTACTGTCTCTTTAAGAAAAACTTCGACCCCCTACTTCGGCAGCTAAAAGTTACCGAAGTCAATGTTAGCTTATGGGGAAGGTCCCCATAGGCTTGCCTGAGATTTTTTGATCGAAGGATATTCCTTCGATCGTTGGATTAAAATCCTTCGAATCGTTCGATTCGAAGGATTTTATCGTTCGATCGAACGAATAATCCTTCGATCGTTTGATCGCAGGATTTGCGCTAAATCGTTCGACTTCGATATTCGAAGTCAAACGATTTTAGTTCCTAGTCGAATATCGAGGGTTAATTAACCCTCGATATTCGACCTATAGTGAATCGGCCCCTAGGAGTCACGTTTTTTTAATAACAGAGGAAGCTTTATTAAATTTAAATGGCATGTAA
The DNA here is from genome assembly GCA_038501925.1 of Xenopus petersii. Lineage (NCBI taxonomy): Eukaryota > Metazoa > Chordata > Amphibia > Anura > Pipidae > Xenopus > Xenopus petersii. Next base: position 37,990,078 of record CM076681.1, on the reverse strand, counting down.
AGTCTAAAATAGAATAAGGCTAGAAATGCTGGATTTTGTATAGTAAACATTAACATGAACTTACTGCACCACAAGTCTAATCAAACAAATAATTTATGCTTTCAAAGTTGGCTACAGGGGGTCACCATCTTGTAACTTTGTTAAACATCTTTGCAAGACTAAGACTGTGCACATGCTCAGTGTGGTCTGGGCTGCTTAGGGATCGTCATAAACAAAGCTGCTTGAGTTCTGCATGGCTGGGAAGTAAGGCGGGGGCTCCACCTACTGTTCATAAGTATGATTGTTTCCTGCTCAGCAGTTAGGGACCATCTGACAATTCCTATCCACAGCAGTAAATAAAGGGAGAATTTCACTGCATACAGTCAGGTTTCTTATAAAAACAGTACACATTTTTTAATTAAAGTATATTGGAGATAGACTTCTTTTTCATTAAAGAAAGTTAAAAATGGGATTTTATTTTTTTTTGCCTTTACATGCCCTTTAAGCTTTAGTAAATAGGACTCCCAATGTCTTTTATTTTATGTAGGGCTGAGTGTCCTACCTGATATGAGGAAGCAGATACATATTGCAATTATTGTAAAAACAAAAAACAAAACTAATTATAATTCATAGAAAATATCAAAATGACCCCACAAAATGTACACAGAACAGTGCACTATTCCGCAACACACACTCCCTGTTCAGCCAGTTACAAAACCAGAGAAGCATCTCAGCATTCACTGCACCAGTACCAAGTATTATCACAGTAAATAGATAATAATCGCTAAGTGGCATATTGCTGTGCCTAGTGCTAAGTAGAGCATGAATACAAAAGCAAGTATTGACCTAAAAGTAAACAATACAGATTGCCCAATAATATTTTACAGCACACAGAGTACATAGTAAAATGCAACTGTTTTCTGTAAACTTTCCTTGGTTGACTTTCTATTTTGTACCATTTACTAAGTACCAAGTACCGTTTACCACTTTATTCAGATCACTTGACAGAAGATTTAAAATTCTGTATTTAATCATCTCTCCTAGTGTGTCTTATGAAATACTTAGTTTTTGTCATAGGAATGTCTGTGATATGAGAGATTCACACATTACGCATGAGGGCTCATTTATGAATAATCAAGGTAGGGAATTGGGTAAATTATGTAAAAAAAAATGTGATTTTAGCACATTCCTTTTTCTACTTTTTTTAAGTCAAGTGCATTCTTTAAATATTTATTTGATAGAGTTGTTTCTTTTAAAAAAGCTCATCTTTTGATTTATTATATTTTACAATAAAAAAAAAAAAACAATCGGGAAGGTATATCGTACAGTGATTAGATCATACAGTGGAGATAGGATACAGGAAGGCAGAAAACTTGTTTAAAACCTCTACAATTTGCCTCAGAGGAGGAAAAAATGTCTTCCTGACTCCAAAATCGGACTAGTCCCTGGTCCTAGTCTGACAGGTTTTCCAAACCAACCCCAACTGATATCCAACAGATTTTAAGTCAGACGTTGCTCGGGCAAGCACATTGGAGAGACAGTAATGCATAGGCAGATACAGATAAAAACGATTCCCTCGTTTATATACTTGTGATTAACTGCATTAATGTAATGAAGGGTGGCATATATATATATATATATATATATATATATATATATACACCAACTGATGTGTTACCATACCATTCTATATCATTATATCAAAAGGGGGATAACGTACCTGCAGCGGAAGGAGGGTGGTTTGGGCATGTTGTGCCCAGTGGCTTTCTTTGGGTCACTTTTCCTGAAGTTTAACTTTGGGGGCTTGGCCCAAGGAAATGATTCCCTGTGGGAAGTCTGTATCAGGAACTGGGTATCGCCTTTTGTAGGGACATGGTTTCAAGGCGGTAGAATGAAGAGATTTCGGATAGTACAGGGATCCCTCCCATCATACCTAGTTCTCGCTCTGAGGATTCTGAAGAGGTGGGATGTCAGGGTGGGTGAGCTGGCCACATCTTCCCGAAGGCAGTTGTATCACAGGGTGATCAGGGACTATTTTGCTACTCCTCTTGTTCTGAGAGACTGTGTAGGGAACATCCTTCAGAAAAGCCTTCACTTTCTTAATGGCAAGAGACTCCCCCCTAAGTTTTTTGACAACTGTTGGCTTTCACTCCAAGGGAAACTCTATGTCCGAGGCAACTTGACTTATCTTACCATTGGCAGCAAAGATTGTCCCTGGGGGTGTGGGGAGGTGGAGACCCAAGAGCACTTTCTTGTCAGTTGCCCAGTGACTAGAGATGTCTATAGTCAGATGGCAGCAGCTCTTAATATCCCACTCCTGAACAGTCTGAACTATGCAGACTCAGCCTATGGGGTTCCCGCTGTACACCACCCACTGGACCGTGAGACAATTTACATCATACTTGCATGCACGCGGTACCAGATCTGGCAGCATAGGTGCAGGAGATCTTTTGGCCAGTTGGGTGGTACCCCAGATAATATAGTGAAGGCAGCTCTGGCTCAGTTGAGTTTTCTGAAGGGAATTGAGATAAAGAGGTTAACATCAAATCAGAACCTATGGCGAGGGGTGAACCTTACTCTTTCATCTTCATGAACATGCCCTCATATCAAGGTATGTAGCTATTGTATGTATATGGCTCCCTGGGCACTGATACTGCTCCTCTCTTTTTCTATAGGCTGGAGGTGCAGCATTCTGTAGCCTGGATTCAGAATATGAATATGAAAGTATTATGTTTTTGTTGGGTGAGAAGTTTGGTCCAGGAAAGACTTTTCTGGAATGCTCATTTGGGTTGGTGGTGGGGGAAGGAAGGCCATATGGACAATCGAAGACTTTTCAAACTGGCCTTTGATTTGGTGTGTTTGATGGAAAAGTTGCCAATGGACAGAGGGATGGACTCTGCGGGCTGGAGGGTGTATGGGTGGGTTTGTGGGATTTTTGGTTATTTTTGTTTTATTGTATGATTTTTGAATTGTTTATGAATTGATTGAATTGAATTGCTTATTGTAAAGTGATCTTTTAAATAAAAAATCTCTATATCATTATATCAATATTTGGTTTACTTGACACTATTGATTCGTACGTTTTGATCGATATGTTATATATTGCTTGAGATGAACGAATACATCCAATTCCTCTTCCCCAAAATTTTTGGGAAGTTCAAATCACATGTCTACCAGCATCACAGTCCTCTTCCTGGGGTCTCTTTAAGAATGTTCTCTGAAGTGAGCTGAAAACTAAGATTCATTCTGTTGTCAAATTTGACAAAGTTCTATAGGTGCATCAATTTAAGTTTTCATTTAAAACTTCATGTAAATGTTAGCACTTTTTTTTCTTTGTTTTCTCAATAGTCATAAAATAAGAACCTATGCAGGTTACATAGTTACATAGTTACATAGTTAAATTGGGTTGAAAAAAGACAAAGTCCATCAAGTTCAGCCCCTCCAAATGAAAACCCAGCATCCATACATACACCCATCCCTACTTTTAATTAAATTCTATATACCCATACCTACAGTATACTAACTATAGAGCTTAGTATCACAATAGCCTTTGATATTATGTCTGTCCAAAAAATCATCCAAGCCATTCTTAAAGACATTAACTGAATCAGCCATCACAACATCACCCGGCAGTGCATTCCACAACCTCACTGTCCTGACTGTGAAGAACCCCCTACGTTGCTTCAAATGAAAGTTCTTTTCTTCTAGTCTAAAGGGGTGGCCTCTGGTACGGTGATCCACTTTTTGGGTAAAAAGGTCCCCTGCCATTTGTCTATAATGTCCTCTAATGTACTTGTAAAGTGTAATCATGTCCCCTCGCAAGCGCCTTTTTTCCAGAGAAAACAACCCCAACCTTGACAGTCTACCCTCATAATTTAAGTCTTCCGTCCCTCTAACCAATTTAGTTGCACGTCTCTGCGCTCTCTCCAGCTCATTTATATCCCTCTTAAGGACTGGAGTCCAAAACTACACTGCATACTCCAGATGAGGCCTTACCAGGGACCTATAAAGAGGCATAATTATGTTTTCATCCCTTGAGTTAATGCCCTTTTTTATGCAAGACAGAACTATTTGCTTTAGTAGCCACAGAATGACACTGCCCAGAATTAGACAACATGTTATCTACAAAGACCCCTAGATCCTTCTCATTTAAGGAAACTCCCAACACATTGCCATTTGGTGTATAACTTGCATTTATATTATTTTTGCCAAAGTGCATAACCTTGCATTTATCAACATTGAACCTCATTTTCCAGTATGCTGCCCAGTTTTCCAGTTTAGACAAATCACTCTGCAAAGTGGCAGCATACTGCATGGAACCTATAGTTCTGCACAATTTAGTATCATCTGCAAAAATAGAAACAGTACTTTCAATGCCCACCTCCAGGTCATTAATAAACAAGTTGAAAAGTAAGGGACCTAGTACAGAGCCCTGCGGTACTCCACTAACAACACTGGTCCAATTAGAAAATGTTCCATTTACCACCACTCTTTGTAGTCTATCTTTTAGCCAGTTCTCTATCCAGGTACAAATACTATGTTCCAGGCCAACATTCCTTAATTTAACCAATAACCTTTTGTGTGGCACTGTATCAAATGCTTTAGCAAAGTCTAAGTAAATCACATCCACTGCCATCCCAGAATCGAGGTCTCTACTTACATAACTTAAGAAATTAAGTTAGTCTGGTAAGATCTATTACGCATAAAACCATGCTGGCACAAACTTATGATTTGCTATGAAGTCCAGTATCTTATCCTTTATTAACCCTTCGAAAAGCTTTCCTACCACTGACGTCAGACTAACTGGCCTATAGTTTTGAGGCTTAGAACGGGATCCTTTTTTGAATAGAGGCACCACATTAGTAATTCGCCAGTCTCTCGGCACTATGCCAGATCTCAATGAATCCTGAAAAATTAAGTGAAGAGGTTTGGCAATCACAGAGCTAAGCTCGCTTATTACCCTGGGATGAATACCATCAGGCCCTGGACCTTTGTTAATCTTAACATGTTCTAGTCTCTTTTGAATTTCTTCATGTGTGAACCATGCATCATTAGTTGTATTACTAGAATTGGTACTGTTAAGAAGGAAACCTTCACTTACTGGTTCCTCATTTGTGTAGACAGATGAAAAATATGAGTTCAGAATCTGCGCTTTTATTTTGTTTTCATCAACCAGCTGACCCCCCTCTGATAGTAAGGGTCCCACCCCTTCCTGCTTCATTTTTTCACTATTAACATATTTAAAAAATAATTTTGGATTTTTTTTACTGCTAGCTGCAATATCCTTTTCTATAGCAATTTTAGCTTGCCTTATAGCTTCCTTGCATGATTTATAGCTTCCTTGCATGATTTATAGCTTCCTTGCATGATTTATTGGCCTCCTTGTACCTTATAAATGTTTCGGCTGTACCAGCTAACTTGAAAGCCTTAAAAGCACGTCTTTTCTTACCCACCTCAACACCAACGCTTCTATTGAACCAAAAAGGTTTTGCTTTACAACAACGTTCCTTGCTTACAAGTGGAATATACTGACAAGTATATTTATTAAGCAGCATTTTAAAGACTTCTGAAATTTAGTGTTTTAGTTACTCCCTTATAGAATTGCTTCTGCAACAGAATCTCAAAGGAGACCATGTTATGATCACTATTCCCTAAATGCTCACCCACACAAATGTTAGAGATGAGTTCAGTATTGTTAGTTATTACAAGGTCAAAAAGAGAGTTATTCCTAGTAGGTTCTTGAACGAGCTGGAATAAAAAGTTGTCATTCAGCATATTTACAAACCTACTAGCTTTTTCTGTCTTAGCAACCCCATTACCCCAGTCAATGTCTGGATAATTGAAGTCACCCATAGCAACAACTTGACCCAGCTGTGAAGCCGCTTGTATCTGCAAGAGTAGCTGGGCTTCATACTCGACACTTATACGAGGTGGTTTATAGCATACACCAATGATAATTCTTTTTGTTACCTTTTGCCCAGTCAAAATCTCTACCCAGAGTGATTCAACACCCTCACCAGTGCCAGCTATTGTTATTTCTTTAGCGCATGGCTTTAATTCAGGCTTTACATACAAACACACTCCTCCACCCTTTTTAATCCCTCTGTCCCTCCTAAAAAGGGTGTAACCATTTAAATTCACAATCCAGTCACATGTTTCATCCCACCAGGTCTCAGTGATACCAATTATATCATAATTTTTAGAGCATGCAATTAATTCCAGGTCACCCATTTTACCTGACAAACTCGGCGGAGGTTACTACTTTTACTTTTGAAATTTGCATTACTTAGTGAAGAATTACGTTAAGTTAGTATTATTCTGTTTTCCTTGTAACAGAGGGACCTCCTTAGCTGGTAAACTGTATGCCCCCCTCACTCCTCCCGCATGACCCCTTACTAACCCCACTGCCCCGTCTACCCTAGCTTCCCCATAATTCTTTATCTCACCCCCCCCCTTGCCTAGTTTAAACACTCCTCCAACCTCTTAGCCATTCTTTCCCCTAGCACCTCGGACCCCCTTCCATTGAGGTGCAAACTGTCACGACTGTATAGGTTGTACCCCAACGAAAAATCGGCCCAGTGCTCTAGGAACCCAAACCCTTCCTTCCTGCACCAAGACTTGAGCCATGAATTTAGCTCCCTAAACTCCCGCTGTTTTCCTAAACTTGCACGTGGCACAGGCAAAATTTCAGAAAAGATGACATTGGAAGACCTTTCCTTGATCTAAGAGCCTAGATCCCTGAAATCATTCTTTAAGGTCTTCCATCTACCATTTATTTTGTCATTAGTACCGATATGCACTAAGACAGCTGGGTCATGCCCAGCCCCACCCAATAATTTGTCTATCCGATCAACCACATGCCGAACCCTGGCACCAGGTAGACAGCAAACTGTTCGGTTGTAGCGATCCGGACGACAAATTACCCTATCCACTTTCCGAATAATTGAGTCCCCTACAACCACAATCTGCTTAGGCCTGACTCTACTCTCCTTCCCACCACTACTAGAGAAACTGGTCTCCCGGCTGTTAGAGAGATCAGCCCCATCTAGAATTGCCAATCCAGAGTTCATACTCCCATCGTCTTCACACAATTTGGCAAATTTGTTGCGATGTATAATCTCTGGATCAGCCTCCATTTTCCTTTTGCCCACCTTAGATTTTCTAACTGTCACCCAGCTAGCTGCCTCAAGTGTTGCATATATAATATATGTATTGCATATAGAATAATGGCCAGCATGTCTGTTTGCATATATAATTATGAGGATGGATACCTCATCCAAATACATATATGGGGCAGATTTATCAAGGGTCGAAGTGAATTTTAGGGAATTTTCGAAGTAAAAAAATTCGAGATACGAAGTAATTTTTTGAATACTTCGACCATCGAATAGGATACTACGACTCTGAATTTACTTAGACTTCAATTCGAAGTAAAAATAGTTCACCATTCAATAATCAAAGTACTGTCTCTTTAAAAAAACTTTGACTTCAATACTTCGCCAAATTAAACCTGCCGAAGTGCTATGTTAGCCAATGGGAACCTTCTACAGCATTTTTCTACGTTTTTGAAGTTGAAGTAAAAATCGTTCGATCGTACGATAAAATCGTTCGAATCGAAGGATTTAATCGTTCGATCGTTCGATTTTACTTTAACTGCAGAATAGCCAAATTCGATGAAAAAAACTTCAATATTCGAAGTCAAAGTATTTCAATTCGATGGTCGAATTTCAAAGTATTTTTAACTTTGAAATTCGACCCTTGATAAATCTGCCCCATAGTGTAGTTGCACCAGCCTGTAAATAAGCAATGCAACATGTATCTGGTGTTACTACTAGATGATTGTACATTATTTGGACTTTGTGGTTGGATTAAATTAAGCAGTAATGCCAGTCGATGCTGCCATCATTGTTATATAAGTACTTCTATTTCAGTACCGTTCTGAACTGCTGGTTATTAAACTTACACCAATGTAGCCAAAGACAGCTCTTCCTACTATGCCTTTCATGCGTCTTCACAGGTCTGTTAATTACCTGGCTTTTACTACATGCCACATTAAAGTATTCTTGTCTACTGTTGGCAACCTAAAAAAACGAATTTTCTATTGCACTTAAAGGAGAAGGAAAGCCCCAGGGCGCAAAACCCCGCCCCCCCTCCCTCCTCCCCCCTCCCCCCTGGCCTACCTGTCCCCCTGGGCAAATGCCCCTAACTTGTTACTCACCCCTCTGCGCAGGTCCTGTCCACGGAGTTCGCAGTCGCCATCTTCTCCCATGCGCGTCTTCTTCCTGCTCTGACCGGCGTTTTCTGGCGCATGCACAGTAGGAACAGTTACCGGTACGGCTCTACTGCGCATGCGCCGAATGTCACGAAGTTTTCCGATTTCACTTCGTGACATTCGGCGCATGCGCAGTAGAGCCGTACCGGTAACTGTTCCTACTGCGCATGCGCCAGAAAACGCCAGTCAGAGCAGGAAGAAGACACGCATGGGAGAAGATGGCGACTGCGAACTCCGTGGACAGGACCTGCGCAGAGGGGTGAGTAACAAGTTAGGGGCATTTGCCCAGGGGGACAGGTAGGCCAGGGGGGAGGAGGGAGGGGGGGCAACGGAGGGGAGGGGGGGAGGGGTTTTGCGCCCTGGGGCTTTCCTTCTCCTTTAATTGCTGTATCTGTATGCTGTTCATGAACCATTCTAAACTTAATGACTAAAACAACAGCAATAGCATTTCCTAAACATAAGTCCCCTTGGGAGCTGAGTAACTGGAAAACTGCTTATACTATTCTTACTCTCTTTGTGGGGTCCAAGAGTTAAAAAACTTCGAAATTCGAATATTGAATTCAAAGTTTTTTCAACAAATTTGGCAATCCTGTGGTCTATTAAAAATTCCAGCGATCGATCTAAGGATTTTTATTCGATGTGTAAAGACAAAAATGTTGTAGAAGGTCCCCATAGACTAACAAAGCGCTTCGGCAGGTTTAATTTGGCGAAGTATTGAAGTCAACGTTTTTTTAAAGAGACAGTACTATCGATTATCGAATGGTCGAATATTCAAACAATTTTTACTTCGAATCAAAGTAAATTCAAAGTCGTAGTATCCTATTCAATGGTCGAAGTATCCAAAAAATTACTTTGAATTTCGAATTTTTTTACTTCGAAAATTCCCTCGAATTCACTTCGACCCTTAGTAAATCTGCCCCTATGTGTAGAGTGAAACCTCAATTTTACATCCCATGATTTTTAGTTTTCCATCATTTTACACAGTTGTTTTGTGGTTCTGAGCAATGCATAATGCAAAATGAATTTCCCTAATTTTACATTTTCCTAGACTTTACATAATTGTACTACTGGTCCCCTGAAAAATTTAACGTTTTACTTTATAGGAAAGCCCTGGAGCTATAAAAACAGGGGTTGCATGACAGGGAATCTGAATGACCAGCAGCCGGATTACACTGGTTTATGTTTAAAAACTGGCAGAATCAGATGTATCTGTGATTAGGTGAGAAGCAATGAGTTAAGGCAGAGGAAAGCTGGGCTAGGTTTGGATGGAGAAAGAAAGGGATTTGATGTTAGGGGAAGAAGCAGTTCACTTACTTACTTCCTCACTTCCTAGAAACAAACCCCTTTTTGCGTATTTTGTGAAATATCAGAAGTTTCTCTTCTTTGTGTTCTCATATTATCTAATAATAACCTAATGAGGATGTTTTCCTGCATCTACTGTTACATTGTGCTTTCAAGCTGTTATACAGTATAAACACAAAAGTCTGCTTGGTATTATCCATGTTAAATGAAAGTCAAATGCTTGATCCAGGGAATGTTTGTGATCGCCATTGGGGTTAGTAAGGAGTTTTTCCATAAATGGCATACCGTATATACTCGTGTATAAGCCGACCCGTGTATAAGCCGAGGTACCTAATTTACCTAAGAAAACTGGAAACATTTATTGACTCGTGTATAAGCCTAGGGGCCCCATGTCAGATTTCAAAATTGAATATAAAAAAATCTGTTTGCTCTTTTGAGACATGGATTTCAGTGCAGCACTATTAACTGATTCATTTTGAAAAAAATAAAAAATTCCCATGACAGTATCCCTTTAAAGTCAGGGAATGTAAAATGTGAGTTCTAGTGTATAATAGAGAGGGCAGTGTGTTCCTTATTTGCAGAGATGAAAGGCAGGTATTTGCTGCACTAATGAGCTGTGATGTTGTCCTCTCAGATAAACAATCTGTACCTGCACCCACTGAATAACAATGAAAGGTAGGCCTGCTCAGTAGACTATAACCCATGGCAATCGTATGGACATTATTTAGAACACAGCAGCCCTTCCCTCTTCTGGAAAAGTCACACTGAACCCCAACGACGATAAAAGGCAACGCTGGTTTTGAGAATATACAAACTGATCTCTTAATTTCCTTCCCTTAATATTACGGTACCTTTTTTCTGCTTTTGCTAGGTGCAGCACCTCATTGATCTTCTGAGCAGCCATGACACCTCTAGCGACAACCTCCTACGTCACCAGACAGGAGGAGCTGCGCTACATCTTCTCCTGATGTGCTATGGGAGAGGGAGGTGTGTTGGGGCCGCGGAAGGAGCCTCGTATCTGCGGCCGTTGAGGGACTGGCTACGGTATGTGCAGGGATTTAGCTGACCCGTGTATAAGCCGAGGTAGAGTTTTTCAGCACATTTTGGGTGCTGAAAAACTCGGCTTATACGCGAGTATATACAGTAATTGGCTCTGGCTTCAGGCTGGGTTTTTTGCCTTCCTATGGATCAAAACAATGCATATATGATAATGTATTTTAAATTGTATTTGTCACAGCAGTGGTAGGACCTTGCCAGAGTGCTGCACAGGCAAATTAGAAGAAGGAGAAAGGAGGTTCTCTCCTGTTACTGCACGGTGGGTTGATTGATAAAGACAAGGTCCTATTTATTGGATACAATGTGAATAAATGCTGTGGCCATTTTACCCCATTTCTGGTTCCTGGTGTTTCATTAGGGTGAAAGAGAAACTACAACTTTCTTTATATATGTTACATAAAGTAAAATATTTTCACGGCATTGTTCTGCATTACTCATAGTAATTTCTTTTCAAGCTAAATCTTCTTAACCCCGCCTCCTTTCACCTAGTGTTACTTAGCTGATGTACTTAACTGGCATGTAGAGTCCATTCCTTCTACCCTCACTTAGAGGACATATACATGCACTCCATTTCTTTCATAATGGGATACATAATGCAATATAAGCTGGGCTAACCCATCAGTTTTAATAATGGCTCTCTATGATTTTTCTTCTTTCTTTGGTTCAAAAAACACATCCCTAAAAAGGGGCAGAGGCATTCTTTAGAATTGCCTCCCTATAGAAGCAAGTTTCAATTAAACATAAATCAACAATGCACTGCAGATCTCTTGTCTGTGCTGCAATCACAATCTAGCTGTACAATGCTACAGTAGTATAATACCATGGAGCTACTCATTTATTTTTGAACTAGGTTGGAATCCTAATATGAAGCAGTAGCGTGTGAACCAAGGTATCAAAATAAAGAAATAATCTGCATGTATCTCTCAACCTTCCCTGTTGTCTAGCTGACAGCATGATTGATAGTATCCCTAATGCAAGGACAATGCTCCTCTTGATGTGTGGGCTGTATTCATACTCACAAAACTATGGGTGTCAGGAAGCAATAAAAGAAATTGGAACCTTAATGGGAGATGTGAAAGTAGCAAGACTGAATCTGACAGTAAAAGGATTGAACAAACCTTGGCAGCAATTGTGCTGCAGCCTCAATGGTATAGCTGGCGTTATAATAGACAGTGATTTTATTAAGTTAAAAGCATGGTTACTAAGGACAGTGTATGCTTTACTAACATGATAGTGAGGTGTCACCATGTACTAGTATGGGTGTTTCAGGTAGATAGAGACCTGCTATATAACAACTGATATACAAGTGCACTTGCTGCTTAACCTAACATTGTTCGTGTTGCTGCATTAAATTGGAACAATCTATTGCTTTAAGAATCACTGACACTCCATATTCAATATCTGTGTTTATTTGTCTTTGATCCTGCCAGATTGCTTCCATTTTGCAGTGTTTCACAGTGCCAAGATAGTGTTCACCAAAGTGGGTATCGGTATACAGTACTGGTCAGAATATAGAAACTTATTATTCATTGTGCAAACTAGCTTTGTAAAAATTCCCGGATGAAAGCACAAAAGTGTCCATGGTTAGACTGGACCGGTGGATCCCAGTTAAAAAGAAATATGCATTGTAGTGATGAGCGGATTTTTTCAGCAGCCATGGATTTGGGGAGAAATTCTGAATTTTGCCATGTGCAAATTTTTTTGTGAAACTGAGACGAAAATAATGCATTTTCAGAAGAAAAATCACCATAAGAAAAAAACACCCATTGACTTTAATGCGTTTGGAGAAGAAAAGTCACCATAAGAAAAAAAACAACCATTGACTTTAATGCATTTGGAGAAAAAAATTGCCATAAGAAAAAACACCCATTGACTTTAATGCATTAGGACAATAAAAAATCACCATAAGAAAAAATGCCCATTGACTTCATTGCATTTGGAAAAAAAAATTGCCATAAGAAAAAACACCCATTGACTTTAATGCATTAGGACAATAAAAGTCACCAAAGGAAAAAACACCCATTGACTTTAATGCATTTGGAGAAAAAGTCACCATAAGAAAAAAACGCCCATTGACTTTAATGCATTTGGAGCAAGAACATTTTTTGCGTGCGTAATAATTTACCCACATAGACACACCCATTGTCATCAATGCGTTTCGTGAAATTTCACAGTTTCACCTTCACGGTCCAGGACCCCGGAGTACAACGAGTTAGATAGACAGACGGCCCCACAGGATGGGCTCTCTCGTGGCCAGGTGGTGAGTGCTCAAGAGACAGCGTGGGGACATCTGAAACACAGGGGTTACTCCTGGGTTTAAGGGACCTACTAGCAAGATGGGAGTCAGGGGATGCCCAGGCAGGAGTTGCCAGGGTTTGGGGTCAGGGGGGCAAGACAGAGACAGGGCAACTACCCAGCGGGGGACAGAGCCCTCGGAGGGATAAGGACCCAATATGGCCCCTGAGACTAGCATAACGGAAGTGGCGAGTGGAGGGGTACAGAGGAACAGAAGGACAAAAGCGATGAGGGGCAGCTAGTTGTTAGGTGTTCACATTAAAAAAGAGGTTAAGAGAAAAGATATGGAATGGGGAGTTTGTGGAAATTTTTTCCCTTTTCCCTTTGGAAGAGGCGGTGGAGCTAAAAGACTATGATAAAAAAGAGGAGGAGGAGCACAGCAAGAGATATAGGAAAATCACTAAAACCTTTGGAAACTGGCTGAGAGCATTTTGCATTCTTAAAGCATACAGTAATTGTAACAAACGCTTACCCTAGTGGTCCAGTGACTTGTCCTGTGGCATGCGAGGCTGTCCACCGTGCCTTCGGCGGAGACGCCCGCCACATGCATCCAGTTCCCCTCTGTGCATGTTTTCCTATTTCGCGCTCAGCCACCCACTCCCATGTTTATGCGATGACGTCAATGTGCAATGGTGCGAAATACAAACTATTTAAAGGGGCTTTGTAGCTAAACACATTGCCTGTAGTTAGGTTCAATTCAGTTTGTTCCTAGGTGCCTAGTTCTGTGAATCCTGCCTGCTATTACTGGTTTTGACCCTTGCCTGCCTGTGACTACTCTGATCTCTCCTATCCTTGCTCGCCTGATTACTCCGACCTCTTTTAATCTGACCTTTTGCCTGTCCGCTGACTACTTTACGCTCTCCAATCCTGATTCCGGCCTGTCTGACTATTCTCTACTCTGCTTGTGCTGACCCGGCCCGCCTGTTCCATGCTGAGTTGTCTGTCCTGCCTTCCTAGTGGTGTTCTTCCATCCTTGGTGAGATGATCGTGCCCCTTTGAACCTGTAGCTTTGCTCCTCTCTTAGTAAGACCTGGCGGCATCCAATTAGCCGAGGGCTCCTCCCTAGGTGAAAGGCGGCAGTTAAAAGCAAAAGCAAGAGCCGAGACCAGGGAGCTTAGCACTGGTTCTGGATTTAGGGTGCCGTTTGTGACAATAATTGGTGAAAAACATCCAGAGCGTTGTTCCCCCCCTTTTTTGCTATGTAGATGGTATTTGGGAGGCATTCAGGGTGTATGGTGGCTTGGCTTGGTGGCGATATGATGAGCATTATTGCCAGAGGCTGGCAGCCAACCCAGGGATGGCATGGGATCAACTGAAAATGCCCTTATGGCTACGGTTGATGACAACACAGAAAGCATTGCCCTTTCAAAGAGGCACCGGTGGGGTACAGCAGGGATCCTCCCCGGCGCTTCACAAGCCTGGGTACTGCTGGCAATTCAATGAAGGGCAATGCAAGTGGGTAGGCTGTGGGGGCGCCCACTCCTATGCGAGGTGTTTCAAGAGAGGAAATGGAGGGGCCAAGCCAGCCAAGGTTCAAAAAGGGGAAGACCACCAGCCTTGGTTAGAATAGTACGGTAGGAAGGGGGACACTGAGTTTCTGAAGGAAGGCTTCCAATGGGTGTTCAGGATACCATTCCAACCGAGAACACTGAACCTTAGATCAGTGGTTGAGAACCCAGAGGTTGTATATCAGAAACTAAAGACAGGGGCTGAACGAAGTTGAATGGCAGGTTCCTTTACAACCGCTCCATTGGCGGACCTGAGGGTGTCTCCTTTGGGGTTGGTTCCTAAGAAAGAGCCTGGAAAGTTCAGTTTGATTCACCATTTATCTTACCCAAAGGGCAATGTCGGTGAATGGTGAATGAATATTGACCTGGAACTTTATGCAGTCTCTTACATGTCTTTTGATCAGGCTCTGGCTGTGGTCAAGAAGGCATGGCAAGGAGCATGGTTGGCCAAGACTGATACAAAAAAACACACCAGCAGGGCAAACCCTTGCCAAAGTTTTTACTGCAAAGTTTCGGAGCTCCGCCCCTTTGTCAAGCATGCGGAGCCCCGAAACGTTGCACCACCGCAGTAAAAACTTTTGCAAGGGTTTGCCCTGCAGATACAAGTCTCGTGTGCTGGTGTGTTTTTTTGTTCCAGTTACTGGGAGGTTACCGTTTCCTCCATCCATTGAGCACCAAGTTAATCTATACAACTGCATACGGGTGTGCGAGGGTCTACTCCAATCAAGACTGATATTGAGTCAGCCTTCCGTTTACTAGCCATTCATCCTGATTGTCATCATATGCTAGGTTGTGCTTTTGAAGGTTTCTTTTATGTCGACCTATGTCTGGGTTGTTTTGTGTGCTTATTTCGAGAAATTTAGTTCCTTCTTGGAGTGGGTTGTCCATTGTAGGGCAAATTCCAAGAATCTGGAACACTACCTTGATGATTTTTTATGCATAGGTTCAGCATGTCAGATGGATGCATGAACGTTATGGAGGTACTGCAGGAGGTAGCAGAGGAATTCGGGGTGCCCTTGGCACCGGAAAAAACTGTAAGTCCTGCGACCTGCCTTTGTTTTCTCCGGTAGGAAATTGATACGGAAAAAGGAGAATGCCGCCTGCCACCCAATAAGCTCAGTGATTTAAAGGGCTGGGTGTATCAACTGGCGAACAAAAGAAAAGCTACAGTTAGGGAGGTTCTGTCGCTTTTGGGCAGGCTGAATTTTGCTTGCCAGGTAATTGCGATGTCGCAGGCTAGGCAAGTTGTTAGTAGGCAAGGCTGCCCCCCACCACCACGTACGGCTAACGAGGTACAAAACGACCTGGACCTGGACCTGATGCAGCGGGGGGCCTCATTTTTGGTGCTTTTTTGGAGGGTAAGTGGTGTGTGGAACAATGGCCGTGGAGTGGACAGGAATGGGTTTGGCAAAGAATTTATGTTGCCTGGAGCTGTTTCCCATTGTGATAGCTTTATTTATTTTGGGTAGCAACCTGAGTAATAGGAAATTGCTTTTTGTATCTGACAACATGGGGTTGGTACAGGCATAAACAAGCAGTCAGCATCCTCAGTTGAGATTGTGCGACTTTTGAGAGCCCTGGTGTTGCATTGTCTGCAACTCAATGTAAGCTTCCAAGGGATGCACCTTTCGGGGTTAAGGAATGTTATTGCTGATTCTTTGTCTCGATTTCAATGGGAGCAGTTTCACCTGTTGGCTCTGGGAGCGGACAAGGATGTTTATCCCTTCTCGATGGGTCTGTGGAAGATCGGGATGACCGACTTGGAGGATTGGTGAGGTCTTCAGTGGCAGCGTCGACTTGGGCCACGTATGGTAAGGTCTGGAAGGAGTGGGAACAGTTGATCAGTTGGGGGTCAGAGGGTCTGAGATTGTCACAACACAGGCGAAAACTTATGCTGTGGTGGGTATACTGGATGGCAGAGCAGGGTAGGTCCATTGCTCAACTTGAGAAAGGCAGGGCTGCTTTAGCATTCTGGTTTAAAATGAAGGGGTGGGAGGATCTAACTAAGGATTTTGTGGTGCGACAAGTGGTTAAAGGGTTAAAAAAAAGGAAAAATCCATCAGGACGCCTGGAGGCCGGTAACGGTTCAAATGTTAAAAAATTTGTTGGGGGTTTTGGAGGGCATTTTTTTTTCAACATTATGAAGTTAAACTTTTTGGGGTTGCATTTGTTTTTACTTTTTTGGCTTTCAGGATTGGTGTGTTGGTAAGCCCTAGTAAGCATGTTCCTGGGGGGCTTCAGAAGGCAGACGTGGAACTAGGTATTGATTGGATGGACATATGGCTGGGCAGATAGAAAACGGATCAATTAGGTAAGGGTTGCAGGGTGGTGTTGTACACTTTAAAAGGGGCTTCAATTTGCCCCTTGGCGAGCCTGTAACAGTGGATGGTGGTTCGCCCCACAAGGGAGGGTCCACTGTTGATTCATGAGGACGGCACTCCTTTAACAAGGTATCAGTTTGTGAAGGTGTTCAGGTGGGGTTTGGCACAGATAGGAAAGGCACCGCTAGAATATGGCTTGCATTCCTTTTCGGATAGGAGCAGCTACAGATGCAGGGCGGTTGGGATTAGATGAGGCCGTGGTGAAGCATATTGGATGTTGGGAATCTAGGAGATTTCACAGTAACATCAGGTATGAGCTGAGAAAAAGAGTGTTGAGTGGTTTGACTTCCTTCACATGTGTGGTTTTATGTATTATTGTTGTTTAAGGTGGCCCTATGAGAGTATGGATCATTGGCCACTCCTTTGTTAGTTGGGTGGAATGGAGAGCTGCAGTTCGGAAGAAGAGTCAGCAGCTGGGTTTTCCGGAGCGTCAGGTGGAAGTTCAATGGTTTGGTTTCGCTGTATTACTGTGGCCAGATCTGTTTGACAGATTGGAGCATAGTGAATAGTGAAGGGCACGGCACTCCCATGTCCCGGTATTACACATGGGCGGTAATGACACGGGAATCATGAGTCATAGAGACTTGGTTCAGCACATGAAGATCGACATTGACAAGATTCGCTCATTGTTTTTGGGAGTTTTTTTGGTCTGGTCGAAGATGGTACCTAGGTTGGTGTGTAGGTGGGCGAGAGATCGCTCCACAATGGAACGAAGCAGAGTTAAAGGGAAAAAATTTTTTTCAAAATGAATCAGTTAATAGTGCTGCTCCAGCAGAATTCTGCACTGAAATCCATTTCTCAAAAGAGGAAACAGATTTTTTTATATTCAAGTTTGAAATCTGACATGGGGCTAGACATATTGTCAATTTCCCAGCTGCCCCAAGTCATGTGACTTGTGCTCTGATAAACTTCAATCACTCTTTACTGCTGTACTGCAAGTTAGAGTGATATCACCCCCCTCCCCTTTTCCCCCCAGCAGCCAAACAAAAGAACAATGGGAAGGTAACCAGATAACAGCTCCCTAACACAAGATAACAGCTGCCTGGTAGATCTAAGAACAGCGCTCAATAGTAAAAACCCATGTCCCACTGAGACACATTCAGTTACATTGAGAAGGAAAAACTGCAGCCTGCCAGAAAGCATTTCTCTCCTAAAGTGCAGGCACAAGTCACATGACTGGGGGCAGCTGGGAAATTGACAAAATGTCTAGCCCCATGTCAGATTTCAAACTTGAATATAAAAAAATCTGTTTGCTCTTTTGAGAAATGGATTTCAGTGCAGAATTCTGCTGGAGTAGCACTATTAACTGATGTGTTTTGAAAAAAACATGTTTTCCGATGACAGGATCCCTTTAAGTTAAATAAATTACTTAGTGTTTTTGTAAGGAGGTCTGGGGGTGTAGTAGTTTGGCACAAGGATCTCAAAGATGCGATGACAGGGTTATACAGAAGGGATGGAGTTCACTTGTCAGATGTGGGTTTGGATTTGTTTAACATGGATTCGGCAGAAGTGGTGAAAAAAGCTCTTCATCTAGTTGGTGGGGTGGCGTGGCCGGCATAAGTGAGGTCATGCAGGCAGCGCAGTGGCAAAGTGGCCAAAAAGGGGTCAGTGCTGTCAAGGTGATTTTGGTGTTGGATAGGCATGATAGACAATTTGTACAGCACAACGTGCCTGGGAGACTTGTTGGCAAAAGCCCCCAGTTCATAATACAAGGAAAGGTCACTTGAACTGGATGCTTATGCCTGTTTCAGGTCCTGACAGCAAAGTCAGCCTATTAAGCATAATGCTGTATGTTATTTACTGCTTGCCAGGCAATTTACTTTTAGAAGGTTTAAAAGTGTTTCACGGTATGTCAGTCTATTGCTTCTGAATTCTGGCACTGACTGATCACTTCTGAAGACACCATTTAAACTGAAAGGCATTTATGTCAATCACGACACAAAATATTGACAAACTGTCTGTACCGAGTAAGAAAAAAATATTGAGCCTATGAAATAAATTGTTTACACAAGAATGTCTGTCTTGAAAAAAACATGCAGAACTCAAGAACATGCTCTCATATATTTGCTTCAAATTTATGCTGAATATATTTTTTTTTTCTGATACTTCATCACAAAACACAATTGGATATTTCTGAAACACAACAGGAAGGTTAAATATATATAGGATCACTAAAGCTTCGGGAATTCTACATTCATTCAATAGCTATCAGACATTACACTTTACAACATATAACTTATTAACATTCATATCCAATGTAAAAAAAAACAGTGCTACTGAAGTATATAATTTGTGTGTTCCCTAATATATAGCTATGCTTGTTTAACTCACTAGTGACACAAGTTCAGAAGTGACTGAGGTTCAGCATCCAACACAAAGATGCTGTGTTTAGGTGATATAAATCTGTGTATTATTCTAATAAAGGGTATATAAAGTCTTGGTTATGATGAAAGGTTGGCCAAGAAGGGGACCTTAAGTGGGATATGATAACTATGTATAAATATAAAAGCAGAACATTTAATAAACTCTCTAGTAATTAATTTACCAGGTCCATCCAGCAAACATGAGGGCATCAGCTCAGGTTAGAAGAAAGGAGATTTCATTGTAATATTGTGAAAGCTTTTTCACAGCTCTCAGGTCAGTGAGAGCTATGAAATTGTGGAATACTATCCCTAAATTAGTTGTGGTTGATGCATTAATTAGCTTCAAGAAGGATTTGGAGAGGCTTCAGCAAATGAGAATATGCAGGGTATTTGAAATAGCTGTTAAAACGTAGGTGACCCAGCCAGCCATCCTGCTACTCCCCCCCACCATACGCATGGCTTCAGATGGGTTTTTTGCTTTTCTGTGGATGAACTAGCAGTTAGGCATGTTTTATATAGACTCACTGTCATATTAAAAATGTAACTTTTTTATAACTGACTATAAAACAGTTAAGTATCACTACTTCAGCAGAACCATAGCAGAACCATAGCACCCCAATTGTGTGCTCCAAAGGGATCCTCAGCTCAGATTTAGCCTATCCCTTGCTGATCCAAACCATCTCTCTCTCGACCTTCCTCAAGGCTATCGCAATCATTTATGATGATCCAGATTGTACTGCCTCTGGCGATGCAGCTATCTCTAATCTCAGGCAGGGTAAATGGCGGGTTAAGGATTACTGTACTAAATTCTACTGATGGGTGGTAGAGATTCGCTGGAATGATACAATTTTACATTTCAGGACAGGGCTGGCCACTGCTATCAAGGATAGCCTTGTAAAACTTTCCTGCTCTGTCCATCCAAGATTTGCTAATACATCTTGCTATCCAAATTGATAGGAGGCATATCTGCTCAGGTTGGGCACTCAAATCTCATCCCTATGTCCTCTAAAGAACCCATGCAGTTGTACTCTATCCGCTTGGATCTGAGGAAAAGGGTCGTAGGTGGGCTAATGGGTTGTGACTGTACTGTGGGAATAAAGGGCACTTTACACTTTCACACTACCAGTCCCAAGAGGCCAGGAAATGGCAGAACCTAAACAGGTCTGGGGAATCTAGTTTGGGTCATCCTGTTTGTACTCCCCAACGATTCTCTTCTGAAATACTCATCCCAGTCCTCTTAAATTGGAATAAGGTTTGCATAAAGTGCCGTACCTTCTTATATTCTGGGGCAGCTGAAACTTCCTATATATCAACTTTGGGTATAGACATGTAATACCCACTAAACCACTTGTCCCATCTATAAAATTATTAGCTATTGATGGTAGGGTGTGGGTTTGAGTCTTCTAAGTCCAAAAGTCTCATCATGTCTTTGGGGAATCACTCTGAACAAATTCTTTTACATTATAAACTCCTGTGATTCTAGGCCTTCCCTGATTGCATAACCACAATCTTCAAATTGGGTCATAGGCAAGTTATTCCAGGCTGTGAGCCTTCATGTTTCAAATCATCCAATGTACTAGCTGCAACTTCTCTTGAAGGGTTACGTTCTTGTTATTCTTCCTCTTCTGATGTATTATCTAGAGAAAGCTGCCAAGACCTTTCCTCAGGACAGGCCTTATGGCTGTGCTATTGATTTAATTACAGATTCCTCTCCTCCATAGGGTAGAACATACCTCTCTTCCAAGCCATAATGGAGCATATTAAGGAAAACCTGAAAAGAGGGTTCATAAGGCCCTCCTCTTCCACTGCAGATTCCTGCTTCATTATTGTAGAGAATGTCATGCTCAGATTAAAGAGGTTTAAATAAGATCACTCTCAAGAATCATTACCCCCTTCCCTTGATCTCTAAAGTTAAAGGCACCACAAAACTTGATCTAAGGGACGCATATAATTGAATTTGAATAAGGGAAGGGGACAAATGAAAGACAACCTTTAACACTCGGGATGAGCATTATTAATAGCTAATAATGCCCTTTGGCTTATGTAACTTTGTAAACAATGTCTTCCATGATCTTCTGGGTCAGAATGTAGTGGTGGAGCTTGATGATAATTTAATTTATTCCTCTAATCTAACAGATCATTGTGCCCATGTTCAGTAGGTCAAGGCAAAACCAGCTATATGCCAAACTCGGAAAAAAAAATTCCTAGGCTACATTTTTTCCCACAAGCGAATAGAGATGAAGCCAGCCAAGGTTCAGTCCATTTTAGATTGGGCACAACTCTTTTCATTATGGACTGTGCAAAGATTTTTGGAGTTTGACAACTACTACAGGCAGTTTATAAATACTTTTCCACTCTGGTATTGGTACTACCCATACCAAAAAATGGACAGGTCCTAGTATTAGCCTGCAGAGGCTGTAGAGGCTTTCAATCAATTGAAAAAGTCTTTCATTTTAGCTCTGGTGCTCCAGCATCCTGATTCTACCCTTCCCTTCCCAGTAGAAGTGGATGCCTCTAAAACTGGGGCAGGATCAGTTTTGTCACTGCTGCACCCTGTTACTGGTAAAATTCATCCATGTCCCTATTTTTCTCCCCTGCGGTGTTCAATTATAACAGGGAATTGCTAGCCATGAAATGGGCATTTGAAAAGTGGAGACATCTTTTGGAGGGCGCTAAACATGCGGTATATGTGTTCACCGATATAAAAATCTGTTGTATATTGAATCTGCTAAGAGCTTATATCCCAGAGGCCAGGTGTTTTTGTTTTGTATCCACTTTTACTTTATTATAACACACAGATGCCCTTTCTAGAAATTTTGTCTCCAATACTAGAAATTAATCCGAACCTGATTCTTTTGTCAGGAAGTGATTGTAGCAGCACTAAGCCTTGATCTGTATGCCTCTTTGTTAGAAGCTCAGGATAATTTACCTTCTAACGTACCTTCAGGCAAACTCTTTGTTCCGTGAAACCTTCATGGGGCAGATTCTAAGGTAGCCAGGCACCCAGGCTGCAGTAAAACCTGTTCTCGTCTCTAGTGGCCAACATTGAAACAGGATGTTGGTAATTATATATTATATTGATTCTTGCCCAGTTTGTCAATGTTGAAAACCTTACAGGTCCTTTCCTCAGGGGCTGCTACAGTCACTTCCTATTCCCAGAATGGACCCATATCTCCATGGATTTCATAGTGGAATTACCTCCCTCTAAAGAAAATACTGTCATTTGGATAGTAGTGGACCAATTTAGTAAAATGTCTCCTTTTATTCTCCTTCCCAACCTCCCCTCTGCTAAGTCTAATAAATTTAAGTTTTTATGTTTTATGGGGCCCGATTGAACATTGTTTCCGAAAGGGGAGTTCAATTTGTGTCTAGATTTTGGCAGCCCAAAATGGCCAGACAGAAAGAACAGACAGAAAGAACAGATCAATCTTTTCTCCAATGATCAGTGACAATGGGCAGATTTTCTTTCAGTGGGCTAATTTTGCATACAATAATGCTACTCATTCGTCCACTGAGAGAGTCTCCATTTTCTACTGTGTTTGGCTATGAGAGAGTCTCCATTTTCTACTGTGTTTGGCTATAATCCTAGAGCCTTTTCATTTTGTTTCTGCTGTTAACTCTTTGGTTAATCACTTTTCTAAGATTTGTCAGAAGGTTTAAAATGCATTATCTTCTTCAGTAGCTGCCAGAAAGAGAGCCTCTGATCATCATACAGTGTCTCCTGACTATCAGGTTGGTGATAGGGCCTGGTTATCTTTTAAGAACATTCCTTTGAAAGTCCCTGTCATCAAGCTACAGTAGGACCTAAACTCATTGGACCTTTCCTACATCCATAGTCATTAATCCCAGTAATGTCCAATTAGAACTTCCTCCTGAGTTTAAAATTTCTAATTCTTTTTTTTAAGTTTCTTTGAAAAAGCCAGCCAGAGCTGTTTGACAGCTTTCTCTTCCTCCTCTGATTTCTGTTGAAGGTCAACCTGAATATTAAGTACAGAGGTTAGTGGATCCTTGCCTTTCCAGAGGTAAAGTACAATATCTGGGGCGTGACCGGAACTGCTAGATGTAGGACGCAACTCCGGGAGCTCCGGGAACAATAACCCTGTATTTACCCGCTACGGCCCATTACCGGATTACACTGGCTTCTACACGGCTCAGTACCTCCCGTGGACCGCTCCAGTGCCAGCAACCCGACGTTATGGGGAAGAATAAGAGCGCGCCGCCTAAAACCCGTCCGGCTGAGACTCACCACGCGGCTTCCCAAGATGGCGGAGATGCACGGTCCCTCAGCAAAGGCGGCATTGACACAGCACAGCGTCAATCGGTAAGCCCCAAAGTGAGCGCTTCCACTGCACTGACCTTAAGCAAGTACGCCAGAACTGTCCCGGCCGACTCCATACCGACTACCTCTATGGATTCTATGGCTCATAGGGACCAGCATGTCTCCCCTCCTCCCCCTGAACTGCCACCAGAGGAACCCACGTTGGGGGAAATTGCGTCCCTGATAGGATCCAATCATGCCTCAGTTCTGAATAAATTGGATGAGCTTAAAACTGATTTTAACATAATTAAGCAAGATATGCAGAAACTTAGGGAACGTACTGCAGAATCTGTGAGACATATCTCTGATTTGGAAGATAGTTCCCAGCCTCTGCACACTACTATGGGGGAACATGCCCATAAAATCTCGGAATTACAATTTAAGTCTGATGACCTGGAAAACCGCCTGAGGCGAAACAACATTCGCATTGTCGGTATCCCAGAAAGGGCTGAGGGCAAACATGTGGAGAGTTTCCTGGAACACTGGCTTTTGCACACATTTGGTAAAGAGGCATTCTCTATCTGCTTCATTATTGAACGGGCCCACAGGGTCCCCAGCAAGCCCCCGCCTCCAGGGAATCCCCCGAGACCACTTATTGCTCGTCTCCTTAATTATAAGGATCGTGATGCAGTTCTCCAAGAGGCAAGGCTGAAAGGTTCCCTGCACTATGAAAACCACAGAGTCTCTATATTCCCCGACTTTTCTATGGCTGTCCGCAACCAGAGGCTCAAATTCAATGCTGTCAAGGAAAAGCTCCGTACATTGCAGCTTAAATACTCTATGATCTTTCCTGCCCGTTTGCGGGTTATCAAAGACGACAGGGCTTATTTTTTCAACGCGCCCGCCGATGCGCTTCAGTGGATAGAATCAGTTGCTATTCCTCCCCAGCCACAACGCCCACCAAGGGAGCGAAATTCCCCACCACCGGTATGAGCTGCAGCTCCGTATCTGACGTCATGGGCTACGGAATCTCCTCATTCCCGGTATCTCCTGGGACTAGCTGGAATCAACACATACCAGCACAGACTGAATTCTACAGTTGGTAAGGTACTGAACTAAGGAACTGTACTACACATACCTTAGTTCTACCCTCTCTCACAAATGTTTTCTGTTTTGGGACTAAGACCTGCTCAAGTTGGGGTGCAGCGGGTGGGGAGGGACGGGCATCATTGCACCTTTGGATATTCTACCTTTTTCCTGGCTGCTTTTTCCCCTATTTTTCCCCCTTCATTTATACCACCCCCCACCGATTATGGCTGAACTGCGTTTGCTGTCATGGAACGTCCGGGGCCTAGGCACCCCAATAAAAAGGGGGTTGGTATTCAAGACACTTCAAAGATTGAAACCTCATATCACCATGCTTCAAGAAACCCACTTAGACGGAAATAAGCTACTTGCTCTTAGAAGACCATGGATAGCGTCTTCTTATCATTCCACCCACTCGACCTACTCTAGAGGAGTGTCCTTACTGGTGTCCAAGGGCTGCTCTTTTAGTCTTAAAGCACTCATTACGGACTCTGAGGGCCGCTTCCTTATTGTACACTGCTCGGCAAATGGAGGGACTTACATCTTGGTGAATGTTTATCTTCCACCCCCCTTTGAGGTGACTCTGTTGTCTACTATAATGAGCAAAATTGCTACCCTTCCTCTGGCCCCCACTATTATAATGGGAGACTTCAATGCAGTAGTGTTGGACTCCATGGACAGGCTCTATCCCTCCTCCCGACCCTCCAATAGTTTACAAACTTGGATTTCTACCTTTAACTTCGCTGATTTGTGGCGGGAAAAACACCCTGTGGACAGGAAATTTACATGTTTCTCGGCAACTCATAACACTATGTCCAGCATAGACCTGGCCCTTGGCACCCCTGCAATATTATCTCACACTTTACAGGCGGATATTTTACCAGGCGGGATATCGGACCATTCCCCACTCTCCATAACCCTGTCAACTGGTTCACCCCCACTGGACAGGATTTGGAGACTAAGCAGCTTTTGGTTACATCAAGACAAGATCACGGAACCGATTGACACAGAGTTCAGTCACTTCGTTGAGACGAACACCAACACTGCTTCACCCCAAGTTGTCTGGGACTCCCTGAAGGCCTTTGCCAGAGGTCAATACATAAACCGAATTAAAACATTCAACAAGCACACCCAACAAGAACTCACTGAGCTGGAAACAGAAGTTGCTCTAACCCAACAGCAATTTACTCTGAACCCGTCTCCACAGACACAACAGACTTGGCTCTCGAGCCAGACAGCTTTGCAGACGGTTCGAGTCAACCAGGTCAAAAAAGCCCAACTGCTTTTATGACCTGGTTGACTCGAACCGTCTGCAAAGCTGTCTGGCTCGATCTATCTTGATGTTTTCAGCTTTGTAAAACTTTCAAAACTTGTCAATAAAAATTATAAGTTACAAAAAAAAAAAAAGCCCAACTGCGGCAATCCGCCACTATCCTGGCTACAGGAGATAAAAATGGTAGACTCCTGGCATTGCTCTCCCGGGACTTATCTCCTCAAACGTCCATACCTGCGATTCGTGACACTTTGGATGTTATAATAACTGACCCCTTGGGAATTAACCAGGTGTTGACGCAGTACTATTCCTCCTTATACACTTCCAAGATGGCCCTTACGCTAGAACAACTAGAGGACTACTTGGAAGGAATCCCACTCCCCCGCTTGGATCATACTGACAGGGACTCTCTGGACGCCCTCATTACAGAATCAGAATTAGTGGAAGCTCTTTCTTCGCTTGCCCCTGGGAAAACACCTGGTCTAGATGGTCTTCCGACTGACTTTTATACCAAGCATGTTAAACATTTATCTCCACTGTTAACCTCTTTATTTAACAATTTACTAGAGGGGGCGGGCCTGCCTGAGTCCATGAGCGAAACATTGATAACTTTAATTCTAAAACCTGACAAGGACCCACTGAATTGTGCCTCTTACAGGCCGATATCGCTAATTAATGTTGACGCCAAGATTTTAGCAAAAATAATGGCCCGTAGGCTCAACCAATATATTACAAAATTGATATCCCCTGATCAAACGGGTTTTGTACCGGGCCGCACCACAGACATGTCAGGCGTGTTTTCACAAACATAGCAGTCCAACATGACAACTCCGGGCATAGAGTGTTAGCCGCTCTTGACAACGAGAAGGCTTTCGACTCTATTGAGTGGAGCTTTCTCAGGGTCACCATGGCAAAAATGGGTATAGGACCCAATTTCAGAAAGTGGGTTGATGCCTTATATCATGCTCCTAAAGCCCGTATAAAAAACAATCACAACGTATCCGCATCGGTTTCGCTCAGTAG
Organism: Xenopus petersii; assembly: GCA_038501925.1. Taxonomy (NCBI): domain Eukaryota; kingdom Metazoa; phylum Chordata; class Amphibia; order Anura; family Pipidae; genus Xenopus; species Xenopus petersii. The sequence goes on along the minus strand of CM076681.1, from coordinate 37,963,282 downwards.
GGGCACAAGGCAGGGTTGCCCCCTCTCCCCACTGCTCTTTGCACTGGCAATGGAGCCCTTGGCTTGGTTACTAAAAACTACGGTGGGTGTCAAAGGGCTGAGACTGGGCCCTATCACTGAAACGGTGGCGATGTATGCGGATGACACCATCCTTTTTCTAGAGAACCCTTATGAAGCCCTCACATCTGCCCTAACGGTGATTAGGGATGTAGCGAACGTCGGAAAAAAAGTTTGCGAACATATTCGCGAACTTGCGCAAAAATGCGAGCGGTTCGCGAACGGTTCGCGAACCCCATAGACTTCAATGGGAAGGCGAACTTTAACATCTAAAAAAGACATTTCTGGCCAGAAAAATTATTTTAAAGTTGTTTAAAGGGTGCAACGACCTGGACAGTGGCATGCCAGAGGGGGATCAAGGGCAAAAATGTATCTGAAAAATCTGCCTGTGTGTGCTTGGAAGAGATAGTGTAGGGGGAGAGCTGTTAGTGATTTCAGGGACAGATGATAGTAAGTTTGCTGGCTAGTAATCTGCTTGATACTGCTCTGTATTGGAACAAAAAAATAAATAAAAGCAGTCCTTACAAGGACTACTGTTATTGCAGCAGTCAGCAGATGAGATCAGAAGCAGGACAGCTGCCCACTGCAGCTACATACAGAGCACTGCAGTAGAAGGTAGATTACTAGCCAGCAAAGCTACCTAAGCTTAAATGTCCCTCAAACCCCTGCAGACTTCTGTCCCTCCAATAACAGAGCAGTATCAAAACGATTACTAGCCAGCAAACTTTCAACTGTCCCTGAAATCACTAACAGGCAGCAGCTCTCTCCCTACACTATCTCTTCAGCACACACAGGCAGAGTGAAAAAATGCTGCAGGGCTTCGGTTTTTATAGGGAAGGGGAGTGGTCCAGGGGAGAGCTTCCTGATTGGCTGCCATGTACCTGCTGGTCTGGGGTGAGAGGGCAAAAAAAAGCGCCAACAATGGCGAACCCAAAATGGCGAACGTCGCACGACGTTCGCGAACTTCCGGCGAGCGCGAACACCCGATGTTCGCGCGAACAAGTTCGCCGGCGAACAGTTCGCGCCATCCCTAACGGTGATAGACCGGCATACCGAATACTCAGGATTGAAAATAAACTGGGCAAAATCAGTTATCTTTCCCATAGACTCCTTCCCAGTTGATCACCAGAGAGTGCAAGTGAGACTACAATGGGTTGATACATTTAAATATTTGGGGGTGCACATACATCGCCAATTGGATAAATTTATTGAGTTGAACTTAACCCCCCTACTGCTAAAACTGGAAAACAAATCCAAAGTTTGGAATGCTCTCCCCTTAACTTTATTAGGTAGGGTGAATCTATTTAAAATGATCATGCTCCCAAAGTTCACATATCTTTTTCGGCAGGCCCCTATAGTAATTCCTAAGAGCTTCTTTCGCAAATTGACCTCCTTAACTACTTCCTTGTACTGGGCAGCAGCGACTCCTAGAATCGCAATGCACTCTCTGCAACTCCCAGTGGCCTCGGGAGGACTGGCGGCACCCAATCTATATTTCTACTACCTCGCCACCAAACTGGTTACTGCCTGGTGGTGGATAGTCCCCTCCACTCAAAATGCCACTACTAATCTAGAAGCCCGAATAGCTGGCTCTTATGAAGCTCTTAAAAATATGTTGTACCGGGGCACCAAAGACTACGAGTCCCCCACTCAACTAATGACAGCCACGGTCCGAACTTGGAAAATTGCCTTACAACTTTGTCCGAAGCATGAAAATCAATTCTCACCTAACCAGCCTCTTTGGTTTAACCCCCAACTCCCACAATTACGGACTATACCGGACCCTACAATCTGGGCCCGGTATAACATAAAATACCTTGGGCAAGTCATGGCACGGGGCGAATTGCTTACTTTTGACGAGTTGAAACTTACTTTCAGTATGCCTAATAAGATGTTTTTCCGTTTTTTGCAACTGCGCCAGGCCATAACCACACAGTTCGGACCAGTCCGCCCAGACACTTCACCCCAAAAACTGGAGGTCCTGGCATTTACTCCAGATCTTGCCAAGCCAGTTTCCCAATTTTATGCTCTTTTGAATACCCCTAAGGACCCTATACTAAATAAATTATACCACAAATGGCTACAGGATGTTCCGCAGCTCACCACTGATATGTGGAAAACTATTCTGGAAACGCATAGTTCAAAACTTGTTAGCTCTAAAGATAAAATGATTCAGTTTCGGTTCCTTCATAGGACCTATTTGACGCCCCATAGGCTCCATGTCATACACCCTAATGTACCAGACGTTTGTCCTAAATGCTCTCACTCCCCAGCGAATTTCATACATATGGTGTGGCTCTGCCCAAAAATAAGGAGATTTTGGGGAAAAGTGATAGAGAAAATACGTGTAGGTCTCGTCCTAGCGCTTATTGTCCCTTTCAACCCTGAAACGGTTCTATTAAACCAAGTTGAAGACACTACCCCTGCCACTGCAGAGCAGACTCTCCTTAATTTCCTGTTTATACAGGCAAAAAGACTCATTGCTATGAGGTGGAAATTGGCTCTCCCCCCTCAAAAACTCCATTGGATACAGATGGTCAATGATGCTGTCCCTCCGTACCAACTATTATATTTGCAGAGAGGTTGCCCAAACAAATTTAAGAAAATCTGGTCACCCTGGATCTCTGAGCACCTACCTGCCCTAGACTGTCATTTAACTAATCCCCAGGGAACCCGCAACCCCCTTCCCCCCTAATTTACCCCACCCCCCCTCCCCAAGTTAGCCAGGGAAGTAATGGTGGAATAATAACCCCAACAATGCTGATGGGTATTACGTTCTTTTATTTGTTTGTAGGATAGTTGACATCCAGGTATTCTGACATTTCTCCATTCTATGCAAAGGCTTATGATTCAATTTGTGTCCATGGTATATTTCTGACATATGCGTTGAACTAGCTATTCTTTGTCAAATTTGCATACTAGATAACGAATGGATGTTGTAAAAACTGATGCACTCGTGATGTGGATGTATGTTTGTTTGAAAAGCAATAAAAAAAGAAATTTGAAAAAAAAAAAGTACAATATCTGGTACACTGGAAATGTTATGGTCCTAAATAGAGATCTTTGGTCCTTGCCTCTAATGTTTGGGCTGATCAGCTCCTCATTTTTGGGGATTTCCCCTTATTGTCTGCAGCATTGGAAATACACATTCAATACTGATTTCTAAGGTAATGGAATACAAATGTCCACTGGTCCCTGAACTTCTTAAATTTAAATTAAATGGTAGGACGACAAGCGAATAAGCAAATTTGTTTCTGCTGGTAATTGATATTGAAAAACTATTTGTGTTTAACAAACTTGATTGATTCTTTGATGTCTGGGCCCCATGGAATGAACTGATCTTTGTTAAAGACAATGACTGATGATAAAGGATAAACAATGACTACAGAGAGTCAACATGGTTTTATGCAGGGCTGATTATACATATTCTGTGTGATTAACTTCTGTATAAAAGAGGTGGGTGGTCTACTGGATCAAATAAGTTGATTTGATATGTGATTGGCCAAAGAAGTCCTTTTCAATTACATTAAACAGGACAGTCAAAGATGCATTTTTGAGAGTAACTGATTAAAAGTGATTGAAGTGACTGGTTATGATTAAGGGGAACTCAAAAATGTATAGGCTTCCTTGTGACACATAGTAACATACTGTAGTAAATTGGGTTAAAAGAGACACATGCTCAACCTTTTAAGTCTATATATAACCTGTCTAATTGCTAGTTGATCCAGAGGAAGGCAAACAACCCTTCTGAAGCCTCTCCAATTTGCCTCAGAGGGGAAAAATCCTTCTTCGCTACTAGATCGGACCAGTCCCTTGTGCTAAAAAGCCATCCAACCCCTTCTTAAATGAGAACTAAACCTCCCTAATTACAAAAGCCCCTTCCACTTCCCTCTTAGCTCAGGTTGTCAAACCAGGCACTTTTTTACATCATAGACTGTGCAGGGGGGGGAGAGATAAGAGGGACCGAAGGAGTGTAGTTAAGGGGGTTTGATTCTCCTTTAAAACTATCTAATGTATGACTGATTCAGGGGGAGTATTCCACATCTTCACAGCTCCCACTGTAAAAAAACCCTTCCGAATATATAGTATATAATATACGGTATTTATACAAAGTTATTATTTCACCTCTCAAACGTGAACATCCCCAAATTGACCAGTCTTTCCTCATAGCTAAGATTTTCCATACCTTTTACCAGCTTAGTTGCTCTTCTCTGCACCCTCTCTAATTCAGTAATGTCCTGTTTGAGAGCTGGAGACCAAAACTATATGGCATATTCTAGATGGGGCCTTACCAGTGCTCTGTGCAGTGAAATATTATCCCCCTCCTCCCGTCGAATCTATGTCCCTCTTAATAATTAAAAAAAATGAAGAAGCATTTCTAAAGTGCAACAACATATTCTGCATTTTTGATATAAAGCACTTTTGGAGAATTAATAATGTATTGAATCTATTTAAATATAATTTTTTTTGTTATAATGTTATGGAGTTTGTGGTGAGCTTCATACGTGCATTACAAAATAGCTTGGTTGTGATTTTAAAAAAGCATGTAAAATTATGACACACAGCAGCTATGGACCCTGAGAGTAATCTAACTGCTATTTTGTGACCAGAAAAGATCAATTGGAAATTAACCTGCTGAGTGTGTGTCACTTTTTTTCTGCATATATTTTTAGAACGTTATAGAAATGTTGCATTTGGAGGAGGTTCTTTAAGCCTAAATGTTACTTTAAGTAACCCAGTTGACCCATACTGTATGTAAAGCAAACGGAATGCAGTTCACTCATTGCTGATGACAACACAGTCATCTGCTGGGGTACTATTAAAAAATCCATTAAACTATAACGAATGTTTAACAATAGTTTATCATTTAATCTTTAAACTTTCAGTTTATGTATTTAAGGATTTATTAGTGAATTCCTTGGCTACAAACAATGCTCTCATGCTTTGAGTCACTGGCAGATTTCTCTTGGTTTAAAGCTGGCCATAGATGTTGAGATTTTTAAAAGATCAGATCCTGATCGTGAGACCACGATCTTCTCAGAACGTACGATTGTATGAATTTACCATCAACTAAAAATACCAATTTGCCAGGAAAACAAAGGGGAGCTGCCTGCTTGGCCCTGCAAACATAAATAGATTGCACTGGGGCCGACAAAGATTTTTTGACCTGGCTGATCAATTTCCTGACAGATGTCGGCCGAAAAATCATAAGATGTACGATCGTTTGATTCCCACTAACCACACGATAATTTCGAAGGATTGGTCGGGCTTCCCTAAAATCAGTCGTTCGGCAAGAAGAATCTTCGCGTCTATGGGGAGCTTAACCGGCTGATTTCAGCATTTTTTTTAAAAAAAAGCTCAAGATGCAAACAGCGTTTGGTTATTTTCAGTAATTAAAAAGATAGGTTGAGGCAGCATACCACTATAAAAATAATACTACAGTATCTACCTGTGAAACAACAAATATTGGACAATCACAACAAATGTGGGTGAATGTTTTTAGCAATGATTTTTTTCTCTTTAACGAATGTTTCCACCTTCTGTATCCTTTCACAACAATACTGAGCCCCACAATCATGTTATAAACAAGCGACTGTTGTAATAATAGCATTTGGTATTGATTAGGGAACAAAGGAGATGGATGAATGGTCTTACATTTGATTACCATGGCCAATTGCAGAAATAAGGAGGAAGGGGGCCTGTGCTGTGGCATCCGATTCCTCCATAGCTGTAGTTCAGGGCTGAAAATTTGCATGTCTGCTATAAAGTTGGCGATGGGTTGTAGTGGTGGGTAGATACCAGTGCGCCCCATTCTGCTGCTGTCCATGGCTGAATGTATAGGCATCAATTCTCTTGTTAGGGACTACATAAAGTATGTATGCTGTTTGCAGATTTAGTTGCATGGGAATTGGCAGGTTGAAATATTAATGCATACACAAAAAATATAATCTAAAAGCATGTCTCTGACTTGTATAGCAAAAATTATGACTGAATGCAGCAGATTGTATGTAGACAACATTAAGGATTTTATAAGTGAATAGCAAAATGGATGGAAAAGTATTGTGTGCACTATATGGTAACGAAAACCTACTAATGACTTTCTGGCCTAAATGCATCTTCTTTTATTTTTACCCCCCCCCCACACACACTTTGTGTGCCATTTGGCTTCATTTTAATAAGCAGCTTTTAAAGATGTCAAACACACATTAAGAAAATATCATGGAAAATATTATTCTGGAATGCCCTTTCAGCAATACGCATTGTAGCTGAAAATAATTTCTAGCACTCTGAATGTTTATGTATTTTTTTTTTCCACAGACAGATTTTACTTGTCAGCAATGATTTTTGTCTAATTGTAGCACATGTGTCAACACGTCTTTTCTTTAAACAGCATTTCCCTCTCTCCTGGAATTTCACACTTCTCCAGTCTCTCCATTTCTGCAGATAACAAGTTTGATATACAACTTAGGGATATGTTAACTACAACATTTATCTCACGTAGTAATGAATAGAAATAGTACATATACATAGCAAGTTGTAGCTTCCTTTACCAGAAAGTCCAATAATCAAATGTTACAAAACATTGTACGTGTATATCTGTAAATACAATAGAGGGAATTATTACAGTGAAGCACTAATAGAGCATTCCTGCCACAAGAGTTGCTTAAGTACAAGGCAGAGGCTTACCTAGACTGCATCAGATGCCCCCTGCAAAAACATCTTTGGTCAACCCACCTCCTACTCACACTTCAACTCTTCCTGTCAGTTACATCTCCAGCTCCCCACTGCTAACACTGCAGCCGAGTGTGGAAAAAGGGTTTAGTTAAAGCTACAGGGAAAGCAGACCTTGCTCTATAGCAGGGATCCACAACTTTTTTTGCTGATGAGCCACATTCAATTGCAAAGAGAGGTGGGGTGCAACACAAGCATGAAAAAGTCCTAGGGTATATATAAGTGCTGTGATTGGCTATTTGGTCGCCCATATGTGGACTGGTAGCCTACAAGAGCTTTGTTTGGCAGGTCACCTGGTTTCTAAACAACCAAAACTTGCCTCCAAGTCTGGAATTGAGGCCATTGGGAGCAGCATCGAAGTGGTTGGTGGGCAACATGTTGCTCACAAACCACTGGTTGGGGATCACTGATCTATAGTTACACTACTGGTTCAAGGCAACCTCTGGCAGTCTAGAAGTCAAGCAATCCAGAGGCACACAGAACTGAAGCAAGCAAGGAACACCTTGTACGTTTATTGCGATATAGCAGGGCAACGTTTCGGGGTCTGGCCCCTTCATCAACCTCTGGCAGTCGGCATATACCTACTGGTAATAGGGTTCTGGCACATCTGATACTTTTTGAGCCTGCTCATTTGAAAAGAACAACAAACCACTAACTTCAGCTTCTATTTATTTGGTAAATGCTGATTGTCTTTGTTGCTTTTAACAATAAAAAAAGCCAAAAATAGCATTTTGTTACTGAAAAGTGCTTGTGACAGAGTGTTTCCTTTTCAAGTGAAAGTGAGACATAGGAGTGGGTTAGTGGTGCTTTACAATGGGATGAAATGAGCAGGTCTGAGCAGTGCCATGTGCTCCATTATCTTTAGGGCAGTAAGTTGAAAATGCCTGTTTGGGTCAAAGAAGAGATAAAAGTCAGCTTCATGAGTGAACAGGCTCCATGAAAGTAATAAATTGTAAGTAGTGAGGGGCGAATTTATTTGCCAGGCGTGAATTTGCGGTGAACTTCTGCTTTTGCCGCCGGTGAATAAATTTGTGAAATCACTGCAAAAATTCGCCCACGTCAAAAAAAAAAATTGATGCCGGCGACAATTCCGAAACCGGCGACAATTCTGAAACCGGCGACGATTAATAGACACCCATTGACTTCAATGTGTGTCGGAATTGTCGCTGGCATCAGAATTGTTATGAATTTTGAACCCATCACCAATTGTAATCTTCCTTATTGCTCCATATATAGGGCTAAAGCTGGATTTACACCCAGAAATTCAGCTAGTTCAGGCTGATTGCCACGCTATGCCTCAGTTACGTATTGTGGACTCTCAGCTTCAAAGAAATGGTTGTTGTGTTAGTAAAATCTTAAAACAATCAAGATTATTTAACTAAAAAAACCCTGCTTTTGAAAATGTGTACACTTCTACAAATCAATCAACTGTAAAACATGGGTCCATAAATCAGTCCCCTATTTTGTATAACAAAGACGGGTAGCCTGTTTTTGAAGAATCATACAATTTCCAAAAAGAAAAAGGCAAAAAAAATATAATGCTGATGCACAGAATAATGGAAAACCTAACAGAATGCTGCAGCTGGATTGGTTCACACTCAGTCAATCATTTGACAACTTTAGTATGGTTGGCACTGAAATAGACTATAAAATGTATGGTTAGTATTTCAATGGAAAAATTCTGAGTTAAGCTGGCCATAGACGCAAACATCTGATCGTACGAATCGAGGATTCGTACGATTTTCGGAACGTGAGTGGAGAGTCCCGACATTTTTCGTCCGGCGGAGATCGGTCGTTTGGTCGATCAGACAGGTTAGAAAAATTTTGTCGGCTGCCGATAATATCTCTGCGTGTATTGCCGATCGTACGATTTTCAGTGGGAGACTGTCACTAGCTTTGGTTGGACATAGATATCGTACGATTGCTGTCAGGGGCAGAACATTGCTGATCTGTTCTTTAACTAATCTGACTGGTAAGACTTTGATCTGAATGGTTAGTGGCGGGTCGGGAGATGGGAAAGTCCGATCGTACGATGATTCGTACGATCGGATCTTTGCATCTATGGCCAGCTTAAGAATGTGAAAAGTTTTTTTTTCTATGTGGCAATAGTTTTAATGAAGTGCATATCAGTAACTATTCATATTATCTGTCAGACAAAAGAAGAAAGATTTTTTTTTATGTAGCCTACTATGGTCATTTCTAGCTGACACGTATGTAATGTTAGGCAGCAAAAATGCTTTGATCTCCTCAGTGTTTAGTGATAGCTCCAGTATCTTCATCTGTTTGGCTAATCTAATCTTAAGTATGCTCCAAAGAATGTGGTGGTAAATAAAATTGTATGGGAAAATATAAATACAGAATGTTTTAACGTGACATAAAAACCATACTATGACGTTTAACTAATGATGAGCAAATTTTTTTCGGCATGTATGTTTTTCGCCGCTGGTGAAAAAAAGTTTAGTGGGATGGAGGGAAAAATACACCATGTGGTAAGTTTCACGTGCAACTAAAATGTTAAATGTTGCAGTAGACAAAAATGTCCCTTCGACAAAAATGTTGTCCATAGACTTTTGTGTTTCTCTAATTTTTGGCTGTTTTCAAATCTTCTTGCAGTTTCGGTTTAGATGGGGTTCAATGACCCCTATTTGAAAACTGGAAAGAGTCAGAAGAAGAAGGCAAATAATTAAAAAACTGTAAAAAAGAAGAAATGAAGATCAGTTGAAAAATTGCTCTATAACTTATTAAAAGTTAACAGAAAGTTGAACCACCCCTTTTAAGACAGAATACAACATTTCTGAAAAAATGCACATGTAGCACAAAATCTAATAAACAAATATAGTTTATATAGAGTGCAAATATACAGATGTATGCGGAGTGCATTTTGACAAAGTACCTTTAATGAATGAGGTTTAAAAGACAAAGAAAGGCTATGTAAGAGCTTCTATTGATGATATCTGTGAAAGTCCTTTTCCAATTTAAATGTTACTGTACATTCTGAAAAAAAACATTGAGTTCAGAAAAAACCCTGCAACAGAAGCGCATGCTCATAATTAATCTTTGTGAAGAGTGACAAATCTGTCACTTCCTCAAGCAAGCACCAATCACAACCAACTTTAATGGTTGCTATGTAGGGATAGGCAAATTTTTTTGCCTTGTTTCGCCACGAAAATTACGTCCATAGACTTGTATGGCATTGTGCGTCAAAAAAAAAATGACATGCGTCAAAAAAATTTTGCAGCACGACAAAAACATTTTAACGCCCATAGACTTAAATGGGCGTTGGCGACATTTTGCCAGCGGCAAAGTTTTGGCGAAACAGTTCAAATTCGCCCAACCCTATTGCTATGGTGTTGTGCAAATCCTGTGAAAGTAGAGTGCATAATACTATATAATAAAGTTAAAGTGTCTCTGCGTCCAGTCCCTGTGTCCGTGGGATTGCGCTACTGCGCATGTGCCCCACGGACTGTCTCTGGCGAATTAGCCAGAGCCAGCCGCTATAGGTTGGCCTTAGAGTCTGCATTCCTATTGTAACACGTCACTTATTTCTGAGCGTATACAGTCCAATAGGCAAGCGATGGAGGCGGGGCATGGCGGGGCGTGCTTACGCGAGACGCAATAGAATAACGCTGGAGGTGAGGGGCGTACGGTTGAGTTTTGTATTTTTTTTTAAGGTTCTGGTGTCTGGACCGCGTGAGCCCGTGAGGAGCGGCGGGTTCGGTTCTGCAAGCCGCAAGGTGAAACAAGGGTGTTTATGTGTTGCGGCTCCTATGGGATCGTAAGTGTAATGTGTTGCGGCTCCTATGGGATAGATCGTCCTGGAGACGGACAATTCATTAATAATGAGGAACCTTTGCTACTTCCTCCTAAATCAGGACCGGAAATGGGTCCTCAGCATCACAGGGGCCCCTGGATTATAGGTGGGGGGGTGACAAAGGTACAAGTGATTTATAATGAGTAACAAGTGTTCTATTTTTACATCCCTCCAGTTCTTGCTCAACTGCAAGTCCCAGAATCCCACCAACACTTTATAAGTGGTTGTTCACCTTTAAATTAACTTTTAGTGTGATGTAGAGCGTGATATCCTATATAATAAAGTTCAAGTGTCTCTGCGTCCAGTCCCTGTGTCCGTGAGATTGCGCTACTGCGCATGTGCCCCACGGACCGTCTCTGGCGAATTAGCGTCCAGTCCCTGTGTCTGTGGGATTGCGCTACTGTGCATGTGCATGTTCTAGCGCCCGCTAATTTAACGGGCTTAATGTCTAGTAGTGTTAATAAACCTTTAGTACAAAATCTTGCTCTGTGTTGTACAGTTGAAACAGAACACGAGATTGTGTGGCAAGCTGTGGTCAGAGGGCAGGTGGAATTTTCAAGCAATATCACATTTGTTCCAGCACAACCATATTGATGACATCAGTATAGCTAACATGGTGGCCGTAACAGTTGTTTTTCCAGCAAACCCAGTAATGGGTTCATGCTAGAGAAAATGGAGTCATTTTAAACTATCAGGAAGAGGCTAAAGGGTACTGTAAAGGAACAGCAACACTAAAAAATGAAAGTGTTTGAAAGTATTGAAAATAAAATGTAGTGTTTCCCTGCATTAGTAAAACTGGTGTGTTTGTTTCAGAAACTACTATAGTTATATAGACAAGCTGTTGTGTAGCCATAGGGGCAGCCATTCAAAGCTGGAAAAGGAGAAAAGGCACAGGATACACAGCAGACAACAGATACGCTCTGTAATATACAATGGGATTTTTCCGAATTTTTCTGTTTGCTACTGTGTATCCTGTGCTTGAATGGCTGCCCCCATAGCTACACAGCAGCTTGTTTATATAAGCTATAGTAGAGTTTCTGGAGCAAACACATCAGTTTTAACAGTACAGAGCAACAGTGCATTATAGTGTCATTCCTTTAAAACACTTTCATTTTAGTGTTACTGTTCCTTTAACTTACTGCAGAGCTGAGTTAAAGCCTTTCATTGTCCTTTAACACATAACTGACCGTGGGGGAATTTTCAGGACTACAACTGTGCCTGCAGCCATTAATGACCCTTTTTATCTTTTACAATTTATTTATAAATGAAATTAATATAACTCTTTAAGTGTTACCCAAAATAAACAAAGACACAATTGGATCATAATCATATTTTATATCTTTATAAAAGCAAACAAAAAAAAATCGTAAATAACTTTATTAATCCATTTCACCTTATACAGAGCAGGCAAGGGTGAGATAGGCTTAACGTGTTTTAATTAATTTTCAAACAGTTCTTAACACATTTTTATTTTTTTTATTGGTCGATACTTTAAGAAATAATCATAAATACTAAGAAAAAAACATTTCTCAGGAGGTACAGTATCTTACCTGATTTCTATTTATTCATAACTGCTTCATTGATTTCAAGAATGTACAACACAAACCTGGAATATTAAGACCAGAACATTAATCAGATTTAACATTTTCCTTCCAATGAGAACATTTCAGATTTGACGTGCATTTGCTACTGAATTGTATTTCATGTATCCTGAGACAAAACTTATGTTCATAGCAGCTTCTTGAACTAAGGCCAAATTCCTGACTGTCACATTTCAGAGCTGAAGTGTTAAAACAGTAGGTAAAGAGCAGAACTCTACATAGTGATGACAAGAACTTCTTGGGTGGTTTAAAAAACAATACATACTGCATAGGAGATCATTAGAACAAGATGCATATCTATGGATATTACTCAGGAAGTATGTGAAAAGGCATTATATTGCACAGATTGACTTTTTGTTAGTTGCACAAACACAATACTATGGGGGTTATTTAACAAAATCCGAATTTATCTTAACATTTTCTGTTACAAACCCCCGATCAAATCCGCTGGGGTTTTTTACGCTTATTATTACATTTTCTGAAAATTTGCTTTTTTTGGATTTTTCCTCAGATTTTCATGATTTTTTCAGATTTTCATGATTTTTTCAGATTTTCAAGATTTTTTTCAGATTTTTCACCCGAAAAAATCTGATTTCTTATGCTTTTTGACCAAAAAACTTCGGGGACTATTGACTTTGATGCAATCTCGACAGGTCTGAGATGCCGGATTTTCAGATTCTGAATTTTCCATCTTCTGGGTTTAATAAATTATGAAAACTGTATAATTTTTTTAAAAGTCCGATTTTATATAAAAAAAAATCTAATTTTTCGGGATTTATGCATTCGGAGTTTAGTAAATAACCCCCTATGTGTTGCCTATTATATATGGAAAACATTATGGAGTTTTCTCCAGTAAATAAATTAGAATTGTGGCAATTTTGTGCTTTTATTATTATTATTATTATTTATTTTTCAATTTTGTCCACCAAAGTAGAATATTGATTTGAAAAATGTATAAATGTATTTTATTATCCCTGAGTGATATAACGTTAATCCAGTACAGTAGAGCCAAACAAAATAGTCACAGCAAATATCAGAATCATACATTTATTTTAATGGGTAGATGCACCATGCTGCCTGGGAACCTTTGTATCTCAATAGTTAACCTCAGTACCTTTCACCCAAATTTTCCATAGGATTCTTGGCCTTAATACTACATCTCTACTGTGGTCAGAAAATGGACCCAACGTAGCCATTAAGGAGAGAAGTTCACTAGATGTAGTCAAGGATCTTGTTTAAAAGGGAACTGTAACATTTATGGATGTTTAATAAGACTAAACTTAATTTTGTTCTTACAGTACATTTCATTAGATGAATCTCTAATGAATTTCTAAGCAATCATGTGCAAAATATTTTACCTGGAATCAGCACAACACCTACACAAGAAGAAGCTTGCCCATTGAAACTATATTATACTGTATGTGACATCTGCATTGCTCCTTCTTTTACTGCTTTACCATTGTCTGACGCTTGATACATTAACTTCCATCTATTGGTATGTTGGGAGGTTTAGGTTTTATGGATCTACAAAGAACTTATAGCTATTAGGGATGTAGCGAACTGTTCGCCGGCGAACTAGTTTGCGCGAACTTCGACTGTTCGCGTCCGCCGAATGTTCGCGAACGTCGCGCGACGTTCGCCAATTGGTGTTCGCGTTTGATTCGAAGTAAAATTTCGTTCGACCATTCGACCATTCGACCGTTCGATCGCTAAAATCGAACGATTTCCATTCGTTCGAACGATTATAAGCATTCGATTGAATTAAAATCATTCGATCGAATAGCTTCGATCGTTCGATTCGAACGAAAATCCTTCGATCGTACGAATAAAATCCTTCGATCGTTCGATCGAACGATTTTATCGAGCGTTCGAAGTTCGCGAACTGTTCGCGAACTGTTCGCTTTTTTGCCGGTGTTCGCGAACGGCGTTCGCGAACACATTAACGGCAGTTCGCTACATCCCTAATAGCTATAGTTCAAAGCAAAGTATATTGGTGGGAATCATAATAATAAAAATGAGTCAAGAAGCTGCCAGTATGTAAGGGCTGAAAGAAATCGTCAGCCTTTCTAACAAGCAAAGCATTTTCAACCACTTTGCAATAGGATTGTTTTCATCTTTGTGATTTATACATATTTCTGTGACTTACTCCCAATTAAATGAAGGCCAGGGGCTGGGCTTTGTCAAGACAAACTGGATATTTGTATGTGATAGATTCCATGTGCCTCCTCCTCTTTTACGTTAAATTGTTAATAAGACAAATGTTTTGTTTACAACATAGAGGTGTGTATTCAGAGAAGAGGTGATCATGTCATTCTGGCAACTCCAGAAAAGTTGTTATATGAAATGCAAATGGAGCATGACTACCATGCTGTTGTGTATTCGGCTGTATCTGCTTGCCTGATTTATTTCCTTAAGGAAGTATTCATTCAGTCAATGACCTGAAGGGTTAAGAAAACCTATTATGTCATATGCCAAAATAATCCATAACAGACATGTTTAAAATAATTGAACCCCCCCCCCCAAACCAACAGCAGCCCAGTTACAAAAATGTAATCAAGTTAGATTCTGAACTTGCAGGTGACTCCTGGCCAGAGTATTGAATTAAATTAAAAAAGGCACCATTTGATTTCATTTTCATAATGAGGAGAAAACTCAATGGAATTAAGTTTTATGAAAGACTGGCTCAGCTGAGTCTGAAACAAGAACACTTCTAATTTAATGTCCTTATATGCCCTCTTGGACAAGTCAATTTAATTTTCCTTGACACAGATAACCAATGCTCTTCTGTGAGATCTGTCATATAAACTTTCACTTTATCAAAAATGCAGTTTTTTGTGTCAAATTGAATTCAGACAAGCTCAATTCAACCCACTTTATACATTACAAAACAGTTAATTAATGTATTGTATGACAGTCCACGTAAATACTTTAAAAATGCTGTTATCCAATGAAGCTATTGAAGAGGTTATGCCCATAACCACCATCTTTTCACATCTTGTACAAGTAAAGTTGGGAGAAGCAGTGTCTGTGCCACTTGCAGACTTAATTGCTCGCCCCATTACACCCCATGTACTCTAAATTGTGAGACAAAAAGCATAATTATTTAAAAAAAATAGCTCCACCCTAAACATTTTATAACATTTAGGAATGGTGTCATACATTTCTTTAAAACGGTTACAAACTAAAACTATTTATTATTTTTTGCAAAAGAAAGTATTTGTTTACAATGAGAGACATTAGACAAAGTTGGATGACTTATTAAAAAATATGAGAAAATAAAAAGTTTCTGAAATTAACTCATAGTACAAAGTTGATCCAGAGACCAGTCCAATTTTTTTTCACTTTCCTCTGGATTAACTAACAATTTTCTCTTAGACAAGAGAGTTGATAGTAGAAGCTTTGTACATTTGGTTTGGATATGCAGTTGTGTGCTGGATGCAAAAAAGGGCCCCAGATTCCTGTCTGCAAGAAAAATGCTCATTGGATTCCTTTTGGTTAGGGTTGATGACTTCATGTGGTACTGGGGAGAGGCACAAACCTTGATCTAAAACAAGGGAGATGCATACTTGCCTGGATGGCACTTTTGCCAGTGCGCTTCTCTCCACTTTTCTGATGCCATATTATTAATGATTTGTTGAGATTTTAGCTTGTATAAAGATTAATCGTGGAAACTAAACACAATACGGGCCATGAATGGCCACAAGAGTGTTGTGGTCATGCAAATTCCCCTACAGTCTGTTGTTTATAAAACCCATTACTTGAACCAAAATGCACCTATCCTTACGTATATTTGGACTCACAGCCGCTGCCTTCATTCTGCCTCCTTCTCATCAATCCCGAATCAATTGCTGCTATGCCTTTTGACACAGGGGAACCATGAAACTACCTACATCTCTGGACCAGGTGTACGGAACGCATTTTAGGACTTTCTGCAGCAAAATACATGTCCTTCATTGAGGGCGGAAGGCTGAGGGCAGAAAGCTGAGGGTGGAGTTCATATGACTGACGGCTGAGAAAGGAGGGTAGAGGACGGAGGTGTGATTGCAGATTTGGATGATGAGTGAAGGTAAAAGCAACCGATGTGCCATTCCAAAGGCATAGGACATTGCATGAAGGACATGTATTTCGCTGCAGGATGTCCTAAAATGGGTTCCTTACAGGTGGGCTCTAGGGTTCCCTAAGTGCACTGCATCTGTAATCACTGAATCTGTTAAACACGCCACTCTCACAGCAAACACCGGAAATGGCAACTAATGTAAATATGGGCTTGTGTTTTAAATGTTTTTTTAATTCTGACATCAAAACTAAATAAAGTATCCTGTATGCTGGTGGAGTTTTCATTTCTCAATTCTCAAACCGATACCCTGATTTGGCTGTATTTGACCTTCCCATTAAATTCAAGAAAATGCAGTAAAGACATCCTGTCTTTAGAATTCAAATATTATGGAAAATAAATGATTGTTAGCTGCCATTCTACTGGAAGTTTCAATGAATAAAGAAATGTATTAATGCTACACAAGTGGGTGAGCTTGTTTCTAGACTATATTTTTCCAATTCTATCAGTAATCCCAGTAGAGGCTCAACCAACATAAAATATATCAAATGAGGGTGGAACACACAGCGCCAGCCATGGGAATATGAGCGGAACATCCAATTCAGGTGGGTTTTTTGGGCACCTTCACTACCCATATGCGGTATCCTGATGGCAAATATTTGTTTGCACTAGCTCTAGAGTTCAATGAGGTCATTTTCTCATCTTCCTTGTGTGTTTTTTCCTCTTCTGTATATTCCACAATCCCATCAACCTTAAACAACAAGGCTCTTTCTTCGCATTAGGAATGGAAACACGTCCTCTGCAGGAATTTTCCACTTAATAGCTCCTGCTTTCCTTGCGGGTGCCTCTGAGTAGCACCACTGCAATGCTGTATTTATTTCCACTGCAGTTTGGACTCTTTGCAGCCAACAGCAGCACAAGGCTGTGTATTCATTCACCCCACCTCAAAGGCACCCAGTCTATCGCACTCAGAGCTGCGTTTGTTTTAATTACTTTCCCATCACTGTCATAAGTCGAAGAAAATGCCACTGTTCCCCTCAGCATCCCAACCCGTCTCCTTTTTCCCTATTACTGTGAAATGTTTATGGCAGAGATCACGTTTTGCGTGTTTAAACTGTTTGCTTTGGGGAGTTTCTTTCATGGAAAAATATTCGCTTAAAAGATATCATACCACGTCAATACCAAGGGCTGCTTATATCCTGAACGGTAGTCTGGTATCACATCTAACCAACAACTAGACGCAACATTCAGAACAAACTGAAGGCACAAACATTTATCGAATGCTATTGCTTCTTAAATATCCATGTGCTCTCCCCAAGCAATG
This sequence comes from Xenopus petersii, assembly GCA_038501925.1. Taxonomy (NCBI): domain Eukaryota; kingdom Metazoa; phylum Chordata; class Amphibia; order Anura; family Pipidae; genus Xenopus; species Xenopus petersii. The sequence goes on along the minus strand of CM076681.1, from coordinate 37,945,703 downwards.
GAACTGGGGGCTTTCCCATTAATTGGATAAAAACACAAGTTCTGCAATCAAACACTGACCCCCATTAAGCATTTCAGGGTAATACATTTAAGTTTTAGCAATGACTATGTTGGTTTGTAAAAACCGGACAGCCCACTCCACATGCGACAGAGCTCTGTTATGAAACGGAGGTCTCCCCTGTCTGAGTGCAGTGGTAGAGTCTCAGACAGCTAGGTCCCAGTCAGGCAGACAGACACGTTGTATTGTGTATCAAATGAAATTGGGATTCTAGAGAAAGAGAGGGAGGGAGGGAGGGAGAGAGGTAGTTTGGTAGATGGGGAGTATGAGATTCTCTAAGAAGAGAGAGAGAAAGAAGCAATTGATGGTTTGCAGGACACCTAGGGAATTTCTTTCATAGTAACTGCTTCTACTTTTAGCTGGGGACAAGGGCTGGCAGAGAAAAACACAAGCAGGGTTGACAGCTTGCGGTGATCAAAGAATTGGGGCATTGAATGCGTTGCTCTGCTAGCTATTTATATGAATGAGAGGAGGGATCTTTTGCTATTCTAATATGGGATGAAGGATTAAAGATCAGAAAAGCAATGCAATGTCTCAACTCCTATTATCCAAAAGAATGCAGAATTTGATTCTATTGAGTTTCTATTTAGGTGGGTGCCATATGTTCTTGTACACTCCCCTTTTTATTATGTCATTTTGGCTAGGTATTGGTCCTGATTTACCAATTGAAATACTGCACCATGGGACTCTAGTTAACGTGATTAACCTGGGATATAAAGTTTAAGGGCACTGCGTGGATCTTATTAGAATCATCACTGCTGTTAAATGTGCTGGGGCTGCGTGAATGGTCTTCTCCTCTCATAAAAATGATTATCCTCAGCTTTACGGAAGGGGATTAAGGGGCAAAGTCAGTAGCAGCAGCAGAGATGAGCCTTTTGCTGTGATGATGGTGTTGCTTTCATATCACGTGCCTGCTGCAACTTCTGAATAGCGTTTTAGTACACAACACAAAACATACACTGCTCCTGGCGATAAATTTATAGTCAAGCTAACGGCAACCTGATGATTTATTCTTGTATTCAAATATTCTGGCATAGTATTCACCTTGATGACGCATCAGTGCTGTGATCTCCCACACTAACGTAACGGATAGTGAACATTCTGAATTCTGTGGAGTGTTATTGTGCTGCAGGGTAGTCTCCTTCTCTGCCACCAGCTCTTATCATTTGGCACTGAATCAGGAGTTTTCTTTTTACCAAGTCCCTGGGCGTTAGTTACGGCATTTAGTTACACAGCTGGTATCTCAGGCAAGATGGACACAAAGAAAAAAATCAATGAACCATGCCAAAAATGTCTTTCACATGCCTATCAGCACAGAGATTGAAAAAGTAGTTGAATGATATGCTGAGGTATAGAACTGTATGCACGAGAACAGCTTAATAAATGGTACAGGGAGTCCTTGAGTTACATACACCTGACTTACATACAACTCACACTTACAGACGGTTCTGTTACAGTAACATACTATGGTTTGCTTGACTATTATTAGCATTTAGCTTTTATAAACCACCTCACCCCCTCTGGTTTGTTTTGTCTAATGCGGAGCCTATCTCGTAGGTAACCAGGGGACTGTCTGTCTATGCCAGAAAAATGCTGTTTGTATGTGGATTTGTATGTGTGTAGTGCAGGGCTAATTTTCATTCATTCTTGATAATATGTTAAAGCATGCTGGGATTTAGTGTCTGACTGAGGTGTATGTGGCCCCCCCAGTCAAGTTGCATATTTCCCAGTGTCCTGCCAGCCCAGTTTGACCCTGCAGGGATTTGTAGTCCAGCAACAATTATTTAAAGGATCAGTAACATCAACATTTCTTTTTAAAAAAATCGTTAGTTTACATTCATAAAAAACCACCAAGACAAATTAAACTTTAAAATCGCAAAGTCTTTATTAAGAAATAATGTACCGAAACTCTGCTTGCATTCCTCTTCAGAAAGCCATAGCCATATAGTTTGCTGTGTACATATATCGAATTCAATGTTTTTTCAACGAAATTGGCAATCCTACGATCGAATAAAAATCGATTCGAACGATTTTTATTCCATGTGTAAAGACTTAGAAAAAGTTTGTAGAAGGTCCCCATAGGCTAACATAGCAATTCGTCAGGTTTAATTTGGCGAAGTATTGAAGTCGAAGTTTTTTTAAATAGACAGTAAAAAAACAGTTAAAGAGAAGGAAATTCAAAGTCGTAATATTCTATTCGATGGTCGAAGTATCCAAAAAATTACTTCAAAATTCAATCTTTTTGTACTTCCAAAATTCACTCGAACCTTAGTAAATCTGCCCCTAAATGTTGTGAAAATGTTCTGTCTTATTTTGAATATGGTCTATATTTACAATTTCTATTTCTGTCCACTTATTGGACTTTTCCACTTAGCGGCAATAGCTAAGCACTTGGTTGACTAAAGCTTGTCCGCTTTTGGCGAAATATCATTTTAATAGTTTTTACTCGCATTATTTTCCAATAATTATTTAGTAAACTGAGCTTTTTTATTTTGTGTATCTTTTTTTATTTAAAATGTATATATATATTTTTTAGGCATCTTTGTGTATTAGCTAGGATTATATTATGGTAACCTCCACAGATTCTCAGGAAAGGTTCTCTCCAGGGGACATTATCCAGGAATAAGGGGTGTTGCTTGACCCTAGTACAACACTGCATTTGCTTTGGTGAGATAGATAGATGACAGATGAATAAAGACAAAAAGATGCAGATGACACATGATGTTGACACATGAACACTTTATCCTTCTAGTTCTGGCATTGTCCCAGAGAGAGCACATTTGTTGATATGAGCACAGGGTTACAATAGTGCGACTATGTCAGCAGTTCTGCTCTATCTGCATGAGTCAGCATCTGCACATACAACAAAACAAACAAACAAAAGGATAGAAACCACAACACACATTTCCCTGTATATGAGTATGTGTGGGATTTGCATGCTGTCAGATACATTTTCATCATGTTTTTAATCTAATAGCCAAAGAGCCCTGTAAATCTACATGTATGTAACATGTACTATACTATATGTGTTTTTTACTAAAAATTTGGGGGCAAATTCCATACTTGGCAAAAAAGTTTGCTCACTTCCAAACCTTATCAATTACCCCCATAACAAAGGCCTCACTTCCTTTCTTTGGGGTGAGTGCTCCAAAAATCAAGTCCCACAGTGGCCCTTATCTTTCCTATAACCCCTGACTCACTGGGGGGTCATGGATGGAATTTAGGGGATGTGAGGAGTTAACCATCTCTATAGTCTGGAAGTACATCTATGCCCTCATGGGAAGAATAGTGACTGTAGTTCCTGTTCTCTAGGCTATATAAAAGGAAAGAAGCAAATGGTATTCACATCTCTTTAGACTTCACCTTGTGCTGCTCGTGGATACTGCTGGAAGTAATAAGATTGAACCCAAAGATTACTTGATGGACATGGGACACCATGAATGAGGTAAAGAGAGTGGCAGGATAGCATCTATTATTGAACGCTCTAGGAGGGTTAGATAGACAATGTTAGCTAGTTGCTTTGCGCGCTACCAAAGAGGCTTAGTGCAGGGTAGTTCCCCAGCTGACACTCACTAAGTGTAGGAACTAAAGGGGGTAAAGCAGTGGTCCCCAACATGTTGCTCTCCAAACCCTTGGATGTTGCTCCCAGTGGCCTCAAGGCAGGTGCTTATTTTTTAATTCCAGGCTTATAGGCAAGTTTTGGTTGCATAAAAACCAGGTACACTGTCAAACAAAGCCTCAATGTAGGTTGACAATCCACATAAGGGCTACTAAATGGCCAATCACAGCACTTATTTGGCACCCCAAGAACATTTTTCATGCTAGTGTTGCTCCCCAACTCCTTTTACTTCTGACTGTTGCTCACAGGTTCAAAAGGTTGGGGATCCCTGGGGTAAAGGGAGCAGCAGACTCCTACTGCACAAATATGGAACAGGAATATGGGGCATCAGACAGGTAATGTAAAATCATTGTGCAAATACTTTATGGCAAAGTTATAACAAGTGATTCTGAATTGAGAAAGCCAGTTGGATGACTGAGGAAATGTCTTCAAGGAAAAAAAACACAGCAAGTCCAGTTGATTTGACTTATTTCTACAGATATACCATGACCTGGATGAATGAGAATCTTCACAAACATATTGTTATTGTTACTTTTTATCACTCATCTTTCTATTCAGACCCTCTCCTTTTCATATTCCAGTCTCTATTCCAGTCTAGGGTAATAAGGACCCTAGCAACTATATAAATTGCAAACTGGAAACTGCTGACCAAACAACAACTCAAAAACCATAAATAATAAGAACCAATTGCAACGTTTCACTCTCTACTTCATACTTAAAATTAACTCAAAGGTGAACAACCCCTTTAACATCCTTAGTACAGAAGAGATCAAAAGTGTTACCCTCAGGACCAGGTCCGGACTTGGCATTCCAAGTACACAGAGACCCAAGCAGCCCCCCACCAGCACAATAAATAGTGACTGTCTATGGGAACTTACAGCAGCCCCCACAGGAACCCACTGATTGCCAATCCGGGCCTGCTCAGGGCTGGGCAACAGAGAACAAGGCAATTGGGTCATAGTCATGTAGAGTTGTTTATTGTAACCAACAAAAATATAATATAATTGAATGAAGCGTAATGTATATTACTTATTATTATAGAGCAAATTACCACTTCTAGTATGTAGTGGTATATGTGGTGGTTTCAACAATTGTTGGGACTTAGCACTATATATTATCACTTACAGCAACCATTTAATCTGCTGCTCCTTCCACAGACACACCAAGGGGGTTATTTATTAAAGTCCAAATTCATCTCAATAATTTCTGCTACAAACTCCGATCAAATCCGCTCGGGTTTTTTACGCTTATTTATTATTCATTTTTACATTTTCCCAAAAAATTTGATTTTTTCAGATTTCTTATGCTTTTTGCCCGAAAACTCTGAAAACGTTGGGGTATTGCACGAAACCCAGTGCACATCAAAAAATAATTGGGACTTCTCCCATTGACTTATATGCAACCTCGACAGGTCTGAGATGCTGGATTTTCAGATTCAGACTGTTCCATCCTCAGGGTTTCATAAATTCCGAAAAATTTGTGATTTTTGTAAAAGTCCAATTTTTAAAAAAAAATCACAATTTTTTCTTTTTTTTGGTTTAAAGCTATCCTCTCCCTTCCTTGTCTGGCAATGTAAATTGAAGTTCTAAACTGTAAACAGAGTCCAGTTCCATTCTATAAGTGCAGCCCTTATGAGCTTCCAACAACTGAGCGTAGGGATTTGTGAACATACATGTATATGTTGACATTTTGATAGTTCAGTTTTTGTTTATCTTAACTAAAAGTTGTTGCTTCATTTATGTTGCAGCTTATTAGACTTCACTTCATTATTTTACCCACGTGTATCATGTATACACTTATATCAGTGGATCTGTCCAATAGAGTGAAAATGATCTCTTGCTTTTACTTACTGTTATTTTTTCTAAAGACGGATCTGAATAAAACACCAAGTAGCTGTGTATTATTTTCCGTTCCAGTCAGTAAAACTTTGCAAACCCCTTGCAAACCAAATTCTGCTCCAGAAACCTCTGTATTCCTGCCAGAACTGAAGCAGAGATGTCCCAAGTGGGTATTAGGGCCAGAACCAAATAAGTCGTTTGTATACATAAACATGAACTTACTACAGCAAAAGCCTAATAAAACAAATGATTTATGCTTTCAACGTTGGCCACAGGGGGTTAAACATCTTTGCAAGGCCAAGACTGTGCACATGCTCAGTGTGGTCTGGGCTGCTTAGAGATTGTCATAAATTATCAAAACAGCACAAATCATATAATATCTGCCAGAAGCTGATACAGCAAGACTGATTAATAATCAGAATATGCAGACTGCACTGGGACCTTTATTGTCATGTAATCTAATGTGGATTTTATAGTTTTTGTATTGTTTAATACAAACTTTGTCCAACTCTCCAGAACCTGTGGCTACAGCACAAAAATCCTCAAAATAGAATCACAGTTTATCTGTTTAAATCTGGCTCCATGATCTTTGCCCCTGCAGCTGGAGTTGGAAACAGTAAAGGGGATGTAAAGGCAAAAATAAAATCCAACACAAATCTCTACACAGTCGCCGACTGCTCTACAGGGAAACAAACAAAGCGGCATGGCTGGGAAGTAAGGTGGGGGCTCCCCCTGCTGTTCATAAGTATGATTGTTTCCCTGCTCAGCAGTTAGGGACCGTCTGACAATTCCTATCCACAGCAGTAAATGAAGGGAGAATTTCTCTGCATACAGTCAGGTTTCTTATAAAAACAGTACACATTTTTAATTAAAGTATATTGGAGATAGGTTTCTTTTTCATTAAAGAAAGTAAAAATTGGATTTTATTTGTTTGCCCTTACGTCCCCTTTAACCAGTGCCGGGCCAAGCCAGCTGGGCACCCTAGGCAACCCAGCCGGCTACATCTCCCCCCTTCACAGTCGCGCGTGCACGCGCACCAATGATATATTAGTTGCTGCTGGGAGTGCGAGCAGATGCTCAAATGCACATGCATATGCACGGAAGATAGCAGGCACACGCTAAAGACATACAAGGCGGCCAAGATGAGAGACAAGGGTCTGAGCTGGGGGAAAGCGGCAGAAGAGGTACCTGCCTGGTGCCCCTCCACTTTTGCGCCCTAGGCACGTGCCTCTTCTGCCTACCCCAAGTTCCAGGCCTGCCTTTAACACAGCAAATATTGTATCTCAAAGTAAAACAAACTTCTGTTCCTATATCCTTTCAGTACTTGAAGAAAAAGTTACTTTAACACATTTCTCTGATTTTATAAAATTATTACCTGGTCCCCTGAAAAATTAAAAATGGGGGTTCTACTGTATTCAAAATGTACACGAAGAAGAATCCAGAAGGGATGCTTCTGCAATTTTCAAAGAGCTACAATCCTTATGATTCTCTGGTTATTAAAGGATTTGCTAAAATGCAGCGGAAAAAGGTTTTCCTTTTTGTGAAATGCTCCACAACATGATTCAAACTGGTCCAAATCTTATTTTGTGCCAGTATTCCTTTTCTTCACTCATTACCAATAGCTTGCAAATTCCACCTACAGTAGAGACTCTGGGGCACGAGGGGCCAAGCTGCATAGTGCAGTTGCTATTAGCAGCCAATAAAATAGCTCTTCTCAGTTTGTAGTACTCTGATTAGAATGAATTGCTGGTTAGATGCTATTGCTAACTGCCATGCTGCAACTAAATGACTGTTTTATTAAATCAGTCCATTTATGCTAAAATAGCTCAGGTTCAGCTTTACATAACAGCATCTTGGATACTGCACATCAGCCATCAGTCATAGCTATACAAAGTTATTCATTACTGTTGAAATGACTTCATAATATGGCAGCCTGCTGGTAGCACGGCTGTGCAGATCTACTTGTTCTTCAATTTATAAGGCGCCCAGAGGTAGATTTTTATAGGAAATGTTTTTTTAAACATAGCTGACAATAAACCCTGAAGACTATGGTGTTAAATTAAATGGATTAGTATATACACAGCTCATTGTGAACACCCTTACAGATAATATTACAGCTCTTCTTTGTTGTCATAAATGCCAGTTTATCTCTATAACTGCATCACTTGAATAAATATAAGTAGTAACAAAAATATATATTTTCTATATAGACAGGTATTGGATCCCTTATCTAGAAACCCGTTGTCCAGAAAGCACCAAATTACGGGAAGCCCATCCCCCATGGACTCAATTTTAAACAAATAATGCTATTTTTTTAATGATTTGCTACTAAAATAGTACAGGTATGGGATCTATTATCCAGAATGCTTGGGACTTGTGGCTTTCCGGATAATTGTAATTTGGATCTTTATACCTTGAGTCTACTAGAAAATCATGTAAATATTAAATAAACCAAATAGGCTGGTTTTGCTTCTAGTAAGGATTAAGTATATCTTAGTTGGGAACAAATACAAGCTACTGTTTTATTATTACACAGAAAAAGAAAAATATTTTTTAAGGTTTGGATTATTTGATTATAATGGAGTCTATGGGAGATAGCCTTTCCGTAATTTGGAACTTTCTGGATAATGAGTTTCTGGATAACAGATCTTATACCTGTATTTTCTCATATCCAAACAGCTGCTAGATACATGATAGCAAGAAATTGGAAATTCTTTTCTTAGCCACAACTGCAAGGGGTAATAGAAGGGTTTATATGGAAGGCCTCTATCTGAAATATAAGGTAAAGGTGAATTTTCGAATGAAAAAAATTCAAATTTTTAGTTATTTTTTGTGTAATTCGACTAGGGAATAGTCCAAATTTGATTTGAATTTGAAAAAAATGTAAAATTCGAATATCGAAAATGTATCATGTACTGTCTCTTTAAAAATTTGACTTCGACCATCATCTAAAACCTGCTGAATTGCTGTTTTAGCAAGAGAGCCTATTTGGAGTCAATTGGTGGACTTTGAAAAATCAAAGTTATTTTTGGGAAAAACTTAGAAGAATCAAATTCGATTGAATACGCTATTCCTTGAATTCGTACGATTCGAATTTGGTCGAATACAGACCTATTCGATTGAAAACTGACCTATTCGACCAAAAAAAACTTTGACTTAATTTCGTTTGGTCTTTTTGAATTCGAATTTCAACGTTTTTTCAATTCGAAATTTGACCCTTGATAAATATGCCCCCAAGAGTTACTACAATCAGCAGAATTGTTGGTTGAGTAATTATGAGAAAAATATTCATTAAAAATGAAAGCAGTATACAGGTATAGGATCCTTTATCCAGAAAGATCCAAATTACGGGAAGCCCATCTCATCCCATAGACTCAATTTTAATCATATAATTAAGATATTCTCTGTAATAATAAAACTTGACAATTTAAGATATAATTCATCTTTATTGGAGGTAAAAACATTATATTGGGTTTAATTAATGTTTAAAAGATTTTTTAGTAGCCTTAAGGAATGGTGATCAAAATGCATGAATGCATATTGGTGCCAAATCCATCTTATAAATCCATCTTAAAATGTAAGTGATTTTCGGAAGACTTAAAAATTTAAATTATGGAAAGATCTAAAAAACAAACCAAGGTCCTAAACATTGCGGATAATCCTATACCTATATTTATAGTATAATATACTGTACTCGAGTGAACTATCTTCTCTGCAGCACAATCAAAAGGTTATGGTTGTTATTTAATGTAGTTATTTGTCCTTTGGGTTATCAGTAGTTTTGTAAATGACAGAAATGTAACTGACCTTTATAGTAAGACTGTCAATACTTATTTGTTCTACCTGCAAATCTTTACTATGGAAATGTAAAGCAGCAAGGAAATCTGAATAGCTGTTAAGTAGCACTGATGCTTCTAAGTGAATAGCAGTCCTTAAGTGATTAGCCTTTTATTTGTTGCAGTTACAGAATGTGCAACTTTATTTACTGATTAATATCAACCTGTTAAGTAACTTACAGTCATGTGAAAAAGTCTGAGAACCCCTCTTAATTTTTTGGAGTTTTGTTTATCATTGTCTGAGGTAGCAACTTCCTTTTAATATATAACATGCCTTATGGAAACAGTAGTATTTCAGCAGTGACATAAAGTTTATTGGATTAACAGAAAATATGCATCATAACAAAATTAGACAGGTGCATAAATTTGGGCACCTCAACAGAGATATTACATCAATACTTAGTTGAACCTCCTTTTGCAAATGTAACAGCCTCTAGACGTCTCCTATAGCCTTTGATGATTGTCTGGATTCTGGATGGCGGTATTTTTGACTATTCATCCATACAAAATCTCTCCAGTTGAGTTAAATTTTATAGCTGTCGAGCATGGACAGCCTGTTTAAAATCATCCCATAGATTATTGATGATATTCAAGCTGGGGGACTGTGACGGTCATTCCAGAATATTGTACTTCTCCCTCTGCATAAATGTCTTTGTAGATTTCCAAGTGTGTTTCTCTTTGCCTAAACTACAGGGACAGGTATTTGTAACTTTCTTCCCCTGATATGTAGGGTAAGATAATTTTTAAACCATTTTTATCTATGTTTATTTTTTGTAACATTTCACTTTCCTTTTAGGTTAATTGTAACAACTGTAACAATTGAGTTGTTCAACACTTGTAACAATTGAGTTGTTCAACACTTGGACTTTGACTTTGTTTCTTTTTGTTTATTGATATGGACTCTAACGTACAACTATTTGCGAATGGAGTTTATTATATACAAAAACATCTTTTTCGATGTTGATCTTGTGTATTATGTTTCACTGATCATTTGAATTATTATCACTTAGTAATTTCACATTTTTTTCTCATCAGTTGAATTCTCTCTCACTAATTGGTTTGCCCTTAAATGTACTTTCACACCTGTATCCATTATGCTTGACAAAGGGGTGGAGCCCCGAAACGTTGCATCCCTGAAGACACAAGTCTTGTGTGCTCGTGTGCTTCTTTTGTATGCAGTTCGCTGGGAGGTTGCCGTATTCTCCAATCACTGTGCACCGAGCAAACCCTAATATTTACACAACGGGTGTGCGAGTGTCCTCTTCGATTCAAGAGTGTTTAGAGTCCTAGTCTTGTTGGAATATCTAACCCCTTCGTAACTTCAACTTTGTGACTGATGCTTAAACATTATCCTGAAGAATTTTTGATATTCAGTTGAATTCATCCAACCCTTGATTTTAACAAGGGCCCCAGTCCCTGAACTAGCCCCACAGCATGATGGAACCTCCACCAAATTTGACAGTAGGTAGCAGGTGTTCTTCTTGGAATATGGTGTTCTTCTGCCACCACACAAAGTGATTTTTGTTATGACCAAATAAATCAATTTTTGTCTCATCAGTCCAAAGCACTTTGTTCCAAAATTACTGTGGCTTGTCTAAATGAGCTTTTGCATACAACAAGTGACTCTGTTTGTGGCTAGAGTGCAGAAAGGGTTTCTTTCTCATCACCCTGCCATATAGATGTTCTTTGTGCAAATTGCGCTGAATTGTAGAACGATGTGCAGATACACTATCTGCAGCAAGATGTTCTTGCAGGTCTTTGGAGGTGATCTTTGGGTTGTCTGTAACCATTCTCACAATCCTGCGCATATGCCGCTCCTGTATTTTTCTTGGCCAGCCTGACCTGGGTTTTACAACATCTGTGCCCGTGGCCTTCAATTTTTCTGATTACATTCCTTACAGTTAAAACTGACAGTTTAAACCTCAAAGATTTGTGTTGCCTTCCCCTAAACCATGTTACTGAACAATCTTTGTTTTCAGATCTTTTGAGAGTTGCTTTGAGGATCCCATGCTGTCACTCTTCAGAGGAGAGTCAAACAGAAGCACAACTTGCAATTGGCCACTTTAAATACCTTTTCTCATGATTGGACACACCTGCCTATGAAATTCAAGGCTTAACGAGCTAATCCAACCAATTTGGTGGTGTCAGTAATCAGTATTGAGCAGGAACACATATTCAAATGAGCAAAATTTCAAGGGTACCCACATTTTTGCAAAACAAGTTTTTTACATTTGATTTAATTTTATACAACTGAATACTGCTTCACTAAAAATCTTTGTTCAGAAAACACCTCAGATGTTCCTGGGAAATGAAAGACATATCTTTTTTTGTTGAAAATGGAGTAAATTATTATGCAGGCTAAGAGGGGGTCCCAAACTTTCTCTTATGGCTGTATATGGAAGCCATTGCCTGCAGCTGTTACACTTAGAGAAAACGTGCCAAGAAATAAAAGGTCAGAATGAGAATGCTAGGACAGTATGTTAACACACTGTACTAGTATATTAATAAGCCATCTCTTTGGCACCAAAATATTATCAGCTATAGTCTTCGGACAAGGTCTATATTAGGTCAGCAATCAAAGCTGTCCCCATATATCATTCTGTCCCTGTGTCTGATACCCTAATATTATACAAGTATGGAATCCCTTATCCGGAAACCCATTATCCAGAAAGCTCCGAATTACGGAAAGTCCATATCCCATAGACTCCATTATTTTCTCTGTAATAATAAAACAGTACCTTGTACTTCCTCCAAACTAAGATATAATTCATTCTAATTGGAAGTAAAACCAGCCTACTGGGTTTAATTAATGTTTAAATGATTTTCTAGTAGACTCAAGGTATGAAGATTCAAATTACGGAAAGATACGTTATTCAGAAAACCCCAGGTCCCGAGCATTCTGGATAACAGGTCCCATACCTGTACTAATATTATATTAACTACATGGAAAACTTTTGAGCATTCATTTAGAATAACAATGTAATAGTTGAACTGTGCCTTTGTGCCTATGTGCATACACACACATACAGTATACTGTACTAATATAAGAAGTTTTTTATTAAGCTTTTTTTTGTTATTGAGCTTGAAGTATATTAATATAATATAATATATATATATATATATATATATATATCTATATATCTATTATCTATCTATCTATCTATCTATCTATCTATCTATCTATCTATCTATCTATCTATCTATCTATCTATCTATCTATAGATCTAGTGGTGAATAGGCAAATTCAAATTCTTAAAAGGACAATACATGATAAATTTCGAAAATTCGATTTTTTTCAAAAATTCCATTTGAATTTTAACTATTCCCTAGTCGAATTACACTAAAATAAACTTAAAATTAAACTTTTTAAATTCAAATTCGAAATTTTAATTTGAAATTCGAATTTACAATGATAAATCTGCCCCAAAAGATTTTTTTTTTCGGAGTGCTGAGTCTTTGCTGTGGATATGTATACTGTATGTATATATCATTTTTATGGTTTTAAAAATTAGTGGTGAGCACAACTTTCCCTTGTTTGTTATAGTTTATACAGGAGCAGTGGCCAGCTCCATGTTGTAGCTCCCACCCTTCCCAACTATAGTCAGGTGGTCCCAGTGGTGGCCAATAAAAGGGCAAACATGTTTGGGAGTTTTAACCTTGAAAGCAGCAAGTAAGTTGCAGATAAAACTAAGTCCCTGTGTAAAACATATAATAAAGCAATATAATTCTTAATGAATCAGATGAAAATTGAGCGTAGGACTGGCCAGATATGGGATGACTTTGACGTAGTTGGCCATCGGAAATATATTTAAATTTATGGACAAACAATCCCTGTTTTGTTTAAGATGTAATGCCATGGCATTACATCTTAAAAAAGGTTTTAGACCATAACCGAAACATCAATGTATATATATATATATATATATATATATATATATATATATATATATATATATATATATAAATATATATATATATATATATATATATATATATATATATACATACAGTATATATATATATATATGCTGTGAATATTTCTGTTCATAAATATAAATATATGTATTTTTTTATGTGGTATCAAGAAATCAGGTAAAAGGAAGGCAGATTTATTGAAGTGACTTGCAAAATTCGTACACTTTACGCGTTTTGGGAATAAATCCCTTAATCATAGGCGTGATATATTTTTTATCTGACTTTATTATAATGTTATTGATATGGTAACAAAGTAAAACTCTTATGAACTTTTTCTCTTTTGGGAATTTCAAAGAACAGGCAAAGGTCAATAGGGGTTTGTTAAACAGGGCCTATTTAAAATTAGCTTAGAATTCGTTTCTACTTGTGATTATGTTTCGGAACTAATCCTGATTGTTCATGTCATCTGGCACTCATCATAATCACTGCTTCTCATTTGTGGGCCCTTGTTAAAAGAATGACTAGTTGAAGATTCCAGTGCATATTTTCACCTACATGAGCACAGGATACTATTACCAGAACAACCCATGTTCTGTAGGGGACTCATGAAGTGTCATAGAGTGAAAAAAATCTAGGCCGCTGCCCTTTCCCATGACCTTAACTAAAATTCCTGTCTACTTTGACCAACGGAAAGAAAGCATGAATGAAAGCTGTTTTTTCTTTTAAAGCAGGAGACTTCTACGCATAAGGCTGAAGTTTAGGAATCAGCATTTTGTCTCAGCTGCCTCTCTTCATGCAACATGAATTCATTATTACATAAATAGAATATACACATTGTAAAATATAATTATTGAGTTACTTTTAAAGGATATGTATTTACATTGTACAGTAAATCAAATTCGGTCCATAGACCAGTCGGAAAAAATGCTGATTTAAAAATTATTTTATTGACAAAATTTTATTACATCTTATTTGTGGTACAGCCTATGATTAAGTGCTCAGTAGTGGCATGAAATGCGTTAGGCTTCCTGTACCACAAATAAAATGTAATGCTATTTTGTTTTGTTGCTAACAAGTAGCTAATATGTGTGTTCCTCCCTGCAAAGTTATAAATATTATTTATACAGCTCTGTTTTAGAGGGTTTTAACAGAAGATCATCCTAAGATATATTGTTGTTGCAATAGGTTGGAACTATTATTAATGGAAAACAGTCACCAAATCTATCTAATAAACCATTCTGCATCTTGTTCTAGCCTTGTGTGCCTGACTCTCATTATTAGTTATGTGTGCTTACAATTTGGAGGCTGATTTCAAGTCTCAATCACAGGCCAAAAACTGTGATTAAACATAGGGGCAGATTTATTAAGGTTCGAATTATTCATGTTCGAGTTGGATTTTTGGTTAAAACACACAAATTTGAGTTGGGAATAGTCCAAACTCAAATTCGAATTTGAGATTTATGATACCTTGACCTTGGGAACAACTCGAATTCGATAGTACGCCACCTAAAACCTGCCGAGTTCATGTAGAAGTCAATGGCAGAGGTCCAGTGACCCATTTGAAGATGTCAATAGCCTTCCTGACATTCATGTTTATTTCAGAGAAAAAACTTGATTAGAGTTTAGTCAATTATATTCAATTTTGATTAGCGTTTTCTGGTCGGTAACATTTGTTTGGATTTTAGACATTCGAGTTGTTTCTTAAATAAGATACTATTTGAGTTTTGAGGTCATTTGAGTTAATTTGAGATAAAAAGCTATAACTCTACCTTTAATAAATCTGCCCCTTAAAGGAGAAGGAAAGGTTAAAACTAAATAAGCCTTATCAGAAAGGTCCATCTAAATATACTTCTTTCTTAATTGCAAACATATTTACAAATAAACTTATATCAGAGAAAAAGTAGCTCACAATTGTTGCCAGAAAAATATATATGAAGAAATTGCATTGTTCTATTTATTCTAAACAAGCTTCAAACATAGCTTGAATGCTGAAACCTCCCATGCACTTCTAAGCTCACCAGGCGTTAGCTGCTAAATTTTGACATTCTAATTTTTCAGACTTTTTCAATTGATACATTTTGAAAACCAGAGGTAGAAAAACTCGACATTGCAAAGATCAGAGATTGCATTTTGTTCTCAATTTTTTTTCAAATTGCTGGAAAAAATTATCTTGCATTCTAATAAACCTTAAATCCGCCCCTAAGATTTACAGTTTTCCCTGACACAGATTTCTCCATGATTTTTTTTTTTTTTTTGCTGGAAAAAAATGTGTTTCTTTTCCAATGCATTTGGCAAAATTATTTTAGGAATTTTTCAGTGGTCAGAATATTCTATTTCAATTGGATATTCCTACAGAATATGTATGTAAGGTAAGGTTAGTATTATTATTGCAAGCATTCCAAACCTCTAGGGAAGAACAGTTCAGCTAAATTAATATCATAAACCCAAGCTAGGAATAAGGTATCATTCCAAATCCTAAATAAACCCCACAAATGGCTATGAACAGATACTTCTTGACAAGTACTGTATTTATAAAGTACCAGTGAAGTCCATAGCACTGTACAATAGGTTATACAGGAGCATATACATTCTGACTGCATCTTTCATCCTCAATTCACATGCACATAAGAGTTAACAAATGTAGTTACTGGGATACGTTTATCGTACAAAAAATGTAATTAGCAGGGCTGCACTGATTGCAAACTAATTATACTTAAACTGAACAGATTTTTACTTAGTCCAGCTCCACGTGTTTTTAATGTACATCATCTGATCTCTGGAAATCTGAAATCCCAAGGAATTGCTGTCACTGGCAATGTCCCAAATCCCCATTACTGAGAAATGAAATTATTTACATTTCCGATAATCAGTATGCAATTTTCAGGGGGAAATTTCTTTGATACCATTAGGCAAAATACATAGAAAACCCTGAAAACTGCTGTTCAGAAACTTTCTATAAACACCTTTGGAATACTCAAGTCCTCAAAGACCAGACAATCCAGACACTTTCAGCAGTTCAAGAATTAGAGACAAGGCACATTTCCAAGATTAAGTATTATTTTACCCTTAAAAGAAACTGTTGGTGGTATCTAATGGGTTTAGTGATCCAGGAGTTTCACCTGACCTCACTTGTCAAAATATCTGATCGTTGGATACTGCAGAAATAGCAGAAGCAGCAGCAAACACTTGTTTGCTGTGCATGTGTATTTCAGTGGGTGAAAGTTAGAGTTCACCATTTGATAAATTTAATTGTGAGCTCTAATTTCACACATAAATATACCCCTTACTGTAAATTCAGTTATAGGCAGATTTAGTGGCAGATATATCAAAAATCTAATTTGAGCACATACTTGTGATGGGACATTAGAAGACATTATAGACAGATAGCATAGATATCCCATAAAAATCCCATCAGTGCACCAGTGATGATCTGTTTAGACTAGTGGAACAGAACTTTCATTTGAAACTGCATAGGTTGTTCTTCATGGTGAGGGCAGTGAAGTTGTGAAATGTACTTGTAATAAAATCTTACCCTGGTGGTCTAGTGGGGGGACGGCAGGGACGGCTGACGCCCCCTCGGTGGAGACGCCAGCCGCACCGAACTACTCCTCTGCAGGAGGGCGCGCGCGTGCACCTCTTCCTGGTTTTCTGCGCATGCACGCTGACGTCAGTGCGCAGTGGCGCGAAATTCAAACTGTATTTAAAGGGACTTCAGTGTGTATTCAGCGCCCATGATAGGATTAGTTCCTGGTGCTATTAGCTTTTGCTATTTTGCTTGATAACTGTTCCTGATTACCTGTTTTGACCCCTGCCTGGCTTTTGACTATTCTACTCTCTGTATCCTGACTCCTTGCCTGTTTTGACTCTGATCTTGCTTAACCCTTTGATTGACTACCTGGTTTGACCCCTGCCTGGCTTTTGACTATTCTACTCTCTGTATCCTGACTCCTTGCCTGTTTTGACTCTGATCTTGCTTAACCCTTTGATTGACTACGTTTATTCTCTGCCTGCCCCGACCAGGCCGTATTTGACTACTCTATTGCTGAATGCCTTGTACTACGACCTTCAGTCCAAAGACTTTGCTCTACAGTCGTGCCCCTCTGCCTATCCAGAACCCTCATCTTGCACCTCTTGTTTAAGTCCAGGTGGCATCCAAGTAAGCCGAGGGCTCTTCCCGAAGCCCAAAGGCGGTCACACTACTGGTGAAGCACGAGCCGAGACCAGGGTGCCTAGTGTTTGTTCTGGTGTTGGGTGCCGACCGTGACAGTACTGCCGGGTAATGTCAGATTAGATTAATGCCTTTAACAAAGGCTTGGATGATTTCTTGAAGAAGCATAATATCATAGGCTATTGTAATCTTAAAATGTACAATTACTATAGCTATTGGTATATTTAATTTTAATTTAATTCAATTTATATATCTGAGCGTTTAGACAGGTCTGTATAAGTAAGTGTATATAGGTGCACTGGGATTTTTGTGGAGGGATTGAATTTGGTGGAGTTGGTAATTTTTCAACCCAATTTAACTAAGTCACTAGCGATGGACGAATCTGTGGCGCTTCAAAAACGGCGGATTTTTCACAATCGAATTGGTGCCTCAGTTTTGCGAATTAATTTGCTTGCGGCAAAACGTGGAAATTCCCTATACTATAGGTAACTGTCTGATATATAAGCCAGTTGCAAATCTAGCCTTCATATTGCGCAACTTCCTTATGGTTACTGTTGCCTTAAGCTAAATGTAAAGTTCCAAGCACATATGGGTTTTACTCACACAGGAGTGTTTGCAGAAGCTTCCCATGGCAGAACAAAGCAATGACTTTGACACCGCAAATCTATTTGTCTCAACTGGGTCATACAAGAATTTGTGAGTTCCAAAAACATTTTCAATCACTGAAGCTATAAAGAAAATTGCTTATATTTTATAGTAACAAAATCTGTATTTTTCTCTTAAAGTGCTGATGTGAAATCCAATTTATTGATGCTGCAGTTTTTACTTGGACTCCTGTTGCCTACGGGTTTGTTGGTATTGATTCAGTCACTGTTTACGTCTCAGGTAACAAACTGCCACATAAAACATCAAATAAGAAAAAATCTGAATTTCTTCTCTCAGATGTGTCTACAAAAATTTCACCTGACAGAAAGTACACCAAACAGAAAGTACAAAAAACAAATAGGTGATTTTTTTGAATTTATTATTGCTACCAAGAACATGTAAGAAAATGTTCTCCTAAATCACTATGATCCTTTGATTAATTGATTCTCAAATAACAAACATTTTGGACACTAAAAATTATCCCCTAGACACTCTCACCTAAATTAGTACCTACTAAACCTAATAGAATTTAAATATTTGAGGCAGACACCCTAGTAATAATTAAAGCATTAGAAGTGTACATTTCTGGAGGCTGTCACTCTCTTCCTCAGGTGCATACACATATTGTGAATACCTACTAGATATGCCATAAAAACGTTTGGGTCAAGGCAACACAATACTAGTGCCTGCTAAATGTCCAGTCAGAGAGATATGGCTAAATGTGTCTATATCACCATAATAATGTGTTACCTCTGGTCAGTTGCTATATCTCTCTATGTTCTACATTAAGTACTTTATTTGGGTGTCCCCAGGGCTTATGTAAGGTGTGGGTTAGATACTTCCTCTGGGGCTACAGACAGAAGTGGAGGAGGAAGCCAGATCGTAGTCAGGAGTAGATTTGTCAGGGCAGTCTATTGGCAGGCAAGAGGTCTGGACAGACTGCATGCAGATTCAATCCAGGATACAGGTAAAAGTCAAGCAACAGACAGATAAATCAGCAATAGTCAGGGGTCAAAACCTGAGCAGGATCACATACAGGAACTCTAAATGCAGAGGCATATATAGCTGCTCTGTTCCCCCAAGTAGACACTCAGCGACAAAAACTCATCATGGATCTAAATCTGAAATTATATTAACTGTGCAAGGACAATAATACATTGTTAAAAGTAAGATTGTTTCACTTGACTAAAGTCTGAGAGGATGAAATGTCTTGTCTTCTGAAAAATAGAGCAGAAAAAAAAGATTTCCACTAAATCAGCTCATTTACAAATGCAAGCTGCATACAGCAAAATTGTGCGTACACATTAATGGTTGTTGCTCCTATATACTCTCCTGGGGACTGCCTACTGCCAATACACTGTGCTTTGATAAACTGCATAGAGTTGGAGGTCCAAAATACAAGGGAACCATGGAATTAATACCTACATTTAGAAGGTAGAGTTTTCTTTGTATGTTGCACCTACATACAGAACATGCATAATTGACATGCTTCTAGTGAATCTTGTGGACACCATATTTGACACTACATGAATTGGAGAACAGGATGCAATGCCATTAGTTCACACACTGACTGAAAATAAGATACCACCACCTCTGGTTTGTGAATGTGATGCTAAATCACACATAACATATGCCATTTTTGGTGGGTTATAGCATTAAGCTGGAAGTCTGGTAAAAACTCAACATTGTACAGTAGCTAAAAAAATGTTTTTTCACCTTGTATTAGTTAAAGATGTAAAGATGATTTTTTCATTTTGAAGTTCGCTGTGAACAGAGGCAACTCAGTCCAGTTCCCTGGAGAAGTAAGAATGTGACCATTGGGTCTGGCATCTGACAATTTTGGAAAACCTTTATACTGTAGGTGAGAATTACCCGGGTGAACATCAAGGGCAGATTTTTTCCACAATTCAAATTACTTTTGCTCCCAAAATCACACATTCGAGTTATATTTTTGAATACTCAAATGTCTGGTATTTATTAAGCAAAAAAAAACCCTTAAAAATTTGCCATCTAAAAGCTGGCGAGGTCATGTAGAAGTCAATGGGAGATGTCCTATTCAAGGGTTTTTATCTGAAAACTCTGAGATTTCGGGACATAAACCTGATACATTTAAGTGATTTGAGCTTTTTCAGAACATGAACTCGATCATTAGAGTTTTTTTCCCTGTTGTTTTTCATTCAAGTTTTTGAAATTCACATTTTTTCATAAATACCAAACATTCGAAATTCAAGTTTATCCAAGGTAGAAAAACCCTCACACAAACTCGATTGTTGATAAATGTGCCCCCTGTACAGGACTCCAGGGGTGGGTCCTGGACGACAGGTATATTTCCCCTTTGTTCGGGTACCTGGAAGGTGAACAGGAGGGTTAATTACTGCAGCAGTGCAGGAGTTAAGAGAGCCCTGGGAGTTCAGGAAGAGGGATTGGTAGACATACTGAGGTCTGCACAAGCAAAAGTGTGTTGGAAACTGCTCTCCTGATTCAAATTGGATTCAAAGTTTTGCAATGCTAGGTGAGCCTGATCCTGGAATGGGAAAACAAACTGTTTGTTTTGTCAGTTTTGCTGAGAATGAAAGCTGATGTTACTTTATGCTGAAAACTGTGTTTAAATTGCCATTTTTACCTGCTGAAGATACAGCTTGTTTAAGTTTGAATAAGAAATAAAAGGACATTTATACTACTATTGTGTTGTGGCCATAGTGCATGGGCGATCCCACTCCCCCTGAACTTTACACCTCATATATTGTAAGTGCAGTGATAAAATCTGCATTTGCACTCAAGACTTAAGGTGGCCATAGATGCAAAGATCCGCTCATTTGGCGATGTTGCCAAACGAGTGGATCCTTCCCCGATATGCCATTAACAATTGTAAGAAATTGCCATCTTGATTTAGTTATTTCATATGAAAGCTGTTGTTCAGGGAACTTACATGAAGCCCTGATTATCATAACAAAGGTTTTCCTGTGACTACTAAGGCCTATGTCTGCTGTGGGGACCATAAAACGGATTTTGTATGCGAGAAAACTTGCTCAACATGATGTAGGCAAGTTGGGGGTTTATCACAGCATCTTGGGAGGGTTTCTGTGGGGCAGGTGAGAACCCAGGATAAAAGAACACTAGACAACATGTGAAGGGGCTGGGCAGTAGAGAGAGGAGATGGACAGCTGAGAGGAGGCAGCTAGAGAGCTGGAGAAGCCAGAGGAGCCTGGGACAAGACAACATGTGAGGAATGAAGACCAGAGGGGAAGGCAGAGATGAAGCTGAACTCTATTCCCCTACTTTTTGGTAACAATGTAGACTTGGGTAACTGTAAATATTGTAATTATTGTTTCGTCTAAGTATAATCATTTATGTAGAACAATCAATTGATTTATTTTACAATACATCACTTTAATATACGCTCATTGGTGTGGATTCATTGTCTGCTTGCTCAAAAGGACAGAAACCCTAGTAAGTGGGTTGAGGTATATTATTAATATTGATATAATATTATTAATATTGATATATACTATATAGAAACTTACACAGGCATGGCTATATCGGGGGTAATTTGATCGTTCGGCCGTATAGCCAAACGATCAGATTACGATGTGCCATGGGCTCCGGTGGGATCGGTCGGGTCAAAATCAAACCTGACCATCGACTAAATGACCGATCTCGGCCGGACGAAAGGTGTCTGCACACGCCACACATGATCCGAAAATCGTATGAATCCTCGATTCGTACGATCGGATCTGTGTGTCTATGGCCACCATTATTATTCATAATTAGACGTGGTTTTTTTTGGAAACACCTACAGCCTATGTTAAAGGAACAGTTCAGTTTAAAAATAAAAACTGGGTAAATAGATAGGCTGTGCAAAATAAAAAATGTTTCTAATATAATTAGTTAGGCAAAAATGTAATGTATAAAGGCTGGAGTGACTGGATGTGTAACATAATAGCCAGAACACTACTTCATGATTTGCAGCTCTCTAACTCTTCGTTAGTCAGGGACTTAAAGGGGGCCAACATGGGACATTACTGTTCAGTTAGTTTGCTTTTCATCCTTAGGATTCAGCTCAGAATCCAAAACAAATGGTTATGACCCATATGGCCCCCCTCATGTCACTGATTATTGACTGGCACCCAATTAGTGGAAACTGAGAGAGCAGCAAAGCAAGGTCATATGAAAGTCATTTGTGTCCAAACCGTATATTGTAAATATAATATATTGAGTAAAATGTGTGAAAACCATATTCATGTTCAAGTGAAGTACATTTAGAATCCATTATAGTTTTTTTTCTTCTTCTCTGTTTTTCAGAAGCCATGACATTTCATCTTTTCAGACTTTAGCCATGAAACATGATCTTGCATCTCACTGCTGTAAAAGTCCTTGCAGAATTAATGTTATCTCAACAGCTACAACTATAGTATTAACACTTGACCTAAATCCACTTAACTATCCTCTCTAGAATGTTTTCTTTTGTGAAGATTTGAAAGCAGCTAAGTGAACTTGCAACATATCATTTGTAGCAAATCCTAATATTTACTATGATTTAGATGCCCAGCACTTAATCACTGTCATCAGGTATTTAGAAATACAACTATAATATTTAATTACCAATTAAGCAAGACAACTACATGATTGTCAAAAGCATAGCTGTCAACTATGCTCAAGGAATTAATAACAGTCTTTTCTAAATATACTGCCTGAAGATAAGGTACTGGACCAATCCTGTTGATAACAACAGCTTAAATTACATGGATAGTTTGTGATTGTGAATAATCATCTGTTGTTTGATATGAATCAATGCTGAATAACTTTGTAGTGACTGTGTAAATTAGTAAAAAGTATATTTATGCTATAAAATTCTTCCACCTGTGTTGAAAATGTGAATTATCGATAATTCCTGCTATTGTATTCCAGCTTCTGTGCCAGGTCCATTAAATTCACGCTGAGATGTTGCTTGTTTAGCTGGAAATGAAGCTGTGTAAGGACACATCTAGGTATTCAACATCTCAGATATTTTATTATGCTTAGCTCCTCCATAAAAAACACGACAGTGTCCAAATTCATTAATGGAGATGAGGAAGGTCTTTTTTGTTATTTTATAGCTGAAACCGGAATGGTTTGCCATAGTATATGTACAGTATAAACATTAGGCATTATCTTAAATGTGGACTTTTGAAGAAGCCTGGATCAAGCTGGCCGGTCCTACCTGGCACATGCGGGGGGGGAGGGAGCATGCACAGAGGCTTGCTAGAGGGAAGTGCAGGTGGAGGAAGAAGGGTCACCCTAGGAGCGTGTCCCTTCTGACTAACCCTAGTTCTGGCCCTGCCTTTGGACATGGTTTAGGTATGGTTTTAAGTTTAACTGTGCCCTGGAGGTGCTACAGTATATCTTTCTATAGAGATTCCCTTATGGTAATCAAGAGATTTTTAATGTAGTTAGAAAGATTGCTGCTATAAACGAAGACCAAAAAATACACACTTGCAGACCAGTGCGATAAGAAGAGGTTGCTTAGGTAAGGCTGTAGTGCAGTGATTATCAACCAGTAGCTTGTGGACAACATGTTGCTCACCAACCCCTTGGATGTTGCTCCTAGAGGCCTCAAATCAGTTGCTTATTTTTCAATTCCTGGCTTGGAGGCAAGTTGTGGTTGCATAAAACCAAATGCACTACTGAACAGAGCCTCCTTTAGACTGTCTGCCACATAGGGGCTACCAAATATCCAATCACAGTCCTTATTTGTCTCCCCCAGTAACTTTTCTCATGCTTGTGTTGCTCCAAAACTCTTTTTACAATTGAATGTGGCTCATGGGTAAAAAAAGGTTGGGGACCTCTGATGTAGAGGATAACGCTTCTATGTTCCCCATATAGCATAAGGAATATAGAATGCCAGAAAGTCTATGCTCAGTTCCAGTGGCGTAACTAGCTATACAGCAGACCCTGTGACTGCAGGGGGCATTTGGTTGTCCTCTCTATGGTAGTTTGCCTTCCTCAGCAGCTTCTGAAGGTTAAACTTCTCTGACTGGGTCAATTATGGCAACCTGCAAGCGGAATAGTGGATGGGCCTCAAGCAGGAGGGGGGTTGGGCTTGAGCATGCCCTCTACTCAGATTTCTTATGCTGAGGGGGCCCAGATCGCTCAAGGTACACTCAAGGTGGGACACAAATCCTTTCCCTTACTACTCGTGCACTTGTGTCTCCGAGGTCATAAATGAACCCCCTTGTCTTGCAGGGATTACATTCAATCTGGGTTGCTGAATTACTTCTTAGTGTGCTTCTGCATTTGCACCTAGGGAGGTCATAAATAACCTTTTTGTCTTGCAGAGATTACGTTCAATCTGAATTGATACCTCCCAACATTTTGGAAGTAAAAAGTGGGACAAAAAAAATTTCCGGCATGTAGCGCAGTAAAATTTTTAGCCAGGCCCCTTTCTGTGGCCACACCCCTAATTACCATGTTCATTTTACAAAATTTGGCAGGTTATGAAAGTTTGAAAATATTTATCCTTATCTAAACTGTTTTTTTGTGTCTCAAAATTGTTACAAAGTATCTTATTTGCACCTGTAAATACTATGAGAAATCATAATCTCTCAGGAGAATTTCAGCAATGCTGCCTTATAGAATCCCAAACAATGTTTTTATGAGATTCAATTTGCTTTAAACCACTGTAATTAGAACAAAATGATCTTATCAGGGACACGGCCATCCTCCACAATGAATTGTAATAAATCATTCTATAAATGATAAAGGCAAGTATGATCTATTGTAGAAAATGGGTTCAATTTAATCTGGGACTGAAAGTGTGTTGAAATAAATAAATACGTATAGCAAGTCTGGCTTATTCTAAGGCATTAAGGAGCTGTTGGAGGTAGCAATCTGGAGGCTTTACAGTGCAATACCAATGAAACTTCGAGTGGATAAGTCTGTGTATGGCCTATGCATTACTTTAGTGGGGAGCACATACAGCAAGCAGTACTGACCTAGTAACAAGTCAGTAACATTGGCTATTTAATTACTATGTGGAGAATTTAGGGCTTATTCAGGACTTATATGCATTTAGGGGGTTATTTACCAAAATCCGAAAAGTTCTTACTATTTTCTGAAAACTTTCCTTTCTACAATGCTATAACTGTTCATAGAACAAATGGCTCCCATGTTTCCATTATTTTTTTCAAACAACTTCTTCATCACTATTGTACTTTCTAGATAACCTTTATTCCATGTGACAGCAAGGAGAGGACAATTATGATGTCTGAGTTTTCTTGCTCTGGGTTACAGCAAAACTGTAAAAACAGCAAAAACTTCACTTAGTCAGTTAGTCATATTAAAAGCCAATAGGAATGCAGGGGATAGGGGTAAGCAGAGTAGGCACATGCCTAGGGCGCAAAGGTGGAGGGGCGCCAGGTACGTACTTAATCCTACCCCTAGTCCGGTCGCTTCTCTGCCGACCGCCCACATGCTCTCAACAATTTGCGATTTGCTTGTGTGCGAGCACCTATTCATGCACGAGTGAATCCAGTCTAGGGTGTCTGGTCAGATTGGCCCAGCTCTGTAGGAATGTCCTCCCTGAACATTATCTAACATTTTATAAATCATGTGGCTTTTCAAATATATTCTTAATTATTAAATAGACTTATTGGCTATGGATGTCCAGCTGTTGTTAAACAAACCAACTGTACGTCCCTTAGTGGCTTCGTATTACACAATGGCATAACTACTGAGGGTTTTTACACAGGATTAGTGATGGGCGAATTTATTCGGCAGGTGTGAATTTGCGGTGAATTCCTGCGATTTGTCGCCAGTGAATAAATTCACGAAACCGCCTCAAAAATTTGCCGTCGTAAAAAAAATGGACGCTGGCACCGTTTTGCTAATTTTTTGCCGTTTCGCAAATTTTGCCAATTTTCCCACAAAGCGAAACACCCCAAATTTGCCCATCACTACACAGGATAAGAAGTCAGCACCCACAGAATGAAATGAAGTGCACATCTCAAGCTGAGGAAAGGCTATTGTAAGCCTGAAAATGGGAAAATGGGAAAATTGGAAAATGGGGCAGGCAGTTTTGACCTGGACAGCCCTTCAAAATACTGGACTGTCCGAGTCAATACCAGAGAGCTGGCAACTAGTGATGGGTGAATTTCTCCTGTTTCGCTTTGCCGTAAAAATATCGTACAAAACTAATTTTCATACAATATTCGGTGTGTGTATGGTGGGAAACATGCCGACCAATATTGGCAGAAGACTTGGCTATCGGTTGGCTCGTCGATTGGGCTGGACGGAAAATTTAGAACATTAGCCATTGTTAGTGGTGAATCATCAGATACAGGTAGAATTCTATTGTTTCTACCTGTATATCTGACGATTCAGCTCTACACGTGTGTATTCAAACAAACGATCTTTCTTGGAAACATCTTTTCCAAGAAAGATCATAATTGTTAAGCCTATGGCCACCTTTAGTCTAAAGCCACTGAACCTGCAGGGTAATCTTGAAATGTTTTATCACATATTCAAGTGCCTGCTATGAAATAGAAGTTTTGGACTGGTGTGTTTGGGACCCCAAGGGTCCACCACCCCAGCTGAGGAGGCTCAACACCACGGCCGAGGCCCCATCCCATAACTAAGGCGCCACATTAACATTTTGGATGAGTGTTAAAATGTTTTCAAAATATTGGTACTGTAGCTTTTAGACTTCCTGTTGGGTACAACTTTTCCATGTTTTCCCCACAATTGAATGTTTTTCAAGTGTATCAACTAAGAATGGCAAGCAGAACAAGAGGATATTGTTTTTCATCTGACTAGATGGGCAATTGCGTAGTCACAGGTAATGAAGGAAATACCCCATTCGCGTTGCAAAGGAAGTCAGCAGAAAGCAAAACAAATACAGCCTGAGTGAGAAGCCTTGCAGCATGTTACACCTGGAAGCACTCTGTCACACACGTCACTTGTAATGCACTTGGTACAATCCAATAAATTCTCATTATTATGTGTGTGTGACTCCAGCTCTCCCAGCCTGTTGATCCCTTCTATGCAGGGGTGCTTTGCCAATGAGGCAAGTTGAGGCTCAGACGGCAGAGCCTCACTAGGTACCAGGGGCAGCAAAAATGCTGCTCCTGGTACTTTAAGAGCCAATTTCCGGGCGGGGGGGGGGCAGCAACTGCTGCTGCCTCAGGCGGCGGAGGGGCCCGGATCACCCCTGCTTCTATGCTATTGCTATGGCAACATGTGCCAGCTAAGCTGCTCTGCTACAAACGCTCATGATTACAGACAATAACTGCAGATATGGAAATAGCAGCTATACAGATGTTTTTACTGTACTCAATATTGTAAACAAATGTTTATAGAATATATATGTTATAGACTGGTACGGCAAAGATACAGTATATGATTTTGTGTGTGTGTGTAAAACCATGATAGGCACATCCTAGTGCTCATATATGTGATTGAAAATGCCATTCTGTGGCCAGGACCATAGTTTTATGCATGATGTATTAATGCCTGTGGGATTCCCTCCTACAAATATCAGACATTACTGGTTATTAGACTATGAACATTCTTGACGTATTTGCAAATTATGAAGTCAGTCATTTCAGACCCTCTATTCAAAGAGATAAGTGGGACATCTAGTGGTATTCATATGAATTGCATTCATTTTTTTACCATAAAATAATTAGGGGGTAATGATGTTAACGATAAACTAGGCAGATGAATGTGCTTTTTCCTTATTATCACAGAAGACAGAGCTAATGCAGCAGATACTCTTACTGTGTCAGTGTCAGACAGAAAACCAGTTCTCCTGTTTTTAAATCTTTCTCATATACTTCTTCTTTTTTATGCTTCTACCCTTTACTACCTACTTACGATTTCCTCCAGCTATTCCCTTCACTACCACCTGTTTCCCTTATATTGACTCTTTCTCTTCATTAATTATCTTCTCAAATTTAGTTTCCCCTTTCCATTTTTCCTCCTTCCATTCCATTCTCTTTTATATCTCTCCCCTTGCTCTTCCTGGCTATTCAGCTCATTTTGATGTAGGCCCTTAATGGTAATAGTTAAAATTGTAGGGTCCATTTAAAGGCACAGAGCTTTTCCCAACACAATTATCAGTGTCCCTGTGTATGAATTCTGTATAATGACATTTGTTTTTACCCCTCATGTTCGCTTGAAAACTGTAGCCAGGATTCACAACTTTAAGGGCAAGGCCAGACATGGCGTTTTTACGTTGCATTTTTAAAAAAGCTCCATCGGGCATAAATACGTATAAACTGCACTACCACTGAAACTAATGGAAAACGCACTATAGCAATTCTCACAGGGCGATTGCAAGCTGAAATCCACCACAGGACGCCAGTATTGTCGCTTTTTTAAGCAGAAACACCAATAGGTCAAGAAACTACCAAATCATTAGACTCCACGGGATCTGTAAGTTTGAAACCACTCTTTACATAAATATGCAGCGTATTTTAAATACCTCATCCAAATTCTCACAAGATAAATGATGCATATACGTTTTAACGGCCGGTGACATAATTACATTGTGTATTGATGATCATTCCTAAATAGTTTTTCTATTTCTAAATTGCTTTTTTATTTCCAACCAGCGGAATTGTGGGGGAACAAGAACAATGAGAAGTGCATGTTGGGAAAAGAAACCCATGAAAAACGGTCGCGTGTGGTTTTAGTGGCATATTTACGCCTGACTGAGCTTTTTTAAAAACACATGTAAAAACAGCATGTCTGGCCTTGCCCTAATATTTCCCACAGTTCACCTGACCCTCAAAGTTCCTGGTGATTTTCCCCAGCTTATTCCTTTTGGTTCTGCACCTAATAGTAATATTGCAGGTTGGATTGTGAGATCCATAGCTTTTCCCACACTGTCCTTGCCTTGCTTTGTTACCCTTATAACCCATTCTAGCCCTGACAGGTGGTAACTTGCTAGAAAGTGAGCAAATGTGATTATTTAGAGAATGTTTGTTATCTGGTGAGTTTGATATCAGGAACTTTAGGGAAGTTCTAGCCCCCGCAAGACATAGATTTTCTTGTGTTTAGAAGACTATCCTAAGGAAAGATTATTTGTTAGGCCAACCAATTAGCTTTCCTTATATTTAGGTTAATATTTGGAAAGTAGCTAATATTAGTTTGCTTACATATATTCTCCCATTGTTGTCCAGCTCATTGCTAGTAATTCCCAGGGTGTTCTGTGAAGAAGGCCGGTAAGATCTGACTCTCATCATAAATGATATTACCCAGTAAATTGAATCTTCTACAAGGCCAAGAAATAGCTGATATATAGTTGTTCAGTATGTAACAGCTAATGCTGAACTCTTCAGTAATATACATCACTGTCAACTGTGTTTCATTCAAGTGGTCTGTTTTTTCTGGCTCCTAGATTAAGATTAAATCACTCTTTTCTCTTATGCCACACTAATTGTCCTTTCTGGATAGCAGAACTAGTTTTACAGTCTAGTCAAATTTGTATCTCACTTCTAGAGAATGTTATAATGCTATTATATTTAGCCTTTGTTCACAGGGTCCTTCCCTCCAGCCTCCATCCAGACAATCTTCTACTTCAGGGAACTTCTTTCAGGCTCACTGTTACTTCTCACTCTCCTCCATAATATTGTGGCTGAATTCTGGGATATAATTAATTTGATACAGTAGGACATATCCATAATTAACCCTTACTCCAAATATCATGATGTATAATTAGATAAATGATAAACACCATTTATTAACCCAAATAATATTGCAATATACTGTGCCTGGCCAATCTACAAAGTTACATAAAACATACATTTATTTTATCCTTTCTCTACAAGTATTTTGTTGAAATACTGACTTCCATGCTCCTAGGCAATTCTGCACGAAACCACTATGTAATAGTTAAGCCCATTTACAGTCAAGACAATGGGGTGTATCTGCCAGCAAGGAGTAATATTTTGACTGTAGTGGCTTTCGTTATACCCCATCTAAGGGGTAGATGGGGTATTTACGGGGGGAATTTAGGCTTTAGAACATTTTTTTTTTTTTGCCTTTCTCTGGATCAACTAGCAGATAGCCGTGTCTTTTCAACTTGAGTTGCTTTGCCACAATGTAGAAGACAATTTTGTAATAAAAAGTACTAAATTCACTATAGCTTTTCTGCCTATTTGGGACCTGCAATTTCTATATTTTTCCTTTCATACTCTAACCCAAGACCCAGGGTCAGACTGGGCCATCCGAGGCCCACTGGGACTGAGACCAAAGGGCCCTTTTCCAGGAGCCCAACGTACATCCTAGGGCCACTCCACGTGCTAGAGCCGCTTACCTCCTCCATCTTTTGCCACTATCAGGTCGAGACAGGGGAGCAGGCTGGGTTGTCGGGGCCCACCAGTTTTTTTCCACTTCAACACTGCCAAGACCCATCAATATATTTACAGTGAATATTTATATTTTCATTTTTGAAGGAGTCTGGCATTTCCTCAATGTAGTTAGACCAGCCCCTTTAATCACCAAGCAAAGCTGAATATGCATTTTAACTTAATAGTTTCAAAGAATAAAACTTGCTTCCAAACAATTGTTTTCAGTCACAAAAAAAATGTGGAATTAATTAGTACCCTAGTAAATATAGGCACTCGTATAATTTCCTTACACTTACAGATTAAGGAATAACAGCATTAGATGGTCATTCAGTACACTCAAGTAAATGAGCCATAATCCTCCCAGAATCCTATGGGTAAACAGTCAAGCTTTTGTCCATAGTTACAAAATTAGCTGTGGGCAAACTCTCTCACCTTATTTATATGCTTAACATTCTTTAGATAGCTAATGTCACAAGATTCTGCATTCATACTGCAGGCTTTGGCCTTTGTGAGTTCTGTACAGCAGCAGAACAGACAAACTGCATCTCACAATGAAAATCCCTTTATCTCATGGCTTTTTGTTTTTCATCCAAAGTAACAATTTTCATCTCCGTTTATTAACTGAAAATGAGAAATCGGTGCTTCTTGTCAAGACTTGTGTTTCTAATAGAACTGACAGGGTTTAATATAATAATGCATTCAACAAATTGTGTCCTTACTTGTCCTTCCTTCATAGATTATTGTAAAAGTATAAACTTACAGCCTGGCCCATCTGTGTACATTCCATACATATTAAAGGCACAAAGTGAAGAGAATCTCCCTGTGGCAAAGCAATAGATTCTCACTTTAAAAGCTGTTTCTAAAAGAAGAACTTTTTTGTTCATGGGTGTTTTTCTTGTTTCCAAGGGTGTTTGTTATCACCTGACATATTTATCTTGCAAATAAATCACTCTGTGTTCCTTCCATAACCCTTCAGAATGTTACCAATAAATTATTTATACCCGTTAGGCTTTCGAGTGTAGGTGTCATTGCATGGAAGCTGCATCAGAGGAAATATCTTAATATGAATTATCTTAGTGTCTTGGCCAACAGCATTATGTATTATCTGCCTTATAAATATTGTTGATATGATATCATAAGAACCGCTGTTCTGATTTTCCTTGGCCTTGGGGCTGGGTTGGTGTTGATCCCTAAAGGGTGTAACTTGGTTTACAGACCTCTCTTGGCTGAAATTGTCTGCAGATGTTTAAAATTATATTACAAGCTTGCCATACCTGCAAAATTAAGTTTCCCATTTTGCATGTTATACACCAGTGTTTCTTAAACGTGGGTCCCCAGATGGCATACACTATATAACAAGAACTCAAGGTAGTTAAACCTTAAACCACCCTGTATCAGCAATATCAAGAAAGTTAGGCTACAAACTGCTAAATGTGACTTTGCAAGGAAGTATGACAATCCTCCTTTCTGTTAGTTGCTACAAGAGACACATCTTCTTCTTTTTGCAGAAGCAATGGCCTGGATACTCCTGGTGCTCCTATGTGCATGAATGATTATGCAAGGGGTCCATAAAATGACAGCCCAATGTTCAGAGTTTCTGGTTTTTGTGCCAATATACCTATAAATTCATAGTAATTTTGCCTAAACTTCTGTTTTGTAATTTATTTCTCATGCCTGTTTTTCTGCTTATGGTTTTGACCTCTTACTGTTTAGAACCTGTCCAAATCTAAAGCCTAAAATTGACTTTTGATTAGGGGTGGGCGAATGTTTTTTTGACGCGCAACGCCATACAAGTCTGTGGCGAAACAAGGCAAAAAATCCGCCCATCCCTACTTTTGATTTTGTCTCTTCCATAGCTGTCACCCCCGCCCCCACCTCACATTTTATCTGGTGTTACCCAATTTTGTCTGCCTCCCCCCCAGGCCCCCACTTTAGACCATTCTCCCAAAATGTTAGTGTTAACCTGACCTCAGTTGTTGCACATGCACAACAGCTTCAAGAGAACGCATGCGCAGTGACATCACTTCCGGTTACAAGCAGTTGTGTTGATGCAACTACTAGTGATGAGACTAGCCTAAAAACATTTCACAGCTCTTCCCCCTGGGTTGCCCTCTCTCCAGGTTTACAGCTCTGCTCTCCATTGTCTGTAAGATTGCTGTTATGCTGGTTGGTTCTCTTTTGTTCCTAGGGCCCTAAGGTGTTGGTAAAGACCAGTGCTTGAAGGGATTTCTTCTGAAAGACAACTAAAGGGTAGTTCTACACTGGATATGCCCCTGGTGATACATATGTTGAAGGTCCAGTTAAATTGGTCATACACAAACAGATTTGAGCTGCCAATTTAGCCCTTTCAGACCAATCCAGCAGCTTACCTGCCATGTATAGTATGATAGGCTTACCGACTGATATCAGGATAGAAATCGTGCAGATGTTGATCAGGCCATTTTGATTTTCATGTAGGATCGAGGACTGCATGGTTGTGCTAATGTAGTCCTTGATCTGATAACCAGCACAGCAGCATTTATATCCAGAGGGCCAAACAATATGTACAACTCAAGTTGGCCATATTGGTGAAAGGTTAGTAAAGCTGTCCATACAATATCCACTTGTTTCTCCACTAAGTTGATGGTTAGAGCTTTACATTTCAAAGTAATTTAATTCAAAAGTAAAATTAATTAAAGTTAAGGAAGAAAAATGGGATTACATAGTTACAAGACCAATGTGTAATATAGAATAAAAAAGACCAAGTCATGGCCACAGTGTAATAAAACACTGCTCTAAGGAAAAGCAGCAAAATTAACTTTCAGTATATAAAACAAGATCTATGGAAACATTTTAAAAGATTGTAAAGATAGTGATTGCCCTCTGGTGGAACATACGCGCTAGAGCTGTACTTTTAAATGCCAGATGCCCGGTATATGAAGAATTAATCATTGGAAAGAGAAATTTTTAAAAAAATAAATACTGTAGGTAGGCCGTGCTATATAAAACATGTTTTCAATATAGTTAGTTCTATATAGTCCAATATAGTAAGTTAGCCAAAAATGTAATCTATAAAGGCTGGAGTGACTGAATGTCTAACAAAATAGCCAGAACACTACTTCCTGCTTTGCAGTAACCAACCAGTGACTCGAGGGAAGGCCACATGGGTCATAACTGTTTGCTTTTGAATCTGAGCTGAATGCTAAGGATCAATTGCAAACTCACTGAACAGTTATGTCCCATGTCCCCTCATGTTGCTGAGTTAGAGACCTGCAGGAAGCAGTGTTCTGGCTATTAATTTAAACATCCAGTCACTCCAGCCTTTATACATTACATTTTCGGCTAACTATCTATATTAGACACATTTTTATTTTGCACAACCTATCTATTTACCCAGTTTTTATTTTTATACTGAACTGTTCCTTTAAAGAAGGACAAACAATTAAATATACCTAATGTCTACATAAGAAAACGACTAAAGATATTTGGAACATAAGAATACATATCCTGACCCTGAGCACTACAGAAAAGCTGGTGCCACACAATAAATCGAAACTCCATGCAATTAAGTGTTGTTGAATCATTGAATAATGATAACATTACTGGGGCAGCAAGTAGGCTGGTAACTAGAAGCGGACATTCCAGGTCTTTAAACAGAAAATGTGTCTCTTTCAGTGGAAAGAGTGCAGCATCTCCCTTATCAAAGCACAAAAAAGCCCCTGGGGGGATTTAGAATTACCCATCTATAAATTAAAAAACTGAAAAAGGAAAGCCATAGTTTTAAAGCTATGGCTATAAGCGCAAGGGCATCTGGGATCCAAATGACAAGCAGTCAGATTACACTGTTTTATGTTTAGAGAATGGCAGAATCAGATGCAGGTGTGATTGGGTGACAAGGAATAAGTTCAAGGAACAGTAACATTGTTTTAAAAGAATGAAAATATTTTGTAGTGTTGCCCTTTGTGGTGTTTATACAAATGGCCTGTAGGTGTCACTGTGCACATGAGTTGTGCTTCACTATTTCAAAGCCACGTTGAGCTGTCTCTGACAAAACTAGGCTTAAAGTTCCATGTAGTAGTGCTCTAAGTTGCTCCACAACTGAAGTATAATAATGAAGACCTAAAAAAGCTTGTAAGGTCTGAAAATCAGATTGGAGTAGGTGCTTGTGTAACAGGGTTGACATGGTCAGGGTCAGGCAGTTATCCATCTTGTGAGATTAAATGACCCAGAAATGACAGCTGAGTTTGTCTGAAGTGGCATTTGGAAAGGTTCAGTTTCAGTCCTGCAGAATCAATGCATTTCAGAGGCACTTGTCATGAAGATCCATAGTTGGAGCGTAGACAATGATATCATCCAAGTAGCACAGTACTTTCTATAGAGTGAAGCTACCGTTGATGTATAATGTCTGCAAGAAACTGCTAATAAAGCCTTGTTATACTCTACTCATCCTCGGCTACCAAAACACAACACCCTGCACTCGTAAAACTAGTGTGTGTTTTTCAGAAAGACTATTATAGTTGTACAGTATATCATCAAGCTGCTGTGTAGCCATGGGGGCAGACATTCAAGCACAGGATACTCAGTAGATAACAGATAAGTGCTGAAGAATCCCATTGTATAGTACAATGCTTATCTTCTATCTGCCCCCATTGCTACACAGCAGCTTTTTTATATAAACAATAGTAGTGTTTCTGAAGCAAACACAGCAGTTTTACTAGTGCAGTGCAACACTACATTATTGGGCAAATTTACTTAAGGTCGAACATCGAGGGTTAATTAACTGCCGAATTGAAATCCTTCGACTTCGAATAGCGAAGTCGAAGGATTTACCGCCATTCGTTCGATCAAACAATTAAATCCTTCGACCTAAAAAAGCTAGCAAAGCCTATGGGGACCTTCCCCAAAGGCTAACATTGACTTAGGTAGGATTTAGGTGGCAAACTACGGGGTCGAAGTTTTTTTTTTAAGAGACAGTACTTCGACTATCGAATGATCGAGTAGTCGAACGATTTTTAATTCGAATCATTCGCTTCAAAAATGCAGTTGAAGGTCGAAGTAGCCCATTCGATGGTCGAAGTAGCCAAAAAAAACATTTGAAATTCGAAGTTGTTTTTCTTCTATTCCTTTACTCGAGCTAAGTAAATAGGCCCCTATATGTTCATTACTTTGAAACACTCAATTTTTTTGGCATTACTGTTCCTGGGAAGTCCTGGAGCTACTAGTTCATTTTAATGGACATGGACAATCGGAATGTGATGCACCGTTTAATTCATGCATACAAAGGATTATACAGCTTTATAAATACAGCATTTATTTTGCACAACTTTTCCACTGTCTTGCATAAATCAT
The DNA here is from genome assembly GCA_038501925.1 of Xenopus petersii. Taxonomy (NCBI): domain Eukaryota; kingdom Metazoa; phylum Chordata; class Amphibia; order Anura; family Pipidae; genus Xenopus; species Xenopus petersii. The sequence goes on along the minus strand of CM076681.1, from coordinate 37,909,968 downwards.
TTTATACCGCTGTATAAATAGGACTCTAATAACTGTTTTTATGGGCTAATGAATCTAATTCTTTGGTAATTGAATATCTTCAATGAATATATTGTCATTTAATAACTATGAAAAAAAACAACGATATCAAGCGGACATTTATAAATTAAACGCAAGCAAAATTGTTATGTATGATAGAAGGAGTCCTGCTGTGGTAATGACAAAGTACTTCAGAGCAGACATAAACTATATGATATATATCTAGAGGAGAAATGAATAGGATATGTCTTGGGAAATGCTGGTGTATTGCATGAAATATTAGCTCTAGTTATCGTTTGGAGCAGATTTAGTAGTTCACATCCTGAACACTAAGTACTCAACATCTGTCACCAAATTCCACCACCCCTTCCTCTCTATAACAGCAGCTTGAGCTCTGATCGGAGAAGCTCCCTAATTGCTCTTGTTAAAGGAGAACTAAACCCTAAAAAGGAACATGGTTGGAAATGCCATATTTTATATATTGAACTTATTAATCCCACCTAAAGGTTTAGCATCTCTATAGTAGTAATGATCCCAGGCCTTTCATTATAAGAGGCGTTTCTCATGTTGGATTTTATTAGGAATGCCTTGCATATACTCAGTGGGTTTTGAGCAGCTGTTGAGAAGCTAAGCTTAGGGGTTGTCGCAATTCATCAAACAGAACATGAGGTCCTGTCATATAAGCTGATGTTACAGGGCTGATTATTAAATTCTGATGCTAATTGTGCTGATTTCTGATCTGCCATGTACCAATAATTATTTTCTAATAATAGTTTGGCAAAGACAAATTATTGTCACATTTATGTACAATATTGAGTATATTGTGTGTGGGTCCCTAAGCTCAGTAAGTGACAGCAGCACAGAGCATGTACAGTGAATCAGCAGAAAAGAAGATGAGGAGCTACTTGGGCATATTTAGAGACACATATCTTTACTGCTAAATAGTTTTGGCTGCCATGGGCTGGTACAGAAACCCATAACACAATGTACAGCATTTCTGCCATACTACTTAGATTTAGTTCTCCTAAGAAAACCATGCAAAATTTTCCTGATACCGAAGGGGCTATGTAGTAACAGTAGTAAAGTTAGTCCTGTCCCGGTAACACATAGCAACCCATCAGTAATTAGCTTTTACTAGTCTGGTTACAATAAATAGAAGAAACATCTGATTAGTTGCTTTTAATTAAAGGACCAGTAACATCAAAAAATGTTGTAAAAAAATTCGTTAGTATACAATGAAAAATAAACACCAAGACAAATTAAACTTTTAAAATTCATAGCCTTTATTAAGAAATAACTTACCGAAACGTCACTTCCTGTCCTCTTCAAAACAGGCGATACGGCGACTATCCATCCTGCAGTGCTCGATTTCTCCCCCTGGCTATTCTAGTGACAGCTGTGAAGGAGGCTGAGGCTCCGCTCTTGAGTATTGGCTGGTGGAGCAGGGTTTGTAGTGGGGTTCATGGGCAAAGTTTTCCCGATGTGCCCCGAGCCTGTCAGTGCCTGACTGCACCTCACCTTCACGCTGCCTCCCACTCTGCTCTGCTGCTGCTAATGCTTTCACACTGATGATGCGGGCCCTACATCTGCTCCCCACTCAGTGAGCTCAACTAAAGTATATTAGCGCCTTGGATAGGGAAAACTAAATGTTTACTTGCAGCACTGAGTTAATCATTGGACTCGGGGAATGTCGGGGGCAATGGGCTGTTAGAGCAATTACAGTGAATCGCTGTTGGGTTCTGTTGTTTTGCGCTGATCTACTGCGCTGGCTGTTACGTGTTACTGAAATCTCTGCAAGGAGTAGACAGAATGCGGTTCCCTCACTCATACCCCCTAGCAGCAGGGCTGAACAATATAAAAAAAAGGACTAGGGGAGGTGAATCGCTGTTGGGTTCTGTTGTTTCTGATGTACTGCGCTGGCTGTTATGCGTGGTGCAATGTATGCAGAGCATCTCGATTGGCAGGTCGATGGAAAACCACGACTGATTCGCCCAAGGCAGAGTAAGCACCTACACCTCCCGGCCTGCTTCTCTTACCTGAAATATCTGCAAGGATCAAGGCGCTAATATACTTTAGTTGAGCTCACTGAGTGAGGAGCAGATGTAGGGCCCGCATCATCAGCGTGACAGCGTTAGCAGCAGAGGCTTGGGGCACATCGGGAAAACTTTGCCTTCTCTTACCTGAAATATCTGCAAGGAGGTAGGTAACATCACCCGTCACCAGATCCATGAGTCTGGAGTCTGCAGTCTCACCACCCGCACCATCAGCAGCACCACAGCCAGGGCTTCAGGGTGGATAACATCATGACCTCCCCTAGTCCTTTTTTTATATTATTCAGCCCTGCTGCTAGGGGGTATGAGTGAGGGAACTGCATTCTGTCTACTCCTTGCAGAGATTTCAGTAACACGTAACAGCCAGCGCAGTAGATCAGCGCAAAACAACAGAACCCAACAGCCCATTGCCCCCGACATTCCCCGAGTCCAATGATTAACTCAGTGCTGCAAGTAAACATTTAGTTTTCCCTATCCAAGATGCTAATATACTTTAGTTGAGCTCACTGAGTGGGGAGCAGATGTAGGGCCCGCATCATCAGCGTGACAGCGTTAGCAGCAGCAGAGCAGAGTGGGAGGCAGCGTGAAGGTGAGGTGCACTCAGGCACTGGCAGGCTCAGGGCACATCGGGAAAACTTTGCCCATGAACCCCACTACAAACCCTGCTCCACCAGCCTACACTCGAGAGCGGAGCCTCAGCCTCCTTCACAGCTGTCACTAGATTAGCCAGGGGGAGAAATCGCGCACTGCAGGATGGATGGTCGCCGTATCTCCTGTTTTGAAGAGGACAGGAAGTGAAGTTTCGGTAAGTTATTTCTTAATAAAGGCTTTGCATATTAAAAGTTTCATTTGTCTTGGTGTTTATTTTTCGTTGTATACTAACGAATTTTTTTACAAAAATTTTTGATGTTACTGGTCCTTTAATTAGAAATCAATTGCCTATAATTTGTCTTTGCCAAACTATTGGTTTCAGCAAACTCTTAATTTCTTTGAAATTCATTTATTTTACTTTGCAAATCAGCAGGCAAACTGTTTTAGTCGCGTGTCTGTAAAAAAATGGATGCAATACTCGGGTTTTATGAATTTTAACTATTTCCCATGTTATGAAGTGAGAGCTCCTATACAGATTTCATCCTACCTTCTTTCTCTTAATGTGTTATTTCCCTTCAGGTTGGGCCTTTCTTTACTCTACAGCCATCAGAGATAGGACTCAAGTTTTCCCCTTAGAAACAGAGTTTAACTGCAAAGTGCCATCCTAAGCACACATAGGGGAGGAATGAAATATTCACAGTGCGAGAAAATTAAGTATATGTGGGAATTCTTCAAAAATTTAGCCTACATATGAGCAAAGAGCTAAGTAAAATAGGTCAATTTTGCACCACAATGTGCTACATCAGTGTAACTGAGCATCATTGTACCATGGATGTATTAACAGGGTGATAACATCTGTACCACTGTAGATATTGCCCCAGGAACACTGTTGTCCAGGCACTGACCTTCATTAATATGCCATAATATGATTTCTCAGAAGTCCCAAAAATGTGTTTGAATTAAATTGTGATATTTATAGCAACTAATAAGTGATGGGCGAATTTATTCAGCAGGCGCAAATTCGCTGCAAATTTGCGCAATTCACCACCGGCGAATAAATTCCCTGGTGAAAATCCCCTGGCGTCAAAAAAAAAATGGACGCTGTTTCTCGATTTTTTTTTGTTTTTTATAGAAGTACAATTTGATTTCTCTGTGTCCATGTAGCTCCACGGCTTCTTTTCTTACTGCACAAAGTGAACCTTAAACTTACCTTCTTCACAGAAGTCCAGAACACACTGAGCATGTGCAACTCCACTGGGATATGACCAAAGATGCACAGATAATATTGTATAAAACTAATTTTCGTACGATATTCGGTGCGTGTATAGTGGGAAAAGACTTGGATATCGGTCGGCTCGTCGATCGAGCTGGACGGAAAATATTGATCAGGTGCCTTTGAAAGCACCCAAACATTGTTAGTGCTGAGTCAAAGAATTCTATTGTTTCTACCTGTACATCTGACGATTCAGCTCTACACGTGTGTATTGAAGCAAATAATCTTTCTTGGAAAGATCTTTTCCAAGAAAGATCATAATTGTTATGTCTATTGCCACCTTTAAGATGACCTAACAAGGTCCAAGATGGGTATATTCTGTGGATAAGTTTAAAGGCATAGATCCTTAGGGGCATGTTTACTAACATTGGAGATAAATATCTGGAGAGATTTCTGGAGATGTTGCCCATGGCAACCAATCAGCATTTAGATTTAAACAGCCACAGCCAAGTTGGAAAACAAAAGCAACGATCTGATTGGTTGCTATGGGCAACATCTCCAGAAATCTCTCCAGATATTTATCTCCAATGTTAGTAAACATGCCCCTATAATGTTTTAGAGCTGCTCACTTCTGGGGTGGTTTCCAAACCACATCGTTTGTCGCCATATTTTTTTGGTTGACCTTAACAGCTAATACAGTTGAGTACACGGGACAAAGTAAAGGAATCAAAATCACAAAATAAGTATAGGAAAGCATCCGGACTTCTTTTCTCTATGGCAAAGCTGTTGCACAGCACCAAGCCATTTTTGGCAACCCTGTATCATGTATGTAGGCATCAGGAATTTGTTTTCCTTGCTTCCGGTTAGGAGTTCAGTTCTGCAAAATGTGCTTGTATTTTTCCTGGTTATTTGCTGTCTTTAACATTGCAAGTCTATTTCATATGAATCAGCCTGAATTATTGAGACATTTTTATTTAGACGTAATTCTGTAACAGAAAAGTGTGGTTTGTTTCAAAGAACAACTTTCAGGGGTATTATGTCCTTTAATGACCAAAATATAGGAGAACATAATAAAAATCTCATTGTGTTTTGATGCCAAAATTTGATGTCTGGTCTTTCAGTCTAGTTGGAAAGCTCCCTAACTTCTAATGTCACTCTAACCTAAAATGGGATCAAAACAAGTTTGGAAGAGCTGAAGCTAATTCCCAGCAATCCCCATGCACCGCACATTCATCAACACACTGTATGGTATTTGAGCTGTCTCTGCTAAGTTCTTGCCTTATTTAGGTCTATTGGTGTATTACATAAACTAGTACAAAATGTAGAAAATAAAGGATAACAACTTTGTGTGCATTGTCTCATTTCTGTCCATAAGTGCCTTCTGTATGTGTGTTTGCAATAAAAGCTGCTTATTCACAATGATGATAATATGATTTATAAAGCCCCATATTGCTCTGTGATGTACAGTAGACTGGTTGACCCAGTTACAAACATTGCAACAAACCTAGATGCAAGGGCAAGTGCAAAGTGCAAAGCAGACTGGTTTGAGCTGTTCCATCCAGGCTTATACAATTGTTGTGCGATGCCACTGCTAATAAATAGGGAAATAAGTTACAACCATAGGAAGTCTGTTATGTTTTCCAGAAATGTTGGCAAACCTTATAACAGTATTATAGGAGACAGTTAGTTTCTATTACTGAAATATAAACTCCATACTATATTATATCCTTCTGCTATCCAAGTGGTATTAGAAACACTGTACAAATCAGGGGTTATTTATCAAAATCCAAAAAGTTATCAATATTTTCTGAAAACGACTCTGACCAAAATCGCACACGGACTTCCCCAACCCCCTATTTATTAATACATTTTTACAAATTATTCTTGTGCGGAATAAGTCACGATGAAATTGTAAAAAATCCGAATCCTACAATTTTTTAGGATTTTTCTCTCCAAAACTAAGGGGGTTATTTATCAAGGTCCGAATTTCTCAGTTTTTCTAAGTTAGAAATCAGGCCAACGCCGATTGTCCATATGGATCTTATTTATGAATAAAAAAGCCCAAAAAAACAGGGTTGGACAAAGCTTTCCCCGAAAACTCAGAATTGTTCGTAGTTTTGTGGAAAAACTAAGATTTTTTCATAGTTTTCTGAGTTTTTTGCGCAGAAACCACAAACTCATCGGATATCGGTATGGACATCAGCGCAGACACTGGGACCTTTCCCACTGACTTATACAGGACCTCGAGAGCCTTTAGATGCGGGGGTTTCAGATTCAGAGTTTTTAGACCATTGCACTTTAATAAATCTGAAAAAATTCTTAGTTTTTTTTTTCCCTCCGAAAACCACAAATTATTCGAGGTTTGGATATTCAGACCTTGATAAATAACCCCATATGATTTTCACGTAAAATCTATGATCTTTTCGGAAACCGAGTGCAACGTAGAAAATCATCCAATTGTTAACGGGACATCTGCCATTGACTTTTACATGTTCTCGGCAGGTCTGAGTTGGAGTACTTTTTTCATCTGACTTTTAACACCATCAGACCATAGTAAATCCTGAAAAATCAAGGTTTTTCTTTTCTCTGAAAAAATTAATTTTCCCCTTTAAAAGTAAAAAAATTGGAGCTTAATAAATAACCCCCTCAGTGTTACATTGCCAGTAGAATTTAGCATTGCTAAACTTTACATTACTTGTATTTCTGGTGCAGCAAAGGGCTTGTCAGAGATATATGTTAAAGGAATTCTATCATGGGAAAGTATGTTTTTTTACAAAAAGCATTGGTTAGAGCTCACCAAGCAGAATGCATTAAACTCTATTTTCAATTTCCATTTTCAAAAGAACAAACTGATTTTTTCATATTTAATTTTGAAATCTAAAATGGGGCTAAACATTTTATTAGCATCTCAGGTGCCCTCAGAAATGTGACTTGTGCTCTGATAAACTTTGGTTACTCTTTACTTCTACAATGCAGCCTATCAACAAAACAATGGGAAGGTAACAAGATAACAGCTTCCTGACACATGCAATAATAAAAAATATTCCCATACCACATCTAGTGGTAAATATGAGAACACAACTCAATAGTAACAATTCTAAACTAACCTGGTTAATCCAAGTAGCAACTCCTTTAGTTAAATTGAGTAGGATAAACAATAGCTTATCTGAAAGCAGTTCAATTGTGAAGTGGTGGCTCTTTCTGAAAGCACAGGCACAATGAGCCAATTTATTGGTTCAAGTCTACAACTGTAAATGGTAGATTGAATTACTTTCAATTTATACAGTATAATTTATTAATAAAAACATTACCACAACAATTATGACAGAATCCCTATAAGCCACTACCTGGAATAAATGTTTTGCAGTGAATCTGCTGGAGTTCATTTTCCTTTAAATGTTGATGTTTTGTACAATACCTTTAAGTGCCTGCTACTAATTTGCCAAACTATTTTTGTTTTTGGTATACATTCAAAAACATAACTTATTGTGTTGAAGATATACAGTATTAAAATTAATGATACAAGCTATTTTGTTTTATGGAAAGGAAACCCAGTCTGTTTGGCTATGACTGAAGCCAATCTGAAATCTGTTTGTCACTCTGGTCAACAGTTACAGTTAGGCCCATAAATCTTTGGACAGAGACAATTTTATTCAAATTTTGGTTCTCTACATTACAATTTGAACTACGGTTGAACGACAGGCTTTCAGCTTTAATTCAGTGGGTTGAACAAAAATATTGCATAAAATCTGAGGAACTAAAGCCTTTTTTTAACACAATCTCTTCATTTAGGGGCTCAAAGGTAATTGAACAATTGACTCAAAGGCTATTTCATGGGCAGGTGTGGGGGATTAAGCCCTGGATTTGATTTGAGGGGATGGCGCTTATATGTGGAAGATTTTACTGTGAACAGACAACATGCGGTCAGAGGAGCTCTCCATGCAGGTGAAACAAGCCATCCTTATCCTGCAAAAACAGAAAAAAAAACCATCCGAGAAATTGCTACAATATTAGGAGTGACAAAATCTACAGTTTGGTACATCCTGAGAAAGAAAGAAAGCACTGGTGAACTCAGCAACGCAAAAATACCTGGACGTCCATAGAAGACAACAGTGGTGGATGATCTCAGAATCATTTCCATGGTGAAGAGAAACCCCTTCACAATAGCCAAACAAGTGAACAACACTCTCCAGGACTGCATGAAAGTAAATACAGAGGGTGCACTGCAAGATGCAAGCCACTCATAAGCATCAAGAATAGAAAGGCGCGATTGGACTTTACTAAAAAAACATCTAAAAAAGTCAGCACAGTTCTGGAAAAACATTCTTTAGACAGATGAAACCATGATCAACCTCTACCAGAATGATGGCAAGAAAAAAGTACGGAGAAGGTGTGGAACAGTTAATAATCCAAAGCATACCACATCATCTATAAAACATGGTGGAGGCAGTGTGATGGCTTGGGCGTGCATGGCTGCCAGTGGCACTGGGACACTAGTGTTTATCCATGATGTGACACAGGACAGAAGCAGCCAAATGAATTTTGAGGTGTTCAGAGACAGTTGGGGTCATTTGTCAACACTGGGCAAATTTGCCCATGGGCAGTAACCCATGGCAACCAATCAGATTGCTGCAATCATTGTCCAACTTGCAGCTAGCTTCAAAAAGCTAATCACTGATTGGTTGCTATAGGTAACTGCCCATGGGCAAATATACCCAATGTTGATAAATGAGCGACATTGTCTGCTCAAATCCAGCTAAATGCAGTCAAATTGATTGGGAGGCAGTTTCTTAATACAGATGGCCAATGACCCAAAACATACAGCCAAAGCAACCCAGGAGTTTTTTAAAGCAAAGAAGTGGAATATTCTTAAATTGTCAAGTCAGTCACCTGATCTGAACCCAATTGAGCTGCATTTCACTTGTTGAAGACTAAACTTTGGATTGAAAGGCCCACAAACAAACAGCAACTGAAAGCTGTTGCAGTAAAGGCCTGGCAGAACATTAAAAAGGAGGAAACCCAGAATCTGTTGATGTCCTTGAGTTCAATACTTCAGGCTGTCATTGCCAGCAAAAGGTTTTCAACCAAGTATTAGAAATGAACATTTTATTTTCACTTTTTTTATTTGTCTAATTACTTTTGAGTCCCTGAAATGAAGTGATTGTGTTAAAAAAAGGCTTAAATTCCTCACATTTTTCTGCAATCTTTTTGTTCAACCCACTGAATTAAAGATGAAAGTCTGCAGTTCAACTGCATCTGAGTTGTTTCATTTAAAATTCATTGCGGTAATGTACAGAACCAAAATTAGAAAAAAGTTGACTCTGTCCAAAGATTTATGAGCCTAACTGTAATTGAGTTTATTCTATCAGAGAGTCATAGTTAATCCACAAACACCCTACATCCATTATTCTAGCAAGGGCCCATCTAAATGCAAGAGTCAGATCCAATGCCTTGCAATATTTGGAGTTGCCCCTCACTAATGATGGGCGAATCTGACCCGTTTTGCTTCACTGAAAATTTGCGAAACAGGGAAAATCTGCCAAAATACATTGAAGTCAATTTTTTTGTCCTACGATGCAGTCTGTCAATTTTTGGTTTTTTTTGCACAACAATTTTTTTAAACCATTGGAGTCTATGGGTGTAATTCACTACTTCTCACCCTTTTGGGTTGAGGGTAGGTAAAGGTTAAAAAACAGTGACCTCTGTGCAATGTGGTACAGAGTACAGCACTGCATTCACTGATAACATTACATATCTATCGGTATCTGCTCTACAGTTCTTCAGTTATGTGTCTCTCAGGGAATTATCTGATTTTTAAAATAACTTCTTGAAAGGTATTTCAGTGAGTTCACATGATCAGTCGGCCTTTACGCCACCAGGTCTAATGGCAACTTTCACCTCCACTTCAACATGCATTTGTCTTGCAGAGATGCACATGGCCTGTTTGTGTTTATTTGTAGGCCAGTGGGTAAGGAATTCTGTCACTACACATCTATCCTGCAACACACAGCTAATTAAAGAAAAGGCTATTCTGCAGGGATATAAACCTTATACATTGCCCAGCCTCCAGGCTTAAACTCCTGCACTAACTTGTCAAAAAGGGTCATCTGATTCAAGATATTGTAGGCATAATATAAACCTGGACAGAAAAATCTAACAATCTGCAAATAAATATGGAATTCTTCCATCTCATCATGTTTTCCTTTAAATGAGGATGTGCATTTTATTCCCATTGTAGTTTCAGCCTTATCCAATACCCTTCTTACCACTCCTCTTCCCAATCTCCCATGCAATTCCCCTGTCACTTTTTGCTCACCTGACACTCTACATATACAAAATGCATTATCCTGATAAAGCGCCGAATTACAGAATGGCCATCTCCCATAGACTCCATTGTACTGAAAAAAAACCTCACATTTCCAAAAATGATTCCTTTTTCTCTATAATAATTAAAAAGTACCTTGTACTTGATCCAAACGAAGATATACAGTAATGACTCCTTATAGAAAGTAACCCCAGCCTATTGGGTTTATTTAATGTTTAAATGAATATCTAGTAGACTTAAGGTATGGAGATCCAAATTACGGAAATATCCATTATCTGGAAAGCCCCAGGTCCCGATCATTCTGGATAACAGGTCCCATACCTGTACTGTGTTGTCTTTTAATTCACACATTAACTTCTTCTCATCTTTACCTTCTACCTTTTGCATGTTAAGTCTGCACTTATATTCCTTGCACAATACATTTTTCATAAAATGAATACTAGCATGAATTCCAAATGAAGGGCTGCCAAATCATCCCTTTAAACAAATGCTGATATAACTTTATTTAATTAATTAGCAGTTAATTAATTAGCAGTTAATTAAGATGCAGGCTTATGACCAAACTGTCTAATTTCAGCCATTTGATATTTATCTATTGGTAGAGTTTCCAAATATTCAATTTAATTATGGATACTTATAAAATATACAGGGTGTCTAAACCCCATTTGTATAAGGGTAGGACTACATGGAAATTTTCGTCGCGATCCGACGCACTGCGACAAGTCGCATGCGACAGAAATAGGTAATAGACAGAAATGTCGGATAAAGTTGCAGCTTTGATCCAACGCGACTGCAGGATGCAGACACAGTGTGGAGTGTCTGCATCTGACAGTCGCGTCGGATCAACGCTACGACTTCATTGGACATTTCTATCTCTTACCTTATTTCTGTAGCATGCGACTTGTCACAGGCATTTTGTCGCAGTGCGTCAGATCGCTACGAAAACGTCCATGTAGTCCTACCCTAACAGTCTGTAATTAATGAGATGAGCTTGTAGGCCTTCCTCATCTGTAGATTTCTGCATAGCTCTGCAGGCTGTATGTTTAATAAGTATTCCTAAATAAATGTGATTTTATTGAGGGGGGGGTTGTAAAACAAACATGTAAGGCTGTTATCCTGTCACTTTAATATTGCCATATATAAAATATACACACCTAAAGGTATATTAGTAGTCAAAGAATATACAAACTAATTCCAAATAGTCATGCTGCATTCATTGGAACTGATTAGTAATCACTCATACAGCCTGAATCAGGAAAAAACCCAGAGGGCCCCACAGACACAGACCCGCTCAGCGCCAGAAACCCTGAATGCTGCACCTTTTCCTGCCCCACAGACAGATTGCACCCACAACAAGTTAACAAAAACTTATACGGGAGGGGCATATGCGAGTTTTAGCTTCAGCAGAGGGTCCAGGGCCTATTCTGTGAACCTTTTCTGTTAAATCCCCAGATATTCTGACTGAATATAGGATTGTTTTGCCTCCAATATGGATTAACTATATCATAGTACAAGGTCCTGTTTTATTATTATTATTATTATTATTATTATTAGTTAGCAATTAAATTATTATTTTTATCATTATATAGAAAATACATTTGAAAAATCTGAATTATTTGCTTAAAACTGAGTCTAAGGGAGCTGGCCATCATGTAATTCAGAACTTTCTGGTTAATGGGGTTTCCAGAGAAGGGATCCCATACCTGTTTTGGAACGTTGCATAGAATGACATTTCTTCCACTATGCAAATAAAAATTAGTTTCTGTACTGAGGACCCCATTGAAATATCTAAGATTCCTAAGCTTGAGGAAAAAGATGCTACATTTGACAGCTGCACATCCAGAAGCCTTGCAATGCACAGTAATAGTCACATATGTGTTATTAAAACAAGCTTATTACATTATAGGGAAAAGTTGAGATTTTAAATACGTTTCAATGAAGTCTGTCCCTGGATAACCTGCCAGGCTATATCCAAGCGAATGCATATTCAAGTTCAAGGTAAATGAAATTTTTGAATTCTCACTGCGCTTAACTGCACATTTCTTATTTGATCTTTTAATCTTAAATGGCAAGTTAAACCCTTTGATCTTTTATAACCTGTCTTTTATCCTTGCCTGGAAACTGTTAAATCTCACGAGTATTGCCTATTCTTTGTTAGGATTCCAACAATACTAAACCCTTCAAGTCTGAGAATACTGTAAACTCATGTTTCTTATAAAAATAGGGTTTTTAATGCACGTTTATATATAAAATAGGATGCCATGGATTTTTCTTAAAACATGTTACAGCATGAAGTCTGTCTGCACTCCCATGACATAATGTAACTTTAGACTTGTGTGGCGTAAATTTATCTAAAGATCTTCAACGTGCAGCATGTGCTGTCTGAACTGTAAATGCATACCCTAGTATAAATTTGTTAGAGATGCAGTTTATTGAGATGCTGCACTCATTTACTACTGTTAAGGTTCATTAAGGAAAGTCCTGGAGCTATAAGCGCAGGGGCTGCATGACAAGGGATCCGAATGACCAGCAACCAAATTATACTGGTTTAGGTCAGAGATGTGCAGAATCACATGTAGCTGTGTTTAGGTGAGAAGGAATAAGTTAAAGCAGGAGATGGCCAGGCCCAGGGGCGGAGTAACAGAGGGACGTGATGTCAAGGAAAGGCTGGTACGTTGATCCTGCAAGTGTTGCATGGATCATGCATGTGTGGCCCAAGGTTGGATGTTTCCTCTCTGGGAGGTGTTATGTTACATCAAGATACCTGGGTCAAAGCATGCAATCTGGCATACCCGCCATGCTATTTGGCATACCCACCATGATGGAGAAAACTGGGGGCTGGTAGCTGGTATGGTGGATCCTGCAATTGTGCATGGATCATGAATTTGTTACAGTGGCCCATGGTTGGAAGTTTCCTCTCTAAGGGGCAAATTCACGAAGATGCGAAGTTGCGCCAGGCGCAACTTCGCCGCATTTCGCCACACTTCGCCAGGCGTATTTTCGCCAGCGCTCCGCAAATTCACTAAAATCCAAAGTTGCGCACAGGGTAGCGTAAGTTTGCGAAGTTGCGCTAGCGTTAATTCGCCAAGCGAAGCGAAGTTTCACTAGCGATGTTTCATTTGCATGCGGCGCGAAATTCAAATTTCAATGGAGGAACACGTATCTGCACTACAAATGCCTAGAAAACCTTCAAATAAGCAAATATAAATTTTATTTTGCCCTACACATGTGCCCACTGTCTAGGTAAGTTGCCATGAGTCAGGAAATGTAGGAAGGAGGGGAGCCCCAAAATTTTTTTCGATCTTTTTCAGCCTATCACCCATCATGTAGAAAACACGCCAGCGTTTTTTGGGACTTAGAAAAAAATTTGATTTTTTTTTTGGAATCAATCCCTATCTACTCTATTGCACTTCGCCAGGTCTGAGGTGGCGAAGGAAGTCTAGCGTAAAAGGTAGCGTTCAGTACACTGCGCAAGTTAGTGAATTTGCGTAGTTACATCGCTAGCGAAAATTCGCTTGGCGTAAGTGTGCAAAGTAACACTAGCGAATTTACGCCAGTGTTCGTTAGTGAATTTGCGAAGTACCGAAAATGCCAAACGTGAATTTGCGCCTCAGAGTATTGGTCTCTGGGAGGTGTTATGTTACATATAGATACCTGGGTGTAAGCATACAATCGGCCGTACCCACCATGCTGGAGGACACAAGCGGCTGGTTGTCGGTATGAAGGATCCTGCAAGTGTTACCTAGTTCCTGCATACAGTAGGCTACAGTGGCCCATGGGACATTGAGATACCTGGGTCAAAGCATACAATTGGGCTAACCCACCATACTGGAAGGCACATGCGGCTGGTGGCCTGGTACTATGGGTCCTGCATATTTTATGCTACCCTTAGTGGAATAAGGTAACATAGTACAGCAGCTAACACACTTAGAGGCCACATCTAGGGTAAAATTAATGCAGAGCTGGAAATTTGTTCTAACTACCAGAAATACTTTTGCACTTAGGGTTACTACCACTCTGATAGGGAACCCCTAGGTTTTAGTTCATAGGGTACTGGGAAAGCTGGGGTTATATGGTGGTATATAGTATTTCTATTTGTTCTAACTACTAGAAATACTTTTGCACTTAGGGTTACTACCACTCTGATAGGGAACCCCTAGGTTTTAGTTCATAGGGTACTGGGAAAGCTTAGGTTTAATGGGGGGGGGGCGAATGAGAGTACACGCAAACGAGAAAATATTAGCCCCATCTCAGTCGTGACATGGTTATCAGTACTCTTTATGATTAATTGTCACTACAGCGACCATACTTTTAAGACTTTAGGCAAAGTGGGTGGGAGACCTTACACTCTGAGCTGGGCCCTCTAAATTGAGCACTTGCTGCTGGGGTGAGGTCTCTGTAGTTGGGAGGGGTTGCTAAGGTAGTAGCACGGGAAAGGGGTTGGTTGACCTTACCCTCTAATGCTGGGCCCTCTGAGCTGGACACTTGTATCTGGGGGGGAGGCAACTACTTAGTGTAGGGGCTTCTAGGGGAGCAACACAGCAAGGTGGTTGGGTAACTTTACCCTCTGAGCTGGTCACATGCAGCTTAGGGCCTCTGGAGAAGATGGGGCAAGTCGACCATCACTCCATTATTAATAAGAAAGTACATTTGGTTTCCAGGATGAAATAACACATGTGGCAGTCTAACACACGTGGCAGAGTAAATGGTAAATTGGAGCAAGATAATATGACAATTTCCTAGGTAAGTCTCATGGCCAGTGTAATGTTTTCGTTAGTGGCTTTGGCGTTTCATACTTTTACAAATCTCTAGCAGTGAACTCTGGGGTCCAGCATGACAGGCAACCTACTAATAAGTTTGCATGGCTTTAACTTGCCCAAGCAATATTCATGCTTTGCAGGCAGTTGCACACAGTCATTATTATTTTAAAGTATTTAAAAAAAGGAATCTATGCAGTGTATATAATAAATCTGCTTACTGAAACAGTTGTTATGTTTGCATCAAAATTTCTAGTACAATAACAGTCTAAGGAAGAATATTACATCATAAAATGGCATTTGCCAGAACCCACAGATTGCTAGTCCAGGCCTGTGCCATGTTTTTGGAGATGGAAACCCATTTAAATCTATTTAATTACATTTTATCAGTACACGGATGACTGTATATGAATATGGGAGGGTGAGGAACAATCACTTTTGGATTTTTTGAATATTGTTATGGAACTGTATAACAGGAGACCCATCCAATTAGTAAACTGTACCATTCCTTGATATTGTTTTTACAATTTGTGGAGGGACAATACAGGCCACCTTCTATCAAAAAGGGATCACATATATGGTAATACCCAATTACATGCTGAATTTGGTTTTTGCCAAAGGCAAGTTCATTGGTATACAACATATCTGCTCCACTTGGTATGACTTTCAGTTGGCAACCATGGAATATGGAACAGGTTCATAGAGGGTGATATATTATGTGTGTTCAGCCATGGTTTACATATGAGGAGCAGCAGGGGTGGCATAAAGACCCTGCTTATACCACCTGCCCTATGAAAGTGCAGTACTATCCTTTAAAAGTAAAGTAAGTGCCATTTTTAATGGGAAACTATCATGAAAATTTTAATTTAATATAAGCTTCATCATACTGAAATAAGAAACTTTCTAAATACAAACAATTTAACATGCTGCACCGTTTCTGAAATAATCAAGTTTATCTTCACTATCCCTTTCTTAGCATCTGTTTCTCTAGCAGCTGTTGGGTATCAGGTGAATGATCCAATATATCTTATAGGGGGCTCCTTTCCTAGCAGATGTATTAGAGCTTGCTCAAAGAACTGATTCAAGTACAGGTATGGGACCTATTATCCATAATGCTGGGGACCATGAGCGTTCCAGATAACATCTTTTTGTAATTTGGATCTTCATACCTTAAGTCTACTAGAAAATCGGGTAAACATTAAATAAACCCAAATAGGCTGGTTCTGCTTCCAAGAAGGATTAATGGTATCTTAGTTTGAATTGGTACTGTTTTATTATCAGAGAGAAAAAGGAAATAATTTTCAAAAATTTGGATTATTTGGTTATAATGGAGTCTATGGGAGACAGCCTTTCCGAAATTCAGAACTTTCTGATAATGGGTTAACGGAAACCGTATCCCATCCCTGTACAAACAAAATCTAACAAAATAACTGCCTTTTACACAAATCCTGCATGTAGAGAGGCAGGCTTTCTGGTTATTTAAATAGAGTGAGCTCTAATACATCCTCTAGGCAAAAGGAGCCCTCTTATAAGATATATTGGATCTAACTGACAATGAATATTTGACACCGAACTCCTGCATAAAAAGAGAATGAAGAGAAACAGATGCCAGGAGAGGGATAGTGAAGATAAACTTGATTGTTTAAGAAACACTACAGAATTTTTAATTGACTGTAGTTAGAAAGTTTCTTCTTTCAGTATGCTGAAACTTCTATTAAATTTTAATTTTTGCGATAGTTCCCCTTTAAGTATGAAGCTATTCGAGTTTTCAGGAGTCTTATAAAGCTGCCACTGGATGGTGCTGTTGTATAATTTTTTATATATATGTTAATAAAATCAGATTTTTTTTATTTGCTTCAAAAAGTGTAATTCTACAATTATGTTTAGAAAGAAGGCTTTGGTTTGGCAATGAAAGTGTGGCCTTTCACTAACTTTGGCTTTTAGGACAAAGAAACTGAATAATAGCGAAAACATTTCAGTGTTACCATGAACAGAAAGCACAGTTTATTCTTTGTAAGCCTGGTTAGGGAAAAATAGTACAGAACTGTAGAATTTCCACTAATAGCCAAAGGCTGTAATTTGTAGCTTATGACATTGTATAATAAAAACCTATTTAAACAATTCTTCCCATTATGCATGTTGCATGCACACTGTAAAGATAGTGACGTCCATGAAAAGCCATGTCTCTTGAAATTTGCCTCAAATGTTGCTGTTCATTATATTTACTAAATAGGTCAAAGAGGGCATCAAGGCTTAGGGCAACAGAAATAAATATATATCATTTTTGTTGTTTCTGTAACTGAGGGCATATAAATTGTTGAGAGAGGGAAATAGGGAGGGGGCTACACTGCAATCAAGTAGGCAGAGGGACTTAGGGAAGGACCTATTCGGAGATCAGAGAAGGGAAATTAGAGTGAATGTATGGAGACTAGGAAAGGGTAACTCGGTCTTACAACCAGTGACCACTAGAAAAGAAAGAGCTTTTATTAAGTGCAAGTGCTGGTGCAGTTGCAGTGAATTAGCACCATGTATTACAGGTATTTGCATTTAAACACACTCCTTGCACTTGTGTAAATTGGACCAGTGTTGTTAGTGGAGTACCACAGGGCTCTGTACTTGGTCCTTTGCTTTTCAACTTGTTTATTAATGACCTGGAGGTGGGCATTGAAAGTACTGTTTCTATTTTTGCAGATGATACTAAATTGTGCAGAACTATAGGTTCCATGCAGGATGCTGCCACTTTGCAGAGTGATTTGACTAAATTGGAAAACTGGGCAGCAAACTGGAAAATGAGGTTCAATGTTGATAAATGCAAGCTTATGGACATTGGCAAAAATAATATAAATATAAGTTATGCACTAAAGTGTGTTGGGAGTTTCCTTAACTGAGAAGAATTTTGGGGTTTTTGTAGATAACACGTTGTCTAACTCTGAGCAGTGTCATTCTGTGGCCAGTAATGCAAATAAAGTTCTGTCTTGCATAAAAAAAGATTACAATGTAATTTCTCCTACCGCACACCTGTAGTCCACCAATCCTACAACTGGTGGTGCGTTTCTTCCGTTGACCCGGCCCAAACGTTGAATGTTTGGTGGCTGAATAAAAGGGGATACTCCCCGACTGCATTAACCAGTGTGTGTGCGGATCTGTTTTCAATACATATTCGTTGTATAGGTGGTTCTTCACAGTCAGGACAGAGTTCCCATGCATCAATTGCCACTCCATGCCGAAAGAATTAGGCACATATCTGGAAATAATGCCAACTGCAATGGTGTATCTCCTCTTCATTTTATTCTTTGTTCTTTGCTTTTTTAAGAAATAAAAGGAAAATAATAAAGAGAAGCAGTAACACAGTGGGCTCCTGCCATCATACCTATGCTTAAGGAACAGGTAGGCTCCATCTGATTTACAGTGTATCTTGTTTCCGTTCAGGAAATAATGTTGCCCACAATACTGGAGAAATGAGCAGTACTATACTGATGCACATCATCATTAGCAGGGAAGGAGCAACTTCCTCTAAATACTTGTAAGTGGTTCACTTTATTAATGCATTGTATCCATGCAACAGTCCAATGCCAGCATTGATTTTCTTTTGGATGCATGTCATTTTATATCAGGCCTGTGCCAAAATAATTATGTCATTAGTGCAACAGAGCTAAACGAATCCACCCCAATGATTCAGATGATATACAGACTTCATTTAATTCCTGGATTATATTATTGCTCACCGTGCAGCTGTTCTCTACTGCCACCGGGGTCCCATGAAGCTTGTAATCTTGCATTCATTATTATATTATAGTATAAACCCATACTCAGGGGCAGGTTCTGGCAACATTTTATTACACTATATCTATACTTGAACACAAGATCCAAGAACAAAATCCAAGTGCCTTCATCTCAGTGCATCAAAAACAAATGATATCTCAATCAACAAAATGGACAATCTTTTAAACCAGGAAGCAAATGTGATGCCATTATGAGGATCATGAGTGAAGATATACCTCAAACACAAAATTTGATCTAAGATATCTAGGATGGATCTGTGAGCATAGATAAGGTTGTAGTTGGTCCATGTGGTTACATGTGGAGAACTGGTAAAAGACTAAAGGAAAGTATCCATGTAGAGTGCCTGTTTCAAACTGTATGGGGTAAATTTATCAAAGAGTGAAGTTCCGCCACTAGAGTGAAATTCCGCCACTCTCAATTCATTTCTATGGGATTTTGAAAGGCATATTTATCAATGGGTGACAGTGAAAGTTCACCCTTTGATAAATACGCCTATAAAAATCCCATAGAAATGAATGGAGAGTGGCGGAATTTCACTCTAGTGGCGGAGCTTTACTATTAACTTCACTCTTTGATAAATAATGACACTAATTAATGTTTAATAGCAGATTTATTAACTTTGAGTTTGGGATTTGGCTGCAATTTAAATTGTGCCAAAAACTGTAAACATGATTTTTATGCATTGACAACATTTTTTTTTTTCCAAAAACTAAATTCTAAGCAGGTTTTGTGTAAAAAAACATAATATCATAAAAAAATAACACAATTATAAATGCTTATAACCCAGCCCCTTGATATTTAGCAGAAGATCAATTTGAATTAAAACACTTTGCTCCGAAGAACCACTACTTTAAACTATTGCTTTTATTTTTCACCGAAACACAAATGACTAAGCACATTATTTATTATAAAATCTCTGAAATGCATAAAAGAAACCAAATTAGATTTGAAATTAACTTTGTAATGTTACTACCATAGTATCAAAGTACATTAAATACATAGTACTTAAAAAATTCAAGTACACAGATTTTTTTCTTTATGTTTGTGTATTTCTGCAAAAAATAATATAATTTTTTTTATACACAATCCTTTAATTTGCACATGAAATTCTGGAGTACCAGAAAGTTAATGGGAATGTGAAAGGAAAACAAATCAATGACATTCATTTTTATTGTAGGTAGACAAGTTACATTGAACAGAAATACTTTTTCTTTCTTTAAAACCCTGTTAATGAAAACCGCTGTGGAATATCACACTAGAAACATATTCATCTTGTAGTAAACATACATTGCTATTATATACATGTATAAATATAGCTACTGGCAAGTATAGACATATCTATACAAAAAAGATATTTTAGTGCAGGCGCATCCAACCTGTGGCCCTCCAACTGTTGAATGAAGTCTCTTGGCAAATGGAGAGCTGCAGGTTGTACATCCCTGTTGTAGTGCAAGAATAACTAGACCAAGGCTGTGACTTTGCTGTGCTTTCTAAACATCACAGTGCACTTCACACTAATTCCTATTCTACCAACCCAACAAACATTTTAGTGAGTAATTACATTGATTGCACCAACAATCTCCTTGGATCCAGATGGTTTAAGAGAAACAATATTTTATCTTTATATCTATCCATATATATATATATATATATATATATATATATATATACACACACATACACACTAATATTTGGTCATAAGTACTTGTGAAGTCAAGTTATGTATATTTCATTTTTAAAAGAAGTTAAACCCATAAAGTCATATTTTTTACATATTACATATTAACACCTGGTCCTGGGCCAGCACCAAAGCTCCTGGTTGCTGACTCTCCAACCTGGGAACATAAGTTACAAGGCCAGTAGTGATGGGAGAATAAATTCGCCAGGCGTGAATTTGCTGTGAATTTCGCCATGAGTGAATAAATACGAGAAACTGCACTGAAAATTTGCTGCATTAAAAAAATAAGGGCACGTGTCAGAATAGTCGCATGCATAAAAGTTGACGAGCGTCAAAATTATTCGGACACCCATCGACTTTAATGCATTTGGACAAAATAGGGACGCGTATAAACATTGTTGTGGGTGTCATAATTGAGGCGTATCAAAGTAATTTTGACGCTCATTGACTTCAATGAGTTTTGCAAATATTTCTCCGTTTTGAAAATTTTGCGGTAAATTCGCACATTTTTCAGCGAAGCTAAACGGGACAAATTTGCCCATCACTAATGGCCAGTTATGGCAGCTGCCAACAATGATGAGCAGCTTTTTATTTTGTAAGGTGCTATTGGTAAACAGCTAGATTGGGGAAATGGGAAAGTGCAGGTGGTGGTCTGTGTACTAGGGAAGGGAGTCATATTATGGCACCCAAGATGGCACAGACCATACCCAACTAGGTCCAGTATGAAAATAGGCAGTTAGAACGGTGCACTGTTCTATTATGTATCCCCAAATTCCTCACAAAATTCTATAGAAAAGAAATTAAAATGTCAAGAAACTACATGACCACACTGTTGCCAAGTGAAAAAAATCTGAAAACACAGATGATCCAAAATGAGCCTCCCTCAGCAACAAGAAAATATGTATTTACCGATAATAACGCATTTCAGTTACTGCAATATTCTTTATCATATGCTAAGTTAAGATAGTATATAAAATGTCTAGGCACAAAACTACAAGCATTATAGCTTGCCTTTAATATGAAGATGCCAAATGCTTATAGATGTACGCAAGAAATATGAAAACATTGCTAGAGATTTCATTTACATCATGTTAGCTGAAATGTTTACCCTACTATTGCCAAGGCTTCACCAACAAATACTGTGTCTCTCTGTTCTCATGTTATAGCCTAATTGATATCATTGGACATGGGACATGGGGAAACTTTAAGAGGCTGCCCATTACTATTGATTCCCCAGAAAGGCTCCACCTTGTGAGGCTCTGTATGTGGATAACCCCTTGCAGGTAAAATGTATCATGGGCATTCCCTTATAGATACCATACTTATAGCGAGCCTTGTTCTTACTACAATTTCCTAATTTCCTAATAAAACAAAAATTGCAACAACTGTTGCAAATCAGATGTTCTTCTCATGCATGAATTTCATTCTATATCAGGGGTCCCCAACCTTTGTTACCTGTGAGCTACATTAGGGGGCCGATTCACGAAGGGTCGAATTTCGAAGTTAAAAATACTTCGAAATTCGACCCTCGAATTGAAATCCTTCGACTTCGAATATCGAAGTCGAAGGATTTAGCGCTAATCCTGCGATCGAACGATCGAAGGATTTTTCGTTCGATCGAACGATTAAATCCTTCGAATCGAACGATTCGAAGGATTTTAATCAAACGATCGAAGGAAAATCCTTCGATCAAAAAAAGCTTAGCAAGCCTATGGGGACCTTCCCCATAGGCTAACATTGACTTCGGTAGCTTTTATCTGCCGAAGTAGGGGGTCGAAGTTTTTTTTAAAGGGCAAGTACTTCGACTATCGAATGGTCGAATAGTCGAACGATTTTTACTTCGAATCGTTCGATTTCGTTCGACTTCGATCGAATTCGATCGAATTTAACCAATTCGATGGTCGAAGTACCCAAAAAAAACTTCGAAATTCGAAGTTTTTTTCATTCGAACCCTTCACTCGAGCTGAGTGAATCGGCCCCTTAAAAATAAAAAGAGTTGGGGAGCAACACAGGCATGCAAAAACTTCCTGGTGAGCCAAATATGAGCTGTGATTGGCTATTTGGTAACCCCTATGTGGACTGGTAGCCTAT
This sequence comes from Xenopus petersii, assembly GCA_038501925.1. NCBI lineage: Eukaryota > Metazoa > Chordata > Amphibia > Anura > Pipidae > Xenopus > Xenopus petersii. Next base: position 37,887,461 of record CM076681.1, on the reverse strand, counting down.
AGGCGGCTCTGTTTTCCAGTACTCTTGGTTTTTATGCAACTAATATTTGCCTCCAAGCCAGGAATTCAAAAATAAACACCTGCTTTAAGACCACTGGGAGCAACATCCATGGGGTTGGTGAGCAATATGTTGCTCGTGAGCTACTGGTACTGGTTGGTGATACAGTAACTGATTAGTGCTGGTATTGAATGTAGTCTAACAGATCCACACACACTCAGTTAAATGCAGTTGGGGAAAATGTCCCTTTTATTATGCCACCAGTAGTTCAACGTTTCAGGGGGGAAACCCTCCCTTCATTAGGGGGGGAAACGGGGAAACCCTCCCTTCATCAGGATGAACCCCCTGAAACGTTGAACTACTGGTGGCATAATAAAAGGGGCATTTTCCCCAACTGCATTTAATTGAGTGTGTGCAGATCTGTCTACAATTTATCGCTGTTGCTGTTAAAGTGAAAATTCGCCGGCGTCCAAAAAAATGTCGCCAGCATCCAAAAAAAGGAAGATGGCATAAAAAACCAGATACCGGCATCAAAAACTGACACCAGCATCAAAAACGAGACGCCGGCGTCGTTTCGCTAATTTTTTTCCATTTTGTGAATTTTGCGAGAAATTGGCAAATTTTTCGCCAATCCGAAATGGATTTTGCCCATCACTATCCATCATTTAAAAGCAAATTAATTGGAATTGCCAGGATAAAACCTTTACAATCCATAAAGAGTCAAATAAAGAGAACTAGGTATTGCCATCCATAGTTACAGTAAATATGCCTTGTGGGAGAATTACAATAGAACTTCACCAACAATGGGTACCAAATATGGAGAGTTCCTTAACTGTACAAAGATTTCCAAACACATTTCAGTCTGTCAGATTGAATAGACATAAATTGAGAAGGAATAATGGCATCATTGTTCACACATCTGCAACAAGAAGGAGAGTCATGAACACTTTGAAGAGGAAAGGTTTTGACATGGGAAATCAATTATTTACAACTCTTCCTGGAAAATCTCACTCTCCTGTAGTCATTATCCTTGTACACGTCAGAAATGCAAATTGATTTTATTTTTCTGGATAAGGCCCTTTCTTCAATTCAATGGATTATTCACAATTTACTACATTATGTATTCAAGGTTGCATTTAAATACCCTTACTACAGCATCCAGTTTAGCAGAGAGCCATGAGACAATTTATATCCAATTTACAAGAACTCGGGGAAGGCAATGGAGGCATGGTTCTTAGTGCAGCCTGCAAAGAAAGCATCTGCTTTATGGTATTATTAGTAACACAATAACTATTTTGATGTATCAGTGAAAACCCTAAACAATTAGTAATAAAGTGAGGCTACGGGTCTATGTATTGTATTTGTAATCTTAAATACCAGGTTAAATAATATTCTCTGGGCAGCTGGATATAAAACATTAAGCCATTTTCATTAAAGATTCAAGTAAATAAATCAAATAGCACCTATATTCTTGCATAGTCTGAATTCAGGCACCATCAGAATGTAAATTGTTCCTTTTAAGACAGCCCCTTGACATACAGTAATATTGCACTTTTTTCTTGGCTAAAGACAATCACCAATGTGTCTCTACAGAAAGAATGGCATGAATGTGGGTTACACTGTCAACCCATTTACCCATTTTAGGTGACTGCATGCTGGATATCATTAGAAAAGAAAGATATTCACCCCATTAACAGAATTATCATTTCTATGTACTAGTGCAAAGCTTAATGTTGGCAGACCACTAACTTTGTGTGTGATACATTTGTACCTTACTAAAACAGGTTAGAATAGACGAGTATGTATCCAGTTTTCCAAGTTATAGAGTAGTACAGTTGGATTATATTATATTTTCAAGGGCATCCTTAAAGACATTTGGTTAGCAAGACAGTTTACAAAGTGAAACATTGTTCTCATCGTGTTGGTGGATTCGTAGACCTCTGCAATGTAATGTAGTGATACAAAATCCATGGGGTCCGTTTACTAAAGTGCGTTAAAAATATTCGCACAATTTATAGACAGAATTTTCGCCAAATATGTTATCGCCAGTTTACTAACCTGCGGTAAATATAAATTTGCGAATTTTCTTGCGCAAGAATAATTGTTCGCCAGTTATTGCATTCTCTGAAAATAACGCTACGTACACATTAACACTTGGTTTACTAAACAGCGAAATGTGCCAAAGACAAAACTAACGCCAGAATATTCGCAAACTTTTACCGCCACCTATGTAGTGGCGTAAAAGTATTTTTTTCACCAGAAAATTCTCAAGGGGCAGGAAATATCCCATAATAATGGGTTTTTTACCCATCATTCTTTGCTGACAGGAGACAGATCTGTAGCTATTGCTGACAGGATGTTTTGGCTTCTGCTTCTATCTGGTGCAGTTTCAGCTCAGAGTCGTATTAAAACATCCAAGGATTCGTCAGCCTCTACGCTTTTTTGGTTTCATTGTGATTGGCTACATTAAACTGTGCATTTCTATGAAGCAAAGAGATTGACCAGTATGATTTCTTGTTCATATGATTCTATTGGCAGAAGGGTTTATATGATGCAGACATGTTTGATTGGTGTTACTCTGGTAATGTTGCTGGATGGTATAATCATCAGTCAATAAAGTTTATAAGTTTTGAAGATGCATTTCTGGCCATAAATGTCACAGTAAAAATTTGCCATAAAACCCGCCATAAAACAAGACTATTTTATAGCATAAATATCCACAAAAACTTAATTTTTCACCAGAAAATTCGCAACTCACTAAAATTACCGCTAACGTAAGCTGGTTCCTTAACGTAGTTACCGCAAGTGAACGCAATGACTTCTGAGCGCATCGCTGTTTAGTAAACTTAGTCGCTGCGAATATTCTGGCATAAAAATATTCTCAGCGATAACATGCGGAAACTTAAAGTCAGATTTACCGCACTTTAGTAAACGGACCCCTAAGTCAGTAGCTTTTCAAAATTCATTTGCATTCATACTCTGACATCCAGACAGCAGATTGCTGAGGATCTTGGGAGTTTTCTTTTTAAATAGGTGCTGGAGGCTTGAAGAGCTAACAGAATAAACATGGCATACTCATTATATGTTAGAATCCTTTTAGGCAAGGCAAGATTAGAACACAATACCTGCCTTTTGTCCTTAGTGTGACACGACTTGAAACAAAATCACACCCTTTCCTGGTCTACAGTCATAAATGAAATGGTTGTTGTAGATGTAATAAGACTAAGAGTGTTCCACCTCCAAATTAAATGATATGTGACATTAAATAAATCTACCCACATTTTATTTAAAAATAAGATATTAAACTACACAATTTTGGCATTCTTTCTTTATAAAAAAAATGTGCCCTCATTTGTGCCCTCATTTTGCATCTTTAATTTTTATAAAATAATACCTCTCGTCAGTGGATCACTGCTGGCTATATAGCCAAAAAAAAAACTAAATCATGGGAATCTCTGGAGGCACATTTGAGGATATTTTAACCAAACTTTTCTATGATATATACAGGGGCACATTAACTGGAATATACAGAAAGATTCCCAGTAGTTTGATCTACGTAGTTCCAGCTTGGAAAATGAATTGTTCAATTCTGAAGTGTTGGTGATGTTTTACTGACGAGTGATTTGTTACCGATGGGTAGCATTGATCAACTTTTATTAGATTGCCCTCATAGATTTGAGTACCATGAATGCTCTGTAAAATAAAAGTGCTGTTCAGTGATCAGTTATAATTGATTGTTTAGTTTTGTTACTGGTGTCACATGACTCATGTTAATTTGAATATTATCATAATATCCTCCTGCTTATTACAAGTCACATTTTAAAGAATAAGCACCAACACTCTATGGGGGTTATTTATCAAAGTCCGAATTTATCTCAACATTTTCTGCTACAAACTCCGATCAAATCTACTCGGGTTTTTTTATGCTTATTTATTATTAAATTTTCCCGAAAATCTGCTTTGTGGGAAAAAAATCAAATTTTCACTTTTTTTTGGATTTTTCCTCCAATTTTAACAATTTTTTCGGATTTTTCACCCGAAAACTTTGGGTATTGTACGAAACCCAGTGCTCATCAAAAAAATCATTGGGACTTTCCCATTGACTTACATGCAAGCTCGACAGGTCTGAGATGCCGGATTTTCTGATTCAGACTTTTCCATCCTTTGGGTTTAATTAATTCTGAAAAATTCGTGATTTTTTTAAAAGTCAGATTTTATAAAAATACAGGTAAATCACACATTTTTCATGATTTTTGCATTGGGAGTTTAGTAAATAACCCCCTAAGGGAGTTATTTATCAAAGTCCAAATTTATCTCAATATTTTCTGCTACAAACTCCGATCAAATCCGCTGTGGTTTTTATACGCTTATTTATTTTAACATTTTCCCTGAAAATTTGCTTTGCAGGAAAAAAATCTGATTTTCACAATTTTTTCAAATTTTTCGTCTGTTTTTCATTTTTTTTTCTGATTTTTCACCCGATTTTTACCTGAAAACCATGAAAATTTTGGGGTATTGCAAGAAACCCAACGCACATCAAAAAATCCCATCTCCCATTGACTTATATGCAACCATGACATCCTCCCGGTTAATTAAATTCTGAAAAATTTATGATTTTTTTTTAAAGTCTGATTTTATAAAAAAACAAACAAACACATTTTTCGAGATTTTTGCATTCGGAGTTTAGTAAATAACCCCCTTAATTTCAGTATATACTGAAAAAGCCCCAAATGTTCCCATTTTGGAGAAAAAACATTGGAAAAATCTTCATTTAAAACATAGTTGATACCTCATACTTTGTAACTATAAACCCAATTTATGTACAGAAAAATAGATACAATGTAAAAAAAAGTCAATACTTCTAATATCATATCATAAGAAAATTTGCTCTAAAACTTATGGCCGCTAACTATAAAAATTCATACAAAAGATAAAAGTTATTTTGTGAACTGTACTTTAAGCTTAATGGTTTATTTTATTTTAGTATGTACATACCTCATATCCATATTATTTTATCCTCTTTATGTCAAGGCTGGATTATTGGGTAAGGCTAGCTTTGCCTTTTGTTCGGAGAAGCATAGTATGCAAGTAAGATGAATAAGGTAATTAAATGGAAGGGGGTTTTTGGATGATATTTTCAGATTTTGCCATTTACGCCTGTTCACCCTTCTTATTTGTAACCCTGTTATATTGGCTCAGTGATGTTCTAATTCACACTATTATGAAGGAAACATAATGAATAGGGATGGGCTAATTTGACCCGTTTCGTTTCGCCAAAAATTTGCCGCCGGCGAAATGTTGCAGACGCCCATTAAAGTCTATGGGTGTCAAAAAAATTTTGTCGCACGGCAAAATTATTTTGTCGTGCGTCTTTTTTTTTGGACGCACGCCGCCATACAAGTCTATGGGCGTCATTCTTTTGGCGAAACAGGGCGAAAAAAATCGCCCATCCTTAATAATGAATGTACAGCCTTCTTCTGTTTGGCCATGGCAAGTATTGCTTCCTAATAAAATTGCATCAAGGTCAACATCATATGACCATCAAGTTTAAATATGTAGCTAGATGTAACTATAGTCTATACAGAATCCACCAACAATCCCATTATATTAGTAGCGAGACTATACCCTCATTTTATTATTTATTTCTATTTGCATTTTTTCATTTAAAAGTTCACAATAGTTTTTGGTGCAACTGTACATTCAGCTACAGTACCTGTGTCAAAAGTATCTTTAAAATTGGGCCTCTGAAATTCACTGTGAATTCGCACCTGATGAATTTATTCGCCCATTACTAGTCTTTACACAACATTCCTTAAACAGCAGAATAATAGTCACTATACTATAAGGAGCCAGTCATTTGCTGGAGGGTTTGGTTACTCTTGTTGGGTTTTTCCAAGCAGCTTCCCTACTTGTCACATTCATTGGACAATACAATGTTTCCACACTGATCTCATTTTAGAAAAAAACAGTTGAAAATAAGTTATAGGTAAATATAAGCAGATATCTGGAAAGTCCCTTATCAAGATGAGCTAAATAAAATCACTTGGCATCCATGCTATCTTATTGATTAGTAGGAATTATGGAAAAATCAGATGGTACTCACGTAGCAATTGTGCTGATATTGTGCTCCCCAGCACTCCTGAGGAAGGGGGAGGAGCCCCCGAAACGTTGTGTGGAGATCTCAATAAAGCACTGAAAATAGCAGCACAATTGCTACCTGATTTTTCCATAATTCCTACTGTTGAATGAAGCCGTCGTATGCACCAGAGATAGAGCACCACATCATTTACCACACGGAAATTGGGACTATATTATAGAATCTTATTGATTAACTTGATCAAACATGCTGGTCATATTGCTTTTCTAAGAGACTAAAGTATTCCTCCTAAGCTTTTTCATAGCATTTTAACTAGTACAGTCAGTGGTTTCATGAAAATATACATGGCACACATGTTAAATATTGTGATGCCTGTTTCTTAAGATGTTGGTAATTCTTGGGTTTGACAATAAAAACAGAACTTAACTTGGAACTTTAGTAAAAAAATACTACAGGAAAGTTATTTGTAACTGCTTTTTCCAATTTCCCACTTGGCTTGCTTTGCCTTGAGCTCCTGATGAATGAATGAGACTTTTTAGTAATATATTGTAGTGACATATTCTAAACGTGCTGTTACATTTATGGCCAGATTTAGCAAAGGTCAAATTTCAAATGTATGTGAATTTTTTTTTACTCGAGAAAATTTGTATGTAGTGTACTAATTAAAATGTCTAATGTTCAATTGAATAGTCCCAACCCAAAAATTTGAATCGAATTTGAAATGTGAAAAAAATGCTTGAATGTCAGGAAGGCAATTAACATATTCAAATGATTCAACAAAACTCTGCCATTGACTTGTAAATTAACTCCACAGGTTTAAGGTGACGAATATATTCGAATATTCGAATATTCAAATTAGAACTGTGTCCATGGCCGAGGTGTGATAAATCTAGCACTCAAATTGAAATTTGAATTGGGGGCTTCAAATTTGAATGTGTCAATTTTGATGCCAAAATTTCAAATTTGAATTTACTATTCAACCCTTAATAAATCTGCCACTTAAAGTTTGTAAAACTTTTTGGTGGCACAACAAATATGATTAGCTCTTATTGTCATGGAGATGTGAGATCGCCTAAACATGGTACAGACCATTACTTCTATTTTCTGCAATATAAAGGGTGGGTGTTGAATTGTGGGTATGTTAGAGGAGCTTCTATTGATGGGTGAATTTGCTCCATTTCGCTTCGTTGAAAAATTTGTGAATTTCCTGCGGAATTTGCGAAATGGATGAAAAATTTGCAAAACGGTGTCGGCGTCTCGTTTTTGACACCGTCGTCCGTTTTTTTTTTTTACGCCGGCATCCTTTTTTTTTTATGCCAGTGAATTTTCGCTGATGTTTTGCGAATTTATTTGCCTGTGGCGAATTGCGCAAATTCAACGTGAATTTGCGCTTGGCGAATAAATTCGCCCATCACTAGGAGCTTCATCACACCTACTTTTTATGAAATGCATGGTACATGTGTGGTTTATGGTAATAATTTGCTTGCCAAATGCAGTGGAAAGGCCTCATAAGTGAAAACACAGAAGTACTTAGGCATTTATATTTAAATCAAACGTTAAAGTAATGATGTTCTCATAATAAAGTTAAAAATTCTTTTTATACCATCCGTCCCACAGCTCTTTTTCTACTGTAAATACGTTTCCTGTTTTACACTACTCCCATCTAATAAAACAATTTCTGCTGCATCTTATTATATGAACCTAATATGCCTTCTCGCCGTGCATTCATTATATTGCATTATTTCCGCTTGTCAACATGTACAATATTAGTCTTCATCACAGTGAACTATGGTCTCCTGATGAATAATAACTGGTTTATTGTCTGTCCTATACATCTACCCCATGTTATACAAGCAAAAATAGGTTTGTGAGGAGCAATTTTAAAGATACATACAGGACACCAGGTAGGTAATATACTTCTTAGTACTCTAACGATGAAAATCTAGAACACTATACTGTAAAACGTAACTTCTTGTTTCTTTCCAGTTTCTTTTGTAGTACATAAATAATTGATCTAGTTTTTTTTCCATTTCAGTAGCTAATAGAAATATAAGGAGAGCATATGCTTCAGTAGAACATTTTCCAAAGCATTGCCACATTAAAGAATGACTTGGTTATTAAAGCATAATTACAATTATTAACATTACACAAAATGTCAAAATTATCATTTATAACATTTTTTAACAGATGTGTTTACTTTTTTTTTAACAGTAATAAATTAATTACTGTAGGTATTTACATTTAATATTCTCTTTTATATATGCACTCAAAAAATGATATATATTTGTGACTTGAAGTACTGTAGGTAGATCTTCTTTGATTTTGCAGGAGGCAAACATTGAAGAGCACATGGAATTCTAGTACCCTAAAGAGTCAACAATTACTAGATTAGCACTGCTACCTGTGCAATTCAAACCTTAGTACTGGGTAGGCTTGCATCATATGGCAGTGTCCCAAAACACAGTTTGCTGTTGGGAATTAGAAGGAGGGCTGAATTTCTTGGCTCCATTACTCTTTTTCCAGCTTGGCAGGATAGGCATGCTTTCTTGTTTACACAGACCCTTCTCAGTTTTTTGTCTTGATTGTATCTCTTTGCACAGAGAACGTTTTTTCTCAATCATTTCCATCATGGTGTGGTCACCACAAAGCCACTGCATAGATGGCATCTGTCAAACAGAGTTACACGGAAACATCATTTCATTTTCTGTAATTGTGTAGACACTTTCTTTTTAAGATACAAATGTTCCTTACTGTGCACTATAGGCAAAAGGAAGGTTAAAAAAGCAGGCACATTACCCCATGTTAAGTAAACCTTGTTGTGTTTGGTTTTGTATGATTATGTGTGGTGCAAGAAAATATTTTTTTAAAAATTGAAAAATACAAATGAATTGTATTCTTTATTGTGCCTTAGACTATAAAATTACAACTTCTGACCTTTAGAGGTATTCATATTTTTTAGAACATTCTTCAGCTTTTTTTTTCTAGTTGGATCTTTGAATAACGTTCATGGCATTGGTGATTTTAGAGATAATCAGTTTAAACGTGGTTTCAAAAACCTCTAAAACCACTAAAATTCAACCTTTGATAAATGGTCCTCCCTAAGTTCATCAACCATCTATAAAACTGTACCAGATACCTGTTCACATAAAATCTGCTTTCTAACTACATGCTAGAATAATGATGACATGGTGAATAGTTTATAAGATTGTGAGTAGTGATGGGTGAATTTGTTCCGATTTGCTTTGCCGAAAATTAAGTGAATTTACCACAACATTTGTGAAATGGTGAAAAACTAGTGAAATGCATTGAACTCAATGGGTGTCTACATTTTTTTAATGTGCATCAAGTTTGACACCCGCGACAATTTTTATATGCGTGTCTATTTAGTCCAAATGCATTAAAGTCAATGGGCGTCAGAATAATTTTGAAGCGCAAAAATTTTTAGATGCGGCAGATTTTTTGTTGCCGAATTTTCACCGCAGTTTAGCTAATTTATTTGCTGTCGTCAAAACACAGAAATTCACTTGCGAATTTGCGCCTGACGAATATGGCAAGCAAAATAATTAATCAATATTCATTACAATGCCATTAAAACAAATGGTTTTAGTAGCATTTTACTACTTTGAGAAGACTTCATTATAGGGAGGAACATGATTTTCTGAATTCCAGGCAGCCTCCTCAACCCATGATCCCCTTTCTCCCCCCCATGTCTACATTGGAGGAAGGAACGGAAAGAGGGGAATGTGGATATTTACTGGGTGTATTGTTTGTAGTTGGCCTGCTGTACCTATAGTTATGCCACTGCTTCTATTTTTTAACAATTACTTGGACATCTCTTCAACTACTCCAACCTAAAGTCTGAGTTTTTATAACTGGGAAATACAAACACTGGTGGAAAATTGTGAGGTATGCTGAAGTAATAATCATTACTATTTTCTGTTTTAGAAATAGGGTGTTTTTGTGCATTTCTCAGATCGTCAATTCCCTTGCTACAGTTACAGACAACATTTATATGGAAATCATTGTGTTTGTGATTAAGTGTGGCAGGCTGAACGAAACCTTATTTTGACTAAGAACTGTATAATGCATTGTTAATAATAGCTATTTTAAATTCAGTATATTTAGGACCCTTTTCTGATAAATTTGTTTCTCATAAAAATAACTTTGTATTGCATGCCAAAAAAATATGCTGGTTAGTTTGCTGCTTAACCGAAAGAGTTGATAGCAGCCAGCTTGCACTCTGCATTTCAGCCATTTGCAATTTATTTGTTGTGAAAACGATTGATTTCTATCCAGGTAGGTAATATGTCTGGCTTAATGTCCTTCTACTTTCTAGAGAATATGTGTAAAACTCAGTATGGAAAGCAGGGGGATTCCAAGTACTAGAGTCCATCACTGTGGGAGGGGTTGCATTACATTGTATGTTTAAGTGGGTTTGGGAAATGGTTCTTATAAGTAACATGGCTTCCTTTTAGTCTCAGGATTCATGCATGTCTGTGTTAAAAAATACATTGATATTTTCAAGTTATAGTTTTCACATTACCCCAACTGAATAAGCTCAAGGCAGTAAGATTCGGGAGTACATTTTCCCTTTAAATGAGACCCAAACCCCTCGTTGCAGATTCAGGGCATCCGAGTTCACAGGCACCACCTTCTTCTCTTCGGTAATCTTTGGGAAGAGAGTGGTGTAATGGCGCATGTGCAGTTGGCGCAATCCTCTGGTCCCGATCAACTGGGCATGCGCTGAAAGCCACAGAAATTTCTGAAGCACCGGAAGATGACCCATGATTACCGAAGAGATCAAGATGACACTCGTGAACTCCAATGCCCTAAATCTGCAACGAGGGGTAAGTAAAGAGTTAGGGGCATTGACCCAGGATTGACCAATGGATACTTAGGTCTCCGAGGAAGTACGTTGTTACAAAATGCGTTAGACCCTGGGTTGTTCTTTTTAATTGAATGTAACAATAAAGATGGATGGTTTTAAACATACAATGAACTGAGCGATCCTTGACTCCTGGAGTGCACTGAAACGTCTGGATTTCTTGGTGATATTGCCTTCCTTAGCGACAGAATCGGGGTGGCAGCACCTGGGTCACACTACGAAGTAGGTAAGCCTACTATGGGTGGTTTTGCCTAAAATTAAAAAGAGTAGGGTTCGGGGCCAGGAGCACCCAAATTACTTAAACTAAATGGTGAGCAGCTTTTTATGGGTTTTGCTATAAATGGATTGGTTGGGGAGAAATTTACACAGAAGAAACTCCCATCATGGGTGCTGTTTTTTTGTATATAATTGTGTGCATTTACCCAGGGTAACACCTAGGCTGGGGGGGGGGAGCAAGGAGGGGGGGGTCTATGTAGGGTTGGGGGTATGGGATTTTAATAAAAAGGGTTTGGTTCTCATTAAACAAAGCTTTGGAAACACTATGGCTGGAATGACACAATTGAAAAGATCACTTAAGTTATTTAAACCCTTGTAGAAACCCCACTGCTTCTTCATTTTCTCCATAAGGGGTTTATAAAGTAGATTCTAGACTTGCTAAATCTGAGTTTTCCATTTGTATCACATGTTTCTGTTGTCATCACATAATATCAGGGATTTGAACTCCACTCAGGGTGCTATTCCCCAACCTGAAATCCTCAGTCTGATAAATTGCCATGTCACTCAGCCTAAAGTCTAACGTTGTATTGGATTTATACTCCACCAAGCAATAAAGGAGCTGTCTGAGCACTGCCAGAATATTTTGAGAGGACATTTATTTTTTGACATTAACTTTCAGATGAAACTAAACTACTTTAAGTAAACCTTTTCTTTCAATCCAAAGTCACATTTAGACGTTTAAATAATATATCTATGCACAGTAAAATACAGATAAGCATTGTTAAAGAAAAACTGAGTTTAAGGAAAAATGTGTTAACATTCTGTTCTTTTAGTACTTATGCATTAACACAATCCAACCCAATTGTTTTTGGATTCGACTGAAAACAGATTCTTCCACAAAAGACTACGCCTTATATGTAAATGATTACAAACCAAACCAAAACATGTTCAGATGTGGGAAATTTAAAAAATTGCATTTATTGCTAAAATCTATAACACCCTTCAATGTGTGCATTAAACACATGTTTAGGGTGTAAAAATCTTACTGGAGGGTATTAGTATGTTGCAAATCAATTTTCAAGACCTATCATTTAGCTGTTGTGCTGCAACAAAAGACATTTAGTTTATCTGTTGTTTCGTTTTGGAGAGAACAATATTCGTAAGATCCCACTGCACCTTGCATGGATCAGGTTCTTTGCTGTAAATAACATTGTGGCATGCACAAATAATGCTATATCTATAGGTTTGCTATATTTATATAGCACTTCTGCCTTGCAATGCAGGGGTCCAGAGTTTGTTTCTAGCCAGGACACTATTTGCAAGGAGTTTGTATGTTCCCACTGGGTCAGCATGGGTTTTCTCTTGGTATTCTGGTTTCCTCTCACGCTACAAATACATAGACAGGTTTATTGGCTTCTGATTAAACTGACACTGGTATGTGCAAATGGGTTATGGACCCTAGATTGTAGATGTGGGAAAACCACTAGACAGTATAATTGAAGAGAACCCGCTAGAATTATGTCTTGGAGGTTGATTTTAATTAATATGTGATATATACAATTTTAAGCTCTAATAGTGGATAGGTGCATGCTGATTCTCTCCTTTAACTGCCTAGTGGTTTTCCCACAGTATAGAAATCCACATGGGCACTTTATGATGTATACAACATTCCAAGATGTGCACATAAGCCTGTGCTTTATTGTATATTACTTGCCTGTATGTGGATGACATGCACATCTCGGAATGTTGTATTGGTTCACTTGAAGTATGTGTATATGATGGAAACACAAACATGGTTGCATTGAGAAAGGTCCCTGATGGGACCGAAACGTAACATCGGCTGTACACGAAAATTTTAATACTAATACTAACTAACTTTAATAGTGCTGCCCTATCCAAAGAAATATATATATATATATATATATATATATATATATATATATATATATATATATATATATATATATATGTGTTTGTGTGTGCATATATAGAGAGAGAGAGAGAGAAAGAAAAAACACACCAGCACCAGGGGTCAAAAAAGCAATATATTGTGTTGCAACAATATATATATATATATACACACACACTATATTTTTGGACTATATATATATATATATATATATATACAGGTTGTTAGAAGTCCTTTACCGAATCATATAAACATCCACGCGTTTCAGTACCTCAAGGGACCGTCATCAGGAGGTCCTTTTATTTTTGGACTTTGTATTGAATTGGGTTAGCACCCGGCAAAATTATCAAATGGCGGAGGTGAGTGTCGGCAACCAATGGTGTTACAATGAAAAAGGAATGTTAAAAGGAATGGGTCATGTACTGCAAATCGAATTATTTACCTCACAAGGACCAAACATGGGGTACATTCAATTTACCTATTAGCTCAAGAAATAACAAAAACACAACAGATTCTATTCTCAATGGAGGGGTGGACCCTTCCTAATTGCAAGGTTGGAAGTTCAGTTTGTGAGAAGCTATTGTTAGTACATTATTTACTGTATATCTACTGCAGTGATAAGATGTCTTGCCGGGCAACCAACAGACAAAGATTAGGACAGTCTTCATATGGGGCCAAATAGGAGGAGAGATAAGAATTTTCTACAGAAAGATTTTCAGGAGTTTGGGATGTAAGAGAAATAGTCCCTTTGATTCTCTGTGGCCTTCTCATTCATGTTTTGTGTGAGAATGGGGGAGCTTGTCAATTAGCTGTGAAATCCAAAGGACTCCACCATTACAACAAGGACTTATGTGTTTGGGGTTAATAGGATATATATATATATTTTATTTTGATCCTGGCTATCATATTGTGCATTCAGGTTGTTGTAGACTCATATGGTGCTATAGATGCTCATATGAAAAAAGATTGGCACAGTTCAATTCATATGACTCAAAATGTTCACAGTACAAAGTGGGAGCTAGGCTGCCACCGTCCACCTATGCCACCCAACGCGTTTCGCTGACTACATCAGCTTGCCCCTGAGGAAGCTGATGTAGTTAGCGAAACGCGTTGGGCGACATAGGTGGACGGTGGCAGCCTAGCTCCCACTTTGTCCCTACGTAGATAGGCAGGTTCTTGCTGACAAACTTGGGGCACAAATGGAAGGGTGGGAGCGGGTAATGTTTGCACTGTAACCAACGGTTTATACTACTACCGTCAAAGTATTTCTGTTGGCTGATTAAGATACCACCGTTTTCACCATTTGCTGGTTTTTAAATGAATGTTTTTTAAGGACATTGTTCCTGCACTGCGGCCTTATGGGCTATTAGCAGTGGGTTTGTCTTTTGTGGGCGCTCCTCTTTTTAGCCTAATTTATTAAAAGTTAAGTTTTATTGAAGGCAGTTTTGCCAATCACACTATATAGGTGCCACACTGAACTAGTTACTGAACTAGAGTGATTATGGACTAACAGTGTTTTGATTTCACTTCTTCTTTTTTCTTCTTCTGTAAATATTCGTGGACCATCAATCAATATTTTCATATACTGTAACTGCTCAAACACGCCAAGGAGACCCTGACCAGTTTTTTTTTCCCAAAGAAGGGTTGAACAAAATATCCTAAAACTCACCTCCAGATAGAGTTTTTTTCCATTTATTTTAATAAACAGTGTACAGAGAAAAGGGTTGGTTTCTATAGACCTTATTTTTTATTATATTTTTATAGTAATGTATATTTAAGAAGCTGCACAATAAGTACAATATGCGTTATGTAGCAGTTTGTGTTATATGACTGGTTGCTTGTTTTAAATTTGCCATTTCACACAAGAAAATAAACCAGTATCGGATCAAAGGGTTTTATAGGTGTTATAAAGCTGGTTTCAGATGAAAAAGTTTCTTTGCTATTGTATTGCTAGAATGGCTTAGTAAACTGATACCTTGAGTATAAATGCTATGAAATGCTGCAACTGTGTTATTATTTCATTCCTAAAGTTTATTTTGTGTAAATTGCTCCAAAGATCTTTGCAAATGGAAATAATAAGAGGGCCATGAACACAATGTGCAATGAAGATTCTTGCTCTGATTTAGTTGGTTGATTTTCTTTACAAGCTATAAGAATCATTGTCCTTATTATTTGTCCCAGCAGTTTAAAAAGTCTTTTAAATAGTTTCTAAACCAGCACTCCCTTTTGTGTAAAAAGTATAATCTTTTATTGTTGCATTAATACCCAACGTTTCGGTCCCTATTGGGACCTTTTTCAAGCATCATCCAATCCAATAGGGAACGAAACGTTGGGTATTGATGCAACAATAAAAGATTGTACTTTTTACACAAAAGGGAATGTTGGTTTGGATACTATTGGTGTATACACGATTTACCATGCACCCCTCCTTCTATTAAGATTGGCTTTGGAGTGCGGATCCTCGGAGTCAGGACTTACTGAGTTTCGAACCCTGGTCCTTAGTATTGTTCCCCTATGAGTTATTTTTCCACCAAATATATGCCTGCCTTCTGCTTAATCTCTCGACCCATCTCGTTATCTTGCCCTGGACCAATAAGCTTGGTCATAGGTCAGGCTATTTCTGTGATCTAGCCTCTGGTTTCTGTGACTTCCTATCTTGTATCCTGTTATCGCGACTCTCCTTCTGGTTCCTTGTTCCTGATTCCCTGCCTTGTTCCTGATTCCCTGCCTTGTTTCTGATTCCCTGCCTTGTTCCTGATTCCCTGCCTTGTTCCAGTTCCCTGCCTTGTTCCAGGACTCCTGTGTCCCTCCTAGCCCTGCTCTTGTATTCCCTGGATCTCACTCCTAGCCTGTCCCTTGACTTTGTTTGTTTGCCGACTGCCTCAACTCTTAGCCTGATTCTGGATTCTGTCTCTGCCTACCGATTTCCAGTATACAAGTCTGTATATTCATTGTGGTCAGCGTTACTTGAGTTTATTAAAGTATTCTTTCACCATTATCATGGTTTCTGACCTCAGTACTGCTGTGTATGGTTACATCCCGGGTTACCCAGTCTTTAGGCTCCCAACTTCCTGGTACTCCACGGCGTCTCCCCAGGGAAGACGTGACATATATCTAAGCAAATCAAAATATTTATATTTAATATTTGCTCAAATACAATATATAATGTTCATCTTATGTAAACATCTAATAATGTGTAAGAATAATTTAAGCAAATGTCATAAAGCCCCAAACAATACGGAAGAGTTAGGCCCCAGGAAGATTCTCATGGTTGCGTTTGCATTAACAGCGAGAGTACTGAAGAATGTCAGTTTATAAACTTGAGTATCTATTCTACACCATAATGCAAAGGTTGTTGACTATTTAAATTATAAACAAGAAGGAAACAAATGTAAAATGTGTGTGTTTCAAATGTAGAAAAGTAGTACTGCAGAATTTTTGGAAACCATATAAAAGACAACAAAGACACTGGATGATCATGCATCTTCTAGCTTTTCCAGAAAGCTTGGTAAATGAATTTAAGAGCCACACACAATTATGCACTCAAAGGAACCAGATATCAGCACAACACAGCTGTGATAGAGTATTTTGATGATGTCTTTATTTTAACTTTTGTCTCAGTATGATAATATCGATATGGATTTCCATGCACAAACATGTAATTTTAAGAAATTTGGCATTAATATGAAGTGTGACTAATCCATTCCCTGCTAGTGTGATTTTAAAGTGAAAGAGTGTCCAGCAGGTGAATCTGGCAATGCAAAGGGTTGTGTATTCCTAGTATATAACAGCCAGAAATAATCCTGTTTATTTGCTATGCCCATGGGCAGGAAAATGTTTAGCTGCCATAATAAGATGGAAATGATGGCTGTGCAGGTATTTTGTACAGACAATGATAATTCACAGTGTATTACAATCATGCACCAAGACAAAAACAAATGCAAACTATCTTATTACAGTTCAGTCGGGACAATTGTAAAAGATATGTACAAATCATTAACAACTTCAAGTGCTGCAGACAAGACATGAAATCCTAAACAGAAGGTCACAAAATTTATCAAATATTGATAAATTTGTAAGGCGGTAAAAAAGTGCACAAAATGTGGAAAAATTAAAAAAGTACAATCATAAAATGTAACAGTTACAGTTACAGAATGAGCCAACTTTGCGTCCACACATGACTTCTAGAAACAAATCTCCACCAATAAACAAGTGGATGACTTTGTTTGCTAAAGACAGAGACAGAAACAGAATCAAACGCAGACAGACAGACGGATCTGAAACATATATGGTAGACAGAGACGTGGAACGTATTTGGCATGTTGCATCATATGGCGTCATTCACTACTGGGAAACGGCGGTACCTGGCTCTGTTGTTGCTCACTTGCTTGCCTGAGGGGGGTAACTGATGGAGGAGGCACACCTGAAGTGGAAGCTGATCGACCTAATTTGCAGCTGATTCTCATTTCTGTATGACAAAAGGAAAGCACAGATTTTAAAATGATAAGCGACCTTATACAGAAAATAAAATGCATGTGTTGGTCACCCATATTGTCCTAAAACACGATCCCCCTTTCACTATTACTGCAAAACGTTGTTATCAGTTATATAGTAAAGGTTTCATTCTCCCCCACTTGTAGTAATTATAGAAAATAGAGCATTTGTTCACTGCCTAGGCTATTTTTTGAAGAAAAAAATAATAGTGGAGACAATGGAAATTGCCTACCACATTAGCCCATCCATGCTGAGCATGCCCATACCATGGCCTACATTTAACACTTCCACTAAAGCAGACTCCTGCAAACAGAGAACCTCATTGAGACAACCTGATTTGCACATTTTTTTCCTATCCTTTTTTTTCTTATTTTCTTCTTTCTGGGAACTGGTATATACATATATAGCTAGCTACCACTAACCAGCATGACCTCTGACCCAGTTCAGCCATTGCCTTCCTCTGTAGACAAGGGGCATTGAGACCAATCCACCATCATCGAGTTATTCTGTAAACAGGCAACAAAAAGAAAACAAATGCTTTCACAGCAAGATGGTAAGTCCCCCACATCTACAGCAATTACTGACTGGTTCCATTCTTTCCACTCCTCTAATTTAGGAATTTCTGCTTCAGTTGAAAAGTTAGAATCTATACAATCTTTGTTAACCCTGCTGCAAATGCAGATTCTCCAAAAATTGCAATGGTGTGGCTGTCTGAAGAGGATGAAGAATGATCCTCAGGGGAAGCAAACTCTTACTAGTCTATACACCCTAACCATGGCTGGGATAGTGTTGCTTTACCCTCTCACTTGAGCAAGTCAAAGTCTGATGCTGATAAAATCAGCATCCATTTTAGATCTAAAACACCCACATTTTTTTTGTACATAAACACATTCAAAATGAAGTCCATCAGATCCATTATTAACAGGGAGGCTTTTTTACTTCCATCAACCTACAGGACACATATCTAAATGTCTCAATCCACAAAAACATCAACAGTGCCTGAGGTCTCACATAGCCCCTTGAGTATATTCAAAAGTAACATCAACCCTAGTGGACTACATTCACCATCATGGATTATCTGTGCTTCCTTAACTAAGTAATCTACTGCTGTGAGATGCTTCCTACTCTACCAACCCTTACAAAACCCGATTTACATGGATGGAATGCACTTTCTACCCCACACAATCCATCATATTTCTTATTCAGACAACACTTGTGGGGGAATGTAATAAAAGTCACAAATAGGGAAACAGCATAAATAAGCATAGAAATGTGCATTTAGCAATTTAATATTCTTCATTAAACTGTTATTTCATTGCTAATTTTAATCTGGTATTCTTAAGAAGTGCTTGAAGATGTCATAATCTTTTTGAGCAAACATAACAACTTTTTCAGTAAGAACTTTTATTACATGCATTGCACACTGGAGCAAAGATAAAATTCATAAGCCTTCTTCCACTGTCAGAAGAGGTCACTAAACAGTTTCCGGGTTTGCAAAAAATATTACATTTGCACAAAGGAAATTTTTTGCACAAAGGCATAACTTTTTGCATTGCGAATATATATTCCATTGCCGACTTTTATTCCATTCCCCCCAAAAGTTTCTTATAAGCAGGTCACAGTTTGCAAGTATATTGATAGAATTTCCTGCATGAGGCTCCTTAGCCTCAAGACATTTTGAGTAGAGGTAGGTCTCTTCATCCAATTTATGTTTCGCTTGTCATCTTGTCTCCTAAGAGTTTGAGTGAATTCCTTGCATTCTGTGCAAGACTTCTGTACTGCTCTTACAGGACTTCTAGAAAAGGATTTATCAGTAGTATAAGAAGTTCCCTTTCTAATTAATAATTCTTTTTTTTTTCTATTTGAAGTGATGCCTGTACATCCACTTTTCTTGACAGTTTCTTGATTTCACAGTATAATTAGGGCCATATCCTAACTATAACTTCATATAAAGCATTACAAAATATAACTACTTTTCTTTGTATGCCACTTGGCCACAGCACTTTATTTTACATTGAATATAGCTTATGCAAGGAATAAATATTTACAGTGAAAGTTAGTTTCTCAGTTTTGTCATGGTACATACTAGATATACTGTATGTCCGTTTTTTAGACACCGATGCATTTTCGCCAAAAAAATCGGACGCCGGTGTCAAAAACGAGGCGCCGGTGCCGTTTCGCCCATTACTAGTAATGGACAAGAAATAAGGCACCACAGTTCAGAACAATTTCAAAACATAACAATATGTTTATCTTTTGTCCAGAAATCAAGTCTTTAAGCCTCCATAGTAGATATTGTTTTGTCATATTGGACACAAATTTACTTATTAGTACATGCTATTATTGTTGATGAGGGACAGAAGTACAAAGACGTTTTGATCAACTAAATAATACTGTACAGTAGAATGGTATACATGTCCATACAACAACTGGTTTCACATTCGTCTGTAGCACATGGTCACAAGATTATAGTACCAAAATATGCAATTATTGGTTTTAGACATTTTTTACACTGTACATATTATGAACCAAAACATGTCATCATTGTTCACATTGTTACCTGAGCTGTTATTTCCTGCTAGCATTGTTGGGCTAACAGATGATCTTCCAAGCCTACTTGAGACATGAGTTGGACCAGGAGTTCCATCCCATTCCTGAGATTTTACAGAATCTCTTGATGGAGGTGATGAATGATGAACACCTCGCTCTTTATTTTCCAACTTTGGTAAGGGTTCCGTGCTGTGGCTTCTGACTTTTATTTCATCTGATGGTTCTAATAATATAATGTACAAATAAATCAACATCAAAAAATATTTCAGAAAGGGGACAAAAAAAACATTTTGATCCATACTGTTTATATCAATGTGTAGGCTATGCTGTAAATTAGGGGTGAATCATCTACCTACTTCATAAATATACTAACATGAGCATTGTGAGTATTACATATAATGATTTCTAGTTTTCTAGCTTTTTGTCTAAAATTATTTGCACCAAATCTCTTATGCTCCTATGCTGGACAAACCCCCCCCCCCCACCTTTTTTAAATCACCTAAAAAGCTATCTTCTGTTTCTCTAAGTTGTGATATTGGCAGTTGCAGGGAACTAGGCATAGGTTGCAACATTGGGGGGGCAGGGATATACTGGTCATGGACCTCTTCTATCTTCTTTCTCCTAGTTCAGCCCTTCTGTACTGTAAGTCTCTGGTACACCAAATCTCCCCACTCACCTATGTACCGTTGCATTATTGCAAGGGAAGAAAGTGCAGGAATCAGCACAGGGGAAGGAGGTTGGGGGTGTCTTGGTCGATGTAGCCAAGGTGGGCATCTGGGGCAATTGGTTGTAGTTGCTTGCCTCTGGAACTCTAACCTTTAGGCCAATTTTTGGCTAGATATGGGTCAGGTTGGCCCATTGGAGGTCGGACAGATAAACTGCATAATCAGTGTAAAGGACCCAAATGAAAAAAATCTGCCCATGTATGGCCAAGAACAAAAAAATAAAAAAAAATATACCAACAAAAATCCAAATAAATTACTTTTATGTATTTAAATATAGTGTGCTATTTTCCTTCACTGGTAATACAGTATGTGTGTGTTTGTTTAGAGTTATAGGTCTTGTTGATTTTTTAATGCTTTTGTAAGTAATTGTTACTTAAAATTCCAAAACTTGTCTGTTTTGTCAACTTCTCAACCTGTCAGTTCAGGTTTCTAACACCAACGGGTTACAGAAGTACAAATATATCGCCCCCTCATAAAGGGACATGGGGGATCAGATAGGTAATGTAAAAACATTAGACAATTATGTAACGATAATGTTATGATAGTTGTTAAAACAAGGTTTAATTGCTGGTATAAAACTCTGCTAAAGTGTTTCACAATTACATTATTTACATACAATAATAGTATATTTACTGGTATATGCTGCATTATCTCAAATGCTTAGGGTGTGGAATTTTTTGGATAAGGTTTTTTTCTGTTATTTGGATCACCATAAATTAGGTGTGCTAAAAATCATTTAAACATTATGCAAACCCAATAAGATTGTTTGCAATCAAGATTAATTCATGAAGCTTAGTAACCATGAAGAACAAGGTACTATTTCATTATTACAGAGAAAAAAGAAATTAGAAGTATATGCTTAGACTTAAGTCTACTAGATTCTTACTACATGTATCTTTATGCAACACTAATGTATTGTTTGTTTTGGTTTGCTGCTTGGAGGTCAAATTTCAAGATAGTGGTTGCCACAGACCTGTAGACTGAAATTCTGCCACTTTCCATTAATTTCTATGGGATTTTAAAAGAGTATTTATCAATGGGTGAAAGTGAAAGTTCATCTTTTGATAAATACGCCTTTCAAAATCCCATAGAAATGAATGGAGAGTGGCGGAACTTCACTCTAAAAGACTGAGGTGATCTTTAACTTCACGCTTTGATAAATACACCCCATGGTGTGGGAATTGGCGTCTGCATTGTCATTAAAGAAAAGTTGAAGAGGTCAGAAGAGATCATTTATGAACACTGGGCAAACTGAGAATGAAAGCAAAAATGTTATGGTTTTTATGGGCTACTTTCCCAGTGCAAATATGAGCCCCAGTTATTATTTATAGTTATTACTTATGTAAAATCACAACTCTTGTTTATAATGTCAACTGTGTCTGTGTTAAGGGACAGACAAGAAATTAAAGTATATGATACATCAATGCATAGAAAAATGCCATGTTAAAGGTGTTTAAAAAATAAAACAGGCTGGCCAAGCTCAACAAACTCTGTTGATAATATAACATGCAAATCCAAACTGCAATACATTGTTTTTCCAAGAGAATGAAGTAACAGTTGTATTCTTTGTTTGTTTTTTTTATGAAAAATGACAAGTTGAAGGTGTTTAATAAAAATGAAATGGGCAAACAAGCTCTGTTGATACTATAACATGCAATCCAGAACTGTAATATAATTTTATTGACTTATTATGAAATAGACTAACATCAGTTGGCTATTGGCTAGTGTAACATACTGAAAACTAAAAACAATTCACAGAATACAATTGTTTCTTCCTATGATAAAAAACACGGGGACATGTAGGTTTAAAGCTCAGGATCTTTTTGGGACATTTTACATGAATAAGGACATTCTATGTTATTATATTATTGAAGTACACCACAACATTTTACACTTTTGATTTTTACACAATTTAAATTTTTTTTAATGGAGCAGTTAGCTTTCCTTTACTAATTTTACTACTTTGCAGCATATAATAATGCAATGCAATGCTTTGTTTTAATTGAACTCTGAGGGTGCCTGGGACAATTAGTGACAAGTGTATGCTCTGCTTCTCACAGCTACTCTTTGAACAGTTACCATTTGCCTATCTATTACTAAAAGTGCTGGTTTTAATCTTTCAGCAAAAAAAAGAGATAAGCCACTGAAGGACCATTATTTGTTCCTCGTGTTTGTGGCAAAAAAAGAAATGCATCCTTACTAGGGGTAAAGACACTAAATGAGTTATCGTGTGAAATGAAACATAGACAATAACCCTCATAAGCATAAGTGTCAAGAAATTCTCTCCCTCTTGATCAAGATCACAAGTGCCATGTATTCTTTTATATTAGCAGCACCATTATTTTGTTAATAAATAAGTTGCTAAAGTAAAGAGGGAAATTTGTCAGTGCCTGAGTCAACAATTGCTCATAGTTGCATAGTTAAGTTGGGTTAAAAAAAGTCCAACAAGTTCACTAACTATAGATTTTGGTATCACAATAGCCTTGGATATTTTGTCTGTCCATAAAATCTTCCAAACCACTCTTAAAGGCATTAACAGAACCAGCCAACACAACAATATCTGGCAGGGAATTCCACAACCTCACTGTCCTCACTGTGAAGAACCACCTATGTCGCTTCAAATGAAAGTTCTTTTCCTCTACTCTAAAGGTGTGGCCTCTGATGCTTTGTTTTATGGAAAAAAATATCCCATGCTCTAATGTACTTGAACGAATAATCAAATCCCCTTGAATGTGGCTTTTTTCAGAGAAAACAACCCAAACCCAAAACAGTCTACTTTACTTACTATTTTTACAAAAGTGTAGTGGCAAGAAGAGCAGTAGTTCCACCCAATAAATGCCTTCTGTTACAATTTTGCAGCATCTAACACATTACTGGGTAGAAATATCAGTGTGTAATATGTCTGAAATTAAAGCTCACCGCAGTAAACTCCACCACTCTCATGCCTGTGGGATTATCAGGAGTATCTATTAAATGGTCAACCTTAACTTTAACCCATTGATAAAGAAAAACATCTAAAATCCAATAGGAATGAATGGAATTCTGCTGTGGTGACTTCTAATTTCACACTATGATAAATCTGCCCCTTACAATGTTATTATATGGTGCAGAATTGTAATAGGAGGAATTTATTGGGTGGAACTACTGCTCTTCTGGCCATTGTGTCACTTATTTATTCAGCTGTTTTTGTAATTGTATAAATGTAACATATTTTTATATACTTTTTATATTACAATTGATTTTTAAAATATTTATGAACTCATGGACAGATATTTTAATATTGTTTTTATGCAATTATTGTGAGGGTACTTTGTAATTAGTAGCAATTCATAAATAATAGTCCAAATTAATAAAAAGGTACACCTAAAATATTTATATTTGTAATGAATCCATGCTATAATATTATCATCAAAATAAATATGTGTTATCTAGTAGGGGACTTTTGTATTATATGTGATATTGTTGATATGTAATTCTACCTGGTTGATATTTTATCCCCTGATGTGGTTTTACTAATCGGATTATAATATTGGATTATATTTCAAGATGAAATTGTGGCTCATAGAAGCCTTTAACCATATGAGGTATATGAAGAGATGTGGCATTCATGGTTTAGTTGATCTTTAATTTATTGTAAAGCAGTAAAGGTATGGGACCTCTTATTCAGAATGCTCGGGACCTGGGGTTTTCTGGATATTGGATCTTTCCATAATTTAGATCTGCATAATTTAGGTCTACTAGATAATCATGCAAACATTATATAAACCCAATAGGCTGGTTTTGTTTCCAATAAGGATTAATTATATTTTAGCTTGGATCAAATGCATGGTACTGTTTTATTATTACAAAGAAAAAGGAAACATTTTTTAAAAAAAATCAGATTAGTTGGATAAAATGGAATCTATGGGAAATGGTCTTTCCATTATTTGAAACTTGATAGATTTCTGGGTTTCTGGATAATGGATCCCATACCTGTGTTCAATAAGTAACATGTATATAGAAATTATGTAATCTAGCATATATATATTGTACGAAACAAAATCTAAACTATAGAAATGCGTACTTATAAGTAAAAGTCCAGGAGCTTCTCTTCAGATTTTCATTATACTTAATTTCACAGATGTATTTCATTTTATGGTCTGTGCCCTATCATCAGAAAACTAATAAGAGCAAAAATGAACAGCTGATTGGATCAGACAGTAATATCCTGTGCTACAATGCTCATTCCAGATTATGGTTAGGAGATGATATTGATCAGCTAAGGCGAAGAATAAGGGTAGAACAAAATGCACTGTACATTTCTGAATTGTCTAATTTTATTAGTTAACCCTGAAAGCTCAAAACAGCAATTTTGTTTTCTTCACTAATAAAGCAAAATACAGATTTACCATTCAGATAATATCAAGCAAAGGTGGAATGGCTGAAGGATGAAATGTATTAATCTGATTTATTTTTGCAGCCCCCTCTAATACTGTATGCCCTTGTGCAAACACAAATATGCCTGCCTTACACCTTAAAGGACATGTAAAGCCTACATTTTCCTACCATGAAGTTGGGCATATCTTCCCCACCCCAAACCACATCATTTGTACTGCATATACCCCCTCCATTTGCCAGCGCCATCACATTTTCCTAAGAAAAAATAGCAGCTTCCACCCGGCAGCCATTTTTCCTCTGACACATCATCAGTTACATTGACATCTGCAAACAGGACTTGTGTGCTGTAAAGTTCATGCAATGCAGAATGCAGAGTTACACAGGCACAACATATTTTGATAAAAAGTTCTGCTGTGGTTGAGCACTGTAATGGTTAAGCTGAGCTCAGGAGAGGTGGTTAGGAGAAAAAAAATAGAATCAGACAGCTAGAGCTGAAGCAACAATGCTATCTCTTCATTGGCTGCTAGACTGTAGGATCTATTTAGTAATCTGAGCTAAGAATAACTGAGCATGCTCATGAACCAACAGCTCAAGTATATTCCTGAGGGAGGGGGCAGAGTGGATTAGAGGAGTAGAAGTGATTAAGGGGATGCTGCAACCTTACTTTTAACAACCAGGGTGGCAGGTATCTAAAGATTTCAAAAAAGCTGTTCACTGATTACATTTTTGTGAGGAGGGTTTACATGTCCTTTAATTCATACATTTGCCATGAGTGAACTAGGCAAATTGATGGACTTTGAAAGTATTGTAATAGAAGAATTCTTGACAACGCTTAAGAAACGCAATTGTTGTTCTTGATCAAACAGTATTGTTTATCTTTATTTTTGATTAATATACCCTTTAGTGTGCACTGCACATTCAATTCAGAAACAAAAATTTTAAGGCAATAAATCTTTTTCAAATTGAACTGGCATTATCATTTACCTTTGGGGCAGATTTATCAAGGGTCGAAGTGAAAATTCAAATTAGAATTTTGGACTTTTTTTATGGCCAAAACAGTGAAATTTGACTAGGGAATTGTTAAAATCCGATTAGAGTTTTTTTTAAAAATTCAAATTAGATTTTTGAGATTTATCATACAATGGCCCTTGAAGAACTCAAATTTGACTTTTGCCACCTTAAAACTGCCGAATTGCTGCCTATGGAAGACGTCCTGGGATCAGTTTAGAGTTGTTTGCAGCCTTTCTGACATTCTAGTTTTTTTTTCGGAGAATAAACTCGAATCAAATTTGATTCGAATATATCCCTTTTTCAAGTATCACTTGAAAAAGGGATATATTCCTGAAACATGTCGTGATTCAGCACCAATAAAGGGTAATTGCAGACAAAAGTACTGCCTATGTTCCAGTCTGTTTCAACTTCCTACATTTGCGAATACTAATACACAGTGGATGGTGTGTATATGAAACAGCAGGACAAAGTAATCATCCCACTCTGAAAAATAAGTTTCATTAATAAGGCTGCAAACAACTCCAAATTGATCCCAGGACATCCTCCATAGGCTAAAACAGCAATTCGTCAGGTTTAAGGTGGCGAATAGTGGAATTTGAATTATTAAAGGGCCAGTACATGATACATTTCAAATTAGAAGTTTTTTTAAAAACTAGTATCGAATTTTAACTATTCCTTAGTTGAATTCCACTTAAAAAACTACAATTTTTACTTCGACCCAGATAAATCTGCCCTTAACATATATAGGGCCAGATTCAGTTCAGTTACAAAACATTTTTCACGTGAAAACTCATGGACGAGATTCAATATGAGATGCAGAAAAACTCTGTGAGAAAAATTCTGTAAGAAAAACTGGAAATTAATTAGTAGAAAAGTTTTTTCTCCTAGATTTGAATCTCATCCAGGATTTTTCATGTGATAAACCATGACATAACTTTTTCTCACTGAATTGAATCTGGCCCATAATGCTTATAAGGCATTTAGTATAGTCTTACTTTCATCAGAGTCGAGTGTATAAAAACGTACTTTCTGGAGGTTCTTTAGAACGTCTTCCACTGGAGGGTTTCCTCAGCAAGCTTCTTCCTGAGGTAAGGAGGCTGGATAATTCTTCAAGGGGACTAGTAGGTGTTCTGGAACGTAAGCTGCTTTGAGATGAATTATAAGTACTGGTAGATGCATTAACTGACTTCCCTTCTTGAGGGCTATTTCTAACTGTAGAATGAGGCACTGATGGAGAACTTCTTGAGAGACTTCCCGTATGGACAGATTCATAAGGTGGTGGTCTTTTGAGGCTTAAAGGAGTTAATGACCTACCCATGCTCACAGGAGAAGGTGAAGCAGAATGACATTTAGGATAACCATGTGGAGACTGAGTTCTGTACATTATAGAAGAATGTGGAGGAGAAGACTGAGAGTGCCCAGATGAACTAGTTCCATGTGATACAATAGTTGGATCCTTCTCCACCTTTTGATGTCCTGGAATGTGTGATGAGGGTGAAGCACTACCTTGTTGTTTGATGTAAGACACATTTTCTAGTACAGGTAGTTTTGAAAACTCAAGTGGAGTTAAAGGTGACTCATCAGAATTTGGGGAACACTGAGCTGGTGCTGGTGGAAACACCAATAATGGTGGCCTTTGAGAAAGTAAGTTTGGGAAGGGAGGTGGAATATCACAAACCTGGCCTTTTGGGGTTGATGGCACTGAGGACTTGGTGAATTCTAAGTCAGGCACTGTGGGAGTAGCACATTGAGAAGAGCAACTGATATGATCTACTTCATAAAGACATCTAGAATCTTGAACTATATCATCAAAGATAGGGTATTTCATTTCTTCATATACAGCTTCGCTTTGGTCTTCATCATCTCTTTTAAAGTCTCTTAGTATGTTTCCAACCATTTCTATATAAACAGGTTCTTCGTCCTCTCTATCAAGTGCAGTGGTGCTAATGTGTGATGAAGATGATTCTCTGAATAATGTACTCTTCATTGAGCCATGCTTTTTTATGTATGTTTCATCAAATGATGTACTAAGGTGAGTGTTTGGGTTTCTCTTCGGCTTGGGTGGTGGGATCTTCTTAGTATATTCATCACTATGTGGTCTCTGCTTTGCTGAAACTAAAAGAAAAACAAAGGAAACTCTAATTGTAGGTAATTGGATTTTCAAAAAAACAGTTGTCTACCTGGTGTGAAGAAATGTAAATCTGTAAAAAGGTTTTGTTTAGTTCAAAAAAACCCATCTGAAGCCTCTCCAAAAGATTCCTTCCTGACTCTAAAATGGCAATTGGACTAGTTCCTGGTTCAACTTGTACTATGAGCTATATCCATAACCCTGTATTCCCTCACTTACTAAAAAGCAATCCAACCTCTTCTTAAAGTTATCTAATGTATCAGCCTGTAAAACTGATTCTGGGAGAGAATTCCACATCTTCACAGCTCTCACTGTAAAAAACCCCTTCCGAATATTTATGCGGAACCTCTTTTCTCTTTTCTAATCGGAATGGGTGACCTTGTGTCAGCTGGAAAGACCTACTGGTAAATAAAGCATTAGAGAGATTATTATATGATCCCCCTATATATTTATACATAGTTATCATATCTCCCCTTAAGTGCCTCTTCTCTAGCATGAACATCCTCAATTTGGCCAGTCTTTCCTCATAGCTAAGATTTTCCATACCTTTTACCAGCTTAGTTGCCCTTCTCCGTACCCTCTCTAATACAATAATGTCCTGTTTGAGTGATGGAGACCAAAACTGTACGGCATATTCTAGATGGGGCCTTACAAGTGCTCTATACAGTGGAAGAATGACCCCCTCCTCCCGTGACTCTATGTCCCTTTTAATACAACTCAAAACCATATTTGCCCTTGATGCTGCTGACTGGCAAAAAAAAAAAAATTGAATTTTTTTGTTCGACTAGGGAATAGTCCAAATTCGATTCGAATTTGAAAAAATTTGAAAATTCGAATATCGAAATTTATCATGTACTGTCTCTTTAAAAAATAGACTTTGACCATTCACAATCTAAAACCTGCTGAATTGCTGTTTTAGCCTATAGGGGACCTCCTAGAATCCATTTGGAATCAATTGGTGGACTTTGAAAAATTTAAGTTTTTTTTGGGGAAAAACTTTGATTTGAATTCAATCAAATGCGCTATTACTTTTATTCTTATAATTCTTATTCAGCCGAATACAAACCTATCTGATCAAAAACAGACCTATTTCGGTTGGTCTTTTTGAATTGAATTTCGAAGTTTTTCAATTTTGAAATTCGACCCTTGATAAATCTGCCCTTTACTGTAGAGGCAGCTTAATCCCAAATGCAAAGCCAAACTCTTAAGGATGTATATTTATAAAACTGAACCAAAAAAGAACAAAGATTAAACTTCCCTTTTAAAGGGGTACTATTGTGAAAATGAAAATGCAAAATAAGCTTCGTTATACTGAAATAAGAAACTTTCTAAATGCAGGATTTGTGCAAAAGGCAGTTATTTTTGTTTGTAATGGAATCAGTTATTTGAGTGAGCTCTAATACATCTGCTAGGAAAGGAAGCCCCCATGTAAGATATATTGGATCTAATTGTCAATGAATATCTGACTAGTGATGGGCGAATTTATTAGCCAGGCACGAATTTGTGCGTTTCGCAGCAGACGAATAAATTTGCGAAGGTTCGCCAGCAAAAAATTGGCATCAAAAAAATGGACGCCAGCGAATTTGCTGTTTCGCTTTTGGGCAAAGAGAAACGCCCCAAATTTGCCCATCACTATATCTGACAACTGCAGCATGAAGACAGAATGAAGAGAAACAAGCTGCCAGAGTGAACATACATTTGACTATTTCAGAAATGGTGCAGAATGTTTAATTTCTATTTAGAAAGTTTCTTATTTCAGTATGATAAAGCTTATGTTAATTGTTTATTTTCACAATAGTTCCCCTTTAACTATAATTATGTATCTATGTAATTATATGTTTTGAAAAGTTTGCAATGTTATGAACTGTATGCTGGTTTCTGTACAAATGTGCTACACTACACAGCTTTTTATAAAAAATATTTACTCAATGGGCTTATATTTATATATTTTTGTTATCCAATTCCTGGATTTTTTTCAGTCTATACAAATGGTCATGCTAATAAAATATCTTTACCAGCAAGCTAAGAAAACTTCAGACATTATTGTGCCACTGGGTTGCTTAATTGGTTCCTGAGCATGCCTTTTGATTGAAGTGCTATGCCTAGGTTTTATGAAATGCTTAAACTCCTCAAAATCATCATGAAGTGTTTTTGTTATTGTTTGTTTCAGTTGCCTGTTGGAATAACAGTCTGTTCTGCATAATTATAAAGGTTTTAAGAGTTTAATATAAAAAAGGAATTTGCAAAACAATGTTAAATAACATGTGGTAGACTAGCTGGCACAGTACATAATTTTCCCAGCGTTAGCACATCATTTTCTTACTAATTACTACTGAAAATCTGCTGTCTTACATTCATTTGAAAAGTAGCTTATACAGTATATAGTAGTCTTCACATAATTTAATCAATGGACCAGCTGGCTGTTTTAAACTGTCTGAAGACTCTATCAAGCTGAAGTTCGATATGAACATGATATAGTGGGCACGTCAACTACTTCAAGATATTGACTCTGTACATTTGTGTTATCTTGAGGGTTGAGTGACTCTTTAGAAAGAAATCTCTTTGTTCAGTGTTTCTAAAATATCCTTTCTATTTCTCTGGTTATAACTGATACTTTTACGCAATTTCCTACCCCTTAGTGATGGATATTTGTACACCATCACACCCATTAGTAGTAGTAGATAAAACAGTTAAAGGAAAACTATACCCCCAAAATGAATACTTAAGCAACAGATAGTTTATATCAAATTGAATGACATATTAAAGAATCTTACCAAACTGGAATATATATTTACATAAATATTGCCCTTTTACATCTCTTGCCTTGAACCTCCATTTCGTGACTCTATCTGTGCTGCCTCAGAGATCACCTGACCAGAAATACTACAACACTAACTGTAACAGGAAGAAGTGAGGAAGCAAAAGGCAGAACTCTGTCTGTTAATTGGCTCATGTGACCTTACATGTGGTTTGTATGTGTGCACAGTGAATCGTACGATCTCAGGGGGCGGCCCTTATTTTTTAAAATGGCAATTTTCTATTTATGATTACCCAATGGCACATACTACTAAAAAACTATATTATTATGATAATGGTTCATTTACATGAAGCAGGGTTTTACACATGAGAAGTTTTACTCAGTATCTTTTAATAGAGACCTACATTGTTTGGGGGGTATAGTTTTCCTTTAAGAATTTGTGAAATAGGTTACCAAATTTAGAACTGACAATATCAACAGGTTCTTAAGTTCTGTATTTTTTTCTGATAATATCAATGTGTGTTGAAACACAGTATTCATTCATTTCTCAATGAACAGGCAAAGAGGATTCTACTCTATAACTGCCATTTGCACTTTTGAATATCAACATGGACAAAGTCTTGACATACTGTACTGGCCTACAGTTCAAATCAAGCAGTTCATCAAATGGAATACTTACTATCTGTTCTGTCTGTGAATTTTGGGCTCTTGCCTAGTGTTCCAAAGTTTACAGTTTCAGATGAAATGCTCAGCTTTGTGTTTGGATCTCTTTTTGGCTTTGGTGGTGGCTGTTTACGAGAACAACCACTGCTGTCGTCCTCAGTTCCACCCACAGAATGAAGTGACTGAGAACGCACAGAAAATCCACTGGAGCATGGGTGTGGTAACCTGTCTTGTGGAGCAGGCATTGTCATAAATCCCATACGAAAGTGTTTATTCACATAGCTCCCTTCTGTTCCTCTTGCTACTTCTCCACCAATGCTGTAGCGTTAAAAAAGAAAGAAACTCATAAGCAAAGGAAAGCTGAGTGCCACAAAATACAATCCAAAAGAGAAAAAAAATATGGGCATCTTGTCAACCTACAAATACATCCTCTCTAACAGTAGCTTCATTTTAACTTGAAACTAAATGTTTTTTGATAGCTGGTATAAGTATGTATATATATATATATATATGTATGTATGTATGTATATATATATATATATATATATATATATATATATATATATATATATATATCAATATTTCATGGACCAGCACTCCCTTTAATGTGAAACAAAAAAATCATTTATTGCATCTTTTCTCCAACGTTTCGGTCCCTCTTGGGACCTTTTTCAAGGATCATCCTTGAAAAAGGTCCCAAGAGGGACCGAAACGTTGGAGAAAAGATGCAATAAATGATTTTTTTGTTTCACATTAAAGGGAGTGCTGGTCCATGAAATATTGATGTATACAAGACTTACCGTGCACCCCAGCTTGTTTCAAGATTGATTTTGGAGTGCGGATACTCATTTGGAAGATTTATATATATATATATATATATATATATATATATATATGTATGTATATATATGTGTGTGTGTATATATATATATATATATATATATATATATATATATATATATATATACACACACACACACACATACACACACACATAAACACACACTGTTTTATTTTAGGATGTGAATTCCAATAGATTACCTCCACAGTGGGGCTCATTTATAAACTTCGCACAGAGCAGAATGATTCACACATTGAATATATGTGCCCTGCACATGGTTATATTTCTAAAGCTGAATGAGAGTGGTGTATTTAATGTGCAAACAAAATTGTGAATTTTTTTAAAAATTTGGCCAAAATCGCAAATTGCAAAAATTTATGCACACACAGAAGAAATATTTGCAAAACAGTTGCGATTTTAAATTGCTGTCAACGCTATTTTTACATACAACAGCCCCGCTCAGTGACTTCACTAATGCAAACCTCTCACTTGGAACCATTTGCGAAAATTTGTACACAATGCGAATTTGCAAAAAATGGAAAGATGGGCAAAGCAGTGCAATATTTTAGCGGTCAGGAAAAAACATGGGCAAAACAACCATTTTGTGAATAAATATGCAATGTACAAACTTTTGCAATTGCAGATAACGATAAATATTTATAAGATTTTTCTTTTTTTAAAAAAAAAATATCAAAATGACTGCTGGCAGTTTTCTTTCTTGTTCTCATTTTATTACATATAACAGATCAGAAGTTGCATGTGTAATACATTTATGGTATGAGGCTACATTAGATCAGTTTAAACAACTGTCATAGAGTTAATTAATTTATTTTGCACGGCATAGTTAACACGAAAGTTTGTATCAGAATGGCTGTATATGTGATGATCTTTCTGAATTCACAAATGTGGTTTTACAAAGAAATTGAGACAGTTTTATCACACTTTGCCTTTGTAACTGTGGCTTGGATGATTGATCACTCAAACCCAGACAAACATTGTTTTGTCAGAATTTGATTGAATCGTATGAAAAAGCTGTGTGTGTATTGACAAGGGGACTCCTCAAATGACCCTTCGCCTTCAACTATCCCATTGAACCCCATTGTTACATGCCATAATGAGACACCAGGAGCCAGAAATGGTGAAAATGGAATTTATTCACTTCATTTTATGAAATAAATAGAACCTTGCCAGCCTCACCCCAAGTCAATATTCTAGAATTCCATAAGAGATCGCTACTATGCTCTGCTGCTCCTCACTTGAGATCAGCACTATGTCATTATATCCACCACTGAGTATTAGGCTGCCTCTACCTACAGAGAGGATGACCCCAAACTCTACTACAAGCAGGAGCTGCATATCCTACTATAAGTGAGGTTCAGCAGCCCCGCTGTCAGTCTGGAATATGCAGAGTGTCAATGATAGGAAATCCAAGCAGGCTGTCACCTAGCACAAGCAGTAGTAGCATTGGTATCAATCAACCCAATGTGCAGTCACAGGAGAGAACCTCCTTTTTCCCTCTTCTAAATTTACCTGTGCAGTACTCTGGCAAGGTCCTACCGCTGCTGTGACAAATAAAACTTTTCATATTGTCACATATGATATCAAACGTTATCATATATCCATTGTTTTGATCCAGAGGAAGGCAAAAAACCCAGCCTGAAGCCACTGCCAATTATGCCTCAAGAGGGAAAAAATTCCTTCCTGACCCCAATGGCGATCGGAAATATTCCCTGGATCAAGCATTTGACATTCATTAAAATGAATAATAACATGCAAACTCTCTCATGTTTATACTGTATAACTGTACCGAAACCACAATACATGCAGGAATACATCTACATTTGCTTATTAATAGATAATATGGGAACATAAAAAGAAACTCCTGACATTTCACAAAATATGCAAAAAAGGGGAGGGTGGGTGAGTTGTTTCTACCTGCTCAGAAGATAAGGAAGTCAACTGCTTCTTCCCCCACATTCATCTCTTTCTTCACCCCAGCCTGGCATTTCCCTGCCTTAACTCATTCCTACTCATCCAATTACAGCTATATCTGATTTTGCAATTTGGCTGCTGGTCATTTGGATCCCTTGTCATGCAGCCCCTGCGTTTATAGCTCCAGGCTTTCCTTTCTTTATACACTGCAACTATAGATTATCTTTAGCATAATAAAGGAACCCAAGCAAGATATAACAAGTTCTTGGGTGCAACCTTATCCCAACAAAGCAGATACCATTGCTAGATATTCATATGCCAAAAATGATTTTGATAATTAAGCAATTAATCTGTTTGTAATAGATTAAACTCCCATTCATTTTACAGCATCTGGAAACTGGGCCGAATACTTAGGAGAAATTGGTGAGATTAGCAAAATAGAGTAAATAAACCTGTTTTTTTTTTGGATATGATATGACAATGCTTAACTACCTAAGCAACAAAGAGCTGCTGAGCTCATATCAGAAATAAAAGATAGGAAAATAAGATGGCATTGATTTTGCAATGAAGGTTTATCAGAATATTGAATATTTAATTGGATATTAAAACCAAAATGGCTCAAAAATATTATTAAATATGTATTTTGTTCTGCTCTGAAAATAACCTACTGCATCTACTCATTTCAGTCAATTCTTCCAAGAATGGCTAAGAATCCATTAACTCTTACAGCTTTATTTTTGTGAGTTTATGAGCAAGTATGGGTCAAGACAAAGGCACAGGTGAAGGAATGTTTAGCCCTGTATATATATAGTCCCATACTAAAATTATTGTTTTGGGAACAACAACCACACACACTAACCCTTGTGTAGTTGAGTTGGAAACTGAGAAAATGCACGAACACATTGGACCAGCTACACATCTAGTCTTTAATGTAAGCTTAACTTTATCCAATTCTATAAATTATCATTATTATTTATTTTAAATATATCAGGCTTGTTTGTTTATTTCTCTGGGTCTAACCATAGCGGCCAATCAGATCTTTGCTTTCAATCACCAATGTGTACTAGATTAATTGCTATGGGCTACTGCAGTGGTGCAATTTAGCATCCATTTTTGTAAAAAGATCAAGCAGGCAACATGGACACAATCAATATATAAGTCCTTAATTTTCAGTATAGATATATCAGAGATTGAAAACAGACTGAATCTAAAATGAAAAAAAAAAAGTAACATCTTCATGCCGAACATAAGATTTCAATATATGTTAGCCTATTTATTAAGTGTATTTCCCTACCCCCTTGGGGAGAGAATTCCCTGGTGTAATCTACATGGCATACAAAATGCATTTTTTATAAACAAAATATAATAATAATATTTTACTGAGATGCTTTATTGGAATATTCCCTTTTTTTATTAAATGCGGTTTATCAACGCCCATGGCTCCATATTCATAAAGCAGGGATTAAACATTCTATGACTCAGAATGCAATGACCTACATTTCTATGCAAGTGAGGAGAAGGAAAAAAATAGCCACATAAATGATGCAAACAGTGGGCTTCCAGTAGTTGCTTAGATCTAATTCATGAGCATTATGATAGCTCAGGAAGATCCATAGGGACCGATATGCACAGGGAAATATTAAATGATTACTATCAGTAAGGTCTGTGTTTTCTGTTTGCCTAAAAAATGTTTACTTTAGTATTATTTCATACTATTATCTTAAAGCTACAGTGTCTTACCATTCTGTTAGTAACTGTAGCTGTCAACAATCACGGTACAAGCGTAACCATTTTACAGTAATTTGTATTTTAATAGTAATACCCTGACATTCAGATTGTCTCTGCACACATTAGGACTTTTTTTTACTAATGCAAGAAGTGTAAAGCCTGCAATGCTCAAAAATGTATCCATTCAAGTGCAACTCACATAGGAACTTTCCTTGCCTACAAGGCTCACATAGTCACGTGGTTATGTCCAGGGCTTTTTTTGCATGTTGTACCTACATGCCACTGATGTCCTTCTAAAGAAGCCAATAGAAAAACAATTAGGTGATTCACATGCCCATTAATACTAGC
This sequence comes from Xenopus petersii, assembly GCA_038501925.1. Classification (NCBI taxonomy): domain Eukaryota; kingdom Metazoa; phylum Chordata; class Amphibia; order Anura; family Pipidae; genus Xenopus; species Xenopus petersii. The sequence goes on along the minus strand of CM076681.1, from coordinate 37,850,802 downwards.
AAAATGAAGCAACAACTAGCCAGGTGGGCTATGGTTGTGGTCAGCTTTACCCAGCTCTGTTTTAAACCTAATGCAAATTATTGCATACTACTTAGTGGTTGCTCCATATTATGCTGGAATTCAGTGTAAAAACATTGCATTGTGAATTTAAAAATCAGGGTAAGGGGTGGAGAAATATATTTACTGTTTGAATGCATGAAATTTCCAAGTCTTGAATCACAAATGTGTAACGAACTAAGAGAATGGCATCCCAATCTGTGTAGCAAGAGGTCATTAAAAGGAACTGGAGAGCTGCTGAATAAAATGCTAAATCACTTCAAAAACTGCAAATAATAAAAAATTAAAACTAATTGCATATAATCTCAGAATATCCCTCTCTACATCATACTAAAAGTTAATGGAAAGGTGAGCAACCCCTTTAACAGCTGCAAAAGCCACCATTAAAAAATTTGGTAGGATAGAAATACTGATTCTCATTTTAAAATGATAATAGAACCATGATACAGTCCATGACTTTGTGCTGGTAATGATATTAATCTTTTGATAATACTGTCCGATTGTCCAAATCTCTAGCATGTATTTGATCTGATGCTTTTTAGAGGATGTGAGGCTGCTTCAGAAATAGTGGGGAAAATTGGGAATTTAGAAGATGTTGTGGTATCATGCAAATAAAGTTCAGTAGAGACCTAAACTACAGTATACTGTAAATTCAATACCATTTTTTTCCATGAGGCAAGATGAATAGGGATGGGCGTATTTTTTTGCCTTGTTTTGCCGCGGAAATGAAGACTATAAACTTGTATTGAGTCATGCATCAAAAAAAAAAAAAAGACGTGCGACAAAAATATTTCACCTCGTGACAAAAAATTTTCACCGCCCATAGATTTTAATGGGCGTTGCGACATTTCGATGGTGGCGAATTTTTGGCGAAACAAAACGGGTCAAGTTCGACCATCCCTAAAGATGAAAAACTTTACTATGGGTGGAAAAAAGTCTATTATTAAGTGCCCAGTACACAAAAAGCATACGTCTGTCATGTGTTTTATGTTTGTTTATGTTAAAGTCACCCCTGGTAACTTCAATTAACAATATTTCTCATTTCTAAACCACATTTGGCTTTTTACTGATCCCACCATCCAACTGGCTGTAGTACTTTGTTTCTATTTCTTTCTATTTAGATTCCCACCACTGCCTTTGTAAACCTCACATTTTTCATTTCACTGTCTTCTATACCACACTGCCACTCATTTCATGTTTCTTTCCTTATCACACTCTGTTTCTGAACTATGTGCGTCTTCTAATTTCATCCTGCAAGAAACAGCAATTAGAAGAAATAAAAAGCTGTTCCTGGTATGTATCTCAAATACTTCGGAAGAAACATGGCCAAACTCCAAATTCATTTGGCAAAATTAGTCTCTCTAGACTGCTTATAAATAAACTTCCGCTGTCAGTTTGAAATTGCCTAGCAACATGAAATTCATGCTCTGTGTCTGAGCCTTATTTTGCTTATACCAATTTTCACAAGGACACTTGTCCAATGAAGTATTATTAAATGCTCCTCTCTGGTAAGTGTACAACTAAGGCTGTATATATTGCACAGAAGGTCTTATTCAATAAAAGCAGACAAGACATCATTCTTGCTCAAACTACTGCAAGAGCATTAATATTGGGCATTATTCACAATTGAGTAAATTAGGAAAACATATATATTAGGAAACAATTAGGAACAATTGACTGAAAGATACCACTTTATATGTTTTGTTAATTTATTTCATTGTTTAACTACAAACCTCTGCAAGGTATGCAACAGACTGGATTTTGGATCTCCCTTATTTGATGGACTTATGTACTTTAATTATTATCAATCATTGCTGTATCATAAATCATAAAATTGTTTCTAAAATCCTAATGTCTCAATTGTACCCTAACCTTTAGTTTGTAAACTCTAATTTGTAGGGCTCTCTAATCCTATTGTACTCTGTAACCCTTGTTTTTTTATCCACCATGTATTCACTGTTTGTTATAACTAAGGTAAAGCACTGCGTATCTTGTTGGCACTATATAAATAAATGATGATGATGATGGACTTTGATCTACAAATCTTCTTATGAACTTTGGAACTCTTGCATTTTTTGAACTTCGGACTGACACCCTTTAATTCATTGTTTTACTGTGGGTACTGGAAACTGATTTGCATAATTGTTGTGGGGTGGGGATTTGGTTGAAGCATATTTAAGGTGTATGGTGGGTTTTTATCAATCACCTGACAAGGGGCATGCCCCCCGAAACATAAATTTGTGACTCGGCACTAAGTAAACACAGGGAAATCCACTTTTAGTATTACTATATGTGTGCTGGAGTGGCTTTGTATAATTGCAACAATGTAGAAGCCATGAATAACATGAGTAGGAATAATAGGAAAATGTGAAAAAAATATTCTGAAATAATAACTATGTTATAAAACCAAAATTAAAAAAAAGTATATGTTGTTCCTACGTGGCTGCATAATTTAGACCATACATTAAAAAACTGTGGGTCCGTCACCTAAGGATGCCTAAATCTTTGCAGGAGGCTCCCTGGAGAATAACTGATGAGATTTTCATCCAATGCTTATTCATTACCATATTCATTGAAGCCCAGAGTGAAGGAGAGCTGGTGTCAACTTTGGAATAAATACTTATTTCATGTACCAAATATTCCAGAGACTATTGTATAGTATTATTACTGATACAATTTGGTATGAAGGAAAGACCTGAGTTAATCTCAAACTTTATTAATAAGGACAAGCTACAATGACAGCAGGTCTAGGCCTTTCATAGCTTGCTCAAGAAGTGAGTAAAAGATAGGGGTAGGGTTTCCAGCTGAGCAGTCCTCAACTCCAATGAGTAAAGCAAGACTAAGGCAGCATGCATTCTCTTAATGAAGGGGATCAGGGAGACTAATCTAAGTCTGATTCCTTATTCATCACTGCAATCCCTTCAAATAGGCAAGCAGAGCCTAGGGGAAAGCAACTCCCTGCTATTAATCTTTGTTGGAGCACAGACTGCTCTTTATATCTACTGTAGATCTCTCTATCTCACTATTACATGAAATAACCTGCCATGACTAAAGCCTTGTTCATGGGGTCCCTGCTTTCTGACTTTCACTAGAAGGGTTGTTCCTCTAGTCAGTACAGCTTTACTGGGGCCTTGTTAATCCCTGGCTCCTTGGAGCACATCCAACAGGGTCATCAACTGAAGCCCAAAGAGAAAGGCCACCCCTAAGCAAACACTGTGTTAAAGTGTGGCTGGAAGTGATCATACGCCTATTGGTCAATGACACAGATATGGAAATTAGATAACTAGATACATGGGCATCTGCCCAGCAACTAGGCACTGAAGCTCTATAGGGATTTAAAGCCAAAGGGAGGGTTACCAAACCTATGGGTCCCTTACAAACGCAATAGGGCTCATGAAGGTGAAGCCTGGAGCTACTGCCACCAGGCAGTAACTCCAGGGTTCCCTTAGGGTGCACACATCCATGATATGCCAAACACCGGAAACGGTCCCAGCAAACACTGGAAATGACACTAGACAGACAGGCAGAAAATATTTGGAGCAACTAAACAGATAACATCACACATTGTCCACTAAAATGAATGCTTTGACAAACTAAGACATAGCATAATAATATGATGATGATTACCAGCAAATGCATGCATGTATTGCATTTTTTAGCATTTTATAAATGCAATACATTTGTTTTTATCAGCTTCAGATGCATTTCTTGATGTATAGGAGCCCTTTGTGGCTAATCAGTATTAGATCCAAATGGCATGTTGCTTTATATCTTATATTGGTGAAAGTTGAATAGACAGACACAGTCACTGCCTGAGAATGAAAGTTTCTTGCTTTATGCCAAGTATATGAGTTATTTGAGGTCAGAAACTATAATACACACTTGAATGTCTTCAGATTCAGTGACCTTTAAGAAAAGGTGGCCACATTGTTTTTGATCTTGTGTAATATTTGTTCTGGTATCTGTATGGTTTCAGTATACTGAAACCCATTTGTATTTAATATAATACAGGTATGGGACCTGTTATTAAGAATGCCGGATAATGGATATTTCTGTAATTTAGATCTCTGTACCTACTAGAAAATTTAATTTAACATTAAATAAACCCAATAGGCTGTTTTTGCTTCCAAGAAGGATGAATTATCACATGCAAGGTACTGTTTTATTACAGAATAAAAGTGAATAGTTTTTTATTTGTATTTATAAATTTGGATTATGTGGATTAAAGGGACTCTAGGGGAGATGGCCTTCCTGTAATTCTGAGCTATCTGGATAGCGGGTTTCCAAGTAAGAGGTCCCATCTCTGTAATAGGTTGTGGTGTACTTAGCTATTGAATATGAAAGAAAGAATGTATTGTAGCTATGTAATCTACTACCATAGGAATGGGTTATACAGGTTAGTAAGATATTTCCCTTTGCAAACCGGGATACTGCTGCCAAAATGTTTTCCTTCAAAGATATTTAATATGAATTTTAAGTTTCAGCCTAAAAAATGTACTTAATGCCGCCCTAAAACTGGTCAACAGTCCCACACTGTGATTTGTTATGAATGATATATTCTCCTTCATAATTAATTTATATTAACAGGGGACATGGCCTCTTTCCAGTTAGCGTGAGGCCTAGCAGTGCCCTTGACATTCCTGGGATTATAGCAGGGCCTGCCAGCATTGCATTAACTGGATTTAATAGCCAAGGAAAGATATAAATTGGAAATGTCCCACCATTTTAGGCTAAAAAGTATTTTAATATTTTATTTATAGCAGATGACCTGTATTTATTAATCAGAGTTTAATAGCTGTGGATGTGTTTAGCCTTTCTATGTATTTGGAGAACAACAGATTAGATATATTGAAATGTTGCATTGCCCCCTGTAGAGTTTCACCTTGCCCTTTACAACTGGCACATATATTATTTTCATGGTAAATGACTATGCTGAAATAACTTTAGATATTGTCTACAGAGAATTTTGAAGCAACCCTTCTCTCCTGCCATGTTCTTGTTAAAATAAATAACTGGTCTCTCTATTGCAGCTGTTTTCAACCAAACTGTCAGGTATAAGGGGGCTCAGAGCCTTAGCTGGGTTGGGGGACAAACTGAAGGTGAGTTAGGGTGATATAGAAGGAATATCATTCCTAATGTTTTTTGTAAATAGGGGGAAAACAGAATAACAACCATTTTTTCTTCTTTCATTGTTCTTGTGTCCACAGAGCTGTATGGAACAAATCAGTAGGACATAATCTCAGACTTAGTAGGACAGAATCTATAACTGCACTAAAATAAATTGAATATTAAATATCTGCTTTGCAACCCTACAGATCCATGACCTCTGGTGTGGCCCACGTGTTCTGTCTCCTAAAGCTGTGTGACACTAATCTATATTTCTGAGGTTTTCCAAATGTCATGGAATCCTTAAAGCTTATAAAATATGGCAAAAAGCTATTTCAAAATCACATCAAACCGCAAAATGGATTCTCAGTGCTGCTGCTGTTTAACTCACCTGCTTCAGCAGTGAGCTCTCCCAGTCATATGAATCTAAAAGCACATTACAGGAATAGTTCAGCTATGCTGTACACTTGATTATTTGCATGGCAGTTCTCTATTGAAACTAAAGCTGATTCATTAGGGAACATGCCAGAACTAACATCAACTACATCTGCATAATTCTTCTTCTTCCAAAATGTGGTGGTAGAAACCCTGGAATTCACCTAATTTCCCCTTACATGGCAGATGGGTGAAGGTGTAGGGGGAAATGAAACTATGAATTCTGTTTACATTATTTTCAATACACACACATTGGAACTGAGATGAGTATACAGCATGCTATGTTCCTGTATTTTAAGGTTCATGAATTGTAATGTAACTGCATCTCAGCCGTCCTAATCCTCCTACATCCTTCTTCAGCAGGGCGGGTTAGGGTCGGGTGTGGGTCAGGAAAACCCTGACCCACACATCACTAATACACAGCTCCCAAGCATTTAGTCCAGTTGATCCAGTCTGGTTAAAATCTAGCTTTATACATGGTTACAGGCATGAGAGCTGTTATCTAGAATGCTTGGGAGCTAGGGTTTTCCAAATATGGAATCTTTCCATAATTTGTGTCTCAATGCCCTAAATCTTTAAACATTAATCCATTCTTATAGGTTTGTTTTGCCCCCAACAAGGATTAATTATATCTTAGTTGGGACCAAGTGCAAGCTACTGTTTTATTATTACTTTTAAAAAATGTAATTATTTTTATGGATGATGGACTTCCCATAATTTGAGTTTTCTGGATTACCTATCCTATACCTGTATAATGTCATTTGTAGCATCCACTACATACACATTATATCTTCCTAACATTTAAGGGGTTATTTATCAAAATCCAAAAAGTTCTCATTATTTTCTCAAAACTACTCAGACCAAATCCGCGCAGACTTTTACCCCCTATTTATCAATAAATGATTCCGAAAACTTCTTGTGCGGGAAAAAACTCTATAAAATCGTTGAAAAATCCAAATTGTAGGAATTTTTCAGATTTGTCACTGAAAACTGCAACTTTTTCGGATTTGATACCGAAACCTGCGATGACCAAAACCCACAAAATCTTCAGATTATTGAATGAAACCAATCGCAGATCAGGATATCAACAGGACATCTGCCATTGACTTCTACATGAACTTGGCAGGTCTATCAGTTGGAATACTTTTTTAGACTTTTAATATCATCGGGGTTTAATAAAACAAGAAAAAAATTATTTTCCCCTTTAAAAGTTCAACCAGAAAAAATCAGACTTTAATAAATAATCCCCTTATACTGGACAGAAAATCATATATATACATAAAGCTGAGGCTTTTGTTTGTATTTCCAGCTATGAACAAATTCGTTGAATATAAATGGACATTGGGTATTATTAGTAATCAAGAAATTATATTATGTGTTTTTGTTCATTCCTCTACAATGATTTAGCAATTGATACCATTAAATAAATATGAACTCATATCTTCACTGTCAATCAATGTGAAAAACATGTATCTCTTTCATAGGATAAATATAACATCTAGGATGTGATCTTTGCTTGTGAGATGAAAACAAAATATGTATCTCAGATACACAAATGCCCTCAATTGTTCTGTTAAAAACTGTCAATGCTGAGAGCTATTTTATGGTAATTTTCCCCTGAAAATGGAGTTCACTCTAAAAGCTAAATACAGAGATTGAAATTATTCTATACTATAAGACAAATGCATAGTATTGCACCTGAAAATGTATAATGAGCAAAGTTACTCAGTATCTATGGTGAGTCAAAGGCAAGTGGACTTGCTGAGTTTTCTTGAAAACCATCCAAGTGGCTTCTTCAGTTCAACCGAGAGTTTGGGAATTCACTGGCATTTCCCTTCAAAGTTGAACTGAAAAGCCATTCAAATGAGTGGTAAAACATTTTTTAAAATGCTGACAGTCCAGTTGCCTTAGACTAATCTCCACTAGATACTTTATATCACAGCCTGGATGAAATGAAAGTTTTCATACATTAGACAGTCAGACATTAACCAGTTACATGTTTGCAAATCAAAAAGGAATTATTATTATTGATATAATGCTGATATATTCTGCAATGCTTTACAGAGACCATACAGCATTTTTACCCCATTGGAGCTTACATCTAAGGACTCTTTCACATAGGGTCAATTTTGTAAGGGGCCAAATAACCTGTATGTTTATGTAACCTGTAATAACCTGTATGTATGTATGTATGTTTTAAAGTGTGAGAGGAAACCCACACAACCATGGGGAGAACACATAAACTCTGTGCATGTAGCATCCTGCCTTGAATAGCGCCTAAGACCCCAGCCTAATACCCCGGCCCTGCAAGACAGCAGAACTCATCATTGCTATTCTAAGGAAGCTGAGAGGGTTCATTTACTACCGAAACTGAGTGCAGAGGTGTGTGTGTGTGTGTGTGTGTGTGAAACTTGCAATTTTCAGCACATTGCCATGTTTTCTGAACACAACCCTATTATATTATTCAGCTCCATTTATCTGCCACAGGATAGTTATCAAATCCTCTTGTCTTATATCCTGTGCAGTGACAAGTCTAGCTTCAAGTGGTAGGCGGGGAGTTGCTTACATAAGAGTTTGCAGGGCATTCTTTAAAAGAATGTTAGGCTAATGACAAACCGTGCTGAAAATCTGTCTGCTTTAATATACAGGTCAAAAATTTGCCCCCAAAGATGGCAGTAGCCTGTCCTGGCTGGACCCAGAACAACTGTAATGGCTTGGGTGCAAGCAGACAAAGAAAACAGAGTTTGCATTCTCACGCCAAAATCCACCACTTGTGACTGCACCCAGGTCAACACATTTGTTTCGGGTACAGGCAGGACAGGAGGTTTATGTCAACATAGGGTCTGATTCTCTGTCTGCGTATTTGTGTGACATTGGCCTTAGTCTCATTCATTCATCAACTTATTATATTATATTTAATCAGGTTGCCATTATGCTGGTTACATTTTGTGTGCCAAGGTGCTGATAGGTGCCTGAATAATAAGTGCAAGCAAGTAGCAAAATATTTAAGTATTTATATCACTATTTGATGAGTGCAATTTTTTTTTTTAATATCCACTGTCTACAAATTCTAAGGCTTCTGATATAGGACCATTAACAAGTTGCTCATATTGCAACCTATGGCATTGCCAGGTCATCGTCAATTGATTATTGAAGTTGGGGATTTCATCTTCAACTATTAACAAGGGTCAAAATTCAAGCAGATGTAACTTCTCGTATTTACTAAGTTAATTGAGTTAATTTAGTATATACTGTAAATCAGTGATCTCCCCAACCAGTGGCTCATGAGCAACATGTTGCTCATCAACTCCTTGGATGTTGCTACTAGTAGCCTCAAAGCATGTGCTTATAACTGGCAAACAGAAACTCTTGTAGACTGCCAGTCCACATAGGGCTACCATATAGCCAATCACATCCCTCATTTGGAACCCTGGGGACTTTTTTCATGCTTGTGTTGCTCCCCAACTTGTTTTTTTACATTTGAATGTGGTTGACTGGGAAAACAATGTTGGGGACCCTTGCTGTAGATTGGCACCAAAGAATTATTAGATTATTATTAGAATAGATTGCTTCTTTTAACTATACCTTGCATAACAAGCACAGTTTTTATGTTCCATGTACATTTCATTCATAAAAATGTATCTTATCCAGTTGAGTCAGGGTCACGTTGCCAGTGTGCCGTATTTAGGTTGATTTATTTAAATAATGTGTTTTTTGCTCTCAGAATTACCAATCACTATATAAAAATTATATCAATATGTGCCCATTGAGAAATATTGCAACAACCTTTGAAAATTTGCATCATGCTGCGCCATTAAAACAGAGAATTGCTCGTAATTCCTACTTTAATGGTATTGTTCGATTAGTAACGTGCCATGGAAAACACAAAAATTTAAAAACTGGTAAAATAAAGTACTCAGCACCTCACGGTAAAGCTAAGGCATTGCTAAGGTATGGGGCACTTTGTTTTCGTATACAGCAGCCCCTGTATATCTTCTGAAAATGATATTAGATCTTATACACTGCACTAACCTCATCCAACCTACTAACATTTTTATACAAAGTGAGCATCAAGTTAATAGTGTTGGACAGCAATGTACAAATATTATTTTATCTCCCAGGCACAGCAGCCTTTATATACAAATGGCATTTGGACTCAGAAGTAAGACTTTGTTCTACAGTTCACTCTGAATCAGACAGCAAGTTATTCCCTAGTGTATTTTAAGGGATTTTTATGAAACTAGTGTATGCACTGATGTTACTGTAAATTCATATCCAGAGTAAAGTCTATAGACTTCCTTCAGCTTGATGACTATAAACCCTGCGATTTCAGGGTTGGCACCTGAATAACAGGTATGGGATCCGTTATCCAGAAACCCCTTATCGAGAAAGCTCAGAATTATGGAAAGGCCATATCCCATAGGGTCCTTTTTATCCAAATAATCCAAATTTTTAAAAAACAATTTCTTTTTTCTCTGTAATAATACAACAGTGCCTTGTACTTGATCTAAAATAAGATATAATTAATCCTTATTGGAAGCAAAGCCAGCCTCTTGGGTTTATTTAATGTTTACATGATATGAAAGACCCCAGGTCTTGAGCATTCTGGATAACAGGTCCCATAACTGTACAGAGCACATGTACTGTACATGTGCAGTTAAAAAGATGTTACATCTATTTGAGACTATATTTCTATATTATTTCATGTTTTTTATGTATAGAAATATGACTTAAAATGGGGAGGAGGCTGCATTGGGTGGACCTAAAATGTAATAAAATTGCTAATGAAATTCCTGTTATTATTATTAGTAGTAGTAGTGGTACATCCCTAACATACTAAATGCACATAAGTCTCTGCTGCAGGTCTAAGACAAATATTATAGTAACACTAGGGTTAATTTGATCAGGGGGGTTTTGAGAGGGAGCTGGAGTACCTGAAGGAATTAGATTTCTAGCTCTCAGTGCAGCAGATACACAAACTTGCAGTATAAAATTAATTAATAGTGGGTTTCTGAGTAATATTGTTAATCGTGATGCTTTTTAATGGCCCAATATATCATTCAGCATTAGTCAGTCTCTGGTTCACCAGCTGTTTTAGAAATGTCGCCTGCCCAATCAGAAGCCAGATAGAGGCAACAGCTGGGAAGCTGAGATTAACCATCCCTGATCGCAGGGAGTCTTGAGTTCAGACATACAGAGAATTGTTATTGTCTGCCATCTGTATTTTTATATTTGCAAAATATATATGTGTGTGTACAAAGTAAATATATATGACTTGTAAAGCTAAAACAGATAAGACTTCTCAGCTCTGCTTTATCCTTTTATTCTATTACTGCTAAACAGAAAAAATCCCCTGAGGGCTGAATCCGTAAGGGATCCACACAGCATGTGCCTCTGGCACAACAGTCTGAGCACAGAACAATAATTCAGCTTAAATGTAACCGGAACTTTATATTGCATTGTATTATCTGCACCCAAAAGCTTTCATATTTTATTTAATTATGACAGCCTTATGGCTTGTTGTGTTGTTTTCACCACCTGTACAAGGCAAAGCTTGTTTTCTATTCTTCTTTACACAGAACACAAATATGAAAATTAACTTTACAGTGTACTTTCATGCTGTCAATTGGCTAAGCCTGCTATCTTTTATAAGTCCTGACCAGTTGAGCTTAATGAATCATATATATATATTATAAGATATTGGTGTCTAAAGGGCACAATATTGTGTGTGTGTTTCACCAGCATTAGGCTGGTGAGATGTTAAACTCCAGGGAAAACGGTATTGCTGCAGCTATAAAGCTGTGGAAATTCTGAATTGGCTCAGTAAAAGCTGGATTATGGGTCCCTGGAGTGAATGGAAGAGAGCAGGGTAGGTTCCATTCCTTGCTCCATGTAAGGGTTTGCAGCTGCCTAAACTAGGTAGCTAGCTAAGTAATTAGCTAATTAAGTATAGTTAATAGGAGGTGTGGAGCAACACCTCAGAGCTGCTTCCCTTTAGAGACCTCCTGGAGTGGAGGAGGGTGAGGGGCCAGATGTGCTTGTGAGCACCAGGGAACAAGAGAGTGATTCCCTTGAGTTGGAGAGAGCTTCAAAGAACTGGAGAGAGATAAGAGAAATCCCTTCCAGGAGACAAGTGTGTCTCAAGTGTGTCCAGTGAGGACTCTGGGATTTGTGGCCCGCTGAAAGTCAGTGTGGGCTAAACTCAAATTTGAGTAAAGAGTGAGGGTGTGAAGCGGGACCATATATGCTATGTGATTTCCCCATAAGAAGCTAGTGGGCTGAAGAATTATGTTTTGTTGAAAATAAAAGCCAGCAAAGCTGCAGTTTAAACATGAAAGAAGGGGCGATCCTGACCCCTCCGCCACCTGAGGCAGCAGCAGTTGCTGCTGCCCCCCTCCCCAGGAAATTCGCTCTTAAAGTACCAGGAGCAGCATTTTTGCCACCCCCTGGTACCTAGTGGGGCGCTGTCGTCTGAGGTGACAGCCTCAACTCGCCTCATTGGCGAAGCACCCCTGCATGAAAGGCTGTGTCAGTATTCATTTCTGAGGTGAAATCTGTGCTGTGGCCTTGGGTTTCGCTACCAGAAGCTCACAATAAATATCCATGCACTGCTCACAAATCCCCTACCAGAAAATAAGATCATGCTTTCTAATATGCTTTTTTATTTCTTGGTGTCATTGGCTCTTCAATGAAAATCTTTTAAAATAAATTGATTAATTACAGTATTTGTAATAATTGTGCAGTATTCTCTAAATTAGCAGTGTGACTTTACAAAAAACATTCAAAATCTGTAAGAAATATTATATGTAAGAGTATAAAAAATCCATATGTCTTATTAAGGTGCCCATACACTGGTGATGTCGTCAAATGAGCGGATCTCTCCCTGATGTGCCCACCTTCAGGTGGGCAATATCGGGCTGATCCGATCGTGGGCCCTAGGGCCCAACGATCGGATCCTAACGAATAGCAATGGGCGGTCGGATCGCGGGATCGAATCAACGAATAGATGCGGCCGCGATCTGACGGGATTTTTTGTCCCATCCGATCTAGATCTGGCCGACTTTTGGCCAGATCTCGATCGGTGAAGCCCGTCGGGGGGCCCCATACATGGGCCAATAAGCTGCCGACTTGATCTGTCGGCAGCTTTTATCGGCCCGTGTATGGCCACCTTTAGAATAGATTTGGAGGTTGTTATTTGAGTTATTTAAAGACCAAGGTAGACTTATAAAGAATTCTAAGGGCATTTGGTAATGGTAAAAACAGCAGTCGCTGCAGCATTGAATAATGAGACATTTGCAATGCAATAGAGTTAACATGCACTATGGCTTATATCTATATATGTCAATGTAAAGGCAACTGAAACAGGACAGAGAAGGCAAATTTATTCAAAGCTTAACAGATTTTGAAAATAAAATACCTATTTAGATCCTCTAGAACCCTAGTGCTTACAAGAAAAAAAAAGTTATAAGCACAGTTATTTATTTTGCTTTTTTTTTTTAAAGTAATCATTGTAAATCTAGACACTTTTCCCCCCCAGTATATTGTTGCCGCTTTGAATCAGAAATGCACTTCATTTTTTATATGCGTGTATTCATATGTACATTACCCAAGCCTACACAATCCATACAACCTACATACTGTACTTTAGAGAATCACTTAGCCAGACAACAATAAGCATTGCTTAAATCAGGTGAAAGTGGGCGAGCATAAGATTATTCATTAGTTTACAGTATATAGAAATATAACAGTGGTTCTCAGCTTTGTTTCAACAAAGCTTCACATGAATATGTTATGGACTTACTGATAAATCTCTGTAAAAAAAAAATCTGTAGTAAAAGAATCAAGAAATTAATTCATGGTATTTATTAGAAAAAAATCTTTACTCCATCATGTAAAAGGCATCAAGGACTTTAACACTTTGTGTTCCTTTGAGACCATTGTTAGGATGTACAGGTTGGGACCTGTTATAGAATGCTCTGGTCCTGGTGTTTTCTGGTGAGGGATATTTTCTTAATTTGGATCTTTCTACTAAAAAATCATATAAACATTAAATAAACCCAATAGACTGGTTTTGATTACAATATGGAGTAATTATATCTTAGCTGGGATCAAGTACAAGGAACTGTTATATTATTACAGAGGAAAAGGAAATCATTTAAAAAATTTTTTGATTATTTGGATAAAATGGAGTCTATAAGAGATGGCCGTTCTCTAATTTGGAGCTTTCTGGATAATTGGTTTCTGGATAACGGATCCTATACCTGTATATGTGTGTGTGTATAAATATATAAATACATATGTAACAATGTATGCCACACTCACAGGTCTTAGCATCAGGCCTTATTAAAATTAGAATAAAAACATACTTTCAATCCCACCACCCCCTAGTTAAACTAGGGCATGGCCTAAAAACATACAAAAGATGCTTCAGTCTTTCAAACAGCTGCTGTACAGGCTAAGAAACTATTTTGTAAACAAGGCTGCCACCACCCTGGTTCTCCTTCATTGTGCCTTCTGAATGACCAAAAAACAAAAATGCCTGGGGATGCCCACATGTACAGCACCTCCTATATATATATATAGAGTACAGGCAGGAGTAAGCAGCACTGTATACAGAGGCAGGTGCATCACAGAGCTATTGTTAATTCATATTTTTTATTGAACTCATGGCTACCAGCAATATTAAATATAAATTAACAAATACATACACTTATTTTGATTACAACGTGTACTATTTATGGCATTTTTTTAGCTGATCTTCTATCTTGTATTTTATTGTTCCATAAACAGATGAAAACATAAGCTGTAATTCCTATCAGTAAATCAAACTCTTAAACAAGCAATAATTTCTGTTAAAGGCGGCCATTTATTGCCTCTTGTCAGGGCTGTTTCTAATGCAAAATGTAAGGGCTAAGGAGGAACTGGTGTTGGAGATTTGCAGAAAATACAGTCCAAATAGCAATAGTATCAAAATCAGTCAGACAAAAGGCAGATTTGAAATCTGGCAAGCTGTCAGGACGGGCATAAGGCTATACATACAGGGGAATGTAATAAAAGTCGCAAAGAGCAAAACAATTCGCACCAAAAAGACTAACAATCCACATCTCGCAATGTAATATTGTGCCTTAAACTGTTATTGCATTGCGAACTTTAATTGCGCACTCACTCATAAGAAGTGCTTGAAGGTGTCGTAATCTTTTGGAGCAAACATAACAACTTTTTCAGTAAGAAGTTTTATTACATTGACTGCGCATTGGCACAAACTATAAAATTCGCAAACGGTCTTTCACTGTCGGAAGGTCGCTAAACAGTTTCCGGGCTCGCAAAAGCTATATTAAATTCGCAGAACGCAAAATTTGTTCGTGCAAAGGCATAACTTTTCGCATTGCAAATAGTTTTTCCATTAGCGATTTTTATTACATTCCCCCGATAGTCTCTAACAGGCAAACGGTTAAATACCAGAAAGATAATGAGAATAGCGCACCCAGGCACTAAAATGTACAGAAACTTCAAGATACAGGTATGGGATCGTTATCCAGGAACCCATTATCCAGAAAGCTCCAAATTATGGAAAGGCTGTCTTCCATACACTCCATTTTAACCAACTAATCCAAATTTTTTAAAATGATTTCCTTTTTCTCTGTAACAAAACAGTAACTTGTACTTGATCCAAACTAAGATATAATTAATCTTTATTGGAAGCCCTATTGGGTCTTTTAATGTTTGCATGATTTTCTAGTAGACTTAAGGTATAAAGATCCAAATTACAGAAAGATTTGTTAATTGAAAAGCCCCAGGTCTCGAGAATTCTGGATAACAGGTCCCATGCCTGTATTAAATTCAAATCTTCAAGCCAAAGCTCCAGTATCATGGCATGATGACATCACTAAGTGCCCTTATTATGTCTTGCATGCGCACAGATAGGTGATGTCAAAGTGACGAGTGTTGTCATATTATATACAAATCCAATCCCGCTACCCATGTACTGTAAGATACACATATGTTTGGATATCGTAATGTGTAAAGTTAATTCCCCCAATTGTTATTGCTTTTTAGGTTTGTGTTACTGTTCTAATCCAGAGCTACCAAAACCCTATGGACGGTGTGCTCAAATGTGATTTATTCTTTATCTTCTTTGCTTGGTGTTTCTTTATTTATTTACAATGAGCTTGTACATATACACAAATTGACATTTATATGCCTAGTCCCCAGGGGTGAAAAACAAAGGTCACCAGAAAGAGAAACCAAACCTTTCCTTATCTGTGAGAATGCCGGTGATAGAGATATCTATGTACTTTGTGTAACACTTGCTCAGATTTAGAACTATACAGTGTATGGATATCCTAATGTACTGTATACTGTAATTGCTGTTTTAAAAATAGACAAATGCATTAGTGGAAGAAATGTAGCATGTCTGCTGGCTCCACAGCATGAATATACTGTACATATGAAATGGAATTCCAGCACAGTAAGGGAAGATGCTATCAGTACTTCTTTTTACCAGGCCTTAGGAAGCACATGTTTAATGGTACAGATTCAATGGTTTTGGTTGCCAATGAAGAGCAGCAGGCGCCGATTAGTTAAGCCACTGATGCTTGTATGTATTTATTAGTCCTTGCATGATAAAACATTTAGACCATGGTGATTATGCTGTATATGAAACTACAGTGTTGTCAGAAAAAACCACTGCATTACTACTACTACATTACTACTATTACTACAACTACATTACTACTACTGCAAAAACTGCCATTTCCATGGCTTGCAGTTCAACACGATTAAATGATGGTTTTTATTTTTATTTTTACAATCCTTGCGAAAAAGCCTCATGAGCATGAACAGTTATGTCAAAGGTATCTGGATTTGTCCTACAGAATCTAAACTAAATACATAAAGATAAATGTTTAGTATTACATCAAGCAACCCATGGACTGAATGGTGGGAAGTGGTACATTACAATGTGACCATACACAGTTATAGCTAAATTATATTGTTTAATTGACTGGATCTAATATGAATATTCCGTTTTTTCCAATGCATTATGTTCCCAATAACAAGGTGCATCTGTCTTATGTAACTTATAGAGAGCTGTATTAGATCCCAGCAACAGTACAGTGACTTCGCTTACAGAGGCAGACATTGATGTAAGATGTGTCTCAATTTTGTGATTTTGTCATTCTGCTTTTTTGAAAGTCATACAAACCTCTCAAATATTTTGAGAACAGCCAGTTGTCAAATGATATCAGAAAATCTCATACACTAGTGGGTGCAAACCAGCACAAACAAAGCCTTTGTACAATGTTTTCAGTGAAAGTAATAAAGGCAAAAACACAAAGGGGCAGATTTATCAAAGGTCGAAGTGAATTTTCGAATCAAAAAACTTCGAATTTCATAGGTTTTTTTGGGTACTTCGACCATCAAATAGGCCAAATTGGACTTTGACATTGATTCGAATTGAACATACTTCGAATATTCGACCATCCGAAATACTGTCTCTTTAAAAAACTTTGACTTCGACACCTTAAAACTGCCGAATTCCTATGTTAGCCTATGGGGACCTTCTAGAACCTAAAGCCAAAATTTGGCTACATTTTAAAAAATCGAAGGTTTTTTTTTTCGAAAATCGTTCGATCGTTCCAATAAATCGATTGGTTCAAACGTTTGCTACGATCGATTGAGCGATTTTACTTAGACCGAAAACGGACAAAGAATTCAAAAAAGTAAAGTGCGATTATCGAATTTGGCCAATTCGATGGTCGAATTTAGAAGTTTTTTAACGTCGAAATTCGACACCTTGATAAATCTGCCCCAAAATGTAGATATAGTTGCCAAATATTATATTTGCAATGTCTGCTATAGGCAATAAGAGCCAATAATAAGTAGTAATGATAGTCAGCATTTGTGGCATCATTTTCAAATTTACATTGGAGTGTTCCCTGTAGTTTATGCCTTATACATACCACTGACTTCCTTCATAATCCTTCTACCGCTGACTAAACAATGACTAAATCACTGTGTTATAAAATGGAAACACAATCAAGAAACAGAGGTATTGTATAACCACTTCCCCCCAGCTTTAAAGAGTACGAGAGAAGAGCTGAGATATGGGAGATATTACAGAATGTTACAACTGCTGTTTAAAGCTATTATTTTAAATGACTCATTAAAAAGCCACTGTGAATGTAACATTAATATAATATGCACTTAAACGGGTTGCCCTACTATGCTTGGTCAGACACTTGTATACCTACAAGTGAGGTACACAGGCAACAGATGCACAAGAATTGAGACTAGAGCAACAAACTCTGGATTAAAAGGTATATGTACGTCAGTCTCTTTTGCATTTAAGGCTCTAGCACGCAGGCATTTTAACAGGGTGGCTCACCTTTAAGTCAACTTGTACTGTGTTATAGAATGGTTAATGCTAAGTAACTTTTCAATTGGTCTTCATTCTTTCTTTTTTTATACTTTTAAATTATTTGCCTTCTTCTTCTGACTCTTTCCAGCTTCTAAATGGGCATCACTGACCCCATATAAAAACAAATGCTCTGTAAATCTACAAATGTATTGCTATTGCGCCTTTCTATTACTCATCTTTCTATTCAGTAGTGATGGGCAAATTTATTTGCCAGGCGCGAATTTGCGCAATTCACCACCAGCAAATAAATTTGCGAAACGCCCACGAAAATTCGCCCGAAAAAAATTCGCTGGCCTCAAAAACGGGTGCCGGCGTCAAAAACGAGACGACGACGCATTTACGCTAATTTTCCGCTGAAGCGAAACGGCACAAATTCGCCCATCACTACTATTCATGCCTCTCCTATTCAAATTTCAGTCTCATATTCTTATTGATACATGGTTATATTGACCCTAGCAACCAGATTGCTGATATTAAAAACTGCATAGAAAACGAAATAACTCAAAAACCTCAGCATAGCATTCTCTACATCATACTAAAAGTACATTTAAAGGTGAACAACCCCTTTAACGGCTGTTTTAATCAGGTGGAAAGCAGTGACACATCAGCATCTCCCCAAGGGTAAATACACATAATTTCACTGGAATGCAAAACAAACTGAGCTACAATAATAATAATGCAAACTGCAATAACTACGCAAAAAAGCGACACTTTGGGTTAATGAATCAAAGTTAAAAAATCTTCACCAGGTCTTGCAAACCACAGTAAGCATTCACAGTCAGATGTTTGTATTTAAAAAGGTTACCAGTGAGCGCTACTCTATTTTTATGTGCAAAGTTTGCTACTTTTATTACTTTAAATAAACCTGGAGAATTGTCCTCTAATTGTTGTCACAGGAAGCAACACAAAAATATTACAGTTTCCAAGAACAAAAGAAGTCAGTGACCTTTCAGTGTTTTCAAAGAATGGCTCACAAAGAAAGGGTTAATGGTAGATGGGACAAAAAACTTGACAAGACCACACAATCTGCTCATGTCTCCAGAGCAATGTTTAACCACCATCAAAAAGGGAATCAAAATAAACTCATTCAGAAGCAATAGGGTGTCTAACTTGTATAGCTGCAGGGTTCTCACTAAACCTGCATAAGAAATGGGGACACTTTTCAACTAATAATGCGTTTATTACAGTGATTAGAGCTTACGGTTAAGATTTGCAGTTGTGCGGATAAATCCATGGACATATGAGACTATAGGTACAAATCTGTTAGTTAGGGTGTTTATATAATAATTGACTCCACTCAGCCTCCTTTGGTAAGACTGGTGAGTAAATATTTTCATATGTACTTAATAGGTAGTAAATACTTCTGTATTTTATTTGTCTATTTCAGATTCAAATTACATGCGATTTACAGGTGGACTAGGTTGTGGGTGTGATGTACTGTTTAAGGACGGATCAATACATTAACAGAGACTGTATATTTATATAGCTGCTCTATAGTAACTCTATTAAAAATGTACATTTGCTATATAAATTGTGTTTGCCATACTGATTCAAGTGAGAAGCGCAGTGTGAACTCGTAATGTGTAAACATCGCTGTTAGCACTTTGTGTTGTGTGAGCATAGCTGCTAGCAATTAGCAAAGGGTGGGTGGGTATTTGTGAGGATTCATCAGGGTGAGAAGGTGATGAGCACTTAGCATTGCGTGGGGGCTCTTTGCAAAGATACAAAAAAAATAAATCCCGACAGTTACAGTATGTCTGAATGAAGAGCATGGATTTCCCTGCATATTTGCTTCATAAATGGAAGCAGAAAACTACAATACTACTTGCCTTATCTGTGCCATGGTACATACATTCATGGTGGAGGATACTCTACAAATGTTTCTTACAAATTCACAAAACAAATAAACAAACAAATACAAAGATACAACAGTTTCAGCAACCCAGGTAAGAAATATGGCTCTATAATATGTATAAATAAAAAAATGCATGACATTTTTTGTTCAAACTGTAAATTATGTCTTAACTTATCAAGTTCAATAGAAACATGGATGAAAAATCCTAACTACACATTATAATAATTCATGCTAACTGGCCTCCCGCTCACTACAGTCTGTATAATATTCTGCTGTTACAATCCTCTTCCTCTTATCCAAGAGTGATCAGGCCCCACTGCTGCTGAAGTCATTATCATGGCTTGCCATAAAGCATTCCTCTGCATCTCACTCCATCCCTTCTCTTGTATCTTCATACATTCTTGGCCACCTCCTCCTTTCCTCTCTGAGCAATTATTTGGTTGCACCCCCATTGCCTAACTGAAAATTGTGTCTGTATGTCCACCCACTTAAATTGTAGCGTGGTAGAGAAACTCCTTGACCCCTGTTTATTATATTACTTGAAGCTGAGAACCTGGGGCAAATTCACTAAAGTGCGAAGCGGCTAAGTGCAAATTCACCAGTGTAACATTTCATTACTGCGCCGATTTACTAATGGGTGCTGGCGTAAATTCACTAGCGAAGTGGACCTACTCTAGAGCTACTTCCCATCCCTTACGCCAGGCAAAGTTGCGCTATGGCGAAGGGACGTAACTACGCTAATTCACTAACTTGCACATTTTACTGAACGTTACCTCTAGCGCCAGACTTGCCTTCGCCACCTTAGACCAGGCAAAGTGCAATAGAGTAGATAGGGCTTGCTTCAAAAAAAGTTTAAATTTTTTCCCAAAAAAGGGTGGCGTCTTTTACTTTTTTAAGGGTGATAGGCTGAAAAAGATCGTAAATTTTCTTGGGGGTACTCTCCTTCCCCCCTACATTTCCTAACATATGGCACCTAAACTATACAGTGGGCACTTGTATATGGCAAAATAACAACTCTATTTTATTTTATAAAGCTTTTCCAGGCTTGTGTAGTGTAATTTATTTGCTGCTACATATATATATCCATTGTACTTTAACTTGGCGCTGTATGCATTGATAACGTAACTTCGCTTTGTTTGACCAATTAACGCTAGCTAGTACCTTTTGCCTCCCTGAGCGCAACTTCAGATTTTAGTAAATTAGCGGCGCCCTGGCGAAACCTCGCCTGGCGAAGTGTGGCGAAGCCAACGTAAAGTAAATTTGCCCCTAGCATGATTAGGGTGAGACGGGCTAAAAGAAGCCAAAAAGCCCTCCACATTAGTGATAGGCGAATAAATTCGACAGGCGCAAATTTGCGGGAAATTTTCTTGTCGGAAAAGTCACGGGTCAACATTATTCGGACACCCATTGACTTTAACAGCGGTGTCAAAATTGACGTGGGTGTCAAAATTTGCAAAGCAAAATGGGACGAATTTGCCCATCACTACTCCACATGCAGTATTACTTGGAAATACACGTATGGGATCCGTTATACATAAACCCCCTATCCAGAAAACCCGATTTACAGAATGCCCATCTCCCATGGACTATTTTTTATTCAAATCATCCAAATTTTTCTCTGTAATAATAAAACTCTATTTTGTACTTGATCCCAACTAAGATATAATGAATCCTTATTGGAAGCAAAACCAGCCTATTGGGTTTATTTAATGTTTACATGATTTTCTAGTAGACTTAAGATGTGAAGATCCAAATTACAGAAGGATCCATTATCCGGAAAGCCCCAGGCCCTGAGAATTCTGGAAAACAGGCGCCAACTCCGGTGGCAATAATGGGAAAACACTCGCTGGCCCTGGTCCTCGTGGGCTTGCTGGCTCAGTCCAACCTGAAACACACCAAATCACAACGAGACTACAAGGTACGTGCAGGGGAGGAAGGGGGTTGCCTCATGACTATTATGTGAGAAGACCCTGGGGCTGGGGAAGGCAGGCAGTTCCAGTAGGCCCTGGACCACCAGTCCAATGGTGAGGGTGTGCTGCTACTTCATCATGGTGCTAACATCTTCAGGTACTGTAAATAAACCTTCTATTTGTTTATTTAGATGCTATAATCCTAGTAATGTCAAATGATTTTCCTTCGATCACAAATTGCTAGGAAAGCCTATGTGGACCTTCCCCATAGGCTAACATTGGTGCTCGGTAGGTTTTAGGTGGCAAATTAGGTGGTTGAAGTTTTTTTTAAAGAGACAGTACTTCGACTATTGAATGGTCGAATAGTCGAACGATTTTTAAGTTCGAATCGTTCGATTCAAAGTCAAAGTCGTAGTCAAAGGTCGAAGTAGCCAATTCGATGGTCGAAGTAGCCAAAAAAATTCGAAGTATTTTTCATTCTAATCCTTCCCTTGAGCTGAGTAAATGTGCCCCCAAGTGTTGCACAGTCACCTTCTATAGTTTTGTTATTGTCAGCATTCCCTGTAGCTGTATCCTGCCCTATCATGATGGTTTCTACTCATTACGGGATGCTAACATTGTGAACAGAAACATGTGGCACATCTCTTCTTTCTAGATCCACGTAAATATAAGGCAGTACAAGCCCACAACTATAATCTTTAATAACTCAATAAAGGAGTTTATATTCTAAGCTATAACAGCACATATGTAATGTTGGCAGCAGTAATGGACAAGATAATACTGTATATCTGTTTAAGATTTATCTCACTTAGGGTGTTTTGCATCATCATCATCATCACCTCTCATCATTCCCACTAGTGATGTAGCGAACTGCCGATTTGATGTTCGCGAACGCCGTTCGCGAACACCGGCAAAAAAGCGAACAGTTCGCGAACAGTTCGCGAACTTCGAACGCTCGATAAAATCGTTCGATCGAACGATCGAAGGATTTTATTCGTACGATCGAACGATTTTCGTTCGAATCGAACGATCGAAGCTATTCGATCGAATGATTTTAATTCAATCGAATGCTTATAATCGTTCGAACGAATGGAAATCGTTCGATTTTAGCGATCGAACGGTCGAATGGTCGAATGGTCGAACGAAATTTTACTTCGAATCGAACGCGAACACCAATTGGCGAACGTCGCGCGACGTTCGCGAACATTCGGCGGACGCGAACAGTCGAAGTTCGCACGAACTAGTTCGCCGGCGAACAGTTCGCTACATCCCTAATTCCCACAATGACTGAGTATGCAATTAAAATGAAATCCCAGAAACCAAGGAAGAGCTATACACCCTACATAATCACTGCTGTACCCTGGAATGGACTTTGATTTCTACTTTATGACTACTGTATTTGTCTGTGGTTGGAAACCTTCACATAAGATATTATTTCTATACAGTAGAAATAATATAATTGTTTTTCTTATGCTTGATATTCTTTTGATTGTATAAGATGCCTAAGGAAAAAATGGTTAAGAAACTGTTTGTGTCAAGTAGCTAAGTATATATAACTGGTACAGTTTTGAGAAGGTATTATTTTGGCAGTCTTTAAACTGAACAATCCTCTTTTGAAGGTACTAACATCTGTCATGGGTATCTTATAGAAAGCATGTTTAATATAATTGTCTAATGTGTTTTACTAATAGTGGCTGCTTTACACTATTAGCAATCATTTGTGTTATTAGTGCAATATTTTGCTATTCACCATCTGTGCAGAACACACTTCCAGCCTTACTCTGCTTGTCATGTCAGCTTTCCCTTTTGTCTTCTCGTCTGCATCTATACTAAAGTCTCTGGAGATATTTGTTGCAGAGTCCAAGCAGGGCCGTAACTAGGGGTAGGAAGAAGAGGCACCTGCCTAGGGCACTGGGCAGGAAACTTTTGAAAGAGTCTTCTGCCTACCTCTAGTGCTGCTTCTGATGTATCCCTGTTCCATGTAGGAGGCTGAACAATACTATTGGATTTGGTTCATAATTAAATGTTTTTGTTAGCATACTTAAGGGACAGATTTAAGTTACCTTTAAGCATGTTATAGAATGGCCAATTCTTAGCAACTTTGCAGTTGGTCATCATTATTTATTTTTGTATAGATTTTCCATTATTCGCCTTCCTCTTTTGACTCTTTCCAGCTTTCAAATGGGGGTCCCTGACCCCATCTAAAAAAGAAATGCTTTATAAGACTACAAATGTATTGCCATTGCTGCTTTTTATTACTCCTCTTTCTATTCGGGCCCTCACCTATTCATATTCCAGTCTCTTATTCAAATCACTGCATGGTTGCTAGGGTAATTTGGACTCTAGCAACCATATTTTTGATATTGCAAACTGGAGATTTGCTGAATAAAAAGCTAAATAACTCAAAGACCTCAAATATGAAAAAATGAACACCAATTGCAAATTGTCTCAAAATATCACTCTTTACATCATACTAAAAGTTAACTCAACGGTGAACAATCCCTTTAAGGCATGGTGATCCAAAATATAGAAAGATCCCTTATCCAGAATATCCCAAATGCCAGAAATTCTCCAGAAATCTCCAAAAAAAGGGTTTATACCATTTTCCATGGAGTCCTTGTTCAGCAACTGATTTCATTTTTCTCTATAATAATAAAACATTAGCTTGTACTTGTTGGTAACTAAGCTGCATGAATCCATATTAGTTGCAAAACAAACTGTTTGCGTTTATTTAATGTTTAAATCGTTTTTAGCAGACTTAAGGTATGCAGATCCAAATTATAGAAAGATCCCTTATCCAGAAACAAGCATTCTGGATAACAGGTCCTATACCTGTACATAGGGTTGCCACCTGTCCGGTCCTGGTTGATCCCAATGTTATTAATAGGGAAAAAAAGATAAATATATAGGAAGGAAGGATGATAACTAAGCTGCATGAATCCATATTGGTGGCAAAACAAGACTACTATTTTTGTTTACATTTTAATATGCCATAGAAGTCTCAAGAAATGGTGCTCTAAATTAGAGAAAGATCTTTTATCAGGAAGAAACCTCAGGTCACAGGCATGACAGGGAAAAGATCCCATACCTGCATAGGTTTCTGATTATTAGAATAGTTAGTGCAGAGGTCAGCTTTTTTAATGGCTCCGCAATGTCCATGTAATTTGGTCACTGTACATCGTTTTATTAGTAACTGACCATGTTCCTTGTTGGGAAACAAGCAAACAAATAATATAGTGTCTTTAGCAGATGAATTACTGGACTGATTTGTTTGTTGTGGAAATAATACAGCATATTTGACAGCAGTAGCAAAGGGCTCTGAGCACACGGCTCCCTGGGAGTTTACCTCAGCTGTCTGTCTGCCTTGTTTTTCTGGTAAGCACTCATGCAGCACAGTCAGATCTGACTCCGCCTCTTCTCAGCATCCGACTCTTGGCTACAAATAACCTGCAAGCCCAAGCCTTTCAACTCGGCAAGGGGGATGGGACGATTCTGACTACATGAGACAGAATAGAAAAGCGAAAAAAAGGCAGTAATACCAATCCCTCAGCACTGAGCTGGCAATCTAAAATCCATACCATATTCATCAGGAGCAAATTCACCTGTTTGTTTAATTCATGAATATGACAGGCAACCCATGCACATACACTGAACATATTACAGCACCGTGCACTCTGGGGCAAATTCACTAAGCGCCGAAGCACCGAACGCTAGCGTTACTTCGCTAGCATTTGCCATTTTCGTTACTGCGCAAATTCACTAATGAACGCTGGTGTAGTTTCGCTAGTGTTACTTCACACCCTTACGCCTGGCAAAGTTTCGCTAGCGACGTAACTACACAAATTCACTAACGCGCGCAGTGTACTGAACGCTACCTTTTACGCTAGCCTTCCTTCGCCACCTCAGACCAGGCGAAGCGCAATAGAGTAGATAGAGATTGCTTCAAAAAAAGTCAAAATTTGTTCTAAGTCCCAAAAAAACGCTGGCGTGTTTTCTACATTATGGGTGATAGGCTGAAAAAGATAGAAAATTTTTTTGGGGCTCCCCTCCTTCCCCCCTACATCTCCTGACTCATGGCAACTTACCTAGACAGTGGGCACATGTGTAGGGCAAAATAAAATTTTTATTTGATGTTTTGAAGCTTTTCTAGCCATTTGTAGTGCTGATACGTGTTCCTCCATTGAAATTTGAATTTGGCGCCGTATGCAAATTAGCCTTCACTAGCGTAACTTCGCTTTACTTCGCTACCCCTGAGCGCAACTTCGGATTTTAGTGAATATGCGAAGCGCTGGCGAAACTACGCCTGGCGAAGTGTGGCGAAGTGCGGCGAAGTGCGGCGAAGTTACTCCTGGTGCAACTACGAATCTTAGTGAATTTGCCCCTATAGTGTCATGGCTAGAAATAAAAGCAAAATTGGTTGCGACTGGTTGCCGTACCAGTGCAGTTTAGGACATACTGAACCATTTTACAAAATTCAAAAACAGAAAGGAGAAATCTCTTTATTCTGGTATAATGATATAGAGAGATTTATTTATCAGCAATGTTTGTAAAGTCATTGACACGGCGATCGGCTGATTGCCGATTGCCGCATCATAGCCCCACCCCCTGATGTCACAGACACTCCCTCTATGTCATGAAACCCCCCGCTCCCTGATGTCCCGACCCCTCCCCCTTGTCTGGTCTCCACCATTTCCAAAGATGGCAACCCTAGCTATAAGTTGTCAACTTACGTTACAACCATATCCCAGTATCCTATGAACAGTGTAAAAGAAGACATTGTGAATACCCTAGAACATTAATGCCTCACCATTACGGAAAAAAATCAGTGTTTTGTAGCTTTTTGTGTTTTTTGTGTCTCTTTTGGAATTCCTTTCTGTTACACATGCTATATGCTTACTTCTTCTGATCTTTACATAGTTACATAGTTAAATCGGGTTGAAAAAAGACAAAGTCCATCAAGTTCAACCCCTCCAAGTGAATTTAGAGCTGCTCCAGAGCGAAAGGCATCAGTCACCTTCTAGCCCACACTAGTCAAATCACTAGTCAAATCAACCAGAGGCCATTCTCCCTCTCTGCAATTAAAAATTAACATCAGAGCAGGTCAAAAGGGGACAGCACCGCTAGTGCAATGAGTGCAATATCGCTCTCTGCATGAGCTGAGCCAAAATTCCTGGTTAAGACCCAGAAATTCATCTCTTAAAGTTACAAGAGGTGGCTTTTTGCAGCCCCTTGTAACTGGAATTTCACTGCAACCTGAGCCCCTTGTAACTGGAATCTCACTACAACCTGAGCCAAGGTTCTCATCTTGCCTCATGGCAGGAGCAACCCTGAAATCAACTCTACTTGTAGCTGCTTAAATGCTCACACAAACTGCCTGTCCTTAAAAAACCCCTTCTCTATCATAAATAGAGTCGGCCAGATCTCAATCGGGCAGGTTAAAAAATCCAGTCAGATCACGGCCGCATCTGTGCGTTTATGCGGCCCTGCGATCTGACCGCCCCTATCAGATGCATTATGATCTGATCGTTGGGCCCTAGGGGCCACGATTGGATCAGCCCAATATTGCCCACTTCAATGTAGGCATATCGGGGAGAGATCTGCTCATTTGGCGACATCGCCAAACGAGCGAATCTCTCCGTGTATGGCCACCTTTAGTGCCTGGCAACAAACGAGCGGATCTCTACGTCTATGACCACCTTTAGAGTTGTAGTATTTCTGGTCAGGTGATCTCTGAGGGAGCACAGAGACTGTCATAAAATAATATTTACTTAAATATATATTTCAGTTTGAAAAGATTCTTTAATATGCCACTTCATTTCATATAAACATGTTGCTGTTGCTCAAGTATTCATTGTGGGGGTAAAGTTTTCCTTTAATGCATGCAAAGGGCAAAACTGGTCATAGAACTTATTCGCACCATTAATATTCCATTGTGACCATTAAAGGTGAAGTTTGACCAAACATTATCATTGCATTCCTTCAAATATTTGGGATCGATAAATGCCAACAACACAGATGATTGAAAAAGTATATTAGTATGTATTGTATTAGTATGTATTGATTGTAAGATTATTGTGACTATGTTCTCCTTCTGTCTCAGTCCTGACAGATTCTAGTCTTTTATATGTACAGGGACATCAACTGAGAACTGATTTCATCTGGGTAAATGTTTCACCTCCCCATTAACAGATTCCGAGGAGTGAAAAATAGATACACAACTATTCTTCAGTTCCATTGCACTGTTGACTATAAAACGTAACAAAATATACTTAATTTTTGCACTATTTCAGATATATTGGTCAGAGGAAGCAAGGTTTAATAGGAAATAAAGCTCAATAAAAGGCCACTGGCACTCCTTTTTAAAAGCCTGCTCCGTTTCTAGAGTCATGTTGTTACTATAAAGGCACCACTATATATTATTCAAATGTCACTTTCACGTCAAGACATTTTAACAGATGCCCTTATCAACTTACAGTTACAACTGTATTATTATACGTGAAATGTTCCTACTAGTTGTGAAAATGGCAAGACTGTGGTCTTCAGTATTTAAACAGGTGAAACAGGGGCAGAGCTACTTGTATAAAGAATGTATTCTGTAGACCACCAAATATCACAGGCAAAATATATTTTAAAATGTGAAATCTTGTTTTTTATTAGCATTGCTACCCTTAGGTAACTGCATGTGTCTATAGTTAATAGACATATTACTCAGTTAGCTTTTTTCTTGCTGTCTACGTATACCTGAAACTTTCTATGTGAGAATCCATTAAATCCATAGAAAGCCATTGTATTTGTAAACCCTGCAGCCTAAACAAAGAGATGAAAGGTTCCTAACTTTGTCCTCATCCCACGCAACCAGTGATGAACCTTTCCTGAATATTCCCTAAGGAACACAGGCAAACCAAACAGCTAGAGATGAAGATCTACTAGATTACCTTATACACTTATTGATATGGAAATAGCCACTGTCACAGTATATATCAAGGATCTACAAAGAACTTTACACATTCCGATGGATTGTAGAAAACTACAAATATTTGATGATTATAGAACAATTTATTGCACACACTGGACATCACCCATCTTCACTGTAAATCAGTCCAGGGTGGCAAAGTTTTGAGTTCACTTTTATACATAATGTTCATGCATTACCAGAATTGGAACAGATAAACTCCCCATTGATGAATTACTGGATCAGTCAGCTTTTCTGTCCCTTGTACTAATTACAGCAGCACACCAATAACATTGGCTTCTTGGGGTATTATGGCTACTTTTCGAAATGAACCAGGTTTTTTGAACAAAAAGTTAGACTCACCACATCACACAGGGGGTGCAGGTGCTCATGCCCAAAACCTTCAGTTTAAGAAGAAACACCAAACAATTCTTGCATACATGAGCATCCAGCCTGACGCCTTTTGTGCCAACATGAGGCACTTTTTTTCAAGAAACAAATTAGCAAAGCACTTCTTAACTATGCACAGAGGGAAAATTCTGGGGGTAATGTAAAAAGCGATGTTAGCACAATGCAAACACAAATGGAGCATGACCCAGATTGTCAAAAACCCTTCACAGACATGCACCCTCTTATTGTTTTCATTGGCTCATTTTTCCCTAATAATGTTTTTATTTCACTTTCCACTTTATTATTATTATTATTATTATTATTATTATTATTATTATTAATAATAATAATAATAATAATAAGCCAACACAATATATGCCAAGATGCAGTTACACTGAATCAAATATACAATCAACAGTAGTCTATTATTTTATCCTGTTATTCATAGTTCTTATTCATATGCTGCAAATGGATTTGGAAGATAGAAAGCAATATTTATATTACCGTTTAATGACCTCTTGTTTTCTACGCTTTTCATGTTTTTCTTTCAAGTAAGCCAGATTAGCTTCATTTCTCAGCCGATCATTCTCTCTGGCGATATCTGAAGCATTCTGAATCACCAAACCATCATAGGCCTTTAGCCCCATATCTTCAATATACTGGAGAAATGCACTCAATTTATCTTCCTCTGCATTGGAATTCATCATCTTGTAGAAGATAATGTGAAAATGGGCACAGTTCTTCTGTTGAAAAAAAAAAGCAAACAGGACATCATGTTATTTTATTTTTATATTTTGCCATCCCTAAATATTAGACTATTTTTTAAAATATTATACTGTAAACAATCAGATTGTTCTTTGGAAGCATGCTCCTGTGTTCTGCCAAGGCTTACACCCACACAAAATGGCTTTAGATTGTAACACAAGAAAAAGACACTGATACTTGGTTGCTACACAAATATATTTCATGAATTTAGAGCTGGAGTGTCTATATCGTATGATGACACATGCACACTTTGAAAAAGGCCTCGGATGAGGCCGAAACATTAGGCTGAAAGCAATTTTTCTTGCTCCAAATGCATTAAAGTCAGTGGGCGTTTTTTATCTTATGGCGGACTTTTGTCATAATGCATCAAAGTCAACGGGCCTTTATTGTTATGGCCGTTTTTTCTCAAGACTAAATGGCTAAATGCCGAATTTCACCATGAATCCATGGCTGGCAAATAAATTTGCTCATCACTAACCATGACTGTTTTATTTAAATATTTGTGTGATATGCAACTCACCTCCTACATGATCAGTTAGTCAAATATACAATGAAGTCTGGTTAAGAAATAGGAGATCTTGAGTTTTGATATTGTACTTTGTTACTTTGCATTATAATCGTAAATATTGCAGTGGCCTAGAATGGATGGCATATTGTATAAATTTGAAAAACACAATAAATAATGATTGTTTAAAAAAAGAATTAGGAGCTATCTTGAGACACACGTTCCTTTCAAAGGGGCAATGGTTTCCACACTGCATTTTAGCGCTTGGACCCCCCAGCCCCCCGAGCAGGAGAATGACTGTAAGCTTTTTAGATATATCTGAAAGCTCAGCTTAAAGTTCAGTATAATTGGGGTAAACATTTATTTCCTGAATGACTGATACAACAATGTGTTCTTATATCTGCACACTTGTTGTGAGTTACACCTCTGACCACAAGACTGGCTTGAACTGAAAGTGCCTGACAAGCACAGGATAAGGGATTTTAAATTTTAATTTGTCTGATTGGACCCTTCATGTTGACCATGATATATCTCCATATTTGGCATTGGTGAAGTATGAGCACAGCATTAGGAGACAAGGAATAATTAGTAAGGGGGTCAGTCTGATTTTTTTCTTGTCAGAGTTTTAAAGGGAAAAACACAATTTTTCTTAAATAAAATTTTTCGTGATTTATTAAACCACGAGGCTGCTAAAATTCCGAATGAAAAAGTAAAGTCAATGGCAGATGTTCTGCTTACACTTGGAAGATATCATGATCTGCGCCTGGTTTCATACAATAATCCGAATAATTTGTTTTTGTGTGATAATATGAAAAAAATCTGTTTTCGTTCATCAAACATATGATTCAGATTTTTTCCCACACTAGCTTTTTTAAGTTTATTTAATGATAAATAGGGTACAAATGTGGATGGTAGTTACAAGGGTTAATATCAGTTTATAACTGAGGATATTAAGGACTGGCTGTATAGGATCTGTGGAAACCCGTTATCCAGAAAGTTTTCAATTATTAAAAGGCCATCATTTTAATCAAATAATTAAAATGTTTTAAATAATTGTCCTTTTGTCTGTAATAATAAAACAGCGCCTTGTACTTGATCCTAACTAAGATATAATTAATTCTGAATAGAGGCAAACCAATACTATTGGGTTTATTTAGGGGCCCATTTACTTAGCTCGAGCGAAGGAATAGAATAAAAAAAACTTTGAATTTCGAATGATTTTTTTGGCTACTTCGACCATCAAATTGGATACTTCGACCTTCGACTACGACTTTGACTTCAAATCGAACGATTTGAACTAAAAATCGTTTGACTATTCGACCATTCGATATTCGAAGTACTGTCTCTTTAAAAAAAAAACTTTGACCCCCTAGTTCGCCACCTAAAACCTACCGAAGTCAATGTTAGCCTATGGGGAAGGTCCCCATAGGCTTTCTAAGTATTTTTTGGTCGAAGAAAAATTGTTCGATCGATGGATTAAAATCCTTCGAATCGAACGATTCGAAGGATTTAATCGTTTGATCGAACGATTTTTCATTCGATCAAACTATTTGCTCTAAATCCTTCGACTTCGATATTCGCAGTCGATTATCGAGGGTTAATTAACCCTCGATATTCAACCGTAAGTAAATTTGCCCCTAAATGTTTAAATGTTTTTTAGTAGACTTAAGGTATGGAGATCCAAATTACAGAAAGATCCCTTATCAGGAAAACCACAGGTCCTGTGCATTCTCATCCAGGTCCTAACAAGTGTTATAGTGGTATTATTTTTCTTTGTACAATAACATAAATCAGGAGGGGGCAATGAAGTATGTTTCCTTTTAAATGTTCATCCGGAGCATGGGAACAACTAGAATGTATTTACTTTATTTGCATTTCTGCAGAGCCTGAGTCGGTTACCAGCAGCATGAGCTGCAGTTACGAGGATTTCAGCCAGAGATGTGTAAATGAGGACATTGTCACTTCAGATTATTCATTTAAGGGGATGGCCATGATTTGTTGTCTCTATGAGCCACCACTCCTGCTTATCAGAAAGACTAACATGGACATTATTATTGGAGCCAAAATAAAAGTCTGATTTATACAGACTTCAATATAACAAATGTCTGTACATATCAAGCACCGCAACCAGTGCATATTCCCATTGTCTGCTGTAAATAACACTTATCTTAATGAACATTTCCACACCATGGATTTATTGCAGTATTTTAATCCCACTAAAATAGAGATGTCTGCAGCGTTTAATTAACATACATTTGCCTAAACCTGTTGCTTCATAGTGGTGCAATGTAAAAAAAAAAAAATAGAAGAATTATGCGCACACTTTTTCTTGCATGGGAACAAATTTGCTTTGTGCATATTTAATATAGCTGTAGTTTTTGCAAACTTGTAATAGCATCCAAGCCTATAGTTTATGGTTCCCCCCAACAGGATGCAGTGTAATAACTAGGGATGCACAGAGTCCAGGATTCAGTTTTGGATGTGGTCAAAATCCTGCCTTTTTCAGCAGGATTTGGACGAATCCAAGTGTTTGACTGAACCAATTCCGAATCCAAAATAATTATGTAGCTTTACGTCACACAAACAAGTCAATTTTTTTTAACTGCATACAGGGTGCACGCCCCCCCTCCTTTTCCTTATTTGCATATGCAAATTAGGGTTTGGATTCAGTTCTGTATGAACCCAATATCAAGCGACAATATCTTCTTCCTGCTTCTGTTTAAATCAGCTTTACAGTAGCTTTTTTACCAGGAGGCAACAGAAGTAGAACATCTTAATTGAGAGTCACTCATGTAGGTTAGGTTAAATGTTTCCAGAGAATTTCTTAGGATAAACTGTAGCCCCCATCTTTGCCAGTTGCTGCTGTGCTGACACCAGGAATGATTATGGAATGCTGGGAAAAAGAGCAAACGTGTTCTTTGCATATTGTACTTGTTTCCTAAATGAATGGCCATTATTTTGATTGCTGCAATCTTCTTAGCTTGATTTGTCTTGAATCCCTTCCTAATGACTGTGATGTAAATTTCCATGAGTAGTCCATAAACTTTACTAAATGTGTTCTTTTAATGAAAAGTTAAGGCAATGCCGTGTGCACTCTTCAGCAAAAGGTATTGTAACCTTTGCTACTCCTACTCTTGTCTCTACTATGGAGACCAGGAGATGTTGATTGTTAAATGTCAGAGCATTCTCCAGTACTAGATCAACAACTGTATGGGCTGGGTGATATGTCAGAACTGTGCTTTGTTCCTTTTTCATACTGTATTTTGATGAAGCACCACCAGTCATTGTTGAGGGTACATGGGCAGAAAACAGAACATTTATGCTTCCTTATTTTTCACAATATTTGTATATTGCATTTGGCCTATTTATTTACAAAACAACCACTGAACAATCATTACACAGACCCTTATATATCATGACTTATTATTTTGTTTACAAGTGAAAGAACTTTAAATACAGTACACTATTTACAAATGAATGTCTATAACAAGGCTAGTGAATATGAATTCTTTATTGTTCTAAGTGGTTAGCTAGATGAACAGAACCTTAAAATGCTTAAATTAAGCGTCAGTATGCAACGACAAATCCTTTGTATTGTAAGGGAATATCCCTCTTGTGACATTGCAACACCTAATAGAGATAAGCATGTGAATCCTGTAGGTTTTCTAACCATTTACTCTTCTGTCAAATGTCAAGACCAGCAATTCTGAGATGATTTGCAAAATATTCAAAGTGTATTCAAAACTGCATAAACAGCCAACATGATGTTTTGGTCTCCACTGGGACCTTTCTCAATTGGCTGTTCATGCAGTTTAGAATACACTCTGAATATTTTGCAAATCATCTCAGTGTTGCTGGTCTTTATTTGAATTATCTGGATTGTTTGCCGTGCACCTGAGGCAAGTAATATAGTGGAGTGCTGCCCCTAAGTCGTAACTACTACATGAAGGTCCGCACTCTCAGGACTTAGAAAAATCATAATATTTATTATAAATGACTAATGTTTCGGCTAGGTCCCTATCCTTTCTGCACCGCACCCAGGCAAATTCAAATAACTTTATCGAGAGTGCTGGCAACCCTTGGACTTTTTTGCACAAATCTTTGTATGTTTTAAACCGATTTGATGGTTCACAATTATGCATTTTATAATTGCTCTTAATAATGCGGTTAATCTTTTTACACTTTTGTATATCAATTTTAAATATGTGCTTGGAAGTTGATAATTAGGATTTTAATGAAGAACATGCTTACTGCTATTAATATCTAATTAACACTTTTCACTGAATTGGTGGATTTTTGAATTTATGTATCTCGTGATGACTTCTGTGTGTATCCTGACGACGGTTCAGAGAGAACTGAAACGCGTTGATGTGGGGTAGTCTGTAAAACTACAATAAAAACCTTTATTTCATGATAACCGTGAGAGCTCCTAACTACATCTATATATATATATATATATATATATATAAATGTTCACAAAGTACCTGCACTCCTTCCTTGCTGTTCAAGCGTGGGTGCTTGGTCAATTAAAGTATTCAACGTTCAAAGTGGACCAGCACACCAAGACTCTTCAATCAAAAGAAGTTTATTCCAACATCACTCATGTGTCCAACGTTTAGGCCCACATTAGGGCCTTTATCAAGGATAAAGGCCCTAATGTGGGCCGAAACGTTGGACACATGAGTGATGTTGGAATAAAACTTCTTTGATTGAAGATTCTTGGTGTGTTGGTCCACTTTGAACGTTTTATATATATATATATATATATATATATATATATATATATATATATATATATATATATATATATATATATATATATATATATATATATATATATATATATATATATATATATATATACATATATATATATACATATTAGCGCAATCACTTGTATTCCATTCACATTATAGAGAGGAAATAAGGAAAACCCCACCATAAATTCTAGAGCATTGAAAATAATTATTTTGTCATAATTAAGCCTATGTGAATGATACACCAGTGTTGAAATAAGCTGAAATAGCACTTGAAATAAGAAGCATTATTTTCAGTTTTGTATGACTTTTTAGGTGATACATTTTATATATTATAATGCACCAGATTCAATTCAGTTTTCACTGAAAAGTCATGGATGAGATTCAATTCAAGGAGAAAATACTAAATACTTTTGTCCTAAGTCACTTTCAGTTCTTTCCCTATAAACATCAAGTTTTCATGTGATAAACCATTGCATCCCAAATTGAATCTCATCCATGAATTTTCACATGATAGTAGGTATAACTTCAAATTATTTACAGAAAACTCTCTCTTGTGCTATATGACTGTAAACTAGCTTATGCTGACTGCGCATGGGGAGATTTTTGGAACTTCTGACCAACTGGCCTGAGTCTAAAGAGTCAGATTTGGTACAATGTGGCCTTGCATATGGAGACAAATGCAAGTATTTCAAGGGAAGTTTAAGGGATGTGTTGTCCCTTCTATTTTTTGGTTTACTGTTGATTTCTCAACCGTACAAATCCCATTTTCTGTTCAGTGATACTGACTATGCTGCAATGGGATGCAGTGGGATTTAATTGGGCAGCCACCATATACAATGAGGTTTGACTAAAAAAATGTAAAATCAAGTTCCTGGGAAAGCCAACTTTACTACAGTCTCAGAATCTAAACGGAAAAACATATATATTTTAGTGGTTTCTGTTTTGAAGGAGCCATTAAATTAAGTTCAGCTAAGTTCTCAGCTAGATATATAGCACCCACTTTCCTGCCAAAAGTTGAAAAAATATGTTTAAAACACAAAATATGTCCAAGCCATTATTATTGCAATTCTATTCTGCTCTTGAAAGTTAAACAATAGCCAAAAAGCATCCTGTTTCTTGTCTCTGTCCATATACTAAACAATATCAAAAGGTGGTTACCAAAAAAATACACACGTGCTAAGGCTTTATAAAGGTGCTTTCCAAAATGAAAAAAAACCCAGCAATTTTAAAGTAAACAGAAAGCCACATGCCGCAGACTGTGCTAATTATAATTATTGCATTAGGATTTTTTTTTTATTTCAATTATCCAATATACACCCAAAAAAAAAACCATTTCAGATAGCTGTTAACATGCAATTTAGAAATTGCTGCCAGACTAATCCTCTTTTCCTTATGAAGCATTGTATTTAAAAAAATGTCTTCCATCTCAATGTACAAATGGAGTCAGAATAAACTTTGCAACATATAGATGATAACATTTCTGAAGAGCATGTGGTATATTGATTTTTAAAACCTCTGAATAATAAACAATTTTATTCTCAGTTGTCAGGATATTGGGTGTTTGTTGAGGTATATCCCCTTCTTCTAGGAAACACTAACTTGTATGGGGAACGCTTTATGTATGTAGAAGTTATTCCATATGAAACAAGTTTTTTTCAATAGCCCAAATCAGCCTAGGTTACAAAATGCAACACGTGACTAATATTTCGACTCTTGACTTATTGTCCATACACTGTTAAATGGAGCAATTTAGTCATGTCCTGCCATATCAGGCAACTAAGTCACACTGTGTGTCATTAGCCTAAGTGTTAGTTGGGAAATGCTGTTGAGCTTACTGGTGCCATGCAAGATAAATCATAGATTTGCAGTAATATCATTCAGAGGATGGGATTCAGTAAGTGATGAAACTGCATGCAGTCATGACTAATGTCACAATATTCTTACCATGAGATTTATTATGTATTCTCTGACTATACTGTATATCTTTAATGTGTGTTTTTGTTTAAATACAAGTATATACTATACATTATCATGTGTGTATTAATCCACGACTAGGCTCCCATGTTCCATAAACGTACATGCATGTAGTGCCGTCACATATTTCTACTTTTATAGCCTTTCAACTTGTATACACTGCATATATCTTAAAGCTTTTAATATTTACAAGAGTTGTTGCTTCCATGGGAGCTGAAAATGAACCTCTTTGCTATACTTTTAAGCAACAAGATGAATGATGCTTCCCTACTGAAGCCAGAAAAAGGTTCACATATCTTGATGCATGGAAGGAACTCCCCTAAAGAAGGCTTTGTTAAAATATTGTCACTGCATGGCAAAAAGGCACAGCTTTATATGAATTTGATGTTGCTACTCAGAGCAACTAGTTATAGGTCCTAGCTACTCAGCCACAAGAACAGGATCATTATTATGAATAGTTTGGGGGAAGTGTGGGGAGAGAAAACAAGAATAAACAACAGACAGAATAGATGAGAAAAGTACAGAGGTTACAAGAATCAAACTAATTAAAGAAAATTAGTTGTGGGGTGGGAGAAAATGAAAAAAAGACGGTAAGAAAAGGAGTAGGAGGGAAATTGTAGTTAGAGGAGAACACAGAAGTGGAGAAACAAATGGGAGATCCATGGAAAAAAGAAAAGAAAGAAAAGAAAAAGACAAGAGTGAGGGAATCCAGTCAGTAGGGATGTAGCGAACTTCCGTTTATGTGTTCGCGAACGCCGGCAAAAACTACAAACATCCGCAAAATCGTTCGATTCGAACGATCGAAGGATTTTAATCGTTCGATCGAAGGATTTTCGTTCGAATCGAACGATCGAAGCCATTCGATCGAATGATTTCATTCGATCGAATGGCTTCGATCGTTCGATTCGAACGAAAATCCTTAGATTTTAGCGGTCGAAGGAATCGAATGGTCGAATGGTCGAACGATTTTTGTTCGAATGGAACGCGAACTCGTATTGGCGAACGTCGCGCGACGTTCGCGAACATTCGGCGGACGCGAACAGTCGAAGTTCGCGCGAACTAGTTCGCCGGCGAATAGTTCACTACATCCCTACCAGTCAGACTCAAATGTTGTGTGTCTTAGAAGTAGTAGCATTTTGTCATTTTACTTTCACATTTAATAATGATGATAATAATGATTTAATAATAATGATTTAATAATGATGATGCTCTATTTGCTTCCACCAGTGCCACAAATACTGTGTGTAAATATATAGACTATCATTGATGTTTATAGCCCAGCTGATTGTTTTTAATTAAATAGAGAACGCTTTGAAGAGTTAATGGCCAAATTGGCATTTGACTTACAAAGTGCATTTAAGCATTAGTAAATCGAACCACACTTCCCCTAAAGAGCTGCATTATCAATCAGTTTTATTCCACTTTTTCCATTTCAGAATATCTTCATGAAGACGAAGGGACAGATTTACATAGGGTCGAATATCGAGGGTTAATTAACCCTCGATATTCGACTGCCGAGTGTAAATCCTTTGACTTCAAA
The DNA here is from genome assembly GCA_038501925.1 of Xenopus petersii. Classification (NCBI taxonomy): domain Eukaryota; kingdom Metazoa; phylum Chordata; class Amphibia; order Anura; family Pipidae; genus Xenopus; species Xenopus petersii. Next base: position 37,812,135 of record CM076681.1, on the reverse strand, counting down.
TATCGAAATCGAAGGATTTACCGATTAAATCCTTCAAAATGTTTGATTCAAAGGATTTTAATCCATCGATCGAACGATTTTTCCTCGGCCTAAAAATTGCTAGAAAGCCTATGGGGAACTTCCCCATAGGCTAACATTGCACCTCGGTAGGTTTTAGGTGGCGAAGTAGGGGGTTGAAGTTTTTTTTAAAGAGACAGTACTTCGACTATAGAATGGTCGAACGATTTTTAGTTCGAATCGTTCGATTCGAAGTTGAAGTCGTAGTCGAAGGTCGAAGTAGCCAATTCGATGGTCGAAGTAGCCAAAAAAAAACATTCGAAATTCAAAGTTTTTTTTTATTCTATTCCTTCACGCGAGCTAAGTAAATGTGCCCCTAAGAGACCTAACAAGTTCAGTGGATCCCTAATCATTTTAGAGTATATAGAACCGAATGACAAATCCTTTTGAATTGGATTTAATTCGGAATAAGTTTCAACAGATTTAACTTTTAACCAGACTTTATAAGATAGTTTGAAATATCTTTTAAAAAATTCCTGATCAGATCTAATAGCAGAAAACACTACACTACAGTTAAGGACATTTCCTGATTGCAACAAATTTTGTCCATGTTCCTTTCTAAACCATAGAAGTTCTGGTGCCCACTGTGTCTGTTTGTTACACTATCCTAGCAGGTGGTACTGCATGTGTCAACTGTATCAACTAAGCAGCATTACAGGAGAATCAGTAAATGTATTGGATCCATTATCTGGAAACCTGTTATCCAGAAAGTTCCAAATTATGGAACGTTTATCTTCTATAGACTCCTTTATAACAACTTAATCCAATTTTTTCAATTATTTACTTTTTCTCTGTAATAATATAACAGTACCTTGTACTGTATCCAAACAAATTAATCCTTATTGGAAACAAAACCAGTCTATTGGGTTTATTTAATATGTACATGATTTTTTTTAGCAGATTTAAGTTATGCAGATCCAAATTACGGAAAGATCTGTTATCCGGAAAACCCCAGGTCCCGAGCATTCTGGATAACAGGTCCCATACTTGTTCCTAAAATATAATGGACATGGCATGAATTGCATCCTGCGCCTGAATTTTCCCATAAGATCATTATCCCATGGTTTGCTTTCATAAGGAGATTTCATTTATTCATGGAGTTATTCACACTAGTTGCACATACTGTACAGTCCCTTAGAATAATAATAATATTATATTACAGCGAAGTGAATATATCACAGAGTGACTTATCCCTGCAAACTTACAGCAGTCGAAATACCAGCAACAAGCCCACATGGATTAATACTGAAACCATCAAAAGAAGCAAAGACTATAAAGTGTATCATGGTCCAACTCGCTGGTTCAGGAAAATCTCCCTGCAAACAGTTGGCTTGACAACAGTGACTGATCATCTCATTTTTATTGCAGTGTTTCACCTGTGTTCCAGCAAGGTTACCCTAAGTGGCCCCCGTTGAGAAAGACAACTGATTCCTTTCAACTGAAAGTAGTGTCCTACATGATTAATATCCAGATGTTTTGCATGATAAAAGCAATCATCAATAAAACCTGTTCGTCTGTTGTTTTATACCAGCCACACATGTTAAACTAATTGAAGGGACAGAAATGTATTTTTTACATATATACGTATGACATCAGCCTGTGTACTCACTATCATCCATATTTATTTCATTGTCGGCTAAAGCATTTGTCATTTGGTATTTCTTGTCTTCTTAATGTTCTAAGTTTGCAATATGTAAATTACCTTTGTCTGCAACAGTAGCTATCCTTTATAAAAGAATTCCAAGATATATCCTGACCCTATAACCATTTAACCTTTAATCTGAATTATTGGATGAGTCCTGTGGGTTAAATGTTTACACAAGCATTTCTGTCATTGTTTTCCCAGTGACTAATGGCTTAAGAGGTTACCGACCCATAGTCATTCTTTACAGTACAACTCCAGCTCCCTACAGCCATCATGTGACAAAGCCCCTAGAATAAATAATTCATTAATGCTTATCTAACCACAAGGAGCTGCAATATTTAGATCTTGCATATTTCTCTAAGTCTCAAAGGGTTAAAAGAGCTCAGATATTTTGAAAAATGATAGTGATTTTGTGTTAAAGTCAATAAGATCCTTTAATCTCTTGGCTGGTAATTTTTCATGCTGTATTGTATCTAAAAGGACAATTTATCTCTGCTTTTTTTAAGTGCCTTTCCAGAGCTCTCTGCCTCTCTTGAGGGCAATGCCAGGGGAATAGTAAATATTACTCGCCGGAGTTATGGTAAAATGCATTTGATTACAATCTAATAAATTCATAGAGGTTTTCCTCCTTGCTTGAATTCAACCACATTCCTTACCACACTTTAGGAAATGATTCCAATAATCAAATTATAGGCCTTAAGGTTTCAAAGTCTTATGGAAAGGGTTCAAGAAGTAGTATAATCAATATCTAATTATCATAAGTACTGGCATTCTCTTAACCCATTGGCTGCCAACAAAACAACCTCCAGTCTCTAAAACTCTATTGCTGATTTGATTTCCAAGCTTTTTGCTAGCGAATGCTTGTTGGAAACTTTAGAGAATGTATGAATAGCCTGTGGCACAACATTTTCAGAGTTACACCTATAATGAATATATAAATTTGCTCATATTCCATATACTAATCCAACACCTTCGCAGGGGATATACTTTGGTAGAAGTTGAGGTGTAGGTTGACTTTATTTTAAGAGAGCACCAAATACAGAAATGGGTGCATTTAATGTCTGTCCAACTTGTGCCAAAAGCCACCCCTTTACCATAGTGCCAATCCTTGTCTTCTGCTATCAATAATAATAATAATAATAATAATAGTAATAATAATAATAATAATATCCCAGGTCTCATTATAGGTATGGTGCATGGATATATAAAAGGTCAGCACAGAATGAAACAACTTTACAACTGTACACAAACAAATGGCATTAATATAGTGCAAAAGACAACTAAATAGGCCAGCCATAGGCCCCTTCTAGAGTCCTCCCACCCGAAACTGCACCACTGAGACTGCACAAAACAGCAGCTCTTGCCTTGTTGACAGAACTTTTGACACACAGCAACTGGCACCCCTTTTACCCTCTTCATTGTGATCGTGGACATGGAACATGAGCAGTTGAAGCAAACTAAGGATAGGCTACTACTTGTGCATTCTTCAGTTAAGTTTTAATGCTACCCTCTGACCCCGCTGCACTACTCTACACTTTTTTATATGGTTTTGTGAGTCTCCTGTGATGTGCTTCAGGAGGGTCGTGGGAGGCATATTGAGGGGGTCTGGGGTTGTTCTTAGGGTTTTGTTGTTTTCAATAAACCCCCATATTTTATGATTGCAGTCAAGACACTCCAGCTTTGCAAAGATTCCATTAAATCTGCACAGAAGGAACATTGTTTGCATTGTGCACACAATTCCATTAGTGAGTTTATGACATTCACACATATGTTGCTTGAAACACATATTGCAATTACCTAGAGGATTTGACCTCCACTTTAAGAAGGCACATTGTGATTGTTTTGCTACATATCCAATCTGTCTGTAGTCCCTTGGGTGCAATCATTTCCCATTTATGTTTATTTACTTCAATGCATGCATTTATTTATGTGTACTAGTCTTGTATATAGCCTGTGTTATTTACTATATCTGTATGCAGTATCTGTACAGTAAGAATGTATCCTTTATGGGCAATTGTCTTCAGGCTGTTAGATGCATCTCTTTTAGTGACAAGAACAAACTTTCAGTATCCTTTCACAACAAGTACTGAATATAAACAAGAGTAACTGCAGACAAGGACTGTATAACCTAGTTAACTAGAAGAAGGGGATGTAAAATGCAGCAGTTGAAAGGACAATATTATATAGTGCATTTGTGCAGGACTGTTTCATTTACTAAAGGGATTATTTATTATTATTTATTAAAGGGATGCATCCATTTTTTGCAATAACATTTAGGGCCCTGGAAAATACATGTCAGTGCTCTAGTCCTACAATTTATAACAAATGCCCTTTTACTATAAAACATAAATATTTTTATATTCATACAAACAAAGGTTTAATCCCCTTATAATTATTCTTAGTACATTATTACAGTATCATGAAGGCTTCATTGACTGCACTCAAGATTCCCCCTCCACTCTCATGGCTAAGTGCTGACATTCCGATTCAAAGGGAAAGCACAGATGCTCTTCATTAGAGAAATTGCATAGAGACCCACTTTTTCTTAACATGTGAGCACATGCAAAGGATCCCTAGTGGCCTCTGGTTTAACTATCAGTGTCACAACCAAAGAAGGTATGTAAATCACAGAAATACTAAGATGATCAAAGTGCATACTTATTTATTTAGAAATGTGACTCCCATAAGTATGTATTGACAATAACTGCCAAAAACTAAATCATGTTTACATAAATCATAAATCAGTCTTGGGATTTCTTGGATGATCCAAGATGGCAAACTAGCATTATTTTTCCTGTGATTACACGTCCCAACAAATAACACACCATCAAACTCATTGAAAAATTGATGTGATTTTATTTTTTAAAAAATCGGACTTTTAAAAAAATAACAAATTTTTATGAATTTAGTAAACCTCGAGGAGGGAAAAGTCAGAATCAGAAAATCCGGCATCTCAGACCTGTTGAGGTTACATATAAGTCAATGGGAGAAGTCCCAATGATTTTTTTGATGTGTGATGGGTTTTGTGTAATACTCCGAAGTTTTTGGAGTTTTCAGGCAAAAAACATAAGAAATCTGAGTTTTTGGGGGGGAAATCCGAAAAAAATCTGAGTTTAAGGGTGAAAAATCCTAAAAAAATTGTGAAAATCTGATTTTTTTACCCACAAAGCAAATTGTCGGGAAAATGTAATAATAAATAAGTGTAAAAAACCTGAGCCGATTTGATCGGAGTTTGCAGCAGAAAATGTTGAGAAAAATCAGACTTATAAATAACCCCCTAAGGGTGATTTGTTGCTCGCAATTAAAACTGTGCTACCACTGATGACATATCTCCCAAAAATGACTTGCCATAGAATTACATTAAGATTGCTGCAAGTAAAATCTATTACTTGTGGAGATCCAGCTTAATCATGGGAAAATGCCCTATTAAACCAGGTCGCTGCAAGTAATAGGTTTTACTTGCAGTGATCTTATTATACTATGGCAAATCATTTTCTGGAGTTTCGTCGCCTGTGATAACACAGATTTAACCTCGGTCAACAAAACATACCTTGTGCCATCAGGAATCATAGCTAAATCTCTGCATGAAATTAGCTTCAGTAGATTCTAAAGTACTGTACATTTCCCATAACCCTCAGGAACTCGAATGACTTAAAAAGGTATGGATTAATACTGGTAAAGCTACAGCTGTGATGCCAGAACTTGGACATCTATACACTAAATAGTTTGTTGGTGTAAGCCTGGAGATGAAAGCTGTGTCCTTTCACATCCCTCCTGGACTATGTGTGAAGTTATTCTGGGCATGAAGTGGAGGGAAGAATAGCTAGTTGGGTTTGTCTGCTAAGGGAAGACCAGTAGTCTTGACGTTGCCCTGGTCAAAACATTTATCAAATAAAACAACATAAAATTATATACAGCCTGGGGCAACAAATTACTGATTTGTCGAGCTTTCAATGGACTATACAGTTTATATACATTTTGTAGGCACTGTTATTAAGGCTAACTTTGCATCATGCCAAAATCTTGTTTATGCACCAGAATGGGGCATCTGATGCCCAAGCACTGGCTACACAATTAGATGATGAGGAGGAAGGGGGGATGTGGGGAGAGCAGTGAGATCTAGGAAGTGCAGAATGGAAAGTGAAAGTAATTGCCTGCCCCGCCTCTATGCCTAAGTATTAAATGATTGTTAGCTAAGACAATAAATGAGTGTGTAACAGATATGGATGTTTTAATAAAAAAAAAAGAATTTGGGTTTCCATACTTAATTTGAAGAGTACTTTTATTATACAGCTTTTTATATCTGGGTGACAGGTCAGCTTGAAGTATTTTTTGGTTTTGAAGTTGGGTTTCCTCAAAATCTTGATAAAACACATAATGCAACCTGATCTAATTTTCAGTATAACAACACATGTGGATAACATTAATAGTAACTAAAAAAATGAACCACTACTTCAATAAGTTTCATTGTACCATTGTGATTGGAATTGGATCATGTCCATAAGATTTGGCCAACAAAACATCTGCAAAAGTGAGATCCAGTGATACAACTGTACATATCAGTTAAGATTTAAGAATTCTACATATATTCTTATAGATAAATTGACAAATTAAGTTTTTTTTAGGGGGAGGACCCTTTGTCGACAGTTAATTCTCTTCTTAAAGGAATAGCTCTCTGTGAAATTAACTTGTGGTTCTTTAAAATTGTATTAACTTTATGTTCTACAGTATTGACATTTCAACAGTTGTCTGGCTGCTAGGGTCCCAGCTACCTAGGAAGGATTTTTTCTGAGAATGAGTGGCAAATACAAAATGTATTAAAATGTATTCAAAGTTGTAATGCAGGGCTTCTGAGCTAATTGTACCAGTGGCTATTCTAGTTACATTTATAAATGACTCAAAAACACTTCAAGTGTTTTTACTAATTCAATGGTTAGCCTATGGCAAAGTGGGAGTTGCCTCCTCTATAGGGCTGCCATCGTAACATTGCTGTCTCATACATGAACAAGTTGCTCAGTAAAGGAACCATTGGGCATTTCAGCAGTGAGGAGAGAACCTTGCTGTAGGCTGCATCTCTCCAGAAGGGCAAATTTACTAAAGGGCGAAGTGACTAACGCTGGCTAAAATTCTCCAGCGTGATGTCATTTCGATACTTTGCCGAGACTGATGTTGGCACTCATTCACATTCAATCACCAGGCAAAGTTGCGCTCTGGCGAAGGGAGGTAATTGCGCAAATTCACTAAGATGTGGATTTTACATTTGCTGTGTTTTAATGAACGTTACCTCTTGCGCCAGACTTGCCTTCGCCACCTTAGACCAGGCGAAGTGCAATAGAGTAGAAAGTCCCAAAAAACGCTGCTGTCTTTTCCTTTTTTCATGGTGATAGGCTGCAAAATAGTGTAAAAATTTTTGGGGGTAACCAGCTTCCCCCCTACATTTCCTAACATATGGCACATAAACTATACACTGGGCTCATGTGTAGGGCAATATAACAACTCTATTTTCTATTATTTAGCTTCCCTGGACTTGTATAGTGTAATGTATTTACAGCAACAGATACGTCCATTCAACTTTAACTTCCAACCGTATGCAAATCAGCCAACGCTAGCGCAACTTTTCTCTGCTTGTCGAATTAACGCTAGTGCAACTTCACCAGCATTCGGCGCCCTGGACGCAACTTCGCATGTTAGTGAATTAGTGTTGTCTGAGCAAACTTTCTGGCGAAGTGTTGCGCTGCCTGCGAAGCCGTTGCAGGCAAATTTTTGCCTCTTAGTAAATTTGCCCCCAGGGGTTACAAATAATCACACACCTAAGAAGTTACATCTCAGAGAATGCATATAGCTTTAATTTGTTCTAATTGCAGAAAATATGACTCTTAATCACTCTGGAGAAGCTGCCCAAACCCTGATTGTCTGTCCCAGAAGTAAGAGAGTTCCACATGAGACAATACAGCTGTTGAGCTCACCCCTATTAAGTTCTGCATAAGATAAAAGGGCAATGGCAATAATCTATATCTTGTATTCTTTCATCTATCTTGTTTAGCTTGTGCATACATTACCTAACAATTTTGTGCCATGCAGAGAGAGGTGAGCGAGTTCAGCCACCATTGTAGCCTATGAGGCCCACACCTTCTCATTGCACATGACAGCAGGCAGTACTAGGTGCTGAAGCAACACATGCATGTTAGCATAGGGGTGTGTGACTTTATGCAGGGAGGTTCCCATGCAGCATAGATGAAAATGAGCTTCCGGTGGCCACTGCCGGACTCAGTGGCTGAAATCTGTAACTGCTTTGCTAAATACACAGGGGCTCATTTATCAACACTGGGCAAATTTGCCCATGGGCTGTTACTTATAGGAACTAATCAGTGATTATCTTTTTAAAGCCAGCTGCAAGAAGAACAATGAATGCAGCAATCTGATTGGTTGCTATAGCTAACAGCCCATGGGCAAATTTGCCCAGTGTTGATAAATGAGCCCCACAGTCTACATGAATGCTGTTTCACATGCATACTATCTATACTGCCGGATTTCCCTACAGGTTATAGGCATGTAATCTGTTGAATGTACTGTATTTGGCCTTTGCTGATGACTTGTACAGTAGCTCAACAAACAAATGTACAGCTGCAGTTGGACATACCCGGTATCAAAAGTATCTTTTGTTCCAAGAAATAACCATGCGCTAAGCTGTCTTCTATATTGTATGCCCCTGTGACACTTTTAGGATGTTTAATATGGGGTCTGTTTTGTAATATTCCTTATTAATGCTCACATTGTCACATAAGACAGATAAGTGGGTGTAAAATGTATGTGCTCCTTTCCTCAAAGCATTTCCCTATAACAAAAGGAAAGGAAGGAAAACTTATTTTTTCTTTAGATTTAATATCCCCAGTGAAAATATTCCATGTAGTTGTGTTGTGTAATGCAACCACTGTGGCTACTTGGCACAATCTCAAGATCGCATGTACAGTATGCAGTTGGAATGTCATAACACTTTACCATGGAACTGATCTACCCGAAGGCCCATTAAATAAGGAGGGGCTGCATTTACATTATATACAGTTACCAGGTAATAGCTGGCAAGCTGTTTTTTTTTTCTCTTGGCAAGCAGCTGTTATTCACATAACGTCGGTAGCAAATTCTTTGGAAACTGCATTTTATTTTATTTTCACAAAGTTTGAACTGGTTCCCTAACAGGGCCTGCACTGGTTGCTATTATCTTACTTCAATGCATTCCCAGCAAAGTGATTATATGTGGTCCAAATACACATATAATAAACAGCTTAGGGTAAACTTGTTCTTTAAGAGCTTCAGCATTTCATAAATGTAAAAGAAGCAGAAATAATTAATTTTTATGTTTTACTAAATTTCTTTGGAAATGAAAATGGCTTTGGATAAATTGACACTTTAAATTTGCAAACCTCAGAAATATATGAATGGTTCAAAAAAAAACCCTCCACATATTTCACTATTGAACAGCAAATTAAATACAGCAGTTCCTCAGCTAGCAACTGTCTAAAACAACTACTAATAAAAATATGAATATACTGTATATACTTTGTTTATATGGAAAGTAAAAAGAAATTGCATTACCGTATGTATGTGCATGTGTATGTACATGAGTGTTTGTGTATGTGTGTTGGCTGTGTATATGTTTATATGTGACACTTTTTGTGTATGTGCTTGTGAGTGTGTTTGTGTATATGCATGTCAGTGGCTGCAAAGCATGGGCAGATATCATGAAATAACATAAACAAGTAGATACAGCACTGAAATGCAAATAGGTATTCAATATACAGTACATGCTAAAACATTGATTTAAAACTCTGAAGTGTGCTTTAAGATTAGTACCAAGATTAAAAACATTATTTAATAGGAAGTTAATATTAATGTACCTACCAAGAATAATGTCTAGTTGTCTGCCAAAGGTAAATATCAAACGTAATTCTTCTTTATTAAAAGTTTGTTACATCAGTAGAAGCCCTTCCCCAGGGTTGGTCTCAGTGCAATCTGCAAGAATATTTCAGCACCATAAGACAGACTTCCAGGCAGCCTGAGTTTCTTCAGCTAAAGTGCATTTTGAATCCTGCACCTTAGCCATTAATATTCAGTAAATCTTCACATTTATAAGCCTGTCCAGCAAAGTGCAAAAAATGTTGGCAGAAAATAAAAAGCAATGTTTTCCCTCTTTAAATCCAAATTCAACAATAAGATTGCTTTGATACTGGGTGTGTACGAAGGACACCCTTCGTTGTGGTCCAGGAGAGAAGATGCTGGATGGTATCTCTCCACTTCACTACACAGAGGATTACAGCACATTCAAATGCAATCCCACTCAGCCCTATGTGGTACCTCATTTGAGTGTATTCTAACAAGGCAAAAACATGTAGGAAATGAGAAATGAAAATCAATCCAGTAAAATGGCTTATTCCTGATGAAATGACGTGTGTGCGTCTTGCTACTTAGCTGCAGACGGTTTCAAGCAGTCTGGCTCATGGTATGTGCCCTCCTCCCCTGTGATTGCCGGCAGTCTTGCTTTCTCTCTGCCTCTGCCTGGCCGCTTTAGTCTGTTGATGCCGCTGTACTGTAGATTAATGAGGGATAAGGAAACAAAGACACAGCCTATATTCTTCTGAAATAAAATGGGATCCGTCTCCTTTAATTTTGCAATCCGTTCTCTGCCATCATAGAGGGCTAAGAGCATTCCAGCACCTTGGAGAGCACCTAATAGTCAGGCCATAGGAAATGTGCAGAACAGGAGCAAATGAAGAAATGATTGTGAGCAAACAGCATCATCATCCTGCCATAGATTGGGCCATTCTCTCCACAAAACAGGTTCTCTTCCTATTTGTGACCCCTGCTGAGGTCAGGCTCCAAAATAATGCAAAAGACAGATTTTGTGTTAAATCCACATATGCCTTTAAAATAGAGGCTTCCAGCTAATAAGTGCATGAAGGAAACAAAAAGGCTGTGCAAAATGACATTTTAGCCCATGTTGGAGTTAAAGAAAGCAAGCAACAATTGAAGGAGAATGTGCAGCTCTGGGTCTCAGTTTGAGTCTCCTTCTTGGCATATCGTGTGCACTCTCTTCCTCATTGTACAGCAGTGTAATGCATACAATTCCTGCTGACGTACACCAGACTGGTGCTGCTGGAGTAATGAGAGGAGGAGCATTGTAACGTCGTCAAAACAACCCCCCACCACCACCTGCTCCCACTGCATAAATACACAAGCATCCTGGAATAAGGCTGCACGGAGCATTTGATGTGTCTGTCTACAGCTGTTTTGCATAGGAGCAAATAGTCTCACATTTCCCATTGATAACACATCCTCTGTAGCTCAGGATACAGTTTCTATTTTTTTAAATTTCCAAGTTAGAAACTTTTTTACGATTTTACCATTAGATATAGGGGGTGTGAGAGAGAGAGAAAGAGAAAAAAAAGAGAATAAGAGAGACACTCAGAGAGAGATGTGTTACTAAGACAACTTCATAACCTTTTTAGTTGTTCATTTCACCAAAGACACAGAAAGTGGCAAACTGCTTGCCATTTATTTGACAAAATGTTTAACTGGTTTCAAGATCTCTCTGAATTGTGTGAAATTGAGACAAATGGCTTGTCTTACAGATGCAGAACATCTTTAAAACAACCAGTAGCAAGAGAACATAAGGTACATGGAATGTACAACTGCAAAGTGGAAATGTATTGTACCGGTATGGGAACCATTATCCGGAAACCTCTTATCCAGAAAGCTCCAAACGATGGAAAAGCCATCTCCCATAGACTCTCCAAATTTTTTAAAATGATTTCCATTTTCTCTGTAATAATAAAATAGTAACTTGTACTTGATCCAAAAACCCCAGTTCCCGGGGATTCTGAATAACAGAATACCTACCTATATATATGTGTGTGTATAGATATATATATGTCTTGAGAAAGGTCCAGACTGGACCGAAACGTTGACAAATAAACTTCACTTTGCTTGATCTCATTATGAAGTCCTGGAGTGCGTCATTCCTTGGAACACGACTATATATATATATATATATATATATATATATATATATATATATATATATATTATTGTTAACAAGTCAAATTTCTTCTTTCAAATTATTTTTGATCATTCTCAGATCTATAATTCAAAATACCTCTTCAGAAAAAAGAACTAGTTTAAAATCACAGTCAAAAGTGCAGTGGGGCTCAAATTAACACAACTGTTATGTGGATTGATGCTGTTCATAAAACGTACTTGCGTACAAATATACTCCTTACACTTATGTGTAGTTGTGCCTAAAGAATCACATATATATGTACAATAAACAGCAAGGGCTAGAAATAACACAATCCAAACAATTTTGACTGCAACATGAGTCTGATTTATCAACCCCTTTGATTTATTCCCCTTTGAATGTGTTGGATGCAATTCTTTAAATGCAATTATGTTGGCATTATGGTTAAAAAAATGCTGCATTGTGGGTAAAAACATAGTGAACTGTGGCCGAAATTGAACAGGGAAAATAGGGCCATTATCTGGACACTACAAATTATGGAAAAGCCATCTCCCATAATAACCAATCATATCAATAATACTCATAAAACAGTAACTTGTACTTGATACTATTAATATAATATATCATTAATCATTATTTAAGGCAACACAATACTATTGGTTTTATTTCATGTTCAAATTATTTTTTATCAGACTTAAGATATGAAGATCCAAATTATGGAAAGATTCTTTATTTTGGAAACCCCAGGTCCTGAGCATTCTGGATAACAGGTCCTATATCTGTATTAAGAAAATAAGTAAAACGTCTACACATCTGCACAAGCCAATGCAGAGACCTGTCCATTGGGGTTGTATGATAATTATGTTTATTAAAGGAAGGATTTCAATCCCCTTTGCCCTCAGTTAGCCAGTGGCTATAAGTTTGCAAATCTGAAAGCTTAGATATGTGGCCTACAGCAGTGCCGCATGCTTATTGCTGGGAATTCTGCTTCGCTCTGTGATCACAAGCCTGCAACACCTGCTCTCACCTGGTCTCTAACAAATAATAGACATGGGAACACTGGTGGAAGTCTGTCTTGTGTTACTAACCCAGTAGAAATCAATTAGCTGACAGAATTTACTTGTTCCCTGTTTCAAGACAAGGGTTCAGTGGGTGCTATAGATTATACTATATATACACAGTATGTAGATTACAATTATACCTGTTACTATGTCGCTTCCTTAGTGATACTGACACAAAAAATTGTTATTCAAAATATTAATGTACATCAAAAGTTACCTATAGCTCATGTTTATTTTTTTAATCAATTATAGAGCTGCTTTTGTAAGTAATTGTTACTTGAAATTCTTAAACCTGACTGTTTTGCCAACCTGTCCCTTCTCAACATGTCAGTTAGAGATTCTTACTACTGAAGCTCAAATATGGCAGCACCCTCAGAGAGGAACATGGAGAATTCGATGGGTAATGTAAAAGCATCTGTTAATACTTTTATGGCAAAATAATAGATAGCATGAGAAGACAATATTATGATAGATGTAAAAAAAGGTTTAATTTCTGGTGTCAGTATCTCTTTAGAATTACTGTAGTTCTTTAATCTTTATAACGGGGCAAATCAAAGGAAAAAATCTTGTAGCGCAAGTGATTTTTTTTGGATAGAATTTCACATTTTTATGCACATTAGCACACAAACTCAAATATTTGCATGAAGCTATTCCTACAGAATGATATTTCCTGCTCCCTGTACCACACAATAATGGATCTCATAGCTGGCTTGTGTATGATTATGCTAGTGGGCCATCTGTTATAATGAGCTGTTTAATCAAACACATAGAACTGATGGCATTCCACTCCAGCAATGTTTTTCTTTCCCCCCATCTTTTTTAATGTGTTAAAACATTCCTATTTAAATTGTTTCTGAAAGTGGTTTTCAAGCATACATTTGGAAGTTAATGTATGTGTTAATGTATGTGTGCAATGTTTTAGGGATGAGAGGTGAAAAGAAAAGTCTTCACAAAAATCCCACACCCAATGCAACTAAACGGTTTTGAAGTCTAAATGGTTTCGAAGTTAAGCCTCATTTATAAGCCTCGAGCAAGCACCCTGTTTTCAGCACTTTGCACCTTGTCCAATACTTTGCACCCTGTGGCACAGCTCTTTGCACATGCTGGAGACAAGGTGCTTTAGGGCTGATGATAACTATGTATAAATATATAAGGGGATTATATAATAATCTCTCTAATGCTTTATTTACCAGTAGGTCCTTCCAGCTGACACAAGGTCACCCATCCTGATTAGAAGAAAGGAGGTTCCGTCTAAATATTCGGAAGGGGTTTTTTACAGTGAGAGCTGTGAAGTTCTCTCTCTGTCCAAGCTTGACTAGCAAAGAAGCAGCAAAATTGCACCCAAAGAATGGCATCTGATATCCACTCATGTGTCTCATAATGGGTGAAATCTGCTGGCACTGCTAAGTGGTACAAAACATTTGTTTAATTCACACATTTACTGAAATCAATTGTGCATAAGCATTAATGATGGGCGAATTTGTCCTATTACTCTTCACCGAGAAATTCAGGGAAAGATTCGCAAAACGGGAATTTTGACGCCGGCATCAATTCACGGGTGGCAAAATCAACACCGGCGACAATTTAGACGCTTTTTCCAGTAGACATTTTGACGTGCATTTAAGTCAATGGGAGTGCACTTAACTGTCTGTGGCGTCGGAATTGGCACTGGCAAAAATTCATGAATTTATACGCCGGCAACGAAATTCAGAAATTTGCCGCAAATTTGTACCTGCCAAGTAAATTTGGCCATCACTAATGAGCATTTCTTGAAGTGGAACAAAATAGATTTTGCTGTAGAAATCCAATGCAGATCCTTTCATTGTTGTACAATGACCTCCCACACTCATAGATTCTATACATATGTACTGTATACTGTATATAGGAACTGTTCTGATATGATGCATGTGTAAATGCATGTGTATACATCATAGCGAAACAATTCCTATAAATACATATGTATACAATCTATGAGTGTTTTGATGTAGAACTGAGGTCAGTTGTTTGAGTTTCAGCGTTTGTACATGGAAATAAAAGTAACAAAATTTGCAGTATGATTGTTATTAAATAAAACTGTCATGGGAAAAAAATGTTTTTTCAAAATGAATTAGTTAATAGTGCTACTCCAGCAGAATTCTGCACTGAAATCCATTTCTCAAAAGAGCAAACATTCTTTTTTTATATTCAATTTTGAAATCTGACATGGGGCTAGACATATTGTCAATTTCCCAGCTGTCCCAAGTCAATGTTTCTAATATAGTTAGTTAGCCAAAAATTTAATGTATAAAGGCTGGAGTGATTTGATGTATAACATGTCAGTCAAACTACTTCCTGCTTTTCAGCTCTCTTGGCTTACACTGACTGGTTACCCTGGCTACCAGGCAGTAACCAATCAGAGACTTGAGGGGGGGCACATGGGTCATATCTGTTGCTTTTGAATCTGAGCTGAATGCTGAGGATCAATTACAAACTCACTGAACAGAAATGTACCATGTGGCCCCCCTTCAAGTCGCTGACTAGCTCAGAGTTACGGAGCTGAAAAGCAGGAAGTTGGATTCTGGCTGTTTTATTAGACATCTGTTCACTCCAGCCTTTATACATTACATATTTGGCTAACTAACTATATTAGAAACATTTTTTTATTTTACACAGCCTATCTATTTACACAGTTTTTAGTTTCACACTGAACAGTTCCTTTAAAACACTTTCATCTACTCAATTTTTTGAACTTTATGGTAATGAGATCAGTTAATAAAAAAACAGATAGTGTTTTTTCTACTGTTACAAATATGTGAACACACCAAGAGACTGCCCCTGCAAGATAATAAGAAAGTGGGACATAACAACTCTGAAAACATGTAGAACATAATAATATGGGAAGCAGCTGATGACAGGGATTTATATCAGGATGCAAGTGTAGCGCTATAGTAAACTGACTTGTGCTAGGGCAGTTTTAGCTACTTTCCTTGGTGGGCTGAGACCACCAATGAGCTCTCTTTCTCAGGGGTAAGCCTTTGCAGCGGGTTGGAGGCAAGGGTGTAGTGTAACTGTAACCTGATGCGATAGCACAATGATGGGCGCCAGTAGTTCTTTAGCAGTTGAACCAAGAACAATATTTATTGAACAGTAGCACAGAGATCATTTAGCACATTGATCCACAATGGAGTATAGAACATACACAGCAGCATAAAGGAAGCATATACTCACAGCACGTATAGGCTGAATCCCCAGAGGCTAGGGAATATACAGCAGAGAGTAAGTTGACAGCATGCGATGGGTATTGCCCAGTTTTCAGGATATCTTCCAGTGCAGACTAGGGGAACTCCTGACATCCCTATCTCAACACTTGGTTCCTTACTCTGGGTCAGTAATACCCTGGGATCCTTAATCCCTCTAATCTCCTCGGCGGAGCCTTGAGCTGCTCAACCAATTAACCTCTCTATCACTCCTAGAGCGATCTATAAAACGAGTATAGCTGTCTAATTGCTAGGGCCAAGGCGCCTAGGGTCAGCACCACCCATTCCCTTCCAGCCTGCTTGGTTGGGCTAAAGCAATGGACCCAGAGCAAATGGTTCCTAAACCTTTTATACTCTGGCACAGTGCCATCTGGTGTACACTGTGTGAACTGCAGGGGTTACATAAGCACAAGGTCCCCATAAGGACCCACTGAGGTGTCCATATTACTAGGGATGTGCCTGTCTGTAAAGTGTAAGGGTGTCTAAGATTTTCACATCCCTACACAAGCATAATTTCACACCAGCTGCCATTCAACCAGAATAGACCCTGGTACATGTAGAAACGCATGTGAAGCAACACAATGGCCTGCAAGATCCTGGAAATAATGAAATAGCACAGACCAGTAGAGAAACACAGTGGGGTCAATAAAATCCATAAATGCATTTAAAAATAAAATGCTACTGCCTTTTCATAGCCTCAATGGTTGCTAACGCTGCTCATTGCAGCCACAATTCTTCAACTTGGGCATTTTAGACTAGTGCCTGTCAGATTAAAAATCTGTGGGTTTTCAGTATTAGCACAGTTGTTCAGATATGGAAAACAATCTGGAAAAACTGTTTCATAGAGAGAAAGAATAACAGGACTATTTTCTGCTATTCCTCTTGTACCAGTGGGATATGGGGTTACTTGGACTACAGCATTAAAAAATATTTCTTTGTATCCACTAATATTTGGAAATATAGGAAGCGTTTCCCTATATGATTGGATATATGAGGTATGGTAACATAATACAGGTATGGGATCCGTTATCCGGAAACCCGTTATCCAGAAAGTTCCAAATTACGGAAAGGCCGTCTACCATAGACTCCATTATAATCAAATAATCCAAATTTTTTAAAATGATTTTCTTTTTATTTATAATAATAAAACAGTAGCTTGTACTTGATCCAAACTAAGATTATATTTAATCCTTATTGGAAGTAGAATGAGCCTATTGGGTTTATTTAATGTTTACATGATTTTCTAGTAGTCTTAAGGTATGAAAGACCCATTATCCGGAAAGCCCCAGGTCCCGAGCATTCTGGATAATAGGCCCCATACCTGTATGTGATTTTTTGGGCTTACTATAGGTTCAGTCCTTCCCAAGGCAATGGACTTTTTTTGTCTATATAAACAGTCAATGGCCACCTCTAAAGCTCCTACGCTTGGCAAATGCTCTTGTGTGCCTATATAAAAAGTACAGCCCTTGCTCTGTTTATAAAATTCTTGAGGTGTATTTGTTTGCCTGTGTTTTCTATGAGTATTCAGGTTTCCTCCCACACTTTGAAACATGCAGGCCAAAACTGCTTGTAGCTAATGTAGTAAATTTGATTGCAAGCTCCACTGTGGCAGGGGTTAGTGTAATTGATTTACATGGATATTTGCATGTTTTTGATCACTAAACTTTAAGGGGGTTATTTACTAAAAACTCTAACGGGGGAATGTAATAAAAGTCGCAAAGAGCAAAACAATTCGCACCAATACGACTAAAAATCCACATCTCGCAATGTAATATTGTTCCTTAAACTGTTATTGCATTGCGAATTTTAATTGCGCATTGCAAATTTTAATTGCGCGCTCATAAGAAGTGCTTGAAGGTGTCGTAATCTTTTGGAGCAAACATAACGACTTTTTCAGTAAGGAGTTTTATTACATTGACTGCGCATTGGCGCAAACTATAAAATTCGCAAATGGTCTTTCACTGTCGGAAGTGGTCGCTAAACAGTTTCCGGGCTCGCAAAAGCTATATTAAATTCGCACAAAGCAAACTTTGTTCGCGCAAAGGCATAACTTTTCGCATTGCAAATAGTTTTTCCATTAGCGATTTTTATTACATTCCCACGTAAGGCTGCTAAAAGACAGAATAAAAAAGTACTCCATCTCAAACCTGCCGAGGTCATGTAGAAGTCAATGGCAGATGTCACTTTTACAACTGGAAGATACTGTATCATGATCTGTGCTGGGTGTTGCACAAAAAATCATGTTTTTTGATAATCCAAAGAATTCTGAATTTTCAGGTGTCAAATCCGAAAAAGTTGTTGTGTTCAGGTGTCAAATCTGAAAAAATGTGTAGATTTCAATTTGTTTCACAACTTTTTTGAGTCTTTTCCTGCACCAAACTTTTCGAGTTATTTTATTGAAAAATAAGGCAAAATTGTAAATGGGAGTTTGCTTTAAGTTGTTTTATTAAAATTAGGAGAACAATTTGAGTTTTAGTTTTAAAAAACCCTACGTCTTCTAAAAAAAACATCAAGTATAAAGTACTATTTTATTATTACAGAGAAAAAAGAAATAATGAAAAAATGGAAAACGCATCCCACACTAGACAGGATTTTTGGAAAATAAGTGATGTCCTTTACCACTCCGTTGTCTGTATTATTCTCATGGGTGACAAGGGTTTGCTTTTATGGTTTTGTGTTTACTGTAAATGGTTCAATACTATCGACAAATTTGGAATGAACCTGGGCTTTGTGGTTTAAAAATAATGCTAGTATTACATTTAAAAATGTATATTGCATCCTTTCTTTTAAGCATATGGATATTTATGAGGAGAGAGCTACATTAAGGGAAAGTAAAGCAGGCTGGCACACAAAGCTATTCAAACCGGGGTGCAACCCCTGGTACGTTTATTGCGTCACAACGTTTCGGGGGCGTGGCCCCTTCGTCAGGTGATACAGAATACACCGTGCCCAGCCATTAAATAGCCAAAAAACCTCCCCCACAAATTAAGTAATAAAGGAAAACAAAAAATATATAAAGCGAAAAATCCAAAAAGTGTCCAATATGATGTCCACAAATTGTTGCCAAATAGTTGCAGTCCCAGAAGTGGAAAAAATAGTAACATCAATTATACAAGGCAATTAAATAACAAAATTTTGTTACAACAGAATATAAGCATAACCAATTGCTATCCCTACAAATGGAAAAAAGGTAAGTTTTTTTTACCTCACCCTGGATACGTGTTTCATTTCATTGAGCTTAATATCTGCAAGAGGAGAAAATAATTTTTTTAGTAAAGAAAAAAATATATAAGAAAAAAGTGTTCAATTTATAAAAAGCACGATAAACTGAATTCTTCATTTAGTCCCCTAGGGGCCTGTGTTTGTAAAGTCCATATCCAAAAGCTTTCTCGTTGTAAAAGTTTTTGCTTAAAATCCATTCCCTGTTTCTCATATACTTTCTCTAATATTTGCCAACGTATTTGTGAAGTCCTATGGTTATTTTCAAAGAAATGTTTAGCCAAGGTTGTTTCCTGTTTCTTCCTACTAACTGTATCCTCTGTCCCTGGTTGATAATTTCTTATTACAGACTTATGTTCGTTTAGACGGATTTTAATTGTTCTTTTGGTTTGACCCACATATGCCATGCCACATGGGCATTTAATGCAATAAACGACTCCCTTTGAATTGCAGGTATGGACACCCCTGGTTTTGTGCGGTATACCCTTTAATGGGTGCATAACATTTTCCCCTTTTATGATGCCAGTGCAGTGGCCACAATTATGACATGGGTAAGTCCCTGCAGGTATTTTAGCAGCTGTATTGTAAATTTTTTTCTTTTTAATCAAATCCTCTATATTCCTTCCCCTTTTATAGGAAAAGATTGGTGGAGAGGAAAAGAGATTGGCTACTTTTGGATCCCTCTCCAGGATACTCCAATACTTCAGTATTGTCTGTTTGATGAATTTGGAATTAATGTCATATGTTGACACGAAAGGAACCCTTTGGAATGCGTCTGTTTTCTTTTTTTGTTTTAATAAATTCTCTCTCGGTATTTTACTTATTTCCTCCTGAGTATTTCTTAAGATCTCCTGTTTGTAACCTCTATCAATAAATTTCTGTACCATTTTTTCCGACTCTTTTTTGTATAATTCATTTGTAGAAGTTATTCTCCTCACTCTCATCATTTGGCTTTTTGGTAGGCCCTTAAACAAATTTGGAGCATGAAAACTTGTAGGTCTCAATAAGGTGTTGCGATCCGTGGGCTTGGTGTATATTGAGGTGTTAAAAACACCTTCAATTAGGGAAACATCCACATCCAAAAAGTGTATATTGGAGGTATGGTATTCCAATGTAAACTTTATGGTCGAATGGACAGAATTAAGATATCCTAGAAATGAAAGGAGTTGTTCCTGTGTGCCCTTCCAAATAAAGAATGTATCGTCCATATAGCGCATATATGAATCGATATATTCTACATAATCAATGTTGGAAAAAATGTAAGTCTGTTCAAAAAAATCCATAAAGATATTTGCATATGCTGGTGCCATGTTGGCACCCATGGCACAGCCCTGCATTTGCAAATAAAAGTCATTGTTGAATGTAAAATAGTTATTGGTAAGTACCAATTCCAACAATGTGCACAAAAAATTCATTTTGTAAGTAGGCAATTCAGTGTGTCCCAAATAAGTACGAATGCACTCCACCCCTTCTTCATGAGGGATGGAAGTGTATAGATCCTTAACGTCCAGGGAGCATAATATGCTCTTAGGGTCAGGAGTCTTAACCTCTTTTAACCTTAGGAGAAAATCAGTTGTATCACGAAGGCATGGTTTCAGTGTAGGGATAATATCTTGTAATGCTAAATCAACGAAAATCGCAATTGGCTGAAGGAGCGAACCGACATTGGAAACTATAGGCCTTCCTGGTGGATCCACTAGGGATTTGTGTATTTTTGGGAGGAAGTAAATATGTGGTACTTGGGCATTTTTGCATAACAATAAGTCATATAAACCCTCCGTTAATATTCCTTCCATCATTGCCGAATGTAATAGTATGTTAATTTTATCCTTTAAGCCTTTCATAGGATTATCCTTAATTCTCCTATAGTGTGTCGTGTATAGGAGCTACATTAAGGGACCCATTCACTAAGTTCGAGTGAAGGAATAGAGGAAAAAAAACGAAGTGTTTTTTTGGCTACTTCGACCATTGAATGGGTTACTTCGACCTTCGACTACGACTTCGAATCTAACGATTCGAACTAAAAATCATTTGACTATTCGACCATTCGATAGTCGAAGTACTGTCTCTTTAAAGGAAAACTATACCCCCCAAACAATGTAGGTCTCTATTAAAAGATACTGAGTAAAACAGCTCATGTGTAAAACCCTGCTTCATGTAAATGAACCATTATCATAATAATATACTTTTCTAGTAGTATGTGCCATTGGGTAATCATAAATAGAAAATTGCCATTTTAAAAAATAAGGGCCGCCCCCTGAGATCGTAAGATTCACTGTGCACACATACAAACCACATGTAAGGTCACATGAGCCAATTAACAGACAGAGTTCTGCCTTTTGCTTCCTCACTTCTTCCTGTTACAGTTAGAGTTGTAGTATTTCTGGTCAGGTGATCTCTGAGGCAGCACAGATAGAGTCACGAAATGGTGGTTCAAGGCAAGAGATTTAAAAGGGCAATATTTATGTAAATATACATTCCAGTTTGGTCCAGATTCTTTATTATGTCATTCAATTTGATATAAACTATCTATTGCTTAAGTATTCATTTTGGGGGTATAGTTTTCCTTTAAGAAAAAACTTCGACCCCCTAGTTCGCCACCTAAAAGCTACCAAAGTCCATGTTAGCCTATGGTCCCCATAGGCTTTCCAAGTTTTTTCTGATTGAAGGATAATCCTTCGATCAATGAATTAAAATCCTTTGAATCTAATTCGCCAGCTGAATATCGAGGGTTAATTAACCCTCGATATTCGACCCTTAATACATCTGCCCCTAAGTGTTTTTTTATTTCCAGTGTGTTGCATGGGAGTAGAGGTACGCAAAGGCAGGGAAGGTCAGGGAATATTGGAATTGCTGCCTGCACAAAAGTATTTGGTGATTTCAGACCATGTTTATTAGTATGCAAATTGCTAATCATGTGCCTAGAATAATACTGCATTTACAAAAAACCAACCTTTTCAAATAATGTATATATATATATATATATATATATATATATATATATTTATATGTATTATGGTTATACATCATAATATAAGGTACTAGATCAAATATGAAATTATCTAGGTTGATCTTCACTTTTAGGAGTGTCTGATTTTTTACATGCTATGCTAGTTATTTTCATTTTGTGGCATTTGAATGCCCGGGGGCGTGAGCCTGGTACTGGGATCGACAGGGCTATGACAGGGCTAGGACGGGGAGGGAGGGGACGAGTGATGGAGGGACCCAAAAGAGATCCTCTAATGCCCTAGACATGAGCCCACCCTAAAATAAATGTGGCATGCCCCTCAAATGCTTGGGAAGAAATGTTAAAACAAAAATCTTTAATAGTTAGGACTTTTGAAGGCCATCCCGCTATAAAAAATTAAAAAACACCAGAGTTTTTTTAAAACTTTTATAACTTTCCAGCATACAGGACATGATATGATTTTGGAGGATGAAGCTTTATCTTATCAGTTGCCTGGTCTAAGGTGGCGAAGGAAACTCTGATGAATGCGATAGCATTCTGTAAAATTTGCGGAGTAACGATTGCCTGAGCAAAAATTCTCTTTTGCTAGCGATATGTTGTCTACACAGATAAGATTTCTGTCGGATTTTTGCTAGCGATGGCCACTTTGCCCTTTTGTAAACCTGCCCCTTCATGTGTACACATGAGCCATTCACAGACAAGTTGCTGTATAAGAGAGGGTACAATTAATCAACATATTTCTAACATTTACTCCCAGAGAAAATGATTCTCAGTTTATTTGTAAACTCCATTTACTGTATCAGGAAATTAACATAAGTGGAAAAACACAATATTTACATCCATCTGTTCTATTTTGTTGAAATATAAAGTTATAATAACATAAACAAATTGTATGAGTTGCATTGTATTGTATTTATTTATCAGTTCTTTACAAGGCAAAAAAATGAAAGGGGTTCATTTATTATGAATGAAACAGTGAGAATAAATATTTAAGTTCTAGGAGTTTCAATGCACAGTTGAAATTAGGTCCCGGTACTGAAGAGCTTACAGTCTATGAGGAAGAGGAGACAAAAGGAAGAGGAAGAGGAGGCAAATTTAGGAGTGGAACAAGTGCATAAATGAGATCAGAAGTGTGTTACTCCAAGACTACTGCAATGCTTCCTCTAGAAAATGATTATAGATTAGGTTTGAGAATATAGTTATTATGGCAGCTTGCTGCCAAGGTGGCTACAATGTTCCAGAAGCAAGGGGCGATGGGGAGACTAATTTTATGTATGATTCATATGAATCTGTATGGAGAACAGATTGCCCTGAGCTGAGTGGAAGGACTAGGAAAGAGAGATGAGGGCAGATATGCTGGAGAAGAGCAGAGGATGCAAATTTTTAACTTTATTGAGTCACTTAACAGGGCACCAAACCCTTTGATATAGATATTGATATTGAATTCAGCTAAATACTGGGTCTGGGCAAACACTCAAATGAATCAGAAACCTCATCATGTGCAGAAATTGCCAATGCCAGCAAAAACGGCAATGCACATGCAAAATGTTCCATATCTTATAGGATTTGGATGCAGTTTGCCCAGGCCCCTGGATTTGGCTGAATTCGAATTCTGCTGAAAAATGCTCATCCAAATTTAGACCAAATCCTGGATCCTGTGCATCCCTACTTAACAGGAAGCCGGGTGAGCCTTAAGTAATGAAGGGGAGATTTAGGTGTAGTTAAATTAATGTGAGTGGTTACACTATTCTAGATGCATGAGCTGAGGTGTAGGTAAGATGCAGGCATCAGCAGAAAGGATGGATTGCAATGTATGGAGATGAGCTTTTCAGAGACCAACATGTAAGTAGGTACGTTTTGAGAAATGTATTGGTGTTTGAGGTGGTACAACCCTAATGTTGGTCTCATGCAGATTTTGCATGCGATTTCCGTTCGAAATGTACAGTACAGTATTCTTGCCCCCTCCAAAGGATTAATTTGGTAATTCCCTGGTGTGATTGTGCCATAGCCGACCATCCATGATGGAAATCTTCTCTGATTGCCTGTCTGATATGGGGCATTTATGAAGAAACTGCAATTGATTAATCAGACTTCTTAGGCAGAATATAGCAATTTACACATATAGTTTACTTTTTTTTTATTAAACCTCAAAAATGACTTTTTACAGTTGCATTCTGTCCTCTATTTTTACTATTTTTCTAACATATTTTTCTTTCTAAAAAAAAAAAGCAAACATAAAAGACAATAGGATTGTTTTAGATGCTATCTGTCTGAAAAGAGGCATCGATTAATTATACATGTGTAGTGATGGGCGAATTTATTCGCCAGGCGCAAATTTGCGGCAAATTTGCGTGATTCGCCGCCAGCGAATAAATTTGTGAAACGCCCGTGAAAATTTGCATCAAAAACGGGCGCCGGCGTCGAAAAAACGGGCGCCTGCATCAAAAACGAGACGCCGGCGCCATTTCGCGCAAATTCGCCCATCACTATACATGTGATATGTTTCCATACGTCAGGGGCTCTTTATTGTAAGACTCTTGCTACAAATATATTTTTCTGGATATTTATGGAGGAACAGACTTTGGAACAAGACATCTCATCTCACAAAACCGTATTTCCTGAGAGTTTCCCAGTATGTACTTTGTCCTTTATAGAGAATGTTCCATTAATGCCGTGTGTACTCATATATGAACCCCACCCAGTGCTATTGATTTTCTCCTGTCCTGAATCAACCTGTATGATATTGCTGCACCGCTTAGGGGAAGTATTCATGACTGATTTTCCATTTGAGAGAAATGCTTCACCATCCACAGACCATCTATGGCTATTCAATATATGAGAACAATGTATTTATTGAATATGAATGTTTTAAGAATGTAAATGGCTTTCCTTCTGCGATCTAAAATGAGACATTCTGGCAGCTTCCCAGCTCTTTCATCATACTTCTAATGGATATGTTGCACCGGAGCTGGGCGAGCATTGAGGACGCCATGACCTCATACTCGGAGCTCTCGAGGGTTTTCATTAACAATGCAGGATTTCTGTTCAAAGCAAAAGAGAAATAAATAAAAACATTATCATCGCTCATATATTACACAGGAATGGGAATCGTGTTATCAGTATATATGGATAGCTGTCAGCAATTCTTTAAAAATATAGACACAATGCAGTCGTTTTGAGAACATTTACCTAGCACCTACATATTTTATGGTTCCTATGACAACTAAGTTTATTATGTAATGAAATAACTAAAATAACATCAGATACTTTCATTTTTAGAAGGTGTTGCAGAGGCTTATGTTGGAATTAAAACAGAGAATAATTACATCCCAGCTGACCTAAACAGAACTCTATTTTAGCCCAGAACTATCTCTACACCTCGCTAATGTAGAACATTGGTTACAATGGACTCTTTCATTTAACTGGACACTCACATTAATGTGTGGAGGAAGTGAGTGGTGTTGATGAGCAACATCTCTCAGATGGATCTCGGCAGTGACATAACTAGATGTTCCTGGGCCCCACAGCAAATACATTTTAGGACCCCCCAACATATACACAGGTTGTCATGTTTTACACATATATGTTGAAATTGCACCTTAATTAGGGTCTCATGGGCCCCATCATACCTTTTGTGCCCGCCTGCAGCCACAGGGTCTGCTTCGTCTATAATTACACTCCTGGATCCCCGACTCCAGAGGTTCTTGAATAAATAACAAAAGGCTTATTTAGCACACAAAGAGGGTAAGCAGTTCTCAAGTAGTACCAAAGTAGCAACTGAAGTAAAGTGATGTTAGCAACAATCACTTTCAGAACATAACACTCCTTTGAGGACAGACTTGGTAGGATCCCACTTCACCTCTGTGACACCCTTTGTGGACCTGGATCAGCTCCAGTGGAACCTCCAGAGAAAACTATACCCCTAAATGAATACTTAAGCAACATATCGTTTATTTCAAATTAAGTGGCATATGAAAGAACTGGAATATATATTTGAGTAAAAATTGCCCTTTCAAATCTCTTGTCTTGAACCACCATTTTGTGATGGTTTCTGCGCTGCAGCAGAGATCATCTGACCAGAAATACTACAACTAAAAGGGGCAGATTTATCAAGGGTCAAATTTCGAAGTGATAAATACTTTGAAATTCGACCATCGAATGGCTTTACTTCGATTTCGAATATTGAAGTCAAAGTTTTTTTCGCCGAATTTGACTGTTTTGCGGTAAAAGTAAAATAGTTCGATCGAACAATGAAATCCTTTGAATCGAACGATTTGAAGGATTTCACCCATCGATCAAACAATTTTTCTTTGACTTCAAAAAATGTAGAAAAAGGTTTAGGAGGTCCCCATAGGCTAACATAGCACTTTGGCAAGTTTAATTTGTTTAATTCGAGTCAGTACTTTCGAATGGTCAAATATTCAAACTATTTTACTTCGAATTGAATTCAAAGTCAAAGTCGTAGTATCCTATTCAATGGTATCCACAAAATTGCTTTGAATTTCGAATTTTTTTACTTTGAAAATTCCCTCGAATTCACTTTGACTCTTGATAAATCTGCCCCTAACTGTAACAGGAAGAAGTGTGGAAGCAAAAGACAGAACTCTGTCTGTTAATTGGCTCATGTGACCTAACATGTATGGTTTGTTGGTATGTTTGTGAGTACAGTGAATCGTACGATCCCAGGGGGTGGCCCAATGGCACATACTACTAAAAAAGTATGTTATCATGAAAATGGTTTATTTGCATGAAGCAGGGTTTTACATATGAGCTGTTTTATGCAATATCTTTTTATAGAGACCTACATTGTTTGGGGGGTATAGTTTTCCTTTAAAGAAGAACAAAACCCTGCCCATACTCAGACTCTCCTTTACCACCTCTCCACTTCCTCCCCCCCCCCGATTCTGAGCTATTCTGCTCAGAGATCTCCCTGTTTTAAATTTGCAGAGTTGTGCAGCAGAGTTCAAAGGCGCCATCTTATGCCTGTCTTCTGACCTCTTCTGTCAGTTGCCAATATGCATCTTGTGGGTTCATGTGCAGTAAGTTTAGAATCCTTATGGTAAACACTTTGTAACATGAGCACAATGATTAAAAAAAAAACACTTATGCAAGGCAACCTGGAGTTAGCAAATCACAATTGCTGTGCAAGAAGAAGACAGTGCTGTAGTGAGCAAAGAATTAGTAAGTTGATCTGTAAATAAAATCAAGAAAACCTTGTTTCACCTCACTGTTAAGATGCTTTGTTGATGATGAGAAGAAGGGGTTAATATCAGTTCTTAATCCTTAGATTGTTTAGCAGGGCACAACGTATACAGTATATCATGTGTATCAATAACACATTCCTATCAGTTAGGGCAGAGACACATGCTGCTATTTTGGGAGATTAGTCGCCCAGCGACAAATCGCTTCTTCTTCGGGCAACTAATCTCCCTGAACTGCCTTCCCGCCGGCTAAAATGGAAATCGTTGGCGGGATGGCACTCGGGCCACTTCAGCTTTCCAAAGTCACCCAAAGTTTCCACAGCCTTTCTCAAAGATACAGCCGAAATGTCAGTTTGTGCCATGAAATAAAAGACTTTTCTATAATTTAAGGCAACAGTGAACATTTAATCGTGAGTGCTGGAAATTAATCTGTGTTTATATATATATATATATATATATATATATATACATACAACCGAACCAGATCCGCACTCCGTCAGTATAAAAAATACAAAACCCGGGTGCTGCTCCAAGGGAAAACTGCACAAAAACGTAGAATCGGATGTAGCACTCCTGGGATTTTTTAAAAAGTTAAATTTTTATTCCATGCTTATAAAATTAATCAACGTTTCGGCTACTGTCTAGAGCCTTTGTCAAGATTGACAAAGGCTCTAGACAGTAGCCGAAAAATCCCAGGAGTGCTACATCCGATTCTACGTTTTTATATATATATATATACACACACACATACAGAGTGTACATTTCCCATGTGCTGCAGAGGAAGAGTCAGAAAAATCACATTAAACTGGCAGGTGCAAGTGAAAAGTATGAACTGCTTCTCAACTCACAAAATTATTGTATTGTAATATAAATGTACATTGTATATGATTAGCCCCTGGGGTATCTTGATAATGACTTCCTAATGATAATTCAGAAATGGGCTCATACTAATTGAATGTTTTGGAAGAAAATATGCTTGGGCTGTGCGGTGCTAAATGGACTTCTGTGAGGATGCACAATAACAAACTGGAGTCAGTTATAATAAAAAAAATCCTAAGGATAATCCCTAAACCAGCTGCTGGCTGCCCTCTGATCTCTGCCTTGCAGAACACAGCATGATTTAATTTTAAGCCTGCTGCTGCTGCACTTTTTTTTGGTAGATCTTAGAATACATTAATTCATTTTTGGGATGTTATTGCCTTGGTGTAAGCAGAATCAGACAACTGATAGTAGTCCTTGAGCTTCTTGTCACTTCATGCTCACTCTTAGCGTATGCTCAGCTATTGCATTTACAGTACAATTTGTTTGCGTCAGTGCTTTTTTTCTTTTTAATCTTTTCTGCAGAAAGATAATGCAGAGTGACATTTAAAGGGACCAGCCATCTACAGCTAAAGCTTCAAGCTCATTTTCTAATGCTTTCATGTCAGCAGGAGATATGCCTTTAATTGTGGATCCACATGTTTTTTTTTTTTATTTGATTATGTGTATATTTCCAGCATGCGACAGGGGTGCACATTTGTATGTTGCATGATGCAAGTCTTTTCCACTGAGACATATTTTTAGCAAAGATTTTATTGCAAAAAAGAGATTTTCCATGTCAATATAGAGATGCCACATTTATTTCATTCTGAATGGTCAGGGCAGAGTGAAGTTATGTTTTATGATGATTGCCCAAAGTATTTTAGGTCTTATTGTGGCAGTAATGACTAGTGAAAAATACATAAAATCTATGAGGGCTTGTTTAGTGACATAGGGGCTAAATAAGCAACCATAGCAATCAATTAGCAATTTAATTTGATTGGTCTACCACCTCTGAAAAATGAATGCAAAGATCTGATTGGTTGTAGTGGGCAGCTGCATTGTTGCAATTTATTACCTATCTTTGTAAATCACTTTGTTTGACGCATATTCATTTTTCTGCCATTACTTTCTGTGGTGATCCATGTTAGTTAATATAACTGCTGCCTTATAGCTGCAAACTGTGTATATGTATTGCATTGCTCACACGCTGACACCTAATAAAAAAATTAAATCCCATTTTTACTTTCTTTAATGAAAAAGAAACCTATCTCCAATATACTTTATTAAAAAAATGTGTACCGTTTTTATAAGAAACCTGACTGTATGCAGTGAAATTCTCCCTTCATTTACTGCTGTGGATAGGAATTGTCAGATAGTCCCTAACTGCTGAGCAGGGAAACAATCATACTTATGAACAGCAGGGGGAGCCCCCGCCTTACTTCCCAGCCATGCAGAACTCAAGCAGCTTTGTTTAAAGACCCCTAAGCAGCCCAGACCACACTGAGCATGTGCACAGTCTTAGTCTTGCAAAGATGTTTAACAAAGTTACAAGATGGTAACCCCCTGTAGCCAACTTTGAAAGCATAAATTATTTGTTTGATTAGGCTTGTGGTACAGTGAGTTCATGTTTATATTTAGTATACAAAATACAGCATTTCTATCCTTATTATATTTTAGACTTTACATGCCCTTTAAAGGAGAAGGAAACCCCCTGGGTGCAAAAATCCCTCCCCCTCCCCTGTGTTGCCCCCCCCCTCCCTCCTCCACCCTGGCCTACCTGTCCCCCTGGGCAAATGCCCCTAACTTGTTACTCACCTCTCTGCGCAGGTCCTGTCCACGGAGCTCACAGGCGCCATCTGCTCCCAAGCCGTCTTCTTCCTGGATTAATGGGCATCTTCTGGCGCATGCGCAGTAGGAGCATTTACCGGTACGGATCTACTGCGCATACGCCGAATGTCATGAAGTAAAATCGGAAAACTTTGGGACTTTTGGCGCATGCGCAGTAGATCCCTACCAGTAAATGCTCCTACTGCGCATGCGACAAAAACGCCTGTCAAAGCAGGAAGAAGACGCTTGGGAGAAGATGGCGCCTGTGAACTCCATGGACTGGACCTGCGCAGAGGGGTGAGTAACAAGTAAGGGGCATTTGCCCGGCGGGACAGGTAGGCCGGGGGGAGGAGGAAGGGGGGCAACACAGGGGAGGGTTTTTGCGCCCAGGGAATTTCCTTCTCCTTTAAGGTTACCCACAGAAAAGCAAGTAGCCTGTGTGTTATGAGTAGGACTTGCAAATGTTGGAATCAATGCAAGTCAGCAGGTCTGCAGGATGGGTGGTGGGTCTCAATATGAGCAAGTTTTACACTTTTCTGCTACCCCCCCCCCCACCACCACCACTTCTGATGATGTCACTTCTAGTTTGCAGCAACAGCACTTCTGGGTTTAATTATCTTCAGCAGGTGGGGTTGCAGGTAAGGCAGTTGCAGGTTAGCTAGTGGGTACAAATATAATATTCAGAGCAAGCTCACCGAATTTCTTTGTTGGCTTCTTCCACAGGTATTCTGTGTATAATACCCAATAGTTCAATGTATTCAGTAGTTGTGGAACAAATCCAGGGCAGCAACTTGTCTGCAAAGTTCTTTATTGGGAAACTGAGTTACACAACATGTTTCGGGCCCACGCCCTTTATCAAGTGTAAAAAGGAACAACCAAAAACAATCATTTATAATCTCATGTGACTACCAGCAGTGCAGTATGGGTAAAAGTTTTCCATTAACTATTTAGTGTTATACATCTTAAAGTGCATTGTGCAACTATAACTCCCATATGGCTGCACACAGTTCATCATGGATAAAACTTTTTCATTAACTATTTAGTAATATACATCTTAAAGTGCATTGTGCAATTATAACTCCCATATGGCTACACACAGTTCATCATAGATAAAACTTCTTCATTAACTATTAGTGATATACATCTTAAAGTGCATTGTGCAAAATAGAAATTTTACAGATTTATAAAAACCTCTCACAAAGTGTAAAAATACAAAATATGATCTCTAATAAATACTGTAAAAACTTAATGTGCCAATTCATCTAACTATTAAAAGTGACACACATTAATTTATATAATACATGTTGAAATCCCACTGAAACATAACTTTAAAACCAGGTTACTGCTCAGTCCGCCTAACCTGTAAAAGACCTGTAAAAACAAGGAAATTGCCATTAGCCTATCCTATTCACTTGAAATCTTTATGTTGTATCAATTTAGCACTTCTATTGTATCAATTTAACAGTACCTTCTAATCTCGCAACATATCTTGCTATTCTAGGACATTCTATAATTATTTCCTACACTATCCCCTATCAATGTCTTTTATGTATATATTATCTTTCTTAGCAACAAGGTTGCAATATTTTAGTTACCAATTCAAAAATAAACAATATATAAACAATATATATATAAAGACTCCTGATTGGATGGACTCACCCATACGTAAATGCAACAGGAGTTCCATGTCATTACAACTGGAAATCTAGTTATAATTCCTGGGAACAAAGGACGACAAGCCATTACTATTAAAGAAAACATGATAAATTGCACTGCTCATTTAACCCTTTCGGATAAGCAATATCCAAGCGCTTTATCCATCTGGCCTCCCTCTGCAATAGTATCAAGTTATGATCACCTCCTCTACTGGGTTTCGCTACTGTCTCTAACACTATCCACTTTAGCTGACATACATTATGTTTTACAGTATCAAAATGTCTGGCTACAGGAGTGTCAGTATAGGTGTCATTTTTAAAATTGCGTATATTGCCTTTATGCTCTTTTATCCTAATACTGACAGACCTTATTGTCTTCCCTACGTACATTTTCCCGCAGGGGCATTTCAGAGCATAAATTACATGGCTGGTTTTACATGTGGCGTATGACTTTAGTTTAATTACTTCACCTGTAATGGGATGGTTTATACTAGTTCCTTTTATAATGGAATTGCAACAGTTGCAATTCATGCACGGGTATGTGCCTACTTTTGGTGTACCTTTAAACACAGTATTGCTATTATCCACTCTTGAAATGGCACATAATGTGTCTCTTATTGACTTACCCTTTTTATACGAGAACCGCGGGGGATTAGAAAAAACTTTTCCAAAGATAGCATCAGTTTGCAGAAGTGGCCAATATTGTTTCACTATCTTTTCTACCTTCTTACTCCTTTTGTCGTATGTACTTACGAAGGTTAATCTATCCGTCTCACCCTGCTTTTGTTTGGGCTGTAATAGAACAGCGCGGTCCATCCCTTTCACCTCTTCTATCACTGCTTTAAGTTTACCTTTGGGGTATCCCCTTTGCAGAAACCTTTCTGTCAGATCGCTACTTGCATGTTTATAACCCATTTCACTGGATGCTATCTTCTTGGCTCTCATAAATTGTCCCTTAGGGATCGCATCCAGTGTTCGTGGGTTATGGAAACTCTTACTGTGGAGGAGGTTATTTCGGTCCATTGGTTTCCGATACAAATCTGTACATAGGCCACCATTTTCTATTTTAATTTGTACATCCAAAAAGCTAATAGTTTGGTTGGATGACTCACTGGTAAATTTGACTGTATTGTGGGCCTCATTTGCAGTATCCACCATATTATTAAATGCCTCTAACGGTCCATCCCAAAGGATCAGTATGTCATCCACATACCTATAGTAGCATTTAATATACTGCAAATATGGCTCTCTCAGAAATAATTTATTCTCCAAATCATATACAAATAAATTTGCAAGGGATGGGGCGACCGCTGAACCCATCAACGTCCCTTGTTTCTGCCAATAGAAAAGATCGTCAAATTTGAAATAATTCTTTTTTAATACAATTTCAAGGCAGTCAATTAAGAAATAAACATATGAGTTAGACAAATTAGTTTCCAAGAGAGCATCCTCCACACATTTAATCCCCTCATCTTGGGGTATTGAAGTAAAAAGGCTCTGTATGTCGATACTAGCTAGTGGGTACAAGCCAGTGCTCTATCCTCGTGCTCACAGAGAACCTAATCTGGAAACCTTTCTTAAATTGGTTAAAGCGATACCAACATGTTCCTTCAAAAATCATAGGAACTAGTGATGGGCGAATTTGCGCTGTTTCGCCGAAAAATTCGCGAATTTCGCGAAACGGCGAAAAATTCGCGAATCGGCGAATACATTTTTTTTTGAAAAAAAATTTTTGACGCCGGCGAATTTTTGACGCAAAGTTTCGCGGGAGTTTCGCGAATTTATTCGCTGGCGGCGAATCGCGCAAATTTGCAGCGAATTCGCGCCTGCCGAATAAATTCGCCCATCACTAATAGGAACGTGTCCATATCTAGGAGGTTCTGCATTCTGAATAGTTTCTTCTAAAAGCCCCCCTTAGCTGGCTTAACTGTTATGGGACAACTGGAAATAAAGGCAAGCAAAACCTTTACCCTCCTACAGTAGCAAAAACTAAGGGGTTAAACAAAGTTAAGGGAGGGGGTCAAAGACTAGGCAAAGACCAGGGTGGGTAGAGTTCAAGGGTAATAAAATACTAGGCCAAGCTGAAGCCCAAGCACACAGCATTGTGTACATACAAAACCTGGCAGCCAGCATTAGCGTCAATTGGGTCTTAAATAGTTGAATTTCCCCCACCTACTGCACACAGTTGTGCCCAAGTGGGCTATTTAACCCCAAACATAAAAAGGGTTAATAATTCTATTTTTAGACTACAGTTTTATAATGCACAAGTGTAGGTACAAGTGTGTCAGTCACCAGCATAAACACACAGAAAGATGACTTAAACAATGATTTAATAATAATAAAAAATGAAATGTGGTCATTGTCTGTCTCTTCTGTAAGAAGCATGTGTTGTTGTTCATTTAGTACACAATGCTGTGACAGCAGGATTAAAGGAACTCACCATTTCATGCAATTATGTTAACTGTTCTGTCAGGGACTGTCTGCACAGAGACGCTAAGTTATCTGAAGGTTAAATGGCAGCAATGAGATAATCAGAAGCAATGAGTTCTGTGAAGCCAATAGTGGGATTTATTGTCCCCACTTTCCATATATCACCTGCCTTGCGAGACATAATCATTTGCTTTATCTTGCACAGTACAATATTTAGAGGTTATTTGTTTTCCTTTCTGATATGTTATTGATATTGCTATTATTATCATACAATTAGAGAGCAATGCTGTCATAAACAGGTACATTTTAGCTCTATCAAGCAATTACTATAGCGAGAGAACTAAGCTCAGTGTCAGATTGCAGGAGTTTTACCTAAATGACTGCCAGTATAATGTTGACTTGACAGAGCATGAAATATCAGAGACAGGTTTATTATGCCTGTTGTGCATTGTGTACTACGAATGGGCAAACAGTGTTTTGCTATATTGCAGGAATATAGGACATGCAAAGGAGAGGTATGGGATCCCTTCTTCCAATTTTAACTATTCCCTAGTCGAATTTCACTAAAAAAAACCTCGAACATTCCAATTTCAAAATAGTAAAAAGTAGACAATGTTTGGAGATCCAAATTATGGAAAGATCCCTTATCTGGAAAACCCCAGTCCATGGATGAGAAAAATCAAATGTGTTACTACAGGTATGGGACCTATTATCCAGAGCATCCAGAGCAACCTTGAACAATTAACTACTGGCCATAGGAGGGGAAAGGGATATGAGGGAGAAACCAATGAGTAAGGAGGTATACAGTGGCAAATGGGGATTTTGGAGCATTTAGCAGTTGTGAGGGGTGTGTGGGTGAGTACCTATGGGGGGCAGATGACTAGGCACTGGGCCTTGGGCGCATGTGTCCAGAAAGAACTTTACACAGCGCTAAGAGCTACAGCTCCTCATTAGAGATGGCGCGAACTGTTCGCCGGCGAACTTGTTCGCGCGAACATCGGGTGTTCGCGCTCGCCGGAAGTTCGCGAACATCGCGCGACGTTCGCCATTTTGGGTTCGCCATTGTTGGCGCTTTTTTTTGCCCTCTCACCCCAGACCAGCAGGTACATGGCAGCCAATCAGGAAGCTCTCCCCTGGACCACTCCCCTTCCCTATAAAAACCGAAGCCCTGCAGCGTTTTTTTCACTCTGCCTGTGTGTGCTGAAGAGATAGTGTAGGGAGAGAGCTGCTGCCTGTTAGTGATTTCAGGGACAGTTGAAAGTTTGCTGGCTAGTAATCGTGTTGATACTGCTCTGTTATTGGAGGGACAGAAGTCTGCAGGGGTTTGAGGGACATTTAAGCTTAGGTAGCTTTGCTGGCTAGTAATCTACCTTCTACTGCAGTGCTCTGTATGTAGCTGCAGTGGGCAGCTGTCCTGCTTCTGATCTCATCTGCTGACTGCTGCAATAACAGTAGTCCTTGTAAGGACTGCTTTTATTTATTTTTTTGTTGTTTTACTACTACTACTACTACTACTATAAGAGCCCAGTGCTATTAGTCTAGCAGTGTTGGGGAGTGGGACTGGTGTGCTAATCTGCTGCTCCTAGTAGTTCAGCAGCACCAACTTTAATTTTTTTTTTTTTAATATTCATTTTTTTTTTATTTTACTTTTTTTTATTTTACTACCGCTGTAGTAGTGTATAAGTTGACCTTTTAGGCATTATTTGCCCTGTAGGCATTTTTTGCCCAGTGTGTTATTCAACCAACTGCCATCTAGCATCACTAACAGCTCTCCCCCTACACTATCTCTTCCAAGCACACACAGGCAGATTTTTCAGATACATTTTTGCCCTTGATCCCCCTCTGGCATGCCACTGTCCAGGTCGTTGCACCCTTTAAACAACTTTAAAATCATTTTTCTGGCCAGAAATGTCTTTTTTAGATGTTAAAGTTCGCCTTCCCATTGAAGTCTATGGGGTTCGCGAACCGTTCGCGAACCGCTCGCATTTTTGCGCAAGTTCGCGAATATGTTCGCGAACTTTTTTTCCGACGTTCGCTACATCCCTACTCCTCATGTCTTCCCTATGCACATTAAACTAACCCACATGGTACATCAACAGTTGAAATGTTCAAATCTGCCCCTAACCCAATAAAGGAGTGATTGACTTTAATTGAAAATTAGTGGTCATCCATCTGTCTTTTCTAGGGTAGCAGAACAGATTTTGCCCAGCTGTCAAAACAGATTGGGATCAGATGAATACAATATGGCAACAACAAGTTGTTCATTTTTTTAACAGGTTTTCTTTTCATTCACTGGCAATTGATCCCATTGTGTGCAGTTTAGTTTCACCTGTACAATGACACTGATACAATAGGACAGCCTATGGGCTGACATATTAGAGAATGCAGGCAGATAAATAAAGTCTCTTTTGACTCCTGTACATCAAACACCTCCCACATGTCAACACACCAGTTGGGATATTAGAGTGACAGTACAGGTGGTGCCCAGAATGACTCATTGTGATTCACTAGATAAGAATGGTCAGATCCTGGCCTTATCCATGGAGAGTCCATGGAGAGTTAGCCAAATTTGGATAATCATTTAAATGTATCTTTTTCTACTTTTGCCTATTAATATATATTACTAGAAATTAAAAAAAATATCTTCAAGGGCCACAAGCAGCTCTATGTTACATGAAGTACACTGCACTGTAAGGGTGGCAATGCTCCTGCTTTATATGTTACGAACATTTACAGCGAGTGAATTACGTGAGGTCAGATTTGAGTGGCACTTGAGAAATAACACCTGGTGCTTTCCATGTTCACTTTGCATACAGATTGTTGATGTGGCACTTATGCAAAGAGCAGAAGCTTTTCCTTCTCCAATAATCTGACATGCAAATATGTTTCACATCACAAATTGTAAGCAGTCTTCTTTCAGCCTAATCCATTTTAAATGTGCATTTCTAAATTAGTATAAAAATAGCTGTAATCCTTTTTAGATCAAGACTCGATTTTTTTTGTTTTTATTTGCAGCATCATGAGATGTGATGACAGTCTTTTATTTGTAGTAAGCGGCTTGCGCTAAAGAAATGAAGGATTTGTATTCTTTTTATGCAATTAAATTTGACATAGAGTCCAAAAAGGAAGAGCACAGAGCAGAAGGTATCTGTTGGAATGAATGGCATGCTTGCTTACAAGTATTTCTCTAATGTAGACGAGAGACCCAAGTAAGGACAACTTGTCACTGCTAACATATTTTATATTAAAATGGGTTAAAGGGGACCCCTCAAAAGGTTTAAACCAGGGAACCCCCTGCATAAGCCCACTCCTCAATCGCATCATGTAGACTTGTAAAAAGTATCCAAGTTCAATGTTCGATTGGGGGTTCTGGGTCCCACTGGGTTCCCTTATCAGGGCCCCGCAAACCCCCGGCACATTGCAAAATTGTATCTTCTTGTGGTCGAGATTGGGTCGGGGGAAGGTCAAGAGGCAGGCGGACCTCAGGCAGGTAGTGGGTCTTACACTGTTTACACTGCAAATAATTCACTCTACAAGAAAATTTCATTCCTGAACCAGCAAGTGTATTTTTTTTAAGTTGTAATATTGGTGTAGGCGCCATCTCAGGGCATTTTGCCTGGTCATGTGCTTTCAGAAAGAGCCAGCACTTTAGGATGGAACTGCTTTCTGGCAGGCTGTTGTTTCTTCTATTCAATGTACAGATGAAGCCACTTGGATTTGTGAGTTAAATGCGTCATGACTCAGGGGTAATTGAAGAAACTGTGTTATCTTAAGTCATCTTAACTCATTTAATGCATTTAACCTTTTCATTAGCATACCAAAGCTCCATTGTTCACAATGGTGAATGCTTTAATTAGATGGGATGTTGTGATGCAGTTTTCTGTGTTAAATGAGATAAATGGGATATCTGTGTTTAGTTATTCTGTGTCAAACAGACAAACCAAACTGGCTGCATCTGTAACTGAATATGTTGCAGTGGGACCTGGATTTTACTATTGAGTGCTGTTCTTAGATCCACCAGGCAGCTGTTATATTGGGTTAGGGAGCTTCTATCTTGTTACCTTCCCATTGTTCTGTTGTTAGGCTGCTGGGGGGGGGGTGGAGGGGATGATATCACTCCAACTTGCAGTACAGCAGTAAAGAGTAACTAAAGTTTATCAGAGCACAAGTCACAAGACTTGGGGCATCTGGGAAACTGACAATATGTCTAGCCCCATGTCAGATTTCAAAATTAAATATAAAAAATATCAGTTGCTTTTTTGAGAAACTGATTTCAGTGCAGAATTCTGCTGGAGCAGCACTGTTTTTTCCCATGATAGTTTCCCTTTAACTGTTAGTATGTTATAGAATGGTTAATTCTAAGCAACTTTTCAAATGGTCTTCATTTTTTCTTTTTTTTTTTATATATTTTTTGAATTATTTACCTTCTTCTTCTGACTCTTTCCAGCTTAAATATGGGGGTCACTGACCCCATCTAAAAAACGAATTATCTGTAAGGCTGCAAATGTATTGTTTTTGCTACTTATTATTATCATCTTTCTATGCAGGCCTCCCCAGTTCATATTCCAGTCTCTTAGTCAAACGAATGCATGGTTGCTAGAGTAATTTGGACCCTAGCATCCATATTACTGTAAGGCTGCTGAATAAAAAGCTATATAACTCAAAAACCACAAATAAAGAAAAATGGAAAACCATTTGCAGATCATCTCAGAATATCACTCTCTATATCATACTAAAAGTTAAATGCAAGGTGAACAACCCCTTTAAAGGGCACCTATCACAGCCAAAATCAAACACATATTAACCATCTGACCAGTACAAGCTAAACATGTTTAATCAAACTACATATATAGTTTTTTTAAAAAACTGCAGATTTTAAAAAAAATCCCTTACTTTGTCAAATGGGTTCTTTCACTGAAGGAGGCCATATTGAGACTCTAACAGAGACTCTAATATGCAAATTTCAGGAGCATGCTCAGATTGTAACACTGCTTTGAGTATTCTACCCAGAATGCCTTGTTTTAGTAAACTCCTCCACTAGAAGTATCCACTAGAAGTGCTGCCACCTGCTAACTTCCAGCAGGTGGCAGCACTACTGTACAGCAGCTAACACACAGGTTTGGCTGATTTGAAAATAGCTTAGAAGGGTTGATAAGCAAACAAGGAATTTCAACTGAGCATGTGCGAGATTTCAGAGCTACAGTTGGCTGGGAAGATATAGGTAGGAGGAGCCAGTGAAATCCAAGATGGCTGCCTCAGCTAGAACTGCAGGGGAGATAGGGGAGATCTTGCAGAAGGTATAGTGAGCTGATCATTTACATTATACAAACAATTCTAACTGTTTTAAAAATCGGATTTCTTGAAATTCACATACTGTATTTACTTAGTAAATGATTTTGATCATGATTGGTGCCCTTTAAGTGATTAGAAATGTTAATATTTTTATTGTTTGTTTATTTTTATTGTTGCCACAAAACATCAATATCTGTTCTTCCTTCTTCTCAACCCAAAGTAAATATAAAAAGAGCAGCACAGGAGGCTTATTGAAATGCATTGTTAGCAGATTTACACAGAGCTTAGTATAGAGCTATCCCGAAGTAATAAGCCCTGAAATGAAAATGGAAATCAAGTGAGTATCTCACAGAGGAGTATAAAATCCAGGTTTAATAATGTTTTATATATGAAATTTGGATTAGAATCTGTATCACTGTATGAAGTTTGTTTTTTAATAAAGGCAAAATTATTTTAGCCCATTTAGTGCTCATTGTATAGTGGTAAAAAACTACAGGGAAGATTCATTTTTACTGAACTATAAGGATAAAAATCAAAGGTTTTAGATTTAACTATTTTCTGCACTGAATCTAAATTTGATTTAAGGTTTGGAACTTGAAACTCATTTGATTTCCATTTTCATTTCAGGGCCAAGTCAGTGGTATTCTATTTATATTAAAATGTATTTTTTCATCTATGTGAGTAACATTACAAACATAATACAGAAGTCTCTGCCCCAGTGAAGCTTACAATCTATCTCCCTTTCACATTCACCTACACTATTGTCAGTTTTGACAGGAGCTGCCTGTATGTTTATAGAGTGTGGGAGGAAACCGGAGTACATGGAGTAAACCAACACAGATGTGAGAGAACATACCACCCCCTTGCAGAAAGTTCCCTGACTGGAATCAAACCTAGGTTTGCTGCAAGGTTGTATTAAATTTGTATAGCATATTGGACCATATTGGAGGCACATTTATCAAGGGTCAAATTTCAAAATCATGAGAGTTTTTTTAAACTCCCCTAAACTCCCATAAATTCAAAATCCGACTAGTCAAATTTTATTAATATAATCACATTTTTTAAACTTGAATTTAAACAACCTGTAAACTCGAATCGAATTGGAAACTTGATTCAAATTTAAAAAACTCAATTCAGGAAGGCTACAAACATCACTAAACTGATCACTGGACCTCTCCCATTGACCTATACAGTAACTCGGCAGGATTTAGGTAGAATTCGAGTTCTTAAAGGGCCAGAGTATAATAAATCTCGAAATTCGAATTAAAACTCAAATTGAGTTTGGATAACTTACAATTTGAATTTGACCAAAAAAAATTGGAAATTCGAATTTCGACCCTCGAATTAAAAAAGACAGAATAGGTCAGTTTTTGATCGCATAGGTCAGTTTCCAATCAAATGCGAATCGTACGAAATCAAAAACTTAGATTTTTTTAAAATCTACCAATTGACTCCGAATGGGTTCTAGGAGGTCCCCCATGGGGGGGGCAATTTGGCAGGTTTTAGATGGCGAATGGTCAAAGTCGAATTTTCTAATTTCATTCAAATTCAAATCAGGTTTGGACTATTCCCTAGTCGAAGTTCACAAAAATGAACTTTCACTTTGACCTTTGATAAATCTGCCGCTTAATAATATGCCCTTTAGACTACAAAGACTTATCTCTTAATTCAATTCCAGCTTGTCCCATAGAGCCAGATGCAATTCAATAAGAATTATCACAATTATCACAAAAATCTATGGGAAAAACTGGAACTGAATTAGGAGAAACTTTTTTTTCAAACTGAAACTCATGAGGTTTTATGTGATAAACCATGAATTGACATTTGATTTGAATTTTGCCCATGAAATGGTAAAAAGTACAAGGATTGATCCTTTTAACTTGGCTGGCATGTTTGGTTTTGTAATAGATTTGAGTTTTGAAGGGGCAGTAGCACACAGTATGGAAGTGTTTTGTATGGATTTAAATATCATCTACTTCTATCCCTCGCTGATAAAAGCTCTGTGTTTGCAACAGAAGATCTAAAGCTGGCCACAGCTGGCAGATTTTATTCTCCTGTACGACGAATAATTGCAATCTACCAACCTACCACTAACCACTCAGATTAAATAAAGTAGTAAAAATAACAAATTAGACAATGTTTTGGCCATTAATTAACAGACAGCAATCGTACAAAAGTTATATCCAACGAATAGAAGTGACATTTTCTCGTTAGCCGACAAACATCTTTTAACCTGTCCAATCGAATAAATGACCAGTCGCCTTCGGCCTTCGATTTTTTTTAGTATAAGCCTTGCATTTGGCTTGGTGATATTTCACAATGTCAGCAGCAGATGATTTTGCAGGCACACGGCATCAAAATTTGCATTTCACAAATTTTTCATCATTTGCGAATTTCGAGGGAAATTCTTGAATTTTTCAGCAAAGCGAAATTCACCCATCACTACTATAAATCTATATTTATATACATTTTCTGGTGATTCAGTCGCAATAAAGCCGGGTTCAGACACAGTACACAAAGGAATTTTAGAAATTTTTTATTTTTTTATGCAATAAAATACTATAATAATAATAATCTCAATACTCTGTACAGCCAATAATTAGTATGGAGTTCTATTTACAGTAATACTTTGAGTTTATGTAGGTGGCCAAAGTAATTAGGGATGCAATTCCAGGATTCGGCCAAGATTTTGCCTTTTTCAGCAGGATTCAGATTCGACCAAATCCAAGTGCCTGGCTGAACCATATCCAAAAAAAATTATATGACTTTTCATTAGGGATGTAGCGAACGTCGGAAAAAAAGTTCGCGAACATATTCGCGAACTTGCGCAAAATTGCGAGCGGTTCGCGAACGGTTCGCGAACCCCATAGACTTCAATGGGAAGGCGAA
Organism: Xenopus petersii; assembly: GCA_038501925.1. Taxonomy (NCBI): domain Eukaryota; kingdom Metazoa; phylum Chordata; class Amphibia; order Anura; family Pipidae; genus Xenopus; species Xenopus petersii. The sequence goes on along the minus strand of CM076681.1, from coordinate 37,769,842 downwards.
CTTTAACATCTACAAAAGACATTTCTGGCCAGAAAAATGATTTTAAAGTTGTTTAAAGGGTGCAACGACCTGGACAGTGGCATGCCAGAGGGGGATCAAGGGCAAAAATGTATCTGAAAAATCTGCCTGTGTGTGCTTGGAAGAGATAGTGTAGGGGGAGAGCTGTTAGTGATTTCAGGGACAGATGATAGTAAGTTTGCTGGCTAGTAATCTGCTTGATACTGCTCTGTATTGGAACAAAAAAATAAATAAAAGCAGTCCTTACAAGGACTACTGTTATTGCAGCAGTCAGCAGATGAGATCAGAAGCAGGACAGCTGCCCACTGCAGCTACATACAGAGCACTGCAGTAGAAGGTAGATTACTAGCCAGCAAAGCTACCTAAGCTTAAATGTCCCTCAAACCCCTGCAGACTTCTGTCCCTCCAATAACAGAGCAGTATCAAAACGATTACTAGCCAGCAAACTTTCAACTGTCCCTGAAATCACTAACAGGCAGCAGCTCTCTCCCTACACTATCTCTTCAGCACACACAGGCAGAGTGAAAAAAAGCTGCAGGGCTTCGGTTTTTATAGGGAAGGGGAGTGGTCCAAGGGAGAGCTTCCTGATTGGCTGCCATGTACCTGCTGGTCTGGGGTGAGAGGGCAAAAAAAAGCGCCAACAATGGCGAACCCAAAATGGCGAACGTCGCGCGACGTTCGCGAACTTCCGGCGAGCGCGAACACCCGATGTTCGCGCGAACAAGTTCGCCGGCGAACAGTTCGCGACATCTCTACTTTTCATCACACAACCAAGAAAGTAAAAAAAACACTTGTGGTTCTCTTTCCCCCTCGTTTCTCTGATTTACATATACAAATCAGGATTTGGATTCAGTTTGGTATTTGCTACATCACAAAGGATTCGGGATTCATCTGAATTCTAAAATAGTGGATTCAGTGCATAGTGTTCATGTACTGCTCCCCACTGACATCTGATTCCGTTTTTCTGTTGGTGGCACAAGAAACCCCAAGTTCCTGATTTGCTACCTGGGTTTGCTGCACTCTTCTTGCAATCTAAAGAAAATCCACTGTAGGTTTTTTTTCTGCCCAGTATTGTTTTCTTCAGAACGAGGTCATATTAATGAATGTCTTGGAAAGAGTGAATCATAAAAGCAAAGCCATCAGACAAATCTGACAGCACAGATAATTGAGTGAAAAAATACAATTTCACTAAGAGCACCTTCTGTGTCCTGAATAGTTGTGGTAGTTTTAGAGAAGAGATGGATAAAACATACATAACTTGACAGCAAAAATGATTAGCCCTAACAGATTGATGTTTGTGTTACAACAGGAGAGTGTTTTCATTAGTGCCAACAGATCCTGCTTTTCTTAGAACTAGGTGCAATTTAATGGAAGATATGGAGAGAAGCTGCCAAATGTGCCAAAGGCTCTCTTCATGGTCATAAATATACACTTGCAAATTGACCCACTTTGATTTTACATTGCAATTGTGAGGCTCTATATAAATATGTAAGAACAAACAGGTGAATACCAGAGGGTAGAAAGGTTCTAGCAATAAGAAAGAGACTAATCGGCATACTGGTATGAGACCTGTTATCCAGAATGCTCCGGACCTGAGGTTTTCCAGATAAGGGGTCTTTCAGTAATTTATGGATAGAAAACAAAAAACAAAAAAAGGGACCGCTACTGCTCACCGCCGCTCCTAGCCAGGTGCTCTGTCGAACAGTGTCCCAACTGCATGCATCCAATGAACTCAGTAAAAGCAGACGGCACTTCTGGGATAGGATTTATTGGGGTTACTGCTGTAGAACCTAAAGGTTCTACAGCAGTAACCCCAATAAATCCTATCCCAGAAGTGCCGTCTGCTTTTACTGAGTTCTTTCAGTAATGTATACCTCCTGTCTACTTAAAATGATTAAACCCTATAGGATTATTTTGTCTCCAATGAGAATTAATTACATCTCAGTTGGGATCAAGTACAAGGTACTGTTTTATTATTACAGAGAAATAGCAAATCACTTATAAAAATGTTAATTATTTGATTAAAATGAAGTCTATGGGAGATGGCTTTCCCATAGCTTTTGGAGTTTTCTAGATAACAGGTTTCTGGAAAGTGGATAATATGGATGATACCTGCATTTTATATATGTGAAATTCTGCCACCTAGCATCTTAAAGGAGAAATAACCTCCCAATAAGAAAAGCCCCTACTTTCTACCATAGATAGTCTCCCCTACCTGTCCCCCCCTCCCCACCGAATTTGTGAAGCAGCAGTCTGTTAACATTAGGAACTGACAGGTTGAGAAAGGACAGTCAGGTTGGCGGTGGTCAGGTTTAGGAACTCCAAAACTTAAAAAAGGCCTATACCTGTGGGCAGCATTAAACGAGCCACGTATGGCCTGTCTCCAACACAGAGATTGTATTATTATTGAAAATTATATGCATTAATAATATAAATATTCAAGTTCAAATATATTTCGTTTTTCAGGATTTTGCAGTTCTGCCCGCCCCCTTTGTTGTCAAAAATGTATCTGGCCACCCTTAGCTAACAAGAGTAAATATATATTATATATAATTATGTCCCCTCAGTTTGGGAATCACAGATTTAGTTTTGCAGTCTAACAGTTATTATTTTCCATAGGTTTTCTAATAGACTAATTGGGTTTTATGTTGCTGATATTGACATATTTCTGTTTAGATAAAATGGTCAATATGTAGTTCCATCCTTTTTTTAATTTGCTTGATTGCACAATAATCATTAGTAATATCTAGTGATGGGCGAATAATTTGTGGCGAATTTCCACGTTTTGCCGCCGGCGAATAAATCCGACCTCCACATTTTGGTAACTGGAGAAATATTAAAGAGAAGTAGACACATTATCCAGAAATCTCTGAATTACAGAAAGGCTGTCTCCCATAGATTCAATTTTAAATAAATAAACCATATTTTTAAAAATGATTTCCTTTTTCGCTTTAATAATAATACAGTACTTGATCCAAACTAAGATATAAGTCAATCCTATTGGAAGCAACACCAGCCTATTGGGTTGATTTAATGTTTACATGTTTTTCTAGTAGACTAAGGTATGAAGATCCAAATTACGGAAAGATCCATTATCCAGAAAACCCCAGGTCCTGAGCAATCTGGTTAACACTTTTTAGACACCTGGCTTTAAATAATTGTCTTTAAAGCTAGCAATTAGAAAGGCCTGGAAAGAAACTTATTTAGTACATTGGCTACTTTTCAAAAATCAAGTGAACAGTGCAAGAATTCATTATTTGCTACTGATAAAATGATTCAATCTGCTGTTCCACTTCATTCTTAATGAGTGCTATTATTATAATTAAGCATAAGCAAAAAGCTGGCAAATTGCATTTTGTTCATTTCAGTCCCCTTGATTGCATAATGAGTTTGCACAGGAACTAACTGGAAATAAAATAGGTCAGTAATTTTAGTAAGGCATCACGTGTCTGTTTTACTGGTCATCCGTTTAGACATAACAGGGCATTAACATTAAAACCTCTGCACACCATGTTGATAATGTCTGTAAGGAGGCCAAAAATGATCACCTACTGGGGCTGATTTATGAATCTAGGTGCTAAATTGCACCAGTGCAGTTACCAATAGCAACCAATCAGATCTTTGATTTCATATTCTAATTTCTAGTGGATGGTTAAAAGCACTAGTACATTCTAAGGTACCTTATTTAAAGCAAATACTGTATATGTTTGGATGTGTTTGAAGGAATGTTGGATATTTTATTTCAGCTTCAGTGCATTTGTCAGTAACTGGAGCAGAAATCGAGTGTAAAGGCATCCAAGGGAATGTGTTTAATTTACCTTTGATTTATAAGGTGTTAGCAAGGGAAATGAATTAAAATGAATGTATTTAATAACTAAATTATGAATTCTGATGTCAATCTGGGGTTTCCATTAAATATAATATTTATGTCATTGGAGGCTTTTCAGTTTGATTACAATTACAGTAATACATGGGCAGAAATACACAGTAAGTACATGTAGGGGACAAGAGGAATCCTTCCCCTGTTTTTCTGCCTGTGACATCATCCAGCCCAGTTACAGGCTGGGAAGCGATCTGATTGGCTGGGCACCACAGTGCATCCTTGGGAGAGAGGGTGTGCCTGACTTTGGAGCCAAATGCAAGGGGTCTCCCAGAGAGCTGAACAGAGACAGCATGAGTAGCTGTAAGACTGTCAAATACAGAGAAGCTGTTAAATCTGTGGAATCTGTGGAGGTACAGATTGAGCCCAGCCTGTCCCCTGCCAAGCTGCTAGAGACTCAGAGGGAGAAAGATGCCACTGGTGAGATGTATCCTGCTGCAGAGCTGCCTATAATCTCCAGTGTGATTTCCTCTGAGAGCACCCCGGTGAGTGAGCCACCCAAGGGAGGATACTGGCACGGATACAAGCTTGGGGCCCCGAAGTAAAGACAAGTCTTGTGTATTTACCTGCTACATGGAAGCTGCTGTTAACTTCCAAAGGGAGAGATACTTTTGGAAATGGTAGTGCTACCTGGGGAATAAGAGCTCTGGGGAAGGGACATTTCATTTGAACTGTGTGGTTATTAACCCCTTCCGGAGTATTGGGACTTTAATATTTAACAAGGACCGTGTTGGAGCAACAGTTAAGTACCTAATAGTGATTTAGGTAGTGTCCCACATGCCCCTAGTGCAGGAGTGCATGGTGTATTAGTTGACCAAGTGTTTACTACAGTTTATATAAAGTTTATATTTGTTCATTTGCAAACTGTGTGTTTTATTGTTCCTAGTGGGATCCCCCTGAGGTGTGTTCCTCAGTGTTCCCTAGGTGGAGGCACTGTGCTGTAAATCCCAGTTCCTAGTACTTTTCATATGCAAAAGGAACTCAGGGCCCCTGGATTGCCAAGGGTAAATTGCTATTTAAAGAGACAGTAACCAAATTAGGCTTATATACATCACATGAAAGAAAGAAACATGAACACACACACACACTCTCTCTCTCTCTCTCTCTCTCTCTCTCTATGGTGATAGTGCCCGGTTTATGCTATATAATTCTCTTGTTTTTCCACCAGAGGAAATACAGAAAATACAAATCAGCCTTAAATTGTGGTTGTCCTGGGTTGGTACAGAAGCCCAAAACATAATGCACAACATTTGTAGCCTACGTCTTTAGTTAGGCTTTAGTTCTCCTTTAAAGCAGACCAACCAGCATTTTGGTGGATGATAGAAGTATAGACTATTATGTATAGATGCAAGTACTGCTGTGTAGTGATGGGCGAATTTGCGACTATTCGCAGGAAAATTTGTGATTTTCGCGCAAAATGGAAAAAAATTCACAAAACGATGCCGGCATCTCGTTTTTGACGCCAGCCTCCATTTTTTTTGACGCCAGGGAATTTTCACCAGCGAATTTTCGCGCCAGGTTTGTGAATTTATTTGGCGGCGGCGAATCGCGCAAATTCGCCACAAATTCGCGCCAGGCGGTCGCCCATCACTTCTGCTGTGAAAAACTTATAAATGCATGCCATTTTTGCATTTTGGCAACTCTATTCAGAATACATGCACTCCCTAAAACAAACACAAAGTGGCAGCATTACTATCATCCATAATGGTAATCAAAATGGGTGCTTCCACAAAAAGTTACAGCTTTAGCTTGCATATCAGTTACTGTTCATAAAAAGCAGTTTTACGTAGTCATTTATTTTATATCAAACAACTGTGGAAAACAGCAGTGATCAGTTAGAGATAAACTTTAGGAATGGGAAAGCCCTTAAAAGAACAGCAGCCATTTGTCCAGAACTTCTGCCTGTGTTACTACATGATTTCTTATGAGCCGCAGGGAATCAGCAATAGGAGCTGCAACATTTTATTAGAAATAAGGGTTTGTACAGAAAAGCGTTTTAACCTGCGCTCCCCTGCATTCTGTTTTAAAGCAGTTGAGTCAGTGGCTCAATGCTTTAAAATGGAACATAGTTTTTGTCTGTACGAGCCCTAACTGAGAAAAGGAAACAAAATCTAAGGGCTAGTACAGACAACAGTTTTTTTCCTGCACTCCCCTGTGTTTAGGTTGTATGTGTTCCTCTGCAGGGGAGCACAGCACAAAACAGAGTCAATTATTTTTAACCAGGCTGTACTCACACGGAAGCATGTAAGTGGCAAACGCAAGTGGAACGCAGCATATTGCGTTCCACCTACTTTGGCGCTTACATGCATTACATGAGTAAAGGCCTCTTTAAATGAATAAGTTGCATTCCTTCCTGTGATCCCCTGCGGCTGAACACTTTAAAACTCAACGCAGGGGGAGTGCTGGGAAAACCGTTCATCTGTATGAGCCCTAATAGTGAAGTTATGTTTCAGAAATGCTTCAACAAGCATGCGATAAATAGATATTGCCTAAACTTGCCTTTTAAATGCTTCATTGTTCGATAACAAATCTCTGCAGGAATATCCAATGCAATTCAATAGATAGAATACAATAGGAACTTCCCACACTTGACTTGTCCCATTATCTGTAAAAGCAGCACATATTTTACTAAAATTATTCTTATCTTACAAAATGTGATTAAAAAGTTTTGTGTTCGTAGTATAGATTATGTGAATATCACAAAAGATTTTATCAGGAGACAAAGGAGTAATCGTGCCTAACCCAAATCCCACAGCCCAGAAACATTTAAAGCGGCACATTCATCTTCTTCACAAATGGAAAAATCACAAATGTAGAAGTAATTTTATTGTAGACAGACAATCATGTTATCTAGAGACAAAAAAGAACGTAGCTGTTTGAAATCTGTATCTGCATCAAAATGTATTGGACAAGTAGACAAATAAACACTGGTCCAGTAATACTATATATGGTAAATACCACCATCACCATCAAATATAATATTGTGCTACCCCTTACTGCTAGCTGTTGGATTCAGAACAGTGTGAGATCCCCAAAAGACTGAAACAAATATGGCACTGGCCATTGGCATGCACTCTGCTATTTTTGTGTGCCCTGAAGTTTTGCAGCAGAATATTCCAAGGCCCTAACGTGTCAGTGAAGGCCCAATCACGGGTCTCCTGCTCACCAAATATTCCTAAGCAGTCCCAGGTTCCTGCTTCTTACATATAATTTTAGAGATCCAGAGGAGGCCATAACCCGTGTTTTGGACTCTGCATCCCTGCTTTCATGCATTCTACTGCTGGCAATTGCAAGAACAAGCACAGCCCATGCTTCCTGATCAATCTGTGCTCATTAATCCACTACCGTGGATTAAGAACTCCGTCCATCAAATTAGTGGCAGGAATGAAAATAGAATCTGTCCCAGCTACACCCAGATGGCCTGGAGGGTGGATAGGATTCTTATGCACCGTAGGGAGATAGAGAACTGGGGTATAGCACCTTTAAATAGCAACACATATCTTCATCAACAGTACCAGTATGAGACCTGTGATCCAGAATGCTTGGGGCCTGCGTTTTTTCTGGATAACGGATCTTTCCATAATTTGGATTGTCATATTTTCTCTACAAAGAAATAGTTGAAACATTAAAGAAACCCAATAGGATTGGTCTGCTTCCATTAATGATTAATTCTATCATAGTTGAGAACATGCACAAGGTCCTGTTTTATTTTGACAGAGAAAAAGGAAATCATTTTTAAAAAACTATAATTATTATATTAAAATGGAATCTGTATGAGAAGGTCTTCCTGTAATTTGGAACTTTCTCGAAAATGGCTTTCCGGATAACGGATCTCATACCTGTATCTTCTAAAAAGTATAAATTCATGTATGAACAAAATCTATGTGGTATAGCCGTCAACAGGTTCTTATCCAACAACCTACACACTTTAGCAATATTAAGTTGTATTAAGACGTATATGATAACGTATCCATAACAACAATGGATCTGCCTTAAGTGGTGGGTTTAGTGGTTATTGATTTATCTTTTCCCAACATAGATCCTCAGTTAAAGGAAAACAAATCCATCTGCCTTTACCAAAGCATGGGTACATGTATGCACTGAGATTCGTTTTTCCCCCCAAAAGTACAGATTTTAAACTAAAGGGGGGGGGCATACATTAATATTGACGTAGTGAGTTTAGTGTCTTAAAAAATTACAAATGGTGTGGCCAAAGAAATTAAACAAGGACTATAATCTGTAGTAATTTATATGTATAATGAAATTGGATTATGCATGTCGAAGGTGATAAATAGAGATATATCTGGAAAACCTGTACACTGTATAAACAAATTGCTATTGCAACTGTATGCTGGGGCTTTTTTTTTGTTTTTTTTGCTAATTGATCATGTGACAAAGGTGTTCCAGGTTGTGAGTGTTACATTTACAGTATGTAAGGGCTTATATATACAGTATAAACATATATATATCATATTTTATATATACCACTCTTCAGAGATTGTTGGCATACCTCGAGGGAACTGGGAATCCAGTATCCACAGCTACATGCTTTATTCCCTGAGGAATACTGGGTTCTGTAGTTCACAACAGCCGAGGGGTTGTGAGTCTTACGCACTTGCTTTAATGGTGCTGTCATTACGCATAGGAGACCCTCCTCTTCTGTGCTGCAGAGAATGATATTTTTAGATCAATAAAACTCAGTAAAACAGGATACAACCCCAGTTCTGTGAATTTACATCAGAACATGAAACATTGGTTTAATGCAATATTTAATAAGTCATGAAGATAAAAAGATGCAGATTGTCATATTGACATACATTAGAATATATATTTTGAATTCAGTTAGTGGCTGTTATTCTCCAGGGGCCTATGATTTCAGAGATGGTAAATGAATACAAAGGAGTGCATCTTATCTAAAGCAATTCATTTTTCATTAGATAGTATACATATCTTGTATCTACTTTATTTAATCATTTTTTTATTTACTAATTGAAGCCAGTCATGAATGGGGTGATGAATGGATCTGTGGTTAAGAGGCTTGTGCATAAGAGTAAATAAAAGCTGTTTGAACACAAATAAACCTTTGAAATTGCATCCTGTTGAAGGACTAATTCTTTGTTCATGCATTTGCATGTAATTGCCTTCTGGATCTAATGAACTTGGATCACAGACAGACCCCATAATGTTTTTAAGAGTTGGAATGAAACAGTGTCATGGCATGAAACATCTTCCAACCCTCCAAATTGAATTGGACCTGATGTTAATGTGCTCATATCCATCTAATCCTCATATGAAAGGGACTGTTATATAATTAGACCATGTTACCTGACTATAAATGATGATTCTGATCACGTTACCTGACTATAAATGATGATTCTGATCACAAGCTCATCAGACACTAATGAAGTTCTCATTTTGATGGGAGAACTGCTAGGATACTCACATACTTACTTATGCTGTATTTCTGTAGAAGGAAATGTAGCTTGGCAAGCAACAGTCATAAGTAGGGCGGGGCTTCATTGAAAATTCGCAAACGGTGAAAAATTCCCAAATGCAATGAAGTCTATGTGACCATTTTTTTTCAAACCACTGGAGTCGATTTTTTTTTTCGCGGTGAAACCTGGCAAAAAATTTCGCTCATCACTAGTCATAAGCTATTACCCTTTCCAAGTTTCCCTGGAATCTGAAGAAAACCTGTGAATTCAAGTGCAGGACAAAAAGGAAGATATGCCATTTAAAGAGCATCTGCAGGGAAGCCACAGGAAAGTAAAATCAGGGCTCTGTAGAAAGGATGTCAGGTAGATCCGCATGGGTAGGTGAATGAAAGACCTAATGCAAAGTCTTGAGTAGAAGGGACAGATGAGCCCCTGTGAAAGACAGAGGCCAACATTATGTAATTTATCGGTAATGTTTATGTCACGGCCGGCACCCAATACCAGAACAAGTGCCAAGTACCCTGGTCTTAGCTCGGCTTCACCAGTAGTATGACCACCTTTGGGCTTCGGGAGGAGCCCTCAGCTTACTTGGGTGCCACCTGGACTAAAAGAGGGGTACAAGGCGAGATGTTCTGGCTGGCAAAGGGGCACAGCTGTTAACAGAGTCTTTTGGGCCAAAGGTCATGGTACAAAATGATTAGGCAGAAGGATGGTCAGACAGGCTGGGTCGAGGCAGGTGGATATCAGAATCGTCAGGCAGGCAAGGGTCAAAACCGTGTTGTCAATCAAGGGGTTAAGCTGGAAGAGTTGTGGTAGGCAGGCAAGAATGCAGAATAGTCAGGAAAAAGGCAGGAGTCAAAACCGGATAATCAGGACAAACAGATTCAGGATCAGATGCACAAGGCTGAGGAAACCACTAGAAACCAAGTTCTATCACGGGCACCTGTCTGCAGTCAGAATGGGCCTTTTATAGGGGAAAGAATTCACGGCAAAAAAACGTGCAGTTTCGCGCCAAAGCACGCTGGCGCAAACAAGCCAGCGTGCCTGTGCCTGTAAATAACACGCAGGTGCGCCGCGCGCAGTCTAAGGAAGGCAAGATGGTGCAGGAAGAGGACCACGCGGCGGGTGTCCCCGCCGATGGTGGTGTGGCGGGCGTCCCTGCAGCCCCACTAGACCACCAGGGCAGGTAGGTTTTGTTACAGTTTAGCATTATAAAAATATTCAGAGGCCACCCCTTCACCATTTTCCCCATGTTTCCCCATTTTTCTAAAACATGGAATATTTGCATCCAATGCAGTTTTCTAGTTTTTCCTTTGTCCAAACAGGACAAATAAATCAGCAGGAATTGATAAATTGCAGTATATACTTCATGGAGTAGGGTGTTTTTAAAAATGGTCAAACATTCCAATTCTTTCAAAAACTTTTGTCATTGCAAATGTGCAATAGTCACATACAGTTTTTCAAAATTTCGAAAAAGAAACACCTGAAAGACAAAACAAGTACCTTGTTATGCACAGTGAGAAGGGGATACATGAAGGAATTAGAATGGGATGAGAAAAGATAGGTGGAAACTGTATATGGAGAAAACATTTGCCAAATACTGTCTCTGATGTACTGATGTGTCCCAAGAGACCAATCCATGAATGTTCATATCCACATTAGTGATGGGCAAATTTGCACCGGCGTCTCGTTTTTGATGCTGGCGTCTGGCGAGTTTTGCGAATTTATTCACCAGTGGCGAATTGCAGGAATTTGCAGCGAATTAGCGCCTGCCGAATAAATTCACTGATCACTAATCCACATACATAGTGAAGAATGGGCGTGGTGATTTTAATTTTGAATTGATTCTGAATTTAATACCACTGCCAGTATGATTAAACGTCTCTACATCACTGCCAGTGTCTTTGAGATGAATGTTAAAAATTGTGAACTTAGAAGGCTAAAAGTCATTACCGCCAACAAACGAGGAAACGTAAAAACACGCAAAGTCTGCTGCCAGTCTGGTAACCCAGAGCAACAAATCAGATGTTTTATTTTAAACAGCAAACCATTAAGTCCTACATACTAACTGACTAATTGGCTGTTAAGGAGCAAAATCAGAAGCAAACAACTCCAAAATTTCTTTTGTAGCTTTGCCATGCCATATTCTTTAACTAGATATTAGAAGTCATGCCAGGATATGTTTAATGCTTTCTCAGTTTGTCAAAATCAACAAATCTATTTGTCGATTTGCTTCATAGTCATTCTGCAAAATTTGACAACTTGGCTAAGCATCAAATCATGACAAAATAACAATTTGGACCAGAGATATTGTCATTCCCATTGATTAACTAATTATTTGGCAAGTATGTGCAATTACAGATTCTTCTTTCCTTTTATTGGCCATGGATTATGCTATAACATCATGTTACATTATAAAGATGTTTGTAGAGCTGAAACAATAAAAATACCAGTAAATAGCTGGTTATTAAATTTTATTGTGTCAAAGGTACATGTTATTATCAGAAGGAAATTTTTGTCTTGATTTTGTAAAAACTCTCTTAATTAATATTCTGGGATATGTATTGAAATTAAACCTTCACCATGATCTATTACTTCTAAACAATGCAAACTGAATATCCAGAATTGCCTGATCAGTTAAACATACACTAATATCTCTTTGCTATTAAAGGCAAACTAAACCGTATAAATTAATATGGCTGAAAATGCCATATTTTATATACTGAACTTATTGTACCAGCCTAACGTTTCAGCATTTCAATAGCAGCAATGATCCAGGACTTCAAACTTGTCACAGGGGGTCACCATCTTGGAACACACACATGCTTAGTGGGCTCTGAACAATTGTCATATCAGTCATATCAATCATGCTGGTTTTCCACCAGGCTCTGCAAAGCCTACCTCCTGCTTATTTTTTATGCATTAATGTTTTTATTTATTTACAGTGTTGCGAATAGTAGAAATACATACACTACAGAGAAACATTACAGTACATTACAATTTACTAACTCCACCATCCCACAATTTTAGCTAAATTAACGATTGGCATTATGGCTTCAAGTTTTAACTGCGATTGAAGCTCTTTTTTCCCCTGTCGAAAACCCCCAACCTCAACACCGATTTGAAGACTGTAATAACAACTTGGAATTATGGGTGATGGGCCATCAGTATTAGTATTTCAAGGAAGTCTTGTGATGTATATATGATTCTCCCATCCGTCTTTCATCTCATTCCCTAATCGTCAGCTACTACGTAGTTGCAAACACAACACAGCATTGAAGCTGCTTTGCCTCATAACAAAAGACACCAGCAGCAAAATTTTGTTCTAGTAAATTTACATTGATGTAACATATCAAGCTTCTTCCTAAGCAGTGAAAGATCAGCATCATTTGCATTTTGTTTTTGTATTCGTGCTTCCAAGATTGCTATGGCTTAATCCTACATCTAACAGATTTTTTTTGTTTAACCCAGAGGGTTTTTCAGTCTCTCTGGCATTCGTTTAGAAATGTAGGTCACAATACAAATTACGCACATTGAAATCTGAAAGATTCCCAAGTATTTGAAAATGGGTCCTACTTATATCAGTTCCGCATTAAGGTAATTTCAGCTACTAGAGGAAACTGGTGGTAAATAATCCTTTTAACTGCCAATAGATGGGCAGCTGCAGCATGGACATTACTTTATTGGTGTGACACACATAAACTCTCAAGCCTCATGTCACTGGAAGCATTTGTGTCTTACTACTGTGGGGACAATTATCCATGGCACTAGAAGCTTTTAAACAGCCTCACAGTGGCCACAGGTCAGCGGCTTGCCTTTAATTCTGAACAAGGGTTTTCACACTATCCATGCCTCACTCTCAGTGATATTTCAAATCCAGTACTAGGTGCACTAGTCAAAGTAAATGACCCCTTGGGTGTGTTTTGGTTAACCATATTATGGCTATGAAAGGTGATGCACATAGGAAGGATTGGTGAAACCTCATACACCCAATCTGGCTCTTGCAAATTGGTCCTCAGGATTATAGCAATTCCAATTCTGTCTAAAGGTGGCCATACAAGGGCAAATTAAAGTTGCCGATATTGGTCCTTTAGACCAAATCAGCAGCTTATCCTTCCGCATGTGGAGGCTTCTGACGGTTCTCCACATATGGCCACTTTTACTTAGATTCCTTTGTTTGAACTGAACTACAGAGTTCACATGGTCTCAAGAACATATCATGTTATAAAAGCCACAAAGTCTTCAAGCAATTGAATTGGCTGCTTAAATTTGGCTCCGACAGGCCTCCCCGATCAATATCTGGCCAAAAATCCACCAGATGTGATTGGGCAGGCTTAAAAATGGCCATTAATCTGTGCTAATATATGGAGTTTTTTTTCCAATGCAAGGAAACTCCTATTGACTCCAATGCATTTGGTGTGAAAAAACTCCAATGCCTTTGGTGAAATTTTGCCAATGACGGTTCCACAGTTTTGCAAAATTTTCCGCCAAGTAAAATGGAGCATTTTCACTCATCACTACCCCATTGGCCCCGGAAACTCAACCACCCATGAATATCAACCAGTTCAGAGAAGACTTGTTTGCCAGGGTCTAGTAACCCATAGCAGCCTATTTTCAAGTATCATTTACTGGTCAGCTGGTCGAATGCAAACATCTGATTGGTTGCTATGGGTTATTAGACCCATTTTAACTCTACAGCTATATTCCAGTGAAATAGATGTTTTAAAATTCTTGCTAGGACAGTTATTGACTTTATTTTATCTGGCACAAGCAGAGAAACACATTTAGAGATAATGCATCTAAATAACAACCACAAATGGAGGGGATTCTATCATATGTGCGAGATATTCATCTGGGTAATGGAAATCAAATAAACGTTCGTTTGAAAGTGGTTTTCTCAGAAATATCAATACTAGCAAACAATTCACAGATACTGTACATATCTGAATATAAGATATGTCTCCAACAATTTATGCTGCCAGAAACCAATGGTCATGAACCATTCACTGGACAGCTCTGTAAAAAGTATTGTGCTTTAGGGGATACCATTAAACATTCAGATCTAATATAAAGAAGCTGCGTCAATAGGCGTCAAACTTTTTTACATGCAAAATTGTTTCTTACTCAATATGCATTAAAGTCAATGTGGTTTTTTTCTTATGGTGACTTTATTGTCTCAGCAACAATTTTGTCTTGGCAACGTTTTTGTTTTCAGGAGGTTTTTGCTGCAGTTCTGCAAAAAAAAAATCTGCACATGGCGAAATGCATAAATTCACTGCAAATCCATGCCTGGTGAAGAAATTCGCTCATCACTGAATGTGAGGCATGCATGTATTCAAATATTACCATTAAGCCAGGCTTTAAGCTTTTCATATAGGGGTAATGGGCACTTTGTATGCCCAGAGACAGTGGTGTAAAAATGCTAAGGGAATTTTTTTGTCCTGGGGAAATGGACGTATTCTGCACCCTGTGGCAGATTGAAAAAAAAAAAAAAGGTTAAATGAAATGGTAGCGATGAGTGAAACTGCCCTAATGGGCATTTTTTCTCATGCCAATTGCATTGGAGTCAATGGTAGTTTTTTCTTGCGCCAAATGCATTGCCATAAATGGACATTTTTCTCTGTGTTTTTTCATGCGCCAAACGTATTGGGGACAACGTGTGAGATTTTATTGCATTTTTTTTCTAATATAAAAAAAAAGTTTTTTTTTCTGGCAAATAAAGCTTGTGGCAAATCTCTAGAGCAGAAAATGAGAATATCAATAAGAACCAGTATCACGAGAAAAATATTAGATCACTATTCTACTAGTACTATACTGAATATATGATAAAAGTAAAGGATTACTAAGAAAGTGATTACATATACTGTAGAGAGAAAAAACTTCCTTACATGTACATGTGTTTTTTATGAATAATAGTGGCAAAGCATAGCAACACTATTCTCCAAGCAAATGGAAGTCTGCTTCATTAATTAAAAGGTCAGAAGTAAAACATTTCTTTAAGCTTTATTTAGTTTCATTAGGAAATGCTTTATTAGTTACCGTATTAGAAGCTTTTCAGAGAGTTTCTTCAGCATTTGACATGTCAAGTTATTAATTAGGCATCAAAAAAAAACTGCACCTGACACATTAAAGGTGCAAATGTAATATCTTCCTGTCTAGTACAGAGTGTTCCATAATTACTGATTATTCTCTTGTTTTCCTGTTTAATTGACTGTTAAAAAAAATCGGGGCATGCATGCACTTCCAAGTAAATATGCATAAACGTTTAGCATTTCAATATAAAGCAGGCATATATCTCATTCTCATAGGACACCATTGGGGAAGTACATTGGTCACCTGACTATGTAAAGCTCTCTACTATTCTTAAATAATTTATGTACATATGTAAAGATTTTAAAGGGGTAGAATGTGTCTGGTTTGGAGATCTCTGCTTGCATGCAGAATTTTATATTCTGCATGAAGGTACGCTGCACCCTTCTGCCTTTCAACAACAATTCAATTGGATTAAGATGAGGACTTTGATTTTGCCATTCCAGAACATTTACTTTATTCTTCTTTAACCATTCTTTGGTAGAATTACTTGTGTGTTTAAGAACATGACCTTGCTGCATGACCCACTGTCTCTTGAGATTCCCTACTTGGGCAGATGTCTTAACATTTTTCTTTAGAATTCTCTGGTATAGCTCAGAATGCATTGTTCCATCAATGATGACATGCCGTCTAGGCCCAAACTAGATCACTCCCGGTATGCAGTGTTTTTCTTTGTTTTTTTTTGTCCACATATAACACTCCTCATTTTAGCCAAAAAGTTCTATTTTGGCTTCATCCGTCCACAAAACATTCTTTCAGTATCATTCTGGTTTGTCATGATCTTTAGCAAACTGTAGATGGTCAGAAATATTTTTCGGGGAGAGCAGTATCGTTCTGCTTGCTACCCTACCATACACACCATTGCTGTTCAGTGTTCTCTTGATGGTGGACTTATGGGGACCTTGTGCTTATGTAACCCCTGTAGTTCTCACAGTGTACACCAGATGGCACTGTGCCAGAGTATAAAGGTCTTGGGAACCATGAGGTCTGGGTCCATTGCTTTAGCCCAACCAAGCATGCTGGATGTGAATGGGTATATGTTGGCCCTAGTAATTAGAGAGCATACTCTTTTATAGATCACTCTAGGAGTGATAGAGAGGTTATTTAGTTGAGCAGCTCAAGGCTCCGACGAGGAGATTAGAGGGATTAAGATCCCAGGGTATTACTGACCCGAAGTAAGGACTAAAGTGTTGAGATTAGGGATGATAGGAATTCCCCTAGTCTGCCACTGGAAGATGTCCTGAAAACTGGGCAATACTCCTCACAAGTAGGGATGTAGCGAACTGTTCTGCTGCGAACTAGTTCGCGCGAACTTCGACCGTTCGCGTCCGCCGAATGTTCGCGAACGTTTGGTAACGTTCGCATTTTGAGTTCGCGTTCGATTCGAATAAAAATCGTTCGACCATTCGATTCCTTCGACCGCTAAAAATCGAACGATTTCCATTCGTTCGAACGATTGTAAGCATTCGATCGAATGATTTCTAATCGAATGATCGAACGATTTTAAAACGTTCGATCGAATGATTTTTCATTCGTTCGAATGCTTAAAACGTTCGATCGTTCGATTCGAATGATTTTAGCATTCGATCGAATGAAAATCCTTCGATCGAATGATTAAAATCCTCCGATCGTTCGAATCGAACGATTTTAGCGGGTGTTCGAAGTTCGCGAACTGTCCGCGAACGTTCACATTTTTTGCCGGTGTTCGCGAACAGTTCGCTACATCCCTACTCACAAGCTACCACACTCTCTGCTGTATAATCCCTGGCCTGCAGGGATTCAGCCTATACTGGTTCTGTGAGTATATGCTACCTTTATGCTGTCTGATTGTCCTATACTCTATTGTGGATATCTGATATCTGAGATGTGCTATGTTAAATAAAGAGTTCATTGTTTAAACATTAAAGCACTACTAGCACCCATCATTGTGCTATTGTACCTGGTTACAGTCGCACTACACCCTACCTCCACCCCGCTGCGAGGGCTAACCCTTGAGAGAGAGAGCCTCATATGTGGTTTAACCCCACACGAATAGTAGCTTGAACTGACTAAAGTAAAGTCCGTTTATTATAGCGCTACACAAGGTTTACTTCATCTACTTTTAGGACTTATTTGAAAATGATGAGGTTTTAGGTCACATTCATATAAAAATATAGAACAGTTTAAAGGGTTCACAAACTTTCAAGCACCACTGTATCTGTAACTACTATTGGGCTTATCACTTGTGAAACTGCCTTATAACATTTGTTATTAATTTTATAAAGTACAGTTTGAACAACACAATGTACCTGAAAGATTTTGTATAGGAATGCTATAGATCATTTCTAAGATCTAGTATTTTTCAGGATGGAATCAGAACTAGAAGAACAGAAACTGCATTTTATTGACTTGCCAAAAAGACACTGCAGTAGAATTGTAAAGTAGAATTTCAGGGGCATATTTCAAACACTGTTTAGTATTGTACTTCCTACCATATAATATTCCAAGGGCGCGGTGACAATGTCTTTTAAGTGCAAGTAAATTGATAGATGCAGATAGTCATGGTCAGGGGGCATGCAAGATTTCATAATTAGTGATGCAAGCAGTGAGCCATTTAAGAATTAGTATTCACCAGATGTGTTCCTAGTTATTGCATGCTATAAAGTATTCATTCAGTTCTGCTGTCATTGATAAGGGTTAAAATTACAAAAAAAAATTCTTAGATATAAGAACATTGTAAAATGAAAGATACATGTAGAAAAAGATATACATTCTATAACTAAATGTCTTCATATGCTGTGATTACTTTGCAATAATGTGTAAAGACCCTCAGAAAAAAATCTTCTCACTGCTTGCAGGAGACTTCTCCAGTCAGAAGCATCACTGTATATCCATAAAGATTCCATCTTTGAGACCCCCATGCCCCATTCCTGCCCCCAAAAAGTATGTGGCAATATAAACCAAACCCAATAAGTAATGCTAAAGCCTGGAAAAAGATATAAGCTCCTTCTGCAGTATGGAAAAACCATCTGATTAAAGAGAATGTCTTAATTCCATTTTGAATGAGTAGTACCTTCAGCCCACAGCCACCATGCTCAAGTTTGTAGTGAAGAGCATAGCAAACCCTAATTTAAAAAAATGTAATCCATCCATAAAGCTGTGTTGGTGCCAACCAAGGAGAGAATCAGAGGAAGACACTATGGGAACAGACCATGGCCCATGAGTCTCCAGCTATGCATGGTGCTTAGCCAGTCTCTACCAGTTGGAGTCCTCCTCTCCACATTTAGTTGGATACATCATTTTCTTATGTTGTTATTTTAATTCTGATTTTTATTATTACAGCTCTTTGTGTGTTTGTGTAGGTTCATGTCTGAACAGCTAAAAAGCTAATAAAGCTGGGATTACCCATTTGGGCTGACATGTATAGGATTGCACTAGTAGAATGTTACTAATAGAATTAACTAGTCAGGTGTCACGTTTTATTTGTAATATAATGTATAAAGGTTGTAGTTACTGGATGTCTAACATTATAGCCAGAACTCTACTTCCTGCTTTGCAGCTCTCTTGGTTTCCACTGATTGGTTACCGGGCAGTAACCAATCAGTGACTTGAGAGGGCCACACAGGGCGTAACTGTTTGCTTTTGAATCTGAGCTATTGCAAACTCACTGAAAAGTAATGAGCCATGTGCCCCCCCTCCTTCAAGTCGATGACTAACTCTATGATTTTTACACTGAACTGTTCCTTTAAGAAAGAATGAAACTGCACTAATAATGGTAAAATGAAAGGTTAATATATCTATTTCCTCTTTAAATGACTATAACAGTGATGATGAAAAATCTTGTCCAATATGAAATATAAAAGCAGAAACGTAAATATGGCATTCTAGAAATTTGTCATTTTAATTCTAATTTTGATTCTATTGTCTGAATAAATCTTCTCTCATGTGTTCTTTCCAAAATGAGCTCCTAACTAATGCTAACTATAAAAAGCTTTTAATTCCCTCCTCTGAAAAAATATCTGACAGCCTGAAATAATCCCAAACTTCAAACAATATTTTATGAGTCATTCTCTGAGTCTATTAGTTCCTCTCTGTAGCTGATATCTGAGGGAATTCAAACAGCTACTTGTCAGTTCAGTTTATACTATTTCTGTCCGTATCAATTTCTATTCAACCGCATTGGGATTTTAACAATGCATGGCATGGCAATTAAGAACTAAGACGCTATTGTTCTGTAGTAATTTGTGAGCATTGTACAAAATATGCAGATTAGTTTATATATAATATATATAACCATTTATATAGGACTACGTGTAAGCAGTGCTTCTTATTTTTTTACATTATATTAATAGCAGAGACAGAAGGAACAGCCATGCAAGTATTTATGTATGTTTATGGTTTGAACAAAGATTGTAATTTTTTTTAAAAATTTCTGTGAGCTATATATGATAGTTCTGCATCTCTGCACTTACCCCCTTGTCCTATGGTCCCCGAAATCCAAGAAGAACTTCCAAGTTTGTGCTTCTCCATAGGCGGCACCATGGTGGCTGTCAATCATTTTCAAGTACAAGGTGTATAAGGTGCGTTGGGGGACCGTTCTATTACCTGCAGTTCTCTAAAGTGCTCCCATATGCTTTGACATGGGGGCACACAATCCTCAATGCACCCCAACATTATTTCACCATGCTCCTTATCCATCTATGGTATACAATACAACATTTATTAAATCACAGTGCAGTCATGCCAAAAACAATGCACACAAATCCCTCTCATCACCTTTCGTATGATTTTGCACATATTTATGAAACATAATAAATTAATTGATTACAATCACAATAATACTGTGAAAAAATTGGGGGGAAGTATAGTTTATTCATTTTCAAGCTATTTCAACCAAAAAAAAAAAAAAACACCAAAAATGTAAGCAACATTTCCATTCGACCTCTATGTATTCAAAAGTAAAAAATCTTTTATGTTTGGCTAAGGATGAACTTTTTATCTCTGGACAAAAAAATAATATTTCTGGGGGTTGGTATGTGCAGTTAGACTACATATAATCTATACACTCTACATTGTCTTTGCTTTACTTTCCGTGGCTCTTTCCTTCTTTCTATCTCAATTTGCATGTATTCTAAATATGAGCCTGCCTTTACTAAGGTCCCCATTTATATACCAGACAGAGGTCATGGCAACAGAAATCTAAAGGACGGGGAAAGGGTCAATCCAAATAGTCCGAACAAAACAAGGGCTGTAGAAACACAAAAGCTACCTAGTTTACCCTTAGTTAGATCCAATACCTTTAATAAACAGCACCTTGCACAAGAAAAAGACAGACTACAAAAATACATGTAGGAGGAGCCACAGCAACAGAAAAATGTATATTATGCTTTGACATATTAAACCTTGATTGATAAAAATGTAAAGTGTCCATTTCAACCAATGTAAAATTGTTTATTCTCCAATACTATAAGGGACCAGCTTCCCCTTACTGTTGTATGTTATATAAAATAGGTCTTTAAGTAATGCCCCATTTCATATGACTTCATTTAATTGTCGTTTCTGGAATTAGTTATTTTGCTTGATTTAGATTGATTTTACCAATTGAATAGAAATAGCTTAAAAGATCCACTTAATTTATTTTTCTGCTTCAGTGATGAAAGTCTGTTTAGCCAAAGGGGACATTTTACTGCCAACTTGCTGTTCTTTGTTTGCAATATTTCACAGTTTAATGATACAATACAATACAGTGCAAGCAGAATAAACAGGGTCCCTATATGTGCAAGAGAGACTAAACAAATGTCAGTGTGCATCATTTCAGTAACAATCACCCATGCATGATATCCCACCTACCTACCTACCCTAAATCTGGGCAACAAAAATGTAATAATCATATATTTTAGTTAATTCTGCTGTGAAAGGTTGTTTCATGTAAGGTTAATCTGGTTTACAGGCTGTGCGAAAAGGGAAAATGAAGTTTTGAAAGGGAAAATTAAATTGGGTATAATCCATCATAGAGGCTTCAGAAAGTGATGATATGGATGTCATACATAAAGACTTGAAATGATCACAGGCCAGTAAATTTACTCAAACAAAACCGTCAAAATCTAAGGGAAATTGTGCAACAATTTACAACATTAAAGTGACTGGGCGGCTCTACTCGCCACATGCATGGAAAAATATCCACCACTTCTATTATGTATCAGAGGCAGGTAGCAATAAATTATACTTCAGTGTAACTAGAGGCAGTTATCCATATTAGTCTGATATAGACATCATGGGGGAAATTTACTAACCTGCGAAAAATTGTCAGAGAGGGCTTCGCATCCATCGCTACACTTCGCCAGGCGAAAATTCACTCAGACAACGCTAATTTATTAGTATGCAAAGTTGCGTCCAGGGTCCCGAGCGCTGGCGAATTTGCGCTAGCGGTATGTCAGCAATCAAAGAGAAGATGCGCTAGTGTTCAATTATGCCTAGCGCAACTTCGTTAGAGGTCTTCGATCAGGCTAATTTGCATACGGTGGGAAATTATAGAGTTTAATGGACGTATATGTAGCAGCAAATACATTACATTACACAAGTCCAGGGAACCTTAATAAAGAAAATAGAGTTGTTATAATGCCGTACACATGAGCCCACTGTATAGTTTATGTTCCATATGTTAGAAAATGTATAGGGGAACCCGGTTACCTAAACAACATTTTTAAGGACTTTTGCAGGCTATCACTCTGAAAAAAGGAAAGGACGCCAGCATTTTTTGGGACTTCGAAAATTTTTCCACTAAAAATTGAGGAAGTCCTATGCACTTCATTGCATTTCACCTGGTCTGAGCTGGCGAAGGCAAGTCTGGCGAAAGCGGTAACGTTCAGTAAAATCTGCATCTTACAAAATTTGCAGAGTTACGTCCATTCACCAGAGCGAAAATTCGCCTGGCGTTAGAGTGCAAAGCACCGCTAGCGTCTATCTCCTTCGCTAGCAAAGTGACACCTGCGCCCGTTAGTAAATCAGCGAAGTAACAAAATGATGTCACGTTTGTCACTTCACCCTTTAGCAAATGTGCCCCCATGTGAGGTCATAAAAGAGCCAGTATTTCTGCACTTATTGCAGAGTCTTGTTTTGTTTAAATTGCATCATCTCCTTAACACCTCTATTTGGCATTAATACACTGAATAAGACTAGTAAGTGCATAGTTTAAGTAGAAGTAAGACATCAAAACATTATGTCTGTGAAAGGTGCAGTTTTACTGTAATAAGCACTTTCACCAGTGAGACATATAATATAGATAAAGAATAGGAATTAACTGAAGGCATGGTATCCTTATTCAGTGAGTGAGCAGGGCCCTAATAGGAATGTGTGGGTTGAGTGGAGAAATGCAAGAAGAATCTAGCTGATAAACAAAAGAAGAGCTTAAGATCCTCCAAGATGAACTGAAGCAGTAGGCCAATGATAAAATATGTAGGTTACTGTGCTTCATCTGCTTCTGTGACCCCAAGAACTCATTTTCAAGTCACTGAGATGATGAAAAGGAGAAAAATTGCTCAAATTACCCAGTACAAAAACGCAAAGGCATAAGTAAATAGTTACAAAGTAAGGCCCAGTGAGGCTACCCTCACAACCTCAATAAGTTGTTTTTTTTTAATTTTTAATTTTTTTTTAATTGTACATATTTGTAGTTGACTGTAGACTTGAGCAGTGCCTAAATTCAAAACATAAAATGCACACTGGATAAAACTGCAATGCACAGCTGAAGACAACTGCCATCAATGCCTATATTATATGGATTTGCATTGTAAGAGTAACTAATGAAACACAAGACAGATGAGGGCTGATCTCAGTTTCTATTCATTAACCAGATTTTTCCACAATTAACAAACAGTGGCAACATGTAAATGACAATGAGCAATCAATGTTAAAACAAAGAAGCACAACTGTTATGACCTACAAGGCCAACAGAATGAAACAAAGCTGCTAATGGTACTTACAATAACTGCTAGCAGATATTCCTATTAATTCTATGGAGTGTAAGATTTTTATATTTTCTCTCAGTGTTGCTGGTCTTTCTTGCAGTATTGGTTATTTTACCGCGCACCCTAGGCATATATATGTATGTATGTATATATAACACACAAAAGCCATGAATATCTTGTAAATTATATCCTTATTAACGGTGAGTTCTGATGTCATCAGTTATAAACGGTGAGTTCTGACGTAATTTCTGTCACATGAATCACTGAAATGTGTGTATTATAATAAATAAAGTACCCCCTGTTGCAAAATATGAGGATATTAGAAGTTACCTTGGAATTCCGTGACCTGTATAAAAACACTTGGCCTTATAATTATAATATCCTTATAATTTACAAGAGGGGGTACTTTATTCACTATATATATACCAATTATCTTCAGACCAGCACTCCCTGTTATAAAAACTCATTTGTTTATTATTGCATAGTATCAATGCCCGATGTTTCGGTCCTCATTAGGACCTGTTTCAAGGATCCAACCGAAACATCAGGCATTGATACTATGCCGGCGCCGGTTAGCGAATTTTTTTGCCGTTTTGCGAATTTCGCGGGAAATTTACGAATTTTCCGGCAAATCGAAACGGCGCAAATTCGCCCATCACTATTCCAGAGTATTCTAGCTGCTGTAGAAGTTTTTAGGAAGAATTGTCTATATTACTTTACTATTATTTTCTAAATAATAATAACTATATCTGCTGCAGAACTACTTTGGAAGAAGACCTGTCTATTTTACTTTAAAGGAGAACTCTTGCGAAAATGAAAAATGTATATAAGGTTAATCACACTGAAATAAGATACAATACAATTGCAAACTATGCATAGTTTCTGAAATAATCAAGTTTATCTTCACTGTCCCTCTCTCAGCATCTGTTTCTCTTCATTCTGTCTTCATGCAGGAGTTGGGTGTCAGTTAGATCCAATATATGTTATAGGGGGATCTCCCTTTCCTAGCAGATGTATTAGAGCTCACTCAAATAACTGATTCCAGTACAAACAAAATCTAACAAAATAACTGCTTTTTGCACAAATCCTGCATGTAGAGAGACATGGGGGCAAATTCACTAACCTCCGAAAATTCGCCAGCCAGCCAGCGCAACACTTCGCCAGGCGTAGATTGGCCAGGACACTAATTCACTAACATCCGGAGTTCCATCCAGGGCGCCGAACGCTGGCGAAGTTGCGCTAGAGTTACTGCACCAAGCAAAATGAAGTTGCGCTAGGGTTGCCTAATTTGCATACGGCGAGAAGTTAAAGTACAATGGACCTGTAGCGCTATAGTAAATTGAGTGCACCTTACTCTACTATAAGCTTCACTCCTAGTATATATGATCCGGATGAGACCTTAAAACCTGAGGGAGTGAGCCTTCGCAGCGAGGTGGAAGCAGGGTGTAATGCAACTGTAACTGTATTCAGGGTGCAAAGAATTGGGTGCCAGTGGTTCTTATAACTTAACCAAATAACAGATTTATTGAGCACAGTATACAATCCTCATTGGAGTGTACATAGATCAGAGCATTGCAGGTTCATACAGTACATTGAATAGGCAGTACTCACAACACCTTTGGTCAGTATGATTCTCCTCAGAGATAGGAACAATACATGCAGCGTTGAGGAGGTGCACCCAGTTTTCAACCTTTTCCCAAAGAGGAACCTGAGGGGAATCTATCTACCCTAGGTCTGTACACTAAGTCCCTACTTCTGGGCAATGATTACCCTGGGATCTTAATCCCACTACAATCCTCGTAGGAGCCTCAAGATGCTCAGCTAAATAATCTGACTAATACAAGATTCCTCTGCACTCAACCCATTATCAATATATTTAAGACATAGACATTTTGTGCATACTGCTACTAAAAAATGCCTTACCCTTTAAACAAAACAGGGATTGTTTGTCCATATATTGCAATATATTTAAGCTGGCCTATGCTCAATTTTCATCTGATTCATTAAGAATTCTATGGTTCAATTATACATTTAATAAAAGGGACGAATATGTTTTACCTGCAACTTACTAGCTGCTTTCAAAGTAAAACTCCCAAACTTGGCTGCCCTTTTATTAGACACCAGTGGGATCACCTGACTATAGTTGGGAAGGGTGGGAGCTACAACATGGAGCTGGTCACTGCTCCTGTAGAACTATAACAAAGAAGGGAAAGTTGTGCTCACCACTAGTTTTTAAAATAATCTGACTGGTTGTCACTCCTAGAGTGATCTATAAGGGTGAGTAGCCTATTCTTACTAGACCTGACCTGTCTAGGTTCCACTCGAGCTCTGCCTCCTGCACAGACTAGAGCCAGCACAAGATGGACCCTGAAAGCATGGCTTCAGAGCCTTTTATATCCTAGCACAGTGCCATCTGCTGGTCACTGTGATAAATAGCAAGAGGCAACAGTACCCCTCCCAACTGTATTTTAGGACCCAATTAGGTGTCCATAACATGGAGGGACTGCCTGACAATAATACTAGGGGTTGCTGCTATTTTACACATCCCTACAGACGTATATGTTGCAGCAAATACATTACACTACACAAGCCCGGGAAACCTTAATAAAATCAAAAAAAGTTGTTATATTCCCCGACACATGAGCCCAGTGTATAGTTTATGTGCCATATGTTAGGAAATGAAGGGGGAAGCCGGTTACCCCCCAAAAAAATGTACGCTATGTAGGGGCCCATAGGGGTTAATCTGCCCTTATGGCTTTAAGGCCCTACCCTTTTCCTTGGTTACTAGGCAAAAGCCTATGTATCCATTTGAGTTTAAGCTCAGTGTTATCTGCCAAGAGGTGTAATGATTACTTCCTGACACACTACAATATAGTGTGTGTAATGAGTGGCCTCTTCCTCTTTTGCTGCTGGATGCTGATCCAGCTGGGTGTACCTAGGGGAGCCTGGGTACAGCAAGGCCCAGAGAAGCAAGTGTTCTTGAGAGAAGTCGGGGACCAGGAAACCCCGTGAATGAGGTTTAGCTATAGCAGGGCAGACTTGTAATAGTCTCTCTAGGAGAGAAAGGTAGATAGGGTAAAGAGATAGAGCAGTTGAAGCTCCAACAAAGATTTGCAGAAGGGAGTAGCTTCCCAGAGGCTCTGTGTGAATGCCTCCAGTGCAGGGACCTCAGTGAAGAGGGTGTTAGGCTAGCTGTCAGCTTCCTGAACAGTGTACTGGATGGGAATGGCGTACTGAATACTGCAATTGCCTATTACCTGATGTGACTGTGTGTCATGTGCTAACACCTCATTTGTGTAAGTGAGTAAACCTGGGGATATTGTCTTCAGACTAATAAACAGTTTCTTTGTTTGCATCATAAGAACCTCCTGGCCAGTGGCGTAACATCGGATTCCAGGGCCCCCCTGCAAAAAATTTTTCAGGGCCCCCTCTGCACAAAATAGTGGGAGCATTTCATGTATACTATCCCCAGAACTATAGAAGGATGGCACATTTGCAATTTCACATAAAAATACCCCAGAACTATAGAAGGATGATAAAATTCAGTGGTACAGTGTTCCCCCCCTACAGAAATTCAGAGGCACAGTGTCCCCCCCTACAGAAATTCAGAGGCACAGTGTCCCCCCTACAGAAATTCAGAGGCACAGTGTCCCCCCTACAGAAATTCAGAGGCACGGTGCCCCCCTACAGAAATTCAGAGGCACAGTGTGCCCCCCTAGAGAAATTCAGAGGCACAGTGTGCCCCCCTAGAGAAATTCAGAGGCACAGTGCCCCCCCTACAGAAATTCAGAGGCACAGTGACTCCCCCCTACAGAAATTCAGAGGCACAGTGCCCCCCCTACAGAAATTCAGAGGCACAGTGACTCCCCCCTACAGAAATTCAGAGGCACAGTGACTCCCCCCTCACCCTACAAACATCCAGCGACACAATGAACTGCCCAAAACCTAAGTTAGAGGTTACAACTTGTAGCAAAAGTACAATACAAGTTGGCAACCCAGGGATTAAGTTGCAGGTCCCATGAAGAGTCCACAGCCCACCACTAGAACCCATTAACACTTTCCCGTGTTTGACGCTCGGCTCACTAATTTCAAATCCTTAGTGGAGTGGTCACATGGTACGATCACATGACCCTGACGGTCAGGTCCATTCTGAGGATAGGAACTAGCCGCTACCCTGACTGAAGATGTGATCTGTGCCAGACCTGCTGCATCATCAATCACCGTGTGCGCTCTTTGAAGAAAAAAAAACTTTGTGCGGTACTAAATGTTACCTCACGTCACACGCTGTGCACAGTTTTTTTTATTTTTAAAGCGCACACAGCGATTGATGATGCAGCAGGTCTGCCACGGATCACATATTCAGTCAACGTCTCCTGCTTTCGAACTTCCTGTGTGTGGGGAGGAAGAGGAACAATTACAGCTTCTGACTCCAGTGCCTTTTGTGTTCTATCTGGTCTCTTCTTTCCTTATGATTTATTACAATTTTTTTTTTTTACAATTTTCCATTCCCCAATTCTCTCCTCCATCTGTAGTTTTCACACTTTCAAAAATAAAATCCCCTCAAAACGTTTGACCCTGTCCCTGCAGCATCATATTATTCCTTTCCCACAGATTTTAGGTACTATACAGTCTACAGACACAGACAGTCACACAGCCAGGCGGGCCTCTCCCTGCCTCACCTGCACGGCTGCACCGTCCATCACAACGTGCGCACTGCGTCCACACCACACGCGATTACACAAGAGGAAGAGGGAGGGCGGGCGAGACGCGAGACGTCAGACGAGCAGCCAGAGAGAGAGAGAGGGCGGTATATGAGGAGCGGCGGCTGCGGCGCAGTACGGAGCAGGGAGGGCAGAAGCAGGAAGACTGAAGTATGTGGAGTATGCCTGGAGAGGAGGTAGGGCCCGGCCAGTGGCAGTGGGGAGTCTGGGGGCGGATGTCATCATGTCACCATTGTCACGGATGACGACGGATCAAACACCCGATCGATGCGATCGCGATGCTGGCCTGGCTGCATTCATCAGCCAGGAGCCAGCCAGGAGGACATCAATTTCGGCCGGGCCCCCTTTCCTCCCGGGCCCCCCCGCAGCTGCGGGGTCTGCTTCCTCCCTAGTTGCGCCACTGCTCCTGGCGCCCAATCATTCTGTATGTTTTGTATGCACAGTAGCCTGAGTGTTGTAGTTGCACTACACCTTAGAGGGAATGCTTCCACTTAACGAAGGCCCTGATCCTGAAGTGTGAGTCCAGATGTAACCATGCTCTGCTCACTAGCTGGAAAGTGATGGTGGTGTGTATAGCCCAGATTGGCGTTACAGCTATTTTTCAGCCTATCACCCTGAAAAAGGAACAGACGCTAGCGTTTTTTGAGACTTGGAAAAATGTTCAACTATTTTTTCAGGAACTCCTATCTACTCTATTGCTCTTCGCCTGGTCTGAAGTGGCGAAGGCAAGTCTGACGCAAGAGGTAATGTTCAGTAAAATCCGAATCTTAGTGAATTTGCGTAGTTACGTCCATTCGCCAGAGTGCAAATTCGACAGGCGCTAGGGAGCAAAGTACCGCCAGAGTCTATCTCCTTCGATAGCGAAGTTACGCCAGTGACCATTAGTAAATTGGCGAAGTACTGAAATGACGTCATGTTGGCACATTTTCGCCTGCGTTTGTCACTTCGGCCTTTAGTAAATTTGCCCCATGATGTCTGGGGATTTTAATAGAGTGATCTCTAATACATCTTGTAGGCAAAATGAGTCCCCCTATAAGATATATTGGATCAAGCAGTCAATGAATATCTGACACCCAACTCCTGCATGAACAGAGAATGAAGAGAAAAAGATGCTGAGAGAGGGATAGTGAAGATAAACTTGATTATTTCAGAAATGGTACAGAATGTTTATTTGATCATATTTAGAAAACTTCTTATTTCAGGATGCTGGAGTTTATATAAAATTTTCATTTTTGCAATAGTTCCCCTTCAATAGTATTTCAAAAATGGAGTGTTCCAGCTGCTGCAAAACTTCTTAGAATAAAGAACTGTCTTCCTTACTATACTATTATTTCCTAAATGGAGTGTTCTAGCTGCTGCAGAACATCTACAAAGAATTGTCTACCTTATTTTACTATTATTTCCTAAATGGAGTCTAGCGACTGCAAAACTTCTTAGTGCGAATTGTCTTTTTTACTTTACTATTGTTTCCTAAATGGAGTGTTCTAGCTGCAAGAAAGAAAAAAGAGCTGCATATCTTACTTTTGGTTTATTTACTACTTACAGTTCTGAAACATGAAGCATACTGATGCTCACACAAAAAGTTTTGCTTGACAGGCCCATACAGAATTCTCCTATGTGACCCAACTTTTTTAAATTATCTGAGATGGTGGGAGCAATTGACCCATGCAACTAAAATCAATCATCCCAGGCAGTTATATGCACTGTAACTTTTCTTCTTGTTCTTAAAACTCTTTGTATCTGCTCCCAAAATGCTTCAGACTGTGACCTTTTAAACTGTATGCTCTGAGCATGTTTTTTTCTGGTGCTGCTTGCAGTAAAATGTAAGTTTAGTAATATGTTAGCTGAACTAAACTTTCTCCTTATAGGAAAAAAAATCCACACAAAACAATACCAAAATTGGATAATGACTTAATCTGTAAACTGCAGTGCAATTATCAGCCACAAAACTGAAGATGCTTAATCCAGTTAAAGACAGCTGGGCGTCTGCGGTCTCCCATCCTAGAAATTATACATCCTAATACATAAAATAATAATGAAAACACAATTCAGCTGAAATGGGGCATGATGAGAAATATACAAAAGGATTACTATATTCATTAAAATGCAGGGAGACTGAAAAAAATCAATAATGTGGCACCAGTTGGGCAAAGAAATGGACATGTCTTACTATAGATCATTTGGACTGAAACCTCAACAAATGGTTACGTTTTTGATAAATACACTTACAACAAAATTGCCTTGAAATGCCAGGACAATGAGGGGCCTCTCTTTGCTATTCTTGCACTATTTTGAAAATGTGTTTCTATTTATAAAAGTTTAAGACAAAATATTTTTGTTTTTCATGTCTATACTTTCTCTTGAATGTTTGAGTTTCAACTTTTTTTTACTAACGCACGTTTTTATTTTCCTGCAGGGGTTTTCAGCCAGGAGGACAGGGAGAAGATAAAACTCTACTTTAATGTTCAAAAAGTTATATGAGAGTACTACATGTTCATATGGGTCAGGGTTACTTGTGTATTTTGGATATAGTAGCCATGGTAATGTCACCTTTCACCATCCAGTCTCCTGGACTTGCCTTGCTATGTAGTATAACCCATTTCCCTTCTTTTAAAGCTGTAATATTTCAGCATGTTCCTTTATAGCTTGATTTAAAATGGGTGTGCTAAAATAACAGCAAATGCAATTCCCTTCTTGCTCACATATCAAGTGTTCAGCCTGGTACAACAATAGCACAGTCATTGCATGATGTCTCACAAGACCTTATACTATCCAGAGCCATGATCCAAACATTACCTAAGCAACGAGGCATGCAATAACGTGCTTAGGAGGCCTGTTTGGCAAATTGTAGCAGTAAATCTTATCCTATTAGCAGAGGCATCAGATTTATTACTAGGCATAATAATAAATAAGGGGTTACATTATTGCTAATAGAAGCACAAGGAAGTTCCCCATCCCATGTAGCTTTTAACTTATGTGTTTGTAAATGAATATTATTTAATTTGTATTGTTGAGCAAGAACATTGCGCATCATATATATGGCAGTAATAAACAAAGGAGCCCAGTGCAGCAAGGCTTAACACTGCTAATGTAAGTAAAAAATAGGTGGATGGACTAAATCAGAGAGAGGTGAAGCCTTTCTAAAGATGCCGTGGCAAGCTCCAGTGACCTCACGTGTTCTATGTAAATCACTAGAGCACTGGTTGCCTGGTGCAGCTGTTGTTGCTATGGGGATGGAATCATTTGAGTATTACATCTGCTGAAAGAGGGACAGCTTGGAAAACCCTGGCACTCACAAAAGAGGAGCCAAATGAACATACTCCACTTTCTGTAGATTTCAACTTCCAGAGGCTGTACTCTGCTGGACTTCCAGCTTGATTTTCTCACATCTGTGAAAAGCGACGGTTTATGTTTAATATAGTGAGTCCATGAGATAATAGATGTTTTGCCTTGATATCTGGTCAAGTACTAACTTTTCTGAGTTGGTTAATGGACCTCATTCATAACCAGGCAATGGTATACCATTAGAAAGTATTTCAAAGTATGGGTGGAACTGAATGTGTAGCTGCCTAAAAACCATGGGACTTGCAGGTTTACTCACAGGTTGGCCAGGTGTGGGTTGCACATAGATGTTAGCTCTGTGAGCCAAGGTGGAGTCCAAAATCTATTAAAACAGAGGTATTAAACACCATGGGACACTTTGAATCATATAAAATATTGACTAAAAGTAAAACTTGGTAAACTAAGCCTAACCAACATTTGGTTTCCAGTTGTTACCAAACCTCCCAGCATGCCACCCTCATCCAAGACTTTTCATCCTGTTTGTCATGAAATCAGCCTTGTTTTCAGACAGCAAACCCTGAATTCGACTTTGGGTTCACACGAGCAAATGGGCACTAAAAGAGAACGCATTATGAATAGCTCAAAATGGTGGGTTTCATTATAGAAATTCGTTCCCATACAGCTCCACAGTATGGGTCTGTTTCATTGTATTTTTATTTTTGACAGTGATCATAGTAGCCATAAGAAACTTAAAGGACAAAGCATTATTATGCAGTGAATCCCATATGACTGGTATGGAAGGGAGAAAGTGCTGGGAAGGAATCTGGAGAAATATGTGCCCCAAACCAAAGTTCTACAATTAATACAAATCATTTAAAAAAAGAGTAAAAATGTAAAGATTAATAGGACTGCAGTCTTTACATTCTTTAAGGTTATATTTAGAAAAAGCGACTATAATGCTTACAAAATGTATAAAAAAATGGCCAAAACTCAGAAAACTTCGGCGCTTTCCCCGAAAATTCAGAATTGTTCTGAGTTTTTTGCTCCTAATCCCCGAAGTCATTGGATATCGGTAGGACATCTGCGCAGACTCTGGGACCTTCCCCATTGACTTATACAGGACCTCGAGAGCTTTTAGATGCTGGGTTTTGAGATTATGGGGCACATTTACTTAGCTCGAGTGAATGAATAGAATAAAAAATACTTCGAATTTCGAACGTTTTTTTTTGGCTACTTCGACCATCGAATTGGCTACTTCGACTACGACTTTGACTACGAATCGAACGATTCAAACTAAAATTTGTTCGACCATTCGATAGTCGAAGTACTGTCTCGACTAACTACTTCTTCGCCAACTAAAACCTCCCGAACATCAATGTTAGCCTATGGGGAAGGTCCCCATAGGCTTTCCTACCAGTTTGGGATCGAAGGAATTTAGTTTGATCAATGGATTAAAATCCTTTGAATCGTTCAATTCGAAGGATTTAATCGTTCGATCAAACGATTATTCCTTTGATCGTTCGATTATCGCGAAATCCTTCGACTTCGATATTTGAAGTTGAAGGATTTAACTTTGACAGTCGAATATCGAGGGTTAATTAACCCTTGCTATCCGACCATAAGTAAATGTGACCCTATGAGTTTTCCTACCACCAGACTTTAATAAATCCTGAAAAATTCTGATTTTTTTTTAAGGTCCAAAATTCAGCATTTTTCGGATTTTGGAGTTTAATAAATAAACCCCTATGTGCTTTATTTTACAGAGGAATAGCGATCTTTAAAACAAATAGAATGGTATGCTCAAAATAGACTTTATTGGGTGGTTTCTTCCCTCTCAAGTGACCCTAACCACCCGCAAAGCCCTAGTCCTTCTGTGTCCCATAAAGCCAATGGCTGCACTGCTTGCTAGTGGAATGATCGGGCACGTACAACATGCACTTTATGAGTTTCATAAGCCCCACAATAGCACAAACTGAGTAAGTGGCAATAGTTCATAAAAAGTTTATGAATACATAAATGCATGAACAGGTGACTATATGAGAACTCTGGCTCTGTAGCAAAAAGAATGAATATATTATTGATAGCTTTATTTTGTTGCAGCTATGTTTTCTTTAATTGCAGCTCCCTGCTGGAAGTCCCAGAGAGCGGACTGTACAATACACAAAGACAAAGAAGGATTGTAGTGTATAAAAGAGATAGAAAGGGAATAGAATGGGTGTGAGACATTGGGATATATGGAAGGAGATGTTAACAAGATTCAAAATGGTCACTCATTTATGATTTATTTCAATTGTTTTGTTTTTTTCTTTACATTTATAAAGGTGATACTGGTAGATGCCATCTACAGTCATCTGCAACCTTGAGCCCAGTGTGCAAAGTGTAATACTGGACACAATTCACCATGTTTTTTTCCCTACCATACCAGAATGATTGTGGTCATGCATGATTTGCAGCCAACATAATTGCACCCAATATGTTAATATGCATAATTCAGGTAACTTGCAAATTGAACCCAAGTTGCATGCATGTAACTTGGGTTAAATTTGCAAGTTACCTGAATTATGCATATTAACATATTGGGTGCAATTATGGTGGGTGCAAATCACGCATTACCACAATCATTCTGGAATCATTTCATGTGTTGCCTCTGCTGGGTATGAACCACTTACCTGGTCCATTATAGCCCCTTGCCTTTACTCTAGACAGTCAGGATAGAGGAAATACCTTTCCCTGTACTGAGGTTTTCTTAAGTTAGTCTGTATCCCTGGTTCTGCTAATTACTCCCAGCTGCTCTGCATTAATTGACAGGTGAAGTTCATCCACAGAGACCTTCCAGCAGAGATTACCTTCTATATACCCTGATCCGGCATTTTGCTATGCCAGTTTTTAGGTCCACTCACCTGCAAGATACTTCTTAACCTGATTCTGAACCTATTTTTGAACCTTATTCTGAACTTGAAAATTGCCTTGGACTTTTCCCTGCTGTGCCAGTAAGCCTGCAAAGCCTGCCTGTTAATCATGCATACACACTGCCTTGTTCTGTTCACATTGCCTATGCTATGAATAAAGTGTTCTTATTCCAAACATCAACAGATGCCAGTTTCCCAGTACACTTGTTTCTTAGTCCCTACTACAACACTAGACCAGTGGCCCTTGAGACTATGGACACCTACATGCCTCACGCCACTTTTCAGGCCACATTCAATTTAAAGGCACAGTCAACTGTTCTCTGTGCTCCGGTATGGAGTTCAGCTACTTGCACAGTGCTCCATGCAGTGGGCAAAATGCAAAAAATGGCTGATTGCAATCTTTTATGCATCACTGATCACTGTATGGGGCATTGTGAATGCAAAAAGAAAGACTTACACTCGCACACCCTGGCCGTCCAGACTTCAGCGACTCCCAGGTGCTCGATGTCAGAGGGAATAGGCAACCTCAAAAACAGCGTAAAAACAGGACACACCGGCACAGCATGGGTAAGTTCAGCAGGTTAAACCTTGCTCGTTTATTGCGGATGCAACGTTTCGGGGCGTGACCCCTTGAGAAAGGGGTCACGCCCCGAAACGTTGCATCCGCAATAAACGAGCAAGGTTTAACCTGCTGAACTTACCCATGCTGTGCCGGTGTGTCCTGTTTTTTGCATTGTGAATGCACCCATATATGTTTAGCTATGCGGTATATTTATAATTAATATAGCATATAAACAAATTAAAGTACTTAAAGGGATACTGTCATGGGAAAAAAATTTTTTCCCAAAATGAATCAGTTAATAGTGCTACTCCAGCAGAATTCTGCACTGAAATCCATTTCTCAAAAGAGCAACCAGATTTTTTTATATTCAATTTTGAAATCTGACATGGGGCTAGACATTTTGTCAATTTCCCAGCTGCCCCAGGTCATGTGACTTGTGCCTGCACTTTAGGAGAGAAATGCTTTCTGGCAGGCTGCTGTTTTTCCTTCTCATTGTAACTGAATGTGTCTCAGTGGGACATGGGTTTTTATTATTGAGTGCTATTCTTAGATCTACCAGGCAGCTGTTATCTTGTGTTAGGGAGCTGTTATCTGGTTACCTTCCCATTGTTCTTTTGTTTGGCTGCTGGGGGAAAAAAGAGAGGGGGTGATATCACTCCAACTTGCAGTACAGCAGTAAAGAGTGATTGAAGTTTATCAGAGCACAAGTCACATGACTTGGGGCAGCTGGGAAATTGACAATATGTCTAGCCCAATGTCAGATTTCAAAATTAAATATAAAAAAATCTGTTTGCTCTTTTGAGAAATGGATTTCAGTGCAGAATTCTGCTGGAGCAGCACTATTAACTGATTCATTTTGAAAAAAAAAAATCCCATGACAGTATCCCTTTAACACCAAGACAGGTTGTTTTATGATTTAAAATGCAGCTAACTACAAATCAGCATTCCATATCCGGCACAGACAACAGAAAACTGTATCTGTATGAGTAAATACACAGATGATGCTAGCAAGGTGTTGTCAATTTGCAGCCAAAATTGCATGTACATGGGTTATGTTGAGCCTTAATATAACAGAGATGCGCTGTGACAATTATTGCAATCCTAAGAACCCCAGGTTCCCCACAATTAACTCAGACATCCTAAATGCGATCAACCAAACTTTGTATTTGTCAAATGACTTTGCTACCTGCCAAAAACAAAGTCAGTTAGTACATATTTTAAATCAATCA
Source organism: Xenopus petersii (assembly GCA_038501925.1). Taxonomy (NCBI): domain Eukaryota; kingdom Metazoa; phylum Chordata; class Amphibia; order Anura; family Pipidae; genus Xenopus; species Xenopus petersii. Next base: position 37,733,770 of record CM076681.1, on the reverse strand, counting down.
TAGTCAATGAATTGTATGGGTGAAACAGTGTTCTTTATATAGAATGCTTGCACTAGAATGTTTGCACTAGAATGCTTCTTATGGTTGGTCTGGGTAGGATTTAGGGTATGGCATTGCCCTTGACCTCCCTTTATCAGAAGTGAACACTGGGGCAAAAGTTATAGATAAAAGTACAAAGGAAGAAAGATGTTGTTCACATTTCAGTATATAAGAAAGGCAGGCCCAAGCTGAAGTGCTCCAGTTGTTATTGATGTAGAACTCACAACATCATTCTGACAGCCATCCAAGCAGTTTATAATATGTTTGCTGTGCAGTGTGATTCTACACATTCTACCATGGGACTGTGCCTGCAGGGATAGAGGCCAATGCAGAATAAAACAGATCAAAGACTAATGTTTCCCCATTCATCGTTGGTCTCTTTCCCTATGGATGCATATTGTCTGGGAAGCATGAGATCAATTAACACATGCATTGCTGTGTGATGGAACACACAGAACTCAACAGCTTGGAAAACACATTAAAACAACTTGTCGGTTACCTTTATAGTCACATCCAAGCTTCTAAATACAAGCAATTGCTGCCTAGTACCATAACCAATCAGCACCTTGCCACAGGAAGGAATCAAAAGAAATAGAATCTCAAACGCCATCCAAAAAACTAGACAGAGCATTTCAATTTATTACAATTACCTAACCTCAGATGTCATGTGATTCCTGAATACACAATAATGTATTTCAGCTATTTCGTACACACAAATGGCCTCTATATTTGGCAAGTAATGGTAAATAATGCTTTTATAATAAGTGAATCATAATATGCTCAGTATTTATATAGTATTTATAGATAGGGGCAGCTTTATTAATGGTCAAATTGAAAATTCAAATTTTATTAGTCAAAATTCAACTAGGGAATTATCCAAACTCGATTTGAGTTTTTTTTTTAAAAAAAAATCGAATTTGATTTTCCAGATTTATTATACTTCGGCCATTTAAGAATTCAAATTTCACTATTCACCGCCTAAAACCTGCCGAATTACTGTTTAAGTCAATGGGAGAGGTCCAGGGATCAATTGGAGATGTTTGCAGCCTTCCTGACATTCAAGGTTTTTTTGGAGGAAAACTTGAATTGAATTTAATCAAATTTGAATCAAATCGATAATTTTTTAATTGATTTATTAATACATTTCGGCAAGTTGAATTTCGAATTTGAAATTCGACCCTTGATAAATGTGCCCCTTATTGTTCTTCCATTGTAAATGCTTTTGTTTTTATTACTGTGTCACATGATGCTCAATATCTATACATTATTTCAGCATAGACATTCTGTTCTTTGACTGCTAATGAAAAAAATATATAAGCTTATAAAAATAATTATAATAATAATAGCAACAGCCATAATGTTGGACAGTATACAGAATATGTATGAATTCAAAGAAGAGATATAGGGATTGAGGTCTAGAGAAAGAAAAGACAGAAAAGGCATGGGACTTATTATATTGTAAAATACAATGAATTACAATGTGTGCACATCCATCCACTTCAATAGATGATTCATGTTTCACTTACTATAGGCTCTGTCACATATGGGATAAGCTACAAAGCTACTCTGAAATACATGGCTTAAGATGTCATTAAAGGGGACCTGTCACCATAAGAAATAATTACAGATACTATTTTATCATGTTAGTCAAGAAAATATACTTTACTTACACAATATAAATTATTATAATGTTGCTTCTTTGAGTCTTGAATTTCACAATCACTGCAAGCAGGTGGCAGCCATTTTGTGAACAATGTTTTTAAGAAAAGCTTTGCATTAGTCCTAAATCTTGTTTATGCACCAGAATGGAGGACCTGATGCACATGCCCATGCACTGGCTACACAATTAGATGGGAAGGAAGGGGGAAGGGGGTGAGGAGTGTAGTGACATGTAGAAAGTGTAGAATTGAAAGTGAAAGTAATTGCCTAAGGCATAGAGGCAGGACAAGAAAAATATGATTGACAGCTGGGATTTTTAAATTCATTTATAACATGTATGGATGTTTTCATGAAAAACACAAGTTGTTTTTCATGTTCAGTTTGAAAAAGACTTTTATTATACAGCTTTTTATCTCTGGATGACAGGTTCACTTTAAGGTTATTGCTTCAAAAGGAACACAATTGCTCTTGCAGGTGATAGCACCTGGACTGCGTCACTTCCAGAGCTCGGAGTCAAAACTATGAGTCTTATTGCCAGTCTGCTGCATCTTGGAATTACCTCCATGAAAAAGGTAGGACAGATGTAATAGCACTTGACACAGTGAAAAATTCAGGAAATAGAAAAAATGCATGAAATGCACTGAATTCAATAGTCAACTAATTTTTTTACACGGCAACAATTTTTTCTCACTCCATATATATTAAGTCAATGTATGTTTTTGTTATGTCTATTTTTTTCTTGGCGACAATTTTGTCTTGGTGATTTTTTTTGTCGCTGCAAAATTTTTCTCTCTGGATTTTCGTCACAGTTTTGCAAAAACATTCCCTGATGGTGGAGTGTGGAATTTCGCCTCATATCCATTCCTGGCGGAAAAATTCGCTCGTTTCTATCCATTATAGCATGATTGCTGCTGCATTTGTAAATGGCCCCAATAAAGTTTATACACAGATTGACAACACATTTTATAAGCAATTCATTAATGTTTATGAAAAATCTGGAATGCTTACACAAATTTGGACAGGGAGTGCACCACCCATTTTACTGCTCTGTCAAGTCTGTCTGAATATCAAGATACTCTGGGAGAAGTGTATAAGTGTCAGGGGAATTCCCAAAAGGCCCCAGAAGTGTCATTTTCTTTTCTTTTTTTATCCTTTCTGCTCTTGCCTTTGGGATTATCAAGAGCATACTAGAAATGGAATGATACAAGAAGGGCTAAAAAGGCTAAGATATAATGCAACATTAATATAACCCAAAAAAGGTGCCTTTATTCAAACGCAAAAGAGATCTTTCACAACTATTAGTTGAGGTCTGACAAAGTCAGAACAACAAACAAAATTTTTTTTACAGGAAAAGAAAAAAGAACCCCACCAATAGTTATGATTCTAAGGTTGACAGGAAAATTCTAAAAGGTGATGCACCCTACTTATTTAACAACAATAATTCATAAGAAATTGTACTAAAAAAGGTTTTAAAGTGCCAGTGCCGTTATAACCACAATAAATTTTCCTGAATACTTTAAGATCGAAAAGTTTGAAAAATCAAACTAATTCAATTCATCTGTGAGATAATATTACTCCTTAAATTCATCCATAAATAGAAAAATTAATTATTTAAGTAAAGTGCAGTGCAATAATTTAGACTATTAGACCCAAAAAAATTAATTAGTTGAATTAAAAAGTAGTTAAAAATGACCAAACATGGTAGTGGGTTAAAAAATGTAGTCAAAATCCAAAAAAATAGATAGTAGAAATTAGGAAAAATAGATGGTGGAGTTGTCCCGTAAACTAGCTACCTGATTTTTTCTAGAGCCTGGGACACCACAAAGATAAGGCAGGACAGGGTAACCGGGGCTGTGGCCTTGGTATTTAACTTGCCCTAGATGTTTAAAAGAGGCTAAGTAACCCTAAAAAGCCACAAACCGTCGGCCCCTTAGAATGGAAAGAAGATTTTAAGGTTGTATAGAATAGAAGAGGATTTGACCCAAAAATTCTTGCCCCCACTTCCGTTGAAAAAACCCAACCAGACTATTAGTTATAGACCGAATTTACAAAAATATTAAATTTGAGCAAAAGAGGATTACTGAGAATGCCGACGTACGTTTCGCTAAATAGCTTTGTCAAGGCGAAAATGAAGAGCCTCAGTGGTATGCGTGTAGAAATAGACTTCCGCAATGCGCATCACTGATCTCGTCTCCCGCGAGATTCACGCAATTGATCTCGCCTCTCGCGAGATTAGGGTTACCAAATATGTGCCGTACTTAATTCTCTTACTTCTCGCGGTGTACTTCATCTTGTCACTCCCAGGATCAAGATGCGCATTGGTGTACTCCCACTATGATGTCTCTTGCAGGAGTACAGAGTACAACTCTGAAATCACCAAATATCCGATTTTTTTAGGACAGCGGAGGGACCTGAGGGATACGTCACAAGTACCAAATTCCCATATGAACAATCAGGGGAAGGACAAAGCCAATTTGAGGACAAAACCCAAAGTGAACTATGCACCCAACATGAGATACAACAAAAAAATGAATCATTATTAAGTGTCATTAATCTCTCTAATCATACTCTCACAACAGCACATATTGAAGTATTAAATAAAGGATTATCCTTTTCACCCACTTTTGAATTGGACATCTTTGACACTGTCAAGGACTTGAATTTATTTGCAAGAAAGTTACTTTTAAAAAAATATTTCAGTAGAGAGAATAGGGGAGATATTGCGAATGTTTCGGAAATGGAAGATAGGGCACTACAGGATCTAGAAGATCTATTATTAGAGCATTCTGATGAGGGATTAGAGGATATACCAGGTGGGACTACATCAACTCAACCAATTGATGATTGGATCAAGAGACTTAAAATCAAATCACAATTTACTCCGGCAGCAAATATTTGTCCTAATGTGGCTATTTTCTTAAATCTGGTAATCAAAGACATTATTTCCCTACATCCACACATATATAATAACAATACCTTTTAAGGAGGAGTGGAAGACTATTAGAAACATGAAACAATGGAAAGATGTCCAGGTTAAGTCATCGGACAAAGGGGGCAATACTGTTATTTGGCCCAATAGCATGTATTTGGATGAAGCAAATAAACAATTGGCTTCGATGAGCTATAAGGAAATTTTGGGGGATCCCACTGAAAATTTCCTGGAGATTTATAATACTATGCTGAACGAAGCTTTTAAGGATAATCTCATTTCCAAAAAAGAGAAATTATTCTTAACGGTAAACAGCCCTAGAATAGCAACCTTTTACTTACTCCCCAAGGTTCATAAGAACCTTCAGAAACCTCCTGGGAGGCTTATAGTATCTGGAAATGGCAACCTTACAGAAAAGGCAAGCCAATACTTGGACTTAAGAATACACCCAATTGTGGAAGGTTTGGAATCTTATGCAAGGGATACTTTAGATGTCCTATCGCAGATAGAAGGTATGGTAGTGAGTGACACAACACTTCTTATTACCTTGGATGTTGAGTCATTATATACATCCATCAAGCATGAGTTGGGTTTGGAAGCCCTGAGATTCTTTTTAATGGGATATCTGGGTGATAGGATTGAAATGGTGGATTTCCTTTGTAAAATGATGAAATTTGTTCTAAGTTTTAACTATTTCACATTTAATGGTAAGTTTTACTTACAAACAAAAGGAACAGCCATGGGAACCTCATGTGCTCCCTCCTATGCTAATCTCTGTTTGGGATTTTGGGAACAAACTATAGTGCATAGTCAAACAATGTCCTTATACCAATCCAAAATTCGCAAATGGATTAGGTATATCGATGATATCCTGGTGATCTGGGAAGGCACACGGAATGAAGCCGTGGACTTTATCAATAAATTGAATCAGAATCACCTCAATATTAAACTTACTATGGATATCTCAGACCATACAATCCCCTTTTTGTATCTAATGATTGAGATAGATAAAGAAGGACATTTGTCAACTAAAAACTATAGGAAATCTACAGCAACAAATTCCCTTCTAACCTACTCCAGCTTCCATTACCATCCAGTGAAAAAAGCAGTTCCAACGGGTGAGTTCCTGAGACTTAAAAGGAATTGTTCTTCTCTAGACTCTTTTGAAGAACAGGCCAAAGACCTGAAAGTTAGACTAAAAACTAGAGGCTATTCCGGCAGAATAGTTAAGAGAGCATACAATAGAGCATTATGGACAGAGAGATCAGAACTCCTTCGAGTTAAAACAAAAACACAGGATAATAATATTGTAAGATTTATTACCACTTACAACATCAGCAGCTATCAAATTCAGGAGATTTTAAATAAACACTGGCCCGTACTGTTAAAGGATGAAATATTGGAGAGCTCACTACAGGGAAGAGCTTCTATTTGTTATAGGAGAAGTCCAAACTTAAAAGATATCCTCACAAGAAGCCACTTCCAGACATCTGATCCTAGAACAAATCAAAAAAACTGGGGCTGTTTCCCTTGTGGAAATTGTAATATGTGCAATAAAATGTTAAAAATGGAATCCTTTGAAGATCGCTTTGGTATACATCACAGGGTGAACAGTTAAATTAATTGCCCGGACACAAGGCGTGATTTATTGTATTGAATGTCCATGTCAGAAGAAATACATCGGAATGACATCTCAAATGGTGAAACATAGGCTACAACAACATTGTAGCACAATAAGAACTGCAGAAAACTCAATTAAGAAAGATAAAACAGTATCAACAGTAGCCCATCATTTTTTAAAATACCACAGTATGGATCCGACAGTACTGAAATTTTGGGTGATAGAGAAAATTAATTTGGGGGTTCGCAAAGGTGATCTGGAGCAAGCGCTTTTAAGACGCGAGAGCTACTGGATATTCAAATTAGACACTATCGCTCCAAAGGGAATGAATGAAAATATTTTATACACTGCATTTATCTAGATATAGGGATACATATATGACCCTAGTAACAAGGGGTAAAAATTGTATCTCCCCCTAAGGGTTTTAAATAAATAAAAAAAAAATGTATGTGTTTTTTAAGCTTCAACACTAGCTAACAAATTGGTATCTAATAATTTACGTTTTAAAAAAATAAATAAATAAATTACTTTTAATTATCATATAGCTGAAACTGATATTAATTCCTTATATGAATTTCTAACCCAGGATTACATTTATTAGTAAGTAATCACAATGGCTGAGAGAGTCCATCTTTGTACTCCCGCAAGAGACATCACAGTGGGAGTACACCAATGCGCATCTTGATCCTGGTGGGAGTGACAAGATGAAGTACACCGGCGAGAAGTAAGAGAACTAAGTTCGGCGCATATTTGGTAACCGTAATCTCGTGAGAGGCGAGATCAGTGATGCGCATTGCGGAAGTCTATTTCTACACGCACACCGGTGAGGCTCTTCATTTTCGCCTTGACAAAGCTATTTAGCGAAACGTACGTCGGCGTTCTCAGTAATCCTCTTTTGCTCAAATTGAATCTTTTTGTAAATTCGGTCTATAACTAATAGTCTGGTTGGGTTTTTTCAATGGAAGTGGGGGCAGGAATTTTTGGGTCAAATCCTCTTCTATTCTATACAACCTCTTAAAATCTTCTTTCCATTCTAAGGGGCCGACGGTTTGTGGCTTTTTAGGGTTACTTAGCCTCTTTTAAACATCTAGGGCAAGTTAAATACCAAGGCCACAGCCCCGGTTACCCTGTCCTGCCTTATCTTTGTGGTGTCCCAGGCTCTAAAAAAAATCAGGTAGCTAGTTTACGGGACAACTCCACCATCTATTTTTTCTAATTTCTACTATCTAATTTTTTGGATTTTGACTACATTTTTTAACCCACTACCATGTTTGGTCATTTTTAACTACTTTTTAATTTTTTGGGGTCTAATAGTCTAAATTATTGCACTGCACTTTACTTAAATAATGAATTTTTCTATTTATGGATGAATTTAAGGAGTAATATTATCTCACAGATGAATTGAATTAGTTTGATTTTTCAAACTTTTCGATCTTAAAGTATTCAGGAAAAGTTATTGTGGTTATAATGGCATTGGCACTTTAAAACCTTTTTTAGTACAATTTCTTATGAATTATTGTTGTTCAATAAGTAGGGTGCATCACCTTTTAGAATTTTCCTGTCAACCTTAGAATCATAACTATTGGTGGGGTTCTTTTTTCTTTTCCTGTAAAAAAATAATGCAACATTATTCATGGCTTATATCAATGCCATAATGGGAAAACCATGGCAGCCCAGTGCCAAGAGGAAGTTAGGAATTTTTTGATACTGGGCAACCCTTATGAATGATGCCTAATGTTCTTATTCAAGCATTTGTACCAGTCAATTCATGCAATAGTAACCCTTTCTTGGATTAAAGGACAAGTCAACCCAAAAAAAGTTTTGCCTAATAAAAGAAAACACAATTATAAGCAACTTTCCAATATGAATGTATTACAAATGGTTAGTGCTTTAAAAGTTATTTGTAAATGTAATATTTCAATTTGCTATTGGAAGCAGCATTAGCTTAACGCCTGGTTGTTTAAACAATGTTGCAAAATCCAGTCTCCTCCAGCAAGATAGGTCTGTCAGTCTGTTGGCTTGTGTTACATTGTTTCAAAAGCAAGAGCCAGGGCAGAGAATAGAAAGTGGCAGACAAACACTGCCTTCAATAGCAATACATATACAAACTTAAAAAAACATAGAAAATGTGTAAAACATAATACATAATAATAATTGTAATAAATAAATGTAATAAATAATAATGTGTGTAATAAATGGCAAATTTGTTTAGAACTAAGTTTTCTTTTATAGGCAAAAAATTATATTTTGAGTTGACATGTGTTGTTGTCCCTCTTTTTATTTCCAAAATGTTGGGAGGTATGATAGCATTACAGTAGTTTTTTTTCAATTGCCCGCTGCCCACTTTAGAGCTCCCGGATCAAGCAGTCATGTTGGGGCACACGCAGGTGCATAATAACCGTATGGCACAACTCCCTATTGGTGCAGTTGTCCTAGTTCTGGCGGGGAAAATTTTTTTTAAACAAAAAACTACTGCTACTCCCAACAAGAGTGCGGGCTTTATTAGCCAGCACCTTTGGTGGGGGAAAATATTTTAGGGCAACAGGTGCCATTTAACAGCTCAGCTCACCAGAGCATTTTTCCAAGCTGGAAAGCACCAAGACTAGAGCTGCTTCTCACTCGAGTTAATGTTGCTGCCTCATATTCCCTGGAACAAGATGAGGCAGAGCACACTCTAGAATCTCTTTCCGTGAGATAGCCTGGTGCACAACGTAGAGAGTACGGCAACCCCCAAAGTATCAGTAGAATAGAGATACACTGGCACACGAGGCAACTGAAATGCAGGGTTACCCCATGCTATTTATTTTTGCACGTTCGCACAAAAATAAATAGCAAGGGAGGGATAACCCTGCATTTCAATTGCCTCGTGTGCCAGTGTATCTCTATTCTACTGCCCCATATTCCCTGCCATAGACATTAAGCACAACTATTATATTACACAAAAATATTTATGTAATTGTAGTACCAATATGATGGTCAAAGTAAAAACAGGCTGCTATATTTTCTCTTTTATTTATAAGCAAATTGTATTATTAAATCAGTTTTAGTACTTTAGTATTTCCTTACGTCTATATTACATGTTCATTGTGCTGACGTAGAAATTCTTTAAATGTCATTGCCCTTTGGGACAGAAACAACACAAACTTAAAAATCCGTCTCATGAGGCTGCATCACCATACAGAAAACCGATGTTTCTTCTTAGTGATGCAAATGTTTTTTACTTTCAAATGCACATTGCCCCACGGCTCCTTGGGTATTGTGACTTTATATCTGAACTGTGTAACAAGAATGACATTTAACTTAATACTCAGTGCATTCAGTGTATGTTTTGCCATTTAGTTTTTTCCAGGCTGGAAGTTGAAGAAATCAAAAATATATAATTTTAGTAAATGTTTCTCCTTTATTTACATAGCACATACACATTTTGCAGTACTTTATAGTGATTATACAACATTCACATATGTCCCTGCTGCAGTGGAGCTTACAATCTAAGGTCTGTATACCATCCACACACACCACGGTCAGTTTTATCTGGTCAATAAACCGCTTTGTATGCCTTTTAGGTTTTGGCTGGAGGAATCTCCTACAAGCATTGCCAGGACATCCAAAGGTCCTAGCTGTACAATATTGCATCCTTTTGACGTTATGGGACATTTAATTTGATCAGAATGTGGATGATAATGACATAATAATAATGTGAATAAAATTAGAACCTTTTTCTGGTCCATTAACTATATATTGTCCTCCAGCAAATCTATAAGAATAATCTAATGCTTGTCTAATATAAACAGTCTTTCTGTGTTGAGAGGATAAGATCACAATCCAATGCACTAATGGCCCCTACAGCAATTAAGCAATAATGCTGCTCTTCTGAGCCTTTGCTATTTGAAATGTTTGCAATTTCCTCTCTTGAATGAGAGTAATCATGTAGTGATCGTTAACACAGCTACAAGCGTCATTATCTGAAAACATGTTATCCATGGGACTTTTCCCATAGTATCAAATCAAAGACAATGTTGGGAATGGGGGGCCATGTAAACATTAAATAACACCAATAGGATTGTTTTGCCACAAATAGGGATTCATACAGCTTAGTTACCATCAAGTGCAGGGTCCTGTTTTATTATTTTAGAGAATATGCAGCAAATTTGAGCCAGCCAGAAATGAGAATTTTTTCATTTTTTCTGTTCCTAATACTGGGTTGCAGAGAGATTGAATAAACCAATGCATAAGTGAAGTGCATATATTCAGGTTTTCCTGGCATGGTCACACCCAGATAGGTTCTTTAAAAGTATACAGATGCATTTCTAGGCAACCTGACAAGCAATGTCACAACAGCTTGTTGTGTTTAATGAATGCAAGTTTATGGGGCTAGTTTTGGGTGGTGTGGGACAGCATTTTTGGGTTATTTGAAAATACAACACCCAAAGCATGTGCAATTTCTTTAGGGTCAGGGCACACAGGCAGATTCAGGGAGATTAGTCGACATGGCGACTAATCTCCCTGAACTGCCTCCCCTGCCTTCTGCCGGCGATTTACATTTTAGCCGGTGGGAAGGCAGAGGAGGCAGTTCACGTTTTCCGAAGTCTCCCGAAGTTGCCTTACGAGATTGGTTTTTCCTCACGAGAAAACTTCAGGCGACTTTGGAAAACGAATTGCGCCGATTGCCATCCCGCCGCGATTTTTCAAAAAAGATAAGGCTGTATGGTTATTGTGCGATCAGGGGGTCATGACAGATAAGGGCATTTCTGGCTGTAATGCATGATGTGGGGACATACTGTACTTAGAGTTTTTATGTTTTTATTGAAAACTTTACAACAAAATATGAACATAATTTACATTAACATTACAATAACAATGTATTACACTCATACAGAACCAGCAACCTCAACCAAAACAAAATAAGGGTGACAAATGTGTTCTCTGTAATCATGGCACCAGAATACTAAGCTTGGTCAGGTCACTTATCATTGCATCTGAGAATACATTTCTGAGGATACATTTGTGGTTAGAAGACAGAATACAGGGGACTCATGAAAGGAGATCATGATCCTTCCTATATTTATTCAGACAGTTGCCATCCACAGACCTTCAGGGAACCTTTATTTCCTTCAAAAGTCTTTAGAAATACAACTGTCTTAAAAACATTGAAGATATATATTTTATTGAATATTCTGAAAATAGTAAGTGTATCATATAATTGTGGTGTTTAAAACTAGACTAGAATGAATGATTGTGCAATAGGTTTATTTGCTTTTGGGGCCAGTCATTCTTGGGGTTCTACTGGGCAATAATACCAAACACACTGGCTCTTCTAATGATGCATATATTCAAATGACTCCATTTGTGGTCACTTACCACAAGTGGAGCCATTTACATATATGCATCATTAGAACTAATTGCTAACCCCTGGTTAAAAATCAGAGGGAAATAATATTACAGCTCCACTTAAGGTTAGGTTACTAGAACATGGAGAAAAAAATATGTGACACTTCTAGAAAAATCCAGCTAGGAGCGCTGTAATGATGCATTTAATTTAACTTGACAATCACTGTAGTGCTTTAACTTGATTGGGCAATTATTCAGAGATCTGGTAACTTTAACTGAGGGTAGGGGTACAATAATTGTGCACGAGATTAACTCTTCAATTTCCTAAATAGCAACCAGATTAAAATATATCGCGTTAACTTCAGTGGTAGTCCATATTCGTTTAGAATACTATTGATTTTGAAGCTTCTGAAGCACAGAGCTGTTACCAGTGTGGGAAAACCGTAAATGCTTACTTTCATTTTTCTATATTAATGTTATTTTTTTGGTGTTAATGTCAATGTGCTCTGGGAAGCCTGAGACACAAACCTTGTGGCTTGTTTATGTCATCAAACAGAAAAGAATTGTCGCCTTTCATAGAAGCTGATGTGCCAGGGCTAATTATTAAATTCTCATGCTAAGTGCATTGGTTTTTCAGCTGCCATGTAATTACTAATCAGCCTTGAGCGGTGGAATTCTATCCCTGAATCAGTCATATACAGTAGGCTGATACATTCTATAGCTTTACAAAGGGGTTGGATGGCTTTTTAGCAAGTGAGGGAATACAGGGTTTTGAAAGAAAGCTCATAGTACAAGTTGATCCAGGGACTGGTCCAATTGCAATTGCCATTTTGGAGTCAGGAATGAAGTTTCTCCCCTCTGAGGCAAATTGGAGAGGCTTCAAATGTGTTGTTTTGTTAAATGTCATCTAAAACAAAAAAAAAAGAATCGCTTTAAACGTACTTAGTGGTTAGTGCACTTCTGCATTTTACATTTATTTGTAGTGGTTTCTGAGATAGGAGTTTTGGAGATGTACTCTGAAAGGGTGAAACTCCTGGAAAATTTGTTGACGTTATTGAGTAGTTCCCTGCCATACCAATGAACATTTGTTTTACTAGAACTTCTTTACCAGCATCCATTTGCTAGGGGGTCCTGTTTAAACATATTTTTAAATGTCTCCTATTCTCATGAAATAAATTGCCAAATTAACCCAATATTTGTAACTCAGCAGCAATAGTGGCAAATGGGGGTTGTTAATTCACAGTTTAACACAACAATTAATATTTCTTCACAAACACAGAATTTTTATAATATATTTGCAGGTCATGCTAGTGCGTCTTAGCAGCTTAGTAGGGAAACTACATGGTCAGTATTAATTCAGGAATTCTTTGAGTACTATCTATTCTATTCAGGTGACCCGGGCATGTATCTCTGTGCTAGCAGAAATTTAAAAATACTTTCTGTTATTTCCACCATTCACAATATTAATGTACAGTATGTGGCTTCAAGGCATTCTCAACCCTACCTGCAAAAATGACCAACTAGGGGACCTTGATCCAGTTTTATCTCATACGTGGCCTAGATTCTGCCTTATAACGGCTTTGCTTGTTCTTCCTCTTGCCATTTGTTTTGTACTCTAATCAAGGACATTTTAGCAGTATATTCTGGAGCTGTCTATTCAACCTTGTGCATCTTGCCTTGGCCTTTCTATGGATTCTGAGCTTCAGTCTCTGTCTCACCTGTACTCTGGCCAATTTCATCATTTGCCAGCTGGCCTCTAGGCAGAACAACTACAGAGTGATATATTTGGGCTGTGGTCTCCAATGGGGATACTGTTTTTTTTTTCATTCACTGGCACAGTGCCCCATTCAATCCTCTCTCAGTACATTTGCATTCAATAACCTGCACGTGTAGTTCGTACAGAAAAAGTACTGCTTCCAAATAAACAGAAAAGGAAAGCATATTGCTCCTAACCTAGGTGTTCCCCGGAATGATCTCAGTGATTCTGTATCCAGAGAAACGAGGAAGGGGCCTATAATTACTGACAATTATTACAGTTTAAAGCTCTGAGCGTCCAACCTGCTGGGTACTTGTTCAGATCATTTTTGTAACTTGTAATCTTTGGCCTTGTTACAGTTCACACTTTACATTTGGCAGAAGCATAAAGGTTTCCAAGAGTTACATTAGTCACAGCCAAGAGTTAAACACTTCACTCACAACAATGTTGTCCTGGGAGTCCCTCTAGGGGTGAAACTGTGTTATATTCTACAGTGTGAGCAGATGGAGATTAGTGGTATAGGATAATAATAATTTTATTCCCACCAAGCTGAATGATAAATTGTATTCTACACTGAATAAACAGCAACATGAAATTGTAGAATTTACAGTGCTTGCACTGTCAGTGTCAGGATCTTAGATTCTATCGTCTGTGATCCTTAAAAGGTTAATACCTGTTTGCATACATCTGTATTTTCCAAAAATATATGAGGGTTCATTTACTAAATCTGGTGCTAAATTGTACGAGTGCAGTTATATTAGTAACCAAATCAGCACATATCTTTGAACTCTCTACTAGCTAAAAAATGTAAGCAGAAATTTGATAGGTTACTATGGATTACTCCCATTTGTAAAATAGGACTATGGTTTTCTGTGCTAACTTTTAGTGCATTATAAAAAAAAGCCCTATTCCTAGCAACTTCACAATTGATTTTCGACCATTTCGAATGATTTGTCACCTAGCTTGTACCAACCTAAGAACAAACAGTTGCAAACAAAAATTGGTTAGTGAAGCAAGGATCGTTCAAATGTGGTAAAAATAGATGTAAAGTGTGTAAACACATAATTGTTCAAAATCACCTTAAAAGCACCACATCGGGGGAGATTTATCCCATAAGAAGTTATATAAATTGTGACACAAGGGGCCTCATATACTTAGCGACCTGTAGTTGCGGTGCTCAATATGTGGGCAGAACGTACAGGTCACTGAAGGAGAGGGCAAGGGAACACCTTATACCCATTGATTTGGACAGAATTGAAGAAACAAATTTTTCAAATAAACGCACATCTGCTGTTAGTAAACACATAATGTGCAGACATGGGGGTGACTATTCACACATTAAATTTCAGGGCATTGAACATGTCAAATTGGGACCACGTGGGGGTGATATCAAAAAAATAATTGATCAAAGGGAAATCTTTTGGATCTTTACTCTAAAGACTAGATACCCACAGGGTCTCAATAATGACTGGGAAGTAACATGCTTTTTCCAGCCTTAAGGCCTTTATTAACCATAATGTGTGAATAGTAACCTAATTATCTGTTTTCATGATGACTTAAGAGTGAATAACAACTTTGTTAATTGTAAAGTTATAATGTGTGAATAGTAACCTAACTATCTGTTTACATGATGACTTAAGAGTGAATAACAACTTTGTTAATTGTAAAGTCAATGTGTGGTTCATTTTATTTTATATTATGACAACATTGGCTGTGACCTATATGACTTGTAACAAATGAAAAATATCTTTTGTTTGTTTTGTTTTATATGAGATTTTTTTAATGAACACAGGTATATAAGGCACAGGATATCCTGTGACCTCACCTCTGATGAAGTGCCAGAAAGGGGCATGAAACGCGTCAGGTGATACAACATGTTATAGGGTAGGAGTACAACTGCTAAAAGATGCCTGTCAGTTGTTTTAAATTTTTCAATAAAGCTGGACAGTGATTTTTATCCAAAGTGTGTGGATTGGCTTTCTCACCTACCTAACCCCCCACATATGATGTCCACTGGATTGGAGACCAGTAAGAGGGAGCCTGAACACTATTGGGATTGAACACAATGGAGGAGTGGCCGCGTAGTGGACCTGTGAGTTTTTTTTTTTCCTTTCTCATTATAAAAAAAAGCCCTATTCCTAGCAACTTCACAATTGATTTTAATTATTTATTTTTTATAGTTTTTGGATTATTTGCTGCTCTCTTCTGCCACTTTCCAGCCTTCAAGTGGAGGTCACTGACCCCAAGCAGCCAAAAAATATTGCTCTGTGAGGCTACAATTTTATACTCTTTGTTACTTATTTTTCTATACTGTTTATATCTCCATGTCTCATTCAAACCACTGCCTGGATGCTAGGGTAAGTAAGACCCTAGCAACCAGACAGCTGCTAATATACTACATGGAGAGTTGCTAAATAAAAAGCTAAATAACTAAAAAACCATAAAGAATAGAAAATGAAGACCAACTGCAAATTGTCTTAGAATATCAATGTTTACATTATATTGAAGGTTAATGTAAAGGTGAACTACCCCTATATATATAGTATGTTTCTACATGTTATAATTTATAATCCTCTATGCATACTGGACATCAAACTTTTCAGAATACCCTGCCATTTATATTTAGGATGGTGTCGATTTTGACATTTTGGGTGTTTTCAGTATATAAAAATATAGTTGAAAAAAAAATCTTTTGGCACCATTTTATGTTCACTAGAGTATAAGTGTTTTTTCTGTGGTTGATTTTGACTTCCTGCTATCTCAGCGCATGACCAAAAATCTGAAAGCAAATCCTATTTCCTGAACACTTTTTTTTGGAACTCCTGTGAGTGTGATCTGATTTCAATTTAAATATGTTAAATATTGGCCAACAGTGATACATTTATATTCACACAAATGTCCGAATATTAGTGTTTGAAATGCTGCTCACACATTCTTGTTTACACATGAATACTGCAAGAGCAAATTTGTATCTGAATTTGTGGTCATGTATACAAGTTCCACTAATGGATGGACTGTATCAGTGTGGGGATTGCATGAGTTAATAAGTGGCAATTCACACACCAATAGTGATGGGAGAATTTATTCGGCATGTGCGAATTCACGCCGAATTTCCGCTGGCAAATAAATTTACGAAACTATAATTACTAAATTATTCTTTCTTTTATGGAAAGCCATGATAATGATTTCATCAGTGGACTGACCTGTTCTATCTTGGATGAGAGGAGGAGGGTTTTGCAGAGAATTATGTACAGACTGCAATGGGGAGATATGGGATTTAGGTAGACCAGTTGGTAGCAACTAGGTCAGATTTACCAAAATCTTTTGGCAATATTGGTAGGAAAAATAATAGGTCTTGACTATACTTTTCATGTGCTCAGATAAAGAGTGGGAACATAGCATTCCCCAATGTACTGGAGTTTAGCATGTTTTAGTAGTAAATGTAAGAAGGGTCAGGTGAAATAATGATCCGTTCAGATTTTGTCAGGTTCAGATTGAGATGGGGTTGGTTCATCTACGAGCAGATAGCTAGGAGGCATTTGAGTCTCAATATCAGTAGTTAACAAAGGGGTTGGTAAATAAATTTGAATAGCATTAGCATACAGATGACAGTTAGAGCTAAATGAATGGGTCAGATCCCTATTTTGTGAATTCCCATGCACTGGATTTTTGCATTATAGATGTATGACCCAATAATGGTGTGCTAGTTTATCTGTATCTGTAAGTAAGAAGACTGGACATACATGAACAGAATTAAGCTGGGAATTCTTTTTCCTTGTATGTGCCCTTCCCAAAAGATATCCAAATTATCCAGGTAACTGTTCAGCAGTTGTGAAAATTCCATTGTGTGAGGACTGCATAGGCCTGTTATGATCTGACCATTGGCCCAGGGGTCAGATAAAACAGATCAGCTTTATTTGGCCCTGCACGTAGGGGACAAAATCAGGGAAAGATCTAATCATTTGACAACAATGCCAAACAATTGGTTCTTAATATGTATGTCCAGCTTGAAAGTAGTCATGCAAGCATGCATTTCTTTATGTTGTTTGTCTGATTTAAGTCATACTGTCTAGCTTCCTGAGCACTTGAGAAACCAAACATGTTATTGTAAGCCTATTTTAAAAGTGAGCAGCACCTTTACTCTGCAATATGATCTCTACCATATACTTACTAGGGATGTAGCGAACTGCCGTGTATGTGTTCGCGAACGCCGTTCGCGAACACCGGCAAAAAATGCGAACAGTTCGCGAACTTCGAACATCCGAAAATCATTCGATTCGAACGATCAAAGGATTTTAATCGTTCGATCGAAGGATTTTCGTTCGAATGGAACGATCGAAGCCATTCGATCGAATGATTTCATTCAATCCAATGGCTTCGATCGTTCGATTCGAACGAAAATCATTCGATTTTAGCGGTCGAAGGAATCGAATGGTCGAACGATTTTTGACGCGAACGCCTATTGGCGAACGTCGCGCGACGTTCGCGAACATGCGGCGGACGCGAACAGTCGAAGTTCGTGCGAACTAGTTCGCCGGCGAACAGTTCGCTACATCCCTAATACTTACTCCAGATGAGATCAGGGTGGCAGGGTGTTGTGGAATTGTAATATTTAGTATCTTACAAGAATGGGTGCCAGTGGGTCTTCCAACTTAACCAGTACTTGTTTATTGAGAACAATGCACAAAGGAGATCACTGAGATAACACAGATCGCAGTAATGTCATGGAACAATCAGTATATCCTCTTAGGACTCCTCTTGAACCCAGCCAGGGAACTCTTTAGCCCCTAGAACCTGCACACTGATTCCCTCTCTGGGCAACAATGCCACTGGGGACCTAGCCTCTCTAATACTTCTTGGTGGAGCCCATAACTGCTCAGCTAAATAGCCCTGAGCCTAGAGAGAGCCTATAATGTGTACAAGTTGGAGGGGATATATCCTGGATGACAGATATATATTCCCATTCTGTAGGTTTTGAGTCACCCCTTTAAATGAGAACTAAACTCTAAAAATGAATTGGGCAAAAAATGCAATGTTTTATATACTGCACTTATTGCACCAGCCTAAAGTTTCAGCATCTCAATAGCAGCAATGATCCAGGACTTCAAACTCTTGGAAAGTGTCTGTGACACTCACCTGCTCAGTTGGCTCTGAGCAGCTATTGAGAAGCTAAGCTTAGGGGTCGTCACAAATTATCAAGCAGAAAATGAGGTTGGCCTGTAATATAAGCTGATGCTCCTGGGCTGATAATTAAATTTTGATGCTAATTGCACTGGTTGCTGTGCTGCCATGTTGTAATTATCCATGTTAATTACTAATCAGCCTTATACTGTGACATTTATATTTTATGTGTACTGTATATTTTGAGTTGTCCCTAAGCTCAGTAACTGACAGCACCATGGAGCATGTTCGGTGAATCAGCAGAAAAGAAGATGGGGAGCTACTGGGGCATCTTTGGAGACACATATCTTTACTGCTAAAGGGCTTTGGTTGCCTGGGGCTGGTACAGAAGCTCAAAACATAATGTAAAAATGTCTAGCCTACTTCTTTAGTTTAACGTTCCTTGTCCTTTAAGACACCAGAGGGTTAAGTAGCCAGAAGTGATGGCTGGGGAGCTGTGTGTACCCAGTGCTCCCCAGAAAGCATTTGGGTGGCATGCCGCTCCTCATATTTTATTAGAATATTGACCCAGAAAGAGGAGCATTACTCATTAAATGAGGAAAGTATCAATCCCCTAATCTATTATATACACTGAACACCACAATCTTTCTTCCATGGTGGGTGTGGGATGTTTAATACTTTCTGGGGTAGGCAACACCTATATTTTATACATGTAAAGGAATATTATTCACTCGTTCGCTATTTTTTCCATTGACCCTATTTTCCCTTTACACCTGTTATTGTATGTCCTCAAATATACTTTACCATTTTCATGCATTATCTACAAAAAGATTAAACATAAATCTTCCTTTATCCAGGCAGAAAAACTGCACCCAATCGTGCTTGCTTATCAATTTTACTTGGATTTAACTGCTTCCTTTTTCTCACATGAATATTTAAGCTATGTGTGCTTATGGCATTACACTTCCCCACCTCTTCCTGTATTTCTGTTCTGTGGTTATACTTTATTATTAAGATAGATGTAACCGCTCTCGCTCTCTGTGTACCACACTTCTGTGCAATACATGATACACAGTAAAACTGTGTTTGTTTACTGAGTTTGAGAGCTTTCATTCTTCATATAGTTCCCTGGCCTTCCATTTCAGCATTCACTCATGGGAATAACCCTTCGGTTTATTGCTGTCATGCATATCCAGGAAAGCAAAGTTGGTGTTGAAATTTCCCTAATATCCCCTATTAATACAGATTATATTCATTAAAAGGGTGGTTTAACTTTAAGTTAACTTTTAATAGGTTATAGAATGGATAATTCTAAGCATCTTTTCAATTAGTTTTAATTTTTTCTGATTTTGAATGATTTGTCTTATTGTTCTGACTTGTTCCAGCATTCAAATGGGGGTCAGTGACTCTGCTCTGTAAGGCTACACAGGTATTGTTATTGCTACTTTTTTATTACTCATCTTTCTATTCAGGCCTCACCTATTCATATTCCTGTCTCTTATTCAAATCACTGCATGCTTGCTAGGGTAATTTGGACCCCAGCAACCAGATTGCTGAAATTTCAAACTAGAGAGCTGCTGAACAAAAAGATAAGTAACTAAAAAAAAACACAAATAATAAAAAATTAAAACCAATTGCAAATTGTCTTAGAATATCACTCTTTACATACTAAGGGATCCATTTACATTTCGAGTGAAGGAATATAATAAAAAAAACTTTGAATTTCGAATGTTTTTTTTGGCTACTTCGACAACCAAATGGGCTACTTCGAACTTCGACTACGACTTCGACTTTGAATCAAACGATTCGAACTAAAAGTCGTTTGACTATTCGACCATTCGATAGTCTTAGTACTGTCTCTTTAAGAAAAAACTAGTTCGCCACCTAAAAGCTATCAAAGTCAATGTTAGCCCATAGGGAAGGTCCCCATAGGCTTCCTAAGTATTTTTTGGTTGAAGAAAAATCGTTCGATCGATGGATTAAAATCCTTCGAATCGAACAATTCGAAGGATTTAATTGTTTAATCGTAACGAATAGCGCTAAATCCTTCGACTTCGATATTCGAAGTCGAAGGATTTAATTTAGACAGTCGAATATCGAGGGTTAATTAACCCTCGATATTCAACCTTAAGTAAATTTGCCGCTAATAGTTAAGTTAAAGGTGAACAACTCCATTAAGAAATAAATTGTTGATAGTAATTCCACCAAACTCCTAAACATATCCAAGGGGTCAATTAAGCCATCTGACAGTGAAGAAAGGGGGATTGTAATATTTCTACATGGATGTTCGCCTTGGAGGCTTATTTATTAAAGGTCCAGTTTTAGTGATTTTAGAGGTTTTGAAACCACAGCTGAACTCACAAAACCCCAAATTTTCATTG
Source organism: Xenopus petersii (assembly GCA_038501925.1). Taxonomy (NCBI): domain Eukaryota; kingdom Metazoa; phylum Chordata; class Amphibia; order Anura; family Pipidae; genus Xenopus; species Xenopus petersii. The sequence continues at coordinate 37,712,936 of CM076681.1, read as the reverse complement.
ATTTTATTTAAAAAAATCAGAATTTAAAAACGGCAAACAAAAAAAAGTTCTGAGTGAAGCGCTAAAAAAGACAGGTATTGGATCTGTTATCTGGAAACTCATTATCCAGAAACCTCAGAATTACAGAATGGCCATCTCTTGTTATTCTCTCTGCACCACGCTTCATTACTTTATTAACTTGCATAGGATCAGAACTAAGAACAAATCTCAGGTTCATAAACACATATACTTAATATGGAGAACTGCACAGAGATCCGTTTATAGGTTGGTAACTAATCTAATCTTTATTATCAAGGTGCTACGAGACTACGACTACACTGCAGCTGTGGACTGGTGGTCATTTGGCATTACACTATGCAAAATGGCCACAAGAAATTGCCCTTTCCAGGATGGACGTGACCTGACCAAAGTGAAACAATCTATCCTCAAACATCAGCCTAACATTCCAGGGTGGATCTGCTCATAACTACAGAGATACTACTGTGCAGATATTATGTCTGCCTTCCCCATCAGTAGGTTTTTCTATCTCCTCTGATAATACATTTGCATTGCATTTATTACCCAAATGAGTATTGTAACATATGGCATCTTATAAAAAAAATAGTGTTTCATTATCTCTAATATATATTTTATAGCCATTAATTGTAGGTATATTTTATAATATGGGGTACATGTTTATCTATATTTTGGAAAGACAAACTCTATGGTGCTCTTTTCTATCTTTAGCTTCTGAAAAAGAAGGTTCACAAGCACCTTGGCATCAATGGAAGTATTGAGAATACTATAGATGTCTCTCCTTTGAGCACCAAACCAAATCAATGGAAGTATCCAGCTAAATCCTTTCTATGCTTACATTGATTGGGAGGCTCTGGAAAGCTTGAGGATACCACCAGGGTCAAACTGGACCAGCGTGACACCAGGAAAAAACCCAATGGGCCCCCACCAGCCCAGACCCGCTCCCCGTTCACCTAGCCCCCCAAAAAAATAGGGCGGCGGCTTTGACGCATATGTGCCAGTGTGCCACCTGTGGTGTTTTTGCGCATGTGTGTCAGGCGCTCCTAGGGGCCCGGAGGTTTGGAATCCGGTGGGCCCCCAATCATCCAGTCCTACCCTGGATACCACCACCTTTTCAGCCAGAACCTGTAAGTACATGACTGCAGAATACAGAATGGCAAATCACTTCTTTACATTAAGACTCCATCACTACTTACCCACCACCTCTTCTCTAGCATTTGATGGTAACAGCTACTGAAGGGTTAGTCTTACCGCACATCTACATTGGTGGGGAGGGGGGAAGTAGTTTTGTAATCCAAAAGAAAAATTATAATTAATCAAAAACATTTTGTTTTTCAGGAATCAACAGAGGATTTAAATAAGGTCACACCATCATTCATGGGGGTCTTACAAACCCATCAGAGGACAATCTCATTCAAGGGCTTTCCTACATGAGTCTCAGCTGGAAGGAGTAAAAGCCTAGAGAGATGATTTTTACATAGTCTCCCTCCCTCATCTCAGTGGGAGTCTCTAGATACTTGTGCAGTAAACCCTTGCAGCACCCGAGTAGCTGAGGGCCAGATCCATAGCCAAAGATGGCTGTTATAAGAGAGAAGAGCATGCCTAGTGCAGAATCCACTTACTTCCCTAAAGTTTGGGACTGCCAGATTAGCTATATTACCTTTCCTTATCACCTACTCCACCTGGCCTTGGCATCTACTCCATTCATGTGTACATCTTCTTCATCTTGCTATATCATCTGCCCAATCATCTTTTACACCTAAAAATTCAGTAACATTTATATGTCCTTTCCATAACCTCCAACAGCAATCTGCCTCCATAATCAATACTGCCTTGTTCATCTGACCCTGTCACATGCTTTACCAATATTTGCTGCTCCTTCTACCATCTATTCCATCTGCCATCAGCATCTACTGTATCTGACCATACCTGTCCATAGCAATCAGGTCACTTAACCATCACTATTGGTCCATCTATTTTGGCCATATCATCTGCACCTGTGAGGCCAAAATTGCTAAAAGATGCTATGCCCACCACAGTTAATCTTTCTGTTAGTTCTCCCTATCCCAACCTTTACCTCCCCTCTGTCCTTTCCTCCAGTTACAACCCCATCCTATATCTTGGTTTAAAAAAAACAAAAATAAATCTCTCTCCTCTTCCTTTCCCAGTTACAACCCTGACCTACAGTATCCTTCACCCCCCCCCCACAAAAAGTGAACGGTGTGTAATATATTTGAAAGGTGTATGAATGGTGCCCCCCCAGTTAAGGAGAGTAAACATAAGGTGTGTGAATGAAGACTAAATGTCAGTGTAAAGAAAAAATATTTGTGGACCGGTTACATGAATGAATCTTATATAGCATAGGTCAGAAACAACAAGAACAGTATGGATGCCTTTTTGACAAGGGTGAATATACCAGATTACTGGTAATAATTCAGCTCTTCTAGTGGAAATTCAGATCTTCTAGTGCAGAGAGCACTTGCACTCTCCACTCTAGTGATGCAGCCCCCCTCAACCACTCCAATGCTGAATTCTGAAGCTTGTCGGGTGGCCCGATACATGTGCAGATAAGCTGCCAAATCAGTCTAAATGACCCCAGTTGGCAGTTTAAATTGACCCATGTATAGCCACTTTAGGTTACAGATAAAAGCAAACAGGACTGCCTCATGTGGGCTACAGGGGGTACTGCATTCAGAGGGATGTGACAGAGAGGACCTTGAGGTGGAAAAGTGCAGTACTTATTTTGTGAAAAGGGGTGGACCTTGGGCAGGAGTGGGCAGGTCTGATTTTATGGTGGGTGGAATATTGGTATAATTGGGGAATAATCTGGGTGGATTAGGGCCATTTTTTCTATTGGAGCACTATTTACTAATATAATAATTGTGGCCCCCAGGGAGAGGGCTTAGTTATATGATAATTTATGGTGGTCCCAGGGCCGGATTTACATAGCGGGCACCCCTAGGCCCACTGCCATTTGTTACCCCTGTCCCCTCCCCTTCATTAGTTCTCATGCATACATTTTCATCATCAGGTTGGGAGCACTGGGCATTGAGGAATGGGAAATTAAAAAAAACTATTGTATCTCATGAGTAACCCTAGAGCTTTAAAACCAATGTGCTTGTGGTTGGGCAGCATGCCGCCCCACCTTTTTTTACCTTAATTTGGCTTCTTATGGGTTTCTAGGAATATATAGGGGCTACATAAGCATTCTCACATATCTCACCCCTACCTAGACTTTAGACTTGGTTCCTCATTCACACTTCTAATTCCCTTCCAGGGGCCTGCACTAGCCAATCATTTCAGACCTATTGCTGCCTGGCTATGGGAATGCCCTGGCCTGACTGAATGCAACAACATGACTAGCAATATGGTGTGTATGCTGGCCAGTGGCCACTTCAGTAAATACTGTACATTGCAAGCCCTCTCTGACTGTGACTAACACTGGCTGCCAGATAGAGATAGGGTGAATTATAGTGACTGAACTTTGACAAGTATCTGCCAGGCAGCCTCTATAATAATAAAGAAAGAGAACAAGTTCCACTTCCTGGAACTCTGAGTAACATTGCAGCAGTGGTTCTTGGGTGTGAGTGAAAGTCCCTCCTGCTGATTACCAGTATCCATCTGCCTGCTGTACTGTGTGTGTATGAGTGTGTGTGTATGTATGTGTGTGTGTGTGTGTGTGTGTATGAGTGTGTGTGTGTGTGTGTGTGTGCTGCCTCGCCTCACTTCCCTCTCCATCCTTCACTTGCCCCCCCTTCCCTCACTCAGTTCCCTCTGTCCCACAGCTCCCGCTCTCCCCCCTCCTGCTCTGCTTCTAATGGAGCCTGCTCGCAGATTTACCAAGAGCCTCCTGAAACCCGGGGCAGCAGCGGAGATTCGGCAAAACGTGTGCCAGGCAGTTCGCTCTGTGAAGCGGAAGGTGAGTGCAGTCAGTGGTGTTCTGAGTGACATGTACATGTGGGCTCCTGCATGCGACACCTGTATGCAACTTCTGTGCTGTGCTCAGAGCAAGAAGTGTTATATCTGTACTGAAATGAATTCCTCTTTAGATCAGTACAATGATTCTATGCTGGGTTATTGTGGTATGCAATACAGTTTTTAAAATGAATTCCATTGTAACGACCAGAGCAGGAGGTAAAAGTTCTATCATTACAGCTGGTACTTTCATGTTCAGCCAGAAAGAGTGGTTTTGGTAGTCTGTACTATTAATGTATATCATCAGTGGACCCTTGTTCACATAGAAACAGTGTATTATGAGGCAAACACACAGAAGATTGCACCAAAATCTCTGGCAAATTTCCACAGGAGTCATTTAGTTAATGTTGCATGCCGTGATGGGCTGCACTATATTTATAGTAAAGGAACGATTCGCCCCTTTTTAATGTGAACTAAACCATAAATATGAACATGGCTGCAAATGCAATATTTTATATACTAAACTTATTGCACCAGTCTAAAGCTACAGCATCTCTATAACAATAACGATCCAGGCTTTGAAAGTTGGGAGAGGAGCTCACCATCTCAGATTTCAGCGTTGCTCTGGGCAGCTGCTGAGAAGCCAAGCTTACGAGTTGTCACAAATTATCAAGCAAAAAATGAGGTTTGTCTGTAATGTACAGTAAACTGGTGCTATAGTGTCAGAGTAATAATCTGAATTATCAGCCTTATATTGTGATATTTATATTCTATATATACAGTATATAATGTGTCGGTGCCTAAACTCAAGTAACTGACAGCAAGGCAGGTGCAGACAACCAGAACATAATTTAAATGTGCATCATTTCTGCACTACTTCTGTAGTTACTCTCTACTGCCTCCCCTTTACCCAACTGCAACAAAGAAATACCCCCAGGATGGCCCTCCACCACATACTGATCTTGAAAACTTGGACAGTTGGACAGGCTGCATTTCTTCAGGTGCTCTGATGGAAATGTGCACTTAAAATCCATGAGCACACTTAACACACCAATCATGAAAATGCACAGCAGGGTTGGCGGGCAACATGATAAGACATTTGTGTTACAGTCCTCTGCTCTCTGGCAGCAATCACAACCATGTCCATTTAAAGCAAGGCAGATGAATTTTAAGTGCACATTTCCATCAGAGCACCTGAAGAAATGCAGCCTGTCCAACTGTCCTAGTTTTCAAGATCAGTATGTGGTGGAGGGTCATCCTGGGGGTATTTCTTTGTTGCAGTTGGGTAAAGGGGAGGCAGTAGAGAGTAACTACAGTAGAAGTGCAGAAATAATGCACCCTGCTGTGTGGTGTGGTAAGCAGGGCATTCATGGTGGCAGGTCTCTTTGCTGTGGTTAGGGAGAAGGGAAGGGCACTAGGGACAGGTAATTCCTGATTAAAATTTGATTTTAGTTTTTAAAGGCATTTTCACATGATTATATGAGTCAAACCTTTTACTCATGGCAATTCCCATTCATTTCCATGGAAAAGGATTTTCTGGTGCTTTTTTGCCTGCAGGGAGTGTAAATTCCTTTAGGCAAAAAGCACCCGGTCTGCTATCACCCTTAACCAGAACTTTAAAGGCAATGACCCAGGGACATGTTGGTGTTAAAGTACACTACAGAACAATATATAGATTGACCCCCCCCCACCACCACCAATAACTATTTACCAATGTCCATCAGTTTCTATATCCTACTCCCTCTATCCACCAATATACTTTAGGCCCTACATGTGAGGTTGTACACTATCTCTTCTACATCACAGCTGGATCTATTTCTCTGCATTTCCGTTAACTATCTACAGTACCTATCTACAAGTATATATCCCCTGTCAGTTGGAAGTTCCCAGGTTTTTCCCTTTCCTACTGAAAAAGGCCTTTGGAAAAACTGAAATTGTCAACAACTGCAAAAATCTGCTTGCTTATTATCTGATATCATTACAGAGGCATTTTCCACTAAATTGACAAAAGTGAACCATGGATGGGTCACATGCTTAGGTTTTACTATCTTTTCCTTAACTTTGTTTTTTTTTTCGGAAAAAAAAAAACTTAGCAATTGAGGACCTTAGAATTTATTCCATTGGGTTTGAGACAGGACCTGTGACATATGTAACTGAGTGTTCAGTTATGTTCAGCCAAAATGTCATATGTCATAAATCAGGCCATTTTTAGAGTCATTTGACAGGCAAAGTGGACATCTCGCCCTAACTGCACCTCAGACTGGTCCCCATTCACACTTCTGGCATTCTTAGAGGGACCTGCACTACCCAATAATTTCAGCCTCATTGCTGTGGACTATGGAAATGCACTGAGCCTCAATGGATCCAGTGGCTCCATGACTAGTGGTACTGCATGTATGATGCCCAATGTCCATCTCAGTGTATGCAATGCATGTCCCTCTCTGACTGTGAGTAGCAACATCAGGATCATTTTGAATATATATCATTAAAATGACCCTTACACCCTTTTCTTTTAATTAGTGCAGAGCACAGATCTCCATCCTGCATCTGTTGTTTGTCTATCATGTACCTGAATCAATACTTGTGCTCCAGAGAAAAGTATTAGCATTGGGGTTACAAGCTGAAACTCACCCATCTGAACTAACTGAACTAATACTTAGTCTGAAAGACAACTAAAAACATGGGCCCTTTCTCTTTACCTCCTAAAATTCTAGTTTGCCAACACATCAGTTGAGCCATATTTAAAAGAAAGCAGTTGCAGTACTTGTATGTTCTGCAGGTGTCCATGTGTAGCATGAATTAGATTGGTTTGGTTGTGCCCCACATGAGTTATAGTGTGTGTATGAACTCACATCTGATTCCATTCTATGGATTTACAAAGTTAGTAAGTGGATGTGCATTGTACACACAAGTAGACAAGTATGTCACTTTGTGGTTCTTATATGTATACATTCATTTATTCAAAACATTTGGATTTCCCATATTGCCACCAGCTCGGTCGTGGAGTCCTCCACTTGCCAGTGCCACAACCCCCTCCTTGTGCATACCTTGTTCTTTTCCCTTGCAGCCAGGGATCACTGGGTTTTTTCCGGATGTCCAGCAACCCAGTCCTAGCCTGATTGTTACACAGTTACACACTGTAGTTCTTAATAATTTAAGATACCAACAGCATCATCTGTTTATTTTTGTCAAAGGATATATTGAGAGCTCCACACAACATTTCGGCGGTACAACCTCGGAGGTTTTACCTCCGAAACGTTGTGTGTCATCTGATTTTTTCTACAATATATGGACTGTTGATACTTTTTTGTGCAGCAGAGTTTCCAGATTGAGTACCACAATATATTGCATATGGAATCTTGGACTCATATACTATTGGTTATTTTTCAAAGGATTATATTCTATGCAACCTTTGCCCCACCTTTGCTATGGGCAGCATCATCACTATGCCATGGGGAAAGTGGAGTCTCTAGTGCACTCATACCGCTTACCTCCCATATTTACGCTATTGCTGGCTAGCCAAGGTAATACATGAACCTCTGTGACAGAGCCATGCTAGTGGATGTTATGTCTGCAAGTAAAGTTGTGGCAGAAATCAGTGCTGTGATAAGGTAACTGTTGACAAACATCTACCAAAGCCTTTCTGCTGTTTGTGCTACATGTCAGAATCTCAACAGAGCATCAGCTGCCTGCTTACATTGAGACACTCACAGCAGCATAATAACAATGTAACTGGGGCAGATATGTAGTAATGTAATAAGGGTTGTAAATAAAATAATTTGCAAACAGGAATCATTTCGAAATTTTCCATTTGACTAATACCACCCTGCAAATATTTATTCTTGCAACAACTTCGGTTACATCCTTGGATGCTAACCCTCTTGCATTTGTTGCCCAAATGAATACTTTGGGTGTAGCCACTCTGATATACAGCTATGTGCAATGAAAATCTGAGCCTTCCTATATCCTGATCCTAATGAGCAGCTGCACAATCCACTCATGGATGCCAAGAAGGATTGTTTCACTTCTGGGGTGTTTGCAGTGGACTCCCTGTCTGAAAGAGTGCTACAGACATATGCTGGAGTCCTGGGTGCAAACAACCCCTGACTAGTAGAGTAGAGAGGGCCCAGATTTGAGTTAATGTACCACTGTATGGGCACACTAACACTATTCCTCTGTTGGAAATGATAGCAGATAATAGTCAAGCTCATTGTGCAGTTGCTGTCAATTTCAGTTTTTCCAAAAGCTTCTTTAATAGGAGGGAAAACCTTTAGAAAATTCCAACTGACAGGTTGTATATTATTGTACAATAAATATTGCTTTCTTACTTGATGCATATCTAATGATAACGTAGGGAAGTAGAACTAACTAAAGGTTCAGTGTTCAAGCTTACATGCAAGGAATATAGTTGGATGGTCCGAAAAGGATATACTGTAGATACTGACAAAGCACCAGAAAATGCACCAGAAAATTGCTGCTGGTAAAATCCCATAATCATATGACAATGTAGAGACCCCATGGTTTAGTTGGGACAGTTAAAGTAAACCGCCACTAGAGAGCACTGAGGGAGTTTATAAATAGGAAAGATAATAAGGGTTCGGGGCCTTTTCTCCCCTGGGTTGCCTTCCAGGGAGGTACTATTAGGGATGTAGCGAACGTCGGAAAAAAAGTTCGCGAACATATTCGCGAACTTGCGCAAAAATGCGAGCGGTTCGCGAACGGTTCGCGAACCCCATAGACTTCAATGGGAAGGCGAACTTTAACATCTAAAAAAGACATTTCTGGCCAGAAAAATGATTTTAAAGTTGTTTAAAGGGTGCAACGACCTGGACAGTGGCATGCCAGAGGGGGATCAAGGGCAAAAATGTATCTGAAAAATCTGCCTGTGTGTGCTTGGAAGAGATAGTGTAGGGGGAGAGCTGTTAGTGATTTCAGGGACAGATGATAGTAAGTTTGCTGGCTAGTAATCTGCTTGATACTGCTCTGTATTGGAACAAAAAAATAAATAAAAGCAGTCCTTACAAGGACTACTGTTATTGCAGCAGTCAGCAGATGAGATCAGAAGCAGGACAGCTGCCCACTGCAGCTACATACAGAGCACTGCAGTAGAAGGTAGATTACTAGCCAGCAAAGCTACCTAAGCTTAAATGTCCCTCAAACCCCTGCAGACTTCTGTCCCTCCAATAACAGAGCAGTATCAAAACGATTACTAGCCAGCAAACTTTCAACTGTCCCTGAAATCACTAACAGGCAGCAGCTCTCTCCCTACACTATCTCTTCAGCACACACAGGCAGAGTGAAAAAAACGCTGCAGGGCTTCGGTTTTTATAGGGAAGGGGAGTGGTCCAGGGGAGAGCTTCCTGATTGGCTGCCATGTACCTGCTGGTCTGGGGTGAGAGGGCAAAAAAAAGCGCCAACAATGGCGAACCCAAAATGGCGAACGTCGCGCGACGTTCGCGAACTTCTGGCGAGCGCGAACACCCGATGTTCGCGCGAACAAGTTCGCCGGCGAACAGTTCGCGCCATCTCTAGGTACTATAGGACCAGGGCTCTAGTCCCGCACAAGATTAGGTACAGCCAGTGTGAGGATCTAATTGTGTTATAGTCGCTCTAGGAGTGAAAGGTGAGTTAGGTTGTGTAGTGAGCAGCCATCGCTCCAACGAGGAGGAATAGTGGGGTTAGAACCCCGTGGCATTTGGGCCACTAGCCTAGGGACTTGTTCTAAGGGTTAGTTGAGGACTAGATAGGGTGCCAAGATCCAAGACCCCAGACAGGGTGAGGTGAGGACCAAATCGAAGCCAAGATACAAGACCCCAAGGGAAAATCCTGACAGCTAGAACTGCCCACTGAGAGGGATTTATCACCCAGTGAGTGAGGGTGAGATCCGATAGAAGATCCTCCGAGATTGGTGTGTTAACTTTCAATTCTATTCATGTATCAATTCTATTCATGGACTTGTCTGTATCTGCTGAAGAGTCTATGGCATGATTGATTCCTCTGCTATTTCCCTTTTCCAATAAATCAGTTACGTTGATTGCACAGTACCAGTGTTGGATTGATTTTCTGCTGCATCGGCCTACACCAGGTACCAGGAGTTGCAGGGAGTTGCATGGGTACACTGGGGGTCTAAGGTACAGTTTAAGCAGTTTCAGCCTGTCACACATAGCCTTAAATTCACAGCGAAAGCACACTCAAGGGTGTGCTACAACAATAACTTTGAAAACTAAACCCAAATCCCCGATCCCCATACTCCCTCCAAAACCACATCATAGGAACCCACAACCAGCAATGCCCTGCTCATCATACCAATCATGCAAATGCACAGCAGGGATGATGGGCCGGGCCAGATTTTTGCTGAGGGCACCTGGAGGACGGCATTCTCCATTACAACCCCCCCACACACACACATACACATAGATTCACATAACTCAGATCTTGTCTGGAAAGGGCAATGGGAAACCCTAGCAACCCTAACTTGTAGAGACCTAAAGTCAAAACTTAAAAAACTGTTTGTTGAATGCTACTATGAGCACATCTGCAATTTACTATAATATAAGATTTCTTAGCCATATAAAGGCACCTCAATTTAAAGTAAATAAAGAAAAGGCTTCCATATTGACAAGGGCACAAAACCAGCAAAAGAGGGAGGACATCTGCAGCTGCTGTTAAAACACAACACTGGACCCAGACATGCTACTCCCTCCAAATTCCTGTGCTTTAAATTGACAATGCATGGACAGCTCCCTCATTTGTAATCTTCTAATTGGAGGGGCAGCCTGAAAATAGAATAAGCTCCTGGAAGACTCTCCTTGGTACATGAATAAACTATGCAAATTCACTAACTTGCGCAGTGTACTGAACGCTACCTTTTACGCTAGACTTCCTTCGTCACCTCAGACCTGGCGAAGCGCAATAGAGTAGATAGGGATTGTTTCAAAAAAAGTCAAATTTCTTTCTAAGTCCCAAAAAACGCTGGCGTGTTTTCTACATGATGGGTGATAGGCTGAAAAAGAACAAAATTTTTTTTGGGGCTCCCCTCCTTCCCCCCTACATTTCCTGACTCATGGCAACTTACCAAGACAGTGGGCACATGTGTAGGGCAAAATAAAATTTTTATTTGCTGAATTGAAGGTTTTTTAGGCATTTGTAGTGCTGATACGTGTTCCTCCATTGAAATTTGAATTTGGCGCCGTATGCAAATGAACCATCGCTAGCGAAACTTCGCTTCACTTGGCGAATTAGCGCTAGCGCAACTTCGCAAACTTACGCTACCCCTGTGCGCAACTTCGGATTTTAGTGAATTTGCGGAGCGCTGGCGAAAATACGCCTGGCGAAGTGCGGCGAAGTGCGGCGAAGTGCGGCGAAGTTGCGCCTGGCGCAACTTCGCATCTTAGTGAATTTGCCCCTTTGTCTGCATGGGACTCACAGAACAGAAGCAGAGTCCTTAATATAAATACTGGTAGTTTGGTATTTTCCCCATTATTTCCAGACCACGCTTTTAATGCTTTTTTCATGCTTTTTTTATGCCCTTTACTAAAAACATTAAAAGGCATAACTAATTGGGTCCACAGTGTATTTCTTCCCTGTATACAGTAATTATACCAAGGGAAGGTGCCATGTTGCTTGCACTGGTAAAGGCATTTTCAATGGACAGCAGTGAAACAGTTTCTTTTAAACTCTTTTCAAAGATTGAAAATGGTTTTCTATAATTATATATTAGTATCCCTGAGCTTATATTAATTTTTTCACTTTCTTGGCTTTTCGTCAGTTTTTATAAAGCAATGCAGATTCCTAAGCACTTCTTTTGGTTGGACTGTGCAGCATTACTGTTATTTGGCCCAAGAAATACGTCTGCAGATTAAATCAGTGAAACACATGTAGAAGTCTGTGGTGTAAAGTGCAGAATGTTACTTGCCGTTATGGAAAAAAGCTAATTTTTATTTATGGTTCCCATGATTCACTTTTATCTGTAGCCTTGGGAGCTATATCGTTGAGTGAAGGGCAAGCTCACAGGACATTCTAACCATCCCATGTGGAATGTCAGAAAACAGATTTAAGAGTTAAAGGAAATCAATCAGATGTCTCTAGATACGTGCTATGATATGTTTTGTTTTGTGCTGCAGCTAAAAATATATCCAAAATGAAGACATATTATTAAGTTATGTTTTACTGTGTTTATTGTTAATATTGACTGTAACAGCTTCGGAAATATATAAAGAATACACAATACCCATTGACCTAGACAGAATTCTAAACAATATACCAATAAAGAAGAGATCTTAATTTTTTATACCCATAATATTTATGGGTAGACTGTATAGTCAAGTCCACTCTTTCTCTGCATGATAAAAGTAAATCTAATTCGGAGTGACTTTGCAATACACATTCATTAAAATTGTTCAGTGGTTATAAAGTTATTTGTAAAGATAATTGCAATTTTACATTTGCTGCTGGTTCTGACTCTGGAAACAATGTTGCAGGAGCCACCTCTCCTTCAGTAAAAACCACAGTTCCCACAATGCCTTGCATGCTTCCCCCAGTTGGTCTCTGAGCACTTGCAAGAGCTTGTGTGTCCCTTAGTGCTCTTGCAATTCTTTATAAAGAGTCCTTTTGTTTTCAGGCACATTTGCAAACAATTTTGCTTATTGTAGCTTATTGTATATGTATAAAACCCTTGCCAGGTCTTCAGTAAGCTTGAAAGGAAATAGTAAAATATCCAAATTGTGAAAGAAAAACATAATTTTTTCATAATGCCAGATCTAGAGGGCAGTATGGAACTATTAGATTTGTTTTTAGCTTATGTACAATTATTTGCACTCTATATACCTCCCCACCCCTCCTTGTCTCTGTATGTCTCATCTCCTAATAGACTCTGACCTCTTTAGGGTAGGGAACTCATCCCAATTGTGTATTACCTCGCATTTAAACATATATCTATTTATTATTACTCTCTAATTTATAATAAAGATACCACTGTTTGTGTTTACACCTTGTAAAGCATTGTGTGCATTTGTGGTGCTATATGAATAAATACATACATTCATAGAATATCCAAAGAGTAATCTCTATTTCTCTTGCTATGTGTATGGAGACGGTCGGACTGGGGGGCCTGGGGCCCACCTGGACTAATGTCCAGGGCCCCCTCCGACCCCCGTCCCCCTACTATGATGCGCAGAGCGCGCAGGCATCGGTGCGCCTGCTTTAAGGCACCGCTGGGCGCTAGTGATGGGTGAATTTATTTGGCAGGTGTGAATTCATGGCAAATTTGGGCGATTCACCGCCAGTGAATAAATTCGCTAAACGCACGCGAAAATTCACCGGCATCAAAAAAAAATTTCTGCCAGCGTCGGAAAAAACGGACACCGGCATAAAAGACGTGCGCCGGCGTAAAAAATGAGACGCCAGCGCCGTTTTGCGAATTCGCACATTTTTCGGCGAAGCCAAACAACGCAAATTCGCCCATCACTACTGGGCGCTCCTGAATGAATACGTGCTGCACGCATGCGCAGATATCGCTGTGCGATGCCTAGAAAAAACGTTTTTTTTGTATTCCGATACGCAGAGGGGACTGGCCCGGTGGGGGCCCATTTCGGGGGCCCACCGGGTTTTTTCCAGGTGTCCCGCCGGGCCAGTCCAACATATACCGTATATATATATATATTGAAATGAAAAGTACAGTAAGGCAGTACATCCCGTTTTTCATCACTGGTTCAATGAATAGGGCTTGTTCTGAACATAATTTTCTCCTACTGTTTAAATTCTATTGTTTAAATTAAGAAATTTATTTCAATGTTACTTGACAGGGCAAAATCTGAAATTGACGTAAAGTCAAATTTTACTTTCTGTTTGTATTGGTACAATTAAAACAAACAGTCCAATGTATTATGAGCACTTCTTTGTCCCCTGCAGCTGGAGGAAGGGAAGGATTTGTTTATGCAGAGGCTTCTCAGTGGATTGCTAATTTGTTTGAACATAGAATGTAGAAGCAGAATGTAATTTTACTTTTAATTTTACAATATGCCCAGTTTAGTGCAAGAACAAATAATATCTTTATTTAGACAAAAGGCCAAAGGAATGTTTAGTACAAACTCTATTAATTAAACTAAGGTTGAAAAGGGGGTATACTGCTACTTTAACTCACCATAAATAAGGGGCTATCCTATTATTTTTATTTTTTGTTCTTATTCATGGTTATACCAGTCCTCTTCTTTGTGATATTCCAGCCTTGCAAACTAGTTTTGTTTATTTCAGAAATGCTTTTTGAGCAGTAATGTGGTATATTCACCTCTAAAATATTCCCTATCAACCCAAATTAAGTGCAATGTCTATGTGCAGCAGGTTTGAGTAACAATAATAACTAATAATCCCAGGATATATTTGGCCCCTTGGTGTGTTTTTGTATTTTTACCTCCACCCCAATTCTCTATTTGCTATGAAGAACAGAATTCTCGGTCCTTGTATTGTGCTGATTTTCTGCTGAGAAAATCCTTCTGTGCTTTTGCGAGTATATTCACAAAATGAATGTGTTGTGTTCTGTAGCCAGGACTCTGGTACTGGGAGAATGGGAAGCCTAGAGACTGGTATTGAAGAGTAATGCAGCTGGCATTCAACTGGCAGAATATCAACCATCCTTTGTGAGCTGTGCTCTTTTCTTTCTCGGATTCTATAAAATGCTGCTATTTGTGTGACTCCTGGAAACAGTTGCTGTATCGAGATCCCTATTCAGAGAACCATTATTTATTATTACTGCTTGATTATGTGTATAGTTTTTTTTTGTAGTTTTAAATAGCTTTATTTAAATCCGTCCCATGAGTGATAATGCTTCTGGTGTAACTTTAGGAAAGTCCCAACTTACATAAAGTTAACTTATAGCTTCTCGGTTCAGGGTGGGAACTACTACATTTACTGTAGATTGGACAAGTGCAACATTAGGCACTTGCTTACAATTAATTTATCAGAAGAGGCAGGATGGATTCAATGGTGCTCAGTTGAAATATACTGAAGTGCAAGGAATATGTTTTGGCTGCAAGTAGGGGTATGAAACCGTTATCTGGAAAACCCTTCATTAACAAAGCTTGGAATTAAATAAAGGGGCATCTCCCCTACAGCAGTGTACCAACATCAGCAAAAATATCTTTGAAGGGGTCTGGAACTACTAAAACTTTTCCTTGGCCGTGCACGTGCACTCCCTTGTGTATGTGCACTAAAACTTTATAGCGTGCATGTCTTCCCGCTTGTGTGCGTGTAACCTGAAGACATGAAGTATGGAAGACTTTCTCTTAAACAGTTTAAGTTTATTGCTGCGATTCCTTTATAACAGGTAAACAGTGGCAGAACCTTTTCTCCTCACCTCTCCCTAACAAAGACTGCTGTCCCTTCCTCTATCACTGCCAGAATGGCCTCCGTATTTCCTGTACCAGTATGCTTTATTCACTCTTCAGTACCAACAACTTTCACAGTTCAACTTATGACTCACTGCCACCTAGTGGCCAAACTGATTATATATTAACTATTTAACAATTCACATTTTGCCTCCTTACATGCGCACCGCCCACACAAGAACCAGACACAACCAGGCATCCTAATTCTCGGTTAGAATCATTGCTATAGAGGAAGCTGACCTGCAGTCTGGGTCCCCACATTCCATGGCCCCCCAAGCAACATCATCTGCTTCCTTTCAAGTTACGCCACTGTTCCCATAGATCCCATAGATCCTATTTGAAGCATATACAGTGCTACGCAATATGTTGGCGCTATATAAATACATGTTAATAATAATATAATTCCAGTTTTCAAAAATATTTTTTCCACTGCAATAACAAAGTAGTGCCTTGTACTTTGTGGAAACCAAGAACCATGGATCCATATTGGTGGGAAAACAATCATATTGGGTTTATATAATGTTGAAATAATTTTAGAACTTTGGTACAGTGGTCCAATTTACAGAAAGATCTTTTATCCAGAAAGCCTCAGATCCCAAGCATTTAGATAAACCAGAACATGAATCCATTACCTGTATTTGTAATAATTGTCATCAATACATGAAACAATTGTATCCATTAAATGCTCCCTGATCATTTCTTGCAGAAGGTACCTGACGTATCAAACTTTGTACCTTTATTCGATAACCCTCCCCCCTTAGTTTTTTATAGTGATGTTTGAATAATAAAATGGTGACCATAATAATAATAATAATAATAATAATAATAATAATAATAATAATAAATATATATTACTGCTGTATCTAACATGAACCAAGTTTTAATGAGCAGTATTCTCAAAAGTTATGTGTAACTGGCCCATCTGGCCTTACTTCTTTTACGTTATGAGTTTTTTCTGGTAGTTTCCAAGGAAAGTACCAACTGCCTGAGGTCAGTCAGCTTCTATTGACAAACAGATTGTGGTTTTGGTTGATCTCATTTTCACAGTTTCATTTTCATTTCTATTCAGTGCTCAGATATAGTTCACAGAGCATGTTCAGCTTTCAGGTGATGTTTAATGTTTTGTATTGACACTGAGCAAGAAGTTAAAAGGCTTGGGTTTAATGTATTAACTAGCAGGCGTATGAGCTGTTGGTCCAGTTAATAGAAACATTTTACTTAGCAGTAATATGTCTCTTAGTAGGGATATGGTCATCAAACTAAAATTTGCTATGTGCAGGGCAGTGTGGAAAGTGCAAAAAAACAGGCATAATTCACAGTTTTTTCTACACTATGCACCCTGCATGCAGAAGAATTCGTGCAGCTTTACAGACCTTAGGGAAGTAGATATTGTGCAAAAATTATTTTCTTACAGGCCATTTTGTCAACGTTCAAATCAAATTATTACGTCATTCCCCTTTTTTTTTAAAGGGCAAGTCAACCCCAAAATAAAAATGTGCCTATTTAAAGAAAACATTATTCTAAGCAGCTCTCCAATATACATTCATTAAAAAACTTCCAGTGCTTTTAAAAAGTTATTTGTAAAAAGTTTGCTATTAAAAGCAGCCTTTGCTTAACTCCTGTTTATTACTTTTTAAACAATGTTGCAAAAGTCTTGGTTCCCCAGCAAAGTCAGGTCTGTTAATCAGTTGCTTGTCTTAGGTTGTATCAACAGTCTTAGCCATCAAGGCAGAGAATAGAAAGGGACAGACAAATACTGTTTTCAATAGCAATACATATAAAAATACATTAAAAACCATAGATGTGTAATGACTGTATATTGCAAAGTTGCTTAGTATAATATTTTCTTTTATCAGGCAAATTTTTATTTTGGGGTTGACTTGCCCTTTAAAATCATGAATTTGAGCTTCCAATAGTCAAAACTCTCCTAGCAAAATTTAAGCTGATTCGAGTTTTCCCATTTTTTGGGGAGCTTGTCGAATGCCACTTGCATTTGAGTTTTATTTTCATGTATACACTCTAACAAGTTTATTAGATTATAGTCTGTTAATAAACAAACACACATTCCAGTTTGGTAAGCTTTCCTGTTTCTTGGAATTAAAAAAAATTCTAAAAACGTTTTTGATAAATATGCCTCCCCGTCTCCTTTCAATGGTAACGAAGAGAAATACTAAAACATTCACAATTTTGTATAGCTTGCAGATGTTTGTATATGTTATAAAAATGAGACTGTTTACCAACACACATGAGATTTGGCAACAGAAAAATAGCTGATTATAGATTTTGTTTCTGCAGTGGTTTGTAAAGTGAACAAGGTCATTAAATGCATCCTTGCCTTGGGTTATATGACGTATTAGCCAGGATGCCTGATCAGAGCAGAGACTCTAATCTAAGCCATTAACATAGATCACCCATTTAATTGGATCTAAAATAAAAATAAGACATTTACTAAGTGTGCTTTAAATGGCATGTAAAGGTAAAAAAATAAAATCTTTTTTATTTTCTTTAATTTCTTTTACTTTCTTTAATGAAAAAGAAGCCTATCTCCAATATACTTTAATTAAAAAATGTGTACTGTTTTTATAAGAAACCTGACTGTATGCAGTGAAATTCTCCTTTTATTTACTGCTGTGGATATGAATTGTCAGATGGCCCCTAACTGCTGAGCAGGGAAACAATTATACTTATGAACAGCGGGGGAGCCCCTGCCTTACTTCCCAGCCATGCAGAACTCAAGCAGCTTTGTTTATGACGATCCCTAAGCAGCCCAGACCACACTGAGCATGTGCACAGTCTTAGTCTTGCAAAGATATTTAACAAAGTTACAAGATGGTGACCCCCTGTAGCCAACTTTGAAAGCATAAATTATTTGTTTGATTAGGCTTGTGGTGCAGTGAGTTCATGTTTATGTTTAGTATATAAAATACAGCATTTCTAGCCTTATTCTGTTTTAGACTTTACATGCCCTTTAATGGTCAATTTACTGCTTTAAAGCAGGTTTCTACTTCCAGCATCATGGTTTTGGCTCAGCTAATTTGTCTTAGAGCTGCTGCTGGTGGCAAAGGGGTTAATTGAATATGAGATGCTGACAGAAGCCAATAAATTGCTAGCGGTGGCTTTCACAAACAGTGCTTTGGGGAAAATGATCCAATGCTTGTGAAGCGGCAGCGATTGCCTGAAGCAGTGGAGAATGTACAGAGCAGAGTTCTTTTTAAAGGAGCCCCTAACAGTTCAGTCCTCTAACAAGTATTAAGCATTTTGCTTTCATTGTTTTTATAACATCATTATTCCCCAAACTGGTATCATTACCAGAAAGTTCTACTTTTTAATCTTCTGATGATTTAGGTCGTTATACTTTTAGAGCACCATGCCTCCCTAACCCGCCTCCCTAACCTGCCACACATTACACTGATCACAATTATATTATAATTTTCTTAAAGCGCAAATCAGGGCTTTCATACGCACAATCCTTGAGGTATACCCATACATGTCAGGTAACAACACAGCATTTCAGAGCCAGCACCTAATGACATGTTGAGATAGCATACCACATGGATAGCTGCACCCTCAGGATCTCTCCACCATGACCTAGTAACTTAGTAAGTTAGGTTGAAAAAAGACACATGCCCATCAAGTTCAACCTTTTAGGTATATAACCTGCCTAACTGCTAATTGATTCAAAGGAAGACAAAAAAAATCCTCTCCAATTTGCCTCGGGGGGGGGGGAGGATTCCTTCCTGACTCCAAAACTGCAATCGGACCAGTCCCTGGATCAACCCTGTACTATGAGCTATCTCCCATAACCCTGTATTCCCCTATTTGCTAAAGCCATCCAGACCCTTCTTAAAGCTATCTAATGTATCAGCCTGTACAACTGATTAAGGGAGAGAATACCAAATCTTACGGCTCTCACTGTAAAAACCCCATCCAAATATTTAAACTTGGCCAGTTTTTCCTCATAACTGAGATTTTCCATACCTTTTACCAGCTTAGTTGCAATTCTCTGTACCCTCTCTAATAAAATAATATCCCATTTGAGCAATGGAGACCAAAACTGTATGGCATATTCTAGATGGGGCCTTAACAGTGCTCTATACACTGGAAGAATAACCCCTTCCTCCTTTGAATCAATGCCCCTTTTAAGCTCAAGACCTTATTTGCCCTTGCAGCTGCTGACTGGTATTGTTTGCTACAGCCAAGTTTATCATCAACAGGGACTCCAAGGTGCTTTTCCATTATGGTTTTCCCTAGTTCAGTTTCATTAAGGGTACAAGTGGCTTGCATAATTTTACATCAGGAACATGACTTTACATTTATCGATATTGAATCTCATCTGCCACTTAGCTGCCCAGATTGAGAGAATGTACCATTAACAACAACAACCCTCTGTACCCGATCCTGTAGCCATTTACCTATCCATGTACAAAAGTCTTCGTTAAGCCCAACAGTCCTTAGTTTAAAAAGCAGTCATTTGTGGTCCATTGCATCAAAAGCTTTGGCAAAATCCCCACCTGGATCCCCACACGTTGGATCAGGGAAATCACTAAACCTGATTCCCTATTAGGCTGTGGTCCCTACACTACAGGCCAGTCTTCCCTGAAGGGAGAGCTACCCCCTCATAGTTGGAGCAAAAGCTGCTCTTGTTCACTAGTTATATTTGCTCACTTTCTTAGAGAAAGTACTCCTACAGAGAACTACCCTGTTCTGACTACACCTCATTCACGGGGTCCCTGTATCCCAGACTTCACCAAGGGCATCACCACCCTTTGGGCCTTCCTTTACTGGGGCAAAGTCCCAGGCTCCCAGCAGCATCCACTCCCACCTGGAGATGGAGGCAATGAAGAAGACCCACCCTCTGTCCAGCACTATTCTGATATATGACAAGAATTGGTCATCAGTCTCTGGGCCAATGGTATACATTATGCCAACAAGCAAAAGAAGAGACATGGGCTTCTGCCCAACCAATAGAGAATAGGGTAGGTATTTAAAGCCAAAGGGTGGGTCAAACCTATGGGTCCCTACAAAAAAGCATTGTTGTCTGAATTATATATTGATCTAATTTTTGTCCACTTGCATTTGCCCTATAAAGCAAATGAAGAAGATATCATCATATAAACCTGGTTATAATTTTAAAAAGATGCCTGGCACATGTCTAGGGATTTGGATTTGGAATGAAACTCATAACTGATGCAATATTTAGTCAGCAATTCTAGCATAAATGTATTCTACACTGCAGCTGCTTTATTTGGACACATATTTAAACCACTGCCCATCCTTCTCTTCCTTTTTCTCTTATAGCATAGGCATCTTCTATGGGTTGTCTATACAAACTAACACCTGTTGCTTGTGTTCAAAGGAAAACAACTTTGCTTCTCTTTATATGTGCATTCATACACAATATATTGTGACTACATTGTTTTGCACAGGAAAGTATGGAGAAAGCCCCATTCTTATGTACAGAGACCATATTGCAAGAGGAAAAAAACAATTATACTATTCGCATTCAAGCTCTATTAATTTGAAATTTTAAAAATGTGATAGCTCTTTTAAGTTCTTTTAAACACTAAGGGTCTTGGCCAGAATGCCCAGAATGCCCTGTTTCTGTGTCCATTTGAACATGATGCATGGTTCACACATGATGAAATTCAAGTCCGGGGCCAGATGGTATTCATCCCAGGGTACTTAGCAAGCTTAGCTCTGTGATTGCCAAACCTCTTTAATTAATTTTTCAGGATTCATTGAGATCTGGCATAGTGCCGAGAGACTGGCAAATTGCTAATGTGGTGCCTCTATTCAAAAAAGGATCCCATTCTCAGCCTCAAAACTAAAGGCCAGTTAGTCTGACGTCAGTGGTAGGAAAGCTTTTTGAAGGGTTAATAAAGGATAGGATACTGGACTTCATAGCAAATCATAATACTATGAGTTTGTACCAGCATGGTTTTATGCGTAATAGATCTTGCCAGACTAACTTAATTTCTTTTTATCAGAAGGTACAGTAAGTAGAGACCTCAATTCTGGGATGGCAGTGGATGTGATTTACTTAGACTTTGCTAAAGCATTTGATACAGTGCCACACAAAAGGTTACTGGTTAAATTAAGGAATGTTGGCCTGGAACATAGTATTTGTACCTGGATAGAGAACTGGCTAAAAGATAGACTACAAAGAGTGGTGGTAAATGGAACATTTTCTAATTGGACCAGTGTTGTTAGTGGAGTACCACAGGGCTCTGTACTAGGTCCCTTGCTTTTCAACTTGTTTATTAATGAACTGGAGGTGGGCATTGAAAGTACTATTTCTATTTTTGCAGATGATACTAAATTGTGCAGAACTATAGGTTCCATGCAGGATGCTGCCACTGCTGCAGAGTGATTTGTCTAAGTTGGAAAACTGGGCAGCAAACTGGAAAATGAGGTTCAATGTTGATAAATGCAGGTTATGCACTTTGTCAAAAATAATATAAATGCAAGTTATACACTAAATGGCAGTGTGTTGGGAGTTTCCATAAATGAGAAGGATCTAGGGGTTTTTGTAGATAACAAGTTGTCTAATCCTGGGCAGTGTCATTCTGTGGCTACTAAAGCAAATAAAGTTCTGTCTTGCGTAAAAAAGGGCATTAACTCAAGGGATGAAAACATAATTATGTCTCTTTATAGGTCCCTGGTAAGGCCTCATCTGGAGTATGCAGTGTAGTTTCGGACTCCAGTCCTTAAGAGGGATGTAAATGAGCTGGAGAGAGTGCAGAGACTAAGTGCAACTAAATTGGTTAGAGGGATGAAAGACTTAAATTATGAGGGTAGACTGTCAAGGTTGGGGTTGTTTTCTCTGGAAAAAAGGCGCTTGCGAGGGGACATGATTACACTTTACAAGTACATTAGAGGACATTATAGACAAATAGCAGGGGACCTTTTTACCCATAAAGTGGATCACCAGAGGCCACCCCTTTAGACTAGAAGAAAATAACTTTCATTCGAAGCAACGTAGGGGGTTCTTCACAGTCAGCTGATTCAGTTAATGCCTTTAAGAATGGCTTGGATGATTATTTGGACAGACATAATATCAAAGGCTATTGTGATACTAAGCTCTATAGTTAGTATAGGTATGTGTATATAGAATTTAATTAAAAGTAGAGAGGGGTGTGTTTATGGATGCGGGGTTTTCATTTGGAGGGGTTGAACTTGATGGAATTTGTCTTTTTTCAACCCAATTTAACTATGTAACTATGTAACTATATGTATGTATATATACTATTATTCATAAAGTGCTACTAGGATGCCCACAATTATACAATATAGAAAAGGGAGGGCCAATATTATGATCAATTAAAAGTAAGGACCATCTGGTAAAAGACACAGAAGGAAGTGGGTCAAAGCCTCACAAGTAGCCCTGATAATGTAGTGTTCTATGTTTTGACAGGTCACTGACTTATCCATGTGAAAAAAAAGGGTTCTACATTATGTCACCATGAAACATTATTGTAAAGGAAGCTGCACACCTACCCTTGTGCATCTAAGGTTCTGATTGACATAACTTGATTATATACCACTTTATACCTTAAACTAAAGCTCCAATTTTGTCTACAAGAAAGTCATCCATGCAACCATAGACCTCACTCAGTATATGGACAACAAAACAACAATAACCTTGAAACAATCTACTGTTGTATCTGAAATGTTGTTTGGGTTATTTATAAAATACATTTCTGTGACTGATAAATCTGTTTACTACCAGCAAGTAATAAGGATGTGTTCAGTGAATTATTTATGATTGTTATAATAGTCAATGAATGGATTTGCACAAAGAGCATTGATCAAGCCATTAATCAGCCAGCAGGGGGTAGTAAAGCTGCAGAGTAGTCTATCTTTCTAGCCTGGATTTACATTATGAAAAGAGATCATTGAATCAACATTTTTACATACCAGTATGACAGATCATTATGTGCTTAGAATGCCGTGTTATAATTGGTATTTTTCTCATGGTCTTAAGGGGGACTGTTCTGCAAATATCCTGTTGGCTAGACATATTTTTTGTGACTTTTTGAGCTGGATGTGGACTTAGAAAGATAATAGAATCACTTTTAAATGTCTGCTTGCTCTAATCCACTTCATATATAAATTTTAAATAGTGATGGGCGAATAAATTCACCTGGCATGAGTTTGTGGCGAATTTCCGCATTTCACCGCAAACAAATAAATTTGCGAAACTCCATCGAAAATTTGCAGGTGTCAAAAAATTTTGGACACGCGTCTGTAAGGTCGCTCGCGTCAAAATTGCTGCGCATCAACACTACTTGGACACCAATTGATTTTTACACTGGAAAATTAAAGCGGGCGTCAATTTTCGTTTTTCACAAATTTTTTACGACTTTGTCACCATTTCGCGAATTGTAAATGCAATATCTATCTTTACCTAGTGCTCCGGTTTGCCCTCTCTCATTTGTAAATTAATCACTCCCAATGTCGAGCCAGGGTGCAGTATTGCTATTTAACATATGATTTTCGATTACCTGTACCCACTTGGTATCATGACACTTTAATTGCATTTTTTGAGTATAGTAAACTGAAACAAGTGGCGTTGGCCATATGACTATGAGATATGTCAGTGTTCAATCATGGCTCTGCCCTACAAATAAATTCTCTTGGAATAGGAGAAGCCTATATTAAACTGTATCTAACAGTACAAATTTGTTTGGCAGTGCAACTAAGAATTTACCTTCTAGATTGAACAGCCCATAACCATGGCCTCTGGGCCTTTTGCCTTGCAATTACATTACCTGATGATCTTGGTTAAGAAGCATATGCCAGTCAACACATCTCATGGTGCATTGCCCAGCTCCACTGACTCAAAATATGATTACCATTGACATCCAAGTGTCTCTAAGGAGCATACCATTGGTAAAAGTCAAGCTAAGAAAAGGCAGGTAGTTGTTTAAACTGTTCACATGATAATGTGATTGTGTTATAATTGCTCCTAATTTCACCTCCATAAAGCTAACTCAGCCTACACTTATAGACTATTATTTTTTTGATTGCAGGATTTCGTTTGACATTTCTCAGAATTTCACACTTTTTGCAGGATTCAGATTGGCCCCTAGCATTCAGCAGAACTGCATCTAAAATGTTGTGGTACAACTGAAAACAAATGCAGTATTTGTCAAAAATGTTTATTATTAGAATTCAAATTAGTTTGGTTCTGTTTATTTATTTTATTATTACGAAGTAGCAATGTATTCTGCAGCATTTAATTATAAATGGGCGTATCCAGATTACATACTGAATTCAAAACAACCAATACAAGAGGTAAAGAGGGCCCTGTGCAAAAGAGCTAACAATCTAAAGCAGGTGAATCTTTTGTGGAAGGTCTATTACTATATGATATCATGATACATGATATATATGATGCTACATGATATATTTGGCACACCCCTAATCATTTTATACATGTTTAACCCTTAGGGATGGCACAGAAGTTGGACAAAGTACAGGTATGGGACCTGTTATCCAGAATGCTCGGGACCTGGGGTTTTCCGGATGACGGATCTTTCCGTAATTTGGGTCTTCATGCCTTAAGTCTACTAGAAATTCATTTAAACATTAAATAAACCCAATAGGCTGGTTTTGCTTCCAATAAGGATTAATTATATCTTAGTTTGGATCAAGTACAAGCTACTGTTTTATTATTACATAGAAAAAGGAAATCATTTTTAAAAATTTGGATTATTTGAATAAAATGGAGTCTATGGGAGACAGCCATTCCGTAATTCGGAGCTTTCTGGATATCGGGTTTCCGGATAAGGGATCCTATACCTGTAATTGCTAAACCAGAAATGACTCATATTTTAAATTATATTACAGTTTAAAGGTGTTTGTATGTTTCCTATAAACTGAACTCAAATTCCAGTACATGGAATGGCGCAGAAACCAGTGGCTACCCAGAAAAACACAATGAATTAAAGGAAGTTGTTGTGTTGTTTCAGCTGCTTCACGTAAGTCTGTTGCATTGGTATGCTCCTATTTAAAAAGACTGAGAGTTTCCAAACTTACATGAAAGATGTAGCAGACTGTGAAAGAGGCAGAGATGTTGGTGTCTGGGCTGTGAATTGATGCTTCAGTCTCATAAAGGACATCATTATTAAAAAAGTAGTGATGGGCGAATTTGCTTTGCTGAAAGGTTTGCGAAATTTGCAAAACGGCGAAAAATTCTTTTTACTCCATGTTCTTTTTAAACTAAAATATTTTGAATCCAAGTTTTTGAGTGCAACAGTCAGCCCTGACACATTAGTAATGTGTGGTAAACTATAATTCAAAAAGAATATTACTCTAGAGATGCAAATGTCTGAAACTGGCAAATATTACCTGGAAACAAGTTTTTGAATCTGCGATTCCAACCACTGACCACATCTCATAGGTGGCCCTGGCATTAATGAAGTCATTTGTGGTAAATCAATCCTGATCTCAGATGTTCTAGGGCTGAGCTGGCACAAAAAGGCCTATACACTAAATATCTTCATTATTAAATATGTGAAAGACTCTGTTTAGCTCTTGGCGTTAAACAGGAAGGATTTGTATCTCAACAAGTTTATCTGTACCTTTTTTCTGGTCCAATAATCCAGTAGTTAACTTATCTTAAAGTTTGTTGCTATACAAATTGAGCTATCGTTACAATTATGTTATATATATATATATCTATATATAAAACATTCCTGATTTTTTTAGTGGTTTGTACAATAACAGCATTTTAATAATGTGCAGTAATAATGAGCAATGTGAATAATCTCCTTAGGTTTATACAGCACTGCATTCAAATGTTTTGTATATATACATACACTGGGAAATAGAGCTAAAGTGCAGCCAAATATGGACCAACATGAAAGAAAACAACAGAAACAACAAATATACGGGAGAAGAAATGTGCCAAAAAACTACAAGGTGTTTTTTGTTACTTCTAATGCTTGTGCAAAGTACAAACAAATTGTGCTTTTCTCACTGCTTTTATTGGGTCCTGTTGCAGATCTCTGCATTTTATTTTGAGCACAGAGACCTGCAGCTGCCCATTGAATACACTGCTGCCTGCGTTTGGTATACAGGTATTGTGAGAAGATATGGTGATGCCCGCCGTTTCCTACTTGACATGCTGCAGAACGTACATTCGTATCTGTTTATTTCAGTGCAGACGCTTGACGTCATTAGGCATGGCACGAATTTCAAATATTTTTAGGGCTACTCTTCAAATGTGCATTACCCAACATAAAGGTTATTTAATAGTTCCTGGGTGTTTCTAAGCCAGTTCTGAGATTCTATTTTTGACCCTTGACTGCCACTGACCTAGCCATCCTGCTGCCTGAACTGATCCCTGCCTGTATTGACTATTCTTCTGATCTAGATTTGGTGCTGTGCTGCTTCTCTGTGTATGACCTTAGCCTGTGACCCCAACCTCACTTCTGCTGTCTGTTTGGTACCGCATTGCCTGTTTGGTTTGACCCGGCCCATTCCTTGTGTTTTGCTGACTGCTACCCCGTCCCTTCAATACACACTCAGTTCCTGTGTTCGTCCTGAATCCTACTGTACTTAACCCCACAAAGTGATCTCCTAGCACAAGGCAGTGGTTAGTTAGATCATCACGTTTAAGTGCACTGCCATAGTACTACCAAAAATAACCAGGGAACTGGCCAAGCATCAATATATATATATATATATATATATATATATATATATATATATATATATGTATGTGTATATATATATATATATATATATAATGTATAATATCTAACACTCTAACAATGTTCTTTGTTCTTTTCATTAAATGATTTCCTCTAACGCTGTCCTATCTAAATACCAACCTTGATTGTTATTCATTGCTTCTTACAACCTAGCACCTTAAATACAAAGTTCATTCAGCGCTTAAATTGTGAAATCTTCAACTGGTGCAAAGAATCTTGATTGCAGCCGCTCTTCACTGGTCCACACTGCTGGACTCTCCAATATAAAACAAATCTCTGTAGGGAAGGGCAAAAATGGATACTATGGTGCAGTACCCTTAAATTTGTGTATAAAAGTGCCAAGTGCAACACACTGTGCTGTGTTAATTACGAAACACTTGTTTAAAAAAGTGCCATGTGCTGTAGACCCTTCAGGTAAGTTAGACCAAGAATGGTAAATCAGAGCACCTCTGGTGAAATTGCCTACTCACCAGATTTTCAAAGTATGTACACATCAAGCAAACTGGTGCTGACACCAAGGTGTCCTAGAGTATTAACGCAATGTTCATGAAAAGAAGAAATATATGATAGTGCAGACGTATTTATTTAAAATTAGGGATGGGAGAATTTTTTTGCCTTGTTTTGCCGAAAAAATGACGCCCATAGAGTTGTATGGCGTCATGCGTCAAAACAAAAAGACGTGCGTCAAAAAAATTTGCCGCACGACAAATTTTTTTGGCGCCCATAGACTTTAATGGGCGTAGGCGTCATTTCATCTGTGACATTTCGCTGGCGGCGAATTTGTGGCGAAAATAAATGGGTCAAATTCGCCCATCCCTATTTAAAATTAATGTGCCCCACAAACAGATTATACTCACAAGATAACATGAAATTGAAAAACGCGTTTCTCGTGGAGTGCCATGCTTCTTCAGAAGGAAAATTACTAACCCCACCCTCAGTCCAACCATAGAAAAATTCATTTACTTATGGTGAGCTATTTGTGGCAGCATTTGCATATTGAATTATATGGCCAATCATAAGCACATATGTAAATAGGGCAATGGAACTGCTCTCCCCAATGTTGCCAACTATGGACCTACCTATATTGAAACCATTTTACAATAAGGCAAGGGGCCCCCATGCCAACTAACCACACCCCATGTACCAAAACCACAAAAGTTTAAGAAGGCCACAACCGAAAAAAGTTAAAAAGCTGCCAAGTCTAAGTCTATGTTTAAATCATGAGGTTGTAAACTATTCAGCTCAAAATCCAAAAGGTCTCTCTTTGCCTCAGCCTAATAAGTCTGTCTCCTCCTTTAAAACTGGCAGGAATTTGTTCAAGAACTAAAAACATTGTACCCTTAGGATCACTATTGTGGCTCTCTTTATAATGTCTGGAAACACCTTTGACACCACATGTCTGCTACATACAATGCTGTTCTAACTTCTGTACCCCGGCGGTTTCAGAACACTTTACACATCCATTCATGCAACTCTCACAAGTAACAACTAGGAGTTGCATGACACATTGGATAATCCTATCACAGTAACTACACAGAATCAAGACCTCTGTGAATTTCTTCAGATGTCACCTCTTTGAAGAGTTACAATGTGCCATTGTGATAGGATTAGTGGAATAGTATATATGCCAAGAACCTCCCACACCAGTCAGTTGAATTGAAGAAGCTGCTCGGATGAGTAGTGAAACGTGTTCATTGATTACTCAGCAAGTTCAGTTGTTTTTAAATATACCTATACTAGATATACCATGACCTGGATGAATGAAAATCTTCATAGTCACAGTAAAATACTTTTGAAGATTTCCTTATACCCTCAATTGTTATACATATTTTCCAAGTATTTTTAGGCTAACCATAGACATGTTTATCACAGTATATTAGTTGATTTGTCTGTTCCTCCAAAATCATCACCAGGTTTGTTAGTCTCACTGTAGCTGTTTGCTGAATGACCTGACAACAAAGAGCCTGGGAGGTGCATTAAGCACTAAGTGCACACAAATCCTCTGTGCATGAATCATTTCAAGAAATAAAATAACAAATGACCATAAGCTTTCCATTACTGTCTAGTTCAGCTCTTAAGAAGTATCTGTCTAGAAGTGCATGACAAATGGGTGTCAGGCAACAATAACTAGGATAAATATCACCCACTGAAAAAAAGCTGTTTAGATAATAAGTCCATACAATGTACTGTATATATTTCTCATATTATTAGTTTATTGGGAATAGTTGGCAAGTAATTTATAGTCCAAACTAGAACACTCTGAGAGTCAGAAAACAGGAGTGAATGTAAAAGAAGTTTTAAGGCATAGGACATTATAATAATAATCTGAAAAGCCAGAGCTAAATTTAGAATTTATTCCAACTGGCAGCCGAGTGTTTCAGAATGATTCAGGACATGTCACCGCCTCAACTGTCTAAGTTAACTTTCTTGATACCCTGAAGCAGGTCAGATCTACCCCAGTTACATGTTAAAAATCATTTGGATACATTGGTCTATGTGTTTTAATATCAAGAATACAGTAGTGGATACTGCTTTATATGCAGCTACAGTCCCAATGTAAGTAACACTTAAATTGTAACTTATAGATACAAAAGTGGATTGATTATTATAAGCTCCTGAGGACTGAGCAGAATTTTTAGACTTTTGATTACTTGCTGTTGGAGCACAAAATACATATGGTTACAGTTGTGTTCCCCCAAAACTAATTATGTACCTCCCAAACCTCGTCTATTCTAAAATAATAATTTTATAAATGTTGGCTTCTGTATGAAATTTCACTTTTCTGTTCTAATTGTGGGGGCAAAGTGGATCCAAGTGTGGGGAGGACAGCCTGGTGAGGACAGTGCTACAGGGATGGTGTCAATGTTTTTTTAACAGCAAATTGGAACAGTAAACTACGTCTTTGATTTTATTGTTTGGCTCCGATTTAAATCAGCACCTTTTTTAAATGGCTAAAATTGCAGACCTTTTTGACCCAAGTCATGGCTGTCTATCTTATTTTCTGGATGCAGCAGAGATGTATAAAGCTATGATCTGTCGTTTTATTTCACATGTGAAGCTATTGCTTTAAGAGCTCAGAATATGCATTAATCCTCTAATCGGGTCACTGCTGGTGCACAATAGCAACGTCTTACCCTTGGTATTTTAGCAGGTTAATATGCAGACAAATTGCAAGGGTGTAACATATGGAACCACTTCTAAATCCAGTTCAATGCATCACCATTTTTCACTCTGTTTATCTTCAGACGAATGGTCCCCAGTCCATGGCCATGAGGGAGCCATGTACAGTGCTGACTTCAGTGTGAGCTGTATAGCCAGATGGCCTCCAGAGGGTCAGATCTAAACAAGCTGACAAAGAGTGAGAACTGTGCAGAGAAGCATCAGGAGACACTTATAATTTACCTTCTCAGGAGAAAAAATGTAAAATAAATAGTAATTGTTCAACACAATATTAATTGCTGTATAAACAAGACAATTGAGAGTTTCCAGAGATACTACATGACACTCAGTTAACCCTCTTGTATCTGGCCTGCCAGCCCACCAACACAGCAGCACAGAACTGCTGTTGAAGTCATAATATAATGAAATTCTTAATTAACAGGGACCTCCAGAAACCACCCCAGGAAATGCACATTGTTTTAAAACCAAGTGCAAAGTGGTATCTCTGGTACCCATGAAGTACATAAAGAACTGCATTGGTAGCAAATACCTTTATAATGACTGTGAATGGGTTGCAGCTCTCTAACACCTAGTTGTATAAATAACTGCATGCATTTTCCCACATGGTAAATGTGTAATTAGATAATAGAGGGCAGTGATAATAAAAACAATGGCTGATAATATTGAAATCAATATTAAGCTGATTGTGGAATACATTTTCTGTTATCAAACTGCTACATTACTTTTTTGTTGTCCTATAAATCCATAACATGTGGGTTACAAGGACTCACATTTTTTGTTTTCACCCATGGACTCATGAGTTTTTACCCACAATTGCAAAAGGGTGTGACGGTGTGCAGTTTTAAGCAAATCCATAGTGTTGAAAACAATTTAAGAGATACATGAATAAACTAGACAAAAGCAAATGTAACTCTTATCTTATACAGTAGTGATGGGCGAATCTGTCGCGTTTCGCTTCGCCGAATAATTCGCGAATTTCCAGCGAAATTCGCGAAACGGCGAAAAATTCGCGAAACGAGTCGCGCGGCCCGATTTTGTCGCGCGTCAAAATATTTTGTCGCGGACGCGAGTATGTGTTTTAACGCGCGACGTTATTTTTGACGCGCAGTGCAATTTGATGAAGCCCATCTTCTATGGGTGTTTTGTTTGTATAACCTTTTTTCATCTTTGGGCCTACAAATAAAAATTTTCCCCTTAGTTTCAAGCTTTGTAGTCTGTGATGATAAATGAACATGGTATCTTTTGCTTTGTGTCTGAATGTGCTGAATTGGATTGGACTCCATGGGAAGACCAATACACATGCGTGTTTCACTTAGTATACTGCTACACACATGCCCTGCATTGTTAGAGGACTCCTATCTTGAAAAAATGGCTCCCATTTTGCAAGTTTCTTAAACTTTTAACGTTTGTGGATTTTTTCACATTACCTCTGGTCAACTGGTAATGGTATCTACTACTACTCTATATCTCTGTTTAACCAAAAAGTATCATCTGTACTTCAAATATCTAATAGTAGATTACTAACACAAGTACAACTAATAAATCTGAACAGATAGTATCTGGATGCTTTGTATCTCAGATAAAAATGAATAAACCATATGTTTATGTGAATGAACCTTATATTTACATCATGTAATTGTAATGATTCTGAAATACTATGTAATGTAATTTTAATGACTCCGATTAAGAATAGTCATCGTTGTGTTATTAGAATCCAAACAATTCCAAGTACCATGTGAGTATTAGTTTAGTCAAATGAAAAATGAACTCAAAATATAGAGATATAAAAATTTTTTTTAATTCACAACATATAGCACAACTGGTGCTGTAACAAATAATAAATAAATTAAAGTGGAGGAGGAGGAGGAGGAGCAACAACCCTCTGGAGGTTGTCAACAATGTCCCTAACCTCACCCAGCTCCTGCCGCATGGCATTTACTTGATGAACTAGGGTGACCAGGAGCTCAGTCTGGTCGTAGTAGGCATGCTCTGTCTGAGTGCCTACACTGAGCCCCTGGTCGTCCACTGGTGGTGCCGCCTGGTGAGGTGGTGGTGCCGCCTGGTGAGGTGGTGGTGCCGCCTGGTGAGGTGGTGGTGCCGCCTGGTGAGGTGGTGCCACCTGGTGAGGTGGTGGTGCCGCCTGCTGAGGTGGTGGAGGCGGTGCTGCCTCATCAGGTACAGGCGGTGCTGCCTGGTCAGGTGGTGGTGGTGCTGGTACTTCCCCATCATCATCATCATCAGGATCATCTTGGATCCACTCAGCTGGCAATGAATAAATTTCAGTTTGAGTAACACACCAATTGCATTTGTACAGTATACATTATACAGGATAAGGTGTCATGTTGTAACTACAGGAAAATTAACTTTATTGTAGTTAAGAAGGGAAACCTATTTATTACGTTTAAATAAATCTACCTTTATGTGAAGTAAAATTCTTATTAGCCTTGTCACAGGCCTAAACAAATACACATTTGCTCCAAAATACCAAAATAAATAGGAATCAAGTGCAGGGCAAGATTTACATAGTAGGCATCCCTAGGCCCACTGCCATTCGTCGCCCCTGTCCCCTCCCCTTTATTCGGGAAAATTTTTATCATCTGGACAGGAGCAATGGGGATTGCTGCGTGGGAAACTATTGTATCTCCTGTGCATCCCCAGTGTTTCTGAACCAATATGGGTGTGGTTGGACAGCATGCCGCCACCCTAAAATCTTCCAGCCCTAGGCCCGGGCCTTGGTGGCCTTTTTCACAGATCCGAGCCTGATCAAGTGGCTTTATTGTAGTTAAGAAGGGAAACCTATTTATTACGTTTAAATAAATCTACCTTTAAGTGAAGTAAAATTCTTATTAGCCTTGTCACAGGCCTAAACAATTACACATTTGCTCCAAAATACCAAAATAAATGGGAATCAAGTGGCTTTATTGTAGTTAAGAAGGGAAACTCATGTATTGCATTTAAATAAATCTATTATAATCTGTTTAAATAATCTCCATTTGACAGCTCATTTACTTGTTATTTAACTTGTCTGCAATTATGTCAGTCAGTCAAAGTCAACTGTTCCAATCCTAATTACAGTATTCACTTAAATACATTTTTGCTGTAAAATAGCAAATCATTTTAAGATGTTTTCTTTTTAAATAACTCTACCTTCCACTTCCACGCGCAGCTCATCAACAAATGCGCTGTGGCGTCTTTTGAGATCGCTCCAGATCCTCTGGAGCTCCCTCAGACTTAAGCGCAGGCGGTACTCCCTCCGCAGCCTGCGCCTCAGCCGTTCCATTATGCTCCTCCGGAGCGCCTGGATTCCTCTCACTCCAGGAGGGATATTGTCGTATCCCTCCTGGTGCAGGTACCTGACGAAGTACCGCAGCTGGTCTCGGTTCATCATGCCAGGTCCTGCCATTTTCAAACTGCACTCCTAAAAATGTAAGCACGGGCGGGGCTATTTATAGTGGCGACGCCCATTTTTGACGCGCGCATGACGCGCGTCACATGACGCGTGCGCGCACACGACGCGCGTCACATGACGTACGCGCGCGCATGCGCAAACACAGTTTTGATATGGCGCGCGACGAACCTCGTCGCGCGGCGACGAACCTCGTCGCGCGGCGACGAACCTCGTCGCCCGGCGACGAACCTCGTCGCGACGGCGACGAACCTCGTCGCGACGGCGACGAAATTGATAAATTGACTACTATAACACTCAAATACATTGATTTTTTAAAATAAATTATGATATTAAGTCACACTATATTTTGCAATTAGGCACTATTAGAAGTAACATTATTCCCCTAGCAATCATACATTGATTTAAATAAGAGACTGGAATATGAATAGGAGAGGCCTAAATGTAAAAAAGTAGCAATGACTAACAATACATTTGTAGCCTGACATAGTATTTGCTTTTTAGTTGGGGTAAACTCATTGACCCACATTTAAAAGCTGCAAAGAGTCTGAACTTAGAAGAAAAAGGCAAATAAGTAAAACCAAATTAAAAGTTGCTTAGAATTTGCCATACTATTGCATACTAAAAGTTACCTTAAAGGTGAACCACCCCTTTAAGGGCTTTGCACTGGATCTATGAATACGTTGTGTAAAGTGTTTGGAAACAAAGGATGGCGTGTGTTCTCTTTGAAGGTTATGGACAGCAAACTGGGACAAGACTGCTTGTGAAGTTGAAAGTTGCAAAATAGCAGATGCAGCTGAAAGTGGGATGTAAGATGGACATCATCTAGGAATGAAATTCCTTTTTCCATTAAGCAAACTGTGTTGTCTCGTTTATTTAACTCAAGGACAAAAGCATTCATAGAGGACAAATTCAATCTAAATTATTACTTACAGCATGAATTTAAGTAGAGTTTATGGCTATGTTTGTGTCACCCAGGGTTGCCAGGTTGGTTGGTTTCCAGTCAAATTTACTGGGCTGATGTTTGGGGCCTGTTTGGGCCTCTGTGTAATTTGAATGCAAGGGCCTATTTTGACTCCCAGACCAGACATGGCTTTGGGACTACCATTAAAACATTTCCCTTACTTTTGTACACAGTGATGAATGTATATATGTCATGTTTTGCTTTGGAATCAATGGGAAGAGCAATTCACACCTATGTTCCACTCAGTTACTGCTACACACACATGCCCTCCCTGTATACATTTTTTAGAGCACTATCATTTCAAAAGAAAGAATAATGACTGAGGCAAAGGACTTTTGGCCGCAGTCGTTTCAGGGGTAATAATAGTGTGAATACATTTGACAACCAAGCAGCAAGCATTGTTGTAATCAATTGTATTAGAGCCAGAAGAATTAAATGAGGCAGGCCTCAACCCCCAGAAGAAATTAGCCAAACAATGGGGCTGTATTCGAAGAAACATTTTTATAAGCCATGATAGGCCTCAACCACCAGAAGAAAGTAGCCAACTTAGCGGCAAAATTACAAGCAACCTATTTAGAAGCCATGATAGGCCTCAACCCCCAGAAAAAATTAGCCAACAATATGGCAGTATTCGAAAAAACATTTTTAGAAGCCATGTTAGGCCTCAACCACCAGAAGAAATTAGCCAACAATGTGGCAGTATTCGAAGAAACATTTTTAGAAGCCATGATAGGCCTCAACCCCCAGAAGAAATTAGCCAACAATATGGCAGTATTCGAAGAAACATTTTTAGAAGCCATGATAGGCCTCAACCCCCAGAAGACAGTAGCCAACTTAGCGGCAAAATTACAAGCAACCTATTTAGAAACCATTTTAGGCCTCAACCCCCAGAAGAAATTAGCCAAACAATGTGGCAGTATTCGAAGAAACATTTTTAGAAGCCATGATAGGCCTCAACCCCCAGAAGAAATTAGCCAACAATATGGCAGTATTCGAAGAAACATTTTTAGAAGCCATGATAGGCCTCAACCACCAGAAGACATTAGCCAACTTAGCGGCAAAATTACAAGCAACCTATTTAGAAACCATGTTAGGCCTCAACCCCCAGAAGAAATTAGCCAAACAATGTGGCAGTATTCGAAGAAACATTTTTAGAAGCCATGATAGGCCTCAACCCCCAGAAAAAATTTAGCCAACAATATGGCAGTATTCGAAGAAACATTTTTAGAAGTCATGATAGGCCTCAACCCCCAGAAGAAATTAGCCAAACAATGTGGCAGCATTCGAAGAAACATTTTTAGAAGCCATGATAGGCCTCAACCACCAGAAGACATTAGCCAACTTAGCGGCAAAATTACAAGCAACCTATTTAGAAACCATGTTAGGCCTCAACCCCCAGAAGAAATTAGCCAAACAATGTGGCAGTATTCGAAGAAACATTTTTAGAAGCCATGATAGGCCTCAACCACCAGAAAAAATTTAGCCAACAATATGGCAGTATTCGAAGAAACATTTTTAGAAGCCATGATAGGCCTCAACCCCCAGAAGAAATTAGCCAACTTAGCGGCAAAATTACAAGCAACCTATTTAGAAACCATGTTAGGCCTCAACCCCCAGAAGAAATTAGCCAAACAATGTGGCAGTATTCGAAGAAACATTTTTAGAAGCCATGATAGGCCTCAACCCCCAGAAGAAATTAGCCAAACAATGTGGCAGTATTCGAAGAAACATTTTTAGAAGCCATGATAGGCCTCAACCCCCAGAAGAAATTAGCCAAACAATGTGGCAGTATTCGAAGAAACATTTTTAGAAGCCATGATAGGCCTCAACCCCCAGAAGAAATTAGCCAAACAATGTGGCAGTATTCGAAGAAACATTTTTAGAAGCCATGATAGGCCTCAACCCCCAGAAAAAATTAGCCAACAATATGGCAGTATTCGAAGAAACATTTTTAGAAGCCATGATAGGCCTCAACCACCAGAAGACATTAGCCAACTTAGCGGCAAAATTACAAGCAACCTATTTAGAAACCATGTTAGGCCTCAACCCCCAGAAGAAATTAGCCAAACAATGTGGCAGTATTCGAAGAAACATTTTTAGAAGCCATGATAGGCCTCAACCCCCAGAAAAAATTTAGCCAACAATATGGCAGTATTCGAAGAAACATTTTTAGAAGCCATGATAGGCCTCAACCCCCAGAAGAAATTAGCCAAACAATGTGGCAGCATTCGAAGAAACATTTTTAGAAGCCATGATAGGCCTCAACCCCCAGAAAAAATTAGCCAACAATGTGGCAGTATTCGAAGAAACATTTTTAGAGGCCATGATAGGCCTCAACTACAAAAAAAATTGCCGACAATGCAGCAGTAGTGTCAGCCACAGCAGTAGGAGCCTTGATAGACACCCACCAGAGTTTTGCCAAATAATGAGGCATTAGTAGCATCAGCAGCGGCAGTCATGTTGTAACTTTCAATCAACTCTATATTAGAGCCAGAAGAATTAAATGAGGCAGGCCCCAAACAGAAGACGTTTGCCAAATAATGAGGCATTAGTAGCAACAGCAGCGGCAGTCATGTTGTAACTTTTAATCAACTCTATATTAGAGCCAGAAGAATTAAATGATGCAGGCCCCAAACAGAAGACGTTTGCCAAATAATGAGGCATTAGTAGCAACAGCAGCAGCAACAACAGTCATGTTGTAACTTTCAATCAACTCTATATTAGAGCCAGAAGAATTAAATGAGGCAGGCCCCAAACAGAAGACGTTTGCCAAATAATGAGGCAGTAGTAGCAACAGCAGCGGCAACAGCAGTCATGTTGTAACTTTCAATCAACGCTATATTAGAGCCAGAAGAATTAAATGAGGCAGGCCCCAAACAGAAGACGTTTGCCAAATAATGAGGCATTAGTAGCAACAGCAGCAGCAACAACAGTCATGCTGTAACTTTTAATAAACTCTATATTAGAGCCAGAAGAATTAAATGAGGCAGGCCCCAAACAGAAGACGTTTGCCAAATAATGAGGCATTAGTAGCAACAGCAGCGGCAGTCATGTTGTAACTTTTAATCAACTCTATATTAGAGCCAGAAGAATTAAATGATGCAGGCCCCAAACAGAAGACGTTTGCCAAATAATGAGGCATTAGTAGCAACAGCAGCAGCAACAACAGTCATGTTGTAACTTTCAATCAACTCTATATTAGAGCCAGAAGAATTAAATGAGGCAGGCCCCAAACAGAAGACGTTTGCCAAATAATGAGGCAGTAGTAGCAACAGCAGCGGCAACAGCAGTCATGTTGTAACTTTCAATCAACGCTATATTAGAGCCAGAAGAATTAAATGAGGCAGGCCCCAAACAGAAGACGTTTGCCAAATAATGAGGCATTAGTAGCAACAGCAGCGGCAACAACAGTCATGCTGTAACTTTTAATAAACTCTATATTAGAGCCAGAAGAATTAAATGAGGCAGGCCCCAAACAGAAGACGTTTGCCAAATAATGAGGCAGTAGTAGCAACAGCAGCGGCAACAACAGTCATGTTGTAACTTTTAATCAACTCTATATTAGAGCCAGAAGAATTAAATGAGGCAGGCCTCAAACAGAGAAGACTTTTGCCAAATAACGAGGCATTAGCAGCAACAGCAGAGTCAGCAACAGTCATGTTGCGACTTTTAATCAACTCTATATTAGAGCCAAAAGAATTAAATGAGGCAGGCCCCAAACAGAGAAGACTTTTGCCAAATAACGAGGCATTAATAGCAACAGCAGTGGCAGCAACAGTCATTTTGTAACTTGTAACTTTCAATCAACGCTATATTAGAGCCAGAAGAATTAAATGAGGCAGGCCCCAAACAGAAGACGTTTGCCAAATAATGAGGCATTAGTAGCAACAGCAGCAGCAACAACAGTCATGCTGTAACTTTTAATAAACTCTATATTAGAGCCAGAAGAATTAAATGAGGCAGGCCCCAAACAGAAGACGTTTGCCAAATAATGAGGCAGTAGTAGCAACAGCAGCGGCAACAACAGTCATGTTGTAACTTTTAATCAACTCTATATTAGAGCCAGAAGAATTAAATGAGGCAGGCCTCAAACAGAGAAGACTTTTGCCAAATAACGAGGCATTAGCAGCAACAGCAGAGTCAGCAACAGTCATGTTGCGACTTTTAATCAACTCTATATTAGAGCCAGAAGAATTAAATGAGGCAGGCCCCAAACAGAGAAGACTTTTGCCAAATAACGAGGCATTAATAGCAACAGCAGTGGCAGCAACAGTCATTTTGTAACTTGTAACTTTTAATCAACTCAATATTAGAGCCAGAAGAATTAAATGAGGCAGGCCCCAAACAGAAGACATTAGCCGCAAAATTGTAAGAAAAATATTTAGAAGCCATGTTAGGCCTCAACCCCCAGAAGAAATTAGCCAACTTAGCGGCAAAATTATAAGCAA
This sequence comes from Xenopus petersii, assembly GCA_038501925.1. Lineage (NCBI taxonomy): Eukaryota > Metazoa > Chordata > Amphibia > Anura > Pipidae > Xenopus > Xenopus petersii. The sequence goes on along the minus strand of CM076681.1, from coordinate 37,673,907 downwards.
CATATTTAGAAGCCATGTTAGGCCTCAACCAGAAGAAATTAGCCAACAATGTGGCAGTATTCGAAGAAACATTTTTAGAAGCCATGTTAGGCCTCAACCAGAAGAAATTAGCCAACTTAGCGGCAAAATTATAAGCAACATATTTAGAAGCCATGTTAGGCCTCAACCAGAAGAAATTAGCCAACATTGTGGCAGTATTTGAGAAAACATTTTTAGAAGCCATGTTAGGCCTCAACCAGAAGAAATTAGCCAACAATGTGGCAGTATTCGAAGAAACATTTTTAGAAGCCATGTTAGGCCTCAACCAGAAGAAATTAGCCAACTTAGCGGCAAAATTATAAGCAACATATTTAGAAGCCATGTTAGGCCTCAACCAGAAGAAATTAGCCAACATTGTGGCAGTATTTGAGAAAACATTTTTAGAAGCCATGTTAGGCCTCAACCAGAAGAAATTAGCCAACTTAGCGGCAAAATTATAAGCAACATATTTAGAAGCCATGTTAGGCCTCAACGAGAAGAAATTAGCCAACATTGTGGCAGTATTTGAGAAAACATTTTTAGAAGCCATGTTAGGCCTCAACCAGAAGAAATTAGCCAACTTAGCGGCAAAATTATAAGCAACATATTTAGAAGCCATGTTAGGCCTCAACCAGAAGAAATTAGCCAACAATGTGGCAGTATTCGAAGAAACATATTTAGAGGCCATGTTAGGCCTCAACTACTAAAAAAATTTGCCGACAATGCAGCAGTAGTATCTACGATAGCAGTAGGAGCTTTGATAGGCCCCCACCATAAAAAAATTGCCGACAATGCAGCACAGCAGCAGTACTACTAGGGCTAGTAGCAGGCTACAACAGCAGCAGCAGCAGCAGCAGCAAGGGCAGCAGGTGCAGACAGATGGGGAATGGGCAATACTACTGAGGAGGAGAGTATGGGCAGCAATGGAGAGAGGAGGATAAATCTGTGGAGGAGAAGGAGGAGAGGAGGCTAGTCTCTGCTGTCTGCAATGGGCACTTGGATATCCCCGCTTATCCATGCCTCATTCATTTTAATGAATGTCAGCTTATCCACGCTGCCAGTGGATAGCCGTGTCCGCTTCTCAGTGACCACCCCACCTGCGGCACTGAAGACACGCTCTGACAGGACACTGGCAGGGGGGCAAGCCAGCACCTCCAGAGCGTACTGTGCCAGTTCTGGCCACTGGTCGAGCCTCGAGACCCAATAATGCATGGGGTCATCGTCAGGGCGAATGGCATCCTGCACGCTGACTGACCCCATGTAGTCAGCCACCATATGCTCCACCCGCTGCTGGTGGTGGCTTTGGGTGCTGACTGGGCCTGCTGCTGGCCGTTGAGGCTCGAAAAAGCTCTTCCACACACCCATGAGATCTCCGCCCTTGCTGCTGCTGCTGCTGCTGCTAGGCCCCTGTCTCTGCTGGGTGTGTGGAGTAGTGGAGGCCTGAGAAGTGTCAGACTGGGGGAAGGCCTCCACTAATTTTGAGCACAGAGCCTTCCTCAATTGACCCATCCTCCTCTCTCTCTGGCTGGGTACAAGGAACTCCCCCACCTTTCCCTTGTACCGTGGGTCAAGCAAAGTAGCCACCCAATAATCCTCCCGGTCTTTGATAGAACAGACCCGGGGATCGCTTCGGAGGCAAGTCTGCATATGGGCAGCCATGTAAAAGAGGTGCCCCCGACCAACCTCTTCTTGACTGCCCTCCAGATGCAGCAGGTCATCTGGCTCGACCTGCCCCTGCTCTGTACCCTCCCAGCCGCGGACAATAGCTGGGGTGGTTGGGTGGCATGTGCCCTGCTCCCCATGCTGCACAGGCACCCAGTCCTCCTCTCCCTCATCCTCCTCATCAGGCACCATCTCCTCCTCAGCCCCCTCTGCCTGCCTACGGGGCCTACTCTCCTCCTCCTCCTCCTCAGGCACGTCACCCTCCTCTAGCAGCCCATCCAACGTGCGCTTGAGGAGGAACACCAGGGGTATGACATCGCTAAGACACGCATTGTCCCTGCTAACAAAGCGTGTCGCCTGCTCAAAGGGGGCAAGTACTTGGCAGAGCTGCCTCATTTGCTGCCACTGCTCTGCACTAAAGTACCCCAAATCCGCCCCCTGAGTACCCCTGGCACTGTGCTCCAGCAGGTAATTGCTGACCGCCCAGCGCTGCTCTACGAGGCGCTCCACCATGTGCAGGGTGGAATTCCAGCGCGTCGGCAGGTCACAGATGAGCCGGTGGGGTGGCAGACTATGCTGCCGCTGCATCCGTGCCAAAGACGCGCTGGCGGTGGGGGACCTGCGAAAATGGGCACATACCCTACGTACCTTCTCCAGCATGTCACCCAACCCTTGGTAGCTCTTGAGGAAGCGCTGCACCACAAGGTTGAGGACATGTGCAAAGCAAGGCATGTGGGTCAGGTGCCCTAGGCGGATGGCGGCCAGCAGGTTGCGACCGTTGTCGCAAACAATATTACCTGCTTGGAGCTGGCGGGGAGTGAACCACCGCTGCACCTGAGTCTGGAAGGCAGCCATGAGCTCAGGTGCAGTATGACTCCTCTCGCCCAGGGAGAGGAGTTGCAGCACAGCCTGACATCGCCTGTGCTGCACTGAAGCGTAGCTGCGGGGACGCTTCAGGGGTGGCTCATCCATAGTGGAGGAGGAGGAGGAAGTGGACATGTGGGGTTTGCCCTGTACCCCACGGGGAGGCACCTGTAGCCTGAGGGGAGCGCCCCGGCTTGCACCCTCCCCAGCACTCATGAGGGTGACCCAGTGCGCAGTGTAGGTTATGTACCTCCCCTGCCCATGCCTGCTGGTCCACGTGTCAGTGGTGCAGTGCACCCTGCCGCCAACAGCATGATCCAGCGACAGGGACACATTCTCAACCACATGCTGGTGGATGGCAGGGACAGCCTTCCTGGCAAAATAATGGCGGCTGGGGATCCGCCAGTTAGGGGCAGCGCAAGCCATCAGCTGTCGGAAGGGGGCTGCTTCGACTAGCTGATAGGGCAGCAGCTGCACTGCCAGAAGCTTTGCCAGGCAGCCATTAAGCCTCTGCACTTGGGGGTGGCTGGGGGAGAGAGGCGTCTTGCGGCTGAGGAACTGGGGGAGGGAAACCTGGCGGGACAGGGGCCGCATTGAGGAGGAGGAGGCTGCAGAAGAGGCTGAGCTACACAGTGGCTGCCTCCGACTGTGAGCCCCAGAATCCTCTTCACCTGCTGCAGGGTCTGGGGAGCTAGCACCTCTTCCCTGAGGAATGGGAGGAGGTGGACAGGAAGCACCACTGCCACCCGGTGCCCTGCCACTTTGGTGCTGCTCCCACGTCATCCTGTGATGACGTTTCATATGGGAACTTAAAGCTGATGTTCCCATATGTGACCCTGCCTGCCCCCTTCGAACCTTCTGCCGGCAGAGCTGGCACACTGCTATTGCCTGGTCCTCTGCCTGGCACGTGAAAAAAGCCCACACTGCTGAAGTGCGGGCCACTGCCTTGCCTGCTGTGGAGGGTTGAGGATGGTCCCCACCCGTACGCACATAGGCTTTGGACCTAGGCGCAGTGCTGCCCTGTTGCCTGCCCCCCCTAGCAGTGGTCGGTGGAGCCGGCTCTTCATCCTCATCAACAACAAACAGTTCCCCCCCTGAACTGCTGCTGTTATCCTCTGGAGCCGGCTCCCAGGGTCTGTCCCTGTCATCGTCCTCCCCCAGACCAGACCCTGCCTCATACATGGCATCAATACCCACATCCAGCATGCTGGTGTCTGACCCCACACCAGCAACTTGCTGCCCTGCCATAAGGGGACCCTGCCCAATATCCCCTATTGATGTGGGCTGTGATATGACCACCTCCTCCTCTTCATCAGACATGAATGCCCCCCCCATTCCTGCCTGATCATCAAAAAGATCCTGGGTGTCTGGGCCCAAGTCCACCTCAGGATCAAATAAGAGGGATGGGGTGTCATCCCACACTGAGCTAGCAGGTGATGCCACCTCCTGCCGCTCACTGGTGCCTGCTGCAGATGAGGTAGCCTGGGTCAGCCAGTCTACCACTGCCTCTGCCTGCTGCGACCGTATGGGTCGCGAAGCAGTGGCAAAAAAATCGGGCACAGTCCTACGTGGACCAGTTGCCCCGCTGCTGCGACCCACAGCCACCTGCTGCTGTGGCATTTGCTGCTGCTGTTGTTGCGGCTGCTGCTGCTGTTGTTGCAGCTGCTGCTGCTGTTGTTGTTGCAGCTGCTGCTGTTGTTGTTGCAGCTGCTGCTGTGATGGCAGCTGCTTTGATGGCAGCTTGTGCTGCGACTGATTTACAGTGCCCAGACTGGGCATGGCACATGGCTGTTGTGGGGTTGGATGCCCACGGCCAGCACCACGGCCTCTTCCTCGGCCACCCCTCCCTATCCCACCCTTCTTCCCACCACCACCACCACCCATCCCTAACCCACCCTTCTTCCCACCACCACCACCCATCCCCCCTCTCCCACGGCCCGTCATATTGGGCAACTAAACTTAAAAAAAAAAAAATATATATAAGGGGGGGTTTGGATATTTCGGGGAAGGAAAGGAGAAAAAAATAAAACCCTCAACTAAATCCCCTCAGCAGAAGTGTGCACCCACAAGGAGTACACACACCAGCACAGACAAAGACAAAGACAGTTAGCCCTAAAAAGGGCTATTGGGTGGTGAGCAGGCAAGCAGAAGAGGGAAAACAGTAAACTGAAATCCACAACCTCCACTTGCACTGACTCAGAAAAAAAAAAAGCTCTCTACACAAACTCCACTAGCTAAATCACACACAAATCTCTCACTATCCTGCTCTCTCTACCTCTACCAGAAACGCCACGAGTAATGGCCGCCTCTGCAGCTCCTTATATAGCCAGTGGGTTGGCTCAGGGATGGCTCACATCTTATTGGCTGCTGTGGGTGATGTTTAGTTTGTCGCGCGTCTTTTTGTTTTCACGCGCATTAGCGGCGTCGCGGCTCGTCGCGCGACGAAAATTTCGACGCGCGGCGAAACGAGTCGCGAGGCGAATTTTTGCCGCAATTTCGCGAAAAATTCGCCCGCGGCGAAACGCAGAAATTCGCCGCGAATTTAACCATGGCGAATTTATTCGCCCATCCCTATTATACAGTACAAAAAAGGAAAATAGGCCGCTCCAATCACCCTCTGTGTGTTCCAATTAATGCAGCTCCATTGTTTAGTTGAGATAGTCCGGGTGCTCTGCCATCAGCGTCCCCACTAGGGATGTAGCGAACTGTTCGCCGGCGAACTAGTTCGCACGAACTTCGACTGTTCGCGTCCGCCGAATGTTCGCGAACGTCGCGCGACGTTCACCAATACGAGTTCGCGTTCGATTCAAACAAAAATCGTTCGACCATTCGATTCCTTCGACCATTAAAATCAAAGGATTTTCGTTCGAATCAAACGATTTTGCGGATGTTCGAAGTTCGCAAACTGTTCGCGAACTGTCCGCATTTTTTGCCGGTGTTCGCGAACGGCGTTCGCGAACACATAAACGGCAGTTCGCTACATCCCTAGTCCCCACTGGAATCATAATAACTCAAAAGATAAAAGGCGGCACTCCGGTTAGATATAAAGGTGGTTCATTCCATAATACCTGGCACTTTTCAGGAGTGACTCCCTTAATTATAGGCTTATGATTAAGGGAGTCACTCCCGAAACGCGTCAGGTGTTATGAGTCTGTGACCTGTTGGAATAAACCACCTTTTTATCTAACCGGAGTGCCGCCTTTCATCTTTTGAGCTATTAACTCCTATCATAGGAACATTGTATTTCTTTTTCACTGTCTAAAACCGTACCATGCTGCTGTCTTAGTGCACACAATGCCCGCTTAAGCACTGCCTCATGCCTTTATAGGTCCTTGAAGCGCTGTTCACTTTACATGTATCCTTACACAAAGTATAAAATGGCCATGGCAGATAAGTTACTTGCAAGCTAAGTAACAGATTGATTTAAGTGCAGGTCATTTTCTTTTCTACAGAGCATTGGGTAGGCACTGTTTATTATGCAGGTTTACAAAGCAACCTCAGCTTTCATTACTCCTTGTTTTCTGCCACTTTGTTCAGTAGAAGCAGGCCCAGACTGGCAATCTGTGGGTTCTGGCAAATGCCAGAGGGGCTTCTATAAGGTGCCATAGAAAGTCAGTATTTAGTGGGCTGGTGGGGGCTGTTTGGGCCTCTGTGTGGGCTGATTGGGCATCTGTGTATCTGAAATGTCAGGGCCTATTTTAATTCTCAGTCGGGTCCTGAGTAGAAGTTGTTTTCTGCAAAAAAAAATATATGAAAACATACATTTTGGACATACTTAAGCAATTGCCAAATAAATTGATTCAACAAAATGTCAAAGGACCCAGTCATGGGTCTAGAACAGTATTTCAGCTTTTAACCTTCTCCTCTCTAGCCCTTCGTCAATGTGAGTTGCTTATTCATGGAGCCTCATTTACAAAGTCTGGATAAGGTGGTAAAAATGGGCAAAATGTCCTATAATTTGCATTCTACAACCTACCTCACTGGTTGCACCCTGATGCAGAGTTCTTTGCACTTTTAGAATAAATAGAAGAGATCTTTGCTGTTCTTGACTGATGAATGGCTGTTATGGCAAATCAACAAAATACTGTGAAATGCGGTCATATGGTGCATGCTAACACATATTCATACACAGAGACTCACTGAAATAAATTGGCAGTGCGAATACTGTTATAACTAATGTAATATGTGCTAAAGTGTAGTGGAGGTGTGAAGCCATTTAAGCCAAAATTTAGATTTACAGGGTCCAGGGAACATGCGAAAAGGACCAAAACTGATCCTTCCTGTACAATGAGGTTCTTATGGGTAATTATAGGGGCAATTTTATTACTATTATACTATTAGCTATCCTCATTTACAATAGTGACACAAACCTCATTTTAAATATTGGATATTGGATGTAGTAGGATACTGAGGTGCAAAATGACCTGTGTTAAATAACTGCCTGTATGTTGATAGATTTAAGCATGGGAATTTGTTTTCCATATGTATTTGGCTTTTGTTCCAGAGCCACCCTTTGGATTCTCACATGGGCACAATTTTATCTCCTATAATTGTTGGTTGTTATGATAGCAGTAAAATAGTTAGCAATTCCAACAAATGATTACCATCATACAGTAGGTATAGGGATGAAGACCGAAATTCACTGAAGTGTAAGACAACGCTGCAAGGCTAGTGATAGAATGGCCTTGTTGCCTAATCAGAAATGTTCAGTCCAAAAATAAATTGTATTTCTATCATATTTCCATTTGTACAAACATATGAAACACTGGAATGATCTGCCCTAAACTGGTATTGATTTCAGTCAATAATATTGAACCCATTTCCTCTTAGAGCCTTTCTCACATTACTGTATATGGTGATGTTTTATAATCAACAGAAACGCTGATACACCAGAGTTCAGGAATAGTATCAAGACTTAAAGGCTTGGTGTCAAAGGAAAAAAATGTTTGTTGCTTATTGGTGCCTGTATAAATCAGAGTGGCCACATATACTTTTCATGATGCCCATCTCCTGTGGGACACGGAGCACATTCTCCGCTGTCTTTGCAGAAAACTTGCAGCCATTAGGTTGTCTTAAGCAGCTATCATTTTCAGGGCTCTAGATATTGTTTGCATTTGCTTCTACTTGCTTTTGAATTATATGCATTCACATGAATGACATGCAAGAAAGAGTTGTGTGTGCATGGGGCATACAGAACATCAATGTAAATAGCTCACCAAATAGATCATGTGGTCCAGGTGCAGCAGACCCTCATATTCAGGGAGCGGAAATCAAAAATGTACAACAAGTTAAACAGGGCTATCTGGCACAAAACACAAGTTAAAAAATTGTCTTTATTAGTTATAGTTGAAAATATTCTTACATCTCCATAGGTCCTATGCGTTTTGTACCCAATGGTACTTAATCATGCGCTGAGATCTCACCCACAGGAAATTAGCTTTTATACAGAGAACAACCAATCAGAAGCAATTAGAAAAAAAGAAAGGAAAAAAACAGTACTTAAAGGGACAGTATCCCATACATGTCTTAAGTGCAAAAATACAAAAAATCTGTAAAGATGTACCATAAAAATATTACTAAAAGAGCAGAGTATGAACATAAATGGTTACAAATGTACAAAATATATAGGTAGAATGCACAAAGAGGGTGCCCTTGGCCGACAGATCATCCTTACATGGCAGACAGAAGTTTCACTTTGGTGCAATGATTCCTCCCTATTTGAATCAATTAAGGTATAAATCTGCAGATAAAGCTTTGTTTCTTCTGAAGTGGCAGAGATTTCTCAGTGCAGTGGTAAAATGTACTTGGTAACTCCTTTGTATATCCTTGGTGGGTGGGCGGCACATGGGCTGTGCACCTCTGTATTTGAATTCCTTAATTGTATATGCCGCTTGCTGTGTCACTGCATGCCAGGCAGAACCCTAGATATATTTTTTTGCATGGCACTATGTCAATAATTGAGTTCCAGTGTACAATTAAAACATAGGAAATAGCAAGAAACAGCCAGTGGCTTAATTTTTTATCACCAGCCTTCATATTTAGTATCAGTATACTTATTGTTCCTACTGAGATCAGATTTTCCAGACCATACTGTATTTTTGCTGAGAAAACCAAACCAAATGCATAATTTGAACAGACGATTTCAATAAAAACACTTTAGAACTGCAGCTCTTTTTATTCTGTAGAACAGGAATAAAAAAAAAAAAACCAGGAAACCATGGACTTCTCCTGAATCCAGAATTATTTGGAGACAATTCTCTGCCCTAATGTCTCTGCAAGTGTCCAGTTACAGTGGATGAAGTCTTTTCCTATAGCTGCATCCAAGCTATTTAGTTCTGATCAGATGATCCGGGCAGCAGAAACTGATTGGAGAGAGCTGGCTGGCTACAGCTGCAGTGTAGGCTGCTTCCAGGAACAAGGAACCACTGTTTTACAAACATAGCATCCACAAAGTTATTCTGTAGGCTTCAGGATGCAGATATGGGCTGTACTGGCAGTATTGTTCTGCTTCAAGCCTTTCGTGCTGTGGTACAGAGGAGCTGTCCCCATATTTGCACCAGACGACAAGAGGATTTGTCACATGAAATTGTGCTTGAGGATGATGTGGATAAAATAAGCAGACCGAGAACTCTAATCATAATGGTAGAGTATATGCCTTTACTACGTTGAGTCGGTAGCCATGGGATTATTTTATAAAAAGCCTCTGTGATTTATATTGCATTTGCCGACAAAAATCCAGCTGGATGTTGATGCTTGCTCTATTGCTTATGTAAATATGATGCTCCCAAACTAATGCTGTCAGCACATTATGTAACACACTGCCTTCCAGCTAATGATGTAGCATTGGCATATGCTTCCCTTGTTACCGTTACAATTGGGAAGAGCCTTGTTTAATCAGTGACAGTTGAGAAGGGGCTCTGGAGCCATAGCTGCAGCTGAAAGCAGTGTATCTCTTTAGATTTTATTCCTAGTGCTGGAAATATATGCCTCCTGTCTGTGCAGCGTATACACTATACACTTATGGGACCTGTTGGCATATTATAGTATGGGTTTGTGGTCGCATTCTGCTCACTGACTTACAGGAATACAGTGCCTGTTCTCGTGTTTTCAATAGAAATGGGATTAATAAGTAAAAAAAGCTAATTTTTTTCTAAAATAATGTTACCAGAATGAATAAAGGGAAATCTTCCTTGCTGTTACAATAAGGCATCAGTATTCCTTAGCTTGTTAGTGTGGTAATGCAATTAAGCTCTGTTTGCCAGTAGGTAGTTCAAGGCACCAGGGATATACCTCACATCAGCATTAAAAAAAGCTTATAACATGCTGCTTTGTATTTACATACTGAGAATTAAGCTGTCGCGTAGCCTAGCATGGTACTTACATTCTATTTTGGCCTTGAAGGCTGTATCCATTGGTTCTAAATATCAAAATGTTATCTATTTAAAGTACTTTAAACATAGAGTGTTTAAACTATAGACAATATCTGCATAACTTTACATGTGCATTATGTTATTATGTTAGCATTGTAGACACCAGTAACAGAAGTATTCATCTGTAAATGAACAAACAGCAATGGGCAATCTGGTGGATTTCAATGGCCTCTGCTGCAAACCCTCCATCACTCAAGAGACTTTACATTAGATTCAAAGGGACAGTAAACACACACACACACACATTTAAAGGACTTCATATATATTTATTGTCCTACTTTACCTTGCAGATAAGCGATACATATTATGTATGGGGTAAACAGTGAAGAGATCATATCCATTGCTTTCTTCTCATATGAAGGATGAAAAGCACTCTTTTTTGTTATTGGTAAGATATATACTGTTTATACAGCTATAGGACCTGTTATTTGGAATCCTTGATATCTGAGTTTTTTTGGATAAGGGATCTTTCTCTAATTTGGATCTCCATAACTCAAGTCTGCTAAAAAATAATTTAAACATGTAATAAACCCATGAGTGAGTGACTATAGAATAACTTTGCCTTATGCTCTTGGTTTCTGAGGAATCATCTGCTCATCAGTACTTAGGAGACCACCCACAGGATTTGTTCCGAAGACCCCTTTTAACTTGGTCCAGTGCAAGATATATATTTGATTGGCATGTTCTGGACAAGGTCATAAAGGGGACCTTTGTATTTTACTTGCCTTTGATCACGTGTAAATGCTCCATTAACAAAAAGAGAATTCCTTGTTGATTTATAAGAAGTGGCTTATACTGTGTTAATTGGCACATAGCACCTTAATCATAGCACCGTGGTCAGTAAGTACTTTAGTTCTCCTTTAACATCCTTGTGTATATACACCATTCTACCTGACCTGACTGATTGCAACCCAAATGACTATACTAAATCCACTCTCTCAGGAAATGCCGTGTGGGTACTCCAGGGTCCCTGATTTATTTATCAGGACACTTATCTTCTTCTAAAAGTTAAAAAACTATTGACATATAAACATTGGCAAATGTAGATTTGATGTTCTATGTTTCCTAATGAAATTCTGCTTCAGCTAAGTAGCACTGATGGACGATTGCAGATCCATACCTGGAGAAGAACAGCACTTATCCAGGCATTTGTTCTCGTTGTGCTTGTAATGTAATTCTGTGACATTTGAGTATTAGACAATAATGGGCATTCCTATCAAAAGGTTAACTAGAACTTGAGACCGCCAGAGGGAAAATGTTTTGCTTTCTATCCATTTATGTGGGCTTTGAGAGTGTGAGATAACCATGACCCTCTATATCAGTGATCCCCAACCAGTGGCTCATGAGCAACATAGTGCTCTCCGACCCCTTGGATGTTGCTCTCAGTGGCCTTAAAGCAGGTTCTTATTTTTGATTTCCTGGCTTGAAGACAAGTTTTAGTTGCATACAAACCATGTGTATTGCCAAACAGAGGCTCCTGTAGGTTGCAAGCCCATATAAAGGCTACCAGTAAGCCAATCACAAACCATACTTGGCACCCCAGGAACATTTTTCATGCTTATGTTGCTCTACAACTTTTCTTACATTTGAATGTGGCTCACTGGTAAAAAAAAGATTGGGGACCCCTGCTCTATATTCCAGGTGTACAATTTACAGTATGCTGTTATAGATAGCCTGACACTAAACATAAAGTTAGCATCGCTTACTAGTATCTACAGTATTTACTGTAATCTGTGCCCTTGCACACATATACACATGGAACTCTTTGTTACTGAATGAATGGGTTTTAAATAACACTTATATTCTAAATATTACAAAGGAACATGATCCACATATTTCCATTAATAATATAGCAAACAGACATTGAGAATACTGTACCAAAATCAGTAACATCTAAATTGAGGGAGATGTAACCGAGAGAGAGGGAGGAGAACAATTGTGAAGGAAGTATCTGATTAACTTTATAGCTATGTATTGTTAGCAGGTCACCTCTGTAGCTAATTATTATTACACACTTAAGCTCTGCATCATGCTGTCATAAAGATGAGTTATTGTAACTTGAAAAGAAAGTAACACAAACCAGTGTTACAACTTACAATTCTGACTTTATATTCAATGTTAGATGTGTCTCTTGGAATTCAAGGATGACAAAGCTTTTTACTTTGTAAATATTTGACCATTTTTGAAAGACCAATGAAAATGCTATTCTTTAGAGAGCCTAGCTAAAGTAATATTTTCTCAGAAATTCATGTCATAACTTCAAATTAAGAAGATGCGCTGTAATTAAAATTCACACATTTTAATGAAAAACACATTATGCATTATGCACAGCCATATTACATGTGAAATTAAAGTGGCTTTTTGAGATTCTGTACTGATTAGCAGATAGGTAAAGGAAGGAAAATTAGTAATTATATATGAAATAGGAGGCATGAAGCTAAATTTATACTATATAATGAGGGTTGACATTAAATTAAAAATCCACTTAACTATAAATAGGATTTATATCCTATATATTATATACAATGTATTAAAGGGAATGTAAAAAAAATCAAATTTTTACTTTCTTTAATAAAAAAGAAACCAATATTCTCCAATATTCTTTAATTAAACTATGTCTACCATTTTTAAAAAAAACTGAAATGCCCCCTTCATTTACTGACTGCTGTGGATAGAAAACTTCAGAAGGTCCCTAACTGCTCTGCAGGGAAACGATCATACTTTCAAATAGCAGGGGGAGCCCCTCCCTCCTTACTTCCCAGAACTTGAGCAGCTTTGTTTGTTTCCCTGTAGAGCAGCTGGCGACCGTGTAGATTCGTATCCACAGCAGTCAGAGCAAATAAATAAAGGGGGAATTTTACTGCATAAAGTCAGGTTTCTTATAAAAATGGTAATTTATTATTGGGGGTAGGTTTCTTTTTCAGTTAATAAAGTAAAAATGGGATTTTATTTTTGCCCTTACATCCTCTGTTTCCAACACCAGCTGTAGGAACAAAGATAACGGAGCCAGATTTAAACAGATAACCTGGAATTCTATTTGGAGGATTTTGGATTTGGATGCTTTTCTTTGCCGGAGCCAACAAAAGACTTCCGGACACAAAACACAAAAAATGATTTGGTTAGTGGCCGGGGCGAGGGCCAGACTGGCCCCAGCTTTAGGGGACTTGGGAGAGAAAGAAAAATGAAATGCAGGTAAAACAAGAAAAAGGAGATTGAAATAGGAGGATGAGGGTAGACGAACAACAAAGTAAGGTTTTGGAACAAAGATAAATCTAGGCAGCATCTAGAAGTAGCCATGTTACAGGAGAAGGAAAGCTACGGAGGCATTTTATTGCCAATAGATTAGCTGCAATAGTGCAAGCTAGAATGCTATATTTATTATGTAGAATGTTTTACCATACCTGAGTTAAAAGCTCTAGAAACTCTCTGTTTGTTTAGGATAGGAGCTGCAGTATTAATGTGGTGTGACATCACTTCCTGCCTGAGTCTCTCCCTGCTCTGGGCTCAGATTACAGTAGAGAAGGGAGGGGTGGGGGGAGAGGAACAAACTGAGCATGCTCTTGCCCAGGGCAATGAGGTTTAAGCTGAAGGCAGGAAGTCTGATACAGAAGCCCATGTGTACACAAAAGAAGGAAAGAAATGCAGTGTTTCTTTTGACAGGGGACTCAGAGCAACATTACTTTGGGGGTTTACTGGTATATTTAGATGGACCTTTCTGATAAGGCTTACTTAGTTTTAACCTTTCCTTCTCCTTTACAGAAAGAAAATTAGTGTGTGAATAACAATGCATCTATTATTTTCATCCTTAATTGAACCAATTATGTTTGAAAATGAACCATTATACTTTGATAATTGTATTGCTTTAATAATGGAGTTTAGCCTTTCTAAGAGGTTTCTGTATGAAAGAAATTACAAGAATTGGTTACATTTTGTATAGTTCATTACTATTTCAGTTGCTTATCCACAGTTTCCTTACCCACATGGAAAATGTGTGAATTTTCCATTTATACTTGAAGTACAGTGACGTTTTTTCCTGCCAAGTCTAAACTTTGCTGGTTCTATTTACAAAGATCTCCTGGTAACTGAGCTGAAGCCAATGAAAAGTCATTAAAGTGTATTCTGTTATATTGAATGCCTTTTTGGCTTGTTTAACTCACCATTAACTTTCATGTCCAAATATTTAATGTGCTACATTTCTTATGCAGGAACTCTGAAATGTAATTTATTTGTCTTCAGTGTAATTACTAGTCTGTAGGGGGTGCCATTATCATAATGTGCCAATTATTCCCATACAATATTAAACACTGTTTGGCAATTCCTGATCATAATATAACATATGCAAGGAAATGATAAATTATACATACTGAAAAAGAGCAATTTTGCGTTATGAGTTTACAATCTTAACAAGTGCGGATATCAACAGCACCAGAGTTACAGAAGAGCCCCTTGACAATAAAGGACCCCTGATACTCTAGGAAGGCAAAAACATTCACCCTATGGGCCTCCAGCTGTCATTATTAGTAATGGGTGAATAAATTCGGCATGCGCAAATTTATGGCGAATTTCCACTTTTCGCCGTCAGTGAATTAATTGGCGAAACTGCCATAAAAATTTGCCGGCGTCAATTTTTTTTTTTACATGTTTTTAAATGTTTCTAAAAGCAAGTTAGTTAGCCAAAAATGTAATGTATAAAGGCTGGAGTGACTGGATGTGTAACATAATAGCCAGAACACTACTTCCGACTTTTTAGCTCTCTTGGTTTACACTGACTGGTTACCAGGCAGTAACCAATCAGTGACTTGAGGGGGGCCAGATGGGTCATAACTTTTTGCTTTTCAATCCGAGCTGAATGCTAAGGATCAATTGCAAACTCACTGAACAGTTATGACCCAGGTGCCCCCCCTTCAAGTTGGTGACTCAGAGTAAGAGAGCAGCAAAGCAGGAAGTAGTGTTAGTAGTTGTGTTACACATACTGTCACTCCAACCTTTGTAGATTACATTTTTGGCTAACTAACTATATTAGAAACAGTCTTTATTTTGTACACTCTTTCTCTTTACCCAGTTTTTATTTTTACACTGAACTGTTCCTTTAACATTCACTCTGGCAAAAAGATTGAGTATGATGGAGAAAGTAATATTCTGAAACAATTGGTTTTATTTTTTTATTATTTGTGCTTTTTGAGTTATTTAGCTTTTTATTCAGCTGCTTTCCAGTTTTCATTATCAGCAATGTGGTTGCTAGGGTCCAAATTACCCTAGCAACCATGCAGTGCTTTGAATATGAATAGGAGAGGTCCTGAATAGAAAGACGATTAATAAGAAATAGCAAAAACAATACATTTGCAGGATCAAATGCTGAAATTGCTTTCTGTAAACATTTGCCAGGCTCAAGAGAATATATTTGTATGTGCTTTTTGCACTTAAAGGGGCATAGTATTTACATAGGGAATGGAACAGATAAATAATGAACAGGTAAATTAGGGTAAAATAAGTGTTATTTGTGGACTACTGCTATTCATAGTATAAACATTTAGGGGCAGATTTATCAACGGTCGAATTTCGAGGGTTAATAAACCCTCGAATTCGACCCTCGAAGTAAAATCCTTCGAATTTGAATATCGAATTCAAAGGATTTACCGCAAATACTTTGATTGAACGATCGAATAAAAATCATTAGATCGAACGATTCGAACGATTTTAAGCGGATTATTATTCAACTGCAAAAAACTTAGAAAAGTTAGATCCCCGTAGGCTAACATTGAAGCTTGGTAGGTTTAGGGGCCGATTCACTAAATTCGAGTGAAGGATTCGAAGTAAAAAAACTTCGAATTTCGAAGTATTTTTTGGGCTACTTCGACCATCGAATGGGCTACTTCGACCTTCGACTACGACTACGACTTCGAGTCGAAGGGTTCGAACTAAAAATCGTTCGACTATTCGACCATTCGATAGTCGAAGTACTGTCTCTTTAAAAAAACTTCGACCCCCTACTTCGGCAGCTAAAAGCTACTGAAGTCAATGTTAGCCTATGGGGAAGGTCCCCATAGGCTTTTAATAAGACAAACAGCCCCCCCCTGCAAGGTCAGTGACAAGTGGCTGGGGGGCAAATGATGGCTATTGTACACAGGAGTTGAAGGCTCAGATTAAAGCTAGGCAGATAGAAGAAGTACGGGCCTAACAACCCCAACCCCACCCCTCAGTTGTGTATATGCACATTACTTTTCTGCCTACTCCTATTTCCAGCCCTGCCAGACACAAGCTGTGTACTGTAGGAGGTTTCAACTTTACTTATTAGTGATGGGCGAATTTATTCGGCAGGCGCGAATTTGCGGCGAATTGCCGCGATTCGCCACCGGCAAATAAATTAGCGAAACTGGCGGGAAAATTCGCCAGCAAAAATTCACCACCGTCAAAAAAAATGGACGCCGGCATCCATTTTTTTTTACAATATTGATCTAAGGCAATGATAAACAGTATAACTTTGATTGTTTGATGCATATTTATCACAGATCGAAACTAGAACTCACCACCAGTGCTCTGTTCACTTTTATAGGGTTTTAGGTGCATATTTACAAAAGGGAAAAAAAAATTGTTCAACCACACCAGTGCATATATTCATATACACAGACTTATTTATACTCGTATACATACAACATACAAATATAGAGAGATACATACAGAATTACAGTATATTGAAACTACTGCAGATCTTGAGAACATGTATCCTTGGTATTACACTTGTCAAAAAGTCATCCAAGCCACCCTAAATTGAGGGGCAGATTTATCAAAGGTCGAGGTGAATTTTCGAATGAAAAAAATTCGAATTTCAAGATATTTTTTTGTGTACTTCGACTAGGGATTAGTCAAAATTCAATTTGAAAAATTAGAATATCGAAATTTATCATATACTGTCTCTTCAAAAATTCGACTTTGACCATTCGCCATCTAAAACCTGCCAAATTGCTGTTTTAGCCTATGGAGGACCTCCTAGACCCTAATTGGAGTCAATTGGTGTACTTTGAAAAATCTAAGGTTTTTTTGGAAAAAACTTTGAATCGAATTTGATCAAATGCGCTATTCCTTCGATTCGCATGATTCGAATTCGTCCGAATATGGACCTATTATAAAAAAAACTTAGACTTAATTTTGGTTAGTCTTTTTCAATTCGAAATTCGACCCTTGATAAATACACCCCTAAGTGTTGTTTACTACAATGTAATTGTGGTAGAGTAACACCAGAAGAATCTGGTTCTTACCAAGGCATACTGCACTTGTGGTGTAATAGTGTATGTGGAAAATAATTTAATATGTCCTTATTCATATTTAGCTCACAGCAGAGGATCCCAAGCTGTGGAGCTTGAGCAGCAGGTAGCAAGGAAATCAGGGTAAGATTCTGAGTGAATGTTTTTGCTATTCTACATACTCTTGGATAAATAGCGTGGACATTATTATAACAACATGTTCCTCTAGATTTGACCTTGACAGAGTCCCACTTAATTTTGAACACAAAAAAATTGGTAGTTTCTGTGCTGTGGGTCATTTAGGTGTAGCGCCTGGCTCTACCTCACTCCAAGACTTGGATGGAAACGGAAAATTCCTTTGAGTCAGACATTTATCATGACATATGCACAACCAAAATACAAGTGGAGCCAAATGCCCTCTCCACTATCCACAACAACAATAACATTTGCACATCCAATATTTTAAAATCTGAGAAATGTCCATGTAATCCCAGTTCCATGGGAGGTATAAATTATGTCCCTGAAAAATATGGACAGTTGTGAATGTATAACAAGGCTAAGGATGCATTGTTATTCAGTTTGTAATGTATGTATTTATTCTCTCCCATAAATGCCAACGTGAACATCTCCTAAGGATATATGTCACAGTGTTCTTAAGTCAGCACAGAAATACATTTTGCAATTACATTACTAAAAGCAGAATAATATCCCCACTCCTTGTGAATTTCCACTATATCACGTTTTCCAGGGATTTCTAGTAAAGGCTACAAAATTACAGTGACATGGTTTCCATATTTAGAATGTACATGCAAAATGTTGGAGAACTCAATATACAAATGTTACCATAGAGATGGTGGTTTATGATTTACTGTATTTCGGACACATCTTTTTACTCAAGTTAACGGTTTCTCGAATCCTGCTTGAACGAGGCATTCCATTTCCTTTTTTGCTGCATCATTTTTTTTTTTGTGAATTATCACCCTGCAGGAATTGAAATCTTAAAAGGACATGTCAATAGGGATGGGCGATTTTTTTTTTGCCTTGTTTCGCCGCAGAAATGACACCTATAGACTTGTATGGTGTTGTGCTAAAAAAAAAAGAAGCGCGTCAAATTTACCGCGCTTTAGGAAACTGACCCCAGTGTTTCAAAAGCCGGAGCCACAAGGGCAGAGAATAGAAAGGGAAAGAGAAACACTGCTTTCAATAGCAATACATATGCAAATAACCTAAAAACCAGAGAAAATTTTAACGAATATGTATTGCAAAGTTGCTTAGAATTATGTTTTCTTTTATTAATCAAAAAATGATTTTATCCTTTAAACCCCACTAGCTTTTTTTCAGAAGTAGGTAGCAAATTGGTCTTGTAAAATGACAATGTTTACATTTTGGGCTACAAATAACTTCTTGATGGTCAAATAAGAAAATACAAAGCTAATGAGTTTAAGGGGCAATATACACTTGTAATTATAAAGTAATGAACAGTGGTTCCAGGTTTAATCACAGCCAGTACACTATCTGCAAGGTTTTCTATATCCTCATGCTAGTGTGACTGTACTCTGGGTACTAAGGTTCCATTCCCCCACCCCATACAGACAGTTTTATTGGCTCCTTCTAAAAATTACAATATCATGTACATGATAGCGACCACAGATCACAAGCTCTACAAATTCCTGGGACAGGGACCCCAACAAATTATTGTTGAAAATTTTAATATGCAAATGAAGATGCCGGTGGTTTGGTATTGGGCCAAAACTTTTACATTGGATTCGTTACTTGGCTTAATAAATAAATGATGATAAATTTTGGTGTAGTTGTATTGTTAATAAAAATCTAAATACAGTAGCTTCTGTTGAACATGTGCTGTATATTTAAATGTATGCCAGCTCATCGACAGACGGATCCAGCAGTAACCATTGGCCAATCAGAAACAACTTCAGGAGGGCTTTCTATTATTTCTCCTGGATCAGTAGATAACAACAGTTCATTGCATAGAGCTTATAAAAATATAGGCTGTTTGCACAAACATGGGCCGGGCTGAGCAAGTACTGAAATATTTGTTGAGGTGTGTTATATGTACAGTACACCACAATAATTTGTGTCACAACTTTACTGTATGAACAACAAAGGTGCTGCATGTATTTGCAACACCAAGGCTACAATCAATACTTGGTTGTAGGTCACTAATCAGCATCTCTACAATAATTTACAGGTATGGAACCTGTTATCCAGAATGCTCAGGACCTCAGGTTTTATTTTCATAATTTGGACCACTAAATATAATTTAAATATGAATTAAACCCAATAGGATTGTTTTGCCTCCCCCAATTATTATTTTTTTTACTTACAGTACCTGTGCTGAACGCCAACATCTCTTTAGTTATTGCTACTGTAATAGTACACCAGACTTGGGGCCAGGGCAAAGACCTGTTTATATATTTGTTTCAGCTTTTTGGGTCTTTTCCCCCACTCATGTAAAGCTGGCCATAGACACAACGGTAAAGTTGCATGAAATTTTATTTTGTACAATTCAGATCATGTGTGGATGGTCACAACATTTTTCATACCATGGTCATTTAGTCGATTGGACAAGTTAGAAGAATTCTGTTGGCTAACTGACAAAAGCAATATCTGACAATATCAATGGGCGATTGTCACTACTATTTGTCGGACATAACTTTCATACGATTGCTGTCACCACCAGAACATCGTCGGATTTTTACTAATTCTTTTGCTGATTTATATTTAATCTGAATGGCTAGTTGCAGGTCTAAAGATTGAGACATACAATCGTATGGCCAGTTAACAGATGTGCAGGGAGAGGCAAGGTGTTTTTTGTAACACTTTAAACATTTTAAATTAGACTACTTTAGGGCACACAGGCTTCCAGTAAACACGCAATATAGCATATATACATACCAGGTTCTGGTACTTTGGTGAAAGTGTTATTGACACTAAATTGCCTTCCATGTAAAGGGTAATTGATGGATTATACAGGATTATGGATTTCTGTGGGTATTTCTTATAGTATGATAAAGTTATGTTTTAAAAAGGAACATTTTACATTGCAATACAGGGTGGTAACATTAGTAACACATATTGTTTATATTATACTGTTCCAACATAACCTCAGGCTGTTGATAGCAGCAGGCTAACTGTGTAGGCACATGGTCCAGGCATGGTGTGGGCAGGCCCTTGGCACTGACAACAACCATATGCAGCTTGTGTTGTGCACATCTGTGCTACGAGAAGAGCAGCTGGGAGGTGTCGCAGTGAGGCTGGATGGAAAGGAAATAAATGCAAATGACTGACTGCACTGTATGTATGACAGACTTCTGTTAGTTCCTCTAGACTGAAATGCTCTATTCCATTAGTGCCAGGCTGTACCCATTTGTCATTTGATTTTTCTCTGTGTTACATGACCAATAACAGTATTTTAAAGGCTAAAAACTTTGATAGAACTTAGGATATGTTCCTGTACTATGTTTACAACAAACTACAGAATTCTATGTACATGGTTTATGATGTAACAATTGGCACATACTGTAGCTGTTCTGATTTATCACAGGTAGGTCATGCCACACATTAAAAGCACATTAATCTGCAACTGAGTAATATTTATACATTGAGAACAGACAGTTGGAAATTATTACCACACAATTGGGGTCATACACCAAGTGTTTTGAAAACAGACAGTTCTTTATCTAAAAAAGAATGTCTTTGCAACAGATTAATGTGGTTTCAGCAACATATGTTCATGAGTTCAGAGTTCTCATGCTCTTGCATTTATATATATGATACATTTGTATGACAAGTCAGAACCCATCATTGTTTATGCTGTTGCAAATATAACTGCGTATTTTAAAGAGGGAAGGTATTTTAGATTGTTTTGCTACTTTTGTACATAGTTTGCCATAGAAGACCTCCACGGTCTGCTTATAACTATTGAGGGGGTTTTGCCAATTTCCAATTTTCACAATTTTTCCGTGAAAATGTTCGAATTGCTTGATTTTTTTGTGAAAACGTTCGAATTGCTCGATTTTTTTGTGAAAACTTTAGAATTTCATGATTTTTTCATGAAAACTTTAGAATTTTATGATTTTTTCTTAAAAACTTAAGAATTTCAAAAATTTTTCGTAAACTTTCCGATTCCGATTATCATAAGCTTTCCATTATTAAATACAGAAATACATTAACAAACTTTTAAAGGCAATCTCCCTGTTGTACTTGGAGGGCCTAGGTGTACCACCCAGAACTAGGGGGTGGTGGAAATGGTGGGATAAAAGGCAGAAAGTCAATGAGCAACTCCAAATCTGGCTTGTGAAAGCAAATATCAGTGTATATACAACCTTTTGCATGTCATACTTTCCCTGGCAATTAGTCATACCCAGTCAGCAAGGCTGAAATAAATTATTTATTTTAATGAGCCAGATTTTGAGTTGCCCACTAAGTGCCTGCCTTTCATCTTACCATTTGTTTTGAGTAGGGGTATCATGATATTCCCCAATCATCAAATCCAGCTTATGGGAGGGGTAGGGTACTAAATACTACACAATTCAGAATTTTAAAATTGTACTATAACACTTTAAAATGCACTCAGGCCATACTCCTGAGTTTCTACTACAGGTATGGGACCTGTTATCAAGAATGCTCGGGACCTAGGGTTTTCCATATAAGGGATCTTTCTGTAATTTGGATCTTCATTCTTTAAATCTACTTAAAAAAATAATTTAAACATTAAATAAACGCAATAGGCTGGTTTTGCTTCCAATAAGGATTAATTATATCTTAGTTTGGATCAAGTATGAGCTACTGTTTTATTATTACAGAGAAAAAGGAAATTATTTTTTATAAATTTGGAATATTTGGATAAAGTGGAGTCCACAGAAGATGGCCTTTATGTAATTGGGAGCTTTCTGGATAACAGGTTCCTATATATCTGATTCCATACCTGTATATGGTCTAATTATACCAGAAATTTTTTTTTACCAAACACTTGCTTTGAAAGGAGTTACTTACATCATGTTAATTACCATTATCCATTTGAAGAAGAAATGTAATTTTTTAAAGTAGGATATTTTGACCTCTAAACAACATGAAAACCCACTTTTTCATAAGAATTAGTTTATGCCAACCAATATAAATTATGTAAATGATACAAATGAATAGGAAAAATACAACTTTGCACTTGACTGAAGAACCACTCCAGAACTTGTAACTCACAGGTTGTAGAAGTTCCTTTTGTGCATTTTTTGGTAACAAGTGAACAGGAAAAAATGCAGTGAAGTCGGTTTCCTGTGCATTTTGGTCTTCCTCTTTATTTTAGGACAATTCCAACAATGAAGCTTCCATTAAAGAACAAATGTTTAAACCCTCCACATCGTATTAAAAGAAAAAATTGCTGGACAGCACTGAATGAATGGATTAGGAAATATACACCCATAATCATATTTCTATACAATATACATGTGCAATCAGCTAAAATTACATAAAGGACACTTAGTAAGGAAAATGGAAAGTTTTGCATGTTGTGATTTTTTTTTTTTCTCAACAATTTTTAGGGCTTTTCCAACTGGCTATTTCTCTGCTATATTTCATATAAGAATTAATGCATTTGCATTGGGAGGTGGTGGATATCTGGCAGGTCAGCAGTCCTAATTCTGTGTTGACAGCCTGTCATTTGTGATTTTTGCAAACATGTCTACTTTGGCTGGTTTCCTAGAATTCAGCCTCCAATGGAAAGGAGTAGGATGTCTCCTGAGAGGGATTTGCTCAGATGAGTCTGGAGAAACTTTGTTGGAAGAGCCAGGGAGCAGGTAAAGTAGCACAGAACACATGAACATTTGCAAAAAGGTGTGAACTTACCCCTCATATTCTCACAGAATGAGGAAAGGCAATAACACATCCTATTTTATAGAAGAGGTGAGAGACAGAAAGCACCTTAGGAGGGTTGACACTGAAGGGACCTTTCTAGTTTACATCCTAAGCTTGTGCTATTTATTTAAATATGACTGAACTGTATCATTCCTTCATTACAAGTTTTGGAAGTCTTTCTACTGTATTGCTGTATGTACTGTAAAAATGCCACAGTTGGTTGGTCATGAAGGACAAGGGTATTTGGTGAGTCAGGCTCTGAGCCCTATGCTAGAGGTTTTGGAATATAGATAATTGTTTATCAGGTGACGTGTTATTTGCCTAATCTGCCAACTGTTCTTACAGTATATTTTGAGTTGCTGCTAGGAGTAGGGATTGCTGCTAGGGTAGTCTGTGTACAATATCATTGTAAATCTTTCTGGAGTATCTCATAGCTCAGGTTGGTTCTACTGAACTAGTTACATTCTACAAGCAGCCAGTAAACCCTAGTTTTTAATATAGCTATGTTATCTTTGTCACTCACAGTTGCTTGCAGTCATAGGTAATTTAAGTTCAGTTCAGTTCTTACTTGTTATGGCAGAAAAGCAGAAGAAGAAAATCAGTGAGGCTCATTAATGAACAGAATTTATGAATGGGTAGGTTTTAAGGGCATTAACCCTTGGCAAGCATTCAGATATTTACTGGCATCTACTTGCAGCTGGCCCCAAAAGCTAACCACTGATTGGTTGGTAAAAGTGACTGACAGGTGTACATGTTCCCAGTGTACTGTGACTAAGACTTGGGCTGCAGGTACAACTAAAGAGGTTAGAAATGCAGTAAATGACAAATGGCACTTTCCATCTATTAGTCAAATCAAACAACATACACTGATTTTTTGCAGGTGCTCACAACACTTTTCTCCAAGGCAATATGTTTGTATTTGCTATTAGCAAGTTACAAGATCACATCGATATGCACCAGTGGAAGACTGTATGGGGATTCATGTTTATTAGGGTGGATTTGTCTTAGAGCATGTGTGGGCAGTACAGTCATTGTTTATTGTTTGTATGGAGACATTTTACTGTATCAGGCTCAGAGTAGCTTTTTTTCTATAGAGCTATGTGCTAACATATTTTTTTTATGTGACAGCAATGTACTCTCTATTTGTAATCATGGCTTTACTGTGTGTTTTGTAATAACTTTTTGGACTAGTGTGGCACCCATAGCAAACATCAGGATTATAATTTTCCCGAATAGCTTTGGTAGTAATGTATAACTAAATTCTGGTAACTTACTTTCTGTGTGAGTGTACGCATGGACAGGAGAGCAGGTTTTAAAATAATTTTTTGGTTGAAGAAATTGAAAGGCTACAGGAAGGAATGAGCAATGTGGGTTTTCTTCTTCCTTTCAGTATAAAACTTAAATATACTTCCTGTTCAAGAACAGTGTTTAGTAATGATTCTGCTTGTCTAATCGTGTGGATGGTCCAGACTTATTTGGGTTTACTTAGACCTGTGTCTGAGATTGGATTTTGCAATATAATGAGCATGAAAGGAAGAGTCTTCAAGAGAGTGCAGTGCCCAGATGCCTGGAAGAAGAAACGTACTATTAGAAGAGTAAATCGGGGGGAGCTTCAGAGATTAAGCTGTGTAGGTGATGAATCCCTGTGAAACATGTCATTAACATATAAAGTATACTTGTAGCAATTACTGGTGGAAGAGTTTTGGAGGTCAGTATTCTTATTTGTGTCAGCATTTGTCAGATTTGGAACTCAACCCAAAGGAAAGAGGGCCAACAATGTGTGGCATAAAACAAATGGGTGTTTTCTGTCCCTGTTTGTAACAAGTGGTGTGTACAGCTTGTTTTTTTCTTGTTTCATTTCCCTCAAATGTTTGGCAATCATTAGTATTTATACACTGTATGTCTAGCGACTGCACTGATGTTTATCTTTGGTCAGGAGATACAGTAGATAACATGTTGTAAGGTTTCACGTAGAGTCAAGAAGATCTATCTTTAGATAGGCAGATGAGTATTTGAGCAGAGAATTTGAGTTGATCAGTTCACATATTCACGTTCATTTTCTTCTACTCCTTGTAGTTTAAGTTTCTGGGGCTAAGTTTTTCTACTGTATTCAATTATAAGGCGTGTACTGAATAACTTACTGACATTATTCTCATGGTATACAAGAACATTCAAATATCAACAGGTTGTTTCATTGATAGTAAGGCACTAGTGAGATACATGTATCTGTTATCCAGAATGCTTGGGACCTGGGTTTTCTGGATAATGAATCTTTCCATAGTTTGGATCTTCACACCCTAAGTCTGCTAGAAAATATTGTAAACATTAAATAAACCCAATAGGCTGGTTTTGCCTTCAATAAGGATTAATTATATCTTAGTTTGGATCAAGTACAAGGTACTGTTTTATGATTACAGAGAAAAGGGAAATAATTTTTAAAACTGTTTAAAATTAGAGTCTACATATGGGAGATGGCCTTTCCATAATTTAGAGCCATAATCCCATACCTGTACTAAAAAACACTGACCAGTCAATAGGGTTTTTAGCACTGGGAAAATATAGCTATCAATAAATAATGCATTGTGATTCATCAGCATAAAATTTGCTGTCCATTAAATTAGCTATTTATTCCTACTAATTATTGTTGGCTTTATCTTCATACAAGCACAATTAACATAAATCGATTTTATGATGTACAAAAATCACTGTATATAATTAGACAGTTTGACAAGATATATTGGATGTACAGTAGATCCTTTATTCAAAATGTTTTTTGTTGTTGTAAGGTACTGTTGTCAATGATTCACAGCAAAGGAATGTCAAATTTGCATTTGTAGTAAAACAAATTCCATAAAAGTATAAATCCTATTCTCAGTCAGACATAAACTTACAGTGGGTATGACAATTAAATATTTTAAAACATAGATTATGCTTTTTTTGCATCTGCCCTTGCATTTACCATTGCTCTGTGGGCAAGGTTGCCTCTTTTTTAGGGGGAGAAGCCAGCTGTTTTAAGATGTGTGAATTTTTCCAAATATTTTCTCCTGGTTCACACATAGGGGTATATTTATCAAAGAGTGAAGTTAAAGATCGCCACAGTCTGCTAGAGTTAAATTCCCCCACTCTCCAATCATTTCTATGGGATTTTGAAAGGTGATTTTATCAAAGGATGAACTTTCACTTTCACTCATTGATAAATACTCTTTTAAAAATCCCATAGAAATTAATGGAGAGTGGTGGAATGTCACTCTAGAGGACTGCGTTGATCTCTAACTTTACTCTTTGATAAATATACCCCATAGTTCCAGTCAAATAGTTTATGCTGCCCCATGCACAATGGCAACAGTCACTATTTAGTTATGTCAAACACAATCCTCACAATTTCATGTCTAGCCGGAGGCAGAAACACTAATTTCACTTCCTTCAGTAGTGAACACTCCTCATATGCAACTTTGAGGCAGTTCGAATTTTCTAATTTGTGGCATCTCTTGGTTTTCCATTAGCAATTAAGTGGCACTAAGAGTATTGGTGGGTTTCTATTCTGCCCTGGGTTTTCTAATGCTAGCACAGTTCAAGAACAAAAGAACAAAAGCAGAGGTGTAAGTATATATGCATTCTGCATGTTAATGTGTCTTTCAGGAGCAATTATATAACCTATACCATTGCTGAGAAGTTTGTTTTGGATTCTCCGTGTGTTCAGACTGAATGGCCCTTAGTGAAAGTCTCTTCCCCTGTAAACAACTGCTCTCAGAAACAGAATATTCAACATTTTCCCCATTTTTGTTGATATATTCTAGTTTCTTATGTATGCTTATTATAATGTCCAGGGGTGTAACTACAGAGGAAGTGGGCCCAGGAGCTATAGGGGACCCATGAGGCCCTACCCCTCTTTGTAAGTAGTTTTAAAAGAAACAGGTCATTGATGCACTGTACAAGACCCTGGTTCATCAAGCCAAGCAAATGTCTTGCACACTCAGCTGTCTTACAAAGGGTTTATTGACTTCTTGTAGGACAACTGCTTGACAGTACATTTTTACCCTAATAAGATATATAAAACAAGATCTTAAAGAGTCAAATAATGGGGCCCATGCACTTGTAGATGCACTTCCTTTTTAATATTTTTGTTGTTCTCATCCACATCATTTATAGCAAATACAACCCTCTGTGATGTTCTCAAGATCTATCTGCGTTTCAAGCCATCCAAATCGCTGAACATATCTTAAATCTAAAGTCAGCTTAGTTCCCATTTTGCAGAAGTAAGACTGTTTAAATACATATTTTTGTATATGAAATGCTAGTAAGTTCGTGACCATCATTTCCAGAACCAAGGAGAACATTCTGTTTGAGGAAGCTGAGAGAGTAAATGAATTGGATAAGTGGTAGACATTTGACTCGGAGACTCAAGATAATGTCAATCAGATTTCTGACTCCCCAATATCCGATGTTTCATGCCTAAAAAAGACAAATGAATCTAGAGAACTATGTTTGTGTTAAAAAGTAAAACTTGCATCAACATCTGCAGGGCTGCTTGTTGCCCAACCCTGATTTACAACCTTGACAGCTGAAACAAATGAAACAAGAACTGTTGGCAGGAAACAGAAGTAGTCTGCTGCTGTGCTTCCTGTATTGGTTTCTATTATGTTGTAAACACAGAGACATCCATTCAAGAAAATATAAATATCAAGACACATTATTTGTAAATTTTGTTTTTAAAAATTACAGAATGAAGCAGTAATGATTTTCTTATGTCCTGGTCACTGTTTTTAGTGACGATTACACAGGATCATGGGTTTCAGTCATAGTTCTAGTAGTGATCCCATGCAAAGCTAAAAGTTAAGAGTAGTGATCCAGTGATTGGCTGTAAGAAGGAGGTGTCCCAGTGCTACCAGTAAGGTCTAGGGCAGTGTTCGTCAATCAGTGTCTCGCACGCATGTTGCTCACCAACTCCTTGTTCCCAGTGGCTTCAAAACAGGTGTTTAGTTTTGAATTCCTGGTTTGGAGGCAAGTTTTGGTTGTATAAAAGCCAGGACTGCCTAATAGAGTCCATGTTGGCTTCCAGTCCACATTGGGGCTATTAAATATGCAATCACAGGCTTTATTTTGCAACCCTCATGTTTTTGGTGCTCCCCAACTCTTTTATCATTTGATGTGGCGGATTAAAAAAGGTTACTCAAAACGGGTCTAGGGTCTTCCTGCAGAATCTCAAGCTGCAACCAGAGTGGCTCTTCATGGTATTTTTACTACGTCCTGCAGTTATACAGACACACCACAAGAATGTGGCCCTGACCTTAAAGTTCTTAAAATTGCATAGGGCTACAAAAACAAATCCTTATGATGCCTCGGCAAGTCTTCATAATGAGTTTACAAAAACAACTGGCTCAGAAAATGTTTATTATGAGCAACTTTCCCATTCACTTTCTAAAATAACCATTTAATTAAAAACAGCAAGCGAACATGAAGTCAGTAATTTAAGCCTTTTGATTTTTACTGAAACCAGCAACAGCCCTTCCCTCTCTAGAATATCTATGAAGCATATGCTGCCCAAGTTATAAATGAACAACAGCAAGTTCTCATAACTGCCGATTTAAATATTAAGCCAACTCCCTATTTGTCCTGATTTTATACCTAATATTTGTATTTGTTTCACTTCCAATAGTAAGGGAATTACTCCCCGTTAACCTTCAGGAAGTGTGCAATTTATTAAAGAACTGAAACTGTTTTTTTACTTCTTACTTATTTCTGTATTGGTTATGACATATCATGCCATGTTTGCCACAAAACACCTTAGTTCCATATTTACTCAGTGTCCTTACAGATAGTGTTATTTATACTGAGAGCATATAACTATTGCTTTAAAAACGTTCCTTTAACTTTCACTAATCACATAAGCATCTTGGCAAATGAGTGTGTAAAAGGGCATGTATGTATATTATTCCCAAATAAACAACTTTGTAAACTAGTATATTTCTTATTCTGTAGGTGAGAATTTTAATCAGTGTCACAATCCTGGCATTTAGCACTACTTTGACATATAGGGGTAGGGATATGTCACACCTTGTCAAGTGCTATTTAGTAAGAAAGGAGGTAACAATGGCACAAACAAACAAATAACTCCTGATGATGAGTTCAATTTACACACAAATAACCTTCATCTATTACTTACTAATTGTAACACTTTATGTATTATTTCTGATTACCCATTTAGATCATTAAGGATTTCATTGTGAGTTCACATGTAAAGATGTTTTGCAAATAATTTATAAACTGACCTCAATGTACAGTTTTTAGGGAAAATTCATTTTTGTCATTCAATTATAATATCACAGTACTACTGTAGACAGCATGTCAGCTTGGAAAACCTGTGAAATAAGTTGATCTTTTTTCCTGCTGCATAGCGATACTCATAGGGTTCATTTTCAAGCTCTCCCTTTTGGACTAAGCTAGTATGGGGCAGATTTACTAAAGTTCAAAGCCACTAACGCTAGCGAAGATTCGCCAGCGTGACGTCATTTTGTTACTTCGCTGGCGTTAGTCGTTTCGAACTTTAGTAAATCTGCCCCATACTAGCTTAGTCCAAAAGGGAGAGCTTGAAAATGAACCCTATGGTTATCGTTCCCTTACGCCTGGCGAAGTTGTGCTCTGGCGAATGGACGTAACTACGCAAATTCACTAAGATTTGGATTTTACTGAACGTTACCTCTTGGGCCAGACTTGCCTTCGCCACCTCAGACCAGGCGAAGTGCAATAGAGTAGATAGGAGTTCCTCAAAAAATAGTTGAACATTTTTTTAAGTCCCAAAAAACGCTGGCAACTTTTTATTTTTCAGGGTGATAGGCTGCAAAAGATCGTAAATTTTTTTCTGGGGTACCTGTCTTCCCCCTTACATTTCCTAACATATGGCACATAAACTATACACTGGGCTCATGTGTAGTGCAATATAACAACTTTATTTTATTTTATTAAGGTTACCCGGGCTTGTGTAATGTAATGTATTGGCTGCAACTTATACGTCCATTCAACTTTAACTTCCCGCCGTATGCAAATTAGGCAACACTAGCGCAACTTTGATTTGCTTGCCGCAGTAACGCAAGCGCAACTTCGCCAGCATTCATCACCCTGGATGCAACTTCGGATTTTATTGAATTAGCGTTGTCCTGGCGAATCTATGCCTGCCGAAGTGTTGCGATGTGAGCGAAGCAGACACTATCGCAAATTAGTCGCTTAGTGAATCCCCTATGTGTTTATAAAAAACTTTCGTCCCTGCTTCGACAAGATCTGTATTGTGTCAACCACAGGGGATGGCTAACTCTATACTGCATGCAGTTAAGTGCATTAGTATGGCTAAAAGTATTGAAGATACACCTTTAAAATTCTGAGTGCAAGGTTTTATTGGATCTGAATGGCAGGACATGCCTCCAATGTAGATCTGCACTTACATTTTTACTTACTCACTATGACCCATAATAACGTGATCACAAACATAAAAGTGCTGTGTTGTAAAGATCAGCTATATGCAGTAAAATACTGATTTGAAAGAAGAAGAGGAAAATACTCTAGCAGATCCAGCCTGACCCACAAGGCAATTTAGACCTCAACTCTACCACCACTAATATTTAGTGATGGGCGAATTTGCGAAACTGTGAAAAATTTGCGTCTGTTTCGTGAATTTATTCGCCGGCTGTGCATCGCGGGAATTCGCCACAAATTCGCACCTGGCGAATAAATTCGCCCATCACTACTAATATTCAAGTATCTGGTGAATAACTGCATTTCTCTGAGGATTACTGACCTGCTGCATGTTCCATATGCACATATGTGGATGTGCTTTCAGCACTAACAAACATGACATTTGGGGGCAAATTTACTAAAGGGCGAAGTGAGTAACCGCAGGTGAAAATTTGTGAAAAAATGGTGTGACGTCATTTTGGGACTTTGCCGATTTACTAACGGGCGCTGGCGTAACTTTGCTAGCAAAGAAGATAGACTGTAGTGCTACTTCGCACTCTAACGCCAGGCGCATTTTCGCTCTGGTGAATGGACGTAACTACGCAAATTCACTAAGATGTGGATTTTAATCATAGTTACCTCTTTCTCCAGACTTGCCTTCGCCACCTCTGACCAGGCGAAGTGCAATAGAGTAGATAGGAGTTCCTCAAAAAAAAATTGAAAGTTTTTCTAAGTCCCAAAAAACACTGGCGACATTTCAGTTTTTCAGGGTGATCGGCTGCAAAAGATCGTAATTTTTTTTTAGGGTACCCGGCTTCCCCCCTACATTTCCTTACATATGGCACATAAACTATACACTGTAGGGCATTATAACAACTTTATTTTATTAAGGTTCCCTGGACTTGTGTAATGTAATGTGTTTGCTGCAACATTGAAATTTAACTTCCGCCTTATGCAAATTAGCCAATGCTAGCGCAACTTCACTTTGCTTGCCAAATTAACGCTAGCAAAACTTCGCCATCGTTCGACGCCCTGTACGCAACTTCGCATTTTAGTGAATTAGCGTTGTCTTGGCGAATTGTGGCGATGTGAGTGAAGCCGCCGCTGGCGAATTTCCGCAGGTTAATGAATTTGCCCCATAGACTTGAAAATGTATTCTGTGGGGAAGCGCAAACAAGAAAACCCCTGGAGCAGAATATCCAGATACTTATGTTCTTTCACACACTGTGTTAATGTAGAGGACAAGCAATGGACCACCATCATGAATTCTTCATATAAAAAGTGGTACACAGCTGTGTTCAGTGGCGTGCCATGGTGGTTTCTATAAAGTTGTATTCTTAAAGCTCCTATACACCTCTAAAAGTGTCTGCACTACATCTATAGTCTCCAATGACTACCAGGAACATCTTTCAGCAATGATTGTATTATTGCGGCACTGTATATGTATTATATCATAAAGCTTATAGGAGGGGCTATACCCATCATCATGAAAATATATTATCAAGTAGAATATAATTCTCCAATTTCTTATATGACATTTATGCTGTATGCTGTCTCCCCCACTCCTCAACACATTTAGTAAAAGCATGTGGCACCATTTCAAATGTTTTAGCAAGAGTGTCATTAGGGAAATAATTAAAACTTATGATATGCAATTTTAAATTGATTATTCTGTAAAGCTATGTACAGAAGCAGAGCCAGACTTCACTCCAAATGCTCTCACCATATGTACGTTCCACACATTCCAAATGTTTCGAAGCAGTCTTATTCAGCTTTCCTCTGTCTTTTACTATTAGATGTGTTGCTGCTTCTTAGTACGGAGGCAAACTGTAATAAACATATAATGCACAAGGGCCTTGATTGTTCTTTAGACATACACATCCACAAACTCAGAAACTTCTCAGCTGTTGGCTGCTTATTCTGCAGCTTATCCCCTATAACAGCAGTCTTTGCCCATCTATAAAACACAACATTAGAACCCCTGACTATGAAAATTTAGAAATAGAATTTGATTGCACTTGTAAATGTTCAAACGTACAAAGTGATATGGTCACAAGATATTTTAACATATACATAGAATATTTTAAATTAAAAAAAGGGTGGCTCAGAGATAATTCCTGACTATTGAATGTAACAGAGGCCTCTCTAACCTTGGGCAAGAACGTAACCCTTCACTGATACCCAATACAATTATTACTATTGGTATAGTTAGATGACACTGAGGGGCAGATTCACTAAGGGTCGAATTTCGAAGTTAAAAATACTTCGAAATTCGACCCTCGAATTGAAATCCTTCGACTTCGAATATCGAAGTCGAACGATTTAGCGCAAATCCTGCGATCGATCGATCGAAGGATTTTTCGTTCGATCGAACGATTAAATCCTTCGAATCGAACGATTCGAAGGATTTTAATCAAACGATCTAAGGAAAATCCTTCGATCAAAAAAAGCTTAGCAAGCCTATGGGGACCTTCCCCATAGGCTAACATTGACTTCGGTAGGTTTTATCTGCCGAACTAGGGGGTCGAAGTTTTTTTTAAAGGGAAAGTACTTCGACTATCGAATGGTCGAATAGTCGAACGATTTTTACTTCGAATCGTTCGAATCGAAGTCGAAGGTCGTAGTCGAAGGTCGAAGTAGCCCATTCGATGGTCGAAGTAGCCAAAAAAAACTTCGAAATTCGAAGTTTTTTTCATTCGAATCCTTCACTCGAAGTTAGTGAATCTGCCCCCTAGTATATTCTGCATTAACTGCTGCTATTCAGCCAGAAAAGCTGTATTGAATGTTGGGGGCTTAAAGGAGACCAACCACTATTGTCTCGTGTTTCCCATTTCAGTATTTTTATATTTCAGCCAACTGATGATAATGATGATGTCATAGCCCTTACTATATGAGATCCATAACAGCAAAAATGATTGAAAGGGGGTTGTACTGTTGTTAAAATTAAATTAAAGTAAAGAGGAATGTCTTGACGTAAATTCATTTGAGAACAAGCATAGAGTTCAGTTGTTAAAAGGAAAGAATGAGTGTTTAAGATGTTAGTCTCTGGACTTCTATCTTAATCCATTCTGTCTGGGCTGGAGATATTGCCTTAACTTTTTGCCATCCTCTACTACAAAGATCAGAGCCTTTATGACATATAACTCTGCTGTATATTTTTATATGGTGCTTTATATGTGTGTATTTATCTGATACCAGGTCTAAGCAGCAGCAGCATTTAAAGCCTCAGAAAATACTGTAAATTAAAAACTACATGTTTTCTAAATATTTTTGATTTCTGGGGCTATAAACGGTGGGTAAATATTTTAAAGTTATATGTTCCCTAGGGTAGGGTATTTGTTATACTCCGTAATAACCTAAAGCAGCACAGACTATAACCAAACCTTTGGTTTATTGTTGTTTTAAACCTTTCAATACTAAATCAGAGCAATTCCTGCTTTTCTAGAGGCATTCTTCTCCTATTCTCCAGTCAACTGAACTTTATTCTTTTTAGGAACAATACAGGTATGGGATCAGTTATCCAGAATGCTTGGGATCTGGGGTATCCTGGATAAAGAATCTTTCTGTAATGTGGGTCTTTATACCTTAAGTCTACTAGATAATAATTTAAACATGAACTAAACCCAATAAGGTGGTTTTGCTTTCATTTAGAAATAATTATATCTTAGTTGGGATCAAGTATAAGGTGCTCTTTTA
Source organism: Xenopus petersii (assembly GCA_038501925.1). NCBI lineage: Eukaryota > Metazoa > Chordata > Amphibia > Anura > Pipidae > Xenopus > Xenopus petersii. The sequence goes on along the minus strand of CM076681.1, from coordinate 37,639,679 downwards.
TTATTACAGAAATGCTTTTTAAAATTTTAATTACTTGGATAAAATGGAATCTATGGGAGACGGCCATCCCATAATTTGGAGCTTTCTGGATAACAGATCCCATACCTGTACTGCTAATTACTGCTTAATGCAAGGAACTAAATGGTGTATTTAATTGTATCCCTGGCTACAATCCACTTGATTTCCTAGTTATATTAACCTGCTTGATTAGTGATCAAATACAAGCTAAACCCTCTTCAAGTGCTACATTATTTAAGCTATAGGAATGTCAGGGAAATGACTTTTTGCTTGTTGCGTGGGAAAAATCTGAAAGCAGCTGTGTTATGTCTGTGTTTAGGAGAACATCTGACTGACAGGCCAGACCAACCTCTGTAGGGCTTGTCTTTTATCAAAACATGACAATATTTTCTTCCTATAAAGGAGCAGGAGGCACATGTTTAGAAGGTTGGGAATGTTAAAGCCTTTAAGTAAATGTTAAAGTGACACAGACACATGGAGCAAACTGCTCCCAATCTATATTAATATCTATGATTCATTTTGTTGAAAACAAATAAATAAGAAGTAATGCAAAAACTGACTTGCTGCAGACTTCCTATGCCCAACAGCCCGTTGAGTTTATCTGGGTATGTCTGTCCCATTTCCTTCTACGGGAACTGCTATCATCTTGATCTCTGTTATCCTTATTATTAATATCAAATGACCTTTCTCATTCACATGGCCTATAAGCTGCCAGGGGCAATTGTTAATTTTTAGTACAATTATAGTAGCTGGACAGATGCATCAAAGGTTTAAAAAAAAGATCATTTTCCATTGCCTGCACTGATCAGTGGCATATTTGCATTATGCCAAGCACCACTTTGAGCGTGCCTCTAGTAATGTCTTCAGAATAATTTGCAACATTTGACTCTGCTGCAGATTTGGTTTTGGTGGAGTGTTTTCCTGGTCTGCTCCATCCTTGTTGTTGCCACTACCGTTTAGAATTATACATATTCCAGCATCCAGGCTGTGGTGTAAATGACATTGGAGGACAGCAATATCTAAAAAAAAATTACAATTTATTTTTGGATTAAATAAAACTGTCTCATATGACTGTGTTAATGATTTGTCATGTATGGATAATAGTAATATTTATCTATATTTTTTTGACAGCATGAAAAACCTAAACTCCTAGAACCCCTGGATTATGAGGCTGCTATTTCAGAACTAGAAAATATATATCGCGATAGTCCTTTGAAGGATCTGATCTTCTTTCCCAAGGATGATTTTTCAGTAAGTATATGGTTTTGTTCAATGAAAGGTTGCCCTAATGTAATTGGCACATTGTACCACTTAGTATAAGGGTCAGGGCACACAGGCAGATTTGGGGAGATTAGTCGCCCGGCGACAAATCTCCTTTTCTTCGGGGTGACTAATCTCCCCGAAATGCCTTCCCTGCCTTCCCGGCGGCTAAAATGTAAATCAACGGTGGGATGGCACTCGAATCGATTCATTTTCCGAAGTCGCCCAAAGTTGCCTGATGAGGAATCTTTGGAAAACAAAGCGATCCGAGTGCCATCCCGCCGGCGATTTACATTCTTGTTGGCTGGAGGCAGTTCGGCGAGATTAGTTGCCCGGAAGAAGAGTTTTTTCACTGGGTGACTAAAATCCTAGAATCTGAGTGTTTGCCTTGTCCCTAAGGGGCCCATTTACTTAGCTCGAGTGAAGAAATAGAATAAAAAAAAAGGTCGAATTTCCAATGTTTTTTTTGGCTACTTCGAACCGAATGATTCGGACTAAAAATCGTTCGACTATTCAACCATTCAATAATCAAAGTACTGTCTCTTTAAAAAAAACTTCGACCCCCTAGTTCGCCACCTAAAAACCTACCGAAGTCAATGTTAGCCTATGGGGAAGGTCCCATAGGCTTTGCAATCATTTTTGTTCAAATTGTTCAATCATGGATTAAAATCCTTCAAACCGAACGATTCAAAGGATTTAATATAGACAGTCGAATATTGAGGGTTAATTAACCCTCGATATTCGACCATAAGTAAATTTGCCCCTTAGTGTAGCTACCGTTGGAAACTGCTTGGTCATTGCTTTTGGTTAACAAGGAACTTTGACCATTTCTAATGGCATATTCCAAGTTAATGGATAGAATTGCAAACACTATCTAGATTTTTCACCAGGGAAAACACTGGTAATGTTAACAAATGATTGGGTGATAAAACATTAATAATATTCTCTCTTTTTGCACTTTGTACTCTTGCTTCTTGATTTGTTTGCAGTGTACTCAATTTCACTTGCCGTGAAAGGTATCATGTTTTATATTATTCTATTGATAAATTATTCTCACACTTCAAAGCATGTCACACAAGGACAAAAAAATGAATCCAGTGGAAGCATCTAGATTTCATCACCATGACTTACAGATTTGTTAATGACTAATGTGCAGAAGCCCTTGAATTAGGATGAAAAGGGCTGCTCTGCACCCCACCTTACACTATAGGGCCTTGTTGTGGAATGACACTCATTAGAGGATGGGAGTGAAATTAAGTGCAGGAGCATGCAGCAATGCTGTAAACAAGGAAGGCAGAGTACAAAGTGCCAGAAAATTGTGGTGCGCCCCTGTTTTACACTGCCTTCCGAATGATAAATGACCCATTATATCTCAAGTGCATTTCCTGTACACTGACTGCACTTATTAACTAGACAGGGACCCAATGACCCAGGGAAAAGCAAAGGGATGACAAGGGTTAGGAGGGTAGCTTGTCCTCCCCCTTTTGCTCTTGTAGGTTCAAGTTGATTGGCTGGTTCAAGTTACAAGGAGGAGGACAATGGAGGGTTACACAGATTACTAACTTTTCAGTTGGTTCCAGGCAACAGGAGTAGCAGCAGCTCACAACTTCCCGCCCTCCATCTATATGAGGTGTGGGTAGTGTTGTAATCACAGTTAGTAGAGGGTACCTTTACTCAGACCTGCAGGGGAATTAACATGAGATATGGAGCATGAATAGCTTGGTAGGCCTGGCCCGATGGCAAGATAGTCAGCCTTGGTTTAAGACTAGAAGACAGGATCCAGGCATTACATTCAGTTTCCTTTATATAAACAAGTTGTTGATGTGATACATGTTAACTGATGTTAAATGTTATAGTTAATAAATAGCTGTGGCCTTCTCCTTCCAACATAAGTGTCCAGGAATCTTTATTGTGGAAAAGGTTGGGGTCATCGGCTGGTGAGCCTAATAGGGGAGTGTAGGGAGGTCTCAACACTGTACATTGGTGCCTTGTAACCAGTGATACTGGCAGATTTGCGTGAGCCTGGCTCTATCCTGTATCCAAATGAATACATATTTTTAAGATGAACCCCAGCACCTTTTACAATTACGACAGGTACCCATAGCATAGTGACTCTCTATTATAAAATACAACCTTATATTGATCGGTCTCCATTATATCTAACATCTACCTAGCTGAAGAATGTGAAAAAAGAAACATTAAACATAGTCCACAGCAGAAAATATGAGGGGGTGTATTGTTTTGTGAGATGTTTCATGTAAAACTTCCAGTTGAAAGTTTTTAAAGGTTTTCAACTAAAAGTGCCATCATTATTGAACTGTGGAGTGGATAATATACAGTCTTAGATTAGACAATTTTTATATATGTATCCAGGGCAGTTACATTAAAAGGGTGGTTCGCCTCTAACTTATCTTCTAAGCAATTGGTCTTCATTATGTAGGTTTTATAGCTTTATAATTATCTGCCTTTTTCTTTTGACTCTTTAAAACTACCAAATGGGGTCACTGACCCCATTCTAAAATAAAAAAAAAGCTCTGTAGAGCTACAAAGTCATTGTTAGTGCTACTTTTTAATACTCATGTTTCTATGCAGGTTCTTTCCTAATCAGTCTCTAATTGAAATAAATACATGGTTGCTATTGTAATTTGGACCTTAGCAACCATACTACTGTGTGAACTGTAAGTGAATTGGGCAATTTGTATTAAATAAGCATCATAAGCATAAAAAAGGGACAATTTAGTCCATGCCCCTGATCTGCTAAATCAAGTTATGCCCAAAAGCACCCCAACCTACCTGAAAACCCACCCACATTAGGTAAGTCCTTTTCTTTTGGGCGTCTGCTATTCAGGAGTTTCTCATAGAAATCTAAATTGACAGTGTATCTAGAAAGTCGCTGAAAATAAAAAAACTGCATCTTAGGCTTCTTTGACATATGGTATAGTTTTATTTCTTTTATCCTTCTATATTATTTTAGTTTCTACTTTTTAGACCATTTTTTCCAAGGAGTACATTTTTGGAAAGGCATATACTATAATGTCAGGCTGAATCTGTTTTTCTATCCCCCCCCCCCGTTTCCTCTTTTCTGTGTTTCTCAGACAGTTTTGCTGCATGTCTAACCATGGTCAACCGCTTACACTTCTCTACCCACATCCTTCATTTCAGTTCAACTGCAAGATAAAACTAATTCATTTTCTTGAGATTTCACACACAAACTGTACATAAGAAGCAAGCTTAAAGGGTTTGTTCACCTTTAAATGAGCTTTTGGTATGACATAGACAGATATTCTCATTGGTTCTCATTTTTTTTTATTTAGTTATTTAACATTTTGTTCAGCAGCTCTTTAGCTTGGAATGCCAGCAGCTATCTTGTTTACTTTAACAACCAGGCAGTGGTTTAAATAAAAGACTGGAATATGAGAGAGACTGAATAGAAAATATTTGCACACAAACCATTTAAAGCCAAGAGCCCCACTTTAAGGACTTAAAGGGGTTGTTCACCTTTAAATGAACTTTTAGCATGAGAGAGATATTATGAGATAATTTGCAATTAGTTTTAATTTTTTTATTATTTGGGTTTTTTGAGTTATTTAGCTTATTATTCAGCAGAGCTCCAGTTTGCAATTACAGCAATCTGGTTGCTAGGGTCCATATTACCCTAGCAACCATTCATTGATTTGAATAAGAGACTACAGTATGAATAGGAGAGGCATGAATAGTATGAGTAATAAAAAGTAGCAATAACAATACATTTTTAGCCTTAGGGAGCATTTGTTTCTTAGATGGGGACAGTGACTCCCATTTGAAAGCTGGAGTCAGAGTCAGAAGAAGAAGTTAAATAATTAAAATACTATAACAAATACATATGGACAGACATAATATCAAAGGCTATTGTGATATTAAATTCTATAGTTAGTATAGATAAGGGTACATATATATGTGAAAGGAGGGAGGGGTGTATGTATGGATGCTGGGTTTTCATTTGGAGGGGTTGGACTTGATGGACTTTGTCTTTTTTTCAACCTGATTTAACTATGTAACTATGTAATGAACACCAATTGAAAAGTTACTTAGAATTGGCCATTCTATAACATAATAAAAGTTAACTTAAAGGTGAACCACCCCTTTAAGGACTATGGAACTATGGGAATGGGAGGTGGGGCTCTTGGCTTTAAATGGTGTGTGTGCACACTGCAGCTTGTATACTGATGAATGGAGGGTGTACCCCCCGAAACATTGATACTTTTTGGTGAAGCAATAATGGGGGAAAAACCCAACCTCATAAATCTTGAGTGTGTGCGATGCCATATATTTGCTGATTCCAAGATAAGCCAGTATTAATGGACTACTGACACACACACAGCTTGGTTGAGTTGTTTGCATTTGGAAAAAAAATGTTAGAATTTTAATAACCGTAGATATCTCAAAAACACTTTAGTGGATGGTTCCCGTTGTGCCTTATGGTTTCCAGTAAGTGGCAGTTGTAAAAATGAAATGCTGCCAAGACTATGCAAATGTGAATATACAGGAACACGATATAAGGAGGTCAGATATGCATATAAAATCAGATTTAGTATTTTAACATTTTTATTGCTTCGAAACATATTCAGTGAAGAAATGTCCGTTGCAGCGTCCAGGAATAGAAAAAGCAACGCATTTTTAATATCATTCTTCTTATATAAGATACCCCAAATAATCATTGTTGTTGCTGCTGTATTTTGTGCAAGAGAATGATGTTAACGGGACCCAGATCTTTTAGGGCAGTTTAGCCAATTTTTATTTCAACAGAACTTTCCTATCACACGGTAATGGAAAACTCAACCCTCTGAACATAACAGACTTGTGGGAGTGTGGGGTGGGGTGTCAGTTGCATGTAAAATGTCCATATACTGTACCTATATAAATTTCATCCATATACACATGCTCAAAAGGTAATGTTTCGGGCCTCTCTGGATGCTCTCTTTCATGGCTCGGACATCGGCAGCTTTTCCTCACTTCCACAAGCATCTACTTATTTGGCCTATTGGCAGTAGATTTTCTAATATTGGAAACCAGTTTATTTTCTGTTGGCAGCCAACTTGATTTCTGGAACAAGGCCAGTTCTTTCTCTCAACACCTTGCTTCTTACTGCAGTCATTTTAAAGGGCATGTAAACTTCCAATAAAATTCTGCTATTGCACTCAAAAACAGGGAGAGGGATGAAAAGACGGGAGAAAAATAAAAAGGGTAGAGGTAGAGATACTGTCGATGTTTGGAGAAATAGGCAGAGGATAGGGAAATACAAAGAAATATGACTGCATGTCTTTATTTAAATAAGCTGCATAAAGTGTTCGTACTGTATGTGTACACTAATAAGCGTGCTTTGTCTATTACCATCTTATTAAACTGAAATCTTGGCAAAATAGCAAAAGTTTCTTATTCAGTCTTGGTCAATGCATTAACTATTTTAAATGTCACCACTCTTATTTGACCTCCCATTTGTGACTTTAAAGGGGACTTGTCACCCAGACATAAAAAGCTGTGAAATAAAAGTCCTTTTTATATTAAAGATGAAGTCCAATTTTTTTAAAAAAAATTATTCAAGCATCCATACCTGTCAATTATATATTGCCTTTCTTACATCTATGCTCAACAATCACTTTAAAGGAGAAGGAAAGGCTAAAATTAAGTAAGCTTTATAAAGGTCTGTATAAATACACCAGTAAACCCTCAAAGTGGTGCTGCTCTGAGTCCTCTGTCAAAAGAAACACAGCATTTCTTTCCTTTTATTGTGTACACATGGGCTTCTGTATCAGACTTCCTGTTTTCAGCATAACCTCCAGGGCAGGGCTTGAGCATGCTCAGTTTGCTCCTCTCCCCCTCCCTCCTCCCATCTCTGCTGTAATCTGAGCTCAGGGCTATGCATGAGCAGGGAGAGACTCAGGAAGGAAGTGATGTCACAACAAGCTAATATGGCAGCTTCTATCCTAAACAAACAGAGACAGTGTCTAGAGCTGTTTACTCAGGTATGGTAAAGCATTGTGCAAAATAAATTTAGCGTTCTAGCTTGCACTATTGTGGCGAATCTGTTGGCAATAAACTGTCTTGGAGCTTTCCTTCTCCTTTTACTTACATTCTGCACCTCCTAGATGTCACTGCAGTTCTAATCTTTACAAAATAAAAATATGAACAAATAAAACAATAAAAATATGAACGCCAAATTTTTTAGAAAACCCACTGTTTACTACTAAAGGTTACATTATGGCGTACCACAACTCTGGAATACATTGTTTTGGAAAGGCACATCTAAAAGCAAGTTAGATATTTTTCTAAAGCAGTGAAGGGAAATATTATGAACTCTTCAGTTGGGAGTTTAATGGACATAACTTAATGATACTGAAGCTTAAAACATTGTGCCATCCAAGTATACAATCAATATAAATGGGTACTTGGGAGTCTGTGGAGCCACAATGTTCAGACTTCAGCATGCTACATTTGATTTTGGAATGGTTATATAAAGATATATTCCATATTTAATAAAATCAATGGACTACTGAAAAGAGGCAAAACAAGTGATCGACTTCAGGCTACACTGTGAATTATTGCATTGGGGTGCAGGGGTTACTGGCTTAGGTTGCTTTGCTGACATTTCATTTCTGGCATCTGCTGGAAAAAACTGTGACAATCTTTAAATATCAGCTTTTTACCTGGTATAATCGTTCTATTCAGGCCATCTTGTATGCTCCATTGAGTATCACTCAAACCACTACTTTGTTGCTGTGGTAAATGGCACCAGGTACAAGTATGTAATCTCTTATCCAGAAAGCTCTGAATTACTAGAGGGCCATCTAACATAGATGTCATTTTAATAAAAAAATGCAAAATTAAAAATTATATATACATAATTTTTCTCTGTAATAGTAAAACAGTGCCTTGTACTTGAACCAAATCTAAGATATAGGTAATGCTAATTGGAGGTCAAACAATCCTCTTGTTTTTTAATACTTTGAATGATTTTTAAATATACTTAAAATACAGTCATCCAAATTTACAGCTTATCTGGAAATCCCCAGATCTAATGCACTCTGGATAACAAGTCCCATAACAGTTTAAAAGAAACACTAGCTCTAAAAATGAAAGTGTTTTTAAATGAATCATAATATAATGTAGTGTTGCTCTGGACTGTTAAACCGGTGTGTTTGCTTCAGGAACACTACTATAGTTTATATCATCAAGCTGCTTTTTTGCTATGGGGCAGCCATTCAAGCACAGGATACACAGTAGATAACAGATCAGTTATTAAGAATCCCATTGTATACTACAGCGCTTATCTGTTATCTTCTATGTAATCAATGTTCTAATTTCTTTTTTTAGCTTTTAATGGTTGCCCCCATGGCTACATAGCAGCTTGTTATAAACTATAGTATTTTTACGGAAGTAAACACAATAGGGGGCATATTTAATATGATGTGTAAAATGATATTCTCAAGAACAAAACATTTTAAAAAGCTGTGTAAAATAAATGGTGAATTGATCAAGGTGTGTTTTATTTTACACCATGTGAACAACAGATTTGCCACCATTATTTTATATTGCTTCCAGTGGATATCACTCTAAAATAAGAGAGGAAGAAGTGTATGATGTTTTTTTACACTGTGAAACCTGCCGATGTCTGGTGTATTATCCCGCTGTTTTTTCCAAAGCATAATAAATAAGCCCCTAGTTGTACCAGTGCAAGGAACAGTAAATTATATTTGCATGTACTTTAATTTCTTTGGTAGAACAGAAAGCTTAGTTTTTCAGAATCCAGGTCTTAAAAATATGTCAGCTGATCGGTAGATAAAAAGAATCCCATACCTATATACATTTTGGGGTTTACACTACAAAAATGTGTTTATTTTTAGGGACAGCTAGGCAAATAATTAGCCACTTCACTAGCTACACTGCTAATATATTGGATTTAGGCTTAATAAAGTATAATTTGCTTCAGTTATATAGAAAACATTTATTCCTTCTGCTTGCCCGCTCCACTACTGATGCAGGCAATATTATGTTACTGAATAAGTACAGTAAGTGTCTGGAGATCTTACAGGTGACCCCTGCAGTGAACACCATGAATAGTTTATGGGTTAGGTCTGCACCAACAATGTTAGTACAGGTATGGGACCTATTATCCAGATTGCTCAGCACCTGGGGCTTTCCGGATAACGGGTCTTTCCGTAATTTGGATCTTCCCACCTTAAGTCTACTAGAAAATCACATAAAAATTAAATACACACAATAGACTGGTTTTGCTTCCAATAAGTATTAATTATATCTTAGTTTGGATCAAGTACAAGGTACTGTTTTATTATTACAGAGAAAAAGGAAATCTTTTTTTAAAATTTGGATTATTTGATTATAATGGAGTCTTTACGGCCTTTTCGTAATTCGGAACTTTCTGGATAACGGGTTTCCGGATAATGGATCCAATACCTGTACAAGCAATATTACAATCTGCTGTAGGTGGTTATACCTTTTTTCACCTGTATTTTTAATTTTTTTCTGGATTTCTTTTTCCTGGCTGGGCTAAGGTTGACCAAAAGTAGGAGGCCTTGTTCTTTAATTCTTGGACTTACTCTTTCACTGCTGATCTCCCAGGCTCTGCTCAATTAACCATTTCCTGCATGTGTTCCAAAGCAAAGCATAAGTTAATAGGGAGCATAGGTTAATGTTACAGTTTTAACATTCTCTCAGTAATTGGGTATTGGGCTTGGGAATCATTTTGTAAATATGGAGCTGAACAGAAATTTAGCAAATTAAACAATGCTGTCCTAGTCTTTTTACTGATGGGTAAGGTCACACCTGGAGATTCGCTGAGAATTAGTCGCCCGGTGTCTAATCGCCTCTCCCCGAACTGCTTCCCCCTGTCTTCTGGCTGCTAGAATGAGAAATCGCTTGTGGCATGGCACTTGCGACATGGCACTCGCGGCGCTTCATTTCCGAAGTTGACTGAAGTTTCCTCATGAGGCGGAAGACAGGGGGAAGCCGTTCGGGGAGATTAGTTGACCTAAAGAAGAGGTGGTTAGTCGCCTGGCGACTAAATCTCCCCGAATCTCCAGGTGTGACCTTACCCTTAGAAGCTAATTTTGAGAGTATAACTCATCTATTGTTTTGGCAAGGAGAAAGTCATTTGCATGCTTGTCATAGAAGTGCCCTTTGGTGCAAAACAATTGCATCGTATCTCTGTCTTTTAATCTAGAGTAGATACACAAATAAGTTCTGATACAGCAAAGCATCAGAGGCTTCATTTGAAAAACGTTGATGTATGAATCTTGAAATCTGTCATACTGTTTTCTTTAATGAAGCTTACAATTCTCAGTAGCTAAAAGTATCTGAGGTTTATAAGAATATTCATAGCTAAAGATGACATACAGCGTAGAAAAACTTTCGGGGAACCCCACAGTAAAGCACCTGTATAACGTATCATCTGTTTCAGTCTTCTACAAGGCAGAGAATGGAATAACATGAACTAATGACTTTTTAAGTTCCACAATTCACAGAGGACCTTATTACAGATGGTTAACACAACCCAGAAAGGAAGGGAATAGAAACATTTAACACGGGAACATTTCAATAAGGGCCATTAGCTGCAGTTTGATATGTTGCCAAAAAAACCCCCTCTATGCACCATTTCCACCTGGAAATACAAAAAAATAAGCTGTTTGTTTTTAGTTTTTATAAAAGGCTTGTACAAAAGGATGCTGTAAAAAAGTTAGATTTATTGTGTACCAGTTTATTTAGACCATGGGTTTGGGCTCAGCTTCATGAAGAGTATGAGTGTTTGCTCAGACACACCTACTGTAAATTCTCCGGGTTGCCCTTTTGATGAGAGGATGGATCAGTAACAAAGTACAATGATACTCTGTAGCTCAGAACTTAAAGGAGGACTAAAGCCTAACCAAAGTAGCTACAAATGTTATACATTATGTTTTGTGCAACCACAGCCCTTTAGCAGTAAAGATTGGTTTCTCTAAAGATGCCCCAGTAGCTCCCCATCTTCTTTTCTGCTGATTCACTGCACATGCTCTGTGTTGCTGTTACTTACTGACAATATACAGTACATATAGAATAGAAATGTCACAATATAAGGCTGATAAGTAATTAATACAGATAATTACTACATGGCAGCACAGAAACCAGTCCAACTTGCATCAGAATTTAATAATCAGTCCTGTTGCATCAGCTATATTACAGGCCAACCTTATTTTCTGCTGGATAATTAGTTTAGGTTTTAGTTCTCCTTTAAGATGTTTTGGCTGTTTTTTCTTTTATAATCACATCCTTCCTTTTCCTGAAAAAAAAAACATATTCTGAAGTTTAACCTCTTTCCCTCTAGAAGTTGTATGGAGTATAATGTACAGTATGTATTAAGGTGAAGGGCACCAGTTTATCCTGGCTGAAAGCTTACTAGTTACCAGTGATTCTAATATACAAATGCATATATGGCAATTGTCACTATTAGCTATAAGATTGTCCAGCTTTGAGCCCTCTGACCCACAGGACAAAGTAAAACATACAGCATATAACATTTGGGGGGGTTATTAACTAAAACTGAAAATTTCTAACTATTTTCTTAACACCACTTCAACCAAACACACCCGTGCACATTTTTTACTGTATTTATCAATAAATTTACTCAAAAAAATCTGCTGCGTGAAAAGACTCAATAAAATCGTAAAAAAACGGAATTTTACAATTTTTTTGGATTTGACATCTGATTATTGCCCGTAAACCACATATTCTTTGGATTATTGTAGGAAACTCAGTGCAGATCATGATATCTTCCAATTGTAAACAGGACATCTGCCATTGTCTTCATGAACTCGGAATAAAGCTGCTTTAAACTGATATTGAAATAATAAGCAGAAGATTACAAAACCATTGTAAAAATGCAACCATTCTGTTCATTTAGAGTAAAATAAGGCAAGCTAGAAAAAAAACCATCAAACTGTTTTGACAGAAAGTTCTCAGTGTAGTGGTTCAGGAATGCGCAGAGGAATTTTGTGAACTTTTTCCTTACTGACTAGTTATTGCGCAAACACCTTCATGAATGAGCCTTAACAACTGAGTACTGGCCAAAGTAAAAAATCATAACTAAACTACAGCCCTAAATCCTAAAATGTGTAAACGCTACATTTCTCGGAACGAAAATGTTAGTGTTGAGGATTTGTTGAGTGCAAACAAATTCTCATTTTTTTAAATTTAAAAAAGGCAATTAAACATTCCAGTAATTGCCTTTTTATGACAGTTGCTAATTGCTACTGTAAATTATGATAACCATTTTTTTTCTCTCTTTCTCGTTCTTTGCTTGGTAGATAGAAACCATCCCAAGAGATCTACAAACAGTTTATTCTTCTGTGCCTCAAGATGCTGAACTCAAGGCAACACATTTATTGGTCAAAGAGGTAAATATTTAAAATGTTCTTGGCAAATCTCTTTGGTTTATATGCAGGGTTTAAGGAAAGGACAATCTACAGTTGATTGAAACAAGCTCACATTACGCAGTCTTTGTTTTGCTTTTTACATCTTATCATTCTTGTTCCATAATGCATGGCAATAACCAAGCAATTGGTGAAGTATTGCAGTCTTTAGCCTGGGATAAAAACCTAAAAAGAATCAACAAGACGACCTTCCAACTGTGTTTGACAAAATTACAGTTTCAGGGTTGAGTTAACATCCCTTCCATTGTGACATTGTACAATAACGGAATAGACACATCAGTTGTTTGTAGATTCAATTCACTAGAGGAATTGGAATTACTGGCAGCTTTCCCCGGTGTCCATTGTGCACAATCCAACAGAGCAGGCTAAATGGGCGTATTGCTTGGAAAATGTAAGCAACTCAATTTTGCTTTCATTTTTTTGTTTTGCATTTGTAAATTAACCCTTTGTTGTCAAATCATGCTCAGTGTTATTACATAGTAACTTTATATTGTGCAAAGAGATTGTTGTATCAACAATCTACTGTCATTTATATGCTAACTGTAAAACACCACTAAACAAAACACTTTACTACTAATGCTCAACAGGGCCGGACTTACATAGCGTCGCCCCTAGGCCCCCTGATGTTCGTAGCCCCATCCCCTCTCCTTAATTCACACAATTTTTCATCATAGGGACCGGAGAATGGGGGATTGGTGCACTGAAAATTTTAAAAATGATGATCTTCTGTGCATTACCAGTGTTTCTGAACCAATGTTGGTGTGGTTGGGCAGCGTGCCGCCTCCAAATATTCTGCTGCCCTAGGCCCGGACCTTGGTGGTCTTTCCACAAATCCGGGCCTGATGCTCAATGCATAACAGCTCCTCCCAAGATGCATCTAAGGTCTCTTGTGCAAAAGAACAAAGTAAAGGAAGTTTTTCTGCTGAAAATGCTAATACTTAAAAATGGATAGTGAGGTGAGCAAACATTGCTTTGCTTGTTACACTTTTTAGAGCAGTGCCAAATTTTAAAAAGGGGCAAGCTGTTGCTGTCTATCTGCAAAAAAAAAAAAAGAATTTCTGTGGCTGCCAAATAAGAAATACTTTCAGTATGCTATAAGAGTGGAAAATCACTCAACAAATGTATTTCCATATTGTCAAGAAATAGCAAAGCAGTTTGTGCCAAAATGTGGAAAATTCAAAAAGCATCTTCCTAATGTTAATGGGAAGAGCAAATAAATATGACTGCAGTTATTATAGATAAAAGGAATTAGTCCAATATGCCCCCAGTTTCACCGATTATAAAATTGGAAAAAATGCTTTGGCAAGACAGTTTCTTATCACTATTCATTATAAGTATAGGATAAATAAACTGATTTTAGATCTGGTCTTCATGGTCTTAGAAACTGATAAGATAACTGGTTGAGGGGAAAAAGTAAATAGCTGAGCCAGTATTTTTTATTGTAGTTATGGTGATAGCTGTCTTTTATCCCAAATGACATTTGATTCTCACAATTAAAAGATTATACATTTATATCAGTATACAGTTGTCTGCTGCAGAACTCACATGCCTTGACCGCTCTCATTGTTGGGTTCCTTGGAGGGAATACACATCATTTGTAATAGGGTACAGAATGCATTTTAGGACATCCTGCGGCGAAATACCATTCCTTCCTGCGATGTCCTATGCCTCCTGAATGGCGCATCGGGTGCTTTTACCGCCACTCATCGTCCAAACCTGCAGTCACACCTCTGTCCTCTACCCTCCTTTCTCAGCTGTCAGTCATGCTAACTCCACCCTCAGCCTTCAGCCCTCAGCCTTCAGCCTTCGGCCCTCAGCGGTCACAGGAAGGAAGGGAATTTCGCTGCAGGATGTCCTAAAATGCTTTCCGTAATAGGGTATCAAAGATTACTGTTACCTCTTTACTGCACTGTTACTACTGGGCATCCTGTTTACCTGTACCACTTGTATAAACTGCTGTAAACTAATGTTGGTCATAAGTCCAGGTAATGATAATTAAGAAGCACCACCCAGTATATGCAGACTTGTAGATGATATTAGGGTAACAATAGTCTCAAGTATAGCTTTCAAAACTGTTAATGGAATTCACCTCTAAAATGCATTATGAAAAAAAGTAAGTGGTGAAAGGATCATCAGTTAAGCTCTGCGTAGAGGTTAAGCTTATCTTCACAGCACATACACAATTATATCTGGCAGAAATGACTGTTACCTGTAGTGCAGAGCTCAAAGCATGCATGTCATGAAATAAAAGATGATCCGCCATTAGTTAGAATGTTTAGCTGAGGCTTCTGAATCAATTGAAGTCAAATTTGTGTAGCAGTAAAACCAACCATTCCATTGGCTGGTCGAACAAATACTGAATGCTTGGAAAATTATAAATGCCAATTGTGTTTCAGATTTATCTTATTGCATAAACTATTTTATTGAATCAATTGTCCAGTTTGATCAATTCCATCAAAGACCAAATCAAATTTTGTTAATTCTGCCTCTTACTTTTACATGAAATACGTTGTCATATTTGGGTAATCTCTGCTAGAGAGTTTACCTCAACCAGCCCCAGAATCAGTCTTTTTGCTATCCTATAATGCAACCACTCCCATAGCAATATATATATTTTTCTGAATTTATTTTGCAGTTTTCAGTGGGGTGATATGTTGATTCATGTTAAAAATCATCATTTTTATTTAAAAACATGTCCCATGAGAACACTGGAACATATTGTAACATAGATACAATATGTGGCATTAGTTTGCATGCTCTAAAGGTACACATTCATATAAAGGACACTGCAAATATGTATTGAATTAAAAAAAAAAAACCTTAGCTTTCTTATGATGATGTTGAAGCATCATTTTAGATCAATAGTCCTAAAAGCCTGAACATGATCAACTGCACAATCTAAAAATACATCATGTGCTACACAAAGATTGATATGTCTCTGGCATAATGTGTGAGCAGAGTAATACGGGTATTGTGTGTTAATCTGACTCAAAAACAAATTGACCCAACCAAATAGTAAAGTTGAAGTACAGTGTGTTCCATGATTGTATTACGGTAGAAGGCCACAGGCTAAGGGTGCGTAATCAATTTATACAACTCGCGTAAGACATCAAACTTCCTCAATATGATACATTTTTATAATCTCCAGGTCACAAATAGCATTGCTGAGCTCCAACACTTTTTATAAGGGTATATGGTATAGGTTATTCTGCTCTCTTGTGTATTATAAAATGATAATGTCTATTTTCCTTCTTCCCAGGCCTGTAGGTATTACCAAAGTCAGTGGCATGTGGTACGTTTCAACCATGAACAGTATGCCAGAGACTTCCGTCAGTTACACCAGTAAGAACAAGTGCAAACTAGTAAAGCCATTTTCTTGCCATGTGACATATATTGTGAAGTGAGACATTCTGCAGCCCTGTAGCTGCCACTGTCCAACCCATCAAACTGTTAAGGATTTTAATGCCACGCATAGCAATGCTCTTTTCAGTTCACCAACAGATGGCTACAGATTTCCAAACCTGGTCCATTGTTTCTTTACAAATGTTTGTTATGGTGTAATAATGTATAGGCCGCTATTATGATTCTGTGCAATAGATGTATCTGTGATGCAAGGCACCATTTTTTAAATCAGAGAGTCATTTAATTTTCAAACATATATGGCAGCAGCTAACCTAAAAGCTGTGTTACAATAACTGTATTGACTGTAACACTACTTTGGCCTATTCAGACCAAACAGGGTTAATGTCCAGCTAGTGATTAGACCATGGGTTACATGTGACTAACACTTAAGGCAGGGCCTTCGCTAAGTGGAAGAATAAAGGTGTGGTGTAGTGCAAAGACAACTCCTACGGGCTACTGTGAAATAAAAATGTAAAAGAATGGACACCATGAATTTCTTGTAGTAAAACAAAGAAGTAACAATTTATTTGTCAGAGACAAATGATCCACAGAGTTACTTAAAAAGCAATGAGGCATATGAGGGATATAAGCGTAAAACAGGTTGATGAGACAGCTGAGAATGTGATGAATATACCCCCTTGACTATATCTGCAGGGGAGTCAAAGAGTGAAGTTAGAGATAGCCACAGTCCTCTAGAGTGAAATTCCGCCACTTAACATTCATTTCTTTGGGATTTTTAAAAAGGGTAGAATATACCTCAAAAGTGGTCCGGATCCCACCCAGTCGAGTGGTCAGGGAGAAGGATCTAAGCCTGACACTCTATCCACTGTGGTCCCTTCACTGTAGGCAAATCTAGGAGCCTAGGGAAGCTACTCTCTGCTACAATCCTTGATGGAGCACAAAGCTGCTCTTTCTCTCTATCCTCACTATCTTACTCTCCTAGAGAGTACTATTACAGATCTAATCCTGTCTCTAACTTTGTTCGCAGGGTCCCTGCTCCCCGACTTAAACACTAGATGTTCAGGTCCCTCTAGGGCAAAATGGCTTTACTGGGCCTTGGTGTACCCAGGCTCAATGGGAACATCCGGATGTTTAGGACACCAGAAGACAAAGAGGAAGATCCACCCCTTTCCAAGCACTATTAAAGTGTGGCAGAGGCAGAAACACCTTTTGGCCAATAACTGGGAATGTAAATGTTAAACTAGATACATGGGTATCTGCCCAGCAAGTAGGGAAATGAGGAAGGGTATGGATTTAAAGCCATAGGGGCATATTAATCCTATGGGTCCCTACATGACATTTCCACATCTAATTAATTTTTTCCTGTTGATTTGCTTATGGAATACTTATTCCTATTCAACTGAATTGAACCCAGTAACCCCAGGAAAATGCACATTAAAAAGTATCTATGAAGCCATATGGCCCTTTCCTGCTATAAAAGAGAGGTAGAAAAAATGCTTACATAAAATAAATCTGCGCTGCCCATCATAATGGGCTTATCTGCAATAACATCATTTAACTCTTCATGTTGGTGCTAGGAGCTCTGAGTGCAGCTCTATAGTTTACATCAGGTTGTCTTGATATTAAGCCACCATGGTATTTGGAACTTGGAGCACCAGAGAGCAAGACTAATGGAAAATATTTTTACTAAGCTTTAAACTGTCCCCAGTTTCTTATCAAATATATAAATATCCAAACCAAAAACAAATCAAGAATAAACTGTATATAAATCTATGCTGGCATCTTGTTATTTAATCATGTCCTTGTTGTTTACTTTTTACTATAGCAAGGGTAGTAGCACATGGGGAGATTAGTCTCCCAGCAACAAATCTTCTTTACTGCAGACGACTCGTGAGAAAACTTCGGATGACTTCGGACAACCAAAACTATACATAAGCCATTCCACTGGCGATTTGCATTCTTGCCGGCTGGAAGGCATTTGGGGAGATTAGGCATCCGCAGTAGAGAAGATTTGTCGCTTGACGACTAATCTCCCCATGTACAACCACCCTTAATCAGAATAAAAAATGTCTCCTGTGAGCTCCCTCTAGCACATTTCTCGCTCTACTCGGCTTTACTTTTAAAGGGATACTGTTGTGTTTTTTTCAAAATGCATCAGTTAATAGTGCTGCTCCAGCAGACTTTTGCACTGAAATCCATTTTTCAAAAGAGCAAACTGATTTTTATATTTTTAATTTTGAAAGCTGACATGGGGCTAGGCATATTGTCAATTTCCCAGGTTTCTTCAAAGATATATATTGTAGCACTTGGGCCCCTTAAACAAAAATTAAATCACTACTGTAATTTATATTTTTATACACTTGCTGTGTGCTTCAGGAACGTGTGTACAAATCCAAACATTAGTCATTGGGACTAAATAGAATCCAAATGGCTGATTAGAATTACATGCAGAAATGCCCCATGGGCTCCACTCAGTTGCAGCCACTCAGTCCAACGGACTGAAACATAGAATTTCTGTAAATAGGGAGACCCAAGTCAGGTGGATCTGAGCATGGTTTTATGTACTTGAAGTGGAGTAATAAAAAAGTACATTCAGTTGTTTAAAAATGTATAATTCTTTTGTCAATAAAGACAGAGGGATAGTGACAATGGGGAAAGGAAAATAAGTGAGATATATAGGTTGGAAGCAAGCCTGGAATATTTGACCATTAGGATTACTTACATTCAGTGGAAGCCTGGGGTCATCCTACTTATTCAGCATTACTCTCCAATTATTCTCTGCATATGCCATAGAGAAGGCCTTATAAAGTCATATTTGCATTAACTGAATGCAGCAGACATCATGCACGTTTACCACTGAGATCTTGGCAGTTCCATTTTTCATGTCACAGACACCTGGTGTATTTCTAAAATGGGCTCTAATGATATTGTGAGTGCTACAAAAGTTTCCATGGCTACGGCCATAAGCAACAAATGCATTATGCATATTGTGGTATTATTCTGTGCAATAGATGGGAAACCTGCAGTTTCTGCCCACATTGAAGTTTTCCATAACTAGTCTCTCAGTATAGGCCTTGGCAGGGCCAGACTTCAATCCCAAGTGCCCCCTAGTCACTCGCAACTCCCATCACCCACCAAGCGCACCCCTGACCCCCACAGCCCACACACTACTACCCACTCCCACTGACCCCCAGCTCAAACACATACTGCTTCACTTGTGACTGTCAAATCTCTAGCCCAGTCCCAGTTCACATGAGGAGCATGCCCCCCCTGGGCCTTTGTGGCCTGCGCACAAATCCAGGCCTAGACCTGAGTCTCTAAATTTATAGTAGCAAAGTATAATGTTTGTTCTGTAATGTGAAACACCAATGTCCTAACTATTAAACAAGTAAGATTGTTTCATATAAATATTATTAATTATGAGTTATCAAGTTCAAGGTACTGTTCTATCATTATATAGAAAAAGCAGTTAATCAGGTAAACAGGACAGGACAAATCAGGTTAATAAGACACTATGGAAAAGTCATTGTTCTATTTAGTTATTATGTTTGTGTTGCTAACTATACAGGGGTAATTAACATAATGCAAACACAGCAAAATAACAATTTTATTTCAAAGCAACTAAAAATAATGTTATCTACTGTATATGAGTAATTTTATCTGAAAATTATACCTTTAAGATGTAATATATATGTTGCTAAAGGTCAATGTATTTCTAAAACAACAACTAGGGGCACATTTACTAATGGTCGAAGTAAAATCCTTCGACTTCGAATATCAAGGTCGAAGGATTTACCGCATTTCCTACGATCAAACGAAAAATCGTTCGATCGAATGATTAAAACCTTTGAATCGAACCATTCGAAGGATTTTAATCCATCGATCAACGATTTTCCTTCGATCAGAAAATTGTTAGGAAGCCTATGGGGATCTTCCCCATAGGCTAACATTGGTGCTCGGTAGGTTTTAGGTGGTGAAGTACTTGGTCGAAGTTTTTTTTAAAGAGACTGTACTTTGACTATCGAATGGTCGAATAGTCGAACAATTTTTAGTTCGAAACGTTCGAGTCGAAGTCACACTCGAAGGTCGAAGTAGCCAATTCGATGGTCGAAGTAGCCAAAAAAAACATCCGAAATTCGAAGTATTTTTTCTTCTATTGCTTCACTCGAGCTAAGTAAATGCGCCCCTACGACTTCCACTTAGATTCGTAAGTAAAATCGTTCGAATATTCAACCATTCGATAATCAAAGTACTGTCTCTTTAAAAAAAACTTTGACTTCAATACTTCGCCAAATTAAACCTGCCTAATTGCTATGTTAGCCTATGGGGACCTCCTAGAACATATAGCTAGAGATGGCGCGAACTGTTCGCCGGCGAACTTGTTCGCGCGAACATCGGGTGTTCGCGCTTGCCGGAAGTTCGCGAACGTCGCGCGACGTTCGCCATTTTGGGTTCGCCATTGTTGGCGCTTTTTTTTGCCCTCTCACCCCAGACCAGCAGGTACATGGCAGCCAATCAGGAAGCTCTCCCCTGGACCACTCCCCTTCCCTATAAAAACCGAAGCCCTGCAGCGTTTTTTTCACTCTGCCTGTGTGTGCTGAAGAGATAGTGTAGGGAGAGAGCTGCTGCCTGTTAGTGATTTCAGGGACAGTTGAAAGTTTGCTGGCTAGTAATCGTTTTGATACTGCTCTGTTATTGGAGGGACAGAAGTCTGCAGGGGTTTGAGGGACATTTAAGCTTAGGTAGCTTTGCTGGCTAGTAATCTACCTTCTACTGCAGTGCTCTGTATGTATGTAGCTGCAGTGGGCAGCTGTCCTGCTTCTGATCTCATCTGCTGACTGCTGCAATAACAGTAGTCCTTGTAAGGACTGCTTTTATTTATTTTTTTGTTCCAATACAGAGCAGTATCAAGCAGATTACTAGCCAGCAAACTTACTATCATCTGTCCCTGAAATCACTAACAGCTCTCCCCCTACACTATCTCTTCCAAGCACACACAGGCAGATTTTTCAGATACATTTTTGCCCTTGATCCCCCTCTGGCATGCCACTGTCCAGGTCGTTGCACCCTTTAAACAACTTTAAAATCATTTTTCTGGCCAGAAATGTCTTTTTTAGATGTTAAAGTTCGCCTTCCCATTGAAGTCTATGGGGTTCGCTCGCATTTTTGCGCAAGTTCGCGAATATGTTCGCGAACTTTTTTTCCGACGTTCGCTACATCCCTACATATAGCCAACATTTGGCTAAGTTTTTAGAAGTCGAAGTGAAATCGTAAGATCGTACGATTAAATTGTTCGAATCGTTCAATTCAAAGTACGGTCAGAGTACGATCATACGATCTTAAAAATCCTTCGAATTTCACTTTGAATGTCGGACTAGCCTATTTGATGGTCGAGTTTTGAAGTTTTTTGCACTTCGAAATTCGACCCTTGATAAATCTGCCCCTATATGTATGTTTGTATTTCCAAACAGAAATTGCTCCAAGACAGAAAAGCTTCCTTCACATTCGTTTGAAGTTGACCATGAGGATGTGGACAAGGATGAAGTAAGGATTAATATATTCCTGAGATTTAGTAAAATACATTCTGCTTAGACAATAACCTCACTTGACTGATTTGTGGCAGTACAACTGGCTTTGCTTTTCCATGTGACAAACGATTTGTGCTTTGTGTAATTTCATTCAGGATACAACATCCCTCTCATCCTCAAAAGGAGGTGGCGGCGGGGGAGGAGGATCAGGAGTTTTCAAATCTGGCTGGCTGTATAAAGGGAATTTCAATAGCACTGTAAACAATAGCATTACTGTCCGGGTAAGCAGACAATATTACTCTATCAGTGTAATTATGCTTATTGCCCACTCAGTTTGCTGGAAAAAATCTTGCACATTATTTGTTTGCATATAGAGATAGATATTAAATAGAGACAAAAACTAGTGTGTTAGCTTGTACTTAATTTGTTCTTACAATAATTAGCTTAGCCCTGGCCAAAGCAAAAAAATTATTTTTCTTTGATCCTTTTCAGTCATTCAAGAAACGCTTCTTCCAGTTGACCCAGCTGTCGGATAATTCATACATTATGAATTTTTACAAAGATGAAAAAATATCAAAGGAGCCCAAAGGGTGTATATTTTTAGACTCTTGTACAGGGGTTGTACAGGTGAGTGGCAGTTATCATTTTGCAGTATCCATTTCAACATGAAACTTAGCATGGTGCTCACTAAAAATGATTACTAGGACATACAAATTGGAGCTGCAGGCCTTATGTAGCGTTACAATTGTTTTTTATGGACCCCAGTTTGCCTGAGAGTTCCAGGTAGGAGAAAGTGAAATTCTTGTTGTCTTAAGTGTGTCAAAGTGCCTTGGGCAGTCCAAGTCCTATAAAGTTTCTTTATCTTATGATTCCTTGTTTTTGGCAGTTTCATACAGAATTATTAATTTATTTCCATCCTTGAATGTAAGGGGTAGATAGAGTCATCAACCCCAAGCCCATGATTTGAAAGTTAAGTTCAGGGTTGTGGAGCCCAGAACATGATTAGCCTGGTTGGAACTGTATTGCTTACAAGGATTGCCTTACCCCTGTTCTAGAGCTCCATTTGGCCATTTATCTAGCTCTTATCTAGCTTCTTGTATTCATTTTCTTTCTGATGTTCTAAACTCTGTTTCGGAAATTATGGCACCTCTCTTTAATAATCCAGAAGGACTGTGGATTTCTTACATTATACCTCATTTAGGAATGGTGCCTTTTCCCCTTTCTTTTTTATCAGAATAAATTACTTAGGAAGCATGCCTTTGAGCTGAAAATGAATGATATGACATACTTTGTGCTGGCAGCTGAAAGCGAGCAAGATATGGATGAATGGATTTCTACTCTTAATAAAATTTTGCAAATAAATCCCGAGGGAATGGTTCCAGAAAGAAAAAGCACAGATTTAACAGATCATAAAATTGGTAAGAGCAAAAAAGGTAGGCAATTCAATGATGTTTTTTATTCTAAAAATAGCTTTTTTGGTAGAAGAAGCTATGGTAAGCTGCCCAACTACAGTTTACCTAGTATACAGTTTTTGCCCTCAGCCCTTTTGACCCACTGTATTCTTGAGTCAAATAGAAAATCATACTTAAAGCACTGCGTATCTTGACAGCGTTATATAAATAAATGATGATGATGATGACTTACATTACCCACTATTACTATAATGTTTACTTTTAAGCCTTAAAGGTTATGATATTATGAATGTGAAGGACCATTGTGTTTAGGTGAGCCCCACCGTCTCCCAAACAAGAAATAATTATAGGCTGGGTACAGACATTCATCCACGTTGCCTGATGCTTTACTGGTTTGCAGCCTTATTCTTTATGTGGCAAATATGTGTTGCAATGCTGAGGGGGTGCATAAAAGCAGCACATAACTGTATATAACTTATTTTTTACTAAACAAAATTCATAAGACAGAACTATACAGTGATCTTTGAGCACACAAGGTCCTTACACAACTCTGATCCTGTGAACTTAATATATGCATAGGTAGGCTACAATCTATTCTTGCGATGCACAAAGGAAATGTCATTTCCTTATGTCAGTGTGAGGCAAACCACAGGTCCATGAAATGGATTATTAACTCTGAAGAAATGATGTAATTAAAATCTTAAATGTGCTCTGAAACAAGCTTCTATTAATGTTTTACGTCAAACAGTGTTTCATAACCTTCTAGTGGTGTCTCATATTTACCTGTTATCTAGTTTGAACAAAGACACATTCAATATTTTTTTCCAAATGTACAATCTTACAAAGAGACCCAACTGTTTAAAGATACAGTCTGCATTTTCCAGCAATTTACCAAGGGCAGGAACTTTAAAAAAAACTTTTTTTCAGTCCTTAATAAACAGTCTGTTGGGTCAACCACTCAATTCAGTCATCAGCTGGAAAAAGTAAATGAGTTGGGTCTTGCATGTACAGTATTTGGCCAAATTGTCCAAAGATAATGTTATAACCCAACTGGATAGGAGTTTTGGATCAGCGCTTGTTAAGAGACTGCATTCCTATATATTCTAGAAAGAGATGTATGCATTAATATCCCAGTATAGAGAATATGGCACGTCCATTATTTCATTTAGGTTTATTGTATTGAAATGACAATATTTCCTTAATCCTTGTTCTCAGTGGAAACACGCACCAAACTAGATGCCCAAGCCCAGTCAGTTAGATGAGTTTTTCTTGTTTGAGCACACTGAACCTTCCTTCTCTGCATGTTTCTGCCCAGGCAAGTATATATGCAGTGATGAAGTGAACACACATATATATCTAGCTTACTGTCGCATCTATAGTAGCATCTATAGTAGCAATGGTTCCTATTGTCAACAGGGTTTCCCACTTGGCCTCCAGGTTGCATTCCTAGCAGTGATTTTACCCTTACCTTAATCTTGCTTGCTAAATTACGTCTAAGGCCCAGTATCTCTGAGATGGTCACCATAAGATTATTATTTGGTGAGATGAATCTGTCCAGATCATTTTTTCTCATGAGAGTGGTGGTTCACAAAGAAACGGAATTTACTGGAAGGCAGGCAAATGATTTATTAATACAGTGTAATTATGTAATTGTAATATAAACAAATTCACACTAATTACCCAATGAACAACTTATTTCAGAAAATTCTGAGGAACCACTAATGATTTCTGAAAGTCCCTGTGAAGAGGCAGATGCTGCAGCAGACTCCTTACACCCCGACCTTGCAAAGGTGAGTAGTGCTCATAACTAGGTGCCACAATTAACATTAATGAGATAGACACTGGTTTTTTTTGACATTACACATGAAGAAATTTAATCTACAGTAGTGTCCTTGCCTAACAGAACGGCAGAAGCTTACAGTACAACTGTGGCCTTGCATTGTTCAAATAGAACTGCAGTGGGAATGTGCAATAGTATTACTTTCTCTGGCAAATGTATAAACAAAAGGATAACTGCTATAACTTTCATATAATTCAAAGTAGTTGGCTGTCATTCTTGATTTGAGAATTGGTTCTCATAATGTTTGGACGCGTGGTTTTTACCTCTTTGGCTGAATCCAGCTGTTAAAAAAGTTATCAGTCTCTGTATTGCTTGGATAAAGGAGAGTACAATGGAACAGAACACATGTGGCAAAGTCATTATTGGAATAAAAATAAGCAAGTTAGGCTTTGAGGTGAGATCTATAGTGTGGCAGAGACAGTTCCCATGGGAAAGGAAGATTTGTCAAAGGAAATGGTGTGAAACTAAGACTAGTTTCCAGACCATTTTCCTGAATTCTGGCCTTCTTTAACTGGAAAAGGTACTCCCACTAGATACCTGGCAAAACAAAGTTAATCAGCTTACAGTATATTGAAAAACCTTTTCATTAAAAAAATTACATTTTCATGATCTTTTTGAGAAATACTCATTGTATAATCATGGTATCCAAGCTATTCAGAGTATTTTCCATTATCAGCAATGGTGAGTGATCTGTGGCAATTAGTGATGAGCAAATGTATTCACCAGGCATGAATTCGCAGCAAAATTCTGCACTTCGGCATCTGCAAATCTTTCGTGAAACTGTGGCAAAAAAAGTTAGGGGCTTTTCCACGGGGGCAGCTCCTCCGGGGGAGGAGTGGGGGGGGTCTACATGGGGTGGTGGGTAGGGTTTTTTTTTTTGAAAACGGATGAATTCTCCTTTAATGCATTTGTACAAAAAAAAGTCGCTGTGGCAAAAAATTGGGTTTAATTTCTGTACACTCTCTTAGATATGAGGGTTTAGAACACACCACTTTTTTATAATTATTATTATTATTATTATTATTATTAACATTTATTTATATAGCACCAGCATATTTTGCAGCAATGGAAAGTGCTATAGATCAGGTTCCACGTTGGAATCTAGTACAGTCATTCACTAATACACTGAATTAAGGTCATGTATTTTTCCATGTATAAATAGTGCACAGGCTTACTGAAGCATTACTTAAGCAAATATATACCCATATTTCCTAGTGCTTTGTCTTCATTTCAATAAAAAAATATAATTGTTTTCTGTTTTGCTTTGAGGCAATCTTTTGATCCTTGTATTTTTAAGATAGTGGTTTACAAATTTCAGTGCTTGTCTCCACTTTGGGGGACAAGCACTGGAGGAAGGGCTGAGCCTGTAGGTCAATATGGGTGAATTTTTGCAGAGAATGCTTTACTACCTTAAATATTCCAGTAACTATAGATTAGAGATTGCTATTACATGCCAGTAACTTTCTTTTGAGTCAAAGGGCCCCAACTAATTTTAGACAGCAAATTGAAGCCTTAGTCACCACCAGAGTCATCATCGGGGGGGGGGGGCACACAGCGGGGCACACAGGAGTCATGTCAGTGACCCAGTGAAAGTCCAGACAGCTGTGAGCAAGACTTGTGTGCACTGGAGAGAGGTTTTTGAAAAATGAGGTTGGGCCAGTATATTTCAGAGATTTGTCCAAAACCATAAAACCTATAGCTAAAAATCTGAACACAGGGTACAAAGTCTCTATACTATGCAATCTGATCCCACCCATAATTAAATTGCCTTTGCTGTCACATACAGTAGATGAACATAATGCCACCTTCTGCCCAAAAGTACTTATAGAGCATAAAGGTAAGTGACTTCACAGACATACTGTAAGGGGCCCATTCACTAAGCTCGAGTGAAGGAATAGAGGAAAATAGAGGAAAATTCGATTTTCGAATGTTTTTTTTGGCTACTTCGACCATCGACTTGGCTACTTCGACCTTCGACTTCGAATCGAACAATTCGAACTAAAAATCATTCGAATATTCGACCATTCGATGAACAAAGTACTGTCTTTTTAAAAATTTCTTCGACCCCCTAGTTCGCCACCTAAAACCTACCGAGGCCAATGTTAGGTCCCCATAGGCTTTCCAAGGTTTTTCTGATCGAAGGCTACATATTTATTGTTATTGCTACGTTTTAATACTCGTCTTTCTATTCAGGCCTTTCCTATTCATATTCCAGTCTCTTATTCAAATCATGGCATGGTTGCTAGGGTAATTTGAACCCTAACAATCACTTTGCTGAAATTGCAATCTTCTGATCAAAAATAATAAAAAATTAAAACCAATTACAAATTGTCTCAGAATATCACTTTCTACCTCATAAGTTCATTTAAAGGTGAACAGCCCCTTTAAGTATTTACGATACCCTTCACTATATTGTTGTTATCCACAGGAGAATTATTTTGAAACTCTGTTCCTCTGCCCTTTAAATCACCATTTATAATATATCATATCTCTGTCTTGGTCCTAATTTAATGTACACCATGTGTCTATAGCAGCTTTTACATTTAAAACTCTTTTTGTATTTGCTTTAAGTTTATTACAGAAACAGAAGAAACCATAAAAGATGCTAGAAATTTAGATCGCATGAATTTGTTTTCTCTTGACCTGGATATATGGGTGAGTATTGTTTGCCTTCAGAATACTATGCTATCAATAGAAATGTTTAAATAATGTAGCGAGTTATTCTGTCTAATCCCTGGCATTCTTAATTTTAGGCCACAAAGCTACAGAAAACTGACATTTCTGCATGTGATCCTGACATCAAACCATTTGAGGAGAAGACAGCTAAAAGGATTATCGTGTCTTGCAAATCCCTCAGTTTGAGTCTTCAAGCCTGTATCACAGAACATGACAGCAATCCCATAACAAATGTATGTTAGTACTTCACATCTTAGCACACAAGTCAAAACCATTTCGGCTGCATGACAGTTTGTTTCTTACCTTACAAAAACCAAGATATTCAGCACAGAAAGCTTGGTAAAACACAGGAACAGAAATAAGACTTCCAATAAGAGTTTTAGTATTATCTTACATATGAAATGAATAGACTGAGATGTGCGTTATTCATTCTGGGATACATAGACTTTTTTGTGTGGCTTTTACAGTTACAGAATTTTAAATATATATATATATATATATATATATATATATATATATATATATACATATATATATATATATATATATGGTGTAGATATATAGGAGTAGGGTATAAATAACAGGTAAAGCAGCATTACCTATAATTATGTGAATATTACAAAATGTAACATTTTTCATCTATGCTATCATTATCAACTATTATACTGTTATGTATTAGCATTGTGTTTAATATAAGTTCCTTACTGCCTAGAAAACTATGATGACCAGTAAAGGCTATTCACCACTACACCAGTTACACTCTTCTACCACATACTTGAATGTCCATCTTGAAAATAATACTGTAGGTCTTGATATGTAACCCATGTTCATATAGATCATTCAAAAGGGCAGTCAAAAATTACTCGGGCCAATTTATTTGTAAAACAGCTTCTTAGAGTTGCTTCTGTTTCCTTAACAGATTGAGCCGTTCTTTATCAGCCTGGCGGTGTTTGACTTGCAGCTTTCTCGGAAGATCTCTGCAGACTTTCATGTAGATTTAAATCATGATTTAGTGAGACAAATGATTTCCACCTCAAGTGCTGTGGATAACGGGTCTATTAATTCACCTGTAAATCATGTAAATCATGTAAGTGGATCAGAGGAACCACAAGTCCTAGGATTTCCTGAGGAATGGATGCAGTACCCCAAGCAGGTGAACATTTAAACTGAACAGAATTATTTTTCTTGAAGATCATATTCTGCATGACCGTTTTCATGGATACAAAATAGAAATTGTGTCAAAGTTCCGTTATTGTCAATGCATTTCTGTTGGTATCACTGGGTCATTTACAGGTGTTAAAGGAAAACTATACCCCCCAAACAATGTAGGTCTCTATTAAAAGATACTGAGTAAAACAGCTCATGTGTAAAACCCTGCTTCATGTAAATTAACCATTATCATAATAATATACTTTTTTAGTAGTATGTGCCATTGGGTAATCATAAATAGAAAATTGCCATTTTAAAACATAAGGGACGCCCCCTGAGATTGTAAGATTCACTGTGCACACATACAAACCACATGTAAGGTCACATGAGCCAATTAACAGACAGAGTTCTGCCTTTTGCTTCCTCACTTCTTCCTGTTACAGTTAGTGTTGTAGTATTTCTGGTCAGGTGATCTCTGGGGCAGCACAGAGAGAGTCACGAAATGGTGGTTCAAGGCAAGAGATGTAAAAGGGCAATATTTATGTAAATATATATTCCAGTTTGGTAAGATTCTTTAATATGTCATTCAATTTGATATAAACTACCTGTTGCTTAAGTATTCATTTTGGGGGTATAGTTTTCCTTTAAGTTTAAAGTTAAGTTTAAAGGGGTTATTCACCTTCCAAACACTTTTTAAGTTCAATTGTTTTTAGATTCATCAGAAATAAAGATTTTTTCCAATTACTTTCCATTTTTTATTTATTACAATTTTTCCAAAATCTAAGTTTAATGTCACTGTTTCTGGTGTTTCAGTCTGGAAGATTATTCAGGTTCAGACTCTAAACTCTTACAATTTTGCAACATTGAGTTGATACATTTCTCAGCAGTAGCTGTGGAATATTAGCAACTATTGTATCAATTCTACAAGCTGCCTTCAATGAACCCTAGGGATTCTGCTCAGCAGGGACACAAGATAAGAAATGTATCAACTTAAAAAACTGTTTCAGGGATCCCGAACCTTTTTTGCCTGTGAGCCACATTCAAATGTAAAAAGAGTTGGGGAGCAACATAAACATGAAAAAGTCCCTTGGGTGTCAAATAAGGGCTGTGATTGGCTATTTGGTAGCCCCTATGTGGACTGGCACTCTGCTTGACACTATACCTAGTTTTTATGCAATTAATACTTGCTTCCAAGCCTGGAATTAAAAATTAAGCAACTGGTTTGAGGACACTGAGAGCAACATCCAAGGGGTTGGAGAGCAACATGTTGCTCATGAGCTACTGGTTGGGGATCACTGGTTTACAGGGTCGACGAGCCCCCCTCCCAGAGCTGCTTTAGAAGGTGAAAAATTACACTTTACACTTCAATATCAGAAAAACAATCATACATATAAAATAGAAAGTAATTGGGAAAAGTCTTTATTTCTGGTGAACTATCTGAAACCAACTGAACTGAAACTGGAAGGTGAACAACCCCTTTAAGCAATACCATTTTTGTTCCAGTCTCATTTGTTTGTTGACAGGAAGGAACAGAATGGGACCATGTAAAAATATGTATGCAGCAATTTATCAAAAGTTGAGAGGAAATATTATTTCTTCTCATTGAAAAATCACTTTTTCCTGCCAATTGATTTTTTTTTGTAATCATTTTTTTCTCAAACAGTATAATGTGCTTGAATGGAAATCTCTTTACCACTGTGAAAAGTTGTGAAAATGTTTTTTGTTTACCATTAAAAATAAAAAAATGTTCCACAGCATTTCATATGTGCAAAATTCAGCATAAA
Source organism: Xenopus petersii (assembly GCA_038501925.1). Classification (NCBI taxonomy): domain Eukaryota; kingdom Metazoa; phylum Chordata; class Amphibia; order Anura; family Pipidae; genus Xenopus; species Xenopus petersii. Next base: position 37,609,190 of record CM076681.1, on the reverse strand, counting down.
CATTTTGATACGTTCCCCATCAGTGTTTACATAAAAACAGCCTCATGCAGTATATTTATAAGATGCAAAGTAAGACTACAAATAGAAATAGATATTATAGAATATTAGAAGGCTGATTATTGGACCTCTTGTTTTTTGCTTGCTCAGAGGCAATAGATTCTGAATTTTGTTGCTATCTGTGTGGCCTGCAATAAAATGGGTGACAAAATCTGATGTATGTCTGGCAGGCAGTTTTCTCCGTTACAAATCCCCATTCAGATGTGGTTTTGATTGCAAGAATTGAAAAGGTTCTCATGGGAAATATCTCCAGCAATGCCGAACCATATATCAAGAATTCAGATTCCAGCAAGGTATACTGAAATCCAAGATTTTTATTGCATTTTATTTTTTTGTTTGCTTTTGGCATGTTTTGACGTCAGCAATCTATAATGATAGGTCAGATTGAGATTCCAGTTATATTAGTGACTAATGCAGCTGAAACACATCTAACTCGATAAAAGGTTATTTTTAAAGGCTTGGGTGCTACTTTATCACAGTTTCTGGTGACACAGTATTGTAATGTTTCAAGAGGTTTCCAGTGGCAGCCTCAAGATATGAGTGACCTAGTTCAGCAAATTAGAAAACAGTTTATGCACAGGTATTCATAATTTCTGCACGTTAAACTGTGAAATACATGGTATACGATCTGTCTCTTTGCCATTGATGTACCTAGAAGTAAGGTAGGTTGTTTACTATATTTGTATGCTTCTGCCAGATTCATTAGGCATGTAAGGACAGTAGCTTTAGCCTTTAGGATGTTTTCTTTCTAGAGAAAGTAAGGACGAGAGTTTGCCAGTGACTTTTTCAGGGTAATTCTTTCAAACATCATTTATAACAAGTACCTGCCTGCAAGCAAAACACATCAGGAGGTTATTTATCAAAGGTCAAATTTTTTTGTAACTCTGATAAATTCGAATGTACTCAACTCGAATGGGAGGTTATTTATGAAAAAACTTGAACATCTAACATTCGATCGAATAGGAACGTCCCGAAAATCCGAATCTAATTCAGATCGAGTTTTCCTCTAAAAAAAGACTCCAATGTCAGGAAGGCTATGAACATTTTCAAATAGTTCAACGTCCTCTGCCATTGACTTTTACATGAACTCGCAGGTTTTAAGTATCGAATTAGAACTGTTTCCAGGGTTGAGGTATAAATCTCACATTTGAATTCAAATTCGAATGACCAAAAAAAAATTTTGAAAATTCAAATTTACCTTTCAAACCTTAGTAAATCTGCCCCTAATAGTTCACTGCATCAGTACAAATATTCCAGGCTATTTTCTTGCTTCACTACATGATGTTTTTAGTTTGCTCATTGCTATCACTGCTTAATCAAAATATCAAAATCAGAAAGTAATTCTACAAAAAGAAATTCTTCAGATGTATAGAGACCAACTGGTAAATATGATTTATTTAAAAGCTCATTTTATATAAAAATGTAAGACCCCTAATATTGAAAACACAACATTTCATAACCAGATGTGTTTGGAGTATGTTAAGAGACCAAACTGTGTAATTAAAATGAGAAGCAAACTAGTGCACATTAATAAACAATATTAAATAATTTTGTTATATATTTGTCCTAATTAAACTCTGGAAATATATATTTTAGACCACACAAAAAACACTGAAGACAGCAAAGCTATTTTGCAGCAAACTGGGGAAATACCGAATGCCATTCGCATGGTCTGTAAGGTAAGGATGGTTTATGTGTTGGATCAAATTGCTGAACGCAGATACACAGAATACACTGTGTATCCTAAGTAGTATCCACTTACCATCTTGGTTAAAAAGATGAATTTTTTGAAAAGTCTAAATTTCAGCCTTTGTCCAGCTTTGAGAAGAGCTGGTGTAATAGCCAAAATTTTGGCTTTACATTAAAGGAGAAGGAAAGCTACTGACACAGTTTATTGCCAATAGACTAGCCAAAATAGTGCAAGCAAGAACACTATATTTATTCTGCAGAATTCTTTACCATACTTGAGAAAACAACTCTTGAAGTGTTCCCTGTTTGTTTAGGATAGCAACTGCCATATTGGCTTGGTGTGACATCACTTCCTGCCTCTGTCTCTCCCTGCTCACTCATAGCTCTGGGCTCAGATTACAGCAGGGAGGGGAGGGTGGATGGGGAGAGGAGCAAACTAAGCATGCTCAAGCCCTGCCCTGGAGGTTTAAGCTGAAAACAGGAAGTCTGATACAGAACTCCATGTGTACACAATAGAAGGACATTTCTTTTGACAGAGGACTCAGAGCAGTATTACTTTGAGGGTTTACTGGTGTATTTATATAGACCTTTCTAATAAAGCTTTCTTAATTTTAGCCTTTCCTTCTGCTTTAAGTTAAACCTTTGACCAAGATAAGACCTGTGAGTAAGAAATTCCTTTATGATAATCCTATCTAAATATTTGTTTATTTGTTTAACAGGCCAATATTTAAAGATAACTCTGGGAACATAGACTGCGAGTCTCATTTTTCTCCATTATTCAGACAAGAAAGTAATAAGATTGCAACAGAAGATCTGATTAAGATGGTCTCAGAATACAGAAGGTTTGAATATGCTGTGCATACTATAAATACATGCATGCACTGTGTCAAAATGATTACTGTTCTTACCATATGCTTTTATTGCAGGGCAGAAAAAGGCAACAAAATGCAGATAATTCCTGGAAGCTTAGAAATATCAGTAGATGCTGTTCCCATGGAGCATTCAAGTAAGATATTTCATTGTGCAGTATAGCGCCTCTTTGTATATACTGCAGTATTTACACCAATTTGACTTAATATCAAAAATTCAGGAATTTTTTATACTGAGTCATTAATTTTCTTTGGGGCAGATTAATTAAGGTTTGAATAGGAAATTCAAATTTGATTTTCGAATAGTTGTTTTGGGCAAAAGTCACATATTCGAATTGGGAAATATCCAAACTCGAATCGAATTAGAAATTCGAGATGTATTAAACCTCTACTCCGGGAATAATTTGAAATCGACTATTCGCCACCTAAAACCTGTCGAGTTTATATGACCCATTTGAAGATGCCTTCCTGACATTTGAGTTTTTTTCAGAGAAAAAAACTAGATACATGTTTAGTCTACTTCAAATCGAATTTGATTCAAGTTTTTGAGTCGGTAAAATTAGTTTGAGTTTTAGATGTTCAAACTTTTTCTTAAATAACCTCCCAATCGAAATTCGAGTATATTCGAATTTATTAAAATATACTCACATGAATTTGAAATTCACATGAATTCGAAATTCGACCTTTGATAAATGGGCCTCTTGATATACAGGTAACTTAGTAACAAGGTAGATGAGTTTTTAAATATACAGTAATAAATGTGTACAAGAGCACAGAGGTAATTCTCTTTATTGATGACATTATAATAAAACTTTCCCAGTCTGCTGTCTAGAAGGAATAGTGAAGGATATTTATAATTTGGCGGTCAAGTTTTTGAATTTTATCTCCCAGTACCCTATTAAAACCTTTCTTTAATAATCATTGGTGATAAATGACAGGTGGTAGGTATTCTATTGCTGACCTTGTGAAAAAATTTGGGCGACTTTGGAAAAACAAAGTGCCTCATATGTTTCCCACTGGCATTTTCTATCATTACTCCTGGTAGCAACGATTTATCCCGGATGTGCCAGTACCCCTTATGTAACACTGGGAAGATTAGTATCAGCTACTTATTGCTAACTAACAATAGGTTTTGTTTGTCTGCAGGAGCGTAAAAGCCTTCTAGCCCTTTACAAAGCAACTGTATTTGCCAGCTGTTGAGTTTTGGTAGTTGTATTGACTGTATATATGTATTTTCTGGAACCAAACACCTATGTTCAATTTAGTCCATTCTTTCCATGTTTTTCCAAGACTGCCTTACCTCATCGTTACTACCAGTCAAGCCATTTGGGGATACTGCAGAGCATCTGCCTAATGTGGAAGTTGAAGAGTTTGTTCAGGCTTCAACCAAATATTCCCAACCTTACAGAATTTACAAGAACCAAATATATGTTTATCCCAAACACCTCAAATATGATAGCCAGAAATACTTCAATAAGGTAAGCAGATATACTCAAAGTCACTGCATTTACAGCACTGGTCCGATACATGAAAAAGAAATTGAATTACCAAACACCCATAATTGCAATATATATTTTTTTATTTTACATTCATAACAAAAAAATAGCATTGTAGTATTATTATTACATGTATTGGATTTGTTATCTGTAAACCCAATATCCAGAATGCTCTGAATTATGGGAAGGTCATCTCCCATAGACTTCATTTTAATAAAATAATGTGTATCTTTAAAAATGATTTCATTTTTCTCTGTAATTAAACAGTACCTTGTAGTTGGTCCCAATTAGGATATCAATAACCCTTATTGGAAGCAAAACAATCATCTTGGGATTAAATAGTGTTTAATCTATTTTTTAGTAGACGTAAGATATGGAGATCCACATTATGGAAAGACCCCTTATCCAGATAATCACAGATCTTAAGAATTCTGTGTAAAAGGTCCCATACCTGTATTAAATTAATGAGTGAACATGTATGATGTGCCAAGTTAATTTGATCAACAGAAAGAGAATCCAGCCTTTTCTTAAAAGTATTTGCAATATATGATAATATAAAGCCCACAAGTGCCTTTACTCTTAAAGGGCATGTAAAGGCAAAAAAAAACATCCCATTTTTACTTTCTTTAATGAAAAAGAAACCTATCTCCAATATACTTTAATTAAAAAATGTGTACTGTTTTTATAAGAAACCTGACTGTATGCAGTGAAATGCTCCCTTCATTTACTGCTATGGATAGGAATTGTCACATAGTCCCTAACTGCTGAGCAGGGAAACAATCATACTTATGAACAGCAGGGGGAGCCCCCACCTTACTTCCCAGCCATGCAGAACTCAAGCAGCTTTGTTTATGGCGATCCCTAAGCAGCCCAGACCACACTGAACATGTGCACAGTCTTAGTCTTGCAAAGATGTTTAACAAAGTTACAAGATTGGTGACCCCCTGTAGCCAACTATGAAAGCATAAATTATTTGTTTGATTAGTAAGTTCATGTTTATGTTTAGTATACAAATTACAGCATTTCTAGCCTTATTCTGTTTTGGACTTTACATGCCCTTTAAATCATTAAATCACCACTCCTACTGCAAAGATAGTATTCAATAGTTTTATGCAGTAATCGTGCTTTCCATTGGTATATTGGCATATCTTGTCAGGCCCACTTTTCCTGTGGCATTGCCCACTGTTACTCTGATTACAAACTGACAGAAATAAAACAACCAACTGGAGCTTTCAGAGCTAGATGGCCCTATGTACATGACCTTGAACCAGAAGTTGAACAGGGACATTAGGGGCTGGGGTCTAGAAGTCTCTTTAAGTATTAGATTACCAACATGAGAGGTATACAGAAAACCTTTGCAATTACAGCAACCCACAGGCACAGAATCATCTCTGCCCATAAATGTACTTAAAAACTATTCATGCTGTAAATGTAAAGGACTCCAAAAGTTTTCTATAGTCAATCATTTTATTGTACAAATAAGTTCCTCAAAGGCAAATCATTAGGCACTGTGGATCTTAAGTGCTTTTAGATTAATTAAGGTAAGTTGCAGCAGCTGTAAAATATGAATACATGATGTCTAAAATTAGCTCCCTACTGCCTTAATTATAAAGCTTCTCTTACTTTACACTTGTAATTATTGACTAATCACCCTGTATTTTGTCATATTTATGTCACTTTTTAAGCAAATGAACCCATTATGCTTCTATTCTTGCAGGCAAGAAATATAATGGTGTGTATAGAATTCAAGAATTCAGATGAAGAGGGAAGTCAGCCATTAAAGGTAACAAAAGAGTGTAGCTCAGAATATGAAACAGATCTGTGCACTCTTCTCAGTGTCACAAATTACAAGCTCAGTAATTGCACTGTAACCTTTTTTAAATGATGATTATACTTGCTGAGCTTTGTAAGCCATTGTAAGCTCTTTATTTCTTTAAGTAATACAACATACACTAGACATATACTGTGTAGCTTTCAAGATTTTCAGAGGGCACTTCAAAAAATAATAATAATAATAATAATATGATACTATATAATAACAATTTAGTATGAATCCAGCAATAAACCAGTTCCAGTAACAAAACATTACATTTCCATGCAGACCCCAACTGCAGACTTAAAAACTTGGGTATTCCCTGAGAACATATAGAATGTGGGAACACTATACACTTGTTTATTTGATTTGTTACAACTGTAAAACTATAAACGTCGTTTCAATTGATCACCAACCACCAATTTATATATATAAACCTTCCCCATAGGCTAACATTGACTTCGGTAGCTTTCATCTGCCAAACTAGGAGGTCGAAGTTTTTTTTAAAGAGACAGTACTTCGACTATCGAATGGTCGAATAGTCGAACGATTTTTAGTTCGAATCCTTCAATTCGAAGTCGTAGTCGAAGGTTGAAGTAGCCCATTCGATGGTCGAAGTAGCCCAAAAAACACTTCGAAATTCGAAGTTTTTTTACTTCGAATCCTTCACTCGAATTTAGTGAATCGGCCCCTTTAATTGTCATAAGTCATGAATTGATACCATATATATATGAATTGGTGGCTGGTGGTCAATTAGAACGACTTTTATATTTTTTTGATACAATTTAATGAACTATAAGTTATCTACTGAGTGCAATTTGAGATTCTGTTCACTTTAAATATTTATTACCACTAGTCTCATGGACCGTCAGTTACTTCTGACTAAGTAGACTCTTTATGAATTTGCAATAGAGTGCACAGCCATTTCTTTAATAAAATCATATTATCGAGATTTATCAAATGTCAAAAAAGTCCAATAAAAATGAAATAAAATTAAAATATTGTCACATAAAATCTGTTGAGATACCACAGAAGTCAATTGCAATACATTGCAGCAATAAATTACAAACATTCCCTTTCCCCGCAAAAAAAGTTGCACAGATATATGCAAAACTTGAAATAAAATCTGGTCACCTAATATCTGTTGAGATACCATAGAAGTCAATGCCAAGTTTATTTGTCAATTTTTTTTTCTATTACGTTATTTGCCGAATGAAAACAATTACATTTTTTTTTTACGATTGCAAAATGAATCACTTTTTGGCTGCCTCTCCCTGGCAATTACACCTTTACTTCGGCTTTCAATGGGGCTAGAGTCCAAAGTGTCTCCACGGAGCCTCATCATATTCCCTAATTATATTTGTTTAACAATAAAATAGGGACAGGTCAAAACATAGGAAATTATACCCTACTTGATGAAAGAACTTAAAACAATTCACTGTACAGCAAAAATTGCAAAATGTGCCATCGCCTTAGTGGAACAGAATATTGGCAGAGTTGCCATGGTATTTTAATCAATAACACTTTTTCTATAAGAGATTATTTGTGGTATAGGAACTTGTGTTACAACAAGTACCAAAAACATCCTAAAAAGTTACCTGCAAGCTGTTTATTTTCAATTTCCTTTTCTGAGATTAGAACAGCTGCAGATGAAATTCTGTTGATTTTTTCCCTCATTAGTGTATATATGGAAAGCCTGGCGGTCCTTTATTTACAAGAGCTGCATATACCACAATCCTTCATCATTCCCAGAATCCAGATTTCTATGATGAGGTCAGTGTGAATTTCTGCTTTATTCGGCTTGCTACCTATAGGCTGTGTGTTTTGTGTGTGCATATGTGTTAGTGTTTGTATATGTATTTCTGCATAGAAAATATGGTAGTGTGTTACACTTGTTACTTACAGAGAAATAAAATGTAATTCAAAGATTTATTACGTATTACAATTATTTTACGTATTCATTTCTTATGATTCTGCATTGCCATTGCTTGGCCCACCTGGAATGGGATACACGTGCCGCATTTCCCATTCTGCATTAAATGGGTCAAATATACTTATACCTTTTCGCTGTGTCTCTGGGAAGCCGCAGTTGGGTCTTGGCGTTGTCTAAGGGAAAACCATTTAATTACTAAGCAACCATTTCAGATGATAGGCAATAGCTGCCAGTTGAAATGGTTCCTGCTAAGAGTATTGCTTTTGCTTCCAAATTTTGTTGGCTCTTAGACTGTGTAATATATCACCACGATTAAGCACTTTCCGTTCCCAAAAGTTACAGTGGAAGGAATAAATCACTCCAGATATTCACACCTGCTTATATTATTCCTCATTAAATCTAATTTAAGAAAATTAATCTACATAGCATCCACATATTTTATGGAAGTGCATTAACGTGTGTGTAGTAGAATCAGCCATTTATAAATATTGCACCTCTGGACATTTAAAAAAGTCTGTTTATGTAATACACACTCTTTTTTAAATCTAAGAAACTTTGAACTTAAATATCTAAATTATATAGATAACATAGTTATTTATGTTAAAAAAAAAAACATCTACAATTAAAATGTCCTATAGAGTGGCTTAAGGGCATCATTTTTATTGGAGCTATTGGATATTGGAATTTCACCCCAAAATCATTTGCAATCAGTCTATATCCATATAACTTCACCAACATACTGATCTTAGTGCTTTGTCCAAAATGTGCATTTGGGTCAAGTCAACTCTGAGAGAATCATAGTTTTATTCAATTAGAATCAAAAATGCATGACTTCCTACCCTATGCAATTAATATATCTAAGGGGATCTGTAATATTTTACATTTCAGGTGAAAATTGAGCTCCCCACTCAACTTCATGAGAAACATCACATTCTGTTTTCATTTCACCACGTCACCTGTGACATAAATGCAAAAGCTAATGCCAAAAAGAAAGAGGCTCTGGAAACCCCAGGTATCTTTAGAAGGATTCCGTTTAGACATTGCATATCATACCCATTTCCTTTTATTAGACATCACATTTAAAGAAAATGCTGTGTATTAAATGTACAAGTTGTCACATTTTTCTCAACCATTTAACATGCACAACGACATGTTCAACAACATGTATCACCACATTTTCAAATGTAGATCACTGATTCTCAATTAATAGCTTGCACTGCTACAGTAAAGGTTTATTGTGTGCTCTTCTTTATAGTTGGGTTTGCATGGTTGCCATTATTTAAGAATGGACAGCTCACCTCACAAGATCACTTTATTTCTGTTGCTGCAAGTTTACCTCCCAAATACTTGAGCTGTGAAGATGTTACAGTTGGGAAGGTGAGTAATAAAGAGTTGTACACTGTACCATGTTAGCCATAGATTTAAAACATAATATCAGATGGTTTTCTTCAGTGGCATAACTACCTATTAAAATAGCAAGCTCTGCAACCACAGGGGAACCCAGTGGACTGATGGGGCCCAGTAAGAACCTTGATCCCCCTGGAGTACTCTTCCCTGCACACCGCCAGTTTGATCCATGTATTTGCAGGTGCTGGTACAGTAACACAGTGTGGAGGGGAGGGGGCAGATTTTTTTTTTTTTGCAAACGGCCCACATTTAGAGATGGGCAAATTTGACCCGCTTTGCTTCGCCAAAAATTAGCCGCCGACGAAATGTCGCCGACCCCCATTAAATTCTATTCTAAATTTTTTTTGACAAGTTTATGGGCGTCAATTCCATGGCTAAACAAGGCGAAAAGGCCCATCCCTACCCAAATTCTCTAGCAACTTGATTCTGTCTCTAGGCTAACTAATCTATGATCAAGATGTAAAAATTAAATCTCTTCATCAGGCAGAAATGTAGCATCCTTAAAATTATATTCCTGATAAAGAGATGTAATTTTTTTTTTTATTTAAAAAGCTTGTATTTTTACATATAAAACCTGTATGGCGTTACTGACAAATCTGGTAAAGTTGGATGGACTGTTTTTTTATGGCAGCCATTATATTTGGGAGAAGATAAATTAGGGTGGGAGGTCGAATCTTATGCCAAGCTATTCATTTGATAAAGAAATACAGCCACGGACAACCTATTTATTACAAAAAGTGATGCTGCTGCACATTTTATTTCATTGGTTTTCCTGACAGCACAAAGTTTTGCTTACGTTGTTTAAGGGGCCCATTCACCAAGCTCGAGTGAAGGATTCGAAGTAAAAAAACTTTGAATTTCAAAGTGTTTTTTTGGCTACTTCGACCATTGAATGGGCTACTTCGACCTTTCCCTACGACTTCGACTTCGAATCGAAGGATTTGAACTAAAAATCGTTTGACTATTCGACCATTCGATAGTCGAAGTACTGTCTCTTTAGGAAAAAACTTCGACCCCCTAGTTCGCGTCCTAAAAGCTACCGAACCCAATGTTGCCTATGGGGAAGGTCCCCATAGGCTTGGCTAAGTTTTTTTGATCGAAGGATAATCCTTCGATCGTTGGATTAAAATCCTTCTAATCGTTCGATTCGAAGGATTTAATCCAACGATCGAACGATTATTCCTTAGATCGAACTTTTTTGCGCAAAATCCTTCGACTTCGATATTCGAAGTTGAAGGATTTTCATTCCCAGTCGAATATCGAGGGTTAATTAACCCTTGATATTCGACCCTTGATGAATTTGCCCCTAAATGTTGTGTTTTGATTCTCACATTGCCAATAAAGATTAAATGCCAGAAGTCATTAATTGCACTAGTCTGTTAATGCTGCAGATTAATCCTCTCAAAGAAATTCCTCATGTCCCTTTCATCCAGACTGGATGTAGAGTAGTCAGGCAATCCTTCCTCTCAAAACAAATCTGGGGCAATTTGAATTCACTTCAAATTGTAATTCATGCAATTAATTTAGATGTATTGATTAAGCAAAAGAAATTCTGAACCCTATTTAAAATATAAATATCTACTTAAGATGTGTAGGGGCAGATGTAGGAACTATTGTTACTCTATTTTTTTAATTGTTCTCTAAAACATGCAGACACAATCCAATTATTAGCTTATTTTCCGCCTTATTTCAAATGAAACTTTAAAGAAGTTTAAGAATAAAATTTTCACCCCAAGACTTGCATTGTGTTACAACGAATGCAAAACATAGGTATGAATTGAATTCAACAGCTTTAAGTAAGTTGTGACCAGTTGGCACATTTGTCAAAACAGAAAATTCACTACAAATGTGCCAGTTCAGTGAAACACTTCCCTGACTGCCAGGAAATTTTTCTATGGCACAATGCAAGTTGCCTAATATGCAGAATGGAAATATCAGAGGCAGGTGCCAAAACATTTAAGGCATCTTATGATGGTGATTGCTTCAAATTGCACATACAAGGTACAAGTCAAAAATCTTATTCAACTTAAGTGAAGTGCATCTTTAAAGTCAGCAGCATAATAGCACAGGAATATATTCTGATTTCCTTCTGTTTAAGGAGAAAGTTTTGTTTTAAAGGAAAACGAAAGCATAACTAAAGAAGTAGGATAAAAACATATTGGGGGTTATTTGTCAAAATCCGAATGCTAAAAACTTGAAAAATTCTATTTTACTATAAAATCCATGGGGCACATTTACTTAGCTTGAGTGAAGGAATAGAAGAAAAAATACTTCCAATTTCGAACTTTTTTTTGGCTAGTTTCGACTACGACTTCGAATCGAACGATTCAAACTAAAAATTGTTCGATTATTCGACCATTGTATAGTCGAAGTACTGTCTATTTAAAAAAAACTTTGACACCCTACTTCGCCAACTAAAACCTACCGAACATCAATGTAAGCCTATGGGGAAGGTCCCCATAGGCTTTCTAACAATTTTCTGATCGAAGGAAAATCGTTCGATCGTTCGATTTGAAGGATTTAATCGTTCGTTTTTTTCCTTCGATCGGCCGATCGTAGGAAATGTGGTAAATCCTTCGACTTCGATATTCGAAGTCGAAGGATTTTACTTAGACGGTCGAATATCGAAGATTAATTAACCCTAGATACTTGACCATTAGTACATGTGCCCCCAAGTGTTTAGTTGAAAAAAAAACTTGAATTTTTCGAGATTTATTATACCCCGAGGCTGCAAAAAGTCAGAATCCAAAAATCCACCATCTCAGACCTGCCGAGGTTGTATATAAGTCAGTGGGAGAGGTTCAGTTTTTCTCTGATCTAATTAAATCAAGCTTTTTAAAAATAAATAAGGTCAAATCGTGGATTTTAGTTCTTTTATTAAATGAAATAATCATAAAAATGTGTATTTAGATAAATAACCCCCATGTGTTGGGCTTCTATAACAGACCCGGCTGATTAGTAAATAATTCAGATTATTGGACACTAACTCAATTAGCATCAAAATGTAATAATCAGCCCTGTAGCACCATCTTATATAGTAACATAGTAAGGTTGAAAAAAGACACACGTCCATCAAAAAATTTTTTGCTTGATGATTTGTGATGACCCCTACTCTTAGCTTCTCATTGGCTGCTCAAAGCACACTGAGCATGTCCAGTCTCGCTGACACCTAAAGGGGTGGTTCACTTATAAGTGAGGGGTCACTGACCCCATCAAAAAAGAAATGCTCTGTAAGGCTACAAATGTATTGTTATTGCTACTTTTTATTACTCATCTTCCTATTCAGGCCTCTCCTATTCATATTCCAGTCTCTTATTCAAATCAATGCATAGTTGGTAGGGTCATTTTGACCTTAGCAACCAGATGGCTGAAATTGCAAACTGGAGAGCTGCTGAACAGAAGGCTAAATAAGGCAAAAACTATAAATAATACAAAATGAAAACCAATTGCAAATTGTCTCAGAATACCACTGTCTACATCATACTAAAAGTTAATCTGAAGGTGAACAACCCCTTTAAAACAAATCCTGCACTACTGTGGATCATTACTACTATAGTGCTGCTAAGACATTAGTTTGGTTCATTAAGTTTTTAGCCATATTCATGCTTAGGGTTTAGTTCTCCTTTAACAGCACTGTATACTCAATGTTTGACTTGTGTGATGTGAGTGTGCTCAACAAGTTATGTTTAGCAGTGGTCAGCATTTCAGTCTTACAAATTAATAAAACCTACTGAAGAAACACAGTTGATTCTAAGAGCTATGTCAATAATAAGAAAGCATGTTGCTCCCAAGTTTATATTTTTTTTAATCTGCTTTGACATCATTCTTCACTTTTTATTCCTCTCTCTCTCAATTAGTAAAACCAGTTACAACCCTATAAAATGTAATGTTATTACAGGGCGGAAGTGAGCTCAAATGGGTGGATGGAGGAAAATCACTATTCAAAGTTTCAAATCTTGTTGTATCTACAGTTTATACTCAGGTAGGTGCAGCTGCTTACCCTTCCATGACTTACAGCACAGGTATGGGATTTATTATAAAAACAAGTTTGAGTTTTATGTATATCTGCCATCAGCATGTATTTATCGTATCATATTAAATATCAAGTAAATGGTGATCTCAAAAAGCAAATTAATAAAAAAAATCAAGAGGAGGTATTTTAAAAGAGACGCCTCCAGAAATAGAATTCACTTATTTTATAGATCCCATACCTGCAATTGTATCTAAGACTACATTCATTGTTGTCAATATAAGAAAATTAATTCCCAACTACACTTAAAAGTTTATTGATTGATCAAATGTTAAAGAATAACAAAATGATGAATACATTTTAGTAATGATTATTCCAGATGAGGTTTGATATCAACACATAAGTTATGCCTTTTTGTTTTAGGATCCTTTTCTGAATAGCTTTTTCCAGCAGTGCCAAAAACAAGAAAATGACCCTTCTAATCTACCATCATCAAACTTTATGGTCTCTTGTAAGGTAAAACTTTACCTGTTAATATCTGTACTAGATGAGAAATGTGGTACAATTATTTCCCCTTCTATATTTTATCATTTTCATCATTTCCCTTGCTTAGCAAGGCTCCCATATTATTCAAACATTTGATAAGTATAAGGGGTCTCTAATATGCCTATTTATACTCTTAGTTGGAAAAGATGCCCCTGTATATTTACATGAACAGACATAATCCACAATTCAATGCAGGCTTCCTTTATTTTTGCTCTTACTTTCTCCTTCAGCTTTCTTTGCCAGTTGTCATTTCATTTACCTGTGTATTTCTCTCTTTTTTCTTCTGTGTTAGCCCAACTTCAATAACAATTTACAGATATGTATAGTTTATTTTTATTTTCTAGACTTTGTGTATTTCACCACTCCTTTTCTTTTCCATACCCTGTTTTCTATACTCTTCACCTTCATATATATATGCCCTTTCTATTTTTCTTTATTCTATATTACAAACAGTTTTTTTTTTTCAGATCTCCTTTTCTTACCATTCTACTCTCCCAATACCCATAATTTTAAATTAAGGAATGTCATTTGGAAATTGCAGAGCTTTGCTTTTGTATGTTCTAGCCTCTTTTGGACTTGCTCCTGATTTAACCAGTCATCAATAGAAACATTATTAGAATTGAGTCTGTTGCTCATTAGCGTTTTTTCCCTCTGATTTTTTCCCTGTTCTCATCAACCAATTTATCTGCCTGTAAGAGTCCCATTTCTTTTTTAGGGCTCTTACACATGAGCGTTCTGACCTGCGCTCCCCTGCGTTCCATTTTTTGGCGTTCAGCCGCAGGGGAGCGCAGGAATAGACGCAAGTCATTATTTGAAATGGGGCTGTACTCACTCAGGCGCGTGTAGGCGCCGAACGCAGGAAAAATGCAGCATGTTGCGTCTGAGCCTGCGTTCGGCGCCTACACGCGCCTGAGTGAGTACAGCCCCATTTCAAATAATGACTTGCGTCTATTCCTGCGCTCCCCTGCGGCTCAACGCCAAAAAATGGAACGCAGGGGAGCGCAGGTCGGAACGCTCATGTGTAAGAGCCCTTACTATTAACAAGTTTTAAAAAATAATGTTGGAATTTACTAGTCCTCACTGCAATGTCCTTTTCATTATTTATTGTCCACTTTGTACCTTATAAAAGTTTCAGCTGTCGCAGCTAACCTGAGCTCTATAACCTTTGTATCAAACCATAATTTTTATGCTTTGCAATTTCTTTCTTTGCTTACAAGAGGAATATACTCACATGTATATTTGTTAAAAAATATTTTTTCTTCTGTGTTTAAACTTGTGAAAAGTATTTCCCAGTTAATATGTTGTATGACCTTATACTGCCGGTTATGTGCACATTTAAAATAAAGTGTCTTAGTTACTCCATATACTGTACAGATGCAGATAAACAGATACAGATATACAGATGTCTCAGCAACATAACTTCATAGGAGACCATGTTATAATCACTTTTCCTAAATCCTGACCCACAGTAGTGCTGGAGATAAATTCAGAATTACCGGTATTAGTTATTACAAAATCAGCAAATCAAATCAGCATGTTTCCTAGAAAGTTGCTGAACTACCTAAAATAAAGTAATTTAGAATGTTTACAGATATGTTAGCTTTTTTCCTGGATAATTGAAGTCACCCATTATAAAAGCTTGAACTTAACGTTACAGGGATACTGTCATGGGAATTTTTTTTTTCCAAAATGCATCAGTTAATAGTGCTGCTCTAGTAGAATTCTGCACTGGAATCTGTTTCTCAAAAGAGCAAACAAATTGTTTTACATTTAATTTTGAAATGTGACATATTGTCACTTTTCCAGCTGCCCCTAATCATGTGACCTGTGCTCTGATAAACTTCAGAGAAACGTCACTCTTTAATGCTGTACTGCAAGTTGGAGTGATATCACCTCCCTCCTTTACCCCCCTAGCAGCCTAACAACAGAACAATGGGAAGGTAACCAGATAGCAGCTCCCTAACACCAGATAACAGCTGCCTGATAGATCTAAGAACGGCACTCAATAGTAAAATCCAGGTCTCACTGCGACACATTCAGTTACATTGAGTAGGAGAAACAACAGCCCGCCAGAAAGCAGTTCCATCCTGAAGTGCTGGCTCTTTCTGAAAGCACATGACCAGGCAAAATGACCTGAGATGGCGCCTACACACCAATATTACAACTAAGAATAAAAAATACGCTTGCTGGTTCAGGAATTAAATTGTATATTGAAGAGTGAATTATTTGTAATTTAAAAATAAATACTATCCATTTAAGCAAAGCTAACATCTTTATCCATAGGGTTTCTTTTCTAAACCCACCCCAGTGCTATCCTTGGTAATTTCTTTATAATCTATAATATATTACATAAATATATATTTATATATTTTAGATTTGGTAGCTCTGTATGGCATTCTCATGCACTTCAAATGTATCAGAAATAGAATATGAATATTTCAGATATTGCACATAAAAAAGGTTCTAAATATTTAAACTTTCCTTTCTTGCATGCTACTTAATTTTTTTAACCTTTTCACCTATAAATATGACATCAGAGGCATAATATCAATGAAATCAATGCACAAGCCATGAGGCAGTGAGCCAGGTTTAAGTCAGAAGAGCCACATATATTGCTCTTCTGACAGATTCCTGTTAGGGTTGTGGTAAAATGAATGAAGTTTTTCATACTTTATATATTTTACTGTGCATATAATTGCATAGTCATTCTGAACTCAGACTATAATAAATAAACAGTAGAAGTTCTTTAAACTAAAGAACATCTTTATTTTTAGTGATTGTGTTTAGTAAGTTAAGTCTGCCAATAATATTTAATAGCAATGATGTGTCTTGTTTGACACTAACCTCAGAGTGTTGGATGGTCTGCAGACATATATTTCTGATCCAAAGATTTCTGGGTAAAAACTGCCAAGTCATAAGTTTTATAATTTTGGTTTTCCATGCTGAAATGTTATATATTTCTGAATAATGTTTTTTCTTCTACGACTTTTAGGGGCCTATTTTTTCCACAAGTCTCTAAAAAAAAGGTGGCTTTTCTATATTTCTTAAAAGCTCGAAAAGCTCACAAGATTTGATTTCACCAAAATTCAAATTTGTGAGATTTTTTTCTACATTTAAATTTTTGAAAATATAATAAAAATTTTGAGTTTTTATGCAAATTTTAATAGTTGTAAACATTCATATTAGATCCTTGATAAATCACCCCGGGTGTTAAAACCACGAAAACCTCTAACTCCAAAATTCGCCAAGTTAAAGTTGGAGAAGTCAATGGTAATGTGAGGAACTTACCTAGTGGTCTAGGGGGGGACGACAGGGACGCCTGTTGCCCCCTCGGCGGGGACGCCCGCCTCGACGAGCGGCTTCCAGTAGGCCGCAGGCGTCTTAGGGCGCGTGCGGCACGCTCCAGGTTTCTTAAAGGCGCAGGCACGCTGACGTTGTGACGTCAGCACGCAAGGGCGCGCAATTCAAAAACTATTTAAAACCCATTAGGGCTGTGGGACTTTGCCCGTGATAGGATTTGTTCCTGGTGCTTTGAGCTTGTGTTTCTGAAACCTGTTTGATTCCTGTTTTGACCCTGCCTGGCTATTTGACTACTCTGATTTCTGGATTCTGACCCTTGCCTGATTACTGACTACCGCTTCTGATTAACCCTCTGATTGACTTCCTGGTTTGACCCTTGCCTGCCTGATAACGTTTACTCTCTGCCTGCCTCGACCCGGCCTGTTCTGACTACTCCTTTGCCTAACGCCTTGTACTGCGATCTTCTGTCCAAAGACTTTGTTTACTACAGTCGTGCCCCTTTGCTTGCCAGAACTCCTCGCCTTGCTCCTCTCGAAAAATCCAGGTGGCATCTGAGTATGCTGAGGGCTCCTCCCGAAGCCAAAGGCGGTCACACTACTGGTGAAGCCGAGCCGAGACCAGGGAGCTTGGCATTAGTTCTGGTTTAGGGTGCCGACCGTGACAGGTAACTGATCTTATTGGAGTGCTTTTAATCATTTCGATCTATTAGAGGTATTTTTTTTTCACTATGAATTGTCTAAAAAAAAAAAGTATTTATAGAGGATTTATAGATATTCAAAATTTATAGTGCATCGTTCAGAGTTTTTTTTTTTTTTGGAATTCTCTCGACCTCTAAAATGAGAATGTTGATAAATAAGCCTCTACATCTCAAGTCATAGGTAACATTATTAATGATAATGACCGTCTTTGTTTTCCTTTGAGTTCATGGGATTTGTGCGTTTTTCCTTAAATTAAAATCTAGTGGGTTGTCTAGTAACATGGACAAAATGTTCACCAGTCCAGTATGTATTTCCTAAAATTTTAAGTTTTTGCCAAGATTTAAATAGGCATGGGTGTATGTGAGAAGATGCCTCAAACTCAGTTTGATAACTTCTGTTGCTGCTTTTAATAGAGAGTTAGCCCTAAACATAATTCAATGTAATGTATCATTCATAATAATATAACTAGCGAGTATAACAATATATTAGATTTAAATTTTGATACATAATGCATTTCTTTTTTTTTCAGAATCTTCTGAAAATTGAGAAGATCCATGTCATCATAAATTTTCTGCCGGTTCTGTTGAATCAAATAATTCATGTGCTAACACAGAGTAATGTTGATGATCTTGTTACTCTTACAACCAGGTAATGCAATTTAATATTGTTATAAAAGGAACAGTAACATCAAAATATGAAAGTGTTTTAAAGTTATACAAATGTAATACAGTGTTGCCCTGCACTGGTAAAACTGATGTGTTTGCTTCAAAAACACTACTATTGTTTATATAAATAAGCTGCTGTGTAGCAATGGGGGCAGCCATTCAAAGGAGAAAAGGCTCAGGTTACACAGCAGACAGCAGATAAGCTCTGTAGAACATAATGGTGTTATCTGTTATACACTATTTAAACTCTGCCATATAGCCTTTTTACAAGTTCTGCCATTATTACACGGTGGCTTGTTTATATGAACTATAGTAGTGTTTCTGAAGCAAACACTCCAGTTTTACCAGTGCAGGGCAGCAGTACATGATATTTGCATTGCTTTAAAACATTTTCATTATTTGGTGTTACTGTTCCTTTAACACTTTATAATCATGACGGATCCACACAAGATGAGATAGTAACATTCTCCCGACAGTACTTCAATCAATGAAGAAGAAATCCAGTAGCACTCTGAAATTGATGCAAAAATCTTATACATACAAAACAAGGGCAACGTTTCGGCCCTTCTGGACCCTTTATCAACTAGGCTTGATAAAGGGTCCAGAACGGCCCGAAACGTTGCCCTTGTTTTGTATGTATATGGGCTAAATAAATCACTAAATATTTTTGCATCAACTTCTAAATCACTAAATATTTTTGCATCCAGTGCTACTGGATTTCATCTTCTGGATGTATCAGTTGATCCAAAAAGCAGGTGAGGGTCTTCCAATTTAGCACCTGAAACCTACACAGGTATTACTAACGATGGTTGAGCACTTCATAAGATTATAGTCATTTCATCAATGTCCAGTTCAGTAGAATGTTCAAAGCAGTCTAATTCCATTCTGTGTGTAGCGCTATAGTAAACTGAGTGCACCGTCCTCTACTATGAGCTCCACTCCCAATACTGTGCTCCAGATGAGTTCTTAAAGAGTAAGCCCTCGCAAACGGTGTGGAGGCAGGGTATAGTATAACAGTAACTTGGAGCAGGGTACATTAATTGGGTGCCAGTGGTTATTATTACTTAACCAGAAAACATTTTTATTGAACAGCATCCACAATGGAGTGCACATACAGAGCAAACAGGATCATACAGAACAGAGGATAGGCATATACTCACAGCACCTTTGGACAGTATCAATCCCCGCAGGGAAGAGAACGTGTACAGCAGCAAGGACTCGGGGTACACCCAGCTTTCAGTCATTTCCCTAAGTAGAACCTGAGGGGAACCCTAAATCCCTAGGTCTGTACACTTATTCTCTTCTTCTGGGCAATTGGTACCCGGATCATAATCCCACTCACAATCCTTAGAGGAGCTTAATGCTGCTCAGCTAAATAGCCTGTCTATCTGTCACTCCTAGAGTGACCTCTTAAGGTGAGTAGCCTATGCTTACTAGACCTGACCTGTCTAGGTTCTACTGGAGCTCTGCCGGCCTGCTCAGGCCAGAGCTAGCAAAAAATGGACCATGAGCACATGGCTGTCCAAGACTTTATACTTTAGTACAGTGCCATCTACTGGGCACTGTAGGAACACCAACGGGCATAGCTTTAAGCAGGATAAGGAAACAGGTCCCCCTCCTAACTCTATTTTAGGACCCAATTAGGCATCTATTATTTCTCTATATTTTAAAATTGTATTTTACAAATGATTGTATACATTGTGCAAAGTTTTGTTAAGCCTGTGATTAACTGTAATGTTCAGCTGTCAAGGAAGGGCAGTGTGGAAACAAGGTCACTTCTATAGAATTATTTTATATAATTTTATTTTATAGATATATACAATTCCAATGCAGATCAGATGTGCTGATTTCATAAATCATTCAAAGCATCCATCCTTAGAAGATATTTCACTTGATTTACAGAATCTATGTCTACAAGAGGAGATCCGATATAGATCTGGAAGTAGGAACCAAAAGAATAGGAATAATTTTATGAAAAATTGGGCATTTATTTAAATTCTTTGGATGCAAAGAAAAGTCACTTAATACATAAGTTTATGGGCAATAACTGTAAAGTGTTTACACTTTCCGAAGGGATAAATTCATATATTCAGATTTCATTTCACACCATTTTATTTGCTGTTTTATGTATTACTGAGCAGAGAGAAATTGGTTTTATACTTGTTGTTTTTCACTGGGGATCATTTATCAACACTGGGCAAATTTGCCGATGGGCAGTAACTCATGGCAACCAAATTGCTGCATTCATTGTTCTACTTGCAGCTGGCTTTAAAAAGATAATCACAGATTGGTTGGCCGGTGTTAATAAATGAGCCGCACTGCTGCTTACAGTCGAGTCTGATTTGCCATTTGTATCATTTTCTAATCTTAAAATGTCATATTTGCTTTGTGTATTCATCAAAGTGATGCTAATTGTTTATTATGCATACAGTTGTTTCATATGTGTGTGTGTGTGTTCGTGCATGTTGTTTCATACGTGTGTGTGTAAACGATGCCATATAGAGTTACTTGCAGTATATCCCAAAACAAGGAAATTCTCAAAACCCATACAGTTCATATGCCATACAATCAGTTTTTTCTATTTTAAGGGAGTTTGTACTGTTACATTCAGATATTTTTAGGAAAAGATCTATGTTATTAATCTATAGCAATCACAAACCATTGTAAGATACTGTAAGTTGTGGTTACATATTGATTTGCTTCTTTTTAGGGTAATAATTGACATTGTTGCCAAATGCCATGAAGAACAGATGGAGCAGTATGTGCAGTCTTACGTTAAGGTACAGCATCTCATTCATTTCACTTGGAAACAATAGGAAGGGAAAGAAATAAATGGATATGGACAGGGTAAAGGCTACTTGTAACAGGTGTCTTCATTGTGTTGTGTTCACAGCTTTCTGGTTGTTGTAAAGTCAGGAAATTACCCAATATTGTACAAAAAAGCAAATCTAAACTAATTTCCAATATTGTAACCTTTCCGACAATTATTAAACATTTCAGTCTTTTTAAAGTTATTTGTAAAAAACTATTTCTGTTGAAAGCAGCGTTAGCTTAAATCCTGGTTGTTCCTTTTTAAACAATGTTGCCTTAAAGCGTTAGGGACACATTCCTATAAAAATCATAGGAACGTGTCCATATCAAAAAGGTGATGCACGCTGAATATTTTCATCTAAAGGTCCCCCAAAGCCGCCCCAAAAAGTTTTGTGAAGCCGACCCTCTAACACTTTCAGTCATGTTGGGCTGGGGGTGGAGTGACCCTTCCATAGACTGAAGTCCTATTTCTTCTAATTAGCTGATAGAAGGATCATGCTGCCCCCAGCCCAGCATGACTGAAACAACACAGAAGATGTGTCGGGGGGTCTTGCTTTTTACAAATAACCTTCAAAGCACTGAAAAGTTTTAATAATTGTTGGGATTGTTATAATATTGGAAATTTGCTTAGTTTTATTTCTCTTATTAGACACATTTTGGGGTTGACATCCACTTTAATCAGTAATAGTATTTATGAAGCACCAGCACATTCTGCACTGCTGTACAATGGAAGGGTATATACATGAATTATACAAATTACATTGTAAAGCATGACTTTTATCATGTATATAGAATTGTTAAATACAGATGTAGCACACGGGGGGGCTTTGGGGAGGCTTTTAGAGGAAAATATTCAGCGTGCAGTACCTTCTTGATACAGGCATGTTCCTATGATTTCTATAGGAATGTGTCATTATCGCTTTAAGGTGGCCATATACATCCAATCCTTTGGCGAGGTCGCCAAACGAAAGGATCTTTCCCCCAGTATGCCCACCAAAGGCAGGGCGATATGGTGCCAATCTGATTGATCGGCCCTCAGATTACAACAATGGGAATGGATGCTGGCCAGATTTCGGTTGGTGAAGCCCGTCAGAGGGCCCCATTCATGGACAGATAAGCTACTGAATTGGTCTAAAGGACCCAAATCAGAAGCTTACATGTGCCAGTGTATAGCCACCTATAGTTCTCCAACAAAGACAGGTCTGTTAATCATTTGCTTTGTCTTATTTCAACAGTCTGAGCCATCAGGGCAGAGAACAGCAAGACATATACTGTACAAATAACTTAAAAACCATAGAAATTTTGTAATGAATTTATATTGCAAAGTTGTTTAGATCTCTGTTTTCTTTTATTAGGCAAAAAAATAATGTTTTGCTTGACATTCCTTTTAATAATAATAATAATAATAATAATAATTGTAATAACTGTTGTACATCTCTTTTACACCATAAATGCATTATGTATATTATGATTTTTGCTTTATTCCATAGTATGTGTTTAAACAAAAATCGTATGGGGATCAAACAGTCCACGAAGAACTGGCTAAGGGTGTCACAAATCTCTTAAAATCAAATGATCAAGATACAATCAAGAAAGTGTTAAAGGTAAATGACATATCACGTGTGACTGTTGTATCTAATGTTTCATTGGATAAGATCTAGAATCATAAGAGGGTTCATTCCATCAAGATTTTCTATCCAGACTTTGTAGGTATGTTTCACCCAGGGGGTCAATGTTTATGGCAGTCACTCATATTGTCCTCTTCCATCACTATGTTTTTTGATTTTCTGAGAAAATTAGAAAACTTGAACACTATGGGGGCTTTTTATCAAAGTCCAAATTTATCTCAATATTTTTTGCTAAAAAATCCGATCAAATCCACTCGGGTTTTTACCCTTATTTATTTTTACTTTTTCCCAAAAATTTGCTTTGCGGGACAAAATCAGATTTTCACTATTTTTTGGATTTTTTATCCAATTTCCAAGATTTTTTTGGATTTCTCATCCGATTTTCACGATTCTTGTGGAATTTTCAACCGAAAACTTCGGGGTATTGCACGAAACCCAAGGCACATGAAAAAATCACTGGGACTTCTCCCATTGACTTATATGCAACCTCGACAGGTCTGAGATGCTGGATTTTCAGATTCTGACTTTTCCATCCTTGGGGTTTAATAAATTCTGAAGAATTTGTGATTTTTTTAAAAGTCCAATTTTATATAAAAAAAAAACACAAATTTTTCGGAGTTTAGTAAATAACCCCCAGTGTTACATATATATTTCTTGTTCAATATAAACATTTTATCCCAATCTTGCAGTTTTCAGAATAACTTCTTTCCAGCCATGTATATTTTTTTCCTATTTATATGTATTCCTATTAGCAGTAACATTATGTTTATTATTTAAACAGCATTCCTGGTTCTTCTTTGAAATCATTCTGAAATCTATGGCTCAGCATCTCTATGACAACAATATGCTGCAGGTAATTCTTTCCTTTTTGGTCAATTAGTAGTTTGGCCTTATGTCAGCATTATAAAAGTGAATATATTATGTACCTGTTTACTTAATAGACTGGGGTTATAGCTCTGACCGCCTGCCAAATACAACTTAGCACGTTCTACCACTATCAAGGCAGTGCTTGCAGAGTTAGAAAGTCAAATTTCAGAGTCTTCAAAGACAAATATTTGAACAAATATTTAAGAAAAAAACAGTGTTTCTTTTTAAAAGCATTTTGATAACAGCATGTCTTCTTAAATCTGGCATTTAGCTGAGCTGACATTTTATCTGAACGTCGGAACATTTGATGACTTTATGATGCATTGTTTCTAAAACGTTAAAAGTGATGGAAAGGGCAATCTATTGCTATTAAAGGAAACTTTTTTGCTATTATTTGAAGGTTCAGCGCACAAAGAGGTTTCCTGAAACATTCCTCACTGAGCTGGAATTACTGGTAATGGGCTTCTCTGACCATATTATCTGGAAATACAGGGATGCTTTGGAAGAAACCAGAAAAGCAAATCTAAGTGTTGCCTCTTTTCTTAAGGTAATGTGGGGGCTTTGTTGAACAGAGAATACAGTAACTCAATACAATGCAATACCTCAACGTTTTTGGAGTTTTCGGGTGAAAATTCCGGAATAAACTTGAAAAACCTGAAAATCGGATAAAAAAAAAGTGAAAATCAGATTTTTACCCGCAAAGCAAATTTTCAAGAAAATGTAATAATAAATAAGCGTAAAAAACCTAAGCAGGTTTTACTAAAAAAACTTACTAGAAAAAAATGAAGTTTTAATAAATAGCCCCCTTAATATTTGTACTTGAATGAAGAATTGAATTAAGGAAATGTTATAAAAAGTCGTGGTAAATGGAACATTTTGGGGGTTATTTATTAAAACTAGATTTTTTTTTCTAGTAGAGTTTCTTAAGTGAAAAAACTTAAACCTCAAATATTTCGAGATTTATTATGCCCATAATGCTAAAAGTCTGGATCCGAAAGTACTCCATCTAAAACCTATCGAATGTATGTCTGTATGTATGAGTGGCAATTTGATACAAGTTGTTGACTTGTTGACTGAAGTTGTACAGTATGAATTGAAAATTTTATTTTTTGAGTTGAATTACATTTTTTCGACCTGAGATATTAAGTAAATAAATTATCCAGATTCGTTGATGGGAATTAGCTCAAGTTTGTTTCTGGCAAATAACCCCCATATATTGAGACCACTATTGTTAGTGGAGTACCACAAGTGTATGTCTTTGGCCCTTTGCTTCTTATATATTTGGGTTAGGTACATATATATATATATATATATATATATATATATATATATATATATATATATATATATATATATATATATATATATATATATATATATATATATATATAATCACAGTCCAGTGAGTATCCGCACTCCAAAGCAACCGTTATTTTGGCATATATAGCCAGGGTGCACGGTTAAAATATATATAACCACGTATTCAAGGAACCAGCACTCCCATATAAAACTTCAATTGTTTATTGTGTTGTACCAATGTCCAACTTTTCGGTCCTTGTTAGGACTTTTCTCAAGTATTATACAAAACCGTTTTGACCAATCTTAAATAACATAACATGATCAAATTCTCCAATCAGTGCCCAACATTCAAATCCATAAAATTCATCAATCTTAATTGATGGATTTGTATGTTGGGCATGTAATGTTAAAATTGGTCAAAACGGTTTTGTTATACATATATATATATATATATATATATATATATATATATATATATATATATATATATATAAGGCAAATACCAACTAGTGAGGTAGAGCATAAGCTACACTGGACCGTCTTTCAACAGGATGGTCTTTTGCTAAATGAAAAGGGCATGCAAGGGTGTTATTAGACTATACCTCTGTACTGCCAAAAATGTAGAATTATAGAATGCCAAGGTTCTTGCAAAAAAAAAAATAACAAAAGGTTTTATTCAATATAAAGTGCCACAGGGCTGATAATACACACATGCATGAGGTAGATAAATGCCAGGTACAGTCACAGGTGTAGCAGATACAGACAGAATGGCACCACTGAAGCACCTTCCAGGTTGTCAGTACCTCATGTGGTCCAGATCCCCTACAGTAAAGTAGAACAGGGATAGAACAATAACCTAATTCCCCTGTTAGTACAGTGGTCCCTTCACTACAGGTAAGCAGGGCCTTGGGGAGAGCTACTCCTGTCTAGCCTCCTTGTTGGCACTTAAATGCTACTCTTGCTACCTAATGCTCACTGACATCCTAGAGAGTGATATAACAGTGGCTGTTCTGCACACATGTTCATGGGGTCCCTGTTCCCCAACTTCTCTAAAGGGATTGTTCCTTTAGGGCCTAACAGTTCAGGGGGCCTTGTTGACTCCAGGTAAAATGGAACATCTACCCAGATCAACTGCTGCAGGCCTAAGAGGAAGGACCTCCCCCTGCCAAGCACTATGTTAGGGAGGCAGGAAATGGTCATCAAACTAAGGGGCAAATTCACTAACCTGCCGGCTTCGCTCACATCATAACACTTCGCCAGGCATAGATTCGCCAGGACAACGCTAATTCACTAAAATCCGAAGTTGCGTCCAGGGCACCAAACTCTGGCGAAGTTGCACTAGCGACGTTACTGCGCGAAGTTGTGCTAGCATTGGCTAATTTGCATACGGCGTGAAGTTAAAGTTGAATGGACATATATGTTGCAGCAAATACATTACACTACACAAACCCAGGGAACCTTTATAAAATAAAATAATGATGTTATATTGCCCTACACATGTACCCACTGTATAGTTTATGTGCCTTATGTTTGAAAATATATGGCCCGGTTACCCAAAAAAAGTTACATACTTTTGCAGCCTATCACCCTAAAAAAGTAAAAGACGAAGGCAAGCCTGGCAGAACAGGTAACAGGTGGCGTAACAGTACAAAGTAGCTCTAGAGTCTATCTGCTTTGCTACCGAAGTTACGCCTGCACCCGTTAGTAAATCGGGGAAGTCCCAAAATGACTTCACTCTGGCGAATTTCCGCTAAGGTTAGTCACTTCACCCTTAAGTGATTTTCCCCCTATGGGCCAATGAACGGGGTATGCAAAATAAGTAGAAATGTTTCCTTGGGTTTTTACCCAGCAGCGAGGAAATAAAGTACTGGTAGGGAATGAAGCCATAGGGGCCATGATCATATGGGTCCCTACATATATATGCATATAGGTAATTTTTTAACTTTCACACCTACATGGCAGCATAGACATCTATGTAAGTGTGTTCCCTCTCCCTTGCACCTGCTATACTGATAAATACTGTTCCATTTATATGTTGTTGGCTATGTTCTTTCAGCTATTAATAAACAACAAAAATTATAGTATTTTGAAAAAGATAACCATGGATTATTTTTTTTTTTTAGCGCTGTTTGACTTTTATGAATCGTGGCTTTGTGTTTAAGGTGATCAGTTGCTATGTTGGTATGTTCAGTCCAGGAGATCATAGGGTAAGTAAATACAATTTATTGCTACAAGTGTATAGAATAATTTGAAATTTCTCTCTGGTTGCATTGACTGCTGAGTATTAATATATGCCTTTAAATATATTCTTTTTAGATCTTGTTCCAGTACAAATTTGAGTTTCTCCAGGAAGTGTGCAGCCATGAGCATTTTGTTCCTCTCTGTCTACCTATACGTTCTGAAAACATACCAGGTAGTACTTGTCACAACCCGAGCACCTAATGATAAATGATCTGGGAGTGACCTCTGCTGGGGCTAGGTGTAAATGGGAAGGGATCATTCAACAACTGACTAGCCAGGATAATAATAATAATTATTTAAATAACAGTATTGAAGTGTATTCTAAATAATATGCAAGCATAAATATAGATCCCAATCTCCAATTGATCTATTTAATCAAAGAGTTAAGGTGGTCAAAAGAAGATTGCATACTTTTTTTATTATCTAAGCTATTTAAGCTTTATTTTATACATTTACATTCAAGCCATTGGGGTCCTCAAATCCTGTTTTTACATATATGTCATTATAATATAAGCCCTAAAAAGGGTTTTCTGGGGATCCCTGTAACGCCTAGATATAGCATTATAGCCAAAGATAGGTGGTGAATAAATTCCTTGTTTGTAGGGATGAGCCAATTTTTTTTGCTGCGGAAATGACGCCCATAGGGGCAAATTCACTAACCTGCGGAGTTGTGCTACACAGCCTTTGCCGCACTTCGCCAGGCGTAGTTTCGCCAGCGCTACGCAAATTCACTAAAATATGAAGTTGCGCTACCGTTACTTCACCAGGCAAAGCGAAATTACACCAACAATGCCTAATTTGCATATGGAGTTAAACTCCAATGGATGTATATGTAGCAGCAACTACATTACACTACACAAGCCCATGAAACCTTTAAAAAATAAAATGAAGGTGTTCTATTGCCCTACACATGTGTCCACTGTATCGTTGAGTTGCCATATGTTAGGAAATGTAGCCCCCAAAATGTACCCCCCAAAAAAATTTTAATCTTTTTTTTCAATCACCCTTAAAAAAGTAAAAGACGCCAGCGTTTTTTTGGGACTTAGAAAAAATTGAAACTTTTTTTGAAGCAAGCCCTATCTACTCTATTGCACTTCACCTGGTCTGAGCTGGCGAAGGCAAGTCTGGTGCAAGAGGTAACGTTCAGTGAAATGCGCAAGTTAGTGAATTAGCGTAGTCCCTTCGCCATAGCGCAACTTCGTCTGGTGTAAGGGTGCAAAGTAGCGCTAGAGTAGGTCCACCTCACAAGCGAATTTACGCCAGCGCCCGTTAGTAAATTGGTGAAGC
Source organism: Xenopus petersii (assembly GCA_038501925.1). NCBI lineage: Eukaryota > Metazoa > Chordata > Amphibia > Anura > Pipidae > Xenopus > Xenopus petersii. The sequence continues at coordinate 37,580,614 of CM076681.1, read as the reverse complement.
AATGAAATGACGTCACGCTGGTGAATTTGCTCTAGCGTTAGCCGCTTCGCACTTTAGTCGATTTGCACCAAAGACTCCAATGGGACAAAAAAATGTTGCGCGTCAAAAAAAGATTGTTGGTCATAGACTAATGCATTTCAGCGAATTTTTGGCGAAACAAAATGGGTCAAATTCGCCAATCCCTACTTGTTTGTTATTGTCTTACCCATAGTATTTTTCCAGAGCTCTGAAAATATATTAGTCACAAGCAGTGACATGACCTATACTCTTCCTGATCTGAGAACTACTATAAATGGGCATCCATAACCTTGCTTGGTCCCAGAGGACAGTTATTTATAAAATGTATTATTATTTGGATATTGCCTTGCTTTTCTGTAATTTTTTTTAACTTTGGGTATAAGTAGATTTACTAGACTCCTTACAGTAGTTCATATAAGAAATGTTCCTCATAGCCAAGCTAATTTATTTTAGTCTGTGTGTGTACAAAGATTATACTGTGCATCCTTTAAGAACCAATGTACACAGTGGCAGAACTAGATGTTACTGGCCCCACAGTAAATTCATTTTAGGGCCCAACATAATCAGAGGTTGTCCTGTTTTTCCAATATATATTTAAATTGCCTTATGGGGACCCCATACCTCCTGGGCCCCCTGCAGTTGCATGGTCTGCTTTCTTTGTAGTTACACCCCTGAATGTACAAATGTATGTTCAACATCAAGGATACTCATAGGATATAGGCTATAGCTCCCACGTGGAAGGCTCATGAGGAACACCTGTCCTCAAACCTGGGATACAAAAGTGTTATAACCACTGAACATAATGCAGGGCAACCTTTCCTTCTACTAGGCTGAAACTCAGATCTGTCCAACTGAGCACAAAACACAGTTTCACTTAGTACTGCAGCTCTATCACATTACATGCTGCACTCTCCCTCTGTCTGTAACCCTGTGCGTTCAGCTCCAAAGTCAGGCACTTCCCTGGGTCCTCCCAGCCAATCAGATTGCTCTACTGCCTGTAACTGGGCTGGATGATGTCACAGACAGAAAAACAGGGGAAAGACCTGTCTGATAACATAAATTAATACTTTAATTAAATGTAGTTTTTTGTGTGAAACAAATATATTGCTTTCTCATTATATAAATATTCTAAAACTGCTTTTGTCTGTTTATTTTCCTTCCTGATTTTGGATACTGATTAAAGACACAGTTTCACCATCAGACTCCACTAAAGCATTGCAAGCATCAGGTATTCACAACAATGTTATTTTATTATTTTTATCTATTATGCTTTTGGTGGAAATCATAAACTATGTTAGGGAGTGATACATTTATACATTTATATTGCAGATAAGCAGTTGTTACTATAATTTTTACAGTATTTTTTGAATGTGACTTTGATTGGAAGAAAGGGTTCTTGAACAGTATCGTTTAATTAAAGAGCCTATATCATGCTATATAGCCGTGATCTGCAATCTTCCGTGTTTCCATTTCTTTTTTGTATTTATTTCAAGCAACTGCGGTGGAAGTACTACAGCTTACAAATCAAATGCTGCAGTATTCTTAATAATCTGAGACAAATGGTTAAAACATGATTATTTTTTATGTGTATTATAGGGCAGACACTTCAGTGTACTGTAGCTAAAATGCTACGGGGTTGATATTCAGATTGTACATGCATAAATGAGAATGTTTAGGGCTCACCGCTAGACCTTTTGTTTTTACTAATTCGAATTGTGATGTGTGACACATGTGAACCAGATGAGTGAATACATGATGGTCTGTAAAAACACACATATATATATATATATATATATATATATATATATGTATATATCATGTATTATTAGCCTTGCGTACAGTATTCGAGCTGTAAACCCTGTCCACCAAACTGGACAGGCCAATATAGCTAATAACAAGGTCACAGAAACAATATAGGAAAACATTGATGTATCAGTCATTTAACCATAGCTTCAAGAGTTCAAATAGCCTTTCATCCTAATATTTTACCCTAATTGAGCTCAAATATGGTATCCTAGGCATATCATCCAAGATGGCAATAGCCTCTTAAAGTGAATACACAAAAGCAGCGGTTAAGCCTTGGGTACCGTGTTCATGTCTGTTTAAGTATAAGAAAATTAGTGAAATGGTATTTTTTATTATTATTATTATAATAGTGTTATTCTGTGTTTCATCAAGATATGCCAGAGTATACTTTAACTGATGATTTCTGCCGAAAGCACTTCCTTATTGGCATACTCCTTAGGGAGGTCGGACTAGCTCTGCAAGAAGATCAGGACATCAGACACCTTGCTTTGGCTGCCCTCCGGAACCTGATGGCAAAGCATTCTTTTGATGATCGATATACAGACAAGGTAATATTATATTTTGTATACCAATATTATCAACTTTGGTCAGACCTAATATAGAAAAACATGTAAGGGTTCATTACATAGTAATTGAGAGACAGGGTACAAAAACAAGCACAAGCTAACAATTTTTCTGCACTTTACCCACAGTGAGTGCTTGTTTTTGCACTCCAGAATGAATACAGCACTGCCTGCATTTAGCAGCTCTGTATTCATGAGTGGCAGGCAGCAGAAGAAATGTAGGTGTCCCTACCTGAGCCCATACCCACTTCCTAGCTTGTACAGTGTATAATTCAGTAGGGGGAGTTAGGAGGGCCTGTTTATCCCTAGCATATACACCTGGGCCATATTAAAATGACCCCCACATTATAATTTCACTTAAGTCACGATTGTCATGAAGTCTGAAAAAAAATAACTTGAAATAAATATTTATTATAAACACTGGTTTGTGTTGTATATTAATTCACTTGGTTTGTGTGTTCTTTTCTAGGTAAAACAAGCTCACATAGGCATATTATACTTGCCTCTCTATGGCGTGCTTCTGGATAATATGCCTCGGATATTCATGAAGGACTTTTTCCCATTTGCAGTGAATATTTCCAATCAGGTTTGTGGCCTTTACAGTATAGAGTACAGATAATATAAAGGGACAGTATTTCATTTAGGACAAAATTTGGATACCTGCATGCCAGCAGAAGAGATAACTTGGCATTAAGTATTAGACCAACAGTAACAGTAAATGAAGATACTATAGTAAATGCCCAGAGCTTTGTGTCTCCATATAATCAATTATTTCCCAAACGATCCTTCAATTGACGTATGGTCAGGCTCTTAAACAGATTAGTAGAGTAGTATCATGATAAGATGAAGAAAACTGGAGAGCCTTCCAGTGTGAATAAATGTAGTTTTTATTACAGCACTACATGTTTCGGACCTCAAAGGTCCTGCCTCTTGCACCAGAAGGTTTTCTTCAACTTTGTGTCTCCATCACTGCTCTGCTCAGCCAGTAGCAATGTATCCTTATAGTATATGCTGGATTTCCCTGCACATGTCACAAGCCTGCTGAAAGTACAGATCTTTTCCCTGCTAGTCCATAATTGTGCATCAATTTTTAATCTGTAAAATTTTTCCAGCTAGCCACTAAATACAGTAATCAAACACACCTTACTGCAATATTCATGAACTCTCTTTAAAGAAAACAGGCACTCCAAATCACATGTATTTTTCATTTTATCACTGTGTTCATGTGTAACGCTTCTAATACTCTCCAGAAGCAGCCTCCAGTCTGGGGCATCATATAGTACCTCCCAATATTTGAATAATGAAAATGGTGAAAAAAAATGACCATGCATATTTTATGGCCACACCCCCCTAATTATCAAGTTTATGTAGGGGCCCCTATGGCTATGGGTTAATCTGCCCTGCAGCTTTAAGGCCCCCACCTATTTTCTTGGAGTGATCTGCCAGGAGAGAATGACACTCCCCTGCTACACTGCTATATAGTGTGTGTAGGGAGTGGCCACTTCCTCTTTGGCCTGTGGATGGTGATCCAGCTGGGTGTGCTCAGGGGAGCCTGGGCACAGCTAGGCCCAGAAAGGCCCATGTGCTTTGGAAGAAGAAGTCGGGGACCAGGTAAACCCCGTGAATGAGGAATAGTTACACTAGGGCAGACTTGTCATAGTCTCTCTAGGAGAGAAAGGCAGAGAGGTGAGAGAGAAAGAGCAGCTGAAGCTCCAACGAGGATTTGCAGTAAGGGAGTAGCTTCCCAGAGGCTTTGTGTGTTGCCTCCAGTCAGGGACCTCAGTGAAGAGGGACTGTAGGGTAGAAGCTGCTTTCCTGACAACTTCCAGGAGGGAATGTGTGTAATACTGCAAATGCCTAATGGAAATCTTTCCTCTGCAAGAAATGCCTAATGCCTGCAGCTCTGTGTGAGAAATGTGCTATTGCCTCAGCTCCTGCGTGAGTACTAAACCTGATGTCACTTGCCTCGTGCATAGTTAATAAACCGTTTCTGTTTTACTGCAAGAACCTCCTAGCGCCCAATTTGTTTGTTGTATGCACAGTAGCCTGGGGGATGTAGTTGCACTACACCATAGAGGGAACACTTCCACTTGGCGAAGGCCCTGACCCTGTTGTGTGAAGTCGCATGTAACCCATGCTTCTACTGCTAGCTGGACAGTTTAACTATTTGTGTGCTATGCGGCCCAAATAGGTGTTACATTTGGCGCCCAACGTGGGGCTCGATTCCCTAAAACCAGGCTGTGCATTGTTTTGTTCGAATCGTACGAATGGATGTACGAATTTGTCGGAGCGTACGAATGGATCGTACGAATTTTTCGAAGTGGATAAACGGAACGTACGAATACTTCGAATCGTACGAATTTTCTTCAGAGTGTTTGGCCGTGGGTTCGGGCTTGGAGGTTCGCCCCGAATTTCACGAAGGCCTGCGGATGTCAGTTGGAATGGATGGGAGGAAGATGGATGTCTCTGCTGGGACCACTCCCTGTTCATTTGTGCCCCCTGATGTGAGAGAAGGACCTGGAGGATGGATTCTTCCGATTTCTACAGCTTCTCTACGGACTCCTGCAGAGTGAGATGCCTAGAGTGCTGCTTGCTTGTTTTTGTGGCTGGAAGGACTGCTGGACTAAGTGGGTTCTAATTCAGGACTATTGATCCCCACCACAACTCTTCTGCCTTCACCTACTCGCTGAGTAGTGTTTCTGCACCCAAGGACTGGCCTGTGTGGACCCTTGGGAGGGGGAGAAGTATTTTTGCAGATGTGTAATAAAGTTGACCAACTGCAACTGTTTATTATGCAATTGAAAATGTTTGATACAGTATTGTGCATGCTGTGTTTCCTTTACAGTGACCATTGTTACCAGGTATGCCTTAGGAGAGGATACCAGAAGTGGATGTGATGGTACTGTAAGTTGATATATGTTGGGGATGTTTAAACCATTGTCGGGACGAAATGGGTTTTTCCCCCGGGTGTATGTAGGGGCCCCTATGGCTATGGGTTAATCTGCCCTGCAGCTTTAAGGCCCCCACCTATTTTCTTGGAGTGATCTGCCAGGAGAGAATGACACTCCCCTGCTACACTGCTATATAGTGTGTGTAGGGAGTGGCCACTTCCTCTTTGGCCTGTGGATGGTGATCCAGCTGGGTGTGCTCAGGGGAGCCTGGGCACAGCTAGGCCCAGAAAGGCCCATGTGCTTTGGAAGAAGAAGTCGGGGACCAGGTAAACCCCGTGAATGAGGAATAGTTACACTAGGGCAGACTTGTCATAGTCTCTCTAGGAGAGAAAGGCAGAGAGGTGAGAGAGAAAGAGCAGCTGAAGCTCCAACGAGGATTTGCAGTAAGGGAGTAGCTTCCCAGAGGCTTTGTGTGTTGCCTCCAGTCAGGGACCTCAGTGAAGAGGGACTGTAGGGTAGAAGCTGCTTTCCTGACAACTTCCAGGAGGGAATGTGTGTAATACTGCAAATGCCTAATGGAAATCTTTCCTCTGCAAGAAATGCCTAATGCCTGCAGCTCTGTGTGAGAAATGTGCTATTGCCTCAGCTCCTGCGTGAGTACTAAACCTGATGTCACTTGCCTCGTGCATAGTTAATAAACCGTTTCTGTTTTACTGCAAGAACCTCCTGGCGCCCAATTTGTTTGTTGTATGCACAGTAGCCTGGGGGATGTAGTTGCACTACACCATAGAGGGAACACTTCCACTTGGCGAAGGCCCTGACCCTGTTGTGTGAAGTCGCATGTAACCCATGCTTCTACTGCTAGCTGGACAGTTTAACTATTTGTGTGCTATGCGGCCCAAATAGGTGTTACATTTATTTTACAAACTTTGGCAGGTTATGAAAGTTTGAACACATTGTGGAAGTTTTAGGTCCATGCCCTTTAAGGGGGCTAGTCTCAGTTCTCCCAAGAGACCTGCTTATCTTAAAGCTAAATAAATCATAGGAACGTGTCAGGATCAAGTAGTTGTTGCACTCAGAATAATTCCCCTCAAAGCACTCCTCAAAGCCCCACGAACCTGCATTAACCCGACCCTACAACACTGCAAAAAGATCTTCTGTGTTGCTTCAGTGATGCTGGGCTGGGGGCGGCACGATCCTTCCATAGGCTAGTTACAAATGAAAACAGGACTTCAGCCTATGGAAGGATCGATCCGCCCCCAGCCCAGCGTCACTGAAGCATTACAGAAGATCTGTTAGTGGTGTCAGCCGGATTGCTGCATCAACGTTCTCGAGGCTGCTTTGATGGGGGCTATTTTGGGTGCAGCACTTACTTAATATTGACACGTTCCTATGATTTTTATAGGAACGTGTCGGTATCACTTTAAACAGATGCAATTGTACCTCTGCTTATCTTAAATTGTTACAAATTTATCTAAGTGTAGGCGCTGAGTGTTCTAGGCTCTTTGCCAAAAAGTCTCTTATTTTTATTACGTTTCTAATTTAGAACTAAATTACTCGGAATGTTAAATAATATTAGTAGCTTTAAGAAAGAGTGTTGATGATTTAAAACTTTTGTTCCATTTCAGGGCTCTAGGGATGACCTCAGCACCACTGCCGCCTCTCAGAGCCAAACAGGCATGAAACATGCGACATCTGCTGACACCTCATTCTCCAAAGATGTTCTGAACTCCATAGCAGGTAACAAAAAAGTACTCTTTATGCATTATACATTTTCACATGACGTGGATGGCTTTTAGGTCCCCCATACAGTATTGCAAAAAACAAGTGTTTATTTATTCTGGGGCAGTAAGGATGGTTTCCTCTCAGTACATAAAATATTGGCCATTTATGTAAAAATTGATTTTCCTCACTGGTACAAGGAAACCAGTCTGCAGATGATGTGTTAGTTACACAACAAATTAGGGCAGAAAGAGAATTTTAAACATTGAATTCTGAAAGCAGTGGGAGGTCCATTGAGCTTCTATACACCCCCATCACACTCAAAATCATGTAATCCGTCTGCATTTTCAATTTCAAAAAGCTATTTATATTTCAAAAGTGCTTTGCCTCCCAGAAAGGTGCATGCCTAGATCTTTCTTTGATATTTTATACGTGTTCATAGAACCCATTTATGCTTTAATCCCTATTTGCAGCCTTTTCATCGATTGCAATCACTACAGGAAACAACACAGAGTCAAGAGGTTCTCTGGCCAGCCTGGAGTCCATCCCTAGCACCAATGACAAGAACAGTGACAAAGCTGAGAACTGTGAGAAGGTACAAAAGGCTTTAAAGATACACACTTGTCATGTGCTGGAACGTGCTGAAACTAAGTAAATATCCAGAGGCTATTCACCACCGAAACAAGGGAAAGTGCACTCATACCTGTAGTAGGTGAAGAGCCAAGTGTACTGGGAGTCCAGTACGTATTGTCTGCTTTACAGGCAATTAAGGCAGAGCCTTGCCCCATAGGCCTCCTGTTATGTGGCATCCATGGGATGTGGCAAGAGGTTATCAAATGCATGATCAGTAGTGATGGGCGAATCTGCCCCATTTTGCTTTGCCGAAAAATTCGCGAAATTTCGTGAAGTTGTGGAAACGCATTGAAGTCAGTGGGCGTCAAAATAATTTTGATGCGCGACAATTTTTACACACTCTCTTTTGGTTTAAATGCATTTAAGTCAATGGGCATCAAAATCACTAATGATCAACAAAAGCCAATTTTTCTTCCAGTCTGTAATGAGAGATACCATAAACTGATGCCCCTTTAGGCATTTATTTGTACAGCAGGACAACGTTTAATGCCACACTAAAATCAAATACAAGTTTAACTGAAGCACAGAGAATTTTCACTCATCCAATAAATTTTTAAGGCAGTAAATAAATACATATAGCAAAGTCCATATTCATGTAGATGGGCAGAGTTTTTACTACAGGTGTGTGTGTGCCATAACTTTATGTGCATGTGGACAAGAACACGGCCAAGACGGAATATAAACGGTGTCTGGTGGCATTTGAAGTAACTTAATACGCATATTGGAGTATATCATTCATAGCCAGACTGGAATTTGATTTGTCTCCAGAGACTTTAGCTTTAGGTAGTCTTGTCTTTCTTGGACATTTCATTAGCATTAGAGACTATTTCATATTCTTACATTTTTGTTACATAAAAATGAAAAGAATGAGGCTTTAACTAAACTGACTCCTATTCCCAAAACTGAACAGATTGTAAGACCATTGTCCTTAATTGGGTCAACTCTTCGGTTTGACAAACTTGACCAGGCTGAGACGAGAAGTCTTCTTATGTGCTTCCTGCATATTATGAAGATGATTTCAGAAGGTAATGGACACCCCTTTCTTGACTTACATCTCATGCAATCAATACAAATATGATATATTACAATTATAACCTCTCTTTGCAGATATGTTGATCTCCTACTGGCAGCGAGCTCCAAGCACAGAGATATATGACTTTTTCAGCATTTTGGAGTAAGTTAAGTATAAAAAAACTACTACTAACATGAGAACCAGGGGAACTGAATTTTTCCCAATGTAGTGGAGAAAAATTACATAGCTAAAAGTGAAACTTCAGGGGTTATTTATCAAAATCCGATTTTTTTTTTCTAGTTGGACTTTAAAAGGGAAAAAAAAAACATAGAATTTTTCAAGATTTATTAAACTCCGACCCTTGTAGAAGTCAATAGCAGATGTCTCGTTGATATCCTGATCTGCGCTGAGTTTCGATCAATAATTTGAAGATTTTGTGGTTTTTGGGCCGCAAATCAAAAAAAGTTGGAGGTTTTGGGCGTCAAATCTGAAAATGTTTTTGCCGACAAATCCCAAAAATTTGTACAAATCAGATTTTATCAAGTTTTTTCCCCACACAAGAAATTTTTGGAAAATGTATTGATAAATAGGGGGGAAAGTCCGTACGGATTTGGTCGCAGTAGTTTTCAGAAAATAGTTATAACTTTTAGAATTCTGAAAACTAACCCCCTTCATGTTGCATTACATCGGGTCATTTCACATTTTAATCACTAGTCATAGAAAATCTAAATTTCTGCAATCAGTGTATATCAAAATAGACCACCAGCATGGCTACATGCATATATGTTAACATTTACACAAATTGCACAAACTGCCAGATTGGGGCTAAAATGCCAGAAATGCAACATGCTCTCTAATAACTTCTCAACTTCTAATTATTCTTTTATTTCAGGGTTTGTTTGCAGCATTTTAGGTATATTGGAAAGCGCAATATTGTAAGGTATGTATTGTAAGTTGTAGCTACTATTTTCAATTTAACTGTTTGATGAACATTTGACATCTTATCACTGAGAACATAGGATTCAGTGGGGAGGGGGGCTGAAATATGTTTATTGCCATAAAGAACACATAACTCACATACATACTCACATAGTCAGAAGCTTGATCAAAAGAGATAAGTAAACACAACATTGAATAGCACTGTGTATATATATATATATATATATATATATATATATATATATATATATATATATATATATATATATATCCCAGATTGATCCCATTTTCTATTTTCTATGTTCTGATTGTGTAACACGACATGGTAGACCAGAATGCAGTAAGCAGATTCCACAGTAGAAGGCTCTGGGCACACCAGCACTAATCCATAAGCTCCCACACTGTGAATGATGAATGAACAACCTTAGTGACCCCTGTTATTTGGGGAGAGGGTTGGTCAAAATAGAAAAATAGAAATATAAATTGAAAAATCTGTTTTTTACTGAAGCAGGGAGCTTCTCATGACACTTCCCTGCTCAGAATAATTGCTCCTGTCACACTTAGGGGCCGATTCACTAAATTCGAGTGAAGGATTCGAAGTAAAAAAACTTCGAATTTCGAAGTGTTTTTTGGGCTACTTCGACCATCGAATGGGCTACTTCGACCTTCGACTACGACTATCGAAGGATTCGAACTAAAAATCGTTCGACTATTCGACCATTTGATAGTCGAGTACTGTCTCTTTAAAAAAAACTTCGACCCCCTAGTTCGGCATCTAAAAGCTACCGAAGTCAATGTTAGCCTATGGGGAAGGTCCCCATAGGCTTGCCTAAGTTTTTTTGATCGAAGGATATTCCTTCGATCGTTGGATTAAAATCCTTCGAATCGTTCGTTTCGAAGGATTTAATCGTTCGATCGAATGAATAATCCTTTGATCGTTCGATCGAATTTTCTGCGCTAAATCCTTCGACTTCGATATTCGAAGTCGAAGGATTTCAATTCCTAGTCGAATATCGAGGGTTAATTAACCCTCGATATTCAACCCATAGTAAATCTGCCCCTAAGTAAAAGAAATGAGCAGAGAAGTGCTAAGAGAAGCAACCTGCTCCAGTAAAATAAGCTTTACCATTTTGCCCACCCCTAACAAACACTAAAGGGTGATCAGTTAACCAATTCATTTCTGCTAATATCACAAAATCTAAAAAGGATTTAGACAAGTGTTTTGAAGAATGCTCTGAAGATTTTAAGTTTCTAAGACTCATTCACTTATCCTGACACAGTGAGCAAACTGCATTTTCAAGCACGATCACCATGCTTTTTTGTGCAATGCTTTCAGCAGCAGTATTATTTCAATAACAACAAAAAGACAGCAGAATTACAGACCTTCCTTTTAGAGACTGTATGTGTACAGGCACACAGGATGCTTAACATCAGGATCACAGACCCTCTCGTTGTGTGTCTCTCCCAGTAAGGGTAGGACTCCAGGCAGCAGCCCCAGGATCACCCCTGGGCACAAGTACCTAATGAAAGTCTTTTTAAATGTAACTCACTGTATGGAAGAGTGCAAGTTGCCCACTGTGTCTGTGGACATAAATGAGCCCTTCTGTCTGTAGGCTGAGAATATTTTAGAACGTGTTTGACTGCAGAGGGTTTTCAGTTTCAATTTTTATTTCCAGGCAATAAACCAAATATCTCCTCACTGATTTGTAAAAGAAAATTGGGATCGAGGCTTGTTAAATGACAGCCTAAATACCTAGTTAAATGCTTTTATTTTATTGCTCACCAGGAAAATCACAGCTGCATTCAAACTTGCCCAGTCCTCGCAGAACAATGGCACCCTGAAAGGATCGAATTCATCTTCGCAAGCTGGTATTCGAACACAATGGTATGCTAACATCAGACCTGGGTAGTGATGGGCGAATTTGCGCCGTTTCGATTCGCCGGAAAATTCACGAAACGGCAAAAAATTCACAAAACAGCACCGGCGACTCGTTTTTGACACGCCGGTGAATTTTTTCGGGCGAATATTCTCGGGCGTTTTGCAAATTTATTCGCTGGCGGTGAATCGCGCAAATAATAAATTCGTCCATCACTAGACCTGGGGTTTTCGGGATAAGGGATCTTTCCATAATTTGGATCGATATAAGTCTACTAAAATATAATTTAAACATTTCTTAAACCCAATAGCACTGTTTTGCCACCAATATGGATTCAATGCAGCTTAGTGACATCAAATACAATGTACTGTTATATTATTACAGAGCAATCATTTTTTTAAAAAAAAATAGAATTATTTGCTTAAATGGAATCTATGGGGGATGGCCTTCCTGTAATTAGGATTCTGGATAGTAGGTTTCCAAATAAGGGATCCCATTTCTGAACTTGCAAATGGTTAGCAATGTGCAAAATTACTAGTAAAATAAAGTTACTTGTTATTATAACAAGCAATAATATTTCTTTAAAGCTATTCCATCAGTGAATAGGTTAAATTATCCTTCTCTGCCTAAACCCCCCCATAGAATTCATCCTATATTTTCCCATAGAGCTATTGCTGGACACTTGCTTGCAGAACCCCTTTCCCACACGGAGAAGCCTGTTCTTGGCAAGCAGACAGACAGAATTACACAGGGGTGCAGTTTTGTTCCAAGGCATCCAAGAAAAGCAAAACACATTTGCACAGCTGCAGCATCTGTAACATGATGCATATATACACACTGCTATAATACTATTCTGTATGTCATACACATATAGACAATGATCAGAATCATTTAATCCTCTTTGATATTAAAGGACATTTATTGGGGAGGAAAAGTGTTTCCCCCACTCAAGGAGAGGTTTATTAGAGCCTGCACTCCAACTGGGGAAAACAATATTAGTAATATTAAAAAATACTGGTAGTAAGCTCTATTCTGCAGCAGAAGCTCGTTTCTGGTGTGGGCGACATATGACTCAATTTAGCATTTTTTGGGAAAAATAAAATTGGTCCCTCCAACTGAAGTGAGCTTTATTAGACTGCACCCCCGTTAGATGCCATTAAATAGGCTTTAAATACTGACATTGCATCATAATTGGTATAAATATTGTGTGTATATATATATATATATATATATATATATATATATATATATATATATTATGTGATTGTATGGAGGGGTCAATGTAAGTGTACATATGCTGGGTTTCATTTGAGGGGGTTGAACTTGATGGTCTTTTTTTTTTTTTAACCCAACTTAACTATGTAACTATAATAGATTAACCATAGAGTGTGTTTGTGTGATAGAGACTTTTTTTTCGAAGATATGTTTGTACCCCATAATTTTATGCACATCCCTGGTACTATTTATAAACAACGAGTGAAACATTTGGCAACTTCACGATTTGCCTTTTGTGGAATGTCCTGTTCATTGCACTTATAAGGAGCCTTAAATAAAAGAAGGTGAGGAACCAGGGTGCCTGGAGTTCTTCTGCTCCACAGGCAGCACTTACTGCCAACCAAAGTGGGGGCCTGTAAGTTGTTGTTTCAGAAAATCATGAAAACATCAGTCTACTGAAACAGACTAAAGATTGTTCAGTTTAGGAATTATCCTCAATTCTCTTCCTTCTTCACTGCTTTCTACACTGCTCTTCCTTCTATTATATGTTTGAGAATGACTAAGAAGTCTGCTTGGCAATACAACTTGTGCAAGTTTTTAAAGATTCCAACACATCATTTTAATTGAATAAAATCTAACTTTACTTTTACAGGATGCATTCTACTCAAGATGGGCATAAGCACCCAAGGTCACAAACTCTGCCTATTATCCGTGGAAAAAATGCCCTCTCTAACCCAAAACTGTTGCAAGTGATTGAGCTGACAAATTCCTTAGCAAGTAAGAATCCATTTTACTAGCACCTATTTTTGAAAAAAATACATATAATCTTAAAGGGGAACTAACACCACGGTATTAAATTAGTTTTAATATTTGTTTGATGACACAGTCCACTCTACCATGAATTAAAATGTCTCTACCCCACAGAGCTTACAATCAAAGTGAATTGAAATGAATTGCTTTAGCAGCATCATACATTTGATCCATGATTATAATTTCTTGCAAAATGAAAATGTCTCAGCTTCTCACAGTCTGCACTCCTGAATGATTTCAGGTAACTCTAATGAGACGGATATTGCCCACCATGTTGATATAGAGGCTAACATTGCCACCGAAGTCTGTGTCACTGTTCTTGATCTGTTATGTCTCTTCAATAAAAGCCAGCAGGTAACTATTTATTTTGTCTGATTTCTCTTTTGAGTGAATATTGGAGACTTTCATTCATTCATTCATGGATATAAGGAGTTTTCTAAGTATCATCAATTAACTGTTTCCAAAATAATCAAGTAACTCTTCATTCTCCCCTCTTACCAAACTTTCTTTCTCTATGCAGGCGTCCAAGTCGTTTTTTTTTGACTGTTCGGTTATATGCATTAGTGTGTAGTCCCTTCGCCTAGATAATGTATTTGAGCTAATAGTCTTTCAAAAAAACCGACTCTGACACAAAGCTGCATGAAAAGACACAAATTGCTGAGAAAGGGTGATAGTTAGGGATACACCAAATCCTGGATTCGGTTTGGGATTCTGCCTTTTTCAGCAGGATTCGGATTCGGCCGAATCCTTCTGCCTGGCCGAACCGAATCCGAATTTTCATATGTAAATTAGGGGTGAGGAGGGAAATCACGTGACTTTTTGTCACAAAACAAGGAAGTAAAAAATGTTTCCCCTTCCCACCCCTAATTTGCATATGCAAATTAGGGTTCAGATTCGGTTCAGTATTCGGCCGAATCTTTCGCAAAGGAAAAGTGGATTCGGTGCATCTCTAGTGATAGTGGAGAGCAACTTGATCAGGTTATATATAGTATAGAATGTTTAATTACATTTTTCATTTTTGCAGTAATCCCCTTTAATCCATAAAAAAGTTAGACTGCCAAATAAAATGTTTCAAAATCCTAAGCATATATACAATGTCAAGACTTACTGTAGGTGCTGTATTGGCTCAAAACATACATTTTCCCCTGATGCACCTATATCAGCCTATATAAATGTAAATATATTATATTGTTGACCATAAGCATACAAATGTAGACATATTAACTCCAGAAAGTGTTTTAAAACCTGATCAAGGTTGAACCAAGATACCGAATAGCAGCAGATCAAAGTCTGTTTCCTTCTTAACATTCACATCTTTTCTTAATTTGCAGAAATTACAGTCCTCTAATAATCAGAATGTCTTAATGAAAAAAGTATTTGACACCCACTTACTCTTCCTTCAAATCAACCAATCAGCAGCTGCTCTCCACCATGTGTTTGCTGCCATACGGATGTTTGTGTGCAAGGTACTGTAACAGAAATGCATTTTTATTAAAAATTTTGAAAAAAGGTCCACTTTATTAATATTGTTATCGCATTTCAATTGCCATCCTCAAGATAACTGAATAATGAAAATATTTTGCTTGAAGGGAAACTGTATTAAATAATGAAAAAATAGGGGGCATCTTTACTGTATGATTAGCTGGAGACTACAGAGGGATTCCCAGCAGTCTGATACTTTTCCTGACACTTGGCACACATTTATAAAAGTTTTATTAAAGTGAATGAAAGTATTAAAGTGAAAACACATTTATGAAAGCTTTGTCAATCCTTGTCCATCTGCTGAACAGCGGGGACTTCATGATTCAGAAAAGCTCTTTTCCACATTGTAACTGTAACAGCTTACCCTGGTGGTCTAGTGGGGGTACGGCAGGGACGCCTGCTGCCCCCTCGGCAACGACGCCCGCCACGTGTCCGTCTTCATCCGGCGCCTGGGGCCTAAGGGCGCGGCGTGCCTCTGCTGTATTTATAGGCACATGCGCACGTGTTGACGCCAGCGCGCAAGGGCGCGAAATTCAAATATTTAAAGGGGTATTGTATAGTTTTTCACTGCCCTGACTACTTGTTGTGACTCCTGCCTGGCGATTCTGACATCTGTATCCTGATCCATTGCCTGAACTCCGACTATTCCTTCTGCTTAATCCATCTATTGATCTACCGGTTTTGACCCTTGCCTGCCTGACCTCGCTTTGAACGATGCCTGCCCAGACCCGGCCTGATTTGTTTACGCTCACTTTTTTGCCTGCTTCGACCCGGCCAGTTCCGACTACGATTCTGTCTAACACCTTGTACCATGACCTTCTGCCCAAAGACGTTGCTAACAGTCGTGCCCCTCTGCTTATCCAGAACCTCTAGCCTTGCACCTCTCGTTTAAGTCCTGTTGGCATCCAAGTAGCTGAGGGCTCCTCCCGAGGCCAAAGGCAGTCACACTACAGGTGAAGCACGAGCCGAGACCAGGGTGCTTGGCATTTGTTCTGGTGTTGGGTGCCGACCGTGACAGTAACAAGACTCTATTTCAATGTACAGCAATATAAATGGTTGCAAGAATGTAAAAAAGCTCAGGATAATAGAAGAATGGAATAAACAGCTTCAAAGCAGTTGTTTCAAACTGCAAGTGCTTTCTTTATTTAGCAGTGTAAACACTACGGGTTTCGGGTCTGTAGCGTCTGAACAGAGAAGAAATGCACAGGCATCACACATATAAATTTATACATATGCTGTACATGTAGATATCTATCACAACAGTAGACACAAATTTTAAACCTGATTGTGATCATTTTACGTAAATGTATATCGGATCTTTAGTATTTCAGTGGATTCATTTAGATCAGATAATCCATGAAATATTTTCTTGATATACAGCAGCTTTACAAATAAATGCCATCAATAAAAGTGGTTTGGCTTTTAATGGACTTGCAGTATTTTACCACACAGTAGCAAAATACCATGTTCTGAAATAGCTATTGTGTTAATCCAATCAAACTGTACATGCGGTGGAGGTTAATAGTTTTGAGACTGAAAACTTTCAAGGCTATAGAAAGCGAATCTAGGCATGAAATAGGGTTACAGATCAGAAGATGCTCAGTGGCTTTTATAGATTATTGAATTATTTCTTTTATTTCTTTTGTTTAGTTCCCATCTGCTTTCTTCCAAGGACAAGCTGACCTCTGTGGGCCATTCTGCTATGAGGTACTCAAGTGCTGCAACCATCATTCTCGTTCCACTCAAACCGAAGCCTCTGCTCTTCTTTATGTGTTCATGAGAAAGAACTTTGAGTATAACAAACAAAAGTCAATTGTGAGATCTCATTTGCAGGTAAGATTTCTTTTTCTTTCCTTAACTCTACTATATTTTATAAATCAGAAATTAGTTTTTCTGAATATTCTTATTTATGTAGGTCATCATGAAAATAATGTCACCACAATTATTATTGGCACCTGGTGCTGACCACATTTTCATTATTCTGAGCACTATGAAATCTATTAACATTCATTTAAACACTAAGGGGCCGATTCACTAACTTCGAGTGAAGGATTCAAAGTAAAAAAATGTCGAATTTCGAAGTGTTTTTTTAGCTACTTTGACCATCGAATGGGCTACTACGACCTTCGACTACGACTACGAATCGAACTATTCGAACTAAAAATCGTTCGACCATTCGATAGTCGAATTACTGTCTCTTTAAGAAAAAACTTCGACCCCCTAGTTCGCCATCTAAAAGCTACCGAACTCAATGTTGGCCTATGGGGAAGGTCCCATAGGTTTTCCTAAGTTTTTTTGTTCAAAGGATATTCCTTCGATCGTTGGATTAAAATCCATCGAATCGTTTGATTCGAAGGATTTTATCGTTCGATCGAAGGAATAATCCTTCGATCGTTCGATCGCACTATTTGTGCTAAAATCCTTCGACTTCGATATTCGAAGTCGAAGGATTTTAATTCCCAGTCGAATATCGTGGGTTAATTAACCCTCAATATTTGACCCTTTGTGAACCGGCCCCTTAAAAAACCCAATGCAACTTCTTTTTCTTGATACCTGTACTTGGTTTGTGTTGGAAATGTTTGGTGAGCAGTCTGGATAACGGATTGCATACTGGAAGTGTCCATGTCCTTGAAATACATTCCCAGTAAATGAAGTACAGTTACATTTGTGGTTGCAGTGGTCAATGTATTATAATATATGTAAGTATATTCTGCCTATTTGAATTCTTGTAAATTTCAAGGATTAATCATTTCACTCCTAATTCACTTCTAATAGCTCATCAAGGCCGTTAGTCAGTTGATTGCAGATGCTGGAATTGGAGGCTCTCGTTTTCAACATTCACTTGCGATTGTCAACAACTTTGCCAATGGAGACACTCACATGAAGGTAATAATATTATAATTTCGAGAAGACATCATTAATAATAAAATGTTATATGATGTGCTGTATCTTTTGCTGCAGAGCATTTTTAACAGACTCATAATTATAAGTCTTAGGTGAGGGGAAGGATAGATATATTTTTTTATAAGTAATACTTTATGAAGGGCATCAATGTAAGGAGAAACACAGGAGTAATAGGTGCATGGGCTATTTGAGGTTAGATACAAAAATAAATGTTTGTATGTTACTTGCATGACATTTTTCAGCTAGATGTGTAAGGACTTGGACTTCTCACCATTTGTTTTTGGACTCCCAGTATCCCCAACAGTAAAAGAAATGCATGGAAGCCACTGCTTCACCCTCTGGGGCAAATTCACTAAGATGCGAAGTTGCGCCAGGCACAACTTCGCCGCACTTCGTCAGGCGTATTTTCGCCAGCGCTCCTCAAATTCACTAAAATCCGAAGTTGCGCACAGGGGTAGCGTAAGTTTGCGAAGTTGCGCTAGCATTAATTCGCGAAGCGAAGTTTCGCTAGCGATGGTTCATTTGCATACGGCGCCAAATTCAAATTTCAATGGAGGAATACGTATCAGCACTACAAATGCCTAGAAAACCTTCAAATCAGCAAATAAAAATTTTATTTTGCCCTACACATGTGCCCACTGTCTTGGTAAGTTGCCATGAGTCAGGAAATGTAGGGGGGAAGGAGGGGAGCCCCAAAAATATTTTCGATCTTTTTCAGCCTATCACCCATCATGTAGAAAATACGCCAGCGTTTTTTGGGACTTAGAAAAAAATTTGACTTTTTTTGAAACAATCCCTATCTACTCGACTGCGCTTCGCCAGGTCTGAGGTGGCGAAGGAAGTCTAGCGTAAAAGGTAGCGTTCAGTAAACTGCGCAAGTTAGTGAATTTGCGTAGTTACGTCGCTAGCGAAAATTCGCCTGGCGTAAGGGTGCAAAGTAACACTAGCAAATTTACGCCAGCGTTCGTTAGTGAATTTGCGAAGTACTGAAAATGTCAAACGCTAGCGAATTGACGCTAGCGTTCGGCGCTTCGGCGCTTAGTGAATTTGCGCCTCTGTTGGGAAAATGTCTAATTTGAACTATTTGAATGAGAGCCAACAATGGCTAGAAATCAAAAACTTGAATACTTTTGACAAAATTATTAAAAAGATAGATTTGGGAGAAGGGGAGATGCAGTGTCTTCTTCCTAGTAGTAAAAAAAAACATGCGAAGAAAATAATGGATGGACTGACCACGAAGTGAAAATTACCATTTTACTTTGAATAAAATTAAACTTATCAAAGAGATGTTCTAGACTCATGCATAATGGCAAGATGGTAGAATGCTTTATAGGAGCAAAATACTGACATACTTCTCGTAGTGTATTGTAAAGTGTTCTTGAGTAGAGTGCGGGCAAATCGTGGCAGGCAAAAAAACTAAAAAGGTCTTAAACAATTTTGTCTAATTTAGAAAGATCACCTGTTTTGGCTTACCAATGGATAACCAACGATAATGGTGAAAATTTACAGCAGGGATGGACTACCTCCAACCCTCCATCTTCTGGAAGTCAGTGCAGAGTTGCAAGTGTTTTCATGATAAAACCATGTCAACAGAGTAGCCATCACAGTGTTAAAGATTAATCAAGATCAGATTTCTGACATAAATATCAAAGTGTAATCTATAATTTGTAGCACATATGTTGTAAATACAAGATTAGGAATTTCACAAAGAGTTACAGAATGCAAAAAGTGTAAGTTCCACTTGTCACATTATTTGGCTGCTTTGTACTTCAGTTTTTATTTCCAGAATATTTCTCAATTAGGTGTTTTCAGCTAAATGCCATCTCTTTTTGGCATTGACAGATATAACGGCACTTACACTTGGGTTTTACCTTGTCGCCTAACAGCCAATTAAAATAAAATACATTAATAAATGAGCTGGCTTTGAGTTTTTAAAATTATTTCTCTTCCAAAGAACACTCATTTTCCCTCAGAGGTAAAAGACCTGACTAAACGCATCAGAACAGTTTTAATGGCAACTGCCCAAATGAAGGAACACGAGAAAGACCCAGAAATGCTGGTGGATCTCCAGTATAGTTTGGCTAACTCGTATGCCAGCACACCAGAATTACGTAGGACTTGGCTGGAGAGCATGGCAAAAATCCTTGCTCGAAATGGAGATTTGTCCGAGGTAAGAGTTGAGCCCTCAGTATATTTCTGATACAGTTTACATCTGACCACCTGTCTCATATGAGCCTTGGGTTTACTGGACTGGTACTAGTCTGTGCACCATCTGCCTTCACAGTTGAATTACAGCATTAATTTATTGGCTGAGAATGATCATGCAATACACATGGTGATTTGGAAAGTATTTGCGTAGGCTATAGCCTGAAGCCTGTGTTTTACATCCCAAAACATACAAAATCCTTATCCTCTCTGAGGAGAATCCACACTCATCCGCATATTGTTAAAATTAAGTGGATTAATGTCTGATTAATTAATGCTGCATTTCCAGACAATACTTTATTAAAATGTTAAAGCAATTGCAGACAGGCAGTATCATTTGCCATCATGTTTCACAATTTACAATAGCAGCAAGTGCAGTATCACTCTGTCTAGGCCTTTCTGTTATCATGTCTGGCTAATGTGACGCTTAGGGGCCCATTTACTTAGCTCGAGTGAAGGAATAGAGGAAAAAAATTTGAAATTCGAATTTTTTTTGGCTACTTCGACCATCGAATGGGCTACTTCAGCCTTCGACTACGACTTCGACTTTGAATCGAACGTTTCGAACTAAAAATCGTTCGACTATTCGACCATTCGATAGTCGAAGTACTGTCTCTTTATAAAAAAAACTTCGACCCCCTAGTTCGCCACCTAAAAGCTACCGAAGTCAATGTTAGCCTATGGGGAAGGTCCCTATCAGCTTTCTAAGTATTTTTTGGTCGAACAAAAATCGTTCGATCGATGGATTAAAATCCTTTGAATCTAATGAACGAATATCGCTAAATCCGAAGTCGAAGGATTTAACTTCAACAGTCGAATATCGAGGGTTAATTAACCCTTGATATTCGACCATAAGTAAATTTGCCCCTACATGTGAGTTAATTTACAAATTGGAAGGCAGGGAACAAAGACCAAAAAATGGATGCATTCTTGCACTTGTACAACCTGCCTTCCAGAAAAAAAGGAAAGACCACGGATTTCTGTGATTTGAGGTTGCCTCCATGAATACAGTGCTGGCCGACTTTCATTTTCATTTACTAAACAAGCACAACAATGTTTTTTTACAGTACAATTACACATCCTTTAATTGACGGTACAATGTTGAGAGTCTGCATGGGCAACACTCAAAGAGAGTCCCTGTCTTACTGCCTAGTCACTACAATGTTAGGTATAGAGCTCCCTTGTATTGGAACATACTATGCCTTGCACCTATTGCACCAGCAGAGACAACTCGCAAATTGCCACAGGTTGCCTATCGATTAACTAGTCCTAAACACTGGGATTGGTTGTAAGGATTTATAGTTCCTAGCACAGCATCATAGGTTAGCACTATTACTTGTTCATATGGGACTGAAGGTTAGGGAAGACTTGTGTTGCTCTCTTTAAATCACCCCATTGTGCTCCTTGTTGTATATTGTAAATTAAATCCTTTACTGCTATTTTCACAAACTGTAGACCAATAACCGAGAAACCAAACCGATATAAATTAATATTACTTATATAAGTCACAGTCTAGACACAAAACAGAAAGCATGCTATATCCTTCTGTTATTGTATGAAATGAAGCAGATGTTTCTAGTTATGAACAGAGTGGTGTTTAAGTGCCAATAGTTTGGTTTCCAGTACGGACTAATCCCTATCATAACTGGAGGCGTGTGGAATGCAGACCCCGTACACTATACCACAAAACATGTTCATTTGGAAAGCCTTTGCTTCCTGTGAGCTGTGCAAGTCACTGATGCTATGGCAGTATCAGATATATCTTTTCATTCTCTGTGTTTATATTTGGGCAAGCTGTTTGGTGGTGGGATTAAACCTAATTAATGAAAGCAGTTATCATGCTGAATATGTGAAATATAATTCTCTGCTATTGTGCAATGATGTTCAACAGTAGTCATGGGCGAATTTGGGGCATTTCGCTTCGCTGAAAAATTCGAATTTTTGGAGAAATTCGCGAAACGGGGAAAAATTTGCCAGCGGTGAAATGCAGGAATTCGCTCCTGGCGAATAAATTCGCCCATCACTATTCAACAGTTTTATAGCACAGAATATTTTTAAAATGTTGTTCTGCTTTTCAAGTTTATTTTTCTCTGTCATATCCAAATTATTTAAAGAAATGGTAAAAAAAATCTATTTTGCATTTTGTTCAGCATTTTTGTGAGCCTTACTTTATATGTTAAAGGTCCTTGGCACCACCCTGTATTTTGGTCCACCCAACTGCTTGAATATTTGGGGATCATGTAATGTGGCTTATGACCACTTGCCTGGAACAAAATAAAGAGAATTTGAGCTGCTGATGCCATTTCTTTCTGTTTTTCAGGCTGCTATGTGTTACGTCCATATTGCAGCATTGATTGCAGAATATTTGAAAAGAAAAGGTAAGATAACTTCATATGGTGGTTTTTATACTTAGCAATAGCACAGAAGCAGTTCTACAGTAAATATACATTGGTAAAGGCATATAAATGTACTTTTGCTGCCTGCATATTGGTTGGTTTTACACAGTGCTGATTCAAATGGCTGAACTGCAATTAGCGAGTCCAATCAAGCACAAACTAGTTCTCAGTAATATTTTATTCACGTCAGTACGAGTATGATTCACTACTGAACAGAATTATGGTTGGAAATCATTATGGTTTTTAATATATTTTTAGGCACAGCTTTCAAGAATTAAAATGCAGGAAGGAATATGCTGACCTATTGCAACACTTTGCTAGAAAGGCTGGCTGATACCTCAAACATTCAAGGTTCATCATAAAATAGTCATAGATATACCTGTATTCTCTATCAAAAAGTGAGACGAAAAAAACACAGGTCCTTTAAGTTCAATGTTTTTCCCAAATAATTCTTGGCAGTTAATCCAGAGGGAAGCCAATGAAGGTGACACAAAACCAATGTATTGGTCGCTTTTAGTATTAAACCTCTTCAAGGACCTGATAGCTCTGCAGCCCCATGGCCTTCCACCACTTAGAGCTATGGAGAGAAAATGTCTCTTGAGGAGTTGAGTGGGAGTGAGGGAAAATAAAATATTTTTGGCATCTCGTGCTAACCACTTAAAGGGCATGTAAAGTCTAAAATAGAATAAGGCTAGAAATGCTGTATTTTATATACTAAACATAAACATGAACTTACTGCACCACAAGCCTAATCAAACAAATGATTTATGCTTTCAAAGTTGGCTACAGGGGGTCACCATCTTGTAACTTTGTTAAATATCTTTGCAAGACTAAGACTGTGCACATGCTCAGTGTGGTCTGGGCTGCTTAGGGATCGTCATAAACAAAGCTGCTTGAGTTCTGCATGGCTGGGAAGTAAGGCAGGGGCTCCCCCTGCTGTTCATAATTATGATTGTTTCCCTGCTCAGCAGTTATGGGCCATCTGACAATTCCTATCCACAGCAGTAAATGAAGGGAGAATTTCACTGCATACAGTCAGGTTTCTTATAAAAACAGTACACATTTTTAAATTGAATTATATTGGAGATAGGCTTCTTTTTCATTAAAGAAATTAAAAATGGGATTTTATTTTTTTGCCTTTACATGCCCTTTAAAAACATAAGGGTCACCATATGAGGTCCAAAATAAACCCAGATTTAGCAATGAGGCTGCAGGTATTGATGAATATATACAAGCTTCCTGAAGACATTTTGTTCCATAATTGTGATATATAAAAATGAAGTGACTTACTATAATACTGTTTTAACATATGCAGTGCTGTGTTATTATATTGCCATTTTACACAAGGAAACCCCTTTTGTTACCTAACAAGAATATTTGTACTGTGCATGCACAACTGTTAGCACATTGACTCCATACTTTAATAATACTGTAGGTTACTGGGAATCAGAAAACAGTGAGACCCCAAGCATGACACTGGATGATGCACAAAACCCTGATAATAACCTCTTACTAACCTCAACCACTGGAAAAAGTGAGTGACCTAACACTGCATGTAATACCTTCATTCCATATCTATCTTTCCTGCACTCCTGTCAGATTGGACTTCATCCAGTTTGTTTTACACAGTTGGCCTGGTGATACACTTTAGGGATACATTAGACTGTTGTTCTTTAAAATGTTTATTCTTTCAATAACATACAGTCAGACTCATTAAATGTCTTCACCGTATAAAATCTTTGTAAAACTATAATATGTGTGCAAACTCTTGAATGCAAACTTCCCATTGCTTTATTAGGTATTTTCTCCATGGGGTGGCCCGCTTTCCACAGCATTACTCCAAATATCAAAGAAGAAGGAGCAATGAAAGAAGATTCAGGGATGCAGGATACACCATATAATGAGGCAAGAACAGTTTCCTCATCTTGCAAATCAATGTAATTAAAGGAGAAGGGAAGTCTAAATCACTGGGGAGACCACCTTTTTGTGCTTACCTGATACCCTGAGCTGGTGCTACTTTTAGCAGAAAACTGCACCTACACTGAGTACTTTTTAACAAGCACCATGGAGAGATCCTTGTTCTGCTTTTTTCTTCTTCATGCGGGGGGCATGTGCAGTAGAGTGAAAGCCAAACTGATGATAGAAGAAGCAGAAAGAAGAGGATTGCTCCATGGTGCTCTGTGAAAAGTATCCGGGGCATGTCCAGGGGATCAAATGAATTAGTACAATCACTGGGGGCTGGCACATTCTCCTAACAGCATAGGAGGCTTTCTTGACTTTGTTCCTAACAGTATAGCATTGCATATAACATTCAGCATGGAGAATACCAATATAATGTAACTACAAGAAGGGAAAGCATTGCCCCTGAATAGTAGACCTCAATAAAATGAATATGAAAGTGCTGTACAAATATTTTTTTATGTACATCCCTGCAAATAAAGTATTTTTTTGTACTTCAGTAGCAAAGTCCATTGAACACATTTAAGGGCAGAAGTGAATTCGAGGGAATTTTCAAAGTTAAAAAATTCGAAATTCTAAGTAATTTTTTGGATACTTTGACCATCGAATAGGATACTACGACTTCGAATTTACTTCAAATCCGATTCGAAGTAAAATAATTTGAATATTCGACCATTCGATAATCGAAGTACTGTCTCTTTGACTTCAATAGTTCGCCAAAGTGCCTATGGGGACCTTCTGATGCATTTTTCTAAGTCTTCACACATATTGAAGTAAAATCGTTCGATCGTACGCTAAAATGGTTTGATTCAAACAATTTAATCATAGGATCTAACGATTTTACTTCGATTGTTCGATGGCCAAATTGGGTGAAAAATACTTCGACTTCGATATTTGAATTCAAAGTATTTCAATTCGATGGTCGAATTTCGAAGTATTTTTTACTTCGAAATTTGACCCTTGATAAATCTGCCCCTTAGTATTCTAAAAATACTGATCTTCGCCCTTGAAAATATATTGTTCTACTTGTATGATTTGTGGTATTCGCAGAACGCTCTGGTGGAACAACTGGACCTCTGTGTTGACTACCTGTGGAAGTCGGAACGGTTTGAGCTGATTGCGGAAGTGAGCAAACCTGTCATTGCTGTGTTCGAGAAGCAGCGAGACTTTAAAGTAATCAATTTTTTATATTAATTGATGAAAACATTTTTGTGCTGTCTAGAGCAAGGATTGTTTAGGTTCTCAGCCCATATTTTAAAGATTTGTATATCCATGTACAAATGAATCAGTAACTAGTTAACCAATTTTTACTGGTTTGGTATTCAGCCAAATCAAGGGTTTTAGCTTAATCTGAAACCAAATCATGGGTGCATTGCTACTACCAGAGCTCAAAGGGTGGTCCAACTTCAGATTTACTTTTAGTATAATGTAGACATTGATATTCTGAAGCAATTGATTTGTTTTTCTAATAAGTTATTCAATTAAGCATGAACAAGTGTTTAGCAAAGCCCTTAAAGCAGACTTATGAACATCAAATGAAATCCTGATATTTCAGTTGTTTTGCTTTTTTGTTCGGTAACTCTCCAGTTTGGTATTTCAGCAGCTGTTTGGTTGCTAGGGTCTTAGCAGTGTTTTCAATGAGAGACTGTAATATGAATAGGCAAGGGATTGCATAGAATGTTGACAATAGAAAAAATATAAATAACAATTAAATTGTAGGCTTGCAGATGAATAGTTTTTTTTTTTTTTTAAAATGCTGGTGTCAGTGACCATGTTTGAAAACTTGAAAGAAGCAGAATATCAGGGCTAATATTTTTTAAAAACCTATAAAATATAAATAATGAAGAACAATTGTATAGTTGCTTGGAATAGGACATTCTATAACATACTTAAAGTAAACCACCACTTAAGATCTGATAGTGTGAAACAAGCCATTCATATTTAAGAACTTTAAATGCAGATGATTCACTAAATTCACTAAAGTGCAAATATTATAGAAAGTTACCTCTAGTAATGAGCGAATTTGTCCCACTGCAAAAAATTCACGAAAAATCGTGAAATAGGAAAGTTCCCGGAAGAATCTTGAAATTTGAACGTTTCACGAAAAAATCGTGAAATTTGAAGGCTTTCACTAAAAAAAATCATGAAATTTGAAGGATTTCACTCTAAAATCGCGAAATTTTAAGGTTTTCACAAAAAAATAGTGAAAATCGTGAAAATTGGAAATTTACGCCATTGAATTTTCACCGGCGAATTTTCACAGGAGATTTGCAAATTTATTCACTGACAGCGAAGCACTGGAGTTTGCCGCAAATTCGTGCCAGGCGAATTTATTTGCCCACCACTAGTTACCTCTTTCGTCTGCGTTTCCTTCACCACCTTAGACCTGGCGAACTGATAAAACAAAACTCCACAAAATCCTCCTGTGACATCATATCCTGTTCCCCGGAAATTCAGAAAAGTTGTAAAAAACGCAGGAAACTTTTACTTTTTAAAAGGGGGATTGCCTTCAAAAGCATTGTTAACATTTTTATCCAGATTTGATGGGCATGCCACATTTGTTTTAGGGTGGGCTAATGTCTAGGGCATTTGAGGATCTTTTATGTCTGTATTTTGCTTCCTTGAACATTTGTAATAACAAGTGGCCACTTTAAGCATTTGCCCCAACATCTCTAATAAAGACAAATATATGACCTATATGTACCCACCCTATTGGCCTAATCGTAAGATTACTAACAAAGTTTCTCTAGGTAGAAACGAACACTAGCAAAACTTTGCTATGAAATGCTCACACTGCCGAAGGAACGCTAACAAAAATTCACCAGTGTTCGGCTGCTGAGACTCAACTTCGCATTTTAATGAATTAGCGTGGTGGTAACCAATTTGCACCTGGCGAAGTGGCGCAAAGAGTGGGGAAGCAGTAGCTGGCAAAAATTTGCCCTTTAGTCAATTTGTAGTTGAATCCTAGGAAATGTAGCATTATACAAAATATAAGTAATGCCTAGTGATGGGCGAATTTGTCCCATTTCGCTTCGCCATGAATATCGCAAATTTCTCTCAAAACTGGCGAAAAATGTGTGAAACAGTGATTTTGTCGCCCGCAACAATTCGCTGGCGTCAAAATGGGCGCCTGCGTCAAAGTTGACGCCAGTGCCCATTAAAGTCAATGGGTGTCCGTTAATCGTCACCAGTGTCAAAATCGGTGCTGGCGTTGCAACCGTCGGTGACATCAAATTTTTTTCGACAACAGCAAATTTTCACTGCAAATTCGCTAATTTATTCGCTAGCGGCGAAACTTGCAAATTCACAGAGAATTCGCACCTGGCGAATAAATTCATCCATCACTACTAATGCCTATAGCAAATGCAAATCTGTAACAAAGTGTCAGCAGATGTCTTGCTATATATAATTCTTGTTTGGAGTTTTATTAGAATTGAATTCATTCATTATTGTCCCCCCCCCTTCTTTATTACAGAGGCTGTCAGAGTTGTATTATAACATACATCGATCCTACCTAAAAATTGCAGAAGTTGTGAATGCAGAGAAGAGATTATTTGGGCGATATTACCGAGTTGCCTTCTATGGACAGGTACATGAATAAATAATCCACTAATTATTTTTCGTCAAACTAGTTAGATTCCTACCAAAACAGAACTGCCGTATTGCTACGTTTTGGCATTTTTTTTTTGGTGGGGGGGAGACTGTGCAAAGTATTGGTTTTTATCAGTGATCTGATCCGGTAAATATAAACAATGTATAACCTGACTCTGGATTCATGGAGCCACCATATAAAAAGGAATATCCACTGTTCCTCCGTAGTTTAGAATTGACTATATAATATGCAGCATCAATACAAGACTATGAATAACATAATTCTTAATTCAATTATTCAGTATTTAATTATTCATATCCCTGCACACCAAAGCACAGTATATGCTCACTGTAAATCTTATGCTATCTTTAAAGAAATAGGCATCCTCCATGCTATACCACATTGCAGCTCTTTATCATTTAAAGATCACATTCATTTCTTTGTATATTGAATCAAAATATGTTTTAAAGTAAGGCTGTCAGAATTCAGCATGCAAATAATAACATTCCACTAGTACAAATAGGCACTAATAAGTACATTTAGAACTGTATTTGTACAAATGATGCCAGGATTCCTCATAGTGAGGTTATATATTGTTAAACATACTTTATGCAGTTCCCCTGGCACAACCCATTTCAATTCTAGTCCCTGTATGCTGTTGCTTTCCAGTCTATGTACAGCATCACAAGTCATCCTAAATGGAGCTGTAGGTTAATGGAAGTGCCCCACAACAGCATTGTCACATTTATGAAAGCATCTTTTTACCAGGGTCCTAAAACAAAGTCGCATCCATTGCCAAGAGATTCTTTCGAGTCTTTAAAGGACAAGGAAAGGCAAAAAAATAAAATCCCATTAAACCTATCTCCAATATACTTTAATTAAAAAATTTGTACTGTTTTTATAAGAAACCTGACTGTATGCAGTGAAATTCTCCCTTCATTTACTACTGTGGATAGGAATTGTCAGATGGTCCCTAACTGCTGAGCAGGGAAACAATCATACTTATGAACAGCAGGGGGAGCCCCCGCCTTACTTCCCAGCCATGCAGAACTCAAGCAGCTTTGTTTATGACGATCCCTAAGCAGCCCAGACCACACTGAGCATGTGCAGGGTCAGGGTCAGGCAAAGATGTATAACAAAGTTACAAGATGACAGCCCCCTGTGGCCAACTTTGAAAGCATAAATCATTTGTTTAATTAGGCTTGTGGTGCAGTAAGTTCATGCTTACGTTTAGTATACAAAATTCAGCATTTCTAGCCTTATTCTATTTTAGACTTTCCTTGTCCTTTAATAGTCTAGGTACTATGTACTCCCTCCGACCTGTAGTCAGTATCACTTTTTGACACATTTTTGCATTGATAGCTAAAAAATTAGTATGCCTAGGCTAAAGGCGTACTTATTACACGCAGTGGGCAAATTAACATGCAACAAGATTGTGGGCCAGCTTGTCATAGAGGACTTCAGCCTGTCTAGATATTGGGCCTCCAGCTGATATATGAAGAGATCAGAGAACAGAAAACTCATTTTAAGATGTTGTTATTTGGAATATGCACGTTAAAGTACAAAATATCCCCCTAATTTGTTCATTTTGGAATTTATTATAATTCCAAAATCAAATTCAGGACACGTGTAATTTCAGCATTTAGATGCTGATAACAATGCAGATCTATAAGACAATACAATTGATTATTCGATCTACAGTATGTTCATTAGGACTTTTTATTTTGGCCTGAAACATTTAAGAATTTCTCAGTTTGCATCTGTTGCTTTTTGCCAGCGTTTATAGTAAATAGTCAGCAACAATCCAGTCTGGCTGCCACGTTCATATTAATATTCACTCAACAGCTGCTCTGTATTATTAGTATTCCATGGTGACTAAAACTGAAGCAGAGACACCTGAATTCCTTATGGTTTTTCAGACTCAAACATTATTTGAATTCATGAATTTGCTTTTTTTTCCCTATTTATCCATCTGAAGGCTGTGGTAAGTGCCAAATTTCTTTCACATGCCCATTAATCATTTTCTACACTCATCAACTACAGTCATGGACGTTTGGTATCTTACATCTAATTCATTAATATGTGCTACCAACTTCAACTGTCAGTTTTGGTAAAACATGTCAGCATTGTGCGCTCCATCACTATCTGTCCATATACAATATGCAATAATATCATTGTCGTACTATGGCTCACTACTATGGCTCAGTATTAAGTCACTCTGGAATCAAACAGGTATTCATTTTCTACAGTTCTTGGATATTCTTTTAATACTATTTGTACTGATATACCAGTGTCCCATAGTTAAAACACTGCCCCGTTAATACTTTGTTTTGATCAGTTTTATACTTGCCCCAACACAGACAGGAGGCACTAGCATTAAGTGTAACAGTCTGTTGGGTTCATATATACTGCTATGGCACTGGCTGATGTGTGTTTAACTACCTATTAATACCCATTGATAAATACTGTAGGTATTACTTGAAATGTTTTTATTAACATATAGAGGGATATGTAGTGGAGGGGGCAAAATGTTGTTTTGGACAAGACCTAAAGTAACATTATTAGATATGGGTTTCTTTGTCAGAATACTCTTTTATTACTTCATAACTTCTCAATATTTATCCTATTTTTTTTTAATTTCCTGCCACCTCTGGGGCCTGCACACACCCCCGGGCCCCCAGCAGCAACCCCACCCCCGCATACCTTATTTTATCTTGTTGCAGTTGTGATTGAGGCCTGGGCAGAGGTAAGGGTACAGTGCCTAGTGCAGGGAGCAGGTCTGGGTCATTGGGGCCCGCAAGGGCTGGAACCCTTTTTTTATGTCCTGCTGGCCCAGTCCAACCCTGGGTATATGCTTGGGGGTTTCTTTGAAATTGCTCAGTGCTCCACTGGGCCCCCTTTATGTCTGGGACCTGCAGCACCTGCAGGGTATGACCTTCTCTCTAAATGGTAATATTTTTAAGCCTACCTTAAATCTTCCAGTTTGGGAGGTCTAACAAGGTGGTCTCATACTACCATTTGCTTTAGTATGCAGTGACATTCACATTTTCAATATAAAGGCCCCTTGGATATGCTCTATTATCTCTTGGATGTGCATGTTGAATGCACTGGAATCCACACTGCTGAGTAACTGGAGGGCCACTATCTGGCACAATAGAGAGATGATAGATAGATGATAGATAGATAGATAGATGATAGATAGATAGATAGATAGATAGATAGATAGATAGATAGATAGATAGATAGAGATAGAGTGTATAAGTACAGTAAAAATCATGTTTCTATGTGCTCTATAATTCACGTCTGTTTTATTTTTTCCATTACATAACTATTGGAAAATAACACTTCAGCTTCACTTTTCCTACATATTCACAATATATTAAATATGTATATTTTTACAAATCAAAGGCTTTCCTTCCATCACTGTACTGGCTGCAGGACTTGTGATCTCTCCCTGTAATGACTAAAAAGAGCCTATGGAGCTTCTGGACTTAAATCCCAGTGCATTTCTCAGTGGACTAAAATATGCTGATTTCCCTTTCAGGGTTTCTTTGAAGAAGAAGAAGGAAAAGAATACATCTATAAGGAACCTAAATTAACAGGCCTATCGGAAATTTCCCAACGACTGCTAAAACTCTATGCTGATAAATTTGGAGCAGACAATGTTAAGATTATTCAAGACTCCAATAAGGTATGTATTGTAAGTAACATGAGATTGAAGCAGTATCTGCATTTTTTGTTTATGGAAGCATCTGCCATAGAAAATTGCCAATAAATCCAGACTTGAGATAATTACAGTAAAAGTCAGATGCCTATTTACTGAAGCAACATGGAATGTCGTGCAAAGAATGGGCTTGTAGTGAAAGAGGTTAGGGCTGTTTCGTTTCATTTAAGCATAATGACTGAGGTTTAGTGGCTGAAACCATGGCAAATTAAGAGTGGTTTCCCATTGTGTACTAAATATACCAGGATAGTGATAATAAAGTGTCCACTCAAGACTAACTGAGTTAGTTGGTATCTCCAAATTGGGAGCTACCATCCCAATTTGCGCTCATATCAGCAGAAAACGGCATGACCCAGGGTTCTTCCAGCTTCTTCTTTCAGTTCACGGCTGCGCATGAAAAGTAGAGTGAAAAGCTGAACTTTAATGAAAAAGCCGGCTATTTCATTTTACTGCACATGCGATTCCCCCGGGAATTTTAAAGATTGAAGAAGCAGGAAGAAGATCGCTCCATGGTGCTCACTGGAAGAACCTCCGGGCCATTGCAGTTTCCTGCTGATAGGAGCACCAGAGTGTCAGGTAAGTAAATACAATCACTGGAAGATGCCTAACCTTTGGCACTCCCAAGTATATTATTAAAATTACTTTCCTTCACCTTTTAAAGAAGGAGTGTTCAGGCCTCTAGAACATTAATTTTTCCTGACCCTGCCTTTAATTATAGGAATCACCTGAAACATCGGCCCAGGTAATGCTACTGGGAGCCCTGTGTTATTTATGGAAATATAAAAAAGACTATTTTTAATGATTTTGGAGTTGTGGGTGTGGCTTGATGTCCCATATGAATCTCTATTCATTTGTTTAATTATGAATTATTAATGGATTTTTTACAAAAAGGCTCAGCACTAGGTGCAAAAATAGGCAACTGAATCTAAACACGATTCTTATAGTACTTGTGCCCATTTGCACAGCAGGCTGAGGCATACACCAGCCCAGTAAAATAATACTCACCTTGATCTGGTATTAAGTAGTGTAAACCTTGGGGGGGGGGGGGGGCAGGGGCAAGTTATCCAGCCGGAACAAGCCATATTTATGGAGGAATAAATTATGTGATTCTAGAGTCAAAGCAGGGCCCTCACTGCAGTTGTCCCTATTTGCAACCCAGAACACACATTTTTCTCTGTAATAGTAAAAGAGAACCTTGTACTTGATCCTACCTAAGACATAATTCATCAATATTGGGGACAAAATAATCCTATTGGGTTTATTTAATGTTTAAATGATTTTCAGCAGAATTAATGTTTGGTAATCCAATTAACAGAAAGATCCCTTATCCAGAAAACCCCAGGTCCCAAGCATACTGTACAATAGATCCTATAATTGTACCATGCAGTGACATATACTGCAGCTACATTATCTGTCTAACCTTTATGTGAACTTATCATTTCAATGCAGGTCAACCCAAAAGAACTTGATTCAAAAATTGCCTATATCCAAGTTACTTATGTGACTCCTTATTTTGATGAGAAAGAGCTGATGGACAGAAAAACTGATTTTGAGAAGCATCACAATATCAACAGATTTGTATTTGAAACCCCCTTCACACTTTCTGGAAAAAAGCATGGCGGCGTTGAGGAACAGTGCAAACGACAGACTGTGCTTACAAGTAGGTGTTACTGAGCAGATACTTTAGGGGTTATGCAATAAAAGGCTCTTAAAAAACATGTACTTTTTTATACTACATTTTCCTAAGTATATATGTAATTTGGGCATATCTTCCCTGTCCAAGCCATTTCATTTGTACTGCATATACACCCTTCATTTGCCAGTGCCATCACATTTTCCTAAAACAAATAGCAGCTTTCACCCTGTGGCCATTTTCCCTCTGACACATCACACTTTGATAAAAAGTTCTGCTGGGGTTGAGCACAGTAATCGTTAAGCTGAGCTCAGGAGAGGTGGGTAGGAGGAAAAAATAAGATCAGACAGCTAGAGTTTCCATGGGAACCAGCAATGATATCTCTTCCTTGGCTGTTAGACTGGAGGGTGTGTTTAGTAATCGGAGCTGAAAAGAACTGAGCATGCTCAAGAGCCAAAAAAAAAGGAAGGGGGGCAGAGTGGGTTAGAGGAGCAGAAGGATTTCTAAGTGATTAGGGGTATTCTGCGCATTACTGTTAACCTCTTTACAACCAGAGTGGCAGTTATCTTAAGATTTCAAAGAGGCTGTTCACTGATTACATTTTTGTGGAAGGTGTTTACAGGTCCTTTAAGTTTGCCCAGTTGCAGTTACCCTATAAACTAATCAGCAGGTAGCATGTACTGATCACATGTTTAAAAGCAAATATCTGATTGGTTGTCACGCTCCTGGGCAAATTTAGTACATTTTTTTAAATATGGGGGGTTGTGTTGCTTAGTTCACTGAATGACTTGTTACTGCACAGTTATTAGAAAGTGTCACAGGCAGTGCTGGGGCAAGACGGCCCTACATCGCCCCTCCTTATGCGTGCACGCTTACAATCATGCCCAACGAATATGCACCGCATCCATGGTAAGGTGGCAGAAGAAGGAAGGAACTAGGGGAAGATGGCAGAAGAGGTACATGCCTGGCGCCCCTCGAACATTGCACCCTAGGCATGTGCTTCTTCTGTCTGACCCATAGTTCCACTCCTGGTCACAGGTGTCATTTGCTCATGTGACATGGTTGATATTGGCCACAAATCAGGCCCCGAGCTCATTTATAAAAACTGGCCAAATTTAAACATGGGTCAAACCCATAGCAACCAATCAATGATTGGCTTTTTTCAGCCAGATGTAGGTTGAGTAGTGAAACAAAGGCTTGATTGGTCCATGGGTTACTGCCCAGGGGCAACTTTGCACAGTGTTATAAATGAGCCCTGTGCATAGGCAAGGCTACTTCTGCCATGAGATAAAGTGAGAACCTTTTCTCAGATGGTACTCCTACAAGAATAACAAATAGCCACCCAAAATCCCACTCCCTTATATAATATTAAGTTCCATATTTCCGGATTTTAAGGAGGGGAATATGTGGTTCTAATATAGGAGAGCATCTAGGAATCCTGACCCTTCTCCTGCAGAAAGTGTGGGTCATGGTGTGGCTGTGGTGGACATATTTGGGCAGCTTGGCTTGCTCTTTTACTTTTCTGTGTATAATCTTCTTAGATGAAGTTATAATTAGAGTGCACATTCTAGCATCTTACTGGTCTTGTCTATGCAGCAAGTCATTCCTTTCCTTATGTGAAGAAACGGATCCAAGTCGTGAACCAGACGAGCACAGAGCTCAATCCCATAGAGGTCGCTATAGATGAAATGTCCAAGAAGGTTCAGGAACTCCAGCAGCTTTGCACAATGGATGATGTTGACATGATAAGGTTACAGCTCAAACTTCAAGGAAGTGTCAGTGTGAAGGTAGGGGAGGAAAGTGGCAAAGAATTAATCCCACAACTTCATTCTAAAGTTTTATTTTGATTCTGGTGCATCTTCACTTACTTTTTTTTAAAATGAATGCAAAAGAAGAGCTGCCATACTCTTTGTGCTCCAGACTTACTGAAGAGACAAATATCAAAGTACAAGTTCGAACTTCCAGGGCGTTGTATTCCCAGTCCAGCGATCACTAGGAAAAAGACAATATCCAAGATTGGATCTCTGTATACCTCATAAAACCACAGATTATTGAGGGGAAAAAACAGAAACTACAAATAATATAGTGTAGTATTTTATAAATAAAACATTTGTGACACCCTTAGTGCTTCTTATATATTTAATTTGTGCTTAATCAGCAAAAAAATATCCTCCATAAGTGAAAAAATAGTATCATATGGTGAAAAGTCTCTATTTGCCCGGTCTCACAGCGTCTTTTACCGTCCACTGAGCATGTTTGTGACACGTTTCTGCAGCTCCTAAATTTGGTAGTCCTCACTGCCTGTGCGGAGGAAGCAGGGAAGAAGCCAGTCCGCAAAACGCGTTAGCGAGGACTACCAATTTTGGGAGCTGCAGAAGCGTATCACAAACATGCGCAGTGGACGGTAAAAGAGGCTGAGAGACAAGTAGCAGCAAATAGAGACTTTTATGTGGATTTTAAATGCGGTTTTACCAAGAATATCTGTTTCATTTTTGCAATTTTTTTATTCACTTACTAAAATCACCATATGATACTATTTTTTCAGTAATGGAGGATATTTTTTTAGCTGACTAAGCACAAATTAAATATATAAGAAGCACCAAGGGTGTCACAATTTTTTTTTTTATATATATAAAATACTACACTATATTATTTTTATTTTCTGGTTTTTCCCCTCAATAATCTGTGGTTTTGAGGTATACAGTGATCCAAACTTGGATATTGTCTTTACTGAAGAGACAGTAGGTTTTGGATGGATAGAGGCATGGCAGGCACAGTAGGGAATGATCGTGCCTAGGGAATGCCTTATTTGTTCTTCATGTACTTACTATCATTGTTCCCTGCAGGTAAATGCTGGGCCTATGGCATATGCACGGGAATTTCTAACTGAATCAAATTCCAGTAATTATCCTGAAAGTCAAGTTCGGCACCTAAAGGAAATCTTCAGGTAATATAATGTCTGCGGCCAATTTAGATGCACCATACCCATAGTTACCCCATAGTGATATCTAACACGAAACCAAGCCAGTCGTTTGTTGCCTTTGTAACTTTCTATCAATTTCTAAACATGGACAGATATTTTCACTGTTGTTTTTTGAGAACATCACGTTCCCCCCAAACCAATGCATAGCCTTTTCCCTACACTTGGTTGCCGCAGGCAATTTGCAGATACATGTGGCCTTGCTCTGGAAGTGAACGGACGGTTAATAAAGGAGGATCAGCTTGAATATCAAGAAGAGATGAAGTCCCATTACAGAGAAATCCTGACAGAACTATCGGAAGTCATGAATGAACAGGTAAATGCAGTGTTTTTATACTGCCCCCTATACAGGATGATTTTACATTTAAAATGCATTTAATAGAAACGTACTGTGACTTTAACTGGTATTTTGTAGCAATGTCTGTCTCATTAGGGCTTTGTGCGGCAGTACTGCTAATGATCCTGCACTACTGACCATTCTGAAGACCGTTTGCTGCTTTTTAACTTTGTGAAATGTTTTCAGAGCATTTTTTAAAATGAATTCTCATTGAGATATTGATATTTTACCTTCCCCATAGGCTAACATTGAGGTTTGGTAGGTTTTAGATACGAAGTAGGGGGTCAAAGTCTTTTTAAAGAGACAGTACTTCAAATATCGAATGGTCAAATAGTCGAACGATTTTTAGTTTGAATCGTTTTAACAGCTGCCTATAATGAAATTAAGAGATTCTGCTCAGCAGGGACAAAGATAAATGTATCAAGTAGATATTTATCAAGGGTTGAATTTCAAATTTGAAAAACATCGAAATTCGAATTCAAAAAGACCAACCAAAATTAAGTCCACCAATTGACTCCAAATAGGTTCTAGGAGGTCCCCCATAGGCTAAAACAATAATTCGGCAGGTTTTAGATGGCGAATGATCAAGGACAGTCCATGATAAATAAGTTTGTGTCATTTTTGACTGATGAAAAAAGTTTCAGGACAGCACCATCAAGCTTGATAAAAGGCCATGTGGCCTGAAACGTTGCCGTGATGCCCCTGTGAAGCACAAATAAAGGCGTTTTATTATATATAAAATTTGTTGGTGCTGTCCTGAAGCTTTTTTTCGTATGTGGTGCCAGTGGAAAGTGGCCACTGGAGGACGTGCACCACCCACAAAGAAAGAGTGAAGATCGTTGTGCTGACTGCTTGTCTACAATACTATCATTTTTGACTGATGAAAGACCTCAACGGCTTCCTCGCAAAGTTTGCAAATATTCACAATACAAAGAAAAGTCTAATTAAAAATTACATTGCGACAGATGCATTTTTATTTTCAAAGGTTTTGCTCTTTGTGAATTTTATTACATTTCCCCGTAAGAACTCAGTATATAAGAATTCTATCTTCTATTATTTGTCACAACATAATTAGAGTCCATTTTTACTATACTGTGCTTTGCCTCTACCACATAATGAACATTGTCGTGTTTAGTACTGTATCCTTCCTGTGATTATTGTTTTTGCATTGACAGACATTTCCATCCATTAATAATCATCACTCTTTCTTCTCTTTATAAGCTTTCATATGGCCTCTGTGTGTTCCGCTTCTCTTCTATTTCAAACATTTTTCTCAGTACCATTGGGAAAATGGGTATGTGTCTCCCCCCGTGTGCATGACTTGCTCACACCTGTCCCTTTCTTTAGTAATGTAAAGGAACATTCCATTGATCTGATACTATAGCACCACCTGGGTTCGGCAGCATTACATACAGGAGAGGCACAACATATGCAGGACCGGATTTACATAGTGGGCGCCCCTAGGCCCACTACCGTTCATTGCCCCTGTCTCCAGGGGGACAGGAGCAATGGGGATTGGCGCACGGGAAATATAAAAAATTATTGTATCTCCAGCGCATTTTTGAACCAATGTGGGTGTGGTTGGGCAGCATGCCACCCCCCTAAAATCCTGCTGCCCTAGGCCCGGGCCTAGGTGGCCTTTCCATAAATCCGGGCCTGAACATATGTATCCCCTGAAACTCCTCTTAGCTAGTGATGGGCGAATTTATTTGCCAGGCAATGATTCGCAACAAATTTCCGCATTTCTCCACCTGCAAATTTTTTCGCAAAAATTTACCACCAAAAAAATCGTCTGTGCCAAAAAAGTTGCACATGTAACAATTGACGCGCAGTAAAATAATTTTGACGCCCACTGACTTTAATTCCTTTGGACAAAAGAGTTGCGCATAAAAATTGTCAGGCATCCAAATAAGTTTGACGCCCATTGAATTTAATGCATTTGGACAAAAGAGTTGCGCGTGTAAAAATTGTAGTGCGCATAAAAATTGTCAGTCGTAAAAAAACTTGTCAGTTATTTTGACGCCCATTGACTTTTTTTCAATTGTTACTATCCTTTTAAGCTGACCTAAACCAAAGGGGAAATAAATATGATGTATCAGGACAAGTAGCTGTAGGCTCAACAGATGCTCTTTAATAACAGAATCCTGATAACTTTTCTTCTCCCGTTTATTGAAGATCCCATACCGAGAGGAGCTGGCAAAGCAGCAGGGAGCAGAAAGGCCGTGTACTCTTCGATCAGTCAGTAGGACATACCCAAGCCTGCAGAGCTCATCCTCGAAAGCCGATTCCTGAAAAGAACTCCCTTTAACTGCTCAGAGGATTGGAAAGTTTTGAACAAAGGAGATTGTCTCAGTGGAAGTGGGACTATTATTTATTATAAAGCATCACTGCGGATGTGTATAACGGTGCTTGTGGGATCACAGAGACATACCATGGGGAGGGAGCTCTCCCTCTCACAAGATTATTATTGTTCTTGTAAAATCTAATCTTATTTTTTACCTTCCTCTCATATTTTAAGAGTTGCTACTCTGTTTTATATTAATTAAGCATATTTACTTGTACATAGGAGATGTGTAAAATTTGTCATTTTTATAGAAATGAGGATGTTTATTCGTACCTATGAGATGACTGAGATTATAGAGAAATAATTAAATAAAGATGTATTAAAGTATTTCAATGTGTATCATCTGTGGGCAGTTTATGTTTCTTTTGGTGTTCGTTTCAGTTATCAAAAACTAGGAATGAACCAAATCCACTATTCTGGATTCGGCCAAACCCCCGAATCCTTCGCGAAAGATGTGGCCGAATTCCGAACCGAATTTGAATACTATTTTGCATATGCAAATTAAGGGTGGGAAGGGGAAAACATTTTTTACAGCCTTGTTTTGTGACAAAAAGGCACGTGATTTCCCTCCCTGCCCCTTATTTGCATATGCAAATTAGGATTCGGTTCGGCCAGGCAGAAGGAGTCGGCTGAATCCGAATCCGGCTAAAAAAAAAGGTTGAATCCTGGCCGAATCCTGAAACGAATCCTGGATTTGGTCCAACCTGTATTTCTCTACTAATTAACCTGACCCATCTTCCAACAGTCTGACAGCTGTAGATGAACCATCTATTTAAATGGCCTGCAGTATAATAGGGTAGGAACTCTGTGTCTAGCCTAATGTGTAAGTTTGGATAAAGGGGTTGCTTACCTTTAAATCAACTTTTAGTATGATGTAGAAAGTGCTATTCTAAAACAATTTGCAATTGGTCTTCATTTTTTTGTTACGTGTGTATGTGTGTTTTTAGCTCTTAGTTCAGCAGCTCTCCAGTATGGAATTTCAGCAGCTATCTGGTTGCTAGGGTCCAAATTGTCTTAGCAGCCAAGCAGTGGTGTGAATGAGAGCAATATGAATAGGAGAGGTGTGAACAGAAAGTTAAACAATCAAATCTTCCAATAACAATAAAATTGTAGCCTCACAGAGCAATAGATTATTGACCCCCCCATTTGAAAGCTGGAATGAGAAGGAAAAGGCAAATAATTCAAAAACTATAAACAATAAAGACTAATTGCCAAGAATTGCTAATTGTATCATGTACGAAAAGTTAACTTAAAGGTCAACAACACCTTTAATATTAGACAATTAAAGAGGGCATAGATCCAACACCTAAAACCCAAAAAGTGAATTCTGCTGCAATCTCTTTGAACAGAATTCTTAATTAAGATGATAAGCCGTCTTATATCTCACTGCATGTTGAATATGATCCTGCAATATATTAAGAAGTAGGGATGTAGCGAACGTCGGAAAAAAAGTTCGCGAACATATTCGCGAACTTGCGCAAAAATGCGAGCGGTTCGCGAACGGTTCGCGAACCCCATAGACTTCAATGGGAAGGCGAACTTTAACATCTAAAAAAGACATTTCTGGCCAGAAAAATGATTTTAAAGTTGTTTAAAGGGTGCAACGACCTGGACAGTGGCATGCCAGAGGGGGATCAAGGGCAAAAATGTATCTGAAAAATCTGCCTGTGTGTGCTTGGAAGAGATAGTGTAGGGGGAGAGCTGTTAGTGATTTCAGGGACAGATGATAGTAAGTTTGCTGGCTAGTAATCTGCTTGATACTGCTCTGTATTGGAACAAAAAAATAAATAAAAGCAGTCCTTACAAGGACTACTGTTATTGCAGCAGTCAGCAGATGAGATCAGAAGCAGGACAGCTGCCCACTGCAGCTACATACAGAGCACTGCAGTAGAAGGTAGATTACTAGCCAGCAAAGCTACCTAAGCTTAAATGTCCCTCAAACCCCTGCAGACTTCTGTCCCTCCAATAACAGAGCAGTATCAAAACGATTACTAGCCAGCAAACTTTCAACTGTCCCTGAAATCACTAACAGACAGCAGCTCTCGCCCTACACTATCTCTTCAGCACACACAGGCAGAGTGAAAAAACGCTGCAGGGCTTCGGTTTTTATAGGGAAGGGGAGTGGTCCAGGGGAGAGCTTCCTGATTGGCTGCCATGTACCTGCTGGTCTGGGGTGAGAGGGCAAAAAAAAGCGCCAACAATGGCGAACCCAAAATGGCGAACGTCGCGCGACGTTCGCGAACTTCCGGCGAGCGCGAACACCCGATGTTCGCGCGAACAAGTTCGCCGGCGAACAGTTCGCGCCATCCCTATTAAGAAGGGAGGTCGGTGCAGTGTAAAATGGTTATGTGGAAAATACACTAGATCTAGGCAGTTTATATATAGACTGAAAATATATGGACTGAAAAGACTGAACTTGATGGACGTGTGTCTTTTTTCAACCTAATTTACTATGTTACTATGTAAAGGAGCACAGTGGTGTATGCAATTCACAGTGGGTGGGCGCATGAGAAATGCATCTGTTCAATTCATTTGGGACTTATGGGGGATTCTGATACACAAGACCAGGGTCGGACGGGGGGGGCCCGGGACCCACCGGTGCTGCTGTCCCAGGGCCCCCCTGCCCGCCACTGTGAGGTTTTTGTTGACGCTTGTGTGTATGCCTCTTTTACGCGCATATCCATTTTTTACATCACAAAAAAACATGCGTAAAAAAACCATGTACGTGCGTTTATTTTCGATGATCCAGGGAGCGGGTCTGGGCCCACTGGGTTTTTTCCCGGTGTCCTGCTGGCCCAGTCCGACCCTGCACTAGAGGGTCTACTGAACAATGTGGGCATCCTGGATTCTGTGCAGTGTAATGAGGGAATGGGGTTTGAGCCTTATCGCTGAAGACCTATTCTATGCCCTTATAATACAGGTGTAAGTATCACCACCATCATCAGGTATTTATTTATTTATATAGCACCGGAAAGTTACAAAGTTTACATTGATTTGTAACAAAAAGATTCTTACTATAAAAATAGGATCAGAGGACCCTGCTCACAAGAGCTTATGATCTAAAGGATACAGAGGGTTTTTTTTTTATGTAATGCGAAAATACAATAACCTAAAACATAAATGTTCTCAGAAACCTGGGCCTATTAAGGTCTGAAATGAAAGCAGCTGTTGATATAAAGGCTATTGTTGGGGTGTGTAGTAGAGTTGCTTTTGTCCAGAGCCGGGCCAACCCGGCCAGGTGCCGGCTCTGTGCGCGCTCCAGTGCGCATGCGCGAGAAGAAGTGCATTTTTGCGGAAGATGCCAGTGCCAGCCGAGGAGAGACGGGACCGGACACGGGGTAGGCGACAGAGCAGGTATGTGCCTGGCGCCCCCTCAGCTTTGCGCCCTAGGCACGTGCCTACTCTGCCTACCCCTAGTTCCAGCCCTGCTTTTGTCCAAAAAACAATATTAGTAGTGATGGGAGAATTTGGGGCGTTTCGATTAGCAGAAAAATTTGCGAATTTCCCGCAAAATTTGCGAAATGGCAGAAATTAGTGAAACAGCGGCATGTCCGTTTTTTTGACGCCGGCGAATTTGCCCATCACTAAATATTAGCATATCAGTGACCCTTCCTGATGGTTTGAGCATACAGAAATAAATACCTCTGTGACTTTGTTATCCACTTCTAGTCTCCAGGGCTATAACGTGCCTTATATTCAGTCTATTTACACCTGCAATCATTACAATTTGGGCCTCGTGACCATGGCCGCCATCAGGGGGGCACAGGGGGTACAACTATTGAAGGGCCCGGGCCTGAAGGGGGGCCTGGCTGTGCTGCAGTTTTCAAATTAGCTGGGCCCCCCTTACGCAATGTGCCGCTGAACAGCAGAAAGTCCCAAAACCAGCTGAAGACCCGAATCGCCGAAGACCCAAAGCTATGAAGAAGACCCAAAGCCACGAAAAGAGCCGAAGAAGCTGAAGAAGAACCTAAGGTAAGTTCCAACACTAATGTTTTTTTTTTTAATCTTATTAAACCCCTGGCCACCAAGGCTGTTTTTAAAAAAGTCTATGGGGCCACTGAACACCAATGTTTTTTTCTTAAATTTTATAGGGGCCCTAGCCGCCAATGTTTTTTTAAAAACTGTTATGGGGGCCCTGACATCAATGTTTTTATTTAACTCATAAGGGGGCTGGGGTGTTGGCAGGATCTGGATCTGGGGTGGGGCTGGGGTCGGTGGGGACCAGGGGGTCCAGAAGATGTTGCTGTACAGGGCCCGGCTGTGCTGCAGTTTTCATATTTGCTGGGCTTGCACGCTGTGCCACAGAACTGCCGAAGTCCCGAAAAAAGAGCTGAAGACCCGAAGCACTTAAGCTGTTAAAAGACTAGGAATGCACCGAATCTAGGATTCAGTTCGGGATTCAGCCGAATCCTTCTGCCTGGCCGACCCGAATCCTAATTTGCATATGCCAATAAGACGAACCTATGGTAAGTTCCACTGAACACAAATGGTTTTTTTTTAATTTTATTAAACCCCTGGTCACCAATGTTGTTTTTAAAATATTCTATGGGGCCCCTGACCACCAATGTTTTTTCTTAAGCATCTGGGGTGGGGCGTAGGGGGTCGGGGACCAGAGGGCCCAGAAAACTTTGCTGTATGGGGCCCGTGATTTAAAATGACGGCCCTGCTCCTGACACAAAAGCTTTTTAGCAGTAATTGAGAGACACAGAGAAAAATCTGAAACATGGATAACTTGCAATACCATTTACTAAATGGAATCAGACTGTGCGATGCATAAGTGCAACTCTAGCCGCTTCTTTTCTCCAGGTGAATATTATACCGGTGACTGGTTGCTTCAGTTTATAGCTTATTTAGAACTAATCAGTCATGAAGCCATTACCTAGATGCTATTCTCTCACCTATACTCATAGTGAAGTCCAACCGAAATGAAAAACCAGGCAGGTTTTAATTATTCATAACTCTTGTCTAAGCGCTTAATCCAAGCTCACTTCCTGGTGAAAGACGACCTAGTACTGGGTGTAGGGCAGCCTTTTGTTATACTGCCCAGCTTTGCTAAAGAATGCCACAACAATGATGGCCTTTGTAGCAGGCACTATATGAGAGCCGACCCCCTGCTCAAGATAGCCTTGTGTTTCTGAGACACATCAGAGAGGCTGCCTGATGGAAGGGGGCACACACTTAATGAGAGTCATACAAGAAATGCATTCAGAGATCAAACAGCTGGAGAGAGAAAACAAGGCTTTGCGTGGGGAAATAAATCAGCTTGGCAGCAGGATGGATGCTGAAATAGAGTATGGTAATAACTTCAGCCAAGCACATAAGGAAGAAGGTGCACCCAAAGGAGTCCTACGCAGAAATGCTTCTGTTCCATTAGCTCAGAAATTACAAGAGCAAACAGGTATCCGTTATGTAGTGTATATTTACATTTTGGTATGAGATCTGTTTTCTGGAATGCTGGGGGTTTCCACAATGAGGAGCACTATTCCTTAAGGCTACTATAATGCAATTAAACATTGAAATTGGGGTGGTTTTGTCATTAGCTTGGATGTACAGTATGCAGCCTACTTACTATCAAGTACAAGCAGTGTCTTTCCAATCCTTCTATAAACGTGGGAGAAGTGCTTCTAGTTTACTTTGACTGCATTGCCTACAGTATATTCTACTTTTGCACAGAGAGTTGATCAAGGCCCCTATGAA
This sequence comes from Xenopus petersii, assembly GCA_038501925.1. NCBI lineage: Eukaryota > Metazoa > Chordata > Amphibia > Anura > Pipidae > Xenopus > Xenopus petersii. The sequence goes on along the minus strand of CM076681.1, from coordinate 37,535,875 downwards.
CTATAAACAGAGCAGAGACTTTCATTAGATCAAAAATGATTGGATGTTATAATAATGTAATACACAAGGCCTCCGAATACTCCATCATTTTTATCCTTATAAATGGTGCTTATTGATGTCATAGTTATAATTGACGGTTAGTGGTGTCATTTCTGAAACGTGCGAATTATAATAATTAATATACCCCGTGTTGTAATCTGATGAGGACATTAGAGGTCACCTAGGAGTTCCATGACCTGTAAAAAGCTTTTGGCCATGTGCTTCTATATGGTCATGGAACTCCTCTGTGATTTATTTAATCCTTATATTTTACAATAGGGGGTAGATTATTCACTATATAAAAGGTGCCAAGTGAGGGCAGTTATGTCACATGACCTACTGAGCATGTGTAAGAGACTGTGTTGGAATCCCATGACCTTTATTAAAGCACTCAGCCTGTTGAGTACATTACTCCCTATATAACATTTTGTTGGGCTTATATTATTATGGTACTTATTACTTACAATATTACTCCAATCCTCTTGGCCTAAAGTGTGTGTATGTATTGCCATAAAAAAAACAAAGTGCCATAATCCTCCCCAATGTTTTTTTTTACATGTTTACTGTATATAAGCAAATTAATGCTTAATCCTCGCTACCTTTAGTGGATACTGATTCATTTAAAGGGGAGCTTTTGCAAAAATGAAAATTTAATATAATTTCAATTTCATAAATAATCAAGTTTATCTTCAATATCCCTCTCTCAGCATCTGTTTCTCTTCATTCTGTCTTCATGCAGCAGTTGGGTGTCAGATAATCATTGACAGTTAGATCCAATATATCTTATAGGGGGGCTTCCTTTCCTGGCAGATGTATTAGAGCTCACTCAAATAACTGATTCCAGCACAAACAAAATCTAACACAATAACTGCCTTTTGCACAAATCCTGCATGTAGAGAGACAGGATTTCTGATGATTGTAATAGAGTGAGCTCTAATACATCTTCTAGGCAAAAGAACCCCCCCCTATAAGATATATTGGATCTAACTGTCAATGAATATCTGACACCCAACTGCTGCATGAAGACAGAATGAAAAGACACAGATGCTGAGAGAGGAATAGTGAAAATAAACTTGATTGTTTCAGAAACAGTACAGAATATCTAATTGATTGTATTTAGAAAGTTTCCTACTTGTACTTCAATATAGAAAGTCATGGCACCATCTGCCTATAGAAAGGAAGACTTATGTAATACAGCACATATATAGTGTGACTCCATGCACAAAGCTATTACCTAGCATTCCCATCCATAGACTTGCCTATAGACTTGTAGCTTATCGTGAGTGAGTTGACCTATCCTGTTGCCTAAATACTCTGTACAATTTCATGGCTAATTTATGGGTGCAACTCATGGGGGCAAATTTATTAAGGGTCGAATTTCGAGGGTTAAAAAACCCTCGAAGTAAAATCCTTCGAATTTGAATATAGAATTTGAAGGATTTTAGCGCAAAAGGTCGATCGAACGATAAGCGATCGATCTAATGATTTTTATTTGATCATAAAAAGTGCCCAAAACCTATCTACAATGTCCCCATAGGCTAACATTCAATTTGGTAGCTTTTATTTGGCACAGTATTGAGTCGAAGGATTTTTTAAAGAGACAGTATCGAATGGTCAAACAATTTTTACTTCGAATCGTTCGAATCATTTGATTCGATCGAATTTGACCAATTCGATGGTCGAAGTACCCAAAAAATTACTTAGAAATACGAATATTTTTGGATTCGAACTATTCACTCGAGCTTAGTAAATTTGCCCCATGGTGTCAATGTGAGCACTGATTATGTATACAAGCAGCTAGAATGAGTGCTATGGTATATTTAACACAGATGTACACTGGTCGTATCATTGTGTAGATAGGAGCCTGCACCCTAATAGTATTAGTAGTTTGTATGTACCAGCAGTTGCCAGTCTTACATTACTACCTGCTATTTTAAACTATATTTGTGACCATACCCTGTCATAGTCTGTCTCATAATCATAGATCAGAGCTGCCCAAAAGATAGATCAGGATTTACCAGTAGACCTTTAGCTGGTGATCAGTAGATCTCAAGACACTGTCAACAAACAACTTGTCTATATCACCCTCCTGTTTCATCTTTTTCATACAGATATTTATTACGTTAAGGTTACACAAGAAATAGTTGTTTGTTAAATATAGCAATACAAAAACTTTTTTGTATGTAAATCACAATGGGACAACATCACTACAAGTAGACCCCTCATTATATCTCTGTCATAGACCATAGTCTAAGGGGCAGATTCACTAAGGGTCGAATTTCGAAGTTAAAAATACTTCGAAATTCGACCCTCGAATTGAAATCCTTCGACTTCGAATATTGAAGTAGAAGGATTTAGCGCTAAACATTAGATCGAACGATCGAAGGATTTTTCGTTCGATCGAACGATTAAATCCTTCGAATCGAACGATTCGAAGGATTTTAATCAAACGATCGAAGGAAAATCCTTCGATCAAAAAAAGCTGAGCAAGCCTATGGGGACCTTCCCCATAGGCTAACATTGACTTCGGTAGGTTTTATCTGCCGAAGTAGGGGGTCGAAGTTTTTTTTAAAGGGTAAGTACTTCGACTATCGAATGGTCGAATAGTCGAACGATTTTTACTTCGAATCGTTCGATTTCGTTCGACTTCGATCGAATTCGATCGAATTTAACCAATTCGATGGTCGAAGTACCCAAAAAAAACTTCGAAATTCGAAGTTTTTTTTATTCTAACCCTTCACCCGAATTTAGTGAATCGGCCCCTAAGTCTTTGGCTGTAATGTACAATAATGCTTTGCTTATCAAGTTCAACAAATATGTTAGAAAAAATGTGATAGATCATCATACAATATTTCTTTCCATTGGGCTTGCAAGGCCACAAAGTGTTGGAAGAGCATTATATTATAACTCCCCCATAGGAATATATTTCATAAAAAAAAAAAAACAGATTGGTTGGCTGCTTGAATATATTCTTAAAGTTCACAAGTATAGGTAGCTGCTAGGCTCTATTTCTTTAAAAAGGTTCACTGAAATATATCAGTGGCTCAGAATGTAGTATATTTGCATACTTTGTGTTTTGTTTACTCACATTGGGGGTTATTTAGTAAACTACGAATGCAAAAATCACGAAAAATTTGTGATTTTTTTTTTATAAAATCAGACTTTTAAAATATCACAAATTTTTCAGAATTTATTAAACCTCGAGGAGGGAAAAGTCTGAATGAGGAAATTCGGCATCTCAGACCTGTCAAGGTTGCATATGAGTAAATGGGAGAAGTCCCAATGATTTTTTGTGCACTGAGTTTGGTGCAATACCCAGAAGTTTTCTGGTGAAAATTCAGAAAAAAATGTGAAATTCGTGAAAATCAGATGAAAAAGTCCAAAAAAGACACAAAAAGCGGATTTTTTCCAAAAAAGCTAATTTTCGGGAAAATGTAATAATAAATAAACGTAAAAAATCCCCAGCAGATTTGATCTGATTTTGTAGCAGAAAATACTGAGATAAATTCGTACTTTGATAAATAACCCCCTTAGTTAGGGAAACAGTGACAGTCAAATTAGACTTGGGAGCACTTTTGCACAGAAAAACTAGACTTCTATAAATTCATCTAATGACCCACTAGTCCCAATAATGATAGAAGCATTGTTTAACTGATTCCTCTATAGTGGTGGGGTTTATGAAATGAGCACTGAGGAGCATATATTGTATATTGAATATGAGGAATGAAGAACATGTACCAAGGGTGAGCACTGAAGAACATATACTGAATGTCACCAGAAAATACTTAGGGGCAGATTTATCAAGGGTCGAAGTGAATTCGAGGGGAAAAAATTCGAAGTCATTTTTTGGATACTTCGACCATCGAATAGGATACTACAACTTCGATTCAAAGTAAAATCGTTCGAATATATTTGACCATTCTATAATCGAAGTACTGTCTCTTTTAAAAAACTTTGACTTCAATACTTCGCCAAATTAAACCTACCGAAGTGCTATGTTAGCCTATGGGGACCTTCTACAGCATTTTTCTTTGTTTTTTGAAGTCGAAGTAAAATCTTTCGATCGTACGATAAAATCTTTTGAATCGTTCGATACTAAGGATTTAATCATTCAATCGAGCAATTTTACTTCGACCACAGGATACCCAAATTCGATGAAAAAAGTTTGAATTCGATATTCGAATTCAAAGTATTTAAATTTGATGGTCGAATTTCAAATTATTTTTACCTTCGAAATTCGACCCTTGATAAATCTGCCCCTACACATTCAAGCACAAGTACAGGCATGTGACCTGTTATCCAGATTGTTCAGAAACTTGGATTTTCCAGATAAGGAATTTTTCCATAATTTGGATCCCCATGCCTTAAGCCTACTAAAAATCATTTAAACAATAATTAAACCCAATAAGATTGTTTTGCCTCCTATAATGATTCATTGTTTCTTTGTTGAAATCAAGTACAAACTACTGTTTTGTTATTAAAGAGAAAAAGGAAATCATTTTAAAACATATATTATTTAATTAAAATTGAGTCTATGGGAGATGGCCTTTCTGTAATTCAGAGCTTTCTGGATACCGGGTTTCCATTTAATGGATCCCATACCTGTATATTGGTGTCATTGAATCTGGGGTATAAAAACAATTGCATTACCTGTTTTTTTTTTTTTTTACCCAAGTTTTTATTATTGAGAGAAAGCTACTGAACTACAAACTACCTGAGATCTGATATTATTTATCAATGTCTGCATTTATCTGACTATTTTAATAGTTTGACCAAATTAGAATCCATGATTGGACCTTATTTATTATTTAAAAAATCCCAATTTTATCAAATCAGGTGGACCAATCGTACAATTTTTTCAGCCTTTTTTTTCCGAAATCCCGAAAGCCTGAATTTTTCAGATTTTTGCCTGAAATGGATTTTCGGTCTAATTCCAGCACAGACCACAGAAACTTCCAAATAGGAGAGGGACCTCTCCCATTGACTTATATACAACCTCAGTAGGTCTGAGATTGCCGGATTTTCGAATTTGGACTTTTTGCAGCCTCAGGGTATAATACATTTCGAAACATTTGAGGTTTTTTCCACTAAAAATCCAGATTTCATAAACTCAAATTTTTGGAGTTTTTGGCATTCAGACTTTAATAAATAACCCCCTTAGAGTCAAGAATTGCGACATTTTTAGTATATTTAGAGTGTCGGAGACTTTTAGGAGAGTTCTTTCCCACAGTTGCACATTGTCTCATATAAAAATCTTCAATTATTGTGGTGCATCTAATCATTTTCCAGGGATGGAACTGAGTTTCCACTGAAAAGGCAAAAAATAGTGGGATGAGGAAAGGGATTAATCATAAATGTAACAAGTTTAGGTCAGTGCAATTAGCGAATTTAGATTAAGTAATAGATTTTAGCAAAGGGGAAACTATTTTCTTACTTCTCTTGTAGTATAGGTTATATAACCCAAGAAATGTAAGCATGAATGTTATATTTGCTGAAACCTGTGAGAGGCTCCTGAGGTTAAGGCCTGTATTCCAATTATCTAACATATAAATGACTAAAGTGATTCTTTATTATTTTACTGTTAAAGGTTCAAGTAGACTAAGGGGGTAGATTTTCAGAATTTATTAAACCCGAGGTTGGAAAAGTTAGAATCTGAAAATCCGGCATCTCAGATCTTTTTTTGTGTCATCACATTTTCCTAAAACAAATAGCAGCTTTCTGTTTGCCGGAAAATTTGTGAAACACATTGAAGTCAATGGGCGTCAAAATAATTTAAATACGCGCTGCAATTTTTCATTAAACATTCGCGGGCAGCGAAAAGTGGAAATTTGCCACAAATCCAAGTTTGGTGAATAAATTCGCCCATCACTAGCAGCTTTCCTTCCGACACATCATCATTTACATTGACATCTGCAAACAGGACATGTATGCTGTAAAATTCATGCAATAAATAATGCAGGTTACACAGGCACAACATACTTTGATATAAAGTTCTGCTGGGGTTGAGCACTGTAATGGTTAAGCTGAGCTCAGGAGAGGGGGGTAGGAGGAAAAAATAGGATCAGACAGCTAGAGTTTCTATGGGAACCTGCAATGCTATCTCTTCATTGGCTGTTAGACTGGAGGGTGTGTTTAGTAATCTGAGCTAAGAATAATTGAGCATGCTCATGAGCCAACAGCCAAAGTATATTCCTGAGAGAGGGGGCCGAGTGGGTTAGAGGAGTAGAAGGATTTCTAAGTGAATAAGGGGATGCTGCAACCTTACTTTTAACAACCAGAGTGGCAGGTATCTAAAGAATTCAAAGAGGCTGTTCACTGATTACATTTTTGTGAGGAGGGTTTACATGTCCTTTAACTTTTAGGAAGATGTAGAGAGTAATATTCTGAGACAATTTGCATTTGTTTTTCATTTTTTATTAATTGGTATTTTTTTAGTTATTTAGCTTTTTATTTAGCAGCTCTCCAGTTTGCAGTTTCAACAATCTTGTTGGTAGGGTCCAAATTATCATAGCGACCATGCATTGATTTGACTATAAGAGGCTATAATATAAATAGGAGAGGGCCTCAGTAAAAAGATGAGTAATAAAAAGAAGCAAAAATTATAATTTTGTTGTCTTACAGAACATTTGTTGTTTGGATTCTTTTGAAAGATGAAAAAAGTCAGAAGAAAAAAACCTATTAAAAATAATAAAATGAAGTCTAATTACTTAGAATTAGTCATTCTGTAACATACTAAAGGTGATCCACCCCTTTAGGACTGGCCAGGGATAACACTGTGTGGTCACACCCTCATTGCACACCTGCTTTATAATATAGTGAAACCTCAAAGATTTATTTCCCTGATTTTACAATTTCCAGGATTTTATCAAGTTCATCAAGTCCGTTCCTTTATTGCACCCCATAAACTGGACACTGATGTCCATGTAATCCGACCTGAACCCTCTGCATAATAAATAGTTTTCAAATATCTCTGTGCATTAGACCACTAATGCTACTTGCATTATTGGCAGGTTTAATATACTAGGCAAGGAATTAAGTTATGAAAATGGGACCATAGGCTGCCTATGAATAAGTGTTTGTAACACGAAACCCGTGAGGCTGCTTATTCATGACATTAAGTCTTCACTTCTTATTTGCCTGGTGGAAGATTGCCTTATTTGAGTGCCTGCTCAACAGATATTCAGTTTGATCCACTCCCTTTACTGAAGACTCAGAGCAGTCCACCTGTGCCAAGTTGCTATACTTTTTTGGACCCTCTTTTCAGTTCTTGTTTTCTAAGTGAGCCTACCTAGCTGCTAGTTAACCCAGAGGAAGGTGAAAAACCCCACCTGCAGCCTCTCTAAGTTCCCTTCAAGAGGACAATTGGAATGGTCCCTGTATCATTTAATGTATCTCCGCTTGAAGGAACTACTGTGGAATAAACCTTCAAAGAGTTTATTGTTCATATTTATATAGTTTTCACATATTCTCTCCAGTGTAGCACCTCATTTCCAGTGTAAAATGTTTTTCCTTATGACCTTACATTCTTTTTATCAACTTAGAAACTCTTCTTTGTACTTTCTCTATTTCATTAAAGGAAAACTTTACCTCCAAATGAATACTTGAGCAACAGATAGTCTATATCAAATTAAGTGGCATATTAAAAAATCTTATCAAACTTGTATATATTTAAGTAAATATTGCCCTTTTACATCTCTTGCCTTGAGCCACCATTTGGTGATGGTCTCTGTGCTGCCTCAGAGATCACCTGACCAGAAATACTACAACTCTAACTGTAACATGAAGAAGTGTGGAAGCAAAAGACACAACTCTGTCTGTTAATTGGCTCATGTGACCTAACATATATGGTTTGTTGGTATGTTTGTGAGTACAGTGAATCCTACGATCCCAGGGGGCGGCCCTTATTTTTTAAAATGGCAATTTTCTATTTATGATTACCCAATGGCACATACTACTAGAAAGGTATATTATTATGAAAATGGTTTATTAACATGAAGCAGGGTTTTACATTGAGCTGTTTTATGCAGTATATTTTTATAGAGACCTACATTGTTCGGATGGTATAGTTTTTCTTAAATATCCATTTTAAGCACTAGAGACCAAAACTTGTAAAGGGAAATAATTATCTTCTAAATCTGTGAAACTATACTCCAGGATAATACTTCGCTGGCTCTTCCTGCTGCTGATTGACATTGTTTGCTACAGCTTAATGTATTATCCACAAGTTCCCCAGGTCCTGCTCCACCAAGGACTTGCCTAAATGAGTCCCATTAAAAGTATCAGTAGCATGCATATTTTAAAATCCAAAATGCATAACCTTGCATTTATCAACACTGAATCACATCAGCCATTCCAAGTGCCAGTTTGTCTAGAACCTCTGGTGAGGATGCCACATTCTGTATGGAATTAAATGACCTGTATAGTTTTGCATCATCAGCAAACCAAGATATGATACTCACAATGCCCCCCTCCCCCCAGCATTCAATATTGAGCCCACGTTTAGGGACATATTTATCAAGGGTCCAATTTCAAATTCAGAGCAACCAAAATTAAGTTGAATTTTTCTTTTTTTGGTCAAATAGGTCAGAATTCGGCAGAATTCTAATCGTTCGAATAGAAGGAATAGCGCATTCGATTCCATTGTCCACCAATTGACTCCAAATAGGTTCTAGGAGGTCTTCCATAGGCCAAAACAGCAATTCGGCAGGTTTTAGATGGCAAATGGTCGAAGTCGAATTTTTAGAGACAAATTATTATCAAATTCAAATCAAATTTGGACTATTCCCTAGTCGAAGTACACAAAAAAATAGCTTGAAATTCAAATTGTTTTCATTTGAAAATTCACCTTGACCTTTGATAAATCTGCCCCTTAATGTTAATTAATGACTTGGGGGAGGGCAATGAAAATAACAGATCTGTGTTTGCAGATGAGACATTAATAATGCTATAATAACACTATTCTAAGCAGATAAAGTATGATTTTTTTTTTCCGGTTTAATTGTTTTTATTGTTTTTCATATTAAACAAGCAGGATTTTAAATCAAAGATCAAAGCTATACAATGAGGCAAACCTATACAACTTGTTGTGGCTAAACGCACAGAAAGGAAAATAAAATCTAGTTTTTAATTGGTGATGCCACCTAAACAATTTACTAGATTACAAACGAGTAAATTAAACCAAAACCAACAACCTAACTACTGACTACTGTCAGTGAAATGTTAGCAAGATTCTACAACCATACAACAAGGAATGAAAACTACATTTTATGGACACACCAGATAAATTATAACCGTAACAAGCCCAGAGTACATGGTTTGAAGCTAGATTCAATATGGTCCCAGAATATTGACCACGTTTCGATAAATCTTCTTTTTAGATGGGGTACTGCTGATTTAATCCTTATTGCTTCTTGCCAGTAGAGATGATTTAAAAGGACTATATATCAGTTAATGTAGGAGTGGATTCAGATTCAGCCAATTTAAGAACAATAATTTCTTAGTAACGGCTATAAATAAAATTAGGCTGAACAATAAATCACTTTGGGGTTTTGGTAGCCCCTTCGGATCGAGTCTTGGAGAATCCAGATGTTTGTTTTTTTTAACAAGAAACATGTTTGGGGTTATTTTTCTAATTTTTTAAAATAAAAAAGTCCAACCAAACTAGAATCCACGATTTGACCTTATTTATTATTTTACAAAATATGATTCAATTGGATTGGGGGAAACTCGATAAAATCAAGTGAAAACCCAAACCTTTTTTTCAGAGGTTTTTCCCAAATCTCTCCATATTTTCTGTCTTTTTCCCAAAAAGCCAGATTTTTTTGGATTTTTGCCTGAAAAAGTCACATTTTTGGGCTAATTACAAAAAGACCAGAGAACTTCTAAATAGGATAGGGACCTCTACCATTGACTTATATACAACCTCGGAATGGCGGATTTTCAGATTTTGACTTTTTGCAGCATCTGACTTTAAAAATTTTGAGTTAAATGATGCATGGGTAATACATTTTTAGAATCTGATAGAGCTCTCCCAGTCAGGTGCGTCTACCTTTACTTCCCACTTCTGCCATTTCTACCTATCTACCCTCTCACATCCTTTTCTTACCCCTTTCCTTTCCACTTCCTCCTCTCTTTCCACTCCACTTTCCTTTCATCCTTATCTCCTTTACTCCCCCTGTTTTCCTTTTGGTTTCTTCTCTACTCATTCAGCAGATGCTTAGTGGGCACTAACTCATGGTTTATAATGCGTCAGAGAAATTTTGCCTGTTCTTGGGATCCTCACAGATTTGTGCCTTACTTTGAGATCACTTGCAAGCGGTCTATCATTTTGGGCTTTCTACGCTCTTCTCTGCTTTCCTTGGTCCAACATACTGTTTAGATCAACCATGTCATGCATGTTGTCATTTATATTTCATGTGCCGCTGTCTGTATTCCTGTTATGAGTTTTCTTTTTCAAAACCAATAAATATATTATTTTAAAATTAAAATATTATGGTAGCAATTACCAAAGTGTTCAAGTTCCTGTACATTTGTGATTCTATTTGGGTTGTAGGTTTAGATGACTACATTTAATTAAATAGCATGATTTCTGGTTAAGTCCTTTGCATTCAATTGTCATGAAGCACATTTGTGAACTTGTTTCCATAGCAGTGCTAGCAGTATTCTTGCTCTAGTCAATATTAGGATAAATAAAACCCTCATTACAAACACTTGCATCAAACTAGCAGCCCCTTTTTCTGTTTGCAAAAGGATTGCACTTTTACAATATCACTATGTTTGATACTACAGGTACTACCATGACCGTGCGAAGGTACTCAATGTCAACATCTCTTATTTCTACCCCTGGTTATTCTAAATCAAGAGTAAATATGAAAAGAAATTCCAGCACTGGAACACTGGATGTGAATGGCACGTTGCAGAATGCAGGCTCTGACAACGGGCAACTGCTGGCCACAGAGAAAGACAACAGAATTAATATACCAGTAAAAGACCTCATCCCCAAGTCAAGCTCTTTCCAGGGACATATGTGTAAATGCAGGTATGATATAGACAATCCATACACTAATAGGTCATCTGTCAAATTTTTTTTTACAAAATTTTATGTTTGTTAAATAAATACAGGGCATGAGCTGGGCAAGCAAGTGTATTAATACATGTATTTATTGGCATCTTCCACTTCCAAATCATACAGCTGGGAGAACAGAAACTGACCTGCAAAGCCTTAGCAGCGTATTTGTGATGCAGAATAAATAATAGTCATTGTTTGCCTTCAAGAATTTTTGCCTTCAAGAATTTTATTATTAAATTCTATTTTTTTTAAACTCGGGTATACAGGATCGACCCAAAAACTCGAATCAAGTTTTTTTCTTCGAAAAAACTCGAATGTCAGGAAGGCTGCAAACAACTCCCAGGACGTCTTCAATAGGAGGCTAAACAGCAATTTGTCAGGCTTTAGGTGGCAAATACTCAAATTTGAATTCTTAAAGGGCCACTGTATGATAATCACTGTATCTTGAAAATCAAACTAGAATCAAATTTTATAAATTCCCAAGTCGAATTTGACAGTTTTGTCTCATAATACTAAAAATAATAAAACTCATAAATGTGGCGCAAATTCGTGGCTGTTGAATTTATTCGCCCATCACTAATGCCAACTAGTGATGGGTGAATAAATTCGTCTGGCACGAATTTGCGGCGAATTCCCGCATTTTGCCACCAGTGAATAATTCATGAATCTCCTGTGAAAGTTCGCCAGTATCAATTTCCATTTTTTTCGTGAAAACGTTCGAATTGCTTGGTTTTTCCGTGAAAACATTCGAATTGCTCGATTTTTTTTTGAAAATGTTAGAATTGCTAGATTTTTTGTGAAAATGTTCAAATTGCTCGATTTTAGTGAAAACTTTCGATTTCCCCATTTTTTTGTGAAAAAATACAAATTGCTCGAATTTTTAGTAAAAACGTTCGAATTGCTTGTTTTGTGGTGAAAACACTCGGAATTGCATATTTCGTGAAAACTTTCGAATTTCACCATTTTTTCCGTGAAAACATTCGAATTTCAAGTTTTTTTAATGAACTTTCCGATTTCATGATTTTTTGCACATTTTTCGGCATTTTGCGAATTTTGTGGGAAATCCGCAAATTTTGCTAAGAGAAACAGTAGAAATTCGCCCATCACTAGTTGTCATCTTTATATAAGGAACAATGACAGTAATGCACAGTTACTAACAGTCCATCAACCCATAGCCAGACATGAGCATTATGTTGTTTAATGAATTAGTGCAGGAAACATTGTTTTGGGGACTATGGGGACGTGAACAAGTGTAGTACATTTATGGGATTTTTTATCAGTTTATCAGATAAAGGATCCTATACCTGTACTAGGATGAATGTGCATAGCCTATATTTATAGCCATTGTTTCCTTTACATAGAATGTTTATAGAGAGACAAGAATTTTTTTTCTCTGAAATAATAAAACACTACCTTGTATTCAATGTTAACTAAAATAGACTGTGGTGGCAAAATAAACCTTATTTTGATTTATTTGATGTAAAAATTAGTTTCAGCAGCATCTTGGGACAACAATGTTTAAATTTAGCTTAGAAAACATTCTGATAGTATAAGGCTTCACATGCAGTATTTATTGTGCTTTGTTATGAACTTGATTATTTGGGAAAGCTGCTAAGTTGAATGCTGTTCATATAGCTAATAAATCCAAAGTGATTTAGCTTATCTGACCCCCAATGTTTTTCCCTAGGGGCAAAGTAATGGCTGTTACATTTCTGTTGCCAACGGATATGAAGAAATACCAGGAAAGCCAAAAGACTTTGAAGGGCTCTGAAAATCAGTGCAAAAATCATTTGAGCCCTATCATAGAAAAGGATCCATGAGCTGGTGAATTTTTTTAAGCCCCATCTGACTCATTCCCATGAGCCTATAGCTTGGAATAAGGTTACATTTTTTACACAATGCTCTGGACAAAGCAATTGCTCTGGGTCTCCAAACCATTGTTATTTGAAACCCAAAGCCATTTTTTTTTAAAAATAAAAAGAACAATGTTGTGATCATTCATATTGTTTTTCAATGACTTAAGTATCTCATTTGCTGGTATTTCTCTTGGCTGTTTAATACAGTTGACCTTGCTACATTCATACATTTACCTTGTGCAGAATAACACCCTAATGTTATAACTTTGAAGCTCACCTATATGTATATAATCCAGTGATACAAAACAGCGATGCATTATTTGTATGTAACATTGATACATCTGATACACACCTGCCAAATCTTGTTGGAGCTCAAATAGGTTAACAATAAACAATATTCTGAGAGAAAGTAGAGGATCAACAGTAATAACCAGAAATCAATGTAGAGTTAGGCACTCACAGAAAAAGGGCAGTAAATGAACGACAATATGTGTTTTGGGTTCAATAAATAGCAGTAAGTCTGTATGGAAAAGCCTGATGGGTAAGGACCACATCAACCTCTGGATGTCCTCTCCTGACGGATCTGCACAGGTTCTCCAAAGACTTTCCCAAACAATCTGATCTTTAAGTGCAGAGCTGAACAAGAATTTTAATGCCTTGGACTAGACGTATTTGTCATGATTGGGATTTTATTATTAAAAAATAATTATGTCATACATAGAGATCTGTTGCGATGCTGAGGGCCTTAAAAATCTATTGAAAGATCACATTCAGCCTACAGTCAAGCTTAAGTATAACCTATAACCAGATAGCACAAAAGTGGCAGAAAGGGGTCACCTGACTGAATTTTGAGGTCCCCATTAAGGTCTGTAGGAATTGTTAGCCACAAATGGAGCAAAAGTTGGGTAAGTGAATCCCTCTTTGGGGTATATTTATCAAAGAGTGAACTTTCACTTTCACCCATTGATAAATAATCTTTTAAAAATCCCATAGAAATTAATGGAGAGTGACGGAATTTCACTCTAGAGGACTGCGGGGACCTCTAACTTCATTCTTTGATAAACATACCCCTTTGGCTTAGCTACATCTTTAAAGGGTCGAAATTGTATTATCTCATTCTTTCCAGTTGTTATTTGTTATCTTGAATAACCTTGGGGTCAGAGAAATAATCAGCTCTGCCATGAAGTTTCTTCAATTGCACTAGACTGGGGAATTCCAGCTCCTTTACTCATAACATCTCACCCTGTTTTGTTAAGGGTTTTTTGCCACTGCCAAGTTTCTACCTCAAAAAGCAGTCCTGTTGTCACTGCTAAAAGGCATGGAAATGAAAAATGTACTCTATTTATTTACAAGTGAGTAGTAAAATCACATATTACTTTGTGGTGTAGGCGCAGGTTATGTTGCCAAGGGAGCCTTCTTAATCTGTGTATATTTGTTTATTCATTTTAATGGGACATACCCTGCTGTTCTTCATTAAAGTACCCAGTTAATTTATAGAGTGCTGGGGCCTCTGGTGGTTACACAGAATATTTGATGAACAGAAGGGTTTTAACAGAGAGCCAACTAACCATGGAAATACACTGTATTCACATTTTTATTGCTTTCAGAATTGATCAGTTTACAGGACTAGTAACACCAAACAAAAACAAAAGAAAATTTGCATTGACACACCAGTTATTCATATCCTATACATGTAAAATGCTCTATTTAAAGCAGACATCCTGTCTTTATTGCAGTCTGCTTTCTATAGGCTAGTGACACACGCTAAGATTTGGGGCGATTTAGTCTCCCGGCGGCAAATCACCTCTTCTTTGGGCGACTAATCTCCCCAAAAAGTCTCCCCGCCAGCTAGAATCTAAATCGCCTGCGGGATGGCACTTGGAGCTCTTTGTTTTCCAAAGTTGCCCGAAGTTTCCTTGTGAGGCAACTTCGGGTGACTTCTGAAAACAAAGTGCTCCAAGTACCATCCAGCCAATGATTTACATTCACCGGGCACTTAATTTGTCTGCATCTTAGCATGTGTCACCACCCTAAGCTTTGTTGTGTTCAGCCATTTCATATGCGCTTCTGTTTAAATAAAATCACACCCAGTCTTTTAACCAATTGTGTTCAAAGGAGCCTTAAATTGGCCAAACCGTGGAGCTCTTCTCATCGGGCTAGGTCACCAAACTAGTGGATCTCTGTCTGATTTGGCCGCCTATGCACTGGAACATTGGTCTGTAGGCCAAAAATATGATTATACTGTGGGAGATTGGGGTCAGTCAGACAAGAACTGCATCAACAAGTGGTTAAACCCTGGTGGGATTTTCAAACCTGCCCAATAGATACATGGCAAGATATAAGATGCGGTCTTAAAATACATGTGATCTGAGAGAGAACAGGATTCTACATAAATGAGTTTGATGATCTGAATTTCCTCTCATCCTCTCTTTGTAGGTTAATAAGTTCATACTTATGTTTCCAGGATACCATGCAATACGTGGCTGTGCTAATGAAGCATGAAACAGCTAGGCATGAGTGTGTTCCTTTAATTACTGCTGCCTGTTTAGCTCATTTCAGTCACGTTTAACCATACCTGCAGCGGAAATTTACATTAAAATACCATGACTTTGTGGTGGATTCATATATTTGTTTTAGCTGGTGGCTGTTATAGCAGAAGACAGAAATGTGACGTGACAGTTCTGTTCTGGGGCTTGTCCTTGTCTGAAACGACTGTGTTGGGAAGAGGATCCTCTGCTGAGTGCTGGGAACTTGGCACGCTCACGTAGCTTCTCGATTTACCTGCAATAGATTCTGTGTCCATCGTTATTATACAAACCAGAAAAACTTAAATTGTATTATAGAATATTTTATACCATATATGTGACCTATTAGAATCACAAATGATGTTATATTAAGCAGATAAAGTAGCATTCTTATTATTTTTAGTCTCTTGTGAACTTGACCTTAGACCATTAGATGATTACCATAACTAATGTAGAGCTGCAAGAATGTATTACTCACTCTGATGATCGGTTAAATTAGAAGGTAGAAATATGGCTTACACTTGGCACTCAAGCCATGAGGCCTTAAAGGAATTGTTCAGTATAAAATAAAAACTGGTTAAATAGAAAGGCTGTGCAAAATAAAAAATGTTTCTAATATAGTTAGCCAAAAATGTAATATATAAAGGCTGGAGTGACTGGATGTGTAACATAATAGCCAGAACACTACTTCATTAACCAATCAGTGACTTTAGGGGGGGGGCACATGGGTCATAACTGTTGCTTTTGAATCTGAGCTGAATAATAAGGATCAATTGCAAACTCACTGAATAGTTATGTCCCATGTGGCCCCCCTTCAAGTCGCTGACTCAGAGTTAGAGAGCTGAAAAGCAGGAAGTAGTGTTCTGGTTATTATGTCAGACATCCAGTTACGCCAGCCTTTATACATTACATTTTTTACACTGAACTTTTCCTTTAAGTTTGTGAGGCATGGCAGGTGTAGGTGCTAAATGAGACCAATGGTGGGCTGATCAAATAAAGGGATCAAATTAATGGGTCGAAATAAAGGAATCATTGAGAAATGGAAAAGGATGTATATGATATAAAACCAGATGGTTCTACACAGGGTTGCTTCTTGCGCAAATGACACATTTATTTTCTTGCTTGGATGTATAGAAATGATTGCCCCAGCTGAATAGTATTTTGGATAATGTGACTAGAAGAAAAGACTATGGGGCAAATTCACTAAAGATGGAATTTTCACCAGTGAAGGCTCTGCCACACTTCGCGCCACTTTACCAGACGCAAATTCGCTACCATTGCGCTAATTCACTAAAATGCAAAGTTGAGACTCAGAAACTGAACGCTGGCAAAGTTTCGCTACCTTTAATCCATCCATCCATCATCATAGCGTTCAATTCTGCCTAGCGAAACTTCATTAATAATCTTACGCTTAGGTCAATTTGAATAGGGCGGGTACACATAGGTCATGTATCACTTATTATTACACATGTCCAAGGAAATAAAATAAATACAAATTATATTGCCCTAGACATGAGCCCACCCTTAAACAAATGTGGCCTGCCCCTCAAATTAGTTAACACATTATGTTAACACATAAATCTTTAATAGTTGGGACTTTTGAAGGCCTGCGTTTTTAAGAACTTTTATGACTTTCTGACATACAGGATATGATGTCACTGACATAAGATTGAGGAGGATGAAGCTTCATTTTATCAGTTCACCAGGTCTAAGGTGCAGAAGGAAAGCAAAAGAGGTGAATTTGCGGAGTAAGAATCGCTCGCCTGAGAGCGAATTTGTCTGGCGATAGGGTGCGAAACTACGCTAGCAATGGTCTCTTTCACTAGCGAATTGTCCTCTACACCTGTTAGTAAATTGCCAATATCCTTGCGGATGAGATTTCAGACGAATGCTCACTAGCGACGGCCACTTCACCCTTTAATAAATCTTTCCCAATGGGTCTTTGAGAAATTACTTATTGCTAAGGTATAATTATCTGACACTGAAGTCTAGGGATGGGCGAATTTTTTCGCCTCGTTTCGCCGAAAAAATGACGCCCATAGACTTGTATGGAGACGTGCGTCAAAAAAAAAAAAGACGCGCGACAAAACAATTTCGCCGCGCAACAATTTTTTTTGACGCCCATAGACTTTAATGGGCGTCTGCGACATTTCGCCGGCAGCGAATTTTTGGCAAAGCGAAACGGGTCAAATTCGCCCATCCCTGCTGAAGTCTACAGGGAACAGTCCAGAGTATGCATGAACCCCAGGGCTCATATCTACATTAAACTATAGAGACCTATATCTATACACTGATAGTTCATTGATATTTTCTATTAGAAAAAAGATCCCCCACTATCTCTCTTTAATGTCTTTTAATATACTTGTAAGGGAGCTAGCACATGGGCAGATTCGGGGAGATTTAGTAGCCTGGCGACTAATCGCCTCTTCTGCGGGGCGACAATCTCTACGGACTGCCTTCCGCCTGCTATAATGAGAAAAAGCCAGTGCCAATGCACTCGCGGCGTTCAATTTCCAAAGTCGCCCGAAGTTGTCTCACGAGTAAATGTTCGGAAATCTAAGAAGCGCAAGTGCATTGGTGCTGGCGTTTTCTAATTATAGCAGGGAGAAGGCAGTCCGGGGAATCTGCCCGAATCTGCCTATGTGCTTAAACCCTAAAGAGTAATCATGTCCCCTAGAAAGTGCATTTTCTCCAAAGAACCCCAACCTTGTCAGTCTTCTCTCATAGTTTACATATTCCATCCCTTTCACCAGTTTAGTGAAGCAAGACATTGCTTGATGTGGCACTCATATATTCATTTGAAAATAATTTTGCATTTATTTACTTTTTAGCTCTTTTACTTCTTGGCATCTTTCTTTGTCCCAGACTTGTAGACTTAAAGGCTTGTAGACTTGATCAGAATAGTGCATTGGTATGATAGGAAGGTTTTCCTGGATATCATCCTCTTGTGCTTCTGTGCAAACAAAATATACACTTGGTTAAGTGAGAAGATGACCATTTCCTTTTTAATATAATTGTCTTTTTGGGAGATTTCACCTCTTGGGGAATTTCTTTGTGTGCTTTTTTTGCTGGTTTCATCATTAAGAGACTGAGAAGATGCTCGTCCTGAATCAGTCTCCTTTATTGCTTGACCCAATATCTCTTTCTCTTTGGCACTCAAGTTTCTAATCAGGAAGTATGTGCGCATCCGGCCTTTTCCTTTCACATCAATTTCTCCCCGTTCTGTTATTTCAAAATCTTTACCCTTAAGGTACCTGGGGAAAATGATTATTTGATTACAAGAAACATAATTTATTCTATTTTAGGCTGTAATTAAATAGATGACGTTTATTTTCTTAAAATACACAAAGGCCATCAATATCCTGTAAATTATATTTTTATAATAGGTGCTTAGCAATGTAATTTCTGTCACATGACTAACAGAAACTTTGGAATTCTATGACCTTTAGCCTTGTGCCTATATGGTCACAGAACTCCTCTATGATTTATAATATCTTTATAATTTACAACAGTCGGTACATTATTCACTGTAATAGTCACCTGAGAGTCCTATGACCTGTAAAAGCCATTCAGTCTTCAGCCTTTATATGGTGGCTAACAATATCCTTTCTGGGCTGCTTAGACATGCAGTGCAATTGTCGTAATCAATAAAGGGGTTATTTACTAAAATTTGGTCTAGCTATTTGGGTCAAAACTCAAATTTTTTGGATTTTTTTTTACTCAGATTTTTCGAGATTTATTAAAGCCCTATGCAGCAAAAAGCCCAAATCCAAAAATCAACCATCTCAGACTTGCTGAGGTTGTGTATAAATAAGTCAATGGCAGAGGCCCTATCATATTTTGACATAATCAATAAAGGGGTTATTTACTAAAATTTGGTCTAGCTATTTGGGTCAAAACTCAAATTTTTTGGATTTTTTTTTACTCAGATTTTTCGAGATTTATTAAAGCCCTATGCAGCAAAAAGCCCAAATCCAAAAATCCACCATCTCAGACTTGCTGAGGTTGTGTATAAATAAGTCAATGGCAGAGGCCCTATCCTATTTTGACATTTCTGTGGTCTGCACCGTAATTAGCCCAAAAAGCCGACCTTTTCGGGTTTTTCAGGCAAAAATCTGATAAATCATGCTTCTCGGGAAAAAGTCCAAAAAAATCATCGAGTTTTTACCTGAACCGATTAAGTCAAGCTTTTATATTCAGAGATAAGGTCAAATCGTGGATTCTAGTTTGGTGGGACTTTTTTATTTACAAAATTAAAAAAAATTCAGATTTTGATAAATAACCCTCTAAATGAGTGTATACAATAAAACATGTTTGGTGGTTCACTTTCTCTAAGATTCTTTCTAGAGTATTCAGATTATGCTTAACTCTGCAGTAAATTATCACTTACCTTTATGTGCTCTACTTCGATTTAGATTTAGTTTTACCTGTATACAGTTGGGCTCAGATGAATCTTATTAGGAACCCCATGACTTTCCATTCTAGAGGCTGTATTGACTGTATCCCCAAATAAGCAATATCGAGGCATCTTTTCTCCAACCACTCCAGCTAGCACTGGACCACTGTGTAAGCCAACTCGAATCTTCATGGAAAGAAGCAAAACAACAAGTCACAGAACTAAAGGACTGTCCTTGCATCAGCTGCAACCCCTGCTGAATTTTCTAGACATATTTTCCAGGGTTAGAGAGGCTACAATGCTGCTGCTGCTGCCAATGGTGCAGCTTAACCCCCTTGAGCTATTTATTATATTTCCCTTTAAAACACAACACACTCAAACAAAAATTTAAAAGTACCCAACAATCTGTTCATTCATATTTCTACTTTATATCCCTACTGTGTTTGCCATCTCCTGCACCATGAGGCATGTTGTTGACTCCAAAGCAGGCTACCCAGGTGCTCACATAGGTTTGGGTACTTGGCAAGGCTCCAGTATTATTTAATAAATAAGCTAAACATGAAAAGTGTTGCTTAACAAATGACAGACTATAAACTCACTATATTACAGCTATAACAGAGATACACGCAGCGCAGTCAGTGGTGTTACGAGATGTTGCTGGACCCCACAGCAAATTCAATTTAGGGCCTCAATATAGTTGTAAGTTAACACTTTCTACTACAATATATTAAAAATGCCTATTACTTAGGGCTTCACTGCAACCGTAGGTCCTGCTTCCTCTGTAGTCACACCCATGAGCACAGCAGTGATTGGCTGTTACACTTAAGCTGGCCATAGACGCAACGATCTGATCGTACGAATCGAGGATTCTTATGATTTTCGGACCATGTGTGGAGAGTCCCAACATTTTTTGTCCCACGGAGATCGGTCGTTTGGTCGATCAGACAGGTTAAAAGATTTCTGTCAGCTGCCGATAATTTCTCTGCATGTATTGCCGATCATACGATATTCAGTGGCAGACTGTCACCAGCTTTGTCGGACATAACTTTCGCATGCTTGCTGTCAGGGGCAGAACATTGGCTGATTTGTTCTTTTACTCCTTTTTTTGATCTGAATGGTTAGTGGCAGGTCGGGAGATGGGAAAGTCCAATCATTCGAGGATTCGAATGATCGGGTCTTTGCATCTATGGCCAGCTTTATTGACCTTTAGCCCTTAATCAGAACCTGTAGGTATTTTTTAGATCCCCCAAGTAAATTATTTAAGCAGCAAATACCAATGACTCCATTGCATTTACTAGTGGAGGCTACTAAGGTACTTGCAGAACAGCTAAACAGGTGTAAAAAAAGAAGACAAAAAGTTTTTGGAGGAAAATTGTTCTCATGCAGAAAGATCATTTTTGGCAGGTAAAGAAAAAAAAAAAAGATTGGCTTACTTGTATAGGATTCCCATTGACTGGATTTTTCACTTGTTTTGCCATAAGAATCATTCCTAATGCAAAATTTGCAACTCTTTCCGCATGAGAAGAAACAGGTACTGGTACACCACCCACCACCATATACGCATCCCCTATTGTCTCCACCTGCAAAATAGACCATCTGATCATTAACCTTGGAAAAGAATCTTAGTCTGCAACATTCTCTGACCCTCATCTCCAATATGTGCTTTTTTTGACACAACAAACCAACAAAAACAATGTAACCAATTTTTATGTTATTAGTTTCAGGGGGTTATTTAACAAAATCCTTTTTTAAATAAAAAAAGTCTGATCAGACTAGAATCAACGATTTGACCTTATTTTTCATTGGATGGTGTTTAGCAAGTGAGGGAATACAGGGTTATGGAAGATAGCTCATAGTTCAAGTTGATCCAGGGACTAGTCTGATTGCCATCTTGGAATCAGGAAGGAATTATTTCCCCTCTGAGGCAAATTGGAGAGACTTCAAATGGGGATCTTAACTTACTATGTAATCGATTCGGGGAAAAACTCGAATAAATCGTATGAAAAATATTATTGTACGTTTTTTTGGGCTTTTTCCCCAATTCGTAAAATAAATCCCGAAAAATTTGAGTTTAAAAAAATAAATAAAATTGAGTTTTGGCCCAAAAAGCCAACAAACCCCTCAGTGTTGGCTTGAATCTAAGATAGATATGCTAAATGGATCAGAGTCAAAGGAACTCAAGTCAAAAGTTTAAATATTTTTCTCTTTTAACCTACACATAATTTTCAGTGCATAAGCAAAGCTCATATCATTGTAATGAAAACTGGAATAAAAGTAAAAAAAATATCAAAGAGTTTTTAAAAAGTAGGTAAATTGTACCTTGTAAACATCATGAACGGTTGTCAGTCTGTCAAAACGAAGATACATAGAATTCAGCATGAAGACTATCTGGATTGGCTCACACTGAGCACAAATGTTGGTAAAAGTTACAACATCACTAAACAATATTGTGCATTCCTTGAATTCCCCTGTAAATCAAAGGAAGGACATGCAAAATGTACAGTTTAATTCATTGCGCTAATAAATCCAAATAATCTACTGAAAACTGTTTAAAGTTCATGTGAGCAACGAATAGCAGTGCAGACTTGTAAGAGGGGAGGCCATGACCCTGCTCAGCCTCTGGGAGTGACCAAGGGATACAGTGTAGTGGGTAAGGGGAGATTTAAGCTGGAGTTGGAGTTGGGTGCCATTTAATTCTAAGATAGGAGAAGCTGACCACAATTTTAGGTCAGTCAGCACAATGTAAAGTCAAGGATTGGAGGTGGGTTTCTTGCTTTCAGCTTGCTGTTTTGCTAGTTGTCAATCATGTGGCCTGGAGGGTTGGGGTACACCAGTTATTAGTTAGTAATTGGACATATAGGGTGAGGTAAAGGAATTGTCTGACAAAAGGTTCTTGTCACAGCTCTTAGTTGGGCCCTTGCCAGTCTGCCAGGGGTGTGAGTGGGTGCCATGAGAAGGCATATGTTTGGGCAATGGTTTAACCCCTAAGGTGGGTGGCCATCGTTGGTTGGATTGGTGGCAATCTATTACAGGATATGGGCCCTTGGAAATTATCGCTCGGTAGCAGTCGGCTACTTCAGTACAGAGTGAAGGGTGGGAGGTTCTCTGAGCCAGGAAGTTGTAGCTAGATGACATCAAGGGCCATTGTTGGAAGGGCAGACTGAAAGGGGGATCTCTTATTAAGGTTGTGGAACTGATAATAAATAGCATTCTCTCTATAGTGGATCTTCATCCATACACTAATTTCTGTATTTACCTGCCTCTACTTTCTTGCCTTCTTTAAGCTGGTTGGCCACATGTTTTGGAAGCATGGCACAGAGTAACAGTTCAGTCTTCTTCTTCTCTTCCTCTAAATGCTTGGACAGGATTCTCAACTCCTCTTTCTTTCTCTCCAGCTGATTGGAAAGTTCCATTTCTGCCAATCTTTGCTGGTTAAGCAGAATTAGATCACGTGTGACATCATGTGGGGCAATGTCAGAGATGTGCATCTGCCTCTCTTCCAGCTCATGCAAAGTCCGAAGCAGAGGAGAACACAAGTATAACATGCACTCAAGTTTTTCCATCCATATCATTTGACCTTAGTACAAATAATTATGTGCAATTAATAATATATATTTACAGGTTTCCATGTAGCACAGTTATTAAAGAGTAGAATTTAATATGCAAATATGGGGCAGAGAAGAATGACTTTGCAGCTGGTTATACAATTAAATATACACTGATTTGGCAAAGTCACCAAATGAGCAGATCTTAGCCCCTATTGGTCATTTACCCCCTTGGTTCATCTGATAGTTAGCCCAAAGTTCCAATGGTTGGATAATACCGCAAGGCCATTGGAGGACACATCAATGCACCAAATACAGATCTCACAAAACAGGATTTTTAAACATGTCCTATAGATATGGGGCAATTTTTCACCAGATATCATTTGGGCAGCATGTCTTGAAGGTGACATCCAACTAAGTCGGTAGGGGCCAAATCTGTCAATTCTTATTGGTTCATATATATAGACAATCTGTCAAGAAAAATCCGAAGTGATAAAATAGTCCATCTAAACTATATGGCTCATTTACACAGTGGGGTGCAAAGTGCAAAAAACATGAGCAAGTCACTACACATCTTATACTTTGCACCAAGTCCTACATTGAGTGCCAACAGGTGCAATTCTATGTGCTACAGAATAGAAATCAAAGACCTGCACTTTCACAAACAATAAAGTTAGGAAGCACTACATTCTTGAGGGTGGGCTGGAGGAGGGCATACAGAATACCCTTTCTCCTAACTGTGCCGTCAATTCTTATTGGTTCATATATATAGACAATCTGTCAAGAAAAATCCGAAGTGATAAAATAGT
The DNA here is from genome assembly GCA_038501925.1 of Xenopus petersii. Taxonomy (NCBI): domain Eukaryota; kingdom Metazoa; phylum Chordata; class Amphibia; order Anura; family Pipidae; genus Xenopus; species Xenopus petersii. Next base: position 37,511,637 of record CM076681.1, on the reverse strand, counting down.
CCATCTAAACTATATGGCTCATTTACACAGTGGAGTGGGGTGCAAAGTGCAAAAAACATGAGCAAGTCACTACACATCTTATACTTTGCACCAAGTCCTACATTGAGTGCCAACAGGTGCAATTCTATGTGCTACAGAATAGAAATCAAAGACCTGCACTTTCACAAACAATAAAGTTAGGAAACACTGCATTCTTGAGGGTGGGCTGGAGGAGGGCATACAGAATACCCTTTCTCCTAACTGTGCCGTCATTCAGATGAGCAAGTTAGAGTGCACTGGTGGGCACATGGGTCTAAAGAGTCTGTCTTCACTGCATGTCTATGGCAGGATTGTTAATCCAGGAGGAGATGCAGAAAACAGCAATGCCCCAGAAGCAAAGCATAAATTGGCACACTACAACTATTTGTAAATGGGAATTTATAATTTATCCTGTTATATGAAATCTCAGATATATGTAATCATAAACAGGAATTGGTCCATCCATTTGCCATTTATGGTAAACGACGTGTTTTCACTGGTGAAAAATCACAGTCTATGCTCATGCATAACATGCTCCAGAGTGCTGGTTCTTGTGTATCTTCTTAATCTGTGAAATGTTCTATAAACCCTTTGTTAATATATCTCATAATAACTTTCCAAAAAATTTTAACTCACTAATACCATCCAGTAATAGCCTTTTCTATTTACATTTACAATGGGCCAAGATATATTGCAGAAAGTATATGACATTGCATTGCTCAGCATTTCTCTAGGTCTAGCACGACATGTCATGTAGAACATCCAAACTATTACTGCTGTTACAATTTATTAGTTACAATACGTACCTCTCAGCTCAAGCATTGGGCGGTCTCTCCAGGACTCTGGCATCATGTGTCTCTTCGTTTGAAATACAAACTGGCTGTTGATAAACTTTCTGACACTGGAAATGGTTAGCGTGACCTCTGGGTGCACAGTACTGAAGTAATGATCTAATCGAATGCCAGTGGTTTGGAGTCCAGGAACTATCTTTTGAATGCTCACACCTGCTTGCTTCACCCTCAGCTTTTAATGATACAAAATATACACTTAAATAACATTTAAAAGCTCCACAATAGCCAAAAAATCAAGACACTCTTCACCATCTGTGTGTATAGCTTTGTAACTATTACTAAAATAGGGCATCCTCTCACAGTACATGCAAATATTTGTATTGTAAATAAAGTCGTAACTTGGACGGGTTATATGATATATAATGTAAATTTATATCATATATAACATATGACAAGTGCAATTTCTAGGCATAAAAAAACAAAATCCAAAAGAAATAACATGTTCTGAACAGCCTTTGGTAGTTGCCATATATCAAAGTTACTCCTCCCATACTATGCCAAGCCTTGTTTACAGTTGTAGTTTGACAAGTTATGAGGAAGGTATCGGCCCATCAACCCAAAACCTTCTCCGCCAACACATACTGGATCAGTCACATCCCCATCAACTCTTGCAAAACCCATCAAGCAGAATAAAGGTAGCAGCCCAACACAAGATATAGGGACTTGCAGCCATTAATACTCCATTATTGCATTGAAGAATGCATTTCTAGATGCACTTCTTTTTGTAGTCATTGCAGTACTAACAATACAGATTAAATGGGTAATTTAAGAGCAGTGCACAGAAGTCATCTTTGCATGAACTCTAGGCACCATTGGGCCCATTAGCTCTCTGGCACTTCTTCCCCAGGTCTCATGTCTATACATTTATAGTTGTCTGATTCCTTGGTTTTTGCACCAGATTTTTATTATATTATTATGTATTTTTTACTGCTGTTGATTTTTCATTTATAATTAGCAGAGCTGGTGTTGTCATATTTGTAGCACTTCAGCTAATTATTGATTGTGCTTGTCCCATTATTGCATTGTTTATTATCAACATATACAGTTGTGCCTTTCCATTAATGCAGGCTTTACTGAGCTAAATAAATATTTTAACATCAAGATGACTTCAAATTAAGCATGTGTTTGTACAGCACCATTGTATTTGGTGAGTTATTTATGCCTACTGTGTCAAAGGCACACAGGCAGAGTTTGTAACTCTCTTTCTTTCTATAGTTCTCTTTTTCTCTCACTTTCTTACTTCTCTTTCTCTATTTCACTCTTACTTTTAAAAATAAATTTTTTATAAAACTATTTCTTTAAGGTAACAACATGTTGTACCTCTTCATCAAATACAATGTGGAAAGGAAGTCCTTTGCAAAAAGTTTCTACATCAACCCACAAATCCTTGGGATACACTGGACGAAATTCCCTTAGCATTCGACCTTTAAAAAGAAAAACACATTATTGTTCATCATATATATTGCACAGAAATCCTTTCATCCCTATTCCTACTGCTATTGTGTAATAGGAACACTAGGTTTTGGGCAGTAGGTGGCAGATGATAAAGTTGACTTGTTGGAAGCTGACTGCTAGGACTGGCGTGACCCAGTGTCATCATGATTCCAGCATGGACACCTATATCATCATGCTGGCACTGTGATGTGAGGTTGTTGTGGTTGTGGCTCATCTGTACCAAATTCTAAAAATACAGTCTAAACAATAGGTTCAATGCCCTGTTTTAAATCTTAGTTGCTGGGTTATTATATTTTATGACATTTCTTTGATACTCCAAGTTCTTATTCCATACGTGTCCCTAACCACCCTGATTTCTGTCTGTTCTGGCCTGTGCCAAAACTACTAACTTGTATGCCTTGCTACTGGACTTTTGATATATTCCTCCTGAGTTTGACTTCCAGGTGGGAAAGGCCCTTAGCACTGAAACTACTCCACTCAACCCCAGGTTCCAGAGGCACATGAAGGGGATACAAGCAGGGCCGGATGTACAGAGCAGGCACCCCTAGGCCTTCTGGCGTTCATCGACCTGGTCCTCTCCTCTTCCTTTGTGCACATGTGCAGATTTTCAGCATCTGACTACTGGGGTTTGATGCTCAGGAACTTTTAAAAACTATTGTATCTCCTGCAAATCACCAGTGCTTCTGAACCAATGCTGGTATGGTTTGGCAGCTTGCGGCCCCCTTAAAATTCTGCCGCCCTAGGCCCAGGTCTTTGTGGCCTTTCCACAAATCCGGGCCTGGATCCAAGAGTAATAATATGGCTACTCTTCTTCTCTTTTAAAGTCCATAAGCCTAAAGGAAACTACCTGACCCTCTTGAATCAATATGACCCTCCTTCAGAGACTAAAATGCCACAGAGATTACTTTTCATTAGTCCTTAACACATGCATGTGTGCTTGTCTCTTTAAACGTGTACTAGAGTATGTCATTTCACTGTTATCTGTACATATTACTTCTAGATATATACATAAAACATATAAACATATATCATTATATACACTGCTGAAACTTTATATAAAACATTTGTTCAAAGAATTTGTACCTCTTCCAAGATGAACTATGCCCCTTATTGTCGCCCAATGATTCTTCTTTACAGGACAAACAGAAACTTGTTTTTTCCTGTCTCTGTACTTGTGATAAGTGTTCTCAAAAGTCTGTATGCCAATATAAAAAAAGTAGTAAATCTTCTAAACACATGTGCTATAAACAGGCAATACAAGAGGTATGTTATAAAAACAGTAGTGGCTAGAGGAGATTTCAAATGTGAAAAACAACACAGTAAATGACTTGTTTATGTACCAGTAGTGCACAGAACTGTGCAGGTATATCTTAGTTAACCAATGTAACAGGCTTTTTTGGGTTAAAGTTTCTCTTGTCATAACAATACTATAAATTTATGAAGAGAATGGTGTTGTCATTCTTAATTCCAGAACTGTAAATAACAACAGCCATTAATTAATCCTCTGTCAATTTAATTGACCTTCATGCTGAGCCCACAGCTACAGTTTTGGATTCCCAAATGGGGGCAGGACCTTCAAGTCCAAGAATAATATTTATAAAACTCACACAACAACCTTATTTGCAATCAAAAGGAAAAATGGCAGCACCATCTGGATGTGATTTCTGTACACACTGTAATAATTGCAGGCAAATAATCCTCCATACCAATAGCTTCTATTACTGTGCACAAGAGAGCAGGGTTTTATATAGCAGCCATAACTCAAATAAACTAACCTGTTTCAAACTATTACAAACAGTCACAACAGAATTTTATATTTCTGGGAATGAAGCAGATGTCAATATGGCATTCAAGTAGGGTTGCCGCCTGTTTGTTTTGAAGCAGTAAGATTTTGTAGGGATTGTCTGGGTCAGCATATGTAGGGGATTTAGGATTCACCTCTGATGAAGTGCCAGAAAGACGCATGAAACGTGTCAGGTGACCTAACATGTCATAGAGTAGGAGTACATCTGTAAAGGATGCCTGTTTGTTGTTTTAATTATCCCAATAAAGCTGGACAGTTATTTTTATCCCATGCGTGTGGAATGGCTTTCTCACCCACTAAATCCCCTACATATGATGTCCACTGGAATGGAGACCAGCATGAGGGAACCAGCACACCATTGGGATTGGACACAATGGAAGAGTGGCCACAGCACGGGCATGTGAGTTCCCTTTTTTTCTAAATCATTGTCTGGGTCAGAACTTCCTGGTTGAGGTTTCAGAGGTCTAAAATATTGATCCCCAACGAGTGGCTTGTGAGCAACATGTTGCTTACCTATCAGGTGGATGTTGCCTCAAAACAGATGCTTATTTTTGAATTCCTGACTTGAAGGCAAGTTTAGGTGCATTAAATAACAGGTGTACTGCCAAATATAACTTCCTGACATTTGCCAGTCCACTTGGTTTTGGTTTGCCAGTCCATTTGGTACCAAATAACCACTTATAGTACTTATTGGGCGCCCCCTAGAAACTTTTTTCATGCTTGTGCTACTCCCTAAATTTTATTAATATTCAAATGTTGCTCACGGGTAAAAAAAATAAGGTTGGGGACCCCTGATCTAAAAACTGATGAGCAGCTGTCTGATTGACTAAAAATTGAGCCTTTCATACAGCATCGTAACTCCACCCCCATGTGTCATTGGTTCACTACCAGTGTCATTGACTCTACCCTATTGCCATTAGCTCCAACCTATTACATTGTGCAGGCCAACCCTCTCCAGATGGTCTCCAGGTAAAAAGCGACAATGCTACATTAAATATGTTTTCCATTATAAGCAAAGGAATGTTTAGTCACACATAAAATAATGCAAGTTTTAAGTATTCTGATCAGTCCAGTCCCCAAATCAATTAATGCTTGTTTTCATTATACATGCGCTAGAGCTCCTGTTTGGTTATTACACTGAAGCAAACTTAACCCATTTTACATATACAGTATATACTGTATATATTACCCACTTTGAATTATTGTCCAATCCTATAGAAATCACTGTTGGCAAAAGAAAGAATACACAGTTCAGGAAAGAAATAAGGAACAAATAGCAGTAACAGCAGGTAGTATTTAAAGGAATTGTTCAGTATAAAAATAAAAACTGGGCAAATAAATAGGCTGTGCAAAATAAAAAATGTTTCTAATATAGTTAGTTAGCCAAAAATGTACCGGGTAATGTATAAAGGCTGGAGTGACTGGATCTCTAACATAATAGCCAGAACACTACTTTCTGTAACCAATCAGAGACTCGAGGGGAGGCACATGGGTCATAACTGTTTGCTTTTGAATGAGTAAGCAGAGCTTCCATAGGCAGCTCAGTGAGAGATTTCCAAAGGTGCAATTACCAGTGACTTATTCATGTTAGCCTATAGCTGTGCTGGAACTGTAGCCCCAAACTGGGGTTTCTCTATGTGCAATAAAGTTTTCTTACGTTTCCCTATTGTCTTTTTTCACCATTTACTGCATGTACAAATAGGTGCTTTGTATGTACAATACAAGTGTCAGAGCAGAAAGGGTCAAATTTAACCCTTCTGCATGTTGCAGCAATTATCTATATGCTGGGGGTAACCCCCTCTGAATGCATGTCCATTGGCCTTGGAATCCCCATGCTCAGGAAATTGTTGTGGCAGTTACCGGGGTGCATAGGCCTAAGATGCTGCTTGAGGTATGTAATGTACAAACAAAATAGGTATTTCAATAAATCACACTTTACAAAGATTAAAAAAGACATATAGCATAGCTAAACAACAATCCTAATATTGTAGGCAATATTTAATAATACAGTATATGATGTTGGTTTCACTAAAAGCAACTTAAATTAATATTATCTTTAAAAATGGCCCCTTTAATGGAGCTCCCCATGGATCTGCGATGGTCTCTGTCCATGTTTTAAGTGTAGGGTGGGTGTGTCGTAACAGTCCCTGCCTGGTCGGTGACAACGTAGACAAAATCACGTGACTCAACGTGAGTATGATACGTAGCAGAAAAAATAATAAGCTGCACTCGACAACTGAATTGGTGTACACGGAGGTACCTCCAAACTTTTATTTATGCGGAGTACATACATGCCCCCTTCATGTGATGTACCTTGGTGTACACCAATTCAGTCGTCAAGTGCAGCTTATTATTTTTTCTGCTACGTAGCTGTTGATTGGTTCCTACCACCCCCCCTCCACACAAACACAATAGTTGGGTGGGATTAGTTTAGGTTTTTGTGGAAACATTTCTATAGTAACCATCAAAACTACTTTTTAAGTACATCTATATTTAAAGTATAATGCATTCTTGTTTTTTACATAATATGTCTCCTTTAAATCTGATTTGTGCCGTTCCATAGATTCTTTTCAGACTGCAAATACCTTACCTTATTCTTAATGCCTTGGGATACAAGTGGGGGCTTAGTGGGGCATTTTGTAGGAAAGGCTGGCTTCTGTGTGACCAGAAAAACAACGTGTTCTTTCTTTCCTGTGCGCTCCTCTTCATCATTCTGACTGATTATTTCCATTGAAATTTCGGTTTTGAAGAAATCCATTGCCACAGCTCCCATGATGCCTGCAGGAAACATGCAAATAAAATAATAAAGTCTTACATGAAGTGAAGAGCAGATCGGTCCCATTTGCCTTCACCAAAAATTCACAAAACTTTATAAATTCTCCAAATGCATTAAAGTCAAGGGGTGCTTTTTTTCCGCTCAACTTTTTCAGCTCACAATTGGAGTCTGTGGACGTTTTTTGTTGCAAAACCTGATAAAAAATTTTGTTCATCACTGTACTAATGCATTATTTTATCTGGGTGCACCGACCAGGATGAAATAATTCACAACAACCCTGGTTCACCCGAATCCACACTTAAGCTGGCCATAGATGCAAAGATCCGATCGTACGAATCATCGTACCATCGGACTTTCCCATCTCCCGACCCGCCAACCAAAGCTAGTGACAGTCTCCCACTGAAAATCGTACGATCGGCAATACACGCAGAGATATTATCGGCAGCCGACAGAAATTTTCTAACCTGTCCGATTGACCAAACGACCGATGCCGGACGAAAAATGTCAAGACTCTCCACACACGGTCCGAAAATCGTACGAATCCTCGATTCGTACGATCAGATCTTTGCGTCTATGGCCAGCTTTAATCCACTCCCCTCCCTTTGTTGTGTAAGCCAGAACAGGAGGAGACTATAGGATTTAGCAATGCTTTACACTGAGAGGGCAGAGGTGTCTTTTTTTTTTTTTTGACTAATTTAGCTTTTTCTCGATTTTTTCAGACTGTTGGGTATGGTCTAATTTACCCTAGCAACCAGGCAGTGGAGTGAAAGAATGAAATATGAATATAAGAGGGCCCTGAATAGACAGATAGATTTAAAAAATCAATAACAATTACATTACAACCGCACAGCAGGGATGGGCGAATTTGACCCGTTTCGTTTTGCCAAAAATTCGCCGCTGGCGAAATGTCGCAGACGCCCATTAAAGTCTATGGGCGTCAGAAAAAAATTGCCGGGCGGCGAAATTATTTTGTTGCGCAGCTTTTTTTTTTTTGGACGCACGTCTCCATACAAGTCTATGGGCGTCATTTTTTCGGCGAAACGAGGCGAAAAAATTCGCCCATCCCTACCGCACAGAACAAAAGTTTTTTTAGCTTCCTAGAGCTAGAGGCAGCATAAGGCAAATTTAAAATTTATTCCTGATTCCTATACATTTTACCTTGCAGAGTCATACATATATCTGTAAACAACACAATATGGCTCGTCACAAACTGGATACGATTATATTCTTTATTGGCCCTTCCATAAACCAGGCACATAGAAAGTTTTTACCTGGAACTATGTGACAGAGGCCTCTTCTGTCTGAATAATAATGCAGGTGCATGGATCCATCCCCATTCATCTCTACCCTAAAGGATGGGGCATTCATTTCCTGTACATCAAGGGAACAGAATAAGTGCCAGTAAAGATGCCATCACAGCAAAGAAATATGCATTCTTAAGCAAAAATGATAAAACAACAAAATGGAAGTGAAATTTGAGCAATATTTGGAGTGGTAAAGGTTGCCTTAGGCTAAGGCCACACTAGGCGATAGCGCCGCGATTTGACTTTAAGACAGGTGTTCACTATGGAATCTTTTTTCTATTGTCGCTCGAAATCGCCTAGCGAGGCAACAAAATGGAAGTGAAATTTGAGCAATATTTGGAGTGGTAAAGGTTGCCTTAGGCTAAGGCCACACTAGGCGATAGCGCCGTGATTTGACTTTAAGACAGGTGTTCACTATGGCGATCTTTTTTCTATTGTCGCTCGAAATCGCCTAGCGAGGCAATTTCGAGCGACAGTAGAAAAAAGATCGCCGCGTGTGTTTTTACGCCGCGATTCCCCATAGACGCCAGCGCAAAAGTTTCCCCAGCGATTGCGGATTAAAAGTCGCGGCGAAAAGTCGCCGCGAGTCAAATCGCGGCGCTATTGCCTAGTGTGGCCCTAGCCTTATCCTGCTATACTGTACCAGCTATAAACATAACTAATCAATATAATTCCCACTTATGTGACCATATAGGAAAATAGATTGTACATTATTCCTGTGTGACACTAGAGGTCATTAGACCCACAGCAAATTATATTTTAGGGTCCTCTGTCCCTCAGCGCTGGGAAATCTGCACCGGGTACTGTTACACTGTATGGAATCCTTGAATTTACATGTTAACTGAGCCATGCTATATGACTAGGAAGGCTGTGTTCTAATGCTCCAATGAGTGACATAAAGGTGCTACAGTAAAGATGCTTCTTCTATAATAAAGATGCTGCTTTCATATCAAGGTATGTATAAATCTCGTCATGGAACAATAAAAGTCTAAACCTTTATGAGTGTGTGTTCATGCAGATCCTGCACACACACCCACAGGCACGTGAATGGTCAGGATGCTGCTAACTTTTTTTAAGACACCTGTCTGGTAAAACTGATGCTTGATGCCAATGCTATTAATAGGGATGTAAGATAAAAATATATAGGGGAGATTGTTCACTTTTTCTACTCAAGAGTGCCATGGGTCACGCAAGAGTTTTTGAGTTACATAACCAATGTGGTGTTGTCAGTTGCCTGCCAATTACTGGAATGCAAAGGGTTAAATTTCACGTAAAATTATTTCTTTACCCCAGGAGGAAAATGGGGAACAAGGTGGTCCTCTATAGCTTTCCCTTTGCCTCTTATGTAAATGCAGCTGGTCAATATCAATAAAGATGGCAAAGAAATCAGAAGGGAATATTTTACTGCTCCATGGAGCTAAAACCTCTCTCTGATGTTGTTTGTTTATTTGCACTAAATTAATTATTAGTTCCCAGTTGTGTGTCTGTTCCCTGTTCTAAGGTATTATGTAAATAGTACAGTGATCTATCTATCTATTTCTATTTATCTCTATCTATCCATCTTCCATCAATCAATCTATGATAGATTAGATAGATAGATAGATAGATAGATAGATAGATAGATAGATAGATAGATAGATAGATAGATAGATAGATAGATAGATAGATAGATACGTATTTACATCTCACATCTACACCAAGCTTAATGGAGGCACGTGACATGACCAGGAACAAATCATGAGAATGAGTCCCATTAACTTTCCATAGTGAACACCTGTCTTATGGAGTGCACTGACAGTGTGTACTGCATGTCATATCCAGTTCTATTTATGGTTTCCAGGAACGACAGCACTTGTTTTTGCTGCTAATTAACTTAATATCCAATACAGAACATGCACAGGTCACATGGGAATTTGCAGTGCTTACCAACTCGTAGAAAGGCAAATGTGTTAAACCTTTAATTATGCAACATGATCATACCTGCAAACTATTTTCAAAGTTTGGAAGGTCATGTAATTACATATTTACATTAAAAAATATTTATATGTTATTCTGTCCCTTGGATGGGCCTTGGGTGCACCTTGTATATATGTAACTTTTTTTTTTTTGCTCTCTGAAAACATCTAAAAAAAAATGATCGAGAATACATTTTTATAGTAAACCATCACCAGAATTCTCAACAACTCTTGTGAATTGTGGCTTAAGTGGAGTGTTGATGCTGAATAAGAATGGGCAGTATGTGCTGCTTCAAATTAAAAATGTTACCCATAACCCAGCACTGGATGATATCCTGACTTACCTGGTAGGAGAGTGACAGATAACTGTGTAAAGCATCCAGGTTTGCTATGAATTCATAAAGGTCCCCACCCAGAGTCCTCAACATGTGGTCATAGCCTGACTTTTTGCAAAATTCAAAGAAATATTCACCAAACTGGCACAATACTGCCTCTGGTGAAACATCTGGAGATTAGAAAAAGAACAATAATTAGGTGGCAGCAAACATAACAGAATACTGAAAAGAGCACCATATATTTAATCTGCAGAATTTATTAAACTCGCTTGCTAATGGCAGTTTTGTCAGACTACAGAAATTCATTTTATTGACATATTCCTGTAGCATAACTAGATGTTACTGGCCCCATCGTAAATATAATTAAGGGCCCCAAACGATTAGTAAATTGACCTAATCTACCAAGATATAGTGGGATTGCTCAGTAATTGGGCTTTACTGGGCCCCTACACTCCTGGGACCCCCTGCAACTGCAGGGTCTGCTTACTCTGTAGTTACAGCCCTGACATATTTCCAGGGACACCAGGCATACAGTATGCTACTTAAATAATACCCCTCCTCCTCTTGCTCCCAGTCACACACTTTGGGGACAATTTATTAACGTATTTTTCACAAAGTGAAAAGAATGGTTTTAAACCATAAAATTTTCTATATTTATTAAGCGTAAAAGCCACAAATAACTGTGATGCAAAAGTATACCCTCCAAAAGCTACCAAGGTCACATAGGAGTCAATGGGAGCTAAATATGAAAATAGTTAGTTACTTAAAGGTTTTAAAAGGTTAAGGTTTTTTTTCTTACTTCTAAACTGATGAAAAAAAATGAAAAACAAGGAATTCAAGGTTTTTGTATTTTCACTGGGATTCATTTTGTGTTTTTAGCTTGGGCCCAAAGCAACAGAAACAATTATACCATTAAAGGGGTGGTTCACTTTTAAGTTAAGTTTTAATATGTTATAGATTGGTCAATTCTAAGCAACTTTTAAATTGGTCAAACTAAATTATTTAGTGTTTTATAGTTTTTGAATTATATGCATTTATCTTCTCTGTTCAGCTTTCAAATGCTTTGTAAGGCTACAAATTTATTGTTGTAGCTACTTTTTATCACTCTCTTTCTATTCATGCCTTCTCCATTTCATCATCCAGTTTCTTATTCAAGTCAGTGCATGGTTGTTAGAGATGTTTGGGCCCTAGCAACCATATTGCTAAAACTGCAAATTGCAGAGCTGCAGAATAAAAAGCTAAATACTGTAACTCAAATACAGAAGAACAATTGCAAATTGACTTAGATTATCACTCTCTACATCATACTACAAGTATGGGACCTGTTATCCAGAATGCTTGGGTCGTGGGATATTCTGGATAATGGATCTTGGATCATACCTTAAATCTATTAGAAAACATTAAATAAACCCAATAGGCTGGGTTTGCTTCCAATAAGGATTAATTATATCTTAGTTGGGATCAAGTTACTGTTTTATTATTACAGAGAAAAAGGAAATTATTTTTTAAAATTTGAATTATTTGATTATAAGTCTATGGGAGACAGCCTTTCCGTAATTCTGAGCTTTCTGGATAATGGATCCCATACCTGTACTACACCATTTAAAGGGGAACAACCCCTTAAATGAATTAGGATTTACCTTGACAATGCAGACATATAACCTGCAATTGGAGGATGCAGGATAGATAGATGATAGATAATTAATAAATGATAGATAGATAGATAGATAGATAGATAGATAGATAGATAGATAGATAGATAGATAGATAGATAGATATACAGATAGGACTTACCTAACATGTTGCAGACTTTTTCGACAAGCTGCAGCGTTATTTCATCTTTGTATACTTCATAAGTCATAAATGTATCTTGCACTCCAGTTTGGACCCTGCATAAACAAGAGGTTGAATTGAAACAGCCACAGGCATAGCATGTCACATCCTCTTATGGGTGCACCACTGAACAAATTCACTTAAATGCCATAAGTATCCATAATAAAAGGTCAAATAAACAAGTGGGAAAAGGTGTAATAGTAAGAACTAAAGTACAGTACACTTGATATTTTTATCAAATTTTGCCACTTGCTAATATGTATTACATTGCTAAATATGTACTTTTTCAGTGTGGAAGAGTATCATCAACCAAGTTTCTCCAGAAGGGAAGAGATGGAGGGGCTGTTTTACAATGAAGTAAAATAGCTTTTTTGGCATAGTAGAGATGTTGGAGAAAGCAGAGTTTGGAATACTGTCACAGTCCCAGGTCCTCCATGACCCCCAGCAGGCACCCCAGATATTTAAAGCATCTGAAATGTAGTGTCCAGTCTCTCTAAAAATGTTGGAGAGTTCCAGAACACAGGAATTAAAGGACCCACCTCGCATTCACATTTAACCACATATATGCAGATATATAAGTATGGGGAAGATATACAAGGTTCAAAAATGTCATCTTTATCTATTTCTTACTGACATGTCTGGAATTTGTTTCAATACAGCTACCCACATGTTTCAGTGAGCCCAGGCATGTCACTGTAACACTTTCAAGGACCCTTTCCCAAGTTGGTCTGGTGTTGTTCTGGTCGGAAATTGAGCCTGGAAAGCCTCTAGGGCTGTTGAGGGGTTATTTGATTAAGGGAAAAGCCACCAGTGTGCACGTCATTTGGTTATCCAAAATGTACAATCTGAGACCGTGGAGTACTAAACCGTCATGATTAATAGGATAGGATCCTGTAAAACTTTAAAGCCAATACATGGATGGTTCCCCCACCAATAAGAATCTCCAGATACATGTTTAAACCATTGAGAGTGAGGTGCAATGGGAAAATTATGTAGAGCTTAAAGAAATTTATGAGAAATACCATTTTGAATTAGTTTATTCTACCAGTTATGGAATGGGTGGTCTACATTACCTTAAAGGAACGTTAACAGCAAAAAATTTATATAATGTACTGCTGTGCTGCAGTGGTAAAACTGAAGTGTTTGCTTCCGAAACTCTACAATGGATAATATAAGTAAGCTGTTGTGTAGTCACAGGGGCAGCCATTCAAAGCTGAAAAAGGAGAAAAGGCACAGGATACACAGCAGATAACAGATAAGCTCTATAGTATACAATGGGATTCTGCAGAGTTTAACGGTTATCTACAGTGTATGCTATGCTTCAATGGCTGCCGCCATGGCATACAAAGACAAAATTGCATCCAGGAAACTCAGTTCCGATTTAACCCTTCAAGATTTACTTATTCAAACATCATGTCTGTGACACTTCTCCCAACACCTACCCATTCCGTCTTTCTAATGCTCCTGCCCTATTTAGCCTGTGTGTGCCATAGTCTGCCTGCCCTATGCTCCTTGTGCGTGTCATCCTCTTCCTGCCCTGATGCTTCCTGTGTGTGTCATACTCTGCCTGCCCTATGCTCCTTGTGTGTGCCATACTCTGTCTGCCCTATGCTCTCTGTGTGTCCCATACTCTGTCCGCCCTATGCTCCTTGTGTGTGGCATACTCAGCCTGCCCTCTACTCGCTGTGTGTGCCCTACTCTGTCTGTGTGTGCCATATTCAGCCTGCTCTGTGGGAGGTAAAGCTGGTGGGGATTTGCTCTGGGGGATTCTTAGTGTAGGGACCCATAGGGTTAAGTTCCCCTATGGTCTGAAAATCCCACATGGCTGGAAATCCCCTGCTAAGGCCAGCTAAGTGTTGGACCTAAATTGGATCTGGGAGGGGGAGTACGTCCTTTGTGCCATGTGCAGTGTGCCCTGGCAGATTCCAGATTTGGCCAGAAGGTGTCACTGTTGCACAAGAAGTATAAAAAGCAGAGCTGCCATGTGCTCAGGGTCAGCCTACTTCCTATTAGTGATGGGCGAATCTGACCCATTTCACCAAAAATTCACAAAACAGCAAAGCTTTGCCAAAATGCATTGAAGTCTATGGGTATCAAATTTTTTTTGTTGCACAATGTGGTGGGTCAATTTGCGCAACTATCTTTTTCAACCATTGTTTTTTATGGATGACATTTTTGAGGCTCATCACTGCTTCCTATTCACTCCAGGATGGAGCAAGTCTTTTCGGCTGTGTTCCTTGAAGCAAAAGGCCCCAGGCCATGGAGAAAACCACATGGGTGGTGATGCCCTTTGGGGGCTTGGGGATAGCAGGATTCCAATAATCACTAGGAGCTTAGAGGCAGCAGAGAGAGTAAAGCTGCCTGGTAATGGATTCCTATAAAAGATGCTGGAAAGTGCTCACACTCCAGATGAATGTTGGAGCCGGCTTAAAAATTGCAAAAAGCTGTGGATGCCTGTACCAGTTCTGTGTGAGCCCTCAGTGAGTTTAGTCTGAGGAAAGGGTATCCAGAGGGACCCTTTTTGAGAACTGCCTGCTAAGTGGGAACAACTACCTCTGTCCAACAGGAGAGGTATAGAGGGTAGGTAGTACTATCTGGGCTCTTGGGACTGTGACTGTGTGTCCACCAGTAGTGGAGTGTGGGAGTGTGTCCTGGTTAGAGACTGTGGCCACATGGGTACCCCAGGGCAGGGTTGATATTAAACTGTAATTTCAATTTTCCTTTCTAGTTATAGAAAATTATATTGGTTACCGCACTTGCATGTTTACTTATTGTTTCCTAGTGGGACCACCTGTAGGTGCATCCCCAGATCCCACTAGGTGGAGGCACTGCCATTAAGAGGAATTCTCAATACCCTTTCATTTAGCAAGGGGGATTCAGGACCCATATATGCTAAGATATTAATGATATACATCCTATAATACATGTGAAGCCAAAATATGGTTATATTATTACTTGGAAATAGTTATTAAGGGGTCATTAAGGCTTTAATTGTATGCTGGGGGTTATTATTCACAGTGGGAGGAGAGCATATATGTATATAAGGGTATCTTATGACATTGTTTTAACATGAGTAATATGTGATATTCCTGCAGTGAGCACCAACTGTGTGTTTTAAAAACTGGTAGTGGTCAACACTGGCTTCCACTATAAGCCCTCCACCACATTGGCCAGAAAAACTTTGGCCCTTGATACTACAGAAGTTGGACAGCACTGTTCTATTAAGTTACAAAGCAAATACATCACCATACATCACCTCTCTAAGGGGCAAATTCACTAAGCGCCGAAGCGCCGAACGCTAGCGTCAATTCGCTAGCGTTGGGCATTTTCGTTACTTTGCAAATTCACTAACGAACGCTGGCGTAGATTCGTTAGTGTTACTTCGCACCCTTACGCCTGGTGAATTTTCGCTACGGACGTAACTACGCAAATTCACTAACGCGTGCAGTGTACTGAACGCTACCTTTTACGCTAGACTTCCTTCGCCACCTCAGACCAGGCGAAGCTCAATAGAGTAGATAGGGATTGCTTCAAAAAAAGTCAAAATTTTTTCTAAGTCCCAAAAAACGCTGGCGTGTTTTCTACATTATGGGTGATAGGCTGAAAAAGATCGAAAAATTTTTTAGGGCTCCCCTCCTTCCCCCCTACATTTCCTGACTCATGGCAACTTACCTATACAGTGGGCACATGAGTAGAGCAAAATAAAAATTTTATTTGATGTTTTGAAGGTTTTCTAGGCATTTGTAGTGCTGATACGTATTCCTCCATTGAAATCTGAATTTGGCGCCGTATGCAAATTAACCTTCGCTAGCGTAACTTCGCTTCACTTAGCGAATCAACTCTAGCGCAACTTCGCAACCTTACGCTACCCCTGTGCGCTGGCGAAACTACGCCTGGCGAAGTACGGCGAAGTTGCGCCTGGTGCAACTACGAATCTTAGTGAATGTGCCCCTAAGTACCAAGTACACCCCAGACTTAAACCTCATTCTGCATATTACGGTACCTCCTTCTTTTCCTGCTCACTTCTGTGCTACACCCATCCTCTGGAACTCCCTCCCTCATACACGCACTAACTACTGGCTGTCTATGTTTTACTGCACACTTACTACTACTGGTATTACCAATAGGACAACATTGGTCACCCTCACCTTATGCCTCACTTCCTCTCCCTATTAGATTTAGATGTCCCCTAAGTTGTGCCCTCCCCCCTATTGTCTCCTAACAACATACAACTATACCAATCAGCATTAAATCGTAAGGTTTTTTGGACAGGGTCCTCTTTACCTCTTGTATTGGTTATTGGCTGCTTTTTTTCTTATTCTTGTATGTTTCATTTATACACCCATTTGTACATATGTTAGTTTTATAAATACATGTTAATAATATTCGTTTTGCCTGTATATGTTAACAGTTGCATCTTGTGCTTGTATAACCTTCCTCTGTAAAGCACTATGAGTGATGATATATGAATAATCATGAAAGACTTTACCAGTGCACTTTGTTGATTTTTATGGAATGTAACGTGAATTGCATAAACACAAGTATCCGCCAGAAATATTCCTCCTCAACCTCATTAAAAGGAATGTAAGCAGCTAATGGTTATGGTGCAAAAGGCACTTTAAAAATGAGCTCCATTATCTCATGGAAATAATTGCTGCAGAACTATCCGCTTCATGGTTTCTAACTACAAATCCCAATAAAAACAACAGCCCCTTCAAGCTCTGATAAACTAAGCTAGTTATCACCTCAGTAAATCCCAGGTTTCTTCACCATATTTTTCTATCACAAGTGACTTCAAGCAGGTGTTAATGAACCCATACTGTAAGAAAGAAAATGAGAAAAACATTGTGTTTACATAAAAATAGGACAATGCTAGAAAGGCTGTTTCTTCAAAGCTCAGCACGTGGTCCTATTTATGTTATTGAAACAATATACCTCATCTTTTTTCTTTTTTAAACAGAGTACAGGTATGGGACCTGTTATCCAGAATGCTCAGGACCTGGGGTTTTCCGGATAACAATCTTTCCATAATTTGGCTCTTCATACCTTAAGTCTACTAGAAAATTATATAAACATTAAATAAACCCAATAGGCTGGTTCTGCTTCCAATAAGGATTCATTATATCTTAGTTTGGGTCAAGTACAAGGTACTGTTTTATTATTACAGAGAAAAAGGAAATCAGTTTTAAAAATTTGGATTATTTGATTATAATGGAGTCTATAGTAGATGGCCTTGCATTCTTGATAATGGGTTTCCGGATAACAGATCCCATACCTGTATAAAGATTCTGTATCTCCAGTAGATTTTCAACAAATTCTAATTTAATAATTGATTCAGGTTTAACTATAACAGATAGGATTTTAACAATTGTTTTATAACAAGTAACATGTACGTATTACTTAGATATGTATGTTTATATTTTGAATTAAATCTATGATATGTAGACAGTAGGAAATTATATTGTATTAGGGATTTAATGAACATTTCAAAATGCTGAACATTAAATACTTACCATATTTGCAGGCAGTATCTTATTCTTTCCAGAGAAGGTTAAATAAACCGAAACCATGAGCCTCACGCTTGCTAAAAAACATGATTGTACCTTTAGAGCGAGTGATTTTCAGTTTCTGTGGATTGCAGGTTACGTTTTCATACAATCCGGTGACATGAAGACGTAAGAATGGTTTAATTTCCTGAAGAATTGCATAAGGGATAAAAAAAATACAGAAAGAAAAATATCTGTAAATGAAAAACAAAATGACTGGTATGTATTTTGTTCATTCCAGCGTTTCCCAGTGACGAAACTTCCCCACAGCTAATTGAAAATCCATCAGGAAAGCCCTGATTTTATGGATACTGAATATGGAAATCAAACCCTGCGTTTGTGTCGGCTTCTGTCAAGCGCATATTTGCAAGGGCTTTTGTTTCCAAAACAGATGTTTTAAAGCTGATTTCAAATCTTTGTTTGGTTTTCACAACTGCTGTCCAGTGCTGCTGTTGCAGAGACCATTCGTTTGCCTACATCGCTTCTGAGCATTTAACTAAACCAATCTGCAGACGTATGTTCCTTGAGTGTTTCTGCTAGATGAAATATCTCCTTCACGCTAGTGCTCCCAATTCAATTCTTAGCCATTTATGCAAGTCACAGTCTGCTGGAGAGCGGCTGACACATGGATAATGTATTCTCCTTGGAGTCCCTTCCACCAGCAATTGTTGTGACTGGTAACAAGGATCCTCTCAGCTCAGACGGTCACTCTACAATGACTGTGTGACACGTACAGCAAAATATAGTGCCATTAAAAGAACCTTGCCAAAATTCCCTGGACTATATAGGGGAAGTAGAATATTACCCCCCACCTAAACACAGGCGGTTCTGAAATCTGATGGTTGGTAAGTGATATTCAGCATGACAACTATCCTTGATAATTATATTATATAACAATGTCATGTTTACATAAAGATTCCTTTTGTCCTATTATATAGAATAAGTTGGGCTTTTAAATATAGGATAACACCCTGTTGTTATGAAAAGGAATCAATGCTACTACCATGGTTTTTGGGTTTGCTTATTATTAGCTGAGGGATCTTTACTTCAATCTATTTCATGGGGAATGAAAGAAATCTTTCAAAGCGTATTGTGCAATAAAATTTTTAATGAAACTCCAGAGCAGGTGTTAATGCCAACATTTGCTTAGAGATGTAATATTCACCAGCAAATTATTTTACATTGCGCACAGAGCTAAACATTCACATAAATGCCCTTTTAAACATGCTTGCGATTTTTAATTACTTGCCCTCTTAAAGGAGGCATCTTTGGAGACACAGGTCTTTACTGCTAAAGGGCTGTGGGTTGCCTTAGGCTGGTACAGAAGCACAAAACATAATGTACAACATTTCTATCTACTTCTTTAGTTAAGCTTTAGTTCTCCTTTAAGAGCTTTATTTAAATTTTAATTGTGGTCAGGAGGCACCTCGGCTAGGCACATCCAAGACAAACATTAACCAATATTCATCATTCTTAAAGAATTCTCCACATTTTCCTAGCTATCAGGAAATGTCAGTACTGTGACTTGGAATCTTGAAAACAGAAGAAGCACGCTCATTATAATCCAACTATACAATAAAACAACTATAAACAATAGAGTCTTCTGGACGACAATTCTATGTAGCTGGTTGATGGTTTTGGGCAGGGGTCCGCAACCATTTTTACCCTTGAGCCATATGTAAAAATAGTTGAGAAGAAACACAAGCATGAAAATAGTTAATGTGGGTGCCCAATAAGGGCTGCTGTGACAGGATGCTCTACTTGGGAGCATAACTAATTGTTATGCAAACAAAACTTAATCAAAAATAATCACCTGCTTTATGACCACTGGGAGCAAGTTCCAAGGGGCTGGTGAACAACTTGTTGTTCATGAGCCACTGCTTGGGATCATTGTTTTTGTTATGTTACATAGTTACATAGTTACATAGTTAAATTGGGTTGAAAAAAGACAAAGTCCATCAAGTTCAACCCCTCCAAATGAAAACCCATCATCCATACACACACCCCTCCCTACTTTTAATTAAAATTCTTTATACCCATACCTATACTAACTATAGAGTTTAGTATCACAATAGCCTTGGATATTATGTCTGTCCAAAAAATCATCCAAGCCATTCTTAAAGGCATTAACTGAATCAGCCATCACAACATCACCCGGCAGTGCATTCCACAACCTCACTGTCCTGACTGTGAAGAACCCTCTACGTTGCTTCAAATGAAAGTTCTTTTCTTCTAGTCTAAAGGGGTGGCCTCTGGTACGGTGATCCACTTTATGGGTAAAAAGGTCCCCTGCCATTTGTCTATAATGTCCTCTAATGTACTTGTAAAGTGTAATCATGTCCACTCGCAAGCGCCTTTTTTCCAGAGAAAACAACCCCAACCTTGACAGTCTACCCTCATAATTTAAGTCTTCCGTCCCTCTAACCAATTTAGTTGCACGTCTCTGCACTCTCTCCAGCTCATTTATATCCCTCTTAAGGACTGGAGTCCAAAACTGAACTGCATACTCCAGATGAGGCCTCACCAAGGACCTATAAAGAGGCATAATTATGTTTTCATCCCTTGAGTTAATGCCCTTTTTTATGCAAGACAGAACTTTATTTGCTTTAGTAGCCACAGAATGACACTGCCCAGAATTAGACAACGTGTTATCTACAAAGACCCCTAGATCCTTTTCATTTAAGGAAACTCCCAACACACTGCCATTTAGTGTATAACTTGCATTTATATTATTTTTGCCAAAGTGCATAACCTTGCATTTATCAACGTTGAACCTCATTTTCCAGTTTGCTGCCCAGTTTTCCAGTTTAGACAGATCACTTTGCAAAGTGGCAGCATCCTGCATGGAACCTATAGTTCTGCACAATTTAGTATCATCTGCAAAAATAGAAACAGTACTTTCAATGCCCACCTCCAGGTCATTAATAAACAAGTTGAAAAGCAAGGGACCTAGTACAGAGCCCTGCGGTACTCCACTAACAACACTGGTCCAAATGTTGTAACAAGGGATTCTGTCTCAACCCTGTGTTTCATCTAGCTTGTTCCTGACCAACAACAGATACAGGCTGGCACCCATGTGAAAATGGGTGTAGATTATAATGAATTCCTTTCCTCTGGAATATGTAGTCATAACTGGGAAAAAATTACTTACATTAGATCAGTTTATAATGGTATTTTTGGCTTTATGCATAGAAAAGTCCCAGATGTGCAAGAAGCATCATTAGTCTAGACTCATAGGGGCAAATTCACTAAAGGACGAAGCGCCTAACGCTAGCGTAGCGCATTTTCGTCAATACGCCGATTCATTAATGGACGCTGGCATAAATTCGCTAGTGTTACTACGCAAATTCACAGACGCGCAATTTTTTCTGAACGCTACCTTTTACGCCAGACTTCCTTCGCCACCTCAGACCAGGCAAAGTGCAATACAGTAGATAGGGATTGCTTCAAAAAAAGTTAAAAAAATTTCTAAGTCCCAAAAAACGCTGGCGTTTTCTAATTTGAAAGAAATAATTATATTTTCACATGTTTAGATGCAAATCATGACCTTTTTACCTTCTAATGAGTGTTTGGAATCAGAGCAGAGATCAGCCCAAGGAGGCTGCTTTATCAAAGTTTAAGATTAAAAAAAAACTCAATCTTGAAAAATGTATTCTTAAACTGCAGACTGAGATTCTGGGATTTATTAATGAGTTTTGCAGTGTTTTTTCATTAAAATATTTACAAGCACAGATAGATCCATTCAGTGGGTGCATTGTCGTGTTTTTCTATTGAAATCTTTTAATGGCTCCTTTGCAATTCTCCTCCTTCCTTTTTATGATTAGGAAAAAGGAAGTTACAAATTATAAATGTGAGAAAATTATATAAAAGTGTTAAACACTCTGCTACATTTATTGTACATGCAACAACAAAAATGAGAACAATTTATAAATATATTTGGATGGACCAAGGTTGTAAGTATCAGGGGCAGATTTATCAACATTCGAGACTGAATTGGAACATGAACGTCTGAGTAGAAAGATTATGCAACAAAAAATTACAGCACAGGTGTATCTTCCCAGAGGAATAATTTTTTGACTGCTTGGGTCATTTAAAAGCTGAAGAAAAAGTCATATACTGTAATTCATAAAATATAAAAATGAAGACCAGTTAAAAAGTTATTAAGAATATGACATACTAAAAATTAACTACAAGGTAAACTACACCTGCTGAATAACAACTTTTTATTTCAGCTCGTTCAAGAATTTACTAGGAATGACTCTTTTGGACCTTTTACGGATAATACCAAACTCATCTCTAGCATTTGTATGGGTGAGCATTTAGGGAATAGTGATCATAAAATGGTCTACTTTGAGATTATGCTGATATTATGCTGAAGAGTAGGGATGGGCGAATTTTTTTCCCTACTGAAGAGACAAGCGGAAATTCTCAACTGTTAGTTTTTGTCTGTCTACAACGAATTAGGAACCGTATAATGAAGGTTTCCTTCTTAATAGTCCCAGTCCAATTAATACACCTAGGGGCAGATTTATCAAGGGTCGAGGTGAAGTTTCGAAGTGAAAAACTTCGAATTTCAAGCTATTTTTTGTGTACTTCAACTAGGGAATAGTAATACTTCGATTCAAATTTGAAAGAGTACTGTATTTTTAAAACTTCGACCATTCGCCAACTAAAAGCTGCCGAAGTGCTGTTTTAGCCTATGGGGGACCTCCTACAACCTGTATGGAGGCAATTGGGGGAGTTTGGGAGATCGAAGATCGAAGTTAAAAAAAACTTTGAATCAAAGTACGATCGAGGTATGATCATACGATTCGAAGTACAATCATATGATTCAAAGTACAATCATATGATTCGAAGTAGGCCGAATTCGGCCCACTTTGACCCCCAAAAAACTTCGACCTCCATTCGATTGGTGTTTTTGAATTCGAAGTTCGAAGTTTCTTTTAACTTCGACCTTCAATAAATATGTCCCCTAATGATGCTTGTCTCATGCAAGAGGAGATTCATAACAGGATACAATAAGTAAAGATAAACAAAGATCCACAGAATTTCACTATTTCTGAGTGCTGCTGAAAGAATTCTTCTACAATACACAAAGGTTCGGGGCCAGATGGTATTCATCCCAGGGTACCTAAAGAGCTTAGCTCTGCTATTGCCAAACCTCTATTTAATTTTTTCTGGATTCATTGCGGTTTGGCATGGTGCAGAGAGACTGGTGATGTGTGATGCCCAGTACCGTAACTGGAGGGGGCGAGCCCCCTCCATACGCGATTATCCACAAAGAAAACTGTGGCGTGCAATGGATAGCAGCGGCGCGCGTGCTGTCCAGTTCTCAGACTCAGAACTATAGGCCGGTTAGTCTGACATCAGTGGTAGGAAGCTTTTCAAAGGGGTATTATTGGAATAAGATAATTGACTTCATTGCAAATAATAATACTGTGAGTTTGTGCCAGAATGGTTTTATGCGTAATAGATCTTTTCAGACTAATTTAATTTCTTTTTATGAGAAGGTAAGGAAAGACATCGACTCTGAGATGGCAATGGCTGAAGCATTTGATACAGTGCCAGACAGAAAGTTACTGGTTAAATTAAGGAATGCTGGGCATTTAAATAGAAGCATAAAATGACCCAGCGTCAGTTGAATATTTTAATAGACAGGTTACTGTTAGATACAGTGCAAACAGCATGATTTTCAAAGCTTCATCTATGTATCTTGCTTTGTCTCCCTTCACCAGGAGTAAGTCTGGGCATTCAATTCACTGAATTCAGTTTTAAGGTCCCAATAAACTTCTTTAAGAAAACACAAGAATGTCAAGTACTCAGTACTCACAGGAAAGGTTATGAAACAACTTTCTAGCGTTAGTATAAAGAGGAGATATATATTCTATAATCATAAAATATTTCCATTGATCTATGGGGGAATTTCATTGTGTTTTCAAGACAGTGCTGACTGAAGAATTAGAAAGTACAAAGATTTTAGTTAAATTTTCATGAGTTGGTATTGCAGTATCCAACAAGAAACAGAGCTGGGTTATTGAACAAGACAATTTTAATTATAAATGTTCCATTAAATGCTGTGGGTGAATGCACTATATGTAGCTCTGGTTACTTTTTGACATAAGAGAAATACTCAAATACACCAATGGGACACATGGAACAACACGATTTTAGCTCTGGACTGACAGCAAGTTAGTTGGAGCCCCAAACATGGAGAAGAAGGAAACTGGTTGACCATAGTCCATGTGACTTCCACAAATGTTAGATTAACTAGAGATCATTGTAATGCAGGCCATGATAAGAGTTTATATTTGATTTGGCAGCTTATTGGCCTGGATATGTAGAGTTGTGTTCAGAATAATATCAGTGTGTATAAAAAAAGTTTATATCAAAATCCTTAAAATAGCTTTTATTTCCATACACACAAATGCATTGGGAACACTGCACACTATTTCAAATCAGAACATGAAGAAAATGTATCTAAATTGTGTTATTCCTTTACAGAGTGAAGAAACAGGAATATTAGGCTGTTTCAAAAAAACAGAAGTGTCTGCATTATTCATTACAAACTCATTCACTGTATAAACTGAAAAATGTTTCAAGATTTTTCTTTCCTTTTAATCACTGAATTAATATTTAGTTGTATGTAAGTTTGTGAGAACTGCTGCACATCTGTGACACATGGAGTCAACCAACCTATTACATTCCGCAATTCTTCTGGATTTCTTGGTTTTGCCTCAGAAACAGCCTCACCCACAAGTTTTCTATTGGATTAAGGTCCAGGGATTGCGCTGGCCACTCCATAATGTCAATCTTCTTGGTCAGGAACCAAAATGTTACTCGTTTACCGGTGTGTTTGGGGTCATTGTCTTGTTGAAACACCCATTTAAAGGGCATTTCCTCTTCAGCATAAGGCAACATGATCTGATGTATTGAAACAGATCCATGATCCCTGGTATGCAATAAATAGGCCCAACACCATAGTATGAGAAACATTACCATATCATGATGCTTTTACCACCATGCTTCATTGTCTTCCCAGTGTACTGTGGGTCGAAATCGGTTTTTAGGGGTCGTCTGAAAAATTGTCTGCACCCCCTAGACCCAAAAAGAATGTTTTTTTTTTCAGCAATGGGACTTTGCGGGGGCTTCTTGCCGATAGCTTGGCTTCAAATAGGTGTCTTCTAATTGTAACATTACCCACAGGTAAATTTAGATCGTCTTCCTAGAGCTGATCATTGGCTGAGTCCTTGCTATTTTGGCTATTCTTCTATCCATAATTTTCCATTTTCTTCCACATATTTTGATTGCCATTTTAAAGTATTTTGGATCATTTTAGCTGAGCAGCCTATCATTTTCTGCACTTCTTTATGTTTTCCCCTCTCCAATACACTTTTTATTCAGTGCTGTTCTTCTGAACAATGTCTGAAACAACCCATTTTTCTTAGATTGAAATGCACTATAACCAGTATGCACATTTGCTGCCTTCCTTCCTTTAATAAGGACCATAATTGACACATTTTTTTCACAGAATGAATGAACTCACTAATTGAACTCCACACTGCTATTATTTCTAACAAGCTATTATTATTTTGGATACTGTTATTATTTGGAACAAGCTTCCATTAATGATTCAATTATACAGAATCAGCAGCATGCATGACTGTTGGTTTTCTATTACTCTACTACACCTACTAGTAAATTATTTGCCATGTAGAAATATAATTTCTCAGGTTAGTGATGTCAAACTGCTATTATTCTGAACACAACTGTAGCTAAAGCTATTGATCATGGCTCAATTGGATATTGTTCAGAAACACTGGGTAGTTTCATTCAATAAAGGCCAAAGTGGGCCACCGATGTGTTCCACTACTGATGGGTCTGTACAGATCCTCCATGTAGTCCAAATGTACCTCACCAATTGTTGGTAGCCTGTTATGTATGTCAGCAAAGAATACACATACAAGTCTAAAATATTGTTTAGATCACATCGCACCATTTTCAGCCAAAAGTGTGCCACACGCTTACACACGCAGATTAGGCTAGATAGTTTGGACAATTTTGCACTTATTATTTATATATATTCAGTAGAAGGCAATATATACCACTACAGTTTTAAAACAATTGTGTGATCCCATCCAATCACTTGGCCCAAAGAGAAACTATATCTATAATACTCTACAATACTCTTCTCACTGCATAAATGCTCTAAGACCAGACTATAGGGCAAATTCACTAACCTCCGGAAATTCGCCACCGATGGCTTTGTTCACATCGACACACTTCGCCAGGCGAAAATTAGCCAGGACAACGCTAATTAACAAAGTTTCGCTACCGTTAATTTGGCAAGCAAAGCGAAGTTGCGCCAGCGTTGGCTACTTTGCATTAGGAAGGAAGTTAAATTTCAATGGACGTATATATGTTGCAGCAAATACATTACATAAGCCCAGGGAACTATAATAAAATGAAATAAAGTTGTTATAATGCCCTACACATGTGCCCAGTGTATAGTGTATGTGCCATATGTTAGGAAATGTATGAGGGAACCCGGGTGCCCTAAAAAAAAATTACCATCTTTTGCAGCCGATCACCCTGAAAAACTGAAAATTCGCCAGCGTTTTTTTGGAACTTAGAAAAATGTAAACAATTTTTTTGAGGAACGCCTATCTATTCTATTGCACTTCATCTGGTCTGAGGTGGCGAAGGCAAGTCTGGCGCAAGAGGTAACGTTCAGTAAAATCTGAATCTTAGTGAATTTGCATAGTTACGTCCATTCGCCAGAGCGAAAATTCCCCTGGTGTTAGAGTAAATGTGCCCCTTAGGTTGATCCCTTTCTTCTCTGTTCAGAAGCACTCATTTGGGACTTGGAGATCAGCTCATTATTGCTTTTTGTACATGCGTGTGAATAGAGCAGTTATGCCACAGAGCAGGTTTAATCAAAGGATAAAATGCTCAGGAGTTCGATTACCCTGCATGGCCATTTTACCACAATCAGCCAAAAGATGTATTTAACACAAAACGTGTATAGTGTACAATAAAATTGATTGAGTCAGGTAAAGTTTGTAATATTGCATACACATTTAATTAAATTAATTTACAATTCTGAAAACCGTGTATTGAATATCACTAGAATATACTGTACAGCTCCATGCCATGGACCCCCAACTGTACACATCTGATACAACAATGAAGAGAACATGCAAATCAGAAACATCTGTCTTTAAAACTTTACAAACAATAAAGAAATGAGCACATAAAATCTCCCCTTCCTGCTTTTTTTTACTAAAATACTGTTCTGTATAAGATCCAATGAAAAATGTAATATTTAAAAAAAAATATTCCTTTTTCGAGGGCGTAATAAAAGCAGTTTGCAAAGAAATATTGACACGTTAAGAATATAGAATGATCTCACAAATACATATAAAAAAGCATTTAACTACAACTAGGCTAGACCCCTTTTGTGCTACAGACTCTGGCATAAAAGGGGTTAAGGCTTCCCTCCCAAGTGAAGTTAAATTAAAAATCGGAAACTGGTTCACCTGGAAGGAAATTCTACTTTGCTGAAAGATATGGAACTATATGTAGTACTCTTCCACAGGGGATATTACTTAGACACATTTCATGCGATGCATCTAAGAGAATCAGAAATGTATACAAATGAAGGCATTTCTGATGTATTACCCGTTATATCTGCATCTAATTACCGATGACATTATATTCCTGCTAAATAATCTAACACCACAAGCTTTCACTGACCTTTTGCAAACCTGTCTGCCACAAATCCATTCTTAATGAGTTGTAAATTCATTTATCTGGTATTATAGAAGCAGTTGTGGTCTCAATGCCATTGGCCTGTAAACGGAAATCAGGGAATATCATTTAAGATGCATGGCAGCAAATCACAGCTTTTATACATAACAATATTAAAGAAGTTGTTCAGCTTCCAAACACTATTTTCAGTTCAAATGTTTTCCAATTATTCACCGAAAATATAAACATTTTACAATTACTTTCAATTGTTTACTTTTTTTTTGCAACATCTAAGTTTAATGTTCCGGTCTCTGGTGTTACAGTCTGGCAGCTCAGTAATTCAGACACTCTAAACTGTTACAATTTGCTACATTTAGTTGATACTATTAGTTGCTACATTTCTCAGCAGTATCTGGGAGTATCAGCAACTATTGTATCAATTCTAACAGCTGCCTTTAATGAAACTCAGGGATTCTGCGCTGCAGGGATAACGATAAATGTATCAACTAAATGTATCAACTAAATGTATCAATTTAAAACAGGCAAAGATTCGGCGACCTCCCTCCCAGAGCACCTTTAGAAGGTAAAAAATGTAACTTTACACTTCAGTATTAGAAAAAAAGTCACAAATAGAAAATATAAAGTAATTGGGGTACAATCTGAAACCAACTGAACTGTAGAAAGTGTTGGAAAGTGAACAACCCCTTTAAGGCAAACCTCCACAATGTGGGATACAAGAACAGGGGTTTATTCTGATGCTTTAGGGCCACTGAAATTGACGGCTAATTTCCGTGGTTTCCTTTTGCCAGTGGACCCTGGAGTGGTTTTGCTGTGACTTGCAACAGGACTATGTGAAGCCTTTTCTGTTAAGGTTGACTGGACAAGTTGAGGGGATGCCAGAGATGGAGATGCATTTTCTTGGGTGTCCTGGTTGCTGGCTTCTGGAACTAATCTCTGCTCTTGGTCTGAAGATATATTGGATGTATTTATTGGATCCTTGTGTTCAGTGTTCTTATGGAAAGCAGCCCTTTGCTTTGTTAAAAAAAAAGAAAGAAACAAAAGGTGCGCTTGGATATACCTATAGAGAGAGGGGAGACAAGGCCTATATAGTGTAGTACCCTCTATGCACTCGAGAAAATATTGGACGATTGGTTCTACTCACATATAAAGAGATGTAATTTCGCGAAAAGAATACCGATCGCGTCTGCCAGCAGTCAGAGGTCGGTTTGCGGCTGATGTATCTGGTCAGTCTTGTGCCTATTGGATGGGAGTGCCAAATAGTGTGGTAACGCTAATTAAAGTAAAACTGTCGAGCAGTATTGCGCTTACCTCAGTTACAGATTTAAAGGCGCTGATTCGATCGTGTTCCGTTCCTCCACTTCTAAATCGGCTGAGCGGCACTTGTACTGATCTTTGCCGGGTCGCGGCCAGATGTCCTTGCGTTGGGAGGGATACAATCTCCTCCTGCTGGTGTAGATCCGATGTCCACAAATGTTAGTACCAAGCTGTCTACTTAATGTTTCAGATAATCAATCTGAGCTCCTCAGATTGATTATCTGAAACATCAAGTAGACAGCTTGGTACTAACATTTGTGGACATCGGATCTACACCAGCAGGAGGAGATTGTATCCCTCCCAACGCAAGGACATCTGGCCGCGACCCGGCAAAGATCCGTACAAGTGCCGCTCAGCCGATTTAGAAGTGGAGGAACGGAACACGATCGAATCAGCGCCTTTAAATCTGTAACTGAGGTAAGCGCAATACTGCTCGACAGTTTTACTTTAATTAGCGTTACCACACTATTTGGCACTCCCATCCAATAGGCACAAGACTGACCAGATACATCAGCCGCAAACCGACCTCTGACTGCTGGCAGACGCGATCGGTATTCTTTTCGCGAAATTACATCTCTTTATATGTGAGTAGAACCAATCGTCCAATATTTTCTCGAGTGCATAGAGGGTACTACACTATATAGGCCTTGTCTCCCCTCTCTCTATAGGTATATCCAAGCGCACCTTTTGTTTCTTTCTTTTTTTTTATCGAATCATATGTGGACGAGTGGATCCACAAACTGAACTTTGGTGCAGCTCTTGTTCCTATCGCTTTGGACTAAGCGCAGTCTTCACTTCTTTGAACCTTTGCTTTGTTACCTTTAATGCAAAATAGACAATTACAAAGATAAAGCATACTCTGCCGCGTTATACTCTGCCGCGTTATACTCTGCCGCGTTATACTCTGCTCTCAGATTCCCTAGGTGGAATACATGGCAAAATCTTTTAAACTTCTTTGCCCCAAAGCTAAACGTGACATCCTTTTTAAATCCCCTCTCTGAAGTTCAGTTGTTTAAATCCCTTCTACTAGAAAGATATACTTAGTCCCTGTTGGTTAAGGTCTTGTTATTTCTTTGAATGCATAGTTCTTTAATGTCCCACTGCTTAACAAAATAATCTAGTTTTTCACCACAAGTACCTGAACTGGCCCCTCCCAAACCACATGAACCTCACTTCCAAAAGGGGCCCCTCATACCCCCTGTACCTGTGTGCCAAGTGTAGAGTTGCCCAAGTTTGGTTGGATCACATCCTATTTGAGGCAGTTCAGTGGTGTCTGCTAAGCAGGATCATGTGCAGAGAAAGTTGACCTGGTCATGGCTATTAAAGTGGCCATACACCAAAGGCGGGCGATATCGGGCCAAACAATCAGATTACAATGGGAGTACCAGCCGATGGGCGAGGACCGCATCAAATAGGTAATGATGTCCTCGATCAGAAGGGAAGACCAAACCTGCCCGGTCGAGATCTGGATGATTTTTGGCCAGATATCAATCAGGGCGATATTGGACTAATCAGATTTTTCAGCCCTGGGGCCAAACAATCAGATTAAAATGATGGGAGTAGGAGCTGACAGAACGAGAACTGTATCAAGTAGCTGATGCTGTTCTCAATCGAAAAGGAAGATCAAGATTTGGATGATTTTTGGCCTGATATCAATCAGGGAGCTCTGTCTGGGGCGCCCCATACACTGGCACATAAAGTCTGCCCGTGCATGGCCACCTTTAGTGCTCCTTGTTCAGGTCCGCTTTTGGGAGTCTTGTTTGTGTTTTTTGGCTGAGGATTGTCTGCATGGGCCCTAATGGTAAAACACAAGCTGGCTCTTCTTTAGGGATGCTATCTTCTCAGTTGTCAACCTTTTTAAGATAAGCACTTGATTAATTTTGTTATTAAATACAACCATTTTTCTTATAATGTCATTTTAAAACTGCTGTAGTGTTTCATCTGAATTTTTATTTTTATCACTGGGCTATTTAATACTGTTAAAAGACTATATAGAAACGTAAACAACATATTTCTGTTATGATCTTGGAGCACTGTGGTCTGAAGACAGCTAAAAGTCTTTCAAAAAGCATGGCTCAACTGTTGCTGTGTGAGATAACATGAGAAGATTGGATTACACAGCCCAATAAAAGCACATACATTTATTTTTTCCAGTCAGAAATGCAACATTTGGGCTCATTTTCCAAAAGTGGGGTAACTCATATATGATTAGTCACATGCAGCAAACAATCTGTGGTTGACTTTGTTAAGTCAACTGCATGTAAAACAATTAATGCAAACAGCAGATTGGTTGCTGTGGGTCAGGAACTAGTGCAAATTGGCCCAGTGTTAATAAATGAGCCTTTTTGTCCCTTTAACTAGAGATCTAGACTTTCCAACTAACTTCATATGAAAGTACAATTTAAATCAACACACATTTCCAATACCAGCCCACTTACCTGGAGTGGTACAAACTGGTTGTGAGTGCCTGCTGGCATGTGACCCACTACGGGTGTATTTCTAGGATAAGGGCCTGGGTAGTATGGTTTAGGGATTTGTATCGGAGGTCTCCATGTTATGGGAGCAAATACGTGTGGTGCTGCAGAGATCATATTAGCTGCAGGAATAAAAGGGTTAAACTTAGACTCAAAATGTCAATACATCAATCCAGTATTAGCTCAGCTATTCCAGCAATAATCATTGTTGAATTGGAAGTTCATCTTAAAATTGGTGGTGTGTTAATTATTTAACATTTAGTTTTACAGCTCTCTTCAACTGCTGTCTGGTTGCTATAGTTCCACCCACCCTCACAATCAAGCAGTGGTATAGATATCTGAATTATTGGAGATTAATAGGAAAGGGTCATTATAGAAAGATGAGTAATAAGAAGTAACAGTAATAATAAAAACTGAGCCTTGCAGATCAAGTTTTA
Organism: Xenopus petersii; assembly: GCA_038501925.1. Classification (NCBI taxonomy): domain Eukaryota; kingdom Metazoa; phylum Chordata; class Amphibia; order Anura; family Pipidae; genus Xenopus; species Xenopus petersii. The sequence continues at coordinate 37,479,767 of CM076681.1, read as the reverse complement.
ATTTGAAGGGTCCAGGACTATGACAAACAGCCAAAAGAATGAAAGATCACATGAGAATCAAGTGGAAGAACAGCTCTATATCTGGGAAGGAAAGGGGTATGGAGAATTCATGGAGATAACTTGAACTGGCAAATTCTAGGCTCGGCCTAGGTTGTGTTACATACCAGTTGTTTTCTAGAATTCAGCAATATGACGTACCCATCTCTATTTATTAATATAAATAAGAGAATTAGTTAATTATGCATGCTATCCATATCTAGCACATAAAGAAACAGTAAGTAATGAATACATTGTGTAATGTTGCCCTGCACTGGTGCAACTGGTGTGTTTGCTTCAGAAACTACTATAGTTTATATAAACAAGCTGCTGTGAAGCCGTGGAGGCAGCCATTAAAGCACAGGGGATAATATAATAATAATAATAATAGATAACAGCTAATCACTGCAGAATCTCATTGTATACTACAGATCTGTTATCTGCTGGGTATCCTGTGCCTTTTCTCCTTTTCAGCTTTCAATGGCTGCCCCCATGGCTTCAGCTTCGGGTGACATCGGAAAACGAAGTGCCGCGATTGCCATGCCGCAGGAGTTTTTTGATTAAAGCAGGTGGAAGACAGGGGGGAAGCTGTTCGGGGAGATTAATCGCCGCAAAGAAGTGGCGATTAGCCGCCTGACTAAATCTCCCTGAATCTCCAGGTGTGACCTTACCCATAGGGTTCATATCTGATCTTCACATATGTGAGCAATCTAAAAGCCTACCTGCTGCAGGTGGAAAGACTGGGGGTATCTGTCCGGTAGGTAAAGCAGCTCCAAAATGCGCATAGGTGGGAAACATTGCTGGTGGCGGTGGTAATGGGAAACTGAGTGAGCTCTGTATGAAGAAAAAAGGTTCACATTTATACACACAACACCACAAAACCAAGTGTATTCTCAAGTGCAAAGCTTTTGCTCTATTGCATGTATAGAGAATGCTAGGAGTACAGTATGTTTTAATGGCACAGATTTCTGCAATGGACACTACCTGCTTCATACTGCAAGGGGAAAAACAAAATTGTGCACTTGAAAATACATGCCGCAAAATCTTATTGGTTCACTTCTATTTATATCAGATCAGTTCTTAAAAAAAAATAATGCAAATGTAGTCCCCTTTAAAAATGGGGTAAAATGCTATTTCTGCCTGGAAAATAAAGTGTTGTTTATTTACCAGTCTCTGAAGTGCAAATAAAGCAGCTTTCTCCTTGGCTTCATTTTCTGTATGACAAGGGGGCCCAGCTATGATTAAACCATTTGACAGCTTCACTTGACAAGCGGTCAGAGCCTGCAAGAAACAGAGGCTGGTAAAAAAAAGAAAAAAGACAGATTCCTAGGGCTGACACATGCATACATACTTCCATCATTCTAATACCTTGCAGGGTTGCACCAGATATGCATAAAGGTTATGCTTTCATGGGGAACACTGTAGCCTCAAATATCCCTACAGAATCAACCCCATTATAGAGTAATTAACTCATGGCAATCCCAACGGGGCCGAGGTGCATTCAAAGAAAGTGATACGTAAAAACATCAAATTCTACATTGGCAAACAAAAGAAAGCTTCTTCTTGACCCTCTTGTGCAAGCAACCTTATACACTGTATAATATTAAGGTGCAGATTTATTAAGGGTCAAATTGAAAATATGAAATGTGAATTAAATTTGAATTTAGAGATGTATCATACGCTGGACCTTTAAGAACTCAAATTTGACTATTCACCACCTAAAACCTGCTGAAATTCATGTATAAGTCAATGTGAAAGGTCCAGTGATCAATTTGAAGTTGTTTGCAGCCTTGTTGACAATCGAGGTTTTGAATTTGGTTGAATTCTAATAGAATCTGATTTGATTTTTCGATAGGGATGCACCGAATACAGTATTTTGGAATCGGCCGAACCCCTGAATCCTTCGCGAAAGATTCGACTGAATACCAAACCGAATCCTAATTTGCATATTAGGAAGAAAACCCTTCAACATAACTGCACAAAAAACGACTATAACACAACTAAATTATCCTGGCACTATATGCCCATGAAAAATCTAAACAGCATCTCAATGGGCATAATAGGCTGTTTTCTCGTTTTTAAAAGTGGCAGACACAGAAGTCTGACTCTGTCATAGAAGCATCTTATTCTGAAATGATGAACAGCTTTAGTTGTAGCTAGTAGCATATAAAGTACCTGTGGGGTTCGCAGGAAGGAGAACGTGGGTGGATGCATGTCAACCAAACTACAGATACGGGAAAGTTCAGATGCTGGAGTAGCCATGGCAGGTGGCTGTGGAATCAGAGGTGCCCGTAGAAAGTCTGGGTTGGGTGTGTTTAAAGCTGGGCCAGTTCCCTGAGGCCTTTTCATGTGTGCAGCTTCAATAAGACAACATATATATATATATATATATATATATATATATATATATATATATATATATATATATATATATATATATATATATATATATATATATATATATATATATATATATACAGTGGTGTGCAAAACTATTTGCCCCCTTCCTGATTTCTTATTCTTTTGCATGTTTGTCACACTTAAATGTTTCTGCTCATCAAAAACCGTTAACTATTAGTCAAAGATAACATAATTGAACACAAAATGCAGTTTTTAAATGAAGGTTTACGTTATTAAGGGACAAAAAAAACTCCAAATCTACATGGGCCTGTGTGAAAAAGTGATTACCCCCCTTGTTAAAAAATAACTTAACTGTGGTTTATCACACCCAAGTTCAATTTCAAAGGTTATAAAGCCATTTCTAAAGCTTTGGGACTTCAGCGAACAACAGTGAGAGCCATTATCCACAAATGGCAAAAACATGGAACAGTGGTGAACCTTCCCAGGAGTGGCCGGCCGACCAAAATTACCCCAAGAGCGCAGAGACAACTCATCCGAGAGGCCACAAAAGACCCCAGGACAACATCTAAAGAACTGCAGGCCTCACTTGCCTCAATTAAGGTCAGTGTTCACGACTCCACCATAAGAAAGAGACTGGGCAAAAACGGCCTGCATGGCAGATTTCCAAGGCGCAAAACACTTTTAAGCAAAAAGAACATTAAGGCTCGTCTCAATTTTGCTAAAAAACTTCTCAATGATTGCCAAGACTTTTGGGAAAATACCTTGTGGACCGACGAGACAAAAGTTGAACTTTTTGGAAGGTGCGCGTCCCGTTACATCTGGCGTAAAAGTAACACAGCATTTCAGAAAAAGAACATCATACCAACAGTAAAATATGGTGGTGGTAGTGTGATGGTCTGGGGTTGTTTTGCTGCTTCAGGACCTGGAAGACTTGCTGTGATAGATGGAACCATGAATTCTACTGTCTACCAAAAAATCCTGAAGGAGAATGTCCGGCCATCTGTTCGTCAACTCAAGCTGAAGCGATCTTGGGTGCTGCAGCAGGACAATGACCCAAAACACACCAGCAAATCCACCTCTGAATGGCTGAAGAAAAACAAAATGAAGACTTTGGAGTGGCCTAGTCAAAGTCCTGACCTGAATCCTATTGAGATGTTGTGGCATGACCTTAAAAAGGCGGTTCATGCTAGAAAACCCTCAAATAAAGCTGAATTACAACAATTCTGCAAAGATGAGTGGGCCAAAATTCCTCCAGAGCGCTGTAAAAGACTCGTTGCAAGTTATCGCTTGATTGCAGTTATTGCTGCTAAGGGTGGCCCAACCAGTTATTAGGTTCAGGGGGCAATTACTTTTTCACACATGAAAATGTAGATTTGGATTTCTTTTCTCCCTAAATAATAAAAACCCTCATTTAAAAACTGCATTTTGTGTTTACTTGTGTTATCTTTGACTAATAGTTAAATGTGTTTGATGATCAGAAACATTTTGTGTGACAAACATGCAAAAGAATAAGAAATCAGGAAGGGGGCAAATAGTTTTGCACACCACTGTATACTGTGATGGGTTTTACTTCATAAATCTTATCTTATGCCATGAGCTCTATTTATTTCAACCTTATATCATTTTTATTGGGCGTTATATTATCAAAGTAGGCTTTTTTTAAAAAATGTTTGCCTGTTTATAACATTTAAAGGTTATTAGGGTTCATTCACAATTGGAAGGGTAGAAGCAGAGTGACCCAAGGCCACCCCCTTGAATACAGAAGTCTGTTATTTCACTTACCTGAAACCCCGGACTGGTGCTCCTATCGGCTCAAACTGCACCGCCCCAGGATTTTCTAGCGAGCAACACAGAGAGATCTTCTTCCGGTGTCTTCTTTCTTCAAATTTCCAAAGGCAAACGCATGCGCAGTAGAACGGAATAGACAAATTTTTAGTTAAAGTTTGGCTTTCCGTTCTACTGCGCATGCGCAACCACGCGAAAAAAGAGGAAGCAGATCTCTCCGTGGTGCTCACTGGTATAACCCCAGGCCGGTGCTGTTTTCTTCAGGTAAGTCAATACAATCACTTATGGGTGCCTAACATTTGGCACCCTCAAGTGCTAACTAGGGTTGCCACCTTTGAAACGGTGGAGACTAGGCAGGAGGGCGGGGTCATGATGTAGATGGGGGGCCGTGACGTAGATGGGTGTGTCCGTGACATCAGGGGGCGGGGATATGATGCAGCAATCAGCAATTGGCCGATCGGCATGTCAATCAATGGAATCCTGCCCAGTTTTCCTTATTTGAAAATACTGGGCTGTCCGGGTCAAAACCGGACAGGTGGCAACCCTCGTGCTAACAGACTTTCCTTCTCCTTTAAAGGGGACCAGTCGCACTATTAAATAATTCCAAATCCTTTTTTATGGTGTTGGTGAAAACAAATAAACTTTACTTACATTAAATAAATTATTTAAATCTTGTTTCCTTCAGTCATATATTATACAATCACAAAAAGCAGGCAGTGGCCATTGTGTGAACATTTATTAAGACAAGCTTTGCATCTTCCCAAAATCTTTTTCACGTGCCAGAACTGACCTTGGGCACACTTTCCAAACTAATATTCCTTTGCTCTTCACACGTCTTTATTATTCTAGTCTTTTATATTTACTTAGCCTATTCTTCCATTATTAAGCATATTTTCCCCATAAAGAAATAAGGAATGACAATGAAATTGGCCACATAGTTAGAAGCAAAAGGGCCCACTGACACCTGGGCCCACCAAGAGTTTTCCTGGTATCCCGGTGGGCCAGTCCGACACTGAAAGTGTCTCATTGGGACATGTATTTGTTCTATTAAGTTCTGTTCTTATGTCTACCGGGGAGCTGTTATCTGGTTCCATTGTTCTGATGATGGGCTGCTGGGGAGGGGGTAATATCACTCCAACTAGCAGTGCAGCAGTAAAGAGTGACTGTGTGAGCGTTTTAAGAATGAAGACATACTAATAAATGAGAAAACAGATTTAAAATAGAATCTTTAAAGAGAGAGGCTGCGGGTACAAAGTATCTCAATTCAAATTGGGCATACTGGTGAAAGATAAGATAATTTGGTGAAATCGCATTGAGCTTATCATTACATATATGGCATTCTAAGTTCCATATCACACGCTAGGTTCCCAAAGGAAGCCCATGCAGATCCAAGAGCAAAATACCTTATAGATAGTTTCCTGGAATTAAACACAGGACCTTAGTGCTGCGGCCAATGTCTTGCCCATAGGGCTGTTTTGTATGAAAGTTGTGGTAACCCTAACAAAAACAGCACATAATTGTGTGAGGGTTAAATTGCCCTTTAAATTCTAGTTCTTAGCGCATAGATAGATAGATAGATAGATAGATAGATAGATAGATAGATAGATAGATAGATAGATGATAGATAGATACTAAAAGTTTCCTACATACTTTGATCTAAAAATTGTCATTTAAATTTGAGCTGTAAGGGCAGCTAGTTCTAAAGCAGATAAGTGACAAACTCTGTCCAGGTGTAATAACCTCCAGCAAACAACAAGATATTTGCTTATTAAACTGGTGACAGACCAGCAGTAAATGCTGCCTGTCTATTTCTGGAAATGAGGGACAGTATTGCCGGCGCTAGCAGTAAGACAAAGCAAAAACAGGCTGCAAGCCCGGGTCTCTAGTAGGAAGAGCCTGTCAATACGTCACAACACTCGGTGACACATAGATGGCGCTGGAAGGTATCGTTTGGCAGATATGGTATGGGGTAAAATGACAACCACAGCAGGGAGAGCGGATATGAAGCCTAGGAGGGTTAGGCGGCGCATACCTATCTACGTCACACTCCCAGCTTACCTGCTGTTCCTTGACCACCTCACTGAGGCACAGGTACCTTTCGGAGATCCAGCGGTAAAATTTGGGGACTCCCATCTTGCAGCTTCTATCGGTCACTCGGTGTTTAGAGAGACTACGGCCGACAAGAGTCACGAACGGCGCGATTTCATGGCGTCATCATAACAAGAAAAGGGCGGAAGATAGATGTTGGTGTCTTGGATCTGGCGAGCATGGACGCCATGTTTCTACACCCACTGCTTCTTCAAATGAAATGTCGAATTATACTCATGCTTGGAGCAGCTCTTTCTGTAGAATAGCGTCAGAACAATCTTGCGTTGTAGAAAGACAAATAAATCAGTGTGTCAATCAATTCCTAATCATTAATCCTAATGTTGAGAGACATTTTTGATTATGGTGTTAATATATATTGTGTCACTTTTCTGAAAATTCCATTACATGTCACCAATAACAACTAATGGTCTGTATTTTCCCCAGCATCCCAGGGTAATCTAAATCATACCTTCCAACATTTGAAAAATGTAAACGGACAAAATCATCAGTCAGGCATGTCAAAGCAACACCAAATATTACTCATAATTGCCTACAAAATTAGGGTTTTTTTTTAATTTATCCTATATGTATCCTTTAAATCGGGTTGAAAAAAGACCAAAGCCCACCAAGTTCAACTCCTCCAAAGGAAACCCAGCATCCATACATACACACACTCACACCGACCCTCCATACCCTCATACAAACTATATATGTCCATATCTATACTAAATATAGATTTTAGTTTCACAATAGCCTTGGATATTATGGTTGTTCAAGAAATCATCCAAGCCTAATATCCAAGGCTATTGTGAAACTAAAATCTATAGTTAGGAAATTAGGGCGAGAGGGCAACTAGAGCTCTGCTAAGTGGTTATCTGTGTATTTCCTAAAGGCTGCATCCTGCATGTCAGGACTGAGTCGTGATTTCACATCAATAAGCTAAGGTAATGTCAACGGCAGAATACCCCTCTGTGAATTTGCAACGAAAAAGCATGTCAAATGCCAGTTCACATTTATAGTACCACAGTATCAAAAGCTATATCTGGATTCCTGTTGTATTTGTCCCTGGATTCATGTTTTATTTTTTACTAAAAATTTGAACTAAAAGTACAAATCTGGCTGTCCTGAGAAATTATGTTAATAAAAATGTAATTTTCTTTTTTTATTTCTATAAATAATTGCCCTATTTAACATATTAAATATCTTTTGTTGTGATTATTTTTATTAATCTTGTATAGAATACAGTTTTGTATTCATTTATTGCATGGTTAAATTCTTAAGAAGAAAGTGATATTGCATTACCTCAACAAGAGATCTTTACTCAATTCCTTATTATCTAATATTAAGTTTTTTTGGTCCCTTCATTTTTTTTATTGATGATTGATCATGGCTGTCCTTATCTTACTGTGATAACATAACTGACATGTGGTACTCAAAATTGCACCATATATATCGAACTTAATATACCAGTTGCCCGTAAGATAATATAATAAAGTGTCCATGCATAATCCATATTCTGACTGTAGAGTGGGTGACAGCCTCTAGGTAGACTACCTGTGAACCAAATACAAGAATGGGCACTGAATTAATCATCCTTTTATGCACACTCAGTAGAAAATATATATAGAAAGATTGGTATTTTGAACTATCCGCCTTTGAGACAATGCATTTTAGATGTGTTTCACTCCAAGGAATTATATGGAAACTATGCTATAATTAAAAATTAGCACTGACGGTTTAACCTAAAAAAATCTTGCTTTACACTAGAGACATCAATTCTGTGATAAGTTTCCCTTTAAAATAGTGAATAACAGTCCAAGGACAAAAAACACTCTTTCAGTATACTGACTGCTCATCTACCCAGATAATTCTCTTCTGCTCGGTGCAAGGCCAATAAATCTAAGATAAGATTTGGTTGGTATATATATATATATATATATAGTTGTTTAAAAGGACAATGATTATTGAGCATATGCTTATAAAATGCACTTTTTTTTGATAGTTATAGGTTTACAGTGGAAAAAGTTTGCTGGCATTTACATGTTGAATGCTTACATTGCATTGTGAGACTTACAGTATAATGCACAACAGTCACAGCACTAGAAACCTGGAGACATAGTTGGCCAAGTGGACATAAAGCAATAATATGCATGTCTATGTACATAATTCCTAAAGTGGGAGTTAAAACCTCTCATTATTCTTTGTCACAATATATGTGTTTGTAACATTAGTCATGTGAATACAATCTGTTTTAAAGGAAAACTATACCCCTAAAATGAACACTTAAGCAACAGATAGTTTATATCATATTAAGTGGCATATTAAAGAATTTTACCAAACTAGAATATATATTTAAGTAAATATTGCCCTTTTACATCTCTTGCCTTGAGCCACCATTTTGTGATGGACTGTGTGTTGCCTCAGAGATCACCTGACCAGAAATACTACAACTCTTACAGAATTGAGTTTGCAATATAATGATATTTTTTCTGTGCACAGAACATACTTTGTTCTCATTCTTTAATATAAATAGGTATTTTGTATATTTTATTTGGTCACAAATATGTATGTACCCTGAGAGACATTCATTATGTGTACTAGGGATAATTTTGTATGCAGAATGTATTTGGGACAAACTACATCCCATATGTACCAAGTGCTAAATTGGCATAAATATTAGTGCATTGTGCAATATGGATGTGACTTAGCATGCAACAACAACAATACTTGAATTCTGGGAAGAATTGCTTCATTGTTAGATATGCATGGCGAATAGTGTGCAAAAAGTACACTTTGCTCTGCACCCTGCATTTTCTAAATAAGCCCTTTTAATTTATATTTATTCCTTTATTTACTGCAAGCATTAACAAAACTTTATATTTTGGAAGTTTGAAAGAAAATGTGATCTTAGGCTTGCAAATATATATATATACCTATATATGTATATATGTATATATATATATATATATATATATATATATATATATATTTGAAAGTTGTTTTTTTAATTCATTTTAATAATTTCTGTTCTCTGGTCTGACTATTAGGGGGTTATTTACTAAAGTCCAATTTTTTCTGTTTGGAGTTTTAAAGGGGAAATAATACTCAAACCTTCTGAGGTCATGTAGAATTCAATGGCAGATGTCCCTTTTATAATTGGAAGATATCATGATCTGAGCTGGGTTTCATACGATAATCTGAAAAACTTGTGATTTTCAGGCACCAAATCCGAAAAAATCGTACAATTCTGATTTTTTTCACGGGTTATAGTCTCTTCCTGCATTGACTTTTTCAAATTATTTTAGTGATAAATAAGGTAAAATTGTAGATGCGCGTTTGGTCGAAGTTGTTATACTAATACAAATAATAATGCAAGGGCTTTAGGATTGCAATGGGAAGTAAGATCGCATGTCTGTTAAAGGGGTGGTTCACCTTTAAACTAACTTAGAATGTTATAGAATGGTCAATTCTAAGTAAGTTTTCAATTGGTTTTCATTATTTATTTTTTATAGTTACATATATAGTTTATAGGCATCCTAGGCAACCTGGCTGGTTGCACCACCTTGCACAAATAGGTGCGCGCCTGCACACTCCCTCTCAGTTGGGAACAGCCGGCATGAGAGTGGAGAGGGGGGACCAGACTAGGGGTAGGAGGCAGAGAAGATACGTGCCTGGCGCCCCCCCCAACTTTGCACCCTAGGAACGTGCCTACTCTGCCTACCCCTAGTTCCAGCCCTGAGTGCTCTAACATGAGCCTCTAAAGTGGCAATTTGCTCACAACTGCTGCAGAAGTAATCAGAAGAAAAATGGCCACAGGCCTTTATGATCTGATTTGGAGCACAGAAACCTGTGGCTTCCCCATGAATATATCGCTGAGGGACTAAAGATGTAGGGTTAGAACTAGTAGTACTGCGGCTCCCTGTAAATTCCACCCCTGCTGAACTCAAGTAAGTCACTACAGTGCATTATAGGGCACGTAATCAAATGCTAAAGACTTTAACCTTGGAGCTCAACATGAATGAAGGCAGTGGCAGCTCATAATGACAGTGCAAAAAGAGGGGTTTAAAACATCAGCCTGCAATATTTAAAAGGATCAGTAATGCCAAAAAATGAAAGTATTTTAAAGTAATTAACATATAATATACTGTTAGCATGCACTGGTAAAAGCTGTATGTTTGCTTCAGAAAGACTACTATAGTTTATTTTAACAAGCTGCTGTGTAGCCATGGGGCAGCCATTCAAGCTGGAAAAAAAAGAGAAAAGGCACTTAACTGATAAGCCTTGTCCAGTACAATGGTGTTTTATCTGTTAGCTGTGTAAACTGAGCCTTTTCTCCTTTTTTCCAGCTTCAATGTCTGCCCCATAGTTATACAGCAGCTTATTTAAATAAATTAGTCTATATGATGCAAACACACTAGTTTAAAGCTGGCCACAGATGCAAAGATCCGATCGTACGAATCAACGTACGATCGGACTTCCCCAACTCCCGACCTGCCACTAACCATTCAGATCAAAGTCTTACCATTCAGATAAAATAAAGTAGTTAAAGAACAGATCAGCCGATGTTCTGCCCCTGACAGCAATCGTATGATAGTTATGTCCGACAAAGCTAGTGACAGTCTCCCACTGAAAATCATAAGACACGCAGAGCTATTATCGGCAGCCGACAGAAATTTTCTAACCTGTCCGATCGACCAACTGACCGATCTCCGCCGGACAAAAAATCTCGGGACTCTCCACACACGGCCTGAAAATCGTACGAATCCTCGATTCGTACAATCGCCTGGCGACTAATCTCCCCAAATCTGCCTATGTGCCCTGACCCTTACCAGTGCAGAGCAACATTATATTGTAATTATTTTGATACACTTTAAGTTGTTACTGTTCCTTTAAATCACCTCACACTTTTGTGCATTGTATAAAAACTCTTTACGAAAGTTAACCTAAAGTATTAAGAATAGTGATGAGCGAAAAATTGGTGAAATGCAAAGTCAATAGGTCTCCATTTTTACATGCAAACATTTTTACATTCACAACAGTGTTTTTATTAAATCCATAATCAATGTGTATATGTTTTACTGCTGTGATTTGCTGAGGCAGAGTGGGTCATGAGGGAGCCACATCACTAGTGCAGAGAGTCGTGCATTAGGGCTCTCTACACTAGAACAGCCACCATGGGCATCTGCAGTACATTTTTAGGAGGGGGCAAGTAAGCTATTCATGCCAATGCACCTAAGTATTAATAATATGTAATATGGCTTTTTATTACCCCTGGTTCCTGGCCGCTCACTGCCACCTGAGGCAAGGTTCTCGCTTTGCCTTATGGCAGGAGCAGTCCTAAATTCATCTCTGCCGAATGCAACAGAAAAAGAACGCAGAGACCTGTGGCAATTCCTCGAGGGAGGAAGACAGGGTGCAAAGCGCAAAAAAATGCATTGCATCCTTTTTCTGCACTTGTAGTAAGCCTTTCTATTGATAAATGAACCACTAATGTTTTATGGAGTAGGCTGGCATGTAACTTGCTATGGAGCCTTTTAGCTCCTACCCAAATGATAAGCAGCAGCCAGAAAAGAATGGTATCTTATTATCAATCATCTTCTTTTTACTGTTACTGAATAACTCCAAATTTAGTTTTCCCAGCGCTCCATTATATTTGCTATATACCTTTAATCCATCTCATCTTCCCATGCAATGAGTGTTTTTCTTTCTCTGAAGAATGCAGGCCATATAGAGACATACATACAATGGCAGTGACAGCTGTGTGTGCCAGGTTGTGTTTTTGTGACAGAGCATGTGCCAATATGTGTGTATTGTACAGCACTGAGTAAAACATAATTCATTAATGCCATTGCATTCAGTATTATAGAAACGTATGCAGACAACATTGTTATATTCTTTTCAATGTTTCTATAACTTGCATACAAGATCATACACAGGTATAAGATCCGTTATCCTGAAACATCTTATCCAGAAAGCTCAGAATTTACGAAAGTCTGTCTCCCATAAACTCTATTTTATCCAAATACCCCAGATTTTGAAAAATGATTTCCTTTTCCTTTGTAATAATAAAACAGTACCTTGTACTTGATCTAAACTAAGATATAATTAATCCTTTTTGGAAGCAAAACCACCCAGTTGAGTTTATTTAATGGTTAAATGATTTTCTAATAGATATATAATAAATATAGATATAGGTATAAAGAGACACATTACGGAAAGATCTGCTAAGAGGAGCACTGGCCTGGGGTATCAGATAAACTATTATGATCACTGGGTTGGCTTATATTTGGTACCCTAAGTGATTTTAACTTTCTTCTCCTTTAAAAGGTAGGATCAACACAGGTATCAGATCCTGTGTTGTTTAAATGTCTAAAGAAAATCCCCACAATGACCATTCCAGAATATTGTATTTGGAAAAAAATAGTACATTAAAAGGGGTGGTTAACTAAAAGTTAACTTTTAGTATGTTCTAGAATGGCCAATTCTAAGCAACTTTTCATTTGGTCTTCATTATTTATTTTTTATAGTTTTTTAATTCATTGCCTTCTTCTTCTGACTCTTTTCATCCTTCGAATGGGGGTCACTGACCCCATCTCAAAAAAACCAAATGCTCTGTAAGGCTACAAAAGTAATATGATCGTTACTTATTACTATTTATCTATCGATTCAGACCCTCTCCTATTCATATTCCAGTATCTTGTTAAAATCAATGCATGGTTGCCAGGGTAATTTGGACCCTAGCAACCAGATTGCTGAAATTGCAGACTGTAGAGCTGCTGAATAAAAAGCCAAATAACTCAAAATCCACAAATAATAAAAAATTGAAAACCAATTGCAAATTGTCTCCAAATATCACTGTCTAGGTCATACTAAAAGTGAACTCAAAGGTGAACAACCAAACCCTTGGGCCCCTTTCATCTATTTATGTAACTGGTAGTTGCCCTTGTTCTCAGATATCTTAGGGAAAAATGATGATCAACCCTTTCCACAAGTTCAAGCAGGTAGGTCCATCAACCCAGACCAGATTTGTACCCCTCATTCTGTTCTTCTTTGCAGTGTATTCTCTGTTGAATGGAGCAAGCACACTTGGAGCTGCTGCTAGAGCATGATGTCACAACTTAGGAGGAGGAGCCTATACAGAAGCAAGATGGTGGCCACATATTTTGCAAGAGGAAGAAAGGAAAGACTGATTGATTTAGGGAGTTTATTACAGGCGTTTGGGAGGCATTGGAGTTATCATTATGATAAAAGGGTATTTTAGGCTTTACATCCGCTTTACATTCTAAACAAGTTTGCAATCTGCTAAAATATTTATGTATCAGAAATATATTTTGTAGATTAGTCTGAAGCTGCTTGCATATACAGTTATATACGGTATTTTATTTGCGCTTTCAGAGCAATATCATTTTACAACTAGATAATGTCTAGATACAGCCAATCAAGAGATTAGATCGGGCTAAAGAATGAAGTACAGTTAATATTATCATCATATAGGCAAACAATCAATGTTTCAATGCTTTTTTCCATAAAAGGCAGCAAAAGCAGTTTTTCAAATACAGTTTGCTCCGTGCACAGAGCTGCTGCGCCACTCCCTATGCACTACAGGCCTGTGTGGCTTAAAAGGGACTTTTAATACAGATACTTATTTCAATTACTTCAACTGCTTTTCCTTGATTTTTAAATACATGGATACCTGAAAATAAAAAAGGTCTTCTGGGCTTTGTGGGTTGCGCAGATATAAATGCTAACTACTTCTGACTTCTAGCCTGGGCTAGGGCTCTACTTTCTTAAAAAAAAATCCACCAGCCCAGGAAAGTTTTCCACGCGACGCCACCATATGTTTCCTCTTTTCCACTCATTCCCTGCATCCCCCAGGTAACACATTTGCAATTCTCCGAATGCACCCAGTATCAATAGCCTTGGGGCATGCATGGGTAATCAAATAAAATATGGTGGTGCAGACTTTACAACTCTACTTCTATCATGCTTGTGCAAAGCTCTCATTGGATATGAGGCCAAATTTAATGGAAACTATGTTTACTTTCTGCATTTTTATTCAATGTCCACCAGACAGTTTAGGGTGCAGAATTCTGTTAATAAGAGTTCTTTACTGTACTAGGGATATTATAAAAAAAAGTTTGTGGCAGCTCCAAAAGCCACACCCATATTATGCTCAGGTCGTCCTGTAGGACAAAGTTCTTAGGAAACATGATTAGCACACAGTTACTGGCAGCACCTTTCTCCCAGGTTGGATCTACGAGCGAGGAGTTCATCTGGCGAGACTTAAATGAACTACCACCCTACCTCTCCTCTGTCTAAACTTTCTGTAGCCAGGTAAGCATTCAGGCAATTTATTTCTTCTATACTAATTCAAGTCAGCATATAAAGCATAAAAGCACCAATTTTTCCTAAGCATAGCCAGCATATAAAGGCTTGAAGTAACCATAGTTAATTTGACTGATGCATACTTGCTTTATTCTAGGACTACTAGGTTTATTTAATAAAATGCACTAGGTTTGCCCAAGTACAGTAACCTAGCAACCTTGCAACCAATCAGCAATTAGCATTAACTGGTCACCTGTCCTTTTTAAAAGCATCTTATTGGTTGCTGCTCCTGGGCAAACTTATGGGGAATGTAATAAAAGTCGGTAACGGAAAAATATTCACAATGCGAAAAGTTATGCCTTTGTGCAAACAAATTTGTCTTTGTGCGAATTTACTATAGCTTTTACGACCACTTCTGACAAGGGAAGAAGGTTTGTGAGTTTAATAGTTTGCGCCAGTGCACAGTAAATGTAATAAAACTTCATACTGAAAAAGTTGTCATGTTTGCTCCAAAAGATTACTACACCTTATGACAGATTTGAATGCTCACTTTATTCTGAAGCTCCCACACCAGCCAGAGAAAGCAACCAACTGATCTCATTAACATGTGCCCTAGGCAAGCAAGCAGAAGCTTACAATCCTATTCTACATGGCACATTGACAAAAATGATCTTAAGATGACAGATAAAGACATGAAAGATAAAAATCATTCTGTTGGAATATTACCTCCAATATAACAATAAGGTTAAATAAAGAATGAAGAAAAAAAGATTGCTGTAGAGCTATTCCAGCTGTTTAAAATGAGCTGGCATATGTCCGGGAAAACGTAATTTAGTTCTTGCAGATAAAAGCGTTTAGGTGGCACCTCTGTCCTGTAGGAGCCATAGGCTAACCTCCCTTTTAGGGCTAGTCCACACGGGGAGATAGCGACGCGTTTGCGGTCGCGGCGACAAAGCGCCGCGACAGTCGCCGCGACCGGCGCAGGCGACAGTTTTGTATGGGCGCCTATGTAAAAACGCCTGTGCTAACCACACGAGGTGATGCGCTTTTCAACAGTCGCCTGAAAATGCCTCGCCAGGCTTTTTCAGGCGACTGTTGAAAAGCGCATCGCCTCGTGTGGTTAGCACAGGCGTTTTTACATAGGCGCCCATACAAAACTGTCGCCTGCGCCGGTCGCGGCGACTGTCGCGGCGCTTTGTCGCTGCGACCGCAAACGCGTCGCTATCTCCCCGTGTGGAATAGCCCTTACCTTTTATAAACCTGGACACATTATTACATTGGAGAGCTGCAAAAATAGGCACACCAATCACAAAGGCTGCTGGGTGGGTCTTCTTAGCCCCATTGTGTTCTATTGTGTCATATAGTACAAAGTCTGCACTGTCTGTGTATGTATACTGTTCTGGAGAGAGATAAGATCAGCCATATGGTTTGTGTCTGGATCTGTAGTTTTGTTTCCAGTGTTTATTAGCAAGCTCAGGTGAAGGTGTTTGACCTACCTTGGCAAGTAGTTTTTCTGTGTGTACATTTTATACTGTATTTGTGTTTTTTCTTCTAATTTCTCTACTTATTTTCTACTGTTGTCTAAATCCAATCATTAGGCCTTAGATACAATTGTAAAATGTATGTTTTGAAGCGTTAATGTTGAGGAAGATTCCAAATGTAAGGACTTATTTATAGCCCGCAAGTGCAGTGTAGACACATGTTCTGCAGTGCAGTATTCATGAGGGGCAGGTTGGCACCTCATGTCATATTTTTAATGCATCGCAAGGTGCACAGCCCAATATCTGCAGAAAACCATGAATTAATTGTATTATTGTACGAAACCCAGCACAGATCATATCTTCCAATTGTAAACGGGACATCTGCCATTGACTTCTACATGACCTCAGTAGGTTTGAAGGTTTGAGATGGAGTACTTTATTAGTCGAAACTTTTAGCAGACTTTTTTCTATGAATGAATGAAACAAAAGTTGGTGAAAGAAAAAATATTCGCAATGCGAAAAGTTATGCCTCTGTGCGAACTAAGTTGCGGATTTAATATAACTTTTGCAAACCTGGAAACTGTTTAGCGACGACTTCCGACAGTGGAAGAAGGTATCGAGAATTGTATAGTTTGCATTATTCCCTCATTTGTAACCATATAATATTACGTTACTTGAAATAATCCTACAGTAGTACTTTACAGAATGACCATGTATTTCTTGGAAGAAATCTCAACTGGAAGTAGTGAAAGAACCGTAAAAGAATTGTAAAATAATTATTTAATGCCTTGGATAAGCAAATACTATATTAAGAATCCTTTAAAACATTACAGATTGATAAGTAAGAGGGCACAGTAGATGTTAGAAATAATCATATTGTTATATATAAATGAAACATAATCCATGATGCAAGACAATAATCAACAATATAAACTAAGGATACATTAAAGATTAATTATCTTGAACCTTAAGGGGTTCTCTCTGTACTGAAACCACATCTGGAAATTCAACAGTGTATGGTAGGCTTGGGCTCTAGGATTTTGGTACAGCTGGTAACATGAGAAATCAAGCCTGATAGAAATAGTTATGTATATTTTGTATATACTGCCATTTCAGACAGAGTATGTTCTCTTTATTACATATTAGTCAATGTTTAAGAAAGCAAACAAACTGATATTAGTTCCTTCATATCGCAGAGCTTTGACCTTAGGCACTAATAAATGCTGATGTGAAGATGTGCAGTTAAATCTTATTATCGCCTAGTTATAGAACATATGGGCAGCTCCAAGATTTGATATATTGAATATTTTAGTTTGTGGAATACACAAATCTTTTCTATTGTGCGGTTTTGAATTTAGGTAGCCATAAGTACAGATGGAATGATGGGTAGCTAACCTGCTGTATCACCTCTTTATAGGTCTCAGATTTAAAAAAGTGAAATCCTCAGCGAAGCACCTCTGGATATGGCAAACAAGACTATTACAATCACTAGAGATGAACTGGAAGATTTAAGAGAAGCATTTAAAAAAGTCGGTAAGTGGTTTTGGTTATCAGTATTGGATTTCTGTTTAAATAAACTATAAAAAAAAAAATAGTAAATATTTACTAGTAGATGCTATACAACCTGTACGTTGTAAATATGAATATTTGGCAATATATACCTTTTCAGGTGAGCAGATTGCATCCCTCTGTTCATAAAGGGCAAATAAGATGAAAATTAAGATAGACTAGGCATTATCTATAGCTATTCAGAACTGCATCTACAAAAATAGAAATCTCTCCAGGTTTTAGGTACCGTAGTGAGATTTTACATTGGGTTACCAGGGGCAGCAAAAATGCAACTCCTGGTAAATTTAAGATCCAAAAACTAGAAAACGGACCCCTTCCAGAGCAAAAAGGTGAGTGCATGGGGGGGGAGGGCAGCAGTAAGCTGGCTGGAAATATACGGTAACCAAAAAATTAGGTGTGTTTTACAAGCTTTATAATTGAGCTGTAACAAGCACCAAAAAGGACCCAGAACCACTGAATAGCGACAAGCCTTTTATTCCAGGAGAAGAATAGGGAGCCACTATGCTAGTGCATCATTTCTAGTCTGTGCTTTATTGTTTTTTTTGTCTAGCAGTTTTGCTTAATTTTACATATTATAAGTAGATGGTCAATATTAATGCATGTACAGACTGAGGGGCTTCTAAGCAATTACAAAGGTGTAAAATAGTTGTGTGATTTTGTAACTACAAATTATTCAGTTGTTCCTGTTTTTTTAGGCATTGCTTATATACGCTATAACTCTGTGAACATTGTATGTTTTATTATATCACTGAATAACACAACACATTTCAGCAAGCTCAGTACTTGACCTTTGATATAGTGTGCAGTCTAGTCATATTTCTTGACATTTAGTAGATAATTTTGTCGAGAATGGACTGTGGCATATCTGACTCCAGTGTTCCATTGGTAGGAATTTATATATGTGCTAAAATACTAAAGTTTACAGCAGTTGTTCTTAATATATATATCCTACAGTTAACATGCCAGAGAGCAAAAACGTCTAAGTTCCACCCAGATGTTGATATTCCATCTTAGTTCAGCATTGCATACACTAGTATGTTAGTTTCCAAATGTGGAAAGATGGGTTTCTTGGGCAGACAGCATAATAAACATGTATATATGATACCACACTCTTAGGGGGTTATTTATCAAAGTCCGAATTTATCTCAATATTTTCTGAAAAAAACTCTGACCAAATGCGCACAGGCTTTTGGGCTTATTTATTAATACAATTTCCCGACAATTTTGTTTGCAGGAAAAAATCCAAAAAATCTAGAAAAATCCGATTTTTTGGATTTTTCACCTGAAAACTCCGAATTTTGCCCAAAAACTGAAAACTTTGGGGTACTGCCAAAGACCCAGCGCACATCAAAAAATCATTGGGACTTCTACCATTGACTTATATGCAACCTCGACAGGTCTGAGATGCCAGATTTTCAGATTCTGACTTTTCCCATCCTCTGTGTTTAATAAATTCTGAGAAAATGTGTGATCTTTTTAAAAGTTCATTTTATTAAATCATATGATTTTTTCATGATTTTTACATTCAGAGTTTAGTAAATAACCCCCCATATGTTACCTTGAATGATATAGCATATGAAACATCAGACACAAATATTTTTATAAATCAACAGGCATTTGACATGTTACTATAAAATTTCATACATATGCTTTGTGCACACTTCCTCCATACTAATTTAGAAGGCAAGCCTCTGTTGCGATGGCTCATGAGCAACATGTTGCTCTCTAACCCCTTGGATGTCGTTCCCAAAGGCTTCAAGGCAGATGTTTCTTTTCAAATTCCTGGTTTGGAGGCAAGCTTTAGTTGCAGAAAACCCATGTGTACTGCCAAGCAGAGCCTCCTGTAGGAAGCCCACATAGGGGCTAATAACAAATAATAGTCCATATTTGGCACTCAGGAACTTTTTGTATGTTTATGTTGCTCTCCAACTTGTTTTCCATTTGAATGTGACTCACCGGTAAAAAAGATTGGGAGATTGAGGACCCCTGCTCTTTTGTATAGAGCAAGGTAATGTGTACTCTCCTAGAGGCAGCTGCAATCCTTCTGATTGTATAATGAAGCCAGAGTTATTCCTAATAAAGGAGTAAATGGGATGAGTTCTCCTATAACCAATGAACTAGCACTGTTCAGCTTAGGTACACTTTTTGAATCTAAAGTAGAGATAAACTGTAGCTTATCATAGTCATAAAAAGTTGTCAGAGAAGATAAAAACCCCATTTTCATGCTTCAGAATCCTCTGTGTATACCCAAATAATTTCTATATATCAGTGAACCCCAACCAGTGGCTTGCGTGAAACATGTTGCTCACCAAAACCTTGGCTGATACTGTATTCTCAGTGGCCTCAAAGCAGGTGCTTATTTTTGAATTCTTGGCCTGGAGGCAAGTTTTGGTTGCATCAAACCAGATATACTGCCAAACAGAGCCTTCTTTAGACTGCCAGTCTATATAAGAGCTACCAAATAGTCAATCACAGCCATTATCTGGCAGGAACTTTTTTCATGCTTGTGTTGCTGCCCAACTCTTTTTTACAAATGAATTTGGCTTGTGAGACCATACAAGGTGTGAACATTTTAAAGAGGTCATTCACCTTAAAGTTAACTTTTATTAAGTTATAGAATGGTTTATTCTAAGCAACTTTTCAATTGGCCTTCATTTTCTTATATAGTATAGTTTAATTTCTTTATTCTTCTGCTTCTGACTCTTTACAGCTTTCAAATGGAAAAAATCTTAAAAAAACACATGCTATAAAAGGTTACAAATTTCTGTTCAGGCCCTCCCCTTTCCCTCTCTCTTTTATTTAAATCAAAGCATGGTTGTTAGGGTAATTTGGACTGGAGAGCTACTGCGTAAAAAGCTGAATAACTCAAAAACCACAAATGCATTTCATTGGTTTTAGCACATGAATAAATGTACCTTGGATCACAGTTTAGAAAGTTATGTATGGTGTTATATGGGAAATGTAATTGTGCAATTTCAGCACCCAACCATTAGCAGTGTCCTAGGAAAAGAAAAAACAGCACCGTACAGTCCAGTAAAAGTATTAAAAAATGAAATTTTATTTAATATACATGTAAAAACAGATTACAGCAGCAGTGAACCCTGGCTGCCCGCTTAACGCGTTTCGTAGCTTCTTTTCAGCTCTCAGTATGTCAAAAGTAATACTGCTTCAGGGTATTCCCAACTGCAGAAGGTGCAAGAACAGAAGGCTATATATGGAAGAAACTTGATGGGCAAGATGTGTTTGCTGTTGATTGCTTTATATGCATATGGAGTTAATATTTGGTCTGTATGTTCTTTGTATCTTATCCATGACACTGCAATCCTTTCAATTTGAAATAACCAAAATACTTTAGAATAGGAATATACAGAATACTACAATGAGCAGTGTTGCACACGCGTCTAAGCCATCACTTCTACTTTGCATTTTAATAGGAAGTTTTTTTTTATATCAGTCCATTAAAATTCATGTTAATTAGGAAACATTATGTTAACAAATCGTATGTGGAGACCACCTGCCTAAGTCAGCCCCAATTCAGAATACAATATATTTGCATCAAGTCACAGCTTGCTGCTAAGAATATTCCACGTATACAGTGTATGTATCTGTAAATATTTATATACTGTATATATATATATATATATCTATTAATATGTCTGTAGTCTAGCTTAATGTTTAACCGACTAATAAAACAGCTGCTTGTGTTATGCAGTATATACTTTCTGACCATATTCCTGCTGTCCTATGTTTGTATATTGTAGATATTGACAACAGTGGCTTCGTTAATGATTATGAGCTCCATGAATTGTTCAGAGAAGCCAGCCTTCCACTCCCTGGCTATCAGGTTCGAGAGATTATTGAAAAGATCTTTGTGGAGGCTGACCAGAATAAGGATGGAAAGATAGACTTTGAAGAGTTTGTATCGGTGAGTAATGAGTGAGTACACCGACGCCTAGCATAAAGTATAACATGCAGTTCGTATGACATATTCACCTGGTAAATGTCTAAACTATTGCAATATACATATTCAAATAAACCCCACCATTCATCACTTAAAGGAAAACTATGTAGGTCTATATAAAAAGATATTGCATAAAACAGCTTATATGCAAAACCCTGCTTCATGTACATAAACCATTTTAATAATAATATACTTTTTTAGTAGTATGTGCCATTGGGTAATCATAAATAGAAAATTAAAAAATAAGGGCAGCCCCCTGGGATCATATCATTCACAGTGCACACAAACATACCAAACAAACTATACATGTTAGGTCACATGAGCCAAGTAACCAACAGTTCTGTCTTTTGCTTCCACACTACTTCCTGTTACAGTTAGAGTTGTATTTCTGGTCAGGTGATCTTTGAGGCAGCACAGAGACCATCACAAAATGGTGGTTTAAGGCAAGAGATATAAAAGGGCAATATTTACTTAAATATATATTCCAGTTTGATAAGATTCTTTAATATGCCACTCAATTTAATATGATTTGCATATGAATATTGTGAGAACATTTTCATATTCACTCTAGTCAGCAGGATCTTTAAATGCCGTCCTATGGTCCCTACTGATCAATGGTCCTACTATTCTCTGGAATGAAATGACAATGAAATTACAAGCAGTGTAAACAAAGCAAGGTTATATTATAAACTCAAAACCAATAAATATATTGCATTGGTGTGATACCCACAGGTTACCTGAAGGAAAGTAGGTAGACCTTGCAGATTTGGGTATGGGTGTGGGTCTGCAGGTCACAGGTCTGGTCAGTGGTCTCAAACCTTTATTTCCCCTTGAAGCAACACTTAATTCTTTTTCATCTCAGAAATTGGACCAGTGCAGATCATTAGAAAAGAAAAATGACCCAGGACTACTTGTATTTTGATATAAATGTAATTTAGTATAAGAGTAGCATAAAATAAAGATGTGTTCTCATAGATAAGCTTGTGCTGAGGAGGAGCTTGTAACTTGCATATTAAAAAAAAATATTGCAGAAACAATTGTCTGTATTTGTCAATAAATTCAGTTCCAGAAGTGGCAGTATCATGTGTAAAACCATTTATTAGGCGAGTATAACATAAAGGAACAAAAAAAAATTAATTTTATACCAAATGACAGAGGTTTCATTGTGCTCCATGCTCCGTAAGTGACTCCCGACTAATGCATTTCAAACACTTCATCAGTGTAGGCCTTCAGTGTACATGCCTTATCACCGTACATATAGGAAGCAGAATGGAGATCTTTATAGATGCTCTGTCGTGATTATTAGGTTTAATATGCTCCATTACCAAAGGTCAAATATTAATCAATAATAATTAATGATCACTGATTTTTTTTTATTTTCATGGAACGATAAAAAAATATTAGCTGAGAGACATCAGCTGAACAAGGCAATTATGAGTGACTGTTACTGCAGTGAATGATTACTATGAGATGCTGGAACTGATTTACTATATAACTTTTATCAGTTTATTGGCTGCCATGATTAGTGAATATTTGACATGCCGGTTGTTTTCCTTATCAAATTCTACAACTGCTATAGTTTAACTTACTTATTACATTTATCATGTGTGCCTTGCACAGTACACATTTGAATTAAATAAAAGTAAAAAATTTTGTTGGCAACTTAAATTTCCTACAGTGGCGAACTATAGAGGAAGCAGACCCCGCGGGAAAAGGGGGGCCTGGACTGCCGGGTCTGCTTCCTCTATAGTTAACAAGAAGCCCCCTTCCCCAGCCGCTGTTTTACCTACGGTGGGGAAGCAGAGACAAGGGGCAGAGAGTGGGCGGGGTTTCAGCAGAGAGTGGGCAGAGCCAGGTCCAGAATTGGCCGGAGACTGGAAGTTGGCGGGAAGATGTGTATCGGAGTGCGCTGGGTCCCTCTGAAAATTTTTTACAGGGGCCCGGTGCACAGTAGTTACGCCACTGATTTCCTTATAATCTTTCTATAGGTGTGTCAGTTTGCAAATTCTATTTCATAGAATTGAACAGAATTGGACAGAAAATTTGCATAATTTGAGAACTTTGGACACAAGACCTCATAGTCTAAAGTGAAGCCAAGAGACTAAATAGCAGTAGAAGAGAATAAGCAGTGAGGCATAACAGGGTTTGGTATAAAAGCAGCCTAGAGAACACAAATGTATGTAATAGTGATGTTGCAAGATAATAATAAAAATACTCTGCATAACTGTGGCAAAGTTCTTAATGACACTTGGCATGATATGAATGCCAGTGAGAATTGTTATGAAAGAACTCGTCTGGGTGTTTGACACATATTTCAGACCAATAGTAGCTCTCTCTCTCTCTCTCTCTCTCTCTCTCTCTCTCTCTCTCTCTCTCTCTCTCGCTCTCTCTCTCTCTCTCTCTCGCTCGCTCTCTCTCTCTCTCTCTCTCTCTCTGATGTGACTTAAATGGAATGTTTTAATTCATTTTCCAATGAAATTTTAATAGGTGATGACAGACTTAAAAAGCAAAGACATTAGCAAAACCTTCAGGAAAGCTATCAACAAGAAAGAAGGCATAACTGCAGTTGGAGGAACATCTACTAATTCCAGCCAGGGCACACAACATTCGTATTCTGGTAAAAGCTTTCTTAGGGTCTTATTTTTCTAAATTTGGATTTGTGTATTTTTAGAGTTTTGATCCCAACTAAGATATAATTAATTATTATTGGGAGCAGTACCAGCCTATTGGGTTTATTTAATGTTTACATGATTTTCTAGTAGACTTAAGACATGAAGATCCAAATTAAAGAAACATCCGTTACCCAGAAAACCCAATGTCCCAAGCATTTTTTTGTGGTTTAGAATAATTGGTCTAATACACCATTTTTAGCCTGCTCCCAAAAAATATGAGCATTAATAAATCAGTCACAATTGTCTCAAGTGCAAAACATTCAGATCTGAGGTGGTTCAGTGTTTTGAGCATCTGAAGCAAAAAAAATGGGGTTGGTGGTCTGTACAAAACAATGAAAGATATATGTCCAATTTCTTCTAGTTGCTCTGTGCAGCAGCTGAGCTGCAAAACATTGACTGCAAAACATTTATTCCAGGTAGTGGCAACTCGACATGTGTCTGATCAGAACCCTTTATCAAGTGTACAAAGACCATAACCATGTGTTTCTATTTAAAGCAAATTTACCTTTTAACCAGAATGTTATGGACTTAAAGTAAAACTAAACCCATACAATGAATATGGCTAAAAATGCCATATTTTATATACTGAACTCATTGCATCAGTCTAAAGTTTCAGCTTGTCAATAGCAGCAATGATCCAGGACTTCAAACTTGTCACAGGGGGTCACCATCTTGGAAAGTGTCTGCGACACTCACATGCTCAGCAGCTGTTGAGAAACTAAACTTAAGGGTAGTTGCAAGTTATCAAGCAGCATATTCAATTTGCCTGTAAAATAAGCTGATGCTACATGGCTGATTATTGAATTTGGAAGCTAGTGGCACTGGTTTCTGTGCTGCCATGTAGTAATTATCTTATATTAATTACTAATCAGCCCTATATAACGACATTTGTATTCTACGTGTACTGTATATTGTGAGTGGGTCCCTAATCTTAGTAAGTGACAGCAGCACAGAGAATGTACAGTAAATCAGCAGAAAATAAGATGGGGAGCTACTGGGGCATCTTTGGAGATACAGATCGTTACTGCTAAAGGGCTGTGGTTGCCTTGGGCTGGTACAGAAGCCAAAAACATAATGTACAACATTTCTAGCCTACTTCTTTATTTAAGCTGTAGTTCTCATTTAATGGGTTAAAGGTCAATTTGCTTTAAATAGAAACACATGGTAATGGTCCTTGTACACTTGATAAAGGGTTCTGACCAGAGACATGTCGTGTTGCCCCTAGCTGGAATAAATGTTTTGCAGTCAATCTGCAGGAGTACCTTTTCCTTTCAATCCTTGATGTTTTGAATATATGAGTCAGACACAGTACTATACTGTATACTGTATGTTACTAAGGGGCTGATTTATCAAAGGTCGGATTTTAGTGGTTTTAGGGGTTCTGAAACCATGATTAAACTCTATTGGCCCATTTACTATAGGAAAAATATAATATATTTATACTTTTTTGTTTATTTTAAACAATCAGCACTAACATCTGCAAGGAATGAGGGTGATATTCATTATTCGTCAAAATGCTTGGCGAATCATTTACTAATAACTGAATTTAGCTCTAAAAATTCAATATTTATTAAGTGTAAAAACGTGAAAACCTCTTAGGCAAAACGTTGTCAAATAAAAGTTGTCACGTTCCTATAAAAATCAATGGGAGCTGATCAGATTGGTCCCCTTTAAATCAATTCGGATTTCTAGAGGTTTTTAATAAAATGATAAAGCTACAAATTTTTATAGATCGTGGCAAAAAATCCAATTTTGATTGTTTGTAAATGCCCCCCCCAAGCATTATTCTGCAGGAATCAGAATGGAAGGCTAGCATGTATGTACCTTAAAAGTCAAAAAACATTAAAGGGATACTGTCATGGGAAAAAAAAAATTTTCAAAATGAATCAGTTAATAGTGCTGCTCCAGCAGAATTCTGCACTGAAATTCATTTCTCAAAAAAGAGCAAACAGATTTTTTATATTCAATTTTGAAATCTGACATGGGGCTAGACATATTGTCAATTTCCCAGCTGCCCCAAGTCATGTGACTTGTGCTCTGATAAACTTCAATCACTCTTTACTGCTGTACTGCAAATTGGAGTGATATCACCCCCCCCCCCCCAGCAGCCAAACAAAAGAACAATGGGAAGGTAAACAGCTCCCTAACACAAGATAACAGCTGCCTGGTAGATCTAAGCACAACACTCAATAGTAAAAGCCCATGTCCCACTGAGACACATTCAGTTACATTGAGAAGGAAAAACAGCAGCCTGTCAGAAAGCATTTCTCTCCTAAAGTGCAGGCACAAGTCACAAGACCAGGGGCAGCTGGGAAATTGACAAAATGTCTAGCCCCATGTCAGATTTCAAAATTGAATAAAAAAAAATCTGTTTGCTCTTTTGAGAAATGGATTTCAGTGCAGAATTCTGCTGGAGTAGCACTATTAACTGATGTGTTTTGAAAAAAACATGTTTTCCGATGACAGGATCCCTTTAAGGAGCAGATTTAGCAAGGGTTGAAGTGAAAATTAGAATTTTCAAAATTCGAATATTTAATTTTTTTTGTGAAAGTCGACTAGGGAATAGTGAAAATTTGATTTGAGTTTTTTTAAAAAAAATTATTTTGATTTCCAAAATTTATCATGTACTGGCCCTTTAAGAATTCAAATTCGACTATTCACCACCTTAAACTTGGTGAATTGCTGATATTTATGCTGATTGTCCCTAAAAAAAAAACCAAGAAACTATACTGCTTAAGCATAAATAACACAAAAAAATGGACAATGTATTAATCCAAACAGACATGCTGTAAAACCAGAACGCAATCCGCTCATTTGGAGAACTTGTTAAGAGTGTAACTCAATGAGTATTTTTACAGCAAGTAATACTCACTTTTAAAAAAAGTAACGTTTTTTTAATTGCTACAACTGAAAATCACTGTTTCATTTCAGAGGAAGACAAGTTTGCCTTTGCTAATTGGATTAATAAAGGTTTAAGTGATGATCCAGACCTTCAGCACTTGCTACCCTTAAACCCAAATAATAAAAGCCTGTTTACATCATTAAGGGATGGCATTTTACTTTGGTAAGTTCTTGTACAATTTATTATTATTATGTTCATTTTGCATTTTGTATCCCTGTCTTAGATGTCAAAAAAGTACAAAAAAAGGCTTTTTAAAGGGCATGTAAAGGCAAAAAAATAAAATCCCATTTTTACTTTCTTTAATGAAAAAGAAACCTATCTCCAATGTACTTTAATTAAAAAATGTGTACTGTTTTTGTAAGAAACCTGCCTGTATGCAGTGAAATTCTCCCTTCATTTACTGCTGTGGTAGGAATTGTCAGACGGCCCCTAACTGCTGTTTTTGTAAGAAACCTGCCTGTATGCAGTGAAATTCTCCCTTCATTTACTGCTGTGGTAGGAATTGTCAGACGGCCCCTAACTGCTGAGCAGGGAAACAATCATACTTATGAACAGCAGGGGGAGCCCCCGCCTTGCAGAACTAAAGCAGCTGTTTATGACGATCCGTAAGCAGCCCAGACCACACTGAGCATGTGCAAAGTTTTAGTCTTGCAAAGATGTTTAACAAAGTTACAAGATGGTGACCCCCTGTAGCCAACTTTGAAAGCATAAATTATTTGTTTGATTAGGCTTGTGGTGCAGTAAGTTCATGTTTATATTTAGTATACAAAATACAGCATTTCTAGCCTTATTCTATTTTATACTTTACATGCCCTTTAATAAATATTTTTGGAATCAGACTTTTTAATTACAGGGATAACCAAAATAATAGAAATACTAGCATAAAGGGTTGTTTACAGAGATGTGGTGGTAATGGGGAATGACATGGGTTTAATAATGGTGTATTGTTTTTTACAGTTGACAGTTACTTTATTTACAAAGTACATGCCTTGATAGCCATGAACATTTGTTCATGCGCAAGCTTGATATTTGTAGTCAACAAATCTGAATTCCAGTATAGCTCCATCTTGAATCACTGCACAGACACCACGGTCAAGGAGTATATACTTTCAGCCACAGAGGACACTCATGTTAGCTATTAATCCTCATCAAATATTAGAAAATCTAAGTAGACTTTATCACTGTGGTCTCTTAATCACTCCTTTCTCAGTGTCCCTGAGATCTTTTTCTTTAGCCATGGTAGACAAAATAGAGGGCCGTTGAACTTGCCTTACATTTTTAAAACCTACCTAAAGATGATAGGATATAAACTGCTTTATTAATTTGGGAAGCACACCAGGCTAACTTTTCTGTACAATTTATACTACACATTTATTTTTTTTCAACTTTATTTTTTAATATTCATAGGTTTTAAATTACACATTTATGTAACATAGTAAGTTAATTGAAAAAATACACACGTCCATCAAGTTCAACCTTTTAAATCAATTTTAACCTGCCTAACTGCTAGTTGATCCAGAGGAAGGCAAAAAAAAAAAAACAACTTGAAGCCTCTCCAATTTGCCCTGGAGGGGAGAAATAATTCCTTCCTGAATCCAAAATGGCAATCGGACCAGTCCCTGGATCAACTTGTACTATAAGATATCTCCCATAACCCTGTATTCCCTCACTTGTTAAAAAACCATCCAACCCAGCTGGAAGGACCTACGAGTAAATAAAGCATCAGTGTGATTATTATAGATTATTATTATATAATCCCCTTTATACATCGTTGTCTTTTCACCCCTTAAGGGCCTCCAGCTTGAACAACCCCAACTTGGTCAGTCTTTCGTTGTAGCTTTTCCATACCTTTTACTAGCTTAGTTGCCCTTCTCTGGACCCTCTCTAATAAAATAATAAGTGAAAAGCATATTTTCCACGTGTATTATAGAAATGACTGGTATGCCAATTCAAAGAAATAATTGTATTTTTTGTTGTAATTGGTCCTTTAAATGTAAATTATCAACAGCAGTTACTTTTGATATTAAAACATCTATGATGATAAGCATGACAGTTTTTGGTCTGAAAAATAAAAATGTATACAATCTATCAATAATTATGTTTTTTTTATTGCAGTAAACTGATCAACCTGTCTCAGCCAGATACTATTGATGAGAGAGCCATAAACAAAACCAAACTTACACCGTTCACCATTTCAGTAAGTATTTTTACGATGTTGTACCGTGTTAGCCATTGAAAAATGCAGAAAAAGTAAAAGTTTGGTGATACCTTTTATTGGCTGACTGAATAAGTAACAATTGCAATCTTTTAGAGCACAAAGGCCCCTTCGTCATGCCAATGTTGGCCTGACGAAGGAGCCTCTAGATCAGGGGTCCCCAACCTTTTTGTACAGTGAGCCACACTAAAAAATAAAGAGAGTTGGGGAGCAACACATGCATGCAAAAACTTTTTGGGGTGCCCAATAAGGGCTGTAATTGGCTACTTGGTGACCCCTGTGTGGAGTGACAGACTACAGGAGGCTGTAGTTGACAGTACACCTAGGGGCCGATTCACTAACTTCGAGTGAAGGATTCGAAGTAAAAAAAACTTCGAATTTCGAAGTTTTTTTTGGGCTACTTCGACCATCGAATGGGCTACTTCGACCTTCGACTTCAAATCGAAGGATTCGAACTAAAAATCGTTCGACTATTCGACCATTCGATAATCACTGTCAAAGTACTGTCTCTTTAAAAAAAAACTTTGACCCCCTAGTTCGCCATCTAAAACCTACCGAACTCAATGTTAGCCTATGGGGAAGGTCCCCATAGACTTTCCTAAGTTTTTTTGATCGAAGGATACTCCTTCGATCGTTGGATTAAAATCCTTAGATTCGAAGGATTTAATCATTCGATCGAAGGAATAATCCTTTGATCGTTCGATCGTACTATCTGCGCTAATCAAAGGATTTTAATTCCCAGTCGAATATCGAGGGTTAATTAACACTTGATATTCAACCCTTGGTGAATCAGCCCCCTAGTTTTTATACGACCAAAACTTGCCTCCAAGCCTGGAATTCAAAAACAAGCAACCTGTTTTAAAGCTACTGGGAGCAACATCCAAGGTGTTGGTGAGCAACATGTTACTCGCGAGCTACTGGTTGGGGATCACTGCTCTAGATTATAGGCCGACACCCATATTGTTCTCTTGATGTGCAGTTTGAATTTTACATAAAATCTGCATGACCCATAGCAGTTGAATGCTTCATTCTTGAAACTGAAAAAACCTTAATTATAAAGAAATGCATTTGATGATTAAAACGAATGTAATTGATGTCTTTTTTGGGGTTATCACTTATGAATAGTCATTGTTTAAAGGAACAGTTCAGTGTGAAAATAAAAACTGTGTAAATAGATAGGCTGTGCAAAATAAAAAATGTTTCTAATATAGTTAGTTAGCCAGAAATGTAATATATAAAGGCTGGAGTGAACAGATGTCTAATAAAACAGCCAGAATCCAACTTCCTGCTTTTCATCACCTAGCGGGGTCAGATAGTTTGGGGGGAACAGAACAGCAGCAGGATGTTGAGGCAGCTAGCTGGGTGACAGTTAGAAAATCTAAGGTGGGCAAAAGGAAAATGGAGGCTGATCCGGAGATTATACATCGCAACAAATTTGCCAGATTGTGTGAAGATGATGGGAGTATGAACTCTGGATTGGCAATTCTAGATGGGGCTGATCTCTCTAACAGCCGGGAGACCAGTTTCTCTAGTAGTGGTGGGGGGGAGAGTAGAGTCAGGCCTAAGCAGATTGTGGTTGTAGGGGACTCAATTATTAGGAAAGTGGATAGGGTAATTTGTCGTCCGGATCGCTACAACCAAACAGTTTGCTGTCTACCTGGTGCCAGGGTTCGGCATGTGGTTGATCGGATAGACAAATTATTGGGTGGGGCTGGGCACGACCCAGCTGTCTTAGTACATATCGGTACTAATGACAAAATAAATGGTAGATGGAAGACCTTAAAGAATGATTTCAGGGATCTAGGCTCTAAGATCAAGGAAAGGTCTTCCAATGTAATCTTTTCTGAAATTTTGCCTGTGCCACGTGCAAGTTTAGGAAAACAGCGGGAGCTTAGGGAGCTTAATGCGTGGCTAAAGTCTTGGTGCAGGAAGGAAGGGTTTGGGTTCATAGAGCACTGGGCTGACTTTTCGTTGGGGTACAACTTATACAGCCGTGACGGTTTGCACCTCAATGGAAGGGGGTCCGCGGTGCTAGGGGAAAGAATGGCTAAGAGGTTGGAGGAGTGTTTAAACTAGGCAAGGGGGGGGTGGGTGAGAGAAAGGATTATGGGGAAGCTAGTGTAGACGGGGCAGTGGGGTTAGTAAGGGGTCATGGGGGAGGAGTGAGGGGGGCATACAGTTTACCAACTAAGGAGGTCCCTCTGTTACAAGGAAAACAGAATAATACTAACTTAACGTATAATTCTTTACCAAGTAACGCACATTTCAAAAGTAAAAGTAATAACCTCCGCTGTATGCTGGCAAATGCACGGAGTTTGTCAGGTAAAATGGGAGACCTAGAATTAATTGCATGCTCTAAAAATTATGATATAATTGGTATCACTGAGACCTGGTGGGATGAAACATGTGACTGGATTGTGAATTTAAATGGTTACACCCTTTTTAGGAGGGATAGAGGGATTAAAAAGGGTGGAGGAGTGTGTTTGTATGTAAAGCCTGAATTAAAGCCATGCGCTAAAGAAATAAAAATAGCTGGCACTGGTGAGGGTGTAGAATCACTCTGGGTAGAGATTTCGACTGGGCAAAAGGTATCAAAAAGAATTATCATTGGTGTATGCTATAAACCACCTCGTATAAGTGTCGAGTATGAAGCCGAGCTACTCTTGCAGATACAAGCGGCTTCACAGCTGGGTCAAGTTGTTGCTATGGGTGACTTCAATTATCCAGACATTGACTGGGGTAATGGGGTTGCTAAGACAGAAAAAGCTAGTAGGTTTGTAAATATGCTGAATGACAACTTTTTATTCCAGCTCGTTCAAGAACCTACTAGGAATAACTCTCTTTTGGACCTTGTAATAACTAACAATACTGAACTCATCTCTAACATTTGTGTGGGTGAGCATTTAGGCAATAGTGATCATAACATGGTCTCCTTTGAGATTCTGTTGCAGAAGCAATTCTATAAGGGAGTAACTAAAACACTAAATTTCAGACGTGCAAACTTTGACAGTATAAGGGCATCTCTGCAACATATTAAGTGGGAAATGCTTTTCTCAGGGTTAAACACAGAACAAAAATGGGAAGTCTTTAAAATGCTGCTTAATAAATATACTTGTCAGTATATTCCACTTGTAAGCAAGGAACGTCGTTGCAAAGCAAAACCTTTTTGGTTCAATAGAAGCGTTGGTGTTGAGGTGGGTAAGAAAAGACGTGCTTTTAAAACGTTCAAGTTAGCTGGTACAGCCAAATCATTTATAAGGTACAAGGAGGCCAATAAATCATGCAAAGAAGCTATAAGGCAAGCTAAAATTGCTATAGAAAAGGATATTGCAATAAGCAGTAAAAAAAATCCAAAATTATTTTTTAAATATGTTAATAGTAAAAAAATTAAGCAGGAAGGGGTGGGTCCCTTACTATCAGAGGGGGGTCAGCTGGTTGATGAAAACAAATTAAAAGCGCAGATTCTGAATTCATATTTTTCATCTGTCTACACAAATGAGGAATCAGTAAGTGAAGGTTTCCTTCTTAACAGTCCCAATTCTAGTAATACAACTAATGATGCATGGTTCACACATGATGACATTCAAAAGAGACTAGAACATGTTAAGATTAACAAAGGTCCAGGGCCAGATGGTATTCATCCCAGGGTAATTAGCGAGCTTAGCTCTGTGATTGCCAAACCTCTTTACTTAATTTTTCAGGATTCATTGAGATCTGGCATAGTGCCGAGAGACTGGCGAATTGCTAATGTGGTGCCTCTATTCAAAAAAGGATCCCGTTCTCAGCCTCAAAACTATAGGCCAGTTAGTCTGACGTCAGTGGTAGGAAAGCTTTTCGAAGGGTTAATAAAGGATAAGATACTGGACTTCATAGCAAATCATAATACTATGAGTTTGTGCCAGCATGGTTTTATGCGTAATAGATCTTGCCAGACTAACTTAATTTCTTTTTATGAGAATGTAAGTAGACACCTCGATTCTGGGATGGCAGTGGATGTGATTTACTTAGATTTTGCTAAAGCATTTGATACAGTGC
This sequence comes from Xenopus petersii, assembly GCA_038501925.1. Taxonomy (NCBI): domain Eukaryota; kingdom Metazoa; phylum Chordata; class Amphibia; order Anura; family Pipidae; genus Xenopus; species Xenopus petersii. The sequence goes on along the minus strand of CM076681.1, from coordinate 37,446,337 downwards.
CACACAAAAGGTTACTGGTTAAATTAAGGAATGTTGGCCTGGAACATAGTATTTGTACCTGGATAGAGAACTGGCTAAAAGATAGACTACAAAGAGTGGTGGTAAATGGAACATTTTCTAATTGGACCAATGTTGTTAGTGGAGTACCGCAGGGCTCTGTACTAGGTCCCTTGCTTTTCAACTTGTTTATTAATGACCTGGAGGTGGGCATTGAAAGTACTGTTTCTATTTTTGCAGATGATACTAAATTGTGCAGAACTATAGGTTCCATGCAGGATGCTGCCACTTTGCAGAGTGATTTGTCTAAACTGGAAAACTGGGCAGAAAACTGGAAAATGAGGTTCAATGTTGATAAATGCAAGGTTATGCACTTTGGCAAAAATAATATAAATGCAAGTTATACACTAAATGGCAGTGTATTGGGAGTTTCCTTAAATGAGAAGGATCTAGGGGTCTTTGTAGATAACACGTTGTCTAATTCTGGGCAGTGTCATTCTGTGGCTACTAAAGCAAATAAAGTTCTGTCTTGCATAAAAAAGGGCATTAACTCAAGGGATGAAAACATAATTATGCCTCTTTATAGGTCCCTGGTAAGGCCTCATCTGGAGTATGCAGTGCAGTTTTGGAATCCAGTCCTTAAGAGGGATATAAATGAGCTGGAGAGAGTGCAGAGACATGCAACTAAATTGGTTAGAGGGACGGAAGACTTAAATTATGAGGGTAGACTGTCAAGGTTGGGGTTGTTTTCTCTGGAAAAAAGGCGCTTGCGAGGGGACATGATTACACTTTACAAGTACATTAGAGGACATTATAGACAAATGGCAGGGGACCTTTTTACCCATAAAGTGGATCACCGTACCAGAGGCCACCCGTTTAGACTAGAAGAAAAGAACTTTCATTTGAAGCAACGTAGGGGGTTCTTCACAGTCAGGACAGTGAGGTTGTGGAATGCACTGCCGGGTGATGTTGTGATGGCTGATTCAGTTAATGCCTTTAAGAATGGCTTGGATGATTTTTTGGACAGACGTAATATCAAAGGCTATTGTGATACTAAGCTCTATAGTTAGTATGGGTATATAGAATTTAATTAAAAGTAGAGGGGTGTATGTATGGATGCTGGGTTTTCATTTGGAGGGGTTGAACTTGATGGACTTTGTCTTTTTTCAACCCAATTTAACTATGTAACTATGTAACTATCTCTATAACTCTGAGTTAGTCAGCGACTTGAAGGGGGGCCACATGGTACATTTCTGTTCAGTGAGTTTACAATTGATCCTCAGCATTCAGCTCAGATTCAAAAGCAACAGAAATGACCCATGTGGCCCCCCCCCTCAAGTCTCTGATTGGTTACTGCCTGGTAGCCAGGGTAACCAGTCAGTGTAAACCAAGAGAGCTGAATAACTATATTAGAAACATTTTTTATTTTGCACAGCCTGTCTATTTACCCCGTTTTTATTTTTACACTGTACAATTCCTTTAACACCAAAAACAAATATGATTCATCAGATTTAAAATATGTTGGTGGAAATTTGGTTTTTTTTCTTTTTGTAGGAAAATATAAACCTTGCCCTGAATTCTGCTTCTGCCATTGGGTGCACAGTGGTCAATATTGGAGCCCAAGATCTGAAAGAAGCGAGGATTCACTTAGTGCTTGGCCTGCTCTGGCAAATTATTAAAATAGGGCTGTTTTCAGACATCGAAATATCCAAGAATGAAGGTTAGTACACAGAGACAATATAGTTTTACTCAAAGAATGAATGACTATCAGTAGTAATTTGGTGCCTTTCATCTTTTAGCTTTGATTGCTTTGCTGAAGGATGGGGAGAGTCTGGAGGAGTTAATGAAACTGACGCCTGAAGAGCTTTTGCTTCGGTGGGTGAATTATCATCTGGCTAATGCTGGCTGGCCCTCAATAAGCAACTTCAGTAAAGATGTTAAGGTTTGTATAAAAGTACCAGGACTACACTCCTCTTTATTATATACAGTAGAGTCACTAAAGAAAAACAAACCACTTTTGGCCATTGACTTTTTGATTGCTTTCACTGACAACTATTTGGCCAAGTCAGCAAATGAATAAATATTTGCCATCCAATAGGTGGGCCAGATCTAGCCATAAGTTGGATCACATGGGTGGCCCGTGCTAACTTCCCATATGACTCCTTTCTCCATTGGATTGTCTATTACCATCAGATAATGGAAGTTAATTCAAATACCCACTTAATTGTTACTGTTTTATATTTATACCTTGTTAATACTATATATGAACAACGATTAATTTTCTTAATCAAGAATTGGTGATCTGCTTGGTTTATTTTTCCCCAGGATTCCAAAGCTTACTTTCACTTGTTGAGAGAGATTGCTCCCAAGGATGATGTTTTCATTGACTTCTCCGGATTTATGGTAAGATTGCTCTCATATGCAGTTATGCTTTTGAATGTTATGTTTCATAATGGGCAACCTTACAACTGACTTTATGGCAAATGCTATGTAAAGCTATATCTGTATATTTCTTTTAACAGGAAAAAGATGACTTAAAAAGGGCCAATTTCATGCTCCTGGAGGCTGATAAATTGGGTTGCAGGCAATTTGTGACGCCATCAGATGTAGTTGCTGGCAATGCTAAGCTGAATTTAGCCTTTACTGCAAATCTGTTTAACATGTATCCCGCTCTTCACAAAGTCAACCACGGTTTTGACTTGAATCAAATTGAAGGTAAATATTCATGTAATCAAGATTTAAAATCTGATTGGCTTTTAGGTATCCGTTATAGGTAATTAATGTTCCCTTAAAGAGTAAAGAAAGCAAGTTAAGAATCCTACTTTTATTTTAATTTCCAGTAAGAAGGAAGACATAGATTAGTGTGCACACAACTTGTTCTTTCTGTACATCAGCATTTCTGCATGTAAACAAAAATAAATGGCTCTAGGATTTATTGTAAGCTTAAAATAATTGGTAAACTTATTCATGAAAAATATATAATTAGCACAGAATTAAATAAATACTTATTAAGGGAAAGAAAGTACATACATTTTATATGCTGTTCTAACATCTGTATCCCGGCGGGTTTCAGAACCGCACACATCCATTCATGCAACTCTCACAAGTAACACCTGTTTTTAAGAGTTGCATGATACCTTGGTAATCCTATCAGAGTAACTACACATAATCAACATCATTCATCCAGGTCATGGTATATCTATAGAAATAAGTCAAATCAACTGAACTTGCTGTACTTTTCTTGAAGACGTTTCACCGGTCATCCAGATGGCTTTCTCAATTCAGAATAACTTGCAATATCCTATGTACAAGTTATTCTGAATTGAGAAAGCCAGTTGGATGACTGGTGAAACCTCTTCAAGAAAAACACAGCACGTCCAGTTGATTACAGGGGTGTGGATTACATAATAGTGATCCTGTAAACTCATAAGTCTTTTCTCTGTTATACTATTACTTTAAGCTAATGCCACACAGGACTGTTACCCTGCACATAAGCGTGCCGGAATCTACTCAATGTGTCTGCACCCAGGCAGACACAGCGTCTGTAAATGCAGACACCATAGTGAGCGGAGGGGCTGAGCCTTAAAGTCTGCTGGTCATACTGTCCCAATAGCTGCAATTACTCTCATTTTTGCATTTGCTTTAGAAATGACAGATTTCTCCCCTGCTAAAATAGGTACAAAACTGTTTTACATTTGCTTTGTTCACCAGAGTTATGAATGTATTTTTATTGGGTTTACTTAGTTGTAAACTTGTAAACCAACTTGAGAATGGGCTTTATTTATATTTCCAGGGATTTATTTTGTTCTTATGCATGTCATTATTTTTTTTGTATGACATCACTTTTTTGATTAAAGGATCCCTATGAACATTTTGCATATATAACATATAATTTAAATGAAGAAAGTTGGACAGTTATCGCTTAATGCATGTTTGGTTTGAAGCATCTACTGCAGTTAAAGGGGTGGTTCACCTTCCAAACACTTTTTTTTTTAGTTGACTCTTTTCAGATTGTTCATCAGAAATAAAGACATTTCTTTTTCCAAAATTAAAGTTAAAGTTGAATGTTCCTGTCTCTGATGTTTTAGTCTGGCAGCTCAGTAATCCAGGGGCAGATTCTGAACTGCTACATTTAGTTGATACATTTAGGGGCAGATTTACCAAGGGTCGAATATCGAAGTCGAAGGATTTAGCGCAGAAAATTCGATCGAAGGATTATTCATTCGATCGAACGATTAAATCCTTAGAATCGAACGAATCGAAGGATTTTAATCCAACGATCGAAGGATTATCCTTCGATCAAAAAAACTTAGGCAAGCCTATGGGGACCTTCCCCATAGGCTAACATTGACTTCGGTAGCTTTTATCTGTCGAACTAGGGGTCGAAGTTTTTTTTAAAGAGACAGTACTTCGACTATCGAATGGTCGAATAGTCGAACGATTTTAGTTCGAATCCTTCGATTCGAAGTCGTAGTCGTAGACGTAGTCGAAGGTCGAAGTAGCCCATTCGATGGTCGAAGTTGCCCAAAAAACACTTCGAAATTCGAAGTTTTTTTACTTCGAATCCTTCACTCGAATTTAGTGAATCGGCCCCTTAATTGATACATTTCTCAGCAGTATCTGTGGAATATTGCATGAATTCTAACAACTAAATGAAACTCAGGGATTCTGCTCAGCAGGGCCAAAGATAAAACGTGTATCAACTAATGCATCAATTTAGAATAATTACAAAGTCGATGACACCTCCCCTTCCAGGGCTGCTTCAGAAAGACATAAGAATGTGAAAATTAAACTTTACACTTAGAAAAATGGTTACAAATAGAAAATACAAAGTAATAGTTTATTATTATACATTGATTACAAGGTCGCCGATTCCTCTCTCAATGGGCAACGGGGATTTGCATTGATCGGATGATCAGGTTGTGTGAGGGTAATCCTTTTTTCTCAATATAATGTACCCACCCTGACAAATATTTGAGTGTCAAGGCTGAAAACAAACCAATATATTGTAACTATTACCATAGGAAAAGAAAGCATTTACAGGCAGGGTGTGCTGGCCAAGTGATAACATGTATACAAGTCATAGAAATAGTCCATATCAGCGGCACAGGCAGAGACTGCTGTCGGACTGAAGCCAATGCAATATTGTACCACCCTTTGCTTGTATCAGTTAGACACTATACTACTATAGTAGTTAATCACATGGAATGTTAAAAGGTACCAATTGTTGATGACTGTTAAAAATAGGCCAGTAATGAAAGTTTATAAAAATTCAGTGGCAAATTGAGTACAAAAAAAAGGTCACAAGTAATTGTGGGTTTATGGTGGTGTTCAGTGAAGCAAATATCACGGATGGATACAACTGCTCTCCATAGCTTGGCAAACACAGATATGTTGTTTTCGCAAACATGAAGAAGACATGGTATGGGAATAAGATAGCGCTGAAAAAATGGAAATGGTTTCTAGAACCCAGTGCAATCCCTCTTGCCTGGCAAACATAATTTTAAACTGAAAAATATAATAACGATGAAAGGAAATATCATTCTATGCAACTTTCCAATACACATTCATTACAAATTTTCAATCTACAATTTATTTTTAAATGCAGTATCTTCTTCCCCTTGTTATTCTCTGCACTCACTGCTGGTTTCTAACTATTGAAATAGATGCCACAGTTCTCCTCTGAGAACAGACTTCACAGCTGGCCCCCTTTAACTGTCGCCCAAATGTTTTGATTCTTGCTGTTAAGATGAATGGGCTGTCAAAATGACACACAAAAAACCTCACAAATGTTTTAACACTCTCCAGATGAATTTCAGATGTTGCACACTAAAATATGTTAAATTATAAATATAGCGGTGCTTACTGTGTTATCCGTCCCTGTGGATCATTTCCGAAGTCATCTTTTTTAATAACCTCTCTTCATGTTTTCCTTGTCTCATTTACTCCTTTGCATGATTTTGGCATTCAACATTGGAATAAAAGGGCATGGTTTTGCAGTGATTTGTGTTAAAGGGCTGGTTCCCCTTTAAGTTAACCTTTAGTATGTTATAGAATGGCCAGTCCTGAGCAACTTTTCCATTGGTCGTTTTTTTTATTTTTTATTGTTTCTTAATTATTTGCTTTCCTCTTTTGACTCTTTCCAGCTTTCAAAAGGGATTCACTGACTCAGGCAGCCAATAAACTATTGCTCCTTGAGGCTACAATTCAGGGCCAGAACTAGGGGTAGGCAGAGTGGGCACGTGCTTAGGGCGCAAAGCTGGGGGGGCGCCAGGCACGTACCTGCTGTGTAGCCTACCCCATGTCCGGTCCTGTCTCTCCCCGATTTTTTGCACAAATGCGCTTCTGCGCATGCGCGCACACCGTTTCGTGCATGCGCACTCAATCGCAGCTTTGCGCATGCACACTTGAGAACATTTTCACGCATGCACAATCAAGAGCGCACTCAGCCGGCGCCGTGGCTGGCCAGGTTGCCTAGGGCGCCTGGTCGGGTTGGCCCGGCTCTGCTACAATTTCATTGTTATTGTTACTTTTGATTACTTTTATTTCGCTTCAGAGCCACTCCTATCTATATTTCTGTTTCTTATTCTAACCACTGCCAGATTGCTGTGGTAGTTTGGACCCTAGCAATCATATACAGTAGGTGCTAAAATTCCAACCTGGAGAGTTGCTGAATATAAAGCTAAATTATTCCAAACTGCAAATAAAAAGCAAAGACCATTTGCAATTTGCTATTTCAGAATAGCACTCTCTACAACATACTAAGGGTCAGGGCAAATGCTCAGATTCAGGGGGGGTTTCCTTAGGAGGCAACTTCGGAACTTTGGAAAACGAAGCGCTCGGTGTGCCATCCCAACGGCGATTTATATTCTAGCCAGCGGGACAGAGTTCCGGAAGAGGAGATTTATCAACGGGCGACTAATCTCCCTTAATCTGAGCATGTGCCCTGACCCTAAAAGTTCATTTAAAGGTGAACAAAAAGATAACCATTTGCCATATGCAATGATACAACAATGCTAATAGTTCTAAACAACCAATCGCCATTTTGTTGACCAGCACTTCATTTAATAAAGGTGAAGGTCCTCCTTGTATGGTGTTAGGGTGTGAAGTCCACAAATTCTTTCCCAAAAGAATTAGATGCAAAACAGTAATTAAGCAGAGTGATAAATGTTTTCTCTCATTGATTCTTTTAGGAGAAACCAGTGAGGAAAGGACATTCCGTAACTGGATGAATTCATTAGGCATTAACCCATATGTAAATCACTTGTACAGGTATGAGAGCATTTTTTTCCATAGGCATTTACTTTTCTGTACCTTAATTATATATTATGTTACATACAACTGCCATTGTGTAATATCGATAACAGGAATGTTGACAGTTGTTTTCATTAAAGACTCTTTTTTCATCCTTAGTGATATGTGTGATGCGCTAGTGATATTCCAGCTTTACGACAGGACTCGAATAACAGTTGACTGGGGTCGTGTCAACAAGCCTCCATTTTCTGCCCTTGGTGGACACATGAGAAAGGTCTGTTTGCAAAGCCGATGAACTGTTTGCTGGGTCTTTTCTAACTATGCATGACCAGTAAAAGCTAGATGTTATAAGGATAATCTGAATTATGGGGCTAGGGCAACTTTTCCCTGAGTAAGTTGATTAAAATTGTCTATCAAGGAACTTACTATAACAATTTACTAGCCAAGTCACTTACTATTACATTTCTGAATAACATAAGGGATGTTGTAACTATATTTATAGTGATACAGTATATTAAACATATGCCGGCCATTCATTACATTTATATACGAGCTAATATTGTATGTGTTGGTAGAGGTGAGATGAGCCGATATGCATGTCAGTGGAACCAGGACCGGAACGAGGGGTAGGCTGAGTAGGCACGTGCCTAGGGCGCAAAGCTGAGGGGGCGCCAGGCACGTACCTGCTCTGTCACCTACCCCGTGTCTGGTCCCGTCTCTCCTCGACTAGCACTGGCATCTTCCGCATAAATGCGCTTCTGCGCATGCGCGCACACATTTCGCGCCGGCGCCTCGGCCCGCCAGGCTGCCTAGGGAGCCTGGCCGGGTTGGCCCGGCTCTGAGTGGAACCCAGCCATAAACATTTTAGTATTCAATAAGATGCTGACCCAGCTGGTACCAGCTGTGACCTGTCTACTCGAGAATACTGAACAGCAACACAAGAGGGCAGTGATTGCACATGCACAAATAGTACTCAGTACAAGGAGACTGAAGGATTGCTAAAATGTTCTATTTTATATTTCTATGGGATCCATTATCCTGAAACCCATTATCCAGAAAGCTCCGAATTACAGAAAGGCCATCTCCCACAGACTCCAGTTTATCCAACTAATCCAAATATTGAAAGACGATTTCCTTTTACTCTCTAATAATAGCACAGTACCTTGTACTTGATCCAAACTAAGATATAATTAATCCTTATTGGAAGCTAAACCAGCCCACTGAGTTTATTTAACGTTTACATGAGTTTCCAGTAGACTCAAGGTATGAAGATCCAAATTATGGAAAGATCTGTTATCTGGAAAACCCCAGGTCCCAAGCATTCTGGTTAACAGGTCCCATCAGGGTTCCCTTACCGTGATGCGCTCGGCTCTCCTGCTTGAAAGAAGCCACTAGGTGCTCCGTATGAATGGCACTGCGCTGCGCGGTGCCTAAAGAAATCTTTTTTGTTTTAACAAACTGGTCGGGATTGGGATCTGGCCCAGTGGGGGCCCATTAAGGGTGGGGGCCCACCTGTTTTTTTCCCGTTTCCCCGTTGGGCCAGTCCGACACTGGGTCCCATACCTGTATTAACAAAATTATCTGAGCAACTGCCTGTACAATATTCTCATTCCAAAGCCAAGTTTATTAATATGGACTTGGTCCTCCCTTTGCCGCTATAACAACCTCTACTCTACTAATTCTAGTGAAGGCTTTCCACTAGATGTTCCACTGGTTTGGGCATAGAAAGAAAGAAAGAAAGAAAGAAAGAAAGAAAGAAAGAAAGAAAGAAAGAAAGAAAGAAAGAAAGAAAGAAAGAAAGAAAGAAAGAAAGAAAGAAAGAAAGAAAGAAAGAAAGAAAGAAAGAGAGAGTCATTACAGATAGATAGATAGATAGATAGATAGATAGATAGATAGATAGATAGATAGATAGATAGATAGATAGATAGATAGATAGATAGATAGAATGATGAATACAATGCATCTTTCTTAGTTTCTTCTGGTGGCATCTCTTCACATTAGGTACTAAAGCTGGTACTGCATAGAGTTTATTTTTATATAGTGTCTACTTAAAGGGGCAGATTTATCAAGGGTCGAATTTCGATGTGTAAAAAACATGAATGGCATGAAAATTCACTTTGACTCTTAGTAAATGTGCCCCAAAGTGTATCACTATTATACTATAGCTAACTGCTTAGCTTGCGTATACACCCCAAACATCAGTCCAGGTACCTACAAAAAGTTTGCTTAAAATTAGTAGCATTGCACAAATATATCCAACACACTCTTTTTTTCGTTTCCTACTTAACAATTAAATCTGAAATATAAAAAGAAATCAATACAAATAATTGTATTGATCCTTGCGTGCTACTGTTTGTTGTAGATTGAGAACTGCAATTATGCCGTTGATCTTGGAAAGAACAAGGGTGGTTTTTCCTTAGTTGGTATCAGTGGTTCTGATCTCCATGAAGGAAACAAAACACTGACTCTGGCATTAATATGGCAGCTTATGAGAAGGTAAGCCTTTAATGCATCTCACTTTGTACCTATCTGTAAAGATACTTTTATCATATTATATTATTGTTAAGGATGCCACAGAGTCAAAAAGGAGGCCATATATACTGAAGGTAAACTATAGGATTGTTTTGCCACAAATATGGATTCATGCAGCTTAGTTGCGATGTTGTACAAGGAATAGAAAAACTAAATGATTAAATATATATAAATGATTTGCCTATGCTTAAAATGGACCCTTTGGAAGTTGTTATGTCTGGATAGATTATAATTATACAAAGAACTGCTACAGAACTATACATTAAGAATATAATACAGATTACAGTATGATAGAGACCTCTAGTGACCAAAAACAGGCAAAACATAGAACTCAAAAACATTCTCTATATTCATGCTGATTTAAAAAGAGTATTTATTGTATCATATTAAAATGACAATGACCCCACATGCAGGGGCGCTTCGTCAATGAGGCGAGTTGAGGCTGTCGCCTCAGGCAGCAGCACCCCACTAGGTACCAGGGGCAGCAAAAAAATGAAAAAAAAAATGCTGCTCCTGGTACTTTAAGAGCCGAATTTTCAGTTTTCAAACCAGAAATTCAGCTCTTCTAGCGCAAAGAGCAGTTAGGCTCTCTGCGCTAGCATACTGGCCTTCTCTGCCGCCCTTGTAGACCCCCCTGGACCCCCTCAGGCGCAAAAAGGTAACAGCACGGTGGAGGGGGGGCAGCAACTGCTGCTGCCTCAGGCGGCGGAGGGGCCAGGATCACCCCTGCCCACATGGAGCCTAACAAGTTTCATGCCTACCCAGTTCTTAATCATAGGCAACCCCCATAGGGATGAGGGAACACTAAATTCTATGTCATACTGTAAGTTTATGTCAAGGTGAAGTGCCCCTTCAGTATAACATTAATTCCTGTGCTTTACAAAATGGAATATGTAGTCAAACGGGTAAGTTATGCAGGTAGAAGAGATACTGTAATGCAGAATTACTCTGTATTATCTATAGAAATAAGGTAAATCAACTGGACTTGCTGTGTTTTTCTTGAAGACTTATAAGAAAATATAGAAAAGTACCTTGACTGTAACGTCTTAATTAATATCCAGCGATTAATCGAATCCCTAAATTAAATAATAAGCTTAAATAAAGTGAAAAATGTGCCTGGTCAATTAATTAATCAACAAAATAATTTCTACCCAATTCATACATATAAATATAAAGTGCCAATTAGTGCATCATGTACAATAGGTGTTTAACCAATTATAACTAATCAATTCATGAATCATTCATGATTAGGCCCAAAAAAAGGTTAAAAAGTTTTTTTTAAAAATACCAAAATTCATCTAGAAAGTACAATTGATTAGTAAAGTGCTTAGAAAGTTGAAAGCTTTTAAGTGAAGCGCGCGTTGGCGAGTTGCTGATTACTTTTTTTTTTTTAACAATTCTCTTTGGTTATTTTTTTAATTGATTTGGATCTATTCAATATCGCTACAGTCTCTTTTAATCTCCACAATCTTCTTTCCATTACAAGGGGCTGGTGATTTGTGGCTTATTAGGGTTAGCCTAGTCTCTCCAAGATCAGTGCAAGCTAATATACTAAGGCCACAGTCTCGGTTACCCTGTCCTGCCTCCTCCTTTGTGGTGTCCCAGTCTTAGAAAATAACAGGCAGCTAGCTTTGGGACAGCTCCACCTTCTCTTGTTTCCTTATATCCTCTCTCGATTCTGTAAGACTGTAGCATTTGTTTAGCCCTTATTAAATTGTGGTCATTTTTTTAATCTATCCGGATCTTTTTAATTAATTTAAATATCTGGCAATTTTTGAATGCATAGCACTTTTGTAATTTAATTCAATTTATGGTCCTGCTATAAATTATTTATTTAATCAACACTAAGCACTTTACTAATCAATTGTACTTTCTAGATGAATTTTGGTCTTTTCAAAAAAACTTTTTAACCTTTTTTTGGGCCTAATCATGAATGATTCATGAATTGATTAGTTATAATTGGTTAAACACCTATTGTACACGATGCACTAATTGGATTTATATTTATATGTATGAATTGGGTTCACTTTATTTAAGCTTATTATTTAATTTAGGGATTCGATTAATCGCTGGATATTAATTAAGACGTTACAGTCGAGGTACTTTTCTATATTTTCTTATAAATTTTGAGCACTGACCTTCTGACTGTTGTCAGCCCTCGAGTGTAACTATTAAGATCTTGTTTTTTGTTGGGATTCAAGAGTTCTTTTCCTTCTTTTTAATTTTTCTTGAAGATGTTTCACCAGTCATTCAACTTCTCAATTCAGAATAACTTGTGCACTTTATATCCTCTGGAATGTTGCTCCAATCAGCATAATCTGTTTATCATAATCCACAATAATGTCATTAAGTTAGATGTTGATTGTTTTAGCAAGATTCGAGCTTTGATGTGTTATTAAACCTTCCAGGGAGAGTTGCTTTATTTATTTTTTTTATTATATTTATTCTTTATTTTTACGCTGTAAAATATGATTTGGAACTCTAGTAGTTTGCTCCATTCATGCTAGTACCATATATTTTTATCATCTGTAAATGAATGTACAGTATGTAGCAATATTGCAAAACCATTTGACAAGTCATCCTCGTTTGCAGTTGTGAGTTAATCTACATTTCTCTCATTAGGTACACGCTAATTGTATTATCTGATCTGGGAGGAGGTCAAAAAATAGATGACCATAACATCATTGCTTGGGTAAATGAAACTCTGGCTGGTGCATACAAGAAAACTTTTATCAACAGCTTTAAGGTAATTGTTAAATACTGTTCTGTAAAACTGTAACCAAAACATTATCAACCATTTATTTTTTGTCAAATCTGTGCATTTTTTAGAATGTTAAAAATGTTACATCACTATATGCACCACCTGTAGAATCTTGACCCACGCACACACAGAAGGCTTTGGTTGTAGTCTTTATTCAAGAACTGCCTAGCGGGTCATGGCCATAGCCAGTACTGGTGTATTGGGAATGACAATCACAAAATGAGAAGAAAAGAATATCCATATATGCACCTCCCACTTCTGCAGGGATCCCAACCTTTTGAACGTGTGAGCAACATTCAGAAGTAAAAGGAGTTGGGGAGCATTGAGGCTCTGTTTGGCAGTACACCTGGTTTTTATACAACCTGACTTTTAAACTGACTTTACTGTGGTCAGTTTACTGCTACTTTCAGTGTGGGGTAATACCACAAATGAGACCTTCTTTAGCCCTCGCAGCGAGATGGAGGCAGGGTGTAGTGTAACCGTGTGCAATGCACAAGAGATGGGGCGCCAGTGGTTTTATTTTGCTTAAACCATAAACTGAGTTTATTGACCAAAACCAGAGTTCACATGGGAGTATGGAACATAGGATAAACATAGATCAACCGATAGAACAATATATACTCACAGTACCAAATATAGAATGAGATCAGGGAATACACAGCAGAGATTTATGCAGCTTGTGAGAAGGTATTTCCCAATCTTCAGGATCACCTTAAGTGGAACTCAGAAGACAACGTACTTCCCTGAGTCTAACGCTAAGTCCCTACTATGGGGTCAGTAATACCCGGGATCTTAATCCCCCTACTATCCTCATCGGAGCTTTGAGCTGCTCAACTACATACCCTATTTATCACTCCTAGAGTGATCTCTTAAAGGGTATAACTATCACTTTACTAGACTCAGACTGAGTTCCCCCACCCCTAACCTCTGTTGCCTAACATGGGAAAGGTTTAGCAGCAATGGACGCTGACCACATGGTTTTCAATCCTTTTATACTATGCCACAGTGCCCTCTAGCATCCACTGTGAGAACTACAGGGGTTACATAAGCAAAGGGTCCCCATAAGGACCTACTTAGGCGTCCGTATAGGGCTATTCCTGTCAATAATGTGTAAGGGTGTCTAAATTTTCACATCCCTATACATGTAAAGTAAGTAAATCCCTCTGAATCATCTAGATTCTCAATCTAGATTGACTTTTTATTAAACAGACCCACAGGAATATATTGTAGCTCTATCACTAAGCTGAGCATGTGTGCAGAACTGCTCTCTTGTATTACAATGATTTTATGGATCCTGATATTGTCTATATATTGATTATACTGTTGTGATAAGTGTTTCAGCAGCTTTATGGTGAGACTCTCCTATACTGGACTTTCTTTCCCTGAAAGCACCACTGCAGTCCAAAGTCCTGCTGTGCTATAGCCTTAAACTTCTACTTTTACTACTGTACCAGGATACTATTTCTATTTCATTTTTGTGTTTACTTCTAACTACAAGTGCCATTTAGGGTGTTATTTACTAAAATCTGTATTTATCTTATTAAATATTTAAAAAAAAAACCACGATTTCAATAATTTCAATTTAAGATAGGTGCATCTACCATTGATTTATACAGGACCTCAACAGGTCTGAAGTGGTGAATTTTCGGATTTGGGCTTTTTGCAGCATCGGGGTATAATAAATATCGAAAAATTTGATTTTTCTTTCCTAGAAATTTGAGTTTTCCAGTGAAAAAGCTCTAATGTTTTGAGTTTTTACCTTTTGGGCATTAATAAATAACCCCCTAAAGTTTATATAAATAAAACAGAAATAATCTCAGCTATAAAATATAACAGACTGATATAATGTAACTGCTGCTTTGCAAGAGAAAAGAAGGAGTCTTAGACAGCGACGCAAGTGCAAAAGCTACTGCTATTTCTCAATTTAAGAAAAAACATTTTTCTTCATTTGCACTTGCAAAATGCACTCAAATTCATGGGATCATATAGAAAGAAATGAGTCTGTCATACCGTATACTACTGAAGAAGGTGGGAGCTGATGAGTTCGTGTTGGAGTCTGAAGGAATTATCCCAGAGTTATGTGGTCATAGTAGATGGAGTACTGTGTATTCCCTATACTGATGTTTATGTAGAATTACTGTCTTCCTTTTGCACAATTACTGTAAAAAAGCAAAATGTTGTTTTTCTGTAGACACATTTCAAAGAAAAACATTGTATTATATCCTCATTATGTATTATATCCTCATTGCTTTTAATCAGCTTCACGAAAGACTGAGGTTGTTGTATTGAGTTCATTGGAGCAAAACCAATTTTTACAATATATTCAAATATTCAGCATCAACCAGGTTAAATCGAAATCTATTGGTGGCAGCCCTGCGTTGTAGATTCATACACAGTATTCATGGGTCTCTCTTTATTCTTTCATGTACTGTACTCCCAAGCTGTGGCCTATCAAATGTTGTTGAAGTATAACTTCCAAGACCCAACATTAGTTAAATGCTATAGGGAAACCCCAGCAAAGTATGTTTTGCTCTGGTATAACAGTATACATAGTTGTATATTGACAAGGACAGTTGGATATAATGTGCATAGCTTTATTATAGTAAAGTTTGGATGCAAGGCTACAATTTAAGACATATAGAAGTACAACAACTACACAGTTTTAAGTTGCAAGTCTGATTCTGGGTTCCATTCTCTGTTCAGACAAGATATAGGGTGATAGGTTAGGGGTCAACATCTTCCTTAGTAATCACCTAATGTACTATTGGCCATAACATGTAGGCACCACTTAAAGTTTATTTACATCTGCAGGGCAAACTATGAATAATTTATATATATATATATATATATGTCTCTCAGGATTCATCCATTAGCACAAGCCTTCCTGTTTTGGATTTAATTGATGCCATTGAACCAAAAGCCATTAATCCGGAAATGGTGAAAAGGGAAAACCTTTCGGAAGCAGACAAACTGAGTAATGCTAAGTAAGTTTCTGTTTCAAATGTCTGTGTTTGTGCAGTGACCGAATATTATATTTTAATTGAGTGATGCTTCAGATCTTTTTTTACATACATTTGCAAGTATGGGATCTGTTATCTGGTAACATGTTATCCTCAAAGTTGAGAAGTACAGGAAGTCCATCTCCTATAGACTCAATGTTATCCAAATAATCCAAAATTTTAAATATTATTTCCTTTTTTCTTTGTAATAATAAAACAGTGCCTTGTACTTGATCCAAACTAAGACATAATTAATCATTATTGAAGGCAAACCCAGCCTTTTGAGTTAATTTAATGTTCAAATGACTTTCTAGTAGAATTAAGGTATGGAGATCCAAATTACAGAAACATCCATTATTCAGCAAACCACATGTCCCGATCATTCTAGATAACAGATCCCATACCTGTGTGTAATGAGCCCGTACACCAAAGAAGCCCCGCTAAGCTGAACACAAGCAAAAGCACCCATCTGCAAAGGGGAATGAGTACAAAAGGGTTTCAGCTATTAGGGGTAATAAAAGGTGCAACTTTTTTATAGGTAAGCAAAACATTTTTTCCTGGCCACTCCATATTAGCATTACATACGGGGATTCCCCGTCCCCGCCCCCTGACCAGATAGTCCCTCCCTCCTAAACCTTTAAAAGGTACCCCTGGAGCACACCTTGTCTTTTTTCTTTCTGTCCTCACTCTTCTTCTGACCTGAGGGTTTTCTCCTGGTTGGGTATCATTCCCTAAGCCCTCGAGCTTCACAGGTGAATTTGGGCAGAGTGCTATGCCTTCCCCCCATTCGTTGTGAACGTCTGTGTGTAAGGCCTGAGCAGGAGGGACATCCTTACCACAATACGACCCTGCTTTTCCTGCTGAGAGAGGTGTGACATGGAGGTAACTCTTCAAAGTTGCCTGTGTCACGAGGAGTTCCTTTTCCTTTTCTCTTAGTACTATTATAGAGATCAATCCCCGGCCCAGGGATTGTTGCTGCTTACGACGCGGGCTATTTCCAAGAGACTGGCTATGCTTGCAGGCGCATTACGCTCCTTCCGACCAGCCAACTTCCTGTCCAGCGGCCATCTTGAGGTTGGCATATTGCCGACCTTTTCCTTCATATGGGGAGGAGGCGACCGCTCCGGCACACAGGGGGTTTCAGAGGCCAATGCGGTCTCTACTGTTGAATCGCCTCCTCATTAGCGCCTAGTGCGCTCTCCCTGTGCGCATCCTCGCGCAGGCGGCGGCCATGTTGTGCTTGGCGCACTCTCTCCAGGCGGCCATGTTTTTTGAGGGGCGGATTGTAGAGGGCTGCTGCCACACCGGCAGTATAAAAGGCCCCGACAAGGCAGCGCTCGTGCTGCTCACTTCCACCCTCTGCCTTCCAAGGGAAGGTTCGTGCTTCCTTCTTCCCTCAGCCTTACAAGTAAGATTCAATTATGGTGGCATCCTTAGCCCTTAGGCAAGTGCATTTTTTCATGCTCTTTTTTCCTGCTAGGCCTTGTCCTTCTTGCTTCATGGACTCCTCAGCCTCCAATGCCTCTGCCCCCCAAGCTAGGTAGGTCCCTCCTTTGGGTTGTTTCTATCTTACTTGTCTCTCTCTCCTTTTCTAATTAGGCTGTCCTCTCTCTCTCTCTTCCTCAGCTTGCCTGAAGAAGGGACTTCTAAAAAACGCAAAGCCACTGCTGTCTCCTCTCACCATCCAGAATGCATGGGATGTTTCAACCCTCCTCTTCCGGGCAAAAAATTCTGCAGCACCTGCTGGAAGGATTTCTGCAGTTCAGCCTTTCCTCCTTCAACTAGAGTTACAGAGGATTGGGAAGATAGCCAGGAGAACTCTCCGTCCAGGGGTACAGTCTGGGACACAGCGGAAGCCTCCTCTGAGGAGGAATCGCAACAAGAGAGATTTTCAAATTCTTACATCGATTCAGATGAGGACTCTGACGGGTCCAGCGGCTCCTTTGACTTATCCTTGGTCTCTCCTCTCATAAAGGCAGTTAAATTGACCCTGGGAGCAGAAGAGGATCCAGAGGGTACAGTCTCTCTCAAGGTGCTCCCAAACCCCTCTAAGAGCCGTCAGACTTTTCCTCTCTTCCAAGAGGTCTCGGACCTCATAAAAACGGAGTGGAAAAAGTCAGCCAAAAAAGTGTCATTTCTATCTCAGGGTACGAGATTTTCAAAACTTTATCCTTTTAAGGAATCAGATGTCAAGGATTGGATCGCTGCCCCTGCCGTAGACCCGGCTGTTATCCATTTGGCAAAGAAGACTACCCTACCAATAGATGACAGAATCAGACCTCAGGAAGAGCTTTCAGGTGGCTGGAGCGACATGTAAGCCAGCAGTGGCCCTCATTTCGGTGGCCAAAGCCATGTCCTTTTGGATAGAAGGCATTGACAAAGCCCTTTCGGAGGGCGCCGACAAACAAGAAATTTCTTCTAGCCTTGCAGAACTCAAGTTGGCGACCGGATACATCTCTGAAGGGGCAATAGACCTGACTAGACTTGCAGCCCGATCTATGTCCCTTGCGGTTGCAGCACGAAGAGCCCTCTGGCTCAGAACCTGGTCAGCTGACGTCTCTTCAAAGATGAGTCTTTGCACCTTACCCTTTGAAGGGGGACGACTCTTTGGCCCCAGGCTAGATGATGTCATAACCAAGGCCTCGGGGGGAAAAAGCCAATTCTTGCCTCAGGAAAAGAAAAATAAAAAACCCGTGCACTTCAAATCTCCCTTTTTTCGCGGCTCAGGAAGATTCAGGGGCAGACACCAGCAAAACAGGTCTTCTGCAGAGGGGTTCAGACCTTTTCAGTGGAAAAGAGGACAGACCTCTTTTCAGGGAAACGATAGACCCAGACAGGCACAACCTAGCAAGAAATCCTCCTGACTATCCGTCGGATACCATTGGAGTAGGGGCCAGACTACAGCTTTTTCAAGAACAATGGCAATCTTCCATCACAGACCAATGGGTGTTGGATATCCTGTCGAGAGGATACCGTCTCGAATTCTTCAGGGTTCCTACGGGGAATCAGTTTGTAACTTCAACATTTCCAAAAGATGGGGAAAAAAGAAAAGCCATAGACTGCTATCTGCAGTGGCTTTTAAAGGAGGATGCCATATTACCAGTCCCACAGGAACAAAGGAACAAGGGATATTATTCAACACTGTTCCTAGTAAGGAAGATCTCGGGAGGATGGAGGCCTATTCTAGACCTCAAGGTGGTAAACAGACACTTGAGGATCCAGAAGTTCAAGATGGAATCCATCTTTTCCATCATTTCAGCGGTCCTTCCAGGAGACTGGCTCCTCTCCATCGATCTGAGAGATGCCTACCTACATATTCCCATCAGTGCTTCCTTCGCTTCGCCATTGGGGGAAGACATTTCCAGTTCAGATGCCTTCCGTTCGGCCTGTCCACGGCCCCGACAGTTTTCTCCAAGATTCTGGTCACCCTCATTGCCCAACTAAGATTGGAGGGAATATCGATCTGGCACTACCTGGACGATATCCTAATATCAGCCAAAGAGGAGAAAACTCTGATCAAGGACAGAGATCGAGTCCTTTCCTATCTGAGATCCCACGGATGGATTATAAATTGGGAGAAGAGCCAACTAGTCCCATCCCAGTCCCTGGTCTATCTAGGAGCATGGTTCAACACATTGGAGGATTTAGTCTCACTTCCTCCCCAAAAGATCTCGAGTCTGGTCAACTTAGCCTCAGAGACTCTTTCGAAGGACAGGCTGTCGGCCCGGGATCTAATGTCTTTGTTGGGATCCATGACTTCTACCATACCAGTCACAAGATGGGCAAGGTGGCACATGCGTCCAGCCCAGGCCTTATTTCTAGAGCAATGGAACAGGGAACAGAAGGACTGGGAGCAATGGATTTACCTCTCCCAATCATTCAAGAATTCCCTACACTGGTGGACTTCAGAGAGAAACCTAGCGAGAGGGTTTCGACTGTCACAACCTCAATGGAAGATTCTGACCACGGACGCATCATCCCGGGGTTGGGGAGCCCGGTTGGGACCAGAATGGGCACAGGGGCTTTGGCCGTCTCTCCAAACCAACGTCCCCTCGAATATCTTAGAGATACGAGCGGCAAAACTAGCTCTATTCTCTTTCGCCAGAGTCCTAAAGGGATCATCAGTGAAGATCCTCACGGACAACACAAGTGCGGTGGCCTATATCAAGAAGCAGGGAGGAACAAGGAGCAGATCTCTTTTTCAGGAGGTTCAGCCTATAATCCAGTGGGCAGAGAGCAACTTGTCTGCTCTGACGGCAGAACACCTCCCAGGGGTAAAGAATCAGGAGGCAGACTTCCTGAGCCGAAACAGCATCTCAAGCCACGAATGGGCATTGAACATGGAGGTTTTTCAGAGCATAGTGAGAAATTGGGGTCTACCAGAGTGCGACTTCCTAGCCTCTCACCTCAATGCAAAAGTCCCGAGGTTCTTCTCGAGGAGATACTGCCAGACAGCAGTAGGATCAGATGCTCTACTTCAGACATGGTCCTTCAAACTGGCGTATGCATTTCCTCCATTCCCTCTAATACTGAGAGTTCTTCAAAAGCTCATTCAGGAGAGAGGAGATCTGATTCTGATCGCACCAAACTGGCCACGCAGGCCTTGGTATCCCCTGCTCCTAAAGTTGACAACAACTCCTCCTTGGCCACTACCAATGAGGAAGGATTTGCTCAGCCAAGGCCCTATTCTGCATCCGAACCCAGCAGCCCTATCCCTACAGGCTTGGAGGTTGAGCGCAAGAGATTGGCTACACTAGGCCTCCCCAAGGAGGTGGTAGACACCTTACTCAAAGCAAGGAAGTCTTCAACATCTCGCACATACTACAGGATATGGGAAAGATTTATGCTCTGGCGCTCACACAGTGAATATGTCTCGGTTAACATCTCCCTTCCTCAAGTCTTAGGATTCCTACAGTCAGGTCTGGACAAGGGCCTACAATATAGGACCCTTAGGGTACATGCCTCAGCTCTGTCAGCTCTATCTGGATCCACTTGGTCTACAGACCCGACAGTACAGATTTTTCAAGGCAGTCTTAAGGATACGACCTCCTGTCACCAAATCTCCTCCGGCATGGAGTCTTCCTTTAGTCCTAAAATCTCTATCAACGACACCGTTTGATCCCTTGGAATCAATATCAACATGGCTACTCACTCTTAAGACTCTATTCTTGCTGGCCATCGCCTCAGCTTGTAGAATAGGAGAGTTGCAAGCCCTCTCTTGTGCCCAAGGACATATCTCCTTTTTTCATGACAGGGTTTCCTTAAAACCTGCAAAATCCTTCTTGCCGAAGGTAGTCTCCACATTTCATCTGAGAAAAGAGGTGACTCTTCCCATTTTTCCGGAGAATTTGGAAAACTCAGAGGAATTAAGGAAGATAGACCCGGTCATCTGCCTAAGACGTTATCTGGAAGTTTCAGCTGCCTTCAGAAAGTCAGATACTCTTTTTGTTATTCCAGCTGGGAGCAGAAAGGGGCAGGCCGCTGCCTCTTCTACTATCAGTAGATGGATTTCCTTGTGTATTTCCAAGGCCTATGAAATACAGGGCAAGCTAGCTCCGGAGGGCTTAAGGGCCCACTCTACTAGGGCTGTGTCAACATCCTGGGCAGCATTGGCAGATGTTCCTACCCCACACATCTGTGAGGTGGCCTCCTGGGCTTCGGCACGAACCTTTGTGAAACATTACAGGCTGGATATGTCCTCCTCGAGCAATCATTCCTTTGCTACTGGAGCTCACTTGGCTTTTACGACTCAATAAAACCCTTTGCATATTAGTGGAGATTTTACTTCTCATTTTTACCCACCCCTTGCATAAGGGACATGGCTATATACATCCGTATGTAATGCTAATATGGAGTGGCCAGGAAAAAGAAGAATTCCTACCATACTTACCGTAATTCTCTTTTCCTGGCCACTCTCCATATTAGCATTTCCCACCCCTTTTTGTGAGTACAGATGCTTTTTATTAGACAAGGTGAGTGTGCTCCAGGGGTACCTTTTAAAGGTTTAGGAGGGAGGGACTATCTGGTCAGGGGGCGGGGACGGGGAATCCCCGTATGTAATGCTAATATGGAGAGTGGCCAGGAAAAGAGAATTACGGTAAGTATGGTAGGAATTCTTCTTTTTGTTCACCTGTTTTAATGAATGCAGCTTATTTGTTGATATGGGTAACAATACCTGGGCAAACGCATTTCGTGTTCCCCAAGGACACTTAATCATAGCCTATGATCAAGTGTCCTTGGGGGACACGAAATGCGTCAGGCTTTTATCTTTTATACATAATGTAAAATAAAGACTTTTTATACTATTCAAAATTTGGGCTCCTGGATTCTACTGACTGATTTTGGTGTTCCGGAGTGGTGTCTGCCCGCTATTCAAGTTTTGTGAACCAAGAAAGACTGACAGAGTTACTTGCTTTGCTTATATTTTCATTCCAAATTATCTTTGGTTATAAAACAGTTAATGTTAAACAGAAGGTTGCTGGCTGAAGATGATAGAAATTGTGCTTCAGCTGGAGCACTGTGGCTGTAGAGCAACAATTCTCAGGCCTTTTCCTGGGCTCCCCAGCAGTGCACAGCAACAGGATTTGCCCACCGTGGATTTGTTAGAAGTCCATCTGCTTTGTATAATAAGCCACCTGTGCAATGTTGGCCTGGAATCTGGAAATTTGGCCCAGTTCTGTCTGTCAATTTAATTTAATGGTGTTTAAACTGGTGCATTTGTATTTGAAATTTCTTCTTTATACCAATATCCCTTTTTGTGTATCCTCCCTTTGTATTTGTTTTATACATATGTATTTTCCCTTGGTAGAGATAGCTCCGTAGGTTTTCAAATAGCCTGTTCAAATAGATGTCATATAACTATGGCAGCACATATATTCCCCTGCAATAAGCACAACATTACACGGAGGTATGCGGTACAATATGGAGTATAAGACTGCTAGCAATTTAAATTTATGATGGGCTGTAAAGCACTCTAAAGCTGTGTTTCCAGTCTATAATATATAACATTGACCCTTATTAAATTGTTTTATTATGGAGCCTGTGTATGTGAACTGTCAGTTTAATGAAGGATGGAAATACTCTTTAAGGGCCCTTACTCACGGGCGTTTCAAGCTGTGCTCCCCTGCGTTACGGTTTAATGCGTTCAGCCGCAGGGTAGCGCAGGAGTAGATGTGATGAATTATTTTCAATGCGGCCATACTCACTCAGACCCATGTAAGCACCGAACGCAGGAAAAATGCAACATGCTGCGTCCCAACCTGCATTCGGTGCTTACATGCGTCTGTGTGAGTACACAGACGCATTGAAATGAATTCACTCCTGCGCTGAACGCATAAAACTGGAATGCAGGGGAGCACAGCTTCAAACGCCCGTGAGTAAGGGCCCTAAAACAGGGACAGAAAATCTAACTCCTTTTTAACATTTGTTTGCAAGGTATGCATTATCCATCGCCCGAAAGATTGGAGCACGGATCTACGCGCTGCCCGAAGATCTGGTAGAAGTTAAACCAAAGATGGTGATGACAGTATTTGCATGCCTAATGGGGAAAGGACTCAACAAATTAAAATAAGGAAGAGATATTTCATTTTCTCTAACGAAGCTGCCATGTTTATTACAACCAATGCCTCTATCATTTTTGTGTATAAAAGATAAACAAACGTTCCAACCAGAGCTGCCCGTGTTATGATTTACTAACTGGAAATTATTAATCAAACACATTTGCTCTGGTTTTAATTGAGCACTGGGCCCAGGAAGCAACTATCCTTTAGCATGCCAATACCAAGCCATTATTCCATTATTTTTATTAAACTCAGTTCTCCTTAAAATGTTTCTGCACATTTGTCTCCACCACCATAGACATGGCCATTAGTGATGGGCGAATAAATTCTGCAGGCGTGAATCGGCTGCGAATTTCTGTGTTTCGCCGATGGCGGATACATTTCTGAAACTGCCGGCAAAATTTTTTGGACATGCGTCGGAAAAGTTGCTCACGTCAAAACCTTCACGTGTCAACATTATTCGTACACCCATTGACTTTAAGGCTCGTGTCAGAATTGACACGGGCGTCAAAATTTTAAAATTGAAGAGTTTCGCAGGTAATTCGTGAATTTTCCGGTGAAGCTAAAACGCGACAAATTTGCCCATCTCTAATGGTCATAAGTCAACAGGAATGAGATGAAACAAGTGTTTATCTTACAGTTTGTTTCCCATTATTGGTCTCTGTATGTATAAAGTCTGATGAATTCTGTGAACAGTTCATCAATGGCTATTAGATGATGATAGTAATACCATGCCAAATCCAGATTTAGATTCCCTATTCATATTGGGCTACTAATTACCAAATGTAAGGTCCCATGCAAATTAGAATGAAATCCTGCAAACTGACATATTTTACATCTGTAAAAGAATAGGCAATTGAATAAATGTGCGTGTGATTAAATGGACACAATCTAATGCTGCGGCTGACATCCAGTTTAGATACAGACCATGAGATCTATCACACTGAAATGAATGAATGAGGAAAAAAAATTGGTTTATTTCAAATGGACTGTATTGGTCTTTATTGCTAAATAAGAGCCAATTGTGTTTTTTTGTTAAATGCTAGATAAAATAAAATGTATTAAATGCAAATTGATGTTTTGTTTGTTTTGAGTAAGTATAATGTTCATCGTGTGACACTAGAGCTACACAACTTGCTCAAGGTGCTGTGATCATTAATCGTGAATTAAGAATCAGAGCTAGAACATTTAACTTCATCACATCAGATGAGAAAATAAGAGTAAGCATATTTATTAGAGTGTTCTAAAAAGCTTTTGCTGATTACAGTACTATTTAGCAGATAATTGAGGCAAGTATGTAACATAAATATAGGGCCAAAGAAAGGGTTTCCCAGTTTGTTCTGCAGATTTCTATGTGCCAATTTGCTTTCATTTATTTCTCAATTTTAGCATAAATCTGTAGTGACAAAGGTGAGTTTGGTTTACAGCGTTGTAGAATGCATAGGATCCATTAATCAGGTAAAAAGGTGTTCTAGGATGTTGCTGGTGCTGCCATACTTTACATAACTTTAACTAAGACACATTCTATGCACCCATGTGTTATCAATCATTGTGTTCTCTACAAGTGAATGAAACACTTACTACTTGAAAGCAAATATCTGATTGGCTGCTGTGGGTTACTAGGCCAGTGGAACTTTTTTGCATATTTCTAACATTTCCCCTGTGTACAGGGCTGCCATTAGGAATCACAGGGCCCCCTTATTAACATTTGTTAGCATTGCTGCTTAAGGGCTCTTACTGACGAGCAGTTGTAGCTGCGCTCCCCTGCGTTCCGTTTTTCTGCGTTCAGCCGCAGGGGAGCGCAGGAATAGACGCATTAGGCGCGTGTAGGCGCCGAACGCAGAAAAATGCAGCATGTTGCGTCTCAACCTGTGTTCGGCGCCTACACACGCCTGTGTGTACAGCCCCATTGAAAAAAACCTAATGCGTCTATTCCTGTGCTCCCCGGCGGCTGAACAGAAAAACGGAACGCAGGGGAGCGCAGCTACAACCGCTCGTCAGTAAGAGCCCTTACAGTACTGGGGTTCTGGGTTTGTTTGAAATAACCGTGAAAGATACCAGACACACAATGGCAAGTGTAGCGGGGGTGACCCCTGCATGTTTATTACGTAAGATGTACCGTTTCGGGGGCGTGCCCCTTCGTCACACATGTCTGACGAAGGGGCATGCCCCCGAAACGTTACATCTGACGTAATAAACTTGCAGGGGTCACCCCCGCTACACTTGCCATCGTGTGTCTGGTATCTTTCACGGATTTTCAAGTAGGAGAGGCGCCGACCTCTCTAACCAGCACCGGGCTTAAGCAAAAGGAGAGGAGGGGAAAAGAGGACCAGTGTGAATTTTGTTTGAAATAAGTCACTATCTCTATGGAATATGTTTGAATATGAGGGTTTCCACTGGATACTCCATAGTTTGGGCATTAGCATTGTTGTACTGGCCCACCAGGAAATCTCCAGTTGTCAGTGGGCCCACCTGCTCAATCAACTATTTGCCTCGTACCTCCATACCACAGCCATTCCCATTTTTATATTAGAACAAAAACATCAACTGGAGAGACGAATAGGAGAAGCTTCTATGTAATTTAAAGGAAAACTATACCCTCCAAACAATGTAGGTCTCTATTAAAAAATGAGTAAAACAGCTCATATGTAAAACCCTGCTTCATGTAAATGAACCATTATCATAATAATATACTTGTTTAGTAGTATGTGCCATTGGGTAATCATAAATAGAAAATTGCCATTTTAAAAAATAAGGGCCGCCCCCTGAGATCGTAAGATTCACTGTGCACACATACAAACCACATGTAAGGTCACATGAGCCAATTAACAGACAGAGTTCTGCCTTTTGCTTCCTCACTTCTTCCTGTTACAGTTAGTGTTGTAGTATTTCTGGTCAGGTGATCTCTGAGGCAGCACAGATAGAGTCACGATATGGTGGTTCAAGGCAAGTATGTAAATGGCAATATTTATGTAAATATATATTCCAGTTTGGTAAGATTCTTTAATATGTCATTCAATTTGATATAAACTATCTGTGGCTTAAGTATTCATTTTGGGGGTATAGTTTTCCTTTAATGATGAGCAAATCTGTCTCATTTTGCTTTGCCGAAAATTCACGAAACTATGAAAAAATTTGCCAACGGGCGACATTTCACAAGATGCATTGAAGTCAATGGGCTTTTTTCTGCACTGCAAATTTTTACACACATGACAATTTTTCTTGCTCCAAAGTCAATGGGTGTTTTTTCTTATGGCGACTTTTTTTGTCCTACTGCATTAGGGCAGTGGCAGATGGGGAGATTAGTCGCCCAGCAACAAATCTCCTTTACTGCTGGTGACTAATCTCCCTGCACTGCCTTCCCGCCGGCAAGAATACGAGGCAACTGTGGGCGACTTTGGAAATCCGAAGCGATCCTGCTGCTGACCATATTCTTGCCGGCGTGAAGGCAGTGCAAGGAGATTAGTTGCCTGCAGTAGAGCAGATTAGTCGCTGGGTGACTTATCTCCCAGTCTGTCACCACCCTTAAAGTCAATGGGCGTTTTTTCTTATGGCGACTTTTTTTCTCCAAATGCATTAAAATCTATGGGCGTTTTTTTTTGTGGCAAATTTTTCCGCTTTGAATTTTCATCACAGTGAAAAAAAAACACACACGGCAAATTCGGAATTACTCCACAAATCCATGGCCTGGCGAATAAATTCGCTCATCACTAATGTCATTAAGACACAGAGGCTAATGAGCACCAGGAGCTTTAATACACAGGAGAGCCTTGTACTCACCATTCACGTAGGGGAATGTGCACCAGATAAGAATCCCACCTAAGGTTCATGATGAAGCCAGCACAGACCATTTTCCCAACTGCTAAATATGTGGAACCTCCAATTTTGAACCTGGAGCAATAGTAAATGAGCCCTTTCATCTATTTAAGGGATATGATTGCCTAGCCCCTGTCTATTTGTTTAGCTGTCACTGCTTCATTCTGTAATTTTTCAGGCATGCTCAGTTTGTAAGATATGGTAGCAGAGCAAGCTGAAGCATACAATGGCACATGCACATGCTAATTGGCTACTATAGCTGCTCTCCAGACTGACAAAAACTGCACAGTGCATCCTGGGAAATGTAGTCTATCTACCCAACCGTAATAAAATGTTGCAAAATTAAACACTGCAAATTAAGGCAGTGATATGAGTATACTATTACAAGTTTTACTTATCCCTGTTGCTATAGTGTGAGAGAAGACCGTACAGTGCATTATGGGACATGTAGTCCATGTGCCATTTTTTATTCTGAAAAAAACATTTTGACTGTTGACAATGTTAGAAGATATGATTTAAACTGCAGCATGCTTTATGACTTGGAATATGGGTTTAATTGGGATAGGTCTTTAAAAACAGTAATCTTTTGTGCTTTGGCACTGCAGGGGTTAACACAGGCAGAGAAGTCCTAATGAAATGTAGCTTTCAGCAAGCGCTATTGTCCTGACAGCTGATGCAAAGCAAAGTTCTTGTCCTGAGGGAAGCAGTGCACATCACAGGCTGTTCAGACTACGCAGCACAGAGGACCAATGCTGAGAGAGGCAAAAATCAGCCTAGAGCAAATCAAGAGATACTGAGCAGAAACCAGTGGGAAGAGAAACAGCCAATTGGGGCCTGGCTTACATCTGAGCATTACAAAGCCTTTTACAGTCGGGATTGTCAAGCACAGTAGGAGGAATTACATGTATCTGAGGCAGAAAATAAGAGAGAGCAGCAGCAGCAAGGGACACCCTGGCAGGCAGAGATCCTAAAGGAAAGCACGAAGAGGGACGGTGTGTCCAATGGGAGTTCTGTCATCATGGCTGCTCTTTACCAGAGCACAGACTCGTCTTCCCCAAATAAATTTTTGGCCCTTAAAGACGTCAGAGAAGTGAAGGAAGAGACCACTTTGGACGAAAGGCTTTTCTTATTGGCCTGCGAGAAAGGTAATGTCACAACGTCATGTTGTCATTGATAACCTGCTTGTATCATACGCTGGGGGCTGCCATTGGTTTCTGCAAGCTGCCCCTGCATACAGAAAGCACTAGGGATTACAGTTAATTCTATTCATTGTATTAATAAAGTAGCAATGTGTGCTGGAGCCTCGCACTAGCAATCATGGAGATTATAGGAAAAGGCTAAATGGGCATACTGAACTGTACTGAGAACACTCGTCAAGGAAGCACACACAGGCAATTTAGATGGTAGTCCCAAAATGTAGCTTCTAATATAGACTTATCAAAATACAGCTAGCGCCCATTATTGGATTTGTTGATAAAAGACATTTCATTGTGATTGCCTTTTTTTATAAATTGTAAAAACATATAATGCATGTTATAAAGAGCAGCTTTTAACTAGTCATTGATTCGGGAACAGTCAGGATACAAATAAAAATTCCTTGTCACTATCTAGATCCCAAAAGCCTTGTTTTCTAAGCAGTTGTGGGTGTGTAATATACTGTATCTGATGGAAGTGGCAATATGTACTCAATGGTATTCATAGTATTATCCAACACCTAACCTTCCACCAGCATCACCACAGGTAACCAAGAATGCTGGGGATATCATTGAGCATGCGCTGCAAGGTCACGTCAATATAGTAGAGACAGTATTCTGAATTAAACCTTCCTGGGGGAAGTGCCTGGTGTCACATAAATCTTACTGCACACAATTGTATGCCTCTGGGTGCATTGATGAAAATGTTGAGAGGTCCTTGGAGATCCTCTGGCTTCATGAGAATGCTCAGAGCTCCACTTCACCAACATTTCACTCACATTGGGGTTCAGTATAGCAGATTCACAATCAAATAGAACATAGAAGGGGTGACACACAGTGTCTATTGTGCAGGTGCATTGCCAGGTTAAATGTTTACATTTGCCCAATACCCAAACTGACCATTAGGGCTCTTACACACGGGCGGTTTTTCCTGCGCTCCCCTACGCTGCGCTTTCTTCTGTTCAGCTGCAGGGGAGCGCAGAAGTAGATGCATTAAATTATTTTGAAGGGGGCTGTACTCACACAGACGCTTATATGCGCCGAACGCAGGTGAAATACAACATGCTGCATCCCACCTGCGTTTGGTGCTGACATGCGTCTGTGTGAATACAGCCCCCTTGGCTCCCCTGCAGCTGAATGGAAGAAAGCCAAACGCAGTTGAGCGCAAAAAAAAAAAACGCTGTGTGTTAGTGCCCTTACACATTATTCATGGAAATTGGTGGATCCGGCTTCCACACAGCTACGAATAATCATACAAAACTTTTTGATATTATTGGTACATGTATGGCTTTACAGTACATGTATGGAACCTGTTATCCAGAATGCTCGGGACTGCTCGGGTTTTCCAGATAATCGATCTTTCTGTAATTTGGATCATCATATCTTTAGTCTACTAGAAAATCATTAAACATTAAATAAACCAAATAGGCTGGTTCTGCCTCCAATAAGGATCATTTTTGTTTTAAACAAGCACAATGTACTGTTTTATTATTACAGAAAAAAAGGCAATGGTTTTTAAAAATGTGGATTATCAGGAAGTGGAGTCTTTGGGTGATGGCCTTCCTGTAATTCAGAGCTTTTTGAATAACAGATCCTATACCTGTATCATACTTCTAAAACCATACAGATGGTGATGGGCGAATAAATTCGGCAGGCGGGAATTCGTGGCAAATATGTGGGAATTGGTGAAACTGCAGTGCAAATTTGCAAGCAAAAGATCCGCAGAAAAGTTGCGCTCATAAACATTGTCGCACGTCAAAATTATTCGGATGCCCATTGACTTTAATGCATTTGGCCAAAATAGGTGCGCGTATAACAATTGTCGCGAGCATCGAAATTGATACGTGTCAAAATAATTTTGATGCCCATTGGCTTCAATGCTTTTTGCGAATTTTTCACTGTGGGAATTTTTAACTGCGGGAAATTTGCAAATTTTAAGGCGAAGCACATGATACAGGACCTGTGCTAATCACCAGCTGCAGGATAGTTTAGAGATACTGAACCAGTGCAGCCTGCAGCCATGCATGTGAAAATGGTTACACAGCAGTAAAGTAGATACAGTATTCTACGTGTTATTATTGTACCCTTATAATAAATGCCACTAAAGAATTCATTCTGTTTCCTGGGCAACAACAACATTATTATTTTTTTCCTCTGTAAACTGGGACAATTACATAAAAGCTGAGATAGGCTGAAAGCTATACACTGTTAAAAAAGCCTTTTCTCTTTGAAGGTAATGGATTAGACTATTCTAGAGAACTCTACAAATGCAGGTTGAAACAAAGGAAGAAGTATGGCCGTTGTTGTTTAGACATTAAGGGGGTTATTTATCAAAATCCAAATTTATCTTACTATTTTTGGAAAGCCACTCTGACCACATCTGCACAGACTTCCCCCCCCCCCTTTTTATCTTAAAATTTTCCCGAAAATCTCTTGCGCAGGAAAAATCACGATAAGATCATAAAAGAATTCGAATACTGTGACTTTTTCAATTTTGGATGATTTGATGCCCGAATACTGCAACTTTTTCTGAAACTTAGCGCAAATCAGGATATCTTCAGGATATCTGCCATTGACTTCTACATACTCGGCAGGTCTGATTTGCCATACTTTTTCATTCAGACTTTTAACACCACCATACTTTAAAAAAATCACAAAAAAGTTTAAATAACCCCTAAGTATATACTGTACAAGGAATTATCTGATTACACGGCAACCAATATTTTTTTGTTGAGACATTGTTTAAGGACAAATAGTTTAGCCCCTGCATCAACTTTCATACATAAGGGTGTCTTCCCCTAAATATTATTATCTCCTTCAAAGTGTTAGTAGAACCTGATTCTGTTGCCTTAAGACTCACCATTATTTTGCATTTCAGGAGACTGTATAATATTAAAAAGTCATTCTGAAACCTAACATAAATCTCATCCAATAAATATGTATACAGTTTATGTTCTTTACAAACTTTAGCTTTTTGTTTTAATTTGTAGTCAGCTAAAAGAATAACGAAGAAATATACATGTGATTACTGCATGAAGTCTTTTCTTAGTTCAGTAAATATTTTGCCCTCGTGTAAGCACAGGGCATGGTTCAACAGACAAGAAAATGCATTATGACTGTAGGAAGTGGGAAAACTATATTCTTTGTAGCATTTTCTCTTGCAGTGCATGTCCGCAGGCTGCTAAATTTCTCTGGAAATTTTTGCATTTTTCGCTGAAGTGAAACGGGACAAATTTGCCCATCACTAAACATGATCGATTGCCACCTTCCATATGATGCCATGTATGGCCACAAAAGTGGAACAGGTAAAGGCTGACCTCAAAGAAGGTGTTCATGTAAAAACTAAGAAAGTCAAGATTCAGCCTTAAAATTTGTTCTTACAAAGATATACATTAGGTATTGGCATCTAAAGCCGCTCCTTGCAATTGCATATTTTGGTGTGAAGCTTGTGTATACCACGGGTTAGAGAACATTTCTCCAGAATATTAAAAGTCTTGTTTTATTATGAAAGAAAGCCATAAAAACAGGCAATGCCTGCAGAATCTATATTTAATCAGCTCAATGTCTCCTTAAAAGGAAGTGGTGGACCACTGTGCATAATCATAACATAACGTGTAACCCTACCCAGACCACAACTTTCATAAACCAGAACATAATCTGGCAGGTTTTGCTCATAATAAAAGAACAGTAACGTCAAAAACTAAAAGTGTTTTAAAGTAACAAAAATATAATGTAGTGTTGCCCTACACTGGTAAAACTACTGTGTTTGCTTCAGAAACACTACTATTGTTTATTTAAATAAGCTGCTGTGTAGCAATAGGGGCAGCCATTCAAAGGTGAAAAGGCTCAGATTACTCAGATAGCAGATAAACTCTGTAGAACATAATGGTGTTATCTGTTATCCACTATTTAATCTGTGCCATATAGACTTTTTTTCAATTACCGCCATTGCTCCACAGCAGCTTGTTTATATGAACTATAGTAGTGTTTCTGAAGCAAACAGATCAGTTTTACCAGTGCATGACAACAGTACATGATATTTTCATTCCTTTAAAACACTTTCATGCTTAGTTCACATTTCAGTGTTTAGTGTGCATTATTCTGTATTTACCAATCAGGCGCTAATGGCTGACTCGCATCTGCAGGTGATTACTATATGGTGAAAAAGCTTTTGGAAGAAAACAGCTCAGAAGAACTGAACATCAATTCAGTGGATGTACTAGGGAGAAATGCTATAACAATATCCATTGAAAATGAGAACTTGGACATCCTGCAGCTTCTTCTTAATTATGGATGCCAGGTAAATAAGCAACGTCTGTATCCCCTCCGCTTTCCAATTGTTCATGCAACAGCAGCAAGCAAGTATATACAGATGTTCTGCTGCTGCTGCTGAAAATGATACTCAAAAAACTTATTATACATATTAAAATGTTCTTGTTAAAGGCATATATGTGCCCAGTCCTTACTGAGCTTTGCTGCTCTTATGATTATTCAAATAATAGCTTCACTTCAATTTACCTGTCATAAGTTATAGGTGAGTGTAGTAAAATGATGCAAAGATATATGCACTACATAGTCAACAGTATCCAGACACCATGTAAATTGACATTCATTGGAACACTCAACTGTCTCCATAAGCACTGTCAGGACAGGAACTAATTGTATGGGGTTTACATGGCTGATCAGAGACAAACAAACATAACATGTGAAATGCCAAGCATCAGTTGGAGTGATGTCACTGCCATTGAATTCTGGAACAGCCAAAATGCATGTTTTGTAGATGTCAGGAGAACACTACCTATCAGAATGCATGATGCAGACCGTAATGTTTGCTGGACGAAGGACAATGGCCTGGTGCTGTTTTCTGGGGTTTGGCATTTGTTCATGCTCCCTACTTTGTGGCAACAGTTTGAGGAGGCTGTCTCCTGTATTAGCACTTTACTGACCTCCATGCACAAAGTCTGAGAATGGGTTAGCCTAGATGCGAGTGGAAGAACTTGACTGACTTGCACAGAGTCCTTATCTCAAACTGACCCAGCACCTGTAGGATTGAAGCAATGACTACCACCCAGGACTCATGTCCTTCCTCACTAACGTTCTTGTGGCTGAATGGAAGCAAATCCCACAAACATTGGTCCAAGAGGCTGTTGTAGCAGAATAAGGAGGACCAACTTCATCTAAATATCCTTGGCTTAGGAATGAATGAGTGCTTGGATACTTTTGATTATATAGTGTAAAATGACAAG
Source organism: Xenopus petersii (assembly GCA_038501925.1). Classification (NCBI taxonomy): domain Eukaryota; kingdom Metazoa; phylum Chordata; class Amphibia; order Anura; family Pipidae; genus Xenopus; species Xenopus petersii. Next base: position 37,412,980 of record CM076681.1, on the reverse strand, counting down.
AAACATCTGTTTTGTGTTTTTTTAGGCATTCTCTTTTTTCATCTTAAAATATTTTCCTAAAATGTAGATTTTATACCTTGTTAATAGAGTGTTTATTGTCTTATACCAGTCTACTGATGCCCTCCTTGTGGCTATTGACTCAGAGGTGGTGGGAGCTGTGGACATCTTGTTAAATCATCAACCAAAATGGAGAACAAGGCCAACTATTGTAGTAAGTCAAATAAATACTTTTCTAATGGTACTTTTTGTGCAGGGGTACGTGTTTGCATTTTTGTGCCTGTGTGTGTGCATGTGTGTCTGTGCGCATGTTTATGTCCCACTACATAAGTGAGGTGAGGTGAAACCTTATACACCAGAATTGTCCCAGTTTGGGAGAGTATGGGGAAGGCTTTGGACGTTTAGATTTGGTGGATTTGCCACAAGTAATTTTAAATCAGTTTGACTAAAGATTTTTTAAAAAAATGGCAAATTGGACTAAAACAAATGATAGAAATCAGTGCATCATCCGTTCCCATAAGCCACAACACTGGAGTTCAGTAAGGTCTCTTGTGCCCTTGTGCTAGTTTTAGGTTTTATGCATTGGAACAATGAAATAACTAATATATCAAGGTCAGAATAAGAGTAAAGAAAATAAAATTCAGTTCCTGATGGCTCTGTTCTATTGTAGTTACAAAACATCTATCAGTAATGAGAAATATGTTCAAACTCAAGGAACTCATAGATTTCATCTGTCTCATCTGAGATGTTTGCCGTTTATTTCAGAAACTTATGGAGCGAATCCAGAATCCAGAATATTCCACAACCATGGATGTGGCTCCTGTTATCTTGGCTGCTCATCGGAATAACTATGAGATTCTTACCATGCTTCTCAAGCAGGATGTCTCTCTCCCGAAGCCTCATGCTGTGGGCTGTGAGTGCACCCTTTGTACAGCCAAAAACAAGAAGGACAGCTTGAGACACTCCAGGTTAGGATTATCGCACTCATCTGCCAACGCAAAATATTTTTTTTTTGTGATAAAGATTTATATATAAATATTCAGTTTAGAATTGGTGGCTGAATTTGCATCAGCTAGAAGACTTTGAATCCGATGTCAAATATTTTACTGCTTATTGTAAACACACACAATGCCCAAAAGACAACCAGGGGGGCAACCAATGGCAGCTTTTTGTGCTCTGCTGTGGTCGAGATGCTACATCCTACAGAAAACTCGTGTTTTTTGCCTGTTTTGCCTTTGGTAGAGCACGTAGGAATGTTTGTATTCACATTCAGCACATACAATAATTCATATTGTTGCATTTCTTAAGAAATATGAGTTATTTGGTATTTGCTTTGGCCAACCCTATGTGCTGAACATATTATACACTGGGCCTCATTTTATATTAGCAATTAGCAGGTGCACTACTTAGTGCAATAAATTCTACAGCTTTGCACACATTAAAACACCACCCATTATCAATTGCTTCTAAGGTTTCTTGTGTATAGTTCCATGAACTCCTTATTCCTATTAATGTAAATCATGAGCAAGGCACAAGGGAGCCAGGGCTCTAAACCTGCTATTGGCAAAGCAGGATTTACAGCTCTGCGTTTGCACATTGTACCAGTGTGTGCAATTTTTTCTTCCTGAAATTGTGCACAATGGAAGTGTGTGAAAGTGAAAGTATGTGTATCTTCAGGTCTTCCGTTTCCAGCTGTTCTTGAGCTACTGTATAAGTATCCTGCTGAACATACAAGAAAAATTCAAAATGATACATTTATCTTGGCTATGTTTGGGCATATGACACAATCCAGAAGCTGGGATTTCAATACATCTACCAAAAAAAAACATTTTTCAAGGGGGACATTCAGCTTTAGGTTCATTCTTGGCAGAGTGATCTTTCACAGTTCAGGGAGCAGTAACAAAGCTTACATTTTATTACAGGTTTCGGCTCGATATCTATCGATGCTTGGCCAGTCCGGCCCTAATTATGCTGACTGAGGAGGATCCAATTTTGCGGGCCTTTGAACTCAGTGCAGACTTAAAAGAGCTCAGCCTTGTAGAGGTGGAATTTAGGTGAGCATAACCATCGCACAAATATTTGACTTTTAATAAATAATTATTTGCTAAAATACTTAAAGATGATTGCTAGAAGGAACAATCCTCTTTTATCATGCAGTCAAACTGAAACACCAGATAGTAGATTCCTTTTTGTCTTAACATTTCTTAATTGCCTTTAGGAATGATTATGAAGAACTTGCTCAAAAGTGTAAGACTTTTGCTAAAGACTTGCTGGCCCAGGCCCGGAACTCTCGAGAGCTTGAAGTCATTCTAAACCATCAATCCAGTGATGAGCCTTTAGATAAGAGAGGGCTGCTTGAGGAGCGCATGAACTTGAGCCGTTTGAAACTAGCTATCAAGTACAATCAGAAGGAGGTAGGAGTCTGAGAAGATGCTATTCTAGAAAACTCTTAAAACTTCGGGCGACTTCGGAAAACGAATCTCCACGTGTGATTAGCACCGACGTTTTTTTCATTTTAGCCGGCGCATATTCAAGGAAGGCATTTGGGGAGATTGGTCGCCCTGCAATCTTTATCTACTAATTTCACTTTTATTTCTTCTTATATTCCAGTTTGTATCTCAGTCCAACTGCCAACAATTTCTGAATACCGTCTGGTTTGGCCAAATGGCAGCGTACAGACGGAAACACACCTGCAAAAAGATTTTGATCGTTCTTACCGTTGGAATGTTTTGGCCAGTCCTCTCTGTGTGCTACTTGCTAGCCCCCAAATCCCAAGTTGGACGTATAATTCATACCCCATTTATGAAATTTATTATACATGGAGCATCGTACTTCACTTTTCTGCTGCTTCTTAACCTATATTCTTTGGTTTACAATGAGGATAAGAAGAACACCATGGGGCCGGCATTAGAAAGAATAGATTTCCTTCTTATTATATGGCTGATAGGTACGTTCCATGTTGTTTTAATACTTCTCTTGACAAACCAGTCTGTTTTTTTTTTTTGCTATATTTCATACTAATACTGTACCTGTTGTTTGTGGTCTCCATAGAGCAGAGGTTCTCAGATACAATATTTAGGTGCCACCAAGAAGGCCCATTTCAGATATGTCCTCATAGCAGAGTAGCAGATTGTAAATCTGGCAGATTAACCTATAAGAATGCAGTTTGTTCCTTACTTTGTAGGCATATAAATGGTTTGCTATCAGCCATAGCTGTAGAACACACCTGATAGGTTAGGCTCTGTGTGCGTATGATAAGCTGTGCTTCAGTGAAGATATTAGTGTATAACTAGCTATTCAGCATGTGTGTGAAAACTGTCTTACCGAGCTCTCCTTGGCAGACTTATCACGTGCAGGGATAGAAATAAAACACACACACTGATCAATATTAGATAAGCATACTATATTGTAAGAAAATTGATACATCACCGATTGAACACATCGCAACGTCTAGACGAGCTTCCCATGGCAGACTTTTGAGAGGGTGATTTAGTCAACACTTATGCCTTGCAGATTGCTTCAGTCTGGTGCAAGTCCAGCAGTTTCCACCTTCAACTTGTTTTCCAAATATTTGTATCATGGACAGCACCACTCACGGTTTTTCTTTTCTTTAAAAGGCCTTTATTAAGCCATTGGCTCTGACCCAAACAAATTGGCAATGTTTCAGACCGCCATCGGTCTTTTATCAAGCCATATAAAAGACCGATTGCTGTCTGAAATGTTGCCGATTTGTTTGGGGCAGATCCCATGGCTTAATATATTATATAACAATAATAGATGGTTACACACCCAGAACTGTGACCATGAGAATGGCCATGTTTATATGTTTACAAGTCAATTAACTCAACTCCTGCTGTTCCCTTTTTCCAACTAATGCTAATACATCCATATATAACAACTAAGGAGCCTTATTGGATACACTTGATCACACTCACATTCATACATGGCCTGCCATGTCACATTTGTATCACAGAAGACATACTATATTCCTGGGTCCGCATGGTAACTGTTCATCCGGCTACTGTTCCACCATCATATCATTCTACAAAACTGTTACAGTAGAGGTAAAAAGTGGGAAGAATCCAATAGTAGATTTAGCCAGGGTAGGGGCAGCTAATAAATTAGACAACTGAACAACTTAAGCACTACACCCAGATGAGGTGCAATGCTCTCCAATATGTACATCTTTTAACTGCTTTCTCTTTATTTGCAGCTAAAGATTAACATTTTTTGTTGGTAAAGTAGAGAGGGCATTTGCCCAAGTACAAAGGACATATTTTATCGAGCATCAGTTGTTAGATAATGTAACCACTTACAGTACATCAGGGATGCCCAACCTGCAACTGTTGCTGTATTGCAACTTCCAAAAGGCTACCTGTTAACTGGGCTGCAATTTGCATTGCAACAACTGGAGGGAGCAGGTTGTACATCACAGATTTTTGTAATTCATCCTTGCCTTCTTCTTGGGCCCTAGATACAGTCATTTTAATTTAGAAGGGAAATCCAATATGTGCACACACACACACATACAGTTTATATATCTGTCATTGATTCTTCCTGGGAGATTCGGGTAAGAGATGTCCCTGGATACCTTGCTATGACAAGCGGGGTTTGTTGATCATTAATAATATTTGCCCATCAGGAGTCAATAGGTGTTTTGATTTGGTCAGCCACCTACCTAGCAAAATCTGTTTACTGTCAAGCTGTGAGTTGCTTTACTCATTTCACCCCAGGTTTTTCTAAATAATCTCTGTTTGCTAAACTGTGGCTTGTTTTGGAACCAACCAACTGTTTACACAAATCTGGAAACTGCAGTAGAAGACATCCATCTCACAAACAGCCTAGAACATAATCTTTCTTCTGAATGTGCTTGTCATATCTTCCTTTAAGTTTGTACTATAAAGTATATTCTAAATATAAAAGATAACAAACTCCCCAAACTACTGCAACTAGCACTGAATATTGGTACAGTATCTCTTAATTGCAAAAAAAAAATTAATAGGCAAAGATTATTTAGAGATGCAGACTATACAGATGAAAAAGACTGAGCTTTACTGGATGTTTCTAAGTATCCGTTATATTCTGCATTATCCACTAACCTATAAAATATTTTATATATCCTATAGAATATTTTTAGGAACCACATAAATACAGTGCCAATAGATGCTGGATAATTCCTTTGTAAAGAAGTCTTGCACAGAGAAAGAACTTGTAACTCAGTCCTCTGATTACACCCCTCCAGTGTTTCATTTGCAGCCTTTTTTAGTATTTATAGAATTCAGTCAACACCAAAGTAGGCCTGAGCGTATTGCTTTGAAATGAACCAGATGGTGGTCTGTTTAAGGAAACTATTTCATATGTGATAGGAAGAGATTTACAGCGGCTAAATAGGAAAAGTATAACTCTATCTTACCAAAGTCTCCCCGATTATTTGAAATAAAATATGTAAGGTATGCCTGTAATGAACTGTGAATTAAACAAGCAATATGGCTTAACCTGCTCTATTGTATTTATGCAATGTAATATTTATTCAACATGAGAAATAAAAATGCATGAAAGAGTACATGAAAGGGTGAATTAATTGTTTGATCCCAGAATAGTCTGGCAGCTGAGCTTGTTTAGAGAAAGCATACTGCTTATATTACCTATAAGAAACTGTATATTTTTTCTTTTCAGGGATGGTTTGGTCTGATGTGAAGCGGCTCTGGTATGATGGGCTGGAGGATTTTTTAGAGGAATCCAGAAATCAGCTAAGCTTTGTCATGAATTCCTTATACTTGGCCACTTTTGCTTTGAAAGTAGTGGCTCACAACAAGGTAATTATTGTAATGATCATGGCTTCCATTCAAGAGACCAAAAATGACTCCTCAATCAGCACTACTGGCAGAGAAAAATTATTTATGGATTATGTGTGAACGTGACAGTATAATATATCTTTGCAACATATTCATTTTATCTTTGGTTACACATTAAAGGTATACTGTCATGGGAAAAAAAAAAACTTCTCAAAATGAATCAGTTAATAGTGCTGATCCAGCAGAATTCTGCACTGAAATCCATTTCTCAAAAGAGCAAACAGATTTTTTTATATTCAATTTTGAAATCTGACATGGGGCTAGACATATTGTCAATTTCCCAGCTGCCCCAAGTCATGTGATTTGTGCTCTGATAAACTTCAGTCACTCTTTACTGCTGTACTGCAAGTTGGAGTGATATCATCCCCCTCCCTCCCCCCCCAGCAGCCAAACAAAAGAACAATGGGAAGGTAACCAGATAGCAGCTCTCTAACACAAGATAACAGCTGCCTGGTAGATCTAAGAACAACACTCAATAGTAAAAACCCGTGTCCCAATGAGACACATTCAGTTACATTGAGAAGGAAAAACAGCAGCCTGCCAGAAAGCATTTCTCTCCTAAAATGCAGGCACAAGTCACATGACCAGGGGCAGCTGGGAAATTGACAAAATTTCTAGCCCCATGTCAGATTTCAAAATTGAATATAAATACATCTGTTTGCTCTTTTAAGAAATGGATTTCAGTGCAGAATTCTGCTGGAGCAGCACTATTGACTGATTCATTTTGAAAAAATTTTTTTCCCATGACAGTATCCCTTTAAGGGGCCCATTTACTTAGCTCGAGTGAAGCATTAGAATAAAAAATATTTCGAATTTCAAAGTATTTTTTTGGGTACTTCAACCTTCGAATTGGCTACTTCGAACTTCGACTATGACTTCGACTTCGAATCGAATGATTCAAACTAAAAATCGTTTGACTATTCGACCATTCGATAGTCTCTCTAAAAAAAAACTTTGACCACCTACTTCGCCACCTAAAACCTACCGAGCACCAATGTTAGCCTATAGGGAAGGTCCCCATAGGCTTTCCTAGCTTTTTTGGATCGAAGGAAAATCGTTCGTTCGATGGATTAAAATGTGGTAAACCCTTCGACTTCGATATTTTACTTTGACCGTCGAATATCGAGGGTTAATTAACCCTCAAAATTCTACCAAAAGTAAATGTGCCCCTTAGTGTTATAGACCTAAAGGCTTGGGGGGAAATTTACTAACCTGCAAAAATTCGCCAGCGACGTCTTTGCACCCATCGCTACACTTCGCCAGATGAAAATTTGCTCAGACAACGCTAATTCACTGAAATGCAAAGTTGCATCCAGGGTGCTGAACGCTGGCGAATTTTTGCTAGCGTTATGCCGCCAATCTAATCAAAGATGTGCTAACATTCAATTATGCCTATCGCAACTTCGTTAGAGGTCTTAGTTCAGGCTAATTTGCATACAGCGGGAAATTATAAACTTTAATAGACATATATGTTGTAGCAAATACATTACATTACACTACACAAGCCCAGGGAACCTTAATAAAGAAAATATAGTTGTTATAATGCCCTACACATGAGCCCACTGTATAGTTTGTGTTCCATATGTTAGAAAATGTATAGGGGAACCCGGTTACCCCCCAAAAAATGTTAAGCACTTTTGCAGGCTATCACTCAGAAAAAAGGAAAAGACGCCAGTTTTTTTTTTCCACTAAAAATTGAGGAAGTCCTATACACTCCATTGCACTTCGCCTGGTCTGAGCTGGCGGAGGCAAGTCTGGCGAAAGAGGTAACGTTCACTAAAATCTGCATCTTAGTGAATTTGCGAAGTTACGTCCTTTCGACAGAGTGAAAATTGGCCTGGCGTTAGAGTGCGAAGCAACGCTAGCGTCTATCTCCTTCGCTAGCGAAGTGATGCCTGCGCCTGTTAGTAAATCAGCGAAGTTACAAAATGACGTCACGCTGGTGAATCATTATAATTATAATAACAGTTTGTGCCGCCTTCTTCCCCACAATGTTCCTTTATCCATGGCTACTGAGTTTGGACCTGTCCTTAAGTACAATCACAGAAGGTTATAAATGGTGACTCGCTCAGTGTTTCTATGGCTCACTCATTGTTTTGATTGCCATAATGCTCCTACAATTAATACAAAAATACTTATGGCTTAGTTCTTGCAAGGGTGGGCCTCAAGGTATAATGCGGAGCAACTACCAGTGGTATAGAGTATAACGCTTAGAGAGTTATAGCTCATTGGTAGAGAGAAGAAAATGGAAAACTATAAAGAGGTGATTATTGAGGATTATTTATGACTGCAAGTGCAGTTCCTCTACAAGGGATGCAAATGTTGCACTATAGATCTGCTGCAGATACAATTGCAGCAGATGCAATTTAGCTGCAAAGCAAAAACAGTAATAGAGAGGAGGGTGTGAAACTGCTCATTGCATATAAATGCAACAATGATCATTCAGACTACATCCCCACTGACCAGTATAGTCTCACGTCCCTCTTCAGTCTTTGTAGCTATCCATTTGCACAGTTATCCAGGGTTGTACTAGCCAACCCGATTACTGGGAAAAAATCCTGATGGGCCTCAATCCTGTCAGGCCCTTCCACCCACCCACAAGCCAGTCAACTTTGGAAAGATTTCAACAAAATTAAAAATGTCCATAACTTCCACTGTGGAACATGAGTCCATATTTAAATCTTCCTCAAAGGTACGGCCTGATTCACATTGGGAGTATGTTGCATTGTGGTAGAGAGGTGGGATGGAAGAAGACTGAAAGTGTGCAGATAGGGGTAGTGGATTTCATGGTGGGCCCTTAACTTTGATACCTGGTGGGCCCTAGATACCGCAATCCACCAATGTGGTTGTCTTTACTAATAGCAAGGGAGGGTTTAAGACAATGGGGTGAAAATTTCCTATAGTCATAGATTACCCTACTTTGTGATACTTGGTATATGCCAAAATGAGGTATATGTATCCATTTAATCATTTCAGTAAGTAAAGCATCACCTTGAGATAGCAGGCCAATTAGTTCCCAGATTATATGTGACTCCCCTAAGGACATGCTTTTGCTTTCACTAATATTAGCTTTATCTAATGGAAATATTTCATGGAAATACAAGTTACTGTATCTTATACTGTATTATCTCTATACTTTGTAGTACAGGTATGGGATCCGTTATCCGGAAACCCGTTATCCAGAAAGTTCCAAATTACGGAAAGGCCATCTCCCATAGACTCCATTATAATCAAATAATCAAAATTTTTAAAAATGATTTCCTTTTTCTCTGTAGTAAGAAAACAGTGCCTTGTACTTGATCCCAACTAAGATATAATTAATCCTTTTTGGAAGTAAACCCAGCCTATTAGGTTTATTTAATGTTTACATGATTTTCTAGTAGTCCTAAGGTGTGAAGATCCAAATCACTGAAAGACCAGTTATCCAGAAAGCCCCAGGTCCCGATGATTCCGGATAATAGGTCCAATACCTGTAATATGAATTAACCAAAGGTGCAAAGTATAGAGCTCATTTTGGCTATTTCATACTTACACTGTCAAGGCCACTTACTATATGCAATATATTCTCATGGATCCACCTAAATGGCAAGTGTGCAGTTTTCTTTAAAATGGGAAATAGGTGCATTTCTCTTATTTTTACAGAACAAAGGTATATGCTGCCATGCCATATTACAGAAGGTATGTAAAATAGTTGTTTTTGTCTTTCTGCCAGTTCCATTCTATTGCAGAGAGGAAGGATTGGGATGCTTTCCACCCAACACTGGTGGCAGAGGGTCTGTTTGCATTTGGCAATGTGCTCAGCTACCTCCGTCTCTTCTTCATGTACACGACCAGTTCAATCCTGGGGCCACTTCAGGTAATTATATCGCAAAGAAAATACTTGAGGCAGCTTAAAAGAGCGCTGATATTGCAATATTCATTTCTCTTAATGGTTTTTATATATTCATACTATAACAATCATCAGGCATTTTGGTATCAGGGTGCAAGCCTTGGTGTCCAGAAATAGTGAATTTATGGGCCAGAAACAGCTTTTTAGCAATAGCTGGTGTCCAGTCCAGTTTTTAGTTACTGCAGCTCAAAATGATAAAGATTTGTGTTTTTCTCATTAAATTCTGCCCACGTGTATATAATGGTTGGCCAAAAGGCAGTTTTGCAGTTACAGTGTAAGCCTCTGAATTTTGCAAAGTGAGTTAAAGATATAATCAATCTATGGGGTTTTAATGAAAGACATAGGTTTTTTTCTAATGATTCTGTAGAATTAGAGCCATGGGACACTCAGTGGCTTTCTAGCATAATTTTCTATTATGTCATCAATCATGCTCAACCTGGCAAGGAGAAGAAGTGAGCATGGAAGCAGATTTCAGTTTTATTCTCTAAATAGGCTTCTGTATATACATTAGAATGAAAAATGTATTGTGCTGAAACTCGGCAGACGCACTGTCCGCACACTGTCCGCACTGTCCGCACATATAACATATTACACAGACCCTCCTCTTTTAACCTATGACATAAAACAAAGTTGACCTGTAACATTTTTACTGGCTAACACGGTACAGCAACTTTACCTGCAATTACAATAAAACAAAGTAAACCCCCACGGGCTCATTTTCACAGGGGGGCTGATTTATGAACATAAATTCTTGTAATCTGTAGTAGACTGTTCCAAATGAATTACTGATTGGTCACTTTTGAACCTATGTTACTGAGGGGCCGATTCACTAACTTCGAGTGAAGGATTCGAAGTAAAAAAAACTTCGAATTTCGAAGTGTTTTTTGGGCTACTTCGACCATCGAATGGGCTACTACGACCTTCGACTACGATTTCACATCGAACTATTCGAACTAAAAATCGTTCGACTATTCGACCATTCGATAGTCGAAGTACTGTCTCTTTAAGAAAAAACTTCGACACCCTAGTTCGCCATCTAAAAGCTACTGAACTCAATGTTAGCCTATGGGGAAGGTCCCCATAGGCTTTCCTAAGTTTTTTTGATCGAAGGATATTCCTTCGATCGTTGGATTAAAATCCTTCGAATCGTTCAATTCGAAGGATTTTATCGTTCGATCGAATGAATAATCCTTCGATTGTTCGATCGCACTAATTGCGCTAAAATCCTTCGATATTCGAAGTCGAAGGATTTTAATGCCCAGTCGAATATTGAGGGTTAATTAACCCTCGATATTCGACCCTTTGTGAATCGGCTCCTAAGTGTGTTTTATGCAGTGTAGGGTGTAACTTGCCCTTTTTTAACTAGCTGAATCCCAGGGGGTATAAATCTATGTGGATAGGGGTCATAAAAATATCAGTAACTTTTGCAGTGTTCAAATTCAGTTCAGCCAAGAACTTGAAATTCATCTGAATCCCAATCCTGCCAAAATACTGTCCAATGTCTTGAATTTAGGACCTCAGCACTGCAAGACAGCAGTCCTAACCATTGTGCAACTTTGTCCTGTTTAAATATCTCTATGAGAAGAGGGAAAAATCCCATTTGTGTGGACAACCCTCTATAATCATTTGAAGAAACAAAGTTTGCTGTAGTTTGAAATTCCTTATACATGCAAAAAGCATGTCTGTGCCGTATTCGTTTGTATTTAAAATCTCATTAGCCCTTTATAAATATGTATTGTATGTTACATATTTATTCCCTTTCTAATTACAATTTAGAGTTTTTTGCCATTAGACTTGCAGTGCATAATAACACATATTTAACATGCTGTCCCCATACTCAGTTCAATTATAATGCCGCAGTTTCATGTTATATGTAGCTTTACACATAGAATGTTTCTTCAGTTATTTTTTTCCATCAAGAAAGTACAGTTGCACCATTCACTCATAAACAGTGTGACCTATATGCTAACTAGTAACCCATAAAGATCTAAAGTCACTTTTTATGATACTTTCCACATGTCAGACTCAAAGTTCAAAGAGTGAGATCTATTTTTAAATATGTGTAAGATTCAGATAGCAATGCCTTTACCCCTTTCGACTAAAGTCACCGAAGCAATTATTTTTTTGATATGAAAGAGTCCTTGAGGACTGGAGATCTTTTTTTTAATTGTCAGTAAGTGTTGGATTTAATTCCATAGACACAACAAACAATTATTATTTTAGCATAAATAGTAATCAAAAAGATGCAGGAAAGCAACGTTTATCCTTTTTCTAAGAGCTGGTAAGTTCAGAAGTCTTATACAGGTCTACCAGAGATGTTTTAATCACTTCCAGTGATCAGCAAATAAACTGTAACAGATGCAAAAAATGATAGACTAGAGGAGTGGAATAGAGGCTCACCTCATTGTGATCTTTCTAGCTTTAAAATAAAACACTCCTAGGGGAATATGATAAAATGCCTTTGTGCAAACAATTTTTTTTTAATTTAGCTTTTCGAACTCAGAAACTGTTTAGCGACCCCCTTCCTACAGTGGAAGAAAGGTTGCAGTTTTGTAGTTTGAGCCAGTGAGTTCAAAGACTTCTTAATGAAATAAGACTTCTTAAAAAGTTCAGTTTGCTCCAAAAGATTACTGAGAGGAATGTAATAGCAGTCCTTAATGGAAAAATATTCACGATGCAAAAAGTTATGCCCTTGCGCAGGGATCCCCAACCATTTTTAACCCATGATCCTCATTCAATTGTAAAAGAGGCTGGAGAGCAACATAACAATGTGAAAGTTCTTGGGGGTGCCAAATAAGAGCTGTGATTGCCTGTTTGGTAGCCCCTATGTGGACTGACAGCCTACAGGAGGCCATGTTTGGCAGTACATCTGGTTTTAATGCAACCAAAATTAAAAATAAAAAAATAAGCACTTGCTTTGAGGCCACTGGGAACAACATCCAAGAGGTTGGTGAGCAACATGTTGCTCGTGAGCCGCTGGTTGGGGATCACTGCCCTTGTGCGAACAAATTTTTCTAAAATAGAATAAGAAGGTTTGCAAATGTTATCGTTTGCACCAGTGTACTATGAATACAATAAAAATTCTTTCTGAAATGAATACGACACCTTCAAGCACTTCTTAAAAGTGCACAATGTGCAATTAAAATTCGCGATGCACAATTAAAATTCGCAATGCAATAACAGTTCAAGGAAGTTCCCTATTTCTATTAGAACAAAGAGGCTAAATAGATGGAATAATTGATTATAGTATAAAGAGAACAGACAAGGAGAATAGAGGTTGATTGAGGAGATGAAGAATATTAGTACTGAGAGTGGGCCCCTGGTCTAAGGTTTTTTTGGTGAGCCCCTAGTCTAAGGTTTTTGGGTGGGCCCCTGGTGTCCCAGTCCGACACTGGTGTCAAATGCCTCTTGCAGTTCTGTAGAGCACAAATTGTATAGCCTTGAGTTCAGGCAGAATAGCTTTGTGTGTATGAACAACAGACTGGAATGGCAAGAGAGGCTGGAGCAAGCAAGGTATAAAGACATGGAGCATTAGAAAAGGGAAACAAACAACCACAATTGCACAATATTAATGGAATTCTTCCTATAAAAATGGAATCTGCATGGCAAGGCAGGTGCTTTGATATTATACGGCCTATATCAGGTGCACTAACAATATAGCAGTATGATAGACAAAAGCCATGAATATCCTGTAAATTATATCCTTATAAACGGGTCATCAGTTATAAATGGAGCTTGGTGAAGTCATTTTTGTCACATGACTCACTAAAACATGTGTATTATAATAAATAAAGTACCCCTTGCTGGAAAATATGAGGATATTAGAAGTAACCTCGGAGTTCCATGACCTGTATAAAAGCACTCATCAGTGACTTATAATATCCTTATATTTTACAATAGGGGGTACTTTATATATATTTACAGTATATTATATAATAACTAGCCCAGGGCAAATTAGTGTAGACACATGCAGGTTCATTTTGGTGTGCTATAAAACCAATATAGCAACGGGACAAAGCAAGATTTATAATTCATAATTTATATATCAAAATTCTTCAAATGTATGGATGCTATTGAATGATCCTTCTGCTGTTTATGCATCATTTAAAGCAGGGGAATGTACATTTGCGTTACAATGGTACTGCTGTGTTAGACCCCACATGATCAAAATACTATGAAATAAACCCTAAACATCAATTATAAATACAGTAGAACCCCAATTTTATGTACCCAGATTTTATAATTTCCTGGAACTGAAGAAGTTTTTTTGCTCCCAAACAGGCGAGGGTTTTCCTGGAATTTTCCCCTTGGAAATGTAGAAATGGGACTCCACTCCATATACAAAGTAGTATATACAACTATTTTCCTAGTCCAACTCAACCTTGTCTAAAGCTTTTGCAATTGAATTTCTGTTAAATATACAGTTTCAGCCACAATGTGCCCTCCAAGTAGAACAGGATTAGTGTTGTTGCGTGTGCTTTGATGGTTGAAAAATGCCAACTGTTACAGAAGGAGAACTCCCACACAGCCAAATGTTTTCTACACCAGTATGAATCATTATAAGGATTATGATGAGAATGGATGTGTTATGATATCAGCCTAAATTTCATCCATTAACCCTGTCAGCTATCCCAGATCTCACGTTAGCTTGCATTCTTAATTCTGTACACACAGCACACATGGCAAGCAAATCTTCTGATATCCCAGGTTGGTGCAGTCGTTGTAGAACTTTCTACTGAAAATCTTATGTTAATATTGGTTCTTGCAGATCTCCATGGGTCAGATGCTGCAAGACTTTGGGAAGTTTCTCGGCATGTTCCTGCTTGTGCTGTTCTCCTTCACCATCGGTCTGACCCAGTTGTACGATAAAGGCTACACGGCTAATGCACAGAAGGACTGTGTGGGCATTTTCTGTGAGCAGCAAAGCAATGACACGTTCCACTCGTAAGTATTTGAGTTCCCCTTGCTGTGCAGTGCAGGGCAACAGTACAATTACATGATTTCATTTTTGTGTTACTGTTTCTTATAGTATTGTCAAGTTCAAGGCTTGCACCTCTTTCAAAAGATATTCTTACAATTGGTGTAAACAAAGGGGAACACTATTGGGGTTATTTATCAAAGTCCGAATTTATCTCAATATTTTCTGCTACAAACTCCAAACTCCGATCAAATCCGCTCGGGTTTTTTTACTCTTATTTATTAAATTTTCCCGAAAATTTGCTTTGCGGGAAAAAATCTGATTTTCGCGAATTTTTCAGACTTTTTCATACGATTTTCACTATTTTTTCATAATTTTCACCTGAAACTCAGAAAACGTCAGAGTATTGCCCAAAACCCAGCGTACATCAAAAAATCATTGGGACTTCTCCCATTGACTTGTATGCAACCTCGACAGGTCCGGATTTTCACATTCTGACTTTTCCATCCCTGGGGTTTAATAAATTCAGAAAAATTCGTGATTTTTTAAAAAAAATCTAAAAATTCTCGTGATTTTTGCATTTGGAGTTTAGTATATAACCCTACTACTCTCCATGTTTGTGCTTAGACTGATTATATGTATTATCCAGTCCATCTCATGACCTAGGACCAGGGTCAAACTGGTGCATTGGGTCCCAACAGGGCTGCAAAGCAAAGGGCCCTCCTGGCAGTCACCTGGGGCCTCCTCCCAACCTCCAAACTCCTGCCCCCACCATGCGCATGTGTGAAGTATGTGCTGCATACACGCTCTGATGCCTGCGGACGCCAAAGGGCCAGCTGATCGGGGAGCAGGTTTGGGCCAGGAACCAGGTCCAGCCCAGTACAACCTTATCACATCCAAAAGTCCTATCACATTACAAAAAAAAAAAAAAAACACCCCTCCCCCATTCTATTTTAAATCTATCAATGCAGCCATGAAAGCCTGCTGACCTATTTAATATCTCCCCTTTGTATTTATGCAATGTATATGTAGAGAATACTGTGTACATACATTTCCAGACAGTTTGTGTCATCTCAAGCTGTAGAATAGGGTGGGCATACAACAAGGGTTCCTAAGATTATTATTGAAACGATGAGCACATATTAATAAAGTGCCAACATATTCCACTGTACAAGAGAAGGGTCAAATGAAACTCAATAAAAATACAATAAAGGAGTGATGTGAAGGGGTAGCATACACCTAAATACACTAACTACATCAGCTAAAGACTACATACCTGTAGGCCCTATGTATCTCAGCAAACAAAACAAAAAATAAAATATAATATAAAATGTGTTTATACACCACTTAGGTTTAATAACCTGTCCCATAAAAACAAACAAGCAAAGCACATCATTTTGAGTGGCCCCTCAGATAAACAAAATATATCATATACCTATAGCTGATTTGTTTTCAACAGAAAAATTGCCATGTCACTATTTTAATAGCTGCAGCTAGTGTTGTGAAGTTGACTATTCTGATCCTCTCAAATCCTGACCTTTGCCTGCCTGATTACTCCGACCTCTCCAATCCTGTTCCTAGCCTGCTTGTGACTACTCTGACCTCTCCAATCCGACCTTTGCCTGTCCACTGATTATTCTATGCTCTCCTATGCTGATTCCAGCATGTCTGCCAATTCTCTGCTTGTGCTGGCCCAGCCATCATAGAGCGAGAAATGGGGAAACTAGACGTTTGAAAATTCAGTTACAGGGGAGGAGAAGCACAGAAGAGAGTGTGTAGGGAGGGAGGTAGGGTGAGTAATGTAATTTCTGTTAGTAGTGATGAGCTTATCTATCCCATTTCGTGAAAAATTTGCAAAACTGCCAAAACATTGCCAAATAAGGATAAATACATTATTTCAGAAAGGGGGAAAGTGAGTTAGTATTGCTGGAAACTGAGCAGAATCAAGAGAATATAAAATAAGGGGATCAGGGGCATAACTATAGAGGAAGCAGACCCTGTGGTTGCAGGGGGGCCCAGTGAGACCCTAATTAATGAGCAATTTTAATATATCTTGGTAAAATAGGCCAACTTATAAATATTTTGGGGCCCTAAATTGAATTTGCTATGGGGCCCAGTAATAACTAGTTACGCCACTGAAGGGGATTAACACTGAAGTAACTAGAAAAACTTGATCTGAGAAGGAGGCTAGCAAAAACCTGCTGCTCTTATGCTCCAAGTACTTCATTGCAATTACATCTGATTGCCCATTCCAACAATGTTTTCACACTACACTTTCTTCTGGCGTTTTGTAAGGGTATTACAATATTACAGCAGGACAATAGCAGGCAATAATTCTGGTTAAGAAGCCAGCACAAAGTTAAAGGCAAGATTGCATCTGCACGTTCAGTCTTTAAAATCTTTATCAAATGAAAATGTTACTGTATTATTATATATTTACTAATTAATATTTCCTTTAGACAGCTTCACAAGATACAGTATGCTTGCACATGGAAAGTAGACAAAGAGCTGACTGCCTCCAATAAACATAACTGTGATTTAGCTTATTAATATTCAATAAAATTTATCTTTCTCTTTTTGTCTGCAGGTTCACTGGGACATGTTACGCTCTGTTCTGGTATATATTTTCATTGGCACACGTGGCTCTCTATGTCACCCGGTTCAGTTACAGTGAAGAGCTTCAGTCATTTGTAGGAGCACTTATTATAGGAACGTACAATGTGGTTGTTGTGATTGTACTCACCAAGCTCCTAGTAGCTATGGTACACAAAAGTTTCCAACTTATAGCGGTAAGTGTTCTTTATAATCCTCACTAAATATATATTAGGGTCTGGTCTGGCTTTTTCGGTCAAAACTTGAATTGTTTTTTTTTTTTTTTTTAAAAAATCTTATTTCTTGAGATTTATTAAAGCCCAAAGCAGCAAAAAGCCTGAATCTGAAAATCCGCCATCTCAGAACTGCAGAAGTTCTATATAAGTCAATGGTAGAGGTCCCTATCCCATTTTAAAGTTTCAGTGGTCAACGCTGGAATAAGCCTGAAAATCCAACCTTTTCGGGCAAAAATCTGAAAAATTTGGGCTTTTGCTCAATTTTATCAAATTTTTACCAGAACCGATTAAATCGAGCTTTTTTAATAATAAATAAGGTAAAATCGAGTATGGGAGTTTGGTTGTGGTTTTTTAATTTAAAAAATTAGATCAATTCGGATTTTAGTAAATAACCCTCCAGGTGTTTATACTGTGGCTTCCAATAGGCTGTTATCCCCACTCCCCACTCTAGCAGTGGGTGGGTTTCAGAAGCTTATGCTGCCTCTCCCAGCTTTAGTCCAAAACACTGGAATAACATAATTTTTCCTTGCCGTTGACTAACTGAATAGCTTGTGTCATCTTCAAAACCATTAATATTTAAAATAACCCCAACACAACCTTGCACTCTCATTTCCATTCCAGAAGGTACTATATCACATTTCTGTAAACCCCAACTCACCATATGGAAAGTTGCTGACATACCGCTGAGAAATTTTGCTTCAGTCCCTAAAGGAAACGAGTAACATTTTTCTTTTTTTCAAACTACTCACATTTCTAGGAAATGCATATTTTTATGACATTTTCAATTCTTCATACTGCACATGAATACAAATCCCCTCTGCCCTATACAACTTCATTGTTCTTTTCCTGACTGTTTTCAGGGCATTTAAAACCTATGATAATTTCTAGGAACAAACACACAGTGACCACTAGTGATTGGCGAAATTCTCCTGTTTGGCTTTGCCGAAAAATAGCGAAAAATTTGTGAAAAATCGTGAAATCGGAAAGTTCACAAAAAAATCCTGAAATTCAAAACTTTTCATGAAAAAATCAAGCAATTCAAAAGTTTTCACTAAAAAATCTTAAAAATCTATCGAATTTTCGCTGGAGATTCGCAAATTTATTCGCCTGCGGTGAAACTCGCTATGAATTCGTTTCAGGCAAATTTATTCACCCATCACTAGTGACCACGTAACCAATCCCCATGAACTGATAATTGTACTGCCTTAAAGGAAAACTATACCCCCCAAACAATGTAGGTCTCTATTAAAAGATACTGAGTAAAATAGCTCATGTGTAAAACCCTGCTTCATGTAAATGAACCATTATAATAATAATATACTTTTTTAGTAGTATGTGCCATTGGGTAATCATAAATAGAAAATTGCCATTTTAAAAAATAAGGGACGCCCCCTGAGATTGTACGACTCACTGTGCACACATACAAACCACATGTTAGGTCACATGAGCCAATTAACAGACAGAGTTCTGCCTTTTGCTTCCTCACTTCTTCCTGTTACAGTTAGTGTTGTAGTATTTCTGGTCAGGTGATCTCTGAGGCAGCACAGATAGAGTCACGAAATGGTGGTTCAAGGCAAGAGATGTAAAAGGGCAATATTTATGTAAATATATATTCCAGTTTGGTAAGATTCTTTAATATGTCATTCAATTTGATGTAAACTATCCGTTGCTTAATATTCATTTTGGGGGTATAGTTTTCCTTTAATTAAAAGACAAATTCTGAATTGTTAAATAATACTGTACAATAGTACCTTTAACCAGACATATCACTGCTTTCGCTACATCTATGACTAACAGTAAGGTCTCAGTCATTGAAAAAAAAAGAATAATTTGTCTTTGTGGTGGCTTGAGTAGTTTGAAATATACATTACATGGCATATTAGCTGAGATACAAAATTGTTAATTCAAGGGATGCATCAACTCCACTATTTTAGGATTCGGTTGAATCCCGAATCCTATGTGAAAGAGTTGGCCGAATACCGATCTGAATCGGAACCCTAATTTGCATATGTAAGTTAGGGAAACGAGGAGGAAAGAGAAAAATAATTGTATTCATTGTTTGTGTGACAAAAAGCCAGATGAGTTTTTTGCATTCGGATTCATTTTGGCCAGGCACTTGGATTTGGCTGAATCCGGGTCCTGCTGAAAATGTAAAATTTTGGCCTGAATCCAGGATTGAGTGCATCCTTAGTCATCCTGAAGCACAACTTGGCTTGGTATTTAACTAACTAGATATACTGTAACTTAAATTAAATGCGTCTGTAAACATTGTTTTAGATTTCTTGACCACATTGTTGTGTATTGCAGACATCTTACTCCCCCTGTAACTGGCCTTTTAACTCTGGTCTCGTTGCTGCCAGTTACATCACCAGAGCTTTGTATTCTTCTCATGAGTCAGTTCCACTGTAATTAGCACAGATTTTCTTTGGATTCCTCTCCCTGGGTTTGGCAAGTGTAGCTCCTGTTGCTCTGCTGCAGGCCACATCTGAAGCAGATGGTTAAGCAGAGGGCTTGGTAGCTCAGATTTACTTACTTATATTCTACAACCTTGGGATATAGTGTAATGGTTTTCTAATGAAGCTTTTCTTCTATGTTCTGGGACTGAGATGACAAGGTAATTTTAACTCAAGCATCTGACTACTACTCTTTTCTTACCTGTATTTATACTAAGGCGGTCCATTTGGAGTCCTTCAGGATGCAAGCAACATTCCAATACATTATAATGCTCACCTTGATGTAACTTTGAAGCCAAAGTATTCCACCATTTTTGACTGCCCCTCATTGAGACCACAAATTAGTAGATGGGGCCTTAAAACAAACAGAAAGAGGGGAACTCTCCCTCTTTCCAAAAAGTGTGCTGGAGATGCAACTCAGATAAAGACCCTGCAATTAAACCATACTGGGTCAAAATTTGTGCTTTCATTAGAAAAATAAAATTAAAAGAGGCGGCTTTTTGCAAGGTTCTGCAAGACCTATTCTGACCAAATCGGTTCACACTATCTACTAAGAATGTGCGGCCTGAGTTTTCATGATTGCTTCGTATTTGCCTACCAAAGCCTTAAGTCAGATCTGAATCTTCACTGATACTTTCAAGGTTCAAAGCTTCCCATGGGTTTTCCCTCAGTGTTTGATGAAAATTTATCTTTGTTGTTGTAGAATCACGAGGACAAGGAGTGGAAGTTTGCCCGGGCCAAGCTCTGGCTCAGCTACTTTGATGACAAATGCACGCTGCCTCCACCGTTCAATATAGTTCCCTCTCCCAAAACTATCTGCTATCTTTTCAACAGCATAAGTAAATGGATCTGCTCTCATACGACTTCAGGGAGAGTCAAACGTCAGAATAGCCTAAAGGTAAAGAAGGAATAATCGCAACAAAATTATTATTTACTGTAGATTTATATTGTATTTTCCTCTTTTTGTGTTATATAAGTATAAAGGTTTGTTTTATAATTGTTTTACTTTATTAAAGTAGAATTTTAGTTGTTCCATCATAGAAGCTTAGGAAAATAATTTATTTATATTAAAATGAAGACGGTATTACTTTAGCTTGCAGTTTTAGCCTTGATTTAGCTGTCGGTATCTCTTAGACTGGCTGTTTGTAACCTTCCGTATCACTTCCCATAACCATCCTTTTGTGTTATTGTCCCAAAATAAGAAGCCAAATGGAGCACGGTCTAATGTTAAGCAAATGATACTAACAGCAAGTGCATGCCATCTGTCTGGCTCAAAATCCAACTGCACCTCATCACTGGGGGTTGTTTATGAATACTGGATAAAATTGCACCCATAGCAATTCTATGTCCAACCCTAAAGGCAATGATACAAATAGATGCAATGCATGGTTGAAAGTGTTGATCAGTGGCATCAACTTGGCTAACCTAAGGGCCACCGTAAGTAAGACATTTTTCATGAAGCTACACTGATATTGTTTTTTATCCAGTGACCCACTGGGCCCCTCTATACCTTTTGGTTCTACATCCTCTATAGTTACTTCCCTGGATTTAATTGCAATAAAACTATCCAAGACCCAAATATGTCTCTGCATTTTGATCTCACTTCCTTGGCTCTATGAAGCATAAGTGACTTTTAGAGCTAATAATGGGGCTCGTCTGATCTGTATATGACACAAAGTAGTAATTAATCAGTGATTTGAGTTGCTTCCAAGAAGCAGGCTGTCTGGAACAGATGTAGTAATGCAGGCACATCTGAATTCTACATGTCAGCTGGTAGTCATGCAAGATAGAGTAGAGACCCTTATTTATTAGAGTTATGCTGCAGGGTTACAGGACAGGTTATTTACACTATCTTAAACCCTTCAACATCTGTACCTATTGACAAAATGGGGTTGTGACACCCGCAAAATCGGATATCCTAAGATTAACAACATGAAGTCATTTCGCATTGCGGAATGTTTCAGGGAATTTAGCCCACACAGTACATTCTGTTATGACTTCTTCAATGAACCAAACTATAGGATTATTGGTACAGGTATAGGATCCCTTATCCGGAAACTCGATATCCAGAAAGCTCCGAATTAAGGAATGTCTCCCATAGACTCCATTTTATTCAAATAATCCAAATTTTTTAAAACGATTTCCTTTTTCTCTGTAATAATAAAACAGTACCTTGCACTTGATCCCAAATAAGATATAATTAATCCTTATTGGAAGCAAAACCAGCCTATTGGATTTATTTCATGTTTAAATTAATTTCTAGTAGACTTAAGGCATGAAGACCCAAATTACGGAAAGATCTGTTATCCGGAAAACCCCAGGTCCCAAGCATTCTGGATAACAGGTCCCATACCTGTATATATTTTTATATTTTGGTTTAACTGGGGAGTGGCCAGGCAGACTGGGGTCTTGTCCATTGTGCAAGGGGCATTTTTTAAAATTGGGACCTCATTTTATTTTTTGGCAGTCCCACCACCCTGGAGGGCCAGGTTATCAGTGGACTAATTATTGGGGTCCCTTGAAAAAAGGGCTTACTTAGCAGTATGGGCCCTGCTTTTCTTTAAATACACCAACCAAATTTTCAATACCAAAAAATCATCAATCAATGCTATTCTAGCCTGAATTATGTATGCAGGATAAGCACGACACAGTTACCGTATCCCCTGCTGCCTCCCTTAATGCTGCTGCCAAATGCCTTGATCTGTTTCAGGGTAATGTAAAATAAAGTCTTACATTTGCCCACACCTAGTAACCCATAGCAACCAATCAGATGTGTGTTTTCAAACAGTCACCCAGTATATGTTACCTACTAATTGATTGTCAGGGGTTACTAGACACGTAACAAACTTTTGTTCTATTGTGTGCTACATCCATATAGTGTTACCTATTATAATAATAATATAATTATTAACTTCCTGGATAGTAGTCTTAAAAAGGTTTGCAAATAATATCATTTATTATATTACCCCCTTTTTCCCATATGATAAATATGTTGTGCTTGCATAATAAAAAAAGTAAATATTTAACGCATAATCTTTGCGCCTTCTGACATCTTGTTGAGGCCTTGTAATCTTCCTTAACTTCAGGGGTTTAGATATATTTAATTTAATTAGGATTATATATGTTTAATTTGAATGCTTCAAGAGGATGATATCATTGTATTCTGGTTATTTCAAATTTCAGGAGTGGAAGAGCCTGAGACAGAAGAGGGATCAGAACTACCAGAAGGTGATGTGCTGCCTTGTGCATCGATATCTCACCTCCATGAGACAGAAAATGCAAAGTACCGATCAAGCCACCGTGGAAAACCTAAATGAGCTCCGTCAGGATCTCTCAAAATTTAGGAATGAGATGAGGGACCTGCTTGGTTTCCGGACCTCCAAATATGCAATGTTCTACCCAAGGAATTAGGATGGTGATGTGATAACAAGCTCAAAGTTTGCTTGAGGTCTAGTAACCCTTAGTAACCAGATATTTTGAGCAGGTCAATAAATACTGCTTGCTGATTGTTTGCTCTAGGTTACTAGAATTGGAGCAAACTTTCTGCCTGATATAACATTACCCACTAGGGGTTTCACTTACTGTGCCGATTTTTACCCATCCAAAATGTTTCCTATTCCTTCTCACTTTTCATGTGGTCAGTATTTTAATTCCCATTTGGTGTTATTCACAGGCAATTATCTATTTTAAGAGTAATATATATATATTATTTATTATGGCTTTATTAGTAACATGTTTTATGGTTTTGTCAGTTATTATAGGGTTATTATA
Source organism: Xenopus petersii (assembly GCA_038501925.1). Lineage (NCBI taxonomy): Eukaryota > Metazoa > Chordata > Amphibia > Anura > Pipidae > Xenopus > Xenopus petersii. The sequence continues at coordinate 37,389,269 of CM076681.1, read as the reverse complement.
GGGTTAAGGTATATAGATGAACCCATGTTTGCATTTGTACAGGGTTATGTAATAGAAGATGCTAAATTTGCCTAGGTTCAGTAACTCATAGCAGCCAATGAGTAGGCAGACTTTAGTGGTCATCTGTTTAAAAGCAAACAACTGGTTGCTATGGGTTGTTGCACCTGAGCAAACTCAGTGGGGTCATTTATAAAGGGTGAGCAATTTTGCTCCTGGGCTTTAACCCATGGCAACCAATCAGATGATTGCTTTCAGTGCTTAACCTGCAGCTGGCTGAAAAAAATAATCATGAATTGGTTGCTATGAGTTACTGCTCTGGTGCAATTTTGCCCAGTGTCTTTTATTACATACAGGGAAAAGACTGTCAACAAGTGCAAATAAGTTATATTCTCTGTTAATTGGCACAAGCTGAGTCCAAGTGGCAGTTTTAAGGGAGGGCAGAAAGGACATTTGCTCTGGGCCATTGAATCAGAGGTTTCCCTTGGAATATACTGTAAATCAGGCTTGTGCAACCTGTAATCCTACAAAAGTGCCCAGTTGGTCATCCCTGATTGCTGTATTCCCCTGCTCAAGATGTGGGCCTTAGATGTGCCTAGCCCTAACTCTGGCCCTGCTTATATAATCTTTCCCACTAAATGTATTTGATGCATCTGTTTAGAGGGGTGGTTTAACTTTTAATTAACTTTTAGTATGATGTAGCCATTCATATTCAAAGACATTTTTTTTTCGATTTTTGGGATTTTTTAATTATTTATATTTTTTTATTTTATAGTTTTATTATTTATAGTTTAGCAGTTCTTCGGTGGAATGTCAGCTGCTCTCTGGTTGCTAGGGTTCAGTTTACCCTAGCAGCCAGTCTATGGTTTAAATAAAAGACTAGAATATGAACAGGAGATACCTAAACTATAAGTTACAAAAGAAAGTAACAATAAAAACAACATTTTAGCTACACAGAGCTGTAGTTGTTTGGCTGCAGGGGTCAGTGACCCCCATATGAGAGCTGGGAAAAAGTAGAAGACAGTTAAAAAAAACTATAAAAATTAAAAATTAAGAAATGGACATTTTATAACATACTAAAAGTTAACTTAAAGGTGAACAACCCCTTTAACACTTACCATGCTACAAACCATACACTGATACCAACACCATAAATTTATGAAGTTCTATTGTTCCTTGAGCTTATTTGCAATAGGCCAGTGGCTTCTGCATAATGTTATTGTTATTTCTCAGGGACATGTAAAGAAAGGTAAATGTGATGGTCCCTTAGTATTGGTCAGTCACATTTTTGGGATTTACCATTTTTAGTCATTAAAATTAATTTTGCCCAATTACAATTTGCAGTGTTGCACAAAAAATCAGATTACTGTAATAAAAAAGGTTATTCCTGGGCATAGTTTTTATATGCTTGGGCCTTAGGTCACTTTGAGTTAGCCATCAGTTAATTGGAATTTTTAATTTGGGCGAGTATTCATATTGGTTGTGCAGTACATTTTTTTCTCCATTGATTGATTTCCCTTATTCCTATGGGTTTTGTACTAAAGGGAGCGGCACCGATGCTCAATAATTATCCAAGCAATTCTATCCACATACAAATACAGATGTGATGCTTTTCAAATAAGGTTCCACCAAAACTGAATATATACGCTTTCTCACAGTGTGACGCCACAAGAGCAAACCACAAACCACAATTTGTTAGTCTGTAAAGATATAGAAGTGTATATAGAAAGAGCTTCTATGTTTCTGATGTATACAGAGCCAGTGTAGCAATCATAGCACCCAGCACGATTGCTGTAAGAACTGATGTACCAGGTGACATTTAATAAACTGTGAAATATTAAACGGTCTTTGATGCCAAAACAAGGTTTTTAGTATATAAATGATTTACATGTCATAGGCGTACCCACGGAAGCACAATGATATACAACAGCGGATGGAAATGACGTTTATGTCTGTTCACAGGGGTAAAAAAGAAGAATGAGGTCATTTAAGTACAGGTATTGGACTTGTTATCCAGAATGCTTGGGAATTGGGGGTTTCCGGATAACAGATCTTTCCATCATTTGGATCTTCATAGTTTAAGTCTACTATAAAATCATGTAAACATTAAATAAGCCCAATGGGCTGGTTTTGCTTCCAATAAGGATTAATTATATCTTAGTTGGGATCAAGTACAAGCTACTGTTTTATTATAACAGAGAAATAGGATATTTGCTTTAAAAACTTGCATTATTTGTATAAAGTGGAGTCTATGGGAGATGGTCTTTATGTAATTCGGAGCTTTCTGGATAATAGGTGTCTTGGATACAGGGTCTCATTCCTGTATTCCAATGTGTATATGGGAAAATGTTGGCCTGTTCTGATTTTAAATAAGAGTTTTCGCTTTGCATTCTTCTTTATTGCATTTTATTTTACGTTCAGGTTATTACTAAAGGGTTAAAAAGCTATTCTGATTTCCCATGTATGATATTCATGGGTTGCAATTTTCATGTAATTTGTTTCCAGTAGGGATTTCCATTGTGCACACACATTACTATTTGTAATCTTCAGCCAATTTGGATTGTATGGCATGCATTGCTATACCTTAGGGCCCTATTTGTGTTTGACATAATGTACAACGTTTATAGTCTACTTCTTTGGTTAAGCTTTAGTACTCCTTTAAACAATCTACAATATTTTAAAGGCCTTTTCAAAAGCCTCATATAAATTGGCCTCAAGCCAAAAAGAGGTTACTGGGGAGAAATCTATGGTTGTATGTGTGTCGACAAGTTCAATGTTTTAGTTATATTTTATTGTGCCCAAAGTAAATTGTTCTTAGCCCCTAACACCCTGGTAGAAAGTATCTGTTTTTCAGACCCCAATACTGATGGGACATCAGTCCAAACCTACCTGGATATATTTTAATGTTAGGCCCAGGAATTGTCACTGGGTCTGTTGTGTCCTTTGTTAGTTCCCTGCTGAAACTGTCTATGGTACTGTCTAGAAACAACGCAGAAAGAAATATAAAGCTGACCACTCCAACACATGCGCCTGCATTTCACCAATACACTTCACTTTTTCTACATGTAGAAGTCAAGAGTCAATGTAGATAAGCCATGCTCTGTTGATAACCAGGTACTTGTGGTGCAAACTGTCACATTTCCAATATTGGGCTCAGCGGCGATCCTGGTCCCGGCAATGGCAAATCCAAGATGTCGGCACACATGGAAGCCACGTGCGTTCGAGCGTGCTGATGTCAACACGAAAACGTGTGATATCACGACAACGCGTTTTGGCGCCAAATTCCAAATAATAGGACTCCAGTTCAATGCCAGAGTATAGGATTTCCTTTGTGCGTTCCTGGGTGCTTTATAATTCGAGTGTTACTGATTCCAGGACTTCTGACCCTGCCTAAATCTTGACCTTGCTACTTATCTGCCTGATTATTGAACTCTTGCCTGGATATTTACTACGATTACTCCTGATCACTATATGTACCGTGAACTTGGACTTTAACCTGTAAGCTTTCTCCTTGGTCCTGACTACTCCCGCTGGGAGCCAATAGGCCCCATGACAGTATTTCAGCCATGTTTTTTTTACGGTAATTACACATGTCTGTGCATGCAACAACTTCAGTCGTATCCACAATTTATATATGTTCACCTTCCTGTGCACGGTACATAATAACCTGCCAACTATGTGTAAGATACAACTTTGATATCACTTTGAATACAGCAACTGTATAAGTTAATTTGAAGGGTTCTATAATGTATTATATATATATATATATATATATATATATATATATATATATATATATATATATATATATATATATATATATAGGTTTAGTAGTTGCTTATGTACACTGTTATCTAGAAAACAAATAGCAAAAATAGTAAAACAAATAAAATATACATTTTATTATAATATATTTTGTACATGACAAATGTAACACTTGATTACATGGCTTCTCTTCTGACCTGGCATAGGGCATACACATGAAACACCCTGCACCTACAGATAACATAATGCATTATGCCCCTGGAGGTGAGAAATAATAGGGCCACATGAGAACTGCAGAGGTTAAGTCGAACAGAGAGCTTCAATTTTAGAGACAATAGGTTGGTGACCATGCAAAGCAAAACTCTATGGCAACTACTTATTTATCAAGACTTTACTAGACCTTTATTTAATATTAAAACAATTCTTACTTTATTTGAACAAGCTGGGGAAAATTCTACATGAGTAGCAAGGTCCTGCAGAGTGAAGGGGTTACAACTCCACTGACTAGGTTTCCCATAGGAATTAGCAAGTTCCCAGTTAGAAGGTGAATCATTCTTTGCTAAGCAGTAAATCACATTCATACTGGCTCTAGTGCTTCTCCATAGCAATGCCAGACACATCTAGCTAAAACGTTTTGCCTTTCACATTGTGTAAATCAGGGGAAAAAAATTACTTAATTTCTACAAATTTATAAATTCATTGATCAATGGCGGGGGGGCAATTAATATGTGCTCCTTATACAGTAATTACTTAGAGAGACGTTTATATATATACATATACACTGGCCAAGTTGCATTTCCAGGTCAGAAACACATATGGCAATTATGGGCATCCCATGAATCCTCTGGCTGTAACTGGACTGCAGAAATGTACAGAATCTCATTCAGGTATGGGACCTATTATTCAGAATGCTCAGGACCTGAGGTTTTCCGGATAATAGATCTTTCCGTAATTTGGATCTTCGTGCCCTGATTCTACTAGAAAATAATTTAAACATTTAGGGGCACATTTACTTAGGGTCGAATATCGAGGGTTAATTAACCCTCGATATTCGACCGTTGAAGTAAAATCCTTCAACTTTGAATATCGAAGTCGAAGGATTTACCGCATTTCCTACGATCGAAGGGAAAATCGTTCGAATCGAACGATTCTAAGGATTTTAATCCATCGATCGAACGATTTTCCTTCGATCAGAAAATTGTTAGGAAGCCTATGGGGACCTTCACCATACGCTAACATTGCACCTCGGTAAATTTTAGGTGGCAAAGTAGGGGCTTGAAGTTTTTTTTAATGAGTCAGTACTTCGACTATCGAATGGTTAAATAGTCGAACAATGTATAGTTCGAATTGTTTGATTCAAAGTCGTAGTCGAAGGTCGAAGTAGCCAATTCGATGGTCTAAGTAGCCAAAAAATTACTTCGAATTTCGAAGTATTTTTATTCTAATCCTTCACTCGAGCTTAGTAAATGTGCCCCCAAATAAACCCAATAGGCTGGTTTTGTTTCCAATAACGATTAATTATATCTTAGTTGGGATCACATACAAGCTACTTTTTTAATATTACAGCGTAAAAGGAAATGCTTTTTTAAAATTTGTATTATTTGGATAAAATAGAGTCTATGGGAGAAAATCTTTTATGTAATTCAGAACTTTCTGGATAAAGGGTTAATTATAATAGTAACACTTATTAATATGGATGTGTAGGGTACAGCCATTTGCGTGGCTTTGTATGGTGTGGCGTGGAGATATGTATGGGATCCATTATCTGTAAACCTGTTCCCCAGAAAGCTCCAGATTAAAGGGATACTGTCATGGGAAAAAATTGTTTTTCAAAATTAATCAGTTAATAGTGCTGCTCCAGAATTCTGCACTGAAATCCATTTCTCAAAAGAGTAAACAGATTTTTTTATATTCAATTTTGAAATCTGGCATGGGGCTAGACATATTGTCAATCTCCCAGCTGCCCCGCCCCCAAGTCATGTGACTTGTGCTCTGATAAACTAAAATCACTCTTTACTGCTGTAATGCAAGTTGGAGTGATATCACCCCCTCCTTTTTCCCCCCCAGCAGCCAAACAAAAGAACAATGGGAAGATAACCAGATAACAGCTCCCTAACACAAGATAACAGCTGCCTGGTAGATCTAAGAACAACACTCAATAGTAAAAACCCATGTCCCACTGAGACACATTCAGTTACATTGAGAAGGAAAAACAGCAGCCTGCCAGAAAGCATTTCTCTCCTAAAGTGCAGGCACAAGTCACATGACAAGGGGCAGCTGGGAAATTGACAAAATGTCTAGCCCAATGTCAGATTTCAAAATTGAATATAAAAAAAATCTGTTTGCTCTTTTGAGAAATGGATTTCAGTGCAGAATTCTGCTGGATCAGCACTATTAACTGATTCATTTTGAAAAAAAAAATGTTTTTCCCATGACAGTATCCCTTTAAGTAAAGGCCAGCTCCCATATAAAAATAATCCACATTTTAAAAAAATATTTCCTTTTTCTCTGTAATAATAAAACAATGTATTGGTCTTCATATAAACTAAGATATAATTAATTCTTATTGGAAGCAAAACCAGACTATTGGGTTTATTTAATGTTTACATGATTTTCTAGTAGACATTAGGTATGAAGATCCAAATTATAGAAAGATCCAATATCTGGAAAACCTCCTGAGTAATCTGGATAATAGGTCCCATACCGGTAGTTCTATTTCAGTGTCTGCATGTCACTGATACTTCTGGGTCAATATTGACCCAGGTGGAAGCAGAGCATTGGACTGGGGGGCCTCTGCACCAAATCAAATCCCCTCCAGCCCCCCCTAATGTGTACCTTTTTCTTCTTGTTTCCATGGTGGGGGCCAGATAGGGAGGTCAGAAGCAGGGTCAAAGTCTTCATGCAGGGAGCGTGTCTGGTTCCGGGGCCCACCAGTTTTTTGGCCCATTACAACCTCCGTTACTGGCACTGAAACCTCTAGAATGTTCTTTGCTTCATGAGGCCATTTACATTAACATTAAACTCAACAAACCAATTTAAGGATGACATTTTTATCTCCAATTTGCATTTGTGTAGGTAATAATGGAGGGTAATACTATTTATATACTGATTTTATTAAGCATAAGTCACACACATGAACGGTCAGTAGATAAAAAAAAATAAACAAAAATGAACCTGCTCCAACGGAAGAAAATCTAACAATATCTAAAACTGTCATAAATATTGCACTTTACATTCCTTATGTTATATCACCACATTACTCTTTCATCATCAAAATCATAATTTTTAATATAAATAAGTAAGGGAATCATTGAGTGTTAACCTAAGAAAGGGTACAGGCCTCTGCAGTTTGTGTCTCTAGATTTCAACTACAATTCCCAGCAGCCAGTGTGACAGCTATACCTTTAAATGAGCCACACGTTGCGCATCCTGCAGTTAATGAGAGACTTTTAAATATTTGTTTTTTTAAATGGCAACAACAAGTAACTATTCATACATTTGTTGTTGCTAAATAACACACACAATCTATTCTACCATTCCTTATTTTAAAACTGAATAAAACCCCCTACCAACAAAAGAGATTAAAGTAGCCAGAACCTAGAACAGTTCAGACTGGACCTCAGTTGGAGAAATCGGCATAAAATATGCTCCACTTGTCTTATGATAAAACCACAACCAGGTGTGATTGACTTTACTCTTATCATCCAAACTATCTTTGTCCAAGTTTGGGAAGTACAATCACATTTGTAGAGAAAGACAGATGGCTGAAGCTCTAACATCTCTTGTTTTTTAATGTGTTCAGCATCTTCTGATTCTTGGTTTTGAAAGTCATCACGTAATTGCTGGGTAAAACCTTTGCCCGTCCATCCTCATCCACTTGACCCATGATGATGTAATTCAATCCTGCAGAAGAAGACACCACCAGTCTCAGCTTCAGTCTATTATGAACAATATGTTAACCTATTTAAGGTCCAAATGGGAAGGAGATGAAAATTTTGATCAAGCAACTACTTTGCTTTGTGCCAGGAGTCATGGTAATGAGTAGATGATGAGTTGCTAATATGGCTCTGTCCAGTGTATTTGTGTTCTTTGCACCACAACTCTTAGTCAAGCACAGATTTAATGGGCTATAGTTGTCATTTAATTATGCCCTGGATGCCAGTGAAGGAGCACTGTGGAGGTGAAAAGTGTGCTTATTCGGAAATCTGCACCTCACAGCAGTCTGCAAAGGGCAGAGCCCACTTAGGGTATGTGAAATGTGTCATTACAATCTGCCAGGGATACGGGGGGGCTGGGTGGGAAGGCTACATGCCTGACCCTTCTCACTAGTTATAAATACAGTGTTAGAGAGTGCTGCATTAATGGGACAGACACAGGTCTCTCTGGTCAACTTTGGAGCCCAAAGAAATGAAAACTAAATGGCAAGACACAAATGTACATGGTAGTTTTGAAATTCATACCTGCCAGTATTTCTGCCTAAAAACTACACACCCTAAATCCACCCAGATCTGTAATATCCATGTTTCTTTTCCAGTAAATCATGTTTCTTATCAACTGCCAGTTAAAGATTTTCTTGGATAATACTGGAAAGCTATGGAGAGGACTTTTCTAGTATGTAGAGGAATCTTTTGGTATAGAGAGGACTTTTTGGTATGGATAGGATTTTTCTGGTATGGAGAGGACTTCTCTGGTATAGAGAGGACTATTTTGGTAAGGAGAGGAATTTTCTAGTATGGAGAGGACTTTTCTGGTATGGAGAGGACTTTTTTGGTATGGAGAGGACTTTTTTGGTATGGAGAGGACTTTTTTTGGTATGGAGAGGACTTTTTTTGGTATGGAGAGGACTTCTGTGGTAAAGAAAATACCTTTTTGGTTTGGAGAGGACTTTTCAGTGCACTGTCAATGGTTATTTAAAATAAAGTACATGGAAATAAAATAATCATATTGTTTTATTCAAGTACTCCCTTTAATACTGCACAAATTTCCTAGACCAGCCAATACAATGTTTTTATTACTCACCTCTTCTGACCATTGGGCACTGCTTACAAACCACAGTGATTTTGGCACTCATATTTTTGCCTGCCTGCTGGATTGCCAGCGTACCTTCCTTGTATACACTTATAATGGAAATGGTTGCATACACGCTGCCGCCTCTGCTCACAGTTGTGATAATTGTACCCGTTATAACTAGGGGAGAAATATTTACCATCAGCAATAAAAAAAAAACAGTTTCAGAATATATTAGTGTAAAAAAACACTCAACTTCCACATTATACAGTATTAGCAAGTTACAATGCTTAAGCAGCTTTACAATGAGACTGAGAATGACAAAAATACTTTGATCTCAAAGCCATTTTTTTCATATTAAGACTTTTTTGGGAAACTAGTAATCACTCGGTCTGAACTGTCGTCCTAAAAAGTCTGTCCTTGTTGGCCAAAAATACACATGGTGTTCCAGATGTGTGCGGCTGAATAAAGACTTTTATATAGTAACAATTCACCTTCTGTTCAGCCATTTGTGTTTAGACTATTTGCTGCTGGGGCACATATTTACAGTTTTCTCCTTCTAAACATCTCAAGGAAACCTTTTTCACAGATGGAGTGGAACATTATCAAGTGCTGCTCTGTATATTAATCGCAGCTCACAACTAGCGCCTCTGTCACTTCTTGGAATTTAAAGTCACAACCTTGAGTCATTAATTTCCAAAATGAAAAAAAAAAAAAATACTTGGAATCATATTTTTTCCATACCAAAATTACTGGAACAGTAATTGCTCTCCAGCGTCCCCGTCCGTTTGCATTTCTGTTGGCAAAGTGCAAGGGTTGGTTTCAGACCTTAATTTAGAAAAAGTAAAGAACAAATAATTTAGAACAACTGCTCTTACCAAGGCTATTACCAGCTTAGGAGAATCATAGGAGAGGACACTAATTTATTCTGTAGTTTGCACTTCTTAGCAAACCAAATAAATAAATTACTATTTCCTCAAGGGAAAAAACGTGGTTTTATCTCTCAGCTGCCCTGTCCCACAAGCCACTGCAAATGATAAATGAGTTCCACCCTTTCATTCTGATATTTGTGTAGTTTATGGAAAGATATTGTATTCTAATGGAGACAGCTTAACCAGGCCTTGAGAGTTAATGGATCAGCACAGCATGACTGAGGCACATGAGCAGACTCATTAAAGTTAATGGGCAGCCAAAGAACCAAGCACAGTTACATAACACTTTGCAGGGTTAACATGTCACGTTAAATACTGTCAACCAAGGCATTCCGAATAGGTGGATAATAATGATTTCATTTTACAGGGATAAAATGCTCTAAAAGGGTAACTGTATGCCAGGCCAGCCATTGATTATATGCCAAATGAGCATGGTTAGGGTTCTACTGTATTCAAATCTGTATATGGCTTATAAAGCATACAGTACACGGTAAAGGAATTAGCTATTCTATAACATTCCAGGGGGGTAATCAGGGGCGTAACTACAGAGGAAGCAGACCCTGTGGCTGCAGGGGGCCCCAGGAGGTATAGGGGCCCCATGAGACACTAATTCATATGCAGTTTCAATAAATATTGTTAAAACAAGTCATCCGCTAAGCATTTTGGAGGCCTGAAAAATAATTTGCTGTGAGGCCCAGTAATATCTAGTTATGCCACTGGAGGTAATGTTATAAAAGGTACTAAGTTTGCCAAGGAACAGTAGCCTACAGCAACCAATCAGCAGATAGAATTAATTGGTCACCTGTTAAAAAGCAAAAAAAAAATGTTCTTAAGGCTAGGAAAACTGACAGTTGTAGTAAGAGTAACACCTGTGTATGGGACCAGCTCAGCGAGGCTCTGTGACACTTTGAAACTAATATAGTGGGATTGTCTGCAAAAGACATAGCTAAATATTTAAATGCTAAATATTAAAAATAAAAAAGATGAAGATTCTCTAGTTTGGTTGTTCACGTATCCACTCCTGGGACCAACAAGGTACACTGAAGAGAGGGTATGGATGGGAGAGTAAAATAAATGCTTTTTTCAAATAGACATTTGTGTCACCAAACCTCTAGGATAAGAACCACAGAGCTATCAAGGGAGCCATGGCTAAAACAATGATTTTAATATTTTGTGTGCCACTTTTATGAATGACGATCTCCCTGCCCCAGTATAATGTTTCCAAACTGCACTTGCCCCCTGTCCAGTACCTGAGTGCAGTAAACACCTTTTTCTCTGCTTAGAATGAGCGCCGCACATCACTACGGATCCTATGGCTGCTTTGGAAAAATGATGTGGGTTTACACTTTAGGTAATTAGTATCTATAATATCATACATTTATTGTATTTATTATTTTGAATGCTTGGGACCTTGGTTTTCCAGATGAGGAAACTTAAGGCATGGGTTTTTGGGCTGTTATTCTGATCAGCTGGAGTCATTTAGGAATAAAAAGGTGAATGTCCTTGAGTGGCCCAGTCAAGTCCTGTCCTGAACAGCATCAACAGACTTCAGCCCAGCTTGAAAGCTCTGATGTCTAAGCAACTTGAAGGCCACACAAATCTTCCAAGATGAATAGGTGAAAAGCCCTCCCCGCCAGTATGCAAAGCTGGAGAGCACCCAAAAAGCATCCATTCTGTCTTCAACAAACAAAACTTGATGGGTGTGTCAACTTCAGCAGGAAGAATGTTTGCATTGTTTGGTTTTGTTATATTTCCTGTCAAATTTAAAGCTGAATTAAAAAAAAAATCTAACATGAACAAAATTATTTTTTTAAAAAGTCAAATAAATTGAATTCCCAATCTCTCCCCACCTGACTGTGCATCTCCCAAAGATAAAGATAATGGCAGGAAGGTTCCCAAGAGCATCCCAACTGTACAACCCAGTGAGAACAGCTTTGGAAATGATGCCCAGTTTGGAATGGCTAGAGTTCTCTATTTTGTGGTTCTATACATAATGAGATCACCGTGGAATGTAAGAATAACAGGGGTGCTTCTATGTTATGGTAGCCCTGTAATTAACCCTGTATAAAGTGTTATTTTTAGTGCCAAATGCTGCTCTATAATTATCCTGTTTAAACTTATACTGACAGTGGAAACTGAATGACTTTTGCTTCGCTTTGCGTGACCTGAGACTTCTTGCACTGCGTGGCTTGCTTGTTCACTAAAGGTGGCCATACACTATTAGATACGCTCGTTTGGCTAGGTCACCAAATGAGCAGATCTTAACCCGATATGCCCACTAACGGCAGGGCCATGTCTGATTAATCCAAACACTTGGCCCTGGGGCCGCATGATCGCATCAATTAGCCGATGTGGTTCTGGATCAAAGAAAAAAAAGTGGCTCTGAGACACTGAATGGAATCCACGGGTTACTGTAGCAACAATCAGCTAAGAAATTAGGGACAGAAAATTTATATAAAAATATATAGTCACAGCCAGTGTAGGAGTACATTTAATCATTTTGCGAGATAAGTAATTACTGTCTGTATGCAAAAATAATTTCAGTGATTTACATGCTTGGCTGAAATATTAATTTCATTCAGCTCAAATATGCACCTAGCTTATTGTTTAAGAAATCATTCATGAAAAGGGTTGGATGCCTTTTTGGCAAGTGAAAAAATCCAAGGTTACTGCAATTAACACTTAGAACAAAGCTGATCCTGGGACCAATCCGATTGTCATCTGGGAGTCAGGAAGGAATTTTAAGACTTTAGATTTCAAGTGGCAGAAATAAGTACTTTCCAGAAAGATGCCATTTTCTTAACTATATATAGTCACTTTTGCTTGCAGATTAATAGCCTAAGCACAGGCTCTGGGAAACCTAAAGTGGGAATATGTTAAGGATTTTCCATAGCAAATCTAACAAGCAAAACTTGCAGTCATGAGACTTACTTGATGTTGTGGTGGCAGGGGTGGTGACAGGAGAAACTGTGGTTGTGGGTAACTTTTTAGGCCTGAATCTGTAATGGCCTTTAAAGCCATCAGCAGTTAAACTGAGATCAGACAAGAACTGGATGAGGAGTTCATTTCGCTCTGAAACAATGGGCCTAGAAAAAGGAGAGACAAAAATAAGAATCAGTGTATTTTAAACATATTTTATGTCAGCTATGCACACCTACAGCAAGTGCATGCACCTACAGTACAGGACAGTGTCGGACTGGGATGCCAGGGGCCCAATAGAAAAGCTTAGACCATGGGCCCACTTTCAAAACTATCATTCCTCCTCCGCTCACTCAACCTCTTTATTCTCCTAGTCTTTTCTATCTACTTACTATACTCTATTCTTCCATCATTACACATTTTTACAATAGGGAGTGACCTATTGTAATGATGAAATGGTTAGAAGCATGAGGGTCCACTGACACCCACCGTGAGTTTTCCTGGTATCCCGGTGGGCCAGTCCGACACTAGTACAGGAGATATTTTAGATATAGACAATGATGATATATTGCATGTGGAACAAGAACTGCGCCTTTTTATAATTCTACCTGAAATAGATACTGTATCTCACTCATACATGAAGGAATTCATTAAGTGTCCAAAGTATTTTAAGGGATCAATGCCAGGGAATATGCAACTCACAGTTTTGCTGGTGATTATTGGAAAAAATTTTTTTAAAGGTGCTAAATAGCACTATTTATTTAGTGTTGAAGCCAGAGGCAGAGACAAATGGGAAGCTCTGCTTTTATTCCAACTACGGATAAACGATAATACTAAATGGGTGCCTTTGAAAAACATCCTTTCTTTTGTAGGAGAACCTTGGGTGCAGTTTAAATAGATAAAAATAGATAAATAATAAAATAAATAAAAATATAATTCCTGTTTTTTATATAATCTGCAATGATTGTCCCTTATTTCCAGGGAGTCACAAATTGCTATTTTGGAACTATCAGTTGAGAAACAATAAGAAATACAATTATTCATAATCCAGAAATTCTTGAGTAATTCTGACGTACCATGAACTAGCTATTTACTCATGCAAAGTAAAGCTGACCACATGCTATGTGTATTCTGGACCATAGATCCTGACTGATAGCTATATTTCCTCTTAAAGGAGAACTAAACCCAAACAATGAATATGGCTAGAAAAGCAAAATGTTATATACTGTACTTATTGAACCAGTCTAAAAGTTCATTATTTCTATACAGGTATGGGATCTGTTATCCAGAAAGCTCAGAATTACAGAATGGCTGTCTCCCATAGACTCAATTTTATCCAAATAATTAAAATTTTTAAAATAGATTTCCTTTTTCTCTTTAATAATGAAACAGTAGGTTGTACTTGAACTAAGATATAATTAATCCTTACTGGAAGCAAATCCAGCCTATTGGGTTTATTTAATGTTTACATGATTTTCTAGTAGAATATAGTTATGAAGATCCAAATTACTGAAAGATCCATTATCTGGAAAACCCCAGGTCCCAAGCATTCTGGATAACAGGTCCTAAACCTGTATTAGTAATGATGCAGGACTTGAAAGTTATCACAGAAGTTTCAAATCTTGGATTTTGTTAGGAGCGTCAGCTCAGCTTAGGGGTGTCAGGGAGCCGGGAGCTCCCTCCAGGGAGGTAGTCGGGATCAAGGAGGAAGCCCTCTGAGGGTGCAAGTTCGCGGTGTCAAAAGGGTTAATCGAAGAATAAACAGAATCCAGGCAAAAGTTCAGGGGCAGGCAGAAAAAGGCAAAAGTCCAAAGTCCAGGCAAGGGTCAAAGATAATAATCAGGAACAGGATTAGAGAAAATAGCACACAGGGAACCCAGGAAATACTTTGGGGAAGATATCCTATACTTGGGCGCCATTCTGGCGTCTAAAATGGGTTTTTATTCAAATTTGGCGCCATAGTGACGTCATTGACGCCCTTGCGCCGACGTCGGCGCACTGACGTCATCGCGCCGGCGCCGCTACCCACGTGGCGGCCATGGGCGCCGCCATTTTGGGAGCGACGCCGGCAGGAGAGGACGCGCCGCCCGGAGCTCCTGGACCTGCTCCGGGCGGCGATCGCGACAGTACCCCCCCCCTCACGGGGGGCCTCCGGACCACCAGGATTTGGTTTCTGGGGAAATTTGGAGTGGAACTCCCTCACCAGACGAGGAGCATGGACATCAGAGCGTCCCTCCCAGGAACATTCTTCAGGGCCAAAGCCCTTCCACTTGATGAGGTACTGAAGAGATCCCCTGGAGATTCTGGAGTCAAGGATCTTCTCCACCTCATATTCTTGTTGACCATCCACAGAGATAGTAGGAGGAGGAGGCTGGACAACAGAAAAGCGGTTGGAGGTAGCGGGTTTCACCAAGGAGACATGAAACACGTTGGGAATTCGCATCTCAGGGGGAAGCTGAAGTCTGACAGCCACAGGATTGATCACCTCCAAGATGGAAAAAGGACCTACAAACCTTGGTCCCAACTTGGGAGATGGTACCTTCAGCCGAATGTTCCTGGAAGACAACCAGACTTTATCACCGACCTTGTAGGGAGGAGAGGGTCTACGTCTACGATCTGCAAACGTCTTATGAACCAGAGCACTCTTCTCCAGGTTGGACTTGGTTGCAGCCCAGATAGCAGACATGTGGGCTGCATGGTCATCAGCGGCCGGAACATCGGACAACACAAAGTCTTGTGGGAAGGCTTGAGGATGTTGGCCATACACCGACATAAATGGGGACCTTCCAGTGGAAGTGTGGCAGGCATTGTTATGAGCAAATTCCGCCCACGGGAGGAGATCAGACCAGTCATCCTGGCAGAGGGATATGTGGTTCCTCAGGAACTGTTCCAGGGCTTGGTTGACACGTTCAGCTGCCCCATTCGTCTGCGGGTGGTATGCAGATGAAAACTGAAGAACAATTCCCAGGTCTTTGCATAGGGAACGCCAGAACTTGGCGGTAAACTGGGTGCCTCTATCGGAGACGATCTCCACCGGGAAACCATGCAGGCGGAAGATGTACTGGATAAATAGCTGGGACAACTCCACCGCAGAGGGCAACTTCTTCAGAGGGATGAAATGGGCCATTTTGGAGAAACGATCAATAACAACCCAGATCACAGTGTTCCCACAGGAGGGAGGAAGTTCGACAATGAAGTCCATGGACAGGTGGGTTCAGGGACGGGAAGGAACCGGCAAGGGCTGTAGTAACCCACTGGGGCGGGAGTGGCTTGACTTAGATGTGGCACAAACATTACAAGCAGCAACAAAGTCCTTCACATCTTTGTGGATATCAGGCCACCAGACCAGGCGTGGTAAGAGTTCAAGAGTCTTAGCTGGGCCAGGGTGTCCGGCTTGCCTGGAGCAATGGGTCTGTTGCAGGATAGGCAGACGCAGCTCAGGAGGAACAAATGCTATTCCAATGGGAGTATCTGAAGGAGCAGAAGACTGACCAGCCAGGATTTGGTCGGCAAACTGTGGATACAGGGAGGCAATAATCTTGACTGGAGGGATGATTGGCTCTTGTCTCTCAGGAGAGCGGTCCACCGGAGTGAAGCTACGAGACAAGGCATCGGCCTTCCGATTCTTGGAGCCTGGGCGATAAGTCAAGATAAAATTAAATCGAGAGAAGAAGAGAGCCCACCTTGCGTGTCTGGGGTTTAACCTCTTGAGGGACTGGATGAACTCAAGATTCTTATGATCGGTGTAAATCTGAACAGGAATCAGAGAACCCTCCAGGAGGTGACGCCACTCTTCAAGGGCAAGTTTAACAGCCAAGAGTTCTCGGTTCCCGACATCGTAGTTCTGCTCTGCGGACGAGAACTTCTTGGAGAAATAAGCACAGGGGTGTAACTTCCCATCAGCGGGGTGTCTCTGAGACAGGATGGCTCCGGCTCCGACTTCAGAAGCATCAACTTCGATGCAGAAGGGTAGTTCAGGATTGGGGTGTCGGAGGACAGAAGCGGACGTGAAGGCCTCTTTCAAGGACTGAAAAGCTTCAATGGCAGATGGAGGCCACAAGCTGGGTTTACCCCCTTTCCGGATGAGGGCCAGGATAGGTGCAATGCGGGAAGAGAACCCCCGGATGAACTGCCGATAGTAGTTAGCAAATCCGATAAATCTCTGGATTGCCTTGGTACTCAGCGGGAGAGGCCACTCCTGGATGGCAGACACTTTCACGGGGTCCATCTCAAATCCCTCAGGAGAGATAATGTATCCTAGGAAGGGGATCTTGGACACCTCGAAGACGCACTTCTCCAACTTGGCGAAGAGAGAGTTCTTCCTCAGACGAGAGAGTACCTCCTTCACCTGGGAGCGATGGCTTTCTAGGTCTTTAGAAAAGATCAGGATGTCGTCCAGGTACACGACTACGAACCTTCCTAGGAGATCCCGGAACACATCGTTAACAAACTCCTGGAAGACAGCAGGGGCATTGCAAAGGCCGAAGGGCATAACGAGATATTCATAGTGCCCGTCACGAGTGTTGAAAGCCGTCTTCCATTCGTCACCCTCACGGATGCGAATGAGGTTGTACGCCCCCCGGAGATCCAACTTAGAGAATATCTTCGCCCCCTTCAGCTGGTCGAAGAGCTCTGCAATCAAGGGTAGTGGGTACCTGTTTTTTACAGTGATTTTATTCAGGCCCCGGTAGTCTATACATGGCCGAAGGCCTCCGTCCTTCTTCTCTACGAAGAAGAACCCAGCCCCTGCAGGAGAGGTAGAAGGGCGGATAAACCCCCGCTGGAGATTTTCTTGGATGTATTCCTTCATTGCGGTAGTCTCTGCGGGAGAGAGAGGGTAAGTGCGGCCTCTGGGGGGCATGGCTCCTGGCAGGAGTTTGACAGGACAGTCGTAGGAGCGATGTGGAGGAAGGAATTCCGCAGACTTCTTACAGAACACATCGGAGAATTCTTTATAACAGGAGGGAAGAGACTTTAACTCGGTTGAGGAGATAGTTACCTTCTTGAGGGGTTTAGCAGGAAGGCAATGCTGTTGGCAGAATGGGCTCCAACGAGAAACCTGCCCTGTGGACCAGTCTATGGTGGGAATGTGCAGGCGCAGCCAGGGGAGACCCAAAACAACTGGAACAGACGGGCAGGAAATAATTAGGAACGAAAGTCTTTCTTTATGCAGCGTCCCAACCTGCACAGGCAATTCCCCAGTCGTCATGGAGATGAATTCAGCCTCCAGGGGTCTGTCGTCAATGGCAATGACACGGAGAGGAGAAGACAATGGGAATAAGGGAACTTCCATGTGTTTGGCGAATTGAGCAAGTTCCCAGCCGCTCCAGAGTCAATGAAGGCAGAGCCGACAATAGTCTTAGTGGCTAGGCGAATCTGTAATGGAAGGAGAAACCTGTGAGTGTTCTCTTGAGACCTCGGAGTAGTGCCCCCTACATGAGTTACCCTAGAAATACCTCGGGGAACAGAACTCGTGGGCTTCACCGGGCAAGAGTTCGCAAAATGAGACTGTCCGCCACAATACAGACACAAGCCAGCCATTCGTCTACGGATTCTTTCTTGTTCGGATAGACGAGCCCTTCCAACTTGCATTGGTTCCTCTGGAGGAGAAGGAGAGGCTAGAGTAGCTGGAGTCTGCAGGAGAGGTCTCTGGAAGCGAGGTGCCAACAAGGGTTGAAATCTTTTACAGCGCTCCCTCTCTACTTGATGCTCTCTGAGCCGAGTGTCCACCTTGATAGAAAGTGCAATCAGATCCTCCAGCAGGTCAGGGAACTCCCTGGAGACAAGATCATCTTTAATGCGAATAGACAGACCTTGATAGAATACGGCCTTATAGGCATCGTCATTCCAGGAAGTCTCAGCCATCAAAGTTCTAAAGTCAATAGCATAGTCACTGACACTGCGGTTTCCCTGCCGGAGTTGCAGAAGACGAGAAGGAGCATTAGTGACCCGACCCGGGGCATCAAACACAGTACGAAATGCTTGAAGAAAGGCCTTGGCATCAAAAGTCAGTGGAGAATTCTTCTCCCAAAGAGATGTTGCCCACTCAAGCGGTTTGCCCACCAAACGAGACATCACATACCCCACCTTGGAACGTTCATTTGGGAAGTGCGAGGGTTGGAACTCGAACTGGATCTGGCACTGTGTAGCGAAACCTCTGCAGGCTTGTGGGTCCCCACTGAAGCGAGGAGGAGGCGGAATGCGAGGCTCACTTGACGAGGAACCTGCGGTGGACGACGCGGCCGCCAAGGAAGGATTTACCGCAGCTTGGGGTGCAGGGGGCGCTGGAGGCATCCGAGAGAGGAGGGTATCGAGTGCCTGCCCAATGCGGTACTGCTGGGCTTCATAATCCTCCATGCGGGATGCCAGTCCGCGGAGCGCTTGTCCGACATCAGGCGTAGCTTCCTCAGTAGGATCCATGGCCCAAGTATAATGTCAGGGAGCCGGGAGCTCCCTCCAGGGAGGTAGTCGGGATCAAGGAGGAAGCCCTCTGAGGGTGCAAGTTCGCGGTGTCAAAAGGGTTAATCGAAGAATAAACAGAATCCAGGCAAAAGTTCAGGGGCAGGCAGAAAAAGGCAAAAGTCCAAAGTCCAGGCAAGGGTCAAAGATAATAATCAGGAACAGGATTAGAGAAAATAGCACACAGGGAACCCAGGAAATACTTTGGGGAAGATATCCTATACTTGGGCGCCATTCTGGCGTCTAAAATGGGTTTTTATTCAAATTTGGCGCCATAGTGACGTCATTGACGCCCTTGCGCCGACGTCGGCGCACTGACGTCATCGCGCCGGCGCCGCTACCCACGTGGCGGCCATGGGCGCCGCCATTTTGGGAGCGACGCCGGCAGGAGAGGACGCGCCGCCCGGAGCTCCTGGACCTGCTCCGGGTGGCGATCGCGACAAGGGGCTATCAGAATCAAGCAGAAAATTAGGTTTCCCTGTCACATAAACTGATGAAACAAGGCTGAATATTAAATTATAATTGTGCTGGTTTCTGAGCTGCCGTGTACCAATAATCTGATTTTTTTTTATGAATCAACCTTATATTATGACATTAATATTATATATATTCAGTATCTTGCATGTTGGTCACTAAGCTCAGTAAGTGACAGCAGCACAGAGCATGTGCAGTGAATCAGTAAAAAAGAAGATGGGGAGCTACTGGGGCATCTTTGGAGGCACATATCTTTACTGCTAAAGGACTGTGCTTGCCATGAGCTAATACAGAAGTAGGGTTGTCACCTGTCCAGATTTCACCAGGACAGCCCTTCCAAATTAGGAAATCCAGACAGGACCTTGAAATTAATTAAATCAGCCCCGCCCCTGATGTCAATTGCCCTGCCCCCCACATCACTGGCCCATCCCCCCGACGTCACTGGTCGACCCAACTTCATCCACCCCACCCCCAGCCCATTTTGCCCCAATTAAAGGTGACAGCCCTATACAGAAGCACAAAACACAATATACAAAATTTCTGCCCTACTTCTTTAGTTTAGTTAGACTGTGAGCCCAATTGGTGGATCAATGGAAAGGTGGCTGCTCAGCCTGCAATACTATTGGCTAGATATCATACAGGACTGGCTGGTGTATGACCATTGTTAGTTTGTTGATGTGTCAGGTTAATGATTTGGTAATCAAGGGTAAAAAATCCCAAAATAAATTACAAAAAAATATCTCTAGAATAAGTCTAGTGCGGGATTTGTGATTTTATGTGAAACTGTCCCTGCTCAGCTGATGCCGCGTAGACAACATTCCTCAGCTCTGTGTCTAGCCTTTCCATTGCAGGTTCTGGAGCGAGCTCACATAAACAATCCTCTCCAAGGCAGCAGCTTCTCATAGCTCAGTGAATGCCTTTCCAGCCCCGGCAGCATATTTATTTAACATTATGATGGGCCAGCCTGATAACATATTCTCATCAAACCTTTAGTAATAATGGGAGTGATGTGCCAGCAAAGAAATAGACTTGCAACTTGGGTTTTATGTTTTCCAGCAGGATTTTAACCCGGCACTAAACTAAAAGCCCAATAAAACTTTAAATCATAACTGAATGATTAATATTTTCTACATTAGTATTATACACATCTCAGTAAACACACCCAATTATATTGAAAGGTTGAATAATACTATAACAAAAAGTATTTGCATGTGTGTTGTGCTATATTGCATAGAGTGGTTTTGCCTTGTATCACACAAAAATCACTCTCATTGCCCAGAAAATAGCTGTCAGAAAGTGCTTCAAACTATTTCCCAACATGCTTTGGGAGGTCAGGGAGGAGAAAATGATTGAAGATCACAGTTACACAATATTTATATACAGTATATGTAGAAGTGGTTATGCCAGGTGCCTAGGTTGCAGTCAAAAAAAAAAAAGTAAAATGCAGCAATTCTGTCCCTATAAACATTTTAAGCCTGAGAGTTTTGGTAGGACAATAACTATTGTCGCCCTAGCAGTGGCATAACAAGAATGTGCCCTTGTAAACACCAATTCCCTCCCATCGCTCCCTCCAACCAAACAAATGGTTGACTCTGCAGCTACCGCTCATTCGTGACCCAGGTAATGTAAGAGAGAAGATGGGGAGCTGGGGTTCTAACAACTATACTAAGTAGACCCTTCATGGTGATTACACCACTGCACCCTAGAATGGACACAAAGCTGAACGCACAAATTAATTAAAGGGGACCTGTTACCCTAAGAAATAATTCCAAATAATATTTTATGATGTTAATCGAGCAAAATAATTTTTACTTACAGTAGATAAATGGTTTGAATCTTGTTTCATTCAGTCTTGGAATTCACAATCACAGCAAGCAGGCAGGCACCATTTTGTGGACACTGTTATTAAGACAAGCTTTGCATTATCCCAAAATCTTGTTTTGCACCAGAATGGGGGACCTGGTGCCTACACGGATGAGTGAAAATTGATAAATGTAATGGCAGCGAGGGTCATCATTTTCTGATCCAACAGGCGCAAGGAAATTACCATTTAAGTCAATGTAAGAGCAATTTAAGGCACATCATGCTAATCACTGGGATTTCAACCTTGTGTGGCATTGCCCTAACATATAGCAATTCTGCTTATTGTGCTTGTCCCTATGCAGTTGGATTAGACTTTGGAGTCATCCCATACACTTCAATGGGCCTTGCTATTTCCATCAAAGTCTGTCAAAGAGGAAGCTGCCCGATTAAAGGGGATCTGTCACCCTAAGAGACAATTCCAAGTCCTGCTTATGATGTTTGCAAAACAAAATAAACTTCACTTACGCTACATAAATTATTTAAATCTTGTTTCCTTTAGTCTTGGAATTCACTATCACAGCAGGCAGGCCACTGCCATTTTGTAGACACTGTTGTTAATGCAAGCTTTACATCATGCCAAAAACTTGTTTTTGAGCCAGAATGGGGCACCTGATGCCCATGCAAGAAGGGAGGGCAGTGACAGCTAAGAAGTACAGAATGTAAAGTGAAAGTAAATAGTTTCCCTGCTTGTATGCCTACGGCATAGAGGAGGAGCAGGCAAACTATGCAGGTCTGGATGTTTTAATATACAGGTCCCCTTTAAGTAAAACACTCCTGTTTTCTACACTGGTACAGGCATTTAATTTTATGCCAAATTTTAAAATGTATGGCATCAGATCCCTTGATGTAAATGTAGGGGATCAGACAAGTCCTTCTCTAGTTTTTCTGTCTGTGACATCATCCAGCCCAGTTACAGGCTGGAGAGCCATCCAATTGGCTGGGCGCCCCAGTGCATCCTTGGGAGAGAGGGAGTGCCTGACTTTGGAGTCATTTGCACAGGGTCTCCAACAGAGTTTAACAGGGGTTGTATGCTGAAACATCCAGCCAGAACCAGTTGGTTCAACTCTAGACGTACAGAGAGCCTGTACTGTTCCCTGCCAAGCATTAGTGCTCAACTTCAGAGGCTGCATTTTTTTTCAAGTACATTAAGGGGCCGATTCACCAAAATTAAAATCCTTCGACTTCGAATATCAAAGTCGAAGGATTTTAGTGCAGATAGTTCAAAGGATTATTCCTTCGATCGAACGATTAAATCCTTCGAATCGAACGATTCGAAGGTTTTTAATCCAACGATCGAAGGAATATCCTTCGATCAAAAAAACTTAGGAAAGCCTATGGGGACCTTCCCCATAGGCTAATATTGAGTTCGGTAGGTTGTAGATGGCGAACTAGGGGGTCCAAGTTTTTTCTTAAAGAGACAGTGGGAGGAAGAACAGATTATGTAACAAGGACTTTTATTATATTAGAAATAGAAGGGCTTATTTATAAAGATGGCATGTTTTACCCTGTACTCTAGCTCTGTATTAACTCACAAACACTGTGGCACAAATGCAATGGTTGTTGATGGGGCTCTAGTCCAAGGGTAGCTCTGGGAGGTTACTGGGGGGCATCCCCTAACTTAGGGACAGGGCTGAAACTAATGCTTTGACTGTCACCTCATGTGTACTACGATCATTACATTTTTCTGTATGTTTCTGTGCTATACTCCTGTAATTCATAGTTTTAAATAAAAATGTATATAACATAATTTCCCAGCCTTCCAAACACAATTGATTTGGTGCTATACATAGATTCACTAATTGCCAATTTGGTCGAGAGATTGGTTAGACACTGAAAAACATCTTCTATGCATGTACAGACTCAGTACATTTGTATTTTAACTTTAAATCATTTTTCTTAAAGAACACTACTGAAAAAAAACTGAATATTCACACATAATTAGGAGTAAATAAATGCTGGGTGTTACAGCCTATCCCCAGACAGAATGTTAAGAAACATTTAGAGCCTTATTTATCAAAATCCAAATTTTTCTGAGTATTTCATTAAAAAAATTTGACCAAACTAGAATCCATGATTTGACCGTATTTATTATTAAAAAAAAAAACACTATTTAAACAGATCAGGGAAAAACAAGATAAAATAAAGAAAAATCCGAATTGTATTATTTTTTCGGATTTCTTTCCCCGAAATTGCTAAAAATATTTGTGATTTTTCCCGAAAAGTTCCAAATAGTCGGATTTTCCGGCCAATTCCAGCGCAGACCACAGAAACGTCCAAATAGGATAGGGACCTCCACCATTGACTTAGATACAACCTCAGCAGGTCTCATATGCTAGATTTTCGGTTCAGACTTTTTGCAGCATTGGGTTTTAATAAATCCCCAAAAAATCTAGTTTTTTCCACTAGAAATTCTGATTTTATAGTTAAAAAACCCTCAAATTTTTTGAGTTCTTTGCATTCTGACTTTAATACATAACCCCTTTAAAGTGATACTGACAGATATTTTTAAAGCTTATTTGTATATAATCACTAGGGCTTGATTTCCTTGAAATGGTAAATTTTTTCCCAGAAAAGCAGAGGGGAGCTGCAGAAGTGTACAGCACCAGAACTTCCAATGTCCCCAAAAATCTCATACAGGGGCTCACATGCACTACAGCATGGGGAACAGATGATTTGTAATGAGAAGATACATTGCACACATATAAAGGCAATTTCGTATCCACTCTCAAGGGCCAACTTAATGAACTAAATAAGAATAGAAATGCACTCACGCTGGTGGACTATCCCCACAGAACTTCCCGATTCTTTTCGCATCATTGATTTCTCCGCCATTGAACACCACCACGTAATCATATCGGCAATAATTGTCTCTCTCTACATCAAACTTTTCAAACTTCAGTTCTATGACCTTAAACGGGACAGGCAAAATAGCAGATTTCAGGGTTTCTTGGTCATTAGATTTACTTTAGCCTAGTAACAAAGCAACATCAAATAGACATCATTTAGAAATCTCATAGGTAACAAAATATATGCCCTACATATTTATATAAATTTATTTGGAAAAGGCTCAGTTCTGTCAGGTTTGTTGAGAAGAACATTGTAAATGTAGGGATGTGAAAATCTTTGACACCCTTACACATTACAGACAGGCACACCCCTAGTAATATGGACGCCTAAAAGGTCCTTATGGGGACCTTGTGCTTATGTAACCCCTGTAGTTCTCACAGTGTACACTAGAAGGCACTGTGCCAGAGTATAAAAGGTTTAGGAACCATGAGGTCTGGGTCCATTGCTTTAGCCCAACCAAGCAGGCTGGAAGGGAATGGGTATTGTCGACCCTAGGCACCTTGGCCCTATTAATTAGACAGCTATACTCAATTATAGGTCACTCTACGAGTAATAGAGAGGTTATTTAGTTGAGCAGCTCAAGGCTCCGCCGAGGAGATTAGAGGGATTAAGATCCCAGGGTATTACTGACCCGGAGTAAGTAAGTAAGTGTTGAGATAGGGATGATAGGAATTCCCCTAGTCTGCCACTGGAAGATATCCTGAAAACTGGGCAATACCCCTCACATGCTGCCACTTACTCTCTGCTGTGTATTCCCTAGCCTGTAGGGATTCAGCCTATATGTGCTGTGAGTATATGCTTCCTTTATGCTGCTGAGTTATTCTATGCTCCATTGTGGATCAATGTGCTGAATGATGTATGTGCTATTGTTTAATAAATACAGTTCTTTGTTCAACCGTTAAAGAACTACTGGCGCAGATTATTGTGCTATTGCACCTAGTTACAGTTACACTACACCCTGCCTCCACCGCTTTGCGAGGGCTTGCCCCGAGAAAGAGAGCTCATCTGTGGTCTCAGCCCACAAAGGAAAGTAGCTATAACTGCTAAATACAAAGCAGTTTACTATAGCGCTACATAATAATTATGGCAATGGATGTGTAAATTAGGAGCAAGGTATCTGTTACTTATTAGAACAAGAATCAGCCTTGTTCTTCCCTAATGAGTCACATATGATCAGTAATAGTAATCTTGGCTTACCTGATGTTTGGGAGCAACAATGTGCCATGAGCAGGTGACTCCTGCAGGGTAATCCCTTTCTGGCCAGTTGGGAGTTTGGAAGGATCCGGAAGGTTTATCCAGTCGTCCCCCACAGTATTGATCTTCTGCAATTCCATGTTAATATAAGACAAGATGTGCATGTCTCAGTATTGCCAGAATCAAAATCAACGTAATAATAATAATAATATCAGAAATGGGTTGGACAAAATAATCCAATCAATAATAAACAAGTGAGAAGGAAAAGGCATACCTCTCTCATTGGGTTCTGCAGCAGAAAACACAGCAATAAAACCATTTCCAGCGGTGTTGGCATCTGAAATCATTTGGACCAACATCTTGTTGCTGTTTGATACAAGAGCACCAGGCCTAAAGGTGCCACAGAAGCGGCCAATGCGATGCACATTGGAATGGCCATTATATACATCCACAAAGTCGTAACGGCACAAGTTGTCACTCTCCAAGTCAATGAAGCGAAATGACAGGACAACCACCTTGCCCTCTGGGACCTGCAAAAACAGTCAATTTACTTCCAATATTGTTTATAGAAAACCATCATTGCCAGGGTCCAGCTGAATTAGAATGAACGGTGGTTCAACTTTTAATAGTTAATATTTTTTTAATTCCTAGCAACTTTGCAGCTGGTCGTTATTTATATTTTCAGTTCTGGATGTATTTGCCTTTTTCTTCTGATTCTTTCAACCTTCAAATGGGGCTCACTGACCCCATCTAAATGAAATGCTCTGCTACTTTTTCTTACTTATCTTTCTATTCGGGCCTTCTCTTATTCATATTGCATACTCATATTCTCATGGTTGCCAGGGTAATTGGGACTCTAGCAACCCATAGTGCTGAAATTACAAACTAGGGAGCTGCTGAATAAAAAAAATTAAATAACTCAAAAAACACACATTATTAAAAATGAAAACCAATTGTAAATTGTTTCAGAATATCACTCTCTACATCATACTAAAAGTTAATTTAAAGATGTGGTCCATCTTTAAGTTAACTTTTAGTATGTTGTAGAATGACTAAGTCTAAGCAACTTTTCAATTGGTCTTTGTTTTTTTCTTTTTTATAGATTTTTTTTATTATTTGACTTCTTCTTCTGACTCTTACCAGCTTTCAAATGAGGTTACTGACCCCATTTAAAAACAAATGCTCTGTAAAGTTACAAATGTAGTTATTGCTACTTTGCATTACTCATCTTCCTATTCAGATCCTTTCTTATTCATATTCTAGTCTCTCATTCAAATCAATGCATGGTTGTTAGGGTAAATTGGGCCCCAGCAACCAGATGGCTGAAACTGCAAACTTGAAAGCTGCTGAATTAAATAACTCAAAAACCATAAATAATAATAATAATAAAAAATGAAAAACGGTTATAAATTGTCTGAGAATATAACTCCATACATCTTACTAAAAGTTATATCAAAGGTGAACAACCCCTTAAATACGAGGATAAGAAACCAGAAATGGGGCCCAGTCACTCCTAGTACCTGTAATGCAATCGCTTCTCGACTTTTATTTCTCTTTCATTCTGCTTCTCGTCATGTGGCTTCTTTTTTGTGTTGGCCACCATAGCAAACAAAATCTATATTAAATAGTAGTTGGGGAATGTTATATGTGCTGTAAGCACAAAAACAATTCACATCCACCAGTGCAAACGTTAGCGATAAGGTTTGCATACTTTTTGACAGATTACAGACCTCAATGACTTCCTTGCAAAGTTTGCTAAAATAGCTGTTGCGAACATTCCCAGTGTATGTAATAACATTTCACAATCGCAAAGCCTTTTTTTTTTTTTTTTTGCGACATATTACAGCGCAGGTGTTAATGCTACCTTTGCTTAGTGATAATGCTCAATGGAATACGCGCCATTGAATGTTTTATATAGCGAGCAGTGCTAAACCAATTTAAGCAATGCTTGCGATTTTAATTACATCCCCCAATGCAACACATTTATTTCTCTTAAAGGAGAACTAAAGCTTAACTAAAGAAGGCTTGAAATATTATAAATTATGTTTTGGGTTTCTGTACCATCCAAGGCAACCACAGCACTTTAGCAGTAAAGATGTGTCTCCAAAGATGCCCCAGTAGCTCCCCATCTTCTTTTCTGCTGATTCACTGCACATGTTCTGTGCTGCTGTCACTTACTGAGCTTAGGGACCTTCTCACAATATACAGTACACATAGAATATTAATGTCACAAATTGAGGCAGTTTAGTAATTAATACAGATAATTACTACATGGCAGCACAGAAAGCAGTGCAACTAGCATCAGAATGTAATAATCAGCCCTGTAGCATCAGCTTATATTACAGACCAACCTCATTTTCTGCTTGAAGATATGCAACGACCCCTAAGCTCAGCTTGTCAACAGCTGCTCAGAGCCCACTGAGAATGTGAGTGTTGCAGACAACAAGCTGATTGGGTTGTAATTTGTAACACATTGCCAGGTGAGTTCAGTCACTAACCTTAAATCATGGGTATGTGCTCAATGTCTTTAAAAAATATGGCCCTGCAAGTAAGTGTTCTCTTTAAATCACTAACTGACTAGAAGAAGACCAATTAGGTAGTCTGTAAAGGTACAGTGATGACACAATTGTCAATGCAATGCTGTACAGGTATGGGACCTGTTATCCAAGAATACTCAGGAATCAGGACCTGGGGATTTCTAGATAATGGATCTTTCTGTAATTTGGAGCAACTTTCTAATATGAATTTGTTAAAAAATTGTTAGTGCTTTAAAAGTTATTTGTAAATATAATTGCCATTGAAAGCAGAGTTCACCTTCAGAATATTTTTTCAGTTCAGTTGGTTTCCAATAGATCAACAAAAATAAAGACTTTTTCCAATTACTTTCTATGTTCTATTTGTGACTGTTTTTCTAATATTAATGTGTAAAGTTTAATTTTTCATCTTCTAAAGCAGCTCTGGGAGGGGTGGGGTCGCTGACTCTTTAAGGGCTCTTACTGACGAGCGTTTTTACGAACCTTCTGGCATCCTAATTATTTTATTTAGTTACACAGCAAGTGAGTGTAGCAGAAGCCCGAGAGAAGTCTTGTAGACAAGAATGGGTAGAAGTGACCAGAGGAGAAGTGAGGCGAAGATCAGAAGCAGAGCGTAGGTTTCGTGAAGGAGTGTATTTGGAGATTAGAGATGAAATATAGGGAGGGGTTTCATTATTAAGGGCCTTGAATGTGAGTGTAAGTATTTGAATTTGATTCTAGAAGAGATTGGGAGTCAGTGAAGGGACATACATATGGGAGCAGCTGATGTTGAGCGGCGAGCTAGATGAATGAGTCTAGCGGCCGCGTTTAGAACAGATTGGAGTTGTGAAAGGTGACTTGTTGGAATACCTGTGAGGAGTAAGTTGCAGTAATCAAGGCGGGAGATGATGAGAGACTGAATCAGTGTTTTAGTTGATTCTGAACTGAGATATGGTCGTATTCGAGCAATGTTGCGCAGTTGAATACGGCAAGATTTTGCAAGTGTTTGAATGTGTGTCAGCTCTCAAGAAAATATGAAGAATAGGAATGTTCTTCGCATTAAATAAATTGTGATTTTGTTTTGAGGAACAAAACTCTACATATAAACAGGATATATTCTAAGTGGACAGGGAGATACATTTCGGCAGCCACTCGGAACTGATATGGCTTAAGTTATTCCAGTCATTTTTGTTACTTATTTATTGCCAGCAATGACTGTTACTTTTACTGTTGGATATCTTATAGTTTCTAAATGCAAAACAGATTGTCATAGGAACTAAAGACAGTTTTGCATATTTGTGGACCTCCTGAGAATAGAAGCATTCTTTTATCACAAACCTGTTCTAGCAGTCAAAAACAAGCTTTAAAATAATCTATGTGATCTTACAAAAAGTGAATGTTTATTGCAAGCATGCAGCATGGGTGTAGCCATTAGAACTCATCCTACATTCATTGGCTTTGGACTAGACTATAGATATGACAACAGGAGGTGTGATGCAATTAAATGCAAACTCTTTTTACTTCTCTCTACCTTGGGGTGAAGATATAAAGATTAAGGACCTTGCTTTATTGGGCTAAGCATCAAATCTGACATATTGGGGCTCAATTATCAATGCTGGGCAAATTTGCCCATGGGCAGTTACCTATAGCAACCAATCGGTGATCAGCTTTTTAAAGCCAGCTGCAAGCAGTACAATGAATGCAGCAATCTGATTGGTTGCCATGGGTTACTGCCCATGGGCAAATTTGCCCAGTGTTGATAAATGAGCCCCATTATGTCTAAGAATAGGATTGCCACGTAATCAGCATATTAGCGGCCTAGGTGTGTTAATAGAGAAGAAAGATAAAATGAAGGAAACTGTCTTTGTCAAGAAAAAAATATGTACTGTGAAAAGCACAAACCTTGTTATACCTTAATGTCCCAGTTCTGTTTTTTATGTCTCTGTCCCATTGACCACAGATGAATGAGACTTAGTTCCTATAGGCAATGGATTCAGTAACAAATGACTAGACCTACCGTGATTTTCCACGTACATTTGCTGTTAGGAGGGTAAACTCCAGGGAACCCCTCACTTCCTAGCACCCCAGTATCACCAGTCAGATTTCCCCCACATGTGAAAGTTTGCCTAGAACAAGAGAAAGAAGATTTATAGCAACTCACAGACAAGGACCTCACTTGTGTTTTACATATTTTGCTTTCACATGTCACTGAATTACCCAGAGTCTGAATTCTGCTGGGCTCCTTCTACATAATGGATGAGGTTAAACTACCATCTCTCCTATTGGAATGATTGTACTTTATCATTAATAACAGTTAGATACATTATTATCAAATGTTTATATTCAGGGCTGGATTTCAAATCGCGGCGCCCCAAGGCCGCATTGTCCAAGCACCGACTTCTTCTTTTGCGCACACCCCCTCTGCCGGTGCTACATGGTCCTAGCACCAGCTGCTTGAAGTGACATCGAGCACAATTTAAATCACGGGAGCACAGTGGGGGCAGGGTTGCGGCCGCCCCTAAATGTTTGCCGCCCTAGGCCCAGGCCTATGTGGCATCGCCACAAATCCGGGCCAGTTTATATTTGTATAGTTCTTCTAGTCTGAAATTCACTCATTTAGCATACTGGTAATTTCTTCTTTTAGAAAGGATAAACAGAGATATACATGTAAAGGATCCCTTATCCGGAAACCCGATATCCAGAAAGCTCCGAATTACGGAATGGCAGTCTCCCATAGACTCCATTTTATCCAAATAATACAAATTTTTAAAAATGATTTCCTTTTTCTCTGTAATAATAAGACAGTAGCTTGTACTTGATCCCAACTAAGATATAATTAATACTTATTGGAAGCAAAACCAGCCTTTTGGGTTTATTTAATGTTTAATTTAATTTCTAGTAGATTTAGGGCATGAAGACCCAAATTATTGAAAGATCCGTTATCTTGAAAACCCCAGGTCCCGAGCATTCTGGATAACAGGTCCCATACCTGTACTGTAGATAGATGGAAAGAGAGATGCGTATATAGATAAATAGATATATTAGATTAGATAGATAAATAAATAGATATATTAGATTAGATAGATAAATAAATAGATATATTAGATATATTATTATATATATATATTAGATTAGATAGATAGATAGATAGATAGATAGATAGATAGATAGATAGATAGATAGATAGATAGATAGATGTAAAAATAAATAATACAAATATTTAGGCAGATAGATTTATAGTAAAGAATGTAGTTTCAAGTGGGTTATTCCATGCTCTCTATATATTGGCTACTTTTAGCAGTGAGAGGTAGTGATGGACGAATAAATTTGCCAGGAGCGAATTCCCGCGTTACGCTACAGGCAAATGAATTTGCAAAACTGCAGCAAAAATTTGCCAGGCGATATGGTGCGAACGAACAGTAAGTGCAGAGCATAGCATCGGTGGACACAAACCAGTCTTGTCCTTCTGGCAGGTGTATGTACAGGGACACATTGTGGCCTGTGAAAGCTGGTGCTACCTTAATCATGCAATGAATGACATTGTGCTCTGAAATAGAGTACAGAGACCTTCTACCTGCACGGTATACAGCAAAGTGCAAAAACATGGTTAAATGTGCCCTTTGTACCCTGACTTTAAAGTACTAAATGACCTCTACAGACTTCTATTAATCCTTACCTTCTGCTACTGCAATAATCTCCAGTCAAAAGGTTTCACAAACTACAGGCATGATCCCCCTAGAGAGAGAAAGGCAAGATATGGAGCAACTCATTCGCAAGGCCCAGTATGGACAGATTGGTTGAAGGCTTATTGGCTGGACAATGAGAAGAGTTTCCACCCGCATACCTACCAACTGTCCTGATTTGTGCAGCACAGTCCAAGATTTTTATTTAAAAAGAGTTTCTCTTTAATATCTTGAAATGACGCCAGAAAAAGATTCAAAGTTTCTGAAACTTAATTAAATAAGAGGCTTTTGGCAGAGAGCCCAGAATACTCAGCACCTACATTTTAATACAATTTTAACTAATAAGATAAACAAGTCTCATGGGGGAACTGAGGCTCACAGCTTACACATTCATTAGCAAAAGTAAAATAACTCATAAAATATGGCCCTAAAACCCCCAGAAATGTGTTTAGACTTTCTATACCCAGCCAAATTTTGTAAAATGTAAGTTGTTATTTAAGGATATGGCCACAAAAACATCTGCGCGCCCCTAGACCAGCCACATAAACCTCACCCCAACATTCCCTCCAATAGTGTTCTCTCCATAAAATATTTGTCCCTGCCAACACACAGGGCACTAGGGAATCGGCACTTATGGGATTTAACAAATGTCAAATCCAGGTCTGGAAATTTAGTAAGGTTATTGTAATATCATATTTAAACCAACAGTGACACCAAAAATGAAAGTGTTTTAAAGTAATAAACATATAATATACTGTACTATTAGCATACACTGGTTAAATCTGTCTGTGTTTGCTTAAGAAACTTTACTTTAGTTATATAAACAAGCTGCTGTGTTGCCATGGGGACAGCCATTCAAGCTGAAAAAAAGGAAGAAAAGGCACAGGGTACACAGCAGATAACAGATGAGCCCTGTCCAATACAATGGTGTTTTATGTGTTACCTGCTGTGTATCCTGTGCCTTTTCTTCTTTTTGCCAGCTTGAATGGTTGTCCCCATGGCAACACAGCAGCTTGTTTATGTAAAATATAGTAGAGTTTCTGAAGCAAACACAAAGCAAATTGTACATTATATTTTAATTACTTTGATACACTTTCAATTTTTGGCTTCACTGTTCCTTTAAAATCTGTGACCTTATTGTCTGATGATTATAACTTAAATTCAGCATTTATCTTGTCAAGTCAGTTAGGAGCACTAATTACACAATCCAAACAGACCATTTACATAGTTACATAGTTAAATTGGGTTGAAAAAAGACAAAGAACATTGTATCCAAAAAACGTGAGGGTTTCCAAAAATAAAGAAACAGATATAAAAAGTAGAAAATTTATTAGGACATGAAGACAAAGTCCATCAAGTTCAACCCCTCCAAATGAAAACCCAGCATCCATACACACACCCCTTAATACCCTCACATAAATTATATATACCCATATCTATACTAACTATAGAAAATAGCCTTTGATATTATGTCTGTCCAAGAAATCTTCCAAGCCACTCTTAGGGTAAGGTCACACTGAGCATTTCGGGGAGATTTAGTTGCCTGGCGACTACTTGCCTCGTCTTTGCGGCGACCAGGTGACTTCATGTGACTTCGGAAAACAAATCGCTGTGTGTGCTTAGCGCCGGTGATTTTACATCTTAGCCAGCAAAAGAGTGAGGGAAGGCGTTCAGGGAGATTGGTCGCCAGGCGACTAAATCTCCCCAAAACACTCAGTGTGACCTTACCCTTAAAAGCATTATCAGAATCAGCCAGTAAACACTTACAATGTGCATTTGTGTGCATTAGCTCAGCACAGACAAATGTTTCTGCAACATAAATATGGCTTAGGCATAAGCCACACATGTAATAAAAGGCACTGTTTTCCCAGATGCAGTAACACATCAGGGAAACAGTAGGAAAACACAGTGTACTAAAGGAATGTTATTCTAGAAGAGGGGAAGGGAAGGGGAGAATAATGAATTAAATACAAAGAAGACGTGCAGATTTTTAAAGAGTGAATTAATGAGTGCAGTGAAATTCAAGTGAGTTACATCGGAATGAGAAGGAGAATCTGAGCTCAGGGATTATTAATGGATACGTTACCTAGAATGATGCATAGCAGATGAAAAAAATGTGAAGCTGCAAAGTTGAAAATATTTTAAGGGTGGTTCAGAAGTTCAATATATGACAGCAAAGCACAATGATACAGAGGAAAGGAGCCAAATGAAGTGACCCTTACATTAACTTAAAATGTGGAGCAGTTAGAGCGAAGAAATCCAACCTCACCCCCTACCCTGTCTCCAGCTTTGGTAGTGTGACTTAAGGTGTAGAACACCAGGGCAGCAGGTAAGGCAGTATCTATAGAAGAAAGACATAATTTAAGACATCATTTAGTTATACCAAGGAGATTAAAAGATCTGGAAATAAACAGGTCATGAAAGGTACTAGGTGTGATGCCCAGAGGGCATAATAAAAGAGAGCAGTGGCTTTGGGTATAGGAAAAGAATTTCTCTAATGTAGATATTTACACGTTACGTTGATGCAGCCATGACAGAACTGGGATGAGGAAAAGGCCAAGCTTGGGGGAGATGTCTCCAGCTGCCAGTAATAGAAAGGAGATGAATGCTAGATGAGAGTGAAATTTGAAGGCTCTCAGTTTATATGAATAATTAGCTGGAGCTACAGAACAGAAGTACAGAAGTAGAATAGAAGTGCTTGAAAAAAAAACTTAATGTGCACCAATTTGCACCAACATGCACCAAATTGGAGTGGAACAGACTGCTGCATACCTTCCAATGTTTGAAAAATGAAAAGAGAGACAAAATATTGTGCTATGTGCAGAGCTGCAAAAATGTTATGGCCATGCCCATTTTATGGCCACGTCCCCAAATTATCATGTCCATTTTACAAAATTTGGCAGGCTATGAAAGTTTGAACACATTTCTGGGAGTTTTAGTGCAATGTTTTATGTGCTAGATCAGTTTTGTTAATGAAAGTGAATTGCCCTTTAAACTGCAAGCCTCAGTTGTCCCAAGAGACTTGCTTATCTTAAATAGTTACAATCATTTCTTTGCTTATCTTAAATTGTTACAAAAGTATCCAAGTGCAGCTGATGGCTGTTCTGGGCTCTCTGGAAAAAGTGTTAGATTTTAATTAATTTTCAGAAAGGTTGTATCTTTTTCTTGAGTTAGTGCAGGAGATCAAAGAGAAAGTCAGGACATTTCATTAAGAAACCCGGGACTGCAGGCTGAGCTGTGAAAATCGGGTCTGTCCGCAAAAAATGGAACAGTTGGGAGGTATGCTGGTGTCATTTTTGTAAGTCCTTATATTAGATGCATGGGCACCAGGGTGCTTGACGAAAGAACAGTTACAGAAATAATAATAATAATACCCATCTGTTTGGACGTTGAAGACCTAAAGAGGCAGAGCTTATTCTTTTAACAACAAAATCAGAACAGAAAAGGGTTCACCAAATTTTGTGGGAGATAAAATGCAAATGCAAACATTTTTAGTAGATAATCACACTTTTGTAAAAACTCCAGATAAAAATGCAGGAGCACAGGAGCACCCATAGTGCTCATACAGTGAGCACTTCTGTTCAGGTCCTGGCTGCACCCTGCATTATACAGTGCAAGGGTGCATAACACTGCATTGCTGAGCACAAGGTAACGTTGCCATTGGGCAGGCAATTAGTACAGATACCAGATGGAGGCTGTACTACCAGTGATCCCTAATTTGTTTAAGGGGTGGATAGTGGACAGGGAGTGCCTACATGTAAACCCCGATTTATGAATACAATGCTGCCAGTATCCTGTGGCAAAAGTGCAAAAAACATGATTGATTATACCTGTGTTTTCACTTTGCATATTGCCTAGGGATGTAGCGAACCGCCGCCGATGTGTTCGCGAACGCCGTTCGCGAACACCGGCAAAAAATGCGGACAGTTCGCGAACAGTTCGCGAACTTCGAACATCCGAAAATCGTTCGATTCGAACGATCGAAGGATTTTAATCGTTCGATCGAAGGATTTTCGTTCGAATCGAACGATCGAAGCCATTCGATCGAATGATTTCATTCAATCCAATGGCTTCGATCGTTCGATTCGAACGAAAATCCTTCGATTTTAGCGGTCGAAGGAATCGAATGGTCGAATGGTCGAACGATTTTTGTTCGAATCGAACGCGAACTCGTATTGGCGAACGTCGCGCGACGTTCGCGAACATTCGGCGGACGCGAACAGTCGAAGTTCGCGCGAACTAGTTCGCCGGCGAACTGTTCGCTACATCCCTAATATTGCCTTCCAAATGTAAAATGACCCCTTTTGTCACCTTCATTATATTGTTGGTAATACTGAAATTCTACTGAGAAATTTAGAAATTTCGGAAATGATAAGACTATTATCAGAGAAGCAAGACTTGCAGGTCCAAAACTGTAGCACAGTAGTTCTAGCCCAAACAACTTTTCAGTGCTTGATGCAGAACATGGTGTACAAAGAAAGCGGAGTGGAATATACCAAATATATTATTTAGAGAATGTAGTTTAGTTTTAGCCATGCCATTATTTCTAATTTCATCAGACTTCCTCTTCTGCGATAAGATTACAATTGAATGGAGAAAAGCTGACACAATTCCAATACTTAAAAAAGTTTTGTGGTCTCACCTAGTAATTCTAGGCCTGTAAGTTTGACATCTGTAATGGTGAAGTTATTTGAAGGTTTACCAAAGGCTCACATTAATATTATGTCCTGGAAAACAACATTAAAAGCAATAATCTGCATGGTTTTATGTAGACCAGGTCATGAATTGATTTGCAATTTTATGATGTTAGGGCAGGGACACAAGTTCAGATTTGGGGAGATTAGTCGCCCGGCGACAAATATCCTCTTCTTTGAGACGAATAATCTCCCTGAACTGTCTTCCCCTGCTTTCCTGCCGGGAAAACTAAGTGCCCTCGAGTGCCATTGCGCCGGCGATTTACATTTTAGCAAGCAGGGAAGGCAGTTCCGGGAGATTAGTCGCCCTAAAGAAGAGGAGATTTGTTGCTGGGCAACTAATCTCCCCTTATTTGACCGTGTGTCTCTGCCCTTAGAAATAGGAGGTTAAACAGTGGTGTCTTGCCAAGACTTTGATACAGTGCCATATAAATGTTTGCTTTCTAAAGTAAGGTCTATAGGTCTTGATGGAGTTATTTGTAAATGAATAGGGAACTGGCTGAAGGATTGTGTACACAGTGGATATCAGTGGTTCATTCTCTAGTTGTACTAGGGTGTAAGTGATATGTTGTGTTGTTCTGTGTTGGATCCACTTTCTTTTATCTGTTGATAAATGGCTTGCAGGAAAGGATTGAAAGCAGTGTATCTGACTTGCAGTTATTGTAAGGTATAATCGGATACATTCAGAATGCATTAGCCTTGTAGTGGGTCCAAACAAATTTGCAATCAAGGTAACTAAGTGTCAGAAGAGATTCAGTGTGAAGATATGCACTTGTATACATATACAGGCTACTTATAACGTTAAGGGTCTGGCCATACGGGCAGATTCGGGGAGATTAGTTGCTAGGCGATTCAAAATTTTGCTTGTGAGGCTCAACTTCGGAAAACAAAGCGTTCCGTGTGCCTGCCCAGGCGATTTTAGCCGGCAGAAGTCAGAGGAAGGCAGATCGGGGTGATTAGTCGTCGCGAAGAAGAGGAGATTTGTCGCCTGGTGACTAATCTCCTCGAATCTGCCCGTGTGGCCAGACCCAAAAAGCACAACTGCAGTCATATCTTTGATGGAGAAGGACCTATTAGTACTTGTTGGTTAAAAAACTTGCTAGGAATGGGTGATTTCAACAGGATAAGGGATACTGTGAATGAAAAAGGCCACCATTCTGTCATTCAAATGACAGCATTAGGAGAAAGGCAGGTCAACAATAAAGATGATAGCCAATTAAAAGTTCAAAGGTGGGACACAGTGGCTGATTAGTTGATCAGTAAACCTCTCTTCAGACCCCCATAGCAAAATACTGGTGTATCAGCCATCCAGCCATAGTTCCAATAAAGCCCAACAGATAATTACCAAAATCTCACGTAAACTGAACTTTTACTAGGTTTTCAAGGGAACTTATAGACATTATCCCCAGATCTCAGCCTAATTGTCCTTTTGCGGGCGTCTGTCACTGCCACATAGTTTGACAACTAATGGTGGGACAGAACAGGCAAGGTATTCAATAGGCTACACAGAGAGGAATCTTTATCTAATGGAAAGATAATATAACTCTATTTTACTAATTTGAGTAACCTACAATTCAAACTGGGAAGAAGCACTTATATATGAAACACTGTAAACTCATGGATCTCATCTTTAGCACTGTTGAGGTGAAATCTGGGACTCCATAACTTACACAAAAGTGCATGGTTGAATTTTCTAACTGCCATTTGAACTCTTTGCTCACAAGGAAGATTACTCTGCCTATCAAAATGGGTGGAGAATATGCCAGACAGCCAAAAGGAATGGTAAACCAAAAAGTTTCATAAACATCCAAAGGATTTAATTTATATCACATAATAATGAAATGTTTAGTAAATAAGGATACTATTGTAGGGAAAAAATTTTCTAATTTTAAATTACATTACTGATGTGGCTATTTACTTCCTTAAGGACATGACCTGAGAGTGGGTCAAAAGCTAACCTTCTTAATAACCCCCTTTATGAGTCTGTTATGTGCTGCTGTACATGTTGTACAAAATAATGGAAACCTGACATGGGAAAGGATGTAAATCATAATTATAAAGACAGCAACACTTGTGATTCATAATAGGTTAATAGCCAGACAGCAGTAAGTGCGAGCGAGAGTTCTGACAATTAGCGTTCTGATGTCTGAATTTTCAAAGCAACATGAGTTGTAAGGGTGCCAGACAGTCAGAGCCAAACTGCAGCTGCATCTGTCACAAAAACAGCAAAATAATTCAATGTGTCAAGGCAAAGAGAATTGAAAATTGTGGCAACTTACTCCGTGTACAAACTGCACTGACATAGTTAAATCGGGTTGAAAAAAGACAAAGTCCATCAAGTTCAACCCCTCCAAATGAAAACCCAGTATCCATACACTCACCCCTCCCTACTTTCACACAAATTCTATATACCCATATCTATACTAACTATAGAGCTTAGTATCACAATAGCCTTTGATATTATGTCTGTCCAAAAAATCATCCAAGTCATTCTTAAAGGCATTAACTGAATCAGCCATCACAACATCACCCGGCAGTGCATTCCACAACCTCACTGTCCTGACTGTGAAGAACCCCCTACGTTGCTTCAAATGAAAGTTAGCATCTATTTGTTCCATCTATTTAGCCCCTTTGTTCTCATAGAAATAGCGAATGGCCATGAAATATGCCAAATGTTTAGAAGCATGAGGGCCCACTGACACCTGGACCCACCGGGAGTTTTCCTGGAATCCCAGTGGGCCAGTCCGACACTGCTCATGTGCCAACTATGCAATTTATTTGTAATGAAAACAAACTGATTTCCATCCTATGATTTACAAATCAGAAATGTGGATCAACAAGTTTATTTGTAACAAAGTACTGATTTGGGGATAAACGACTCACAAATAAATTCAAATATCCATAGCAAACAAACTAATTAGCAGCAATGAGCTCCAAATATATTCCAAACATCAAACAAATCAGGACTAGTAACAATGCAATGTGGCAAAAACGAAGTACTAACTGATAACTGATTTGTATTGCACGGAAAATACATTTTATGTGGATTCATTTGTCAAGGGTTCATTGTGTAGTAGAAGGATTGATAATGGCCAGTCAAGTATGTTACATTTGGTTAAAGCAATGGAATTACTTTATGGATTAGCTACTGTTGGATTCTTACTTCTTCTGCCCTTGTGGAGGTATGTTCTCTAAACTACACACAGGGGCAAATTCACTAAGCGCCGAAGCGCCGAACGCTAGCGTCAGTTCGCTAGCATTTGGCATTTTCGGTACTTCGCAAATTCACTAACGAACGCTGGCGTAAATTCGCTAGTGTTACTTCGCACACTTACGACAGGCGAATTTTCTAACTTGCTAAGTGTACTGAACGCTACGCTAGACTTCCTTCGCCACCTCAGACCTGGCGAAGCGCAATAGAGTAGATAGGGATTGTTTCCAAAAAAGTCAAATTTTTTTCTAAGTCCCAAAAAACG
The DNA here is from genome assembly GCA_038501925.1 of Xenopus petersii. Taxonomy (NCBI): domain Eukaryota; kingdom Metazoa; phylum Chordata; class Amphibia; order Anura; family Pipidae; genus Xenopus; species Xenopus petersii. The sequence goes on along the minus strand of CM076681.1, from coordinate 37,349,446 downwards.
CTGGCGTGTTTTCTACATGATGGGTGATAGGCTGAAAAAGATCAAAAGGCTCCCCTCCTTCCCCCCTACATTTCCTGACTCATGGCAACTTACCTAGACAGTGGGCACATGTGTAGGGCAAAATAAAATTTATATTTGCTGATTTGAAGGTTTTCTAGGCATTTGTAGTGCAGATACGTATTCCTCCATTGAAATTTGAATTTGGCGCCGTATGCAAATGAACTATCGCTTCGCTTGGCGAATTAACGCTAGCGCAACTTCGCAAACTAACGCTACCCCTGTGCGCAACTTCGGATTTTAGTGAATTTGTGGAGCGCTGGCGAAAATACGCCTGGCGAAGTGCGGCGAAGTTGCGCCTGGCGCAGCATCGCATCTTAATGAATTTGCCCCACAAAGTTGTACAAGTACCAAGAATGGCTCAATATGAGCTTTAGAATGAAAGAACCACTGATAGGTTGCAATAGGTTACTGCCCAAGGGCAAATTTGCTTAATGTTGATAAATGAGTCCCAAGTTGTAGTGGGGACATGGGACATAACTGTTCAGCAAACTAAATGAACAGTTAAGTCCCATGTGCCCCCCCCTTCAAGTCACTAACTAACTAAGAGGTCAGCGCTACAAAGAAGTAAAGGTCCCCATACATCGGCAGCTTATTGGCCCGTGTGTGCCCTCCGACGGGCTTCCCCAATCGATATCTGCCCCGAAAGTCGCCCAGATGTCGATTGGGCAGGGTTAAAAATCACATCGGATCGCGGCCGCATCTGTTCATTGTTACTGTCTGAATTATGATCATCCTGATATCACCCACCTCAATGTGGGCATATTGGGGAAAGATCCGCTAGTCTGGTGACATCGCCAAACGAGTGGATCGCTACGTGTAAGGCCACTTTAAGTTGTGTTCTGGCATTCATTCATCCGAGCCTTTATATAACAAACAATGCAGCAGAGCAATGCTACGCAATTTGCCAAAAGATGTGGAAGACCCAACTTTGATGACAAAACAGCTGGTTACATCACTATATCAAGAAGAAAGTAAATGCATTCCTAGTTTTTGTGATCTGCGCTGGAATTAGCCTGAAAACCTGACCTTTTTGGGCTTTCTGGACAAAAATAGATTTTATTGGGTTTTTGACCTAACCAATAACATCAAGCTTTTTAAATAATAAATAAAGTCAAATTGTGGATTCTAGTTTGGTTGGACTTTTTATATTTAAAAAAAAACCGACAGCCATGAGTATTTTGAGAGGATATACAGTATCATATATGTCCTTGAATGCCCAATTGCTACTGCATACTAACAAGGAAAATCCAAAATCTAGAATCCAGAATGAAATAAAATGTTCTGGTTCTGGTGTCCCTCTATGCAAGTAATAGATTCATTTCTTCCCAAACACTATATCATCATTCACTGGGCATTCAGTGGAAAAATGAACTCTGTATTATATAAGGACAAATATCATCCCTACAGCAAAAAGACTTTTTCACTGATACCCATAATCTTTTCCAGGACCGTTACTTCCTACAAAAAGAAATTTTGGAAGTTAGGTTACAGTTAATGTCACAAGTAAAGTGCTGCATAAGAAGTGGAGGTATATGAATGAATACAGCTTGTTACACGTGAGATTCTGCAGCAGTTCTATGTGGTTTGCAAAGTAGTCGAGCTGTTTTTAGCCCCATTTACTGTTCTGTCTATTTCAACAGTTGCACTGCATGGGCTACTAATGACATGCTATCTGATTCCCACCAGCAGTGAGATCTCCCTGGCCATTTGGCAATATAGCCTTGGCTGGGGATGTTCTGTAGTAGAAAAACAAATGTGCGTAAGCTTATAATTTAGGTTAGTGGTTCTCAAACTGTGGCTCTCCTATAGGGGCCCAGTGTGAGGGGCAATTAGGATAAAGCCAGAGAGTGAATATTTATATCATATAGTTGTCCTGTAAATTCCTTGATATATAGATAAGTCAATGTTAATATCATGAATATCAGAGGGGCAACAAATGTTACACATCAAAGGAGGGGCCAAAATGGTCTGCTTTAGGATTTATATTTGGCACCTTGATGATGAAGCTTGGGTTTTTGATGGCTTAATAAAAGCTGTGGATCACTACTGGAGGGCCACCCAAGTTGAACTTATCTTATGTGTACTGTATAGTAATAATGGTAAATATATAGACTAAACATTAAACTCAAAGGGCATCCCCTGAAATACACATGAAGAGGCGCAGAGCAAATGCCCCAATCTGCCCTTCCTTTAAAAGTAAACATGAAGAATTATCGGACTGTACCAAAGGGGAAGGGGTATATATGGGACATGTATAAGCAAGGGCCACTCACACGTGGTATTCTCAATGAAGCACTGTAGAACTAGAGAGGGGCATTATAGAGGGGCATTATAGAGGGTACATTGGGTATTTCAGGCACAGAATTAGAATAGTGGGATGTTACCCTTGCCAATGTGTTTGCTACAGAGGAGTGTCACCATCAGTGATGCCCACCTCCCATGCAGCCCCTTACCTCTCATTGGGTTGCTGCCCTGAGATGCCATATGGCAGTAGCAGCAGCAGTAGGAGGGAGCCCAGGAAACAGCTCATGTCTGTGCAGCAGTAGCAGCTGCGATCCCAGCGCGACTCAGTAGCAAGGAGGCTGCCTCAGCTTTTTAAAGAAGATCGGCCGACTCATTCTCCTCTGGGAGGCTCCTTGGCACTAACAGACTCCTGATGAATATCCCATTTGTTTGTGCAGTGCTCAGGAGGAGGGGATCTGCTTCTCCCTAAAATCTGATCCTCCCCTCTCCTCCCCCCTTCACTTCTCTTTCAGATGCTGCCATTAACTCCTTCACACCTGTGGGCATGGGACATTGCAAAGGTTGGTCTTTCCCACACATTAGTGTTGCCCTGCTTCTTATTATTTCCTATATTCCTATGGTGGGTAATATTGCTCTCCCCTCTAGTGTACCTTGTTGTGTACTGTACATAGCAGGCTGCCCTCTGGCTTTCTCATATGGGGAAAAGTATCTTAGAATGTTCTCAAAGTATAGCAATTATCTCTCTGCCTAAGGAGTGCTTTCAACAGCAGCTTTACTTTAAGTACAACTACAGTAGCTTTCCAGTAGGAAGCCAGGAGCAGCATCTAGCTCTGCTGATGAGGAACTGATATAAGGAGAACTAAACCCCCCAATAATAAAAACCTCTACCCACTACCCTACATAGTCCCCCAACGCTGCTACCCCCTTATAGGTGATTACCCCTGAAAGTGCCCCTAATTCATTACTCACGTATAGGTGCAGAGTAAGAGCTCATGGGCATAAACTTCCAGCTCTTCAGTATTCTTCTGGAAGTGAATGCCTACTGGTGCATGTGCAGTTAGAGCAGTCTTACAGTTTGTAGCAACTGCGCATGAGCCAAAAGATTGCAAAAAATTGCAGAAAGGAAGGAAGAGGACCCGAAGAATAAGCAGCTGTTGCATGGGGTTCAGTAAGCTGTTCCATTGGGTGTGAAGTCTTTATTATTCTTAGGCTACATATGTAAACCTTTACAACTTGCAGCAATCTAGCTCCTGTGTAGCTAAAACAACAGCTGGAGGCCTCCATATAAAGTGCCACTGACATCTCTCTCTCTGGCAGCCAAGCAGCTTCATAATTATTTCATTACCTATATATTATTGATATACACTGAATACATTGAAGTCTATAGGCGACATTGTTCCGGCAAAACCTGTCAAAATCACTGATTGCTAAAGAAGACCAATATCAGGGGAAAAGCCTGCTCCACATATACTGGATTTTAAATGTCTTTATGTTCTCTTCCTTTAAGCTACAAAGACCCAAAACTACTGGCCATGACCACTAATTGTTGGGAGCACATTGTTATTCACGGTAAAAGAAAATGATTGTCTCATTAGCAGAAGTTAAGTATATTTTCTCAGAGGAGTTTTCTAGGGATCTTGGAACTTTCAAGTGCTTATTTAGTATATATTGATTATATAACCTGGTTCTACAGTGCAGAATTTAGGAGACGGAGAAGCCTCATTATCAAACTCAAATGCAAAGTAAACAAAAAAACCCACCTGGGGACTCGCCTAATACTAACCCACAAAGGGGTCCTAAACCAAAAAAAGTTTGAAAACAATCTAAAAAATCTATCTTAGGGTAGAGCATTAATGGGTGACAAAAAGAAGACTAAAGGCTAGAGCACATGATTTTTTTTTGCTCAGGCGGAAAATAGCATTGGTCACCAAACACACTTGTCCACCTGTCACTGCGAGATATATGGGAAATGCCCTGAGTGTTTGGAACACTGAAATGTGCCCAATGTGCCATTAGTCTAGAAGTGACCATTGTGAATGAGGTCTTGAAACTTGCCCCATTTATGCAATGACTTGACTTGTCCAGTCTGTACTGTGGCTTTACTTTGCACTTGTCTATCCCTCTCAGGAAAACCTATTGTAGAATATCTAATTAGGAACAATTTGCAGCTCCTCAGGAAGCCCATGGCATGGGGTAAGCAGTGCAAAGACACCTGTTTAGCCTCAAACAGAAAAGGCCTGCAGATACTAAACCCAGGAAGCTACATAACATATGTTTACTCAGACTAAACAAAGTCTCTCAATATAAGGGGGTGAACTAAATGATCATACCAGATATATATATGGGGGCTCTTCACCACCAGTGGGTTCGCGACAGAAGAAAAAAAGAAAATACGCATTAAAGGAAAACTATACCCCTCATACAATGTAGGTCTCTATAAAAATATATTACAGCGCATATGCAAAACCCTGTTTTGTACATAAACCATTTTCATAATAATATACTTTTTAGTAGTATGCGCCATTGGGTAATCATAAATAGAAAACTGCCATTTTAAAAGTAAGGGCCAGCACATGGGATCGTAGGATTCATGGTGCACACAAACAAACCAAAGAAACCAGACTTGTTAGGTCACATGAGCCAATTAACAGACACAGTTCTATCTTTTGCTACCACACTTCTTCCTGTTACAGTTAGAGCTGCAGTATTTCTGGTCAGGTGATCTCTGAGGCAGCACACAGACCATCACGAAATGGTAGTATAAGGCAAGAGATATAAAAGGGCAATATGTACTTAAATATATATTCCAGTTTGATAAGATTCTTTAATATGCCACTTAATTTAATATAAACTATCTGTTGCTCAAGTATTTATTGTGGGGTATAGTTTTCCTTTAAGCTCTTGTGTCTGTGAATCCTATTTGCTAAAAATGGTCAATGGCAGATGTAAATAGAGGGCTCCCTTTTATCTCTGTGAACAATATTACGATGTGGACTATTTTCGGTCTCCACTGTTGTTCAAGCTGTTACTATAATAGAATTCTCAGCTTATTCTGCAAGGCTTGCTGGTAGTTGTAGTCCATCACAGAGCCACGTCTTACCAGTCATTGACTGACCTTGTAGGAGCCCTACATATATATCACCCCCCCTTCTGTCAGTAATAAAACCAATTTAAAGCTAAAATTTAGATTTCATGTTTATAATGAGAGCAAACTATTATATTTATAATCTTGATATTATAATAATTTGTCTGCTATTTTTACAGTTAAACAATTAAAATGCTATGGTAATTTATTCTGCGAGATTGCACAAATCTCACATTTGTAATCAGTTCTGCCATGGAAACCCTTGAGCAGATACTAAGTCGTGATCATTCTTAGGTGACCAGGCAGCACTCTAGTGGTGCTGAGACTATTGCATGCTTAATTCATGTCACACATATAGTAGCTGGATTCATATGAGGACTATTAAAAGTTTATTTTTATCCTTAAGGGTAATTTGACCTTTGACTTCAAAGAATATGCAAAGGATATGTAAGGCTATAGTAAACTGAACAAAAAATTCCTTTATCAAAAGATAACTGTCCCGAGGCTTTTTTCAGTAAAAAAATATCATTTTATTTAGATTAGCGTTAAAACTCAGATACATACTGACCCCACCAGGCCCACCTTACGCGTTTCGCACCCTCCGGCACTTAGTCATAGGTGTATCAATATATTCATAGGTGGATACACCTATGACTAAGCGCCAGAGGGTGCGAAACGCGTAAGGTGGGCCTGGTGGGGTCAGTATGTATCTGAGTTTTAACGCTAATCTAAATAAAATGATATTTTTTTTACTGAAAAAAGCCTTGGGACAGTTATCTTTTGATAAAGGAATTTTTTGCATATAATTGCCTATAGTCAACTGAACAGCACCATTATTCTAACTAGTAGCTTTACAACAATATGTGATCCAAATAAGACTTATTATTCTCAGGGGGAGAGCCCTAGCAATGGTGTGGAGGCCGGGTACAATATAACTGTAATCAGTAATTAATTTATAAATGAGGAGAGCGCTTCAAAGTAGCAAAAAAAAAATGTTGGTGTTGTGTTTATTTAAGGCTACTAAGCCTTATTTAAGGCTAATAAACACAACTACAGTATTTATTTGCTACTGTGAAGTGCTCTCCTCATTTGTAAATTAAATATTGGATATTGGGATAGCGGTATACCGAGAAGAGGATTTGATGCATTCATGAAAAGCTAAAAAGGCAGTGCGGAGAACGTCTTTTGCTTATTTCAAATTACTGTATTCAGTATATGTTTCAAAGAATTGGCACATTAACCAGAACTGATTTATTAGAACAAGTCCACAAAGCAGAACATAGAAACGATACAAGGCACAGTTATTGAGTATTCAGTATATAGTCACAATTGAGACCATTAGCAGAGCCAGCCCTCCAATAGAGCTTGAGAGAGGGGTATCATACTGTCCACCCAGAGCTTCTCTTCTTCCTCTGGAGACATCACTTAAGCGGAACCCAGGTGGGAATCTAGTCCCTATAACCTGTCGCTGGTTCCCTGACTAGGCCACAATGGCCATGGGTAGTGATGGGCGAATTTCTCCTGTTTCGCCATAAAAATCCCAAATTTCCAGTGAAAATTCACAAAACGACAAAAAAAATGTAAAGCGCGAATTTTAACGCCGGAAATTTTTGTGTCAATTTATTAGTCAGCGGCAAAACACAGAAATTTACCGTGAATTCACGCCTGCCAAATAAATTGAATAGGGCAAAAAGGCACTGGTGTACACAGCAGAGAAGCTGTTTAGAATACAATGGATTTAGTTCTTACACAGAAACACAGGTCAAATTTCATTCATGGTTGTCTACAGAACAACAAAATGAAAACCTGATATAAAGCTGGGATTTTCAAATTTAAAGTGTTTTCATTTTTAATCACTGTCCCTTGGCACGTCAGTGTCCTGTGCAGGTGCCAAGTGCTGCCCTCTTGCTATAGTATAAGTATAAATGTTTTCTCATCAGTGTGTTTTTGCTTTGTTTTCCTGTCATAATGCACAAAAATGTGTCATTTATAAAATAAATAATTAATATTTTATTTTATCAATGCATCCAACAGAATACACCTTTTAAGAATAAAAAAGAGAGAGAGAGAGAACCTGTATGCTTATAATACAAAAAGTAATATATGTTGCACATCATTAATACAATCTTATGAAGGTTATAGTTCCTGGGGTTTTGTATATCCTCAGCAATACAGGTAGGAAGTTTGGTATCATAAAAAAGATCTGGAGACCTCTCCATATATTTACAAATCCCATTGTACTGCTTCTTCTGAAGAATTCAAGAACCATAATACAAAGAATAGCTTAATCAAGAAGCCCTTCTGCCCTCTTGTGGGATGAATCCGAATGACTATTACATAAGAGAATATAAGCAAGGGCTCACTTACAAACAGAGAAGGTTGTATTTATATATAAGCACTGGAGGGCCCATGCCTAGGGCAGCAGCATTATGGGAGCAGCATCCAGGTGTCTGCAGAGATTGCAGTGACAGTTGGTATCATTGTTGGGCAGGGGTACCTTGTTTCTGGGCTCATGCGCAGGATGGAAACTCTACTGAACATTCATTGATTGCCAGAGGAGGGAGGATTTCAGGTCCAGTCCGCAGAGCAGAATAGATTGAAGGTACAACCTCCAAACAGGGAGCAAGATGACAGGGCTGCCATTAGAAATCACGGGGCCCTGTACAACAAAATTTTCGGGGCCCCCTGGGCCTCGCCCACCCCAGCCCCAAGCCCGGCACCAGATCACAATCACTCCACATCAGCGTTAAAAGACCACACAGACGTTAGTGCTAAAAAAGGGGCCCCCTTTCCAAGTTAAAAAAAATTATTTTTTTTTTAAAAAAAACATTGGTGGCAGGGGCCTATAGAGCATTAAAATAATACATTGGTGGCCAGGGGATTAAAAAAAAAAAAAAAAAAACATACACATTGGTGTTCAGAGGAATTGAACTCAAGGCCTCTGGACTTCAAGTTCACCTCCTTTTGTGACTTCCGGTCTTTTCGCCGCTTCAGAACTTCAATTTCAGCTGTTTCAGTTGTTTTCGTGACTTTGGGTCTTTTCGCCGCTTCGGGACTTCGGCTATTTTTGTGACTTCGGGTCTTTTCGCCGCTTCAGGACTTCAGCTGTTCAGCTTTTGGCACTTCAGCATTCGAGATTTCAGCACTTCCAAATTCATTACTTCGAAAGGAGGCAGCACAGCTTAGGGCTTCGGCGCTGTCAAGGGGGGCCCGACTCTTTCAAAAGTTCAGCACTGCTGGGCCCCCCTTCAGGCCCAGGCACGGTACACTCTGCACTGAACAGGCAGAAGACGAAACTAAGTTCCTAAGTTAATTGTCTTTTGGCAGAAAGCCCAGAACAGCCTCAACAGAAGATAAGATACCTTTGTAACAATTCAAATGTATCTAGATAAGCAAATAAGTAATTGTAACAATATAAGATAACAGCTCCATTGGGAAAAGTTAGACTCACAGCTTAAAGGGCAATTCACCTTCATTAGCAAAACTGTAATAACTGAAAAAAAACCCCACAGAAATATGTTCAAACTTTTATAACCTGTGAAATGTTGTAAAATTAACATGGTAATTGGGGGGTGTGGCCACAAAATGGGCGTGGTCCCAAAAAAATCGCCACGCTACCTGCGGCAACTTTTTTGTCCCTCTTTTTATTTCCAAAATGTTGGGAGGTATGAAGATGCAAAGTGAAAAAAAAAAACACCCCAAAATTTTCTAGCAGTCATTATAGGCACAGTTCCCAAAATGGAATGAAAAAGTGCACCTCTATCTGTACACATGATTGTACACCAGCATGATAGCTTATTGGGTCTAGGATGTGCAAGCTTGGAGAGCTTGGGGACACAACGCAGCCCTTAAATTACTGCCAGCATATGGAACAGCAGTATGAGCAAGTGCTTAGTGTATGGGCTGTAATATGTGCACTGTTGCTTTTAAGCCGTGCCTGTTACTTTGCTTACTATCTGTGTTAGCTCCATACTGATTTACAAAATCAACCCATTTTAAATGTAAGTTTGGGAAACTAATATTGGGACTACTGCTATTGCTATGCTTTATTTTGAACCTGTTCATTAAGAAACCAGTTGTATTACTGTCACAAAGGAGTCTGTAAAGTAACTTATAGGAGTCAGACCCAGACTATGCTGGAGATGTGGATAGAAAATTAAAGTAAAAGTGCAAACCCAGCATTGGTTTAGCTGGTTTATTGATGTTAGCTCCCCATTTCTGGGAACAGGAGTTTAAGAAATGATAATACATCTTGTATGGTCTGTGTCATAGAGAAAATCTGAAGTCCGCATGGAAATACTTTCTACTGCAATACAACCACAAATAATGTTGTAATTCATTTCTTGCACCTGCTCTGCAGAGCATATGCACCTGGGAACTAGTATACACCTACTGAAAGCTGCTAGTATCCTCTTACAGCAATTGTTCTAGTTATTTGTAGGGAAATAAAGGCTCATTTGTAATTGAATAAGTAATGAGAAATCTACATTATCTTGTCATTTTGTACCTTACTCAAGTTAAATATTTGTGCTTCCTGCTCCAGCATTAAACAAAAGGTATTAACTAAATACAGACTTTTATCCCTCTGGACTGCAGCTTTATTACAAGAATACATTTCTTATTATTGGCAATTATAAAGGGAATAGTATGTCATGGCTTGGTTTTTATTGGTGTTCTTTGTTCCATACAGGGGTTATTTATAAAGCCCAGGGCAAGATGCAAGCTGTTTTGCACCCTGAGTTTGAGGAGGCACATATGTATTAACTAGGGATGCACCGAATCCACTATTGTGGATTCGGCCGAACCCCCGAATCTTTCATGAAGGATTCAGACGAATACCGAACCTGAATCCTAATTTGCATATGCAAATTAGGGGTGGGAAGGGGAAAACATATTTTACTTTTGTGACAAAAAGTCACACGATTCCCTCTCTGCCCCTAATTTGCATATGCAAATTAGAATTCGTATTCGGTTCGTCCGGACAGAAGGATTCAGCAGAATCCAAATCCTGCTGAAAAAGGCAGAATCCCGAATCTTGGATTCGGTGCATCCCTAGTATTAACCCTGCAGCACCTACCCTTAATCATGCAGAATTCAGACACACAAGTTATGGAGAGCAAGTGAGCATGCACTGCAATTGAGCTCTGTACCCTGTAATATGTGCAGACTTAAGTAGGAGGATGATCACAACACCTAAGACAAAAGTAACATTGGAGTGTCCCTCTTTATAAGAAAGTAAATGCCCTGCAATGGCCCTGTTAAATCCCTGATCTTAATCCAGTTTATAACCTCAGTCACTCAGATCAGAAACCTCAGAAAACCTTTGCCATCTCTTTCCTAAGCAGAGCAACGTCAGAACACTTCTGTTTTCCTTCTTAACATGTGCTTCTATGGCTGTACAGTTAGAGAAACTGACTAACAGGAGGCACTGTTGTTAGAAATGTATTAGCAGTTAGTTAACAGTATAATAGCTGTGACATAAAAAAAAAAATCATGTAAATTGCAAGTGCTTACAAAAATACTATGGGCAATTTTAATTTATTTTTTTTAAGTTTTCATATCTTTTAAAGGGACAGATCCAGGTATCAAGCTCATTTGAGCCGAATAACTATTGCTTGTACAGGTATGGGACCTGTTACCCAGAATGCTCTGGACCTGGGGTTTTCCAGATAATGAATCTTTCCATAATATGGAAGCCTTAAAGCTACTAGAAAATTATGAATAAATTCTTGTCTCTGCGTCCAAATGCATTATAGTCAATGGGCATTTTTTCTTATGGTGACTTTTTTGTCTCACCGTAAATTGTCTTGGTGAAAATTTTGTTGCAGATTGGCCCTACGAATATTTTTCTGGCAGGGGGGCCCGGCGAGATCTTGGTCTTACCGCATATATCTATATAGCAGATTACTATACATAAATCATAATTTGTTAACAAAATTTTTTGTTTAAAGCTGTTCATGGCAGATCTACAACTATATGTAAAATAGTATTGGAAGCAAGTCATTTAATAGTAACTATAGAGGAAAACAGATCCATGATGATAAGCGCTATTTAAAACACATTTAATATCTAGCCAGCAGGGGGAGATGTTTGTTTATCTCAGGAAATTGGAAACAGTCTTTATCACTGATAACTTTGTCTCCAAAGTGATTCTGCCCTTAGATAAATGACATCTCATTTCCTAATGGAACACCTGCATTCAAAATGTTCTAAGAATATTTGCATAGTTCTACAAGTGCTCAGGCAATGCTGATGTTGAAAGCTGTTCCCTGCAGTGCATTGCTTTGCAGCGTGCCGGGCTTCCTTGGTGGAGAGCATGCTTGCCAGGGTAGGACACATCTATCTGTGTAGAGATGTGCCAATAAATACAGTTCCATTTGCCATAATGTTTTATGAAACATTAATTAAAATAGAAATATATATATATATATATTTTTTTATATTTAATTTATTTATTCAGTTTTTTTTTTGTTAAAACAAAAATTACAACACATAACAAAACAATACAGCAATAAATGTTTTCTTATTGCATGGTCGTCACAGCTCATTAAATACATTTATCTGTATACAAAAATACATAAAAATAAAAAAGGCAAAAAAAAAAGAAAAAGAAAAAAAATACATTTTTTTCTTGTCTAAGTAGTTCTTAGTTAATTTGTCTGCAAATGTTGGGAACTCACCACTTCTGCCTCATGTGTGCAATGCTTTCTGCGTGTATTATGGGACTTTTTTTGTTATTTTTTGTTATTGAAAGTGCTGAAACTAAAATAATAACAGCAAACAGCACTTTAATAAAAAAACTTTTCCTTTTGGGTACAAATATGGAAAAATCAATTGCAATGACAATTAAGCTTCCCTTGACTATTATTTTTTTCTACTCACTTCCAGTAAAGTGTTGTGGTCAGTTTATTATTTAGAGTCCCTTTTGGGTCTTACACTATATGTTGATGGCATTGGTCAAATGGTGACTGGCTAATATATAAAAACTGTAAAAGTGGATGTCTGATCAATAGGTAGTCTTTTCAGTTGAGGATAAAGCCTGGTTGACTCTCACAATTAGTGATGTGCAGTTCAGGAAAAATTAAACCCCCACCCAACCCAATGTTGCCATTGTAGGATTTGAAATCACCTGTACCCACTTCTTCTAGTTCTGTATGCTACTTCTGTGCATGCTTCTGGTTCCAAGACAAGAAACCTTTGGGAGCAGTTAAGAAGTGTACTTCCTCAGTCTGATTCACATCCAACCCTAACCTACAGTGGTTGGCAACATTTCCAGGGTATTCATGGCAGAAAGTCATTCTGAATTGAGAAAGCCAGTCGGATGACCGGTGAAACGTCTTCAAGAAAAACACAGCAAGCCCAGTTGATTTGACTTTTTTCTACAGATATGGTTAAGGGTACATTTAAAAAAATGTCCACTTGTTTTTTGTGTGCTTAGGAATCTGTGGCCTCCCCTGGAACACAGATGGAGCTTTCATCATCAGGAAATATAGCATGGGTTTTTAGAATTTCTTATGGCTATGCCCCTTCCTTTGTCATACAAAGTTTATTCTGGCCACCCTTAGCTCATAATATTTAAGTTACAAAATATATACAGACAAAGTTATCGGTCAGCTTGCTATAGTTCTAAGGAGGATGCTGAGACCCAACCATAAATTTAAGCCTACCAATGGGACAGGCCTCACACGTTGAGAACCACTGAAAGGATAAAGTAAATGTATAAACACTGTATATCATTGTAAGAGCTGTGCTTAAAGGAGAACTAAAGCTTAACCAAAGAAGTAGGATAGAAATGCTGTACATTATTTTTTGGGCTTCTGTACCAGCCTATGACAACCCCATCCCTTTAGCAGTAAAGATCTGTGTCTCCAAAGATGCCCCAGTAGCCCCCCATCTTTTTTTCTGCTGATTTACTGCACATGCTCTGTGCTGCTGTCACTTACTTGAGCTTAAGGACCGGCACACAATATACTGTATCTAGAGAATAGAAATGTCACAATATAAGGCTGATTAGTACTTAATACATATAATTTCTACATGCCAGTAGTGATGGGCGAATAAATTCGGCAGGCATGGATTTGTGGCGAATTTCCATGTTTTGCCACCGCAAATGTTCTCATGAAACTGCACTGAAAATTTGCAGCGATAAAATAGTTGCACGTATAAAGATTGTCGCTTGCGTCAATGCACCTCTGGATTACACCTCTGGGTCCCTGAATCCCGTCTTGTGTTGGCGGAGGGTGTGAGCTCCTGGGAGACCTCCTTGTGTTGGAGGAGAGGGTGAAAGCCCTGTGGACACTTCCGTATGCTGGAAGAAGGCTGGTGCTGCCAGCATCCAGTGAATCAGTATCCCTGAAGGGGAAAATAGAGAGGCTTAGAGAGAGAAGCCTAAATAAACTGGAGTGCAGGAGTTGCTCTGAATGGTGAGAACCCCAGAGAGGGGGAAAAGTTTAAATGCATGGTGCCGAAAGCTAATGAACTGTATTCCTATGAATTTGTGTAAATTTGGGAAAAATCTTGTGTAATATGTACTGTTGCTATGCAGTGGTAAATGTTATGTGTTTGTTTTAGAAAGACGAATATAATTTATGTAAATTGGCTGTTGTTTAGCCATGGGGGCAACCATTCGAACTAAAAAGGGAGAAAAGTCACAGGCTACTTAGCAGATAACAGATATGATCTGTAATAGAATATGGAATTCTACAGCATGCAGATGTAACCTATGCTTTTAATGGCTCCTCCATGGCTACACAGCGGGGCACATTTACTTAGCTCGAGTGAAGGAATAGAATAAAAAATACTTCGAATTTTGAAGTATTTTTTTGGCTACTTCGACCTTCGACTACGACTCAGCGATTAGAACTAAAAATCGTTTGAGTATTCAACCATTCGATAGTCGAAGTACTGTCTCTTTAAAAAAAAACTCTGCCACCTAAAACCTACCGAACCTCAATGGCTTTCTAACAAATTTATGATCGATGGAAAATCGTTTGATCAATGCATTAAAATCCTTCGAATTGTTCGACAGTCGAATATCGAGGGTTAATTAACCCTCGATATTCGACCATAAGTAAATGTGCCCCAGCATCTTGTTTATATAAACTATAGTAGTGTATCTAAAGCAAACACATCAGTTTTAGCAGAGAGCAGAGAAAGAGTAGATTGTTAATTCCTTTAAAACATTTTAATGTTTTTGTGTTACTGTTCCTTGAATTTGAAGTTTAAAGGATAAATAAACCCTAAAACTGAATATGGCTAGAAATGCCATATTTTATTTACTGACCTCAGCCTAAAGGTTCAGCATCTCTATAGTAGTAATGACTCATGCCTTTAAAGTCTTAAAATGAGTTTCCCACCTTGGATTTTGTTAGGAGTGTCTGCGACATCACATGCTCAGTGGGCTCTGAGCAACTGTTGAGAAACTAAGCTTAGGGGTTATCGCAAATCATCCAGCAGAAAACGTTTGTCATATAAACTGATGCTACGGGACTGATTATTACATACTGATGATAATTGTGTTGGTTTTTTAAGATGCCATATACCAACTGAATTATTTGATCTGCCTTGTGACATTTATATTCTATCAGTGTTGTATATTGTGAGTGGGTCCCTAAGCTCAGTAAGTGACAGCAGCACAGAGCATGTGCAGTGAATCAGCAGAAAAGAAGATGGGGAGCTACTGGGGCATCTTTGGAGACACAGATCTTTACTGCTAAGGGGCTGTGGTTGCTTTGGGCTGGTATAGAAGCCCACAACATAATGAATAACATTTCTGCCCTACTACTTTAATTAAGCTTTACTTCTCCTTTAAGGTAATGTTTTATTTTTGTCCAGTAATACAGAACACAGATTTTCCCACATGTGTAATCATTGCCTTATTTACAAGCAACCGTAAAAGTGTAATGGGCCATTTTAATCTACATTGTCTCTGCTGAATTGTGCTTAGTAAAGGAGATTAACTATACTGGCATAGATGCCTTAAATCCTTATGTAATCTGTTTATGTTTGTAGATATATTTATAGTCCTCGTAAGCTGACAGTGCCCTCATTATCAAATATGCCACCTTCATTTTTTTTTCACTTGTAACATTACTGTAAAGGGCTTTTAGCACAATTGAAGGACTATGGGAGGTCAGCGAGCTAAAGACAATGCAAGAACACAAAACTGAAAGTGCAAGCTGAATTTGTAAGATGTATATTGAATCTGGGAGAGAGTAATAATGATACCCTATATTCATCTGTCTATATCTCTGTATATCTATATATACATTACAATACTCCTATTGTACAGATTTTTTGGTGCTGTGGTAAATTCTTCATGTCAGTGCCCTGGCATCCTAATCCTTATGGTGACTGGTTATCTAGTGGTCACCACTATAACACAGTTGATCATTTAAACATATTCCCCAATAAAGCAGAATAATTTAATTCACCTAGTTATAGCTCAGATCTATCCAATAAACAAATTCATGATCCAATTTGTTAAACCATTTAAATGCCATCATTTACAATGTACACGACCAAGCACCCCAATTTTTAAGGTACTGAAGAGCACATTTTACCATTAACAGGGTTATTTTGGAGCTGATTTTTAAATATGTGAATAATCTTCTTGGTGCGTTTTGCAGAATTTTGCCCTTGAGAAATGTCATCAAGACGTCTTGTTTACACATTTTTGAAGGACTTGCTTTTTTGCTGCAATATTAAGACAGTACCTTGAACTTGATGGTTAAAAACTCAACATCAATTGATACTGATTGGTTTTTATGGGTTGCTAGGTCGGCTGCAAATGTTCTGCTTTATAGCATTATCTCTTGGAAAATCCAGGTCACTGATAAATCTTAAGCAGTGATTGTTTTTATATTTGTACTGCCATATACATTTCACCAATGTTCTTATATAGTTACATACCCAAACAGCTAGCATTGTGCCAATGGGAGCATTTCTAAGGTCAATGGAATCAAGTCATTTAATTATTAAAACCTGCTGATTCTATTAACAATTAAAGCAAGTCCTTTAACCAGCAGGTATTGTGCTTGGGCTAACTGTGTTCAATTTTTTAAAGCCTGTCTCAGAGCATCTCATCAGTCATTTTGATATCATTATCTAGTATATGCTAGGATTTAGTAACCAGTGCAGGCATAGCTCTCTATTTTATCAGTTCTATAAATCATAAAGCTTCATTGAGCAGGAACCTCTTGTTCTGTATTGATCAGTATTTGTTTATGCCTTCCTATTGTACAGCATAGCTTAATATGCTAATATGTATCTTTACAAAGTGTTTTATTATTAATAATACATATTTAATATTTTTTACAACTTTACATGGACAAGATTTTCAACCTGCTTATCTTGGTCCATGTATAAATATCCCAGCCTTTCCAAAGTTCTTTACCATCTGAAGGACATTATACCATACAAGCAAAAAGATAATGATGCATATATATTTTATAAGACATATATAAAGGGGTTGTTCACCTTTAAATTAACTTTAAGTATGCTGTAGAGAGTGATATTCTGAGACAATTTACAATTGGCTGTCATTTTTTATTATTTGTGGTTATTTAGCTTTTTATTCAGCAGCTCTTCAATTTGCATTTTAAGTAATATGGTAACTAAGGCTCAAATTACCCTAGCAACCATGCATTGATTTGAATAAGAGACTGGAATATGAATAGGAGAGGCCTAAGTAGAAAGAGGAGTAATAAAAAGTAGCAATAGCAATACATCTGTAGCCTTACAGAGCATTTGCTTTTTAGAAAGGATCAGAGATGCCCATTTGAAAGCTTCAAAAAGTCAGAAGAACTTTTAAAAATAAATAATGAAGACCAATTGAAAAGTTGCTTAGAATTCTATTACATACTAAAAGTTACCTTAAAGGTGAACCACACCTTTAATTGTTTTTATCATGATGATTTTTTGGAATGATATGGATTTTAGTACAAAGCTCAGAGACTCTGGTAATGCCTTGAGACCAGCACAAAGAGATATAGTCAATGTTTATCATCAAGTCAGCAATCTCATACCCGAATTTGACCCGTTTAGTTTCGCCAAAAATTCGCCGCCGGTGAAAAGTCGCCAATGCCCATTAAAGTCTATGGGCGTCAAAAATGTATTTTTGACAAGCGTTATTTTTTTTTTTTTGGATGCTCGACGCCATACAAGTCATTTCACCTGCGAAACAAGGTGAAAAAATTCACCCATCCCTAATACCCAGTCCTTGGCAAAATACAGAATGTCCCCATTTATATAAGTAAATTGGTTGGCTTTAGCAATAATTCTCTACAGCAATTAGTCTTGGCTGAAACTTTGCCTTAAATATATGTATTGTATATAATTATTAAATGTTTCCATCCATGCAGCACATCCATCATGGACAACACAATATGTATACATGTTCAGACAGACTACATCTCATACAGAGAGTATGACAAGGACACTGAGGAGGACACTGCTCAAGAGCTACAGTACCTGGAAAGATAGACTACAGTGAACCTTAAAATCAATATATACAAATGAGCAGTGTGAAAAATATATATATATATATATATATATATATATATATATATATATATATCTCTATCACAAAGCTTGAGGCTCCAGAAACACCCAGAAGTATAATTGTTTACCACTGATAAGAAATCTGTGGTTATATATACCTCATTCTTTAGGTTTTGCTTTACTGTTAGCAAAATAAATTCCCTATATTTATTTTCAGCTGAATATTGTTCTACTACAAGCTTCCCTGGCTCTGTAAGGTATGTGGATGAGAAATTTGTGCAGTTACTGCCAGGGTTCATTAAGGCCCCCGGATGTCCCTCAGATCATGACCTTGCAGCTTGCAAATTCTTCTACCCTTAGATAACATTCTGTACCTTCCTCATTAGTGTTCATGCCTGTAAATCCCAAGGGGAAGTAAAATCCCAGTTGATGCTTGATGGTATTTCTGTTTATCCTGTGCATGTTTCTAAAAAAACAGATGGACTCCTTATTAATAATCCTGTCTGTGGGTCCTGGGATGTGTTGCTTGGAACTGGGTTTCCTTTAACAACTTTTATTTTTCTTTGCCAGTAAACATACATATGCGCACAAAAAAATACAACTAAGGAATTCTTAAAGAAGAACTACACCAAAAACCTGCTTTCCAACTTTCCAATATACTTGGGTGGTTAACCATTAAGTTAACTTTTAGTTAGTTATAGGACAGCCACTTCTATACAACTTTTCAAGTGAACAAAAAAAAACGTGTCATTATCCAAATAGCGAAGCCCAAAATTGCTAGTAAAAAACCGAAGCTCGTCTGATACAGGACCTGACCTGGGTGCATGGCCCCAGGTACGTCGTTTACGGGTTCAGCATTCTCAGCAAACTAAATCAGTGTAGACATAATTCACACTCACCATTGAGGATCAATGGCCCGGGCGCAGCGCCCCGAAACCCTTAGTTTGGGATGAAATGCAGGAAAATCGTAGAATGAGCACGGACTCCTATGAAAAACCAGATTGGATACAAATATTGATTATTTCCTCTCCTTTATTCCATAGGTTAAAACAACTATGTTACCAAATGCTCATTCTTTGATTTTTCAACTTTTCAATTGGTCTTATTTGTTTTTTAAACTTTTTAAATTATTTGCCTTTTTCTTCTGACTATTTCCAGCTTTCAATATTTAAAAATAAATTATACAAAAGGCTACAAATGTATTTTTATTGCTCCTTTTATTGCTCATCATTCTATTTAGGCCCTCTTCTAGTCGTACTGCAGTGAATTATTGATATCAATGGTTGCTATGGTAGTTTGAACTCTAGCAACAAGATTGGCAAAATTGAAAAAAGCTTAATTACTCAAAAACCACAAATATTTAAATTGGCTAAGAATATCACTCTCTACATCATACTAACAAAAATATTTTCAGTGGTTTTAATGTTATTTGTAAATGTACTTGCAAGAGACACGAGGGGGTCTACAGGGGTTTTACAAACACAAGCGCAGTAAACAAAGTGCAATTGCTATACCTTGTCCTATTATGCAGTGTTTTTCCCAGAATTACAGATTTGTTGCAACTGACACAATTGTGGCGCACATTAAAATACAAATTCCATGTGCATATTGTTGAATGACGCTGGGGTTATCTCTGTGTCAATAAGTAGAACTGCGCTCAATTGTAATGGGAGGCAGATAGGACTGAGTTGTGCCGAGTACAACAATATGGAAGTGCAAAGAGCAAATTTTGACACAAGTTTTATTTGCATCTAAGAAGTACTCCATAGCAACCAAGTAATAAACTTTGTTCCATCAGCTACAAGAAAAAGAATGAAAGCAAACTCTTGTGATTATGAGATTGTGAAAGTACAAAGAAAACAATAATACTATAATAATAATAAAAATAATGCTATTTCTTTATACAGGCATGGGAACTGTTATCCAGAATGCTCTGGACCTAGGGCTTTCCGGATAATGGATATTTCCATCATTTTGATCTTCTTACCTTAAGTCTACTAGAAAATCTTGTCAAGATTAAATAAGCCCAATAGACTGGGTTTGCTTCCAAAAAGGATTAATTATACCTTAGTTTGGATCAAGTACAAGGTACACTTTTATTATTACAGAGAAAAAGAAAATAATTTTTAACAATTTGAAATATTTGGATAAAATGGAGTCTATGGGAGAAGGCCCTTCCGAAATTTGGAGCTTTCTGGATATCGGGTTTGGGATAACGGATCCCATACCTGTACTACAGGATAAAGAAAATATGTATTTATCAATTAAAAATATAATCAGAATACCTTTTCAGTAGAAGTCCTATTTATTTTGCTTTTGTTACTCAGTCTATAGGTGATAATAAAGCTACTGGTTCCGAGTAGTGCCCTTGAAATGAACATTACAATGAATACAGCTGTATTTTATCTTATTGAGATTTTGCATTTACTTTCAGGGCAGGACTACATGGCCGATTCAGCCACGATCCAATGCGCTGTGCAAAATCGCAGGCGTCACGTCGGATGCGATGGAAACAAGGTAAGTAATGGCAGTGTCGGATTGTGTCGCATTGTTGATACAATGCGACACGACTGTCGGATGCAGACACAGCGTGCAGCGTCTGCATCCGACAGTCGTGTCGCATCAATGCTGTTACCAGATGTGACAGTTGAATTACTTGCCTTATTTCTGTTGCATCCGACGTGACGATTGTGATTTGCACGTCGGATAGCGCCTGAATCGGCCATTTAGTCCTGCCCTAAATTTGAAATGTCTGTTAATCCTATTTAATATTCGGAGATGTTGAACATACCTTATTGAAAGTAATAACATCAATTAAGAATATTGCACATTTCATCTTATAATGAAAAATGAATTCAAAGAAAGGTCACAATATCAGGGTTTGCCAGGAACATACTGATTAAAAAGTACTATACAGAAAAAAACTTTGTATTTACTGTATGTGATATAAGCTCAGAGGTCAGGAAACAAGGTTCCGGGAAAGTCGGCAGACGAGAGGGGTGAGGAGTTAAATATGCATGACTCTAGATTCCGTCACTCCTCTGTTATAAATAGACTACTGGAAGATCCTGGATTACAACCAGAATTTGCTGAACACAGTGCAGGGTCACTGTCCCAACAGCCGTAATCTATCTGCAACTGTCACAAGTCATGTTGGAAACAGTGTATTTGGTGACCACCAGGAAGGTTTCCACATCATTCTGCCAATGTCACATCAATTAAAAGTAACGCTAGCCAGTCTGAAAAATACAAATAATACGAATAATATTCATATTTTAACCTCAAATCATTTTGTTGGGGAATTGGATCTAAAGCAATATAATAAAACACTCTGGTGTATAGTTGACTTGCCTACCTAGACAGCAGTACATGTGCAGCTATTCCCTAGACTTTCTAGTAACAAGCAAAGCACTCTTTTAGCCAGGAATAGCTTGGCAAATGTGAAATAGTCAGCATTTTGCACTCAAGACAAAAGCATTATGTTTAGAAGCTGACCCAACCATTAGAAATGATAATGATGCAGATACAAAAATAAACCTCTTATGAAAAAAGTATAGCAGGTGCTAGCCTAAATTTAACAGCAGAATAGAAATCTTTACATAGATGTAGGCAGACATAAGGGGAAAGTAGAATGTTTAATTGTTACATTATGACTGCCTTAAATGTGCCCAGTATCGCATCATGATTAGAACATGTTTAAGCAAAGGATTGTTTCTGTTACAGTATATACCACTGGGATTCTGTCTTGCTAAATAAATTTTAATTCAAGGACACTGACTGTGATGTACAGAACTTTCTTCTGGTCTCCAACCACAATATGCTGTAAAAAATGACAAAGGCTGCTTAAATGCACATTTACAGAAAGGCACTACTTTCTCATGTAATATTTGCACCTTCCTTTTGCACAATTTAAGACCAGTGATTTATCAGATGGCACATTCATGTAAAGGTGGCAATACACAGTTAGATCAGCTAGTTTGGCAAGGTCTTTAAACTGCCCATTTATGGCCACCTTAATATTGGGAGAGTCTGCAATAAGAATGTTGACCATGGGCACAGAAACTGCACATTGGTTTTATGACGTCGCTTATGGTCGAGTTATCATTGCCGGGATTTTGTATGGAATGATGTATGTGATAAGAGCTCATTTTAAAAAATATTTAACTATTAACAGTATTTCCTGTTCTAGAGTGATTTATTCAGGGAGGGGAAAAAAAGTATTCAAAACATTTGTCAAATT
The DNA here is from genome assembly GCA_038501925.1 of Xenopus petersii. NCBI lineage: Eukaryota > Metazoa > Chordata > Amphibia > Anura > Pipidae > Xenopus > Xenopus petersii. Next base: position 37,327,316 of record CM076681.1, on the reverse strand, counting down.
CCTGTTTACCATTATAAATTAATATTATGTTTTTTATTCAGTAGGGACAATCCCACAGACAATGGAGCATGTTTGCCTGTGTCGATTCAGATTTTGGGCAAGCCAAGCTAGTACTGGGGCACACTATATGCATTGTCTGTGAATTGTGTTCATTACTATGTATATGTTTAAGTGTTGGATGCATGTATGCATATCTAATATCCACAACGTATTATTGTTGTTTCCATTTCTTTCTTCTCAGAATACAGAGTTATGTGAGCTCCATGTTGTGCTAACATACATGGTAATTCAATAGAATGTATGTACTAGTACTAGATATCAACTGATCATATAAGATCAGTTAGGATTATGCTAGTGAATATTTCCAGTTTTGAGAGATACTGTAAATAATGCAGAGCCAGAGCCTTTAAATAAATATATGTGAGAAAGGAACCTGGGCCATTTTTTTGCTCTCTGAAACCAAAGCTCTGCATTTGGGTTTTCTTTAGAATCTGAATAAGCTAGTTTAACTTAAGATGAACTAAAGCTTTTCAATTAACTATTGATTGGGGTGAAATGGGGCATATTCAGAACCTATTGGTCAGTTCATTCATTATATGCTATTGCTGGCACTATATAAAAACAATGATGATGATGGCGATGATTATTTCGGAAGTGTCACTGAGTGCAGCCATTCCAAACATGCATTCTTAAGTTTCTGCAAGCATCATTATGCTCCCCCTCCACCGTTGTGCAGCTTATGGAAAGTCTTTTTCATGTTCAGTAAACTGGATTGAATAATTTATTGTAACATAGTTACATAACATAGTAAGCAAGGTTAAAATATAACAAAAGTCTTTTCACATTAAAATGTGTGTATGGACACTACTCTAAGACATCTTTAGTGGCTAAACCCCCATGTAATAATGACTACCGTACTTATTTCCTAATAAACCTCCTTATGATCTCTTATAATTCTTTTAAAGTGCAGTTCCCTAACAAAAAGGAAGAAAACATGCCATCCCTGTATGCATAGACAGCCAAATGGGGTCATAAACCAAGTAAAGGGTGGTGCTCTTCTGCAAAAAAAGATCTTTGAAAAAATTGAATGCCAAATTTGATGCTTTAATGACAGTGTTATACAGGATTTTCCATGCCATGGCCCAATTACCCTTTCACATGTTTGTCGGTTGGATTATTTTAAAACAATTAAGTTAAACTAAGGACCATCAATATCTTGGAGGGCTACATCTGTCTTCAGTTGGGCTGCACAAGGGCTCATTTGACTTATTATTATTGTGCTTTATTTATATTGTGTCAACATATTCCCAGTGCATTACAGTCAGAGACACCAGCTAGGAATGTTTGGGCATCAGTGATCCTGAACAACATGTTGCTCATTGTTGTTGGATTTTGCTCCCAGTTGCCTCAAATCAGGGTCTGTTTGATGAATTCCTGGCTTTTGTTTGCTTAAAAGCCAGGTGTACTACAAAACAGAGCCTCTTGTAAGCTGCCAGTCCACATGGGGGATTCCTAATAGCTGAAAACAACACTTTTTTTTTGCACCACCCAGAAACATTTTTCATGTTTGTGTTGTGCCCCAAAATTTTTACATATGAAAGTGGCTCATGGGTAAAAAAAAAAGTTGGGGACTCTTGATCTTGCTCTAGAACAGGTGTCCTCAACCTTTTTCACCCATGAGCAACATTCAGAAGTAAAATGAGTTGGGGAGCAACACTAGCATGAAAAATGTTCTTGGGGTGCCAAAATAAGTGCTGTGATTGGCCATTTGGTAGCCCCTATGTGGACTGGTAGCCTACAGGAGGCTCTGTTTGGCAGTACATATGGTTTTTATACAACCAAAACTTGCCTCCAAGCCAGGAATTCAAAAATAAGCACCTGCTTTGAGACCACTGGGAGCAACATCCAAGAGGTTGGGGAGCAACATGTTGCTCACAAGCTACTGGTTGGGGATCACTGCTCTAAAAGCTAGGAAAGACAATATAAAAGACAATATAAAAGACAATAAAATCCATACAGAACAAGAAAAGAGATCCCCTGCACTCACCCATAATCAGTAAGGACATTAAAGGAGAAGGAAAGTCATTATTTGCTTGGGGGTACAAAAAGTTAGGCACCCCCAAGTGATTGTATATACTTACCTCACACCCCAGGCTGATGCTTCTATCGGGTGAAAACGACACAGATCCAGGGGTTTTTCCAGCGAGCACCACAGATCGATCGGTTTCCTTCTTCTTCTTTCTTCGCACAGGTGCACATTCACAGTAGCACGAAAAGCCAAACTTTAGTCGACTACTTCGTTTTACTGCGCATGCATCTGCCCCTGGAAATTTGAAGAGAGAAGAAGAAGGAATCGATCGATCTGTGGTGCTCGCTGGAAGAACCCCTGGACCAGTGTACTTTTCTCCTGATAGGAGCACCGGCCCGGGATGTGACGTAAGTATATATAATCACTTGGGGGTGTCTAACTTTTGGCAACCCCAAGTAAATATGCCTTTCCTTCTCCTTTAAGATATTTTGTGCATTACGTTTCCAAATATGCCCTCCCCTTTAAACAAAACATTGATTGTTTGTTGATATATTGTAATATAATTAAGCTGGCCAGCTATGTCAAAGTCATCCCTGGTCTGGCCAGTCTTACACTCACTTTCATCTGATCCATTATACATTTTACACAGGGACTAATATTTACCTGCAACTCATATGCTTTTAAGGTTAAAATTCCCAAATGGTTGCATATTTTATTGATCACATGACTGGAGCAACAACATGGAGCTGGTCACTGCTCCTGTATAAACTATAGCAACAAAGGGAATGTTGTATTCACTACTAAATTTTAAAACATTATGCAGGAGTAATACATTCTCAACCTCGCCCTTACATACTGTATATAATCTGTGTAATAATATATTTGGGAAATATATATATAATTTCCCCTTCTTTAGCAGCACTAGCTAGAAGCGTACTGAGTAATGTTTGCTCTGAATCAATATGTATAATGCCTTGGAAAGGTTAAACCTTAATGTTTTTTTCAGCCCAATTATCTATATTTGTATTTACATTTTAGGGTACCTTTTCTTGCTAAGTGTTCTGGTAAATACAGTCAAGTGTTGCCTTATTAGACATTTGCAATCCAAAGGATTTATTTAAAAGATCTTAGTAAAATAAATCTCTTGAAATATGCAGGTTTATATTTTTCCAGGTCATACGTTGCAGCTTACTGTAAAATCACAGCACTAAGCAATAAACCAGGAATGTGTACATTCTTTATTATAATCTAAATTTAGTGGAAAAAAATCCTCTATATCACGTCTTGCTGTTGCAAACAGAACCAGCCTGCTTCTTCTGGTGTACTAGCCCATCATACATTGGATATAAAACAGACTGATCTTGCAGGCAGAGTGGGGAGATCATAACAGTTTTTACTTTTGTAGAGGATCTAGAATACAGTTTACATTGGAGAGTTTTGCTTCCAGGGCTGAAAATGTGCTCAACTGGGAAAGTCGGCTGAATGGCACACAGGGAGTTTGCTTTTATTAATAGGACAGACATATGTCAAGAGTAATAACTATATGCATTGCAAGATAGAAATATATAACACCATTAAAAAATATAAACCTAACCAAATACACAGAATTCATTGTAAAAACAAATAAGAAATAACCTAATTTATTTGGTGCATGGGCACATCACAGGTTCATATACTGTATTTCCTAAAAAGCACTTCCTGTGGAATTGACATAAAATGTGTTAATTTGAAAATGATTCACTAGATGCCCTGCTCTGCATTAGCTATTACTGCTGCTGATTTACAAGCTTATCCTTGAAGATGAAGCAGAAGGGATTTGAGTTGTGACATTTTTCAATGACTTTATAATTATATATAAAACTGTCAGTTTGTGAGAATCTAATATAATTCCTGGAAGTTATGGCCTTCACAGGGTGAAATTGGATTTTGTCCAATGTTAGATCATAAGCACAAGACTGAAAACTCTAAACACCATAGGATTGTATCCCGCCAACCTCTACGTTATTTATCCACAATGTAACGTTGTTACCTCTTGTGCCACATACTGGAGGCCCAACGATGCAATGCAAATTGGTGCAAACTCACTCAATGAACAAGTGCACTTACACACCCTTTAACTTCATGTTACGCATAAGCAAGGCAGGTGTTACATGCAGAAAAATAAATGGGGAGAAAAGATTTTTCTGATGCTGATGGTGAACTTGGGACCTAGGATAGAAGATTTCCCGGCTGTATCTCAAGTACTTTTAGAAAAGAGATTGTTTTAGGTCTCAGGACATTTTATGGCACCTACAAAGGTTCAGGCACCAGTGAATTGAGAAAATAAGTTTAGATCCCAAAGTAAAGGTTTAGGACAAAAGGCAGTAGTCAAGGACTGAACAAAATGTTATTTGAAGGTGTAAACTCAAGATCATTCAGATAAGGACAATATTACTGAGTTATAGAGTTTGTGCTTGCATTGGGTCTCTTTTTTTTAGGGGTTACGTTTTAGGTTTCAAAGTGGCAAGAATCCCCTTGGACATGGAGCATTTACTCAGCAGGTTTACATTATCACTGCTTCAGTGAAAACATGACTTTTTTGCACATAAGAATAAATCTAAATAATTACAGTTATTGGAGGCCTTAGCAGATATAGCCTTTGGTTTAAAGGACCCTATATGGTGCTCATAGGAAGCAGCAGAAATTATGAAGTTTATCCTCCTCTTGTCAATTGAGCTCTAGAATTGCTAGCTTTATTTTGCATAGTAGCATTACTGTCAGGCTAAATTGCCTTACACTGCCATAAACTATCAGTAGGTATGTCAATTTCAGATAGGCTCAATGAGGGACTTTAGTCTAGATAGGTCTCATCAGCAGGATCAACATTACTTACAGCTGTGTAGAACCAAGGCACCAAAGGATTCTGAAAAGTTATATTCAGTAGAATATTTGCAGCTGTATAATATTTTCATGCTAGACAATGCTCTTTTAGAGTGTTTCTTATAATGTTGGACTGGTTGTAAATCTAAAATTACATTTTACCTAATGAAGGAATTGTAATTCTAGTCGACATTCTAATATCTGTTCATTTAAATGTCATTTTAAAACTATTTGTAAATGCTCATGAAAGCAATATCTGTCTGTTCTTTCTATACTAAATGTGCAGATTACATGTACCATTAAAACAGAAGAAATCTGCTCCCTTCCAGCCAAGATTCCAATTCCCACTATGACTTTTAGCTTCTCTCATTATCACAGAACTGGGTCTGAACTGAGTCTGGAGGCTATCTGCCTACTGCTACATTATTATTACTCAAACTCAGAACCAGCCCTGAAAAGAACAGCGGAAGACTGATACTGCTTTCAATACCAATTAAATTTACAAATAACTGAAAATGTCTAATGAATGACTATTGGAAAGATAGGTTGCCATTTTCTTTTATTAGGCAATATTTGTGTTTTTACTTTTTACATAGTTTTAATAGAATTTTCAGCTGTCTGGCATTATTATAAAATCAAGCATGGATCAAAATAGTTTAGTGAGTTTTTGCTTTCCTGGTTTGGAAAAAAAAGAATGCTCACCCATTAAGTTGCTATGGAAATAAGGAAGTTAAAATTAAACTTCCTCAAGGAGCAGTTACAAGAAAAGCACTCAGCAGAATATGTGCCTTTAGAACTAGAGTGTGCATTTGGAATCAATTATACAGAAATAAATATATAAAGAAATCATATCTTAAAGGATGAAAGAAGTATTTATATGGTGTTTCATGTTAACAGTGCCTCTACTTGACAATTTCCCTGTGCCTTTAATTATAAGGCTGCTCGATTATTCTCATGCTCCATCATTAGGCTAATTTGCTGGCTAAGAATTCTATTTAGGAGCTCTAAAGAAGAATGGGTGAAAGATAGACAGAATGAGCCGACACAGATGAAGTGTATGAAGGGGGTTATTTCATTACTATTATTTGTAGCTTTTTTGGAACTATTAGCAGAGGACCTCATGCAATCAATAGAAAAAGCACATATAACTAGTGATGGGCGAATTTATTTGCCAGGCGCAAATTTGCGGTGAATTCCCGCAATTTGCTGCCACCACAGAGAAAATTTTGTTTCATTTGGACGCCGGAGCAATTTCACCAATTGACGACGGCGTCAAAAATGGATGCGATGTAAAAAACGAGACACTGGCACTGTTTTCCGAATTTCACAGGAAATTCACAAATTTTTTCGGCAAAGCGAAACGCCCAAATTCGCCCATCACTACATATAACTTCATTCTCACCAGGAAGGGAAATGTTCAGCCGCTGATTGTATGTCAGGTCAAGATCATCCTGCTCATGTAAGTAGGTGGTGTATCATGAACTTTGAGGAACCCCAACTGTATAGTGTTGTTGAGATGCACTGTTCATTTATAGCAATATTTCTTTAACATTTTGTTTGTCTTGTTAGTACAATACTTGGTTGATTTAAAAAGGGCTTCAGCCATTAAATAGTTAAGGGACAAGATTCTTTGTAGGGAAAAATGGAATAAAGAATCCGAAGAAGCTGTCTGAAAGTCAAAGAATCAGCAACCCTAGGGTTAATTGAATATAATGTGTGCATATATACAGTGCATAGACATTTAGGATGATGACGCTCTAAGATCCGTTCAGCTAAAAGCCTGGTATTAGTAGTCTGTACAGTCTAAATCTAATCATGTCTCAGAAACCACTAAAAATAAAATTAACGAGAATTACTTGAAAGTCTACTCAGAAGACCATCCTGAATACATTTACTGTACATCAATTCATCTCTTGGATTAGAATGGAGTGTGCGGGATTAGATTCCAATACTATAAAAGAAACTTGGCAAAAAAAAAACAACAGGAAAATCACTATATTGCACCATCCCACTAAGCTATAACGGAAGATAGGGAGAATGCAAATCAGTATGGGTTGCACAAACCCAATAAACTCACTCCATGCCCCAATGAACTCACATTACTGTAACAAAACGTATGTGTGTATGTTCAGAGCCACATGAATACATTATAAAGATCTAAACAAATCACTTGTCCTGCCTACCCAAAACAATGACCGGATACCTGCTACCAATAGTTTTTACCTTGGAGCATTTGGATGCTCCTATAGTGGATGAACTAAACATGGAATGTGGTAACCCATATTTAAAATGTGTCGCTCTTTAAAAGATGGCTATCTCAAGTCTACTAGCAATGCAAGTGGCAGTAGATAGACATCAGTGTACTTTAATAGAAATCATAGCACCTATGTGCAGTATTAGTTAGTAGTTCCTATAAAGTCAAGCTGGTGTGCCAAAGGCAGCAAGTTAGCCAAGACATTACTAGGAATCAGGCAAAAAGGGATATATGCAAAATATGAATGAAGCCTTCATATCAGCAAATAATGTTTTGTTTTGAATATATGTATTAAAGGAAAGCTATGCCCCCAAAATGAATACTTAAGCATAAGATAGTTTACATCATATTAAGGGGAATATTAAAGAATCTTACTGAACTGGTATATATATTAAATATTTTATATTTTATGATATGGTGTGCTGCCTCAGAGATCACCTGACCAGAAATACTGCAAAAAACAGAATTTTGTCCGATAATTGGCTCATGTGACCTAACATGTAAAGTTTGTTTGGGTGCACTGTGAATCCTAGGTTTCCAGAGGGCGGCCCTTTTAAAATGGCAATTTTCTATTTAGGATTAGGGATGTAGCGAACGTCGGAAAAAAAGTTCGCGAACATATTCGCGAACTTGCGCAAAAATGCGAGCGGTTCGCGAACGGTTCGCGAACCCCATAGACTTCAATGGGAAGGCGAACTTTAACATCTAAAAAAGACATTTCTGGCCAGAAAAATGATTTTAAAGTTGTTTAAAGGGTGCAACGACCTGGACAGTGGCATGCCAGAGGGGGATCAAGGGCAAAAATGTATCTGAAAAATCTGCCTGTGTGTGCTTGGAAGAGATAGTGTAGGGGGAGAGCTGTTAGTGATTTCAGGGACAGATGATAGTAAGTTTGCTGGCTAGTAATCTGCTTGATACTGCTCTGTATTGGAACAAAAAAATAAATAAAAGCAGTCCTTACAAGGACTACTGTTATTGCAGCAGTCAGCAGATGAGATCAGAAGCAGGACAGCTGCCCACTGCAGCTACATACAGAGCACTGCAGTAGAAGGTAGATTACTAGCCAGCAAAGCTACCTAAGCTTAAATGTCCCTCAAACCCCTGCAGACTTCTGTCCCTCCAATAACAGAGCAGTATCAAAACGATTACTAGCCAGCAAACTTTCAACTGTCCCTGAAATCACTAACAGGCAGCAGCTCTCTCCCTACACTATCTCTTCAGCACACACAGGCAGAGTGAAAAAAAGCTGCAGGGCTTCGGTTTTTATAGGGAAGGGGAGTGGTCCAGGGGAGAGCTTCCTGATTGGCTGCCATGTACCTGCTGGTCTGGGGTGAGAGGGCAAAAAAAAGCGCCAACAATGGCGAACCCAAAATGGCGAACGTCGCGCGACGTTCGCGAACTTCCGGCGAGCGCGAACACCCGATGTTCGCGCGAACAAGTTCGCCGGCGAACAGTTCGCGCCATCTCTATTTAGGATTACCCAATGGCACATACTACTAAAAAAAAAAGTATATTACGGTATTATGAAAATGGTTTATTTACATGAAGCAGGGCTTTACACATGAGCTGTTTTATGCAATATCTTTTTATAGAGACCTACATTGTTTGGGGTTAGGGTTTTACTTTAAATTATTGTAATAAATAACTTCAATGGTATAACCATCCCTTTAAAGGAGAACTAAAGCTTAACCAAAGAAGTAGGGCAGAAATGTAGTACATTATGGGGCAGATTTATCAAATTTATCGAATTTTGAAGTTAAAAATACTTCGAAATTTGACCATCGAATTAAAATACTTCGAATTCGGATATCGAATTCAAACTTTTTTTCATTGAATTTGGCTATTCTGCGGTCGAAGTAAAATCGAACGATCGAACGATTAAATCCTTCGAATTCTTTTTTTTTAAAGAGACAGTACTTTGATTAACGAATGGCCGAATATTCAAACTATTTCTACTTAGAATCAAAGTCGAAGTAAATTCAAAGTCGTAGTATCCTATTCGATGGTCAAAGTATCCAAAAATTGACTTCGAATTTAAAATTTTTTTACTTCGAAAATTCCCTTGAATTCACTTCGACCCTTGATAAATCTGCTCCTATGTTTTGGCCTTTCATATCAGCCCAAGGCAATCTCAGGCTTTAGCAGTGCAGACCTGTGTCATCAGTTACCTAGCTTAGGAAAGAGATCCATTCTGTTTACATTTCAGTGGTTTTGTTTTCTGTAACCAACCTTTCTTATTTTTACAGTTCTAGTGAAATCTGTAACAGGACTGAACAGACAGCAGTGCTGCAAGTGAATGTGCCATTCAACTGAATTATGTTCAACCTTGCTGTTAATCTAGTGAGACTGTTGCTTTGACCCTGAGTCTGTTTCAAGAATCCTAACTTAAAACAAGACAAAAATATAATTTCTCATAGAGAAATAATACCAGCTAGTGTCAACATGAAATTGGTATCCCTGCGGTTGACATCGTGCCAAAAGTTTAAAAAGGTTTTTATTTTGCATTTTAAACACACAACAATAAACAATACAATACAATTGTCATGGTTACTTCCTTTATCATTTCAATTTCAGTGTCACGTGGATCTATTTGGTTTCCCAACCATTGAAATATTGACCTCTTTTTGGTCATACTCTCGGGCCCTTACCTAGTTCTCCCTGCCAGGGAAAAAAAATTTAAAAAAAAGGAGCACTTTCTCTATATTTAGGTATTATTGGCTTAGCTCTGTGGCATCCAACCAGCTCCGCCACACCACTTCATATTTTTGGGGGCACCCTCTTGCCGCATAGGTAAGTTGTATCAGTGGGAGCGTTATCCTTATTAGGTTAAGCCAGCCGTGGAGTGTCGGGGGCTGGGGGGACATCCAATTCAGGAGAACACATTTCCTTGCATAGAACAGTAGAGTGCGGTATGTGATTCTCATTGCGGCCCTTGGTATGACCTCATATATTACACCTAGAAGACATACCTTGGGAGTCAGTATTTTGGGGAGTGTTGTTTTCCCCTGGATATAAGTTAGGACTTGTGACCAGAATGCTTGAATTATAGGGCATGACCAAATGAGATGCAAATAATTTGCTTCTGCCATGCTGCACTTGGGACATTGGGAAGAGTCACGTCTCTTCATACGGAACAGTAGGTTTGGGGTTAGGTGGAGTCTGTGTAGAATTTTGAATTGGATTAACTTGTCTTTGGTAGAGACCAGGTAATCATAGGCCCTATCCATTGTCTCTTCCCAATCCTCCTCCTCCAGGTCTGGGATGTCCCTAGTCCAGGTGGCCCCTGCTGTATTGAATGGAGAATTGATAGTAGATTGGAGACATGCGTAGAGCATGGTGACTAGTTTCTTTGTTGAGGGAGCCCTTAGGGTTGATTCTATTTTTGTAATTGTGAGGGGAATATTGTTTCCCTGTAGTTGTGTTTGTAGTGCTTGTCTCAGTTGATAGTAGGAGAACCAGGGGAGGAACTGGTGGGTTTGAGTATGTTTTATCTCGTTCCTGGGGAGAATTTTACATCGTGCCAAAAGTAGTTGAAAGTGTAACACCGCAATCACATAACACTGATCTCTGCCTTACAAATATTCACCTCCACCCCTTTACCAACTCCAAGATATGTGACTGGTGAGAAAATGTATAGTTACACTTCACAGTAATGGCCGAACAACCGAAACAAAGGTGCTCCAAATGCATAGAGGCAGAATATTATTATGTTGGCTTTGAAAAAGCCAACATCTTGATCTACTAGTTCAGCTCGTTCTTATTCTTATTCTTATTATTATTATTAGCGCCCCCCGGTTTTCTAAACGCTACTCCTCCTACAGTTTTAGGGGTACAAGCGCCAAACTTTCCACACCTATTCGCCTTATAGCAAAGTACGTTGCTTGTGCTTTAGTAAGCGATCCCACCCACTGCGCCCGTGCGGCGGACCACGAAGACGCCTTTTTTCGTATTGACTTTGACAGGGAAAATTTTCAAATCGCTGCCGCTCGTACAGTTTTGAAGCTACACTCCCCAAATCCGGACCGCATATTGTTGGTGCCACTCCGAATAAAAATATGTATTTTAGGGGGGCACCCCAAAGTGGGCGGAGCTCCCAACAGCCAATGAAATTTTAGCAATTTTCTAAACGCTACTCCTCCCAGAGTTTTAGGAGTACAATTATGAAACTTTGCACACTTGTTGGGCTCATACCCGAATAGGTTGCTTGTGCTCTGTTAAGCAATCCCACCCTCCGTGGCCCTGTGGCGGCCCCCCAAAGACCCCATTTTTTCCCATAGACTTTCATTGGAAAATTTGAAACTTTTGCCACTCGTACAGCATTAAAGTTACACTCACCAAACTTGGGTCACTTAGTCATGGGGTCAACCTGAAAAGTTCTGTCACATTTTGGGGACTCCAAAAAGTGGGCGGAGCAACAAACAGCCAATCAGATTTTCCCTATTGACTTCAATGAGAAAATGTCAAACACTGTCATTCCCACAGTGTTAAAGCCAGAGACCCCAAACTTGCCACCATGGGTCACTGGGGTTAGAATTTGGAAAAGTGGGCGGAGTCTACCACAGCCAATCAAATATTAGCCATTTGTTTCAATGGGAAAAGTTAAAACTGTCGCCGCTCTTAGATTGTTCATGGGAGGGTCCTCAAACTTGGCACAGTTGGTCACTGGAGGACCGGGATCAAAATCTGGAAAAGTGGGTGGAGCCAAAAACAACCAATCAGATTTCTTTGATGATTTCAATGGGAAAAATTAAAATTGCTGCCATTTGCACATTATTGCTGTCATGGACCTCGAATATCACAAATGTGGTCACTGGGTGTTTGGGTGGAGCCACCAACAACCAATCAAATGTCATTCATTGATTTTCAAGAGAAAAACATAAAACTGCTGCCATTTTTACAGGTTTAATGTCATGATTCCGAAACCTTAAAGTGTTAGTCACTTGGTGACTCTGGTTCAGAATTAGGAAAAAAAGGGGGCGGGGCAACAACAGCCAATCGGACTTCAGCCATTAACCTTAATGAAAAACGCTAAATTGCTGCTATTATTATGGCGTCCATGCCAAGTGTCCCAAACTCAGCACAATTACTCACTGGGTGACTGTGGTCAAAATTTAGGAAAAGTGGGCGGAGCCAATAACAGCCAATCAGATTTTACCTATTGACTTCAATGTAAAAGTTTCAAATACTACCATTCTCACAGTTTTAAAGCCAGAGGCCCCAAACTTGGTACAGACCATGACTGGGTGACTAATTGGTGCCCCCCCCCCAAAAAAAAGTGCATTAAGTTCCCATTATACCACCAAAATGCTTATTAATGTTCTTCCTTAGAAGAAGGGGTCCCCGGTTTTGATGAAGGTGCTATCAATACCTATACATGAATATTTTTAGGAAACAAAGACTGACAAACAGGATAAAGGTTTTCTTTAGGTTTTTTATTTATTTGTAAAATTATTTACATTGAGATTCCATTGGTTTTACAAGTGCCTGATGCAGGTAAAGAAAATACAATTAAGATGTTTTAGGTCAAAGACTTTATAAAGTCATGCTATAAAAGGGAGTTTTCATTCTATGCGGCAAATTCACTATGCGCCGAAGCGCCGAAGCGCTAGCGTCAATTCGCTAGCGTTGGGCATTTTCGTTACTTCTCAAATTCACTAACGGACGCTGGCGTAAATTCGCTAGTGTAACTTCGCACCCTTACGTCTGGCGAATTTGTGCAACGGACGTAACTACGCAAATTCACTAACGCGCACATTGTTCTGAACGCTAACTTTTACGCTAGACTTCCTTCGCCACCTCAGACCAGGCGAAATGCAATAGAGTAGATAGGGATTTCTTCAAACAAAGTTAAAAATTTTTCTAAGTCCCAAAAAATGCTGGCGTTTTTTCTATATTATGGGTGATAGGCTGAAAAAGATTGAAAAGTTTTTTTGAGGCTCCCCTCCTTCCCCCCTACATTTCCTAACTCATGGCAACTTAACTATACAGTGGGCACATGTGTAGGGCAAAATAAAAATTTTATTTGATGTTTTGAAGGTTTCCCAGCCATTTGTAGTTCTGCTACATATTCCTCCATTGAAATTTGAATTTGGCGCCGTATGCAAATTAACCATCACTAGCGTAACTTCACTTCGCTTAGCGAATCAATGCTAGCACAACTTCGCAACCTTACGCTACCCCTGAGCGAAACTTCGGATTTTAGTGAATTTGCGAAGCACTGGCGAAACTACGCCTGGTGAAGTGCGGCGAAGTTACGCCTGGTGCAACTACGAAACTTAGTGAATGTCCCACTATGTCTTTTCTGAAATTTGCATTATTTCTCTGAAAGTTTAGACCTTCCTTCTCTTATTTGAAGGACCGTCTTCAGACTCTGAAATTTTAATAAATTCTCCTCCACATTTCCTCTTGTGTGCCTTGGTAGCTGGTGGACGGTTCATAATCCTTGTTACTAATTCCCCACAGGGGCCATTGCACTCCCACCAATGACACTTCAGTAGCTCATATTCATCCTTAAAATCAGGGTAGGCCTATAGAAAAATAAGAAAAGAGCAAGGGGAATCATGTTTAATAGAGTAATAGAATTAACAGATTGCTTCTAATATAGCAATAAATACAGTGTGTTTAACCACTTACCACAATATTTGCACCAGTCAGTCTATTAATACGCCTCTTATGGTAGTGAAAGGTTGGTCCATGGCTTCTATCCTTTGATTTACTTAAAAACTGATGTATGTGTATCATTTCATGCAGGAGGATCTGTAGAGTACAGAAAGATTCAGTTAAATCGGTTATTACAAGTTTCTAATGTAAATAAATTGGCTGAGCGATTGGAAGTCTTTACAGCTGAAGTTGGTGTCACAAAAATATATATTGCAAATATACCTTGGAGAATAAAGGCATAAGAAATACTTACTTCTACTGTAGTCCTCCTTGGCCTTAAATCAAGAAGAGGCTTATTTAGGCGAATTTTCATCTTCCCTGTACTGGTCTCTAGGGCAAATCCAGACATTCTGCAAAACAAAATGTGAATCTTTAATACTCAGATTACATTATATATTGCTTTTTATTAAATGCTCTATAAACTATATCAGTGAAAATATCTATAATGGTAAAGTACAAACTTGAAGTTTAATTCAAGACTTACTCAGAAATTCTGTAACTCCATTTCAGATCAGGTTCAGGCAACTTTCCCCTAAAGAATTTAACATTAAATTCCTTATATAGGGCATGAATGTCTGGTTTGGGATCCAAAGTCTCCCATTGTGGATCTATAACTGAAAGTTCCTCATGAATTGGATTGGTCATTCTATTAGAGTAATCTCGAGATCTTGTATTTATTTGATGTTGTGAAAATCTAGTAGATGTAGATGTATCTATATCACTGATGTTGTGAAAATCTAGTAGATGTAGATGTATCTATATCAATGATGTTGTCGCTTCAAAATGTTGATAAAGAGTGATCGTTTCTCAGCTACAACTAATAGTTCTAGATTCAGGTACATTGTGATGTCATCAATGTGTGGAGCAACAACAATGAATTTGCTTTGTGATGTCATCACTATGGAGCAGCAACAATGGATGTGCTGGTGCATTGTGATGTCATACGTTTGTTTAGTGAGAGCAGTGAGTTTGTTTACTGCAGCCTTCTGTAGTTGTGAAAATTAAGTCGATTTTAGAGATACTGATACCAGAAATTAAACCATTTTTAACATCTATCATAACATACAGTTGACATGCTAGTTATAATTCTGCCCCGACGACCCCTTTTTTCCCATTGACTTTGACAGGGAAAAATTTCAAATCGCCGCCACTCGTACAGTTTTGAAGATACAGTCCCCAAACTCGGACCACATATTGTTGATGTCACCCCGAATAAAAATAAGTATTTTGGGGGGGCACCCCAAAGTGGGCGGAGCTACCAACGCCCAATGAAAATTTAGCAATTTTCTATACGCTACTCCTCCCAGAGGTTTAGGAGTACAATTATGATACTTTGCACACTTGTTCGGCTCATACCCGAATAGGTTGCTTGTGCTTTGTTAAGCGATCCCACCCTCCGTGCCCCTGTGGCGACCCCCCGACGACCCCATTTTTCCCCATAGACTTTCATTGGAAAAATTGAAACTTTTGCCACTTGTACAGCTTTGAAGTTACACTCACCAAACTTGGGTCATTTAGTCATGAGGTGAAGCTGAAAAATTCTGTCCTATTTTGGGGACCCACCCCGCCCCTGTGGCGACCCCCCGACGACCCCTTTTTTCCCATTGAGATTGACAGGGAAAAATTTCAAATCGCTGCCACTTGTACAGTTTTGAAGATACAGTCCCCAAACTCGGACCACATATAGTTGATGTCACCCCGAATAAAAATAAGTATTTTGGGGGGGCACCCCAAAGTGGGCGGAGCTAACAACGCCCAATGAAAATTGAGCAATTTTCTAAACGCTACTCCTCCCAGAGTTTTAGGAGTACAATTATGAAACTTTGCACACTTGTTCGACTCATACTCAAATAGGTTGCTTGTGCTTTGTTAAGCGATCCCAACCTCCGTGCCCCTGTGGCGACCCCCCGACGACCCCTTTTCTCCCCATAGACTTTCATTGGAAAACTTGAAACTTTTGCCACTTGTACAGCTTTGAAGTTACACTCACCAAACTTGGCTCATTTAGTCATGGGGTGAAGCTGAAAAATCCTGTCCTATTTTGGGGACCCAAAAAAGTGGGCGGAGCCGCAAACAACCAATCAGATTTTCCCTATTGACTTCAAGGAGAAAATGTAAACAGCTGTAATTCTCACAGTATTAAAGCTAGAGCTCTCCCAAACTTGGCACCGTGGGTCACTGGGTGACTCGGCTAAAATTTACCTAAAGTGGGCGGAGTCTACAACAGCCAATCAAATAAATAGGAAAATGTTAAACTGCTGCCGCTCTTAGACGGTTAATGGCAGGGTCCTCAAACTTGGCACAGTTGGTCACTGGGGGACTGGGATTAAAATTAAGAAAAGTGGGTGGAGCCAAAACCAACCAATCAGATTTCTTTGATTGATTTTAATGGGAACAATTATGAAGGCTGCCATTCTCACAGTATTGATGTCAGGGACCTTGAATATCACAAATGTGGCCGCTGGGGGTTTCCACTTCAAGTTTAGAAAAAGTGGGCGGAGCCACCAACAACCAATCGAATTTCATTCATTGATTTTCACTAGAAAAAAATAAAAATGCTGCCATTTTTACACATTAAATGACAGCATTCACAAACTTTGAAATGTTAGTCACTGAGTGACTGTGGTTCATAATTAGGAAAAAAAGGGGCGGGGCAACAACAACCAATCAGATTTCAGCCATTGACCTTAAAGAAAAATGATAAACTGCTGCTATTATCACAGTTTAAATGCAAGGTGTACCAAACTTGACTCAATTACTCACTGGGTGACTGCGGTCAAAATTTAGGAAAAGTGGGTGGAGCCAAAAACAGCCAATCAGTTTTCACCTCTTGACTTTAATGTAAAATTTTGTATTACCGCCGTTCTCACAGTTTTAAAACCGGAGGCCCCAAACTTGGCACTGACCATGACTAGGTAACTGGGGTTAAAATTCAGAAAACTGGGCGGAGCTTAAGACAGCCAATCACATTTTACCAAACGCTATTCAATGGGAATATTTAAATTCCTGTCAATCTTACACTGTTAATGTAAGAGTGCTCAAACTTGGTCCATTTGGTGAAGGGGTGACTGGGATGCAAATTTTTAAAAGTGGGCGGAGCCACAAATAGCCAGTTTGTTTGAATGGATTTCAATGGTAAAATTGGATTGGCTTTAAATTTCACCGTTTTAATCCGGATTCTACCGACTTTGTGTACTCTCTAGGCACCGGGGGCGACTGGGCAAGACACCTATAGCGTTTCATAGCCAACATCCCGTGGTTTCTTCAGAAACGACACCCTCTAGTGTTGGCTTTATTATTAGCGCCCCCCGGTTTTCTAAACGCTACTCCTCCTACAGTTTTAGGGGTACAAGCGCCAAACTTTCCACACCTATTCGCCTTATAGCAAAGTACATTGCTTGTGCTTTAGTAAGCGATCCCACCCACTGCGCCCGTGCGGCGGACCACCGAAGACGCCTTTTTTCGTATTGACTTTGACAGGGAAAATTTTCAAATCGCTGCCGCTCGTACAGTTTTGAAGCTACACTCCCCAAACTCGGACCGCATATTGTTGGTGCCACCCCGAATAAAAATATGTATTTTTGGGGGGCACTCCAAAGTGGGCGGAGCTCCCAACAGCCAATGAAATTTTAGCAATTTTCTAAACGCTACTCCTCCCAGAGTTTTAGGAGTACAATTATGAAACTTTGCACACTTGTTGGGCTCATACCCGAATAGGTTGCTTGTGCTCTGTTAAGCAATCCCACCCTCCGTGGCCCTGTGGCGGCCCCCCAAAGACCCCATTTTTTCCCATAGACTTTCATTGGAAAATTTGAAACTTTTGCCACTCGTACAGCATTAAAGTTACACTCACCAAACTTGGGTCACTTAGTCATGGGGTCAACCTGAAAAGTTCTGTCACATTTTGGGGACTCCAAAAAGTGGGTGGAGCAACAAACAGCCAATCAGATTTTCCCTATTGACTTCAATGAGAAAATGTCAAACACTGTCATTCCCACAGTGTTAAAGCCAGAGACCCCAAACTTGCCACCATGGGTCACTGGGGTTAGAATTTGGAAAAGTGGGCGGAGTCTACCACAGCCAATCAAATATTAGCCATTTGTTTCAATGGGAAAAGTTAAAACTGTCGCCGCTCTTAGATTGTTCATGGGAGGGTCCTCAAACTTGGCACAGTTGGTCACTGGAGGACCGGGATCAAAATCTGGAAAAGTGGGTGGAGCCAAAAACAACCAATCAGATTTCTTTGATGATTTCAATGGGAAAAATTAAAATTGCTGCCATTTGCACATTATTGCTGTCATGGACCTCGAATATCACAAATGTGGTCACTGGGTGTTTGCACTTCAAAGTTAGGAAAAGTGGGTGGAGCCACCAACAACCAATCAAATGTCATTCATTGATTTTCAAGAGAAAAACATAAAACTGCTGCCATTTTTACAGGTTTAATGTCATGATTCCGAAACCTTAAAGTGTTAGTCCCTTGGTGACTCTGGTTCAGAATTAGGAAAAAAAGGGGGCGGGGCAACAACAGCCAATCGGACTTCAGCCATTAACCTTAATGAAAAACGCCAAATTGCTGCTATTATTATGGCGTCCATGCCAAGTGTCCCAAACTCAGCACAATTACTCACTGGGTGACTGTGGTCAAAATTAGGAAAAGTGGGCGGAGCCAATAACAGCCAATCAGATTTTACCTATTGACTTCAATGTAAAAGTTTCAAATACTACCATTCTCACAGTTTTAAAGCCAGAGGCCCCAAACTTGGTACAGACCATGACTGGGTGACTAATTGGTGCCCCCCCCCCAAAAAAAAGTGCATTAAGTTCCCATTATACCACCAAAATGCTTATTAATGTTCTTCCTTAGAAGAAGGGGTCCCCGGTTTTGATGAAGGTGCTATCAATACCTATACATGAATATTTTTAGGAAACAAAGACTGACAAACAGGATAAAGGTTTTCTTTAGGTTTTTTATTTATTTGTAAAATTATTTACATTGAGATTCCATTGGTTTTACAAGTGCCTGATGCAGTTAAAGAAAATACAATTAAGATGTTTTAGGTCAAAGACTTTATAAAGTCATGCTATAAAAGGGAGTTTTCATTCTATGCGGCAAATTCACTATGCGCCGAAGCGCCGAAGCGCCGAAGCGCTAGCGTCAATTCGCTAGCGTTGGGCATTTTCGTTACTTCTCAAATTCACTAATGGATGCTGGCGTAACTTCGCTAGTGTAACTTCGCACCCTTACGCCTGGCGAATTTGTGCAACGGACGTAACTACGCAAATTCACTAACGCGCGCATTGTTCTGAACGCTAACTTTTACGCTAGACTTCCTTCGCCACCTCAGACCAGGCGAAATGCAATAGAGTAGATAGGGATTTCTTCAAACAAAGTTAAAAATTTTTCTAAGTCCCAAAAAATGCTGGCGTTTTTTCTATATTATGGGTGATAGGCTGAAAAAGATTGAAAAGTTTTTTTGAGGCTCCCCTCCTTCCCCCCTTCATTTCCTAA
The DNA here is from genome assembly GCA_038501925.1 of Xenopus petersii. Taxonomy (NCBI): domain Eukaryota; kingdom Metazoa; phylum Chordata; class Amphibia; order Anura; family Pipidae; genus Xenopus; species Xenopus petersii. The sequence goes on along the minus strand of CM076681.1, from coordinate 37,308,002 downwards.
CTCATGGCAACTTAACTATACAGTGGGCACATGTGTAGGGCAAAATAAAAATTTTATTTGATGTTTTGAAGGTTTCCCAGCCATTTGTAGTTCTGCTACATATTCCTCCATTGAAATTTGAATTTGGCGCCGTATGCAAATTAACCATCACTAGCGTAACTTCACTTCGCTTAGCGAATCAATGCTAGCACAACTTCGCAACCTTACGCTACCCCTGAGCAAAACTTCGGATTTTAGTGAATTTGCGAAGCACTGGCGAAACTACGCCTGGTGAAGTGCGGCGAAGTTACGCCTGGTGCAACTACGAAACTTAGTGAATGTCCCACTATGTCTTTTCTGAAATTTGCATTATTTCTCTGAAAGTTTAGACCTTCCTTCTCTTATTTGAAGGACCGTCTTCAGACTCTGAAATTTTAATAAATTCTCCTCCACATTTCCTCTTGTGTGCCTTGGTAGCTGGTGGACGGTTCATAATCCTTGTTACTAATTCCCCACAGGGGCCATTGCACTCCCACCAATGACACTTCAGTAGGTCATATTCATCCTTAAAATCAGGGTAGGCCTATAGAAAAATAAGAAAAGGGCAAGGGGAATCATGTTTAATAGAGTAATAGAATTAACAGATTGCTTCTAATATAGCAATAAATACAGTGTGTTTAACCACTTACCACAATATTTGCACCAGTCAGTCTATTAATACGTCTCTTATGGTAGTGAAAGGTTGGTCCATGGCTTCTATCCTTTGATTTACTTAAAAACTGATGTATGTGTATCATTTCATGCAGGAGGATCTGTAGAGTACAGAAAGATTCAGTTAAATCGGTTATTACAAGTTTCTAATGTAAATAAATTGGCTGAGCGATTGGAAGTCTTTACAGCTGAAGTTGGTGTCACAAAAATATATATTGCAAATATACCTTGGAGAATAAAGGCATAAGAAATACTTACTTCTACTGTAGTCCTCCTTGGCCTTAAATCAAGAAGAGGCTTATTTAGGCGAATTTTCATCTTCCCTGTACTGGTCTCTAGGGCAAATCCAGACATTCTGCAAAACAAAATGTGAATCTTTAATACTCAGATTACATTATATATTGCTTTTTATTAAATGCTCTATAAACTATATCAGTGAAAATATCTATAATGGTAAAGTACAAACTTGAAGTTTAATTCAAGACTTACTCAGAAATTCTGTAACTCCATTTCAGATCAGGTTCAGGCAACTTTCCCCTAAAGAATTTAACATTAAATTCCTTATATAGGGCATGAATGTCTGGTTTGGGATCCAAAGTCTCCCATTGTGGATCTATAACTGAAAGTTCCTCATGAATTGGATTGGTCATTCTATTAGAGTAATCTCGAGATCTTGTATTTATTTGATGTTGTGAAAATCTAGTAGATGTAGATGTATCTATATCACTGATGTTGTGAAAATCTAGTAGATGTAGATGTATCTATATCAATGATGTTGTCGCTTCAAAATGTTGATAAAGAGTGATCGTTTCTCAGCTACAACTAATAGTTCTAGATTCAGGTACATTGTGATGTCATCAATGTGTGGAGCAACAACAATGAATTTGCTTTGTGATGTCATCACTATGGAGCAGCAACAATGGATGTGCTGGTGCATTGTGATGTCATACGTTTGTTTAGTGAGAGCAGTGAGTTTGTTTACTGCAGCCTTCTGTAGTTGTGAAAATTAAGTCGATTTTAGAGATACTGATACCAGAAATTAAACCATTTTTAACATCTATCATAACATACAGTTGACATGCTAGTTATAATTCTGCCCCGACGACCCCTTTTTTCCCATTGACTTTGACAGGGAAAAATTTCAAATCGCCGCCACTCGTACAGTTTTGAAGATACAGTCCCCAAACTCGGACCACATATTGTTGATGTCACCCCGAATAAAAATAAGTATTTTGGGGGGGCACCCCAAAGTGGGCGGAGCTACCAACGCCCAATGAAAATTTAGCAATTTTCTATACGCTACTCCTCCCAGAGGTTTAGGAGTACAATTATGATACTTTGCACACTTGTTCGGCTCATACCCGAATAGGTTGCTTGTGCTTTGTTAAGCGATCCCACCCTCCGTGCCCCTGTGGCGACCCCCCGACGACCCCATTTTTCCCCATAGACTTTCATTGGAAAAATTGAAACTTTTGCCACTTGTACAGCTTTGAAGTTACACTCACCAAACTTGGGTCATTTAGTCATGAGGTGAAGCTGAAAAATTCTGTCCTATTTTGGGGACCCACCCCGCCCCTGTGGCGACCCCCCGACGACCCCTTTTTTCCCATTGAGATTGACAGGGAAAAATTTCAAATCGCTGCCACTTGTACAGTTTTGAAGATACAGTCCCCAAACTCGGACCACATATAGTTGATGTCACCCCGAATAAAAATAAGTATTTTGGGGGGGCACCCCAAAGTGGGCGGAGCTAACAACGCCCAATGAAAATTGAGCAATTTTCTAAACGCTACTCCTCCCAGAGTTTTAGGAGTACAATTATGAAACTTTGCACACTTGTTCGACTCATACTCAAATAGGTTGCTTGTGCTTTGTTAAGCGATCCCAACCTCCGTGCCCCTGTGGCGACCCCCCGACGACCCCTTTTCTCCCCATAGACTTTCATTGGAAAACTTGAAACTTTTGCCACTTGTACAGCTTTGAAGTTACACTCACCAAACTTGGCTCATTTAGTCATGGGGTGAAGCTGAAAAATCCTGTCCTATTTTGGGGACCCAAAAAAGTGGGCGGAGCCGCAAACAACCAATCAGATTTTCCCTATTGACTTCAAGGAGAAAATGTAAACAGCTGTAATTCTCACAGTATTAAAGCTAGAGCTCTCCCAAACTTGGCACCGTGGGTCACTGGGTGACTCGGCTAAAATTTACCTAAAGTGGGCGGAGTCTACAACAGCCAATCAAATAAATAGGAAAATGTTAAACTGCTGCCGCTCTTAGACGGTTAATGGCAGGGTCCTCAAACTTGGCACAGTTGGTCACTGGGGGACTGGGATTAAAATTAAGAAAAGTGGGTGGAGCCAAAACCAACCAATCAGATTTCTTTGATTGATTTTAATGGGAACAATTATGAAGGCTGCCATTCTCACAGTATTGATGTCAGGGACCTTGAATATCACAAATGTGGCCGCTGGGGGTTTCCACTTCAAGTTTAGAAAAAGTGGGCGGAGCCACCAACAACCAATCGAATTTCATTCATTGATTTTCACTAGAAAAAAATAAAAATGCTGCCATTTTTACACATTAAATGACAGCATTCACAAACTTTGAAATGTTAGTCACTGAGTGACTGTGGTTCATAATTAGGAAAAAAAGGGGCGGGGCAACAACAACCAATCAGATTTCAGCCATTGACCTTAAAGAAAAATGATAAACTGCTGCTATTATCACAGTTTAAATGCAAGGTGTACCAAACTTGACTCAATTACTCACTGGGTGACTGCGGTCAAAATTTAGGAAAAGTGGGTGGAGCCAAAAACAGCCAATCAGTTTTCACCTCTTGACTTTAATGTAAAATTTTGTATTACCGCCGTTCTCACAGTTTTAAAACCGGAGGCCCCAAACTTGGCACTGACCATGACTAGGTAACTGGGGTTAAAATTCAGAAAACTGGGCGGAGCTTAAGACAGCCAATCACATTTTACCAAACGCTATTCAATGGGAATATTTAAATTCCTGTCAATCTTACACTGTTAATGTAAGAGTGCTCAAACTTGGTCCATTTGGTGAAGGGGTGACTGGGATGCAAATTTTTAAAAGTGGGCGGAGCCACAAATAGCCAGTTTGTTTGAATGGATTTCAATGGTAAAATTGGATTGGCTTTAAATTTCACCGTTTTAATCCGGATTCTACCGACTTTGTGTACTCTCTAGGCACCGGGGGCGACTGGGCAAGACACCTATAGCGTTTCATAGCCAACATCCCGTGGTTTCTTCAGAAACGACACCCTCTAGTGTTGGCTTTATTATTAGCGCCCCCCGGTTTTCTAAACGCTACTCCTCCTACAGTTTTAGGGGTACAAGCGCCAAACTTTCCACACCTATTCGCCTTATAGCAAAGTACATTGCTTGTGCTTTAGTAAGCGATCCCACCCACTGCGCCCGTGCGGCGGACCACCGAAGACGCCTTTTTTCGTATTGACTTTGACAGGGAAAATTTTCAAATCGCTGCCGCTCGTACAGTTTTGAAGCTACACTCCCCAAACTCGGACCGCATATTGTTGGTGCCACCCCGAATAAAAATATGTATTTTTGGGGGGCACTCCAAAGTGGGCGGAGCTCCCAACAGCCAATGAAATTTTAGCAATTTTCTAAACGCTACTCCTCCCAGAGTTTTAGGAGTACAATTATGAAACTTTGCACACTTGTTGGGCTCATACCCGAATAGGTTGCTTGTGCTCTGTTAAGCAATCCCACCCTCCGTGGCCCTGTGGCGGCCCCCCAAAGACCCCATTTTTTCCCATAGACTTTCATTGGAAAATTTGAAACTTTTGCCACTCGTACAGCATTAAAGTTACACTCACCAAACTTGGGTCACTTAGTCATGGGGTCAACCTGAAAAGTTCTGTCACATTTTGGGGACTCCAAAAAGTGGGTGGAGCAACAAACAGCCAATCAGATTTTCCCTATTGACTTCAATGAGAAAATGTCAAACACTGTCATTCCCACAGTGTTAAAGCCAGAGACCCCAAACTTGCCACCATGGGTCACTGGGGTTAGAATTTGGAAAAGTGGGCGGAGTCTACCACAGCCAATCAAATATTAGCCATTTGTTTCAATGGGAAAAGTTAAAACTGTCGCCGCTCTTAGATTGTTCATGGGAGGGTCCTCAAACTTGGCACAGTTGGTCACTGGAGGACCGGGATCAAAATCTGGAAAAGTGGGTGGAGCCAAAAACAACCAATCAGATTTCTTTGATGATTTCAATGGGAAAAATTAAAATTGCTGCCATTTGCACATTATTGCTGTCATGGACCTCGAATATCACAAATGTGGTCACTGGGTGTTTGCACTTCAAAGTTAGGAAAAGTGGGTGGAGCCACCAACAACCAATCAAATGTCATTCATTGATTTTCAAGAGAAAAACATAAAACTGCTGCCATTTTTACAGGTTTAATGTCATGATTCCGAAACCTTAAAGTGTTAGTCCCTTGGTGACTCTGGTTCAGAATTAGGAAAAAAAGGGGGCGGGGCAACAACAGCCAATCGGACTTCAGCCATTAACCTTAATGAAAAACGCCAAATTGCTGCTATTATTATGGCGTCCATGCCAAGTGTCCCAAACTCAGCACAATTACTCACTGGGTGACTGTGGTCAAAATTAGGAAAAGTGGGCGGAGCCAATAACAGCCAATCAGATTTTACCTATTGACTTCAATGTAAAAGTTTCAAATACTACCATTCTCACAGTTTTAAAGCCAGAGGCCCCAAACTTGGTACAGACCATGACTGGGTGACTAATTGGTGCCCCCCCCCAAAAAAAAGTGCATTAAGTTCCCATTATACCACCAAAATGCTTATTAATGTTCTTCCTTAGAAGAAGGGGTCCCCGGTTTTGATGAAGGTGCTATCAATACCTATACATGAATATTTTTAGGAAACAAAGACTGACAAACAGGATAAAGGTTTTCTTTAGGTTTTTTATTTATTTGTAAAATTATTTACATTGAGATTCCATTGGTTTTACAAGTGCCTGATGCAGTTAAAGAAAATACAATTAAGATGTTTTAGGTCAAAGACTTTATAAAGTCATGCTATAAAAGGGAGTTTTCATTCTATGCGGCAAATTCACTATGCGCCGAAGCGCCGAAGCGCTAGCGTCAATTCACTAGCGTTGGGCATTTTCGTTACTTCTCAAATTCACTAATGGATGCTGGCGTAACTTCGCTAGTGTAACTTCGCACCCTTACGCCTGGCGAATTTGTGCAACGGACGTAACTACGCAAATTCACTAACGCGCGCATTGTTCTGAACGCTAACTTTTACGCTAGACTTCCTTCGCCACCTCAGACCAGGCGAAATGCAATAGAGTAGATAGGGATTTCTTCAAACAAAGTTAAAAATTTTTCTAAGTCCCAAAAAATGCTGGCGTTTTTTCTATATTATGGGTGATAGGCTGAAAAAGATTGAAAAGTTTTTTTGAGGCTCCCCTCCTTCCCCCCTTCATTTCCTAACTCATGGCAACTTAACTATACAGTGGGCACATGTGTAGGGCAAAATAAAAATTTTATTTGATGTTTTGAAGGTTTCCCAGCCATTTGTAGTTCTGCTACATATTCCTCCATTGAAATTTGAATTTGGCGCCGTATGCAAATTAACCATCACTAGCGTAACTTCACTTCGCTTAGCGAATCAATGCTAGCACAACTTCGCAACCTTACGCTACCCCTGAGCAAAACTTCGGATTTTAGTGAATTTGCGAAGCACTGGCGAAACTACGCCTGGTGAAGTGCGGCGAAGTTACGCCTGGTGCAACTACGAAACTTAGTGAATGTCCCACTATGTCTTTTCTGAAATTTGCATTATTTCTCTGAAAGTTTAGACCTTCCTTCTCTTATTTGAAGGACCGTCTTCAGACTCTGAAATTTTAATAAATTCTCCTCCACATTTCCTCTTGTGTGCCTTGGTAGCTGGTGGACGGTTCATAATCCTTGTTACTAATTCCCCACAGGGGCCATTGCACTCCCACCAATGACACTTCAGTAGGTCATATTCATCCTTAAAATCAGGGTAGGCCTATAGAAAAATAAGAAAAGGGCAAGGGGAATCATGTTTAATAGAGTAATAGAATTAACAGATTGCTTCTAATATAGCAATAAATACAGTGTGTTTAACCACTTACCACAATATTTGCACCAGTCAGTCTATTAATACGTCTCTTATGGTAGTGAAAGGTTGGTCCATGGCTTCTATCCTTTGATTTACTTAAAAACTGATGTATGTGTATCATTTCATGCAGGAGGATCTGTAGAGTACAGAAAGATTCAGTTAAATCGGTTATTACAAGTTTCTAATGTAAATAAATTGGCTGAGCGATTGGAAGTCTTTACAGCTGAAGTTGGTGTCACAAAAATATATATTGCAAATATACCTTGGAGAATAAAGGCATAAGAAATACTTACTTCTACTGTAGTCCTCCTTGGCCTTAAATCAAGAAGAGGCTTATTTAGGCGAATTTTCATCTTCCCTGTACTGGTCTCTAGGGCAAATCCAGACATTCTGCAAAACAAAATGTGAATCTTTAATACTCAGATTACATTATATATTGCTTTTTATTAAATGCTCTATAAACTATATCAGTGAAAATATCTATAATGGTAAAGTACAAACTTGAAGTTTAATTCAAGACTTACTCAGAAATTCTGTAACTCCATTTCAGATCAGGTTCAGGCAACTTTCCCCTAAAGAATTTAACATTAAATTCCTTATATAGGGCATGAATGTCTGGTTTGGGATCCAAAGTCTCCCATTGTGGATCTATAACTGAAAGTTCCTCATGAATTGGATTGGTCATTCTATTAGAGTAATCTCGAGATCTTGTATTTATTTGATGTTGTGAAAATCTAGTAGATGTAGATGTATCTATATCACTGATGTTGTGAAAATCTAGTAGATGTAGATGTATCTATATCAATGATGTTGTCGCTTCAAAATGTTGATAAAGAGTGATCGTTTCTCAGCTACAACTAATAGTTCTAGATTCAGGTACATTGTGATGTCATCAATGTGTGGAGCAACAACAATGAATTTGCTTTGTGATGTCATCACTATGGAGCAGCAACAATGGATGTGCTGGTGCATTGTGATGTCATACGTTTGTTTAGTGAGAGCAGTGAGTTTGTTTACTGCAGCCTTCTGTAGTTGTGAAAATTAAGTCGATTTTAGAGATACTGATACCAGAAATTAAACCATTTTTAACATCTATCATAACATACAGTTGACATGCTAGTTATAATTCTGCCCCGACGACCCCTTTTTTCCCATTGACTTTGACAGGGAAAAATTTCAAATCGCCGCCACTCGTACAGTTTTGAAGATACAGTCCCCAAACTCGGACCACATATTGTTGATGTCACCCCGAATAAAAATAAGTATTTTGGGGGGGCACCCCAAAGTGGGCGGAGCTACCAACGCCCAATGAAAATTTAGCAATTTTCTATACGCTACTCCTCCCAGAGGTTTAGGAGTACAATTATGATACTTTGCACACTTGTTCGGCTCATACCCGAATAGGTTGCTTGTGCTTTGTTAAGCGATCCCACCCTCCGTGCCCCTGTGGCGACCCCCCGACGACCCCATTTTTCCCCATAGACTTTCATTGGAAAAATTGAAACTTTTGCCACTTGTACAGCTTTGAAGTTACACTCACCAAACTTGGGTCATTTAGTCATGAGGTGAAGCTGAAAAATTCTGTCCTATTTTGGGGACCCACCCCGCCCCTGTGGCGACCCCCCGACGACCCCTTTTTTCCCATTGAGATTGACAGGGAAAAATTTCAAATCGCTGCCACTTGTACAGTTTTGAAGATACAGTCCCCAAACTCGGACCACATATAGTTGATGTCACCCCGAATAAAAATAAGTATTTTGGGGGGGCACCCCAAAGTGGGCGGAGCTAACAACGCCCAATGAAAATTGAGCAATTTTCTAAACGCTACTCCTCCCAGAGTTTTAGGAGTACAATTATGAAACTTTGCACACTTGTTCGACTCATACTCAAATAGGTTGCTTGTGCTTTGTTAAGCGATCCCAACCTCCGTGCCCCTGTGGCGACCCCCCGACGACCCCTTTTTTCCCCATAGACTTTCATTGGAAAACTTGAAACTTTTGCCACTTGTACAGCTTTGAAGTTACACTCACCAAACTTGGCTCATTTAGTCATGGGGTGAAGCTGAAAAATCCTGTCCTATTTTGGGGACCCAAAAAAGTGGGCGGAGCCGCAAACAACCAATCAGATTTTCCCTATTGACTTCAAGGAGAAAATGTAAACAGCTGTAATTCTCACAGTATTAAAGCTAGAGCTCTCCCAAACTTGGCACCGTGGGTCACTGGGTGACTCGGCTAAAATTTACCTAAAGTGGGCGGAGTCTACAACAGCCAATCAAATAAATAGGAAAATGTTAAACTGCTGCCGCTCTTAGACGGTTAATGGCAGGGTCCTCAAACTTGGCACAGTTGGTCACTGGGGGACTGGGATTAAAATTAAGAAAAGTGGGTGGAGCCAAAACCAACCAATCAGATTTCTTTGATTGATTTTAATGGGAACAATTATGAAGGCTGCCATTCTCACAGTATTGATGTCAGGGACCTTGAATATCACAAATGTGGCCGCTGGGGGTTTCCACTTCAAGTTTAGAAAAAGTGGGCGGAGCCACCAACAACCAATCGAATTTCATTCATTGATTTTCACTAGAAAAAAATAAAAATGCTGCCATTTTTACACATTAAATGACAGCATTCACAAACTTTGAAATGTTAGTCACTGAGTGACTGTGGTTCATAATTAGGAAAAAAAGGGGCGGGGCAACAACAACCAATCAGATTTCAGCCATTGACCTTAAAGAAAAATGATAAACTGCTGCTATTATCACAGTTTAAATGCAAGGTGTACCAAACTTGACTCAATTACTCACTGGGTGACTGCGGTCAAAATTTAGGAAAAGTGGGTGGAGCCAAAAACAGCCAATCAGTTTTCACCTCTTGACTTTAATGTAAAATTTTGTATTACCGCCGTTCTCACAGTTTTAAAACCGGAGGCCCCAAACTTGGCACTGACCATGACTAGGTAACTGGGGTTAAAATTCAGAAAACTGGGTGGAGCTTAAGACAGCCAATCACATTTTACCAAACGCTATTCAATGGGAATATTTAAATTCCTGTCAATCTTACACTGTTAATGTAAGAGTGCTCAAACTTGGTCCATTTGGTGAAGGGGTGACTGGGATGCAAATTTTTAAAAGTGGGCGGAGCCACAAATAGCCAGTTTGTTTGAATGGATTTCAATGGTAAAATTGGATTGGCTTTAAATTTCACCGTTTTAATCCGGATTCTACCGACTTTGTGTACTCTCTAGGCACCGGGGGCGACTGGGCAAGACACCTATAGCGTTTCATAGCCAACATCCCGTGGTTTCTTCAGAAACGACACCCTCTAGTGTTGGCTTTATTATTAGCGCCCCCCGGTTTTCTAAACGCTACTCCTCCTACAGTTTTAGGGGTACAAGCGCCAAACTTTCCACACCTATTCGCCTTATAGCAAAGTACATTGCTTGTGCTTTAGTAAGCGATCCCACCCACTGCGCCCGTGCGGCGGACCACCGAAGACGCCTTTTTTCGTATTGACTTTGACAGGGAAAATTTTCAAATCGCTGCCGCTCGTACAGTTTTGAAGCTACACTCCCCAAACTCGGACCGCATATTGTTGGTGCCACCCCGAATAAAAATATGTATTTTTGGGGGGCACTCCAAAGTGGGCGGAGCTCCCAACAGCCAATGAAATTTTAGCAATTTTCTAAACGCTACTCCTCCCAGAGTTTTAGGAGTACAATTATGAAACTTTGCACACTTGTTGGGCTCATACCCGAATAGGTTGCTTGTGCTCTGTTAAGCAATCCCACCCTCCGTGGCCCTGTGGCGGCCCCCCAAAGACCCCATTTTTTCCCATAGACTTTCATTGGAAAATTTGAAACTTTTGCCACTCGTACAGCATTAAAGTTACACTCACCAAACTTGGGTCACTTAGTCATGGGGTCAACCTGAAAAGTTCTGTCACATTTTGGGGACTCCAAAAAGTGGGTGGAGCAACAAACAGCCAATCAGATTTTCCCTATTGACTTCAATGAGAAAATGTCAAACACTGTCATTCCCACAGTGTTAAAGCCAGAGACCCCAAACTTGCCACCATGGGTCACTGGGGTTAGAATTTGGAAAAGTGGGCGGAGTCTACCACAGCCAATCAAATATTAGCCATTTGTTTCAATGGGAAAAGTTAAAACTGTCGCCGCTCTTAGATTGTTCATGGGAGGGTCCTCAAACTTGGCACAGTTGGTCACTGGAGGACCGGGATCAAAATCTGGAAAAGTGGGTGGAGCCAAAAACAACCAATCAGATTTCTTTGATGATTTCAATGGGAAAAATTAAAATTGCTGCCATTTGCACATTATTGCTGTCATGGACCTCGAATATCACAAATGTGGTCACTGGGTGTTTGCACTTCAAAGTTAGGAAAAGTGGGTGGAGCCACCAACAACCAATCAAATGTCATTCATTGATTTTCAAGAGAAAAACATAAAACTGCTGCCATTTTTACAGGTTTAATGTCATGATTCCGAAACCTTAAAGTGTTAGTCCCTTGGTGACTCTGGTTCAGAATTAGGAAAAAAAGGGGGCGGGGCAACAACAGCCAATCGGACTTCAGCCATTAACCTTAATGAAAAACGCCAAATTGCTGCTATTATTATGGCGTCCATGCCAAGTGTCCCAAACTCAGCACAATTACTCACTGGGTGACTGTGGTCAAAATTAGGAAAAGTGGGCGGAGCCAATAACAGCCAATCAGATTTTACCTATTGACTTCAATGTAAAAGTTTCAAATACTACCATTCTCACAGTTTTAAAGCCAGAGGCCCCAAACTTGGTACAGACCATGACTGGGTGACTAATTGGTGCCCCCCCCCCAAAAAAAAGTGCATTAAGTTCCCATTATACCACCAAAATGCTTATTAATGTTCTTCCTTAGAAGAAGGGGTCCCCGGTTTTGATGAAGGTGCTATCAATACCTATACATGAATATTTTTAGGAAACAAAGACTGACAAACAGGATAAAGGTTTTCTTTAGGTTTTTTATTTATTTGTAAAATTATTTACATTGAGATTCCATTGGTTTTACAAGTGCCTGATGCAGTTAAAGAAAATACAATTAAGATGTTTTAGGTCAAAGACTTTATAAAGTCATGCTATAAAAGGGAGTTTTCATTCTATGCGGCAAATTCACTATGCGCCGAAGCGCCGAAGCGCCGAAGCGCTAGCGTCAATTCGCTAGCGTTGGGCATTTTCGTTACTTCTCAAATTCACTAATGGATGCTGGCGTAACTTCGCTAGTGTAACTTCGCACCCTTACGCCTGGCGAATTTGTGCAACGGACGTAACTACGCAAATTCACTAACGCGCGCATTGTTCTGAACGCTAACTTTTACGCTAGACTTCCTTCGCCACCTCAGACCAGGCGAAATGCAGTAGAGTAGATAGGGATTTCTTCAAACAAAGTTAAAAATTTTTCTAAGTCCCAAAAAATGCTGGCGTTTTTTCTATATTATGGGTGATAGGCTGAAAAAGATTGAAAAGTTTTTTTGAGGCTCCCCTCCTTCCCCCCTTCATTTCCTAACTCATGGCAACTTAACTATACAGTGGGCACATGTGTAGGGCAAAATAAAAATTTTATTTGATGTTTTGAAGGTTTCCCAGCCATTTGTAGTTCTGCTACATATTCCTCCATTGAAATTTGAATTTGGCGCCGTATGCAAATTAACCATCACTAGCGTAACTTCACTTCGCTTAGCGAATCAATGCTAGCACAACTTCGCAACCTTACGCTACCCCTGAGCAAAACTTCGGATTTTAGTGAATTTGCGAAGCACTGGCGAAACTACGCCTGGTGAAGTGCGGCGAAGTTACGCCTGGTGCAACTACGAAACTTAGTGAATGTCCCACTATGTCTTTTCTGAAATTTGCATTATTTCTCTGAAAGTTTAGACCTTCCTTCTCTTATTTGAAGGACCGTCTTCAGACTCTGAAATTTTAATAAATTCTCCTCCACATTTCCTCTTGTGTGCCTTGGTAGCTGGTGGACGGTTCATAATCCTTGTTACTAATTCCCCACAGGGGCCATTGCACTCCCACCAATGACACTTCAGTAGGTCATATTCATCCTTAAAATCAGGGTAGGCCTATAGAAAAATAAGAAAAGGGCAAGGGGAATCATGTTTAATAGAGTAATAGAATTAACAGATTGCTTCTAATATAGCAATAAATACAGTGTGTTTAACCACTTACCACAATATTTGCACCAGTCAGTCTATTAATACGTCTCTTATGGTAGTGAAAGGTTGGTCCATGGCTTCTATCCTTTGATTTACTTAAAAACTGATGTATGTGTATCATTTCATGCAGGAGGATCTGTAGAGTACAGAAAGATTCAGTTAAATCGGTTATTACAAGTTTCTAATGTAAATAAATTGGCTGAGCGATTGGAAGTCTTTACAGCTGAAGTTGGTGTCACAAAAATATATATTGCAAATATACCTTGGAGAATAAAGGCATAAGAAATACTTACTTCTACTGTAGTCCTCCTTGGCCTTAAATCAAGAAGAGGCTTATTTAGGCGAATTTTCATCTTCCCTGTACTGGTCTCTAGGGCAAATCCAGACATTCTGCAAAACAAAATGTGAATCTTTAATACTCAGATTACATTATATATTGCTTTTTATTAAATGCTCTATAAACTATATCAGTGAAAATATCTATAATGGTAAAGTACAAACTTGAAGTTTAATTCAAGACTTACTCAGAAATTCTGTAACTCCATTTCAGATCAGGTTCAGGCAACTTTCCCCTAAAGAATTTAACATTAAATTCCTTATATAGGGCATGAATGTCTGGTTTGGGATCCAAAGTCTCCCATTGTGGATCTATAACTGAAAGTTCCTCATGAATTGGATTGGTCATTCTATTAGAGTAATCTCGAGATCTTGTATTTATTTGATGTTGTGAAAATCTAGTAGATGTAGATGTATCTATATCACTGATGTTGTGAAAATCTAGTAGATGTAGATGTATCTATATCAATGATGTTGTCGCTTCAAAATGTTGATAAAGAGTGATCGTTTCTCAGCTACAACTAATAGTTCTAGATTCAGGTACATTGTGATGTCATCAATGTGTGGAGCAACAACAATGAATTTGCTTTGTGATGTCATCACTATGGAGCAGCAACAATGGATGTGCTGGTGCATTGTGATGTCATACGTTTGTTTAGTGAGAGCAGTGAGTTTGTTTACTGCAGCCTTCTGTAGTTGTGAAAATTAAGTCGATTTTAGAGATACTGATACCAGAAATTAAACCATTTTTAACATCTATCATAACATACAGTTGACATGCTAGTTATAATTCTGCCCCGACGACCCCTTTTTTCCCATTGACTTTGACAGGGAAAAATTTCAAATCGCCGCCACTCGTACAGTTTTGAAGATACAGTCCCCAAACTCGGACCACATATTGTTGATGTCACCCCGAATAAAAATAAGTATTTTGGGGGGGCACCCCAAAGTGGGCGGAGCTACCAACGCCCAATGAAAATTTAGCAATTTTCTATACGCTACTCCTCCCAGAGGTTTAGGAGTACAATTATGATACTTTGCACACTTGTTCGGCTCATACCCGAATAGGTTGCTTGTGCTTTGTTAAGCGATCCCACCCTCCGTGCCCCTGTGGCGACCCCCCGACGACCCCATTTTTCCCCATAGACTTTCATTGGAAAAATTGAAACTTTTGCCACTTGTACAGCTTTGAAGTTACACTCACCAAACTTGGGTCATTTAGTCATGAGGTGAAGCTGAAAAATTCTGTCCTATTTTGGGGACCCACCCCGCCCCTGTGGCGACCCCCCGACGACCCCTTTTTTCCCATTGAGATTGACAGGGAAAAATTTCAAATCGCTGCCACTTGTACAGTTTTGAAGATACAGTCCCCAAACTCGGACCACATATAGTTGATGTCACCCCGAATAAAAATAAGTATTTTGGGGGGGCACCCCAAAGTGGGCGGAGCTAACAACGCCCAATGAAAATTGAGCAATTTTCTAAACGCTACTCCTCCCAGAGTTTTAGGAGTACAATTATGAAACTTTGCACACTTGTTCGACTCATACTCAAATAGGTTGCTTGTGCTTTGTTAAGCGATCCCAACCTCCGTGCCCCTGTGGCGACCCCCCGACGACCCCTTTTCTCCCCATAGACTTTCATTGGAAAACTTGAAACTTTTGCCACTTGTACAGCTTTGAAGTTACACTCACCAAACTTGGCTCATTTAGTCATGGGGTGAAGCTGAAAAATCCTGTCCTATTTTGGGGACCCAAAAAAGTGGGCGGAGCCGCAAACAACCAATCAGATTTTCCCTATTGACTTCAAGGAGAAAATGTAAACAGCTGTAATTCTCACAGTATTAAAGCTAGAGCTCTCCCAAACTTGGCACCGTGGGTCACTGGGTGACTCGGCTAAAATTTACCTAAAGTGGGCGGAGTCTACAACAGCCAATCAAATAAATAGGAAAATGTTAAACTGCTGCCGCTCTTAGACGGTTAATGGCAGGGTCCTCAAACTTGGCACAGTTGGTCACTGGGGGACTGGGATTAAAATTAAGAAAAGTGGGTGGAGCCAAAACCAACCAATCAGATTTCTTTGATTGATTTTAATGGGAACAATTATGAAGGCTGCCATTCTCACAGTATTGATGTCAGGGACCTTGAATATCACAAATGTGGCCGCTGGGGGTTTCCACTTCAAGTTTAGAAAAAGTGGGCGGAGCCACCAACAACCAATCGAATTTCATTCATTGATTTTCACTAGAAAAAAATAAAAATGCTGCCATTTTTACACATTAAATGACAGCATTCACAAACTTTGAAATGTTAGTCACTGAGTGACTGTGGTTCATAATTAGGAAAAAAAGGGGCGGGGCAACAACAACCAATCAGATTTCAGCCATTGACCTTAAAGAAAAATGATAAACTGCTGCTATTATCACAGTTTAAATGCAAGGTGTACCAAACTTGACTCAATTACTCACTGGGTGACTGCGGTCAAAATTTAGGAAAAGTGGGTGGAGCCAAAAACAGCCAATCAGTTTTCACCTCTTGACTTTAATGTAAAATTTTGTATTACCGCCGTTCTCACAGTTTTAAAACCGGAGGCCCCAAACTTGGCACTGACCATGACTAGGTAACTGGGGTTAAAATTCAGAAAACTGGGCGGAGCTTAAGACAGCCAATCACATTTTACCAAACGCTATTCAATGGGAATATTTAAATTCCTGTCAATCTTACACTGTTAATGTAAGAGTGCTCAAACTTGGTCCATTTGGTGAAGGGGTGACTGGGATGCAAATTTTTAAAAGTGGGCGGAGCCACAAATAGCCAGTTTGTTTGAATGGATTTCAATGGTAAAATTGGATTGGCTTTAAATTTCACCGTTTTAATCCGGATTCTACCGACTTTGTGTACTCTCTAGGCACCGGGGGCGACTGGGCAAGACACCTATAGCGTTTCATAGCCAACATCCCGTGGTTTCTTCAGAAACGACACCCTCTAGTGTTGGCTTTATTATTAGCGCCCCCCGGTTTTCTAAACGCTACTCCTCCTACAGTTTTAGGGGTACAAGCGCCAAACTTTCCACACCTATTCGCCTTATAGCAAAGTACATTGCTTGTGCTTTAGTAAGCGATCCCACCCACTGCGCCCGTGCGGCGGACCACCGAAGACGCCTTTTTTCGTATTGACTTTGACAGGGAAAATTTTCAAATCGCTGCCGCTCGTACAGTTTTGAAGCTACACTCCCCAAACTCGGACCGCATATTGTTGGTGCCACCCCGAATAAAAATATGTATTTTTGGGGGGCACTCCAAAGTGGGCGGAGCTCCCAACAGCCAATGAAATTTTAGCAATTTTCTAAACGCTACTCCTCCCAGAGTTTTAGGAGTACAATTATGAAACTTTGCACACTTGTTGGGCTCATACCCGAATAGGTTGCTTGTGCTCTGTTAAGCAATCCCACCCTCCGTGGCCCTGTGGCGGCCCCCCAAAGACCCCATTTTTTCCCATAGACTTTCATTGGAAAATTTGAAA
Source organism: Xenopus petersii (assembly GCA_038501925.1). NCBI lineage: Eukaryota > Metazoa > Chordata > Amphibia > Anura > Pipidae > Xenopus > Xenopus petersii. The sequence goes on along the minus strand of CM076681.1, from coordinate 37,291,085 downwards.
CTTTTGCCACTCGTACAGCATTAAAGTTACACTCACCAAACTTGGGTCACTTAGTCATGGGGTCAACCTGAAAAGTTCTGTCACATTTTGGGGACTCCAAAAAGTGGGTGGAGCAACAAACAGCCAATCAGATTTTCCCTATTGACTTCAATGAGAAAATGTCAAACACTGTCATTCCCACAGTGTTAAAGCCAGAGACCCCAAACTTGCCACCATGGGTCACTGGGGTTAGAATTTGGAAAAGTGGGCGGAGTCTACCACAGCCAATCAAATATTAGCCATTTGTTTCAATGGGAAAAGTTAAAACTGTCGCCGCTCTTAGATTGTTCATGGGAGGGTCCTCAAACTTGGCACAGTTGGTCACTGGAGGACCGGGATCAAAATCTGGAAAAGTGGGTGGAGCCAAAAACGACCAATCAGATTTCTTTGATGATTTCAATGGGAAAAATTAAAATTGCTGCCATTTGCACATTATTGCTGTCATGGACCTCGAATATCACAAATGTGGTCACTGGGTGTTTGCACTTCAAAGTTAGGAAAAGTGGGTGGAGCCACCAACAACCAATCAAATGTCATTCATTGATTTTCAAGAGAAAAACATAAAACTGCTGCCATTTTTACAGGTTTAATGTCATGATTCCGAAACCTTAAAGTGTTAGTCCCTTGGTGACTCTGGTTCAGAATTAGGAAAAAAAGGGGGCGGGGCAACAACAGCCAATCGGACTTCAGCCATTAACCTTAATGAAAAACGCCAAATTGCTGCTATTATTATGGCGTCCATGCCAAGTGTCCCAAACTCAGCACAATTACTCACTGGGTGACTGTGGTCAAAATTAGGAAAAGTGGGCGGAGCCAATAACAGCCAATCAGATTTTACCTATTGACTTCAATGTAAAAGTTTCAAATACTACCATTCTCACAGTTTTAAAGCCAGAGGCCCCAAACTTGGTACAGACCATGACTGGGTGACTAATTGGTGCCCCCCCCAAAAAAAAGTGCATTAAGTTCCCATTATACCACCAAAATGCTTATTAATGTTCTTCCTTAGAAGAAGGGGTCCCCGGTTTTGATGAAGGTGCTATCAATACCTATACATGAATATTTTTAGGAAACAAAGACTGACAAACAGGATAAAGGTTTTCTTTAGGTTTTTTATTTATTTGTAAAATTATTTACATTGAGATTCCATTGGTTTTACAAGTGCCTGATGCAGTTAAAGAAAATACAATTAAGATGTTTTAGGTCAAAGACTTTATAAAGTCATGCTATAAAAGGGAGTTTTCATTCTATGCGGCAAATTCACTATGCGCCGAAGCGCCGAAGCGCTAGCGTCAATTCACTAGCGTTGGGCATTTTCGTTACTTCTCAAATTCACTAATGGATGCTGGCGTAACTTCGCTAGTGTAACTTCGCACCCTTACGCCTGGCGAATTTGTGCAACGGACGTAACTACGCAAATTCACTAACGCGCGCATTGTTCTGAACGCTAACTTTTACGCTAGACTTCCTTCGCCACCTCAGACCAGGCGAAATGCAATAGAGTAGATAGGGATTTCTTCAAACAAAGTTAAAAATTTTTCTAAGTCCCAAAAAATGCTGGCGTTTTTTCTATATTATGGGTGATAGGCTGAAAAAGATTGAAAAGTTTTTTTGAGGCTCCCCTCCTTCCCCCCTTCATTTCCTAACTCATGGCAACTTAACTATACAGTGGGCACATGTGTAGGGCAAAATAAAAATTTTATTTGATGTTTTGAAGGTTTCCCAGCCATTTGTAGTTCTGCTACATATTCCTCCATTGAAATTTGAATTTGGCGCCGTATGCAAATTAACCATCACTAGCGTAACTTCACTTCGCTTAGCGAATCAATGCTAGCACAACTTCGCAACCTTACGCTACCCCTGAGCAAAACTTCGGATTTTAGTGAATTTGCGAAGCACTGGCGAAACTACGCCTGGTGAAGTGCGGCGAAGTTACGCCTGGTGCAACTACGAAACTTAGTGAATGTCCCACTATGTCTTTTCTGAAATTTGCATTATTTCTCTGAAAGTTTAGACCTTCCTTCTCTTATTTGAAGGACCGTCTTCAGACTCTGAAATTTTAATAAATTCTCCTCCACATTTCCTCTTGTGTGCCTTGGTAGCTGGTGGACGGTTCATAATCCTTGTTACTAATTCCCCACAGGGGCCATTGCACTCCCACCAATGACACTTCAGTAGGTCATATTCATCCTTAAAATCAGGGTAGGCCTATAGAAAAATAAGAAAAGGGCAAGGGGAATCATGTTTAATAGAGTAATAGAATTAACAGATTGCTTCTAATATAGCAATAAATACAGTGTGTTTAACCACTTACCACAATATTTGCACCAGTCAGTCTATTAATACGTCTCTTATGGTAGTGAAAGGTTGGTCCATGGCTTCTATCCTTTGATTTACTTAAAAACTGATGTATGTGTATCATTTCATGCAGGAGGATCTGTAGAGTACAGAAAGATTCAGTTAAATCGGTTATTACAAGTTTCTAATGTAAATAAATTGGCTGAGCGATTGGAAGTCTTTACAGCTGAAGTTGGTGTCACAAAAATATATATTGCAAATATACCTTGGAGAATAAAGGCATAAGAAATACTTACTTCTACTGTAGTCCTCCTTGGCCTTAAATCAAGAAGAGGCTTATTTAGGCGAATTTTCATCTTCCCTGTACTGGTCTCTAGGGCAAATCCAGACATTCTGCAAAACAAAATGTGAATCTTTAATACTCAGATTACATTATATATTGCTTTTTATTAAATGCTCTATAAACTATATCAGTGAAAATATCTATAATGGTAAAGTACAAACTTGAAGTTTAATTCAAGACTTACTCAGAAATTCTGTAACTCCATTTCAGATCAGGTTCAGGCAACTTTCCCCTAAAGAATTTAACATTAAATTCCTTATATAGGGCATGAATGTCTGGTTTGGGATCCAAAGTCTCCCATTGTGGATCTATAACTGAAAGTTCCTCATGAATTGGATTGGTCATTCTATTAGAGTAATCTCGAGATCTTGTATTTATTTGATGTTGTGAAAATCTAGTAGATGTAGATGTATCTATATCACTGATGTTGTGAAAATCTAGTAGATGTAGATGTATCTATATCAATGATGTTGTCGCTTCAAAATGTTGATAAAGAGTGATCGTTTCTCAGCTACAACTAATAGTTCTAGATTCAGGTACATTGTGATGTCATCAATGTGTGGAGCAACAACAATGAATTTGCTTTGTGATGTCATCACTATGGAGCAGCAACAATGGATGTGCTGGTGCATTGTGATGTCATACGTTTGTTTAGTGAGAGCAGTGAGTTTGTTTACTGCAGCCTTCTGTAGTTGTGAAAATTAAGTCGATTTTAGAGATACTGATACCAGAAATTAAACCATTTTTAACATCTATCATAACATACAGTTGACATGCTAGTTATAATTCTGCCCCGACGACCCCTTTTTTCCCATTGACTTTGACAGGGAAAAATTTCAAATCGCCGCCACTCGTACAGTTTTGAAGATACAGTCCCCAAACTCGGACCACATATTGTTGATGTCACCCCGAATAAAAATAAGTATTTTGGGGGGGCACCCCAAAGTGGGCGGAGCTACCAACGCCCAATGAAAATTTAGCAATTTTCTATACGCTACTCCTCCCAGAGGTTTAGGAGTACAATTATGATACTTTGCACACTTGTTCGGCTCATACCCGAATAGGTTGCTTGTGCTTTGTTAAGCGATCCCACCCTCCGTGCCCCTGTGGCGACCCCCCGACGACCCCATTTTTCCCCATAGACTTTCATTGGAAAAATTGAAACTTTTGCCACTTGTACAGCTTTGAAGTTACACTCACCAAACTTGGGTCATTTAGTCATGAGGTGAAGCTGAAAAATTCTGTCCTATTTTGGGGACCCACCCCGCCCCTGTGGCGACCCCCCGACGACCCCTTTTTTCCCATTGAGATTGACAGGGAAAAATTTCAAATCGCTGCCACTTGTACAGTTTTGAAGATACAGTCCCCAAACTCGGACCACATATAGTTGATGTCACCCCGAATAAAAATAAGTATTTTGGGGGGGCACCCCAAAGTGGGCGGAGCTAACAACGCCCAATGAAAATTGAGCAATTTTCTAAACGCTACTCCTCCCAGAGTTTTAGGAGTACAATTATGAAACTTTGCACACTTGTTCGACTCATACTCAAATAGGTTGCTTGTGCTTTGTTAAGCGATCCCAACCTCCGTGCCCCTGTGGCGACCCCCCGACGACCCCTTTTTTCCCCATAGACTTTCATTGGAAAACTTGAAACTTTTGCCACTTGTACAGCTTTGAAGTTACACTCACCAAACTTGGCTCATTTAGTCATGGGGTGAAGCTGAAAAATCCTGTCCTATTTTGGGGACCCAAAAAAGTGGGCGGAGCCGCAAACAACCAATCAGATTTTCCCTATTGACTTCAAGGAGAAAATGTAAACAGCTGTAATTCTCACAGTATTAAAGCTAGAGCTCTCCCAAACTTGGCACCGTGGGTCACTGGGTGACTCGGCTAAAATTTACCTAAAGTGGGCGGAGTCTACAACAGCCAATCAAATAAATAGGAAAATGTTAAACTGCTGCCGCTCTTAGACGGTTAATGGCAGGGTCCTCAAACTTGGCACAGTTGGTCACTGGGGGACTGGGATTAAAATTAAGAAAAGTGGGTGGAGCCAAAACCAACCAATCAGATTTCTTTGATTGATTTTAATGGGAACAATTATGAAGGCTGCCATTCTCACAGTATTGATGTCAGGGACCTTGAATATCACAAATGTGGCCGCTGGGGGTTTCCACTTCAAGTTTAGAAAAAGTGGGCGGAGCCACCAACAACCAATCGAATTTCATTCATTGATTTTCACTAGAAAAAAATAAAAATGCTGCCATTTTTACACATTAAATGACAGCATTCACAAACTTTGAAATGTTAGTCACTGAGTGACTGTGGTTCATAATTAGGAAAAAAAGGGGCGGGGCAACAACAACCAATCAGATTTCAGCCATTGACCTTAAAGAAAAATGATAAACTGCTGCTATTATCACAGTTTAAATGCAAGGTGTACCAAACTTGACTCAATTACTCACTGGGTGACTGCGGTCAAAATTTAGGAAAAGTGGGTGGAGCCAAAAACAGCCAATCAGTTTTCACCTCTTGACTTTAATGTAAAATTTTGTATTACCGCCGTTCTCACAGTTTTAAAACCGGAGGCCCCAAACTTGGCACTGACCATGACTAGGTAACTGGGGTTAAAATTCAGAAAACTGGGCGGAGCTTAAGACAGCCAATCACATTTTACCAAACGCTATTCAATGGGAATATTTAAATTCCTGTCAATCTTACACTGTTAATGTAAGAGTGCTCAAACTTGGTCCATTTGGTGAAGGGGTGACTGGGATGCAAATTTTTAAAAGTGGGCGGAGCCACAAATAGCCAGTTTGTTTGAATGGATTTCAATGGTAAAATTGGATTGGCTTTAAATTTCACCGTTTTAATCCGGATTCTACCGACTTTGTGTACTCTCTAGGCACCGGGGGCGACTGGGCAAGACACCTATAGCGTTTCATAGCCAACATCCCGTGGTTTCTTCAGAAACGACACCCTCTAGTGTTGGCTTTATTATTAGCGCCCCCCGGTTTTCTAAACGCTACTCCTCCTACAGTTTTAGGGGTACAAGCGCCAAACTTTCCACACCTATTCGCCTTATAGCAAAGTACATTGCTTGTGCTTTAGTAAGCGATCCCACCCACTGCGCCCGTGCGGCGGACCACCGAAGACGCCTTTTTTCGTATTGACTTTGACAGGGAAAATTTTCAAATCGCTGCCGCTCGTACAGTTTTGAAGCTACACTCCCCAAACTCGGACCGCATATTGTTGGTGCCACCCCGAATAAAAATATGTATTTTTGGGGGGCACTCCAAAGTGGGCGGAGCTCCCAACAGCCAATGAAATTTTAGCAATTTTCTAAACGCTACTCCTCCCAGAGTTTTAGGAGTACAATTATGAAACTTTGCACACTTGTTGGGCTCATACCCGAATAGGTTGCTTGTGCTCTGTTAAGCAATCCCACCCTCCGTGGCCCTGTGGCGGCCCCCCAAAGACCCCATTTTTTCCCATAGACTTTCATTGGAAAATTTGAAACTTTTGCCACTCGTACAGCATTAAAGTTACACTCACCAAACTTGGGTCACTTAGTCATGGGGTCAACCTGAAAAGTTCTGTCACATTTTGGGGACTCCAAAAAGTGGGTGGAGCAACAAACAGCCAATCAGATTTTCCCTATTGACTTCAATGAGAAAATGTCAAACACTGTCATTCCCACAGTGTTAAAGCCAGAGACCCCAAACTTGCCACCATGGGTCACTGGGGTTAGAATTTGGAAAAGTGGGCGGAGTCTACCACAGCCAATCAAATATTAGCCATTTGTTTCAATGGGAAAAGTTAAAACTGTCGCCGCTCTTAGATTGTTCATGGGAGGGTCCTCAAACTTGGCACAGTTGGTCACTGGAGGACCGGGATCAAAATCTGGAAAAGTGGGTGGAGCCAAAAACAACCAATCAGATTTCTTTGATGATTTCAATGGGAAAAATTAAAATTGCTGCCATTTGCACATTATTGCTGTCATGGACCTCGAATATCACAAATGTGGTCACTGGGTGTTTGCACTTCAAAGTTAGGAAAAGTGGGTGGAGCCACCAACAACCAATCAAATGTCATTCATTGATTTTCAAGAGAAAAACATAAAACTGCTGCCATTTTTACAGGTTTAATGTCATGATTCCGAAACCTTAAAGTGTTAGTCCCTTGGTGACTCTGGTTCAGAATTAGGAAAAAAAGGGGGCGGGGCAACAACAGCCAATCGGACTTCAGCCATTAACCTTAATGAAAAACGCCAAATTGCTGCTATTATTATGGCGTCCATGCCAAGTGTCCCAAACTCAGCACAATTACTCACTGGGTGACTGTGGTCAAAATTAGGAAAAGTGGGCGGAGCCAATAACAGCCAATCAGATTTTACCTATTGACTTCAATGTAAAAGTTTCAAATACTACCATTCTCACAGTTTTAAAGCCAGAGGCCCCAAACTTGGTACAGACCATGACTGGGTGACTAATTGGTGCCCCCCCCCCAAAAAAAAGTGCATTAAGTTCCCATTATACCACCAAAATGCTTATTAATGTTCTTCCTTAGAAGAAGGGGTCCCCGGTTTTGATGAAGGTGCTATCAATACCTATACATGAATATTTTTAGGAAACAAAGACTGACAAACAGGATAAAGGTTTTCTTTAGGTTTTTTATTTATTTGTAAAATTATTTACATTGAGATTCCATTGGTTTTACAAGTGCCTGATGCAGTTAAAGAAAATACAATTAAGATGTTTTAGGTCAAAGACTTTATAAAGTCATGCTATAAAAGGGAGTTTTCATTCTATGCGGCAAATTCACTATGCGCCGAAGCGCCGAAGCGCCGAAGCGCTAGCGTCAATTCGCTAGCGTTGGGCATTTTCGTTACTTCTCAAATTCACTAATGGATGCTGGCGTAACTTCGCTAGTGTAACTTCGCACCCTTACGCCTGGCGAATTTGTGCAACGGACGTAACTACGCAAATTCACTAACGCGCGCATTGTTCTGAACGCTAACTTTTACGCTAGACTTCCTTCGCCACCTCAGACCAGGCGAAATGCAGTAGAGTAGATAGGGATTTCTTCAAACAAAGTTAAAAATTTTTCTAAGTCCCAAAAAATGCTGGCGTTTTTTCTATATTATGGGTGATAGGCTGAAAAAGATTGAAAAGTTTTTTTGAGGCTCCCCTCCTTCCCCCCTTCATTTCCTAACTCATGGCAACTTAACTATACAGTGGGCACATGTGTAGGGCAAAATAAAAATTTTATTTGATGTTTTGAAGGTTTCCCAGCCATTTGTAGTTCTGCTACATATTCCTCCATTGAAATTTGAATTTGGCGCCGTATGCAAATTAACCATCACTAGCGTAACTTCACTTCGCTTAGCGAATCAATGCTAGCACAACTTCGCAACCTTACGCTACCCCTGAGCAAAACTTCGGATTTTAGTGAATTTGCGAAGCACTGGCGAAACTACGCCTGGTGAAGTGCGGCGAAGTTACGCCTGGTGCAACTACGAAACTTAGTGAATGTCCCACTATGTCTTTTCTGAAATTTGCATTATTTCTCTGAAAGTTTAGACCTTCCTTCTCTTATTTGAAGGACCGTCTTCAGACTCTGAAATTTTAATAAATTCTCCTCCACATTTCCTCTTGTGTGCCTTGGTAGCTGGTGGACGGTTCATAATCCTTGTTACTAATTCCCCACAGGGGCCATTGCACTCCCACCAATGACACTTCAGTAGGTCATATTCATCCTTAAAATCAGGGTAGGCCTATAGAAAAATAAGAAAAGGGCAAGGGGAATCATGTTTAATAGAGTAATAGAATTAACAGATTGCTTCTAATATAGCAATAAATACAGTGTGTTTAACCACTTACCACAATATTTGCACCAGTCAGTCTATTAATACGTCTCTTATGGTAGTGAAAGGTTGGTCCATGGCTTCTATCCTTTGATTTACTTAAAAACTGATGTATGTGTATCATTTCATGCAGGAGGATCTGTAGAGTACAGAAAGATTCAGTTAAATCGGTTATTACAAGTTTCTAATGTAAATAAATTGGCTGAGCGATTGGAAGTCTTTACAGCTGAAGTTGGTGTCACAAAAATATATATTGCAAATATACCTTGGAGAATAAAGGCATAAGAAATACTTACTTCTACTGTAGTCCTCCTTGGCCTTAAATCAAGAAGAGGCTTATTTAGGCGAATTTTCATCTTCCCTGTACTGGTCTCTAGGGCAAATCCAGACATTCTGCAAAACAAAATGTGAATCTTTAATACTCAGATTACATTATATATTGCTTTTTATTAAATGCTCTATAAACTATATCAGTGAAAATATCTATAATGGTAAAGTACAAACTTGAAGTTTAATTCAAGACTTACTCAGAAATTCTGTAACTCCATTTCAGATCAGGTTCAGGCAACTTTCCCCTAAAGAATTTAACATTAAATTCCTTATATAGGGCATGAATGTCTGGTTTGGGATCCAAAGTCTCCCATTGTGGATCTATAACTGAAAGTTCCTCATGAATTGGATTGGTCATTCTATTAGAGTAATCTCGAGATCTTGTATTTATTTGATGTTGTGAAAATCTAGTAGATGTAGATGTATCTATATCACTGATGTTGTGAAAATCTAGTAGATGTAGATGTATCTATATCAATGATGTTGTCGCTTCAAAATGTTGATAAAGAGTGATCGTTTCTCAGCTACAACTAATAGTTCTAGATTCAGGTACATTGTGATGTCATCAATGTGTGGAGCAACAACAATGAATTTGCTTTGTGATGTCATCACTATGGAGCAGCAACAATGGATGTGCTGGTGCATTGTGATGTCATACGTTTGTTTAGTGAGAGCAGTGAGTTTGTTTACTGCAGCCTTCTGTAGTTGTGAAAATTAAGTCGATTTTAGAGATACTGATACCAGAAATTAAACCATTTTTAACATCTATCATAACATACAGTTGACATGCTAGTTATAATTCTGCCCCGACGACCCCTTTTTTCCCATTGACTTTGACAGGGAAAAATTTCAAATCGCCGCCACTCGTACAGTTTTGAAGATACAGTCCCCAAACTCGGACCACATATTGTTGATGTCACCCCGAATAAAAATAAGTATTTTGGGGGGGCACCCCAAAGTGGGCGGAGCTACCAACGCCCAATGAAAATTTAGCAATTTTCTATACGCTACTCCTCCCAGAGGTTTAGGAGTACAATTATGATACTTTGCACACTTGTTCGGCTCATACCCGAATAGGTTGCTTGTGCTTTGTTAAGCGATCCCACCCTCCGTGCCCCTGTGGCGACCCCCCGACGACCCCATTTTTCCCCATAGACTTTCATTGGAAAAATTGAAACTTTTGCCACTTGTACAGCTTTGAAGTTACACTCACCAAACTTGGGTCATTTAGTCATGAGGTGAAGCTGAAAAATTCTGTCCTATTTTGGGGACCCACCCCGCCCCTGTGGCGACCCCCCGACGACCCCTTTTTTCCCATTGAGATTGACAGGGAAAAATTTCAAATCGCTGCCACTTGTACAGTTTTGAAGATACAGTCCCCAAACTCGGACCACATATAGTTGATGTCACCCCGAATAAAAATAAGTATTTTGGGGGGGCACCCCAAAGTGGGCGGAGCTAACAACGCCCAATGAAAATTGAGCAATTTTCTAAACGCTACTCCTCCCAGAGTTTTAGGAGTACAATTATGAAACTTTGCACACTTGTTCGACTCATACTCAAATAGGTTGCTTGTGCTTTGTTAAGCGATCCCAACCTCCGTGCCCCTGTGGCGACCCCCCGACGACCCCTTTTCTCCCCATAGACTTTCATTGGAAAACTTGAAACTTTTGCCACTTGTACAGCTTTGAAGTTACACTCACCAAACTTGGCTCATTTAGTCATGGGGTGAAGCTGAAAAATCTGTCCTATTTTGGGGACCCAAAAAGTGGGCGGAGCCGCAAACAACCAATCAGATTTTCCCTATTGACTTCAAGGAGAAAATGTAAACAGCTGTAATTCTCACAGTATTAAAGCTAGAGCTCTCCCAAACTTGGCACCGTGGGTCACTGGGTGACTCGGCTAAAATTTACCTAAAGTGGGCGGAGTCTACAACAGCCAATCAAATAAATAGGAAAATGTTAAACTGCTGCCGCTCTTAGACGGTTAATGGCAGGGTCCTCAAACTTGGCACAGTTGGTCACTGGGGGACTGGGATTAAAATTAAGAAAAGTGGGTGGAGCCAAAACCAACCAATCAGATTTCTTTGATTGATTTTAATGGGAACAATTATGAAGGCTGCCATTCTCACAGTATTGATGTCAGGGACCTTGAATATCACAAATGTGGCCGCTGGGGGTTTCCACTTCAAGTTTAGAAAAAGTGGGCGGAGCCACCAACAACCAATCGAATTTCATTCATTGATTTTCACTAGAAAAAAATAAAAATGCTGCCATTTTTACACATTAAATGACAGCATTCACAAACTTTGAAATGTTAGTCACTGAGTGACTGTGGTTCATAATTAGGAAAAAAAGGGGCGGGGCAACAACAACCAATCAGATTTCAGCCATTGACCTTAAAGAAAAATGATAAACTGCTGCTATTATCACAGTTTAAATGCAAGGTGTACCAAACTTGACTCAATTACTCACTGGGTGACTGCGGTCAAAATTTAGGAAAAGTGGGTGGAGCCAAAAACAGCCAATCAGTTTTCACCTCTTGACTTTAATGTAAAATTTTGTATTACCGCCGTTCTCACAGTTTTAAAACCGGAGGCCCCAAACTTGGCACTGACCATGACTAGGTAACTGGGGTTAAAATTCAGAAAACTGGGCGGAGCTTAAGACAGCCAATCACATTTTACCAAACGCTATTCAATGGGAATATTTAAATTCCTGTCAATCTTACACTGTTAATGTAAGAGTGCTCAAACTTGGTCCATTTGGTGAAGGGGTGACTGGGATGCAAATTTTTAAAAGTGGGCGGAGCACAAATAGCCAGTTTGTTTGAATGGATTTCAATGGTAAAATTGGATTGGCTTTAAATTTCACCGTTTTAATCCGGATTCTACCGACTTTGTGTACTCTCTAGGCACCGGGGGCGACTGGGCAAGACACCTATAGCGTTTCATAGCCAACATCCCGTGGTTTCTTCAGAAACGACACCCTCTAGTGTTGGCTTTATTATTAGCGCCCCCCGGTTTTCTAAACGCTACTCCTCCTACAGTTTTAGGGGTACAAGCGCCAAACTTTCCACACCTATTCGCCTTATAGCAAAGTACATTGCTTGTGCTTTAGTAAGCGATCCCACCCACTGCGCCCGTGCGGCGGACCACCGAAGACGCCTTTTTTCGTATTGACTTTGACAGGGAAAATTTTCAAATCGCTGCCGCTCGTACAGTTTTGAAGCTACACTCCCCAAACTCGGACCGCATATTGTTGGTGCCACCCCGAATAAAAATATGTATTTTTGGGGGGCACTCCAAAGTGGGCGGAGCTCCCAACAGCCAATGAAATTTTAGCAATTTTCTAAACGCTACTCCTCCCAGAGTTTTAGGAGTACAATTATGAAACTTTGCACACTTGTTGGGCTCATACCCGAATAGGTTGCTTGTGCTCTGTTAAGCAATCCCACCCTCCGTGGCCCTGTGGCGGCCCCCAAAGACCCCATTTTTTCCCATAGACTTTCATTGGAAAATTTGAAACTTTTGCCACTCGTACAGCATTAAAGTTACACTCACCAAACTTGGGTCACTTAGTCATGGGGTCAACCTGAAAAGTTCTGTCACATTTTGGGGACTCCAAAAAGTGGGTGGAGCAACAAACAGCCAATCAGATTTTCCCTATTGACTTCAATGAGAAAATGTCAAACACTGTCATTCCCACAGTGTTAAAGCCAGAGACCCCAAACTTGCCACCATGGGTCACTGGGTTAGAATTTGGAAAAGTGGGCGGAGTCTACCACAGCCAATCAAATATTAGCCATTTGTTTCAATGGGAAAAGTTAAAACTGTCGCCGCTCTTAGATTGTTCATGGGAGGGTCCTCAAACTTGGCACAGTTGGTCACTGGAGGACCGGGATCAAAATCTGGAAAAGTGGGTGGAGCCAAAAACGACCAATCAGATTTCTTTGATGATTTCAATGGGAAAAATTAAAATTGCTGCCATTTGCACATTATTGCTGTCATGGACCTCGAATATCACAAATGTGGTCACTGGGTGTTTGCACTTCAAAGTTAGGAAAAGTGGGTGGAGCCACCAACAACCAATCAAATGTCATTCATTGATTTTCAAGAGAAAAACATAAAACTGCTGCCATTTTTAA